>JAGVVL010000001.1:4800000-7200000 GCA_018287875.1 Nigrospora sphaerica | reverse complement strand
TGTGATTGTCGGCGGGCCAATGGATCCGCAAACGGACCCCGCACGCGTGCTCGAGGCGTGCGCACCGCCTTGCGAGAGCGAGGGCGATGGGGGCTGAACGCAGGCCGCGAGACTGCTTTCCCTCGCCGAACCATGTGGCCGGGTCTCTCGAGCTTCTTTGCATTCTTCGTCCGGGACGCGCCGGAGTGGAGAGGCGCCGAAACGGTGCCCACTGACCCGCGTAGGCGGAGACGGCCTTCTACATCTTCGCGAGGCTCGTGGAGCCGAGTGCCCTGTCCAAGGACGAGGCTCTGGAAAGGGGGGGGGGAGGGGTTTTCTTCCGGATCGCTCTGTAGGAGAAAGATTTCATGTGATCTTACGATCATGTCCGTACACCTTACGTCGGGAGAGAACCGAACGGGTTTCCCTGCCTGGCTGAACCCCGTCTCGTGCCCAAGGTACGCGCTCTCAACGTGCAAGTAAGGCAGCCGTGGGCGGAAGTCTGCCGGACGGCGAAGACGCCCCGGTAGACTGGCCTCTCCATGGCGGGAAACAGCCCCCCCCCCCCCCCGAGCGGCTCTTCGCGGTCCCCGGCGCCTTTTCACTCTATGCAGACCGACGGCAAAACTGATCTCACTTCGGCATCGAGTGGAATCCGCCCACGCGGCCTTCGTGGCAAGCCACACTATGATGCGTCGCGGGACAGCGGCCACACCAAATTTCTCTACTGCGCGCGCCTCGAGACCGTCCGCCGGGTAGCGGACTGGAGAGCCACCTGAAAAAACTCCCGAGCATGGTAGTGGCCAACGTGGCCACATCCATCGTGGTGTCGCTATGAGATAGCCGGGGCGACGAGTCCACCGACCACGTGCCGTGCCTTGAGAGGAACTCTTCCGTACTTGAGGCTCGCGTCTGTACGAGCACGGTTCAAATCGGCCCTGGAATCATTCTGTTAGGAACCTGAGACTCCAGCTATGAATATTCACGGGTCTTCGAAGCGGCTACGGGGCAACTGGCCCTACTCCGACCCCCGTCTCGAATAACAGGGTTATTGCCGGTGCTTATCACCAGGTCAGTATCTAAGTGCGGTCAACTTGGGACCGATTGCTGCGTCTCTCATCGAAAGTGAAGTCAAAAGCTCTTTCATTTTTTGGTCCAAATCCTACTACGCGGGGAAGGTGGGTAGAAACCCTCACCTCGAAACATGGTCTGGTGTCAAGTACACGTATATCTGACTTGCCAAATGGGCAATGGCTCTGTGTGCAGTATCGCGTACGATCCTTGTCCCCGCTTCGTCGTGTACATGCCCGGTGTCCGGGTTTGTGGTCGCCGGCCAGCCTCGCTTTCCCCCGCGCACGTCATGTTTTGCAGTGGGGAAGCACCGGCGGTTGGTGAATCGAATGCCCAATGGCAAAAATGGCCATAGAAGACTTTTGATCTTTAGATAAAGACGCACTCGCCGACGCCCGTGGCCGCTCAGTAGAAACTCTCCACCATGGTATCCTTGTTGGCACCAATGTTGGCAGGACCGGCGCCCTCGCCCAGGCGGAAGACGCTCTCGATGACGCTGAGCTCCGTCGCCGTGGTATCGAGACCAGTGACGGCCATCCAGTCGTTAACGACCATGCCGGCACCAACCACGTTGCTGCCGCGGTTGACACTGCCGGCCACCAGCGGAACCTGCAGCAGGCTGCTCAGCTCGTCCTGGTCCTGTATGCTGGTCTTGGGGTGGACAAGACCACCCTGGTTGCTGAGCGACATATACGAGCCAACAAGCACGTTGTCGGCGATGGTCTGGCGGAACACCTCGACGCCGAGGACGTCGGCTATGATCTCTTCCGTCTCGCGCTCCAGATCCGGGTGGATCAGGGCGATGTGGTCGTTGGTGACAATGACGTTACCGAGGGCCGACAGGCGCTCCTCGATGCGCTGGATCCTTATCTCGTCCGGTAGCGAGTTGCGCAGATGTTGCAGTTCCTGGTCGGTTGTGGATGTGGGCACAAGGAGGCCTTTGCGGTTTCTGCGACACGCCCGTCAGTATCACGGGAAGCGGGCGTCCGGCGCGACCGACCTACCCAGCTGTTAACCGGCCAATGATGCGCGTGCCGGCGATGGTTGTCCGGCAGATGGGAATCACATCCTGCAGCTCGGCCTCGAAAACACTGTAGGGAGCTTTGTTAGCCGATCCGTTCCTCTTGTGGTGACCGTCTCCCTCGGCCAGGGCCAGGGCGCGCGGGCCGCGACGGCGCTGGCGGTGCGCGGCGCGGCGCCCGGCCGGGGGAGGGCTGACCATTCGCCTACCTGTAGAAGTTCTCACTGGCGCCGACGGCAGTCAAGGCATACGAGTTGGTGAGGGTTGAGAAGACGCCGACCCTGCAGCACGCACGTCGTGTCAGTTCGCGGCGAACGGTGGCATGGATGGTGGGGCATTTCCTACTCGTTGGAGTTTTCGAACTGGGCGCGCACCGCCATGATGGGTCAGACGACGACGACGACGGATCGGATAGTAACTGGTGGCTGGCGTTAAAAATTGTGACGAGGAGTTCTCGCAGGGCGTAAGAATGCGGCCTTGAGAAGGGGGTATCACGAGTGCGTGGGTGGCGGTTTGTTCGAATAAAGCTCTTGAGGCAGAGAAAGTCGCCGACTTATCAATCTTTTTGCTGCCGCTTCGTTCGTAGGGTGCTGGCGGTGGTGGGGCAGGCGGCGACCCTGCCTGCACGGGGCCATTGAGGACGGATCGAGCTTAGCACGCGATGGACGACGGATTCCCGAGGGAAGGAACTGATCATGTACCACTCAGAGGGACATCATACATCATCCTCCAGCCACAACTACATGGCTACCAGAGGCATGGGCACGTATACACACGCCTGGGAACCTTGGCCTAGCCAGCCACCCACCTGGGTCATCTCAGGGGAGACCGACTACGGAGCTGTCACTGCCCGTATGATATCGTGTCCAACCTAACGCTTGTGTGCGCGTGTATGCGTGTTTGCCTCTCCCTCCTCTCTCCGAGTTGTGTCTGTGTGGAGGCGCCAGTGGCCGGGTAAGTACCTGCAGCCGGCAAATGACTCAATCGGTACATACGTGCATATGTACTTAGCAGGCCTGTTCGCCTTGTATCGCCACAGCACGATGACTCCCCTCAACCCCCGGTCTGCCGCGACCAACTATACCCCATTGGGGTCTTTGCCATCCTCCATCATTATGGCTCATCCAGCTCGTGTGACTCCCCCTCCTTCCACCCCCTGCCCAACACAGCGCAACGATGCCCCCCAGCCCGGCCAGAGGCAGACAGACAGGCAGACAGACAGGCAGACAGACAGACAGACACAGACAGAAGGTAACGAACGTGGAAGCGGGACGGAAATTGCCTACGAGTTGGTAGTGAGATGGCATCCTACCGACCTACATACTTGCTACCTAGAGTAGGTACCTAAGTAAGTACATGACCTACTTGCGGAAACAAGCACCCCAATGCTTCCAAGTCACTCCTTGAAATATGTAAGTGGTCAGTCCCTGGCATCCATACCACCCGGCAGACACCACAGACATCACACACTCCGCCAGTCCCAGTGGTGATAATAGTAAACATTCAATCCGCTGCAACTACAGATGGGTATAATGCCGTTGGCCACGGCTCGTGCTGCCAATCCCCCGAAGCCCATTCGCCTGCCCACATCCTGTGCATTACACTGGGTTTGACTGCCGCCCCGGCGCAACACCTGTCGCTCTCTCCAACGCCAAACGCCCAGAGAACAATCATCGTACACCTTCTCAAAACAGGTAGTTCCTCTCCCGCTCAGGTACCCGGCCACGCTTCATCTCAGCTCGACGGCCGGAAAGTACCGCGGCCCCGCGAACCCCTTGGCTATCACGGCTTGGATGTCAATATTCGCCGTCGGATCACGGTGCGGGCTCCACATCTTAAGCAAGATGAACCTGCCCGACACTGGCGGATCGAATCTCACGGTGCACTTGCTCTTGTTCCGCTCGATGAAAAAGCGGGCGAGCGGTGCCATCATCTCCCCTCCGCTAACCTGCCGCGCCTCGCTCGACACCTCCGAAGGTGAGAGTGTAGCGGGTTCCAGATCGGCAAGGTCGCTGCGCCGGCTGCGTCGGTGGTGTCGTATGAGCCCAAAATCTTCCATTTGTCCGTCCTCGTCGCTGCTCCAGCTCTCAAACGGCAGAGACCCAATCCTATTCGGCGTCCGCCTCTCCGATCTCGGCAGCACGTCGTCGGCCTCATCATCACTGCAGTCGGTTGTTACGCGGAAGGGTGGGGATGTAACGGTGAACTCGGAAGGAAGCTGCGCGACCCGGAAGTCGTTGTCTTCATCGTCCAAGCCGATGTTGTAGATCCGTCGCGCCCGGGCCTGCGGCCTCGTCATGGTCGACCCATCGTCATTATGCCGGACCGATATGATGGGGGCCAGCGGTGTGTCACGCTCGGACCTTCGTGAGGCGCTTCTGGGCGGTGCATACTGAATCTGGTACTGCGCCGTTCTGGCCAATAGATCGTCCGAGTTCATCGAGACAAACACCATGCCCTCCTGTACCGGCGACGTGTAGTTGGATCGCGGCGCCTTGATGACCAGTTCCTTCAGCGTGAAGGCCGTGGCGCCCTGATGGCGCAACACAATATTACATCTGGGTCCCTTGGTGCAATACACCGTTGCATCGTTCTTGAGAATGTTTTCGGCTGCGTAGCTCGTTCCGTCGTCCGAGTAAATGCCCCCGTCACAGCTGACCATTTCCATTGTCAAGACGCCCGGCTCAACCTGACCGAACCTTCCATAACGGAACCCGCGGAAGCCCGTTGCAAGACGATCAGAGTCCAGCTTGCGCCGCTTGACTCGGCGCCCCTCCTCGCCCATCTCCATGAACGGCAGGGGGGGCGAGGGAAAGGATAGCTCTGAATATCCGTGCGTGCTATTGAAGCCCAACAGCGTCCGTAATTGGCCATTGGCATCGTTGTTGTGCGACCGCTGGGGCGTGGGTCCCCCCTCAGTTTGATGATGGCCTCGGTCCCCTCTACCAGTTCTGCTGCGATGCGTCTGCTGCTGCTGCTCGAGGAGCATCATCTGCAGGGCGTAGTCGGCTTGGTCGTCACCGGCCGTGGCCTGGCCCGGCGTGGCATTGCGATTACGCTCGGGATACCGTTCAGAGGCCCGCCATCGGCCACTTCGTCCGGAGGGGTTGGAGGACCCCGAGGCGGACATGGCGGTGGGGCGTCGACTGGCCGTCAGCGAACGCAAGGGTGGCAGAGATGTGGATGAGTTGGGCGGCTGGGGCTCCCTGGAGAAGCGGCGTCGAGATTCCGAGCTGTTGGAGCGGGCGTCGGAAGACATGCTGTTGCGTGAGGGCGGCCGGGAAGACGCAGTTGTGGCAGCAGCAGCGGCGGCAGAGGGCGAAGCAGAAGTCGATGCCGACGCCGATGCCGACGCCCAGCGGTTGAGGGTGCTGCGGACTAGATCCCTGCGGGCGCTGTTCACCAAGCTCGACCGACGAGCGCGGGCGTGGAATCTTTCGATGGCTCGGTACAGCTCGCCAGTAGGACTAATCTCGGAACGGGTCGAGGTGTGGTCATTGAGAATGGAGCGAATAATGTCATCAGCGGAAGGGTGCAGGTTGGGGGCAGAAGATGCGCGCTCGGGTGGATTGTCAGACTACGGGCCAAATATTAGGACATGGGTACAGAGTTTGTTTGTAGCAGCCAACCGGCCGCGAAGGTTCGTTTTGCGTAGCGGACACAGGCAGGCGAATGGTCTATTCACAGGCCATGCTCGAAGGCTCTGGCTCCTTTGAAGACGAGACGACCCGGTGCAGGCAAGGCTGAAGGGAAGCGCACTGGCTTGGGCGTGGTGGGGCGCCGCGTAACGTACGTACCATGAAGCGACAAAGGAGGGCGGAAGCTCTGTCGAAGTCAGAAGGATACGGAGGGAGCAGATAAACGTCGACCAAGAGCACGCGACTGTAGTTGATGGCTGGGGAGTTGGAGGAGGAGGGGGGATGGCAGTTTTGTCGGCTGGCTGGGGAGAAGGCAAGCCCTCACAAGATCGGCCGGGTCGGGGTTCGGGAGGAGTTGGGTATGAGATAGGTTGTAATGTAGATGCGAGGGGAGGCCCAACGGTCTGGAATGGAGCGGACAACGGACTAGTGCCAATCACCTGACGTAGAAGACAGCCGTAAACGGGGAGGCGGGCAGGGTGCGAGGGGTGACGACGACGATGATAGCGGCTGGTATTGGCTATGGTGGTTGCCAGGAGATGAAACCGGCAGCCGGCTCTTCGCTCGTAGTAGGAGTGACTCGAGAGGCCCAAGGTTGGAGGCTGCGTGGTGCTGTGTCTTGGGAGGATGGATGGATGGATGGATGGGCGGGTGGACGTAAAGGTGTCCGAGCAGGCGTATTCCAATTCTCCCTTCTCCGCCATACCACCCGATCGCATGCCGCTCAGCCAACCTCCGCCGCGGGGTTTACGACCACGGACTGTGGCAGCCCGGGTAAATTGATAGTGTCTACTTTTGCTGAAGCCAAGCTCCCGTACAGGAAGCGCAGGAAAGGCGAAGAGACGGGTATCTCTTTAGCGGGCAGCTTATAGTCCCAACCAGTTGCGCGGTGCCTACATCATGTGCACCGTCCCTGCCATACGCCGGAGTCTACATTCACCAGGCAAAGGATGCGCTAGTACCTGAGTCAGATGGTAACGATGTACATGTGTACATGCTCTCTGTTTCCCTCTACATGCGTTCACTTTTGCCTACAAGCCCCGGCTCGTACCAAGGGCCACCTGCGGCAACGTTCTTTCCAAGGCGGCTTATTCCTCCGAGTTTGATCGGCACGTTGTGCAGACGGAAGTGCCAGCAGACTGTCCTTCTATGGATCTTAGGTGCATATGTCAACACCGCTATGGCTCTCGCGCCAAAAAGAGAGGCGGGGGTAAAGAGAAGCGGCAGCTTCACTCTGACAGGACCGCCTTACCCGTCTGTATGCCTGTACGTTTATTATCGTCCATGACAGGTATGTACCTACCTAGACGGACTTTAGCTACTTTACGAGGTACCTACCCTAATGAAACTAGCACCGGGCCATCTCTGGCCTGCCCCAGCTCCATCTTCTCCTCGTCTTATATGTATATCGTGGACTGGATAGGATGTTGCTGGCGAGGGATGGTTGGATGGCTGCTGGCCATATCCAGAGGTTCCCCAACAGGGCTGTTAACAGCCCGGTCGGCGAGGCAGTGGTACCCGCCCAGCACACGTTAGTGACCTCCCTGAGCCAGGTGCGCCGCTAAACCCAAACAGTTTGGATGGGATTGCTCGCCAACTCAACCTACGCAAACAACAACAACATCCCCCGGATAGCAGTGCACATACATCCATCAGCCAGCGCCAAAGGTGCGCCTGTTTTTCATTCCCCTAACCTCCTTCCCGTTCACGTCTTGGCAGCGCAGACAAGACCGTGGCCAACATGGCGGATCAACCTCCTTCTGCGTCTCCCTCAGCACCCGCGCCCGCGCCTGCCACCGTGCCTGCGCCTGCGTCGTCAGAACCTATGCTTGCGCCTGCCTCGGAGCCTGGACTTGAGCCAGCACCTGACGCGGCGATTGAACCGCCTATTCAACCCCCCCTGGCTTCTGCCCTTGATCATCATACCCAGATGCAGAATCCACCTCCTCTCCCAGCCATGGACCCCAACGGCATGGGTTTCCAGATAGATGGCCAGCCCATGTTGTTGGCGTACCAAGACCCTACCTATGCTGCACCGGTGAACATGATGCCATTGGGTGGTGGCCACCAGGTGAACCTTACGATCGGAAATGGAACCCATCTCAATCATCGGAGTATTAAGGATATTACTGCTGGTAGGCAGCCACTGCATACGCCCCGTGCTGCCGTGCACTCGCTAACGAAGCCTAGACGAGATTGCCCTTTATGATCGCCAGATCCGGCTTTGGGGAATACAAGCCCAGAAGCGGATCCAGGGTGCCAAAGTCCTCCTTATCACTATGAAGGCGCTTGGGAACGAGATCGCTAAGAATCTCGTTTTGGCCGGCATCGGTTCTCTCACTGTGGTGGATGACCACATCGTCCAGGAAGCCGACCTTGGTGCCCAGTTCTTCCTCACCAAGGAACATATCGGACAGAACCGCGCCGAGGCAGCGAGTAGCAATGTTCGAAAATTGAACCCTCGCGTTCAGGTGACAGCAGACCCAGAGAGCATTATGACCAAGGGCGCGTCCTACTTCGCGGGCTTTGACATTATCATTGCCACCGATCTTTTCCCCACCACTCTTGCCTTTATCAACACGGCAACGCGCTTGCACGGCCGTCAATTCTACGCCGCCGGCACGCACGGTCTCTACGGCTATATCTTCTGCGATCTTATCGAGCACGACTACGTCCTCCAGCGCGAAAAGTCTAATGTGCCGGCCAAGCTCGGCGAGGAGACGCGAACTCGTAGCGTCATTGATGTCAAGGAGAAGAAGGAGGGCGGCAAGACGATCGAGATGATAACCAAGCGCGAGCTCTATTCGACTTGGGACCTCGCTTCTGAGACAAGTCTGCTACCCGCTGACTACCGAAACTCGAAGCGTCGCCTGAAGGCCGTCACACCCGCTTTGTCCTGTCTCCGTGCTCTTTGGTCCTTCCAGTCGGCACAGAATCGCAACCCGAGCCGGACACAACAGGATCTGCAGTTATTTGCCAGGAGCGCCACTTTCTGCCACCAGGGACTGATGTTGCCAGCCGAAACCCTGCGATCGGATTTCTTACGCAGCTTCTTGTCCAACATCGGAAGCGAGATTGCCCCGGTAACGGCCATCTTGGGCGGTCAACTCGCGCAGGACGTCATCAATGTGCTCGGCAAGAGCCAGCCGCCCATCCAGAACATGGTCATTTTTGACGGCAACACCATGCAAGCGGAGATGTACCCGTTACACCCAGAGGTTGCCTTGGGAAAAGCCCAGCTCGATATGGGTATGCCCGCTATGCCGCCCATGGGAGAGATACCCCACGGCACTGCCCCTGGCATGTACGACGGCCAGTTTCCCGACATGACAAACCCGCCTCCCCCTATGTGAGCGCGGCAGCACGTGATGGGTAGCCCCCGCGCCTGAAGTAGTTGGACCACGGGGGACAATCCTAAAACCCCCTGGGTATTTGGGGGGAACTGTACAGTAGCAGCCACCTTGGAAGGAACAAGACCTTCAAGCACCTATATGGGTCATCTACGCACCCGACATGCCATTCTAAGAGAAGCACGTACGTCTTCGCCGAGACTACAATGGTCTTGCGCCTTTTACTTTGATGGTATACCCGAGTAACGATCCCTGCCTCATACGCAGGCTCAAACGACGAGGTATTCAGCCAAAAACAAACCCCCTTATAATCCTCGATCAAGTTTGCGCGTGGGTTTAGGCCATCTTAAAACCAGTAGCCGTTGGACGTCTTGCACATAGATGAAGTAGTAGACGTCCGCCCTCACATACCACAAAATCGACTTTCCCGCTTAGAGGGCCAGCATGATAAAACAAAGCAGTGATTCATGCTTCGTTGGTCTTATTGCGCCTGCACGACCCTCGAGGTCTCATTGCTATTTTTCGAACAGGCAGAAATCGACAGGACGCTGCATTTCAACAAACGACGGACCCATGGGAGGCCCAGTCAGTATTGTGGAAGGAAAATAAGGGCACAAAGAGGAAGACGGTTCATTATCAGAAGAAACGAACTACTTTCACCGTGAGCACATCTCGGACCAGGTGCATAGTTGACGAGTATTTGATGGCTCAGGTCTGTCCCGCCATGGTGTTTTGTAATATTACAAGAAATCGCTTCTGCGTCAGACGCCCTCTGCGCCTGGGACCGGATCCACCGTGAGTGATAATGCGACCCGCATATGCCGTCCGCTGTGCCGATAAACAAAGGCCAAAACGCCGCTGGGTAAATGCAAAACTTTCCGGGACAAAACTTGACGTGGCTCCTTGGTCTACTACTTGGGAGAGCCGGTATCTTCTGCAGAGCCTTCTTTCTTCATGCCCCTACCTCGGCTTTTGTTGACGTTGTTGACCGACCATCCCCGGATCGTCGTCGGGCCGCTCCGTGGCGGTGGCTCATTGGCTGTGTAGTCCTTGATAGAGCCTTTAGGATCGTAGTTGGACAGGCGTAACTCCGAGCCACCGTTTTGGGCCCATGGCCGGTTGTGGGGAATAGGTGCGGCTGCGATCCTTCGATACTTGCCAGCGTTCTGCCCGTTGGAGGAGCCGCGTTGTCGCTGGCCGGCGGAGGACGGCGGGGAGCCTGCCATTGGTGAAGGCGCTCCCGGGGGGGGCAAGGGCGGCGAGGCGCCCATTTGTGGGCCCATCGGCGCAAGCTGCGCATGGCCAGGCATGGGAGGTGACATGGCCGGGTACGATGACATGGTCAGAGGCGGGGGCTGGCTGTGTAGCATAGATGGACCAGGCATCAAAGGGGGGACTTGCTGCATCGACATCGGCATCAGAGGGCCGGGTTCGTGGATGGAGAAACTATGGTGGTAGGACCGGTGAGGCGCCGGGGGATAGAAATTCCCCGTATTCGTCTGCAACATGCCCCGAGGAGAGCCAAACTCCTGTGAGGTCTGAGCAGGTGGGGGCACAGGTGCTGATTGCATCATTTGGGGCGTCTGAGTGGTGGCAGGTTGGAGTGGTGGGCCACCCGGGGCGCGTTGATCCTGCTGAACGTCCAGGCCGACTGCCGATGGCGTTGTCGCGGGTTTGTCACGTTTGGCCGGGCGCAGGGGCGGTAGGGCCGGGCTGATCTTTCCGATGCCCTGGCCGGTGAAGGGGTTCCGCGAGGCTGGCGTATGAGAACGGTGGTCGGCGTGAACTGCGTTGGCGGGAGGGGCGGGCGCGATGTGTGCAAAGCCTGGTGTGGGATTCAAGGCTGTCTGCAGGAAAGTATTGGAGCCCCCGGATGGTGCGGGCCGAGGCCCGTTCAGGAGACGAGGGTCAATCATCGCTGAGCTGTCCACGAAGCCGGCCTCAGGCTGGCGGTACATATCAGGGCTCTCGGCTATATCGGCTAGCACTGATAAGCCGAACGTATCGACTTGCGGAGGTGCAGGGACGGGAATGGTTTCCGAGGTACCGAAAACATCACGGACGGCATCGTACGGGCGTGAAGATCGTTGGGGGGTCGAGGATACCGGACGCGACGGACGCTCAACCTGTTCAAGCGTGCTCGCTGCTTCCAGAATCTTCCCGATGCCCTCAGCTGCCTGTGCCTCTTCTTCGAACGTCAACGGCCCTGGTTGTTCTGAGAGGCGAAGGGCCTCTTCATCATGTTCGGACTCGCTCGCAAGTCTCTCGAGGGCCTGTCGATCCCGTTCACGCATCTCCTCGGTCGTAATGTCGTCGACGGAGACCTCGCCCTGCCCACAGAAGTACTCCAGCACACTAGCAATACGGCTTTTCCGGCTATCGGCCTCAAGTGACTGGTCCATAAACATGGGCCTAACGGAACGCGACGCCTGCAGAGTGTTGCCGCTAGGTGTCACAAGGACTATAGGCCTGACGCCGTAATCATGCTCGTTAGGCGGTTCGGATTCGTTGATAGAGTCAGGGAGGAAAAACCCATATTTGGGGTGCAGCTTGTGGCGTTCGACAACCTCGGGATCGAGGTCGCCGTCTTGGTACTCGAGACAATTATAGTAGTCGATGGTTTGGTCCAGATGCCAGTACCGTGAGTTGGGTTTGTTAAGGAATCGCCCACGAGAGGCCCGCGTCGCCTTACGGGACGAATCGTTGGTGGAATCCCGGAAACCGATGTCGTCGTCCTCAAATTCGAACTGGCAGGGGATGACAATCCGATTGTTGGATCTGGGTCCACGGCGGAAGACGGTCCGGACACCGTGAGCATCTGGCTCCGACGCGCCGGCCGGTAAGTCGGGCAGGTCCTTCTTAGAGGCGGATTCCTTCTGGTCGGAGGCGGGCGACTGATCCTCGTCAAGAGGCGTGGGCGACGGGGCGTTCGACTCGGGCTCGGCTTCCAGCTCGGTCTCGGCCGAGAGAAGGCCGCCGATGTGTCGGGGCCGGGGAGTAGAAGCCTCTTCCCCGCTGGCCTGCCGCGTGGTCACACCAAGACTCGCGGCGAGTAGTCTCTTGGATTCGGGCTGGCCGTCAGTGACTTCGTCGGCTTTTCGCTTGGGGCCAGCTGCCGGTTTGGAGTTGGACGCTGCCTGCGGTTTGCGAAGCGTACTTCTGATGGCAGCGACCTTGGCACCATCGCCGAGCAGGTGAGGGTAGGGCACCTCGATGGGGCCTTTCCGGAAGACGTAGGGACCTTGCTCGTCGGCGACCTCGTCTGACTCCTCTACGTATTCGAAGCGGAAGTCGGGTACCTAGGAATAATCAGAAAATCCGGCCACGGGGCACAGTAACAAGAAGCCTACACTAATCCCGGCGTCTTCGCGACGCAGCTCGCATAAAATGCTAATCCGATTGGAAGCGCCATCGAGGAACTCCTCGGTGGCATAGTGGAAGCCATCCTAAGGAAGGGATCATGTTAGCAGCGCTTCGAGCATGGTACACAAAAATGGGCAAGGAGGGGCCAACCTGGAACTTCTTATGGGAGATTTCGTTGTGGAGGTTGAATTGGGTGTGGGTGGAGGCCAGGCGCTGCTCCGATACACCTCGGACAGAGGTGATGGTGGCGGCCAGCCGGTCATCGAGCTGCTGCTGGATGATGTGGAATTCTTCGACCTCCTCGTGGGCATGAGGGTCTTCGATCATCTGGTTGATGCTGTGATCGGCCACCTTCTCCAGAGCGGGCTTGACGGCGTTCGCCACTTCAGAGAAAAGCTCGCGGAGCTCCTTCTGACGCTCGTAGGCGGCTTGGACACGCGCATCGTCATAAGTTTTATGGCGGCCGCGTCCCTTGCCGCGACCGCCACCTCGCCCACGGCCGCCTCTGCCGCGGCCTCTTTTGGCGACGCCTCCCCGGCCCGAGGTCACGCCTCGCCTGCTGGCGAAGCCTCTGCCTTTGGCAGGGCTGGGCGCCGGGGAGTCGGCTGGTTGTGCAGTATCATCCATGCTGCTGGGGCATGTATTTAGGTGCTGCTAACGTGATAGTGCAGGGACGGGACGGGGGGTAAGAGGGAGCGAAGGGGCCCAGGGGACAAAACGGAATAAGACGGCGGGGCACCGCGAGATGGGGTGAACAGTGAAGAAGGCGAAGAGAAGGGATTGTAGCCCGGCGTTGGCGGCGGGAAGGGCAGAGACGGCGGTGTTGGATATGTGTGTAGGTGGTAGGTAAGTTTTGCCAGGGAGGATGAAAGCAGGAGTTGGGACCGGCTGGCAGAGCGCGCTGTACCGAGAAGATTCGGACCCCAGGTTTTGCGACGGAGCGCTACGAAGCGGCGGAAAAAAAAGATGAGGCAGCCCAGACGGACCAGGAGAGCAAACATGCGAGGCCGGTCAATCCTACATCCAAGACGGTCCTGTCTGTTACCGTCTGCCGGGGGAATGATACTCTCAGGACAATAATAAGCCTGGATGCTGAATCGCCGCCTTCTGGTTTTACAAGCCAGACCGGGGCCTGGCCTGGGAGACGGGATTTCCACACAAACAGGTCTGTCTAGTCGGGCTTCTGACGCTTTGGGCGTTGGGTCGCTCTGATTGGTTCGAACTAGGCGGATTATTGAGCAACCGGCCTCCACCCGGATTGCATTGCACTGCTACCCACGGAATCAGGTGTAGGTACCTACAAGGACTCGTATATTCCTAGGTACCTGCCTACTTTCCGCCTCCCCCATCCCATCCATCCCACGCTTCTGGGACAGTCGTTCCGTAGTACCCAACCTCCAACGCCAATGGAGGGGAAACTTTTCGTTTTTTTATCATGTTGGCTATGCCCAGTCTAGATACGGGCCTATCCTTCTTTAAAGTTGTCCCTACCCGACTTAATTGCCTCAAGGTTGCCCGTCCCGTGGATGGATACGTACCAAGTCGATGCTATGAAATCCTATCGTGCGTGCTATGAGGCAACGGATCCGCCCGGCAAGCTGGTATTTGCCAAGAACTGCACGGCGTGCACTCGTAGAGGTACACCTACCTTAGGTACATAAGTCCTTTCGAGTCGGTATCCGTACTCATGTGTTCACTCCGTACCGGTTGTAGGCACGCTTCCTTCACCCATCGTTGGATTGATGGTCGGCGCCTCGGACAGCCGGCGGGTCCAATAAGGGTTGGCTGGGTTGACCGTGACGCGCCTCGCCGTTTACCGTTGTCAGCATCGGTTCACGAAGCCGTGGCTCCCTCGAGGGGTGCACCGCGAAACGAACCCGATGCTGCCTCTTCTCGTGGGCGCCGCTGCCTCACTTGACACGTATGCCGGGTCTCCTAAGCTTTGGTTACCCGCGTCAAAGCCCTTCCATCTTAGATGAACCCAGCCTCGTGTGCAGGTAATTAGATGGCCGGTCCATCTCACAGCCTCCGCAAATTGCTACAGAGGCGGGCCACCGGGAAGAAGGAAAACCAGCCCTCGCTAGTTCACCTTTGCTTCTACCAAAGACGGCCTGGTTGGCAGCTGCGAACTACCCGAAACCACATTGTCGCCGCCGGTATATTTGATCTACAAATGACGGGTAGGTATGTAAGAAGGCTGCAATGCCTGTGCATACCTAGGTACTTAGGTAGGTGGTATACGTCTCCTTCCCTCTCTATTGAAACGGGGTCTGTCCGGTTTATGCTGGGTCCCTACGGCATGGGCCAGGCGGAGGCAAGGTACGGATCAGAACGTCCACATTCCCTAGGGTCGTCGCCGCCACCGAGCGGATAAGGATCTCAAAACCCCCGTCCTATCCTGGATACCTTGCCTTCGATCCGTCTTCCCACCCCCCCGGGGCGATGCGGTCCACAAGCTGAGAGAGCCTCTCCACGCTTTCCGTTCGGGTGAACGAGAACAGCCGTGATTGCGGCATATGCCTCAACTCCTGCCCAGGCCCGTTGAAGGACCTGTGCCAATCTCCTATCCACCTACCCCGTCCTGACGGGTCGTTCATCCTGGATGTGTCTCCACGGCTTCTCGTCCCCTGGGCTGCCATCCGCTTTTGTCGAATGGCAGACAAGCTAATCCAAGATTAGCAACCTTTGAGCCAAAGTCCGCCGTAACAGGAAGCGGGTCGACTGGCCTTTTCCGAGTTCGCCAGCCAATCATCGCTCAGTACGAAGGCAGGTCGAGAGCTTATGTAAAATACAAGCACATATTTTAGGTAATGTAAGCAGCTAAGCAAGTACCTACCTAGTGCTAGGCGAAGGGTAGTAGGAGGTACCTTAGCTTCCAATCCTACCGACTCCAGACAATTTTTCTTCTCCCGTGGAAACGACTTTGGTTTGCATCGACAATCGCCGTCGTGACTGTACTTCCCAACCCAGATCGACCAACCGCCCAAACCTGGTTCCCTCCATCGCCGTCCGGGATCCGCGCGCGTGCCCCATCCGGCCGGCGGCTGATCGGACGCCTGCATTTCCGCACGACACGGCGGCCTCTCCCTCCCTCGGCGGACATGCGGTCGTGAAAGCCCCTCATCGCTCGGCTCGGTGGTGACCATGGCGAAGCGTCGCAAGGTGTCGCACAAGGCCCAGCCGCCGCCTAATCGTGGCAAGCAACATTCCGGCGCAAGCAAAAGCGCGCCCTCGAGGCTGTCCAAGCCCACGGGCGACTCGGGTGCTGCCAAACAAGGCTCGTCCAAGCCGCGGCAGCAGCGAACCGAGCCCATCATTCCCTTCTCGCCCGAGGACAAGATCTTGCTGGTCGGCGAGGGCGACCTCAGCTTTGCCGCGTCGCTCATTGAGCACCACTTTTGCGCCGACGTGACAGCGACGGTCTTGGAGAAGGACCTAAGCGCGCTCGAGGAGAAGTACCCGCATGTTGGTGACAACATCGCCAAGATCGAGACAGAGTACGGCCGAGTCCTTTACAACGTGGATGCCACGAAAATGGGGCCGTTCGCCGACAAGAAGGGCAAGGACGCTACCGGTGTCATGGACAGGATCATTTTCAACTTTCCCCATGTAGGGGGGAAGAGCACCGATGTCAACCGCCAGGTGCGCTACAACCAGGAGATGCTCGTCGCCTTTTTCGGGCGTGCCTTGCTGTCACTGGCCCCCGGCGGCTCCATCATTGTCACTCTTTTTGAAGGCGAACCGTATACCTTGTGGAATATTCGAGACCTGGGTCGGCATGCAGGCTTGCAGGTGGAGCGTAGCTTCCAGTTCCAAGCAAGTGCCTATCCCGGTTATCACCACGTACGAACCCTCGGGGTGGTAAAAAACAAAAGCGGCGAGATCGGTGGTGGGTGGAAAGGCGAAGAGAGAGCCGCGCGGAGCTATGTGTTTATTCGAAAGGACGAGGCTGCTAAGCCTACTGCGTCAAAGAAGAATGCGAAGCGCCCCAGAGCGGGGGATAGCGACTCCTCGGAGGCTGAATAAATCTCGGACTCTGCCGGCGTGAGCCAGCCATGCCGGCATTGCGCCGCTCCGAAAGGAATTATACAATATCTTGACCCTGGCCCTTCATCGACTACGACTCACGTCAAGTTGACTGGTTCGCTGGAGGGGTCTTGAGAAAGCGGCACTACGCCATTCGCCGAGCTGATAAGCAGAAGAATGAGAGAACAAGCCTCGGAAATATGGGGCTCGCATTAAGTTCAGCTATTGCTCGTACGACAGCAATGGACGCCGACAGAGCCAGGTAAAGTGAACGAGATGGGGGAAGACGAAGCACCTAAGCGCGACCCTCACGATTTCCCCATATCCAACCGCGATGGCAGTAGACCATGGTTCATATCTTGCAGATCGGGGACAACGGTCATGACGTTGTCACGACGTTATGCGTGACAGAAAATCGAAGGTCGCACCGCCCATCGCCGCCACGAGCCCAGATGATCTTGGGCGCCGAGACCGTGACTGTGGCCGTCGTGTCCCGACTTTGGTGAAGGCCGCCAAGTTTACTCTTCATCCCTCGCCCCACGATCGGCCTGGGGATTAGGGGCGGGTTGGCAGTCTGCCACCGGTCCTCCTCCTGTTCGGTCCAGACATAAGTTCGTCGCTCCGCGTCAAGTACACAGACGACGACACACTGGAACGCGGGATGCCGAAAGGTCTGGACGCCGGCTTTCAAGTTGTCGTCGCCCTGGCCGGCCGGACCCGGGGCAACGTCCTGTGCCTTGACATGAACCAGCCAAAAACATAAAAACCCCTCCCGTCGGCCGGCGCGTGCGGTGCAAAACGCTGCCTGTGGAGCGTGCCAGGCCGCCCTCGGCTCCTTCTGTAGCAGCCTGATGCCATTGCCGGGAAGCAGCAGGCGTATGGCTACGACCTTGGTGTTGAGCTCTTTGATCAGTCCTTTGGCCTCGCTCCGGCTCAAGGTCCCCAGGGCGTAGATGGCTGTCGACGGCAAAAGGGATGTGTCGCCGCTAGTGCCGGCGGTTTTGCCATCTGCGAAGAAGTGCAGCTCGTCAGGCCGGACCCTCACGAACCGCCCGCCGACCTCGGCGAGATAGATGCCGACGAACCGGCGGGTGGTGGCCGTTTTGCCACGCGGGGCGGGACTGTACAATTCGCTGCATTCCAGAGGCATCACGTAGTGGTTGACGCGGATGCCGCTCGGCACGAGGGGCGCGTAGAAACACAGTCCCTTATTCGTCGCAGAGAATTCGCTGTCGCGTGTGTACGGGGACGGCAAGCGTACCACGCGGGCGCACTGGACGAACTCGGCAGGGGTCGTGGCGAACATGCCCCGCAGACTGTCCTGGGGGCCGTCGCCGGGCTGTGCAGTCCAGGCGAAGAGCGATAGGTCGTTGGTCTTCTTGCAAATCTCTTCCTGCAGGCGGATGAAGGCGTTGGCATGCTCGCCGTAAATGACGGGCATGTGGACGCCAAATATGCCCATCAAACAGTAGGCAATGTCCTCCACCCGCGTGGTCTGGCGCTGTGCCGCCCAGGAGAAGCGAGCAGCGATCGAGTGCTCCGAGAGATTGCGGGCGGAGACCAGGGCCCGGGGGTGTATTCCCGTGATGTCGGCCAGAGGCTTGATCCACAGAGACTTGGCGCCGCGGAAGTACCAGAACCGATCGTGGAACTCGACTCGCTGCGGCGCAATCAGCTCCTGCAATGTCCAGCCGCGGGTGAACCACCTGCATCGCCGCAGTAGCGGCGGCACTTGGGCGTAACCCTGTGGCTCATAGACGCCCGACGTTTCCCGGACCGAGCCTCTGGACGCCGCGTACAGGGGCGCTTGCGAGCCCGGAGGCAAATGGGGGAGCGACGGGAGATCGGCGAGGTATACGATGCATACCGACGACGCCTCGTAGATGCGAAACATGGAGTTGATGGCCTCGGTCAGGTCGGCGCTGCTCGTCCTGTCGATGCAACACGTATCGATCCAGGCGTAGTCTATGTTCCGTTTCCTGGCCAGGCGACATGTCGCCTCTATTTTTCCGAAGCCGGCCTTTTTCTGTGCTGTTTTCAGGTCCTGGCTGTCGGGTTAGTACTTCGGAGTCCCGAAAGAGCAACAAGACAGCTTTCGAGCGACGCTGCCCAACGAAGGCACGCCGGCGTTGGCTCGGGGTTTGAGGGTCGTAAAGCCGAAGGGATCAGTGTAATACACGCCGAGAGAGACGGTGCTTTCGTGATGCTTACTTGGAAATCCTGAAAGGATACCTCGTCTTTGTCCCACGTATGCGAGAGCGTTACGTATGAAACATCGGCGGGATCTGCCTTGTATACCAACGTCAGGTCCCGCGCGTCAATCAGCCACATCCTGGACCAGCTGCGAGGCAGAAGAGAGCGAGGAAGCGGAGGATGTGGTGTGAACCGAGCTGGCGTGATCGTTTTAAGAATATAACAATCCAGCACTCTAACGTATTGCCGACGAGATCATGCAGGGTCGCGCAGTGATGCGGTCTAGCGAGGAAGGCCGGCATATGAGGGACCAGCCGGAGGGTTCGCCAGTGCCAGCCATAACCAGCAGAAGCGCGCCGCGTCGCCGCTGGACGCCCCTGGCCGCCATTGGCCCCTTGCTTGCTTCTGCTCGCCACGCCCCCAGGCGTTGGGCGGCGAGCTGACGGAAGGCATCCCTACTCGAGGCCACGGAGGTTCGCGTGCTGAGAAAGACCCTGGCAGGAACAGGATGCGGTAAGCGATGTACAGCCTGAAAGCAATGGCATGCAACCGCGTGGCGTACGGCGCCTTTCCAGGCTCCCAGTCGCTGAACGGGCATTCGTGGCGTCGTGCCAAGTTTTCGTTTTCGCCGCCAAAGAAAACACGAAATTCGTGCCCAGCACATTAGACAGCGCCACATTGATGTTGCCACCGGCATAGGCCGCCCCGTGCATCGGTCGTGGGTAGAGCCTGCGATAGTCCATGTTATCGGGGCGAGCCCCCCACGGTATTCCAAGGCCTGTGTGGCCCCGACATATTAAGCAAGTCGGGGCACTGTCGGTTGAAATTCTCGACCAGGTTAGGGTGGGGTGTATTTGGGACCTTTCCAACAAAGTGTACAGCGAGTTCCTTAATACACTGAGATGTTATGCTGGACATTCGTACACTGGAAGGCTTCCGATGAGCGAACTGGCACTTCCACATATGGAAGGCTCGTTCGTGGAGAAGAATATGGCTCTACTTGGTTCCCTCGTGTAGCAAACGTCGCAGGAACAAAGCTGCATAGGCGACGTCCTATCTCAAGTACGCCTCCCGTACCCAGGGGCGGATGGGCACCCAAGATCAACCAACTCGGGGCCTGCCCGATCTCAGGGGTTATGTCATGTTTGTGCGGGCGGTAGCGCTGGGGGCGTTTTACGGGGCATATATCCCCCCACACCTCTATTCCGATCCCGATCGGGGAAGATCGGATCGGGCCTGCTCACAGGCTGGGGGCTATATAGTGGTGGGTGTCGCGGGGCCGCGAAGAGAGGCGTGTTTAGGTGTGGCAGAGGTGGTGGTAGGGGCTGGGCTTGGGTGTGAGGAATGTCCCGGTGCGACGGCACCGCCGGTGATCTCGTTTCCGACAAGGCCGACCCACGCTCTGGTGGCGACCTTGTCCTCTCCTCGACCTGGTCCATGGGCTCAGGAAGCGCCCGAGGTACGTCGGTCGAGGAGGCCGGCGGGGGTGGATATGCCGCCGGCGCAGTAGTGGCACCGCCGGGATCCATATCATGTTTCTTTACTCTCGGGTCCGCACAGCCATTCGACACCTCATATCTGGGTGACGAGGCGTAGGCGCGCTGAGGTGCGAGGACCAACGGGGCCAAGGGGGCGGGCGTCATGTTTCTGGGGTAGCTGGCCCGGGCTTGCGCTTCCTTGTCGGCTTTGGACGGCCGACCACGCTTTTTGCCCGAAGCCGTAACGGCAGGAGTGCCGCTTGCCGGCGCGATGGGTGCATAGCCCGCCGGTGGTGGCGGTCGCGGTTGGATATTGCGCTGGGTGAGGGGCTGATCGGTCCGCGTCGTTATTGCCTGCCTCTTGGTCGGTTCCTCGGGAATTTCCCCCAGCGACTTTCGCTTCAGGCTTGTGGGGTTGGGCGGCGCAGGGAATTGCACCGGGAACAACTTCTCCACGGCACCCACTGCAGAAATCAGAGTCAGTGATGGCTCGCGTGAAAGAACAGTGTCGCCTCATCTCCAGCTCGCTTCGAGACGTCTCCAGCTGGCGGCTCAACAAGCACGTGGAACGCACAGCTCCCGGGTGTCCTTACTGCACTGCGATAGATTACGACCTAAGCGGGTTAGGCACAGCTGGCATGAGGGAGCGAGAGCCAGGGGATTGAACATACCAACCGGGAGTTGCATATGGAACCAGTTTTGCTCCAGGTGGTGGGTTTGGATGAAGTCTACCAGAAGGGAAACGTCTATCGAGCTAGCTTTGATCATCTCTGCGAGTATAAAACGCTAGAGGCGGGCGGTAAGCTCAACGGCGTCTCGAAACAAGCAGAAGGGGGGTGCCGGCATACCATTTCGATGTCCGAGAACGTCATCTCCATACTGACGAGGCTCGCGACGCAGCGGAAGCCCAGACTGCGGGGTACGGGGAGATGGATGGATCGCGACTTTCGTAGGGCGGGTTGCACGGGGATAAATCATCTGATCAAGCAGAACATGAGGCGGCGACGAGAGGGCGACGGCACATGTAGAGGAGAGAGAGCTGGTCTACAGGGAACCCTCCGGGGCGCCCCTTGCGGCAGTGCCCGGCAGTGGAGGCTGCGCTGCGCCGACTGGACGAGGGCCAATACCAGGCACGGCGCAAACGGGAGGCCTACCGGGGCACGAGGGGGCCTCCGAGGCCGTCTTGAGGCCCTTCTCTCCCACAGACACACTGGGCGGCCGGGCAGTGAAGGACGCGCTTGAAACGGCGATACCACGGCGCACCTCTTGAGCGAGCAGGCAGCAAACAAGCGAGCGTGTGTGTCCGGGGCTGGTGTTGTCGAGTAATACAAAGGTGAGAAGAGCGCGGAATCGCGGTGGTTGGGACGGCGCGCTGCGGTCCGCGGTCCACAGGTCTGGAAACGAGTGCCTTTCCTTGCACACTCGCTCGAAGCCGGGCAATAGCCAGGGTTGGTCCGGGTCGAGGGGAGGAGGGCGGGAATAGGTATGTGGCTTGTATGTAGGTATGTAGCTTGCATGTAGGTAAGGTAGGTAGCGTTGCAACGGCGAGGGCTATTTGATCAGCCTGACGGTGGTGATTTTAATCAGAACAAGTAGGGATCCTGGGATGGACCGTGTCCGTGACCTGGCCCGGAACCTGGGCAACTCTGGGGCAGCTGGGCGGCCCGCTGGCTCGGTAGCCCCGACAGGGCCTACCTAAGGCCCGGGAGCAATATCGAGGGTACTTCCTATTTTTATTGCCTCTGCCCGGGCTCTGTCAGGGGAGTGGTGGGTGGAATGTTCCCAGTATTTGACAGTCCACGGATTGCGCCTTTCGCTCGGATGAAGTAGGCGATGGCGCGCCACCCAAGGCGCACCCAGCTGTTTTGCGGGCAGCCGGAGGCGGGATGGGGCGGATGGCACTCGGACACTGGAGGTAAACAAGGCCGGTCGAAGCAGCCAGAGGCTGTTCCATCTGTACGCAAATGGTCAGCAGGTGGCTAGACAGACAAATGAGAACTCTTTGAAGGGCGCCATAGGATGGATGGATGTACTCTGCACAGGCAACCTACCACGTACTAGGTAGCTCGTACGTCCGTCCCGCTCTCACCCTCTCTTTCTTCCTTTGTCTCTCTCTCTCCCTCTCCCTCCCACCCGCGGTTCACGCCGAGGAATGACGTCCACTCAGCGCGTCGGGAGCCCAGTACCGCACAACGCCAAAGCACCTGACACTGATGCTGGCCACAAATGCCTCCCCCCCTCTCCTCCCCCCAAACCTGTCCGTTATCGAAGGTATGCATGCTCCTTCTGGCTCCTTGCCCCCGGCTCGCCCACAGAGACGTACACTATGTGGTCTTGGTCGGGACGGCCTGCTGGCCAGTAGGAGACGAGTCAGATTGGAAGACGGGTGCATATGCCACCGAAGGAGGGCAGGGGGAGCGCCTGCATGGGATCATGCAGCCCTCAGATGGCCAGCTCGAGACGTAAGTGGGCTGAAGAATGCACTTCTGCGCACGGCTTGCAGATGCGCTGCGTGCCGATCTGCCTCCCTCGCCCAGCACCCTAATCCCGTTGTCGCATTGCCTCGCCTTCCAATGGACATGCTGCTGCTCGAGGCTGGCCATCCAGGGAATAGGCGCGAGCAGTAGGCGACTTGACTGGCTGCCCCTCGTTCTGGGCCTTTCCTCCAGCGGTGCGTTGCACCAGCCAGCCCTTCATTGGCCTTCCCAGGTGCCGTGGCTTTGGGGCACCGAGACCGGCAACTGAATAGCAGGCCAGCGGCAGGCAATGCAGTCGTTTTCCTCCCCCTCTCCCCCCCCTCCCTGCGCGCGCGCAGTCAGCGACTCGCGAACGAATGGGTACGGGGAGGGCCACTTGTCACCCGCCCAGACCTACACCCGCATTCTCTCTCTCCCTCTCTCTCCTCGGACCAAGCATGGGCGTGGGTGCAGAGAAAGGGTAGTTTAGCAGCGTAGCACGGCGGGATACTGCGCAAATGCACGGAGGAAGACACGGGACGAAGGTGGTCTGAGGTGATCACGAGTTCGGTGTCGTCGAAACTCCTATGCTGGAGGGCAGGCCGGCAGCAACTCCGGGTCCTATTGGTGCCTTTCTCGGATGGGGTCGCTGGCCTCCATTACGGCCTCTGGCAAATCTTGCTGGGCCCGGTGGGTTCGCTGGTAAGAGGGCTGCGCCGGCTGACTGGTTGAGTTGCAGCCCGAATTCGCCAATCATACAGCCATACGGCCTCTCGCCGTCCTCACAGGCGCGCGACGAGCACAGGTCAAGCGTTCGTCACACCCAATTGCGACAGTTCGAGTTCCCGAGCCCCCGGTGGTGCGCGATGGGCCAGTGACGCTCTGTGTAGGGCTGGCGTCGGCACGGGGCACACAAGGCCTTTCCGAGCCGCAGCAATTTGGACGGAAGGTTGCGAGACGAGGGAAATTTCAATCGGGGGAGAACCCGTCTAGCTGCTGCGTTGTCCGTCCCTCTTATATCCATGCCCCGGAGGTAGGCAGATGGCTACTTACATGTTCCATGTTCCTCGGGCCCCCAAGTCCCATACCGCTCTTTCAAAGCCTCTTCTTCCCGGTTGAAAGCTCTGGCTACGTACCCGATCTTAGGACCAGGCAAGTTAAAAAATAGGTAGCCCTGCATGGATGCATAGTGTGTTGGCAGCTCCTCATAGGGGACATGACCCCCACCCCTGCACAAAACCGCCCGAACTGCCCGGCTCCCGTCCCCATGCTTCATGGATGAGGCCCTGCTGCCCGAAGGCGTGGGCTGTTAAAGGCGCATGTATCGATGCGCTGGCAGGATGCAAGACATGCCACGCGAAGAGTTGTCGTGGGGAGGGGCTGGGTTCCTGACCGGTACGAACCATGGCGGAATCTGCCACCATGATACACGGCCACTGTGTTGTATTGCATCATTGCCCAGGGAAACACTAGCCAGTGTCGGCCTACTAAGCTACTAGTAGTATACCTAGATGCCTAAGCAGATAGATCCACGTATGTGAGTACGTGGTTACCTACATGCCGTACGTACCTTCATGCTTCTGCCAGATATTGAACCCGCCTGTCGAATGTTCGAATTCAGCCACTAACTACAAGCTCGATGCAAACGTTCAGTAACAACCACCCCCAACGTCCGGCGCGGCCCCGGGGATGTCTGCCTGGAGCAGTAGGTCAGGTAGGTAGGTATGTAGTCGTGTAGCGGCGACAAAAAGTCGATCCAGCAGGTTGATCGAAGCAAGTGATAGGTTGGGGTATGCATGGGGGTGCTTGCGAGTCGGGCCGCTCCCGATTAGTTGTTCTTGGACACAACTGGGTGGCGTCTTGTGTCGCATTGACATCAGCTTTCCCGCCTTCCCCATAGCCCTATGCAATTCCTAGACCTGCATTACAAATGAAGATCCAAGGCAGGCGAGGATAAAGACCCGGCCCTCATATTTTAGGTATGTACATTTGCTTCCTTTGGATCCTCGAGAATTCATGGAATGGTCAGTAGACCCGACGACTCGGTTTGCCTGCATACAGCTGGCTCAACGGCTTTCCAGTCTCCAGTGGATGGATGGAATGGTAGATGATCTAGGGAGTCCAACATGTATGGGGCTTTACCGCGGACGCTGGCTACAGGTACTTGAGCATCCACCCATCCACGGCTACTTAACCGTCGAGAGTCCCTACGCGACGCAGTACTTGCCTCATATCTGGGGGGCTCTGACCACATAAGTCTCCCAAAGAACCGAAGCACAAGCCAGGCTGCCTCTTTATGCTGTTGTTGGGGCATTCGTAGCTTGGAGCCGCGTAAAGAAACGGGCTGTCCAAACGATGGGAGGGAAGCGCACACACGCGAGGTGGTTAGCGGCCATGCACGGCCCCGATGCGAATCCGCCTTTTCCCCCATCGGCTTGCGGCTGCCTTTCCCCCGACTGATCAAAATGCCATTGGAAAGAGGAAAAAAAAAGGACGGTCGCGATCCATTGTCATCAGGACCCCCCAACAACTTCCTAGTTCAGCACCCCCAGTTCAGCATGGAGCCGTGTCTGTCCACCCCATGGCACTACATCCCTAGATGAATCCATACCGATTTTTTATTTCCAGCAACGGGCTGCAAAGCAGTCACGAGCCAGTGGCCCGGACAGGACTCCGCGACATAGGTAGGCGCTTGCCTGCGAAGGGTTCCTGCTCCAGCCACAAATCTCCAGGGTACCTATCCTCTTCAAGGGCTTCCTCGCCTCTCGACCTCTGCCGCTGCCGCTGCCTCCCTCTAAGCCAGCCTCTCGCTCGCCGATTGCAGGGCTCGTGGGCTCAAACAGCAGACGGCACGTATCGACCCTACATACCTGCCTCAAGTATCCCGTATCTCGTATCTTACTTGGAAGTACCTAGGCGCAACTAGTGCTTGACCCGCGTAGCATTTGAATTTACCTAGTCCTCGTCGCCATTTCATCCACTTTCCTTCCCCGTACATCCACCTCATCACACAAGGACCAGACTAGTCGCATCCCGTTCAGGGCCATTCGAACCCCCCGGCAAGCGGTGCCTGTCGACCACACCGAGAAGGTCGCTTGCTAGGTGTCTTTGTAAGGGCTAGGTCGCTGCCGCCTGTCCTCTCTTCTTTCTTCCCCACAAAAACCTTTCCTGCGCCATTGGGACGGGCAACGGGTGTGCAGAACCGCAAAACCTCAACTGCAGGGCTTCGGGCCAGGTCCATTCGGCCCTCGCTCTCCAGAGCTGACTTGACTGACTGATTGCCCTGCATCAACACCGCCTGCCCAGCTCCGGTCCCAGGTATTCCACCCACGCGCGCAGCTTTTCCCAGCCGGTCCCCGCCAATCCCGCTCCATCATCTCTTCCACCCATCCACCCACTTCGCTGCACCCTCCTCCTCTCCCTCCCCCCGGGCTACCGGCTTCAGGAACCAACCGTGAGCTGGCCGGATCGTCTGCCCTTACTCGGGATCAAGGCGTCTTACGCCTGCCGCGATCATGGGGGATGAGGAACGCGTCCAAGACGGCTTGGAGAACCTCAAGGTCGAGCACGATGGCGGCACCGCAGGCCTTGACCAGGCCGACGACGGGGCCAGTCGAGTGGTGAAGCAAGAAGGCTCCGCGGCCCCCAGCCCGGACCGAAGCAAGGCCTCCAGGTCGCGCTCGAGATCCAAGTCGCCCACCTTGTCGCCCGAGGAACAGAAGGCGCGCAGCGACAGCGCCTCAACGCCCGACGGCGTTGCCGTGCCCCCGAAACTCGCTCGCAAAGCCTCGTCCAAAGCCGCCGCCCCGCGAGCACCTGCGCGACCAGCCATGCTCTTCGACGACCTCCCCGACATGACGGAAGCCTCCAAGGAGCACTTCCAGATCATCACCGACTGCCTCTACGGCTCCAAGTCGCTCGGCTCCACGGAGCACGATGCCCTGGACTGCGACTGCACCGAGGAATGGCGTAGGTGCCCCGCCATACTCTGCTTCCATGCCGCTCGCGCCGGCCGGCTGGGGCGCGCTGGCTGACACTGATTTGTAGGGGACGGCAAGAACCTTGCCTGCGGCGAGGACTCGGACTGCATCAACCGAGCCACCAAGATGGAGTGTGTCGACCGGGAATGCAACTGCGGCGATGGATGCCAGAACCAGCGGTTTCAGCAACGCCAGTATGCCGACGTCTCGGTCATCAAGACGGACAAGAAGGGCTTTGGCCTCCGCGCCAACCAAGATTTGCAAGCTAACGACTTCATATTTGAGTACATTGGCGAGGTCATCAACGAGCCCACCTTCCGCCGTCGCATGGTCCAGTACGACAAGGAGGGCATCAAGCACTTCTACTTCATGTCCCTGACGAAGCACGAGTTCGTGGACGCGACCAAGAAGGGCAACCTCGGCCGCTTCTGCAACCACTCGTGTAACCCCAATTGCTACGTGGACAAGTGGGTGGTGGGCAACAAGCTGCGCATGGGCATTTTCGCTGCTCGCAAGGTCCAGGCCGGCGAGGAGCTGGTCTTCAACTACAACGTCGACAGATACGGCGCCGACCCGCAACCCTGCTACTGTGCCGAGCCCAACTGCATTGGCTTCATTGGTGGCAAGACGCAGACGGAGCGTGCCACGAAGCTCTCGGACGCCACCATCGAGGCCCTCGGAATCGATGATGCCGACGGCTGGGACACGACCGTCGCTGTCGTCAAGAAGCCCCGCAAGAAACGGGTGGGCGAGGATGACGAGGACTACGTTAACAGCATCGAGGCTCGCGGGCTCGACGAGAAGGGCGTACAGAAGGTCATGGCCACGCTCATGCAGTGCAAGGAGAAATGGATCGCGGTGAAGCTGCTCGAGCGCATCCAGACGTGCGACGAGCGCCTGCTTCCCTACGTGGTGCGGATGCACGGGTATGAGTTCCTCAAAACGACACTGAACACCTTCAAGGACGACCACAATGTCGTTCTTCAGATTCTGAACATCCTGGATCGATTTCCCCGTCTGACGCGCAACAAAATCACCGACTCCAAGATCGAGTCAGCCATCCAGCCTCTGACCAACTCGGACAATGAAGAAGTCGCCCACGAGGCCCAGAAGCTACTTGATGAATGGAGCAAGCTGGAGACAGGCTACCGGATCCCGCGAAAAGCCCGCCCTGCCCAAGGGACGCCGAATGCCCAGCCTCTCAACTCGTTCGAAGAACGCCGATCAGCCCGCCCCGAGGAAGCCACTCCTGCCAAGGCGTCTGTCACCGTTCCTTTGCCCGAGAACGTTCCCAAGGGCCCCCGAAGCACCGTTCCCCAGCGGAACCCTAACTTCTACAGCCAGCGCCAACGTCGCCCCCCTGATCCTGCGTCTCTCCCAGCCGGTTGGTTCATCGCCACGGACAATTCCGGCAGCTGGTACTACTACACCAAGGGCGGTACTACTACGTGGCAAAAGCCGACGGCGCCTGCCCCCGAGGTCCTAGCAGAACAGGGCTCTTCCAAGGCAATCAAGGAGCAGAAGACGCTCCAAGACATTATTGACTCGCTTACGAAGCCGGACAGCAACACCACGCTCAGGAGATCGGCATCACAGACTCCTCAGCACGTGAGCCCCCCAACGCAGGAAACCAAGAAGGAGAAGTGGCGGTCGCTGCCAGTCGAGAAGCAAATGAAAATATACGAGAATACAGTAAGCTCTAATGGTACCCCCAGCAGCCCGCGCCCTCAGCAACTAATTGATTCACCAGCTCTTCCCCCATGTGAAACATGTCATGGACAAATTCCGGCATAAACTGCCCAAGGAAGATCTGAAAAAATTCGCCAAGGAAATCAATAAGAAGCTCGTCTCGTCGGACTACAAGAACAAGCGCGTCGATGACCCCACTTCGGTCTCCAAGAAGCAGGAGAGAAAAGTCAAGCAGTATGTCAAGGAGTTTCTCGACAAGGCCGTAATCAAGTACAACGCCCACGAGAAGAAGAAAGCCGACCGGGCTGCAGAGGACGGTTGTGCCCCCGCTGCCGGTTCAAGCGCCGACCCCTCGTTGGATGCCGTAGCGGACGGCGAGGTCACGTTAACGGACGACGAAGACGTGGCATCTACCCCCGCCAGTACGGAAAAGAAGCGCAAGCGCGAAGAGGAGGCTGCTGGGTCGGCGAGCGCAACGCCCTCCGACATCCCTATGATCAAACGCCTCAAGGAGGAAGACGCCGACTTGTCCAGCCCGCCACCGCCCCCACCCCCGCCCCCGAAATGGACGCGGCCGTCGATGTGGAGATGACGGAGCAAGAAGAAGACGCGTTGGGGGAAGACGAAGACGCGCGACGACTTGCGGAGGAAGCCGAGAAGTTAAGACTGCGCGAGCAGGAAGCTGCGCTCGAGAAGGAGAATGAGCTTAATATGCGCGCCTTCGAGATGGAGCAACAGAAGCAGCACGCCACGAATGGTGTCTTCGGCGTCGACGCTGATGCGTCTCCGACCAAGCCAGCCGACGAAGGGGCTGGAGAGGGCGGCCTGGACCATCCGGATGGGGCCAGGAAGCATGAGGTGCTGAGCCATTAAACCGCGCTGCCCCCAATGCCTGTCCACGTTGCTACCAGCGGGCTATCATGAATCGCCTGTCCCACGGATTGGATGGGTTAGCAATTTCTGGTGAATACATATGGGACAAATTACCAGGCCTGGACAGGACTCGAACGACAACGTGGCGCCCATGCCGACGGGCCCAGTCGTTGTGTGTATACTATCCATGGGTTACGGGAGCCATTCTATACCCAGTTGGGGGCTCCGAAATCCACGGTCTCCGCTTACCCCTCGTCCACTTGGGACTCACCAACCGCTGCTATATTCTCATTGTTGTTTTTGTACCAAAGAAAACAGGAAGTGGTCTGCATGGAAGGGCAGTTTTATACGCACATGGTTTGCATTCGCCAAGGCGCCGAGGGACGACGTTGGCGCTATGGTCTCGATTTCTTACATTTGTCTGTACGTGGGAAAAGCATTGGCGTTTAGGTCTAGGGGGAGGAGACGGCCTTGTGCCCTGGGCAGCCATGTGTGTGGCACAGGAGAGGGGACTACGGAAGGAGATTCAGTCTTATCGGATCATTAAGCTGCCAAAGCGGCGGCAATAAACAGCAGCAGCAACCACCACCAATCCCCCGTCCAAGGCCGCGTTATCAGGGACCGGCCGTGACAGGACAACACTGACGGGCGGCCGACGTGCCTCGAGCACTATAATGCCATGGGGAAACGGGTAACAGGCGATCTGGCAAATTCAAGGAAAGATACCCCTCCCAGTCGAGCTTGGTGGCGGGATTTCCTAATGGATCCCGCATACGGCACGAGGAATGAGAGACGAGGGCGCCGAATCCATCAGTGTAAGCTGGCAAAGGGGGACAGTGAAGCAGCAACCGCCGGCGTTCCATGTAGGGCCTATGTGCACCTGCGTACGTGATGTGGTACTACTCCGCGTAGGTAGGAATGGATAGCCCCATAGTTAATAAAAACATTGACGGCCGTGTTACCAGAGAACGGTTGATATGCATGCCGAGGCCATATTCCTGGCTTGGCCCGCATTAGCACGGAATCAGTACCGAAACACGAGACGGACAGTCATAGATAGCGCCGCGGTAGTGTCGTTATTTGTGGTTCGTTTCGCTTGTAAAGGATGTTTTCTAAATCAACGCTAGAAGCAAGCAGATGAGGACGTGCAGTCATCCGCGTCCCAAAAATCAAGTCCCGACTCCCGCATTGAACCTCCCTGTATTCCCCGGTACAGCCTGGCGGCGGGGAGATAGACCCTGCACATAACCCGTTACGTCGTAATCACGGGCCGCTTCACGCCGACACAATCTTCTCAAGCGCGGCGAGCAGAATGTCGGCATGCTGCTTCTCAAAGATGAGCATGGGCCGCAGGCGGACGGCGTTGGCGCCGCTGCCGCCGATGTTGATGCCAAACTTCTTGGCCTTGGCGAGGAACTGGTCGCGCTGCGGGTTGTCAAAGGCGATGAAGGTGCCCATGCCCTTGCCGCGCAGGTTCTCAAACTGGCCCGGGTACTTCTTGGCGAGCCCCTCGAGTTTGCCGAAGAGGTAGTCGCCGACCTTGGCCGTGTTCTCCACCAGGTTCAGACGCTCAACCTCGTCGGTTATGGCACGGAAGAGCAGGGCGCGGGCCGGGTCGCCCATCCACGTGTTGAACTGGCGGTACGGCTTGTTGGGCCGCAGCTCCGGGTTGCCAAAGTAGTAGCCGGCCGTCTGGGCCTTCTTGGAGAAGGTCACCATGTCCGGGGGGCTGGGCAGATCCCAGTGGTCGTGGGCCCAGAACTTGCCTGTGGCGCCCACGCCCGTCTGCACCTCGTCGACGATGAGCAGGACGTTGTGCTTGGCCGTAATCTCGCGTAGGCCGCGGAAGAAGGCGGGCGACGCGTGGTTGTCACCGCCCTCGGACTGGATGGGCTCGACGATGACGGCGCAGGGCGGGATGTGGTAGTTCTTGATGAGGTGCTCGACCTCGGCCAACGAATCGGCCTCGGCCTTTGCGTTCTCCTCGGCGTGCTCCTCGAGCGGGTACTTGAGCTGGGGGAAGGTGGCCTGAGGCCAGTCGAAGGCGGGAATGTCGAGCTTGTGGATGGGCTTAGACCGCGTCGTGGACAGGGAGCCGAACAGGCGGCCGTGGAAGGCCGTCTTGAAGGACATGATGGAGAGCTCTTGCGAGGCGCCCGGGGACTGGTTGTTCATGGCCGAGTTCATCTCTTCCTCAGTGAACTCTACCGTGGGACCGCCGCGCTCCTTCATACGGCGCCACATGAAGGCAGCCTTGTAGGCTGTCTCGTTGGCGTCAGAGCCCGCCATGGCGGTAAAGACTTGGTCCAGGCCCTTGGGGGCGACCTTGAGGATTCCCGTTTCCAGGACGTCGGCCCAGTCGTGGGAGGGGAAGTTGCCCAGAGCGGGTCGGTTGATGATGGCATTGACCATATCGGGGCTCTGAGCGGCCTTGGTCAGGGCCGGGTTGTTGTAGCCAAGGGGAATGGAGGCAATCTGGGCATAGCTAGAGAGAAGGGGGGGCGCGGCGCTCGCGTTAGTGCCGGGCTTGCCGACCAAGAGACAGATTTGGGGCGGCGGAACAGGTACTCACACATCGAGCAGCTGGTTGCCATCGGGGTCTACGATGTAGTTACCAAAGCTCTTGGTGTAGTCGGCGAGCATGTTCAAGCTCCGGGTGTCGAACACCTTGTCCAGCTTGGCAATGTGCTCGCGGGACTTGGGGCCCGGGATCTCCGTCTTGAGGACGGGAGCCTCAGGCTCGCCGGGGTAGAAGCTGGAGGCCATTCTAGCAGCTGAGAGGGAGAAGGGGCGGGCGAGGCGGGAAGAGGGAACCGAGAAGGGCTTTGCGGCTTGGCTGAGGAGAGGCCGCAAGCCAGCGTGACGGAGGGTGGCCATGATGGTTTAAGTAGCCGCAACGGGGTGGAAGGGGGAGAGGGTGGGAGAAAGAGTAGTGCCAACGTAGGAGCTCGCGTTGCTCGATTCGGAGAGTCCAAGCGAGGAGCGGACGAGAGGGTGGGGGCAAGGAGGGGAGGGGGGAAGCAAGTCAAGATGAGGGACCAAAGATCTAGCGGGAAGTAAAGAAGTAGCTTGAGGTCAGGAACGACGGCGAAAGCGTGACACGACACGATACGGCACGGCGCGGGACGACGTGTGACACACGAGATGAACAGAGGGAGAGAGGGAGAAGCCCGTCGGGGCTACCTCGCGGGACCTTGGTCCCCATTATACTCGTCCGGTCCGCGGATCGATGGAGGGGCAGCTGGGGCAGCGCTGGAGCGCTGGAACCCTGGAAAAAGCTGGGATCCATGGCGGCCCTTGCATCCCCGACGAGTCACCCGCCGCCAGGGAACCTGAGCTTTTCGGGTGTTGCGGGGGGCAAGTGAGGGGTTCCCATTGGCCTGACGGCTACGTCAGATCGACAGCCAGACTGCCCTAGCTGAGAAGTAAGCAGGATGGGTGGTGGACAATCAGGCAAGCTGGCACGGATGGATGGGTGCATCTTCTTGGGCCGCGTCTGCCCTTTTCCTTTTCACCTTCTACGCGATAGCCCATCGCAGGGCTTCCCGGGCCAAGCTGGAAGGTTTGGTTTCTCTCGCCATCGTCCATCGTCCCTAATCTTATCTTCCGCCATGGGCTCCCACCTAGGGAAGTACGTGTAAGTCCGTATCCACATACCTGGGCGATCCAAAGTACCTAAGTACCTAGCGCGGGACAACTGGGAACGTGTTGGATGGGATGGAGAATGTCAGTTACGGTGGTATATACTGAGTATCTAGGTACTGTTAGCGGTAGAACCCTCGCCGCTCCTGCCCGCGAGTGCTTACCTCTTTTAGCCCCACCACCTGAACCGCGATGGACGGGTGCGTGACCAGATGCGTTGGACGGGCATGGGAGGAATCGTGCTCTTTCCATGGATCCGTGGTAGAAACTCGTCCCGAGCTTGGGCTTTCGTTAGTCCGCTAGAGCCTCCGGGATGCCAAGACCGATGCGCTACCCCACAAGACGGTGCGCTACCCCGTATGCGGCAGGTCCACGCGAGACCCTCGCCGCCGATAAGGCCCTCCCTATCGGCCAGAGAACCGACATCGCTACCAACGCCGCCCGCCTTCACGCCGGCCCCTCGGCTGCGCATTATTCATCCTATCTCCCCCTGTGACTGTCCATGACACTACAATTCTCCGCCGGCGAGATACACGAAGCCATTCTGGTCGTCGGATGACTGCTGGATGACCGCCAGACCCATCGAATGCCGCCCTCCGCTCCCGGTGGGCTCACGATACATTCAAGTACATGCCGCGATAAGCCTGGGTATTTCCAATCTCCCACGGCTGTGACTCCGGCCCGCACAGAGACCGCGGCATCCCGGCTTCCATGAGTCGTCTGCCCAAGCCGTCTGCTGAGCGACGCCGAGCAAGAGAGACACCTAGACCAGAACACCACACCCTGGCAGCCGCGGATCTACGTCTACACATACTTGCTCCTTCATGCCGTCCCAGTCTGACCAGACCGACCCCCTCATACATTGTCCCCGATGTCGACGACGACCCGACAGCACCGTCGAAGACGTCGGGGGTCCGAGTTGAGGGGCACGTATTGCCTAGTTGCTAACCGCCAATCCCAGCACAGTCCCACGGTCGGCCGACAACTCATCCGTTCACGGACATGGCTCGATTATGGGGAAGATCAATATCGAATTCAATGATAGAGATCGGAGGCCCGGCTTAGCCAACCCGGCAAGGGACTAGTTGCAGTAGACTACGCAGAGCGGCTGCGCAGCCAGTTCTGGGGAAGTGCCGGCCGCGCCTCTCGCCATATAGCCCTCCTTTGGTCGTTGGCCCTTGGGCGGGGTTTACATGGCGCGCCCCTGGGGGTTTCGAGTCGCTGTTGCTGTTGGGAGTCAGACAGCTCACCGAGATCCCACGTGGGTTCGCCGGCGCCCTTGCCTGTTGAGGGCTTGTCGTCAAGGTAGTGTTAGGCTACGGCGGCATTCACCTTGTTCGCGAGGTCGATAGCCGCGGCATTGACTTTCATGAGAGCGCTGTCTCCTGTGTAACAATATGCTAGCCAGCCGCGGAACAATGGAATCCGGTCAAAGCCGAGCCCAAAAGAAGCCAATAACTAAATTTCCGGCGCACCGGTGCCGTCGTCCCAATGTCGGTAGACTAATATTCCGTAGTCGAAGCTGAACCAGACCGGGGTGAGCCCACACGCCCAAAGGCTGGGCATCGACAATGCCCCGTTGCATTATTGAATAGTTCCATGCTGGCTCGGCCACGAGCAGGGAGTCGCCCGATCCCCAATCCTCCGATACAGACGATGGGGCGTTCTTCGACACGTTCCAGCAGCAACGACCTTATGCAAATAATTCGGCGTTCTCGCCATATCCATGCTTTGTCTGTATTAGAACATGGCGTCGATGCGGCCCCCGAGTAGTACATATCAAATGTAGTAGTGTGGTCACTGCCGCCTTGAAGGTGCAACGCATAGCCCCTTTCTGAATGCGTCCCATACAGAGGAAGTTTTGCGTTACGACCCCTTTTTATGGGACACGACCATAGGTGTCTATATTGTTGGTGGCGCCCAGAGATGTCGATTGGGAGACTGACACATCATCAGCTTAGGTGACGAGCACGCCAGGTTCATTTCGTACGATGGTTATACCACCGTTCGTCTGTCGGACGCCTCGGGTCTCTCCTACTCGAAGGGTCCAAGCAATCATGGTTCTGTAGAAGGGTTTATACCACTGCCCACCGGCGTTCTTCCGAAACAGCCCAGTATAGCCGGGGCCCCATCGTATAGACGACCGGAACAGGCGCGACACGGCAGCAGCACTTACTAGGGGCCAATGGATATACATAGCCGCAATTCTAGCCCCGATGCGCCAAGTGCGCCTTGGAGGCCGTATGGAGATTCGTTAGGCCGTTCACTTATCCCAGTCTTGCGCGCCTATTCAGCTCGGCTTCCCCCGGCTTACGGCAGCGCAGCGTACACTGTTTCCCGAAATGTCGCCTTGTATTCAGAACTGTAGGGCCGGTCATCCGTCCGACCTCGCGCGGTCAGTCGCCTGTCGGCGGGCACGCAGTAGGGACTTCCTCCGTGCTGGGGCCGGACAAACTTGGCCGTGGGAAGTGTCTCCTCCCCAATCACCGAACCAGGCGCCTCCAAACTCGGAAATGCAATCAAGCTGGGGATATTACTCCTGTCACCACTCGTACTCGGTTCGCTCAGTGATTAAAACAATAGAAAATCCTATGAATCGAAGGCTCCCAGGGTAATTCTCGAGGCCATGGGTTCCCCTCCTTCCCGTCTGGATGGTTGAACCGACCACACCTCTTTTTCCTGGTGGTTGTGAGGGGCATCACGTCGCCGGCATCCCGGAAGGCCCTTTTTCTTTACTCCAAGTGGATCGCCCGGGTGACCTTGAGCGACCAGTGGCACGTCTCTCGATGTACTCTCTTGGTTTTGCTGGGGAAAACGGCCAGGAGACGACCAGTCAGCTGCCCGCGCCACAGCATACACACCAGAGGTAACCCCCAGTACTTGGTTGGTGGCAATAACCTACAGCGTTCAGATACGCTAAACCACATCTTTGGCGGTTCTGAGCTCTCCTGTACTTTTGTCCCAGGTCCAAAGACGAAAGCCCTCACCGGCCCGGCCTCACGGTATGGGCAAGGTCAGCGAGTTCCATTTTGGCGATAGGACCACCAAGTACCCACGGAGTATACAGTGTGGGCCAGCTGTCGCTACCAATCAGGGCCTTTTTTTCTGGTGTAGTCACATGAGCGCTGTAGAAGCCATCGCAGAACCAGACTACGCGTACCACCCGAAGGGGGGGCAAACCGGCACCCGCTTCTGGTACTGGAGGGCGAACATTCACGAAGCTGGGCCCTTACCTACTAGCCATGGTAAGATATCATATAGCACAAAGCCTAGACGATGCCGGATTGCTCCTTGTAATCTTCGCGAGACTCCTAATCCGCATCCGGGACCCATCCAGTTGCTGGTGTAAATAGCAGAGGTGAACTAAGCTCCAGCGTCCCGTGTCTGTCAACACTTGTAGGATTCAAAGACACCGACGCACAGGAGAATAGCTTGAGAGATACAGGAGCGATTGCCGCGAATCGTAGGGCGATGCCAACCCATATCCCTTGGTCGGTCACCCCGCGTGGTGCCAGGTACGCTCACCGGAAGGGCAGAGGAAGACAGTGCGAGACATGTTTGGTTTGTATCTTGTCTTATCCTCACGTACCCTTCTCCCTCTGGCCAACAAAAGGGAGCCGGAGACGGGGATAGACGCCAGCGCGGCGTGCAGTGGTAACATGGGACCCCCTCATGCCGGATGAGCAATGCTTAAGGGGTATACACACATGCACACGTACCAGCCTTACCTCCCCAACATGTGGACAATACGCGCACCCGTAGGCAAGCAACGTGATATCCATTTCCGAAGACCGCCCCACCCGCCGGGCCGGCAGGAAGGCTGACTACTAGGCGAATGCTTCACGGAAGGGGCTCTAGGGTTCCAGCAGACAGTCAGCGGCGGTACCCAGCAGCGTGTTGTGAGTACGCGGGTAACGGGGCAAAGCCTGGGCCAGTTGCTCGGTGAAGACCACACATCATGGCAATTGGAGGAAATCGTGGCTGATAACTGCTGCCAGATGCACGCATCTGGTGAGCACGATGACGTTTCTCGACGCCAAATCACGGGGTTCGCCGGGCTGGGTTCAAAGTTACCGCCGCCGCCGGCGGTTCGTCCGGTCGTCGCTAGCTGCCCCCTCATCTGATGTATTCTTAGAAAAACGGCCGGCAATGATGGGATGGCTGTGAAAGCATGGACGTTGGCAATAACGGCCCAGGCGGCTTCAACCACTTGGCTCTTCGTCTTTCATCTCATTTGTCACCGGGGCGATCCAGCGCATACACGGGATCCCAGAAGGACAGGGATGGGGCGACAGGTCGGGGTATTTCTCGGTCAGCGTACTGTCCGTAGACGGACGGCACCTCTGTAGTCCGAGCTACTCATAGCCGCGTGGGCGAGATTCGGGCGGCGGTAGAAACAGCCGCCAGCCTGGCCTGCCGAAATCAGCCAGGCGAACCCTGCGATCCGTCCGCATAGCGATTTTGCCAGACGGAGGCGGGCGGCGTGCGGGCTCGCACAAAGGTATTTAAGAGGTGCGGTTGAGTGCGTATCGATGTTTTTTATGGTATGATGCTGATCCGATGTGCATCCACAGGCGGTGAATGGGCGGATGCGGGGTATCTGCGATCGCATCGGGCAGGCTCCCAACGACATGGTACTGATGGGTACCTTTTACCGACGGAGATGCTTTGGTTTGCATATTTACGTTAGGTATCTAGTAACCAACGTGTCACACGAGGCACAGGCACGAGAATCCAGAATCACGCCACTACTCGAAGGCATCCGGGGAACGAGGGGGTTCCTGCCTACGCCACCTCCAGGATCTATTAGTTGTACAAGTCGCACGTAAGTGCAGGCTAGCAGTCAGCTTTTTGTTTTTATTTTATTTTATTTTAGCGCGCCCTGCCGCCCTTCGGGCCTTATTGGCCGTCGTCTTGAGGGCCCGCTCGCGACGCGACAAAGACGTGGCGTTCTTTACAGATGACAACAACAAAAGCATTGGCCGGCGTTGATGGAGAGACGATTCATAATATTTAGCCCTGGGGTGCCAGACGACCGGCCAACTGCTGGCAAGACGTAATTGCAGGTCCCCCGTCTCGCTATGAATAGCCCGCAATAGCGGCCTCTGTTAAGGCCAGCGCGACGGAGAATGCCGCCCGACTGTGAACACAGTAGCCGTGGTCTGGATGGAGTGGTGGGGACGGTGCAAATTTCCGAAGGGGAGCTGGAGACCGGCTCTGGCCTCGTAGCCCTCCCCAATTTACCAAGCCCACGGGAAAGGGCCGGCTTTCCATGTTCCTTGTGCGCTCGCGGTGAAGGCGAAGCCCACACCGTCCCCAAAGTCGTCGTGTCCGACGACGCAACGGCGATTCCCACGCGCGGGAGGGGTGGCACGTCGCCCACGCGTCGCCCGCAAACTTGGTATTTTACCCATTGCAGAGAACAACGTACTGAAAAACCGGGAACTGCGGCTGGGCTGCCGCGCGGGCAGGGGGAGGTTTCTCGACGAGAGCAACCCACCAACGGGCTGGGCTGTTCAGGCCCTGGAGGACCCTCGTTGCTTATGGCTCATTGCTTATTGAAATACCGCAATAAGGCAAGCTTGCGAACCCATCAACAGCCGCTGCTGCGCTTTCTTGGGCAGCCCGCAAATCTCACATAGAGGAGCGGGCAAAGGAAAAAGCAAGGCAGAATCCGAAGCGCCCTGTCACCTGTCATCTGTCACTTGCCGTGGCGGAGTCGACAACCTACCTACTAACCATTCCCCTCATAAGTTGATTTCTGTATAGGGGCCACTACCCCCTCGTGTATACCGAACGGCCAGTGTCCGGGATGCCCATCCCGACACCTATAATACAACCGCTTACGAATAACGACCGAGTGTCCCTCCGCTGGCACGGCAGCCAGGGGCGCGTACAGCTTTTCCCCGTTCACAACGAAAGGAGGGGGGGGGGTCAATAAAAGCATCGAGCCGTACGGGGGTCTGGCAACCTCCATGCGATGACATGGTTGCTGGCTGCGAACGATACGCGCACAGGCGGGTAGACAGAAGAGGGCGAGGGAGACGGCCGAGGGCGACGGGCGATGGCGGCCAAAATTCGCCCGTCGATGTCGTCTAGCAGAGACGGCCGCGTGCCCCTTACGGGCCCCAACGCGAACAACAGACACCGCACGATCGGCGGCGATGGCCCGTGATGCTGGCATCGCAGGTCTCGATTGAAAGAAAGTACGCAGTCAAATTTAGGACAAAGGACTGACCGAGCGTGCTTCAGTCAGCATTTTCGACCACGTTCCCCCCTCCCCGTTCCCCCCCCCCCGGAAAGCGAGGCGGGCAGAGGTCGAGCGAGGCCCATTCGGGCACGAGGCCCACCCAATGAAGGGTAGAGAACAATGCGCTTCTCTACTACGTATACTACATGCGAGTTTAGGGCCCGTGGGCTTAGGGCCGGAGACGAGGAGCACACGAAACTAAGGACGGGAGGCGACAGGGCGCGAGCCGTGCGTGGGGTGCCATCTCCAAGCGACGGGACGCCGTCGTCTCGAACCTTGGACTAGTACCTAGTCAATTGCCTGCTAAACCCGGTGCCGGATGGCCAACCCGGGAAACGACCCCGGCTCGATTTCTATATCCAGCACCACGTATTACCCGGGCTGGGGAGGGAGGGCACCCGGCATTTCTGTGTGTTCTGCTGTCTCCCACCTCTTGGCCGAATCTGAAACGGCTCTCAGCAGGCGCAGAGTTTCCCCACCCACCGCCGGACACCTGGCCAGGGGAGGAGGCTCCTTTGCTCATTTGGGAGGGACAGACGGGCAAGCAGACAACGTCGCAACGTCCGGCAGACCCTCCAGGTCATAAATCATCTGTAGCAATGCAGACATGGCGATGAAGAGTTGCATCGGCAAATGAGCTCGAGGAGGCACCGCTAATCAGCACTGAGCGGAGATCGGGAGGTGACGACGACGACGACAACGACGACAACAACAGCAACGACGGCGGGCGTTCTTATTGTGCGGTTGGCGTGCCCTCCTACCCGTTCGGGAAACTACCGGGCTTAGCGTTGTCCTAGTCAGGGCGGTGTGGGCTTCGTTACCATGTACCTACACCTAACTAGCCCGATGCCAAGTAGTGGAAGCCTTGTAGAGCGTCGCCTCTCCCGAAGCTCCCGTGGCCGTGAGAGTGCGATAATTTACGACCGGGTGCTCGAGGCTGAGATTGAGTCGGTGACGTAGCTGGTAGCGCCAGTTGGAGCATCAGGGAGCAGACGTCTTTTCTATGTGCGTTCCATGATAGCCAACACACCACTTGGTGACCAAGAAGTAGTCCAGGGGTTTCCCATGCTACCGTGCTCCCCCAAGGCCGCGCGGGCCCGATGAGCCCCTGTGCGCAAGGACGTGGAACGTGGGACCCAGGGACTGACCGAACGGCCTAGGCAATGCCAAGGTGACGCTTCAGTAGGCAAACCCTGTCGACGGCTTGGCAGGCCAGCAAACCAGCCCAAGCACAAATCAATCGAGGGCGGCCGAAGGCAGGGAAATTTTCTGCGGCATGGGTCACAATTCGGAAGGGGGAGAACCGGGGCCTTCGGCATTGGATCGGCGTATGTTGCAGCGGCTGCTGCAGTCAGCACGCCGGCCAAGGGCAGAAAAGAATAACCCCCTCCCCCAAATGGCAGACAGGGCCAAAGAAACATGAGCCCCTCTTCGGTCAATTAACGAGGGAGGGGAAAAACAGACACCAACAGTTCGCCCCGGGGCCTCCCCGGCTTGGCGAGCGAAGCAAGGATGCCATGGATGCCACCAGGGGGGGACAAGCGCTCGGCAAAACCACATGGACATCATGGATGCGTAAGGTAGATATATTGGAAGTATAATGCGCACACTCCAGCCTCTCCTCACTGCCACGAGGCACGATCGAGGGTCCAAACCCAGCTCGCGCTGACAGAAGATGCCAGGAGTACCCACTTCCGGGTTCGTTAGGAAAACGGATGTGCATGCCACCGGACGGCAATGACAGCGACATGGAACTTCGGCAGCGAGGGGAAGGAAAACGATGTCGGAAGCAGGGCCAGGAGCCGCGAAGGTTGTGGTCACGGGCCCTGTCAAGGGCACTATGGGATATTAAGGAATCAGGCGAGGGCAGCGAAAAGCACCGTGTACCTTCTATAGCCCTGACTACCAACTTTGACCACCCCCTCCCCATCACATGCAGCCACTAGTTGCCCTTCTGTCCTAACTTGAGGTTACTAGCCTGCAGCTGGTAGGTTAGGTACATCTCTACCACACCACCACCACTACTACGAATAAATACCCACAAGGCTCTTCTTCCCCTTCTTCGCTTCCCCGACGGCAGCAGGGCTAGGATATAACCAGGCCGTGCCCGGGCGTGCGCTGACCACGGCTTCGCCATTTCATTTTCGTTCATACCGGCCTCAGCAGGACTCCGCCGTTCTTTCGTTCTCCTTTGCTCATTTGGTCGTGCGCCTGTGCGTGTGGCGGCATTACCCGACGCGTTCCTGCATCACCGAATAGCCAATCATCCGCCGGACGGATCCCAGGCGTGCAGAGCGCCCAAGAGCCCCCCGGGCGATCCATCTCGCGCCCAGTTTCCCTTCCCTTCTCTCCCACTGAGATCGCGGCCCCGAGCAGGCCGAACGACTCACCCCCACCCCCCCTGGTCTTTTCTGCCCAGCTCCGGAGCGGCACTGCTTCTGCTCCCCCCCCTCCACCCTTGACCGGCGGGATCCATCCCTTCCTCTCCACCTCTGTTCCATGCAAACCGCGCAAATCTCTGCCTGGTCGCAGATCGATCTTGGACAACGTACCCCGGCCTCGACCACCATCGGGGAGGGAGGCAGGAAAAAGACAGAGAGAAAGAGAGAAAGAGAGAGAGAGAGAGAGGGAGAGAGAGATTGTGTGTGTGTGAGAGAGAGAGTGAGAGAGAGAGAGAGAGAGAGAGTGAGAGAGAGTGAGAGAGAGTGAGAGAGAGAGAGAGAGTGAGAGAGAGTGAGAGAGAGAGAGTGAGAGAGAGAACGAGAGAGAGAAAGAGCAAGGCTTCACTCCCGCCCGCACGCCCGCCAGCCAGCACCCGCTCAGCCTCCGCTACGGCTTCTCCACCACCTGTCCTCAGGCTTTCTGACCGGGTCGAGGTGGGATTCGCTCGGGGACCCCCCTGCCGCTCCGTGCCTCGCCTTGGACCAGAGACGGACGGACGGGGACCAGGGTGCGTGCGAGTCTCGTGTTTTGCATAGACAACGCGTCAGTGTAAGCCCGCCAGCAACACCAGCCGTGTTATTCGTTCAATTCCTCTTTTATTCAAAGCAACCGGCTTCCCCTCGCCCCCAAGCCCGCACTTTTCTTTGCCCTGTTGATACCCACCCGGCCCAGCCCAACGGCCCTCCTGGTCTTCCATTCTTTTCAGTCGCTCGTTTCCCATCCCATCCCGGTATACCATCCCCGGCAGTCGCTCGCTCAACCACCGACCCCATCTCTTCTGGTCAACCATCTCCGCCACTCGCTTTCACGGCTGCCACTCACTTACATCCAGCCTTACGTCCAAACCGGAGCCGCCCGCACCGCCGCTATCCCGTGCCTCACCTGCAGTCGGAGCTTGCGCTGCTCATCGTCAAGCGCAACTCCGACCCCTTCGCCGTTGTCCGGACCAACGTCGCCTCTCACCTGCCTTGCTCAGGATGAAGGCCTGCCGTCTTTTGCCCGTCACCCTGGCCGCGTCGGCCCTTCTAGCGACGGCCGCCATCCTGTTTATGAACGTTGCCAACGCCCAGGCCATACGCAACTCATCCGCCGTTCACATCGCCGCCTCAGTGGCCTCCGCCTGCCAGGGATTGGCCCTGGCCCTCCTCGTCACCCTCACCTCTTTGTCTTTCTGCCGACCTGCGAACTTGAGCTCTCGAGGCGTGAGTACTCTGTGTCTCGTGCTGAGTCTTGCTGTGGTGATACTGGCAACAGCCACCTCGATTGCTGCTTTGGTACTTCTGAGCAGAGAGCCCGAGGACGCCGCCATTTTGGGCAGCCCAAAGACCCCGTTTGTCATTGCCTATGCCGTGGTTTTGGGAGTTGCTTTCGCCGCGCAGCTAGCGTTTCTCGTGGCCCGCCGTATCGCTGGGCGGCTCAATGCTGACCATGCCTTTTCGTTGCATACCGAGGAGGGCAGTTTATCTCGGATGCGGATCAAGGCTGTCCCCTACACCCAGACGGCCGTCAGCCACGCTGTTAGCAAGGAGTGGACGATGGACTTGCTAAGCCCGCCAGGCTCCAGCGGTGGCAAATCAACGGCCGAGACCGTGGGCTCTCTTCGATCCTCCTTTTCCTTCAAAGCGCAGCCCGCCGCCTTCAAGACGCGCCGGACCTCGACGAGCTTGAGGACGGCCCGGCGCGCGCCCTCGCTCGAATCCAACGGCTTACGGCCCAGCACGGGCGAGGACGGCAGTGGTTTCGATTCGTGGGACACGTCGTCCGTGGATACGCACGACCGCCAAACGGTAATGGATGCGTCACCGCCCTTGCCTCGGTACCTGGAAACCATCCCGGCCAGCCCTACGACGAGCCGAAGTTCCAGCCCGGGTACTCCGCTAGACCCCCCGCAACGAATGTGCAATCGGAGCCGCTCCTACAGCCCTGTTCCTCGGCCCCCGCCGGCGCTGACGCTGCATCGTTCATCGAGTGAGCTGCACATCCACCCTCTTTTCCGGACCGATAGCCCCGAGCCCCCCCGCGCTACGCCCGGCACGAGCATCATCGCGGCACCCGAGGCTGGCAAGCTTCTCTCCGAGCGGGTCATCACCAGGATGCGCAGCGGGAGCTTGCAGTCCACCGCACGGAGCCCGCTCTCGCGGCAAACCAGCCACGAGAGCTTCAACAAGATTTCCATGCCCCCAAACGAACAGCGGAGCCCGTCCCCGATCGAGGAGCGCACAATGACGCCCCCGATCCCCGAATGGATTCTCGAAGCCGGCAGTCGCCTCAGCTTGCCTGAAGCCGAAGCGAGCAAGCTGCCAGAGAACGAGGCGAGCCGCCAAGCCAATGGGCTCGGATTGACTCAGTGATGAGAACTGGCAGCAGGGGACAGGAGCTACCAACGACGAGAACTATGAATTCATGACCGCCATGGCGCGCCCTTCAATGTGGAAAAGGGGGTGTACCCTTGGCATTGGGCGACACGCGACATTCCATCTTCCTTCCGGCCCCTCGAGGCCTTGCCATTTCCGTCGCGCCGTAGTGCGACTCCCAGGTCGGGGCAAATTTTGATTGTTGATACCACTGATTTTCGAGCGCGGCGTTTGAACACTACTGTCCTAGAGGAATCCAAAAAAGGAAGAAAAATCACTATCCATGTCTCATACACCACTTACATAGATAGTACGAGGTGGCACGCAGCGAACCTGGGACCCAGGCAACGTGCGCTTAGCGAACCCCTCACGTATCAAAAAAAAAAACCAAAGTACATTTATTACCAATCCTCTATATAAGCAACCTTCGAACAACTCCAAAGATGCCTCGTCTCTCGCCCTATGCTGAATAAGACGACAAAACATCACTCGTGGCCTATGGTTGGCGAAGAAGCTCGACTCTGTGCCGAGGAACAGATGGCAAAGCACATGGTATACATTATCATGTCCACCGTTAATCGAACTGGGCAGTGGAGGGCTTGGTCCAGCCGCTCCCTCAAATTACAGGTAAAAGCTCCTCTCATCTCATCTTTTATTCACATTATGTCATGACGTGCCGGTATCCGCAGCCACGCAGAACAGGGAAGCCCACGCCTACGCCGGCGGAGTTGGCAGTGTCTAAAATTCCCGCCCCGAGTGGCAGGGGCAAGGATCAAGGATTCGAGCCATCTAGACGAAGGCGGAGGGCATCGTCACATTTTGCGGCGCAGCCGGGTCGCTTTCTTCGACGTCTTCTTCTTCTCTCCTTTTTTTTTTTCCCCTTTGGACTCTCGCCGGGGTGGGAGCCCGGAGACCTGGCGGGATATACGATAATCTGATGAATGTCTAGTCCCACGACTCCAGACCCTTGAGCACGCATCCCTCACCACCAGATCGGGCGACGAGCTTGCCGATGGTGTAAACCGTCTCGCCTTCGCTCTGCAAAAGTTTCGTAACCTCTGAAACAACATGGGGGCTGACGACGGCCACCATTCCCAGGCCCGTGTTGAATGTTCGCGCCATTTCCGAGGACGCCACGTTTCCTGCCTGCTTGAGCCACTTGAAGACGGGCGGCAGCGGCCAGCTGGTGATGTCGATCTCGGCTGCAAGCTCCTTCGGCAACATGCGCGGGACATTCTCCGAGAGGCCACCGCCCGTAATGTGGGCCAGGCCCTTGAGCTGCGAACGCGCTTTGAGGAGCGACTTCACATAGATCTTGGTGGGTATCAGGAGGGATTCACCCACGGTCAGTCCGCTGTCGTCCCAAGGTGCCTTCTCCTGGTAGCTCAGCTGTGCTTCGGCGACGATGCGGCGGACAAGCGAGAAGCCGTTCGAGTGGATGCCTGACGAAGCAAGTCCCAGCAGGACATCGCCAGGCGCCATCTGGTCGTGGCGCGGCAGGAGATCCTTGGTGAAGACTATGCCGTTGGCGCAGCCGGCGGCGTCGTAATCGCCAGGCTTGTACATGCCAGGCATCTCGGCCGTCTCGCCGCCAACCAAGGCGCAGCCGGCTTGCACGCAGCCCTCGGCCACGCCCTTGACAAAATCGACCGTGGTCTGGGGGGTGAGGTTGCTGCAACCAAAGTAGTCCAGGAACGACAAGGGCTCGGCACCTTGGACCACGAGATCGTTGACGTTCATGGCCACTAGGTCGATACCAACAGTGTCGTGCTTGCCCAGCTCCTGGGCAATCATCAGCTTGGTGCCAACACCGTCAATGCAGCTGACCAGCTTCAGTCCGCTCGAGGCGCCACTATCGCCGGCGTAACCCGCGGCGTACACGTCGACTTCGCCGCCAAAACCACCAATCTCGGCATCGGCGCCGCTTCGTGCCGTGGACCGGACAAGCTGTCTGATCTGCTCCACCACCTGGTTGCCGGCGTCGATACTCACGCCGGCCTGCGCGTATGTGAGGGCCTTCTTGGTCTCGGCGGTAGGGCGGAACGCGCGGTGAGCAATGTCCTTGCGGTAGTACATCTTGTTGAATTCGATGAGCTTGACGCCCTCGTAGGCCCGATCGACAGCCGCCCTCAGGTCGTCGCCAGTAGCGCTGGCGGCGATGACACGACCGCCTGCCGTCTGCAGCTTCCCATCCAAGATTTTGGTGCCCGCATGGAAGATGTTGATTCCCTCTGGCGGTGTCTGGACCGTCATTTCGTCACCCTTGCCATAGCTCTCCGGGTAACCACCGGCGGCGACGACAACCGTGGCACACGACTTGGGTTCGATGTTGATGACCAGGTCGGCGCGGTCTAGGCAGTTTTGTGCACAGGCGAACATGATCTCAGCGAGGTCGGTATGCTTGGACAGCAAGGGGAGGAGCGTCTGGGTCTCGGGGTCACCGAACCGAACGTTGTATTCGAGGACTTTCGGACCGGCCGTGGTGATCATGAGTCCCGTGAAGAGTACGCCGACGAAAGGCATTCCGTCCTTGCGCATACCATCGATCGTGGGCTGGATAATGTCGCGGTCAATCTGGGCAACAAGAGCCGGGGTGGCGATGTTGGTGGGTGCGTAGCAGCCCATTCCGCCGGTGTTGAGGCCGGTGTCGCCTTCACCAATCCTCTTGTGGTCCTGCGCTGGGGGGAGGGACTGGATGCGGGTGCCGTCGCTGAAGGTGATGATGCTCAGCTCGTCTCCCCGCAGGCACTCCTCGATGACAACCTCGTCGCCGGCGGAGCCGAACTCGCGGTTCTGCATAATGTTCTTCAACGCTTGGTGGGCTTCCTTCTTGGTGGTGGGCATAATGACACCCTTGCCGGCAGCCAGACCGCTGGCCTTGATGACAACATCGTGCTGGACGCGGTCAACGTACTGGCGGGCCTTGTCGTAGTCGGAGAAGTTCTCGTACTCGGCCGTCGGGATGTTCCACTTCTTCATGAAGTCCTTGGAGAAGGTCTTGCTGCCCTCCATCTGGGCCGCGAGCTTCGAGGGACCGAAGCACTTGACGCCGGCTAGGTTCTCCTCGAAGTAGTCGACGACGCCGGCGACCAGGGGGGCCTCGGGGCCGGGTACAAGGAAGTTGATTTTCTCCTTGCGCGCCAGCTCGACCAGGGCGGCGAAGTCCTCAGCGGGCACAGACGAGACATTGGTGGTCTTGGGGCAAGAGGCCGTCCCGCCGTTGCCCGGAACGACCAGGATGGCCTCGACCTTGGGAGACTGGCTCAGCTTCCATGCGATGGCGTGCTCCCGGCCTCCGTTGCCTAACAAGAGGACGCGCAATGGCTTCTGGATCGACATGGCGGGTGGCTGGCTTTGCTTGGTATTGCAAAGGGTGCGCAATAGTCAAAAAATCTAGACGCAGTCGAGGGGGGAGGGCAGGTTTAAGAGTGGATGGGCGTCGTCCTTGACGGGCAAAGAAACCACCCCGCCCCCGCAAATCGATAAGAAAATTCCCAACAGCCCACCCCCGAGGGGTGGACGAAAAAAAGCTCCCTAGCAAGAACAGTCTTTCAGCATGGCTCTTGTAGAGAGGGCTGCTGGGGCGCTTTTTTTGTCCACCCCCTCGCCCCTCTCCCGGGCTGCGCTGCCAGGGCGCGTGGAGGGACCAAAAAGTTTAAAGTGGCACGCTGGCAGGGTGACGAGAGGAAAGATGGATGTACTTATACTGTGTATTCCCTAGGTTCTGTGCTAGTTCAAGGGACTGTGTGGAGTCCTTAGATAGGGCTACCTACAGTAGAACACACGGTGAGAAACACAGTCTACTTCACGGTACGTATTCTCCTGGTGTGGACCGTGTCAAACGCGACCCACGTGGGGTTCATGGATGATGTGCCGAACCACCATGTGTCAATCCATCCAAAGCCGTACCTGTCGTTGCAATGCATTCACATTGGAAATTACAAATGAATAGATATATTTCGTGGCCGACCTGCAGTGAACAGGATATAGACAAGGCAGGCGAGCGGTCAGGTGATGTCGAGTGGAGGTAGATGACTAGGTACCTATGCGTGAATTGTGGGCATGCCCGCGTTGATATTGCGCGGTACTACTACCGTACCTATTTCGGCCGGGAAGGGAGTTTCCATGGCCCCTCACTGGCTCCTCAACTCCGCGCGCGGCTTGTCCCTCAAGGCCCGAAGCTTATGAGACGGGGCAAACGGAAAGCGAGCCGTGTCTGGCAAAGGCCGACGATGACTTGCACGAGTGGCTGGTGAAGAAGATACAGGCATGCACCAGGGATGCTATGCTTGGCCCAGCCGCCGGCCCTATAAGCCTTACGCCATAGAAACACAACGAACGATGGCGGGTTTGTTGGGTCCATCCCCAATAGCCACCCGGGCATTTTATATTCCATCATTAACATCCCGCGTTCGAATTGGATACTTTCGCGGAGAAGGTCCGCGCCGGTGTAGGGCGCGGAATTTCCGGGACACGCCCTCGAATCCAAAACGGTCACAGCCCAGCACTCAGGCAAAAGGGTACGCCATCAGAGTCTCCGCTTACGAGGCATCTGCATCCATCTTTGTCCGTATGAATATCTCTGTTGTGCGTATTAATGTATATATATTTACTTACTATCTTTATTCCCAAGCCGTACATGGGGTATATAGGATTAACGACGTTTATGTTATAGTCCGTCCATCCGAAGGCCTAGGCAATGGCAGAGTCGATGTATCCCGTCGTCCATCCTCTGTTTATACCTCTGTAAGTACATGGAAATCAATATCCTCAGAGTACAGTACATGCATGTGCATACATTAGTATGGGAAGCGAATGTGGTTGAGGGCGGGGGTTCAGGATCAAGATGAGATTTCCCACAGAGAGGTACATCGCACCCACTTGCAGGGTTCATTCGCGATGGCAGTACTCCGTAGGGACCGCATCTGTAAATGGAGACGATAAGATGGAGGTTGTTCGCCTGGACAGGCGGGATTTTCATATGTTGGTACCAAATGTAGGAAGACATCATGTACCCCACTACTCGAGGCCGGGTAACTTACGTGTGGTAGTCTCGATAGCATCTATTCGTACTTTACATAAGAGATACGGACGCATGTACATACATCATGTACATCTGTCGAACATTCAATGCTGGGGGCATTCGCCAACTGCTCGGTAGCCCCACCACTGCCGCAAGCAGAATAGGCTAGTGGAAGTCCCGCCACTTCATTCGCCTCCAGATCGCTCACTGGAGCCAGGGCTGCGTTCATAAGCTGCTGTGCCCCGCCTGGCCTACATCATCAAGCTGGCAGCCTGATCACCAACGACAACCTATTGACTGGGCTGGAATTGCGGGAGAGGTATTATCTATTGCCAGGCACGCATCCAGTGGACATCCAGCCTTATACCACCAACACCTCCCTCCCTCCCACTCCATTTGCCGTCAGCTTCTTCTCCCATTGGTCTCTCTGCCCACTGCCTTTGCGCCCTGAGAGCCTTGATTCACCCCACCCCCAACAGCCGACCGACCGACTGCTGTTTTGTTTGCAAGCAAGCACGCTGCCCGCGCACTTAAGTCACCACTCCACAGAAAGCTTTTGCGACGCCGGCTTCTCGGACAGCCAGCACCTTCCCCCCCACCACTCCTCATCACCATCGTCGACCATCCCGAGAAGCCCCAACATTACCTCCACCCACTGTTGCCCAAGATGAAGGTCACTTTCAAGGTAAGTGCCATCACCCGTGTGGCCGCCCAGCCCTGGTGACGTGCAAGCGAGCCCGCACGCCCGCTTGTCCGTCGGCGCGGCACCCCCAGCACCACGCTGACCGAGCTGTGCCACCGTCTAGGATTTGAAGCAGCAGAAGTTCACGCTCGATGTCGAGCCCACCGACCTAGTATGCCGTCACACATCACAGCCCCCTCCGCCCTCCCACCTGTGCCTCGGCGCCAGCTCTGGCTCTAGCAGCTTCAGCTCTTCGCTGTGCCGTGCCTGCCCCATGCTCCGGCTGTCTCTACCGTGCTGCGCCCCGATCTAACACGTCTTCTTTGCAGGTCTCAGCTGTCAAGCAGCGGATCTCGGAGGAGAAGGGATGGGACCCCAAGGCCCAGAAGCTCATTTATTCCGGTAGGTCGAGAGCATCAGTGCTGCGACAACGAACCAGGGGCGGAACAGTTGGCTGACGGTGCTGGACCCCGCAGGCAAGATCCTCAAGGATGAAGATACCGTCGCCACCTACAAGATTGAGGAGAAGGGATTCGTGGTCTGCATGGTGAACAAGGTACGAAACGTTCCCGGGCAGCCATGCCCTCGTCCTGCCATGCCCTCGTCCTGCAATGCCCAGCCCGACGGCTCGCGCTGACCTACCCTACCAACCAGCCCAAGACGGCCCCGGCACCAGCTGCTTCCTCCAGCGCCAGCGCTGTCCCTAAGACCCCTGCACGGGCCCCGGCTGCCACCCCGGCTGCCCCGCCGGCACCGTCACATTCGGCCACGACCTCGGCCGCCGTTCCCGCCACACCGACTCCGGCAGGCGCAACCACGTTCAATGACCCCTCTAACTCCATGGCCATGGGCGCTGAGAGAAACAGTGCTATTGCCAACATGGAGGCCATGGGCTTTGAGCGTTCTCAGATCGATGCCGCCATGCGCGCCGCTTACCACAACCCCGACCGCGCTGTCGAGTATCTTCTGAATGTAAGAAAAAACGGCCCGGTCCTGAGCAGCCTGTCACTAACGCTTCTTGATCAGGGCATCCCCGAGACTGCCCGCCAGCAGCCAGCTGCGCCTGCCCAGGCTGAGGCCGCCCCCGGCGCCCAAGCTCCCAACGTATCTGCCGAGGCCTCAGAGGAGGAGGTTGTCAACCTGTTCGACCTTGCTGCACAACAAGGCCGTGGTGGGAGTGCTGGTGCCCGTGGTGGTGCCGCTGCCGGTGCTGGAGCCGGAGCTGCTCTTGGCGGTGCCGCTGCCGCCGCTGCCGCCGCTGTAGGTGCTGGAGGTGCCGAGGGTTCCCGGGATTTAGGCAACCTCGACTTTCTGCGCAACAACGCCCAGTTCCAGCAGCTGCGCCAGATTGTCCAGCAGCAGCCCCAGATGCTGGAACCGATTCTGCAGCAGCTGGGCGCCGGCAATCCTCAGCTGGCCCAGCTAATCTCACAGAACCCGAATCAGTTCCTGCAGCTGCTAGGCGAGGAGACGGACGATGATGCAGCTCTTCCCCCTGGCGCCCAGGCTATCAGCGTGACCGAGGAGGAGCGGGATGCCATCGAGAGAGTGAGTCTGGGACTTTCTTGGCTGTTGGGAGATGCCGATATTAACGATATTACAGTTGACCCGGCTGGGCTTCAGTCAGGAAGCTTGCATTCAGGCCTACTTTGCCTGTGACAAGAACGAAGAATTGGCCGCCAACTTCCTGTTCGACCAGCCCGAGGATGATGACCCGCCCCAGAACTAGAGTCGCCGGCCATCTTCTATACATCCGTTGCAGAGCGCAGCAGGCGACATCTCGTATGATATCCCTTCCACTGGTCGCCGCACCCCCCGCGCCTCTGATCTTTTCAGCGTAACGCCAGCTTGGCTCGACCCTTGCGATGAATATTACTTCTCCGTCTGAACCCATGGCTGCCATTGTCGGCACTGTGAGCCACGGTACTCCTTGAGTGGAGAATACCCTCCTGAAGACTCCACAGTTGTTTCACCCTGACAGCTGGGTGGGAAGCATGGGATTGAGGGTGGCTCTGTCTTTGCTTGTCGGCAGCAAGACATCATGAAGCTATTATTCACCTCCCTCTACCGCCTATAAACCCTTGGCATCGGGTGGGTTCCATGGGCACTTGGGCATCCAGGCGTATTCACAAAAGAAGCTTGATGATTCGATCAAGATGGGGGCGATAGTGGTGACTTTCATAGCAAAGTAAACCAAGCAATGACCAAAGGTTCCTTCCATGTTCGTACGCGTGTACCTAAAGTATCGGCGTAATATCTTCGCCAGAACGCCAGCATCCAGCTAGAGGGCATCATGAGCTCGTTTGGGTAGTGGCCTACGCCGACAGAACCACATGATCCATCCAGTGCGCCTTGAACCAGGCGTCCTGGAGGGCTTCAGGGTTATTGTTGAAACCGTGGCTTCGCCCACGCCCACTTATTTAACCATGAGTACACATATGCACATGGGCTAGTGTAACGAATGTGCTGCGCGGGCACGCGGCTAAGCAAGGTCACGACACGGGCTGAGCCATAAGTAGGGGGAGGATAGATGGCCAAGCAGCCAGTGTATGGCAACAAAGATTAAAAGGGTAGTAGGATATATCCAGTTCTTCCCTATAGCACAAAGCAACCTTGTTCGACCTGCTACACGAACAGCGCAGACTTGGATTTCACTGGAAGTCGGGGGTGGGAAGTTCCTATTTATGCCCGCGGCGCCTTCCACAAACCTGCGCCATGGCCTTCACCGGGCCATATTGCAAAGTCGATGGTGTATGCTTTTCTGTCTATGCTGCGATGTCACCCTACACGGCTGGGCCATCTTTGGGCATGCAGGCCTTGCGAACCAGGTTGCCAAGGAAGTCATCGGGTATCATGAAGAACTCAAGAAGTACTTCAGCAAGTGGCGAATTCATCTGGTCACCCGGCCCGCGAATGCATTGCACTGACTGCTTCAGCCTTCCACCGCGGCTATGCTGGCAGATGCTGTGGCAGCCGGGCCTTGCTCTTCCGCATTGGCCGTTCCCGGCTCGCCGTCCGCTCCCGTACCCTCAGCGTCCGCTCCTGTTGCAGCGGCTGGAGCCGTTGGAATGTCGTCCAGCAAGCCCAGGTCTCGCCTCTGCTGCCGCAATTCCTCCAGTTGCTCTTCGTATTCGGCTGCTCTGTTTTCCTGCTCCTCGCGAAACTTGTCCGGTTCAAGCCAGATATCACCGCGCAACTGGGATTTGTAGTCGTCGAGGTCAATGGCCACCTTCTTAGCGCCGCGGGCCATGATGGCAGCATTAATGCGTTTTGGCCGCTGCTTCTCCTCGCGGTTGAATTTGAGCTTGATATGACGGCGTGTCTTTCCAGGAAACACATGCGAGATGGTTTCGAAATCCGTACCAAACATCTTGAGGTAGTGATAAAATCGCTCGGTGGACTCATCATCCCAGTGGTTGCCGCCCAAAGCCCGTGATGGTCGGAGATAGGAGGCCGAGGTGGTGATATTGGTGAAGTCATCCTCTTCGACCGTTTCCATGTTGTGGATATCCTGGTTGGCATGCTGGTTTATCGACAGAGAGTTCTGATTCACGACGATTTGACCGTCGATGATGTCGTACGCCACTCCGCCACCAGCACCCTCTATTTCTGCTGGGCAATCACCGTCGGCCTGGGAGGATTCTTCAGCCCCTGCAGCAGGCGTTCCTGTACGAGAATCTTGCTCATTGGTGGGATCACAGGGGAGTAGACCTTTGGCTATCTTCTTCTTTTCTAGCCGTCGGAGCTGGGCATTACGTCGCGCCTCACGCTGGCGCTCCAGAATCACATCTGCGTGCTTGAACTTCTTGCCAATGCCCAGATCCCGGGTCAAATCAGCCATTTTCGTGGTGGAGCGGTCGATCGAAAGGTTCTCCGCATTCTCGGGAGTGGGCTCACGCCGGTGTCGGCGACGGAATGTCTTGGGAGCTAATGCACCGATCTCATCGCCGTCGGACTCTGCTTGGGCTTCTTCGGTCGGGGCCGAGGGAGCTTTTGGCTTACGCTGGCGCTTCGCCTTCGGCGCAGCTTCCGAGCCCTGGCCGTTCTCGGTGCCTGCCTCGCCCTGACCCTCGACGGGGGCCTTGCGCTTACGAGGCTGGCGCGGTTTTTTGGGCGGAGCAGTTGAAGGAACTTCCTCGGCGGGAGGGGCTTGGCTGGCGCTTGGTCCTGCCGCAGCGACGACTGGTTCGGACGGTATAGGTTGAGACGGCAGTGAGTCTCCGTTCGAATCCCTGGGCGGAGAGTTTGGTAGAGGGCGTGGGTCTGAAACCCCTCCGGACTGAGTCGGACGGGCCTGCTTTTGGTTTGACCCAGCATTAGCAGGCCCGCCTTGGGGGAGTTGCGAGGTGCCGGGTTCCTGGGAAGGAGGAAGAGATAATGGTTGGGTTGTGGCAACAGCATCTCCGGAAGAAGACGGAGCCGTAGTTGCATTTGGGGAGCGCGTACGGGGACTTGGGGCCGCGGCGTGTTTTTCGGTATAGTCCCGTTGCGTACCAGGCGTGGTTGGTTTAATAGTTTGGGAACCTTGGCTCGGAGTTGGGTCAACTGCAGGGGTCGCGTGAGCCGTCGACAATTGAGAAAGAGATTCGACAGCTTGTGTTGGAGTTTCCGTTGCGCTATGGCCTTTGACCAACAGCTCCGCCGGAGGTTCGGCTGGACTATTCACGTCCGTGATGGGGGGAGTCGCAGTGGATGGCGGGGCAGGTGTCGACGCCTGTGACTGGGACTGAGACTGAGAAGGTGCTTGTGAAGATGAGGCAGAGCTATCACCAGGCCGGCGGGCTTTTGATTTGGGCTTGAACGACAGCCCGCCAGTTTTCCTCAGCATGGAACTCATGGTGGCGGGATGGACTGGTCAGTCACGGGGATTTGCGTTGGGAGTGGAAAGTCGTCGGGTTAGAGGAAGTGCGGCGGCATCGTCTGTAACGTGGGCAACCGATGGGTGCGTTACACCGTTGGAGCCGGAAGAGCGTCTCGGCGGAGCAAGATGTCCCGTCTTGGGGGGCTTGCAAACGCTCGCGGATCGAAGAGGTACGACGGCGCGCGTCGTGATCTTGGGGTTGGAAGAGTCAAGTCAGTTGGTATGGATCCGTAAGTAGAAAGAAAAGTAGTGTGGAGCTCTAAGGCGGGAGGAGTCAGACGGGCGGTACTTAGATGATGTAGGTACCGAGGTATCTACTTCTAGGTGCTCCACGCACGCTCTACTGTGTACATGAGCCTCAGGGCTCCAATTCCATTGCATGGATGGATCGGATCCACTAGCATCAAAGGTATCTACTGAAATGTACATAAATAGGTACTTGCTGACATCGATCCCAGTGATAAGAGTCAAGACAGCCACACTCCACTAGCCACAATCGCCCCGCTAGAATCGAGCCACATACCAGCCCCGGCCGCGCTCCCTTTGTCCAAAGACACACTCGCGTTCGCCTCTTTTGGCTTAGGCATGCTCTTGCAACTATCGACGGGACTTTTTCCCTCCGACTCCTTGATTGATCGACGACCGGGTCCGACGAGACTTCATCGTTTCCTCTCCGTGTCCTCCTCATCCTATCGACCGGACGCCAAAGCTTCCCACCGGGAATTCGCTTGACGAAAGCTGCACCCTCGTCGACCTCTGCGACGTCCGTTGTCGCGTCTCTCCCGGCGAGGCTCGCTCCCTCCCGCCGAGGTCACGGGGGCAATCAATCCTACTTAGTCCTGTCCTCTCGACCGCCTCGCGCGCCTTCTGCCTCCTCCATCCCTTCTAGCCGCCGTCCCTTCTCCGTTGCCGAATCCAGCGCCCGCTTCATCTACTGTCCCTCGCCTGCCTTCATGCCTCTTTCGGCGACCACTCCAACCACGTCTCTGTCCCCACTCGTCAAGATGGAGGATCGCAAGAGACCCGCCCTCAGCGGCGCCGAGGACATTGCTCCTCCCAGCAAACGCCAGGCCGTCAATGGTGCCGCCGCCAAAGCCTCCAAGGACGACGACACGAAGGAAGAGGCCTGGATTGAGGTAAGCCGTCTTCTTGCAACCCCGTCGCCACGCCCGAGATCATCCCCGCCCATTCCATTTCCCAGGGGACGCGACCCTGTCCTGTCCATCGGATAGTCTCCGCCCACCCTTCTTGTTACCGGGCGCTGTCTTGTGCAGACTTTGTCTCGTGCAATTGTCACCGCGCCGAAACAATACTCACCATTGCAGACTTGGTGCTCAGCCTCGCTGCCATCAACTGCCTCTGATGCTCATGCCTTTCTACCTTGATACCTTGATCCGATGCCTCGCCGCTACGCCTACATACGCCCCACATCTGACGGGGCCGCCCAAGAAGATGCGCTGACAGATGCGGGAAATTCAGGAGTACACCAAGGATGCCATCTACCGACAAATGCAAGAATACAAACGCTCATGCAGCGCCATGGAGACTCGACTGGAAGAGCTACAGCGGCGCGGCGCACATCACGATGACCACCTGCGGGTCGTTGATGCCTGGTGGATACAGCTTCTCCAGGAAATGACCCTGATTGTGGACCGCCAAGTTCCTTACGCAGGCGAAGACGAGCAGCCATTTCCGACACAGACATCGTTTAAAGACAACGACGAGTTACAGGCACATCTCGGAGAGAAAAGGGCGAAGATAACTAGTGCTGTCAAGTCCATTATCGGACGCATCGCCTCTTCCCGGGGAGAATCGAACGCGACCATAACGAAATTGGAGTCTCAAGTAAACAACCTGCTGGCAAGTCAGAAGGAATTACGCATGAAGCTTGACAGATACTCGGCTGAGAAGGATGACACATCAGAACAGCTCAACACTGCCACTCTTCGCTACATGAAGGCTGAGAGGAAGTTGGACCGAGTGAAGAGTACGCAGGTACAAAAACTCGAACAGCAGGCCTTGGCTAGCGCGACCACTCGCCCCGCTGTCACGGAGAACGGCAATGGCTCGGGCGACTCGAATGGAAACACGGAGGCTCTCCAGCTCGCACTTCGGGAAGCCAAGGTGGAAAATGAAAAGCAGAAAGCACAGCTGGATGCTGCTCTGGCTCAAAGCAAATCGCTGCAAGAAGAGCTCACAGCCCTGCAGACGCGGCTGACCAACCTGACGGACGAGGACTACGCCCGCACCGAGGTGTTTAAGCTATTCCGGAGCCACCAGGAGGATCTGATCAAGAAGGTCAACCACGTGGAGACGGAAAACAAAAAGCTCCAAGAGCAGAATTACAAGCTTACGCTTGAACGCGAGACTTTTAAGAAGAAGCTGGAGGAAGAGGCCGAAGCGTTGAAGGAAGAACTGGAGGACCAGCTTCAGAATTCCGAAAACACGCTCGTCCGCATCAGGTCGGCGAGAGACGAACTTCATGGCGAAGTTACCATGCTGAAAGCTAGCAGAGACCAGGAAAAGCTCTCTATCAACCAGATGAAGGAGCTGGTAAGCGCCAAGGAGGACCGTATCAACGCCCTCGAGCTTGAACTGCAACGCCTCCAACCGCATGATGATGTCGACATGACTGATCAGCCCGATATCGACAACCTGAGTACGGAGGAGCTCCGCGACAAGTACCGAAAGCTGCAGAAGGACTTCGCTTCGATCAACAATGAGCTTCCGGCGATGACGGCGGCTGTCAAAAAATACCAGGCTCTTGCCACCAAGAAGATTATGGACCTTGCCAGCATGGAGGAGCGCATTAATCAAGCGATTGCGGACAAGGGCAAAGCCAATCAGAAATACTTCGATGCGCGCAAGAACAGCGACACCCATCTCGACGAGATCAAGAAGCTGCGGGCCCAGAACAGTAAGAGCTCCGAGATCATCTCGCAGCTCAAAGACAACGAGGCCCACCACCGTACTCTACTGGGCAACCTGGAAAAGCAGCTGCTGGATCTGAAGCAGACCAATACAACCACCATGGTAGAAGGCAAGCGTTTGGAGTCGTCTAGCAACGACGCTCTGAAGCGCTACGAATCCTTGAAGGCACAGGTATCGGAGCTGTCGGGCCTGGCTAAGAGCAAAGATGCGACGGCGGCACAGGCTAGAGAACGCGCGGCAGCGCTCGAGACGGAGAACGAGAAGATGAAGCTGCGTTTGGACCAGGCCTCCAAGGACCGGGACAAGTGGAAGATAAAGAGCATGAGCAACTCGTCGGAGGAGGAGGAATTGCTACGGGTGAGTATTGGCGTTCACACTGCGCCGCCCGCTTCTCTCGGATGCTGACGGATTACGCAGAAACTGGCGACGTGCTCGGTATGTCAGAACCGGTTCAAAAACTCGGTACTCAAGAACTGCGGGCATATCTTCTGTAAAGAGTGCATCGACGATCGAATCGCCAACCGTATGCGGAAATGCCCCAACTGCAGCAGGGCCTTTGACCGTAGTGACGTCATGGCCGTCCACCTGTGAGCCTGCAGCCCTACCCCTGGGTTACACGATACGGATTGCGCGAGGAGCCAGGAGAGGCGATTGTAAGACTACAGCAAGGCGTGCCAACCGGCCAGTGTACATATAATGAGAGGCACGAGTGACGGAAAGTGGAAACGGCCCGGGCGCCTGAAACAAGCGCTTCTTCAGACGAGAAGGGCAGAGATGAACTTGCGGTGCTCTTTTTGTCCGCCAGGATACCCAACCTAGAGGAGATGACGAGGTAGTGCCGCTTTACGAACCGTTGCGAGGAGACGACGACCAGGGAAGCGCAAATGCAGCGGTTCGCGGCCCGTCCGGAACGGTGTGACACAGGATAGAGACGCACGATGGACTATCTCGCAGGAACCCAGATACCCCCTATCTACGTGTTCAGGACTATTCTGGTGACGCCTCTGGATCGGTACAATCGGCTCGCTGGGGGAATCAATACGGCTGTGTGCAGCTGTGCCATCGGAGACCGCCTTTGGGGGGTTTTGCATGTGCAACGTGGACGTCGTGTGGTGATGTCTATTCAATGGTAGGGGGGAAGCTGTCGCTTCAACGCAAATGCACACTATCTTCGGCTCGTCCCCCCGAAGCCAGTGCTCTCATGCCGCTCGGTCGAAGTCGTACTGGATCCCGCTCCCGAGGACGAGCCAGCACCCCATCCACTGCCGTAGTAATCGCGTGGTTGTTGCCGGCTGGTGCCTCGGTTGCCTGCCATGTAGCCCGCTGCAGCGCCGGCGGCGGTACCAGTCCAAAATCCCGGCCGCCAGCCGCCCCCTTGGTGTGTCGACGATGCACGAGGCTTCGAGCTGTACGGCGGGGGCGGGTCATCGTCCCCGAAGCCTCCGCCGAAAGCTCCACCGCCGCCGCCGCCTCCTCCGAAGCCTGGGCCCCAGCCGCCGCCACCGCCGCCGGCACCGTACGGCCGACGCGGCCTTGGTTGACGAGGCTCGTTGGCGTTGTAGTAAGCACTGTAGGCCATCCACGCAATGACTCCCACGAAGAGCATGAGGAAAAGTACGCCGCTCCAGTCCCATCCCGCGTCGGCGACGTTTTTGCCGCCTTGGCCGCCGACCAGATGGGGGTATTTCTCCTCGCCGACGTCGGTGAGGATCAGCCTGTACTCCACGCCACAGCTGCCTTTGAGGACGTATTCGTCGTCCGGGCCGGCGTAGCCCTCGCAGACCACCTCGGTGCTGCCCAACTTGAGCTCGGGCGGGAGCGAGGCAGAGCAGGACCACTGGATGTCCTCGGAGGAGTAGCCAGAGCCCTGGTTCACGCAGCGCATCGTTTCGATGGCGTGGAGGCGGCAAACGGCAGGTGACGAGACGCACTTGAGCTGGGGCGCGGCCGGCACGCGACGGTGCGACGTCATGGCGCCGGCCCGTAGCGTCAGGCTCTGCACCTGCGACAGAAGTATGGCATTCTTGGGTTGGGAGGCGGCATGCGTCGCGGCCGGGGCGAGGGCGAGGAGGAGGGGTAACAGAGTCGGTAGTGGATGATGCATGGCGCTCGTTGGCAGGCGGCGCGATGGACGAGCACCGGGGCCGGATTGTTGGTGATGGCTTGCTTGCTTGCTTGGGCAGAGGGTGGGAAGAAGCACTAAGCGAAATGCCTACAAAATAACAATCAGTGCTGAGGACAAGCTGTCCAAGTTGAAGATGGCGAATTTGCCTTCGTCTGGCTGTGAAGTCACGGCCCTGCAACGTCACGGCGAGGCAACCTACCTAATGGCGAAAAGAACGCTGCGCTTGGTTGACAGTCGCGCCTTCTGATTGGGCACGCCCCAAAAGGTATATCCATGCATCTACATACCTAAGTACTTACCTCCAACGCAGTCTTGGAAAGGCACAAGAGATAATGCTGCCGGGTCCACGAACCTAGAGCTGCGGTTGATGGGGCCGTTTGTGGGGTCGGTTCGGCAAGCTTGCCACTCACCGTCCCTTACGACACTAGATATATACCGGATGGGTTCCGTCTTGCCTCCCATTTTTTATACGTAAGTCGAGTGCCGCTCTGACCGGATGCATATGGGGACATGGACACTCTGTACGCAGGCAGTGGTAATATCATTTTTTCCTTGGCTGAGAAAAGACATTTTGAGCTACAGGTGAGGGCGAGGGTCTCTTAGGGAAGGAAGGATCGTCCGGGCAAGAGGCAGGAAGATGTATTTATGGGCAGGGGAGGTGCAGGAGTCTTCATGCAGCCAAGCCAAGCCAGTCACCAAGACCACTGGAGCTGTAATCATGGGCTTCTTGGGGGACGTAGCTCTAGAAGACGGTGCTCACAGGCAGGCTAGCAAGCAGTCAGACCTGCACTCTCTCGGTAAGGCCAGAGAATGTCGTCTATCGCACTCGCCCCGGTTGCCAGAAAATAAGGCTCCGGCTCCGTCGGCATTAGGTTGCTTAGCTGTGTCTATTTGACGTGACGCTCATGCCGACCATGCGCATGAAAGGCTGAGAAGGTTACAAAGATGGTAAGCCCAAGTCATCGTCCCCCCGTTCCGTCCTGTACGGCGTATGTCAGTCAGACCCGCCGGTCGAGTCAGTATGTGATAAGCCGGGCCGAGGACGGGAGACTCTCCTGCCCTATTCGCAGCTCGGTAGGTTGCTTTGCTTACTGGGCTGCCCGCTAGGACTCCTACAAGTGGCGGTTGGCTGCATTGGCAAGATAGGTACGCAGGTAAGAGGGTAAGCCGGTAACATCTCTCCGTCTTGGCAATTCGGCCCTCGGTCGACATATGGTGCCGAGACCCCATAGGTCGACCCACCCCCTACTGAACGCGGCCAGAAGCTCTGGGCCCGACTAGAGGGATCGGTACCATTGTCCATCGGAACATCGCAGGTGGAAAACGGCGTGCGGTTACGTGCATCAGGTCCATATCACGCGTGGGTTTTCTCACCGCTAGGGGCCCTGGTCCCTGTATACGCGTTGGTTGTACGGAGTACGACTATTGATCCAGAAGGCAGGGTATCCGGGACACGAGAAGGTGGATGCTTACCTGAGCGACATTCACCCTGCCTTTCCGGCGGCACAGAGCCATCATGTGCTTGAGCAGCAGCATGTGGTGGTGTCTCATGTGTAAACCAATTAGGCGTCCGTCCTCAGGGAGAAAAGAACTTATTAGCTACCTGGTGCCGAGTACTTCAAGTGTGGTACTGAACGTTCCGGGTCATTCCTCCGAAGGGGGTTGACTCCACCAGGCGGCTCGGTCTGGGTCCGAACGGACCCCCCAGACCCTCCCTGGCTCGTAAGGATCGGTCATTTCATTTTGTGCAGTTGGTGGACGGGTCTTCGAGATCTGCATGCGCTTTCCAGTCCCTGTTGCCTCTGTAGCCTACGGAACCAAGCGACCAAAGTAAGCTTTTCTAACTTGGCGGCCTGGCTTCGTGTCTACACGCGTGAAGGACGGTGATCGGCCCGTACGCGACAAGCAATAATTTACCTGTTGGTCCGCCGAAGCACCCCGTAAGCTGTCTTTACGGAGATATGCAGTGAGATGAGGGTGGTGGACGCTTGGGTAGGTACTTGACTCACCCGGCGAGCCGGCATCGAATCTCCAGCTAGTCTCTCTTCTACCTAAGTCCCCGGTGTCGTTTTGGCTCTGGGCCTCGGTGGCGTCGTCGGGGGCCCTGCGGCCATCCATCCCTCACAACCCAACCAAGGACCGTAGCTGGGGCCTCTGTTCTCACAGATCCCACGCGTACGCACCACGCGTCTCTGTCGGGCATGTTTCCATCCCTCGGGAATTCACAACATCCGGCGTTGCGTTATACTCGGGCCACTGTTGGCCGCTATCGAAATAGGCTGTTTCCACGGTAGGCGGCGCTGAGTGGGCGGCTGCGTGAGGGCTTGGCGCCGTTAGTTCGTACCTAAGGTCGCGCATCCTGCTCGCAGTTTAGCTGCATCCCAGCTTTTGGGCCCCAGAGCGCCCGAGCTGCCTGCCATTCGACATAATGAACTGACTTCGGCTACCAGACTACCCACGCCGAGGCGACGAGTGCCATTCGGTTCGGCTGGAGCGAGAGTGCCCGCTCTGGCCCTGTCGGGACGCAGCACCAATCGGTACCGAATTTGTACCGTCTCCACCGGCCAGACTACTGGAGTGTTGACACAAGCGGAATGCTGAAATCCCGTACATGCACACTCGACATCTATGCATAGTGGAGCCGCCTTCGCCCCTTCCGATTTGGTTGCCAGGATAGGCACAAGGGGAAGGTGAGAATGCGATGGGGATGGACTGAACTGCCCGCGGACTCAAAAAGGGCCCGCGGCGCCACCGAATTCCAGAATTCCGTTGCCAATCCTTTCCTCTGGGGCCCGGGTCTTCGCTTTGCTTCGCTTACTCCTGCCGCTGCCGCTGACTGTCGCAGCCGCTCTGTGTCTCTTGACGGACAGGATCGTCATGAGATAGCCCGTCGCCCGCTCTCTTCTTGAGCACGCCACGTGAGCTCGCACCCTCGCAGCACGGGGATCGTCGCCGCAAGCCCGCAACACCCAAGAACCCTGTTCTGCGACTCGGAGAGCAGTTACCTCGGTCAGCCTCGCCTCTTGATAAAACCCTCACCGGCTCGCCCACGCCCCGCCCCCGTGCCGACCAGGCCTCTCTCTCACACGCACTCTCTCTCTTCTCCATCCGGTCCTGCGACGCCTCGTCTGTCCCACTCGCCGCGTGCCCCTCCAGGCACGCCGTCTTCGCCGCCATGGCCCAGCACGCCGACCCCGAGAAGGCTAACGCGCCAGGCGACGGCGCCGTATCCGCCCGGGCCTCCACCCCCGATGCTTCGTCCGAGAAGGGCGGGAGCAACGACCATACCGCCGTGACCTTGTCCAAGGCCGACTCCAAGGCCGTAAAGGCCGCGGATGAGTCCGAGACGGACCCTTTTCGCCACCTGCCCGCCCACGAGGCTGAGATTCTTCGACGGCAAATTACCACGGCCGATGTCACGGCTGGCGTGGGCATTCTCTACCGGTACTCCTCCAGGAACGACCTCCTCATCATCTTTGTGAGCTGCCTCTGCGCCATCGCCGGCGGCGCCGCGCTGCCCTTGATGACGGTCATCTTCGGCAACCTGCAGGGAACCTTCCAGGACTACTTCCGAGTGCAGCGGCCCAACGCCTGGAACCAGGATGCCTATAACGACTTCATGAACGAGATGACCTCCCTGGTCCTCTACTTTGTCTACCTGGCCATCGGCGAGTTTGTCACCATCTATGTTGCCACGGTGGGCTTCATCTATACCGGCGAACACATCAGTGCCAAGATCCGCGAGCACTACCTCGAGAGCTGCATGCGGCAGAACATTGGCTTCTTCGACAAGCTGGGGGCTGGTGAAGTGACGACGCGCATCACGGCCGATACCAACCTGATCCAGGACGGCATCTCGGAGAAGGTCGGCTTGACCCTGACGGCCGTGGCGACCTTCGTTTCCGCCTTCGTCATTGGCTTCGTCCAGTACTGGAAACTGACCCTCATCCTGATCTCGACCGTTGTGGCGCTGTTGCTGGTTATGGGCACCGGCTCGTCGTTCATGATCAAGTACAACAAAGGCTCCATCCAGGCCTATGCTCTTGGCGGCACCGTGGCGGACGAGGTCATTAGCTCCGTCCGGAACGCCGTCGCCTTCGGAACCCAAGACCGCCTCGCCAAGCAGTATGATGCCCACCTGACCAAGGCCGAATATTTCGGCTTTCGGGTCAAGGCGACGATTGCGTGCATGGTCGCCGGCATGATGTTGATCCTGTACCTCAACTACGGTCTCTCTTTCTGGGTGGGCAGCAGTATGCTGGTCAACGGCGAGACCAGTCTCTCCAAGATCTTGATTATCATGATGTCTGTCATGGTCGGCGCCTTTAATCTCGGCAACGTCGCCCCTAACATCCAAGCCTTTGGAACGGCCGTGGCTGCGGCGGTTAAGATCTTCAACACCATTGACCGAGTCTCGCCCCTGGACCCGACGGACGATTCTGGGGAGAAGCTGGACCACGTCGAGGGCACAATCCGCCTCGAGAACGTCAAGCACATCTACCCCTCGCGCCCCGAAGTCGTCGTCATGAAGGATGTCACCCTAGATATCCCGGCTGGAAAGACGACCGCCCTCGTCGGTGCCTCGGGCTCCGGCAAGAGTACTATCGTGGGCCTTGTGGAGCGCTTCTATGATCCCGTCGGCGGCAAGGTGTATCTCGATGGGCATGACATCAGTACTCTCAACCTGCGTTGGCTGCGTCAAAATATTGCCCTCGTCAGCCAAGAGCCCACGTTGTTCAGCACGACCATCTTCGGCAACATCCAGCACGGTCTTATTGGCACGAAACACGAGCATGCGAGTGAGGAGCAACAAAGGGAGCTCATCGTGGAGGCTGCTAAAAAGGCCAACGCGCACGACTTCATCTCCGGCCTGCCCGAAGGATACGAGACCAACGTTGGCGAGCGAGGCTTCCTACTCTCTGGCGGTCAGAAACAACGCATCGCCATCGCCCGCGCCATTGTTTCCGACCCTAAGATCTTGCTTCTCGATGAAGCCACAAGCGCACTCGACACCAAATCCGAAGGCGTCGTCCAGGCCGCCCTCGAGGTTGCTGCCGCCGGCCGTACAACCATCACCATTGCCCACCGTCTCTCGACCATTCGGGATGCCCATAACATCGTGGTCATGTCACAAGGTTCTATTGTCGAACAGGGGACGCATGCTGAGCTTCTCGAGAAGCGCGGCTCCTATTTCAACCTCGTCAGCGCCCAGAACATCGCGGCCGTGAACGAGATGACGGCCGCGGAGCAGGAAGCCGCCGACTTGGAAGAAGAAGCAATGATCCGCAAGGCTTCCGCCAAGGATGGCGGCTACGTTGCAGACCCCGAGGATAATATGCGGGAGAAGCTGAATCGCTCCGCGTCGCATGCTTCGGCTTCCAGCAGGGCGCTCCAGGGCCGCGTGGCCGAGGAGGAACACAAGTATGGCCTCTGGGTTCTCATCAAACTGATTGCCTCGTTCAACAAGCAGGAGTGGAAATTGATGGTCTGGGGATGTTTCTGGTCGGCCATCTGTGGTGGCGGTAACCCGGTCCAGGCCCTGTTTTTCGCCAAACAAATCATGGTAAGTGGCATTCGTCACTGCGACGTGGCGTGCGCACGGGACTAATCTCGGACAGACTCTCGGAGGTTCGGCTCTCAACCCGGCCAACAACGGCCAGGTTAAGCGCGACAGTGACTTTTGGAGTGCCATGTATCTCATGCTGGCCGTGGTGCAGTTCATCGCCTTCGTTGCGCAAGGCGTGGCTTTCGCCAAGTGCTCAGAACGGCTCATTCACCGAGTACGCGACCAGGCCTTCCGGACCATGCTTCGGCAGGACATCGCCTTTTTCGACAAGGACGGCAACACGGCCGGTGCGCTGACCTCGTTCCTCTCGACGGAGACGACCCATCTGGCCGGACTGAGCGGTGTGACACTGGGTACCCTGCTCATGGTCAGCACCACGCTGGTTTCTGCGCTCGTCTTGGCCCTGGCCATTGGTTGGAAGCTGTCGCTGGTCTGTATCGCAACCATCCCGGTGCTACTGGGGTGTGGTTTCTTCCGGTTCTACATGCTGGCGCATTTCCAGCGCCGATCCAAGCGGGCTTATGAGAAGTCGGCCTCGTACGCGTCCGAGGCCATTTCCGCGATCCGGACCGTGGCCTCGTTGACGCGTGAACGCGATGTGCTCAGGCAGTACCAGGAATCCCTGGCCGCCCAACAGCGCGCCAGTTTGGTGTCGGTCGTCAAGTCGAGCACGCTATATGCCGCGTCTCAGTCTTTTCTGTTTCTGGCGTTCGCGCTCGGCTTCTGGTACGGTGGAACCTTGATTGCCAAATTCGAATACGACATGTTCCAGTTCTTCATCTGCTTCTCGGCCGTCATCTTCGGCGCCCAGTCCGCCGGATCCGTCTTCTCGTTCGCGCCCGACATGGGCAAGGCCCACCACGCCGCGGGCGAGCTGAAGACGCTATTTGACAGGAAACCCACGGTCGACAGCTGGTCCCAGGAAGGCGCGCCGCTGGATTCGGTGGACGGCACCATCGAGTTCCGCGACGTCCACTTCCGCTACCCGACGCGCCCAGAACAGCCTGTTCTGCGGGGACTGAACCTGACGGTTCGTCCCGGCCAGTACGTGGCCTTGGTCGGCGCGTCGGGCTGCGGCAAGAGCACGACGATCGCTCTTCTCGAGCGCTTCTACGACCCACTAGTGGGCGGCATCTTCGTCGACGGCAAGGAGGTCAGCTCGCTGAACGTGAACCAATATCGTTCCTTCATCGCCCTTGTGTCGCAGGAACCTACGTTGTATCAGGGGACGATCAAGGAGAACATTCTGCTGGGCGCGGCGCACGAGGTCAGCGACGAGGCCGTCGAGTTTGCATGCAAGGAGGCCAACATCTACGATTTCATCATGTCGATGCCCGAGGGCTTCAACACGGTGGTTGGCAGCAAGGGCGCCCTGTTGTCGGGCGGGCAAAAGCAGCGCATCGCCATTGCGCGGGCGCTGATCCGCGACCCCAAGATCCTCCTTCTCGACGAGGCGACGTCGGCGCTGGACTCGGAGTCGGAACACGTGGTGCAGGCGGCGCTCGACAAGGCGGCCAAGGGCCGCACCACGATTGCTGTGGCGCACCGCCTCAGCACCATCCAGAGGGCCGACGTGATTTACGTCTTTGACCAAGGACGCATCGTCGAAGAGGGCACGCACTCTGACCTGATGCGCAAAAACGGCCGCTATGCCGAACTTGTGAATTTACAGAGCTTGGAGAAGAACCGATAGAGAGGGAATATTGCCTTTAATGTATTTGGACCGGGCCGGCAGGCTATATTTAGAGCGTGCTTCTTCTACGCTTTTATCTTCTTCCTCTCCAACTCCCTATTCCCCCTTCCTTGTCTCTCCTGAGCTACCGTGCACACAACCGGGGCTGCAAGATGCTTAACAGCGGGCACAAGATCTGCATCGTCTGGCGTTTTGAGGGGAAACTACCGATACCTCGACGGGTATTTGAGAAAGCACGGTGTTTTGGAATACCCCGAAGATGGGTACGCATGGGCGGGTTGCATAAGGGACAATTGCCCTACTTGCATAACTGCATATAGTCGGTCCATAATGAGATATGTACAAAGCATCATACTTTCTTCCTGCCTACCGTGGTTGCGGTGTAGACTACCAGTGCCTCGGGCGTAAAAGAACCCGAAGACACACAAGACAGCCTAGCTGGCACGATAGGTTACATGGGGGCGGTGCGTGCGTATCTCAGTGTCACGGCGCACCGGAGAGGGTGTGGTAGTGGGCGGCTTCGCATGATGGATGCAGGCCGCACTAGGCTGACTGCGGGGATTCGGCAGACCAGCGCCCCCGGGTCCAGCTTTGCTACGCACTTAGGCAGGGCTCTTGAGCGTGAAGCACAGGTAAGGCAGAGCCCGTCGTTATCGGCCGACCCAAGCGGGCGGCAGGCCTGGGCCGAAGGCAGCTGAGCCTGCGCTTTCCCACGGCTGGTTGTACTGGGGAAATTTAATCCCCGAAGGCCACCAAATCGAGGAGATGTACGATGGTTCCCCAGCGACTCAGGGCTTGGTACTAGACCGGGTCGGGTCAGGCAGGCATGGGACCGCAGGCGAAGTGCAGTTATATATGCACGTCGTACGTAAAGGCTTGAAGTAGTTAGGTAAGTGCGTTGTACCTAAGGTAGTACGTACGTCCAATACCCCTTAGCGCCTGCCCACCAAATTTACGCAGTAAAGCTCTCACTTCCCTATGCCGACCTACGCTGGGTTGCCGCAGTACAACTACCTCTTCGTACGAGTAGATGGACGATTCACTGACGGGGCCAGTAGTAGCCCAGCCGGGCTGCCAACGCATGGAGAGAGTATAGTTATGTTGCCAGCCCCCCGCTTCTTCGGCTCCCAGGCCGCTCCGTTTCTGGGCCGGTCGAAACGGCCAACCAGACAACTTAGGGAATTGGTTGCGGCGTGTTTGCGTCGATGGGACGGATGGGGGGCCTGGAGCATTTACGGGTGCGCCACATCACGCGAGTTCGGCCTACCGGCGGACACAGCCGGTGTGGTGGGCATTTGCCGACCCGTTGGCAGAAACGCACCAAGGTTTCGATTGGAGCCTTTGTTTAACGGGCAGGCAGCGCGCGCTTGACGCCTCGTCTCCTTTTGTCGCCTGGGAAGAAACGAGACGGCGGCTAGCAGTTCGGGTTGTTGGAACCGCTGCCGTCGACGAGGGGGGTTGTTATCCCTTGCAAGAGAGGGAGGGGGACGGAGAGGGAGGGAGAGAGAAAGCTACGCGGCTGAAGGTCCGAAGGGCCTAGAACGGCAGAGCGACAAGCGACTTGCCTGATCCGGGAGGGCTGCAGACGACGTGGAAGGGAGACCCCGGTCGTTCAATCTGATGCTGCTCACGCCCGCCAGCCAGCCGCTCTGCTTCTGGGGCGCCGACTCTCACCATGTGGGCCGGCCGGCGTGGGTGGGAATTGGATGGTGGATGGCTTCATGGATCCGTGGACAAGGCAGGCCATGCTCATGGCAACAAGCCACTGTGATTGATTCGATTCGCATGAGCGCGCGTACGGGCTTGGACGGGCTTGGACGGGCTTTGGAAGATTAACCGCCAAGCAAACATTCTGAGCTAACGCGGGCAAACCCAGTTGGCTCGATCTGCCAAACGGGCACCAGGAACACCCGTCTCCATCCATCCCCCCCCCCCTCACCAACTGCCCTGCTTACTTCAATAGCGGGAGGGGAGAGAGAAAGCTGTCTTTGGCAGGGGAACCCGCTCTCTTCATACGGCGACATCGATGTAATGTCTCTCTCTCTCTCTCTCTGCCTCTGCCTAGGCCCCGGCCTCGGCCTCGAGTGCCAGCGGCAGCGGCAGCGGTGCCAACAAGACTAATAAACCGCGAACCCGCCTTCCCCCTCCCCGGGCCATCTATCTAGGTACCTCTTACCCATGGAGGTTTCCCACCCAAAGTGTGTGGCCGACAGGTGATGGGTAATACTTCCAACAGTGGTACCTGCCTCCCTTCTTCTCGACCGTATAACGACCAACTCCCCCTCCATGTTTCTCCCGTCTCCCGCCTGTTTCCCCCCTTTCTTCCCAGCCCATCGCATCGGCCCTCGTTTTCATAACGGTCGTGGACGTCGATCGACGGGAGGGTGAAAAATAAAATAAAACAAGAGCCCAGTCGGACCTCGGTCCCCTTCCGTTCGTTTGTCCGCTCCCTGCTCTTGAACCCGCCCCGCTTGCTGGAGATCGCTGCCACTCGAGCCTGGCATTCGTTCATTTTACCCCGTCGTCCCATCTATTTATCACTTACACGGGCCCGTCCCGTTTCTGGCGCCGGCTTGCTACCGCTACCGCTACCACTACCCGCTGCTGCTGCTACCGCTTCATCCGTCCACAGCTCTCTCCCATCTCGTCGTCCCGTCTCCTTCTGGTCCGGGAGGTCATGTCGCCCGTCTAGCAGCACACGTAAAGCACTCGTCCGGATAGCCGCTGCCCTTGCGCCCGGGCTGGACTGGATTAGACTGTCTTAAAGTCGCCCCGAATCCATGTTGGCACCCAATCGGCCGTGCCACCCCGGCCGGGTTTCAGGTTCAGGTACCATGCCGACAGTCATGACTTTCGTATCGCAGGCGTTGCCGATGCTGCTGCTGCTGCTGCTGCTGCTGCTGCTTGGCTGTGCGCCTGTTGCCACGGCTATTTCTCCCTCCTCTGCCCACCTCCCGGCTGAGACACTGATCGCCGACGCCCGCATCCCCGTCTTCCAGAACGGCCAATGGGTCATCATGTCCCCGGAGGAGCATCACTACTACGTACGCCGGAGCGTCGCCCGCCGTGCCCGTGAGGATGCCACGGCCGCGACCACGGTCGGCTCTGCCGCCTCGTCGGCCACGGGCGAAGCGACTTCGACCACTGCCGTCGCCGCCAGTCCTCTCCCGAGCCCCCTGGACACACTCGGCGCCAACTTCACCGGTGATGGCGGCTCCGCCGCCTGTCCCTCCTTCATCAACAGCTTCCTGGCCAACCCGACCTTCAAGCAATGCTACCCCTTCTCTATGCTGCTCCAGGTACGTGCTTGCCCGGCCTCGCATTCGGGGAAAAAAGCGCTCTCTGGCCCCTCGGCCCCGCTGACTCTTGCTGCCCCAGGGCTCCTCATCCTTCTTCGAGGCGGAGAAGTCGCTCGTAACCATCACACAGGTCCTCGACGCCGCCTGCCACCACGACGTCGACTACTGCAGCAGCTGGCTCGACAGTTTGGCTGCCAACCTGACCAGCAGTGCCAACTGCGGCGCCGACTACGCGAATGGGAATTCAGTCGTGGTTCGCGCCTACCAGGGGCTGAAGGCCTACCGGCCGCTGTACGCGGCCTCGTGCCTGAAAGACCCGACAACATCGGCCTACTGCTTCGCCAACGCCGTCACCAACCTGACGACGCCGTCCAACGTGTACCTGTACTTCCTCCCGCTGAACCTGACCATGCCCAGCATCGCCCAGCCGTCATGCAACTGGTGCAACCAACAGACCATGGGCATCTTCCAGGCGGCCACGGCCTCCCGGAACCAGGCCATCGCCAGCACATACGCCAACGCATCGGCCCAAGTGAACGCGGTATGCGGGGACGGCTTCGTCAATGCCACCCTCCCAGCCGCGGTCGCGAGCGCCGCGCCGATGGCCATGCACCAGTCGTCTCCGCTCCTGCTGCTGCTGCTTCCCCTTGTGCTCTTGGCCTCGCTGCACAACATGTGGTGATGGCGAGACGGAGACGGCGGCCTCGGTCCGCTTTTGATTTCACCGGAGTACTCCGGTACTGGCGCTGCATCCAAGTACGGGACAGGGAAAGGGACAGCCGGGGGGTGTGGGCTGGAAATTGGTTACGAATCTCTGCTGGAAGCGTTTGATACCCTCATGTGCAATGACGATTGCTCTACGCCGAGCTAATCTTTACTGACTTCATTTCTGCATGTATATATTCGTATGTATCTACATACTTGGTTCCCTCGACAATGGTGAGGGGGCTTTCTTTTCCACCCAACACGACGACGATCTCGGACCCTGCCTTGCGAAAACCCTGCCGTCTACTTGATTGATTCTCTGCCTAAAAGACTTAGCTACCCGTTGATCTAACCTCTTGTATGCCTTTTCCCACTAACACGCCGTACCTACGCAGAGGGCGGCATGGGTGAGACCAAGCAGAGAGGGCGGCATGGACGCATGAGAGCAGGCAGAGTGAGTGAGTGACAGTTGCAGGGCCATGACGCCGTGGCGGGCGTTTGGAGAACCCTAACCGGGGGCTACTAACTACCTATCACGCGGGCGCGCCCGGCCTATCCGCTCGGTCGCCCCTCGTCGATCCCCTATTCTGTTCGTGGATCCAGCAATCACTACGAAACGGCGGCCCCTCGTCGCCGGCTAAAGAAGCCCATCTCGCACTCGGCGCCCCGAGCGCGCAATCCCCCCTTCCCTTTCGCCGCGCGCCGCTCTTTTCCGCCTCGACGTCGCAGGCGACGGGCGCCCCGTGCGTGTTCCCCCGGCCGCAGTGCCCTTCGCCCACTTCTGCCGGCGGGGGCGATGGCGGCCTCGGCCACCAAGAACGACACGGTCCGTTTTTTCTCCTCGCCTCTTCCGCCTCGCCTTTCTTCTTCGCGTCTCTTTTGCTCCCTCCCGGCGCCGGTGCTTTCTCGGGCCCGGCCCGGACCCCGAGCATGCATGAACCCGGCAACGCGACGCCGGCCTGGGGGCCGAGGCCGCAAGCTTCTTCGCGGATTTAGTGGGTAATCCATGCGTGGGAGGAGTGGGCAAAGGAGCAGGCAGGCCACTTTGGAGGGGGGACAGAAGGCGGAGAAGAGAGGAAGAAACCCGGGGAATGCCAGTTGCGAAGAGGGAGAAGAAAAAGAAAAGTTACGTCGGTACCGAACCCCGCCTTGGGGATGCAATGCTTGGAAAACTTTCGTCCTGCCGGCTTCACCCACCGACAACCCCGCCCCTTCATGCCGCCGACGCATGAGCCGCCGCGCGCGCTACCACGGTTTGCTGGTGCGGGAACTTCCATTGCCCCCTTTTGGAAGGCAAGGCGAAGAGGCATCGTCGGCCGGGCACAGTGTGGCACGATCCACTTTGGTTTGAACCGAGTCGCGGGAATCTGAAGATCTGGCCCGTGTGCTTTTTCATCTGTGTCCAGCGGTCCCCTTGATGGTAGACTACCACTTGCATTACTACCTCAGCGTGAGCTGAGTCGGAGTCTACTATGCCTCTCTGAACCACAATCTCTCCTGACCGGCACTAGGCAGGACGGCGTGACACGCATGTGCGTGCTGGATGATGCCGCAACGACCGTCGGGGTGGCGGACCGTTCGAGTTACTCTATACCTTGACTCTATACATTTCTAGACACCTACTCATACAGATACAGGCGTGCCCAGAGGGGAAGGGGGGCGTGGCCTCGCTTCACTCTTCCCTCCCCGGCCCAAAGGGGATGGAGGGCCTACATTCTTAGTCGGCCCAGCCAAAGACTTCGCTCACGGCAAGCGTGTTGGTGCGAACCCCGGTCAGCGTGACCACGATGCTGATCAGGTCTGCGACGAGCAAGACGGCGGCCGCGGCCATGAAGCGCGGGTTGAAGACGCGGTAGAGCATCAGGTGGCGCCGGAGGTGGCCGGCCCAGGCCATGGTCGCCAAGCTCTGGACGGCGTAGAAGGCGATGAAGATGCCCAGCGCCCGCGTCGCGTTCTCGAGCACGCCCTTGCGCTTAGGACCTGTCTTCCACACCACCACCAGTGGCACCGACACGCACGCGAGGATCTGCCCCGGGAACGTGTTGAGCATGACGACGAGGGGCGACCAGGGGTAGCGGATCGTGAAGAGCGGGATGAAAGCGCTGTCCCACTGGATTGACGAGAGCACCGCCTGGTGACCCGTCTTGAAGAAGTAGTAGTTGCCTAGTAGGGCCAGGGCTACGGGCCCGATGGTTTCCGCCGACAGGCCGTTGAGGTCAATTATCTCCACCAGCGAGAGCACCTGCCACAGCATGATGGCCATGGCCCCCTCACCCATAGGCTTGGACAGGAAGATGCAGGCCGCCGCAAAGTTGAGCACCAACAGCAGGTACCGCGCGCCATTGGCGTTGCCGTACCCGAGGATGGTAACCTTGGCCGTGCGTCCGCTGCTGGCTGCCGTCGTGAAGATGGAGATGCACGGCGGCGCCCACGTAAAGGCCGTCGTGCCGGCCACGAAGGCCAGGGCGAGGATGCCCTGGGCCAGTGCCACCTGGATCGTTTTGACCGTCTCGCCCGACAGCGACGTGATCCACTCGGCATTGCTCGCCGCGTCCAACGTCCAGTACGCGGCACCCAGGAACAGGGTGCTTCGGAACACGTAGCCAACCCACATGGGCGCAAGGCCTTCGTACGAACGGCTCGTCGCCATGTAGCTCCTCACAATGGGCGGCAGCGCGAGAAACACGGCGAAGGGGATGGCCAGCTGCCAGGGCGCCGACGTGGACGAGTTCGCCGAAGCGTAGTAGGTAGACGTGCAATAGGGCATCTGCTCCTCTCGACACAGTTTCGACAGGGACGCCAGCCTCCCGAGGGCTATGAACAAGACCGAGTGGTAGATGCCAAGAGTGCGTTCCGTCGGGCTGGAAAGACGCAGCGAGGCCACGAGATTCAGGAAGCCGAAAGTCGACAAGAAGAACAGCGTGATGGAGTCCTCCCAGATAGTGTACGAGTTGGAGGCAAAGCCAATCGACTGACTGAGGGTGAACACGACGGCGACCCACCCCCACAGCGTCGTGGGATACAGATTCATCACGCTCTTCCCCACGCCATAGAGGGCCGCGGCCACGGCTGCCATGCTAGCAAGGGCAGTGATGGCCGCCACCAGCGGCCCGTCCTCGGACCCTGAGGCAAAAGCGTACGCAGCCCCGATACCGCCGCCGGCCACGCCGCCGACCACGGCCGCCCTCACGAGGCTCTTGCTCACTGTTTGGTAGGAAGGCACACTTGACTCGGAGCCGCCGTCCTGCACTTCCAATCGTTTCTCGGCCAGGTCCAGTTCGGGGTTGTCCTGCACGGCAGTCTCCTCATCCTCGTCTCGGGACACGTAGATGAGCAGTACGATAACGCCACAGGCCATGACAGCGAGACCGAGCACCATCCTTGCGATGTCAAAGCGTGCCCACAAATCCTTGCACACCCGGAGAGTCTCTTCTTGATACTCGGTGTAAGCCCTGTATACCGCCTCGCGCGCTTTCGTTCCTTTGTTGCCCTGCGCTGACGAGCTTGCCCGGGCCCACAAGTCTTCCGAGGAGCCCGGCCTGGAGCTCTGCTCGATGCCCCTAGCCGCGAAATACGACGCCTGGTATCTGCGGATGCCAGCCGAGGTCATCCTGGATACGGCAGCCAGGTTGTCCCAGGAATTCCCCTGGCGGCCGGCAAAGGCCTCTTCGATTGGCCGGCCAAGGTTGTTGTAGGGAATCGGTAGGCCGAGAAGCAGCGCCAGTGTGGGTACCAGGTCGATCTGGTTGACAGGGCGAGTCTTGGCCGTGGCTGGCGGCGTGGCAAACTCGGGCTTCGTACGGCCAAATACAGGCTTCTTTGAATACATCCAAAGCGCCGCCTCTACCTCGTCGTCGCTTTCCCCGCCGTGGTCGCCCTTGCTGTCCATTCCGTGGTCGCCCATGACCACCAGCAGAGTATCATCGCCGAGGGTCTTGATGAGATCCCGGATAAAGGTATTCATCTGCTGAAGCTTCGCAGTCATGGCAGCGTGGCTGGGACCATAGCGGTGGCCGGCGTGGTCGACTCCGAGGAGGTGGCCGATCAGCACGTCCCATTCGCGCTGTCTCCCATCTTTCACAAGGGGAAATATGTGCTCCAGAACGCCATTATCGACAGTGTGCAGGTCCCACACGTTGAAACTGTCGTAAGCCCGGCTGATGTTGGCTTGAAAGTAGTCAGGGAAAAGTGCGGTCCACGTATCGTCGCCCAGATGGACGATGCGTTTGTCCAGCGTTTTCAGTTGCATTAAGAGATTGTCCTCCTCAATGGCGGTCCCGGAGAAAGAGCTTCCCATGTCCAGAAACGTGGGCAGTGTACCTGTGGTCAGGCCTTTCAGTCGCTGGAGCGTCGAGGTGGGCGGGTCTGCGATGAACGGGAGGAGAAGCGCATTGTTGGGTGACTGTACGGCCGTCTCGTACAAGAAAGGGAAGGCGTTGTGGTAGACCTGTGCCTCGGTCGCGTTGTCGACGGGTATGGTGAAATCGTAGCGCAAAGCATCGACCAAAACAACAACGGCCTTGTCGAAGGTCTTGGGGTGCCAGCAGCCGCCCTCGATGGTACCGGAGCCACGCCAGGCCGCCAGCGGCTCGATGGGGGGGCTGGCGCATTCCGAGGTCTCGTCCAGGACGAGGCGGGTCAGCAGGAAGCCGGACGTGAACAAGTATATGCCAGTAAGGTGTATGCAGAAAAGCCAGACCCAGAAGCCCAGGGTCCAGGAGAAACGGCGCTCAAAGGCCGTTTTGCGACGCGCCTCGAGGGCCGCGCGCTGCTTCTCGGCCACGCTGGCCGGCCCTTTCAGGCCATCGGCTCCGAGCAGCTGCTTGTTGGCATCCTCAATCTGCTTGAGGCGTTTGGCCTGCGCGTACTGGGCGGCAATGGTCTGGAATTCGGAGGGGTCGGGTTTCGGCCGTGACCCGCGGGTCGGCATCGTGAATAGCGTAGGGGGGGGGTGGGGGAAGAAGTAACAGCGCGTGTCGTTTTCACGTCAGGGCCGCCATTGATCCAGTCGCAGGTTCGGATGAGGGGATTGCTGAGGATACGCCAGCCGTCATGTGGGCATAACGGGGGATGGCGAGCGAGGAAGACGGACTTGAAACAGGTGGCATGTAGCTCGAGATGCATTCATTAGTCTGGGCGGGCCGTCGCCGTATTCGAGAAAGCCGGAGCTCTAGCAAAATGTACGGGTCCACTGGCAGGCAGAGCTGGAGTTGAGAGAAATGGATCCGAAGGGGTCCGGATGCGTGACCGGCCGGACCGGCCAAAGTCTTTGCCAGCTGTTACCGCTGACCTCGTCCGGTACCAATCCAAAATCGCATGCTTCCCAACTACCAGTGGTATGCAATGGATACATACCTATTAGTACATACACATGTACTAACACACCTTCCCGTGTCATAAGCAACGTTACCAATGCCTTACGTACTAAAAGACCCACCTCTCCTTCCGTAGATCCTCAGGGGGTCCCAGTACCACAATCTTTTCAATCCTAAAGGCCCGACCCCATGTGAAAGGATGGATCCGGGGCTATCTGTACGCTCTCGACGCTTTCCATAGCTGCCTGTGTATGAGGGACCAAGTACCGGGCGGTGACATCGGTTCCCACGAAACACTCCCAGCATTCATGCCTACTTAGGTAGGTGTGCCTACGAACAGTCGCCTCTTCCAATCCAATCCAGTCCGGGCAGGCTGGAGAGGTTCCGCTGGTAGGGCAGGCGAGGGCAGCGACCAGGAACGGCGGCCATCATATTCCCGGCTCCACCAGAAAGGGTATGTCGTCGGCCTTGGCTGAGGTGGCAGCAGATAGCTGCCCTGCGAACCATTGGCCAACGGTCCAGTGTCTCGTGGGCAAGGCCAGGCAGGGTGGGTTCGGTGGGCTCCTTGTCGGCTGCTTCATCCCGCTGTACGGCAGCCGAGGACGGGTTTGATGACGAAAACCGTCCAAGCCGTCTGAGAAACATGAGCGGACTCGACAAGCCTGCCGCTAGCAAGGCATGCGAGGCCACCTCCCCGGTCGGTGGATTGTCCCTCCAGCTGAGTAATGCTCTTTATCATCTCCCTGTACCCACCAGCGCCCGCTGTCCAGGGTGTCAGGCTCGCCAGGCTGCCTTGCCCGCCGCGCCCACAGGGGATGGCATTGGCTCTCGCGAGTGCCTGACAGGGTCAGGTGGAGTGCCGGCACCAACGGCTCTCGAGGAGTCTGCCCCGAGGCGCCGCCCGCCACTTGTGCCCCCTGTCTGGGCCCTCTCGGCGCTCCTGGTGCATGACGGGCGACTGGCCAGACCCCAGATTCCTGGGACCGAATCGCGAGAGCCTGTCGGTTCTCGCTGTTCTTCTGGGTTGTCTCCCGCGGCCTGCTCTTGGGCTGTTGTTTGTTGTGCCATCCCGCGAGGTCATGCACTTCACACCCCAATACTTGGTTACACTGCCGACTCGGGCTCGCTATCGCGACTTCACCAACACCGCCCAGGAAGGATTCGGTACCCCGCCGTCTGGACGCCATGCCCAAGCGTGCCAGCGACGAACATGACGGCCGCCGTGGGGGCTCCCAAGAACGCCATTGCTCCCCTCCGCCCTCGACGGCGGCCAGGCTGAAAAGACGCCGAACCAACGTCGAATGGTAAGACAAGACCTGCGCCGGCCAGCCCGCGAGGCAGCCACCGTCGCTAACGGCCGCCCCAGTTGCAATACCTGTCGACTCAGGAAGGTTAGTTGGCAATGGCCGTGGCTGTCGTCCCTGCGTTCCTCGGACCCGACGCGCGCCGAATCGACCCGACGTGCCCGCGTGCTCTTGAACTCACCACCGTTTTAGGTGAAATGCGGCGGCCGCGTGGGCGGCGATGCGTGCGAGAATTGCTCGCGGCTGAAGCTGGCCTGTGGATTTACGCGGTCGAGCAACGACACGCAAACCTCCGGTATGGATGGCCCTGTTCACCCTCGTCCCAGCGAGTTTGCTGCCCCGAGCTGGACCGGCTGATCATGTGGATGGGCAGGGAAACTGGCGAGGATAACCCCGACCGGCACCATCACCGAGGCGGGGACGCTTCGAAAGCGTGCGCAGAGAGGTGAGCGAGCCCCTGACGATAGCAAACGTTCTGCGCTGGCCGCGTACCCCTGCCGGCTGGCTTGTTGCGTGGTTTGCTGATGGTCCGAAAGCATGTTCCAACTGCCATCGCCACAAAGCCAAATGCAGCGGGGATCTCCCCGCGTGCTCGAGGTGCCAGACCCACGATTTGACTTGCGAGTACGCGCCGTCGAAGAGGAAGTTTGCCAACCTCCCTGCTTCCCCGGCCCCCATCGATCCTCGGACACCGCCCGCCACGGCTTCGGGCCCGAACGACCGGTCCGGCTCCGAATGCGATACGCCCCCGGCCCTGGAGTTTTCCCTGCCCCCAAGTGCCGGCATTCAGTGAGTGGCGGCTTCGGCGCGGCATCGCACAGAAGCCGGCTGGCTAACCCGGCGTCCCAGGAACCGCCTGCTCAAGCGCAACGTGATATTGACGCATATGGACGTTTATTTCGAGTCCTTCTGGTACATCCCGTGCCAGGGCATCCTGCACCCAGCGACAACCTATCGACTGATTGAAGAAGACAAACTGTCGCCTCATCTGGCCGCCGCCGTGGTATCCTTAACGGCCACTGTGGTAAGGATTTCGTCCTCGACGTACCTACCGCCGACCTCACCTGGATGCTGACAGTTGCATAGAGTCCATTTCCCCCCTCCTTGCCCTGGTGGCGTCTACTGATATACTGACCTGTCCCTTCTCCCCCCCCTCAAGGTCGTCTCCAACGTGTCGGAAGGGCGTCTTTTCGCGGCCCAATGTAATGAGCAGGTCGAACAACACCTGATGAAAACATTCGGTCAGATGAGCCCCGACCTGCTGGTGTTACACGCTTTTGTTACCACCTATAATTGGCAGTCGGGTCCTTTGAGCAAAGTGTGGATGTGGACTTCGACTGCTGCTCGACTTATCAAATGTTTGCAGCTAAACTACGACCCGGACCGCAATCCCGCCGGGCGGGATTTCGCACAACAAGAAACGTTGCGCCGAACCGTATGGCTTATCTGGCTCATCGATCAATTCCTGGCGGGCGGTTTCAATGAGCATCTTCTCCTACCTTCGGCCTCGATGCATCTAAAGCTGCCATGCAGTGACGAGGCTTTCAAGAACGGAGCGGCCTCAACGGCGCTTACATTAAAAGAAAGCTCGTTATCACCGTCGCCTTCGCCACCCTCCACTGCCTCTTCTTCGTCGACCTTCTCTAGCGGCCCCCAGTCCAGCTTCAACGACTTCAGTCTCCACGCCGCACTCATAAGGCTCTTGAACATACGTACTCAAATTCTGAGGTATGTTGAACGAGTAGCACCGCATGCCGCTTGCCCCGCACATCACTCACCTCTTCGGATGCACCAATTCACCCTCACGGGCTACGTCGGTGCCAAAGCTGATGGCTCGTGTAGCTCTACGAAACATATGTCGGAGGTTTTAGGAGGCCCGCAAGCAAGTTCCTTCAGCTCAAAAGACTTTATGGACACCATCAACAAATTCCAGGTCGCAGTCAACAGGTTCAAAGAATCGCTCCCGGAGCCGGTCAAGCTGTGTCCTCAAGCAATTCATAACTATGTGTTGCGACCCGACAGGACGGCCTTCATCACACTGCACCTCTGGGTAGCACAGACACACATGGATCTTTACCGGTTCTCCATGCCCAAGCTCAAAAAGACGGCGGTACCGGAATATCCCGAGGGCCTGCCGTGGGAATGGCTCGACATGGCTCAACGACAGGCAACTGCCTATGCAATTCACCAAGCTCAGTTCTGGACCTACCAGTTGCACGTCATCCAGGAAAAGGGTGCCTTGAGCAAAGCCCTGATGACGGTCGACTGGATGATAGGGGCCTGCGCTGTCGACTGTTCCACTCTTCTGCTCGCTGCACGCAAGCACGAGCTCTGGCGCCGCGACCTGAAAGAAGGTAGCACGGCGCCCCTGTGCCTCGCCAAACCCATTGATGATGTGAGCGACGCAAGGCGGAACCCCCGAATCGCCCTTGCGGACTGAAGCTTACGCGGTTGCTACAGGGCATGCTTGAATTTTTGGTTTCGTCTTTGGTGCACATACTCGAAACGTTGAAATCGTCGATTCCGAGAATTGAAAGCTACGTAGGTTGAAGAAGAAAAGCCTCCCCCCCCCCCTTTCCATGCTAGTTGGCGTCCGTCGGCTTATGGTCCACTTCAGCAACGGCACATATTGAACAAAGTCAAACTTTACATGGAAGACGGGCTTTTAAGAGACGGAGGACACCTCGGACCGTGGATTGCCGGAATCAAGTCGGACCAGATGGCGCAAGGTGCCCAGTGCCACTTGCTGGGGATGGGGCGATCCGAGGTCGGCCACAACGTACAGCACTCTGCCTCGAGCTCCTCCTCGGGGGGTCCTTTATCCAGGAGGCCGTCGGAGTTGGAGCAGAAGCAGGGCCCGAGCGAAAGCAACGGGCCGCCCATCGTGCCGTATTGTCTCAAGAGAGCCCGAGAAGAGCCGGCGGGAAGACCTCTATCGCCGCCGGCCAGCGAGGAGGCACGATCAGTCAAGGACGTACCGTTTTCCTCGGCGCCACATGCCCCTCGCGCGTCCGTCCAGCCTGATAGGATGGAAGCAGGCATCCCGGTGAAATCGCGGGAGCCACTCCTACTCGCCAACACAGGCACCACAGCCTTCAGCAACTGTAAGTGGTATCGCTCTTGTCGTCGTACAGACCACCCCACCCATCCTCCCTCCCCCCCTTCCCCAGTTTCTCCTCGCGTACTCGAACAGCTCCACCATTGCAGGCTGTGCCGGATAGAATAAACACTGAATAGTACACGGCACAGATCCTGAACTGCATCTCAACACGCAAATTCAGTTCCCTACGCCAGCAATCGTTGGTATTACCGAGGCGAGCGATTTTGGGCCCTACGACATGCCGTACGTCTTTCAAGACGAAGACCTTCACGGAGGATGGTGGCAACACCCGGTGGAATTCAGTTGATGTGCGATGGATGCCCGCACCGGGCCAGGGACCCGTCTCGACAACCCTTAATTGCTTGTATAAAAAAGGCCGGTACTTGCCTATTACCCCCGCATGTCGGCACGCTGAGTAGTCGGCTTAGTATGCCGCCGATGGAAGAAGCTGTGCCGGACATGGAACCGCGTGCATATGATCTGTATACCAGCCACGACAACGGAACTGCTGCATCCCTTTGGTGCAACAATGCGCTTGCCTCGGCGCCGTGCCCGGGGTGCCTCGTCTCTGCCTCGTTGTGCCGCCTGATGCGAGGCCATGCGCGCCGGTGACAAAAAAAAAACTCGGCTGCATTTCGAGCGGGGGGCCCGCGCCCGAGGACTGGGGATGGAAATATGCATAACCACTCGGTGCTGACCTTGGGCACTTAGCCACCACCCATTCTCCCTCTCCGCTCTTGGCTTGCGAGGCCCCAGCGGGAACCACTGGCGAGAGGGAAAGCAGCCAGGGCGCATGCCGGCATTATTGACTGGGTGGATGTGCCGGCGCCGACGATGCGGCGCCCTTGGGCTGCTTCGTGCCTCTCCCCCCTCCCTCCCCGGCGCGAGTGATTGCCCGTGTAAATTCGAAGGCAGTGCGCAGAGCCGCTTGGGCTTGAGCTCGGTAACAGGCCATGACGACCCGTGAAAAGGCGCCTGCTGCTTTTGCCGAGAACAGGTCGTTGGTCCGTGTGTGGGCCGGGAAAGAGGAACCTCGTCTCATCTCCTGCTACTGAACCCCGAGGGGGAGAGGAAATGGCCCCCTCACCCCGGCATAATAGGCACGCCAAATAACGAGTGGTAAAATACTAGGTCGCTAGAACCTGGAGTCGCCGGCCGTCAATCAAACCACCCTTTTTGTCCCCCTCCCCTTCTGAGAGGGGATTCTTCGATGGGTAGGTATTTCAAGCATGTAATGTCGGCGGGAGGCTGTGCTTGGTTGCCGGGGTGGATGAATGTTACCCGAACAGGGGACCAGGGGAAAGCAGCAGCCGGCAAAGCCTCGTCAGTAAAAAAGAGGTATGGATGCCGAGTAGGTGGACAACACCTCGTGGGCCCAAGAAAAGAGAGCACACTCGCGGCTCTGACAATGGATGCATTACGGGCACGGTACGTCCTGTGTGTACGTGCGGTGGGCGTATATGGTCGCAGGCAAATAAGCTACTTATTTTAAGTACATGGATAGCTAGCTGTATGTATTTAGCGACGGTGGGGGAAAACACATCTGGAAAAGGGAACCCCGACCGGCCGATCGCCACCTCCCATCATCTACCGCCGCCATGGGTTCTCTATCTCCCCCCCTCTCTCTCCTGTGGTCCGACCCACTTCGCCCCCCCCCCCCCCCGGTGGGTACGCACGCCGGCCGTGTAATGTGGTAGCGGCGCCCTTCAGCTCGCTCGATTGAGTCGGCAATCTCCTCTCCACCCTTACTCGGGCAAAGGCCGGCCAAGGGCCACTTATGGATCACGGCAACTTGACATGCCTCGCAGTAGCCCATGAACCGACGTGCTTTCCAGAAAAGACGCTTGGGCATATGGGGTTGCCCGTTCACGAAAGCCAAAAAGGGTAGAGAGGGAGGGAGGAAACGTGGTCGTCGTCTTTGAAGCTTCACTTCAACCCTTTGCAGATCCACGTGGCAGGGATTACGTTGCCGCCAAACCCTGTGTTAAGCCTCGTTCGGCATTGGAATTCCGCCCAATGCACTGTGGGCAAACAGTTTAACCCGTTCCTACCAGGATGCCCTTTCCTTGCATCTTGTCGTCAAAAGAAGAGGTACAGACAGCTCACGACTCAAACCATGTATATACAGAAAGCTACCACACGGTTCCGTACCCGGTGTGTGTAAGCCTCTGGCTCAAAATCCGCGCCCGCCCAAAGCATTAGTCGTTAAGAGAGAAAGAGAGGGGGATAAATGGGACTTCCACTCTCGGTTGATTTTTTGTTTTTCTTTAATGTGCTTTTCCTTCTTCTCGTAAACTCGGGCCGAGCTGCCAGGAGGGATGTATGTAGTGACATTAATTATACAATACAGAATGTACGATTGTACCATGTGTCGGTGCCTTTCCCCCCTGCTGGTGCTTGGCCGTCCAGCTCGCGTAGCGGCCGCACCCGGACAGGGGGATTGCCGTGTACCAAGCACGGTCAATACAGAGATAGATGAGTAGGTATTCAATGGTCGAGCCTGGCGCTTATCCACAACGCCGCGGCTTCCACTTGTGCTTGTCGCCGGGCCAGCTGCCCATGTGCCCAGGGCGATCGAAAAAGAGGGTGAGACTGAAAGCATCGCTACCGAATGAGTACTCCGTAATTCATGCATGTGTATGTGGCGATCCTCCTCGGCTGCGTGGGCAGGGGGGGGGGGGGGGGAGGTGATGACCCGTGGCCCGTGACGGCCCCGTAGGCTTCCCCCCTTCTCTCCCCGCTGGGGTCGAGTTGTTCTCACGAGTCCCTGTCACGGCAGAGAGGAAACGGGTGAGGTCCATCATTGGAACTCCTTGTTGTTTTTCTCCTTCAGGCCGCCGATGTGGTCCATGTCGATGGAATAAAAGCCGCCCTTGCTCTCCTTCTCGTAAGCGGGCAGCTGCTCATCCTGGACCGGCTCGAGACCAACCGAGGTGTCGCCCACTCGCACAAGCATGACGCGGCCCGACTTCTGCTTGCCAAATTCATCCTGCTCGTCGGGGAAGGTGATGTGGATCTGAGGCACGTTGTTTGGCGAGTGCGGCGGGGCGGCCGGATCCGACAACATGGGCCGGTCGTTGACCACGAGGATGCTGGAGCGGCCGTCGGGGGTCTGGATGGTGAGGCGACGAGCGTTGCCGTCGTACTGCGGCTGGTAGCCGCCGTGCTTGAGGTCGCTGTACGGCGGTAGCGTGTCGTCCTCGGCCATCCTCTGTTGGAGCTTCATCCTCCGGAGCAGCATCAGCATAGCTGTGAGAAGAAGGGCAACGAAGGCGACACCGAGCAGGCTCAGAAGGAGGTTCATGGTGGAGTCCTCGGATTCGCTGTAGTCGCGGCGGGCGAGGCTGGCGAGGCCAGCAACGCCCCGGGCGATCAAGGGACTGTTGGGGTCGAGGGGGGCCATGGCGTCTGTTTTCTAATTTTCTCGGGCGTTGAATGGCAATTGGAAATTATGTCTCAACGGCGGCGTAGTGAGTCGTTTGGGGGTTGGGCTCAAGCAGGAGGTCGATTATCAGATGAGTGACCCGGCGGTACCGTATTATTGCGTCTGGTCCGAGTCAATGGCGGCAGACAGGCGAGACGCACAACGGCAGCACACGGGCGGTACCAAGGCCCGAGTCGACTAGAGATTTCGTGATATATAATGTACTAGGGAGGGTATGGGAATTAAAACAAAAAAGACAGGACGGCGGCAGCCAAGTGAGTGAAGCTGACGCCTTAGGGGGGGATGCGCGATGGAAGGAGCGGATGGGGGGAGGAAAGAGTGACGAGGGTGAACCAAGCGAATGGACACTCGAGAACCAACAACGGCAACGACGTACGACAGCGACGACGAGGTAGAGACCGTGAGGGAGAGAAAGGCAGTCCAGGGCGGCGCGGACAGACGAGGGCTGGGTGGCCTTCATGAAGGAAGGACATTCATTCCATCAGGACCTTGACGCAGGCGCTGGCAGACGCTGGCGTGGGCGTGGGCGTGGGCGCGCGCGCCCTTGCAGCGGCCCAGACAGGGCGCTAGGGCGGTGCTATGGGATGGGATGGGATGGAATGGGATGGGATCCGGGATGGGGACCTATGGGATGGACAGGTAGGGTGGTCAGGACCCATTCCTGCATAGGCACGGTGGGCAGGCCTGCCAACCAGATTGGGCGCCCCATCGCCCATCACACGGTCAGCAAGCCATCGGCGGCCCTGGCAGGCGGAGGCAGGCAAAGGCAGGCGGAGGTCAGGGCCAGGGGGGCTGACGGCACCAGCGGCCGCGAAACAGGGAAAAAAAGGCACCGCCCTCTGATTCGGCGGACGAAGTCGTCGAAACGCTGCTAGAGCGGTTGGCAATCTCCTGTCGAGCCAATGGCGCGCCGTCCGTCGCCGCCGGAAGTGGAGTTAATATGGTCAAGTAACGGCGCCGATGCAACGCGGGCTTGGTAGCGAAAGGGGTGCATTACCGAAGGCTCATGCTTTGGAACGAGGGGCCAATGCCCATTTGGGCCCGTCCAGGCACACACACACACACACACACACACACACACACATTCACACATATCCCATGCGGTTCCATCCAGGTACGGGCATGTGTGTGTGTGTGTGTGTGGCCCATTCTAGATTCCGAGGAGCCTGCCTCGTCTGCCTCTCCTATGGGACCCTACATATATGCAACCCTCGATATCCTCGTACCTTTACATACATATGTCAGTACGAAGCTACCCACGTCTTGCAGCAAGGTGGACGGTTGGGATTGGAAGCCCCGACGAGAAGAGGGTGGACTCTGGACACTGACCCATCCGGCGACACGCGTTCACTCGGTCTATTTTTTCCCCTTCCTAACCCGTCCATACTGTGTATACGCTTGCATACTACCGGGCATGCACTGGCTCTAGCTCGGATGGAAGGGCTTCCATCCATGGGTGGCGAGATCCCATAGGATGGAATTAGGCGCGTGCGTGCGTACCTACACTTGTACGGAGGCAAATGCGTTTTTTTGATGCTATTCACGTTTATACCTCCTACTTAAGATTTGCCTGCCTCTTCTTAGTTTCAATACATACCTTGCCTACTTACATCCACCCCCTATCTATGTTCTGTACGTCGGGTGGTAATAACTTGGCAGCTTTTGCTGAGCCATGCAGCAACATTCTTTCCCCTTCGACTCCAGTAGTGTCTCTGCCACCCGTCGCCCCTCTGGGGGTGGTCGCGGCGCCTCCCGCAGGCGCTGTTGCCTCATCCGGCGCGCCGTCTGGTCGCCACCAGCTGGCACCCGAACCAACTGCATTCTATTCCCATTTCCCACCGGCTCCCGTCACCTGTTCTCGCGTCGTATCATGCCCCAGCCGAACCGCCCTGGCGGTCCGTGCCAACACCGCCTGGCCTGGCCGTGTCCCCTGTGGGCGCGTCGAGGAGGAGGAAGGACAGGGAAAGCATATCTTCCTCCCTGCCCATATCGTGGGATGAGCCGGTTTGCGAGCCACCCGAAGCTGGCGCAGCGTCTCACGATGGTGAAAATACCGCCCGTGGCCCTGGCGGCGTCTGGCGGCGTCTGGCCTCGCGCGTCTCGGCTAGCTCAGTAGCTTCCCAGTTTAGTTTCCTTATATCCCATCTGCTCTCTAGCCCTCACGGCTTGCTCCTTGTCCACCGGTCCGGGTCTTGGCAGACCAGACACCCAAACTCTTTCCGGGACTCGCCTTTGGTGTTTCGCGACTCGGAGGGAGACCGGACCACCTGGCTTGCCTCGGAGCACATGCCTGCTCGGGCTATCCACAGAGAGGTTCATACTTCTTTCTTATTTGCACGCCTAATAACTGATATGTACGCAGTAAAGAACTGACTAATTTGTACCTGGCCACTTTCTCCACGACGTGCCAAGCCCCAAGCCTCGATGGGTCTCGGTGCTCCATACCTCCACTCACTCCATCTCGTCCAAACGTTCGGAAGGTCAGTAGCCCCATGAGATGAGCCAGCCGCCAGTCTCTATTGGAATCATGCGGACGTCTTGAGGGCACCTGCGATGATACACTTGGACTCGGCATGTGTGGCTGCCCCGTCTCTCCCCACGGCCAATGCCCCAAGACAGGTAAGCACTTCCAAGGTCTTGGCTGGCCACGTCCTACATTTTTTTCCAAGCCGTAGGCCAGAGGCAAACAGGCCAGGCCCCAGCGCCAAGGCCTTTGTACAACGCAACCCAGCACCCTCAGCCCCAGTACTGGAGATCACTTCATCGAGCCCGCCTGTATGACACGATCCCATGCGGACGCAGATACGATGAGACCGGGGCGATCCCTGCCAGCCGGAAGCGGACGGACCAACTACATCCCTCACCCCACGCGACGGACAAGTGCTCGACGCGCTTGCACTGCAGCCCTTTGGTCCTGGAGTAGCCGTGCCCATCCCCCACAGCATGGGATGATGCTACAACTATGGTGGAAGTATGGACAATGCCTACAGCGGCATGGCCGGATCTTCGTCATAGTACTCGTCATCGCAGGCGAGTAGCACCGATAGGCCAGCGTAGCTGGCGCCCCCAGGATCCTGCGGACAGGCCATCCATTTGAACTTCTTTGCCTCCTATACCAGGTTACCTACTGACACGTATGTCCTACTTACGTGGGTACATCCCTCCCATCTCTTTGCTTTCCACAGACAGCCGTGGCCAGGTCACGAACAGCGCCAGGACGAAATATACGGCCACGCCTGCATACTACCGGACCTCCCTGCCTCGCAGATTGCAGGAGTAAGCGCTCCGAACAAGCAGCCGTGCTGCTTCTTTGAACCGCACACTGACAGAGCACCCGCCGAACGGGGCGGTTGTGCCCTCTGCACGTCGAGGCCGTCCCCTGCCGCCTTGCGTTCTACGGCGAGCTGCACACCGCGCCCCTCCATTGTCTGCAGGGCACTTGGCCACACGCCGGCAGCCGTGCCAGACTCTCGTGGGTGGTGTGTCAAGGCAAGCCGGGCGCCCGTCTCCCCGTGAGCCACTCCCGTGGCCAAGCAAAGCGTTCCACCGCTCTCAGCACACTTCCGCCGGGAGGGCGAGGCCAAAAGTGTCTTCCGGCGTGCGAAAGAGACCGTATACCTCCAGAGGCGTGTGAGTTGCCATATACGAACGGGACTGCCGGTGTGCAACTGTGGTAACCCCTTGGTAAGGATTCTTCTGCCCTTCCTCTGGGCCCCAAACAGGCCAGTCCGTCAGGCCTGACGTTCGTCCCCCCGGAAGACGCCAGTTGAAGGTTCTTGTCGCCTGGGCCTAGCTTTGTAGACGCGTGCAGACTGGTATGGATCAGATACAGCCAGTCAGTATCTTACACAGCCCCTGGGTAAGTATGCGTTGTCAGTCGGTTTGTGTGTATGTGTGCGTGTATGGGAAGTATCTGCGTACATACTTTACCTCTTACCCGGGTTACTTGCGCTTTCTGTGCATGTTACTTAGCATGTTGACTTCACACCCGCACTCGCCCGGGTATGTGGGAGTGTTGTTAGTTGGAGTCGAGCGTGAAGGCGTGGGCTTGTAATTCATTCCGTTCCTTGGGCAATTGTGGAGCGCCCGTCTGCCGCATACCACTCGTTGTTGGTGATGACTTCTGGTCCCAGTAGTTCGGCATGGACGTGCCCGTGACCATCGCATGCCTCCTCCATCCTGCCTCTCCTTGTCCGGCTCTTCTGTCCTGCCCGGCGCGGTATCAGTCGGCTTCTTGTAGTATGGTAGCACCCAGGGTAAGCACGTAAGTAAATCACTATACTGGCAGACCCTGGTCGCTGCACCCACCGTTGCCTGTATGGCCATTCGAGGCATGGATGATCCCTCCGAGACAGAGACACAACCGGTGGAGCAGTAGACTGCCGCTCTCAACCGCCGGTTCCCTCGGTGAGCACCACGCCCAGCGGCCAACAAATTCGCCCAGGAGGCGAGCTGGCTGCTGTGCGACCACATGGTCGACCCGCATGAGCGCGGTTGGCATTCTGCATGCCCCGGGATGCCGGGAGGAAGGGAAAGTAAGGAGGAGGGAGAGGGAGGAAGAGGCAACATCAACCGCACACAATACAAGCAAGCAGGGGGGCGCCGGATCCACAGTGTTACCTGCGGATGGGCTCGTCGTCAATTACCGGGTAGCGGGATCTCCAGCAAGGGGCAAGATCGGCTTCCCTGACTTCGTGAGCCGTGTTTCAGAGACGAACCCCGTTCGGACATTGGCTCCCATTCCCTAGGGGTATTTGTGCTCGGCCTGGGCTTGCCCTTCAAGTCTTCAAAGGACTGCCTGTTCCGCCTGCCAGCCGGTTTCCAATGCCTCCGGCAGCTGGAAGAAGCCCCGGACGGCGTGTTTGCTGGCCACTACCCACCCGATCATAGAGAAACCGAGGAACGTGCCGTCTCTGGCGGGAGAAACAGCAGCCACCTGCTTCCCAGCTAACTGAACTTGTGTGCTTTTGCTTCTATACTTAACAGGTAGATAGTAGGTATCTTGTTGGGACACGGGGGAGTATGGACGGGGCTCTTCACTCCGGACTTCTTACCTCGATACTGGCTTACCGAAGAAGAGGTACATAGAGGAGGCAAGAGAGAGAGAGGGGGGGGGGAGGTCTGTCTACCTCGCCCAAGCGAACGTGCCGCTAGCCCAGACGGATGGTGCGATATCTCATGCCTCGAGTACGACCAAACACCCAAGCCCCTAGGATGATGCTTCCACATAATGCGCTGATGGCCGCCCTGTCCGCCGGTCGAATGCAAACCACAAGAGGCACGAACGAGACATCGAGGGGTGTACCGGTTACCGTGATCTGCTCTGTGCAGCCACCATGTCGCCCGCTGTGCCACCCGCAACGCTCTTTGGCTGGTCGCATGGGAGGCGGACATGTCGACTACTAGTATCCAGCCCTCGCCGCCTCTGCTCCTCTCTGCGCTTTCTTCTTTGCTGTTGTTGTGCTGCCGTGCATGCCCCCTGGCCCGACGGAAGTAAGAGAGCCCTGTTTACCACCCGTTCACCGTGTACAAACAAAACGGCCTTCGCGGTTCTTGTATGCTACCGCTTGCTGCCTCGTTTCGTCGATGGTTCGTTGTTCTGCCTATATCCAGCCTTGTTCGTTCGGGAGAGACACCCCTTTTTATTTTCAAAGACATCTAGCTCGAGAGCTTCGCCAAAGTCACCACGGACATATAGCCTACAGGCTCGTTGATTGCATACTACGTATTATATTCGGGCATAATATAAACCCCCCTGCTGTCTACCAAGCGCTGCGAATCCAGGGTCGGCTCCGGCATTTATCTCACTGTTTACATGCCCTACATTTATTACCCGTGTCGACAACCGGGACCCCGGGCGCCCCAATTTGGGGTCTGTGTTCATATCAGCGGGTAGTCTCTGTACCCGGCCCACCAGCCACCGCATCTGAGGAGCTTGAGGTACGCAAGCCCCGTTCTGCCATTGGATTCTCCAAGGGTTGCTTTACTGGCATAGTCGGCTGTGTTTCGCGGTGGCCCCTCGTCCGTAGCGCCAAGCTGCGTTCAGATGCTGACGATACAGCGAGATTAGAAAGGCGACGACGCATCCGACTCACGTTGCCTGCTTGCGTACGACCTGGGCATCTCACGTACGAGACAACCCGCATTTCACCTACCTGTACTCACTTTTCTACCTACCGCTTTTGACTTGCGCACCCCAGCAGACTGGGCCCCGGCCATCAACACGTACATACCTCCAGGACCGATCCCGGGGCGCACGTCATCCTCGTGCTACCTCGACGATCAAATCGGCCGCACTTGGGCGCCCCGTCCGTCCCCCTGCTTTCTTTGCCGGCGTCGGGGTGTACCTTCTCCCCGCTGCATCAGACGAGGAGCCTGCTGTCACTCGCCCCGTGTGAAACACCTACGCGCAAAACGTATACGCATACGCTCGCGGGAGACACCCGATCCCAGCCCCTCCTACCTGCCGGGTAGCTCGCAGCAGCACATCCACCTACCGAGGGAACCCCCACACCCAACTGGATACCATACCAGGGCGCCCGTTACTTCTGTTTCGTGCTCCTCCCAGCTATCGGGGGCCCCCCCGGCGCAAAAAGGAACTGGACGCTCACCAGCACCCTCCGCTGGACTCGGAACTGCCCTGCGAAACAGGCGACAGGCGCGGGAATTTCTGCCGTGGCGCTACCTTCCGAAAGCGCCACAGGACCACTGCTGGCCGGATCATAGAGCGCACTGGACCCAACCATCTTGCGTGTAGACCCCTAACGCTGGCCGGGGAAGTGCATCCAGTTCCCCATCTATCCCAGCGGCCGTCGCGTGCCGTTTTACATGGATGCTTGCTTTGTTCCGAGCTTCCTTCAGCTTTCCGGGTTTACCCAAGTCGAGACGATCAGGGCCCCGAGTGCGAGCTCGTATCCTCCAGCTCAATTCAATCTGATCAGGCGGAGGCCGACCGGTGCTGTTGGTGTCTGTTCGCCCCCGGTCCGTCCGTTGGGCTGGTCCCTCTCTCTCTCTCTCTCTCACACACACACACACACACTAACTCTCACCCTCTCGTCTGTCTCGTCCGATATCCTTGTATCCATCTACATACCTCTCTACCCATCCTTCCCCGTGCAGGACCCCATCTCTGGCCAGGCACCCATTCCAATACCGACGGGGCTCTTCCCTCCACCCCACCGACAGCGGTTGACCTCCAGGACGCGAGGTCTGGGGGTTGCATACTTTTACATTCCAGTACCCTTGGCTTTTTGCCCTCACCTAGCCAGCCTACCCCATACATCTTTGCATGGGGTCCACCAGCTGTGCAAGTATAGGGTCTGATCTGGGTAATTCCATCCACTCTCGGCCCCGCCTTCACCCCCAAATCTGGGTGCCGGCCTTGGCTTTCAAGCTGCTGGACCAAACGTACTGCTACCTGGACGCTGCGTGGATACCGACCGGGACGCCTTCTCCTACGGGTTGGTTTGCAGCACTCGGGGCGGCGACATTCTTGCCACCCGCTAAGTAGTACTACTTGCAGGCGGGTACCTCGAAACAGGTCGTAACCAACACTGGAGAGAGCGGGAGCCCGAAGACGGGGCTGACAGCCGCAACGCACGCAGCCCGCTTTTCACGGTCTTGCTGTAGGGTGGGTGTTTGCATGTTGTTTGCAGCAGTGAAATCTGCGGTTTCCGATCGCCCATTCCATTATTCCATTCCTGACCTGCCTGCCCGCCAATCTGCAGGCAACGCTGTAGGTTCCATCGGCGTCTTGGCAAGTCGTTCATCCCGTTGTCACGCCGCCCGTCAGTCAGTCAGCAAACCGGCCTCAGGTTTTCCTTCACCGTCTCCAGCTTCTTTTTTTTTCTTCCCGAACCAGGCTGGTTCAGTGCCAACCAAGTACAGCATATCAACACAACACACAGCGCAATTCGCGGCAGTACCCAGACGACTCGACCAGAGACACGCTCACCCCACGGCCGTGTCGTTGTCTTCGTCGACCTAGCTGTCTTGGATCCAACCAAAGGAAAAAAAGGTACCTGCCGCGCTCCCCCTCGAGCATACGGCTACCTCCATCCAGTCCCAGCTCATCCATCTTGATACCCGGTCCACAAGGCTAGCCCGTCAGATTTCGGCCAGGCCCAAACCAACCCCAGTAGGGTCTAGGCGGCCGACCTTGGATCGAAGTAGTGCTGCCCCTCGGGTACCAACACCCCCGGTCTCAACAGGCGAGCCAGGATCCGTACGGTTTTTTACTTAGCAGCCGTCGTGGGTCCCCGTCCTGTCTAAGGAAAGGTTGTCTTGACTTAGGTTGGGGGTAGAGGGTCGACAGCGTTCAAAGACACCTGGCAGGTCGCATGCCCACTCGGCCGGCCGCTAGAGGTACCTACTACCCTATACTTTGGGACGACTCAGCCTGCCGTCCCCCTCTCCCTGGGCGGTCGTACCGACAGCGTGTATCCCCATCCCCGACCACGAATCTGCCAAAGGCAAACCCGTGCATGCGTGCGACCCGCAAACGTCGCTTGTCACTCACTCGTTCACTTATTGTCCGCCGCTCTTCGCTTCGTCATATTCTGCCTGTTCCTATTACTATTCCTGTTGCTGTTGTTCGTGGTTACCGCCCCCGTCGCCCGTTCTTGTTGCCGCCGCTGCAACTAACTGCCTCTTGGTCGTCCCATCCTCGACTTTTGAGTACCTACCTCCTCTTCTTCCGACATACATACTTGCCCTTCGTCATCTGCCTGGCATTCATTCGTACATACATTCTCTGCCGCCCGACTCTTCCATGCTGCTTCGCATTTAACACCAAAACCACGCTGTCTCTCACTCACTGCCCTCTGTCTCTCTTCTACCCTACTTGCCGCCCCCCGCTCTTTCTTTTGGCGTGTTCGCAAGTCGGATCCCATCGAAACCTGCTCCAGCTTTTTTCTTCAGGCTCTTGCAACAACAACCTGCTCCCGCGAGGCCCTACTGTCATTCAGAGCCGCTGCCTGCCTGCCCGCTTGCCTGCGCACCCGATATCCCTGATTGCCTGACCTCGTACATAGAACTCGACGGGGCCTGACGACAGGGCCTGACGACCTACGTCGCTTATTGGCGTGCACAGCCGTGCCTCTTTTCATACCCTCCATCTCCGCGCCATAGCCACGCAACCGCGCTTCCACCGCTGCGGGTCCCCGACGACAATTTGTACCGCGCTGCAGAAGACGGCCGACGGAACAGCAAGCGAAAACGAGACCTCTGCCCTGCGACCAACGCCCCACGATCGCCACATTGCGGGCTGGCAAACGTTCGCTTCATGACGGCGCTGCCGAGCCTTAGCTCGTGATCTGTCATCTCAGAAAGCCATACCTGGGGCTTCCAGACGGGCCTGGTACGTGTTGCCCATTTTGCCTATGCCCTTCGTCTTTGTTGGGGGGGAGGGGCTTTTTCTTTCCTTGAGTGCTCGCGTGCTCGAGCCGGTCGAACCATCGCAGACGAGGCTTTCCTGCCGGCGCAGCAGCATTAACAAAGCGAGACGAGGCCCAGGTGTATCTGTTGGTGGCGATTGCCGTTGGTTTACTTTGCGCTTGTCCAGCTGACCGGCTTGGACATCGGACAGGACAGCACGATTTCCCCAAGTGACATTTTCCCAGTGCGCATGCCCAATACTGACATTGGCTCGCGATCCTCCAGTCTCGCTGCGTGCGAATAATCCGCTTCCGAAATACGTCGAGTATACCCGTCCGCGACACCGCCGTACATCCGCAAACCTAGCCCTGTCTCGCCCAAAGGCCATCCCTCCGTGCCCTCGACGAATTCGATAACGCAGTCGGGAAGCCGCCGAAAATTCGAGACAGCCCTGACTTGATGCACTCGGAGAAACCGGGCACGATGGCAGCCGCTGTGAGTTTGCGGAAGTTATTTGTTACCCTTTGGTCTTCCGCTGACAGTGCGCACACCAGGCTCCGGGTAGATATGCTTTTGGTAGTGTGGGCGCAAAACACACATCGACCGACAAGATGTCTCAGAGCTCTGGCAAGGCGTTCCCGGACCCTACATGGCGAGCTGATAGCAGCATATGGGGCAATAAGACCTACAGTGCCTTCAACACACAAACCACTAGTCCTCGAGGTTGGTTAGCGTCCCCAGATTGTACCTAACAAGCTGACAGATAGCCCAAGGTTCTGACGAGGCCTCGCCCACGGCCCCTTCGGGTTCTGCTCAGCTGAATCACCAGTCCGAGGCGGAACCTTGGACATCCAGCAACGGGCCACGAGGGGGTATTTGGAGCAACCAGGACGCCATGTCGCAGGGTCTGGCGAACTCGGGGAGTACATCGCCCAGTATCTCGAGAGTGGAATCGAACCAGTACTTTGCTTCACGTTCTGCAGTCGGCCAGAATGGAAACACCCTGCCGGGTCTGCCCAATGGACAGACTAGGCTCAATCCTTCGTCGAGGCCTTTCAACACTCCGTCAATGCTCGACAATGAGCTGGACAGCAATCTGCAGTATACAGCTCAGTCCAAGTACTCATTCGACATGGCTGGCCCTGTTTTCGGGCGTGGCTCCCAGGACATGGGTTTCAACAACGCCCGTTATCCGGGCCGCGACAACAGTACATCAATGGGCACGAGAACTGATCTGGCCCCCCAATCTACGAAAGATCTGCCGCAGTACTCAGCGACTCCCGCGGCCGCGAACAACCTGCTGAGCGCTGCGCGGCCGTCAATGCCCCATCATGTGTCGTACCCGCTGAACGGCAATATTCACCGGAATATCACGCATCGCCCGGTCGAACAGGATATCACCCCCCTGTTCAAGACAGCCTTGAACTTGGATGAAAATTCCCTAGACGTGGACCCCACGACCATTTCTCCGAACGGCTATACTGGCTTGGTGAACCCGGGTCACCACCAGATGAGCGCTGCATCAGCGCCGTGGTCCAACGAGTATGGCGCCGGACGACTGTCGGCAACAGGCTATGGCTCGGATGGCATGAGTGACCAGTTCCCGGGAGGCTACGCTGGCTCCAAGAGAGCATCTATGGATCGCGGATCCCCAGCCGGTGGTGGTCACCGTCACAACTTCAGCAGTTCGCGACTTGGGCCCGGTTCGCACGCACGACAGGACCCATTCATTAGCAGACCAAGTTCCTCTCGCAACTCGGTGCTTGGGCAAGACATGGACCGGTCACAGGCGAACGCGCAATTCTTTGGTGCCGCTCAATTTTATTCTGCCGCCCCCTCCTTCTATCAGAACTCCGGGCTGGCCACTCCCTACGGCTCTCAATCGGCGCCTTTCGACGCATACGCCCAGGCCCCGGGATTCCGAAGCCAACTCCCGGTGACTCCATACGGCCTGCCGTATCTCCCCATGAATGCTCCCGCGGTGCGCCAGAGCAGAGAACAAGACCCCGGCAGGGGCATGCGAAGCACGCTGCTAGAAGATTTCCGAGCTAACAACAAGTCAAGCAAACGCTACGAGCTCAAGGTTCGTACCCGCACGCTGGTGTTGAATGAATATGTGAACTGACGGTGGTAAAGGATATTTATGGGCACATTGTGGAGTTCAGTGGCGACCAGCATGGATCGCGATTTATCCAAGAGAAGCTTCAGTCGGCCAACAGCGACGAGAAGGATCAGGTATTCGTCGAGATTGAGGTGAACGCGTTGCAACTGATGAAGGATGTATTCGGCAACTACGTCATTCAGAAGTTCTTCGAGCATGGCAACCAAGTGCAGAAGAAGATCATCGCGAGCAAGATGAAAGGCAAAGTGGCCGAGCTCTCCACGCAGATGTACGCTTGTCGCGTTGTCCAGAAGGTAAGCCCCTGCGACCCCGACTAGTAGCGCTTCGCGTCCATGTTGGATTGACATCATTCCCCCACCAGGCTCTGGAACACGTCCTTGTCGAGCAGCAGAGGGAGATTATCGAAGAACTGAAGCCGGACATAATGCGCATTGTGAAGGACCAAAACGGCAACCACGTCGTACAGAAGATCATCGCCATGGCCCCTACCATGTGTGTTCCGTTCATGATGACGGCGTTCCGTGGTAATATCCAGCCGCTGGCAGCACACAGCTACGGATGCAGGGTCATCCAGCGCATGCTCGAGTTTGGCAGCGATTCGGAGCGAAGGGAACTGATGGAAGAGGTTCACTCCTGCGCTCCTCAGCTCATTGTGGATCAGTACGGCAACTATGTCGCCCAGCACATTGTTACCCAAGGATCAAGCGAGGACCGAACCAAGATCATCCAGCTGGTCATCAACGACCTGCTGACGCTGTCGAAGCACAAGTTTGCCTCGAATGTTGTCGAGAAATGCATCCAATACGGCTCAGAGGAACAGCGGAAGAGCATCAGGAAAAAGCTAACGACCAATTCCCCGGACGGCGTCGCACCCCTGCAGGTGATGTTGCGAGACCAGTTTGGCAACTACGTCATACGTGAGTCCTAGCCGTCGCCACGGCACACATGGAAGCTGACCCTTGGCCTTGTAGAAAAAATGTTGAAGACGCTGAAGGGCTCCGAGCGCACTGCCTTCGTCGAGCACCTAAGGCCGGAAGTCGAAGCTGCCAAGATCACCGCGCCCTGCCGTCAAGTCAGCGCAGTTGAAGAGCTGATGAAACAACCGCGGGAGCCGGGCCAGATCGGAGACGTGACTAGCTCTCAGCCAACTACACCAGGGCTACAGCTGGATAGCTCCGTCTCGCCCACGCCGGCACTCACCTCGGAGCACAACAGCCCGGACAGCAGCAGCCCTCCCAGCACCCGTCTGAGCACGGCTGAGGCTGCGGTTCACGATGGCGATAGGGCCAAGATCACTGCCCTCGGTTCCCAGCCCAAGGTGGTGGTGCAAGGGGATGATGCGTGAACTCGACACCATGAAGAGTCCTTTTCGTATCTCGGAATTCTCTTTGGAACTTCTCGAACTTTCTGCTATATCTTGACATGCATCTACCGCTGCCACGATATATGCCTTTCTCGACTTTGTATCGCACCAAAAATCACGGGGGTATATCCCAGTGTTTGCACAGCATTTCCACCTAGCGGTTCATACAAACAGCCCCGAATCCGCTCGTATACAATCATTTTCATACATGAATACCCCGGATCCACGCTTGCGCGATCACGACCAGAGCTTTGCATAGGTGTGGCCGAGTTGCAGACTCCTTCCCCCTTTACGCAAGAGGGGCCTAATAGAAGGTCCATACGGGCTGTCCCGCATGCGTTTCACAGCAATCCTCTTTCAGCATTCCTTTTCTTGTAGCACGCGGTACACGTTGCACACGCTCACGGCCAAGTAATGATATTTCCCTTTGGACGACTCGGTACGGCTATGGGGTACATGGGAGAAGGGTCACGGAATACAAAGGCGAAGGGGTTGCGACGATCTGGATTTGGAAAATTCAGGGAGATACCATCTTCGGGACACAAAAAAGCAAAAAGGGGGAGTGGGTGGGCGGAACGGCGTTGGTGTAAGCCACCACTGTTTATAATGGGCTTCAGCATAGGATTGAACAGTCTGACTCCACATCCTGCGCGAACTAGATGCACAGAATAGAACACAGCACATGGTGTCTAACGTGTGTTCACCTTGGCCACAATCCTACCAGCGACGACGGGTTCAGGATGATAGGATTGGTGGGACCGCTACAAACACCTAGCCCCTAACCGCTCGAGGTGAATGCCGCGCGCTTGAAGCGCGACAAATGGCTAAATGCAGGCGCCTGAGGCACTTTCGAGGTTCCCGGGGAAGGAGCAGGCCATCGTCAGATTCAGGCCCCCCTCATGCATTTCACGAGTTCTCGCCGAAGAAGATTACTTGCACGGTCTGTATTTTTTCGTAAGCAGTACTCAAGCAGTCAGCATAGGTGGGCGGGGCGTGCCCTTTCCCGGGGGGAGGGAGGGAGGCGTTGCTTACCATGTCATCCCGGACGTCTCGGGACATGGGGCTGCTGAAGGCCAGCGCGGCTCTGACCATGTCCTCGTGAGCACCGCCGAGGCCGTTGCGGATGAGGTGCACGGCGGCGTTGCGGTCCTGAAACGCCGGGTGCTCGTCGTCGTAGTAGCAGAAGAAGGAGCCGAGCGAGGGGGGCAGGCTGGGCGCCGGCGTCGGGGGGGCCGCCTTGGGGTCCCGTTGCCAGTCGACCCAGCGGCCGACGAGGTCGACGGCCTGGGCCGACTGCATCGTGTCCCACAGGCCGTCGGTGGCGAGGACGAGACAGCTCGGCGCGTCGGGCAGCGGGATCGTCTGCACGACGGGCGCGGCCGTCAGGTAGGGCCCCTGCTTGTACTGCGGGTAGCGGGCGGCCGAGGGCAGCCGGCAGGCGTTGTACTCGCTCCGGAGCCGGGCGCGGAGGTCCTTGTCCCACTTCCAGCCGCCGTCGCCAAAGGTCCGCGCCGGCTGCATGCCCCAGATGCGGCCGCCCGAGAGGATGTCGGGCTCGTCGGGGAACTGCTGCTGGATCCGGGCCTGCTCCGCCGGGGTGGCGCCCGTCTGGTCCTCGGTCCAGGCCACGGGTTCCCACTTGCCGTCGGCGGCTGGCTTCCCCAGCACGGCCCGGCAGTCGCCCGTCGAGGCGACGTGCAGCAAACGGGCCGCGGGGTCGTACAGGACCAGCAGGGCGCAGGAGCCGGCAAAGGCCGGCTCCAGCCTCCGTATCTTCTCGGGAAACCTCAGGTCGCTGTCAATGGTGGCCGCGGCGCTCTTCACCAGCTCGTCGTCGAGTTTCCGGAAGGCCGACTCGAGGGCGCCGTGGATGGCCTCGTTGGACGGCGGGCCGGGGTGACGCTGCCCGACGTCCTGCAGCGCCTTTTGCACAAAGGGCATCAACTGCTTGGCCAGCAGGGTCGACAGTTGCCATCCGCAGTGTCCGTCGAAAACGGCCCAGGCCATCCAGTCGTGGCCCGGCTCGTCACCAAAGGGGGCCGGGATGCGGCCGTGGACATGGGCATCCTCCGAGGGGCAGTTGGAGGCCAGGAAGGCTCCGTCGTACTTGATCCTGTCCCGGCCGTGGCCCCGGGAGTACGAAAAGGCGCCTTCATTGAGCGCCGCCGTCACGTCCTGGGGGGTGGGCGGAGGGGCGTAGTCAACGGCGGTGGGAGACGCCAGGCCATCGAGGCTGGGAATGGCGTCTAGGTCAGTAGGACGCGGCTGCTGCTCGCGACGGTCCGACGACGCCGTCCACTGCGCAAAAGCCCACGTAACGACGGAACCAGACGCAGCCGCGGCGAGGAGAGTTGCGGGCCGGGCACGGCCGGGGCCGGCTTTGTCGGTGAAGAAGCGCTGCTGGGGGTGCAGAGGCTGCGTTATGCGTATGCGCCCTGTCACGGCGCGGCGCGACGGTCGCCGGAGCAGGCGGGACAGCATGACGCACCCAGCGGGACGAGGCAGCGGAGGGCGAGTTTAAGCAGGACAGAGGGGGTGCGTTCGTGGGCAAGGGCTGAGTCCGGAACTGCGGGAGAGGGGGCGGGTCAAAGGGGGGGATGGTAGAGAGAGAGAGAGCCGTGTGTACTAGGAGCTTCCTTTGGGGGGGGGGGGGGGGGGGGCCCAGAGGCGCGCGCCCTTTTGCCCTAGAAGCGCAGGGCCTGCCCAGCGCCGCCGATAGAGGAAAGACGAGGCTACCTGCCAGCGTCACTGCCATTGCCCGTGACACCGGTTCAGTCCAGGTGTGAATGGGCAAGCCCGCCTCGAAGTCCGTACATGCCCACATTATGTGTGTGAAGATAGGAAGAGAGCGCGGTGTAACGACCCATGGATGGTGGTGTTGCCCACCCCACGGCGCGCTATCCGACAAATAGGTTCCCTTTCGGTATGGGAAAACTACAGGTACGTACCGGCTGCCTGGAAAAGACTCAGTATCGTGGAGGTCGCGCGCCCCGAGCCGCATGCAGGGGCTAATGCGATGTACTCCGAGGAACGCCCACCCGTTCGTTCCTTGTCGGGTTGAGGGGCCTCCCTTTGCCGGGGTCTCTGGTGGACCTACGGGGTTCGATATAGGAGGAACCAGCCAGCTCCTGACAGACATTCCATTAATCCCGGCCTCACAAATGGATAGAGGAGGGGAGAGGAAGAAGGAGAAGGAGAAGAAGAAGCAGAAGAAGTCGACGTGCCGGGCTGCTGCCGGCCCAGATTCAAGCTTCCAGGCTGGGTAGCTGCCACGTCTCCGGCAATGGGCTCCGTCGAGCCGAAGCCGCTGGAAACCTACATGGACATGGTGTACAATAAATAGGTGAATTGTCCATGTGCGGAGATTCCTTCCTTGGGTAGGCTTGGCTCGGCCTGAGAAGTATTTTATTGTAGCACTGGGCTGCATAGGCGCAGAACTCGCTCGGTTTCATCCGCCCCCTGGGCTATGCTTGTCGATGTATATTTACCAAACAAGAATATACTACCCGTACCGATTTCCCTATTCGCACAACGGACGGTAAGTCGGCGGGGGCATCGGGGCCGACCCTTCATGATCGTAGTCCGGCTTGCTTGGGAACCCTGCACGGATCCTCCGGTACCCTCCCCATCCGACATACGAAGGAAATAGTCGCGGACTGTCGGCCCAGGGGAGGAAGCGGTCAAGTGCAGCAGACGGACAACCCAGGTTTGCCAGGTGAGCGAACGGAGCGTGAATAAGGCTGTACATTCCAAGCGGGAGAAGTCGGTGCTGGTCACGCCGACCTCGGGTGTTTCCAGGATTCGTGTATTTTGGATGTGGTATGGATGGCGTGGGATTTCCTCTTAATCACGAAGTAGAGGTGCGTCCAGGTAGGTAGCTGTAGTAGTACCGCTTTACGCTGCACCCGAACGCTTACAGACGGTAAAGGCGCGCCGCGGGCAATTCCAGAACATGCCGCCCTGACGGCTACGTCAGACAGCCAGCCTGTTGGTATCATCTGACTTGGTCCTACCCCCCCATTCGCAGGAGGGAGCAGCCGCAGGCATCATGCCGGACACGCGCCTCGTTGACTTAGGCCGAGCTGAGGCGCGGTGAGAGGGAAAAGGGCTGTCCGGAACAGGCGAGTGGAAGCGCTCCAACTTTTTTTGTTCGTCGCAGGCCTCCTTTCCCGAGAGAGAGTCACCAGTACGGTACCTGCATGGGGCGTTGCGGGTGCAGCAAAAGCAGCGCCTCTCTCTCTCTCTCTCTCTCTCTCTCTCTCTCACACACACACACACACACACACTCTCTCTCTCTCTCTCACGGCGCGTTAACGCAGTACCTAGGTAGCCCGTAAAAGTTAGGCAGTATCTACTCTACCATACCTTACAACATACTACCTATGTACTTGCTATGTGGTGACCTCCAGCTGTTGCGCCTGTTCAGTCGGTGGGGTCTTGGATGATCGCGCGCCCCCAGCTCGTTCCTCGTTCTCGTCCATTCCAGGCGGGCGCCCATTTGCGTGCACACCGGAGTCCGTACCATATCATACTTACCCTTTTCGGCCGTACAGGCAGTAGTATGCAATTAGTAAGACCTTGGCCTCGGGCAAAGTCGAAAGTCGAAAGCCGGCTTCGGACAAAGGGGTGGGGGATGGTACCATGACCTCCAAGACGTCCCATCACCTCCCATCGACCATCCCTGGATACACGCGATAAGCCCCCGATGCGGGCCAACCTGGCGCGGTTATCTATCTGGATTGGACGCCCTACCTACCTGTCCGAGCCAGTACTCAGTAGAGGTGATACATAAGCCAGGTACCTACCAGGGCCGGACGGATGGCAGTTGGGTAAGCAAGATGTGGGTAGCGGGGGGCACCTCCATTTTGAAGAGAGGATCCTACTTCGCTGGCTGCCCGCAGGCAACGAGGGGTCCAGCCGCGTCATTCGTCTCTGTCGATGCTAACCCCGCGCTACCGCCAAACAGGAGGGAGATCAGCCCGTATCCCGTCCTCTGGTTGCTCGCTTTGTTGAAAGATTGCCAGGGCCTGTTGGGTTAGTTACCGATAGGCGCTCACTAGTACTGAGTGGGTGACCACGGATGGTAACGGGCTGCCAGGTCGGCGGCGCCCGACGGATACACCCTGGCATCCCATCACCTCGCATCGTGCCCCCTACCTCTTCCACCACTACCTTGACTTCCACCTGTCTCGCCTGTGTGTTCATCCGTGCAAGTGACGCGTACGTAACCTCTTTGGTAAGGTACCAAGGTTAGTAGTACCTTACCTACTTCGCCTTGCCTCGGCGAATAGACACGCTGCTCGTAGGCGGGAGGGAAAGACAGACGGGGGTGCATAGACCTGGAACCTAAAACTAGGTAGTACACGCCCGTACCGGCCAGGTAGCAGCTCGAGCAGGAAACCCCCCCCGGGTACTTCCAAATTGGGCAGGGTCCTGGCTCGGCAGCCACGCTCCCCTAACCCGTCGTCATCCTCATCATCCGCATCCGTGTTGTCCTCATCATCTCCCCCCCTTAGTACTTACCTACTCACTGGTCCTGTGAGCCAGTCAGGCTGATCCCCTTCCTACTACTCCCCTTTCGTGCCCATCATCAGCAAGTATCTCGCTACGTCCACTATTCGTACACACGTAGAGAAACAAAGACCTGCCCCATTCATCCATTCTTAGAAGCCGGCTATCGCGAAGCCCCGCCCCCCTCCTATCGTAGCAGCCAGATCCTAGTACGCCGGCCGCCGAGTTGCCCCTCGCTCGCCTGGCGTTCCGAGTCACCTGTTTACCCTGGAGCCGTGGGACCTCGTGCGCTGCTCCGTCTGACCTCAACCCAGCTTCCCGGCCACCCACCCACCCATCACGGCCATCCTATCGTTTCCCATCCCATTCAGTCCTCCTATCTAGATCGCTTTGTTGCTTCCCGCCGTACTGGGAGCCCCGACTTGTCGTTCTCCTTCTCTGGACTTCCTCCTTCCTACTCACTGCATTTCCATCTACGCCAACCCGCCCCTCACAAACCTCGCGACGCCGGCTTGTGAATCCCGTTCATTGCCCACTCTACGACAGGAGTATACGAAACCAATAGATAATCTGTTCGGCTGCGCCGTCTATATCCGCTCATTCGTCTCGCCAGGACCCCTTTGTACATACTGTCTTGGCGGGTGCAGCAAAACGAGGACCTTGTTAGCTGCCTGGTGCTCCCCCCTCATCATCCCGCTCGCCCTTCCCTCGAGCGCGTACGGCGGCGCCGGTCCTCGGACAACCCTCGACCTTTCCACTACCACGTATACCCCATCATTCCGCACCACGTCCATCCTCGCCGGCCCCGAGCATACAACGGGCAGTTTCTGGCTAAGTGTCCCGGCGACCTGCGTACCGCGGCCTACGTCTCCGTCCTGAGCTCCCCCCGAGCTCATCTGCTGGGCAAGCAGACAGCTGCCCCAGCAGTCCCCTACGCTCATTTGAATGCCTGGTTCGTTGGCCCGCGATACCTCACCGGCTCCCTCGTCGATGCAACGGGGCCGCAAACAAAAGCAGAAGCTTACGAGCACGGCTACCGATACAGGTTCAAAGAAGAAGGACAAGAATGCCAAAGACGGTGGTGGCGTGGTTGCGGCCGTGACTAAACATGCTGCCAAGTTCCCGTGCGTTGTCCCCCGATGAAACCGCTTGATGACATTCTGCCGGGCGTGCCAGGTCCCGGTAGCGGTGGCGTTCGCCACGACTTTGCATCGGATCGGTCGCTGACTTGGTTGCTTCGTCCTACAGGAATGCCGGCGCGGCTAAAGACGTGCCCTCTCCGGCCGAGTCTCCTCCCAGTCCGGTGCCGACGCCGGAGATGAAGCCCACGGCTGTTCCCACGACGATCCCCGCGAGTCACCGTGACACGGCCACTCTTTCGCCGCTGCTGGACGCTGTCTCGGGGACCTCGGTTGCCACGAGCACCGCTCCCAGTCTAAGTGACTGGGCTCGACACCACGGCGCCCTCGCTGGCTCGCCCAACTTAATCAGCATCATGGGTGAATCACCGCCGACGCAGCCGTCGTCGTATGAAGACCAGAGGGTCCCTTCGCAGCCCTGGGTCCAGCAGAGGCCTTATGCTAATAACTTCACGCCCTCTTCTGCTTCTCCACCTACTGGCTCCCGTCGCCCCTTGAGCTTCCATAACGACGCCCAGTTCTCGGCTAGCGACTTCCGGTCCCAGGCTTCTTCGCCCTCGGGTGCCCGCAGAAGCTCCATGCACTCCCCGTATCTTCAAGCTCGGGGTGGGGCCCACACGCCTCTGCCGCACCAGCCGCAGGCTCACTTCTACGGTCCCCCGGAGCTTGACTTCGACTTGGAGCCCAAGCCCGGCCTCAAGGCCGGCGAGAGGGGCTACCATTTTGGCTTTGATACTCTGCAAAGCCCCCATGTCACCAACCACTCGGGCGGCAACAACGTGGTCCTTGCCGGCTACGAAGGCGGTTTGGACGTCTATTCGGTCACGAAACGTGGTGCGGAGCTTTTGACATGCTTGAAAGGGCTGCGGGGAGGTGTCTACAATGCCAAGATTCTCCCCTGGACCAGTACTACTGACCACCAAGCCCTCTTCCCTTTGGTGGCAGTTGTTGTCCACGGCCCGGTTGTGACTTCTGTGACGTCGGATTCTTCGGTCGAAACGCAGGGTGATACCAACGCCAGTCCCAACTCGGATGGCATCAATACTCCGCAATCGGACGCTAACCCGCGCCTCACGGGTGGTGCCAAGGTGCTGCCGACCATCGATGCTTACCAGACGACCGTCGAAGTGTATTCCCTCCGGACCAGCAGTCTTATCTGCTCGTTGCTTCAAGCACCGCGGATTCCAGTCAAGACCTCTGTCCAGAACCCCATCCCCAAACGGCCACCTCCCACTGGCGCCTTCCAGATCCATGTGGACAGTGGGACCATTGTCGTTGCATCGGGGGTTACGGGCGAGTGCTGGTTGTATCGACAGGCCAAAGGCCGTCCTGAGGCGGGGATAGCGTTCCGTTGCCTAGGAAAGATCTGGACGAGTCTGCAGCATGCGTACAGGAATGACGCGGCAACCGAGGAGGACCAGCCTCGGCGCGCCAGCGCAGTCCGCCCCAGCCCCCAGACGCCCATCGTTGCGATGCGTGGCCGCTGGTTGGCGTACTGCCCACCCGCGCCGTCCTCCCAAATCGCTCTGAACGCGGTCGTTGGTTTTCCCATAGAGGGGAGGCCACCGGGCCTGGCAACTTTGACCTCGCCCGTTCTGCCCAGCGAGAATCTGGACGTCGATCAGCCAATCTCCGACGGCGTCATGAACCGCATCATGAGAGAGACTACGCAAGAGGTCATCCAAGGCGCCCGATGGGTATCCAAACAGGGAATGCAGCTTTGGAACAACTACTGGAAACAACCAAACCCGCAGATGTCATCGCGGACTGCTCCAGTTGGGTCGCCGCCTTGGCGTCCAGCGTTTCCGGGCCGGTCCGATGCAGCCCAGTTCCCCCCGACGTATGGGGTATCTGGCCAGGCCGTTACTAAAGACCCCAGCTTGATTTCAATTCTCGATCTGGAGACCATGGACTGTACGGCATCGACCCACCATACAACTACGTTCAAAGCCCCCCTTGGCTGCAGTTTTCTGTCCTTTTCGCCCACCGGATTGTCCTTGTTTACGGCGAGCAGCAAGGGCGATGTTCAGACCGTTTGGGATCTGATGCGTATCCACCACAGCAAGGCTTCTGCTTTACAAAACTCCCAAGCCGCCGGTGGACACGCTACCCGGGTCAGACAAATCGCTCAGTTTTCGCGGATGACGGTTGCGCGCATCGTTGACGTGGCTTGGACGATGCCGAACGGAGAACGCGCCGCGATGGTGACGGAAAGGGGCACCGTCCACTTGTTGGACTTGCCCCCGAGCGCCTTTACATGGCCACCGCCTCGCCGAAGAACCGTAGCACCAGAACAGGGTGCCGGAGCAACCGAGAATGCTCCCTCGGCCGTGTCCATGGCCTCCAATGCCCTCAGCTCGGCATACGACGCCGCGCTCCCCCTGATCAACCGCCGCCGCCGGAGCAGTTCGAACGCCCAAGCAGCATCGTCGCTCATGGACCACGCCAGTTACGGTGGCAAGGTCCTAGCTGCAGGCATCAGCCATTCGCTTGGTAATGCCGGGACGGCCATCAACCAGCTCCGCCAAAACGGTGAAAACCGCGTCAGCCTCCCTACGAACAGTGTAATCCCCGGCCACTCGTGCGTGACGTGGATTAGGGGCCGCAAGCATCACGCTTTGGCTGTCTTGGGCGACGGCGCGGTGCGTGTGTTTGCGACCAAGGTCCGCAAGCCCCCGAGCGCCAAGGACAAGCACCGCCCGCCTCGCGGCAACCTGTACAAGGACTATAAACTCAAGAATCTGCCCGACGACGTGATTTCTCCAACGATCCGACAGCTCCTCAGCGACTTGGAGGAAGACGTGGACCTTGCCAATGCCGAGTTCGAGGGTGCGAACACGCTGGTTTTGAACCCACGTCCGCGCTTGACGGCCTCTGACCTTAGCCCGGAGACTGCCATCCCGCAGGCTGAGATCGAGTCCAGCGCCCCGTACCAGCCGTTCCACACGGACCGACGTGTCTCCCTGTTCGAGTACGATTCGACACCCCCCACACCGTCTTTCCCCGGCATCACGCAACTGGTTGATTCGGCAACGCTGGAAGACAACGACAGGTCCATGCGTGCCGCCATGAGCAAGAAAAAGCGACAGGCGACCGACCACCAGTCGGGCGCATTGGGCCTGCCGGGGCAAGCTTCAGCGTGGGCATTCGGTCAGGCCATCAAGGTTATCAAAGTGGATGCTGGACTGCCGCCCGTCATTGAGGACGACATCAGCAACAGCACCGACGATCACCGCGCTCTGCCAGCATCGGCTATGGAGCGCGTGCTGGAAGTCGGTGGGAACGACGAGCAGATCGTGGTGACGACACGGCGCCGCCGAGGAGGCGAGCGGGCGCTGGAAGACGAGGATGGCTTCTTCGAGGATGATTGCGACATTCTGGACTTCGCTGACCAGCGAGTGTAATGGCACACGGGTTCACTTCCCGGCGGCATCATTCATATCAGGACGCGTCTGCGCTGCCGGCGCTCCGGGCGGCGTAGCAGCGCCTGGAGCACTTGCGCACACTCAAGGTCGAGATGAATCAGCCCATACTTCCAGCGCGTCGATCAGACACAAAGCCACGATCGGGACCGGGGACGTATCTTTGACATGGCCATTCGTTCATGATTTATCAGGTATTTGGGTTATTAGAGGATTGATTAATTGCTTGCATTATCGGGCCGGGCCAGACGAGGCCCATAGAGGCAATACATAGTCCGCATCAGACCTTACCAGAGTACTCGACTCAATATAGATACCATGAAGCCATTTCAGATGCGGCTGCTCGTACGCAGTCACCGTGGGTTTGGCCTGGGACGGGCTGGGCTCGGACGAGAGACGTCGGGGCCAGCAGGCATGGTCTTTCGGTACCGTGTGGCTCGCGTGGCGTGGCGTCGCGCTATGGGTGTTCAGGGCAGAGGGCACCCCTCGAGTCTCGAGCGAACACGTCCCCGGAGGTTGGGCAATGGAGGATGTCTACGACCTCTTCTTCGCGGCGGCAGCCTTGGCCTTGGCAGCCTTCTTTCGGTTGCTGCGGATCATGACGACGCTCAGGAAGGAGCCGACGATGGCGGAGCCAAGAAGCACCAGGATAACGGGGATGCGGATGGCCCAGACGCGCGGCGGAAAGATGTTCTGCAGAGGATGGTCGGAATCGACAAAAGGCTGGGCGACGAGTCAGTCGCACGACAGCGGCGCGAGGGGGGAGCAGGACAAGAGGACGTACCATAGCCAGGGTCCATATGGTATAGTAAAGAAAGACGGCGGAGGCGGCCACAAGCATGGCGAGGCCGACAAGTTTGTCAAGCTGCGCGGGCGGTCAGTAGGAAGGCAGGAGACGGTCAGGACGAGAGGGGCGCACCATTGTCGATTAGAGTATGCGGAACGTTGCGAAGAGGGAGAGGGTGAAGGAGCGTAACGAAGCGAAGCGTCGACCGGTGGAGCGGGGGGACGGTGGTGGGCAATGGGGGTTGTTTATTGCTGATCTGGTATGGACGAAGCAGAAGAAGAGGTAGGTATGTATTCGAATTTCCCTGGCTCGACCGGGGAGGTTTGCGGGCGGGCGGGCTGGCTGGCGATGATGAGCTGGCCAGACGAGGCCCCTAAATTACACACTGCTGCTGCTGTAGCACGGGATGTGGTAGTGCGTGTATGGGGGTACATTGTACGCACTAACAAACATGGGACAATCTGCGTACATCGTACATCATATGGAAGGGAGCGCGTGCGCACGCCACCTAGAAAGAAGCACCCCGTCGACCAATCAAGGACATTATTGCCGTCCCCACCGGCCTTGCACTGACCTGAAAGCTTTCCAGGCCGCTAACAGCCCATACAGCGAACGTATGCCAGAGGTACATAATGTATGTGCATACTTGCCGAGAGGCCGGAGGTTTCTCAAGCTACTGCGGGTTTCAACTTATCTGCCCGGTCCTTCCCAGAAAAAAAAGAGGTCGCGTCTCGTCGCACAGAGCTCCCGTACTGTCAGCAGTGCTCGCACTGGCACCCACCGGTCGCCTGCTCCTTACGAAATCCGCACCATCTCCAGCTGCCTGTCGCTTGGGCCAGAAGAAAAGGACGCGCGCAGCCGTTGGGGGAAAGCACCCGCACCGCGTCTCCCCGCCGATGGAATAGATCGTGCTGCCCTCCGTCATCCGCGTCCTCGAAACGCCACGCCACGCCACGCCATCGGCCATCGCAGCGGCCGTCGCATCCTCTCCCCCATCGCGCACCATGGCCAGCCGCTCGCCCTCGCCCAGGCGCGAGGCCGACGACAGGCGGCGACCTCGGAACGGCGGCGGCGACAGCTACCGGCCTGGCAGTCGCGACGCTGACCGTGGGCCGCCCAATGACCACGAGGCGCCCCCTCGCCGGCGGTCGCCGCCCCGCCGGCGGTCGCCCGTGCCGGAACCGACGGCCGAGGAAAAGCAGGCCGCCGCCAAGGCCGAGTACGAGAAGCTGCTGACGATGCGTTCCGGCGGCACCTACATCCCCCCGGCCCGCCTGCGGGCCCTGCAGGCCCAGATCACCGACAAGTCCAGCAAGGAGTATCAGCGCATGGCTTGGGAGGCCCTCAAAAAGAGCATCAACGGCCTCATCAACAAGGTCAACGTGGCCAACATCAAGGCCATTGTTCCCGAGATCTTCAACGAGAACCTCGTGCGGGGCCGCGGGCTCTTCTGCCGCTCCATCATGAAGGCCCAGGCGGCGAGTCTGCCCTTCACCCCCATCTACGCCGCCTTCGCCGCCATTATCAACACAAAGCTGCCCCAGGTCGGGGAGCTGCTGGTCAAGAGGCTGGTCATGCAGTTCCGCAAGGCCTTTCGCAGGAACGACAAGGCTGTGTGTCTCAGCTCGGCCATGTTCATCGCCCACCTCGTCAACCAGCAGGTCGTGCACGAGATGCTGGCTGCGCAGATGTTGCTGCTGCTGCTGCAGAAGCCCACCGACGACAGCGTCGAGATCGCCATCGCCCTGATCAAGGAGGTGGGGGCGCACCTGGAGGACATGAACCCCTCCATCTCGACCGCCGTCTTTGACCAGTGCCGGAACATCCTCCACGACGCCGACATCGACAAGCGGACGCAATACATGCTCGAGGTGCTGTTCCAAGTGCGCAAGGACCAGTTCAAGGACAACCCGGCCGTCAGGGAAGAGCTTGACCTCATTGAGGAGGAGGATCAAATCACACACCGTCTCGCCCTGGATGCAGACGTGGACGTTCAGGACGGCTTGAACATCTTCAAGTTCGACCCCGACTGGGAAGAGAACGAGGCAGCCTACAAGAAACTCAAGGCCGAGATCCTGGGCGAGGGCAGCGACTACGAGGACGACGAGGACGACGAGGACGAAAGTTCGGACGGGGAAGAGGAAGACCAAGAGCAGAAGGCCATGGAGATTAAAGACCAGAGCAACACGGACCTGGTGAATCTCCGGCGGACCATTTACCTGACCATCATGTCGAGTATTGACCCCGAAGAAGGCGTGCACAAGCTGATGCGTGTCAACCTGCCGCCGGGCCAGGAGGCCGAGCTTCCGTCCATGATCATCGAGTGTTGCTCCCAGGAACGCACCTACACCAAGTACTTTGGCTTCCTGGCGGAGCGGTTCGCGCGGCTCAACCGCCTGTGGCTTGACCTGTTTGAGAAGAGCTTCGCCGAGAAGTACGAGACGATACATCGCTACGAAACGAACCGGCTGCGCAACATTGCCCGCCTGTTCGGACACCTGTTTGGCACGGATGCGATTGGCTGGCATGCACTGTCCGTCATCCATCTCAACGAGGACGAAACCACGTCGGCGTCGCGTATTTTTGTCAAGCTGATGTTCCAGGAGATGGTGGAGGAAATGGGGATGCCCAAGCTGCAGCAGCGGATGCGCGACGAGACGCTGCAGCCGTACCTCGAGGGGCTCTTCCCCCACGACAACCCCCGAAACATACGTTTTTCCATCAACTACTTCACCAGCATCGGCATGGGCGCCCTCACCGAGGAGATGCGAGACTACCTCGCCAAGATGCCCAAACCCACGCTGCCGGCACCGGCCGCACGCTCCGAGTCGGTCTCGAGTTATTCCTCCTATACGGGCTCCTCGTACTCGTCGCGCTCGCGGTCCCGGACGCCGCCTCGCCGGGGCCTGGACCGCGGGCGTTCCTACTCGCGCACCCCGTCCCGAAGAGGCCGGCCAGCGTCGGGCAGCCGGAGCCGAAGCTATTCCCGGTCTCGGTCCCGGTCCCTATCCCGGTCGCGGTCGCGGTCGTACAGCGCATCGAGAAGCCCGCCTCGTCGAGGCGGACGGAGAGAATCGGGTTCCGGAGGCCCCCCGCGCCGGGCACGTCGCAATTCCAGCTATTCACGATCCCGGAGCCGATCGCGCAGCCCGGTCCAGACGCGGGCGCCGCTCCGGTCCCGTTCGTACGGCAGCCGCGGACGCAGCGTAACGAGGTCCCGCTCCCGCTCCCGCTCCTACACACCGTCGCCTTCGCGCAGCCCGGCGCCCCGCCGATCGCCTGTGAGGGGACGTAAGGCGTCGCACTCGGGCAGCCCGCCCCCGCGGCGGCCAGCGGCTCGGCGGGGGAGCAGCTACTCCCGCTCGCCCTCGCCGCCCCCGCGCCGCGGCCGTCCGTCGTCGCGCTCCCTCAGCCCCGCGCCTCGGCGGAGAAACAGCACCAGCACCAGCAGCGTGCCGCGGAAGCGGCGCTACAGCGAGAGCCGATCGCCCAGCCCCGACGGGGGCGCGCCCGTAGGAAAGCGCCGGCGCTACAGCACCGTCAGCCCCGACGGCGGTGCCCCCCTGGGGAAGCGGAGACGCTACAGTAGTGTCAGTCGGGGCAGCAGTCCCCGGGCTCGAACGGGAAGGGGACAATAAGGAACGGGGAGGCGCACGCGGGAGCGAGATTGACTACTACCAACTTACCTTCCCCGAGAGTGCGAAGCAGGAGGGCTTGAGTCGACGGTGCGTCAAGACGCATGTATGAGGACCAGCCGGCAGGGGCGCCTGGTTTTTCCGTAGGGTGGACTTCATCACCAAACAGTTTGAGCGAAGGAATTGACAGTGGTAATCCCTGATGGTCCGTTTTCGAACATCTCAGTACATTCGTTCTTTTCTTTGCGAATAGTATTTATCCGTGGGAGATGTGCTCATCCGTTGGCAAGCCTACATACATGTGACGTGTTACCATCCATTGGGCCGCGTGCGCATGCCCGAGATGGCTCGATAGAGACGCCACGCCCCCACGGCGCCGTCTTCGGGCCCAGCTTGGCCACCCCGGTCCCCTCCACCCGCTATCGGGCCCTCCGCCGGTGGGGGGAGGACGCGCGTGCCGCGGGGGGCACGGGCATGCGCCGTGGCGCGGACGCTTGGTTCCCCGTCGCAGCGGTCTGGTTACTTGGTCTTTTTTGGGTCCGCGCGTGCGGGGGGCGGCAGCTCATCCTCGAGCACGACGGCGTCGCGGTCCCATAGGAGGGCGACGACGGGGGCGGTGGGGCCGCCCGCGAGCAGCCAGAGGGCGGCGCGGGCGGCGGCGCGGGCGGGGCCGGGGCGGCGGACCGTGGTCTGGTGCAGGTAGAGGGCCCAGAGCAGGAAGGGCACGGCGGCGACGAGGACGTCGTAGCGCAGGAAGTGGGCGGCCAGGGCGGCGAGGTCGCCGCTGGCGTAGGCGGCCGGGTCGGCGGCGGGCGCGGCCCACGGCGCGGCGGGCACAAAGACGCGGGCGAAGGTGGCGCGGGCGACGAGGTCGGCGTGGGCCGGCAGGACGCGGGCGAGGGCGGCGCGCAGGGGCGCGGGCGCGAGCGTCAGGGCCAGCAGCGGCGCGTGCACGAGGACGCAGAGGGCGAGGCAGAACTGGTAGACGCCGCCGACGGCGGCGAGGTAGGCGGCGCCGAGGGCGGCGGGGCGGCCGCGGGCGTCGGTCGGGCGCAGCGAGCCGAGGGTGGCGCTGCCGAGGGCGTGCAGGACGGCGTTGGCGACGACACTGAGCAGCGGGAACAGCTGCCACACGGCCATGATCTTGTAGTGGGCGGCGGGCGTCATGGCCAGGAAGTCGGGCATGGCCATGAGCAGGGCGGGCAGGACGAAGGCGAGCGTGACCGAGGTGGGCAGCACGGCCATGTCCCAGAGGAAGGCGAAGAGGCGGCGGCGGGCGGCGGGGCCGGTGCCGGGGCGCGGCAGGGCGGCCACGGGCGAGGTGAAGAGGTGCAGCAGCAGGTACAGCGGCAGCGTGAAGGTCCAGGTGCACGCCTGGCAGAGAAGCCCGAAGACGATGAGGCCGCCGGGCCCCCCGAGGGCGCGGTTCCGGTTGCCGGCGCGCAGGCTCTCGAGCATCAGGACGGCCCAGCCGGCGCCAAACTGCGCCAGGCACCACGCCGTCGCCAGCGTCGTCTCGGGCGGCACGTCGCCGTCAAGGAGCGCCGAGAAGAAGGCGACCGTCGTGCCCAACAGCCTGTCCACGGGCCCGAGGCCGACGTAGCGGAGCTTGAAGGGCGCCGGGGCGCCGACGAGGGCCGGCCGATCGCCGTCGAGTACCGCCTTGATCGCGTCGGCGAGGCCGTGCGTAATGCAGTGCCCTATCGTGGCCCACGCCCCCAAGGCACTGCAGGCCAAGAAGACGGGCACCAGCGCGTATTTGCCATACCGATGCGTTCCCATGATGACGGGCGGTTGAGCTAGCGTGGGATGGGCAAGGGGACTGGAAGAGACTGAGCAAAACGGTGAGCGAAAACTTGGCCCGTGAAGATGGCTAAATATCAGCCCATATTTGTACCGCTGGATTGGTAGGACCCCCCCCCCCGGTCGGCCTCGTGGGGGGGTTTTTTTTTCGCCGGGGACAGATGTTATCTCCACAGTCGTCGAGATCTACACAGTAAGGTTGGATTGTGCATTGGGAACCTCGGTACTCGAGGTACACGACCGACTCGGGCACGAAGGGCAACAGCCCGCCCCATTGCCGATCGTACGAGCATCTGCTCCTGTCCGAATCGTCTGTCTATGCTGGCAATGCCGGATACATCACGCCATATCAAAATGCCCGACGCAAAGTGACCAAGACGCCTGTGGCCTACTTCTCTATATGGTATTTCCGGGGGGGGGGGGGTTTCCTTTCCCCCGCCTTCCACCCTCTAGCCGCACACGAGCTCCTCCTTGGCCTTGTCGCCCGGTGGGGGCTCCTTGATGCTATCTTTGCTGTCGTATTTCGGAAGTTCGGCCTCGGTGGCCTGCTGGCTGCCCTGGGCGGCTGCTTCGGCCTCTTGCCGCTTCTTATCCTTCTTGCTGAGGCTCAAGGCCCCCTTGGCCAGCGCCTCCTTGGGCAGTGGTCGGATGATGGGCTGCGCAACCCACCACGGCCGCTTGCAGGTCTTGACCGTCGCCACCGAGCTCTCCGGGTCAGGCTCGGTCTCGTCACCGCCGTCGCCCTGGCCCGTGGCCGGCGTCTGCGCTTCGGGCTCCTCGACGCTCTTGCCATTCGTCTTGTTGTACTCTATCAGACCCTCGGCCACCCTGCGCTCCACCATGTCCAGCACGGCCTCTACGGCGGCAACGTCACCGGCCCGGGCCTTGGCCAGAGCATCCCGTATGTCCGTATGTTTGGATACAAAGTGTCGCAGGAGGTGGAAGAGGTGCGGTCGCATAGCCAGCAGGTTGGGATCCGAACATCTCTCGGGCTTGCCGCCGCCGCCGCCCTCCTTCTTCCGCTTCTTCCGCGCCGGGCCCTCCTCCTCCTCGGCTTGGTCCTCAGCCTGCGGCCGCAGCCAGCTTTCGTCGTCGCCCACGACGAACAGCGGTCTCCTCGTCGGCGGTTCCTGCCGCAGTACATATTTGTGTATGATGTCCAGGTAGCGTCGAAACGTGGCGTCGACCCTGTAGCCGCCACGGCCGTCGTTGCCCCTCCAGTATTCTCTCCCCTCCTCACCAACGGCCGGCTCCCGCGCGAAGATGGCCGGGTCGCTCAAGTTGCCCTCGGCGCTCATGACGGCGTCGGCGCCCGTGGCTGCCAGACATTTTTCCACGTCCCCGCGCTGCAAGATGTTGCCGTTGGCGAAGATGACCGTCTCTCGGGGGAGGTTCTCCCGCAAGTAGCGTATGTAGGACCAGTCGGCCAGGCCCGTCAGGTGGCCCTTCTGCTCCCTCCTGCGGCCATGGACGGTGAGGATGCTAGCACCGGCGTCCAGAACGTTCTTCGCGTACTTCAGCGTCTCCTCCTTGGAGTCCAGGATCCTTATCTTGGCCGTGACGGGCACCGACAGGTTCTCGTGCAGGTTGTTGATCAGCCGGTGGACCAATTCCTGGTCCTCCTGCAGGAAGGCACCGTAATGGCCCTTCCTAGCAATGCCCTGGGGACAACCAAGGTTCAGGTCAACGGCATCACAGTATGGCGCTGCCAGCTGGGCGGCAGCGAGCAGGTGGTCGGGGTCGTTGGCGCAGAACTGGACGAACAAGGGCCGGTCGAACGACGGGTTGCCGTCGAGGAAGAGCGCGGCTTCGGGTTCGGGGCCCGTCGCTGCTTGGAAGTGGGAGTCGCGGTATTTGGCCGTCTCCTCAAAGAGGCGGGCATGGAACATGGGCGTGTAGGCGAGCAGCTTGGCGTTGTCGGCGGGCGTCATGAAGGAGCGCGTGAGCATGCGCCAGGCCTGCGGGATGCGTTACAGCGCATGTTAGTCGCGTGTCGGGGTGGTGAGGCAGCTAGCGGTGTTACCAGTAGCCGTTTTTACGCACAAATTCAGACTGGTCGACCATCGGGGCGACAACGAACTTGGGGCTCCCGAGACTCTCGTAGAAGGCGCGGCCATGAAGCTTGGGTTTGGGCTCGGGCTTCAAGGCGGTGCCCATCGGCGAAGGGGCCTCGGCGACGACGGCGCTGAGTGAGGCCATGCTGGCGTGGTCTCGCACTTGGAAACGACCGCCGGGAACTTCCCAGTGGACGAGGCGTCTACGCGTGCCGATTGCGTTGTTGCCCGGGAGCAGTGGCGGCGACCGTCCTCGGAGACGACTTGCGTATCGAAGAGAGGCCGTAAAAGTCCAGTAGGGTCGCGGGGAGATCATGCCATGCGCCAAGACAATTTTGGGGGGGTTCTATGTCCCTTTTCGCTTCCCGGGGATCGGAAGGGTTGCGATGGATAGGATCGATCCACGTTACAAGTAGCCTTGCATGGTGGGCACAAGGCTGCTTGTAGTAACAGGCTGAGGGTTTGGGGCAGGGGACCTGGTGATAAGGAAAAAAAAAAGTTTGGAAAAGACAAAGATTGAGGGACCCAAAGTTGACCGGGGTCGCCACTTAGCGCTGTGCAGTAACTCGGTAGGCCCCTTTCGGGTTCCCATTGTAACTACCCGCGACCCCTCGCTTTCCCCATCCTGCCCCTCCTCCTTTCCTTGGCTGAAGTCCCTGCAAAGAAAGCCGTATCTTATGTTTACGTAAATGTGTACCTCCGTACAGCGTGACAGTATCTATGAATCTCCTCTCACTTGTATGAAATACATTGAGTACCTACGCACTTGTGTAAAGTACTCTACGCAGGCAGTACTTTTGCGGGCCTTCTTGCCTCTTGCCAATGACACTTATTACTGATCGTCACTCTCACGCCACCAGCACCGACGCAAACTGGTCTTGGACCTGACATAGACCGGTAAGGATATGAGCGAGCTGCATGCTGTCGATTATTCCACGCTATCCCTCCAAAATAGTGCCAAGAGCCTCCCACGCCCTTCCAGAAAGCTGGGAGAAAAGAACCACACCTCCTCACTCTCACCATCGCCATCCCACCTCTCTTCTTACCCACCGCGGGTAAGGAGGGCAGGCAGGTACTCGGATAAAAACACAGTCTGCTGTGATGATGGGCTTCGCGCCTCAGCCTTGTTCCGTGTGCAAAAGAAACGCTCCCTCGTGTCTAGACTGCTTTGGACAAGCTACGTGCACATGCTTCCTCATCTCTCCCCTCGCATCTCCGCCCGGCCGCCGCGAGCTGAGCCGTGGTTGCCTCCCGCCGCACGGGAGGAGCCGTAACCCGGCCATGGAGGACGCCGGCTGACGATGCCAACGCGCCGAGTCTGCTCGAGTCGTCTGTTGATCGACGGAGCTGTGCCGGTTTCGTCCTCCCTTCGACGACGCGCAAAGTAACCGTGGGCAGAGACCAATGCTTCTCTTTTTTTCAGATGACCGTGCTGTGAAATCAACCCATGGGAAATTCGAAAAAACGCCGCGACACCATACTATGCTGACCGGATACAACGCCTATGAGGTGTACGAGTCTGTCAAATACATGATCTGTGTCGGTCTATGACCACGGACTGGAGGAATAGGAAAAGAAAGAAGAAGAAACGGCTTGGCGAGCGAGTTTGGTCTTGGAGCGCTGGTCGTCATTAAAAGAAGTGCGTGTAAATCTTGGACGTTTCGTGGACCTCCATTTCCTGTACGCAGTCGTTAGTCCCGCGTCCAAGCAAGCATACGAGGCCATGGCAGGCAGGAATTGTCTCTCATACCATTTTGAAGCTGTTTAGCTCCTCTTTGATTTGCTGGGCCAGCATGGGCGTGAGCCTGTTGCACGTCGCGATCTCGCCCCGACGGTCGTACTCCTGGCTGGGCCAAGTGTCATGGAAGACAATGCGCGGGCTGAAAGTCGCATTGCGCTTGCCGATGCCACCTTGCGGCGTGCCGGGAGCGCTCTTACTGTCCTGGCGAAGCCGCAGTGCCGACAGGAAGTAGTCTTCGCCACCGATGGCAACCGAGCCGCTACGCCTATGGCTGGCATCATCGTTGGGCGTGCTCGGCGCGCTGGAACTGGGCGAGTCGCTAACGTTGGGGATCATGGGCAGCTCGAAATTAGGCCTCGAGTCTTGTGCCGGACCGGGGCTCGGCGAGTCACTTCGCGCTGTTCACATGTTAGCAAGTCGACCAGCCAAGCCGGCCGTTGCGGCCGGGTCCAATCTGGATACGTACTCTTGAGAATGCCTTTGCGCATGGTCGCGAGAACCTCGGCCCGTTCCCTGTCGCCGCCTACGATGCTCTTCCTCATGCTGTCCGCACCAGCGCTGCCTGCGCGGTCTGGGTTGTCGCCGGCATCCAAATGACCCGCGTCAATCGAATTCCTCTCCAGACGGGGAAAGCCCGTCCCACCAGCGGACTGGTCGAGGTCTCCGTTGGAGTTGACGTTGACCCTCTCGCGCTCGGCCTCCACCGTGATCATGGACACCGCCGCCTGGCTCGCTTCGGGTGCTGAGAGGTCGCCTGTGGGGGAGCCAATGACCGACTTGGGCCGGAAGAGGCCAACCAGCGAGCGGCTGCCCTTCTTCATACCTTTGCCCATCTTGCGGAGCATGATGGACGCCGAGGACGCCGTAGAGGAGATGGAGAGGTTGTCCGTCGAGCCCGTAAAGATCTTGGTTCCCGAGTAGATGCTGTTACCCAATCCGCTAGCCTCCTGCTTCTGTGCGATACGTTCCTGCTCCTCCTCATACGGATCTTGGGGTCCAGAGCCCTTGGGTTGTGACGTTTGAGAGTTCTTGGCTTCCTGCTCCAATGAGGCTTTTTTGAGTTCGGCCGCACTGCCAAACGAAAAGGCTCGTCGGAGTCGGGACGTCTTGCTCTTCGCCTTCTCTCCCTTTTCACCAATGGCCGCCAGCTGTTTGGCGGCAGCACTCTCGTTGCGAGCTCCTTGAGAGGACGTCGGAGGCTTTGCAGGCGAGGCCGCGTCGTTGGGTACCGCGCCAGACGCCATGTTGGACGGCTTGGACAACGGCGATGGGTTGAGGACACGCTTCCCTACATCTGACGAGGAACCACGGGGAGGGATAGTCACCGACTTGCCGTGGTCCGCGGCATTGGACTTTTCGTCGGAGGTTATGGTTGAGGCGGGGCTGCTGGTTGTGGGGGCGGAGGCATTGGAATTTCGATTGGTAGACTGCTGCGCGGGTTAGCAGGGGTCGTATGATGGAAAGCCAAGAGCGGGCGGCGGGCCTCGATTGGACGAGGCACCGTATACCGCCTGCAGGACGCTGAAATAGTAACTTACCGAAGACGGCCGCGAATTGCTGCTCAGGCTCGACACTAGGCTCTCCGAACTGCCATTCCTGGCGTGCGTCGTTGTTCCGTGGAGAGGAGCATGGTTCTTCTCAACCGTGGGCACGGGCAGAATGCGCGCAACGGGTTTCGGCGGCTTCTGCTGCTGCTGCTGCTTCTCCGCGGCAGCCTTGGCCCTTTTCACGGCTGCAAGTTCCTCAGCCCGTTGTTGCTGCTGTTTGAACTCCTGCGGCGTCATGGGGTTGGGGTAGTCCGCCGTATCGAACGAAGCCATGCTTCGCCGTCTGAACCGCTTGTTGTGCTCTTCTTCCGACGTGTGCCGGTGGACATGCATGTCGTCCACGGCAACTCCTGCCATCAAAGAGCCGTACGCACTCTGCGGTCGACTGGCCGTCGACCTGGGTACCCTGCTACTGCCGGCCACGCGGGGGTTGTACAGGTGCACGACATTGGCCATGCCGGAGCCTGAGGGCATGGCCGAGCCCTGGGTCTGTGGCGCATGTTGCTGCTGGACGACCGGTGATGAATCCGCGTGCCTAACTGCAGGTCGTCTGTACCGGTCCGGGGAGGCCTTGGCCGCCGCAACCTGGGCGAAAGTCGGCTGGCCGGTGACTCCGGGAACGTGAGGCGACGGCTGCCGGGAGTTCGTGCGGCTTGCACTGGGTAGTGACGAATCATCCCGAGCGGTGGGCTGCATCACACTGCCCGAAGGGTTCGACTGGTATCGGGGCCGCGCGTCCAGGGATTGTACTGTCGGTACACTGCCTGGTGACGAGTTTGTCCGGAAAGCACCATAGTTCTGCCATGGCCCGGTGTTGTTGTTGTTGTTGCTGCTGCTGCTGTTGTTCCCCAACGTGGGGGTAGCTGTGAAAGCATACGGCTGGACGGGACCGGCGTTGCCTCGATAGCTCGCCTGCCCGGGCATTCCGTGGTAGTTATTCCTCTGGGACTGGGCATTCGCCACCATCTGTTGGGACTGAGCATGGGATTGAGCGTGCGACGGCATCATGGCAGAGGCCGAGCCGGTTTTGGGGAGCACAGTAGCGGTTCCGGTTTGCTGAGGGTACGTCTGGACCATAGCAGCCATGGTCGGGAGTTGTTGCAACAAGCTGAGCGTACAATCACCAGGGCGCGTCAACGCTGACAAAGGCAGCGTCCTGGCCAAACTGGAGTGTCGCAAAGAAGGACCCAAGCCACTTCAGCTCCCTCGAAAGTGTATGCGCTCGCCGAGTGATAGGATGACCCGGCAATCCTATAGTAGTCAGAGATCAGTCCGAAGTTCCAATCTAGTCGACGTTCGGGGGGAGGGGGATGAGGGGCGGCGGTTGGCAACAACGTTTTTCCTATGCTTTGGGGAATCGGATGGGAAGGGACGGGTCGGCAGGCAGGCAGACACTCCAGCGGTTGTGTCGAGGAGGAATAGCACACACCTTCTTTCACGGCCAAGAGTCTATTATGACACGGGGAAATGGGAGAAACGGGCCGTGTCGTCTCGTTTCGAGGCGCACGAAAGTTGGGGGCACAGAAGAGAGCGAGTGGGCGTCGGTGTGGGTGCGAGTACGGGGAAGGGGTGCTATCGGTTGAAATCGAAAGGACGCGCTGCGACGAGGGAAGACGAAAGAACGAGCGGCGATGCGTCAAAAAAGGAGCAGGCGGCTTCTATCCAGGCTGCGTGGGTGCGTCCGGGTGTCGAGTATCTCTCGCGACGGTCGGTGTTTGCAATAGGGCAGGAGGCGGTATGGAAGGGCCGGGTAGTTCAAGTGCCACGAGAAGACACAGGAGGTCGGAGAGAGAGACGAAGTCGTGCTACGACAATGGCATGGACGCAGACGGTGGTGCAGTCTGTCCCTTGTAGCGACCCAAAAGCTAATTGACCAGGAATGAGGAGGTGACGATTATGATCCTTTTTGGGTTTTTTTCTTTGAGGTTTAATGAACCGGGGGTGGCCCAGGTACGTTGGCGAGAAGGTCTGAGACAAAACAGTAAAAAAGGGTTATGGTTGAGAAGAGACGAGGGTGAAAGGGGATGGCGGCAGAAGGGTCCTGGGGCCTTTCGGTAGGCAGGCAGAAGACGGCCGTCTTTTTTTCGTGGACACGGCGGCGCGAGGGGGACAGAGAGAGGGGAAGAGAGAGAAAGAAAGAGAGAGAGAGAGAGAGAGAGAGAGAGCCCAGACGAGTAGCAGGTAGGGATCACCTGGCGTGCTTGGGAATGGGAGGGGGGAAGGAAACAGACAAAGACAGCTAGGTAGTAGGTACGTAGTGTTAGGCAAAGGTAAAGGCTAGTAGTAGGTGGTAGAGGGTTGGGTAGAGGGAATAGATAGGGAGGTAGTAGCGTACTGAGAGATAGGAAAACGGGGGGAAACGTGTGTAGGGCCGCCAACAGCAATAGAGGAACGGGGGGGATGGGGAAGGGGAAGCATACGGCAGTGAAGGCGCGCGATGGGATCCCCAAAAGAGAGTGCGAAAAGGGAGACAGATGCACGAAGTTGAGAGTTGTGAGGTCGATTGCCAGAGTGAGATCGCCCCGGTGGATACGCCGTCTCCAATGCAGTTTGGAGCATCCATCCACCAGGACGCCGGCACCCAGTCAGTTTAGAGACCGGTGCCAGTTGTGGTGCAGGCCAGGCCAGCCAGACGAGCCAGAGCCAGACGGGGGGACATACGACACGAGCCCGGCCCCCCCCAAAACCCACACTGTCGATATCGGGCTCCTGCACTGTGTCTCCTCCGCATCCATGGACGTAGTATCTCTCCATCTCGCTACAGGCCTCAAGTGTGTGTGTGGTGTGTGTGTAGGTACTTTACACAGATAACATTGGAACAGGTTCACCACGAGAGCCCTCTCTTTCAAACACACACGCTCTCCCTCTTTATCTATTTTTCTCACCCGCACCCATACATATACGTATACGTACACACGTACACACACACACACTCTCTCTCTCTCTTTCTCTTTTGTCTTTTCTCTCCCTTCCTCTCCCTTCGGTCTCTCATTTTCCCCTCCCAGGACGCGCTGCGCCGCAGGTTGAAGGCAACCCTGGCCAGTTTGCCCAGTCGGGCAGTCCTGTCCATCCCCGTCCCGTGGGTCCAGGCAGAGAGAGCAATGGAACATCCAATCCATCCCATTCATCCGTGGATTACAGGGCCGCTGGGCGGTGGGTCATGTCGGCTGATTGAGCAATGGGATGCCGCCTCCAAGACCTGTCGTCGACCCTTCCCCTTCTAGTGCTGTGCAGGAGACCCCGTCCCTAGCATGCATCCAGTAAAGTGCAGACAGGCATGCACAGTACATACATACGTTCGTACATGCACACACGTTGGGATCGCATTCCATCCCCCAATAGCGATAGGGAAACCTTGAGGGGGGCTTCGAGGTAGGAAGCATCACTCTACGACTGCTGTACCCTCACAGAGGGGACGCTTGCAGCCAGCGAGCCAGCCCAGCCAAGGCCGCGGTCGATGGGACGCACGACACTCACCCGCTGCTCTTTCTGGGCTTTAGCGGTCCAATGAACCAACGCGTCGAGCGACCGGAAGGGGGGAAGGGCCGAGGGAATGAAAGTGACCTTCTTCTTCTACAACCTACCTTACCTTATAGCCCGGCGCCCCGGAAAGGCAGGGAGGCCCTGGTGCGTCTAGGGGAGCCTATGAGGTACAACATTTGGTCCTGGTACCGCGACGACCACCCAGGTCCGCCACGGCCGCGCGCGCCCTGACTTGAAGCTGCTGTTGATTTCGCATGGGCAGAGACCCGGCTCGATTGGTCAGGCCCGCCAACGGTGGCGCCCAAAGGGCATTGATCACGACGGCGCTAACAAGGATGGACTCTGCGCGCGCAGGACGCGACATGCTTGACGAATTTCGAAAGCGCGGCGGCATGGGGGTCGAGTGCCTCCTCCCCCCCTTCCCTCCGGCCCCTGTCCCGGCCTGTTCTGGCTTGCGGTCCTATGCGTACTACGTACAGCATAGGCGTACACGAAACAACCCTACCCAGTAGGGAAACCCAGTGCGTCTCCCCCCCCCCTCCTCCTCTTTCGTCCCCAGTTTCTCGGGCGGGCACAGTGTGACGGTCTCATGAACGATGTTACTGGGCCGGGCACCTGCTGTTACTGCTGTTGCTGCTGCTGTTGCTGCTGTTGCTGCTGCTGTGGGGAGCATGGAAGTAATGTATGGAAAGCAAAAGCAAATACAACTACGCACCGCATCGAAACAAGTCGGGTCCCGGCCGATCGTCTCGGGAGCACACCGTCGAGGGGCCGCGGCAAGTGCCAAACACCTGAACGGGAAGCTCATTTGCAAACACACCGTTGGTGCTTCGCCTAGGCAATCATCCGTACAGCTTATTACTTCCGACCCAACTTCTGTTTCCTACTTCTATAGCGCCATGCCCACCGCCCTCTCGGCCACTCAAGCTCCCGCTCCTCCCAGAGCACATAGGTGCCTCTGTTAAGGGCAGGTATGTATGCAAGTAGGTCAGAGGTAAAGAATTGCTTGGATAAATACTATCTCATTTGGTAATAGTTACTTTACTTTGGTGATGGACCTCGGTGTGGCGCCTTGATTGTGCTTGAAAGTACGCCAGACTCTTACTGCCACATGATTTCTCTCTCTCTCTCTCTCTTTCTTTCTATCTGTCTCTGTATGTCTCTGCTGTATGTCTGTTCCCTTTACAGAGACGGCCGTCAATGCTTACATGAAGTATGCGTTGATCATACACCCCGGCGGATACGCGCGCACCCGTATTCCCTAATCTGGGAAGAAGTAGGTACCTACCTACCCAGAATACTTGGGATGGATGATGAGAAGGACCGTCGGTTCACTCTAATACGCTAGGTGGTTCCTCCACTTTCAGGCCCGACGGGTCAGGAGCACTGGACGGTGAATCAGGGGACTGTAATGTTCTGGAACCCGTGGCCCTCTTCCATGCAATACATCCGGGAGGGGTCACCGTGGTAGTAGGGACGAGTGCCTCGAAGCAGCTGGGATCGATTTGGTCGGTTATGCACCACCCGGAAGCCAGATGCGGGCAGCCGGGCGGTACGGTACAGACTTGCCTACGACCAGTATCGTCCCTGCCTTTTGCCTTGTGCACGCAGTCCCGTGATGAACAGCAGCCACCCCCATCGACGGGCACAGGCCGATCGCCTGTACGATCTTGGATTGGTTGACGTTGATCAACGAGAGATCCGTGTCGGTGGGCTCCAGCATTTCGCAATGGGATCGATGGCCGCGAACGCTGGACTCGAAAGCGCCCCCCCGATTCCACGAACCATAGGCGTACGACGACGTACCTCGGTACGTCACACCATTTTTCAGCCTCCCGTTCTCCGCTGTGCTGTCAAAACAATTAGTACGGAATTACATACTGGACCATGTACCCTGCCCAATTGCCCCATGGGCACAATTTGGGCATAACTTGCACACGCAATCGCAGCGGCTTGGGGCTTTCGGTGGGTTTTCGGTCCAAACGACCTTCTACTTTCAGTATAGACTCATCTCTCATAACACGCTGGGCTTCCCGCTCGCCTCCTCATTTCGCGTTGAGCAACATGTCAGGTCGGCGGTTGATCGACGCGCCTGGACGGCTACCGGGATGCACACTACCTTTTAGGTGATCCTATGGGGGGGTGGCCTATGCAGGGGCCTTGCATCCTTCGCAGACTGGACAGTCGAATGCTTTTTTCCCCATTGCTCGATCGCTGTTTGGGCTGTACCGTGTATCACTCCGTCCGTGGCCGGCAGAGTCTGGCGGTTTTGTGGTGCAGTATGTTCTAGTTTGATGGCTTCATATCTCTCGTATCCTTCGATAGGGCGAGCGAGCACGGCGAGCCCCTTTTTCGTGTAGGATGGGTCATGATTCCACGAGAAGTACCTACCTACTTTTCCTGGGTGAGTAAATACTTAACCTTGGAAAAGCTTGAGAGGTACCCAGTAGCCGGGTAGTCAAGAACTGGAGTATGCATACGGGCGGATGTGGAGATACACATCTGGCACTATTCGTAGCCCCGTAAGGCCACAGGCTCTCATATTCCAACCCGAATTGCATAAGTTGTATACATTTACTGCTTTGGGTATGTCGTTCCTGCTACGCATCATACGAGCATGGGCACGTTTGCATACCTCAGGCCACCCACCACCTACCTAGGCAGTCTCTTGTCTGCTTCAACGGAACATTCGGTCTTGGATGGGAGTCCTGCGTCCCCGGACCATCCTCTGGCCTATGAAACCGAGTCGGAGTGATTTCGCGGGACACTGGGAAGATGCACTGCCACTAACGTCTCATCACCGAGGAACACTCTTTTCGGTTAACATCTACCCCACACAGACCCCGGGCCCCTTTTCCCTGTCCAGTTTAGTTGGCAGGTCATCGAGTGGCTACCCACACCCTACAACAACGTAGGGGGGGAGAGAGAGACACGTCCCCCTCGCCCGATTCCACGGCGCCGTAATTTAAATTGCGGTTTACCCTAATTAACAAATACCATATCCGGCTGCGCTCAGGAGAGACGGCGGTAAAGAGTGGCTAGACGTACGATTGCTAGACCACCAGACCACGGCCTTGGCCCCGGTATCAATGCGGCCAGAAAAGGGCCATCTCCTTCTATTGGGGAGAATGTGCCCGAGTACACGGCAGGTCCTGGCCGCATTGCTGAATCGGATTTGCTTGCGTGTTACTCATCTCGGACGGCACGATTGCTTGCTGACCTCCATTTACCCCAACTACCTACCTAGGCAGGTAAGTTATCCATGGGCGTTCATACTGCCAAGCACCGGCTGGTTGCTTATAGAAGTAGCTTAGCTGCGGGTTTAAGGCGAGGTAGGAGCGCGGGATGTCTGTGACGACCTGGAATCATGGGAGTCGTGGGCGCACCCGACTACCACGTAGTACCCGTACTTTCCTTGGGGCGCAAGTGACAGATACTCAAAGTACACAGCTACGGGCTGGGCAAATGCCCCCCCCCCCGTATACCAGGTAAGTACCTGTACGCAGGGCATGACACGGATGGCATCGCACACATGGTGTCGTTCGCTACGCCGTCGGGCAGGTACAGTACCTACTGCCTACTGAAGAGGAGATACGCCAATAAGCAGACGGGCGCTCCTGTGCCGGTCCCCATCCTGTGCATTGAGGGGTTCCCACTAATAAAATAGTAGTAGTACCTACGGTGAGGGCCCGGCATGGAAACCTGGGCCGTCCGGTACTGGTTCCCCGAAGCTCGGATGGCTCAGCAGCCCTGCCAACTCTTGACGGTTCCAAAAATGGAAAGTCTGGAGATATACACGCCGCCAGCGCCTGGATGGATCCAGGTGGGAGGGGGGGAAAGGCGGGCGCGCACGGGGGAAATGCTCAATCACACGAAGTACAGGCTCCGGTGCGGACACCATCTCCGAGGATACGACGGCGGAGGCACCACGGGAAAACCGGATTTCCTCCGAAAGCAGCTCGTGGCCCGACAGATGCAGCCCAGCGGCCTCTTTGCCATACTCAACCACACCAGCCGTGCCATGTCGCCCGTCCGGCCATGGACCATCCATGGGATCGGGCTATTTCCTTCGCTCGGCCATGCTGTTGAAAACCCCCCCCCCCGGCTGGGGGTTCCTGGCGTCACCACGGCTGTGCTACCTACTGACCCGTCTCCTCTTCCCGACGTCTTCTTCTGCCCGCCCCAACTTACACGCATCTGATGGCCAGGGCTGCCTTCCGAATCGCGCAACAACAAACTCTAGGACATCAGCCGTGCCCTTGACATCCAGCAATAGACTGTGTGCTGAGTACGGGTGGGTTGTGTTCCACAGCCATGTCTGGAACATAGCTAGGAACTATCTATCTACTATCTACCTCGATGCCAAGGTACGTGTGTCCGCCGGTAGTTGTGGTTGCAGGGAGAGGCGGCCGGGTCCGTACGTAGTAGACGCCACGGTGGTTTGCGTCCCACTACCGCAAACACACGTACCGCCTGCTCCGTGGTTGCGCTTTGTTTCTTCACCGCCCCCGCCACCAGTGCACATATATGACCACTTGGTCAACTACTTCCCTCAATAGCTGCAGCTGTTGCGACACAGAACCCGCAGGTCCGTGGCGCCGATCCGAAGGGCATTCGTTCATTCACCGACGCTGTGCCCTCATGACGAAAGCCGTCATCTCAGCACAGGCGAGTTCCCGTCGTCGTCCGCACCCACCCCATTGTGCCTCTGCGAGCCCGAGCCGGCCCTGGCTCGTACGGCCGCGCGCTCCCTCTTCCCCCGTTTCTCCCGACGGGGTGGCAGCGTTTGGGTTCGGGCGTCCGTCACGAAGAACCACTCCTGCCTCTGCCGCTCCACGGATGGCCTGACTCGGTCACCATAGCGTGTGGCGTCCGACGGCGGGTTTTCCGGACGGCCCGGTTGGCAGACGTGCGTTGATGATCCTCAGCCGGCGTCACTGAAGCTCAGCCGTCCATAGGCGGACGTCCCATAACCTTGCCCGGGGAAGAGGCAGGCGGCGAATCGGGATCCCCAGGCAACGAACAAGTGCCGTCCCATACCTGTCGGCTGTTGGGACCACCCAGGAGCGCCCGGGTTTCCAGAACAATGTCAAGCGTCTCAAGCTGCTTGACTTCCTCCCAAAGCAGACCCCAAACGGATCCATTCATGTAACTTGAGCAGAAAGCCCGGTGGAATGCGCAAGACCCATTGACTGCCGATACGATGAACCCGTAATGATGGGTATATTACCTACCTGTCGTCGTGTTCGCTCATCTACATGGGCGTCTGGAGAGCTTTTGTCCGTTGCGTATCGGCACCTGGCAATGCGGGCCGGCCCTGCAGATGCAGGGGTAGGGCTGACTCGGTAAATACATACTGAACCTCTTGTTCGTATTTTCACCTCCCGCCCTCACGGCGAAGCCGGTAGCAAACGGAAGCAAGCTCGGCAAGCAAGGTCTTGCTCATTTGTTTGGTCGTGGACGGTCGATTTGCCCTACCGGTAGGTTATGCTTGTCAAAACAACCACTTCACAGCTCTCTGCTGTGAGGTCGTCAACGGAAAAAGTCAGGGCCCCAGACCCTTCGGTGTGGGCGATGCCAAGCTTGAGGCACTGGTTCAGTATCCAAGCCAGCTCTTCTGGAACCCTGGAGTTGCCCAGACAAGAGAGGGGGTACATCCATAACTGCGCATTACGGGATGCCGTGACCGTGTCAGCAGGCTGTTAAAGCACACATTCATACCTCGACGGCCTCTACTTGTGTTTTCCAGGTCACGCCTTCAGATGCACCAAGACGGCCAACAAAAGCCCCATCCACCCCCGGGTCTGCAGTCAACGGCAGCATTCCTTGCGGGCACCTACTTGACCCTGACACCCAGATCAACGAGCAGGTGTTTCCATTAAGCTTCTCCTCTGCATCCTTCTCGTACTCGTGCCGGCCGAGCCAGTCTCGGGCCTCGAGGGCGCGCGGCTTGACAGTAAGTATTGACCTCTGGGGTCTTGCAGTGACTGCGTAGAAGAGTGAGGCGTGACGAAACGTGGCCGACCTGTACAAATTGCGTCAAGTACGGCGTGGCCTGCCCCGGTTACGACCGCACCCTCAAGTCTGTGGCGGGCAAACAAACACGTCGTCCAGAAGCGTGACCAGCGAGCCGTCAGAGGTCGTAACCCTAGTTCCTCGTCCTCCTCGCGCTTGTCTCCGACCTCGGCCTCCGCCTGTCCAGCGGCGCCGCGGCAGGGTAATAATACCCGAGAGGCTTCGTTCAGCACTTGCCGCGTTGCGCCCCCGTTGGAGACGGACAAGACCAAGTCCTGAGGGTGTTGATAAACACCGTTTCCCAGTCTCTGGGGGCCTGGTTCCGTAGTGCTGCACTTCACCTGGGTATGAAGCTCTTAGGTCAGTATAAACGTCACTTTGCCTGTTGTTTCACGTTCTCGATCCCGACCCGCGGTCGGTGCTAATGTATGTCCTTTGCAGTGGACCGGGCAAGCTGTTTTACTGGCCCTACAATCGCTGGGAAGGAGCTTGCAGGATGATGGTATCCTTGCATATTCGCGCTCGTTGTACGGTGGTTCCCTCCAGGTCTTATAGAAAGCCTTGAATCATCCGACAGAGTGGGAAGACGCCAGAAACACTTGCCAGTACATCACATCGCAGTGCACTCAGTCTATGCGGTACCGTGAGGAACGCTTCATTCCACCAGAGGCATCCTTTGCCGCCCCTGGCATGGCATCAAGGTATACTAATCTGTGCCCATAAGTTCGCTGCTATAGCCGTGCGTCACTACGAGGCAAAGCCCTCGGGCCGTTCCAGCAAACAAGAATAACTATGGCATTGACAATAGAAGTTATTCGAGAGAACAACAACGCCGAACAGTTGGATGAAGCATGCTGCGGGGGTTTTTAGATTGATTGAAAGGCGCGGTCCCGGATCTTTCAGCAACGACTGGGACAAGTCTATGCTGCTTGCGTTTCGACCCATCATTGTGTGAGTCCCCCTATTCCCCACTCCGTCTCCCGTGAGCCCCTGACAACTCCAAGATCGTTAACGACGTTTTCCAGTTGTAGAAATTGCTACCTGGCCCAGACTCGACGGCAGCCGGTGATGAGGCATGATGAACCGGGCCAAGCTGGGACAAGTGAAAACGTGGCCTTCAAAAACGAGGTTCGTATCGTCGACGACTATACCCAGATTTTTACGAAGCCGCCCTCGATTATCCTAACTTTCTTGTCTATTCTGATCCGTGGAGGGGCTCCGGACACGGTATGCTCGCTTTTCGTCCGCCGCTTCCCACTGTATCCGGGCCCTTCGTGAGGGAAATGTGCTTCGCAAAGGCGGCGGATGCAGTACACTGGGGCACTTGCAGCACCGCCAGTGGCACGGCACTAACGGCATATTCTTCCAATCTAATGGGTTACTGGGCGTCCACGATTGTGGTCGACGTCTGCCCGGGCGAGCGTTTCTATCGCGAGTACTTCTCAGAAGCGGACGCGCTGTTCGCGTCCAACATATTCCGCTCCATAGAGAGCCTGAATGAAGGCGCCATGGGACCGCTGCGTTGTGCTTACCCGGTTCGCGTGGCCTTCGAGATCGCCGACGGCAATATCCGGGATTACGTCCGAAGATGGACGGGGATACTGGGGCAGAGATACGGCGCGATGGCTATCTACGACGAGTCGTAAGTACTTCTCTCGACTTGGTTTTCTGATGGGTTGGAGTATCGTGGAACCTGACTGGACCTTCTCTCAGACCGCTAGATGACTTCGAGTCGCGGATGAAGGATTTACGCATCTGAAAGGCTGTATTCATGACCTGAAGGTTCATCATGAACAATAAATACCGACCCAGACTCATTTTTACAAGCGTCGAGTGCACCGTATTAACGCGGGCCGGCACGGTATGCGCCGTGTCCTTGAGCCGTTATGCTTATACTCGCCATCGCGAGCCGTCAGCAGCGGAGATTGTATTAACAGGCTAAATACTTATGCATGTTTCAAGAAGAAAGCCGGGGTATTTACAGTCACCTGGCCAACGGGAAGGCCGTAACGGTAGAGCTTGGGCTCGTAATTAAATCGCCGGCGGCTTCGAACCGGGGTTACAGGTTACGGGTAAAGATGGAAACTTGATCGTATTGTGTTAACTAGATTAGTAGCGGATAGCGAGGTTCCGTCCCTTGGGTATTTCCTTGCGCCCATACCTCGCCCGGCTCCCGAGTGTACATTAGTGATTGGCTGCCTCTGCCTGTCCTGCTCGATATCGGGAGGTTTGTTACTGAAAGAACCACGGAATGCAGTCATGGTTGTAAGAGGTCCACGGTCCTGAAGCCGCGGCCCACGTTGTTTGGTAGCCCCCGGTGACAAAGCATCACTCCTTCTGGCGCCTGAAAAGGTCGGTTACCGAGACGTCTCCGAACAGCCAAGAGTTCGAATGACGCCCGCAGTGTGAATACACGTTCGAGGTCGGTGACGAAGCAGAGGACTTGCGACTCTGTGTGGGTCGGCTGGAAGCAGCCGTCGCCCGGTCCTGGGCGCTGTCACCGGAGGATCCGAGGCCCTGGTATCGGCGTCAGTATACGTCCAGCGTCCCTGGGCCCTCGCGCCGTCCTGGGGCCGACTTTGTGATGGTGGCCAGGTTTCGTACCGCCGAGCTCTCTGACCCGAAGCTGTCGTTTCGGTTCCCGCCTGCAGATCCGCCAAGAGACAGAGGGGTAGGCGCAGGACGTCCGAAACCCATGACCGATTGTTGCCACAGGGATGTTGTCGCTCGGCTTCTATTCTTTGCGATGCTATTTGGTGCGAAGCAAGGGCCGTACCTCCCGAGAGGGTGTTGTGGGTGACTTTCCAGAAGTATCAGAGTGTTGGCTAGCGTCAGGCTTGGAAAGAATGCCCTCCAGAGGTCAGTGAGTACTTAGCTCACCAGGTGCAACGGTCTCATTTACGTGATCAATGGACCTTTCCGAGCTGCGGATGGCGAGTGAAGACGAGAGATTTTGGTCATGTACTTTGGGTCCAGCTATATAGCCCGTAGACGGTGCCCAGAAAGAGGTGTCACTGGGGTTGGACCCGGCTCGGGCTTCACCAGCTCAGCGCAGTATGCAATTGGACATGCCATTGACAAGAAGGCAAAGAACAAGGAAGGGACTCGACGGCTGCATGATTGCCTGACGGTGCGGCCAATGAGCCTACCAGCCAAGGCGGGCTGGCAGATCGGGAGGGATGCCCAAGGTCACACAGTAGTATCCGATGACTCTCCGCTAGTCTGCCACCAAAGGGACAACTGGCCAGCCCTACATGGAGGGTGGGGTATCAGAGAAACGGTCGTGGGCCATGAAAGACGGGGGCACGGGTCTAGAATTTCGTGGCGGATGGCGCCCGGCAGTCCAGCTTCCCCTGAAGACCGGCGGCTGGAGCCATGAAGACGCCGTGTCGCGCTGGTAGACCTGTCTGCCCCAGCCTTCCCCCTCGTCGTTCTCTGGATACATAGCCCAGGCCACGGGGCCTGGTTTCTGGGAAGCGTTAGTCTGGCGGAGAGAAAGATGAGGACGACTAGTCACCTCGGAACTGCCGTAACGACAGCCAGATCCAGGCAGAGTGATAGGGTTTGTCGTCGTTGGTTTCATCCGACTGCATGTTTGCATGCGTACTCGCTCCGCCGCCAGTAGTCCGCGGCCCAGGTGCTCCGTCAAGGTACATGTGGATGGGGCCGATCTGGTCCCGATCCAGTAGTTGGAGTACGCCGAAGTATTGGCTACTGCAGCTGTCGAGTGGAGATCCTAAGAGGACCTATTAGCGGGAGCCCCCGATGAGCCCGATTACTGCTACAGGTCATCATGTCAGCTTCAAAGCAGGCAACCATAGGCAACCGCGGCGGCGACATGGAGATGAGGAGCCCAATATGCAATACCGAAACAAGTAAAAGAGGAAACGGTCGGTGAAGGCAGTGACGGGCGACGTGCTGCCGGGCATCAGCATCCAAATGGAGAAACTAACTATTGGCGTCCTCTACCGCACTGAGGTCGCCTTTGGAAAAAGACTGGAGGCCCGCCCTATTTCAGCTGGTGACAGTTGGCGGGAGAGTGGCAGAGAACCAGGCTGCCGCTGTCTGGACCGCGGGGCTTCTGCACGGGGATCATCTGGCCTTGGCAAGCCCGCCCTGAGCCGGAGCCGCATAGGGCTGACAAACTTACGTCGCATGGTCCGCCGGCGATGACGATGTCGCGAATCCGGGGAAGCTCTCCTTTGGGGGGGTATATCGAGGCCGAAGCTCAAGAGCGCGAGACTCGCGACAGCTATCCTGCTTGCGGTGCCCGGGCGCCGAGCGTGACCAAAAGTGGTCAATTCCATGCTACAAAGCTACGCGACTCGGGAAACAGAGTCAAATAGACCGTTCCTGAGCACGGGGGATGAGTTTGGTGATTCGCGGCATGACAGAATGGTCGACTTGCGCGCGCGGGCGCGAAAGTGGGAAGCTCCTCGTGGTTTGGAGACGCTCCGGCAAATTTGGTGTTGACTGGGCACTTGGGGCCGTAAGCTGATACGGGCCACGAATTTCCGCCCGCAAAACGCGCTCAGACCATGGGCAGTGGCGCCCTGTGATTGGCCTAACTGGGCCAGAGCGAGGAAACGGCCCCTGCATTTCTTCTCCGGCGCGTCCAAGCTGGGCGTTGCCTGGACTTGGGTCAGTCACTCGCTGGAATTCCGATCCCATCCCATTCGTTCACTGACCATCCGCACCCGTCCTCCTCCTCGTAGCCACATCAATCATCAGACATCACGCTGCATCGTATCTTGCATCCTACCTACCCCGCTGCGCTCGCCGTACTGTCCCGTAGCTGCGGCCTTCGCGTCTTACCCACCCGCAACCCATCGCGGCTCCCGGCCGTGTGCTCGTCAGCTGCCAACACCATCGCCATCAACACGGTTATCACCGCCAACCAGCTTGACTTCGATCTTCATCATCGCGATCCTGCGCGTGCGAGCCGCGCCGGCTTTTCCCACCAGGTACCTGATACCGCGACCCCGAGTGGCTTGCTCGACTGTCTGCACCGAACCGCATATCTCCCCCCCCCACATTCATGGAGTAGTTTTCCGGTATCCCGGTCAGTATCTGGACAAGTGCGCGACTGCGTCACGCGCCGCCGTACTCGCGTCTGGTCGTGCCTATAGGACTCACAGGTAAGCCTTCCTATGGGCGCTGTCAGCGTCTTTCGCTCTGTCGTCAGCTAGATGCTGGGTCCTTGAGTGGTGGTGTCCGTCTATGTTTAGCTGTTCCGGGTAGAAACCTGGCATCGGACCCAGGCTGCCACGAGGGCCCGGCTTCAGTAATCGCTATGCACAGATGGTGCTTTATAGCATTTCAAGAGAAAGGGACCCGTGCCTGGCCTTTTGATTAGTTCTCTCCTCTCCTGTACAGGGCACAGTCCTACTTCGAGGGCGCGCCGTACTGACTTGTTTTTTGGGCCCAAGCTACACCAAGTCCGTTTCGTCATTCGGTCTCGATAGCGCAACCAGTTGCCCAGCATGGCTCCTAAGCGAAAGCGCGACATCCTCGACTTCGACCCTAACAAGTCCGACTCAGAGGATGAAAACTTCGAGCCTGAAGTCGACAGACCTCGGTCTTCCCGCAAGAAGTCGCGCGCCGCGAAGCCCACGAGACCCGCCGGTCGGCCCAGGAAGAATAAGTACCGCGGTTCGGACATCGAGGACGATGAAATTTCCGAGAGTGGCCACGAGGATTCTTTCGGCGATGATGACGGCGGTGAGGACGAGGACGAAGACGAGGACGAAGAGCCCGTCAACGAAAGAACTGGCCGTCGCGTAAGGAAAGCTGCTGTCAAAAAGCCAAATTACCAAGAAAGCTCTGGTGATAGTGACGTGGGCGACACGGACGGCAAAGATGAGCCAGTCGGCGGGACCCCCCAGAAAACAACACCGCGCCAGAGCCGCATCGTCGTCCTCAATGTGCCTCAATCCATGCGCAAAAAAAGCCGCGACGCTCAGGCTGCTGCGTCGGCCCCCGTTCCGACGCGCAGGAGCACCCGTGCTCGTACCGCTGAGCTCGATGCCGAGGACGAACTCATCGAACTTTCCAACTCGGGAAAACATGCAAAACCTGCGCGCGGCTCGAGAGATGTCAGTCCCGAGGCTGCTATGCGCAATAGCCGAACCACGCGGAGCGGAAAAGTACCAACCAAGGCACCTGTGCCAACCATAGAGGAGGCCACTCAGGAGAGTAGTTCGCAGCAGGTTGACGCAGAAGGCGACGACGAAGTCATGGAAGATGCCGCTGAAGGGAAAGTCGAGCAACCAGACAGCGATGACCAAGTTGTACAAACGGATATTGTCCCGGCCGGCGGAGACAATCCTAGGGAGACTGTCGAAGCCAATGAGGCCGAAGACGACGACGAGGATGTTCCAATCACACGGCGGACACGCGCTGCCAGAAGCGCCCCGGACGATACCATAGGGGACTCGGCCGAGCCCGAGACGGCGGAAGCCGGCACTGGCACTGGCAGACGTTTGACCCGCCGCGCAAAGAAGTCCCTCCAAGAACCCAGCAGCGACTTCGAGCCGGGAAACGAATCGGGCGAAGACAACGAGTCTGGCTCGGAAAAGGCGAAAGGCGAACAGGAGGATGACGCTGCATCATCGTCGAGCAACCGCCGTGGCCGGCGAGGCGCCAAGGGCAAGGAGCGGAGCGCTAAAAGGTCCCGGCAGCCCGACGATTCGGGAGACGAGGTGGAACTCGACCAAGAAGAGCTTGCCGAAGAACTCCAGGATCTTCGAGAAAGTGATCGCTCGCGTCGACGCACGCGCCGGCGGTCAACACCGATCGAGTACGAGGTGGTCAGAGAGCGTCGCCGAGGCCAGCGCGTTGACTACGCGATCAAACCCCTCGATCAGCTCATTAACGAACCCGAAGAGGAAGAAGCCGCCCCGACGCCGGCTCGCAGACGTGGCCGTGCCGGAGCGGGCTCGGCCTGGGTACACAACCTCCATACCATCGCCGGGCCATTTGGTGGGGTTGAATCTTCGGGGCCGGGTGCCTTGTTTGCCGGACCCTGGGGTAACGGCGCCGCTCCGGTGGGCGATCCCGACAGTAGTGACGATGAAACCGCTGCTCGCCCCAGCGCAGCCGGAAACGCCGGCATGATGCCGGCTTCAGCAGCTCCTCTCGGGGCACTTGGTGCTGCGAAGCCCCACAGTCTTGATGGCCCGGGTGTCACTGGCACAGCAGCCCCCAATGTCGGCAAGGTTAAAGATCAAAAGGCTTATGCTGACGCTGACCCGCTCGGTGTCGACATGAATGTGGATTTCAGCAAAGTGGGTGGTCTGGAGGGGCACATCGACCAGCTGAAAGAGATGGTGCAGCTGCCGTTGCTTTACCCCGAACTCTTCCTCAAGTTCCACGTCACCCCCCCGAGGGGTGTCCTGTTCCACGGACCTCCCGGTACCGGAAAGACGCTCCTTGCCCGCGCGCTCGCCAACTCGGTAGGCATAGGGGGCAAAAAAATCACCTTTTATATGCGAAAAGGCGCAGACGCGTTGAGCAAATGGGTTGGAGAGGCCGAAAAGCAGCTGCGCCTCCTATTCGACGAGGCGCGGAGAACCCAACCAAGCATCATCTTCTTCGACGAGATCGATGGACTCGCGCCTGTTCGTTCTAGCAAACAAGAACAGATTCATGCGTCCATCGTCTCGACCCTCCTCGCGCTGATGGACGGAATGGACGGCCGAGGACAAGTCATTGTCATTGGTGCGACCAACCGTCCCGACAGCGTAGATCCTGCGCTCCGAAGGCCTGGCCGGTTTGATAGAGAATTCTACTTTCCGCTTCCAGACGTGGCTGGACGGAGGGCCATACTCGAAATTCACACCAAGGATTGGGGTCTGCCGGATGAGTTCAAAGATGCCTTGGCACGTGATACAAAGGGCTATGGCGGTGCCGACATGCGAGCGCTCTGCACCGAGGCCTCTCTCAACGCAATTCAGCGGACCTATCCCCAAATCTACTCGTCCGAGGACAAGCTGGTTGTTGACCCTGACAAGATCACGGTTCGCATGGCCGACTTTAGCCTATCCAAGAAGAAGATCGTGCCCTCATCCGAGCGATCTTCGGCGTCGGGTGCCAAACCACTCCCCAAGCCCATCGAGCCTTTGTTGCGAGATCAGTTCAACACTGTCAAGGCCACTCTGGATGACGTGCTACCCCGCCAGAAGAAGACCACGGCCCTCGAGGAAGCCATGTTTGAATCGTACGAAGACGACGACTTCGGCTTCGGCCGAGAGGCTCTCAGCGAAGAGTTTGAAAGAACGCGTGTTTTCCGACCCCGCCTCCTAATTTGCGGCTCGCCTGGGATGGGCCAGCACTACCTCAACGCAGCTGTTTTGCACTACCTCGAAGGCGTGCACATACAAAACTTCGACCTCCCCACCATCTTCGGGGACCACGAGGTGAGAACAACCCCTCCTCTGCTGTACCGCAAGGTAGACTAACCCCCCTTGCGCAGAACTGTGAACAAGTCATGGTCCGACTTTTCGTCGAGGTGAAACGGCATAAGCCGAGCGTCATATGCATTCCTAACGTGGACACGTGGTACTCCGCAATGGAGGGTGCGCCCCTGACGGCATTCCTAGCGATGCTCCGTTCGGTCCCACCGACAGAGCCCATCCTCGTTCTCGGAACGGCCGAGTGCGAATTCAAGCAGCTGGACGCCGGCCTGAAGAAAGATATATTTGGGTTCTCCCGCAAGAACTGTGTGGAAGTCTCTCGGCCTGCTAAAGTAAGTTGCGCTGGGCTCAGGAGACGCCGGACTTACTGGTGGCTAACAGCTCTCAGGACAACCGCCAAGAGTACTTCTCCATGATTATATCGCACCTGCGAAGGTTTCCCAAAGAGTTCCCCGACCCGGCCACGCGGAAGAAGCGGGTTCTGGAGAAGCTCCCCATGGCCCCCCCGCCAGCACCACGGGTTCCCACCAAAGAGGAACAGAATGCGGAGTGGCTGAAGCACCGCCACTTCCTCAACCTGATGAAAGTTCACCTCCAACCCATCATGGACCAGATCAACCGGAAGTACAGGAAGTTCCGGACGCCCGTCATCCCGCACAGCCAGCTCAGTTATCTTTTCGAAGAGCGAGAACCGCACCACGTCCGACCGGATGTGGAGGGCGCGATACCGCGGCCCTTTGTAATTGCAAAGGACAAGGATGGGACGCCGGGACTTCGCTCGACAGAAACGGGCAAGTTCTTTTACAACCTGGACATCGGTACCATTGAAGAGCGACTTGCCAACGGGTACTATTACAAACCGCAAATGTTCCTGCGTGATGTTCTCTCCCTCGAGAAAGACGCCAAAGCCAGCGGTGATCGGGAGCGCATACTCAAGGCCAGCGAATTGGTTACGAACGTGGAAGTTGACGTTAACGATGTCGCCACGAGGTTGTCCTACATCCCTTGGGATGAACTCTACCAGAAGAGAAAGCAGAAAATGGACGCTGATCGCGAGAAGGCGCTTAAGGAACAAGGCGCGCCGCCGGCCGTCAACCCGGACATGGCACACGAGAACGCCAATGGAGAGGGGCTGCACACGACGTCTGCCCACTTCCAAGTGATGAGTCCTCTCTCCAACGGCCACGAGGAGGGCGCAACGACGCAGCACGCTACCAGCAACGGGACGTCGGTTCCGTCCATGGCAGGGCCCGACGACGTGCCGATGACGGACACCAACAGCCAGACGGAGAGCAACACTTCGCCCATGCAACCGCCCTCTCAGTGGCCCCGCATGGAGCCCCGACCGCTCAATCTGTCGACGCGGGCCAGTGCTGGCGATACGACGCAGACGTCGCAGACGTCGGCGATGCAGCCACTGACGCAGGGTGTATCGCCATCGGCCCTCGCAAATGATGGTTCGACGAGCAAGACGTCGGATCCCTCGCACCGGTCATCCAACTGGAGCACGCAGATGACGAACGGCGGCCATTACGAGCCGCACTCGAGCCCTCTGGACCACATGCCTGACACACAGCCCGTCTTCCCCACAGCCAGCCAGGGCACGTCCAGCGACGAACCGTGGCCGCACTCGCAAGCCCAAGGAATGGCGCGAGGCATCATTCAGGCGCCCGGCTACTCGAATGAGGCGCGGCTGCAGGCTTCACCGGCCAAGTCATCGCAAGCCGCGAGTATGGCCAGCATTCTCAACGAGGACGACTTGCAGTCGCAGCCGCAGTCGCAGCCGCAGTCAGGCAGCTCTGCGGCGTCGCTGCAGGTGGAGCTTAACGAGAATGCTGCCGTTATCTTCCTGGAAGAACTGACCAAGCGCACGTCGGGCTGTACGGTTGAGCAGCTGGAGCAGGTGACGCGAGAGCTCATGGCGGAGATTTGGCGGACGCGCGGCGAGCACAACCGCATGAAGGTGCTCCACTCGGTAACGAATGTGTTCAATGAGGCTATTGACGACATTGAACAGACGCAAAAGGTCCAGCAGTCGAGCCAGTGATGTGGGATTCCTTTTTGTATGGGCACAGCGGGGAGTTGTGGAACGGATGCCTGGACGAAGAGAAGGGCACTCATCGTGTGTTGGATGAGGAATTCCTGTACTACCTACTTCTTTTCATATCCGCCACGCCTTTCTTTGGCTTGGCTCCTCCCCCCCCCCCAAAAAGAGGTGCGCAGGCGAGCCGTAGGAGAGGCGCCCGGCCATGATGCGACCTGTGTACATTTTCGCGAGTGTGGACGACCCATCAGGCCACTCGCCCCGTTACGTCCACTCTTGTATGCCGGCCTGCAGTATATGATTCATTGCGCAGGGCGTTTTCGAGCTAGGACGACCAATGGAACGGCGGCGTCTATACGAAGCAGCACCGCCAAGGCTGGGCGGTAGTGCTGACGACCTCGCAATCTTACATCCGGGGGGTTGAGTCGCCGTCGGACTATAGGTATTATTGGATGGAGAAGTCGTATTTACGAGGTGCGTCGACGTGACGCGGGGGAAGGTTGCGGCTGAGGATGTCGTGAGGGGCAGCTGGCCTTAGTATGGGGCGAGAGCAGGTAGGATTTTGCAAATATATAAATGGGTATGTGCAGAAAGCACAAGGCTCCGGTGAGCGTTTTCTTTCATACCTCTGGCTCTAGCAATACCATCGATTATCACTGCCTCGTACCTCTCAGCTCTCTTCGAGTAATCGGTTTCCTGTCTTCGGTACAAGTACGCAGAGGAGCATCGGACCTCCGGGACGCCATGGCAGACAACACCAGCGACAACAACAACTCGGCCCCGCCCAAGAGGAGCAAGAAGAAGCCGTGAGTGCCTCCTTAGTTTGTCTTCTTTTGGGACTCTCCACTGCGCTTTCCCCGTTTCCCCGCATCAACTCCCATATACTTCCAATATGTCTGAAGTGTGGCGTACTTGGGTTGGGATGGTGTTGTTGCTTCCCGCAGGGCGCTGACCTTGCCGTTCCTCTCCTGCACAGCCAGGAGGTGCTGTCGGCGTTTTGGGACAAGTTCCACACCAAAAACCCAGGCAAGGTCACATCGATATTCCCACGGAACCTCTACCAAAACGTGCTGCCGCCCGTGGACCAGCGCGGCGCACGCTCGGCTCGGAACGCCGCTGAGAGTTACGAGGCTGCCGCCAACGAGTGTCGCGAGGTCATCGCGCGCATCCGCCGCGAATGCATCCGCACCAACGAGAAGTTTACCGATCCCGACTTCGACATCGAAGGGGACGAGTTCCAGCGCAACTGTCTCCAGGGCCTGGTTCGCCCCGGGGACGATGCCACGGGCGCTGGCGACGACGGCGACGACGAGACGTCTCTCCCCGCGGCCGGCCCCCGCACCGTGAAGCGCCTGGATTGGGTCTTTGAGTCGCCGCAGTTCACCATCAAGGGCTATTCCAGCTCCGACATCCAGCAGGGCAGCGACGGCGATTGCTGGTGGCTGGCGGCCATCGCGACTATCGCTCACCGCAAGGACCTCAGTGGGAAACCCCGCCCTTCCACGCCCCTCCCCGTGTCTCCCCGAACGTGAGCGACTACTGACCCGCTGCACTCGCCGGTAGTGAACAAGGTCTGCGTGGAACGCGACGAGGAATGCGGCGCCTACGGTTTCGTGTTCTACCGGGACGGCGAGTGGGTTCCGGTGGTGGTTGATGACAACCTGTACCTGACCTACGAGGATTACGCCAGCGACAACTACAGCGACGCCTCGGGCAAGAAGGCCAGACAGTGGCGGGAACGACAGCAGACGGGCTCCGAGGCGCTCTACTTCTCCCGCTGCGAAGACCCCAACGAGACTTGGCTGCCGCTCCTCGAGAAGGCCTACGCCAAGGCCCAGTACGTACCCGTGCCGTCCCCCGGGAGGCCGGGGTTGCCGACGGGCTGCCCGTGTCAAAGACGCGTATGCTAACCGGGCGCAGTGGAGACTACGAAGCCATCGAGGGCGGATACGCAGGCCAGGGCGTCGAGGACTTGACCGGCGGCGTGTCCACCACTTTGGTCAGCAACCGCGTCTTGAACAAGGACAAGCTCTGGAACGAGCTCCCCAAGGGCGACGACGGTGATGGCGAGTTCGTCTTCGCCTTATCGGCTAACTGGAACCCCAACCAGAACCACAAGTCCGGGGTCGCCCTCTGCCACGCCTACTCCATCCTCGAGGCCAGGAAGGAGGTGGACGAGGAGGGGAAGATCTATCAGCTGGTGAAAATCCGGTAAGTGACGGGCCTCGAACAACCCAGCTCCCAGACCCCTTAGTAACATCGAGGCGCCGCTTAGGAACCCCTGGGGCCGCCGCGGGTACGACGGCATGGGCGAGTGGAGCGGGCCGTGGTCCGATGGCTCCAAGGAGTGGACGCCGTACTGGCTCAAGAAGCTGGGCCACACCTTCGGAGACGACGGCGTCTTCTGGATGTCGTACAAGGACATGATCGAGACCTTCTCGCTCATCCACCGCACGCGCCTCTTCGACCGCGAGTGGACCGTGGTGCAGCAGTGGACGAGCGCGCACGTGTCGTGGGTAACTGGCTACCTGCTGGTCAAGTTCGCCATCACGGTCCACCGGAGCGGCACCGTCGTCATCGTGCTCAGCCAGCTGGACGACCGGTACTTCCGGGGCTTCGAGGGCGAATACGCGTTCGAGCTGCACTTTGTGTTGCAGGCGGCGGGCGCCGGCCCCGGCCCCGGCGAGCACGTCTGCCGCGTGCGGCCCGCCTTCCGGTGGGACAGCCGGTCCGTGTCGTGCGAGGTCGACCTGGCGCCGGGCGCGTACGAGGTGGTGCCCAAGATCACGGCGACGCGTAACGCCGGCGCGCAGCCCGTCGAGGACGTGGTCCGGCGCTACGCCGAGCGCAACCCGCAGAAGCTGCGCCAGGTCGGCATGGCATACGACATCGCCCACGCCAAGGGCGGCGTGCCCGACGAGGACGCCCTGCTCGAGCAACGCAAGGCCGCGGCCCGGCAGAAGAAGGACCGCAAGAAGGAGAAGAACCGGCGGAAGAAGGCGCTGGCCCGCGCCGCCCGCCACGTCAAAGAGGCCCAGGAGGCCCTGTCCGAGGTCGTCAAGGGCGACGACAAGGCCGCGCCCGGCGGCGACGCCGCGGCGGGCGCGGCCCCGCCGGCCCCCGCGTCGCAGCCTGACAAAGACGCCCCGCCCGCAGAGCCGAAGCCGGAGCTGGCGAAGGCGGCGGACGACACCCAGGGAGCTGCGGCGGCTCCCGTCAAAACCGAGACAGAGGCGGAGAAGAAGAAGGAGGAGGAGGAGAAGAAGAAGGAGGAGGAGGAGAAGAAGAAGAAGGAGGAGGAGGAGAAGAAGAAGAAGAAGGAGGAGGAGGAGAGGAAGGAGAAGGAGGAGGAGAAGAAGAAGAAGAAGGAGGAAGGGGAGGAGGAAGAGGAGGGAAAGACCGACGAGAACAAGGAGGACGAGGCCGAGGACGAAGAGGAGAGCTCCGACAGCTCCGACAGCGACAGCGACAGCGACAGCGACGGTGCGGGGCCCGAGCTGTCGCCGTGGAACGCCGTAGCCGTCGTGGGTTTACGCGTCTACGCTCGCGACCCGGATGTTGCCATCTCGCTCATCAAGCCGACCGAGACGGATGAGGTGACCAACCTCACGGTCGAAGGCAAGCCTGCCGGCGCTACGCTTTGACCAGCACTTGAACAAGGGCACAGGTTGAAGTCGGAGAAGTTGGAAGAAAACTTGCTTGTGGGAATCATTTTACTGCATCAGATACGAATAAGAGCAAATCCGTCACTAAGCTTGACTCATAATAGCTTTTCCTCCCGCAAGACGGAAAACTGAAACCCCCGAACGCCATTGATGGACCGTGGGTCATTATAATACACTGGCACCAATGGTGCTTAAGAGAAGAGAAGGAAAGCCCCGTCGGCAGAATACCCGTCCTTAGGCGGCCGAGGGAAGCGGGGGATACAAAGATTGCTTGGGCGGGGTGTCCACGTCCATGTCGTTTCCTGACGCCGAAGACTTAGGGGACTCGGCATCGTACTCCTTGCGCTTGAGGCGGTCGATGACGTACTCGCGCAGGTACTCGATAACACGAACGTTCTCCAGCCACGCCTCGTACGCCTGGTCTTCACGGCTGTCGCCGCTCGCCTCGGACTCGGCGGACGGCGAGCCGACCGACGAAGGTGCCGACTCGGCCGGCTTAGGCGTCGTCGAGGCCTCACGCTCTGGGGCCGGACGAGGTCCCGAGTTAGCACGCTGAAGCATGCCGCCCGAGTAGCGTCGTCGGGGGTCGGAGTCGAACGAAGGGCCCAGGGTCGAAGTCGCCGACTGGCCGGGGTAGCCCGTGGTGACGGCTGGCAGCGTCGGGTACAAGCCGGACGCAGTAGAGCTGTGCCGCGTAGAGGGCGAAAGACCAGTAGACGAGGCGCTCGGCGAGTGACCAGACGTGTACGACATGTTGCTCGACGGCGGTGTTACGGCCGGGGTGCCGTTGGAGTGGGTGGACGACACGGCCGTCAGGGGCGAGTGCATGCCTGCCTGTGAGTAGGGAGGAACCCCGGACGGGGCAGCCGCCGAGTGCGGAGGAGAGTGGCTGTTGCGGTAGTTCACGGGAATGTAGTGCGAACCCGGCTGGTGCACGCCGGCCGCGGCTGCCGTGTTGGAGCTCTCGTAGACGGTGCTCTGCATCTGCTCAAGGACCTGGTCGATCTGGAGGAGATCCGACTTGGTACGGATGTTGGGCATCGGGGGCAGGACGTAGTGCTGAGCGTAGGGACCGTGCGACACGGGGCCGTCAACCCCCACGACTGAGGGCGCAGCCATGTACTCGCCCAGGGGGCCGGCATGCAGGGGCAGGGCGCCGTGCAGGGGAAGCAGCCTCTGGCCGACCGAGTGGTACGAGGCGGGGTCTACGCCGCGGCGCTTCGCCTCGCCGAAGAACTCGTTCAAGGCGTCGTAGGTGCGCTTGCGGCTGTCGTACTCGGCGGCGGCGTGGTAGCCCATGTGCTCTCCTCGGCCACCCAGGGGCTGGTAGTACATGGCACCGCCAAACGAGGGCGCGTGGTGCTGGTAATAACTGCTAGGATGGCCGCCTGGGTGAGGCTGGCCGTAGGCGGCCGAGTTAGTACGCATGTGGCCGTTGTGGTCGTAGTAGCTGGAGGGAGCTGAAGGCGAGTTAGCCTCACTGTTGGGAGACAGGGGCGGGTAGCACGCCCGACCTACCCTTGGACTGGGGCCGGTAAGCGCCGTTCATGCCGCCGTGTCCCTCGGGCGACCGAACCAGGACGGAGTCATCGGCATGGGTCTTGACATGCTTCTTCAGATCCTGGGGCCGCTTGAACGACTTTCCGCAGAAGTCGCATTTGTGCGGCTTCAGGGGGACGTGTACGCGGATGTGCGACGTGATGTGGTCACGCTTGACCGTGGTGGTCCGGCACGAGTTCCACTGGCACGTGAGGTTCAGGTTGTTGGTGCTCTTGCGGCCAACATGACGCTCGCAAATGTGTTCCTGGAGGGGGGAGGGGAACGTGTTAGGCCTGAGGGGGGGCTCGCGGGAGTCACGGCGGGACTTACATAGAGGGTCTCGGCCGTGTTGAAGCGCTCCAGGCACGAGTTCCAGCGACAGACGAGAGTGTCGTCGGCGGCGGGCGTGGCCGGGGTGGCGGCGGCGGCGGCGGCGGGCGTGGTTGCGGCCGGGGCAGCCGAGGCGTTGGACTGCGACGTGGCCGTGGTGGCCGTAGTCGAGGTGGAGGGCGCCGGCGTGGTGCTGGAGCTGTCGCCCGACGACGTGCTCGGGTTGTTGCCCTCGCTGGCGGGCGTCGTGCTGGTGGCGGCCGACGACATGGCGGGCGAGTGCGTGCGGGCGTGCGGACGTGCGTGCGTGTACGTTCGCTCACTCACTCACAGGGGCCAAAAGGCTGGGGCTGGGCGCGTCGCTATACCGCAACTGGCCGGTCGGGCTATGGGGACGGGCAGACGGGTCTGGGCTAGCCAAGTCCGCCAAGACCAAACGATACTTGGGAAAAGGTTGGGCCGAGCCGCAGGGCAGGGCAGGGCTCACTTATACAGGAACCACCGGGGTGAATACTTCGAGTCGGCACGGGCAAAAGAGACGGGCGAGGAGCGTATTCTTCTGCTGCTGCTGCTGATGCTTCTTCTAGTGCCGCAAAGGAGGGAGTTTCGGAGACGGCCAGCAAGATTCGGGGGGGGGGAAGATTAACAGCCCGGCGAGAGGGCGCGTTGTCGCTCCTTATTATGGGCATTGGATTTCGACGAGCTGGGCGACTGCTTGGCCTGGGAGTCTTGGCGAGCTTGGCGTTGCTTGGCGTGGTCGCACTTGCCTCGCCATCATTGGGCGGCGGGGAGGGGGTCGCGGCCCTGATGTAGACCTGATGAAAGCGACCCGAGGCGCCGCCCGTTTCTGGTGGCAGCCCAGGTACCTCGCATCCGTGCTCCCCGCGCTGCCAAGAGAAACTAAGTCACCGCCAAGACCGCAGCGCCTGCTGGACAGAGGAATTGCTTGTCCCGGTTTGCCGAGTTCTGGCGGCCTGCGCCTGAGCGTATGTCGAGTCGAGTGGCCAAGGTGGCCCGGAGTGGTGGGAGGTTCTTTCTCGCACCTGCTGATTGAGCATGTCGTTTCTTCCCATTGCGCGTCGCCTTTCTCCCGGCCCGTCCAATCCCGGCCGAGCTGGCTGCTCTGCTTCATTCATACGGCTATGGACACTCATGTGTTTCTCCCCTTGCGGCCCGGGCTTATGCCTTCCACCTGCTCCTTTTGGGGGGTTGCCACTGCGCGCCCTGTGCCGCCAAGTGCACTTCCGTATTGCAGGCTGGGTACGGAGTACTTATAACCTCGTAGCTACAGTAAGTATCCGCCGACTACGGCTTCCAATATGAGGAGCCGGGAGGAGTGAACGCTTGGCCCGGCCTCTTGGGGCGCGCCCCCCTCCCTGGGGGCCCTATCGTGCCCCTCCTTGAAGCAGCAGCAGCAGCGGCGGCAGCAGCAGCAAAGCGGCAACGGCCTCAGCAGCAGCCAGAGCCAGCGCGGGCGTGTCTCCGTTGTGCCCCCCTCTCCCCCCCCTCCCGGTGAGAGCCAAGCGCTAGTACCCACATTGACTGGCTCGCTGGTCTTCGCCCGCCACCGTAAGGGGGGCGGAGCAGTCTTGGTGTTTTGATCCTCTGCTCCGTATCGCTTGGCGCTCACTTTCCGCTACCAGCCAAGAATCTCCTCTCCGCGATGATCTTGGCATTTCTGGGCGTGACCAGGAGCGCGTGCCTCGTCCCGTTGCCCAGTCCCAGCCCAGTCCAGTCCCTCGGAGAGCCTATCGGTTACAGGCACACACGCGCACTCTCCCTATCTCTCCCTCCCCCCCTCCCTCTCTCTCTCTCTCTCTCTCTCCCCGTCCCCTACGGGCAAGGCAAACGGTTCGAGCCGCGATTGACTCCCTCTTTTCCTCTCTCTGTCCGAGCCGGACCAGTGTGGCCGATACCTGGAGGCTTGGCTTTCCCTAGGCGCCCTATGCTCCCTACCGGTACGCACACCCATTTCCCCATGCCCGTCTTTTCCATCCGGGTAGACTGGAGCCTCCTGGTCTGAAGGGTGGATCCCGGCACCGTTTTGTTCCTTTTCTCCTTCTGTCGGCGACGCACCTCCTGTATGCAATTGTCGCGAGGGATGCAACGCGGGAGATTGAACCCTGGCACCCACGCAAACCCCAAACAAGCGCGTACTGGGGACCTCATGACGGCGAAATTCGCCGACTCATTTCTCCGTTTCCCGCCTGCCTGCCTGACCTGTGGGTGCAGAGCCGGCCTGTAGCGGCAGAAGCTTATGTGCACTTTATTTGGGACTACTGATGACATGGTGGCCGAGCCGCCAGCCTCTCGTCTGCTCGCTGGCCGGGCTTGCCTCTCCCATTCGGTCAGCCTGTCGTCTTTTCGCCACTAGGCCACCAGGGCCAGTCATTTCAGTCGGTGGAGCGATGGTTGCCGATAACTCCAGAAAATACTTGGGCAGACGTCGGTCTGGCCAACTGGTACACACACTTGTCTCTTATCGAGTACCACGCCTGGCCAACTGTGGCATACTCGTCCGTTCTTGAGTACCACACCCGGCCGCCCGGTAATGGCTGTCGGGCGAAGCGGGCTGCTCTGAACTGGACAGCTGACAAAGCCAAGGGCCTTCCGTTTTCCCCCGGGGTTGCCCTCCACTCGTAAGCTGGGGGCCCTTGGCAACGACTCTTGGCATCGGCGACGGGGTCCGGCCACGAGCACGACAGCCTGACCATCTGAGATGAGCTCATTTCACTGCTGCGTTAGCCTTGGGTCGCCTCAGTTCTCGCCGTGGCTCCTCCAGCCCCGCGGGCGCCCATGATTCTCATGTCGACCGCCCTGCCTGAGAAGTCGGCGAATAGCAGCCTGGCAGCTTGCCCAAGACGCCCAGCTGGGCGGGTGCTGATGGCAGCCTACACATGCGGACAGGTTTGATACTCGTACGGCCCGTCTCTCTGGCGGTCGCATTGTATCGCCCATTGGTCCCAGGTCAGCGGCCAGCTCGTGCTTTATCCTACGTACGTGGGCAGTGTTTTTGCGTAGCAGGGAGTGATTTCGGAAAACCGGCAATGTCTGTCATGCAGTGTTCGACTTGTGCTCTTCCGATCCAAGAAAGTGGTCAACACTCACGTGCCGACCACCTGCAGGCTTCTCCCCCTTCCATTCTGCAGCGGCATCCCCTCGACCTCCTCCGCAGGTCTGGACCGCCAGGACCCCATATCCCCGCCAAGACCCCCCTAGACAACGGCCGCTTAGCCGATTGTGACGCGCACGCCGTTGCTGCTCGGCTTCGGCATCGGTATGAACATGTCGTGGTCGTACAATACATCCTCTCGGGTCGTCTCGAAGAGCCGCATGCGGGGCAGCACGCGGAGCGCAAGCGCGGCGAGGGCAATGTGCAGTTCGCACAGAGCAAGGCTAGTTAGAAATTTCCCGTCGTCAGTTTTGTTGGCATCAACCGGGACGCGTATCAACGCCCGTTGCGGGGCACTCACTTTTGTGCTATACACTGCACGACCCGGGCGTCAGCATACTTCTTCGAACGGCAGCCGCCAATCCCACCGAGTCGCACCGGCGCGGAAAAGGCGCGGTGGAAAATGCAGACTACTTCTGAAAAGTCTCGAGGGGGGTGGTTGCTGCTTACCTGTCGACTGCCTTTGGAAAAGGCAAACATGCCACGCTCGACCTCCCTTCTTCGCTGGTCCTTGTCGTCGAGCCAGCGTTCGGGAACAAAAGCATCCGAGTTGGGGAAAACCGACTCGTCGTGGTGAGTGATGACGGCGGACATGCCGACGGCATAGCCTGGCGGTACGATGCATTCAATGGGCTTCTTGTTCCACTCACCGCGGTAGACGAGCGTCTCCTCGGTGGCTACGCGTGCCGTACGAATGGCGACGCCGTACGAGAGGCGCAGGCCTTCCTGGATGACGGCGCCAAGGTACGGCAATTTCTCCCTGTAGGGGCAAACGGTCAGCGCTCGTCAATCACACGGTACCATGCTGGGGGCGGCGCACAGCTCGGTCCACGACGGCAGGTGACGCGCGTCCGCAGCCACGCCCGACGCCGTCAGTTCCCGCTGCAGTTTTTGCAGCAGCGCGGGCTTGTCGAGCAGGTGGAAGGTCATGACGGACAGGGCCCAGCTGGTCGTCTCGGTGCCGGCGCCCACGATGGCGAGAGCTTCGGCCGCCAGCCGCTTGCCGTTCTTCTCGTGCGCCTCGAGGTCGGAGCCGAGGAGGGAGCCGAAGATGGTCTCGCGGCCCAGAACGATGCCGGCGTCCATGTCGCGGCGCGTTTGTTCGATCTGGCGGGGCAGGTCGATCTGCAGCGTCCGCACGAAGAGCGCGATGTCCTCGGGCAGGTAGTCGACGACCCACTTGGCTATCTCGCTGAGCCCCCGGAGGAAGGGGAAGAAGCGGAAGAAGAAGACGGGCCGCAGTGTCGCTTGCGTCGGGTCCCGGAAGTTGGGGTACCAGCCCGGCTGCTGCAGGAGGCCGAAGGACTGTCCGAAGGCGTAGGCCGAGATGGTGTCGGCTGTGAAGCAGCTGTAGGCGACGGCGATGTCGAGCGGCGCCTGGTCGGCGCAAGCCAGCAGCTTGTCGCAGAGCGCCTGCGCGTACCCGTGGATCTCCTTTTCCAGCCGCGCGATCATGGAGCGCGAGAAGAACTTGGCTAGGGGCATCCGCCTTAGCCGGTGGAGGTCGTGGTCGCTGGTGCCGAACATTGACACCATCAACGGCGACCCGTTCACTTGGTGTTGCGGCTTGTCCCGCTTCCGGCCGCCCACGGCGTAAATTTCGTCACTGAAAGCGGCGTCGTTGCAGTGCACCTCGTTGGGGCTGATACGGACCACAGGCCCTGGCCGTTTTCCCTCGTCAGCAAGCGTCGGCTTACGGGGGAGAGGCCAGTTTCCTCTGGCCTCCCGACGTACCGTATTTTTGGTGCATCTCCTGAATCCGTCTCGTGTACCGGCCGAACCGGACGACGTCGTAGTAGAACTCGGGCAAATACGTCGCCGCCGCCAACCGGGGCCCCGGCAACTTTACCACCCAAAGTCAGTAATTTCCCAACGCCGGTATTCTTGGATCGAGTCGCAGAGCGGTCTCGGGCCAGAACAACAGGAACAAAGAACAACGGGAGCCACCACGGGAGGGATTCGTGATGGGACGGGCAACAAGGGCACCTGCTGTTGCTTACGTGACTTAGCGGGTGCAAAGGCGATATGTTGTAGATGGCCCTGACGGTCTGGTATAGCACCCACGCCGAGGCAAGGAGCAGCGCATTTCTCGCCGTGAGCACCTCGGCCGCGCGCCAAGCACCCGGTTCTGATGAGGCCGGGGAGCTGGTCATGGTGAATCGATTTTCCTACGGAGGCCGAGATCGCAGCGATATGCCTCGAAAGAAACTACGAAGAAGCAAAAGCAGGCCAGCGAGCGAGGCGAGAGGCACCTTTTTGACAAGAAGAGAGAAAAAATGGCTTCGTAGACCCATTCAGCGCTATCAAACTTGCCTGCAGGTCCCCCTCCTCGACGGAGGGGAAACGAAGCTAAAACCACCGCTCCATCAGCCGCACTGGAGATTTATCCCACCGTCGCCCCGTTGGCGCCGACGCTGTGGCCCTATGAGAGGCGAAGCCGGGTCGGCCCAGGTTGGGGCCAAGCACCCGCCGTGGCAGGGAGCTGCTGTACGTGGCACGCGATGCTGCGAGATGGTAACCGCGTTGGGGGGGGGCGCACCGTGAAGGAAGGGAAGGGGGGAGGGCGGCCGCTAGAGAAAGCGGCGCCATGCTGTGCCCCGGGCAAGCTTCCGGGAATCCCTCCGATACTATTGACATGAGCTTTGCCAAAAACTTGTGGATTGGAGGGGGGGCTCCACGGGGGTAGGCCCTGGTACGCCAGGAGGGGAACCTGCGGATATTGCACTCCATATCCTGCAATTCCGGACGATTGGGCCAGCTTGGCGTCCTGGTTGAGATGAGAGAGACGGCTTACGGAAAAGAGGGCCGGTGTTGTTGTCTGTGCCAGGAACCTGGGAACCGGAGACGACGCCGTCGCCTTGCCAGGAAAGACGCCATCAGCGCCCGTTACGTCCGCCTGCTGGAGCACCCGGCCGTGGACGCAAGGTGTTGAACCCAACCACGCGTCATGGCGATCAAGGTGATTGATGGGTTGTGGTAAACTCCTTGCGTGCCTAATGTGGAGCCCTTTCGCTCACACACGAACCACGTACACACACATTCTCCCTCACTTCCACCATACACGCGCACACGCGCGCACACACGCACACGCATCAAGTCTCGTCAATTTGCCACACAGTAAGACCCTGCTTGGCTGACTGTTGAGGGCCAGAATCTCCTTGGTTGGTGGCTCTCTAACTCATCTTGTTTCTCATTGTTTTCTTAGTAAGTGGCTAGCAGTTCAGCGCCCGTCCGTGGCACCGAGCGTACGCCGATGAAAGGGTATCGTGTGCGTAAGGAAAAGGGGGAAGCAACTGGGGCGTCCCCAAAACATGGCCGTCATTTCGAGGCCTGCGCTCTGCCGCGCATTTGTTTCCCGTTCTGAAACATGCAGCAGCATGGCAAGCCTGCCGCTGCGGATATGCCTCGGCATCGTGCCCATGGAGAAAGAGGCCGGGACGTACCAACCACGATCACAAGAGCACCCGCCCTGGCTACGGGGCTTACGACGGGTGCCCAAGAGGGCGAGGCCGAGGCCGAGACCCGCCCGCCCGCGCGGTCTCACCGTCCTACGGGGCCATCTCTCCAGCCCAGGCATCTACAGCGTCGACGCTACGCCGTTCGGCACCGCCCGCCCGGCCTCCTCGCGGCAACGGGCGCACATGCACCAGCCCCCGAGACTGCCACGGGCCCACTCTCGGCGTTCTTGCACTGGGAGCGTAACATCACAGTAGTGGTTGAGGATTTCCTCGCCAGCTTTGATGCCACCCGGTCGGTCTCCCACCACGCGCTTCTCGACGGCAGTCAGCACCATGCGACCACCCCATTCCCATGTGACGTTGGGGTCGCAGTCGTGGTTAGCGAGGCACCAGAAGGGATGCACAGCAGCAACGTCGGGCCTGCCGTCCCGTGGGTTCTTGCGAGCCGACGCGGTCCCGCGGAATTTGCTATACAGCGTGTTGAAGACCCAAACATCGTGCTCCGCCAAGGTCGCATAGATGTCGACATCCATCTTCTCGAGAATGTGAAGTGGGGTTTCTATATTGTACTCGAACGAGAAGGGCAGGGTCCACTCTGGGGGAGGACCGGCGTTTGGAGACAGGTCGATCTCGTTCCACTTGGTAGGGACGAAGTCGCCCCAGATGTACTTGATCTGCTTCACCTCCAGCGGGTGTATTTCTTGGTGCGTGGCCATGGCCAGGACCCGAGACAGGAGAAGCAGATGGAGCGCCTCATCGGCGTCTTTTGCATCCGTGTCCTTGGCGATGGAATCGACATCCTTCTCACAGACGGCGGGATGGTAGAGCTCCTGAGCTTTATCGAAACAAAACTGGCCGCAGAAGACCGTGTCGTAGCATTCGGGACAGTTGACGGCCTCGGACTCGCTGCCCAGCGGCGGGAGCTCGCCGCTGCAGGCGTCGCAGACGGTGTCTTTGAGGCGGTTGTTGGCCGTGACCAGCGAGTACTCCTCGAGCACCGTCTCGCCCGGCGCGATGTCCGCTGTAGCAAAGACACCCAGCTGGCGGCACGTGGGTATGACAATGCAATCGTCCATGGCGCTCGCGTTCTCCAGAAGCACCGGCAGGGTCGCCACCTGAACTGCACACTTGGGGGCCATGGTGACGAGTTCCTCGTTGAGGGCATCCAATGACTCCTGTGCGAAGCGGTCGGGCTCATGCTGGTTCCAGGGATAAACCTCCCTCCGCACCATACCCCACGCCGGGAGGTCGCTCATGCTCGAGATGGCCCGCCGCACGCGGCGCTGGCCGACAGTTTCGATGTAGCCGCGGGCGTTGATAAGCTCCTGGTTCTGTGGAGCGGCGGCCAGGCCCCGCTCGCAGAACTTGTAGGCACTCTTGAGACAGCCACACAACAGGAGGCCCATGGACAAGAGCTGGTAGCAGCGTACAGCCGCCAGGTTGGCCAGCAGAGCCGGGCCCTGGGCGTCCATGCTGACAGCCAGGTCCACGAGCTGGCCATGGTGTAGAATAGGAGGGATGTTGCCATCGTCGTACTTGCGCAGGGCGTCAAGGACGCGGTCATGGTACTCAAAGCTGCCATCATGCACCTCGTCGGTCAGCATCAGGGCGCGATAGGCATCGCCAGCGGCCAGGTCGGGGTAGGCGAGGTTGGAGTGAACCAGGGCACGCCTGAGGTACAGGATGAAGTCGTAGGGATCTTGGGCCAACTCGTCGGTCAGCTGGCGGCGCTCCTCGAGCAGCAGCTCGACCCTCGAGTCGCTCTCAGTGCCGTCACTCTCCATAACGCCGGGGTCGGGGTCGGATAGATGACTGGTGCATCGAGCGCAAGCGGAGCGCTACCCAGATGCGGCCGGTGCAGCCAAGCGTGTTTTTTGCGGAAGTCAGGAACGGGTCAAGGGACGGGCAGCAGCCTTATGCCGTCGAGGGCGCGCCGACGATGCCGACTCCTGATAGAGAACAGTGCGGGCCGGAACGCCAGGCAGCGGGGCGGGGGGCGGGGGACAAAATATTTGGCGATGCGAATTTTGTCGCCGGCGATGGATGGGATAGTTGCGTCCAACGAGAACAGGAGAGTCGTCGGTCTAGGTCCCAAGGTCTAGGCCCAGGTCCAAGTCCAGCGCTGACCGACCCACTTCTCCGTCTCGCTTTCCCTATCTCTCTCTCTCTCACCTTCTATCTCGCGGGGCGCGTGAAGAGGGACAAAGTAGGTTGCGCGCAGCTCCCGCGTCCCGTTGGTGGTGTGGAAGTGGTGGGGGTGGCAGTGGTAATACTGGAGGAGGGATGGATGGATAAACCCGGCAGGCTTTCGGGAGGTGCAGGTACTCGGTTGGTACTTCGAAGGGGGCAGTCGCAGGGCAGGGCAGGGCAGGTAGTGGGATAGATGGGATGAGAAGAGACGGGCAGGGGAGGAGGCAGTGGTGCAGCCCGAGAACACGACAGGGCAGGGCAGGGCAGGGCAGAGCAGAGCGGGAAGAGCAAAGCACGACGGGGAGACGGAGCAGGACTAGAGGAGCAGAACAGGGTCCTGGATAGATGAAGGGACAGAGGAATGGGGGTGGCGACACCGCCTAACAGGTGAGCCTGTACCCGTACTCTGCGACCTCAGGTACACTTTTGCTCCTATTCTTTTGCTGCACAGTCAGCCCTGGTGACTGAAGAGGAGGGGGAGGAGGAGGTGGAGAGGAGGACGCGGTGGTTGTGGTGTAAGTTGCGAGTGGTGGTGGCCTCCCCGATATGGTCGGTGCGTCTACCTACTCTACCTACATACCTTCCTTTTGTAAGTACTTCAATAGTAGGTATGTTAAGTAGACAGAGCTGCACGAGCAAGAGGGACAAGACGGGAGGCGATCAAGGGTAATACAGCATCACTTACCAACGGCGCACACACAACTACAACATGTTACTTCTCATGTCACGACGAGAGCGGTATGGAATCCCGGGAGATTGAGTGCATACACGCTTCCAAAGGCTTCCAAAGGGACCAACCACCCCGCTACGGGATGTCGCTGCTTATTATTAGACACGTCGCCGAGCTGAACCGATGAGAGGGGGGCAAGGAACGAATGCGTGTGGGCTTCCTGGCGCCGGGAGACCGGATTCTTCTTCTCTCGCTCGCAAGAAGCGAGAGCTCTTATCCGCCGTCCCGCCAACGGGCCCTGGTACGGGCCAAACAGACAAGGAGGGCGAAAAAAGCAAAGGAACTAAATTGTCTAGAACCCTGTGGCGTGGGCACCAGTAGGAAAAGGGCAATGATTGACCCGGGATCGTACCTTGGTCGTGACTAGGTGGATGGGATTTTCGTCTTGTGCCATCATTTCAATGCGAGAATTCGCAATCGCTCATTCGGCGCAGCCCATGGATCCCTCATCGCAAATTCGGGCGTGCCCTGAGCGGCCTGGGCCTTGACGACACATGCATTCTCGTCATGCCACACACGCGCCCGCGCACGCATGCACAATATTTTCCCTCACCTCCTACCCCTCCTCGCCCCTCTTCCATCCCCCCCCCCTCTCGTGCCCCTCCCCAAAGGGCGTCAACACTGAGCTTCACTTTCGGCAGCAGAGAATCAAGGCAACGCGGGCATCCGTGACAACCGTAAATACCTCACAACCGCAGGACGCCCCGTAGACAAGTCGTTCCATGTGGCAGGCCAGGCCAGGGCTGGCAAAGATGTAGCTACCCCTTGGCGCGTACAGACAAGGTACTCCATATGTACCCAACCCTTGCTATTGCTAATGAAAAAGCCGGTGGCAAAAGATTTTTCAGATTTTCAGGGTTCTCTAGGGGTCTCGTGACGGGGACTCTTGTCCGGAAGGGGCAAGAGGGGCAAGCAGAGGCAGGGTATCGGAAAGATACTGTGTAAGCAGGATAGAGATGGTCTCCCTGATGACGTCGGACCTTGTTCCCGACACAGAGGATAGGACCCCGACGACCCCTCTCGACGCTTTTGCATCCTACTTATGAGGTACTTTGCACAGGACTTTTACTTCTATTCATCTACACCCCCAGCTCTATAGTGGACGGGGTCTCTGCAGGAACCGGGAGCGAATTATCACTCGGCACTCGCACGCAAACGTACGTGTACTACGTACAACATACTGCCAGCCGGGTCGGATGCATAGCCGGTGGCCAATGGTCAGATGTTTTCAGTTGACGATGCCGATCACCACCGATTCTGCTATACATCCTCGCCAGCTTGCTGGCCCCGGCTGGGCATCAATGTTTCAATATTCAGGCTACTGTGTACATGGCGATCAGCCGTGGGACGGGGAATTGTAAGAAGTGCATCCCATGTACGATGCAGGGACCCGAGTCAGGACGTGGAAAGCTGTCGCCGCCCTGCACCCGTTGTCTGGCTGTCTCCGGGTGACTAGTCGTACGTAGCAGGGCCAGACTCGCCCGCCGGGTTAATGCCTCTTAGCTATCTCAACTGGCTCAAAAGTTGTGCATTTTAGCGCCGACCCACCTATACAAGACAGAACCTCCTACTACAAGCACTTGTTACGTATAGTACCCGGTTTCCCATATGAATTACTGCGTGTTAGAAGTACTCTAGGAAGTCCCTGCTCCTGAATCCAGCCACATCCCCCATAGAAGGGTCCACAAGTTCGTCGATAACTGCCAATTCAACCACCTGGCAAGACATACAGCATGGACCACACCGTAAGCCTATCTTTGAGCCTCACTTCAAGCCAGCCAGCCAGCCAGCCAGCAGTCCATCCAGCAGTCCAGCGATCCTCAAGGCAGTGCCTCCACGTTTGACAGCGTCCCGGAACCTCCTACAAGCCCTGGTGGCTCGGACGGGTCCTCTAAAAGCGACGAGGTTGTATCAACCTCGCTAGAGACGAAGACGAAGAGTCGCCCCTTCCTAAGACCTCAACACCATGCCAATTATCGTGAGGCCCAGACGCAGCATAGGCTTAACTAAGCGTTCCCTAGCTGGCGACAGACCCCTGTCCCTGGAGGCCAAGTACTACCTTTCCTCATGCACTCTTGGTGTGGCGTAAGTACTCTCCAGCCCCCGAACCTTAATACGCGTCCACTGATTGGGTCAATTAAAGTTCAACCAAAATGCACAACTTTTGAGCCTGTTGAGATACGGGATGGATGCTGCATATTTCGTACGGACTAAAGTGTATACAAAACCCACGCGTGCCGCGTGGGCCACGACGGAAGCCGTCGGAAGAGACGGAAATCAAGAGCAACTTTTCACCTCCGGAACAAAATTTCGTATCGTGTCTGCGTGTACGTATACACGACCCGGGTGGGATCTCCTTAGCGGCGGGTGCTGCGGGCCACAGATGCGACTCGAGCCGCGATCCATACACGGTTATCGGCTGGGGGCATGATCTAGCGGGCTGACGGCAGACACGCACGCGCGGGCGTGCACGACCGGACTTTTCTCCGGTCCAGCACAAAGCAAGTATTGACCCCGGCAACCTGGACGGAAAATGAACGCTTCCCACGTTGCGGCTCTTCCCGATACTCTCGGCATCTGTCTTATGTATGCTGATTTGCAACTAGCATCCAGCGCATGAACGAGTAAGACACACCACGATTATCCGTGGCCCACATGGATAAGAACAAAAACATTTGGGATTGTTATACCAAGGTTGATAGTATACCGAATATTCATCGTCTTGCACCAACTTGGCAAGGACTGTCAGGGACCCACCCATCAGGGCCGTGGCCGGGTATCGATCGCTGTCTGTCCAAGCTTCACTGACAGATGGCTGGTTAAACATGCCGCGAGGGCGTCCACATCACGTCCACCCACTGGGGGCAGAGCCCGGGGACCTCCGCACCCGCCGCAGCGTCTGCGCACCGTCGGGAGGTCGAGGCGAACAGGTGACGCGTCGCCTAGGCCGACTTTTTGCTGGCCGCGCCCTCCTCTTGCATGCCCTCGCATCCAGTGAGCTTACCCGCGACTTCCTCGGCCTTGCCGTAGCCGTCCCGGGTGGGTTCGCGACCCTCGCTGGCCGCTTTCATGGTTTCCACCGCATGGGCCTTGGCCTGCTCTCCCGAGCTCTGCCAGGCCTGCGACCCCGTCACGCTTCCGATGGTGGCCTGCAAAGATGAGATGCGTGTCAGTACTGGGCAATCTCTTCACAATGCGCGACCTTATTGCGCCCTTTCTCCATCTGGAAAACGAACCTCGGCTGCCCCCTTGACGTATTCGGCGTGGCCGCCGATCAGACTGGGTTGGGTGTTGTTGGTGCTGTTGCTGGAGGACATGATGTGTGTTATTTTCCTTCGATAAGCTGACAATCTTGGAGGCTTTGTCGACCGTCGTGATGTCCTTGTATAACTGTATACGATGCAGTGAGTGAGTGTTGCTTCATGGTCTGTTCTCCTCCTCCGTCTCTTTCGTTGAGTCGGGATCACTTACAACGTGTGTACCTACTTACATTGTACATTGATGACGTACTTGAAATGGTGACGTAGTTCGATTCTGAGACATGTGGGGTAGCAAGACTGTACCTGAGCAACCCGGCTGGAGCTATGAGCCACCGATTGCGAAAAACCTCCCTTGAGCGGCTTCAGCTTCTCTGATGAGAGACGGGCCTCAGCTATCACGCCCTCCCCCCCTCTCTGTTGTCTGCACCACGTTGTGTCGGAGACCAATTGACATACCGAGAGCTCGGCAATCGGTCTAGCAATTCATCGGCTGTGATGCCCAGTTGGAAGACCCGCATCTGCGCTGATATTCGATATGCTGATCGGACGAGGACTCAACAGCATGGCAACTAGCGGTGCGGGTCGGCCGTTGAAGCTTTGTTGGTCCCCCAGCTGACCAAGCGAAGAGCTAAAACAAGCCATCGGGAAGCGCGTCGAAAATGGAGCCGGTGAAGGGGCTTGGAATGATGTAACGGGGAACACGCCTACGGAAGCTGCTGTTGACCCGTCGGTTATTTGTATTTACAAACAAAGGGGACCGGCCAGCGAACCTGAGCTTTGGTTCCCACGAACTGCCACTTCTTCCCATCTTCTTGTATCGTTCTGTCCAACAGCCTCACCCACACACAAAAAGCAAAGACGAGAAGCACACCGGCCTCCGCCATGTCGAGCACCATTGGAATGAACTACCCGGTGCTTGCGCCGTTGCTGCCCGTGACCGGCAGCTTCGCCGTCCCCTTCACCGCCTACTTCTCCTTCCTGAGCCTGCGCGTCGTGCAGAACCGCCTCAGCGAAAAGCAGTACCTGGGCGACAACTCAGCCAAGACGGCCGACCCCGAGGCCCGGAACACGAACCCGCTGTACCTCGCGTCCCGATGCCACCAGAACTTTACCGAGAACGTCCCGCTCGCTTTCGCCCTCGCCGCCACTGCCGAGCTCAATGGCGGCAACCGCAAGATCCTCACCGGCGCCTTGAGCGCCCTGTTCGTCTTCCGGGTCCTGCATTCCGAAGGCCTGATGTCCATGGGCGGCAGCCTGAGCCAAGGTCGCCCCCTCGGCTACTTCGGCACCATCGGCACCATGCTGGGCCTCGCCGGCTACGCTGCTTTCCTCGTCAAGGACTACTGGCTGGGAAGTCTGTAGGACGTCGGGGGAATATCCAGTCATCAGCAACGTAAAAACTAATAATAACGGCGGACGGGTAGCTATACATACACATGCACGTACATAACACTCTTGTGTCATCTTAATACTATCGATTCGCACCACTGTACCCGGCCTCAGCGCTCAGTGTTATGTTCTCTGCCGTGACTGCATGGCTCCTATGCTTCTTGAGGCACACCGAATCATGATCTTCACTAGTTTTGCAGGTGGTTTGATGGATATTATCTAACATGAAGTATACATTCGCACGTCTCTTATTGTGAACTCTTAAGTGCCTATGTAAACAAACCTGCAGCTGCAGATGAAGCGAATGCGCATCCATGCGCAGCTCCCCGAGCCCCCGTTTCCTTGGTCACAGCCCTCTGATTTGGTGTCACTATTTGTACCACTCAAGCATTAAATATGAGGCTTGAGCTCCTCACCTTTCGGTGCCTCCCAATATCCCTGGTATGTTTTTGGAGATATTGCACGTATCAGTCAATTGCCCTTGTCTCAGTGTTTCTTCAGTGTAATGGTAAGCGAACAACAAGATGGACGTTCTCAGGTCCGTATACCAACCCTCTGATGCAACGCTCCTTGAGTCAACTGACATAAGCCTCTCTTTTCGCCGTAGCGTTCCGCTTATGCCAGTTAGAGCTTCGGTAGCAATTTCAGTACAACACCAGACTTTACAGTTGATGCGAGAAAATGCATTCCGTATGAGCACGAATGGGAGAGAAAAGGTGTATCTTGACTTTTACAGCAGTTCAACAAGCCATAATGTTGACCGTAAGGGGCAACGATGAAAAGGAGCGTAAGTGCGATTACATGGACTGCAGCCGCGTGGTAGCGAATATGGGATTCTAAGATGGAATAGGAAATAAGCAAGCAATTCCACATGTTTTACGTACCTATCAGTTATAAGGGGCGAGCCGCCAGACTGTAAGCTCCTGCTATCCACAGCACGTAATCCTAGCCTCCCCTCTGCACTCTGCATTGCCGAGAAGTCTCGGGTGTTAACCGTCAAGGCTACTCGACATCTCAAGACCGTCCTGGCCACAGAACTGGCAGAAGAGCCCACAGAGGCACCGAGAGCAGCAGATGGGGCCACTCCCAAATCGAAGACATCTTTTTCACGGACCGTGTCATGGAAACGACGAGACTCCTGAAGCATTTACCCGTCGGCGAAGTGCCCCAGCTGGAGGAATTGGAAGAGGTGGATGGACGAATTAGAGGTAGGGATCCCCTTACACCTCATCTCAGGTACGTACCTCATCTGCTGGGGGTCGTCCCGCTGCCCCTCCCCAGACGCTACTTTGGAACTGTGACGAAGCTCCATCGACCCCCCGCCATCGTTCACCTTTCCCGCTCGTGATCCAACCACTCCCTCTCTCATCTGAATATCCAACCAAACAAACCCCACGGACGCCCGCACTTGCCGCCTCGCCCGGTTCTCAACCGCAGACACCATGTCCGGCCCTACCGTCAACCAGATGGCGCCACCGGGCCATATCACATCGCCGAACGAGCCCTTCCCGACGCCCGAACACCTCGCGCAGGCCACACGCCAGCACGACCAGGGCAACTTCACCGTCCAGACGCGGCGGCTGCCCATCTCCAAGGCCCCGGCCATCGCCGCCATGGAGAAGGGGCTGGGGATCCCCGTGCCCGAGATGATCTTTGGCGACAACGTCGTGGCGCTGCGGCACCGCCCGACGGGCTGGCGGTTCGAGTTCAACGCCTACGACGCCCTCGACGCCGTCGACAAGACGGACAAGAACATGCTGCAGGTCCCCTACGCCCGCGAGTGGAGCGCCTCGCGCGAGCAGGCGACGGCCGGCATTAAGGAGGTCGTCAAGCCCTACGACTGGTCCTACAGCACCACGTACCGCGGCACCGAGGCCCCGCCCGCCCCCGACCGCGCGCTGCGCCCGTCGGACAAGCCCATCCCCATCGAGCTGCTCAAGCGCCGCGACCCCATGCTCTTCTTCGACGACGTCATGCTCTACGAGTCGGAGCTCGACGACAACGGCATCAGCATGTTCAGCGTCAAGGCCCGCGTCCATGAGCACCGCATGCTCCTGCTCTGCCGCCTGTTCATGCGCCTCGACGGCGTCGTCGCCCGTATCCGGGACACGCGCATCTACGTCGACTTTGACACCGACGAGGTGATTCGCGAGTACACGGCCAAGGAAGGCGGCTATGGGGATTTGAAGAAGGTAGGTGGCTGGACGCGCCCCCTGCGATCCCGTGGCCATGGCTGACGGTTTTCAACAGGCCTTCCTCATGTCGGGATTGGCGCCCGACTCCATCACAGTGGCCATGCGCGATGGCAACCAAGTGGCTGAGATGCTGCCCGTTGTTGACCATTCGCTAGAAAGTGTCTCACTTAAGCCGTAGACGAACACGGGTCGCTGACAGGGGCAACGAAGCGAACCCCCCAAAAAGTACGTGATGCATCTAGGCTATAGTCTATGTCCGGCGTGTGCCTGGCCCGCTACGGGCAGGCTGGAGCGGGTGGCTACGTGCGCGCCGGTGTGTACACGTCATTCACCAGTGTAGGAAACACTTGGGACTCGTGGAAACGGCGGGAAAGGCACATGCTGCCAGAGGCCGCGCCGCACCTAGGGATCAAATCGGGGCCGAGACCCAGCGTTCGCATGTCCGCTTCATGATAGCTCTTATCGCTTAAGCAAGCATGCTGGTTTAGAAGGTACCACACTTCCCGACTCCTTCTCCCCACCCCCCAAAACAAAAAGCGCTTTTCGTGCCCACGAGCAGCAATCAACTAACCGGGTGCCCAGACAAAACCATAAGGCTGACCTAGTAGATGAAGCAGCCAACTCCAAGAGCGCAACTCTGATGCCCTTTGCTTCGCCTGCTTAATGGTTACAGCCCAGCTACCGGCCGTCCCGAGGGGAGCTGCTCTGTGCCATCTCCTCGTATTCCAAACTCCACTTGTCAACTTCGGCAAATTTTCTAGAGGCGTTCTTAAGCTCCTCGCCAACTTGTGACACCGTCTCCTCGCTGTTTTCCATCCCCACTTCACGTTCGGGGCGGGCCGCATCATCGTCGCCGTTCTGGTTCTCCTTGTCCGATGTGCGCCCGTATGTCCGTTTGGCGGGCTTGGTCGAGCCGGCCGGCCGTTTGCGTTTGGGTTGGGCCGGCCTGCTGGTGGTTGCACTTTGCTTCCGGTTCCCTGTGCGTGACGACGATCCTCCAGGCTGTCGGCGCGAATCGACGTCGACATAGGAGAGCTCGTCCTCTTGGTTGCCGAGCGCCGAGGTGTCAACTTCCTCTTCGGAATCGTATGCCCGGTTAGGTCTGTGGCGGCGACGGGGGAGGAGGCTAGTCAGGTCGGCGGTGGTGAGTTTGGTCTCTTTGGAGACGACTTTGCGCGTCTGCCTCGTGGTTTTCTGGGGCGGCGGCGATGGTTCATCGTAGTTGGGAGAATAGGTGAGGGACGGTGGTGATGACATATCGGAAAGGTTTTCGACTTCGCGAACCGGCGTTCTTCGCAGTGCCTCGGGTGCGCGCCTTATGCGGCCTCGGGCAAGAGACCGCATAGGTGGCCAGACAACCGCATCGTCCTCGGAGGAGTCACTACTCATGGGTGGAGCAGCATCTTCATCAAGCACAGGCGTGGGCGGCCTCACAAGCTGATGCGGCAGCGAGTGTGAGGGCGACGCAATGTCTGACAGCTCCGAGTCGTCATCATCCGGAGCCATGGGGTTCTCTCGGAACGGCGAAGAGCGGGGTCTCTGCGGATGCGCTTCGGTAGACTTGCGTTTGCGTGTATTTGCACCCGAGGCTTGTGGTTCCGGCTCATCACCAACGGCATGTCTCGATCGCCTAGATGAGCGTCTTGGGGGCGGAGGCGTAGACGCAATTTCGGAGCCGAAGACGTCCATTTCATCTCTTTCCCGCTCAGGCAGGGGTTCAGCTTCAACCTCGTCGTTATCTTCTTCTTCTTCTTCTTCTTCTTCTTCCGCTTCTTCTTCATCTGTCCGGTTCTCCAGGTCCGTGTCCGGCTCTGGTCTTTGTGCGCGTTCCTTCTGAGCCGTGCCCAGAATACTCGGCTCCCTGGCTCGCCTCCTGAAGTTGGCGATGTTAAAGGTAGTGCTGTAACCTGGTGTGGTGGGACCGGCACGGCTGCCTGGCCTAATTGGACCATCATCGCGGCTCAAGAAGCTGCCGGCACGCGGCCGCCGCTTGAGGTGGCTCGCCGACAGAACCGACGTGTCGAGAGATCTCTGGGCACTTGCGGGGCCCGCCGTGTTTATGGTGGTGTTCAGGTCGTCGAACATGGAGTCATCCAGGTCCAGACCCGAAATGTCGGCCATTCTGCCGCTCTGCAAGGGCGTCGCGGCCGCGCGCCGCCCGAACTCGACGTCGTCGGCGCTCTCCTCCTGCGGCGGGGGGGGCACGCCCACCGACGCCGAGGCTGCGCTGTCGAGCGAAGGCAGTGCAGCGTCGCGCGTCGGCTGTTTGGCCGCCTGGCGGGCGTTGGACCGCAGTGACGCCCGCGTCGTCGTGGCAGCGGCCGGGGCGGCCTTGGCGTCGCGGTCCCGACGCGCCTTCTCCTTCTCGCGGTCACTTATGTCGTAAATGTCGGTGCTGGGGTCCGACGACAGCTGCGTGGGCGCGGGCGCGGGCGCGGGCGCTGGTTCTGTGGCAGCAGGCGCCGCGCGCGCCGACGCGGCCCGGGTTCGCTTGGGGCGCGGCATGGCGGTGCAGAGGAGCCCTGCTGGAGGCGCGTCCGGGGTACCGGATGCGGCGAGAGAGATGGGAGAGAGGAAGAGAGCAAGAGAGGGCTCTCGTGCCTGAACTGCGCGCGCTCGACAGGAGCTGGCCGAGATGGGACCCTGGTGGCTTTCGGCGAAAGTATCACGGGACGAGCGCTGACCGGGCCCAGGCTTTGTTGTTGCTCCGGGTGGGCGGTCGTGACGGGATAAGTCACGAGAGACAGCTTGACCAGGTGGGAGTGTGAGGAGAAACGCGGGTACAATTGGCAGCTGGAGGCGCGTCGCGCGCTGGGCCAATGACAAGACGGGCATGCCCTGAGCAGGCCCCACAAGGCTCATGTTTGTATTCAATCCGGTTTGTACAACCCAGTAGGTACATCAATTACCTGCCGGCAGGCCTAACCTAAGGTTCCTAGAGGTGCTCGTCTTTAAGCACCCTTCGCTTCCCGTGTTACGGGCCGAATCTATGTGCGTGTCATGGATCTGGCCGAGGAGGTTGTTTTTCTTTGTCAATCGTACACTCCGTCTCTGGTGGTATCATGCATATACACACAAACGTACAGCTCGTATATCATACAGCGGCAACTGCGGCAGCCGCAGCAGTCGTAATCCTCAGCCTTTTCCGCCCCTGCGCGTGCTTTGCCCCCCTGTCTAGATCAACGCCTGCCCCATGTACATGCTCTCCCTGACCTCGGCCACGACATCTCGTTTGTCGTCCCGACCCACGAGGACGACGCCGCGGCCTCGCCGTCCCATGCGTCCGGCTCGCCCCAGCCGGTGGATAAAGTCAATCGTGGTGTGCGGCACGTCGTACAGGATCACATGCCGGACGGCCAGGGTGTCGATACCCCGGGAAGCCAAGTCGGTTGCGACAATGACCTTGGTGTTGGGCAGAGATCGCTTTCCCTGGACAGTGGGCGTCGACGACGCGTCGATCTTGAGCGGCTCCTTGGTGGTGAAGGTTTCTAGCATCTCCGACTGGCGCTGCTCGGAGGTATCCCGATGCAGGGCCACGGCGTCAATCCCCTTGGAGACCAGGTAATCAGCAACCTCCTGCGTCTTCTCTCGCTCGTTCACAAAGACCATGATGCGCTTGACGTCCACCTCGCCCGCTACTTGGCCTTCGTGGCGGGCGGAATCCTTGCCAATAGACCAAATGGCGTCCGCACAAGCCAGGTCTTTGTTATTCCGGTATGGGTCCTTGGACACGTCGACGACGCCCAGTTGCACGCGACGCGGGATCGCGTGCAGGTTGGGCGTGGTGATGCGGATCATGTCCGGGAACTGGGTGGCTACGTAGTTGTCGAGTCGCTTGGGGATGGTGGCCGAGCAGAGAACCAGTTGCTTCAGGGACGGCAGGGCCCGGTCCAGGATAGACGTGGTCACGGGAGAAAAGCTGCGGTCAAAGAGCGAGTCGGCCTCGTCCACGATCAGATGAGAGACGCGGGACAGGATGTTGGGGTCCGAGTCGGCCATGGACGCCAACAGGTGCGGTGTCGACACGACCAGGTCGATGCCCGAGGGAGAATACATGTTCCTCTGGATCACCCGGGCCGACACGTTGGCCGAGAAAAGATCCGTCTTGAACTTGGCCACGTGCGATAGCTTCTTAGCTACAGCGCCCACCTGGTCCACCAGCTCGGCCGAAGGCACCAGTACGACCACTCTCGGCCGCGCAGTCGTCGGGTGGGGTTCGAACTCCCTCGGACCGGTGTAGTCGGGTGCCTGCATAGCCTCCCTCTGCGCCGCGAAGTAGGCTCGGTATTTGGCGATGGCCGGGTCCGCTGCCTCGGCCCTTTTCAGTGCGTCGACAGCCGGAGCCAGGTAAGCAAGTGTTTTGCCGGAGCCCGTCTCGGCCGCTAGTAGAAACTCCTCTCGTCCGGCGCTCTGTCTCTTCTTTGACCGGCCAATTTCCTGCCCGATCAGAGCAGGAATGGCTAGCCTCTGCACGGGCGTGGGCTTGATGTCGACCATGCCCCGAAGCACCTCGTCCGTGATGGCTGTCTTGACCTCGGGTAAAAGATCGAACTGGTCGAAGGACTCGACTGCCGAGATGCTGTCCTTCATTCGTGCTCGGTGGCCGTATGAGACAGAAGCTAACGAGCTCTGCATTTTCATGGCCTTGGTCCTCCGGTCGGGCTTCCTGTCCCGGCCGCTGCCACCCTGCGTCCTTGACGGGGCGGGTTCGCCGTCCCGGCCGCGGAACGATGTTTGGTTCATGCCGGCGAAGGGTCCTTCGATGCTGCGGCGGGGTTTCTCGCTGTCGCGGCCGCGGCCGGGTCGCGCAGCTGGGGAGCGAGAGACATGGTCGGAAAGCACCATGCGCGATGGACTCGAGGATCGTCCGGACGGTCTGCCGGCCCGGCCAGCAAAGAGCCTCTGCGCGGTCCACGGCCTAACCAAACTCTGGGCAGTCCTAGGGGCCGCGGTGGACAGACACAGCGGACATATTCGTGTCGCTACAACGGGCCGCATCATGTTGGCTGGTTTGGATGCGAAGACTCCCGCCTGCGCACTGCCGAAGGCGAAGAAAAAAAAAATGATGGTATGCACTTCTTGTTAGCTCCATTCGAAGGATGGGTTTCGCAATGACGTACAGGGATCTGGAAGGGGTCTAGCCGCCAAGTGCACACGCACTAACCGTATACAGGCTAGTCAGTACCCGTCCAACCAGATACATCCATACTTTATATATAGTTCACAGAAGTACCTAGGTTAGTAAGTAGGGTAGGTAAGTAAGTTGGCGTATAAGATAGACTATGTTGGCTCCCAGTATGGGAAAGCACTACTGACTTCCTATATTCCTGAATGTCCCCCCTTTCCTCTTCTACTCTCGTGTATCAACCTCTGGGGGTTTTTTTTGCTGCGGCTCACAGATAAACCACTACCGTGCTGACTCACGAGTGAGTGGGTTCTCATGGACCTCATCGCGGTAAGGCCCGCTCACGCTTGCCAGTTTCGTAACGCGTCTGTTGGGTACGCATTGGTCTGATCAAGCGTAGCCGACCTGTCGTTAGTCACTCGCCAAATACTGACTGTCCTGGATTCTTGAGGTAGTAATCTATTCCGTCCAAGCGGAGCAAGTCGCAGATTGCCTCTTTCCTTTGTCGCCATAAAACTCGAGCCGCGCAGGCTGTTGCTTTGACCAGGAAGCGTTATGCCTGCTTGCGAGGTGCGAAAGGCGTACAGATGACATTTCGCAAGGCTCTCCTAGTTCCGCACGTCTGTCTTGCAGGTCAGAGTCTGTAATGATATGTATCTGCTTTGGCATGTTTTGGAAGTGTATTGCCGACAATCCCCGTCGAGACAAAAGAAGATTAGCTTGTAAAATGTTTGCGCCTGTCGCGGCATAAGCCATAAGCCATCGAGGGCGCGTTTTGCGATATTCCTCGTTTTCCCTTGTTCCCGCTGGACTATCCAAACAGACCAGCAACCAACCGAAGCTGTCAGCGTGATATAGGCGCCTGACTGCATAAGAGCAGAATACTCTGCAAGGGGCAATCGGGCGGTCTTGATAGCAGGTGATACAAAATCATGCATGTATCCCGCTGCTTCGCCATCACACTCGCCTCGCCCCGATCCTCATCCCCAGGCCAATAAGTCAATCTCCGCTCTGCCCGTGGCAACTCTTACCGGCCCGTCGCTTGGTCGATTCCACCCCCTTTCAAGCCGCCGCCATTCCCGACATGTTTGGCAGCCTGTCTGCCTTGTACATCGGCAAAAAAGGAGACCCGAGACTGGATAACCTCGCGTCCACCGCGGCGGCCAAGGGGCATTGCCGGCCGGGCCGTGTTTGCTGGCCGCCCCTGAAGCCCCTGAAGAGCACCGAGAGCTTTCAGTACATCCACGACACCACAAAGCTCAGCACCTTGAAGGCAGTGTTCAGACCACCGGCACCATATCTTCCGCATGCCGACAGCAATGTCCTGATCCTGGGCTGCGAAACCGTCGTCAAACTGCTGCACCGGCGCAAAAGGACGGGAAATGCCACTGTACCCACCATCGTCGTAGGGGTTCGTTTCGACAACCCCCTCGGACGACGCAGCACAATAGCGCACAGGGTACCGTTGCGGGAGATTTATTTGGCCTTCCGGGACTTCTTGGTGGCCGAAGGCGTCAAAGGCTATGGACTGGAGGTGACGCTGCTCGACATGCTCCCATCGCCCTTTGAAAAGACCTATGAGGGACTTGTGAGACCAGTCACCTGCCTGGACCCGGGCGAGTCGACGATGAAGGACTGATTGGAACGACGGCCAAGAGGGTGGATGGGTTTGAGAACAAGAGCTGTCAGGCGTTGTGTAATTGGGAAAGCGATGCGCGTCGAAGCAGGGAGATGATGCCGTAAGCTTGCCCTTGCAAGCGGCTGGAGAGAAGTAATCTATCTGCGGGGACAAATACTATGACCCGGACGACGATAGAGTCGACAAGAGGCTATACCTAAGAGAAGGCCGACTCAACAATACAAGCACCCCAGTGGAGCCGTGAAAGGATCCATTGCCGGGACTCTTGCACGGATTCGTACTTGGTGAGGCTCTATTGAATATCCAACATGGTCTCCGCAGAGGCCTGGCCCCTGAGTCCAAAGGACAACCAAAGTTCAGCTGCAGCAAGTTCTCGCAGCGAGTGGATCGTGTACACGGTGTACAGGTAGCCCAGTCTCGCCTCGTACCTACTCTACTCGGTGGTGGGTTCATGTCTGGGCAAGTCCACGCAGGCGTGGTTCCCAGCCCACATGCTGTGCATGCCCCGTTCGTCTCCAGCCCGACATGATAGGATGGGCACCTGTTTATGAGTGGCGATTGAATGATTCTATTGGCACTGTGTACAGAGGGGGGTATCTACCATTCCTTGAAGTAAGTACCTACATACTGCGTATGATTTGATCGTTCATGCTGTCACAGCCGCCATCGTGCTTCCGCTTGCGAGACCCCTTGGAGCTAGCTTATCAACAAGCCACACCCAGGAGGCTGGTATGGATGGACGATCGCCGCTGCGGAGCGAGCTCATGTGGGGAGTGACAACGCTGTTGCCAACCCCCGGCACTTTACATGGGTCCCAGGAAGCTGCTGCGGGGCCGGGGTGTTAGCGAACTTTTTTTTCTTTGTTTTTCCCTGACCTGGCAGTTTAGCAGATCCTACAGTTAATGGGGTGTCCGCCTGGAAAGCTACTTCACTAGGCGGGCGGCGGATACGTGCTGCGCCATCAGAACCAATGGCAGATTACGCAGCGACGACATCACCACTCGCGGGGCCTCGTCCATCGTCGTACGACGAACGTAGCCCGCCCGGAAGCAGCCAGAGAGCATCATTGCGTACATGGAGCTATTGATTGCCTGCACGCCGCCATTTCGACGGTTCAGTACCTGCGCAAACAGTCCCTTGCCGATCAAAAGTCCATACCACCAACCTGAGAATGAATAGTAGTGGTCGGTGGATGATGGATGGCACGGCAACTTCTGCTGCTGGCGACTGCTTCGTAGTCAGTGTGTTTTTGTGGTGTGCTGCCCCTCCCCCGGGTCCATTGCCCCAGTCTGGAGTCTCCACCGCGAGCCCGATTGAGGGGCTTTTTGACTCTCGTCTAGCTGCTGGAGGCCTTGTTAGCGCTCCGTATCATGCAACCAGACAGGCCTGGCGTGAAAAGTGATAGGTCCTTCTGTTCCCCTTCCAAGACACGGCCGGTGTGGAGGAGGTTCTCGCCAGCGAGCGCACCGTACACGTCAAGACAGTAAGATGGATAACCGGTGGCTTCTGGGCACCGGTCACGGGCTGTGGAGCATAGATACTATCGTCGGCTGGAGGTTAGGTACTATGGACGAGCTCACGGGCGGCTAGGTGCTACTACCGTGTATACCTCTCTCCCCCTCATACCCGCCGGGTTCCCTACCATGCCTGGGCGGACAAAGAGCCGGGATGCTTGGTGGTGCACAATACCTACGCGGTGACACGACAGTCGTCGCGGGCAAGTCGGACGTCGGCAGCAAAAACCTCCTGACGGGCGGTTGGCCTACCCGAACGTTGGGATCCACAAACGCTCTGAGGGTGGGCATCCACCCATCCATTCATCCATTGATCCTTGATCAACAACCCGCCATCCTTCCAATGGCGACTAGGGTGGATGGAAGGGAGTGGGCGGCAGGGCGGGTGCGCTCCTGCAAGCCGGGCCACTTGCGACATCCAAAATGCGCGATTTGGGCATCAAAGTACGATGGTGTCCTGGTCTGCCCGTACCGGCTTGCATTGGCACTTGTACGATTCGGCATGCTTGCATACCCACAGTTCCCCCTCCCTCCCCCCTCCTCTGGGCCATGATACGACGGACGGACGGGTGTGAACGGAAAACCTGTAGTTTTGGCCGATCTATGCGCCTCTTGTTCTCTCGCCAGCGCTGGCGGCTTCCCCTCGCTCCGCGTTGGCCGGCCCACCTCCAGTACCTCTCGACTGCCCCGGGTTCGCCCACGTTACCTCCATCAACAAATACTCGGGGAAATCCCAAGAGTCTTGACTGCTACCGCGGGCTCGTCCAGCTGCGCGACCGCACCACCAACCCTCCCCGGGCTCCCCAGGCAACCAGGGCTGAGTGCCACCTTTTTAAAGCACAGCCGTACCCCCAATCGGCCGGCTTGTCTTGTGGCTCTCCGAGTTCCTAATCTCTAGCACCTACCATCCGAGGCCCGGTCCCTCCTCGCGCGCCCCCAGCTCTCAGTTCGGCCAACCTTTTGTGGAACTGGTTATATCATTTCCTGCCGGCAGCAACCTTGGACCGAGTCGATCCGTCTCATAATAAATAGAGGTAGCCCTGCCGCCTGCGAGCCATTGCCGCCCCAGGTCCCACCTGCCTTTGTTGCAGCCCGTCAGTCAGTCTTCGTCATCCCGCCGGCAACCACGTTGTACTGGGCGCCTTATCGCGGCTGCGAACCACGCACAGCCGCCTCCCCCCAGCAAAACGCTCCTCGAGCCCTTCTATCGACTTCCCAACCCTCTCCGTGAGCTGTGCGCTTGGCCAGACCCTCTCGTTGCCAGTTTGTCATGCTCCCGTAGTAATAACGTAGCCATCGTCGACCTCAGCCATGCCCGCCCCCGCCTCAAAACAGGAGGTGCCCGTCACCATCACCTACCACCAACCGGGCACGCAGCCGCCCGTGTTCCTGGCCGGCAATTTCTCACAATGGGCACCCCAAGAGATGTCCTATTCGACCACGGATGCTGGCGAACATTTCTTCACAGAAACCATCAAGGTCCCCGAGGGTACTGAGATACAGTACAAGTTTCGGTTGGGCCCCGGCGATTGGTGGGCGCTCGACGAAACTGCCGAAAAGGGTCAGGCTCCCTCTTCCTCTTCCTTTTGGTTCCTGTGCTCGCGTTCTTGCTCTTCCGGACTGGTGACGTAACAACTGCCGGCCTGGTGCTGACGAATCGCAGTCTCGGACGGGCAAGGAAACCTCAACAATATCGCCCGAGCACCGCTTGCGAGCTCCCAGCATGATAAGGAGCCAGCAGACGCCGAAATGCCTGACGATGGGGGTCCGCCACTTTCTCGCGAGACCACCAACACCGAAATGCCTGACGAAGGGGTTCCGCCACTTTCTCGCGAGACCACCAACACCGAGATGCCTGACGATGGATGTCCGCCGCTTTCTCACGAGACTACCAACACCGAAGCTGACTATGAGTGCCCCATGTTCTCTCACGAGAATGTTATTGACTATGGTTGTCCCGAAATGCCCCACGAGAAGATTGGACAGCACGAGGAAACACCCATTCAGCTTCCGACTACTGATCAGGAGGTATTCGGGACGCCCGAGCGGAAGCCCGAGGGCATAAATTACAACGACCCGAATCTCGAGCATTTCCCCTCCGAAAGCCGGGATTCCATCATGGCGGCTCTCCGGCGCATATCGTCGAGCACTGAGGGCGACCACCCTTCAGTCACAGCGGACGCTCCCTCGTCCCCGACGCTACCTCCCGCGGGAGCACTTCTCACCCCGTCGACGAACGGAACTCGTGGGCAAGCCTCGGGGGATACGTCGGAACCGCTGCGCTCGCCCCGCTCCTTGACATCACTCCAGTCCATCGTAGAGACGGCCGAAGATGCCGTGGAGGATGGCCCCGAAACTGATAAGGAGCGCGTTGATGTAACCCACGCCAACGAGGCCTCGCCTCCCGCAAGAATGGACACGCCCAAGAATGGACTCGCGGGCCCGATGCCACCGGGGCCCAAGGCACCGTCGCACGAGGGACCCGCGAGTGATGATGAAGGCATTGCTATGAGCACCGGCCGCAGTAAGAACTCCGAGGGGGCTGTGCTGCGACGGCCTGTTGGCAAGTCCCCGGAACGATCCCAAACGCCGTCGAGCGTGCACTCGTTTCACCAGGAGGTTCGCAAGGATGGTAGTTGGTAAGTACCCGGCTGCTGCGCGACTCGGACGGGCTCGAACTAACACACCAAGGCTGCAGGCGTTCCTACGGGTAATGTTCCTGGACTGGATCGGTGGCTTCTTCCGCCGACTTTTCGTGAGCAAAAAACGTGAGACGTAAGGCACCGCGCGTTGCCTCCCTTCTGCTTTGTCACTACCTAGCTTTTTTGGCTTGGTTCTAGGGCGAGTGATTGACTCGTTCACCAGCATCCTGGCCGCGGGGACAGTGTCTTTAATCGTTGGGCTGTTGTTATGGAAGCCACCGAGGGAGCAGTTTCAACGGAGCACAGCATCCTGGCCGAATTGGATTTGAAAGGAGCCCTAATGGAAGTCCAATGATGAGGAAGGCCTAGAGTGCCCCGAACGAAGCTGGCTTGTGTATTTCGGCGACCCTAACACGCAACGGTGCCGTCAGCAAGGAGTGGTGTATGTATTACCATGGGGTATCATTAACCCCGGCTCGGCTCGATGGAAATACCTAGTCATTGGGCCAGCCCACACGTGGATAACAAGATTATATCTATCCCCTCCCCCGGCGAACTCCTGGCAAACGTGACTGTATGACTATACATCGCTGGGATTCCACATCCGAACCTGGTGAGATTCGCACGAGTGGTGGTGGGTTCAGTATGTTTGCAGTGTAAGTGGCATGCACGGGAACCGGCAATCGCAGCTCTGATTGGCAGCTGCACGCCCTGTGGGGAGTGGGGCGGAAACGAAACAACATGGTGGAAGGTACCCTGGTTACCAGTTTAGGTTGGTAAATAATAGTTGCATCATCCTCCGGTTTACGAACAAAGAAAATCTGCTAGAAAGCGTCTACAGTATTCTATTCCAGCACCACTGCGATACCTAAGCCTATAAGTGCACCCTCGCCCGCGCTCCTCACTGCATATACAGCCCGCATTCTCAACTGCGCATAAACCCTTTGCTCGACCGCCCCTAGCGTATATCGCCATGTCGGTGCCGCCGCAGATCATCCGTGTCAAACGGAAGGCTACAGAGGAGGCACCCGTCTCGTTTCTGCGTAGGTTACAACTCGCTGATCCCCCGCATTGCCACGCCGCGTCAGAACTGACGGTGCTTTCTCACAGGCGTCCAAGAGACCAAGCGACACCGAAGCGACGCCTATGTATACCAACGTCAACGACAAGCCGCTACCTCCACCGACGCCCAGTCCTCGACCCAGCGACCCGTCATCCATAGCTCCAGGCCGAAACAGGAGGGCAACAGAGCGGTCGCCTTGCAGGGCGACGAGCAATCAATTCAGCACCAGAATGACCCCGACGATGCGGATAAGAAAGCAGCCGATCGCCCTGGTGGAAGCCCTTCGCCCGAACCGCGGCGCTTTCACATGTCAAGAAGGGACACGATGTCGGCGACGTCACAGTATCCGTCCTCTCGCTCGCTAAGCGGTGTCTCCAAGAAGCGCTCGGGAACAGCCCTTTTCATAGAGCGGAAAATCAAGAGTTTGCCCTCGAGGAAACTCGAGGCAATCAACCATGGCCTCGTCACGAAAGGCCCGATTCAGGCACGTTCGGCATCCCGCACGCCACCAATGTCCGAGCCGCCTCAGACCGAAGAAATGGAGGTGGACGCGATAGAAACCAAGAAATACAAAAAGCCCGGAGTCAACAGGTTGGCGGGCAAGGCTGGCGCAACCACCACCAAGTCGGAGCTGCCACCTGCCATGCTGAACAGGTGGAACGTCAATCTGGATAAGCTGACGGCCGATATGAACGCGTTTGCCCTGGAACAGATCGGCCTCAATATTCAGCAGGCCGAGAAAGAAAGAGCAGCTGCGCGAAAGCCTGCGTCGGCTCTGTCGCCCCAACGGTTCAAGCCCAAACCGCCGGCCAAGCGGTATGCCGAACGTCATCCGGAGGAAGCCCGGGAGCGTGCCGAATACAAGATGAGCGACGCCGACGTGGCACACAGCGATACCGACGATGACGACTATGTTATTGAGACGTACATTCGTGTGCCCCTGAGCACTATGGAGAATCAAAAGGTGGCACCGGGCAGTGTTGGTTTGTTGGTCTTTGATGATGAACCTGACCTGGAGTTTTTCTACGGTGAGGGTTCCGATAGCGAGGATGAGTGGGCCGAGGACGACGAAGACGAAAATGGTAAGCAAGCCATGTTCAAGTTACATCATGACGCGGTTGTTGACCGGGCGCACAGCCGAAAACTATTACACGGCCGACTACCCCGACGAGGAGGTGGCCACCGACGACGAATATGGCCGAAACGCGTACTCTTTCCGGAACGGCAACGCCTCGGATCTCGAGGAGTACGACATGGACGATGACAGTGACAGTGCTGGCGACGGGCTGGGCGGTAAAGAGTTTAAGTCTTTCCGAGGGCACGATGATGTGGTCACGAAGCATCTATGAAGGTTTAGCAGGCCGATCGGAAAGACGATGACACCCAAAGTAGCCCGGGTTTTAGGCGTCCTTCCCTGGCGTGGTTTGACATGGGGGCTTGGGCATACTTTTGGCCGACCACAGTCCCAAACAGCGGTAGCAGCATCCATCGTCGCAACATGGTGGTTCAATGGGTACGGAGTATTATGTGCGAGAAGGAAGGGCACATCTGCTTGTCGTGGGCGGTATCGTCCATGGAGGCCCGGGTATTGGATGCGCGTTGCTTGTCGGGGCTACTAAAGACGGCGGAACGAACAGGCCGGATCCTAGTACTTTGGTCCTTATAGCCCGATGCAGGGGCAGAAGTGCCTAGGGGCCCTTGAAGTGTGTTAGGTTGCCTGTGGCATCCGTCGGGCGAATGGGTAGCCGAGGCCACAAGGACACCCTCCAAACCCAAGGGTGTGGCATTCTCAATAAGGCGGCGTGCACTTGTTCCTTGAGAAATAGCTTGGAGTCTCGCCAAGGAACCGGCTGCCTTATCCTCTGCTTCGTCGATTCGTACGCTTACCAAGTTGTTGGCTTCCCCAATCCGGGACCCCGGCCCATCCGTTTGGGTTGAGTGCAGAACGAGTCGGCCGCGCGATAAATAGGATGGTCAAAAGGAGGAGCGCCCCCCCCCTTGTGTTTGGCTTACGCCCCGGCCGACCGGTGCAAAACTGGTTGCTTCTGCTCTAACCGTCGTTACGATTGTTTTGGCTCTGCTCTGCCCGTGCCCTGTCGTGGGAGTCGGCTCTTCTGCCCGTTGCAGGACCGGAGCGGCCTCTCGTCCGTCTGGGTTTTCTGTCCCGTACTGCTGCAGCCGGCGCCCTCAGACGGCACTCTTCTCCCGATCTTCCTCTTTCCTCGCTCGGGGCCGAGGCGCTGCAGAGCCGGCGTCGGCGCAGAGAATCCTCGGCAGCTCCGTGGCGGACTAGGTACCCCTGTACGTACGTACGTACCGCGATGGAGTCGGGGATCGGGGCGAACGGCGCCCAGTTGATAAGCAAGGGATGACCGGCAGCTGGTGGCCGATTCTGCCCGTGGGGAGCGCGATGGGGAGCGCGACGGAGTGGCCGTCCTTGGTCTTGGCCTCGGTCGCTCGGGTTTACAGAGGCCCTGTCCTCGACTCTGGGTATACTGTGATGATGTGGACCCGAGGAGGCCATCCGGGGGAGCTACGGGTCGTTCGCTCTCCGCATCCAGCGTCCGCATGTGGGTGGTTGCCATGTAGCCCGGGGGTGGGATAGGGAGCGGGCATTGAATGCCGAAGTCACAAGACGGGCCGTGGCGAACAGGGCGGAAAGCCGACCTGGCGTCCCGGGGGAAGGGTGTTTAATTTGATGGTCTGCATCAACGTTGGCGATTACGGAATAACAGGTAGTAAGCATATCGCGTCGTGGTGGGCATTTTGTCTCGCTGCCCCTTTCTTGTTCTGCCTCTCGGTGCCTCGTCCTATCGTCAGCGCAGCTGGCCAGAACCAAGCGGCACGGCGTAAGCCATCGATCCTCATAATTTTCGGTCCAAATTCAGCATACGATGGGCACGGCAAAATATGGCCACGGGGGGGGGGGGGGGGGGGCGATGAGTGGCCTAGGGGAAGCTTAAGAGAGCCTTGATCGGGTTGTTTGTTCGAGATGTAGATTGTAGAAAGTACATGTAAGCACACATATACACACACACTTACACACTTACACACACGCAAAGACCGATGCGGATACGCCCAAGGGGGGAGGGGAGCGGTCATTGATGACTGAGGGAAGGCGAGGAGGAAGAGAGAAAAAGGAGAAAAGCCGTTTTGTTGTCCACTCTGGTCGTGCGTCCGGATTCCGTAATCCACACCTCCGAGGAAAGAGGCACCTAGGTTGCGGGTGGCACGGGACCGCGGGGCCTGTTTTTACCGACAGGGCAGTCGTTTTTCTTCTTTGTTCCCTCCTCCCCTTTTCGATGGCCTTCCCGCCGTCCGTCACCATGTTTCGACGTCGGTGTGTATACCTACCTGCATTGACCCCCGGCCCCCTCCTCTTCCCTATTCCGGGACCGGCCGAGTGAGATACGGGAGGAGGAACAACCCCCCGGGTCGGGTTGGGGCGGGCAGTCCGGACACTGGCCGGGCCTGGGGGAAAGGGGGGGCTTTTCGGATACGCGCTCGCTTCCCACTGGCTCGTGCCGGGCCAAAACAAGACACACAAGACGAGTTGGCCTGGACGCTCCGGTGCTTTAACAAGTGGGCGGTAATGGCGCCTGTTGAACGCATAGAAAAAGAACCGTATGTATACTTGAGTCAGAAGTACCCCAGGTATGGGAAAATGTCCCCTAGGCAAAGGTGCGCGGCTCCGAGACACCCGCTTCTTCCTGAAGGCAGCTGGAGCCGACTCGTGGGCCGTCTGGTTATCAATTTGGTGGATTGTAACAAGGGGAGGGGTGTTTTGTTTTTCTTACTCCTCGGGTGCGTGCGCATATTCGGGTACAGAAACGGGTGATGGGGGATGACGGCGAAAGGTAAGAGGCAGAGGGACGAGGGGCCGACACAAAGCATCGGCAATGCTTAGCGAACCCCCCTCTCACCTCCCCCCCCCCCGGGACAAAGCACGAGAAAGAACTGAAAGGTTGACAGGCTGACAGGGAGGCGGGACAAGGCGTACAAATTTAGCAACGCCCCCCCTCCCCCTCCCTCTCGCTCTTCCCAGGAAATCGACCTGGCCGGGGGAAGCCCCCAAATGGCGTCCAAGAAACGAGCGGGCCACGTTACTCCATGGGGTCCTCTGTATTTGTCGGCCTTGCTGACAGTGCCTTGTTTCGTCTGCTCCGTCAGGCTTACAGCCCTGGCCGAGTGAGGAAGTCCCTTAACCTTCCCCCCTCCCACCGGCCCGAGGAGTCATGTCGGTACAGCCCTCGTCCGCCGCGTGTCTCGTCCCGACTCGGCTCTGTAAGAGCGAACTTGTTGATCCTGTGCATTTCTTGAGGCCCCGTGTGTGTGTGTGTGTCAGAGAGAGAGAGGGAGAGAGGGGGAGAGAGACCAAAACCCCCCAACCACCGCCTGCCGTTATCCCCAACCACCGCCTGCCGTTATCCCCATGTACCTACTACCAACATTCTGCCTACTCGAGTTGTGTTCCACGCCATCTCTATCCCGACCACCCGGAGTCTCCGGCCCGGGCCTGCTCTTCGTTTGCTCTCGTCTGTGACAGTGGTTGGCAGACAGGCCATGGGGTCCGGTTTCTCCCTTGAGGGAGGGTCCCAGAACCCTCCACAGATGGATGACCGCTTTCATTGTGACTTTTCCTTGCCTCGTCTGCTCATATGTGCGCCTATGCCGTTGGTACCTCGTCATCTAGCTGGCCCGTCCTGTCGGTAATCCTGTCTTTGTTTGCTTCTGAGCTGTTACCAATACCGCTATCTCCACCTGCACGTCGTGCCCGGAGCCCCCGCGTGGTGGGAAATGGGGGGCAAAACGAACGGATCCTTTCCCCTCCTCTCCTCCATAAAAAGTCACGAGGCAAAAAGAAAACGTGTGTTCGTGTATCCGGGGTATCATCGGAGCCCGTGCTGTATCCCTCCCCGCCCAACTGCCCTCTACGGTCAAACACGATAAATTCGCAAACTAACACGCAGCCCGTGCTTGAATAGTGGTAGTGCAGAATCCAACGTGAGTTGTTGCCCTATTGCGAACCAAAAGGCTGTCTCCAAACCCGTGTGGGCCTAACCTCCACCATCATCTACCGTAGAATACAGAACGAGAGAAAGATGAGACTATTGCCGTCCCTGCCAAGCCATCCGTGGCCCGCGTCCCTTTTAGAATATACCCAGGCTGTACCGCATAAAAGTGTCAAACCAAATGCGCAGTTTGGCATCGCTCTCACGTGAAAAGAAAAGAAAAGGCGAGCTACGGGAACATGGCGCAGCTATCGCAGCAAGCTGCCGCCGATATCCTGGCTCTGTTTCGCATCATGTCCAGGCTAGCCTTGTGTCGATTGCTTCCGACTTGACCACGTCGGCGGGCTCCGTCTTGATCGTGGCATTCATGTCGGTGTACGTTGGCTCCGTCTTCACCGTCGGGGATGATGACAGGTGCCTTGGAGGGGAAGGGGTAACGGCACTCGCGACGCCGTGCACCTGCTTTTGGCGCTGCTTCACTTTCTGCTGACGCTTCTGGCCGCTGGGGCAACAGGCACAGGGCACCTTTGAAACCGCTTCGTAGGTACCTCTGTCGATAGCGGCCTGTCTAATACTCTCCCGGCTTTTGCGTCGGGTTTCCGCTAAAACTCGCAAATTAGCTCCCGTTCCTTGGTGTCATGGGCTCGGAATACCACGTGAGACGTCCGTACCTCGCGCCTTTACCTTGGCCTTGTCCGAGCTGGGAAGCCAGTCGTACGTCAGGGCTGCTTCGGGGTAGAGATAGAGGAGCGTGTAAGTATGACGCTCCCCGCTCTGCTCTCGAGATTTGACGCACTTCGGCTTAACATGCCCGTTGGGGAGCCCTATGTAACTGTCCGAGGTATGGTCGACGCACGGAAGCTCCTGGTTGCTACGGTAATGCACGCCCTGGATCCCCTGCTCGGTGCGTTCGAAGAAGTCGTCGGGGAACTTGGCATCGAACATATTCTGGACTTCTTTCCAGGACTTGCCGAGGTCCATCAAGTGATAACGGATGTAATGGGCCTGCTCCGTAGTATAGGGTTTGTTGCAGTGGCTTTCGTTTCTCTTTTTCTTGGTCTCCAAGCGTGCCTCCGTGCCCATGGGATCATGGGGCCGGTAGTAACGACGATCGTACTCGCTGTGAAACCTTGGAACCAAAAACCTCGGACTTGCCGTGCGCTCACAAGGGGCGCGGGGCCCGGCGCAGTAGCGGATACGTCTTGGAGGCATCAAGTCTTCATTCTCCATGGGTTCCGGGTTTGTCGAGAGCCACGAGCTGATATGCGTCGGTCCCAAGTCGTTGGATCGCCGCCTTATAGAGGCCAAGGCGTCCGGACCGGGACTGGATTGCCGGGACCAGACATACCTTGCCTCGGTAATGGGTTCCGAAGCCGTCGACATCTTGCGTCCGTTCTCGTACGAAGACCGAGTCCCAACAGGAGGCAATGGGGGTGCTCCAGGGCGAGAGAGGCGTAGAAGTTCCCCGATGCCGGGCAGTGTGTTGCCTTGTGCCCCACCATGAATTGGGGGGAGATAGACATCCGAGGCAACCCTGTGGGCAGGAGGGGTTCGTGTTGACCGTATGGGCAGGGCACATGAATTGCCATCGACCGAGCACTTCTTCCTTGGTCGGGGGGGATGCGGCGAGGACGGCGCAGACGAGGCCACCTCGGACTCGGAGAAGCAGTCTTGCGACGACCGTGGGCTTGTCGAACAATCCGAAAGCGCACCAGGGACAGACGGCGGGAACGGCGAGTGGCGACCATATTCCCGTCTCGGCCGAGACCGGTCGAGAAACTGGATGCTGTGCCGTGCCACGGCCGCAGGAGATATTGTAGATGGGGCATTCGAGCCGTCCTGCCACAAACCGGCATCGCGGAACGCCATTCTGGCGAAAACAGACAGGGGCGGACGAGGAGGAGCCTTTTGGAAGTCACAATGTATAATCGTATAGGCGTACTTGGTATGATAAAGAGGCACGAGTGTGCTGGAGTCGGAAGACACGGTTCGGACGAAGAATGTCGGGAATCAATAAGAAGCTTCATTCAGAGCGCAGTTGAGGAGAAACAGAGGGAGGGATGATTCGGGGTTGACAGACGCCAGAGATTAATATAAGCCAACAGCGAGCGACCCGACAGACCGGAAACGACGTTCATCTTGAAGACTTCTTGTGATTCGAGGAACCAGTGTGGATAGGTTAGCGTGACATTATCCAGCACCGGGGGGAAGGGGAGGGGGTCGACGGCAGAAAAGCTGCAGCAACCCACACGTCCCTGGGTCTCTCCCTCCCCCAGGCCGACAAAACTAGACATGCAAGTCTATGTCTCGGACTATACGGTGATAATTCAGCAAAGAGAGGAAGCAGATTCCGGTCAGCACAACCTTTTTTTGGGGTGTGGGGGGGGTGGTCTCCAGCCACCGTGGGCCTACAGATCGTACCATGACGGCGCCAACGCCCATCAGGGTAGACTGGGAAAACGGCGACAAGAGCGCCTGCAGCGTGGCGCGGTGTGGCATGTGCGGTGCGTGAGGTACGTACAGTGTCCGCTGTGCTGCCTGAAGAACTGCGGCACAGCTTGACGCCTAGACGCGGCTGGGGGGGGGTTAGGGGGTGGGACACATGGATGCTCGCAGGGCCAGCGGTTTCTTTCTTGCCAGCTCTGCGTCCCGTACTGCACTGGCGACGGGATCACGGTCCCGCTTGGGCTATCTTGTATGGAGGTTGTCGACCACCCCTGCGCTGCAAGCAAGCAAGGGGGGCACACTCGGGGGACAGACGCGTAGGTAGCGGGCACAGCCCATCCATGGTATTAGCCAGACGGGCCGGGTACGGGAGCGAGCTGGCGTCACAACACTGGTACTGACTGGCGTGGCTATCGAACACGATCCGGTCTTGTTGGCAACGAGTCATCCTGGGAGGGGAAGCCGGGGTTACGGCTGGGGGGGTTGAGTGGGCTGGCGAGTAGATGAGGACGGGCTGGCGGAATTGCAGGCATCTGGGATGCATCGCCGCCCGGACAGAGAGAGCGAGAGGACGAGAGGGGGCAAGGGCCCCAAAAGCGAGCGGTTTTCCGGCACTGTGACGAGCATTCGTTGCGGTGAAGTGACCAGATCCAGCGCGTGTAAGTGGTTGCCAGACAGTCGGGACCAATCAGAGAAGGGCAGGCGGCTTGCGGCCGCTGGGGATCGATAGCCCAAATGGGGAGGTCGTCTATGCAACATGTTTGCATGTCGAAATGATGGAGAGTGGAAAGGCTAGCAGCGGAGAAAACGGATCAGAACAGCCTGTTGTTTGGTTCCAGGATCCAATGGCGACAGGAGCAGGAGCAGGAGCAGGAGCAGGAGCAGTAGGGGCAGTGTCCAACCCCATCGCGTACACACACACACACACACACACACACACACACACACACACACACACACACACACACACACACACGCACGCACATTCGCTCATCCTCACCACCCACCACACCTACCCAGATACGGATCCCCCCCTCCCTCTTCCCCCTCATTACCCGTAATACTCTCGCCAGCCGACCCGACCGGCCCGTAAACCGGCCTGTCGACCATCCCCAGCTATTAAACGATTGATCGGCCCAGAACTATTGGCTCGATGGCGGACAGCGGCAATGCCCTGCTCACTGGGCCGGGCCCTATGTACACTACCCCCTACCCCCTCCCTTCCCCGGCCCAGCCGCGCATCCGCGCGGCCGACAAAACACAGCAACACGGAGGCGCGCGGCAAATGGCGGCTTCGAAGGATTAAGCGCGATAAGGCCGCCTGGAGACGGGAGGTAGGGGTTGATTATCAAAAAGCAAGGTCGTTGGAGTCGTGGGATTCGTGGGGGTTCAAGAGAGTCTGGACCTCGTCCTTCCGTCCGTCCAATGCCTTTTTTCGGGCCGTGCAGGCCCATCCCCCGTAGCGACCACCCGAAGACCACCCTCTCCCCCCCCTACAATGGAACCTCGCGAGGTCGTCGCGTCCCTTCCTGCCTCTCCCATGGGTCCACCATTGATCTCCATCCCGAATCCCTGTCTCTTCTCCCTTCTGCTGGCAAGGCCAGGGTAGCAGGGTAGCAGTAGCAGTAGCAGGGCAGCAGGGCAGACCTGGCTCTTTTCTCTGTCTGCTTCCTGCCTACGCCTCTCCCCTTTGCGCCTTGTCGATTCGCCAGCCAATGAAGACCTCATCGGATCAATGCGCAGCACGGTGACGCTGTTCATACCCGATCGGGCAGCCCACAGCTGCAGTGCCCTTGAGGTGCCTTGGAAGGCGTCTACCCCGGCGGTCACTTCGCTCGAATGGCTGGTTGCCTTCGCTTGAGAGCCTCGTGCAGGGACTTGTACCCTGGCCCAAACAACTCGATGCCGTATCCTTTTCGCCGCGTCCTCACCGGCCCGGCCATTTCATCTTGCAAGCAGCATGGCAGCCAACACGGCCCACCCTGCAGCACTGGGCGGCCCGAGGGCTTTTGATACTGGGCGGTTCAGTCCTCCCATACGACAGGCTTTCTCTACACGCGTACACGGGCGCAGGTCATGCGTTTGTATCTATACACACCTAATGCGAGCTGCGGCCGCGTCGCTGAATCTTGCCTGCGTTGTACGCATAGCGTACAATGGCGAGTGCGAGCCCGCCTCGAAATTGCGCGGCCGGGGTCCTGGTTGCCTAGGACGTCCCATCTAACCCATGCCGTATTATTGCGCCTCGCCGGAACCCCACCGTCAACCAACACTCGTCTTTGCTACTGGTTCGCCAACTGCCCGGCTCCTTGACTCTCTCGCTCGCCGGGCCTACGGCTGTCCGGAAAACCCACCACGAGGCCGGTCGCACTGGCTGGCCTGGCAAACTCCCAGCGTTAAGCGGTTGGTACGCCGCGCATCGACATCTTCAGCCTGGGCCAGGATGGCGGCGACAATGGTCCATGTACTGATCGAAGCCCCGAAACGTCAAAAGGGACGGTGTAAGCCACCAGCATTGCTTCTGCCATCTCGTCGCCCCAACTGGACCAGCCAGTTCGAGGAGGTCCTGTACGCGATCTTGTACAACAATGATGGCCCCGGTGGCGCCTATGTATATACCGGCTGGGCTTGGCACAGAGACAGACGAGCCTCCATGAAAGGAAGCCGACTCTGGTATACCGGTTAAAAGTGGAATTCGCACCGCATGGCGCCCCCTTGACAGGCTCTCCGCCCCCTCGCGAGTTGAAACGAGCTTGACGTGATCTGCCGCCGGGATCATGAGGTCAAGTTGGTGCTCATATCTGGCCAGCTTAAGCCTGTCTCCTATGAACGCCGCTCCTGGGTGCCGCTCGGCCCGTCATGCTTGGCATGTATACAGCGTTACTGTGTCGACTAGCTTGTTTGGGGGTAATTCCAATATAGAGGCTGTATCAACAAGACAGCGCCGCAGCTGGCATCTATCTGAAGAACTGAGATAAAGGGACGGTCCCGCCAGCGACTCTGCCCGGACGGACCATCGACGTACATGCCTCCGATTGCCTAACCGCCGATCTGGGCGCGGCTCTAGATCCCTTGATCCGCTGAAGCACATTCGAAGCAGAACAGCTCGTTTGCGCGGCTGAGCGGACCAAGGGAACCCTGGATGGTGCGAGAGTGGAAGGCAAGAAAAAGGGAATACCCAAATGGACTTGGTCTCGTTCATAACTTGGATTTGTCGCTGGCAGGAGTCCCAGCGCGCTCGACGCCGCCGCTAGTCTTTTGTCTCTCCACCGCCACGCCCAGCCCAGCGTTAGAGCCTGTCAGGACACCACCGTCGAGCGTAGCAAAGGATTCGTCTCCGGAAAACCGCCTGGGGAGCCAAAAAGTCAGCAACTGGGATCAAGGAGTTGGCGGGTGTTCGTCTGATGACACCAGAAGAAGCACCACATATGCGAGTGCATAGTCGTACACGCCCCGGAGCTGGTAGTGGCGGAACTCACCATCCTCGCTCTTCACCACCACGTAAGAAAGAACAGTCCGAGTTGGCCTCACACTCCCAGCCACCACACACCCCCTGGCGACGCCAGCTGGGGGTCTCGGTAGAGGACGGCGGCCGGAACTGATCGGCACTGACGATTCCCGTCCCTGTTTTCTCTCCTGTCAGGTGCTGCGTTGGCGCTGATGATCCCCCGTCTGCGATCGGGCCCCCCCTAGGTGCAGATTCGGTGTGTGCCCTTGGGGCAATAGGCCGGAGGCAAGTGTCTTGCGATACGTTGACCATCCGCCGTCGGTAAACACTGAGCCCGCAGGTGAAGGCGTCGAAGTCTTCCTCATCGACTTGGCTAGGCATGCGGCCCGTCAGCACCCGTCCCAGTGCGATGACGACGGCGGCATGGGTGCAGATGACAACCGATCGGGCGCCTTCTCGGTCACTGCGGTGAATGATGGCCTCGACGGCCGCGGCCACCCGATCATGCAGCTGGGATAGGGTCTCCCCGACGCGCGGTGGCCTCACCTGGGAGGCATAGCCGTCGTCGATGTCGGGGAAGAGCTCCTTCAGCCGGTCCAGGGGGGCAGACGTCGGGTGCTCCCACGGCGCGAGGCCGTACCACTCGCCCAGCCCGGCCTCTACGCGCATCCCCCGGCCACGGCGCGAGGCCTCCCTGCGCCGCGCCACGAAGGGCGCGATGGTCTGTAAGCAGCGGTAGTAAGGGCTGCTGTAGACGACATCTACGGGCGGGTCGATGCCCAAGAGATGGACGGCCAGGTCATGGGATTGCTCGACGCCGTACGAAGTGAGAGGCGGGTCCGTGGGCAGCCCCGTGGGAGATCGAATCGCCACCGAGTACTGGCCGGTTGCCGGATCGACGCTGAAGTGCGGTCGGAACTGACACCACGTCAGCCGTCGGGCACACAGTCTCACGGCCTCGCCCGGGGGCGGGGCGGCCCACGGCGGTCCCCGAGGCGTAGAGGGTGCATCGGATGCCCCGGGGAACACACGGGCTCCTCTCAGGCCTGACTCGGGGGGTGTCCTCTTACCCCATGGCGGGTTACGTAAATGACTTCGAGAGGCATTGACGGGGTCGGTGATGGTGGGGGAACCGTGACAGCTTTGGCGGTGGCATCAGTGAGGAGGCCTGGCTTGGCCTCGGATCTCCCGGTTGGTCGTGGCCCCACGGACACCCGTGCCCTGGTGGTTATAATGTGAAGTTACCAAGAAATGAAACGGCGGCAGTCCGGCAAGATGAGTCACTTGCGCACCACCCTCGAGTAACTTTGAACACCGGTCCGTTCTCGCAAACCACCACCGCTCCCGGTTGCTTCTGAGAGATAGAGAGAGGCGCCGTTGCTTTAGACATGGTCACGTGAGCAGAGGGGCATGCGTATAACCTCGGCAGCCCTGCGCCAATCATGATGCGGAGCGGGCCAATGTGTCAATTAGATGCGTCCCTGTATACGAAGGGGTCGGGCATGGGCGACGTACCGATGCAAGGGAGCTGAGGACGATGCGTGTTGGTTGCGCGGGACTCCACTGCTCTCCAGGATCATGACCCGGGCCAGTAGTACCTCGCGAGGGCCCCGGTTCGTGCCCCTTCACCGGCTTCCTGGGCGGCTAAGGGGTGCGATACTCGGATAGTCGGTAGTCACGTCAAAAGTGCCCCCTCGAGAGTAGCACGCCGTGCCCCACGTTCCAGGCGCATAGCATGTCTCAAACCACGCTCGCACTATTGCTTGCTACGTGTACTTTGTTAACTATGCTAAGACGCCCCTTGGCCTCTCTACTGGGACGAGGCTACCAGACGTAGAGAACACGACGTCTTTGTAGCCGAGGTCCCTTGCGTGGCGCCGTCCCGTGGCCCGCCCGTTCGTGTCCCCTTCGCTAGCCTAGCACCGGCGTGAGGCGCGTCTATTTGTGTCTGCTTGAGCCCATCTTCACTCGACTTCCCAGCACAGCTACATGGAAACTGCGCCCTTTGTATCCCGCCAAACGCTGAAGACCAAGTCTTTCAGGGGTATCATCGCACCAAAAAATGCCTTTCAAGTCTCGTACTTGCTGCCGACCTCGCTTGCCGTGTTCTCCATCCCACCCATTGCCCTCGGCGTTGCCAGCCCATGCGCGTGCCTCGCTCGTGTCTCGTTTCTGTTGTCGTCGTCTAATCATCCAAGCGGCACCACGGGTGTTCGATTACCTGCGTAATATCAAATCGCTGAGAGACGTCGCGGTTAAGCATATTCCGGATGAGATCAATACTCTCGTCGCTGATGGTGTAGGGCACTCGAAGGTCGCGGTCCATTATTTCGTCGATGCTGTAGAACGGGTTCTCCTTGTAGATGATCGTGTAGAGGAGGATGCCGAGGGCCCAAACGTCCTGCTCTTTTCCTCGGTACGGCTTGCCTGCTAGCACCTCCGGGGCAGCATAGTCTGGGTTCGTCTCCGTTAGTACCAACGCGCCAAAGGAAAACGAGCCCACACGACTTACCGATGGTTCCCACGAACACATCAAAGGGTCCGCTCTTAATGTATGCTGCGCTTCCAAAGTCGATGAGTTTGATGTTGCCCTCGCCGTCCAGGATGACGTTCTCATCCTTGATGTCGCGATGCACCACGTTGGCCTTGGTGTGGAGGTGGTGGATTGCCTTGGCCACTTGGACAAAGATGCTGCGGCATTCGTGCTCTTCCATATTCGCGCGGAGCTCGATGTAGTCGAAAAGATCCATCCCCGGCAAGCCGTGGGGTTTCATCTCGATGTAGTAGTTGGTCTCGTCCTCGAAGAAATCCTCCATCTCGACAATGTTGGGGTGCTTCAGATCCTCCCGACGGAGGAAGTTCAACACATGAATCTCCAGTGGCACGGTGCCAAGGTGACGATCTCTAGTCCAGGTGTCGACAAGGATGCGGCGCTTGGTTACGTACTTGAGGACCACCTTTTTGCTGGGGTTGTTCTTGTACCGGACCAGCTTCACCTGGCCATACGCACCTTGTCCCATCTCCTCCAGGATGACAAAGTCTTCGATAGACTTCTTGTCCTTCGGCGGCTCAGCCTCTTTCGAGGCCGGCGGTGTGGGCGGCTCAACTTTGGGAGACCCCGTGAATTTGGCCGCGGCACTCTTTGCGACCTCCTTCAGTTGTTGGGTCAACAAGGTCGCCGCCGAAGCCCGCCTTGGTTCTTCCGAGTCTGAGCTGATATCTTGCGGCGTAGGCGCAACCGTCTGCCCAGGGGACGGCTGATGCAGCGGCGTGGCTGCCCCCGATAGCAGGGGAGAGCCAACGGCAGTGGGCACGACCCTGGGGGCGTGGAGGTGGCGAGAATACGTGATCCAAAGCGCGTAAACGATTTCCGACTCGTTGGGGTCAACTGCCTCCTCCGCCTCGTCCTCGCTCGTCCCCGAGTCATGACCTGATTGCTTTTCGCTCTTCACCACCCTCATCTGCACGTCGATCTTCAGCGATGAGCCGTCGCGGTGCTTAGCCGGAAGGCCATCTGGGTTGAGGAAGTTGGCGGTGGCTTCTGGCCGTCCGTCTCGAACGGCTTGGAACGCAGCTGCTTTGCGGAAACTGTGTTCGGGAATCACAATACCGTCTTGCAAGTCGACGCCATCGTGGTCAATGAGGATATTCAGGATTTTGTCGAAGTCGGGAATCAGGGTCTGAATGGGCAGCCCGGCTGATTTCTCGTAGCCGAACAGTGCCCCGCAAAACGACGAGTTCGAGCTCTTGATTTTCATGCCGTGGGGCTCCACAACCACGATGCCGGCAATGTGAGGGAAGCTGGACACGCGTAACTCTGTCTCGCCACGAGTTTGGGAGATGGTGGCCGGAATATTGACCAGGGCACTGTGGCGGCAGGTGAAGTACCTTCGCTTCTCAATCTGGGCATAATCGATTGCACCGTACCGAGGGTCGATACCCTGTCGAGGGATGCGGGGGATAAGCTCGCCCACGTCCATTCCCGGCTGAAGTGCGTCGTCTCCGAAAAGCGGGCCGGTCTCGCCCGTGACCTTGACGACGACGCCCTCCTCGTCAAGTGTAAGGAATGCGACGTCTTCATGGATTTCCTCGAGGACCCAGATCAGACCGATCTTCTTCTCTTTGACCCACAAGCTAGCCGATCCGGTGGCGCCGTTTCGTTTCTGGATGGGCACGACGTCGCCGCAGAGGAGAACACCTCGGGATTTCGTGCTGTTGTGGCTCGAACCACGGGGCTTCGGCGATCTTGCGTCGCCACTGTGGACCGTCTGCGCGCGTCGGGAGGGGCCTTTCGGAGGTTGCGATCTGGAATTGGGCTTGCTCAATAGCTGAGCAGTGATGCCGCCCCGGCCACCGAGCAAGGCCGAGCCGCTTGTGGGAGGCGGGGACTTAGGGGCCTCATCGGCTGGGGCTTGCTTCCCATCTGACTCGGTGCCCGAAAGCTTACTCTCGAGCCAAGCCCTCCGCTCCTCTTGGACGACTTCCAGGATTCCCATTTTCCGGACTTCGGCTTTGGTCACGCCAAACACCAGACAGGCAAGGTCATTTGCCGCTAGAATGGTCCACGGAGCCTTTGACTCGGTCGTGAAGATGGCCTGCGCTGCGGGGACCCATCGTGTGGAGTGCCCATGGACAACAGAAGCCATCGACGTCGGCGCATTGAATGAGGTTTTACCCCCCGTCACTGGCGGCAGACACGGAGAGAGAAGGGCGTCGGGGTACACTGAGGGTTGGCCGGGCACGAAGGGTTGAGCCATGGTGTCCATCAATCTCTGTTGCATCGAGACGGGAGCTACATCGGTGTACGTCCTGCGCATCGGCGGCTTCGTCGAAGTCGGCGGAGAAGTTTGGGCCGCTGTCGAACTCTCGTCTGTGGGCGTGCGTGAAGAAGTATCCGAGGCTGTCTGATTCTTCATCGGGTCGTTGTGCTGGGTGACACGAGGCTCGGCCGCCGTCTGCGTGCGAGGCTCTTTTGTAGGCTCAGAAGGTCTCGTGTCAGCAGGGGAACGAGTGGAGTTCAGGTACGAGTCCGGACTGCTCGTCCTGGGTATGAAATGCTTCTCAAACACATTTTGACCCGAGACATCGGCAGGCCCCGTCAGAGGGCCGGCACCCATGGAGGAGTTGAAATGTGGCAGATTGCCGGCTTCCACCAGCCGTGCCCTCGCCAACAGATCCAACATGTTCTGGGTCTCTACATCCCCAGTCACCCGAGCTTGCGCGCTGGCCATGGCAGCGTTGGAGGAAAGCGTCCACGCCATCCGGTCCTTCATGAATTCTATCGATCGCTTCAAGACATTCTGGCGGTTGTGTATGAAGTCTTCGGACTGGTGCGCGAAGGAGAAAGAGTGCAGCGACTCGGACGGGAAGCGCGCAAGATCCTCGGTGAAGCTTGGAGAAGCCGGGCCGGGCGACAGCGCCATTGGGTTTCCGCCGGAGCCCAGCATGGTGACCATGGAAGACGATCTCGCTAGACTAGTGGATGGACTTCGAGAGGACGCAGCAGAGGAGGGGAGGGTGGGAGTACGCATGGGGGGGTGTTGGCGGATGCGTCGCAGACCAGACAAACCCAGGCCATGATCGTGGTCCGTTACAAGGGAGGATCTGTCAACATATCATCAACCTCACTGTTCACATCATATACAAGACGTATGGTTGCGCTTCTCTGTTACACAAGATCGCTGCGTGTTCAGGTGCGCATGGCGGCAAATGACAAGGCGGAGGACAGGGAAGCACAGCACGAGTCGGCAGCAAGGGACCAAGGCATGTGACGGCTCCCTGGCGTCTACTAGTTGGCGCACAAGGTGCGAGCCTCGCCACCTGACCGGGAGGGCTGAGACTCAAGCTCGGGCTGCCGCTTGGAGCGAGGAGGCAGAAACAGGAGAGGGGAAGGGGGGCTCTCGCACCTTGTGATGGAGTCGTAGTCGGCGCTCAGGCCTGACCCGGCATCGAAGGAAAAGCGCACCCTCGACGACGACGGGTGGTCCTCGGATTCGGGATGCTCCGAGACGCAGCCGAGGCTTGCAGTGCTACGGTTCTTGGGTATTTGCAGCGACGGTGCGAGCTGCTTGTTGCGGCCGCGGCCCCGTGGGGGTTCTTCATCGTGCGTGCTGTCGTCGGTGTCGGCGCCTGTGGTCGAGACATTCGCATTAGCGCCCTCCTGCGTACACATACTCGAACAGGTTCGGGCGGTTGTGGCAATGGCGGCAGCGGGAACGGCAACGGCAACGGCAGCAAGAACAGCAGTGGGAGGGTTGAGCAGGCGGCGCCGGGTGGTGTGTTGGTGAATCCGGGGAGAGACAGCAACAGGCAAAATAGGCCGGGTCTCGGTAGGCAGGCGGGTGCATGGTTGACAAGAAAAAGTGTGGCGCCTCTCCGGACTCACCGTGTCCTCGATCTCCCCCATAGAAATGTTTCATAATTGATCGCAATGTCGTCCGAGGGCGGGCAGGCGCCGGGAAGCGGGTGTATGGATGCCGGCAGTGGTCTGAGACGTACAAGAAAGAGGAAAAAAAGGGCGGGTGATGGGCGAGCAGTACTCGAAACGGATCCCGAAACTCGCTGTCGACAGTGACGAGAGCCGCGGCGTTGGCGTTCAATGCGCGGGGTAGAGAAACGAGAAAGAACGGGGTCTGGCTCGGACGAGAAGCCTTTTCAAGCAGGACGTTTGACCCTGCTACTGACCCTACCGCCCCTACTTATGACCCCCCCAAAATGACTCTAGGATGCGGCCGGCCAGACGCAGCTCACCTCAAATGGCAGCTTTGCGAGAACCGAAGGGGAGAGATGGGCACCGGCCCGATCGATCGTTCGTTCTGGGCAGGTGTCTCTGAAGCACACGGCCTTTGTCGGCGGGGGAAACGAACGTGTCCAATCAATAGCAATACAGGCGAGGTAGTGGTAACCCATGTACAGAAAGCGACGGGAACGAGATGTTGATGGGCAGCAGGGCGAGGGTTTGTGGTGGGAAAAAGCACGAGAGGCGACAGGCAGAAGACAAGCAAGGAACAGCCCGTAGGTAGGTAGTCAAACAGGCAGAGGGGCCCCGTACCTAAGGTTAGCAAAAGCCTAACGTCCATCCCAGGCGCCCGGGGACGGGATCCCATATGTCACGAGCTGCGGAGATTCCACTTGGGCTCCCCCCTCCAACGGCGCTCGCAGACGACGAGCTGCCGGCCGGGGAGATGAATCGTGTATCCGCCGCTGGGTAACGGAGGTCATGTGTCCCGACACACGTACATGAGTATGTACTTTCCTACCACCTCCAAGATGTATATCCAGGTAAGTAACGTACTTAATTACTGACTGGATCGGTGCTTTTCGGGCATGCAAGCATCCACTAGGGACCGGGAGGAGGTTATACTGCCAAGCTGTTCTCATTATTTGTTTTAGGTCTGTGGCAAGCGCCTTGAAGAAAGAGGCCATTGCCAGTGGGTCGACACCAGTAGGTAAGGTACTGAAACCTAAAACCTAGGTATACCTAGCTCGCCGCGTGGGATACGCGCATGCGTATATGCCCGTCTTTACCATCTACATGTTCATCCTAGGTCCGAATGGGATCGATCCTCTAAAGACCCATATGCTATTGGGAGGCAGACACCCAAATTTGGTCGTAAATCCAGCAGCCCGGTAGAGCACGCCTTGCGGGAAATGTACAGAAGATTGAAGGCGCCGGCGTTTCCCTTGGTTATTTGTCCTCTTCGCATGCAACCGAGATGGCCGTGATGATCAACACCGCGAGTAACTAGTCAAGATCCCGTGTCTGAGTTTGTATTGCTTGTGCTGCTTGTATCTCCGAAACGCGAGGTCAGGCACTTAGGTTTGTCCGCTTCGGTCAGGAGACTGCGGTTAGAGAAATAAATTCGCCAGCGAAATCCGCAGCTACCCAACTGATGATTCCCTGGTCTTGTACTCTCTCTCTCTCTCTCTCTCTCTCTCTCTCTCTCATGTACTCCCGTACTGCTTTGGTTCCCGAACCGGCTTCTGTAGTCATGTTGGTGGGGTGGGGGGGGGGGGGGCACGGTACCGCGACTGGAATCAGTACTTCGTAGCCAGTCGTACGTGTACTAACTCGCTACAAATGGGTCCCGTGTTTTCTCTGCTCACCTGGCTTCTGGCTCGTCTGGTTTCATCACAGATGATGAAGCCGGCAGAGCTGGCCGGGAGGGGACGAACTGACGAGAACAAGGCTTTGTTCCTCCGTTCTCCGCGTGTTCTATTATGATCCGTTCACCACGTCGTACTCAGGTGGTAAGAGCCTCCTCATCTCGCGCTCGGCAACTTACTCAATGATGTCACCGGAACGGAAAGCAACAGTTTGCCTGTTAATCTTTCTTCCTACGATGCCGGCTGACTGGTTCGTCAGCCCATCTTCCCCACAGCTGGAAGGTTTTCGTCTCCACGATTCTTGGCTTCTCGAAGACGTGCCAAGACCGCACCCGCGCTTTCGGCGGCTTTGCGATTATAAACATGGACGTACAAGTACAACTACATCTCACACAGCAACCTCTGGCTTGGGCGTGCTTGGGTATCATGCAGCGCCAAGACTTTATCGGGGAGCTGGCCATCTATCACTCAAATCACGACACCCCGAAAAGCCCGCTCAGCTCCTAACCATTTCCAAGCGGGGATGTCTGCATTAAACAGCATGTCCCTATCCCTCATTGTCGTGTCGCGGCTACGAATAACCATCATGCGTGCTCGAAGTTAGGTCTTGGTTCACCCAGCAATGCGTTCACCAGCCACGACTATGTCGCACTTTCATTACTGGCGTGTTCCGCAAAGTCACGGTACCTGATGCATAAGCCAAAAAAGAAAGCGGAATCGCCGTGTGCCCACCGGTCCATCTGTGAGCGGCGAATGCAAGGGTGGTTCACGCGATCAGGAATTGGAGTCTATCGACGGCGGCCTTGCGCCGATTGAAGTACCTATTCACTGTGTTGAGATGCCGCCGTATACAGACAGACAGTGCTATTGTGGCTCGAATCTCATGGTCGAAGATGCTGGGAAGCATTTCACAAACAGGGGTGGTCGGGTGTATAACTGTGGTATAGAGCAATGCGCTTCAGTCCTGTTCCTCCTGATTTGTGTGAAGTGCTGGCCCAATCGGGTCCTGAAGACCCCTTCGTCGCTATGAGCTCACACCCTGGCGTATCGCGAGGGTGTATATTCTGACTTGGCAGTGCACATTAACCAGTCTGCTTGATGAGAAGCATTCGAGGTTGAAACGCAGTGTTCCATCAGTTTTGGCCAGGTTCGGTGAACGAAGACAAAAGCAAGTAGGAAGTTGGGTGGGTTCTCTGTTCATTTCCAACCGGGCCAGAGATGTAAACATGGATGGAGTTTTTTTTTCTTTAAACGGAAGAGGGAAGTTTATACCACCGGCCATTCTTTACACCACAGCACCGTACAGTCAGTCACGAACACTTATTAATCCGCATCGTGGATTACGCTATCTCGGGAAAGGCCCCGAGGACAAGAACGCGGAACTGAGCAAATAACAAAATGCCATGCTCATACGTTGGTGGCTGCTTCAAACATACAAAGAATGCCCATCTTGTGTGCGGCAAGGGAAGGACTAGCTGCGCGCTATCTCACTCGATTGAAAATTCGACATCGGTCAATACTTTTGAAGATCCGTAACGCAAAGATGGCTCGGTCTCTCATACTCTAGGGTTTTCGTTAGCCAACCATTCGCACTCTGAATTTCGAGGTCAACAATGCCCACCTATGTATGGACTGACTTATTTTCCTGGCGGACTATCTAGTTAGTTCACTCATTCTTGACCCACTCGGGTGTTGTGGAGGAGGGATCGGACGGGATCCTGCAGCGGACGTCTCATGAAGGTCGACAGCAGCTGACCGCTTATGGACCTTAGTGAAGATGGAAGATGTAGGCATACGGGTACAAACCCGCCTGCAAAAGGCTTCAGATGTGCAGAGTCTTAAATTCAGGTCGCCTGGAAAAGCCAATTCGTAGGCCGCTACGCGCTGCAAAGTAAATGCTCTTGGTACGGCAAGGGCAGGCATCCAAGACAAAATATAGCTAAAGTAGATACCTAGGTAAAAACAATCAGTAAATAACCTACACGACGCAGCCTATATGGGGATGTAGCAGTGTGTTATGACGAAGACGCGCGCCAGCCTCTCTAGGGCAGTCTAGGAATGCCTGGCTGTCCACACTCTGTGCTCTGGGAGGCTGGCTTTTATCCGTTGGCCCGAATGACCACCTCTATCGTGTCGTTTTCAAGGTAGTCCGAAGGGAGTACGCATAATCTTCCCTGCGGACTTATTATCGGGTTGCCCGGTTCGCATGTTGGTCCGTACGTGGGCCGCGACTGGCACATGCCACTGTAACTCAAGCGCCTGTATATTTATCCGCAGGGGTGTTAAGCGTACATGCAGTTCTTAGGGATTTCGCCATATCCCATGGTCTCTTAGCTATGGCGTGGGCTACAATGTTTGAGAAGAGCCCGTTGCTTGAAGATGAGAGATGATTATCGGGAAGGATTTGTTACCATCTACCCTACTACAAGATCCAGGTAGCGTGAAAATCGCGGGCTCGCCAGTTGGGAAAGGTTGTTTTGCATCCATCTCCATGTTACCCCATGGCCAAGACCCCCGGCCCCCCTTCATCCACCCCCCGTCAGCCTCGCAGCCATGAGCCCCGCCAATAGGGTTGTTCTCGTCGAGCCCATGGAAGACGAGCCTCAACTCCGAGGCCGGTATCTAATAACCAGGTCCTGCCAAGCGGCGGTTGTGGAAGCTGACTTGGTTGGCGTATCGGCCAGCTCGTACGGCTGGCCCTGATAGGCTCGCTTCTTTGACAGTCCCTCCGGACCCGGCTCGCCTGGAAGGGGTCTCGGGGGTTGTACAGTGTATGTGCGAAGGGATTTGATGGTGGTTCGCTTCTGCAGCCGATGCTGCAAGGGAGCTTCCGCAATAGCCCTAGCGTGAACTGGCTGGCGAACCACGGCTGGAGGAGACTGGCTGGCGAAGGGTGATCACTACACCAAGGGAGGGGGAGAGAGAGAGAGAGAGAGAGAGAGAGAGAGAGAGAGAGAAAGCGTCCCGGGGACCACACATGCAAGCCACGGGTCTGCCTTACAAACCATTCCCGAGGTTCCACGAAAGCACCCGCCAACGTGCCCGCCTCGGACGGGAACTCGGTTCCCGGTCCGCTGGGGGATTCATTAGACCTTCTCTAACCCAGTGGCCGCCCCTGGCCGGCCAGCCGGCTGAATGGTTAATGGCGGATGGCGAAGCGCCGTCGCTGGACGATGTTCGCCACCATCGCCCGGACGCGTGCATGGCCGCAGTGCTTTTTACTTGTAGCAATCGGCGCGGGGACCTGCGGAGGAAGCCGGGGGCCGCCATGGTGGCATGCGATGTCTGTCATCGGACTTCTTATCTACAGCATGGCGAATCTTCCCGGAAGCTGGGAGGGGATCACGCACACGCTCACTCGATCACCACCCGTGATTCGCGTTCGATATTCCGGCAGGCGGGCAGCTAGTTGCAGAAAAAGTCAGCTGGGGAGTGGCAGGTGAATAGGGCGGCAGCGCTCCTGAGGGGCGCCCCAAAATCGGGGTGCATGGGATTCCAATAGTGGTGGGGATGGAATGGAAAGTTGAGGGTCCCCTCCCCCTCCAAGACACAGATTTGCAAGGGTCACTCTCGTGCCTAGGCGTCCAGGCTGCTTACCGGCTCGGGTGGATCAAGCGGAAGGAAGGGGGCGTTTTCCCCTTGGCCCACCACCACAATCCATCACCGGTAGTACCTCTTCCCACTCGAGTGCGATAGGGTGCCCACGGAGCCGTCCATGGATGTATCGCCACGATAAGAAACCGTTAAGCCTGGGGGGGTCAGATGGGTTGTTTCTGTCCAACCTGGGGGGTATTGCTTCTGCTCGTGTGATATTCGTTTCTATTGCTGTTCCCGTCCCGCATTCCACCCCCCTCGGCACGACAAGATACCAACCTAGACGAACCTACCGGCCCGATAGCGACACTGGGGGTGCGATGACAATGGATATAAACGAGGTGACGACGGGTTCAGGTACAAACGAACCTTAAGTCACTCTAGAGTCGTCGACCTCGCGTCCTAGTGTGGCATCGAACGAACCCTCTGGACTAACACGGAGACCGGCCAGCCTGGGAACCCCCCACGGGTCGATGTTCCGTCTGTTTGTTTCTTGTGGACACGACCACCGCCTAACAACCAAGTAGCTCGGGGTGGTTTTTTCTTTCTTCTTCTATCTCTTCTCTTTTCTGCTCCACCCGTTTTGCCTGGTTGCCATTTTCAACGAGCCGAGGCCTGGGATTGGCGTTTAACTAAGGGCTGCTCGTATTACTCGGCGCATGGCCTGCCTCGATTCCAACCTTTCTGGCCGCCCTGCCTCCTTCGCCTACCACTGGCACGCCGGTAAACCTTCTCTCACTTCGACAGGCGACGGGACAATCATCGCGGCAGGCCTGAATGCCATGCTTGGCGTCAGCTCTTGGCTTCGCTGACGAGGAAAGATCATCTGCTCGATCCGCCAGAATTCAAAGCCGCCCTTTCTTGTCGCACGGCTTCCACCACGCTCTCTGCTCAGCACCCCGCACTCGCCCGTCCGAAGCTCGCTGGGGAGCCCAACGGAGCCAGCATTTACACCCACAGGGGTCTCTTGATTTACACGCAATCGGTTCCCCTTCTTCGCGGCATTTTGCCTTGTCCGTTCCCCTCCCCCGTGTCCCACCCCAATTGCATTATTCGGGCAGTGTGTGGGCTCGCCCAGGTGATCCAGGGACGTTTCAGACAACCACCGGAGTCAGAACAGCCATGGCGCACCCCTCAGTACAACAAGTCAGTACCCCGCCAAGCGTCGTAGAGGAAGCACTCGCACCCTCGACGCCCCTCGACGGTCAGACGAAAGGGAAACGGAGACAGAGATTCCTCAGGTCTGTCCAGCGTATCTCTTCGTCGCCCTCGTTGGTGCAGCTGGGCGGGCGGCCTCGCCCCTCCAATTCGCCGTACGGAACGAAGGGGAGTCTCTCCTGTGCCAGTCTTTCGGGGGCTTCCCCGTTCGCTCAGTACACCCCGAACGCTGCCTCTTCCGGCTACTTTGCGAGCACGGCCCCCGACAGTCCGACCGCCGACTTCCCGGCTCTCGAGGGCATCGAAAGCCGCCTTGCTATTCGAAAAATTGAGCAGGGCGCCCAAGCCTGTTCGACCCCTGGCTCTATTGCCTTGCCGGCCGAGTTCATCACCACCCGATCGAGGTCTGGCACCACGAGAAAGCCACCCTTTGACTTCTTGTCAAGCATCCCCGACGAGGTTCGGATACACATCTTCTCGTACTTGGAGCCGAGAGAGTTGGTCCGTCTGTCGCGGGTCAGCAGGGCGTTCCACCAATACTGCTTCGACGGCCAGCTGTGGACGAGGTTGGACGCTACCGACTTTTACCAAGAGATACCAGCCTCCTCGCTCGCCAAGATCATTGTGGCGGCCGGGCCTTTTATCAAGGATCTGAACCTGAGGGGCTGCGTTCAGGTAGAGCACTACAAGCGCGCCGAAGCTGTGGTGAAGGCCTGCAGAAACCTCATCAACGCTACGCTTGAGGGCTGCCGCAATTTTCAAAAAGCGACGTTGCACAGCCTCATCAAGGCGAATGACCGCCTGGCCAACCTGAACTTGACAGGGCTGCCGGCTGTGACCAACAGTACCTGCAAGATTATCTCACAGCACTGCCCCCAGCTGGAGACATTTAACGTCTCGTGGTGCCAGCAGATGGATGCCAGGGGTATCAAAATGGTAGTCCTGGGCTGTCCCAAACTACGGGAAGTGCGTGCTGGCGAGATCAAGGGCTTCAACAACATCGACGTGGCCGCCGCCCTCTTCAAAACAAACAAGCTCGAGAGGCTCGTGTTGAGCGGTTGCGTTGAGCTCAGCGACGACAGCCTGAGGACCATGATGCACGGTGTCAACCCAGAGATTGATATACTGACGGACCGGCCCATTGTGCCTCCGAGAAAACTACGGCACCTGGATCTGAGTCGTTGCCGCAACCTCACCAACCGGGGTGTCGAGGCTCTCGGCCACTTTACGCCCGACCTGGAAGGTTTACAGCTCAACGGATGCAGTGCCTTAAGAGACTCTGCCCTGGAGCCCATTCTCGCCAGCACCCCCCGACTTACTCATCTGGAGCTGGAGGACCTGTCGGAGCTCACGAACGACCTATTCTCGAAGCATTTGGCCAAGGCTCCCTGTGCACCGAAGCTCGAACACCTTTCCATCAGCTACTGCGAGAACATTGGGGATACCGGCATGATCCCCGTCATCAAGAACTGTATTGGCCTTAAGAACGTAGAGATGGACAATTCCAGAGTCGGTGACCTGGTCCTTGCCGAAGCGGCGGCCATGGTGCGTTCCCGCGCGGCACGCACGTCGACATCCCGGTCCCGCCCTCGCATTGGTCTGCGCATAGTGGTCTACGACTGCCAGATGGTGACGTGGACCGGGGTCCGCGAAGTGCTATCGTGGAATGCCGAGATCCGGCGTCCGTCGGGCAGCACGCGAACCTACCCGACCGAGATAGTCGGGCTGAAGTGCTTCTATGGGTGGCAGCAGACTGTCGAACAGCACACGCAGAGGGTGCTTCGCGGCGAGTTCGACTCGGCCAGCCGGCTCGAGCGCAAGTGGGCACACTATATGCAAGCCATGGAGGAGGCGGGTGCTGCTGGGGCGGGCGTGCGTCGTCGTAGGCGTCGGGCGAGGGAGGCACAATTGCTGCACGCTGACGAAGAGGAGGGGGGAATCAGTGCTGGCCGACGACGTGCGAGAACTGTTACCTCATGTGCCATCATGTGAGATGTTCTTTTTTTCTTCTTCTTCTCTCTTTGGAAATTCTGGGAAGTCAGGAGTGTAAGGAACAGTAGGCGCAAATCGGCGTTTCATAGAGATCGTTGGAGCACTGCTCGTTATTTGGGATTCTTTCGGATGTCTTGTCGTTGAATGTGGGGTTTGTCCAAGCTTCCTCGAAAGGAAGCGTCCGGCGCATTGTACAACACTGCTCCCAGATTCTAGGCTGTTGTGAACAGCAGAATGCTCACATTATGTTCAATAGCAAGCGCTGGCTGTGTGAAAGTCCGTGCGACTCGGTAGAGCTCGTCCTTCTCGCTTGCACGTTCATGTGTAACCTTGCAGAAATAGAGTCCTTCAACACGGAAAGTCACGTTGGGCGTGTACTGTCGCATCGTTCGTCATGGGAGTATATATTTTCGGCCACCAAGCAGTTGAACGTCATGGCCTACGCATTAAAGTTCGCTGGCTATCTAACGGAACCCAATTGAGATGTCCCGGCAGTTGGAGAAAGCGTCCCAAGAAACTTCATAACCAAACCCCTCATGTACTTGGGAAGTAACCATCGCGTTCCCGTCGCCCTGCCCGGGGTATTATGACTGAGCTGGCCCCATTATGGCAGCATTCTGCCGCGCGCGATCCTGCTTCATCTCCAACAGCGCCTTGGCCACCCCCTCGGCGATCATTTCCTTGGCGAGGCTCCGCGTTAGGGCCTGCCTCACGTGTCCCAGCTGGCCGGAGGGGAACCTGTGTCGGGTGATGCCCTCGAAGGAGGCGAAGCCGTCGTACGCGCTGTCGACCTCGTCGATGTGGTACCGCGGCGGGAGCAGGCCGAGTTCGACGCAGAGGGCCGCGACCTGCTTCGAGTACTGGCCATCGCCCGCGCCGACGCCGCCCGTGGGGGCCGGTAGCTGCGGCTGTGGCTGCGGCTGCTGGTCCGGGGGCGCCGTGCGCGTGTACCCCCGGGCCAGCAGCCACTCGTACGCGCACTTGGCGGCGTAGGCCTTGGCCGACTGCTTCCGGGCGAACGAGGGCGGCCGGCCCGTGGCCGGGTCCAGGCCGCCCGCCGGCCCCGGGAACGCCTCGCGGCACTCGGCGATGCGGCAGTAGACGACCCAGCGGATGGGCGCCGGGGGTTCGCCCACGGGCTCGTCCGTGTAGGCGATCCCCGCCGCCGACGGGTTGGTCTGTCTATAGTCTGGCAATCGTGTTAGCTCCTTCTCCCTTCCCGTCCACGGCCGAGATGCAAAAGAGAGAGATGGAAATAGAAGAATGAGAAGAAAACCAACAATTAAGAAAGCTGATCCATTCGGCGCCGCCTTGGAAATCAGGCTCGACGTCGGCAGGCTTGACGAGCTGGTGCAGCTCAACCAGGGCCTTGCGCTGGGCCGCCGTCATGGTGGCGGGCTGGCCCGCGAGCGCCAACTGCTGTTGCTGCGTGATCCATGCGAGGACCTGGTCGTACACATTCGGCGGGAGGGGCGCCATGGCGGCGTCGTTGTCGTTGGGGCCGCAACTCGTATGCGGGGCGCGGCGGCCAATCCGGATGATGGCGAGCGCGTCGTCGTTGGCCCCCCAACGGCCTGTGCCGGGTGGGAAGGGGACGGGAATCGATCGGGTCCCGGGTGTAAGCGGATGAGCCCGGCGTAGCAATAAACGAGGGAGGATGGCGACCAAAGGGCTCCGACCGGCAAGCATGAATTAGGTGGCAAAAAACAGGGTAGGCAAAACCTCACTCATGCCCCCGGTGGAAACCCCCCCGTTATATAGGGCGAATGCGCAGTGGGAGTGGTGAGACGGACAGGCCTCCAAAGGTGTGAGGAGAATCGCGTGCGTGCATATTCGTCTTGCCATGGATCCAAGTTACAACTTGTAGCGAAGTGGAAATGTAAATAGGTAGAGGTAACCGCGGCGACCGTGCGGCCAACCGCCCAACTTGGGCTTATGGGAAACCTGCCTATTGGAACTCTGTACAGAGCCGCAGCGTCTGGGTAAGTATGAATTCCACGCTGCTCCAGTGAGGCGGCCGGTTGAGGGCGGCCAACTGCTATCTTCTATCTTGCGTTATGGCTGCGGCCAATGGATCTCGCGTAGCCGCCGTCGGTCCACTTGAAGGTCGCCGTCAACAGGATGGCTGTCTGGGGGAATGAAACGTGCCTTACATCCGTAGTACGCGCCGGGGACAATGTGGGCCTGGCAACCGGTCGCCAAGCCCGTTTCGACTCCATCTCGATACTTTACCCAAGGTACGTAGTTGTACGATGTTGTTATTCTCCCAGTTGGGACTGCGGATCTTGACACCGTCGTCTTTTCGGCCGGCAACATACAAACAAAGCAGTCGGTCCATCCTCATCGCCCGTTCCTAACGAGATCGCAGCCCGACCCGCTGCTTGTCGGCATGTCAAATCGGAACCTAGTCCGATCGGACCTGTAAAATGAGGGCCCATCGGCTCGTGCCGCGCGAGAATGATACCCGGTCTGCGCATCAGCGGTCAGCAGGGTAGCCGGTCGATTCGAACGGCACGCAGCAGCTGTCTTCAGGATTCCGTGGGCGTAGAGAGACGGATGACATGACGGAGGCGCAGGATAAGCGGGTTGCTGCTGTATGGTGGCTATTCCCGCGTCCAGTGGCCATATGCGTCGCGGCGCGGCTTCCCGCCAAGCAATGACACGGAGAGGTGCAGGACGGCTGCGTGTTGCTTTTGCCGTTCTTCGCTTGGCAGATGAGGCTGAGCCTAGACTCGTCCAGGCAGACATTATTGTATGCGGAAGGCCTCAAAACCGGTTAAACCCCCCTTTCTCTCGCAATAGGACGGCCTCGGATGAAACACCAGCCCCCACGGTTTCCACAATCTCCGAACCGCCCTTGACGGAGACGACACTCTGACGAGAATCGAGCCCGCTCCGCCACGGAAATTTTCGTAGCCATGGCGAATCGCGAACGCCTGTATTTCTACGCGCCGACGTGGGATTCCCCGCCGGACGGGCCCATCAGGCTGGGCAACGTCATGACATCGGTCAAGAAGCCCGACCGGCCCCTCGCCTGTAACCCGCCGCCGAACGACTCGGACGTTTTCCGGACCGAAAAGCGGAGCGTCCGTTACACCCAGGAGAAACTGCGCAGCGGCCAGTTCTCCGTTCTGACTAAGTTCCTCAGCTTTCTCGGCTTCGGCGTCGACGTCGGTCTCGACTTTCGCCACAGGGAAGAAGCTGCCACGCCAGTATTTTTTTTTTTTAAAAAAAAAAAAAAAAAAAAAAAAAAAAGGGGGGGGGCAGGAGGCCCGCCGCGCCGGAGATACCGTCGTTAATAAGCTGCACCCCCAGAGACGAGGAGACCTTCGTCTTCAAAACTGTCGAAACGGCCCAGTTTGTGCCCACACCCTCGTACCTCCAGGCCTGCGTCGAATCCGACGACGTCCGTCGGTACCTTCAGCTTTCCAAATATCGCAAGCCCGTGTACGTCATCACTGGCGTCAAGGTGGTTACGGGCGCCGAGGCCCACACGCTACGGGCGCGCAGCGTCGGCGGCAGCCACGCCCTCGAGGTCGACGGCACCGTCTGGAGCGGAGGCGGCGCCTCCGTCGCCGTGGGGCCCGGCCTCAAGGGCCGGGTCGGCCGGACGGCCCTGAGCCAGTGGGAGGGCGCCAGCGACTTCGTCTTCGCCTTCCGCGTGACCGAGTTGCGGGTCGACAAGACTACCGCTCAGGTACGGAGCGAGACGGAGTACCGCGAGGGGGCCATGCTGGGCGACGAGGGCGACGAGCCGCCGGCCTGTGGTCCGGAGCTGTCCGTGCTGGAGGCCCAAGACCTGTATGCTGAGAACGAAGACTTCGACCTGTACGAGCTCAGGGAGGGCGCGGATGTGGTGCTCTGCGCCGTTCCCAAGTAGGGCGAGCGCCTGGGTTCGACGTCGAGATGGACGCACGTCCACATCCATCTTATTCTAGCTCATTATAGACTTCCCCCCATCCCACTCCTCCTTGCGGCCGCCCCGTCACAGCGTCTTCAGCATCTCGGTGATACTGGACTTGATCAAGTCCAAGTTTCGGCCGAACAGGCTATTCCTGTCCAGGCTCAGATGCACATACAAGTAGTCGTCCCTCTGCGTCGCGTCGGGCCCCCGCTCGGCGCATTTCTGCAGCAGGCCCTCCATCTTCTCTTTCCGCCGCAGCTGCGCTGCCAAGTCCCCTGGGAGGTGCAGCCGGGCGAAGTGCAACAGGAAGGCGGCGATGCCGGCCAGCACGGCGGTGGCGTACGAGGTGCCGGACCGAGACTGTACGACGCCGCCGCCTCCTCCTCGGCCGTCCCCGCCGGGCCACGCCGACACGACCGACTCGCCGACCGTCGCAAAGTTGGGCTTGTGCCGCTCAGCCGTCGGGCTGAAGTCGGACCGGCCCCCGTTCACACCCGTCGAGTGCACGCAGATGACGCCCGGGCTGCTCGCCGGGTAGGCCCGGCCGCGGCGCCCGCCGCTGTTGGACGCCGCCGCGAACATGAGGACCTGCTGGCCGTGCGCCTGGTCGAGGGCCGCCTGAACGGCGTCGCAGCCATCAAAGTCGGCCGACGGCCAGCCGAACGACATGGAGATGATGTCGACGCCCCAGTCGACGGCCTGGTCGATTGCCTGGGGCCGGCCTAGCGTCGGTATCCGTTCGAAGCCGAGAGAAGAAGAGAGAAGGGGGGGGGAGTGGTAGGAGAACTGGATTGCACTTACCTCGGCCACAATCTTGGCCTTGGGCTTCATGTTTTCCCGATCCGTGATCTTAACCACGTAGAGCACGGCGTCGGGCGCGTAGTCGAGTATAAGGCTCGCGACAAACGTGCCATGACCGTGCTTATCCTCTACGTTCTTCTGCGCCTTGTCGTAACAGTTGTGTTGGCCTCCCAGCGTCCACTCACGGTCTTCGAGATAGTCGTGTCTTACGTCGATGCCCGTATCCAAAATCGCAACCTTCACCGGTTCTGGTTTAAGCAACGCCGCGCGAGGCTGATTGACAACGAATTTCTCTCGAACGATTTCGTGCTCGGCCCGCCAGCTTAGGTATTTCTGCTTCCTACGAATACATAAAACGAACGGTAATATTTTTGACGTTGACTTATAAAACACCCAAAGCAGAGGTTATCTGAAACCGGCAGAGATGAACAACGCTCACCTGGTTTTCGAATGTACCTCCTCGTCTGTCTCGTCATCGAAAAACTGCAATGGTTTGCAATCAAGACTCGTGTGTTTCGTCTTTTTTGAGATTGGCCCCAGGTTTCCAGGTTTCAGGGCAGTGCTTGGGGGCTTCCGGTTATATGTCCCGTAGTTTGGGCCATTGTGGATGACTACAGTGGTGTGCCTGGTGATAGGCTGGCCCCATTTGCTTAAGTCCAAAGTCCTAGCATACTCGTCAATACCATCCAAGGGTATTTTACTGAAGCCCTGCGATAGATATAGTTCGAGTGGACGAATGATGTGCTTGAGTATACGTGACCCGCTTGTTTCCCGGTCGAGAGGTCGGCCTTGCTCGTCCATCCAAAGTTCAACATCCAAACAGTCCTCTATGGCGCGGGTGAAGAGATGGGAATCTTCTGGAATCGCCAGACGACACCCTTCGGCACAAGGATCCGGGACGCCGTTAAAAACCTGAAGCACGTCGACATAAGCGATGGATCCGGGTTCCAGAGGGGTGTTGTACTTCTCAGCCAGCTTGTCAAATGGCGTGACGAAATATACTTCCATCAACACCACCGCCAGGGCGAGAACTGCGGGGCAAGGGTGCTGGAGGTTCAAGTCGACCAGTGAATCGTCGTCGCCATCCTGTAGCTCTTCCAGCCTTGCCTGAACAAAAGGCATCAAGGGAATGGTGTTCGAGAAGGCGTTAGAGATGATGCGAAGGAACCGGATGTTTGACGAGTCAAACCCCAGCTGGAGCCACTGCGTATCCCTCAACTGAAAAGTCGTGTAGCTGACCATGAGTAAGAGGATCCGTCTTATCTTCTCCGTGAAATAGCCGGGCTGCTCTTCAAATAGTTGTGAAAGCGAGACAGGCTCAGCAGCCCCGGTCCCTGTTTCTTTTCCCGCCTTGTACAGCTGGCTTCCGGCGAGGCCCAGCACCAGTCGCTTGGGAGGATGGACCGTGCCGAGGAGGGTGCACAGCTGTTCCACCCTTTTTAGTGAAGGGGGAAGTCTGCTCGAATTCCCGTCCCTCTCCACATCGCTGCGGATCAAGATTTCTTTCCAGATTCGATCAAAGGTGAACCGTATTCTGAAAGACGGTTCCCCCGACTCCGTGGAACTCCTGGCAGCTGTGTGGTTGGATTCGGCGGGCTTCCGATACGTCCTCATCTCAAGGTCCGCTTCCAAATTTTCTTCAGGGTGACAAGGGCATCTTATGCAACCAGAGAGGGCCTCGAAAGTCGACTGAGCCGCCTGTGAGACGACTGGCGTGGATTCGATATCGGCTTTGATAGGAGAGCCATCGTTGACACGTTGCGACGGAGTCTCGGGATGGTTCATGTCGAGTATGCCCGAAAGCCGCTTGAGACTTTGTTTCACCATGCCGCATCTTTCCTGCGAGTCCACAGGCATCAACCACGTCTTGACAAAACGGCACTTCTCCTCCCAGCCCTGTCCCCGAACAGTTTCCCAGCACTCGATCAGCATTTCGAGACGCGATCCCGACGGTGATGCGTCTCCTGTCGGTCCTCGGGGCCCGGGTTCGCTGATTAGAGATGCGAGGCAATCCAGGATTTCTCCCAGCACTTGGCGGTTGGGCTGAGATGCACTGTTCTGAGTGGGCTCCGAGTGATAACATAACCTCAGACAATTGTACCCCATGTCAATGTAGAAGATTCTGTGAACTTCGGCACTTTCAGTTTCCCTTGCTACAAGTGCCATTTCGAGTATCGCTTCGGCGGAGCGGCGTAACAGGTGGGTTGTGTCGGCGGCATCCCGAGAGACGTGGTGCGAATCCATGTTCCCTGTGTATCGGTGCTGCTGTATGCCTGCCGTTTATCTTGCCGTCTGCGACAGGTCTAGGGGGTCGATCTTACGGTACTGATTGCTGTGTGCAATCTCACTTTGGGCTTCCCTCTAGTTGTGGACGCAAGCAAGGGAGAGGGGGCTACCAAGACATCCATCAACCAAAGACAGATAGTCCGTGCGCAGTACGTCCCTGGGAGCCCGGTTGATACTTCTCAGCTGAGAGCCCTACTGCGGGGGCTTAAATACTTACCTTGGCTTCTTGCTGCCCCTCGGCCGGGCTGGTATATCATCCGCAAGGGGATGATTGGTCTCGCCTATCAGGAGAGGAAGAAACACTGCCCGGGACGCACGCTGCAGCCTTAATCGAGGCAACCAATGGTATCGCGGTCAGAGCGGGGTGTATAATTGCTTTTTGTTGTCGAGGAGAAGAAGAGAGAGCCAGATGTTATACTGCGTCGGGTGAACTGGATCCTTCTTGTCAACACGACCCTGTTCCAATTCACATCTCTCGTACCTACGGCTATGTCTTACAAGCACCATGATGCACAGTCGCAGGCGTCTGGAATCACCGTCACTGCTGGCAGGTGCCTGAGGTCTTTTCGGAGTTGCCTGCAAGACATCCCCTCAACCAACCCCAGAGAGATATCCATGATAGAGGACCAATGCGCCAAATTTTCCACTTGGGCAGAGTCCATGAGAGTCTTCTGTGCGGCGCCCGCCTCGATAGATTATTGCCTCCGGCATGCGCCAAACGTTCAGGGCGTTGTTGCTGGCTTGCTCGAGGCCTTGGACTTCCGCGTGCAGGCCTGTGAGTTTTATGTGTCTAAATCTTATGCTTCTGCATTTACCTCTATTGTTTGATTCTTTATGTTCTACTAGCTGGAACATGCTCACCTTCAATATCAGGTTTGCATGAAATCCACAGCTTGGAAGACATGGCAGCCACGGCCTCTTCTCAACCTGTCATCAATGGATTTCGACAATCCGTCATCAATATCCAGACTGAGCTTAATCGCCTCAACCAGATCTCGAACACAATCCACCGGGCCAGCACCGAAGCATGGCTCCCTCAAATACATGACCTTCGTTTAGAAGACAATGAAGGCGGAGCGGATGATTCCCAAGTGCATCTTTATCAAAGCCAAATAATAAGTCAATCCCCCGCTGCGACCGACGCCATTCGACACAGACTCGCTGTCTCAATGCTCCATCGACACAAGATGTTTCTGTATAGATCAAAAGGTAGCGCAAGCGGTTCTGCGGGCATCAATCATGGCTAACTTGCCGAGGACAGACCAGATCATACAGCCAGGCCGCAAGCTTTCTCAAACAGTGGCTAATGTTTCCGAGTGAGCGGGGAATGATTAACAACAGTCTTGGGCTCAGTTGTGTTGATTCACTGCTAAACACGCTTGTAGCAATTATGCCGAGGACGAACTAGCCATATACGTTTGTCTTTGCGAGGGCTGTATCAAGCCATACATACTCTATAGCAGCCGAGACGCATGGCTAAACCATATGCAGCAGCACAGTAGGCATCCACGTTGTCTCACTCACCGCGACCTGGCCCCCTTTCTAAACACCGAAGAGTACATCCGGCACATGAGAAATGCCCATAAGACGACGCTTAGCGACGCCCGCTTAAGAGTCCTGGCAGAGCAGAGCCTTCGAAGGGTGCAACTACCGGTTTCTCCGTGTCCTTTATGTGGGAACAAGGCCGGCGACGACATTTATGACCATATCGCTGGACACCTCAAGTCTCTTGCCCTTCTTTCCCTGCCAGAACCGGCGGAATCCCAGAAAAGATCGTCGCTCAGGAAGGGGAAAGAAATCCAATCCTCCGGCCTTGACACACGGAAGGACGCGCAGGGCCGAAAGCGGGCGTCATACGCAGCTTGGACGGCGGAACCATCATCAGAAACTTCGATGGGGGGATCCAAAGAGTCGCTATGCTACGGGGAGGCTCCAACCAAGGCGCTCAGACTTTTTCACGGCACGGCTTCAGACCTTGGCTATAATCTGCGCTGCTTCCTGAAGTCCAGCTACTGCCCGGCCGCGCAGTTCGGCTCGTCGCTCGCCGAGAGCGGACGCCAACAGAGCATAGCGGCAATTATCGCCCACACGTCAAGCCTCTTCCCTACTTGGTAACCGGGAGATGCGGATAAGGGCATGCTGCGTCCTGGAGTAAATGACGGCGAGACCAGTGTATGACAGTAGAGCAGATATGTGACTAGTACACGGGCTCAAGCAACCGTTCGACGCGTCTCTCAAGCAGCTGTGATAAATTCGTACAAAATCCGTTTAAACATTCAAAGGCTGGACTAGCAATAGCGACGGAGAGAGACGCACACAGAGAAGAGAGGGGGGGTTAAGTAAAGGCCAGACAGGATACAACAACCCTTAAGCGTACTGTGACCGCCTCCCAAGTAGACGGGCAGATAGGTGTCTTACGACGGGATCACCGTGTCATGTCTACTTGTTTAAGCAGAGCCCCCTTGATACGGATTTCCTCTATACATGCCGGGCGAGTGGCGTCGACACACCAAGTCGCAGCCCCTCGGTCCTCCTCGATGTGCGGCGAGCCCCAGAGGTCGGCACATTATTACCCTTGCGCATAGTAGTACCCCATCTCGTGCCGTAGAACCCCCTTTCTCCCCCAAACCGATAGCGCAAACCGATAGCCCCACTTCTACTGACTGATGTTCTCGGCGCAACCTGTTTTCCCTTACCAAGTTGTTACGACCTTCCCCGGCGTGCTTCGCGTATTGCCACAAGAGAAAATCAAGGGTCTTAACCGCATAAACCCATATCGCTCACGCTCCGCCCAGAATAGGACCGCAACAGACCTTGCTTTCGATTTCTTAGTCATACGCCGACGTTGCCTCGTCGTATGAGGGGTATCAAAATTCCATTTACAGCGCGCCGTGCTCCCCGTGTTCATCCCATCTCGAAGAACCCGCCGTCGCTACCCTCGTCATCATCGTCGCCAGAGCCTTTGGGCTCTGAGTCAGCCTTTTGCTTCTTCCTCGAGGTCTTGCTGCTGCTCGAGTTCTTGGCTCCCTCGCCGCCCTTCGAAGGGCCAGACTCTTCTGCATCTGCATCTTTCCTGTGCCGCTTCGCCTTGGGACCCGTAGAGCTGCCTCGTTCTTGGATCTCGACTAGTGCTTTTGTGCCTTGCTTCGCCGCGGCCTCGATCGTCGACCACATAGGAGGTCGCTCTGATCTAAGAGCCTTTTGAGCCGTGCTTGCGCCCTGGGACTGCTCAATGTCCTGCGCCGAGCCCTTGGCAGGATAGAGGCTGATGTAGCGCTCAAGGAAGGGAAAGTATCTGGTGTACAGGGTATCGGTCTGGGCGACATGAAGGTCGGCTTCCAGCTTTTCTCTCTGCTGGGCATCGTCGCATGTCTTCAGCTGCCTTTCGATCTGCTTGGCGAGACGCTCGGCTTTTCTTCTCTCTGGCGGAGCTGTTAGGTCTTGCCGGTTGCGCGCGTATCGGGGCTTCACGTACCAAAGAATCGCACCATGTGGTACTTTGAAATCATGTGTTTTCTTTCCTTGTCCTCGGTCGCCTCTTCAATCTTTTGCTTGTGGTGGGCCAGTTCTCTTTCCAAATCGATGCGCTTGTTGGCTGGCAGGTTTTGGGCGCCGCGGAACTGTCTTTCAATGTTCCTGACGCGCTTCTTGAGCCAGTTGACATTGTCGGGCTTGGCTTTCTTCTTGGTGTGTTTGCTCTTCTGTCGCTTGGGGTCGAATCTTCCAGCGCCAGACCCGTGGCCGGACCCCTCGCCCACGGCGTCCGAGAATTTTCGCTTGAAGGTGGCCATCGCGTTTGGCCTCGGTCGGGTTTCGCGGTGGGGAGGGCGACTAAAATATCTGCTGTATTTGGCCGCTGTGTCTTTAAAGGGCCGTAATATAACTTGCGGTTAGGACAATGGATAGGTCTTGGCCCCTCTCCCGGTTTGAGGGTTTCCTGCGACAGGGCAAGGCAAGTAGTACGATTGAGGTCCTGTCTCGACGTACATGTAGATTGATGGGCGGATTTGGGAACTTTTTAGCGGGTACATGGGATAAAGAAGGGCCGCTCGGGTGGGGGAGCAACTGCCATTGTACCCCCAGGTCCTGGGGGAGAGGGGGGGGGTCTTCCTGGCACTACTGTGTAAACAGACGCTCTAATAATGGATACCATCTGTGTACTGTGTACTGTGCAAGCCAGCTGCCATGCACTCCAGTGAAAGCAGCTCTGTTGGGGTGGTGGCAGCCAATGAAGCCTGCGATTGAGTGAGCATCCGGCGAGAACGAGTGCTTTCAAGCCTGATAGATGAGCACCTAGCATTCTCATTGTTCTTCCATATAGCATCTGACTATTTGGTATGGATGGATTCCAGCTTATTTCCTATATCCAAGTCCCCGACGGCTCGAGTCATGGCAGTATAACCGGACCGGGCTTGATCGCGACTGCCGTCTCTGAACGCATGTAGTGGCCATGCGCGTGGCGAGGCCTATGCGAGCGGGCGCGCCGCACTTGCAGGCGCACAATCAACCAACCGCCAACACCAAACAAACATCACCCACTACGCCGCCGGCGAACACACCATCAATCAAGACTGCACTGTGTGGGCTGAGTAGGGCTGAACCGGGTCTGAGGAAAGACAGAGAGCGCAAACCGGCGAGGCCATGGATCGCCCCGAGCCGGGCCTAATCAAATGGTCGCCCAACCCATCCTACGAGAACTTCCTCCACGTCAATCTACAGCACCGCGTGGTCCAGATTTACGAGGCGACTGGTCATGCCCGGCGCGGCCGCTTTGACTACCAGAAACTCACCAAGCATGATGACTTCCCTCCGGTGACCACGTATGACTGGTCGCCGTCGATGCCGGGCCTCGTGGCCGTCGGCACCTCGCCCGGCGTCGTCAATCTACTGCGTGTTGATGACAACTCCAATGCCTACATGGAGTTGAATCTGCGCGTTTCTCGCCTCTGCCATGCCGTTGCCTTTAATACGGGAAACCTGCTGGCCGTGGGCCTTGAGCGCGTGCGGAACGACCAATGCCTCCATATCTGGGACGTAAGCCGTGCTGCCGCTCTGGACGCCAGCATCCCCGGCTTCCCTCTAGACAACTCGGCTATGCTTGAGCCCCTCCACCGTCTGGAGCCTAGCGTGGCCGTCTCGAGTGTCAAGTTCTTTGAGGATAGCCCCCAGACTCTGGCGGCCGGGATCAAAAACCAGGGCATCCGTATATATGACCTCCGAGGTTGGTTCCGCACCTGACTACATCAGCCTGTCTTCCCGCTGACTTCGGCCTAGACCCCAACCCAGGCGTGATAACCTACCCCACGAAGCTGAACAACAACTTGGCTATCGACTACAAGGACCCCAACTACTTCTCCTCGTCGGCTCTGGACCAGCCCAGTGTCGTGGTCTGGGATCGCCGCGCAACCTCACGGTCTTCCTCGTCTTCGTCCTACCTCGAGGCCGTGGACGCCGACGGAGTGCCATGGGGGGCCGCCTTGAAGCTCGATCTTGCCATCGACCTCCAGCCAGAGCAATTCGCCGACAAGCACTCGCTCATTCGATCCCTGCGCTTCTGCCGAGATCGACGAGGCTTGCTAGCGGTCTTGTCCCGTACCGGCCAACTCAAGGTTTTGGATCTGAGCAGAGAATTCACGGCTCCTGCCATGGAGTCCGAGGGTAGCCCCGAACTTTTGGAAGTGCGCAGGTCATACGAGCTCGACCTCGGATACTCCAGCCATGACAAGAAGAATGATCGGATCGTATCTTTCGACTGGGTAACCCTGGATTCTCCGCTTCTGAACCCGAGGGCCATCGTATTGCGTGCCAACGGGGCCTTTGAGATACTGGAAAAGCCAGCTCATACCACCGACCTCGTATATGATATGGTCCCGTGGCGGTCTCCTTACCGAGGCCATGAAGGTATGGGGTTATCACCCAGAGCTGTGCAGCCGCGCAACGACACTGACCACAAGCAGAACCCGGCGGATATCATGATCTGATGCGGTTCGAGGAATCTCAAGTGCCCGAGATGATAGGCCCCCTGCTTGTAAAAGAAGCAGTTTTCGATATACCCCTCTTCGGGCACCAGAAAGCCAACATTGACGCGGTAGTCAATAGCACATTGCTCGCACAACCAGGCGAATACTACGTAACCCAGGATGACGAAGCAAGCCCCGTGCCGCTACCTGATTTTTTCAACGAATCCATGTCCGCGGCGGACAAATTACGGGCTCTACGAGGCTTTTCGAAAGAGACGCTAAAAACAAGCAAACCAGCAGCCACGATCGGGAACCGACTTCCAAGCCTCAAGGAGATGACACTGGAGATGGACGAGTTGTCCACAGACCGCACAGGACCGCCGTCGAATCGACGGTTGCACGAACAGTTGCTGTCCCTGGGACAGCAAACTAAAGGTTTTGATAAAAAGGCACAGGTCTTTCTTGACCACCTTCCCCTGGTTCGCGCAAACGAGAAGTATCTGTTCGACTTTTCGGCCAACAGAGACATTGTGTCAGATGACCCCTGGCTTCGCGACTTGTGGGATTGGATAGCTGGCAAGTAGCAGCATGGCTGGATCTCGACCGACTACTAACATTTGTCGCAGGGGCCGAAAAAGATGCATCCGAAGATGGCATGGTGGCGTTTGGGGTTGACCTTGCGTATCTGGGCACCCGAAGTGTTTGGTCCAACGACCTCGGTATGTTCCCCCCTGTTCACTAGGAGCGCTTCTGAGTACGAACCTGACGGTTCCGCTCCAGGCTCCCAGAGCTCCCTCAGGCTTGCCCAGGGGACCGCGGTACCTGGCAGGGTGACTTGGGAGCGCTGCTTGCAAGTCATCGCCAAGCGCCTGGGTTTGCCGCAACACGACAGCGTCAAAACTGAGTGGCCGGCCCACCGACAAGTTTGTATCCGGATATGTGGCTTGGGTCGGTCACCTCAAACCGACTATGGCGACTACGCCAAGACACCTGTCTCGGAACGGACCTCATCCTGGCATACCATGGCGACGGCTCATGCGCTGTTCCGGGGTCATACCCAAGAAGCCATCCAGATCCTCAAAAGGGCCAGCATCGAGTATCCTGAACTTCTCTTTGTGTCGCTAGCGCTGCAACTGATCGGACGCGGTGACATCAATCTGGCCAAGGAGCAACTCGACTTTGACGAGGCCGTGGCGTCCAAGACGGATCCATATCTGCGGGCAATATCGTCCTTGATTGCCACCGACAACTGGGAAGCCATTGCCAATCAGGACTCGCTGCCTCTCCGAGAACGGACATTTGTAGCCCTGCGGTATTTCGACGACCAGACGCTCTCGAGCTGGCTTGACAAGCAAGTCACGAAGGCAGTGCACACGGGCGACATAGAAGGCATAGTCCTCACCGGCATCACCGAGAAGATGGTGGATATCCTGGCCAAATACGTTGAGAAATTCAACGACGTGCAGACTGCTACTCTGGTCACGTCAGTCTGCGCACCCCGTTACATCGATGATTATCGTTGTCATGCTTGGCGCAATGCATACCGGGCGTACCTCCAGCGGCACAAGGCCTTTTTCCAGCGCACCAAGTTCGAAGTCGAGAGCACCAAGAGGAGCAAGCGCGACGGAGTGCCCACGGTGAAACCCCCGTCGCGCCAAATTGCCCTCCGCTGTGTGTACTGCGATGCCGAGTACGAGCTCTCCAAGACGGGGGTGAACCAGACGCCCGTGTCTACCGCGAGGAGCCCCAATCCCCTTATGCAGAGCAGCATCAACGCGGGCGTGGCTTGCCCGAACTGCGCGCGACATCTGCCGCGGTGCGTGGTCTGTCTCGAGGTCGTCGGGGTCTCCCGCAGCGACAAACCCGAGTCGGCATCAGATCCGGAGAAGAAGGTGGCGGCCAGGTTTCCGACATTCTGCCTCAAGTGTGAGCATGTATTACATCTCGACCATGCACGACAGTGGTTCGCGCGCCATGTCGAGTGCCCTGTACCCGAATGCCGGTGTCGATGTAACTTGAGGGCGAACCCGGAATTGAACTACCACTGAAAGGGGTAGGAGATGTACACTTCATGGTTACCTGGTAATTTTGGTACTTTGGACCTGTCGCCCACATCGGTTGCGAATGGAAGGGCTCGGCTATTGTATACTTTGGCTTGCTAGCCCCTTTCCCTTTCCCGTGCCGTCATAGGGCAGAACGCGGCACCAGCAAAGAGCAAAAGCGTCACGGATAGGTGATGAACAGATATGTGTGACTTGAATGGCATACGATATTAGGGGTATCATACCCCTCTATGGACTATAACGCAGTGACAATGCCAGGAGGCGGCCCAGAGCTCGCTTCTGCCTGCTTTTCCGGCAGCGATGGTTTCCCACCGAGCCAAACAAATATGACGACAGCTCCAGATGCAGCCCACAAAGCTAGGGACCAGGTCATGGTACCCCAACCCGGCCCGTCGTGGACATACCCAGCCCACAAGGGGCCAATGGTACCGCCGAGAGCGAATGCCATGGTGAAAAGGCCGTAACCAATGCCGTACACGCCCTTCTCGCCAAAGATGCCGGGGGTTTCCGCCTCCTTTTCGTCTATCACGTACGTGATCTCAGCCATCAAGGGCGTGTTGGCAAAGACGAGGGCACAGCCGAGAAGGACGAGGAGGACGGCAAGGAGTACTTTTTGGCCAAGGTTGTTGTCGGTCACAAAGCGCAAGCATACCAACAACGGGACACAACAGACGTAACCGGCAAACGAGGGCCATTTCGACCCGTATCTGTCGGCGAGCCAACCCACGCCGGGGGCAACAAAGCCGGGCAAAAAGATGGCCAGAAACATCAGGCCGGCGGCCGTCGAATTCCACCCGAAGGTCTCTTGTACGAAAAGGGCAAGGACTGCGTCGAAGCCCATCCTGTGATTCCATGGCCGGTCAGCAACGGTCGGGCGGCGCCTATTTAACTTGGGGTTTCTCACATGATTCCAGCCTGGGCAAAGAGTCCGTACAGGGCCGCTAGGAGGCAGGGCGACTTCAGCAGCACCCAAATGGGCCGCATCTTAGATCGCTTCCCAAGGGAGGCCGGTATTTCTGCGGTCGCGGTATTGGCGTGCCCCGGGGGCGGCTGTGATGAATAGGACGGCAGGGATGCGGGGCGTGTCTCTCCCGGACGGCCTGGGGTCCCGTCAGGGGCACCGGCGGCCGCGTCCTCCTGCTTCTCTACATCGCGGCCCTCCACCGGCGCGGGGGGTGCCACGTCTTCGTCGGCGATCCACTGCCTTGCAATCTTCTTCTCCACCATCCAGAGCCTCATGACGATGTCGACAGCCACGACGCCAAAGGCGATGTAGTAGACGGCATAGTAGCCGGCGGCACTATAGACGGCACCGCCCACGGCGGGGGCAATGAGCAAGCCCAGCGACATGGAGGCACCGACATAGCCCATGGCCACGCCCACGGCGGTGTCGAAGGTGTCGACCAGGAGAGCACAACCCACACTCCAGACAATGGCGGCAGCGGCCCCCTGGAGCAGGCGGCCCACGACGAGGAGCGCGATGGTGTTGCCGAAGCAAAGCAGCAAGGTCGAGGCGGCGAGAGCCACGAGACCAATCAACAAAGGCCAGCGACGGGAGGAGCTGTGGTCGGCGTAGAAGCCCGCAAGAGGGCTGCATACGAACAGGGCGCCGCTGTAGCAGGCGAGGAGGATGGAGGTCCAAGCTTGCACCTGGTCCTCGGGGAGGCCAACCTGCACAGTAAGACTAAAAGGGATAACGGGGACGATCAGGGCGTAATAGAAGATGTCGGTGAAGATGGCCAGACACACGGTCAAGACGATGGAGAAGGTGGACGAGCGTTGCCTGAGAAACAGGGGCGGCTTTGATCCCGCCTTGGCGGGGGCGCCCGAAAAGAACTGCCGGGCGCCGGCAAGCACGGCCATGGGGTCTGGTCTTCGGGGGTAAGCGGACAGGACGTCAGCAAGGCTTCTGGACGAGGAGCTGGGCCGCGGCCGAACACGCGATGGCGCGGGCGGGGAGTCGAGGGAGGGGGAGGTGCCGTAGGAGCGGCGAGGGAAAGACGGTGGCGATCCTCCCTCCATTTTATATACGGGCCCGTTTCGCGGTCATGGTCCCCCGACCACCCGAGCCTCCGAATCATCCCAGGGGGGGAGGGGGCGGAGGGGGCGGAAGGGACCCCTCTCGGGACCCTCTCGCAGCGACTGTAGTGCAGCGAGGTGGGTGATGGCAAAGGTCTTGTCTGGTTTAGTGCGTCCTTTTACGTAGCAATGCTTGCTGCCCAGGCTCACCAGGATCCAACACCCTCTCCGATCTGCCTAAAAGTGGCAGACCGAAACCCGGGAACTTGCGCCGAGAGGGACATCTCAGAGCAGCGGATGCGATCGCCTGCATGATGACGCCTGAGTGTGCTACGCGGATGGATTTGGCCCCTGTGCGCCCATGGCCAAGATGGAATCGATGAGTAACGACCGTCTGGGTGATGAACCCCCCCTGTATATATGCCCTCCAACTGTCACTTTAGGTAACAAAAACCTCCTGGGTGAAATGCGAAGCACGCAGGTAACTAGATACTTCGAACCCAGCTAGCCGTATGGAAAGCTGACCAATCCCAAGAGATGCACAAACCCCACTCTTTATCGGTCTTATCGATGGACTCCCTGTGCAGAAAACTTTCTAAGCTCGAGATTTATTTTCTCGACCTTTTTCTTCCCGTCTGTCCCTCCAGCTTCCTTCAACAGCAAGCCCGGTGCAAAATGCTCCTGTTGTGGTAACCACCACAACCCCCAGGACCATGGCTGACCAGCCATCACCGCTTGACGAGTTTTCCACGCTCCCCATCTCTATTCCCTCGCTTCCGTCCTTTCCCGTTCCTACCACCCACCATGTCTACCTGCGCCGAAATGCCAAGGTTCTCACCAAAGACGACACCCGGAGCTTGTTCCTCGTGAATGTCCCAGTGGACAGCACCGAGGCCCACTGGCGCGCCCTCTTTGCGAGCTTGGTCGGCGCTGGAAAGTTCGAGGCAATCACTTTGGAACGCGATGCCAAGGCCTCGGCTCCGGCCATCGAGCCTGCTCAGGCGGCGCGCCTCGCCTCCCACCACAAAAAGCGAAAGCGGGAGGACGACGAGGCCCAGGCCCGCAAGGAGGAAGCCATCGCCCGTCTTCCTCCGGTCTGGACCCGGCCCCTTCACCGAAGCGGCGGCTCCGCCGTGGTTCTCCTTGCCGACGACCGCAGCGTTGACACGGTCCTCAAGGCCGTAAAGAAGCTCCAGAAGACCAAGAAGTTTCCTGTCTGGGGCGATGGTGTTGGAGACAAGGCCCAGCCCCTGGGATCAGCCTGGCTGAAGGCTCACAACAAGCTGTCCTACCCGGGTCAGGCCGCCATGCAGGCCATGGTCGATGCCTACTTCACCATCTACAACCGCAAGGAGGCCGAGGCGGAGCAGCTCGCCAGGGAGCTTCGCAACGAGCCTGATGAGGACGGCTTCGTCACCGTCACTCGGGGCGGCCGCTCCGCGCCCGCCCGCAGAGAGGAGGCCGAAGAGGCGAAGCGGAAGATGTTGGAGAGACAGAAGAAGCGCGCCGACGAGGCGCCCAATTTCTACCGCTGGCAGCTGCGGGAGAAGAAGAAGACTGAGCAGGCTGCCTTCTTGCAGCAGTTTGAAGAAGACAAGCACAAGCTGCAAGCTATGAGAGAAAAGAGGCGCAAGGTTCAGCCAAACACCTGAGTTTGGTGGCCCACGGCTATGATGAACCATGGCAATCGCCGTTCGTGTCCAATGCACACATGCAGGCGAGACTTGCCGCGTGCGAGGTTCCCTCGGCTCTAGAACCGACCGGTATGTTTGCTTTTTCCTTCTTCCAGCACATGTGTTTTGCATGATGAGACACGCGGGGGCCAGCCTAGTGTCTTTGGGGCCTCGTGCTCCGAGACCAGATGCTGATAACACCCGCAAACTATATCTTCTCAATTTCTCTGAACGTCCTTCCTTACCCCAGTCTCTGCAGGGATTCACATGTTAACAGTTGCTGAAATAGAACATAGATGAGCGGCCCCGTCAGTGACGGAATGGCTTTGCAGCCAGCATCAACCAGTCTTAGCCCTCGCACTGCGTTGGCTTACGACGGTACCTACATATGCCGCATCGTGTCTCGCTGAGGCCGACGCGCTCTCGGGACACTGAGAGCGAATCGTGAATGCCGGATCAGCGCCGCTGGAAGACGCCACGTTGACAGCGACGGCGCGAGGCGACCGCAATGACAAGTGGGTACGCCAAAGGCGTCACCTTGGCGGAAAGTTGAGTATAGTCGCCGGACTCGAAAGAGCTCGGGCTCGAATTGACTGACATTCTTCCGCAAGCCGTACGAGGCTGGCCACGCAACGCATATGCGGGCGACGTGGTGAAATTCGATTTGTGATTTGTACCATCCCTACCTACCCTACACCCCTGACAATCGTGTCACATGCCAGTCGCGTTTCGACGCATCCCGGCATTCGCAACCTCTACTCTATGGTGCGAATGTGTTATTTCTTGGCAGAGAAGAATCTTTGACCCGTTGCTGGGCGCCCGATTTTGAGAAATCGTTTTGAATTTCTACGAGATCTCGGGAATCAGTAGAGGTTACATCCCCTAGGCCACTGGGGTTTTCCAGTGGTATAAAATGCTGCGGGCATTGGAAGTTCGGCCCTGATCGAATGACGCCCAATATAACTTTCTCTTGAGCCTTGTTGAATACACAAATTTGCAAAACCATCTATAAATCGTTATACTGTCGACCAACCGCTGGTGCCACATTGACAAATTTGTTTTGTCTACATAACCTTCGCGAAGCATGCTTAGCATTGCTTTCACTACTAGCTCATTCTGCCAGGCCCCACCGCTCCCAACGACTAAAAAAGAGATTGGTATAAATCAGGAAGACGGACCCGGTCTTCTTTTACACAGCTTCTCCCCAACCGAAACATTTTGGACAAAAGGACCGGGCATCGCCAGTTGCGGTGGGGCAAATCCTCGGGTTTACTACTTTTTGAAAACCTCGGGTTCTTTCCAAGCTTAGCTCTCCGCCTCGTGATACTTCATCTACCCCTCGCCGAACGCGTGGGACAGGCGGAAACGGGGGCGGGCTTTATTTTGGGGCGGGGGCAGGGTAGCCAACGGAAAGAGGCAGCTATGGTGCAAAAGGCGGGCCCCAGCAAGCCGGCGACACGCCGAGGGCTCGCAGCCAAGCCGAGCAAGAAGGCGGGCGGCGGCGGCGGCGACGGCGGCGGCGGCAGCAAGGCGCGCAAGGGCAGCGGGTCGGGGAAGGCGGCGGCGGCGGAGGAGGACGACGAAGAGGAAGAGAAGGGGCCCGGGGCGGCGGCGGAACGAAAACGGCAGCAGGCGCTGCTCGACGTGTTCGGGGACGCCTTCGGGCCGGTGCTCGGGGACGGGGCGGCGCTGGCGGCGGGGCTGCAGCGGCTCAAGCAGGCGCTTTACGCGCGCGACTTCGCCGCCGCCTTCGGCCGCGCCGACCACCTCGACGTCTACGCCGCCCGCTGGAGCCCGACGCGCGCCCTCTGTTACGACCGCGTGCTCGCCGGCCTCGCCCCATACCTCGCCGGCCTCGTGGCGGCGACGCCGAGGCCGCCGCCACCGCCGTCGCCGGCCGGGACCGGGGCCGAAGGGGAAACCGAGGGCCTCGAGGCGGCGGCGTCGTCGTCGCCGCCGTCGCCGCCGCTGCGGCTGCGGATGCTGGCCATTGGCGGCGGGGCGGCCGAGATTGTGGCGCTCGCCGCCCTTCTGCACGATCCGACGCCGCCGCCGACGGGCGTACCGAAGGAGGAGGAGGAGGCGGAAGGAAAAGGAGAAGCGGAGGAAACCGGAGCGGCGCCGGCGTCGTGGGCCGGCGACCTAACGCTGCTGGACTCGGGGCCCTGGGGCGCCGTGGTGGACAAGCTCTACGGGCGGCTGACGCAGCCGCGGCCATTGTCGGCGTATGCGAGTGCGGCGGCGCGGGCGGCGAACCGGGCCCTGGTCGAGCCGGCCCGCTTCCGGGCCCGCTTCACGCAGCACGACGTGCTCAAGCTTGACCCGGCCCGGCTCGCCGAGCTCGTCGGCGGCGGCGAGCGACCGCCCGCCCCCGTGCTCATCACGTTGCTCTTCACCCTCAACGAGCTCTACACCGCCGCCGGCCTCGGCAAGACGACGGGCTTCCTGCGCAGCCTCACCCGTGCCGTCGCTGTCGGCTCCCTGCTCCTCGTCGTTGACAGCCCCGGCAGCTACTCCGAGGCCGCCGTCGGCAAGGACGCCCAGAAATACCCCATGCAGTGGCTGCTCGACCAGACCCTGCTGACGGCCGACAGGCTGCCCGAGGGCGCATGTCATTGGGAGAAGCTTGAGTCGGACGAATCCGTCTGGTTTCGCGTCGCCGAGGGACTGAGGTACCCCATCCCGTTGGAGAACATGCGTTATCAGGTGCATTTGTACCGCACTATCTCTCCCGCCACCGCCCGCGACGATTAAGCCGCTCAGCTTGCCGCCCAGAAAGAAGTTATGTGTGCCTATGCTCGCCTACGCCGTTCCTAATACCAGAGTCTTTCTCTGAGTTCCGTCAAGCCCAGACGAACTTCTTGATGCTGTGTCCCAGTTGTTCGAACAGGCCCGTGCTCTTCTTCGCCTCGGCCAAGGAGATGATGTCGCCCTTCTCCACGATGCTTTTGCGCTCCTCGCCCCCCTTCGCCGGCGCCCGCTGGTTCGCGATAACCAATCTCTCAATCTCGGCGGCAATGGCATCGACCTGATCCGCCTCCGTTTGCACACTCGCGCTGCTCTCCGCACCCGCATCCGCCATGTACGTGTGCGCGTAGAGTGCTTTGAGGGCGACCTTTCTGCGCTCCGGTCCCTGTGACTTGGAAGTGCCTCCAAAGATGGGAGCAAGCACCCCCGCCGGCCCGGCCACAGCTTTCTGCTCGTCGTTGGCCGCATCCCGCGGCGCCGTAGCGCTTCCCTCTCCGGCGGAGACGGACATGCTGGAAAGCGACCGGGTGTTGACGCGTCGGACATCGTTTTGGCCAGGCTCATACGTCACTACGAGGCCAACATTTTTGGACTCGTCTGCATGGACCGGTGATATGGTGGATGTAACATAGGTGCCGACCTGGATCCCCGTGACGTGAGCGAAGTCAACACGTTCAAATGATGACACCTTGTCCAGTTTCCAATCAAAGTGGCAGAGGTAGAGCGCTGTACTGGTGAGTAGCAGGACAACCTCCTCGAAAGGCAGACTTTTGATGGTGTTGGACTGGTGAGGGCTGAGCATCGTCCAGCCGCCTACCAGCTCTTCCTTGTCTTCTTGGACGACAATTTTTCGCGACGTCTCGATGGCCAGCTCACGCATCTTCGTCATAGAAACGGCGGGGTCCTTGGTCATCATATTCGCCTCGAATTCGTCAAAGACAAGCGACGTGACGTTGCCCAGGAAGAAGTCGATGGCAGCTTGGCTGAAGTAGTCGTTGACCATGCTGGGGGGCTTCGTTAGCATCATCATGCTGTCCCACCCTGCCATCACGAGGGACCACCGCTTACCCATTGTAGAGTCTTGTTAATGACAAACCCAGGTCGTTGACCATGCCCCGGTAGTCCCGCTTGCGCGTCCTTGTAAAGTCGCCCTTCATGGCCGCCGTAGAAGCGTACTGCTTGGAGATGGCGTCGCCGTTGTCCGCCCAGAGCATATTGAACCAGCTCGTTGCCTGATCGATCTGCGCGTTCAGTTCAAAGCCTTCTTCCTTGAGCTGCAGTTCCAGCATGTGCCTCCCGAACGAGCTCTGGCACACGTTGGTGCGATCCAAACAGTCCATGCAGTTCGTCCTCAGCACTCCCGTTTGCTTCCGAACAATCTCGCCCTTGGCCTCGACAGTGCTGCCGAGGCGGTCCAGTTCGTCACCCAGGGTGTCGAGGAGCAAACTGACATTCTCGAATTTCATACCGCGACACGCGGCGTGGAAGTCGAACCATTCAAATCCAAGCTTGTTCTCCTCGTCCCTTGTCTGGTTGTAAGCCTCCACGTTCTTCTGATACGCGTTTCCGATGAGCGACTCCACCCCCCGCTTCTCTACCAGGTTGACGAGCTGCATCTTGCCGTATTGTGCGCTCATCTGATCAAAGTGTCTACTGAAAGCGCGAAGATTGGCGGCTTCCGAGTGCTGCAACTCTGGCACGGGCTTGAGGCTGTATGGGTTTTGCGTGAAGAATAACGGAATGCTCCCTCGGACCTGCAGGAAGCTGTAGACTTTGCCACTTGTCCAATCGGGCGCCGACAGGATCTGCTCCGTTTCCACGCCGTTCGCAGCCTGTCCGTGCTCGTCAACTCCGCGCCGCAGGTATCGCAGCCCGGCACGTTGCGTACTTCGCCTGGAAACGATGGTGATGAGGAACTTCCTCTCGCTAGTCCTCAGCTTGAGATCTGAGGGCTCCGCCTCTGGGTCGACAGAGGAATCTTTGCGGAGTTCCCAGTCATTGAGTTCCATAGACTCCGGCGACTTGTCACTGTCCACTTGAGGGGGCCGACTATCCATGACAAAGAGACGCTGGCCCACGAATCCCTGCATGAGGGGCAGCAAGAAAGCGCCTTCGTTCGCCGCCTTGAAGGGCTGGAGCATATGGCGATTCCAGAAGAATAGGGGGTCGGCAGTGTCGTGCAAGGGCACCCCCTGCGGCGCAGACCCCGAGTTTCCAAGGTGCCTGGTAATGTCCACATCATAGGAGAAGTAGAAGCTCCGGCTGGTGCCGAACCATATGTGCGCCATTCGCAACAGCTTCGGGATCATGCTCTCGCCCGTTGATACGGCCGTCGCGACGCCCTTGTCAGCCGTTTCCGCCATCACGGCCTTCCCGAGCTTCCGGTCTTCCTCATCAGCCTTGACTTCCTTGTGGGACTTGCTGTCGGTGTCGCCAGCGCTCGTCTTGTCAACAGCTTCTGGCTTGGGGGTCGCGTCCGCATCGCTGAACCCGAGGCTCCGCTTCTGTTCCTCCTGCCAGCCGCTACTGCTGAACCAGCGCTGGGCAAAGCGACCATAGCTTCCACGCTTTCTAATGACGTTCTCGGCGATGGAGCTAGGCTTTTCGTGCGCTTTGCCGTCATGGTTCGCAGGCTCTTCGCGATCGCTCTGCACGTCGTCGGCGTCGTCGGGAGTGAAAAGCGACGCTGTGTCCGTATCAGACCCGGTTGTGGTTCCGTCGGCGTCTTCGGCGATCCTGCTGGCGCGGCGCAGCTGGATGCTAGTGTGCCGGATCGCGGCCTCGGCCTCTGTTTGCGAGGTGCAAGGGGTCAAGGCCACATCGGTCACAACGTAAACGGGATAGCCGCGGATCTGGGCAACCTCCTGGCGGCCGGTGATGGTGATTAAATAGGAGAGACGCGAGACGGTGAAGAGACCTAGCAGGTGACGGCACTTGTTAACGCCGTCGCGCACGGGCTTGGCAGCCTCGACCGAGACACGTACCAATGATTCCGAAGGCCTCGAAGGATACATTCGGCATCGAATTGTCGGGAAGCTGATCGCGACCCAGCGTGGAAACGGCGGTGCTGCCGTACTTTACCTTGACGGGAGGGGGGCCCTTGCCATTGGTGGTGTTGCGCTGGCTCTTCTGCGCCAAGGGCTGGATGACGATGCCATCCACCGCGGCGCAGATTAAGAGCTTTCTCGCAAGTGAGGAAGGCATGGCCACTATGTGTGCCTATGGCGCACGCTCTCTGCTCGATGGTGGCTGTTTCTCTCCTGTTTCCGAGCGTGAAGAGGTCAGGTTTCCTCGCATGATCTGCGCTCGTCACATAAGGTGTGGGTGTGGAGAAACGGGCACCGTCTCGGAGCCAAGAAACAATAGCCCAGACAGAGATGACGGTATGTATTATCTGGGGCGCCGCCGGCTGTAGGTAGCTTCGCCAGGGCGTCTGGGTATGCGAGAGACTGGATTATCAACGCATTACCTAGGTGCAGGCGACGGGCGATATGCGTATATCATAAATCTGTACATGTAGTCGCTCAAGTCCTGGCCTCAGGCAGGATGATGTCTTTGACCTGCACGGCCTGACCAGGGATGACATAACTGACACCATCCAGTGCGGGACAGGGTCGGGAAGGTGGGGTTGATAAATGATCGCAGCTGCCAATCTGCCCGACTGGTGGGGGATCCTTCCTAGGGTCCGATCCATCATCGACCATCCACCCAAATAGGAACCATACAGTAGTTCCCGACTGGGATCTACGGATGAATGATTGACTGACCTCATCCCTTCATCCTGCCGCTTTGATCCTGGTAGCTCTCCAGCAATAGAAGCATTGGATGTCCGTCTGGAGGAAAGCCTTTGACCGCTCACAGCCAATAGGACTTGCAGCCAAGCGTTGAGTGGCTGCAGCACTTACGCCGTGTTTACCATGTGCGCCTCATGCTTGCATTTAGGTTTCGAGGTACGGGGAATCTCGTTGACCCGTGCATGCTTCTGCAGTATTTGGGAGAGCGAAGTGCCGTGTTCCAAGCCCAGCACGGAGTCTCGATTATGCATTGGCACACACTGACCGTAAGAAGAGCCGAGCTCGTCGAAAACCTGGTCCATTGAGCTATTCAATACTACTTTATACTGGTGAAAAGCAGTGAAGATGGACGCCACGCCGATTTTGGTCCCCGTTCCATGAGCTTTTTACAGCCACATTGGGCCAATCGACACAACTGATCCAGAAATTTCGTCCCAAGCCATGCTAACTAGCACACCGAAGCTTCTTAGATCATGAGACGCTCGATCTTGTCCTTCATGGTGCGAATCTGGTTGGACAGATCCGAAGCCTCGTTGGACGTGATCCTAGGGCATTGGTCAGTCTCCGTGGGCTGCGCACCGTTCCTGGTTGAGTTATACGTACGACGCGGCGATGACAGCGCGGGAAACACCACAAGCGCGGCCGAGGGCGATCTTGCTAGGGACGTAAACCTGGAGGTGGCAGATTAGTATCCAAGTTGGCCAAAATAAAAGGCGAAGTTGAACTTACGTAAACGACGTTCTTGTCCTCGGCCAGCAGGGGCAGGTGCAGCAAAATGGCCAGAGGGCTGGTGTCGGCAGCCAGAACGACCTAGGGACTCGGCATTAGCATTTCAGCTTTTGCTTTTGTTTTTGCGATCAACGTACAATCTCCGAGATACCACGCGACAGCGTCTTGGTCACCTCGTTGGCACCCTTCTTCCTGTATAAGTATTCCGGTCAGATGATCGCTCGTTACTCTAGATCGCATCGTTGGCTGGGAGAAGGGAGGATCGTACAGCTGGCGGTAGTCTGTGAGGGTGCAAGTGTTAGTTAATACTGTGGGCGTGACGGAACAGGTCGAGGTGGTTGTCGCATCACTTACGGCTGGCTTGCTGGACAAGGTCCAGGAGCTCCTGGGAGAGCTGGGCGTCGGCCAGGGGCCAGGCTGTAAGCCGTTTGTCAGTATTGGGTTGGAGGCTCGCGAGCTCGGATCGCAGCAGCGCACTCACCGGCGGAGGTGTTCTGGTCGGCGGACATGGCGACGGCTGGACGTGGAAGAGTCGGGCGTGGAATACCGACCGGGGACCGATTGGCGGATAGGCGGGTATTAGCTGGAATGCAGGGTTCCTTGCGTTGGCTCGCCCTGTGCAGGAATTCGCGATTTGCTGGGAATGGTATCTGTGTGTGAGAGAGGATATCGCAACTCAACTTCTCAGTGCCCACTGCTCCAACAACTTTTTTGGTGCCAAGAAGCCTAGCGACGGCGGGCTGTTTCTCCGGCCTCCGCCCTGCTGACATAATGACGCGCGCCGGGCGGCGGCCCCTGCCCCCAATCAGACAGGTGCAAACCTTGGAACCACTGGCGTAACCAGCTGCACACCCAACCTACCTCTCTGCCACTGCTCCGCCAGCCGCCTTCTCTCGCCTCGTCAACCACAACCATAACATCACCAACTCCCGGAGCTCCCTATCCCATCTCATCCCATCCCATCACCACCCACCGCTCGCCGCCACGCTCCATCCTCGCCCTTTTCTGTGCTCTCGTCGCCACATCACCCCAGAACCGCCACCATGTCCTTCTCCGATGCCTGGTACGTAATGACGAAGCGTCTTTTTCCCATTTCTCTCCATGTTCACGGGAGCTCAAGCTCTTGCACACGGCCACCGGCCTCTGGCCACGCCAGAGCTTCCGTCATCATCACCACACCTGTCGCCCCGGGTTCTGTCTCCTCGTACAGTTTTGCCGTGATGAATCCCAGCTGACGTGTTGCACTCTATAGCCCGGTCTACGCGGTTCGTACCCGACACCGTCACCCGTCCTCGTCCAAGCGTGTCGCGACGTCGCCTCTTCGACGATGACGTCGATTGGGGCTCCTTGTATCTGCCCGCTGGCTAACACAATCACAGCCCTTCTTCGGCGCCATGGGCTGCACAGCCGCCATCGTCTTCACCTGCCTGGGTGCCTCGTACGGTACTGCCAAGTCAGGTGTTGGTATCGCTGCCATGGGTGTCCTGCGCCCTGACCTCATCGTCAAGAGTACGCCTTGCCTCGGTCCGATTCCTGCCCATAAAGCATGCTGACTGACCGCGCGCCAGACATCGTTCCCGTCATTATGGCCGGTATCATTGGTATCTACGGCCTCGTCGTGTCCGTCCTCATCTCGGACGGTCTGAAGCAGAAGCTCCCTCTCTACACTGGTTTCATCCAGCTCGGTGCTGGTCTGTCCGTCGGTCTGGCCGGTCTGGCTGCTGGATTCGCCATTGGTATCGTCGGTGACGCTGGTGTCCGAGGAACCGCGCAGCAGCCCCGTCTCTTCGTCGGCATGATTCTGATTCTCATTTTCGCCGAGGTCCTGGGTCTGTACGGTCTCATCGTTGCCCTTCTGATGAACTCCAAGGCCACGCTCAACGTGAGCTGCTAAAGTCCTTCTTCCAAGTTGGCAATCTGACCAAGGCAATGCTCGTCATGGCACGGCGTCGCTTATCGGAGTTTTTGGGTTCGACAAGCTGTACCTACCATATGAACCTCGACCGAGCCTCGACTGGCCGTCCTTGGTGGCAAACTGTATCTAAGATCCGGCGTGCGGTGGGGAAATCACTCGAACACTACGGATTGTGGTTGGGCTGTCGAGCGGCCGAGCAGTCGCGCTGCCGGCTGCAGGTAGACGGTGAAACAATAACGACGGAGCGATATGGCGATGAGAGTGAAGCTCATGCATGTGTATTAGTGTTGCCGCATCGTTACTCTTACGCTAGGGATGGGTTCTCATCATAGAACGGATGGGTGGAGGCTGTACGCTTACGCTGGGTAATTGATCTTTTTTTTTCTCTTTTTTGCGTGGCATCTGAAGACTACCCCTGGCTTATTTTGCCGGTCTTCCGTTTTTGGGCCTTTCTTTTGCTTTGTTCATAGAAGCTGGTAAACGTACGTCCAATCCCGGCCGTGGTGTTCTTTCTCTCTACATACAAATGCGAGGTTATGTGATTCCATTCGTACGTGCTATTGGGCAAACCTAGCCACAGCCGGGGATTCCCGACCAGGATGACGCATCCGGGGTATGCGGACATCCATTCCCCCCCCTTGCCTCTTCTCACCTGCAGGCGACCAGAGGTGCAAAGGCATCCGCCAGCCTCTCCAGGCCGAGCCGCCTGCGCCGCCACTCTAGCTGGGCACCGACAAGTCATTTCCGAAGCGAGACACGCCAGCGAATCAGTCACCAGAAGGATTAAGCCACCCAATCGCCGTTCGACAGCTCTTTGGATATTGCATTCGTGTGTACGCAGGTAATCGCCATAAGGCCTCCATCTATCAACCAAATGCACGACGGATCCCACCCCATTGGGCCCGCCCTCTTCCCCAACGCTCCATCCTGACAAAAAAGGGTATACACTGAATGATGCTGAAACATATCTATGTGCGTATTACAATATACAGACCAAAGCCGGGGGTATCCAGTGCGACGCCTGATTTGTCGAAGCCTTCATGTAAACGAGATAAAGATGCTAGGAACGGGATTCGCCCAGGGGGGAAGGCGTTGGGCTGCCGTTTTGTGCGCTCAGGCCGGGTCATTTAAATGACGTACTGGACAGCAAGTCAGCAAAAATATTGGCCCACGCGTTCGACGGGTGACTTACGGGAATGAACAGATACGGGACCTGTCTTTCATACTCCTCCCAAGCCTTACCGTACTTCTGTCGGCACCGCTGAATATCCCGCATGGCGCGGTGCGCAATCATGCCACAGAAGAAAACGGGGTAGAACCAGGGGAAGGGGCTGTTGAAGCCGGTGATCAGGCCCCAGGTGATGGCAAAGTAGGCATCGCAGGTATAGTGAACCTTGCGGGCCAGACCGTACCAGCCATCGGCCAGCAGACGATCGCCGCAGTCCGTCTCTATGACCTTGGGGTTCTTGACCTCCTGCCAAGGAAGCTGCGGGAAGGTGCCGCGCTTGACAAAGGTGCCACGCTCCATCATGCGGAACGAGTTCTTCTGGCCATTGCACGTGTCCCAAACGTAGTAGACGCCCAGGTACGAGATGTACAGGGCGGCGAGAGCCCACTTGTTCCAGGCGTACTCGGCAGGGTCGCGGTTCGCAAGGTATAGGGTGCAGTGACAGTACGACAGGGGCACGCCGGCCATGTTCCAGAAGATGAGCATGAAGCCCCATTTCTCGTAGTACATATCCCAGGTGGTCACAATCAAGTGCTCACCCTTGGCGCAAGCGTTGGCGTACAGGTAGTGGGCCATGACGAGGAACATGACCTCGCCCGAGACATAGCCGTACTGCTCGTACTGACGGCCGGCAGCGGCGACGCTGAGGCCAAACAAGATGAACCAAGGAATGCGGACCTCGTAGAACATCTTGAAGTCCAGGATGCCGAACATGCGAGGGTTCAACTCGGCGCCCATGAAGAAATCGTAGATGGGGTATCCGGTCATGCGGTGCTGAGCGCCACGGGCCAGGGCCGAGAAGTAGGCCACGAAGGAGCAGAGAAAGCCCGAGATGATGGCTACAGACATGATGGGGCCAAACTCGTCCAAGAAGGTGTAGAGCGGGAACAGGCCACTAAAGTGCAAACCGCCCATCACCAGGATGGTGAAGTAGAAGCTGGTGTAGGCCGAGCAGTGGTACGGGAGCTGCTTGCCGCCCTCGTGGGGGAGAGGCTTGCCGTAAGCCTTGAAGCCAGGCATCCAGATGTAGCAAGCGGCCTCGAACACGTAGTAAGTCCAGTAGATCTGCCAGGCCTTGAGAGAAGGGTAGGCGCCGGTGTAAATGAGATGACCCAGGTGCCGGAAAAAGTCGGACAGCGACTGCCCGTCCGCCGGTAGAGGAAGCTTGCCGTCGTAGTAGGTGGCGCCGATCCACATGTAGTACATCAGCGCAGGGAAGCCGATCATGAGACACATGGTGCCCAGACTGCCGCCAAACTCCATCTCGCCCGAGTAGTCGATCTTGGGGTCCTGGCCCTCGACCCAGCCATCCACCACCTTGACGTGGCCGTTGGTGTGGCCGTTGGAGTGGCCCTTGGAGTGGCCCTTGGAGTGGCCATTGGTGTGGCCGTTGATGTGGCCGTTGGTGTGGCCGTTGGAGTGGCCGTTGGAGTGGCCGTTGGAGTGGCCATTCGAGTCGCCATTCAGCGGCTCGGGCCCGTCGTTTATGAGGGCCGACAGGTTGGCGCCGTCGAAGGGGCTGAACCTCTCGGCCCGGGGTACCACATCATCCTCGTCGTCGTCGATGTTCTCGACGAATTTGGTGGTGCCGCGTTTACGCAGCGAGGGCTTGCGCGGGCCCGTCTCGGCGGCGGAGCTGGAATCGGCCTCGTCGGTGCCGTCGGCCGTGGGAAACAGGCCCTTCTGCCGCGTCGACCGCCGGCTGGGCGTCTGGACCATGCCGTCGAACAACTCCTTTTTCCTGCCGGGACACGGACGGTTAGGGAACCATGTTCGGGGAAATCGCCCGCCGGGATGGCGTAGCACACACAGCGCAGCGCATGGCAAGGGCCACGTGGTACTGGTACGCTCGTCCGCAGCGCACAGGGCCGGGCATTCACCCGTGCATGCACAGGAGGAACCGAAACAGGGAAACATACCGAGGGGTTTCGCGCAGAGAATACCTGCCAGACATGATGAACGGATGGTTCGGGTGATGCCCGAGGAAACGAGCAGCAAGAAAGAGAGACGGGAGAGAGGGTTCAAGGCGAGGAAGAGGGGCAGCTCGGGAGCATCGTTCGCCGCTGAGAGCGAGCAACAAGAAGTTGAACTCGGAGGAGCGAGACGAGGGAAGAGAAAACGTGGACAATAATTTGCATGGCCAGGGGCTCCAGTGCGAGATGAAGCCAATTGCCCTCTAGCGCCGTCGTTGACACCACATAAAATGCGCTGGCCATTGGCCGGTGGGGAGTCCCTATTGGCCAGCAATCGCTTCGCACCGCTCCGCATTGGGCCGGTCGCCCTGGACCGCTGCAATGGAAAGCTTCCTTTCCTCTTGGCTTCCTTTTGGGCGCCCTACGGCTAGTGTCTTCCCGCGCTAGCGGTTCATAAGTACCGTGCGCTCCAGCCATCGTGCCTCCCCGAGACGCACGCCACGGCTGGATGCGCGAACTCCCGTGAACGCCAATCAGCTACGAGAACGGGCTCGTTGAAGTTTGTGATGAATCTGTTGTTCCCTTTCCCTGTTTCCAGCCATCGTCAGCAGCGACACTCTCGCCGGTAAGGCCAGTCAGTCGTGCAGGAGGGGGTCGTGGAAAGAAGGACGAACAATCCGTCTATTGAGGGCGCTGCTACTGGGAGATACCTCCCGGTACTATCGGAAGCCAAAGTGAATTCGAACGCGGCTGGCCTGACTGTACCTACATGTACGTATATCCCTTTGCCCGTCTATGGTATCGTCAGACCTCCCGTGTGCAAGTACACCGACAACAAGAAGCGCATGAAACAGAAGTGCCTTCTTGCAATGATTCGGCACCTATGTCATGTTGCGGCCCTACCCAAGATACAACCGATGATGCTCCCAATGCACCCGGTACCCATGGCAACGGGCAGGAACAGGGGGGCCATGTCGGGTTCCCCGGACGCGCCGGACATATCCTGTCGTGTTCGCGAACCGGCCCCTGGGAGGCCTGGCGTCGGGCTGGCGGCGCGAGGGCGCACGCAAGTAGGTGCACGCTCCCACTATTACACCGACCGAACGCTCGCCTTCTTCCTCTCCTTCTCTCTCCTGCTCCTTCTCTCTTTCCCCCCATCCCCCTGATCCCCCCCGAAAAAGATTGGCTTCGGTGATCGTCTGGTCCGCCCCGTCCTCCCCTGCTCGTGCCCGCGGGACGTGGCGTGTGACTCGGGTGCGCGTGCGCGCGCCCGTGTGCATAAGGACATCCTGCGTGTCGTGTCGGCACGTCGTCACCTAGGCAAACTCGGATGGACGGATGGGTGAGGTACTTTGCTTGTGGCATAAGCCCTAGTGCCGCTCAGACTCGGCATCAAGAGGCCTACGAGGTACAACACAATGGACAGGACGGACGCCTCCGCCATTTCCAACTCATCCGCTAGGTTGCTCCGGTGCTTTTCTATTTTAGCGGGGCGAGCATCAAGACCAGAGTGTCGGGAAAGGCACAAGCCAGCTAAAATTTAGTGCATCTGCTTAAATGGTCCCTCCTAGTCATGTAGCGCGGACGGTCAGGCGTCGCCCACGCCGAAAATAATACATCGTCGCAAGCGTCACTTTTCCATGTCCACGATGACCAAGCTCAGATATGAGTACACTCTTAGGGATAATCTTCTCATTTCTCGGGGGCTGTAGCCCCGGTTGCGAGTGTACGTCTACAGTCCTAACGCCTTGATATCTCCGTCATCTTACATACATACAGGATATATCCGCCCAGAAAATCCCTAGTGTTGTTCCAAATGAGTGTCATGAAAGTTACCGGAGGGAGAGGCCGTAACAAATATGCATTGTCTCATCCCACAAGCCCGCCCTCGAGGCTGCTGTGGTTTGTCCGGTGTCTTATAAGCGGAAAAAGACATAAGAAAAGAAGCGACGAGAGCCCTGCCTCACTCGCTTAGAATTGGTACATGTGCCTTTGGGCAAAGGACCGGCGGGCGAACGGGCGCGGCGGCTGCTTTGCCTCGCGCTTTCCGCCCATCTGGCCCTGGGGAGGCGGGCTCATCGGCTGGCCGGCCGGCTGGGTAACCTTCTGCAGCGGGCTGTCCGCCGGCAAGCAGATACAGGGCGTTCCCTCGGGGGACTGGCCCTGAGTTACCGTGGCCGTCGCGGTAACGGTGACAGCGCTTCCCGTGACCGTCACGGTAGCGCCGGCACCACCTGGGGCGGTAACCGTTACGGTTTTGTTGGCACCGCCGGCGGCGGACTGCGTCACAACGACGGTGTGCGTGACTGCTTGGCCACCGCCAGGTGCCGTGACGTAAACGGTCGAGGCGGCGGGAGCCGGGGGAGCGGACTCCGTCACGTAGATGACCGAGGGCTGGACCTCGCTCGTAATGGTGCTGACCTGGCCACCCTGGGTCACCGTCACAACCGTGTGGCTGGGTGTGGGGGCGTCGGTCGGGGCCTGCACGGCGTCGTTGGAACTCTGCACAGTCGCCGTCATGGTCTTGGTGATTTTCTTGCCGTCTCCGCCCTCAACCACCGTGGTAGAGATGACGGGATGTCCACCCGTCGCAGTCATGGTCACCGTGACCACATTGCCGCCTTCGCCCATAACGGTCGTGGTGGCTGTAACGGGGGCAGGGGGCGTCGCGGCATCGGTCGGAGCCTGCACGGCGTCGTTGGAACTCTTCACAGTCGCCGTCATGGTCTTGGTGATCTTCTTGCCGTCTCCGCCCTCAACCACCGTGGTAGAGATGACGGGATGTCCACCCGTCGCAGTCATGGTCACCGTGACCACCTTGCCGCCTTCGCCCATAACGGTCGTGGTAGCTGTGACAGGAGCCGGGGGCATGGGGACGCCAGTGGCACCAGCATCCGGGCCGGCAGTCACCGTCATGGTGATGACCGAGCCGTCGTTGCCGGTGTGAGTGACAACGGGGGAGCTCTTGACGATGCTCGAAATGATCTCCTTGGAAATGCTGGTGGCTTCCGAGACGGGGCAGACGGTCGTGGTGAGATCAACAACACTGGTCACGATGACAGAGCGGATGGCGTCGGTACCACCGCTGGCCAGAGCGCTCGAGATGGCGGCCGTTTCGGAGGCACCCGGGCAGTTGGTGATGGTCGGAGCGCACGAGATGACGGTGGCGACGTGGGTGATGGCCACAGTCAGGGTCGTTGATCCAGTAGCGCCAGCCTGGATACCAGTGGCGTTGGCAAAGGGAGCAGTGACGTTGGCGAACGGAGGAGGAGAGGCAGCCGCGCCGGCCGGGGCGGTGCCCAAGGGCGCAGCAGCGGTGGGGCCCGTACCCGCGGGTGCAGTGCCGGCAGGCTTAGTCGCGGCAGCACTGGCAGCAGAAGAGGTGCTGACCGTTCCGTTGGCGGCAGGGTTGAGAATGGGGGCTGTGGCATTCAGGGTGGGCAGAGTGGTAGCAGCCGCCGCGTTCGAGGACCGGGACGATACTGACGACGCCGATGCCTCCTTACCGCCGACAGAGTAAGTGGCGTTCGCGAGGGGAGCCGTAGCGTTCAAGCCGGGCAGAGTGGTAGCGGCAGCCGCGTTCGAAGACCTGGACGATACCGAAGCCGTGGACGAGGCCGCAGCCGTGGACGCCGATGCCTCGAGCGTGGGCTTGCCATTGCCAGGGTAAGTGGCATTCGCGAGCGGAGCCGTGGCATTCAAGCCCGGCAGCGTGGTAGCAGCCGCGGCGTTAGAAGACTGGGACGAGGCCGAAGCTTCGGCTGACGGCTTGCCAGCTGCAGGGGCCGTGGTATTCAAGAGGGACGAGGCAACCGACGAACTCGCCGAGGCCGAGGCCGATGCTGCGGCAGTGGACTTCGATGCCTCCAGGGTAGGCTGCTTGGCGGGGGCAGTTGTGTTCAGCGCCGGGCTCGTGACATTCAATACCGAGTCACCACCGACAGGGACAGTCGGCAGCGTGGAGGCAGCAGCAGAAGAGGCTGAAGCTGAGGCCGAAGCCAAAGCCGAAGAAGCTGAGACAACAGCGGAAGAGATTGAAGCCGACTTCGAGGCTGAGGCGACAGAGGCAGACGCCGAAGCGACGGAGGCAGACTTGACAACCGAATACGGGGCCGAGGCGATAGATTCGGAAACCGAGGCCGGGATAACGATTGAAGAAGAGGCCGAGGCGGCGGCCGAAGAAGAGGCGGCGGAGGCACCCACAGCGTCGGTGTTGCTGGTGGCGCTGCCGGGCTTGGGGAGGGCCACAGTGGGATATCGCCCCGCCGCAGCGTCGACAGAAGCTACTGTCGAAGTGGTCGAGTTCGAAACTTGTCCTGTGGCCAGGGCCGAGGCTTCGTAGTGGGCCAGAATAAAAAAAGCGGCGTAAAAGGCCCGGGTTGAGAAATGCATCTTGGCGGCAGAGAAGGGACACTGGGTCCGAGTTCCAAATCAAGGAAGCTGAAGAAAGAGAGGGATAGAAGGGACACGAGGTCCAAAGTTCCGAATCAAGGAACCTGCAAGAAGAGAAAATGACAGAAAAAAACGGGCGGCACAGCACACCGGAAAGAGAAAGCCCTGAAGGTCCTCGAAAGAATGAAGTCGGAATGAACAATGATGAACAAAGCATCCCCAAGACGCCGCGGCAGCAAGGCCCTTCTTAATAGTGCCCGGACGGCATATCACAAGCGGCCCTACGGCCGCGATGCACGTTCTGAAGGGGGAAGGGGGGGGTGGCATCCCGGGCCCGTGTCATCCTCGTGCCTCACGATGTACCAAGCGAGCGGCTGAGCTGGTCCAGAACCCCTATAGTGTACCAGCAGTAGGTTACAGGCCCCCACAGTCGGTTTGACCGGCGTCCTTGCCCAGAAGGGCCTCAGGCTGTTTCCTGATGGGGTAAGGAGGTCTCCGAGATCACCAGCAACCTGGTAGGCGGGCGCGGATCCCGGTAGTGCAGGCGGCCGGAGCATCTTCGCCCTGCCAGGACCGGGGCGTTCAAGGCTGTGGTCGCTTGTCGCACCTGAAGTTATGGTCACGGCGGATAGACGAGTTCATGATACGGGGTCGGCCAGTTCGTGCCGAGGACCCCAGCAAGGCCACGACAGCACCACACTGACGACGGGTTCAGACGGGGGGGGCCACCGGCTGGTTGAGGGGTCGCCGCTAGGCTCTTGGAGATGCGAGTGGTCGATCATGCCTGGGGGGTGGAGGTGAGCGCACGCTTCACGGCCTCTCAAGTCCAAGACGGTCCTGTTAAGCCTCTGCCGCAGTGTGGGCGGGCCTTCCTGTCGACCGTGGTGGCGGAGTTTGCTCCCCAGGCAGGGAAAGAGGTGATTCGCACGGCCGGCCGAGTGCCTCTGTGGGCGGATACCACGGCAGGCCGGCTCGGAGAAACCTGCTGTGAAGTGACGACTGCGCCGGTGAACAGGTCAGCTTTGGGCAATGTTCCAGAATGTCGCAATCCTCCCGGGGCAGAACGAGCGGCCCCTGCCAAGAAGGTAGCCTGTACGTGATAAAAATGGGCCAGCCGCAGTGGGCAGGTTTTGTCCCCGCGTTTGCCGGGTGCAGGTCTGCCGTTCTGGCGCCATGAGAGTACGGGAGCGGAGTGCTAGGAGGCCGGGGCCAAGTATACAGCACCAGGGGCGCGTTTGGGTTGAATCATGCGCCCGGATTGGAGGGGGGCGTGTCGACGGTGGCTGATAGCCAGCCAGGATTCATATTTACGGCCAGTCCTGGGCAGGAGCTCGCTCTGGGCCGGTTTTGCCCCGAAAGCAAACGGTGGATCCAGGGCCGCTCGGGCTCGGAAGGGAACCCGCGCGCCACAGCCGATTCGTCGGCTGTGTTTGTAATTGCATTTAATGCACCACGCACCGCTGACCTACTCTTATTCTTACCTGAAGCCTCCAAGCCGGAGACTCGGTATTATTCCACCATAGGCTATCTATCGATCGCCATCGGCCGATGCCGACTGCTTTTGCGTAGAGGAAGATGGGAACCGCGCACTTCAACCGCGTCATCGATTGCCAATCGTGTGTGTGTGTGTCAGTGCTCTTGGCCGCCCGACCTAGCTTCCCACACGGCTATACTCTCGGACACCACGAACATGTAGTCAAAAGTAAGCTGTCGCGCCGTGGGAAGGCCGGCCCCCGTCGATGAATACTTCTGGTGGTCTATGGATGCACTAGTACCTTGTCGCGTACTCACCTGTTGTGTGTATCGGCGGGGTACCTTTGCTCCAGCCCCCCCCCATGTGGTGCGGCCTTGTCCGATGGGAAGTGTTGCACAACGCCGACGACGCCAGTGGCTGTGCGTCTCCCCTCTCTTGGGGCGGGGAATAGTCCATTTGATATGACCCCTCCCCCAGGGAGAGCAATAGTCCTCTTGCTATGACCCCTCCCTTTTCTTAGCCCCTCCTATGCGCGTGCAGAGTCGCTGTTGGCCGTTTGAGGAAACGCCCGACCCCGACCGGCAATCCGCTTGCCCGGCAGAGGAGTGTACTCCTGTTACCCGGGACAGGCCGGGTAGCTGGGCAGGAACACTGGCTGGAGGCTTTGCGACGCCGTGATCAGCGCAGGGTTGTCGAGTTCTGCGTTGCAAGTTCGGAACCCCATCCGGACTACGACCAGGGGACGTCCAGCCCGCGCGCTGTTGCGCGGCAACTTGCTGTGGCCGAGCAGGGTCGGCCAACCCGCGGTTAATCGTGGTTTTCGATGGGGAGATGCGTGATGATGAGCCTAAATAATCTCATCTTCAGTCCATCTGCGACGATCTTCTTCCTCATGGGTTTGGCCGATGACTGACGGACAGGCCTTGATGGGATAGTGGAATGGGGGGAGCCAATTACAGTAACCACTACGTCGGTAGTAAGCACCTCCTAAGCTGGACATGGGTTAGCAAGAGGCCCACCGGATAGGCACCGGACGGGAGCGTCGTGGATGTTCTTTTTGGCAATGGATCTGTGCCATCCATGCCCGATCTTCTCTCTCCGACAACCCCTGCAAACCGCTCGCGCGTTTCATCGCCGGCTGGGCATTCCAGGGCCGGGGCCAGGGGGAGGCTGAGCCGCCTTCACCTGCCAATGGGAAGTTTCTCTTTGACACCTCTGTGTCCTGTCCGCGGACATACAATTTATCTAAGACCTGACATCTTGGGATCGAAGCAACACGTAAACATTTCGGGTGAGTTGACCGTTTACCAGTCGAGAATGGGACGAACCGCCGGTCCATGGTCTGTCTGGTCTTGCTCGGTTGGTTCTACGCACTGCTCATACGCGCTTCCTGCCCTATTCCGCATCGTGGTGGGATGATGGATGGCAGCACGCGCACGTACGATTGGGTGACTCGTCCGACCATTGTGACAGAGCTCTCGCCGCTGCGCTATCCAGTTGAGGCGTAGACCAGACCGCATTTGCTTCCCTTCCAACCGAGCAGCAGGACGTATCTCAGCGCGGGAGCTATGGGACTGCTTGTGGTCGTGTTGTTCGTGTATCATCGCCGCGCCAGTGGCCCCGATTTACGGTTCAGTTAGAATAACGTTGAATTTGCATTTCGGGACCCTCTGAAGAAGCAAAGGTTTGCGGCTTGGCCCAGTACATAGGTCAAAGTGGGAGTCCAGCCACGGCCTGCGTTATCCACGCGTCCACACACCGGAGCTGCTCCCACAGTCCTCAGGTCCGCCGAGCGACCTCGAGAGCGCCTGCGCGCCCCGCCCTTTTCTTCTTCTTGGGTCCAAACAGTATTCCTCTTGGCTCGGCATGTCAAATACTTTATCTGATATACAAGGGCAGGCCCACTAAGGCCGTTAGGGTGGAGGCAATATCCACCATGGAGTGATGCATAACGGACCTACCACCAAGATCAGGCAGGCCGTCCGATCCCCCGTAGTATTCAAGGGACAGCTACTGCTTCACTCATACACATCCGAGAGGGCTGTGTCCGTTTCAAGTTTTGAAGCCTGACGCAGAAACAACGCCGCCTGGCCGCCAAGCAGACGAGAGCAGCTCGAGCCGACTCCCTCTCCGGCGGCCTGTCCGATCCAGCCATCTAGCCTCCTTCGCCGCCGCTCCACCCGCGCGGCTGGGCCGGCGAGGCGCAGAATTGGCAGAGTTGTGGGCTGCCGGAGAGCGGCTGCGAGGGGCTTCTGATTGACCGCGTAGACGACATGGACAGGCATGACGGGTAGAAGGCGTATGCGGATAGACCGCACAGTCTACACCTGCGTGCCTTTTTCGGTCGGACCATCCGGCCCTCGTGGTCGTATTCACAACGTACCGGGACCAGATCCCCGTCTTGTTCTTATGCTACGGCACCATCGCTGCATTTCGGAGGTCTGGCTATGCCGTGACCATGCCGAACAAGGTCGCACCGCTCCGCCAGTGCAACGTCAGCAGAGGCGGTCTTTGACACTTGCCAGGAGATGGGTCAACAGGACGCCGCTGAGTCTTGCCGACAGTTACCGTCGCACGAGCATGTGTCGTCGCAGGCAGCTACTCGATCAAGTCTCATCTTGGCAACAGGATAAAGCCAGCTGAGGCGCCGATCGCGCATGCGTACCAGCCAGGTGAACTTTGGCTCCGACCCCGCGTCTTACGCGAATCCCTCACGAGGCACCGGCCGGCAAGTAACGTCCACGCCACGGCGGCAGTGTGTGCATCACACCCGGCTCTGGGCGACCGGACCGACGACTGTTGATATTGCCACGCTCGTGGTGTGTCAGCGTATGGTGAACCGCGAGACCACGCGAATCCGGCGTGCATGATTGCTGCAGTGCCAATCACCACCACACCAACTCGTGGCTCAACCAATTGCGATCCTCGTGTGCCATCACCGGATGGGTAAGGGGAAATGACACCCGCCGCCTCGCTTCTGGAGATCATCACCAGCCTTGACTTGTCCCCGGCGAACCATCTCCAGACGATCGCCCTCGGCGACGAGTCGGCCGTGCACATTGTCGATCGCAGAGATCGACGGACCCGAGAATGTGGCCATGCTGGGGGTCCTGGTATGCATTCGTCAGTGTGTACTCGTTTAACATCCTCGCTTTCTTGGGGGTGAGAAAGCTGCCTGAACACGCCGGGCAGGCCCTCGGCTTCCTGCGAGGTGACAGCAGCCTCCAGGTGCGTGTTCGGGCATTGGCTTTGATGCCCTTACGAGTGCATGGCAAATCAGCCCTCGGCACGATGCAGTCATTGCCTAGCGGTCAGGGACATGTGGGCTCGGTGAACAGCGAATGCGGGGAAGGCGGGCGCAAGACTCGGACCTGGGGGCGGAGAACTGAAGGGGTTTGCAGGTGAGAGGAGAGGGGCAACTGAGGGAGGAACAGGTGGGAGGTTGACACGCCTCCCCTATTCCCCAGCCCCTTCTGCCTGTGCGCGAAAGTACAAGATCAACGTGGCCGTCGCGGGGGGGCTATGTTCCTGTTCCTGTGTCGCTGGAGCGGATCTCGAGCTATAGCGTTGCATACTACCAATGTCTTCAGCTTCTTCAGGTCTCATGACGCTGCGGGATGACCAGAGATGATCGTCGCGAGATCTGGACCTGCCGTGTCGCCTTCCCAAAAAGGCAATAATCAGCATGTGACGAATTGCGAAAGACTTCAAGAACGCCAGCGGCATGACTCGCGGACGACACGATACCAGGCTAAACAGGCGAGAAGAGCAATCAAGCAATTCGCCGAGGGCGCCAAGCAAGCAGTCGCCGTTTTCGCATCTGGTGGTCTCTGGACCGTTCACCCTCCCGTTGCTTGATTGATGCCCAGATGGCTTGGCTTACGGGTCGACTGCAGGCAGGCTGGCCCCTGCCAGCACGCACGCAACCGTTGCGGACCGCCCAATACCTCGTCAGGTGGCTCCCGCAACTGGCCCAAAGGGAATAAGGACGATAGGGGCGGCCCACGGCCACGCCCACCGGCCGGACGTCTATCTAGTGTATACTGCGTAATATTTTACCCCGAACTTTGGTGCGCCTGCAGACCCTCGACACCCTGTAGGTCACATCCTCGACGTCAGCAGCTGTGCAGACGGACGGCCAGGGTCGGGATTGCTGCACGGTGCGACTGTGAAGCAAAAGCCGGGGGGTCGTGCCATGAGTCTTTTCTTCTTCTTACCCAGCCGGGCACGGGCGTCAGGTCGGGTCGGCTCGGGTGTCAGAAGGCCCACGATATTCCATGCTACAGGGCTCGCTCCCCGCATTTACCGGGAGCGCCGTGGCTCAAAGACACGGAGCGGGACGGGAGTGTTCGTCGTGTAGCAATAGTTGGCGGACGGGCCGACGGACGAAAAGCTGCGCAGCGTGGCAAGATTGGCCGCGCAACGCGATTGGCTGATGCGTGGCATGGCCAACGAGCAGACAGCAGCACTTTATGGCGCCAGCTGCTGAGATGTCATCAGGGACCACCCGATGGCACATGGCATTTCTTAACGCGGGGGAGCGGCAGAGCGGCATCGTGACAGACGGCCATGGCCAAGACGGCAACCTCGAGGCCAATGGAGGGGGAGCCAAGACGACAGGGATCCCCGCGGTCTATCAGAAGACCGTCCATACCCGCCAAGCGGCTGATTTTTTCGCCGAGTCGTAGATGAGGCCGCGATCCAAGGAACCGATAGCGACGATCCTGCCTCCCAAACGTGCGGGGGCTCGCGTGATGACCTACCTTCGCGCCGCTGGGCCCCCTTCTGGCCGTTGTGTTCCAGTTCCACTTTGCTACGACGTGCATGACATGGATGGGTGAGATGTGCATGCCGGCAGGGATAGATACGACCTGATGTACATGCATACTGCGTACATGGCAGATGAAAGGATGCCCGCCTGCCGGGCTCGGATGCGCTCCGCCACCAACCGTCAAGAAGTAAAGGGCACCAAGACCGGGAGAACTAAGCCACGGCGTTTGACGACGAATGGTGACGACGGAGAGGGCATGTTGGGAGATGAGAAGGTGAAGAAGCAAGCTCGTCCTGCAACAGCAGCGGCGCTGTCACGGTATGGCAAGTGCTTATATGTACCTTAAGTACTTTTGTGTGGTCCTCGGGCAGTTGCCATGCAATCGGGAGTGGCAGATGCTGGAAGGGGAAATGCCCTCTACCTAGACCCTTGCATTGTGGCGGGCGACTTCCCTCCACATTCCACAGGGCTACCAACCTGCCAACCTCCAGCCTCCAAGCGCCCTAATAACTGCCGCCCCCAATGACTGAGGAACGACTGCGTCGTGTACCTGCCTACCTTATTTCCCCGGAAGGCGAGACGACAGGAAACCGGCAAGCGCCAGTCACGACTAGTCCTGGCTAGCTTGCATGTTGGGCCGCAAGCCGACCAAGCAGCGAAACCGCCGCCAGCGAAACTGTTGGCCTGGTTCTCTATTACCGCAGTTTGGCAGCTCGGTCAGTCTCCACGGAAAACAACTGCAATAAGAGATGCACGAACATACAGGTCGGTCCATGGGCGAGAGCCGCCGCCATACTTACCTCGCCCTCGAAACTCCTGATTCCCTATCCCCCTCCCCCCCTTGTCGGCCGGTACCACAGCTGGATGACCAATACTACCCCCGAGCTTCCCTCTCCACCCCCCGGGTAGCTGACAACCTCGTGGGTAGATGGCCCTCGGCATCCATGAGGGCTCATCCCAAGCGCCAGCAACGTGCCACTGCATCATGGGTCTCAGCCAGGTCCACCACGCCCTCCCGACATTCATGCTCCATGTTCCATGTTCCGTGACCACTCTTCGCCGCACCCGCGACAGCACCGCTTTTCTGTCCGGCTAGGCCAGCCCGGGTGGCCTCGATGCCGTGATTGCTTGACTAACTCGACGAGTGACCATGGTTTCTCCTCCCCTCCCCCATGACGGGCCCATGGCCTCCTATCCACATGCGGGAACCGTCTAGCCTAGTCTTGGCCGTACCTGTGTTGGCGCAGTAGTTTAATCCGAGTTTGGACCCCTCGACGTCTCCTGTGTCTCCCTATTCGCTGGCGCTCTGCTCTGCCCCCGGATCTCAGATGGGCATCTGGCTTGTCTTCGCTATGCATGGGATGGCACGGCGTCTCAAACGGGGCCTCTCTGTCTCTTTCCACTCTCTCCGTGGACGTCGCCTTGACAGCGGGCCCTACAAGAGTCAGGACCACCGGGTCCCCCATTCATGCCTCACTACATCGCCATGCTCTACCACACCGCTTGCCCGCCCTTCTGGGCTTCCTCCGGACCGGCTTCCGTACACACGTCTTAGAGCATCACACCCGACCTCTCATGCCGCAGGCTACGTCCCAAAAAGGAGGCCGCATGCGCACCTGAGGGCCTAGGAAGGGCATGCATCGCCTCGTGCAGATGGACCGAGCCCGATGTCAACCGTCTTGTGCCAAATCGATTGTGTCTTCTGGTCCCATGATGCTGTTCCTCTCTTTCTTACTTGTTTGAAGCCGCCTTCTGCCTTGCCACGAAGGCCGCCATCGTCCCCAGTTACGGACCCTCCCTTCGTTGCCGAGAGGTCCCATCTGATCCATATTTCTCCCTTGTTGGAAGGGTCGTTGCTTATTTTGTGGGCTTGCTATACACCGGGGGAGGTCGGCACGCACGTACCCTCTCCTCATTCACGCTGCTTGTCTCGGTCGTCTATATTATAACCTCGCTCGGCCGCTGGTTTCCTTCTTCTCTATCCATTCATCCCAGTTTGGCTTGCAGCATATTCACCCCCTTGTCCTCTCTCGCTCTCTTGTGCTGCCCTTCCCTCCAACCCTTTTGTTACCCACAGGTTGCATCGTCCACCTGTGGAATTCGTACGGGCTCCCTAAACATGAGGCTCAGTACCGGGACGGCGGCCGCTGTCGTCGCCAGCGGGTTAGGACATGCTGCTTCTACCTTCTCGCCTGCCAGACCGCCTGCAATACCCCTTGCCGTCCGGGCCCCTTACTTGAACACATGGCTGAGCGCTGGGAGTGACGGCGGCAACGGTGGCTACCTCGCCGGCGAATGGGGTCAGTTTTGGAGGTATACTTTGAGCTCCCTGGCGTGAATTTTGTCCGCTGTTCTCACTAACCAATGAGCAGTCAGCACATAACGGCTTGGGTCGGACTCATCCGTGTCGATGGCACGCCTTATACATGGATGGGCGCTCCGCCCAACGCCCCGCAAGTCGTGGACCAGACCGAATTCTCCTACACGTCAACGCGGAGCACATTCATCATGAATGTTGGGGGTAAAGTTGGGATGAACGTTACGTTTATGTCCCCCGTCACCCCAAACGACTTGAAGCGACAGTCTTTGCCCTTTTCCTACCTGGACGTCGCTGTCCAGTCACTGGACGGCGCCAAGCACGAGGTGGCCTTGTACGCCGATGTTTCTGGTGGTAAGCCTGCACAAATAACGCCCCCAAGCTTGGGATGCCGCTCACGTATTTTAAGAATGGGCATCGGGTGATGATTCAGCAATTCTCCGTTGGGACTACGGCACCGATGACGGCGTCGCCTATCACACGTTTGCGCGGCAACAGCAGAATGAGTTCAAGGAGGACAGGGAACAAGCTGCCTGGGGAGACTGGTACTGGTCGACTGCTGATGACGGCGCCGTAAGTAGACGCTGCCCCCTGTCCACCTTCCCCCCCCCCCCCGGAGGAAGGACACCTAACTCACCTTGAGGAACAGTTAACGCACGAGAGCGGCGTCGACACCGCCGTGCGAGGCGCCTTTGTACAGAACGGGAAACTCACGAATGCGAAGGACAGCAACTTCCGTGCCGTGCAGGACCAGTGGTGAGTGACCGCGACCCGTGGCTGCGTAGGAATGGCGCCATGCTACGCCATGCCGGGCAGTTTGTTACTAGCTGCTGACAAGGTTACGCTCAAGGCCCGTGTTTGCTTTCTCCAAGAACCTCGGCTCTGTCGGCGGCGACTCAGTTTCCACCGTCTTTTCCATCGGCATCGCCCAGGACAATGCCATTTCCTTCTCCGGGGTGGGTGACAGCATGACCAGTGTGCCTTCGCTGTGGAAGAGTTACTTTTCCAGTGCAACCGACGCCGTAGGTACCCCTGAGTTTTCGTCCCCCGCCCTGTGCCCCGCTGGTGTTGACCTCGTCCTCTTAGATGACCTTCTTTTACCACGACTATACGGACGTGTCCCGTCTGGCCAGCGAGCTAGATGCTAGGGTTGCCGCCGACTCCCTGGCCGCCGCCGGGCAGGATTATCTGACCATCACTAGCCTGAGTGTCCGGCAGACGTTTGCGGCCCTGCAGTTTACCGGCACCGAGGCGGCCCCCTTGGTCTTCCTCAAGGAGATCAGCTCCAACAGCGACATCCAGACGGTCGACGTCATCTTCCCCTCGATGCCTCTGATCCTGTACAGTAACCCCAAACTTCTGGCCTACATGATGGACCCGCTCTACATCAACCAGGAGAACGGACACTACCCCAACAAGTACGCCATCCACGACCTGGGTACCTTCCCCGTGGCCAAGGGCTACCCGCAGGGCAATGACGAGCCCATGCCGCTGGAGGAGTGCGGCAACATGATCATCATGTCGCTTGCGTACGCGCAGCGGAGCGACGACAATGACTATCTCAAGCAGCACTACCCCCTCCTCAAGCAGTGGGCCGGCTACCTGGTCGACGAGGCCCTCATTCCGGCGGAGCAGATCTCGACCGACGACTTCGCCGGCGCACTCGTAAATCAGACCAACCTGGCGCTCAAGGGCATCATCGGGCTGCGGGCCATGGCCGAGATCGCGCAGCGGACGGGCCACGCCGACGACGAGAAGACGTACGGCGACACGGCCGCGTCGTACGTGGCCGAGTGGCAGAACCTAGGCATTAACAAGGCCGCCGACCCACCGCACACGACGCTCTCGTACGGCGACGGCGCCTCGCACGGTCTACTGTACAACCTGTACGCCAACTCGCTGCTGGGCTTCGGCACCGGTTTCGTGCCCCAGTCCGTCTACGACATGCAGAGCGCCTTCTACCCGACCCAGGCCGCCGCCCACGGTGTGCCCCTCGACACGCGCCACTCGTGGACCAAGACGGACTGGATGCAGTTCTGTGCCGCCGTCGCGAGCCGCGACACGCGCGACATGTTCAACCGCCTCATGGCCCAGTGGATCAACGACACGCCCACCAGCCGGCCCCTAACGGACCTCTACGACGCCAACACGGGCAACTATCCCGGCATTACCTTCACCGCCCGCCCCGTCGTCGGCGGCCACTTTGCCCTGTTGGCTCTGCCCAAGGCTTCCTAGGGAGAAGGGAGGAGAGGGGGCGGGGGCGGGGGCGGTACGATAGCAAACCCCCGCTCCGTTACTATTTTGACCCTTCTTTTACTTTGTCCTCTAACTATGCACTGGCCCGCGAATACTCGGCGTGGTTTCTTTTATTCTTTATCACTTTCATCTGGAGGTTAATTTAAGACCACTTAATACCCTCAAGACACGCGAGCACAAGCGCGAGCCCAGGGGAGGGGCTTTGCCTTCGTCCTCGGGTTTCCTCGTCCCCCGACTGCCGCCGTCCCGCCGTTGCTCACCGTGTTCTTCGGCACGTCAGACTCGATTTTATTTTTGATTCTTTCTCTTTCGGGCAACGCGGCATCTTTGTGCTCTCGGCGAGAGCATTTATGTCACCGGAGAAAACGGGGTGGGACCCGGCGCCGGAGAAATCTACATACGGTCCGCTTCCGGAGGAACAGACTTCCGGCGTGGGTCCCCGTCTGCATGTACGCTCCAGGTAAGGGGGGAGTGGAGGCGGGCGCATGCCTGGCATGGGTTTGATGCCCGGGTGGTTGCGCCGCCGGAGGACTACGGATATGGATATGGATGTACGAAGCGTCTTTATGATATAGACCATGGGATAGCGGGATATTTGGGGCATTCCGGCGTAGCGCCGTCGTTCCGCATCGTCCGTCGTTCAGTCCAATGCGTATTCTGCAATATCGAATTCTTTCCACCGTTTCCCCCGTCTATTCTGTCCGCAACGGCCTAGACACCTGGGAATGCTCGTTCGGTACCTCTGCACTTGTGGAATTCTCATGATGCAAAGGCACTTCTTACAAATACTTGAAAAACACAACCACGTCTCCGTCACACTTAGTATCGCCGAGTCGCTGGGAGGAGAAATGTAGCGGCTCCAACGAAGAATCAAGCTACCAAACAAGTATCTCCACACGACTCGGGTGTCCTATTTCCAGCCCGCGGCCGTATTTTTGGGTAACAGACGGCTCCGGGCATTAAACGACTATGAACTCGCCGCTATACCCCTCGAAGGCGGCGACGCCTCCGCGCAAGCCCTTGGCGTCGCCAAAGTAGCGTATGCGGTACACGCCGGGCTCGGCCCAGCTCTCCGTCTCCCACGTGATGGTGACTTCACTCGTGGCTAGGAGCTCGCTCTTGCGGCGCCAGCGGAAGACGAGATGCCAGTCGCCGTCATCGCGGACGGTGCGCCACTGCCGCGGCCCCTGCTCCGTCGCCCGCTGCTTCGGCCGCAGGTCCTGGGGGGCCTCTCCGTCCGACCGCACGGATCCTTCCACAGGGGCCAGCATCTCGACCGTGGCGTAGCTCTGCTCCAACCGGAGGTTGTTCCGCGGGTTGGCGCCGACAAACACGGCCGTCGCCTTCATGCCGCGGTGCACCGTTTCGGGCACGTCGGTAATGACATCTCCAAAACTTCGGAAAAAGCCCGGTTCATCGTAAACGACGCCGGGAACAAAACTCAGGCTACGGTTGGTGTTGTCAGGGGGCTCGGGACCCCGTGGCGGCTGCTCCGTGGATGTCGCTTGCAGGTATGGAATGAAGGACAATGTGGCGTTAATGTAGGCTTGCAGTGTATGCGGGCCATACAGGGTACTTGCCCCTTCATATCGTTGAACTCTGTCCCAAAGCATCAGCAAGCTGCACTTTTGAAATGTCAGCATCACACCTTGGGGAGATTGGTGCTGACCCATATTCTTCTTCGGTCGTGATGTAATGCGTATAACTGTTGGCGGGTCCTCCTAGGACGACCACGGGTGACGGAGAAGACGGGCCGCCTTCTCGACAGCCCGCCTCGACTTCTTTGGCCACGGCGTCCTTCCAGCGACGCCCGGCCATTGTCGTCGCTTCTCCGGGGCTGACGACGACAACAAACTGTCCCACGCGGAACACCTGTATATCTACCACGTTAGGCGTCCACATGTAGGGAGTCGACATCTCGCCGACATCGAGCAGGATAGGCTTAGGGGAGTGACAGGCTTTCTGTTCTTCGGTTGGCGCCTTCAGAAGCCCCGAGACCACCTGCCATACCGGCGATGTGGTGTTGGGCCCGCCGTCATGCTGTGTGAAGTCGAAGGCGCCGGGGCCGTCCGAAGTGCCGGCGGCAAAGGAATAGCCCAGAGCGGCAGGGCACGTCCGTACCTCAGTCCCATTCGGGAGCGCAAAGTGAAAGTTGGACATGTTGTGGAAAGTATGGAACGATTTGACCCAGTTGCCCCGTACAGGAGTCAGCTTGTCGGGCTGGGCGTACAAGTCTTTCGCGGGCTGGAACTGGCGCCGGCCGACCTCGAAGCAGGAGGATGTGCCTGTGTCGTCTGCCTTGAAGAGGGGACCACGAGCATGACATTGCTGCGATCTGCCGTCGCTGCATGTGCTGTTCTCGAAGCTGCACATCTGCCCCGACCCGTCTTCGCACCAAGCGCCCAGGACGTTAGGCGACGTATCGCCAACGCTGGCTTGTGAGAAGCCAGCGACAAAGCCGAGATCGGCATCATGCTCTTCCTTGACACTGTTCTCGAATAGCCAAGCTGCTACGCCCTTGTTGTCACCGGAAATCAGGGTGTTGTTCCCGTAAACAGAGGTGCCATGGGTTGGGAACCAGGTGAGCACACCAATGTTCTTGCGGTCCGAAGCTCTCTGGAATTTCAGAAGAGTCAAGTCCTTTTCCACCGAACCGTCATCCTCGCGGCTGATGTTGTACCGTGCTCGCTCCTCCTCTGGATTGGCAAGATAGGCATACAGACTCCTGTTGATGTTAGCACCAAATACCTTGGTCGTGCCCACACTCAAGTGCCCCGGAGCCAGACTCTCGTGTGCCCTCCGGATGGAGAGAAGTGCGCCATCTACGATGGCCCTGTAGCTCTGATGATCGAAGCCTTTGCTCGTAATCTGGGGGAGAAGATAGTTCAGCCAGGCCCCTGGTCCGCTGTGGGAATGGGTCCCCGTGACGGCAACGTTATGATGGCCATAGCTGGCATAGTCGGACCCGAGGCCCTGCAAGCCTGACAGAATGCCGTAGCGCACCGCCGTATCCCCCGACTGCGTATCCAGTACCAAGTATACGAAGCGGTCCTCGGGTCGCTGAGGGTTGGCGACGATGAACGCCCGCGAGTAGAGACGTTGCCGAAGGCCGGTCCCGATCTGGTTGGGGTCGGCATAGCCCATCATATTCAACTCGACACATGGCCCGGTTATGTCGGCCTTGCCAACTCCTAAGAGATAGCGATCTCCGAGGCGGGGCTGGTCCTCATCCGAAGGTTCCGGCCCGCTCCCAGCCGGGGAGGCATCGTGTCCAGCACTCGTCTGCCAGTTATGGTAGGAACTATATCCAGACGTCCACTGGCGTGGGATGAAATTGGGGAAAAGCAGAACGAGAATGGAGGCGGGGAACAACAAGGCCAGGACGGAGATAAGAACGACGGGTCCACGGGATTGCCGAGGCGGCGTCATCGTTGGTTTGCTCATCGTGCCCGGGTGTGAAGGGCCGGCCTTCCTGAGTCGTCTGGAGAACAAGAGGGCACAAGGACGCTTCTGGACCGTCGACGGGGACGGGTACAAGCAGAAGGCGATGAAAAGATGTCGAAGCCGGCGACTTCACAGGTGCTTCGTAAGCCAGACGAAGCGGTGACCAAGGGGTCACGGGCTCAGTGGAGTTGTCCAGTGATGTTCAGTTGGTGGCTGCTGGAGCCTCCCGATGCCATGGCAAACTGGATGCCAAGAACAAGAGGTAAGCACGCCCAGTAGCAAAGTAAACTGACCCTGGGGAACAAGAGGTATGAATGATGGACGACAGGATTGCAACTTCGCCTAAACGAACAACGACAAACAAGCCTTCGGTTGTTGCGTTGCAGATAGCTTGCCGTCATCGCCCCTGCTATGTCCGGGATTGTGGGGGTGCATGCGCTTCCCCCCGGGCTTGGCGGAAGGTACTTGAGAGAGGTACTTACAAACTGGTGTCCCGTAAGAGCCACCACGGCGAAACAGACAAGACACGAGGCAGGCGGTGAAATTAGTTTCTTAGCGGTCCTATGACCTGGTGACTTCGTAAATGCTTCGTCTCTTCAAGATTCCATGGCACATGAGGACTGAGCAGAACCGGTTTGCTGTACGCCGTTGTTTTCCTGGGGAATCGCGTTCCCTCAGCTTAGCTACGGGATCCCTGCATAGCAGCCGGTTTTGGGTAGGCCCAATGTAATCGAATCCAGATCAACCTAGCTATCCATTTCTCGGCGACACATTCACGCAAAAAAGGCAACCCACCCCCACCAACATGTCTGTAGAGCCGCTCATAGACGAGGATTACGCCTCGGAGGAGGACTCCGACTTCGCCCCCGACGGCGCCCCGGCGGACGACGCATCGGCCGCTTCCGAGTCGGACAACGACGGCCCCAGCGACCCGTCCGCGCCCGCCGCCCAACGGAAACGCACCGCGACGAGCGACGACGGCCCGGCCGGCGCCAACGACGACTACGAAAACTCGGGCGACGAGGCCGTCATCCACAAAGGCAAAAAACGCCGTAGGAAGGAAAAGGCGCGCGATGTCGCTGCCGGCGCCGACGACGGCGACGACGGCGGCGGCGGCGAGGGCGGCCTTGTCAAGACGCGCAGCATGCGTGCGGCCGAGAAGGCCGAGCGCAAAACGCAGGCGCAAGCCGGGCCGGTTACCATCAACGTGGAAGACCTCTGGGCGCAGATGACGGCCGACCCCATCATCCCGCCCAAGGCCACGGCGGACACGGCGGCCCGCCCCGGCGCCGAGGCGAGCGGTGGGACGGCGGCCGACGCGGCCGACGCGGCGCGCCCGGACGCCCGGGGTGACAAGGCCTCGCCGCCCCTGATCCGGATCAAGCGGACGTACAACTTCGCCGGCAAGGTGCACACCGAGGAGAAGATGGTGCCGCGCGACTCGGCCGAGGCCCGCGTGTATCTCGCGTCGCTGGGGCCCGGGGCCGCCGGCGCGGGGGACGGCGTGGATGATGAGGGCGACGAGGTGCCGAAGCGGCAGCCGCGCAAGGCGTTCCGATCCGCCTTTGAGCCGGCGGTCGAGGGCCTGGCGCGGCGGGCGGACCTGCAGCTCGGCGTGGCCACGCGGCTGCGGCTGCGCGAGCAGGCGGCCGGCCGGGCCAAGAAGCTCAACGTAGTGGAGAAGAGCCGCATGGACTGGGCTGGCTTCGTCGACCAGGCCGGCATCAAGGACGAGCTCGAGCTCGCCGGCAAGTCCAAGGAGTCGTACGCCTCACGCCAGGACTTCCTGGCCCGCGTCGACGCCAAGAAGGAAGACGACGCGCGCAGAGCTCGCATGGCCGGGAGAGCTTGAGGCCTTTGGCTCTCCGGGCGCGCCCGGCAGGCTGAGAGGTTGCGTGCCTACGTACGCAGGGTCCATTCAGGAGCACGGGTGTTCAGGTTTTAGATATGGCGTACATTGGCATTGTCCGGCACGGAGTTATTGGAGCATACCCCTGGCGTAGGTTTGTACATGAGGTGAACTACATACATCCTAACTATTCACGGCCTACCGTCACCTCGAAATAAGTACGGTGCTGGAACTGCTCGGAGAAAGCACACATTTGCATCGATTCAATAGACACCAGTTGTGAGCACACGGTCAATCTACACGTGTATTTGTTATCAAGGGTCAGCATCTTGCCTTTTCGGTTGTCTTGTTGTCCTCCACTCGAGGCTATTTCCCATTTCGTCGTTTCCCCATACTTTCGAGGTTTCCAACTTCTTTCCGCGAGCACCTTTCTCGTTGCCGGCGCGGATGGGCTGCAAGTTTCGCGAATTCAAAAACCCCCAGGTGGGGCGTAGCTGGTACTTACATGCTCCGATAAGCCGATAAGAGGGTTCCTGTTGCTTTGCGATGGGCGATTGGAAACCGTCCAACCATCAACTACCACGACATCCAAGCCACGCCGACCGTTACGCTCTGCGCAGGAACGAGGGCCCCTCGTATGTGCCTGACTCAGTGATTGTGCTCAGGGCATCATCGCCGCGCGGTCGCTGAGAGAGGTGCGCCCTCTGAACCCTTCTCCCCCCTCCGAGCAACCGCCGACACCGTCTCGAACCGGCCCTCCCGCCGCGGCCGCGTGCCTCGAAAGATGGCGCAAATGGCAGTATTCGAGGCCTTACCCTGTAAGCCTTAACCCTCCCCCGGGGAAACGACGGGGCGCCCCTGGCTTTCCGTGACGCGCTGACTGGTGCGCTTGCCCCCTAGACATCGACCGCGAGCCGACGCCCGACGAACGCGCCGCCGCCCGCGCCCTGATCGAGGCCGAGCTGGCGGCCGCGGACCCGGCGGCGCCACCCCCGCCGCTGCCGACCGCCGCCGTCGCCCCTCACGTGCCCGCGTACGCGCTGCTCCTGCAGCAGGAGATGGAGCGCGCCGCCGCCGGCCGCCGCCTCGACGCCGTCGACCTGACGCGCTACGAGGCCCAGGATGACGTTCCAGCCGACGCCGCCCCGCTACGCGCCGCCCTCGAGCGCGCCTACACGGCCCAGAGCTACCTGTCGGCCCGCCACGCCCACCTGCGACTCCTTGACACCTTCGGCAAGAACGCCTGGCTCGTGGGAAACTGGCAGACCGAGGCCGAACTGGCTGCCGTCGAGCGCGAGCTGGCCCAATCAAAACGGAACATCGAGCTCGTGAACAACGAACGGCGACGGATGCAACTCGAGGTCGGCGAAGAGTTGAAGGGGCTGGACGCCACTTGGCGTCGGGGTGTGAGCAGGGTACTGGAGACGGAACTCGCGGTGGAGAAGTTGAAGCAGGAACTCCGTCAGCGGAGAGGAGAGTAACCGCGTCTAAGAAGCGATGGGCACTTTATCCAGCTCCCGTGGCGCCGCGCCGGTCCGCGCCCAGTTTCAACCCGAACCCACACGTGATTGAAGATGGCCGAATACACTGTTACGAGGTATAAAAGAATCGTAGACCATAGAACCGACTGGCCCAAATGCCGAGACCGATCCTAGCATGTTCAGTAAATGTAAAGGGTAATCTATCTCGAAAGCGAAGGTATCCTTCCATGACACCCCCAACCGCCGCCAAAGACTCAATCCCGGGTACTCCTGTTCGCGCCCAATCTCCGTAATGCACGCCTTGTCTAATCCCCCCGTCCATCCGTATCCCATGTCCTAGTCCTGCATCACCAGTCTCCAGCGGCAGTGGCCCTAGAGCTCCCATGGTCTAAGCATGAAGCGGATCCACATCTTCGACGCCCGACTTGACGCCCTCGTACTTGGTTCTTCTCATGATGCCCTCCACAGGGCCCAGCAACCTGGCGAAGGCGCTCTTACCCAGAGTCGCCACTTTGACGTCGGTGGCGCTCACGACACTTGCGGCGCGCGGCGCGTCGTTGAGCAACGCCAGCTCGCCGAAGAAGTCACCCTTTTTGTAGTGCCTGGCCTTCTGTGTCTCCCCGTCCTGCTCCAGGAAAGCATCACATTCGCCTTGCTCCAAGAGGAAGAAGGAGGTGCCGATGTCGCCCTGCTTTATGATGGCGTGCCCAGCCGGGAACTTCTGCGTTTCCAGGGCATCCGCGATCTTGGAGCGCTCGTACGGCGTCAGGCTCGCCAGCAAGGGCACCTCCTCGAGGAAACTCTCGTACATCCGCCGGCGGGCAAACGTCGACTCCATGAGAATGCGACGGAAGGTAACGCGGTCCAGCGCCCAGAGGGTGCTTTGCGGCTCGGCCGAGACGACCGTAGCGGCGCGAGGGGCGTTGTACATGAGCGCCAGTTCGCCGAACGATCCGCCGGATTGGATCGTACCGACTCTGCTGCCTATGCCATCGGGGCCCGGCTGCACAGCTCCGCTCTCGTTCACGTACACGTCGAAGCTTCCCTTTTCCACCACGTAGAAGTAGTCGCCGGCGTCGCCCTGCGTAATAACCTATGTGTCGCCATGTCAGTTTCTAATCGCCGTGTCTCCGAAACGTGCGAAGCGAGCATACCTTGATATCTTTGGCCGGTATCGGCTTCTCAACAAGGGCCCCGAGGATCTGCGCGCTCTGCTCATCGTCCAAGTGGCTGAAGAGGAAGTTGCCCTCAATAGCCTTCTTGAGGCGCTCGAGCTGCTCGGGCGTCTTGGGAAATGTCGGGGGCGACCAGTTGTCGTTGTTGTCGGCATTGGGCTTGAGAGACTCGGCAGAGACGGAGGTGCGCCGTCCGAAGTTGTACTGAGGGGGGTATGAGTCGGGGTTCGGGGGGCTTCTCATCCCAGGGGGGCCATCAGCTGCGCCGTCCTGGCCGAAGGGGGTCCGCCTGCCGCCGGTATTTGAAAGCGAAAATGAAGGGGCGGTGGGCGAGGTCACCGTGTCGTTCTCATCCTCCTCGATCACGTCCATCAGATCGGTCGAACTGCTGGGCCCCATGTCCTTTCTGCTGTCGGGGCCCGTGGTCCCAGCCGTGGGGTTCCAGTTGACGGCGAACGGGCTCGTGAATGTTGCTGCCGAAGACATGGTGGCGGTGTTGGCAGCGCGGGTTTGAGGGGACGATTTGGGTGTAGGCTTGGGGCTGGGACTCTGGCGGGCGAAGGTTTGTGCTCGCTCGTCGGCAAGTCGTCGGAAAAAGTGTTCGGCACAGAACTGTAGTATGTCGGTCGGCTTCTCGAGGCGAACCCGGCTCTCAAGAGCCTGAATCTCTCTCTCGTAAGCGGCTGGTAAAGACATGGTGGCAGATGCGGCGGCAGAACAAAAAGAATGCCAGTGGAGGCAGAAAACCGGGGTATCAAGCAGCAGAAGAAGAATCACGGGAAACCCCTACGACAAAAGCATAGGGTTCCGTCAATTCCAAGGCGCCGTAGGGAAGGAGACGATAGGAGTGGACGAAATGACGGCCAACCGAGGTGAGACGGAGTAAAGGCTGTCGTTGACGGACTTTGTCGGGTGCTGAAACGAGGGAAGGGGGGCGGGAGGGCAGGTGGTAGGTAATGATGGTATGGGCCAGCCCGGGTTATGGCTTCACGGGCGGGCTGCTTGTTATATGACCCGGCAAGAGGCGTGGCTGACTCTTTCTTTTCAGCCGGGGTAAGCCACTGGCGTGCTCTCGGGTGTGGAGAGCGATGATGATGAGCAGGGCGCTAAGTCATGGGCACACGAACAACTTGTGGTCCGGGACAAGGCTGGCTCTTGAAAGGGAAATGAGGTTCGAAGGAGGCGGGTGACTTCCGAGTGGTCAAACGGGGAGGCCGAGTGAGCCCAGTTCAAACGGAAACAAGGGGGAAAGCTGAGGAAGAAATGGGGGCCGGATGGAAACGTTCCAGAAGGATGCTAGAGGTAGGCTTGTGCGTGGCGTGTGGTCTGTCTCTCGCCTCCCCTACGCTGAGTGTTTGAAATTGGTGGAGGGTTAAGGTAAAGTTGGGCAGGGTGGCAAGTACGTAGTTGTATGAAATGTAGTAGCAGCGGTAGCAGCAGCAGCAGCAGCAGCAACCACAAGAACCGCAACAACCAAGAGTTTGGGGGGTTGAAAAAAAAGGAACAATGGGCGGCAGCAGTAGCGGCAACAGTAACAAGCGGCAGCCAAGCGGCAACCAGTAACAGCGGCAAGCCAGCGGCGAACGCGCCCTTTGTCGTATGACGGGATCGAAAGCTTGGGGGCGGGAGGGAAAGAGAGGAAGGGTGGGAGAGTAAGAGAGGAGAGGAGAGAGAGAGTGTGTGTGTGAGAGAGAGTGAGAGAGAAAGGGAGAGATCTGGAGGGCAACAATGGGCGGCCAAACTGACACGAAACGACGAGCGAACCGGGGAGTGACGGCAAATGGGACTGGATGAAGATGAAGCTGCGTCACTTACTCCGCAAATCAACGAGGTTCGGGCAGGCGGTAGACAGCTAGCTGATGTTTAATTCAAGACGCGCGAAAGGTTGGCCCGCGAGCAAGCAGTGATGCAAGATTAGGTGAAGCTTCAAGCCAGGCCAAGGCAAGTAGACGGCAAGCAGGCCGGCCGACAGGGAGCAAGCGGCGAACGGAGGGGCGCGCAAGCTAGAGAGAGGTCAGGTAGCTCTCTAGCTGTACCGTAATATGCGCCTAGCTGGCAACGTGGTCGGGGGGAGGGTGCTGATTCAGGGTCCTCTTATTAGGGTAGGTAGCTGTCCAGACTCGGGGCCCCGGACAGGTAAGGTAGAAAAGGCAGAACACGGGTCGGCAGTGTATTTGAGGTGGGCAGGCACTGGGGCTATTGCTGCTGGTGACAGTCGCGATCCATGCGCGCCGGAATGGAGGTTTTGGGAGGAGGAGGAGGAGGGGGGGAGAGAGGATGCAGGTTGAAGGTGCCCGGCAACCGGGCACGGAAGTCGAAGTGGGCGGTACTGGCGGGAACAGCCCTGGAGAACACATGAAGATAAGAAAGACCAAGGCCTTTTTGACGTGGTTACTCGGACAGCCAGCTACATAATGTACGTATGTACGCACGCAAGCACGCCGTCCTTTTGACATGCAGCCATTCATCCACCTCGCCGCCCCCAACCTTAGGTGGCCTCCGTTCCCTCGCCCGGCTCGGAGTGCCACAGCGCCCCGTGGGTGCCAGTTTGCCTTGCCCGGCGAGGGAGGTAGGCTGTCAGAGAGGCTGCCAGTAAGCCAGCCCTGCCACCGGCGGCGCTGGAGAGAGGAGACGAGTCCTTCCCCCACGACGGCATACACACATTCATTCATTCCCATTACGTACCACCGTCAGACTTGTTGAGCGCCGCGATCCACTCCTCGCCGAGGGGGAAAGGGGAGACAGAGGGGGAGAGAGGTGCTTGCTGCAGAAGACACATGCACGCAGCAGGAAGAAGCCTAGGTAGGACCTGCCCGGCCTGGGCAACCCGGGGGGGAGGGGAGAGAAAGAGGGGAAGACCCGACCAGCCATCCCGCAAGCACACACGCGCGTGCGTGCGCGCGCACCCGCATGCCCACGCACCGTTCGCTCGCGCGCAACCGTATGGGAACGGCTTTGGTTCGCCCTATGCTTTGTGTCATCGCACAAGCACGACGAGCAGCAACCAATGCCGAGCCTCCACCGGTTGGCAGAGCCATCCTTTCCGTCGTTGGCGCGCGTTTCGGTCAGACAGCAGAAACATCCGTCACCATCACCAATCAAGGTGGATCACCATTCGAGGTTGATTGGCCCTTCTCCCTCCAGCCCTGCTTCTCCCCTCCCCTCTCCCACTGCCGTTCGCAAGCTTCGAGAAGAGCTTTCCTCCCGCTGCCGTCTTTCTAGAACGTCTTCTCGCGGGCACGGACCTGACCGGACCACCGGTCTTTTATGCAGAGCGCCACTGGCCCCCAGTGGCCAGCCCACGGGCGCGCGTTGTCTCTTTAGTGCTCGTCGGGCAGGTCAGGGCTTCCATGTCGAACGCCGACCCCCCCTTAGGGTGACGCGAGTACAATAGCGACGCTCCCTGGCTGGGCAGCCTCTCTCGAGTCAATTGTCCCGACTCCCAGGTACCTTTAGGTGCTTGTTAGGTAGAAATCCGTCGTCAAGCCTAAGACTGAGTACCCATATGTCTGTCTCCTCCTGCCATGAAGGCACGAATGGGCGGTGGCCATGAAAGATACCACGTATATACGTTCTCAACAGCCGGGTGGTCGTAGACGGGTTCTCCAACGCGAGGGAAATAAGACCCCCAAGGGTGGATGAATCGATAAGGTCTTCACGCCGTGCCAGGGCCGCAGCCGGGGAGAGTACCTAGCGACCTACCTAGCTGCCTACCTAGCAGAAGTACCAACTATGCAGTACCGCCGGGATTGTATGCAACATATGTAAGGGGTCCCACACTAGACAGTCATGGTATGGGGCAGGGTCGCTAAGTTAGCAGGGTAGCCACCCAACTAGTGAACTTACCCGGATGGCAATAGGGCCCCGACTGCAAAGGACATGGGATGGATGAGATGGGGATGCCATACCGATGGACAGCAGATAGATGGGATCCCATAGCAAGGCCAGTAGTAGGCCACTCGCTGGGTAGGCCCCCCGGCAGGCCTACCCAGTAACAATACGGAGTCGTCCTCACTTTCACCTCGGTTCCAGCCAGCGGTGAACGCCATCTCCGATGGATACGGTTCCATAAGGTAGCGTAGAGCGTGCAGCCCCTAGCCCATGGGAGCGGATAGCCTATCCGGAATGCCTGGGACGGGAATGGAACAAACGGCTTCTCCCCGATCTTCGCTGCATTTCCTTGTCAGGCTGGCAGGGTACGAGATGTGATCCAAGCTCCCCGAGCTCCCTCCACGCTAGCATGCGAACCCGCTAGGCACCTCCGGAGAGCTGGAGCCCTTGACGCCTTGGCCTGCCACTACCACTTTCCGCCGCGCCTTTCTCTGCTACCCACCGAGCAGGGGAGCCAGGGAAAACGGACGAGGCAAAGAGGCCTATGCACCGGGACCTGCAGCATGAAGTCCCAGGGGGGGCATTAACTGCTACCTACCTAACTACCACTGTGACTATTACCACTACGACTATGGACTATTTCTGGCGAATGTTTTTTTTTCTCTAGATAGTTCGCCCGGCCTCCTAGCGTCTGCCGGCGGCGTGGCAGTACCGCCGGGTCGGCGCTTCCATGGATCTCTATGCAGTTGACACATTGTCGAAGCGCGGCCTTCGGGTGGGTCTTCTCATCTACGACTATCCATACCATGAACGGGCTGTGACCCGTGCTGCCATCCATTGCCGTCCATTCCATCATCCGCGCCCTTTTTTCCCCTTGAAGGCAGGCCGGCTCGTTCCTGGCCACGGCCCTGCCTCTATACTCGCGTCATCTTTTCTTCCTTAATACGCTGTTGTTCTTCGAGCATCTCTCTCTCGCGGGCCGCAGACTCAATCTCGGCCTTGACGCCCTTTTTGCGCTGGCGCTCTTCGTAGAGATCCCGGCTCTTCATGATGCGCTGGACGATAGTGCCCGCGTTGACGTCCTGAAACGTGTGTCGCTGGACTTCGCGGAATATACCCATTTCCTTGGGGGCCGTGTACGGATCGTACGACAGCGGCATGAAAGACGTCGGGCCGTGGTATACGGCGTCGGGAGTGCCCCAGGGCGAGGCCGAGAGGTAGGACTTGGTCGGTGCAAAGGGGGCGCCGAAGATGACGGCGTTCACGTACTGCAGCTCGTTAGTCGTGCAACTCGCTTCGCAGAGAGGAGCGAAAATAAACCTACTCGACACTGAAGCACACACAGCCCTCGCTCGTAGATGTTCATGATGGGGTAGTTGACACCTTTCCAGTGGTTGATGACCTCGTCGTCGTGCACGCCGGCCACCACAAAGACGGGGCCGTAGTCACCACCCTTGCCTTTGCGCTCGTCCACGGCTTGTTGATCGTACCACCCATCTTCTCGGGCCAGTGCCTCTTCGGCCTCGACGACAAGGCGCAGAAACTCAATGTGCCCGCTGGAAAACAGGTCGAAGCCGCCATCGACGTAGACGACCCTCTGGCCGGGCTTGGGGCCAACGCCCTTGAGCAGCGGGCGGAACGCGCCCTTCTCCTCTTCCGTGTCCTCGGTCTTCGCAGCGTCCGAGGCGGACCAGAACCACACGTCGGCGCCAGGCTTCTTGCCCGTCTCGTCCGTGGCATACTGCCGGACCCGCTCGAGCATGGCTTCGCCGGCGGCCTTCTTCTCGGACTCGGTGCCATGGCCCTCGTCGCCGGAAAGCATCTTCTCCAGGGACTTGATGAAGTGCGTCCTCGTGCACAACAGCATGCGGCCTACCAAATCGGTCGTGGAGATGCTGGGCGTTCGCTTCACCACCTTGAAGCGCCCAGCCGCTTTGACAAAGCGGTAGCAGTCCTCGCCGCTGCTATCCGACGTGATGTCGTCGCCGTGCACCACGTACTTGCAACCGTAGTGGCTAATGAAGTCCAGCTGTGTGACGTAGGGCGCGTAGGCGACCGATTTGGTGACCCACCGACAAGCGTCTACTGCAGCTAGCCTTGGAACCCAAACCAACGTCAGCGAAATGCCCCCCAACGCGTGTCGGCACCTCGTACGGGGAGGGATATCCCTTACCGTTCCTGCAGGGTCATGACCGTCGGCCCCTTGTTTTCGAGAATGTCCTCATCCGAGTGCACGCCGACGTACAGTTCGCTGCCCAGCTGGCGGGCCTGGAGCATGGCGCCTGCATGCCCATGGTGGAAAAAGTCCCAGCAGCCGTCGACCCATATCCTCTCGTCGAGGATCTCGGGAGCTGGCGGTCCCGTTATGCCTTGGGAGCCCGACTCCATGGCAGCGAGGTCGCGCGGATCGCCGAAGAGACTCCGTCTGTAGATGGGCAAAACGGCCCAATTGCGCGGATGTGGGTAAGGGAAATGGTATACAAGATGGGACGAAGGAGGCGAGTTTCGCAGCCTGGAGGCTCGGAAGTATGTCCGGTCGTCTTTTCTTCTTTCGCCCCCCCCTATGTCAAGATGTAGTTGGTTAGCCCGGCTCTGGCCGTTTGGCAGACGTACCCCTCAGTGGGGCGTACCTCGGGAGCTTCGATGAGGTAAAGTCGGGTAGTAGGTAGAACTGGAGGAGATGTCCGCTGCCCCGCCGTTTGCCGATGTTCTCTCTATTACCTCAGCCGCCGCCCTCTGCTTCTCGCTTCGTGCTTACGTGCACCTCGAGCCGCCAGAGAGGTACGTGAGCCGCTCCTGCAGGCATTGCACGCGGCCGTCGCTTGCTGACAAGAGTCCTAGTACCGGGAGAATCACGGCGTCGTTAGCCCACCCGATTCGCCAGAATGACTGCCGCCGCCGAGCAACCGCACGGCTCCTACGCAGGTCTCACGCCTTCGCAGCTAGAGACCTTCCAGCGCGACGGCTACCTCATCATTCCCAACGCCCTGCCGCCTACCGCGGTGCAGGCGCTTCTCGACGAGACGCATACTATGCTGGACGAGTTCTCGCTGGCCGATCACCCCATGACAAAGTTCAGCACGGGCGACAAGTCGGACCATGTCGGCGACGACTACTTCCTCGGGTCGGGCGACAAGGTCCGTTTCTTCTTCGAGGAGGACGCCTTCACCGAGTCGGGCGAGCTCAACAAGCCCAAGGCCCGCGCTATCAACAAGATTGGCCATTACCTGCATGCGCTGTCGCCGCCCTTCGCCGCGCTTCTCGACCCAGCTCTGAACCCAGACCTGCTCGGCGCCGGCTCCTCCACCGGCTCGGTTGAAGCCGGGCAAAAGGAGTCGCATCCCGCTGCCGTCGCGCGCGCTCTTGGCTTCCGCGATCCTCGGGTGTTGCAAAGCATGGTCATTTGCGTAAGGCGCCCTCGTACTTCTTGATTGCTGATGTACCCCGGGCATTGCTCCTTTTCCGAATATGCCTTTCCGGTCGAAGCCGGCTGCCACTTCCCTCTCTGGCAACTCGTTCCTGGGAAATTACCTGCTGATTCAGAGTGTTTATAGAAACAACCCGAGATCGGAGGCGCCGTTCCGCCGCACCAGGACAGCACCTTCCTGTACACAAACCCTCCAAGCGCCGTGGGCTTCTGGTACGCCCTCGAGGACGCGACGGTGGAAAACGGTTGCTTGAGCTTTTTGCCCGGTAGCCACCGGTGGGCGCCGGTGAAACAGCGGTTCGTGCGTGCCGGTAACGGGAAGGGAACCACGTTTATAGACAACCAAGGGCCGCAATTCCCCGCCAGTGACGGCTTTGGCCCGCAAATGCAGAATGGCGCCAAAGAAGACGACGAGTACAAGATGGGCGAGGTGAAGGCCGGCTCACTCGTCTTGATACACGGGAACCTGCTGCACAAGAGTGAGAAGAACCTGAGCCAAAAGGGCCGGATCATCTACACCTTCCACGTGATTGAGGGTCAGGGAGCAGAGTACGATGAGAAAAACTGGCTACAGCCACCGGCAGGTGGTTTCACCAAGCTATTCCGGCAATGAGCTTCACTGATCGGCAGGTCGGTTCATGCTTGACTAAGCCAACGGGAGTCTTGAGCTAGTCCCTGAGCGAACTGTTGGAGAGAAAAGCAGATGGAAACGACACGAGGCAACAAAGGAAGATGTTCACTATGCAAACAAGTGTGTCGGACGAATCGTTGTTGTGACCAAAACAGAGAAGCACGAACGTGGATGCCGGTATCAACCAACACATTTCCAACGTGACGATTACCCTGGCTACGAATCGGGTCTCTCAGCCAAGGGCCTACCGATAGGCACGCGACACTGATTTTACACACGTCCACACGAGCGAGATAGCCCGTGTACCCGAGTGACGGCGGAGTCTGCGGGAAGGGAGGCACGCACATGGTTGCTTGAAGGGCCTGCTGTGATGACTTGTTCCACGAATGAGGTCACCTCCGTTCGAGGGCGGCAAAACAACTCCAACAATACTGGCCAAATCGCCACTAACCACAGCCACCCCACGGGCACTACCCGTCGAGCCGACTCCCACAGAAAGAGGATTGGTGGGAGGATTGCTGGCCGAATGTGACGCTGGCGAGTTGCCGACGGGGTCTCTCTATGCAACTATCGAGAAGATGCCGCTTTTGATACCGGGTAGGGGGTTAGCTGTACTTGTCCGCTTGAGGGGTAGTCCTCGACTCATAGGTCTTGCCGGCACACACACAAGAGCAGAAAACCGGGAGGCGGTGCCGACGAGTGGAAACGATGCATTCGGTGGTGGGACGAATAGGAACTCGGTCAGGCTCGACCACTACGGACCGCAACCAACTGCATACCTCCCTTACATTGCGGCGGCGTGACTGCCAGCGCGTCTACGAGACAGCCTGGTAGCGAGTCACGCACCCTGCTCTGATTGGATGTTGTGCCGCTGTGCGAGTCGGGCCGTAGTCCGCCCAAGCCGCCCATTTGCGGACATACTACTGTATTTTGTTGGTGACGACGGCGCAGCTGCGATCACAGTGCAGGTCTGATGCGACGGACCAGGTGGGCCGGGATCACGGCTATGACTGACAAAGCGGGACGCCACTACATACGGCTCCATGCCGATGTAACCACGCGACCGGTCCCCGCCAGCCCTGCCAGCCCTGCCAGCCCGGTTTTGGTATTTTCTTTTTGCTGACATGTACGAATATAGCATCCCGGATCCAATCAGGGGGGGGCTAACCCAGGCCTGGGTGGGACCCTGGTCGGATCCAGGCCAAGTCTTACAGACCTGCCGTCCGTCATCGCTACAGGGTCTGCATACACTTACATACCGGCTCGACCAGACCGACGGCAGATTGCTTAGTGCTCGCGTGGCAGCTCTTTGCGAAAATACTGACCGGCCGTTTTGGTTCCACAATGGCCTCCTCATGTGACCGCCCTGGGCTGAAAAGGGGAAGGGGGGAGGGGAGAGGGGAGATGGGTGCTGCCTAAGCCAAGGACGACCAATATTTCTCGGACCGGCCGCTGGGCCCGAAGGTATCCGGCCACATCCGGACACTCAACATCAGCTGGGCCTCGTCTCGCTGACCTGATGTAAGCCAGGGCTGACGTGGCGATGACCGCCAAACCCGCTGAACTAGTAGACGGTGATGGCGACATGAAGCCGAAGGAGAGATCAACCCGAGCCACCAACGATGGGATATATCTTCACGGCTTGACGACGGGGGTTGCCTCTGGGGGAGCTCTTGGGCCGCCGCGACAACAAGCGTTACCTCGCCCAGCATGACTGTGACGCAGAAGACCACCACTATCCAGCTCGACACCACATTGGCGGAACTGTACCGCCAATACGGTATCGATGGGCGGTTCATCGTCACCATGTACTGCGTCTTCGGACGACTAGACCTGCATCCCAACTTCCCGAGGGAGCTGGTGTGGCCCGAGGACGAGGAACCGGTACCCTTTTCGGGCGACGCCGACGAGCAAGCCCGTCTGCGCCGCATCATCCTGGGTCTCAAGCCGCTGCGGCGGGCCTGGGGCTTGGGCCCCATGGAGGTGCTCTTCCTCGGCCCCAACGTCGCGCCCGAAAGCCTGCAGCGAGCGCTCAGCCAGCTGCCGCCGCACCAGCGCCACGTCCCGCGCTTCGTCGACCTGGACGCCGGCGACGTGACGGGGCAGCTGCGCGCCGCCACGAAGGGCAAGACGCTGCTCTTCTGGCGGCCGCAGGGCTGGATGCGCGAGCACTCCTGCCTGGTGGCCCCCCAGGAGGCCTACGACATCAACTCTAAGGAGTTCCTCCTCCGCGCCGGCATCAAGACGCCGCCGTCCGAGCTGTTGAACCTGCAGGCGACCGAGCTGGGCAGCGGCGGCGCCTCGGTCCTCGCCACGCGACCCACGCCCTTCGTGGTGAAGCTCTGCCGCGCCGGCTGCGGCTTTGGGACCTACCTTGTCACGTCCGAGGCGAAGCGGCGACAGACGCTGGCGGCGCTCACGATGCACCAGCAAAGGGGCGTCGCCGACGTGCTGGTGTCCGATTACATCAACCTGGTGGAGGACCTCGCCGTGCATTTCCTGGTAGGCGCGCCCGGCAGCGAGAGGGACCGCAGCAACCCCCTGATCCTCGGCGTCACGGTGCAGACGCTCACGCCAGACGGCAAGTGGGTGGGCGGGTATATCGACTACAGCGCGCAGGAGCGTCTCCACGGCTACGTGCGGGCCACGCTGCAGGATACGGCGGCGAGGCTGCCGGCCAGCTTCATGGGCTGGGCCGGCATAGACATTGTGGTGGACGCGAGGGGCGAGCAGTACGTGGTGGACCTCAACGCCCGCTTCACCGGCTCGATGCCCATCTGCCTCATGTCGGGCCACTTCTGGAAGGAGAGGGGCCTCCCGCTGGCCCAGTTCGCCGCCTTTGAGTACCGGGGGCGGGCCGACGACATCTTCGATCGCCTGCAGCCGCTGGTGGCCCTGGGCCAGGTCGTCGTCACGGCCACGGCCCGTGTGGACGAGGCCAGCAGCATGGCCGACGTGGTGTGGGGGGCCTACGACCAAAAAGACCTCGCGCGCGTCGAGGGGTGGATCAGGAAGCGACTGGCGAAGCTGAGGACACCCGTTACCGAGCTCGCGGAACCGTGAGGGTGGTACGTGGCCAAAGCAGAGTGGCCAGGGAGACGGGCATATGTAATCTAGCGACATGGATAGGGAGAATGTGGTTTCGCCGGTGGCGGCCACTTACGTCGAGATACGGTTCGTTTAATTTCTTGGAAACGTTCGCAATCACAAAACCATGGCTAAAGTCCTTCCCCCCTCTTCCCCCCGTCCCCGCACTGTCTCCATAACCCCCAGTGCAACCGCATCCCCCCCTGGGGCAGCCTCGGATACGCCCACTATGGCGGCCTCGGATACGCCCACTAAGGCAGCCTTGGATACGCCCACTATGGCAGCCTCGGATATGCCCACTATGGCAGCCCGGCCAACTTGCGCATCCTCTCCCGCTTGGCGCGGCTGCGGGCCACAATGACGTCCTCGTCGAAGATGGAGGTGATGCTGGGGTGCTGCGACACGGCGGTTGCCCATTTGTGGAAATTGGGCGTCTTCTCCGCGATGCCGCGGTTCAGGCTCACGGGGTAGACGCCGTGCTTGGACAGAGTGACGGCGCGAATCACAAAGGGGCCCATCAGCACCTGCGGAAGATTTGCCGTGTTAGCGCAGAACGGATACGGTAAACACCCTCACGCCCCCTCCCTTCCCTTCCTCCCTAGGCCCGCCAGAGGCTTGAGAGGGGCGGAGGGGAAGGGGAAGCGCGAGATGCCACCCAGCAGGTGTCGCCGGCGATGGGGGATGCGGGGGATCGGGCTCACCTCGGCGAGGGTGAGGGCGGGGCTGGCGCCGAAGAAGGGGGCGGCGTCGGCGAGGAGGGGCTCGACCTCGCGGACGAGGCCGGCGAGGGCGTCGGCGACGACGCGCTCCTCGTCGCCGGGGGTGGGGGCGGCGAAGAGGCCGAAGAGGAGGGTGTGGAAGCGGGTCCAGTAGGCGTCGGCGAAGAAGGCCATGCGGGCGCGGCGCAGGGCGCCGGCGACGGTCGCGGGCGCCGGGCACAGCGGCGACGGCCGCAGGTCCGCGAGGAACTGGCACACGATGGCCGACTCGACGAGCACGGCGCCGTGGTAGACGAGCACGGGCACGAGCCCGCGCGGGTTGAGCGCCAGGAACGCCGCCGGCCGCGGCCCGTCCACGTTGATGATGCGCTCCTCAAACGGGATCCCGAGCTCGGCGAGCGCCACGTTGGCCCGGTTGGCCCCTGGGCCCTCGGCCGCGCCGTCAGCCGCGTACGGTTTCTCCCGCGGGGCCACGGGAAGGTAGAGGGCGGGGGGAGGGGGCGGCTACGTACAGGTACATGTATGGTTGGTGTAGAGAATCACCTTGTCGTCGTCCGGGGTCTCCATCTTGGACGGGGTGGGTGCGCGCGTGTGACGAGGGGGGGTGAACGGGGGCGCTGAACCAGGGGCGGGGGGTTTGCGGATGAGGGGTCAACGTTACAAGCCGGGCCAGTGATAACGGCCGGACTTAAATAAACGGCAAGTCGAGGGGACCGGCAAGACGTCTCGCGTGTGGGAAGTTGTCCCTTAGTCAGCCGACGGGAAGGATTCACCGCATCCGCAGGGCCAGCGGCGATCCTCCCGACTTTTGGGGGCCGTTTCGTGATACGTGGGCCCGCGTCCTTCCGCTTCCGAACGCTGCCGCATGTGTCAGCCGGTTGCAGTGATCGCTACCACTCGTGCGCTCGCAATCTCATGCCCGTCCAGTCTCGGGCCCACGCCAAGGTCGCTTAGGAAACCCTCCCCACCCCCTCTCGTCTTTGTGCGCGTGCTCCCCCCCCCCCCCTTCGAGGGCGACTGCTTTCCATCCCACTCTTTGCTATGCGGCCCGGCACCACCAAACCCCCGGGGCGACCGGCAGGGCCGCAAGTGTCGGGTAGAAGCATATCCGACCGGGCGACATTGTTGGAAGCTCTTTCTTAGTGCTGACGGGACCGAGTTGCTTGCCGCACGGTTGGGGCTATAGAACATCAGGGGGAGTTCGGGGTTGAAAGGGGGGGAAAGTATAGTCCATCCCTAACACCGTCCGGGCATCACACACACGACAACCTCGCGTACAACCAAACCCAGAACAAACGTGTGTTCCAGCTCTCGGAAGCAACGAGAAGCGTGGTTGGGCATTGTGGTCCCAACCGAATGGCCGCCCCGGCTTGGACGATATGCTTGTAGACGGGAACTCGCCTCGGGAAAGGGCGCACCACGCCATTGGGGCCATCTGCAAGGGTTCCGCAAGGGTTGAACAAGACGGGCAGTTTCTCGCGGGGGCAGAAACCCGGAACGCAGGGTTGCGTTCCCAATTCTGCCCAAGTATGGATGCGTAGTTGCAGACACGAAGAAACACGAGGAGAGGGGGGGGAGCAGCTTTTTTGCCTCTGGGAACCGGGCTGAAAAGGGGGACGGGACCCCGGCGCAACAGAGAGCCCTCGCACACCCGGTAGCATACCGCCGGAATCCCACGCGCCCCGCAGCTCGTGCGAAAAGTGAGTTGACCATGGCCGGCCCTCCTCGGAAAGACGCCGTTCTCGAAACCATCATGGCGGAGAAGCCGTCGCCCCAGGGGTCGGGGCGGGAACGCGTCGCCAGCTCGGACGAGGAGTCGCAGACGCCGGCCATCGCCTACACGGCCTTGGTAATGACGGTGTCCAAGGCCCGGGGCGCGGCCGTCATCGCCACCCTCGCGGGCATGAACTTCCTCAACACCATGGGGTCCGGCATCCTCATCGCCGCCCTGCCCCGGATCGCGCGCGACGTCCGTCTTCCCGACGGCCTCGTCCTCTGGCCCGCCGCCGTCTACGCCCTGGCCGCCGGCTGTCTCCTCCACGTCTTCGGCTCCTTTGCCGACATCGTCGGCCCCAAGCAGATCTGGGTCGCCGGGAGTCTCCTGTTTTTCGTCTTTACCGTGGCCCTCGGCTTCGCCACCACGGGGATCCAAGTCATCATGTTCCGCACGTGAGTAGAGCCCCCCCTTCTTGATCGTCACTCGGCTGCATCTTCCCTTCTGCCACGACACGTTGGCCCTTTCCACCCGGCGTCTTGCCGATCAAGACATGTGACTCGGCTCGTGCTGCCCCCTTCGCTTCGCCAAGTCCACAAGCACTGACGGCCGGCGCGCAAAGATGCCTCGGCGTGGCCGTGTCCATGTGTCTGCCCACCACCACCAGCCTCATCACCAACACGTTCCCCCGCGGCCACTGGCGGAACACGGCGTTTGCCATGAACGGCATGGCCCAGCCCCTCGGCTACGCCCTGGGCCTCGTGCTGGGCGGCGTCTTCACCGACACCATCGGCTGGCGCTGGGCCTACTACATCATGGCCGTCATCAACCTCGCCCTCGCCGGCGCGTCCGCCTGGTCGCTGCCCGTCGTCCGCCACCGCTCCGACAAGGGCTGGGCCCGCCAGCTGCGCGACGACGTCGACTGGGTCGGCGTCTGCGCGCTGAGCGTCGCCCTGGCCCTCCTCATGTACGTGCTCGCCATGGTCACGTCCGACCACCGAAACCTTGGGCGGCCCGCCAACGTCGTGCTCCTCGTCCTCTCCGTCGCCTTGCTCCTGGCCTTCCCCTTCTGGATGCGCCACCAGGCCAAGAGGGGCCGGCCCGCCCTCATCCCCAACAAGCTTTGGCGGAAGGCTTCTTTCTCGGCGGCTTGCCTGTCCGTTTTCTTCTGCTGGGCCTCCTTGAACAGCATCGAATACTTCACCACGCTATAGTACGTATATAAATGGCGCGCTTGCCCCGACGGATCCACGCGACTGACAATCCCCTCAGCTTCCAGGAGGTGCAGGGACTATCTGCCCTGCAATCGTCCATCCGGTACTTTTCGCAGATAGTGATGGGCACCACTGTCAACGTCGTCTTGGTCTATGTCATCTCGAGGGTCAAGGTCGTGACGCTGGTGGTGGGCTCGGCCTGCGTCACCTTGATATCGCCCGCGCTCATGGCCACGGCCGCTATCTACGAGAACTACTGGTTCCGCCCTTTCTGGGCCCTTCTCCTGTGCCCCGTGAACCCTTGGGGTGAGTTACTGGCACCCAACCCCGGCGGTCTAGCGTTGTCACTGACGACAAAAAACAGTCTTGTTTAGCGTTTCCAACTTATTGATCTCCGAGGCGTTTCCGGCCCATATACAGTCGCTGGCCGGAGGTGTTTTCAACGAGGTGGCCCAGTTCGGCAACGCTTTTGGCCTTGCCGTGACGGCAGCCATCGCCGCCTCGGTCACGGAGCAGTCGCAGGCGGCTGACAAGGTGGCATTGATGGACGGCTTCCGGGCCGCCTTCTGGACCATTTTTGCGAGCACGGCCATGGTACTGATCATTAGCTTCATGGGACTGAGGAAGTGTGGAATCATCGGAAAGACGGAGTAAGGCCGTACGAGGGTGAAGTCGCAGAAGGCACAGGGCGGACTTGACAAGAATGGGCTTCCCAGCCGCCCACTAAGCCCGGGGCTGGTGCTGACCTGGACTAAAACTTTTATAAGCCTCGGCGTCTCGATATCGTAACCAATAGTAGAGGCTTCCCCCTGTTTCAACGAACGCCATGTGTGTTGAGCAACTTGACAGCCACGCGCCCGATGGCAGTCAGAAAACCATGCAGCCGTCGATTCAAACCCGTGATACCAATTCTCAACGCAAAGCGAAGGCCCCCGTTAAAGGCCTCGCTCGCTTTCACCACCCGCCGCCCTGGATCATGGGCGCAAAGCGAACCTGGACGCCGTTCCGCACGAGATGCATTTGGCGAAACCCGCCGACCGAATGAAGCCGCCATCACCGACGGGAAAGAACACTAGAGTACATAGTGCATCTGCATGCCTGCCTAAGGCCGACGGCACCTTCTTGCGTGGCAGAAATATGACGGCGAAGGGGGGAAACGCTGCTCTTGACCCCTGGTACCGTGGGGTGCGGCGAGAACAGAGAGGGTAGCTAGCGAAACCCCGGCCTTCGCCCCTAGCGCTGGTAGGGGTGAAAGCCCCGGTTGCCTCCTCTTCCTCCACCACGGTAGTTTGCACCAGGGCGTCCGGCGTTCTTGGGACCAGTAGGGGCGTTTGCCGGCGGGGCATGGCTGGGATCGACAGGGCCAGGGCTGGCGTGGTGACCGCCGCCTCGGTTCCTGTTGAAGCCCCCGCGGCCGCCTTGGTTGAAGTTCGGCTGCGGAACATCGTCGTACATGCCCTCCCATGAGGTGGGATCGCCACCACCGCCTCCAGCGGCAGCCATGCCGCCCACAGCGCCGCCGCCGCCTTGGCCGTACCCGCCCTGGCCGTATCCGCCCCGGCCACCGCGTCGGCCGCCGCGACCACCAAACATCTGCTGCTGTTGCTGCTGAGGGTTGCCGTTGTACGCCTGCTGCTCGCCGCCGCCCTGGGCCATCTGGTTTTGCATCTGGTTCTGCATCTGCTGCATCATGGCCGGGTTCATGCCTTGGCCGCCTTGGCCGCCCTGGGCCCCCTGACCGCCTCCGCCCTGGGACATCTGGTTCTGCATCTGCATCTGCATCATCTGCTGCATGAGGGCGGGGTTCATCCCAGGCATCATTCCCATGCCCATGCCGCGGTTCATGGCCATCTGCTGCTGCATCATGCCCATGTACTGCTGCATGCGCTGCATGTACTGGGCCATGACCTGGGGCGTCATGCCGCCCTGGGCCATCTGGTTGGCCATTTGGGCTTGCGGATTGGCCTGCTCCTCGGCACCGCCCTTTCGGAACTTGCCACGGCGGGCCGCATCTTCCTCCTCGCGCATGTTGCCTCTAGGCTGGGCCTTCTTGACTTCGATCTGTTTTCCGTGGATTTCCAGGGGGACGCTGAGGCACGCATCGACCCCAGCCTCGCTCTCAAAGGTGACGAAGCCGAAGCCGCGGGGTCTTCCCGTGTCCTTGTCCATCATAAGCGTGGCGTCGACAACTCGGCCAAACTGGGCGAAGTAGTCCTTGAACTCGGCTTCCGTAGTCTCTTGACTGACGCCGCCGACAAAAATCTTGCTCGTCTTCTCCTGCTCATCACGAGGAATGGCTCTCTTGGGGTCAATCTGGACACGTAGCGGATTAGTATCCGTATTCGCCACGGGCTAGACGGACAGGAAACCTACGATCTTTCCATCCAAGAAATGCTCCTTCACCATGACAATGTTGACGGTCTTGGGATCCTTGAATGTAAGGAAGCCGAATCCACGTGATCTGCCAGTTGCGCTATCTCTCATGACGGTGCATTCCGTCACCTCACCAAACTGGGAGAAATAGTCGCGCAAAGATTCTGAGCGGTCAGTCAATATAAGCAGCGCGTCGAGGGGGAAGAGCGCCCTTACGATCAGTTGTCTCCCAATTAAGACCGCCAATGAACATTTTTCTACACAATACTGTCAGCTAAGCAATTCCGGCCAGTGAGCGGGCGCTATGTGCAAGCAAGACATGTCAATACGCCGGCACAAGCCGCCAGGCAGCCAACAGCCGTCGCCGCGGCAGACGTGTCAGTTGGCGTCGTCTCGGACCAACAATGGAAGCGGAGCGGTGGGTAGTGTGCCATCTTTGCAGGCGCGGCCCAGTATACATCGTCTATGCGAGCCAGCACCCAGGAGATAGAGGCCATGCTTCAGGGCCCCGAATAGCTGGCGTTGGCGACAGAGCGGTCTTTCATTTCTTCAACTCCCGGGTCGTCGTAGTTGCTGACAGGGCTAGGCCGTTTGGTCTTCTTTTCTGGTTGCCTGTCCACGCGGGGTCGTCGGCCTTCAGTATGGGGGTGGATGCGGGTGTGGGAGCGCAGGCAGGATGTAGATGAGCCAGCGGAGAGGGATCGCGGGGCACGCCACAGCAATTTTCCGTGGAAAGAGAGCTCATGCAGCGTATGTAGGTGCGTGATAGTCGTCCATAATCTTGTTCTTGGTGATTTTGGCTACCGTCAAGCTAGCATACCGGCTCGAGCGCTATTCGCTGCCAAACTCTTGCTACGAGCCATCGGAGAAAGCCAAGTTCTCGTTGAGCCCAGGAGCCTATCTGTTGACGATTGGCTATGTAGGCAGAGTGTTCTTGTACTGACTATGGTCGATGATGCTCATCTTGCGGCCTCTTTCAGGTAGCTGCAACTGCTGCAGCAGCAGCAGCAGCAGCAGAAGCAGCAGCAGCAGCAGCAGCAGCAGCAGAAGCAGTAGCAGCAGAAGCAGCAGTGGGAGCAGTAGATCTGCGGACTGCGGGCTGCGGGCCGCCTGTAGCTCATTCCTCTCCAGTAGTCTTTCTCGATGTACTGCTCTGAGTACCAGGATAGAGGACCAGTTGGCGTGGTACTGGTCTCGAGTTGGATGCGGGAGTGATATCGTGGAGTCCTGCCCTGAAACGCCTGCTCTTGTTGCCACAAGCCACGAGACATTGCCCTCTTCGACGCCCCACCCCATTCCGGTCTCGACCCCAAGGGTCCTGAAGCACGTCTTTATTTGTTGCGAGGGCAACCACGGTACTGGGCCACCACGTCCATGTCTGCGCATGAACGGTGATGGCGGGCGAAATGCTCGTTCCCGCTCCAAGAGCATAGGTGCCGAGGCATTGCGCGTCACTGGCTTGGTAAAGTCTGAAGAAAAAAATATTGTACTCACCCATCTTCTTTGGCACTGGGACCCCTTGCAGAATGAAATGTAGGAGTGGACACCTCCTCTTTCATGGGCGTAGTCTCGGGTTCCTTGGGGGGCGGGCCATTGCCAAGGTTAAAGTCGACGTCGTCGTCATCGTCATCGTAGTTTGGCTCCTGGTGTTCGTTGCCATAGCTATTGTGTTCGGTTACAGGCCCGTCGTCGAACGCAGTGGCCTCATGGACAGTAGGCTCAGGAACGCTCTCGGTCTTGGTTGGGGCAGGAGCAGGAACGGCCGAGGGCTCATTATCGTCATAGCTGCGACAAATTAGTACATAGGTATGAGAGCGGCCAGTGAGATGCACGCCGAAGAGTCGGGCACTGACAGGTCAGCGAAGAGATCCTCTTCGATGTTCTCGGGTTCGGTCATGATGGTTTGAAATGCCGCGCGTGCGCGTGTAGATGTTGGTGCAGCTGTTGTGGGACTGAGAGGATCTTGGGCAAAGGACGGCTTCTTTTCGTGAGGGAATGGAAACGAGGACGGGATAGAAGGGAACGGAGGCAAACACGGCCGATGGGCGTCGCAGTGGTCGCAAATATTGATGCCCCGTCGTGAAAAGGAAGAAGGGATGTTTTGGCGGACGACCGATGATGAAAAAGATGGATCAGGGTGGACGCCGCTCTGAACAATCAGCTCGGACGCCTCGCCCGTGCGATGTCCACAGGTAGATGTTTGAGGAGTGGCTCAGTCTGTGTGGGCAGCCTGGGGTGGATAGCATGGATGGAGGTGACAGAGGGAACGGATGGATTTCAATCGCCGCGCTGCTGGAGTTCTTCCAATTTGCCGAGTGGAGTCCGCCTGCCTAATAGTATTTTCTGGCTGCATCAGTAGTACCCTGATTTGTAGGTACCTCTGTGTATGTAGTACCTACCATGCTGGAAAACTTCAACTGCCAGCTTAGCAGCCGGGCAACAACACGCTCGCGTTCAAGGATGGATACTTGGAAGAAGATTCCGGTCTTTCCTTGTACGCAGGGCCAGATCCGTATGTACTGGCTTGGCGCAGCGAAGGAGGTAACTCAAGAGGTATTTCATATGGAGTTCGAAGTAAAAGAGGCGTATTTATATAACAGCTCGGGGCTAATTGCCATGCTGGTACCTACCTACTACCTACGTAGATAAGGACGACTTAAGCAGGCAACATCATCCATTCCAGTGAGCTGCTCCCCGCGAGCTGGTGGTTGCTTGCTGCTGGAGTACATCGTAAATCGCCAAACTGCTACTGTGTAGGTACCTAGATTGCTGTGTTGTTTGGCCAGCAGCTCTGGCCACCCGGTGGTCACTTCATTCCCCCTTCCTTTCCTCCCCACAAGCCCGAGCACAGCGGGAGCCATGGCGTCCTTGCCGTGGCTCTCTCAGATACTTCTCAATCCGGCTTGCGACTGCTGTGGATGGACCTGGTACTGGGGTGAGGTACCTTGTAAGGGAGCTTAGGCTCGATGTACGACTACAGCTCAGTCGTAAGCACAACATCCGTCCATGTCCCCACAAACGCCTGACGTCCACTTGCCATGCACGTATGTACTATACCTGTGACCATCCGTTCCCCGGACATTGTTGCGTGTTGCGTTACACTCATTCCTGGCCGGCGACTGACCCTCATTACCAGGTACCTTGATTCTGGCGACCTCTACAGGATACTGAATGGTGGACATGGTTTTATGTACCCACCCTGTTGATCGGTCCCCAGCCAAGAAAAGGCAGCCACATCCGCTGTAGACGACCCTAGCTTGCAGACTTGACATCTCTGGGTACCTAAATTATCTGGGCAAGCATGGGCCTAGTTGGAAGGGCTGATAGATACCGCATACCTGGGCCAAGACATATTCAGGGTGGTGAACTTCCAGACATGGAGAGCGAAGCCATCCCGAATGATGATAATAATTAAAAAGGCCCGCAAGCTCTCGACTCCTTCCCTGGCCCGTCCCAGAGTTGCCGGCCCGTAGAGTGCAGACCAGGCCCGATAAGGCTGGAAAGGCAGGGGCCACTACCAGGTGATTGGCTCAATCTCGGTCAGGTGTGGCTTGTACGGAGTACCGTCTGGTTCAAGCTCCATTCTGGGTGTCTCGGTTGCGACCTGGTGGACATGACCGACGGAGTAAAGGCAAGCTGCTGAGACGACACCACCAGAGACAGCCCAGGCGCCCCGACAGTGGCAGAGCGGCTTGCGAACACCCGGCCCAGGCAAGACCAGACCAGGCCCAACCAACCCAGGCCGGGGGACACTTCGCCAAACGACATGGGATGTAATTGCAGACACTTTCTCTATTTCACACCCGGCAATCATGTTCTCGTCTTCGGGCAGCGGCAAGAAGCCGCCGCCTCAGCAGGTAAGCCCAGCTGCTCGTCCTCCCCGCCTCTGGTAGCCCGGACTCACTCGCGATGGCGCATGACGTAGGAAATGGTCCAAGTCGGTATGTCCTGATCTCCCACCTGGCCTGCGCAGCCGCTGATTGTCCGAATCGCGCCCACGCCAGACAGGTCCGAGTATGTCGAGCTGCTGCTTCTTTGTCTGTCCTATAATCGCAGTGGGGAGGGGCTGAGTAGAGACACAGGTCAGCCTCGCCGTTCTGGCGGCCGCAGAAAGAGAACCCGCCCAAGAAGAACAGCCGCGACCCCAATCTCGTGGTAGGCGCTGCCTACTCCCATGCCGACATGCTCAAGTTCGACTCCCTGTATGTGGTATACCGCAGAGCCCCGTACAACGATGCTCGTCATGGCGTTGGCTAATGGACGGGACTATAGGAACATCACAGGCGCACCCTCGTCGCGACCGAAAAGCCCCCCGTCTTCGAGCTCGCAGAGAGCCCGCGGCAACGATGCCAGCTCTCCTCCCCTGCCGAGACCATCCTCCGGAAAAGCGTCGGCGGCCAGGTCATCCTCCGGCATGTCTTCTCCTCCGCTGAAGACGTACTTCAACTTCCTCTCCAACACGAACCAGGATTGGAACACGGACGACCCGGAGGGAGACGACATGTACGGCTACGAAGACGACGACGGTGATGACTTTGGACTTCCTAGCCTGTCCAACATGAAGCGCAGGACAAAGCGCATGGCCGCTGCCCATAGCGGAGCCCCTTCGCGGGACAATGCATCTCCCCCCAGCACCTCATTTGGTTCCTCTTCTCGACGCTACTCGGATAGTGCTGATATAGCCATCGAGAGGCCGGTGACCACGTACCCGATGCCCAAGAAGAGCGAGGGCAAAATCCTCAGGCCGCAGTACAAGGACATTCTGAAAGACCCGGCAAACGCACTGCACCTGATAAACCATCCCACCATCCCGCCGAACGCGACGCCCAAGGAGATAGACGCCAGCAATTCGCGCGTCACCAAGATCAACAAATTCAAAAAGATCTTGCAAGCCACAAACATTCCCCTGACCGACCTCCGGGCCCTAGCGTGGGGAGGCGTTCCGGAAGAGGTGCGCGCTATGACGTGGCAGCTATTGCTGAGCTACCTGCCCACTAGCAGCGAGAGGCGTGTCGCTACTCTGGAGAGGAAACGGAAAGAATACCTGGATGGTGTGCGGCAGGCTTTCGAGCGAGGAGGCGGCGCGCCGACCGCTGCCGGTCGCGCGCGAGGCCTTGATGAAGCAATATGGCATCAGATCAGCATCGACGTTCCCAGGACGAACCCCCACCTGGAACTGTACAGTTACGAGGCGACGCAGCGGTCTTTGGAACGCATACTGTATCTGTGGGCTATCCGCCACCCGGCAAGCGGCTACGTCCAAGGCATCAACGACTTGGTCACCCCCTTTTGGCAAGTTTTCCTCGGGGCCTACATCACCGACTGTAACATCGAGAGCGGTATGGATCCTGGACAACTGCCGCGGGCGGTCCTCGACGCCGTTGAAGCCGACTCGTTTTGGTGCTTGACAAAGCTCCTTGACGGTATCCAGGACCATTACATTGTTGCGCAGCCGGGTATCCAGCGACAAGTGGCTGCTTTGCGCGACCTCACGTCGCGAATCGATTCGGACCTGGCCAAACACCTGGAAAACGAGCATGTCGAGTTCATCCAATTCAGTTTCCGATGGATGAACTGTCTTCTCATGAGAGAAATAAGCGTGAAGAACACGATTCGCATGTGGGACACTTATCTTGTAGGTGCCGCCGTGCTAGGCTCCCCGAACACGCCGCGGCGTTTGCTGACCGTCACCAGGCCGAGGAGCAGGGGTTCTCCGAGTTTCATCTCTACGTTTGTGCGGCATTCTTGGTGAAGTGGTCAGCCAAGCTGTTGAAGATGGACTTCCAAGAGATCATGATGTTTCTGCAAGCGCTGCCGACGAAAGAGTGGACCGAAAAGGACATCGAGCTTTTGCTGAGCGAGGCCTACATATGGCAAAGTCTCTTCAAGAATTCCTCGGCGCATCTACGGGGGCAAAGCCGAACACCCTCCGCGAACCTCCAGCTATGAGAGCCCAAAGAGCCGGCCTTGGTCCTCAAGCAGTCTAGTCAAAGCCGGCCGGCCGAGCCTTATGGGAAATACAGATACTACATAGCGCGCTTGGTCGGAAGCGGTGCGGCAAGGACGGTCACTCGGTGCAACCTTTGTACGGGGCCATCTCGGCTGAAGCGAAGCTGTCGGACCGCCGGGGGGGGTGTTTTGCCACAGTATCGGAGGCAACAACACGACAAGGGATACGGGCGTCGCTCCCGGCGCTACCTGGCAATGCACCACAAGGGTGCTCCCCGCCCTGAAAAGCAGAACTCCTTCCTAGAAGGACAAGTGCGCCGGCCACAGGTCTGCATCGGCAAGTAAAGTGCCGACAGCGGCTACTGGAGGCAGAAGCCCAACGGCTCGGCTGGTTACAGAAGGCGGGGCAGAGTCCGGAGCCGAGGAGGATAAGATAAAATGGCTAGCATGGTCGGGTCGCGCGTATGGGGAGTGCGACGGCATGGCGGACTGTGTCACCCAATGATGGAGACGGGCCAGACGTGCAAGGGCAGCTAGAAACATGCACCGGCACGTCCGGAAGGCCGCGAAAGCAAATGGGCTTGGCTACCTGTGTTAACGAGGCCCTTAATGGATTGTATCGACCTGCATTGGGCGGTGTACAGGCTAGGTGCTGATCTGCCGTGGGACGATGGGATTGCGATCGATGCGTGGACACACCATCGGGTTTTCCTCCTATCTTTCTCTGTCCCTTTCTCTCTGTCCCTATCTTTCTTTTGGTTGCGCAGGCGGGGGCATGGATGGAAAGTGTCGCCTATTCTCGGCTTATCCCCCCCCTCCAATTCCGCATCGGCACCCGCGCCCCGACGCCGACCGCACGGCAGAGATCCGGCTAGACGTGCGGCTTAAAAATTCTAGAAGCGCAGCGACGAACGCTTTGCATCACCGGGCCCAACCAACGCCTGCGGCGGTGGGATGGTGGAATGCCGTGCAACACACCCAATAAGGGGCGCTCGCGTCTTCTTCTTATACCTCGTCTGCGGTCCCCTGTGAGGTGAAGCGAGTCAAGGTGAGCCCCGGCACCTTCGGTATGTACCGTGCCTGTCAGCCGTCTGGTGATGGGTCTGACCGTCGGCCTCGCCACACAGGAGTCGGTCTCGCACAGAAACTATGATGACGCGCCTGCCGACCCGGGAACTTTGCATCGCTGCCCAGGCCCCACCTCCGGCCAATCCCACCACCGAGCGCGCCCTATTGTACATACTCGCCAGTCTCCATCCGGTTTGCGTAGCGGAGGTCAGCATCCAGGAAGAGCCAGGGCTGCCTGGGAGCCCGAAGGCTTGGTGGGTAGGGGTTCCACTCTAAGCCGGCCGAAGCCCCCGCTCAATCCATCCAGGTGATTGGTTTGTTCGACAGACCTCGCCCGCTTGCAACCGATGGTTGATACAGGCCCCCCGGGGAGCAGCACATCGCTGACCAGCCTGAGAAGGGCCATAAAACACACCAGACCGGCCTGCCCTGGCTCGAGTACGCAAGCTACACCCGCTGGGTCAAGAGTCCGTCGACAGCCGCTCGTCCGCGTTTTTCTGCCTGCATGACCCGGAAGGCCGGGGAAGGCCAGTGCCCTGCCCCGGCCAAGCATATGTGTGTGTGTGTGTGTGTGTGTGTGTGTGTGTGTGCGCGCGCGCGCGCTCTTGTGTTTGCCCGCTTTCGCGCATGCGTGCATGGCGCGTACTATGTAAGCCCGATAGGCGGGTAGGTCTGCGCCATCAGCTTGATCTACTGTGAGGTACGCCGTAGGTATCTTGGTAGACAGCTAGGCCGCGACCACCCATCCCGTGGGCCTGGTCCCGGACCCAGACGCCCCATCGATAGGCAAGATTTTACATGCAAAGCCGAACTGGTGCATTCCTGTTATCTAAGGGGCATGGGTTTTCCCCGAATGCTGGAGGCTAGTCGGAAAGTGTCCACCCCTGCCACGACTTGCACGCCTTGCACGCCCTTCGTGTCTTGCCAGCTGATCGTTGAGTGGCCCTTCTGATTGGTCAATGACTCACAAGTCGATTCCATCACCCTTTGGCTGGACTGCTCGATTTATACTTGTTGGCCACCTGCGTGCCTGTCTCCCTTATCCTTTGCCAACAACCCAGAAAGAAAGAAAGAAAAATCCCCTCCAGCGAGTAGCGCCGCGTTATTTCTTCTCCGTACATACCTACATACACTCCGTCGGGACCTGACGGCTGTTCCCCTCGTCGCTCCGCCTTTGACCCTTCCGTTTTCCCAAACCCCATCCCCACACGCTCGGTATCATCATGGCCCCCTCGGCCGTCACGAGCCACGCGGGCGAGCAGGAGCAGGACCTGGTCGTCGCGGCCCTTGAACACCAGCTGGACGAGAACGGAAGGCCCATCGTGCCTCCCGCCAACCCCAATGGCGCCGGCAAGCCCGGCCCGGCCGTGCTGGACGCCTCCAAGCTCACCTACAGCTTCACCAAGTCGCCGCGTGAGGTGCCCGCCCCGGGCGTCACGAGTGCCAACGACTGCACCATCTGCACCGACCACATGGTCACGGTGCCGTGGTCCGCCAAGGCCGGCTGGGGCACGCCCGAGCTCAAGCCGTACGGGCCCCTCTCGCTGATGCCCACCGCCTCGGTTCTGCACTATGCTACCGAGTGCTTCGAGGGCCTCAAGGCCTACCGCGGCTTCGACGGCAAGCTGCGCCTCTTCCGCCCGGACTGCAACGCCGCCCGCATGCTCATGTCGGCCGTCCGCATCTCGCTCCCGGCCTTTGAGCCCGCCGAGCTGGAAAAGCTCCTCCTGGCCCTGATGGCCGTCGACGGGCCCAAGTGGCTGCCGCGGGACCGCCCCGGCACCTTCCTCTACCTGCGCCCGACCCTGATCGGCACCCAGTCCCAGCTCGGTGTCCAGGCCCCCAACGAGGCCCTGCTCTACCTGATCGCCAGCTACATGCCCGTCATGGACAGCCCCGCCGGCGGTATGAAGCTGCACACGTCGCCCGACGATATGGTGCGCGCGTGGGTGGGTGGCTTCGGCTACGCCAAGGTCGGTGCCAACTACGGTCCCTCGCTGCTGGCCACGCAGGAGGCGCGGGCCCGGGGCTTCGGCCAAATCTTGTGGTTGTACGGCAAGGAGGGCCTCTGCACCGAGGCCGGCGCCTCCAACTTCTTCGTCGTGTGGAAGAACAAGGAGACGGGCAAAACCGAGGTCGTGACGGCGCCCCTGGGCGAGAAGCTGATCCTCGACGGCGTCACGAGAAGGAGCACGCTGCAGCTGATCCGCGAGCGGTGCGCCGACGAGGTCGACGTCGTGGAGCGCAACTACAGCATCGATGAGGTTCTCGAAGCCCACAGTGAGGGCAGACTGGTCGAGTCCTTTGCTGCCGGCACAGCCGTAAGTAACCCCCTGCTTGTATACCACCTTCGCGTTCACTCCCCGTTTCGGACTCGGGTTGGCGATGGCCGAACGAGCTCAGCCCCATGCAAACACGCGCCGCTGACCGATTTCGCAGTACTTTGTGTGCCCCGTGTCGCTGATCCACCACCGGGGTGTCGATGTGCCCATCTCCATGGGCCAGGCGGGCGACGGCGGTGCCCTCACCCTCAAGGTCAAGGGCTGGCTCAAGGACATTATGTACGGTGGCGAGCAGCACCCCTGGGGCGTTGTTGTTCAGGAGGAGCAGTAAAAATGCTGGCCCGACCCGGGATGAGGGTCCCCTTCATCGAGGGGCTGCCTGGCGCACAATTGTCCAGCGAACAGCGCCCCTGGCGGCCCTCCCCACCTGTTTCTGCATTGGTGAGTTGGGTTACCTGCATGGCTAGGGCGCCCGTCGAAATCCCCCCCCCCCGCTGACACAGACTCGTGCAGTACAGGCGTTTCTCTATTTTGTCTCACGGCTTTTTCTCTTGCATGAGTCCGGAGTTCGGGAGTGGGGAAAGAGATGTTAAGAAAAAAGATCCATGCATTGGACGAGAGAGAGGGAGACACAAAAACACACACACACACACGAATACAACCCCGCAAGGCTCTTCTATTTTCAGACTCCGGCCTAAAAGCAGGGCAGCGACGGGAAGTAATCAACAGCGCGCCCGCCGGCTGCACAGTCCGATTGGCCCGGCGGGACGCAACGCCTGCATCCCATCGGCAGATTGGCTGCACGGCCGTGGAGACGAAGTCATAGAGACGAGGGGCAGATAGGTAGAGGAATTGGCGCGCAGCGCCATAGAATAAAAGACAACCGCCAAATTTTCCCCGCTTCCCAACTGCCGCTTCCGTGCTTCCAGTTTGCGTGGCGTGGCCCCGTACTGACATCCTCGTACTGAAGTGCCAGGGCGAGCGCGAAGTCGCTCTTCCATCGAGTGCCCGACAGCCCGTGGCATGCATGCCGAGCATCTAGATTCGCCATCATCACCACTGCCATGGCCTAGTTTTGGAATGCCGCGGCGGCCCATGGCGCGACGGCCTGGCGCGGGGAGGATTAGCGTCTGGCGTCACAGGTGGCTTGGGCGGATTGCCTAGCGCCGGACTTCTTGAAGTTGAGGTATCACGAAACACACAACACCTACCGTCGTAGGACCAATCGCTGGGCTGACAGGCTCGTAAGCGCATCAACGGGAAGCAGCATGTGCTGACTGGAGTCCAAAGAAAACATTATCGTGGGCCAGCGGCCGCCGCGCGGTCAAGTCACTAAGGCAACTCCAGCTAATGCAGACCAGCCCCTTTCTGCCCGTGCTTCGCTCACTCCGGCTGGCAGGTCGTACTCCCTATAAGTCCCCCGGCAGCCGGTCTCCCCACGACATATCTCTCAACTCCGGTGTGTACGAGTGAGCTTTGCCATAGCCATATCATCTTCTCACACAGCCCTCACTGCCCCATCATGCGCCGGCGTATAACACCCCGCAGAGCGGTTCGGGCCCTCAAGCTCGCCCTTACACGCACGGCACGCCATTTTCAGAGCCGCTGGGCCGCCCAGTCCGAAGCAAGCCCATCCAAGGCAAAACAGCCGGAGCGGTCCGCCTCATATGGCAGATGCAAGGTCCAACACAATTACTCCCCCCTGATTGTACATCTTCTGGGCCAGCTCCTAGAGATTCATCAGCATATCGCCCCGGTGTACGATCTGCGCGAAGGCGACCCAGAGGGCGTCACGGGGCCGCCACATACCTGCTCATACCCCGTCACCTCATCGACGACTTCTTTACTGGCCAAGTCGAGCTCGGCAGCCATCTCCGAATTCGGACCCGACGCCGAAGCCATTCCTTTGCTCCCATTACGACGTCGTTCCCTCGGGTAGCCGGGTGCTTTACAGGCCGCCGACCCTGGCCGTACCCTCGCAACAGCTTCAAGCTCTTCTTGGGCCGCCTCCTAGGTTTCCCAAGCACGAGACATCTTCGCCTTGCTTTCGTTTATGAGGTTCCTAAGTTGAGCGATCGCGTCGCCCACAGTTACGACGTCGTAGCGCTCGCTGCCGTCCGGGTGCCTGGAAGTGCGGTTGGCCTCGACTCGTGCCAGCGGTGCGACCAATTCGCGGTGCTTGGCGTCGAGTGCGAGGATGGCGTTCTGCTTGTCCTTTGTTGATGCCTTGACCTCTTTAGTGAGCATGGTCTCGGTGTCGTCAAGCTGGGCCATGGCTCGGGAGTGAAGTGTCAAGCGATGTCGGGAGAAGGCTTGATCCAAGCTGCGAGGCATGGGTGACTTAGGGGACTGTGACCGAGAACGCTGGCGAGGCCGAGGTCGGCCGATCCCCACAGGCCCGTCCCGAGGAACCACGGCTTCGATCTTTCTTGCCGATGGCCAGAGTTGGCTTGACTGGCCGAAGGCCGCAGCCTCGGGTACCCCCCACTGCTCCTTCGATACAGGAACGGGAGCTGATGGTCGCGTCTGGTCTGGCTGACCAAGGGGCGTAAGTCGGGCCACCTCATCGCGCCGTTCCTCCACTACGGGGTTGGGGGCTGACAATCGGTCCAAGTCTTTCTCGCCGGGGCGCGCAAAGTGGATGACTGATCGCTGCTTCCTAGGTAGCGGCGTTGGGGAGAGCTGGTCTATGGAATCTTCGTTATAGCCAAATCGATACCTGAACGACCTCTCGGTGCGCAGGCCCTCACGCTTCGAGACTTCATCTTGACGTGGACTGAAGGGCATGTTTCCGGTTGGTCGTGAGATAATGCCGACGGCTTCCCTGTGGACGGTTGAGGTCGGCTGCTTGGCAGGCGTTGCTGCAAGGGAAAACGGTGGCTTATGGGGGGATGGATTCCCAGAAGATAGACTACCACCATGGGGAATCTTCCTTTTCGCGGCGTCAGCTTGAATAGACGAGTTACACAAGGTACTCGATAGTTAGATTAGTTATGGTGGCTCTGGCTTCTTCCAACCTTCAATGCAGCCTTGTAAGTGGATTGGGGTCCAGACGGGGAAGGCGCAGGTCTCGATATTAGTAGATCGGAGAAGGCGCACACCCTCTAGCCACGCTGTCATGGCAGGCGCATATGCCTCCCCCAAAGGCAAGAACCACACGAGGGGGAACATGGTATCGGTTGTTCTCACGTCGACGGCGTCGCCTACCAACGGGTGTCGGTGTGTTACAATTCTCCCCTTCGGCGGCCGTGACAGGTGACCAGGAATTCGTGCCGTACCTACAAATTACGTAAAAGTCGGCTTGTGCCCGCGTGATATTGCCTGACAAGTCATGGCCAAGTAAGAAATAGATACGGGAAACGACAGACAGTGTCCATCAGATATACCGACGCAATGGAGCTGGAGGTTCGCCGTGATGTTGGGCCCCACCTGATTGCAGCACATAGTACTTTCAATGGATAGGCAAGTACTTCGGTACTTAAGTAACTTACATGTAGTTGGTTTTCCGCGATAGGTTGTCGGAATGGAGAACCCCCCGCCTGTCATCCTCGTCACCTGCACCTATGCTGGGCTCGGGGGCAGCGGATTGGGTCTATCGCGACCCCTCTTCTCGGCTCTTGGCCGACCCGGGGGGGCCCGATACGGAGAGCTCATCGACTCAAATACCTGCCCCGTGTCCGCTCGATCCCCATTGTCTACCCCCAACCCAAACCACCGTTTGCGTGCTCGCCACTGTCTGAAATCATGCCCGAGACCAAATACTTCCACCGAGAGATTGCGCTCTCGTCGCATTCTGAGCCCTCTGGCCTCAAGTTCCCGGCCAAGCTGGCCTATTGGACCTTCGGCTCCCCCTCGAACCCAGCCGTGCTCATGCCCTCTTGCTATTCCGGCCTTCTCGTCAACACCCTGCCTTTCCTGTACTGTAGCAAGGATGGTAGCGGCGAACCCCCATTTTCGCCTGAGAAGTTCTTTGTCATCGTGGTCGGGCTTATGGGTGGTGGCGAGTCGTCTTCGCCCTCAAACCAGCCCGCGCCGTACGACGGACCGAGATTCCCCAGGCTGACGTACGAAGACAACATCCGCCTTCAGTATGCGCTGTGTACCGAAGAGCTAGGCATATCTCAGCTGTTCGCCTACGTTGGCTTCTCCATGGGCGGACAGCAAGCCTACCACATGACCGTCATGTACCCTGACTTTGTGCAGTATATGGTCGGGCTCGCAACCAGTGCGAAGACGAGTTGGCAGAACTGGTCCTTCCTCGAGGGGCCCCGCTTCGCCCTCACTACTGCGCACGACTTTCACGGCGGCCATTACGCGAAGCCGGCCGTGGACGGGGTGAAGGCCTTCAAGAGGGTGTATGCGACGTGGGCCTTGAGTCAGGCTTGGTTCCGGCACCAGTGCTGGAAGGAGCTGGGGTTTTCCAGGCTGGAAGACTATCTGGAAGCAAAATGGACAGGCGGCCACGACGCCAACGACCTTCTCGCCATGCTGTGGACGTGGCAGCAAGGTGATATCACCAAGCTACACCCTGAGGACGAAGGGGATCTCGCCAAGACTCTGGGACGGATCAAAACCAAATGCTTGATCTTCCCCTGCCGTACGGACCTATACTTTCCCCCGGAGGACAACGAGGAGGAGGTCAAGTCTTTGCCCAATGGACAGTTCGCTTGCATCGAAAGCATCTGGGGTCATTTTGCCGGCGGGGGTTTAGGGACGGCGGATGATGACGAACATATCAAGGCTGAGATCCGGGCTTTCATGAATATCTAGGTAGTGTGAGGGGGGCCACGAATGCTTTTCAAGTACTCTTCGGCGGGCGCGCACGCGTGAAACGGTACTGTTGGTCTGATACGGATCCATGGCACAGGGCAGAAACTGCAAAGGACGATTGTAAGAATTCTGGTTAAAGAAGAAAGAATAAGGAACGCGTCGAGTGTATTGCTCGTTGTCGTAGTCTATTGGCCAATATGTACTAGGAAATATGGAGGACACGGCTGATTCAAATCCAGTATGCTTTCGAGTGACAACTGCATAACCTTACAGGGCACGCGCCAATCAGACCACTAAGATCATGTACACAGTACTTATGGATTTATATGCAGGGTCCGCGGTTCCCGTGTTGAATTGTGGATCTGCTCAAGGTGTCTCGGAGCTGGGCCACCCACCTACTTTTACTCTCTCCCGTCCGGGCATCGCGACCTTGAAGATACCGCAGCAATACCCGGCTCTGTGATGAAGCAGTGCGTTCGTCCTCGCCGCCCTCCACTTTATTGCCATGCCGCTCTGCTACTCAGATGCTTGAACTCCTCGCTCAGGGGCTGAGAGGGAATGAATGCGACGCGATCCGGGGTGGATCGGCCAACACATGCATCCGACTCGATTGCTTGGTCGCTTGTTCCCCAGCCACTCGGTTCGGAGGGCCGCCCCCATAAGCTCCAGCATGACGACCGGGAAGCTCTCACCGTACTTCCCATAAAACGATAAAGCACCCAGGGCTAGCGAATCATCCCCATCTCCCCTCGCATTCCTCTGCTACAAGCCGATCCCGATGCTGTGAGACCCGACCGACGACAAGACTTGTGTTGTGGAAGAAACAGGCCCCCCACCTCCCACTGCGCCATCACCTTCTGCACCGATCGACGTCCACGACGAAACCCTCGTGTCTCCAGCTGTTGAGCTTTCCTCGTTACAGCCTGGACTACTCGGCCGGATCGCCTGCGGGAACGTCGCCGGGATCTTACAATGCGTCTTCAGCGATCCCTCGTGGGGCTGCCAGCCTCGTTGGTGCTGCTCGTCGCAAACCAGATCGACGCCCAGCAGCTTCCGACGGCCATCAAGAAGATGTCCCTCGACGACGGCGAGAAGATCATGCCGCATTACCTGGCCTTTGATCCGCAATTTGCCGCGGTTGCCCAGTCGCCTGTGCAAGCGCGCGGGTTAAGCCCCGATGAGGAGCTTCTTCTCGCCATGAACTCCTCCGCCGCGCTATCGTTTCGACCACCATTTGGCGTCCTGCAGGAGGAACTAGGGTCATACGATGAGGAGGAGAAACCTGCCCGGTACCGCCGCGCCAGGGAAGCCCTGCACCGCCTGCAGGGTCGCTCATTTTCTTGCCCGACCAATACACACAGTTGCAACTCCATCAACCAGCCCAACTATTGTTGCTCGACAGGGGAGACATGCTTCACTGTGAAGAGCTCCCCTGATGCCGGTAACGTCGGTTGTTGCCCAGACGGGCTTGCCTGCAACGGAGGGGTGGCCTCCTGTGGGGGGGGTAGCACTGGCTGTCCGGCAGAACAGGGCGGTGGTTGTTGCATACCGGGCTACGTGTGTGCCCAGATAGGATGTATCGCCAGTTCGGTGTCCATCATCACCCTGACGACGACATCTTCAACCGTCATAGTCCAACCGACGCCAACCACGCAGGTGACCACTGTGGTCGTGACCACCACGCCCTCCATCATAAAGCCATCCGAGACGGCCACATCTACAGGAACCAACACGGGCGGTCTTCCACCATACCGCCCTACGAGCGGTACGGGATCCCCGACCACGGAGGCGCCAACAGCGCCCAGCGACTACTGCCCTACAGGCTTTTACGCCTGTCTCGCAAGCGCTGGTGCTGGCTGCTGCCGGACCGGCCGCGACTGCGTCACGACGTCGTGCCCCCCTGTCAAGAAGACGACGGTTACGTCCAACGGCATGACACTTGTGGTGGCAGCCAGTGACGTTCCCGATGCGGAGCCGACGTCCACTTGCGCGGGCGGATGGTACCTCTGCCCGAGTGAGGCTGGGCCCATTGCCGGTTGCTGTCCCAGTGGCTACGCTTGCGGGACGGCAAGTTGCACTCTGAGCGCAGCCACGGCGACAGCAACGATACAGAAGGAGTTTCCGGGCTCGGCTTCGAGCGACAGGCTTGGCCGCGGCAGGTGGGCATTCGTCGTCGGCGTTTGTACCTTGGTTGCCGGGACATTTTTGTTTTAGGTCCTCCCGAAGCTCGTTTGAGTACAGATAAGCTTCCCAAAGCGGTAATAGCATTTCAGGGCGTTTCAGAAGGACATGATGAGGGTATGCATAACCGGGCATGAATCGGAACACGGGCGTTGGACGAAGACCAATAGGTCGAAGGCAATATGAGACAAGCAATTTTCCGTCGATGTCTTCACAAGTCCCATCATTCGGGCGCTAACGCGTCTTATGCAATTTCAGCCGGCTCGGCTAGGGAGCATCACCTTAGGTGAGCCGGGCCTTGCATTGTTGACTACGGAGAACACCGTTTCACAATAGTATTTACCTCGTGAGTGTTGAGCACTCTAACGACGGTGCTCCAGATCCGGCGAGATCAGAGGAAATAGCGGAGCAGTAGCATTGAAGAAAGAAGTAGCGTGATTGGATCTATAGAATACAATGAACTAGAGACTGCCACCAACTGATCATACCATTACATTGTCCGTTTGCCCAAGCTCTGCGAATTTCACCTCCAAGATTAAAACTGCCACCAAACATCGATCTTGCTAAAGCGCAACGAACGTACAAGGGTCCCTCCCTTCTCTCGCGGAGTTGGCGAAAGACATTAGTTTCCTCCCGTGCGAAAACCTCGCATGCGGAAAAGGGGTATGTGGGTATGCACAGCCAAGGCTGCGCATCCAGGTTCCAAGCCCCGGATAAGGGGAACCAGGAAAAGAAAAAGCCGGAGAGGAACATGCACCTGCCGAAAAGCATGGAAATACAAGAGCTGCGTACATTAAGCCGCCGGCCGAAGACCCCAAAAAAACACGGGATCGCGACCACCGGGCGGTTTAAATCCAGGGGGAAAAGGGGGGGAGGGCAGCATGGGTGGGAGCCCCTTCCTTTCTACAAGGCAAAGGCGACGACGGCGCCGGCAACAGCGAGCAGGGCGGCGACGGCGCGGCGGGGGGCGGCGGACTCGGCGCCGGCGCCGGCGACGAAGCTGGCGGTTGGGGCGGGCGGGGTGGCGGTGGGCGAGGCGGCGTCGACGACGGCGGCGCCGGTGGGCAGGGTGCCGTTAGCGAGGCCGGTGGCGACGAGCTGGCTGCCCGAGGCGACAATGGTGGAGCTGAAGCCGCTCGCCGTGATGACGTAGGTGCCGCCCGACGTGAAGGTGCTGCCGTCGAGCGTAAAGGCCGTCGGCAGCGAGAGCGACAACGACGAGAGGTTGAGCGTCGGCGTGGCGATCTACGAGGAGCGGTCAGCCCGGCCGCGCCGTTGTTTTTTCTTTTCTCTTTTTTGGCCCCGCTCGGCAATGGGATGAGGGCATAGTGGGGGAGAGGGGGGGAGGGAAACATACGTTGGACAGCGATACGGTGGTCAGCGAGAAGCCCTGGGCCGAGGCGGCCGCGGCGAACAGGGCAAGGCTGGCGAAGGACTGCATTTTGGGGGAGGTGAAGAAGGCGGTCTTGGGAAGTCGCGGCGTTGTTGTGTCCTCAGATGGATATCGTGTAGATCGAATCTGGCGAGATGAAAGTCGGAAACGTTTCCTGTTGATGTAGGAAGGAGCAAGCAGGAAAGGATCGTTGGTGGTCTGAGTGGCTGAGAGGCTGGTGGATGCGGTATTGAGATGATGACCTTCTATTCACATTCCCTGCGTTCCTGGCCATCTCTATATAGGCAGCGAGGGGATTTCGAGGAGCGGCGGCCTCATCGCCGAGAAAGAAACCTTGTGCCATGTGGACTTACGCATGTTCCACCCACACGTTGGCTGCCAGGGGCGGGGACGCGCGGTGGAAGCGACTCCCGGGGCCCAGGGGAGGCAAAGACATGGCATTCGGGCCCCCACGCCGTGAGTCTTTGCAAAGTATACCAGGCCTCGTGGGAAGACTCCCACGGGAACAGGTTTGGGGGCGAGACGATGGGTGTGGGTGGACGTGTGCGAGAGTGTCTGAGTGCGTACCACAGTTCGGAGGCGAGGAGAAAGCGTGGCTCGGACGATGGAAGACAGTCGCTAGGTTACCGAGCCTCAGACAAAGTACGACATCGTAGGATTCCGCTTGTAAAATAGCTTTCTGTGTTCTGTGTTCAGTCCTCACGCAAGATGGCGCACGATGGGCATGGGGGAATGATGGTGGCTCGCTCAGGTTTGCTTCATATTCGGGGGTTGGTACTGACAAGGCGAATTCGAGTTAAAACAAACTACCCCCTGCAGGAAGCACTTACTTGGTGGTAGCCTTTTGAGATAGATGGCTTCGAGGAGACATGAGAATCCAGTGTGTGGCCATGACTTATCTGAGCCAAACATTTGCATGTGGCGGCGTATAGAAGGAGTGTCGGCCATGGCAGCCCTGCCAGAGACCGTGTGGATGCCACCCCGCAAGGAGGATCCGTCACTTTACCTCGGTGTTCTATTTTGGGCAGCGAGGCGCGCCCTTACGCAAACGAAGATGCACATTCGGCCTTACAACGGGACGCCGACGAGGGACTTTGGTGGTGGTGAATGATTTGTCTGCAGAGAAGCGTTCCGGAACCCGAACGACCGCGATTTGCGCCGGCTGTGAGACCCGTGACGGCCCAAACCACGGCACCGGGTGCCCCTCGGGCGAAACTTTGCCCTATAGCCTGCGAGAGGGATCGGTATCGAGGCCTTGGCACGAAGAAAGGCGGCATAGACTTTGTTGATGTGCGGTGCGCGTGCCCGTCGTGGCGTTCCCTGTCACGCCGCCGCTCCGTCCGCGTTAAAGTTGGGAAATCCTCTATGGCTTCTTCTGCACCCTAAAGTGAAGGCCGCTTCTCACTGGCGATCCTGGGAGAGTATGATGGCCGATGAAGCTTCTCGATTTCGGAACACCCCCTCGGCTTAGGCGAATACCCAAAGGCATGCCTGTCCTTGCCATTCACCATTTCAGGGTCAGTACCCTCGGTTGTGCATGTGCGTCACGGATCGGGCTACCCCGCCCGAACCGATCGAAGGGCCAGGAAAGCCGCCGATTGGTAGACAAATAAAAAGCATATAAGTAGGTACGCAAGATGAATGGCTATGGTTATATATTCCGCCAATGCACTACCGATGTACTCTTTCCTACTGCGGAAACCGCTCCCAGGCCAATAGCGAGGCGCGACCGGACGTCTCCCGATCGCGAGCATTATTGCCCGTGGCCGATTCCAATGTATTGGGACCTGCGGGCCCCGAGAGAGATTCACTGACCGGCCCCCGGCTCGCGATCCGCGGGTCGTCATCACCGCTGGTCTCACAAGAAGACATGGGTGCCGCTGACGGCGACGCTTTCGATGGGCGTACTGCCCGTCGACGACCCGTCCATTTCTTCGGGCTCCTGGGCCATGGCGATCTTGCGCGGGATGGCGTCGGCGCTCTGGAAGTAGCCCGAGGCGCCGCGCGGGGCCGCCGACACGGAATAGGACGACCTCGTCGAGACGGACCACACTGAATTGATGCCCGCGTAGACGGCGAGGTTCTCCTCGGGCACCTCGACCTTGGTGCCCGAGGGCCGCTGCACAAAGTGCCGAGCCGGCAGCACCTCGACGTCGACCACGGGCTGGATGTTGTGGAAGACGTCGTACTCGTGGATGTCGCGGTATACATGCTCTTCTCGCACATTGGTCGTATGACGATGAACCCTCTCGTGGGTCACGGCTGAGGGGAGGAGAGCCCGGCGTCAGCCCCGTCACGGAAGACGAGGGGGCGAAAACGGGGGAGGAGGAGGGATGAGGAGCAATTAGGAAGAAGGATCAGCTTACGGGTAAGATCCGTCGAGGTATGATCTACGTCGACGGCATTGCGCACCGTGAAGTCTTCGTCGGTGCCGGCGCGGTTACATTCACTGCCGTAGTATTGGGACATCTTCTCGGGGGGCCGCAGTCCCATGAAGTTGTCGGGCAGTTCGCCGGCGTGGGCCGCGTCGGGCTCGCGCGAGTCCTGGCTCAGGTCCTCCTGGATGGTCGAGGTGGGCGAGGTGACGTGCTGTGGTGGTGCTATCTCGCGCACTGGCGGCAGCTCCAGGTGATCCGGCTTGGGGAAGGGCGCGCTCTTCCTCGGAGGGCAAGGGGGGCTGCCGCCGCCGTCTTGCATGCCCCTGACCGTCTCCCCATCCGAGCCCTTCTCCGCCCTCCGGATCTTTCCCCGAATCGACTTCCACAGATGTTTGATGCTTGACAGACCCATTGAGTGTGGCTTGGTAGTCTGCTTCTTTCGGAGGCAGGCGCCGCGGAACCGGGCGTGGCATGACAGGAACAGTCGGCGCCGTGTTGGAGTCGGTGCAGTGAGAAGAGAGCTCCCAATTTTTGTGCCGCAAGAGACCACTCGGATCGGCGTCCTGCCGGGACATAGCCCATGAGCCGTCTCTGCCCCCAGGCTCGGCTGCTATGACCTCATATCTGACACCGGCCAGACCACAGGCAGATGACCTGGCGGCTACTTACTCGCGGTGCCCCTTCCCCCCCCCCCTCAGGCGACGAGGAAGAAGCAAAGTTGTGGAGGCACGATGAAGTTAATCGTCCCGGGACCGCTCCGTACGATAGCCCTGGCCAGCTACCACATCACCAACCGCCACTGCCGCCATGGCGTTTGGCGAGGGGCTAGGCCGTTCGCCCCTCCAACAGTCTCGCCTGTCTCCTCCCCTAGACAGGCGGTTTCTCTCTAGTCGAGACCGGACTCGCCCGAAGCCTCAGATCCCCCCACATCGCCCGTGTGCCACCGGCATCATGATAGCCACGGCTGTGCCACCTGCTAGTGCTCTACCCCGACAGGCCAGCAGCCCCAGCAGCCCCAGCACGCCCACCGTTGTTCGCGGCCCTTCCTGTATCTCCGCTATTTCGCAGCGACGTGTGTTGGCTAAGGGCCCGACCTCGGCCACTTGCCCAGCTCGCCCAGACACGGCCGTTAAGCTACGCCAGGTTTCCCACAAAGCCGTCTGTACGCTTCGTATGGATGCCATACGTGCGCTACCCAAGGCTCGCCCAGTTCATACCGAGGCGAGGGCCGTTTCCACTCCGCAGCTCCGCTCCGCATTGAGTCTGTCCAATGGGTCGGCCAAGCCCTTGCCGACCCCGTTTTTCCGGGGAATGTCAACGAGGGGGGCTGGCAACGCCTTTGTATTGGTAGCCGCCCTACCAGTCTCGGCAGTGTGCCGTCCAGTCCCTCCGAGGCATGCGTCATATGTCTGGAGGTGTCCGGCGGGGAAAATTTCACCAGAAGGACACGGGCTAAGACAGCACAGGGCCCATTGTGCCTAGGCCTTCGTCTCAACCGGTCCACCGGACGAACCCCATTCGTCGTATGGGATGATACACCTGTCCGGCTACTTCGGATGGTTCGGGGCGTACCTGTCGGCGGCCCTGGTGGGTACATTCGGTAAATATCCCTGACGTCGATCATCACGGCTCATGCGGCTCTTTGGCTTTGCCGTCCTCAACCTTCGTGTGCCTATCGTGTGCCGCTTGTCCGACGATGCACAATGCCTCCCGGATTCCTGAGCTCACCTTGCCCTCAGCGGATAGCTGGCCTCTTCATGGCTTCCCCAGGCCCAATATCCCGCACGGCGTATCCTCAGCGCTTTGCCCTTGGGACTTGTGATGGCGACCGGACATAGCCATAGCCGCCGCGCGGACGAGCTACACGCCAATAACCGTCGGCCCGGAGTTGGCCAAGCTGTAGTACGAGGAGTGTAGACGTCAGGGGACATCATACTTAGACATCATGCCCGATCACAGGCTAATGCGCGGTAGTCTGTTCAGCGTGGATCAATTTTCACCTAGCATCCGGGAATCTCCAGTCGACGGGCGGCAAAAGTAAGCATCATCACTTGGCGCTGAAGGCTTAGCCTAGGGCATCCTTCCTACTACGTGATGAGACATGCATTGCCCTTATGACGTGGTGATGGCGGGACGATCCGCCTACCAGCACTATCACTGTATTCCATTCATGGTCTATATATAGTCCACGATATATGTAACCACAAGACTCTGTCAAGCAGAAACATCACATTGCCATTATCAAAAGACCCTTATTATTAACAGGCTCCTGAGTGCAACCCACAGCCATTGTACCCTACCCCAAGATCACACCCATCAACCTATACAATGGAGAAAACCAAGCAAGTCATTCGCGACTTCACGTCCAGTTCCGGACAGCACGATACTACCGTACACACAGCGGTAAGTCTTCACATGTACTCCTCAGGATCAGAAGCCCAGTCGGGACACTGGTTCTTGGTAAAGTGTACGGCAGGATACTGAGCCTACTCCCTGTTATAGACGGCTGCGCCCGTGCAGCACGAGACGGTCAAGCGGCAACACGAAGAGCAGATCCATACCGCCAAGGTACAGGAATACCACCAGGACCACTACCACAACACGGTGCAGCCCATCCAGGACAAGGAGGTCCTCCCCGAACAACATCACCACAACGTCGGCAAGGTCGAGAAGAGAGAGTTTGACCACCGCAACGACGCCGAGATCAAGGCGGCCATACAAAGAGAGGCAGACCAGTTTAAAGATGAGCGCATCGTCGAGGAAGCTGTTCGGGAGAAAGTTCAGGCCCCCACCGTCGTGGGCGAGCGTGTTCACCACCACATGTGAGTATAGGCCCCTTGTCTTTCTCCACGGACTCCCTTTTCCCCACCTTCACCGTCTACGCACCCGTGTAAGTTCGCCGACAGGCCCATTGCTCACGCCTGGGGAAAAAGCCACGAAACGGTCCAGCCCGTCATCCACAAGGAGACCGTCGAGCCGCACGTGACGCACACCATTGTGCCCATCCACGAGACGCACCACAACAAGGCGCAGGTGCACAAGACGACAATGCTGCCGCCCGTCAGCATGACCGAATTCAAGAAAAACCGCGGCGAGATGCTCGAGCGCCGCGAGCAGCACTTCGCCGACTTCAAGGGCCAGCCCGAAGACCTTGGCGGCCTACCCGCCGTCGCCCACCGCAGCCTGCACTCGGACAAGGGGCCCACTGAGGGCACGTTCCACGGCGACTTCGTCGAGCCCAAAGCCCCCGCCGCGGCGCGCGGTACCGAAGGCGCCGGCCTGAGCCACCCGGCGGGCCGTGACCGCGCCGGCCTCGTCGACGGCGCCGGCCACCCGGCTGGCCGCCACAACGAGACGGTGAGCCGGTCGACTGGCGCTCTCCCCGCCGCCGCCGCCGCCACCACGGCCATGGGCACTGGACGGGCGTCCGAGTCGCGGCGGTCGCAACCCAACGCCACCGCCGCGACGGCGGCGGTCGTGGCAACGGAAAAAGCGCGCCCGCGGGCCGACTCGGCCAAGGGCCTCGAGGAGGTTGAGACGAAGCGTGAGGGCGCGCGCTTGTCGTCGGCGAGTTCGCGGAGCTCGGCCTCGGACGAGGTGACGAAAAAGCCCAGCCTGCTGAAGAAGCTCAACCCCCTCGTGGACGCCGACGGTGACGGCAAGAAGGGTTTCATGTCTTAGGCGCTTACGCGGCGAAGGTTGCATAGTGACGAGGAAAATGTATCACGCAGACATGATTAAATATATGGGTTTTAATGTAAAGATAGAGATTCACACCTCCTACAAAATTCCAGTTTGTAAGTTAAAAGATATTTATGCGTCTGCCTAGGACAACCACTTCCACTCCGCGGCCTGGGAATATGCCACCTATTTGTCCAATGAATTGGACGGAACGGTGAATCTACATCTCGTGTACGGCCGGTAAGTCTACAGACATGTGCTCACTACGAAATTGAGAAGTCATAAAATCGAGTGACTGTTTTTACCCGACATTCAGCTTCAGAGCCAAACCCTGGCCTCGTACATCTGACTCCGAAAAAAGGGGTAGCCTGATGGGAGAGCGATCAAACCGCGACTCCCATTATATGCCAAAGTCGCATCGTTAAATTTCCGAATTGGTACCTTGGATTTCACCACAGGTTGACTACATGGGACTTTGCAATGAACTCTTTCAATCATCCACCACCTTAATCCAGAGCAGCAAAGTGACCTCACGGCAACCAAGATATGGGGAGACAAAACGGCAAAAAACATACAACACCGAGGATTCCCAGGTCGTCACCGACCCTAGTACTAATTCGGCGCTTTCCAGCTTATCTATGGGAGAGCGGACGGGATCCCGAGTTTTCTGGAAGCTATGGTCGTATGTGACAGTCATCTACTTTGTTGAAGTAAATATTGAATCAAAATTTGTGATGCCACATGGTGATTGCACGAGACGGTGGGATGCTGCCCTGCCATCCACCTTCACCAGCGACAATAGAACCCGATCAAACAACCCAACGGGTGGATTTCCGAAGCCTTTAGAGCTCCTCGTCATGACTCTGGTCTCCCTCAGTGCCCTCTACCTCATTGATCCCTGCACCATGCTACTCATGGTCTTTTATAGAGTATCAGCAGCAGCCATGGCTGAAGGGTAGTCATGGATGTTAGATGCATGCTGAGTGAGCCTTCTCAGCGTTTTTGTCACTAAATCCCATAGGCTGAAAACCGCCGGCCAGGAAATATCGCGACTTGAACGGTATCGGCGCCCATCACCCGTCTCAAGCGTGCCGGTGGCGGGAGCGAAGGCCGGGTCCAGCGTGTCGAAGGAGCTTCTGGACCATGCCCCCGGGTGCCGATGACATCGGCAAGTTCGAACCCGCTGTGGCCGCTGTTCTCGTACTCGCTGTGGTCGCTCAGCGTCGTCTGGTTCCCGACGTGGGTGCCGGGGTCGCTACATAGTAGGCCCTGCGAGACGGTGGGATCGACGTCTCAACTGCCACCCGATTCACCTGACCGTGACTTTATCTTCCCAGATGTTCTCAACTGGTTGAGGTCGGGAGATTCAGGAGGCGAATTGAGGACTTAGATCAAGACCTCAACCCAATTTAAACCCTTTGATGCGATATAAAGGACTATATTCAGCATTACAATGGAGAAGGCGTCCGATGGGCATTTCCACGCCTCAAGTCCCGTGTTTTCGAGGCTTGGGCAGCTCTTCTAGAGCAAACAGTTATTGATTTGGTGTCGACCATGCCGCGGAGGATAAGGGACGTTCTGGGCTGCTGAGAGGTAGCACACAACTGATGAAGGGATGAAGATTTAGCCCCTAAAATGAGCCTTGCATCTTTCGACTGGAACCCAAGTTAAAGGTTTGAAGATTTTCCTAGTATCTTGGTGTGTTTACTAGGGGTTGGGGGTGGCGCAGAAGTGAGGAGGTGGAAGAGTCCTCCAACGTCCATATCATGATCTACAGGTTCAACCTTTAATCCATTAATTTTATATTCAGGGTCAATCATAGACTGCTAAATCAGTGTTCAGGTCTTTGCTACTTACCCTGACGCCCTCATTTATGCTTCCGGATTTGTATGGGATCATGCCGACGACAGGATTCCTAAGATGCCTACTAAGTTGCATCTTAATAGTCGACTTGTATAGGTAGGAACAATATCATCGAACTCCTCCGCGTTTCACGAGCGCGAAGCGTTATGCAAAGACCACATGACCGTCTCATGCGGGGACTTCTGATAGATGCTCTTGGCCAGTGATGGAGGGGTCTTAATGGAAAGACCTTGCAGGGTCTTTCTGGCCCAGTGATCCTAGTGGTGCTCGTTTCATACCTATACAGGGCCGTTGGCTTCGATACCAGATTCAGAAGACGCCGCAGAGCAATCACAGAGCATCGGGATATCTCTCATATGTGGATGGCTACCGGACGGGGTGTGCGGGGAATCGGTTTGGAGTGGGGTAGACGAAGCCGCGAGCCGGGGATGTCGACGACGGCCTCTTGACCAAACGACTACCGGCATGTCGTGAGCTGGCCAAATGCTTTTTCGTTGGCAAGAATTGGCGGGCAGCGAGCCGGCTCTTCACCCTCACTGGCTTGGCTGGCCGCCTCTGTGCTGAATAGGCTGAATAGTTGTTCGGTTGGTTGAATGGGACAGCTGAATGGTGCGGAGTCCAAAACGTGCAGAGCTGAAATATCCAACACAGCGGCTGAGACACAAGCGAAGCCCCATAGATGATAAACAGACGGCGTAACCTGAGGTGCAGACGGGCAATACGCCTGAGAAAGAGCACGGTCTATGAGAACAGCGTACCTCAGTATGCGAATTCCTTGGGAGGCGGGTCCGGCTCCTCCACCCCCTCACCTTGGGGGCCGGCCTTGGATCTCTCGTATCCAAGGGAGCATGATCCTGGTCTTCCTGCTTTTCTCTGAACGGAGTACGACTACTCCGTACTTGTCTCTGCAGACTAAAAACCGTTCCAAACCGGCACTTCGTACCAATTATGGACGGCGAGTGGAGGGTCGTTCGTGACCCACCTGACTCCCTGCCCTAACCGGACGAGAAGGGGACTAGTGATTACGTCACCGACGCGATCCGAGAACGGTAGTACCATCTGGCGAACATGAACGAGTATGGATGCCCGTATACATACGCGCTTGGTGTAAAAGACTCTGTTCGCCTTTTTGGATGCGCGCACCCGAAGCAGGGTCCCGGCGGGTCCGACGAATCTGTCGCCGCTTTGGGACTTGGAGGCTGGTCGCCGTGGTGAAAGACGGTGTTGCACGACGGAAGCATATGCATCCAAGCAGCCCAGACGCTGTAGCGACGGGCCTACTGTCGCACCTTGATCCGGCTACTTCGGAATTCGGCGTCCTGATTCGCCCCACGCTGCTGCAAATGCAGGATTGCAGTACTGCAGGCAGGCCAGGCAGGGCATCGTGGCACTGCCACTGGCACCGTGGGCAGGCGGAAAGGCAGCATCGACAGCTTCCAGAAGCTGATTTGTCGCCGTTCGCATGCAAGCATGCTGGCACTACTTCTGCTGCTGCTGTGTCGCACGCGGTCGGCGATACTCGATGGCGTCGAAGGAAAGAACCGGCGCAATGCGGACGTTTGCTTGGGCTGGGTCTTCAGGGCCGCATGGAAAGAAGCAGAAGCATCCAACATCCATATGGGATTGGAGTTATCCCATGTGTTGCCTCGTAGGAGAGCATCTGGGTATTGTCCATAGACCAACATGTATGACAAAGTACGTAGAGTACGCAACATAGGTAGAAAATACAAAATACACCATGCATACATCACTTACAGAGCGTAAATCTGGCCAACGTGACCTATCAGCTGTAAAGGCTCGAGACAATGGCGGCGGGACAGCAGCACGGCATAAGCACCCGAGCGGGGTGGCTTCAGGGACACAGCAAGTCACCGTAGGAACAAGGGGAACGGATGTCAGCAGCGGCAGGAAGAGATGCAAGCACACGGGGCACCGTGATGTTTGTGGTGTGCGTGTCCTGGCCCTAACCACTACGGAGAGGAGGAGCTGGTTTATGTCCGTATGAAATCCCCATCAGGGTGCATGTGTAATATGTGTGGATCGTAACGAAACGGTCCATCTCTTCCTATGCCCCTTCTCTGGTGTATAGCCCATATGACATTGGATCATGTTTCAACCCTCGACCTAGCCCCCAAACATGCCTGCTGCGCATGCAAGCACTTTGCGCCCACACGAATTACCTCGGACGAGAGGGGGTGATGACAGCCTTGGTCAGGCCAACATGCCTCTGCCCCTTCTAGCCCTGCCTTGATTGCCCCGGTGTCTCCCTTCCCCCATAGTTTGACCAACAGCCAGGGACTGCCAATTCTCTCACCGGCGCTCAAGCGGCATGTTCCCCGGAAAGCAGCCCATCCGGCGCCGCTAGACCTGCTCGCCAAGTACTTGGGTACTGCCCACCGCGAAAGATCAATGAACAAGAGGTGGAAACAAAAAAGCACGGGAAAGCCAATCGGTCTCTGACGTCGGTGATCGTGGCCGGGAGACTCGTAGGGGTACGACTCGGGGCTGGTTTCCTCGACCCCGAATCCTTCTATCCACTTGCCCTCATCATCCACTCGTCCAGCTCCGACCCCCAGACAATCCTTGGACCGAAGCGCCTTCGCAAGGTAGGACGCGCTTCTGGGACGGGCCACCGATCCGCCAAGAAGTGTCCATTTCGCCCCCGGGCCTCCCGTCACAGCTGGAGGCTGTGCCATCTCAACCTTGGCTGGGCCGTGAAACATTGACCAGAGGTGTTTTATTCTTTTGAATCGCTTGCTTTTTTTCCCTTCCTTCGCGATGCGCTACAAGCCCCTGGTCACTCGGTCCTCGATATCCACCGTCCATCTGTCCTGATCCCTCCCTCCTCGTTTCTCGACTTGTCACCGCACCCACTGTTAGCCTACCGGGAGTGCATGGGTGTACCCGCCACGATCCCATCCCAGAGTCCAGCCGGTTGGTTCGGCGCCCATCCTCGTCGCGCCCGCCGTCGTCCATCGCCAGCAGACGCGGCCGAGTCGGTACTTCAGGATGCAAATACGGACCATCGCCACCAACCTTGCCTGGACCCAGCCGAGCTCCCCATGAACGATCTTGTCCTCCCCTCGGCGGGACAGTGGTGCCGACCACGTCTGGATACGAACATAGACACGATGCTGGCGCCGGCCGAGACGGTGCCGCCGGCTGCGCCGCCCGCCGCCCTGTACGTCGACCCTCCCACGCTCCGTCGTTCGACCCTGGCGACGGGTCTGGCCCCCCAGCCGTCGTTCAAGAAGCACAAGGTACTGCCTCACCCCAGACATGCCGCCGTCCCCGCGCCCTCGCCGCTCGCCCCCCGCGGGCCGCCCTTGTCAATCGACACGACGCTCTCGTCCACATCCGCGCCGGCGTCAGGCACCAATTCGCGCCCCGCGACGGATGCGCATAGTTCGCCTCCAGGCCCGAATAGTTTCCCTCTAACCCAAGTGGAAAACTCGAAAGTGGGGGGCCCCGACCTCCCTCCGACGCCCCCGGCGCAATCGCAGACCCCGTCTAGCGGCCCGTCCACCCAGTCCGCCCAGCCATCCACGCCGACCGACGTCGAGAGCCCTGCTAGCAACCCAGACGCCAGCAGGACGCCCGGGACTCCCCCGAACCAACGGAGCCCGCCCACGCCTGATGTGACGCCGCCGCAGCCTACCAGGAGACCAAGGCCCTGCCGGCCGAGCGTAGCCGATCGCATACCGTCCAAAGCCACCAACGATTCCCGATCCGCCTCCTTTACCACGGCCCGGGAGACGCCGTATTCCTCCGAGGACGAGAGGGCTGCCCTGCGCCCGACCATGTCCTCCAGCAACACATCGTCGCAAAACACCGTGCGTCCAATCGCCGAAACGAAGCAGAGAGGCGTGGGCTTGGGACTGGACCCCGACACATGCTTGACCCCGAGGACAAAGCAGGAGTTTACTGCTATTGACGGTGGCTGGGAATCCGGCAACGAGGTCGAGACGGAATGGGATCCCTATCTATTCCGTAACTTCGCGGTGCCGAAGCGGCAAACACCGCTGGAGTCCGACGATGCGGACGGTCCGGAAACGGACCAAGCGCTCGAGGTGCTCGAGGATGATCCAGTTACCCCGACCAACGCAACCCAAGCACTGCGTGCCATGCCATTACAGGAACGGCTGTACACGGCATGCTCGCCCCCCCCCGACACCTCCGGCCGGGCCAGCATTAGGCGGATAGCAGCACCCTCGGCTTCGGAAGCATCGACAACTGCCGATGACAAGAGGTTCTCGACCGTGTCGTCAAAATCGACCGCCTCCACCACGGTCGTGGAAGCGATCCTCGTCGAGACGCCACCCCCACGACAGAGGATGCTGCGGCATGTCAAAAAGTACAAGACGCTCAGGGATCCGGGGTCTTCAGGGTCTGAACTTTCGCGTTCAAGCTTTGCGCCTACTGCAACCGGGACAGAGCTATCCACCCGGCGACCGCTGCCTCGGGGCCGGGTTGATGGGGAGCGCACCGAGAGTCTTGCGTCGACGGCAACCCTCAACTCGCTGGCCAGTCGCAAAGGGCGCCGTGAGGTGTGGAGAAGCGGAGCTGTGCCGGTAATTGTAATTCCCGACCGAAGGGCTTCCGTGAAAGGGACAAACGCTACGCCGTCGCTCAGGTCTACGAGCAGTCGCCGATCTCAACGAAGCAATAGCCTTAGCTCCGCCCCTCTTTCCACCCTGTCCAAGAGCAAGGACCTGGGGCCCTATTTTGAGCGGCCGGCGAGACGAGGGCGGGCTATGTCGGAGTCGGACGGTTCTCTTCCGGGCGATCAGCGAACCATCGACTACCCGCCTGTCGTGCCCGTTCGGACCTCGTCGCTGTCCGCCTCAACAAGCCGACATGGATCTGCCGCTGGCTCCCGTGCTGGCTCCCGCCCTGGCTCCCGCTCTGGGTCGTTGTCCGCGTCATTGACGGCCGAGAGCCTGCAGGCCCACAACACGCTCCTCCTGGAACAACAGCGGGAGCAGCAGCAAACTGCGCCCCCTGCGCCCCAGATCCATGTACAACCCTCGCTCTTAGTAGAGCACATCCCGGCCGAGCCCAGCCGTCCCGAGGAGAGACGAGCTCGGCCGGCTCCGTCGATCGAGTCGCACAGGGAATCCGCGCATGACCACAGGTCACTGGTTGACCATAACGGCGACCCCTTCTTCGGCAAACGGTTGACGACACACAACACGCCGTTTTCCCAGGCATCCATCGAGACAAACGGCACACACTCCGCAGCCGAGGTTTCGGAAGCCCTGGCGGTGAGCATTTACCCGCACCAGAACAGGTCCCTCCTTGTGGTGGACCACACTTCGACCAGAAACGCCGGTACAAACGCCTCGCCGATAGAGGAGACGACAGACGACACAACGGTAGACGCGCGGTCTGCTGTTGAAAAGCCGCAACTCATCGCCACGGGTCCTGACGGCGGTCCTGTCACACCTCCCCAACCTCGCTTCTCGGCAGAGGACGTCGACTCGCCCTTGCGCAATCCGCGAGCGCCGCCAGAGCCACCCATCATCAAGTTCATCCCCGCTACGCCATCTGGCCTGACGCCTGCGGCGGAGAAGATGAAACTAATGGGCAATTATTTCGAGGCGACGACGGAAAAGAGGCCTTCAATGATCAAACGAGCCTTTAGTCTCCGGAAGACGCCTGAGAATTCCGCCTCCCGCGGGTCTGGGTTCCTCACCCGCACCCTCTCCCTGACTAGGGCGATGCGGAAAGACACGGCCGAGGACGTGGCTCCCGGAGAGTATGGTGAGGATCCAGCACCGCCCTTGTACCCAACCGAGGACGACGCACCGCCGGACGAGGATCGACTGCACCCTTATTGGCGGCCATCCTCGTCGCAGCTCGATTTCGACGGCGACGAAGACTTCGTTTACGACGTCCCGCAGGACGCCGCTGGCGGTCGGCCGACTCTTCGTCGATCGCTATCGGCGCGCATGAAGCGGACTTTTGCTATACTCCCCGTGGCAGATGATGGGCACTACAAGGGTGTTGACGCCCGCGCTCCCGAGCGGCGCACCATCCGCCGCACGTCGTCTGGCAACCTGCGTGTCATGCGCCGCAAAGACAGCTACAACAGTCTTCGCGATGTCCTGCGACCCTCGCTGACTCTGATGCGACGCCCCAGCCAGGACGGTCGACCCTCGACGGCTCCCAACCAAGTGCTCCGCCCGGCTCGGCGGACGTGGGGTGCGGAAAAGCGCTACGACTCACAAGGGCGCCGCTTCTTTCCCGGATGGCAGGAAAAGCTCTATGGCCTGCAGGGCCTCGGGCGTCGGCTTAGCGAACACAGGCGGCAAAGGAGAAGTGACGCCCTACGCGGCAAGATCAGCGGGCCCCGTGAGGTACGCGACGGCGTCGGCGAGGTCATCAAGCGGAAAAGCTATGGGGGCCCTAGCTACCAGTCCGGACCACAACTCGCCAGCTCGCGGTACAATGCCGATCAGCGGCCTTCGACAGGCGGAGCGGAGAGAGCGCGGGGCGTTCAGACGCAGGTCTAGGGGGCCTGGGTTGGAATTCCGAGGCTCTGGGGGGGGGGATGATGGACATCAGCAAACACGGCGCCGTCGCGCCGCGACACAGGGGGCCTCGCGCCACGACACTTACGAATGAAACGAATAACCGCCGCCACGTGGCACGCGTATGCTCTTTTTTTCTGCCACGTCGACGATGCACGCATACACGCTGCGCAGATTTACGTTCATGCCATGACGATGATGAGGGAATACAGGGGCGAGGCGAATCTGAGTTTTCTTCTCCTCACGATTCGGCCACGTTTAATTCAAGATGCCGGATTAACATCCACGACACGAAGCCGGGGGCGTTGGACGCATATGTTTTCTTCTTTCTTCTTCCTCTCGCTTCCTGTTTTTTGGCAGATACGAAAGTGCACGCGCGCGCGTGCCGCTGATATGGAGGCCCGGGGGGAGGGGAGGGAGGGGGCAACCAAAAGACCATAGCGAATACCTGCGCTGCCCGCGCCACGAATAGGAAGCGGCCGACAAACCACTGTAAAACTATAGATATGCCAAGCCGCACCAATAGACTTGCCACCACGCACACTGGTTTTGGCGGATGCGTCGAACCCACAAGATGGTGCCGTCATTCTGGAAAAGGCTAGACATGCGGGTAACAGGTTCAAAATAGGAGGGATCAAAGCCGAGGACGATGGGCGCCCGTCGTCGTTCGCATGCGTCCGGGGAGTTTCAAGCCGTCTCCCGGATATGGCGAGACCTTCGACCAATTGGTATTCCGGATGGGGGCCGACATCAAGAAGTACCCACAGCTGCCAGGCCCGGAGCGGATCGAAGTACGAGACGGTAACACTGGGCTCATCGTAAATCTTTTCCTTGTAAATTGTCTATTATACTGCCTTGCCAGCTGCGGCACTCGCTGTCCACAAGAACAGATGGGTGGTATATTCCCTTTTGGGTCCCTCTGTGAGAGCAGCGGAAAACACAGTGTCAAAGTGCAAACCCCCCTTTTCCGAACGCCGTTGTAGCCTTCTGTCCGACTGCGGGCTGATCTTGTGGTGTTTTGGTTTTTTCCTTCGGGACACCGAGCCGCCTGCTAGAGACAATGCTATACTTCCCTGCGATGGCCCGTTTGGAGCATTTATGTGTGGGTGCTGAGCCGTTAGGGTTCGGTTGCAACCCAGGGCGACGCCTGTTTCTGCGTTTTTATCATTCAAGACTGGGCCGCAGTTGAGGTGCTGCAAGCTGCGCGGAGAAAAGTTGGGCGCGTGGGTCTGCAGTGCTCACGTGCAAAGGCCGAACTCATGTCCCACTTGCTGCGAATTACGGGCGTGATTGCCTTACCCCCTTTTCCACCATGTCTCTCACCATACTATCTCATCTGCCGGGGGGGCCCTGTGGGGGTTGGAATGGCGGCATGCCCGGAGGGGTGGGAAAGCCTTGGCCGGGCGGCGGCATGCCCGGGAAGGGGAACGGCGGTGCGCCGGCGGCGCCGGGCGGAGGGAAGGGCGGCATACCGCCGGGCGGCGGGAAGGGGAGGTTACCAGGCGGCGGGAAGGGCGGCATGCCGCGGCCACCACCGGGAGGAGCTGGAGAGGGATCGGTCAGAAGCGGGCCCATGGTTCACCTAGCGTTGCCGATGCCGGGTTTCGCGCGAGGTGACGGGGTGGAGACGACGCCGGGGCGAGGGAGGCAGGAGACCGGGGGTAACTTACGAGGCATACCGGGACCGAAGGGCAGCGGAGGCGCGCCAGGCATCCCCGGGAAGGGAGGCGGCATGCCGCCTGGGAAGTTGAAGCCCGGGGGCATCGGCGGGAAGCCGGGGGCGCCGGGGGGGCCCGCACCGGGGGGGCCACCGCCAGGCATGGGCTGGTTCTGGGGCAGCAGCGGGTTGGCGCCGGCCTGGCCAGCATCGGTGTATGAGGCCGTGATGGAGTCGATGACGGACTGAGCCTTCTCGTGGCCGATCTGCTGGTAGTAATCGACGACGTTGCGGAGGTGGTTGCGGCCGCTGTTGTGCGCCTTGCGCACCGACATACTGTCGTGCGTCAGGTAGACATCGCAATAATCGCAGAAGACTGGAGGAGACGGGCAGATGCGTTAGCAAGAGCGTGCTTGTAGTCTTGTTGGTGAGCGCGGGAGGGGGAGGACTTGCATTTCGGCATGGTGGCGGATTGGAGGACTTGAGCCAGGTTCTGACGGGGACGATGGTCAAATGCCTTGCAAATAAATGGTCGTCGCGGTCGCGGTCGCGATCGGGAATGTCGAGGGCGCAATCAAGAAAGCATGAGAAAGGCGGAGCTTAAGCGACGAGGCTGAGCAAAGAAAGAGAAAGAGCGGGCGAGGATCCCTGTACGGTGGGTATGCCGGTCTCTCATTGGCTGTACCGTTTCAGGGAAGCCACGTTCCCATTTACCGTTGTGTCCAGCAAGTGCCTCCGTGTCTGGAGCTGCTGCTGCACGCTAGGAACGGGAGAGAGCGCAACGAGGGCCGACGAACAAACCTCCCCTTGAGCTCCCCGTCCCCCATCTGAGCGCGGCTCTCAAATCGACGGTACGATTACGACGACAACCTCTTCCAGTAACACGCACGCACATACAATTGCCACACGACTACGCCCGCTGCCATGGCTTTCCCGCAAACCCTGCTGCGCTATGTCTGCAGCATCGTGCTGCTCCTCGGCGCCGTCCAGGGCCTCAAATTCGACCTCATGGCCCAGCCGCGACACGACCCCAGCAAGGACCGATGCATTCGCAACTTTGTCGCCAAGGACACCCTCGTCGTGGTGACGGCCATCGTGGGCGGCTACAAGGGTGACGGCCAGATTGTCAACATGCGCGTGCGGGACGCCGTGGGCAACGAGTACGGCCGCGCCAAGGACATTGCCGGCGAGCAGCGCCAGGTCTTCACCTCGCACGCCGACGCCGCCTTTGATGTGTGCTTTGAGAACGTGCTCTCGGGTAGTACGTCATTTCTGTTTTTCCGCTTACTCTTCATCCTCCCCCTCGGGCCTCGCCTGTCAGCTAACTTGCCTCTTCTTCGCAGCCGGCCGGACGGGCAGCGACGCCAGCCGCTCCGTCGAGCTCGACATCGACATCGGCGCCGACGCCAAGGACTGGTCGGCCATCCAGGCCACCGAGAAGCTGAAGCCCGTCGAGACGGAGCTGCGCCGCATCGAGGAGATGCTGGCCGAGATCGTCGGCGAGATGGACTACCTGCGCGCCCGCGAGCAGAAGCTGCGCGACACCAACGAGAGCACCAACAGCCGCGTCAAGTACTTTGGCATCGGCACCACCATGCTGCTCGTCGGGCTCTGGGGCTGGCAGATCATGTACCTCCGCGCCTACTTCCGCTCCAAGCACCTGATCTAGAGCTCGGGGGAATAAAACGAAAAATTCGACGTGTAGTCAGGAGGGTTCGGCATGAACTGGAAATGGTTTCATGCATGTACGCATAGGCCGGTACAGGAGTCTCTTTGACGTGGAGTTGGACCAAAAAGAAATAGCTTCTAATCGCTTAGCACGTCTTTCCCAATGAGGGGGGCCGCCATTCCTGGTGAGTCGGCTCATGGGGGAGTGGCAGCCGGTCTCGCGATTCCTGAACTGTCTTGATCCTGCGTTGCGGGACACTCGCCGCTTGGCCACGCGCGAACGGTGTAGAGACGACTGAGTGGACCAGTGCGCTGTGCAAGGCCCTGGCGAAACCAACTGCAGCTTCAGCAATTGCTCTGTAAGGAAGCACTATGCAGCCGGGGCTCTTTCTCTGGCGTATTCACTTCCCTGCCCGTCTTTCTGACGGACTCTAGAATTAACGCCTCCCGCAAGTACATCGTATGCGCCAGTATGGCTACAAGCGCTTCTCCCAGTCCGGGGATGGGAGGCAGGCTTGTCAGGGACTGGGATCGGGATCGGAGGTGGCGGGGCTCTCGGCAACGCAAGGGTCCATCCGATTTTCGGTTTTCGGAGCTCTCAGGGCCATCTCAGCTACATAACCTAGAAAACAATTAGTACATAACCGCTGGGGCTTCTTTAGATTTGCACATCTGGTCTCGACTACGTCAACGACTCCTTCGCCGCGCCTATACCCGAGTTGCCATCAAAAGAGTATCGACCACGCTACCGGGCGCAACCACGTTCCCCCCGCATCATCACGAACCCCCAACCCGACCATGGCATCGCTACAGAAAGTGCTGCGACCCGCTGGCGCCGGCGCCTTCTCGCGCCGCCTGCTCGGCCGTCCCCTGTCCACTGCGGCGGCTCTCCGCGCCAACGTCGGCAACGCGCCCCCGCGCGACCCGCCCGCGCAGCCCGACATTGGCGTCGGCGAGCTGGAGGGCGCCAAGTTCCGCATCGAGCCGATGCGGCGGGTGGGCGAGGACGAGAAGACGATGCGCGCGCGCCTCGTGTGTAAGTGTTTTGCCCCCGCCGTCCCCACCCTACCAGAGGCGGCGATGCGAGAGAGAGAGGGTTGGGGGGAGAGAGAAAGCGTAACCGCCGGCCCCCGCTGATCCGTCCTCCCAACGCAGACCAGAGCCGCAAGCGCGGGACGCTCGAGTCGGACCTCCTGCTGTCGACCTTCGCCGACGCCTACCTTCCGGGCATGAGCAAGGAGCAGATGACGCAGTACGACCTCTTCCTCGACGAGAACGACTGGGACATCTACTACTGGGCGACGCAGGAGGCGCCGACGCCCGCGGGCGGGGCCGCGGGCGCCAACGCGGCCGCCGCGAGCGAGGCCGTCGCCGACGAGCCCTACCGCCAGCCCGGCGAGGGCGAGTGGGCCCAGACCGTCGGCACTTTCAAGCCCGCCTACCGGCCCGTGCCGGCGCGCTGGAGGGACAGCGAGATCCTCGCCAAGCTGCGCGACCACGTCAAGCGCCGCAGCAAGGGCGGCGCCGAGGGCAACGGCATGGGCTTCATGCCCAAGCTGCGCGGCTGAAGCGAAAGGAAGAGGACGAGGAGGAGCACGGGACCACTTGCTTTTACGCCCCCGTGATGATGGAGTTTTGTGGCGTGGCATTGTACGTTATTAGACCTGGTGGCCCGCGTTCCCCCCGGGGGGCGGCTTGGGCCTTGACTGTACAGTATAGCAGCAAGAATATGTGTTTCCCGGCGATGGCACAGCCGAAACTAAGACGACGCTTCTCGCCACTGCTGGTCCCATTCCTCGAGCTTCTTCTTCATGTGGCCTTCTCGGTCCGTCTTCCCGCCCTTCTTCGCCTTGTGGCCCGCGGCCAACTCCTCTGTTGCCGTGGCCGGGCCGCCCCGGATGTAGTCCACGAGCATGGGAGAAGCTTCATCCCGGCGCTGGCTCGGTCGCTTTCTGATGCCTGTCAGCTCCCGCGACGTTTCCAGCCGGCTTCGGGCTGTGACCGACCTGGTCGAAGGTTTGCTGCCTCCGGTCATGTTGGTGTACCCTGCTGGTTGCGACTCGAGCCGGTGGGTAACGACGGTTTTCGAGTTGTGACGGGGCACCACCCATTACCGACGGCATCCGGCTTGGACGTTGGACGTCCTTATATCGGCACTTTTACATGGGGCGACACGTCTTCCTGCCGGCCTCACGTCCATGATTTCTTGAGCTGTCAGGGCGATGATTCCCGCGCCAATCACGCCTGTGATTTTCCACACCCATGATAGAAAGCGGCGCTTGCGCCGTATGAAACCTTGCGTCTGTATTAGAATAAGGGATCCAATGGGATCCGATACCAGTCCTATTCCACCCCATCCACTTGCCTACTTAGGGGTCCTTGTAAGCAAGCCGTGCCTGGGCACATGTATTTCGTTACCAGCATGGCTCCACTTATGCACGCTATTCCGGACGTTTAGACGACAGAACAACTACCCTCGATGAAGTGCGGCTTCCGCGGTTTCCAACCCAATAGCGTCACCAGTGCAGAGCAGATAGGGCCCACGCAAGCGGCCCATTTACCTTCAGCAGAACGTGCTGAACTTCCAGCTCGCCCTCCAAACATTAACATCCATGGTGTTGGCTGTGGGCCAAGTTGTACATCACAGCACGTCCGCTATCGCATCCGGGCTAGGAAGCTGCAATGAGGACATGGAGAGCTACCAATAAAGTAACGGCCCGCTCACTATACCTGGATTTCCGAACATACCGACAGAAGGCAATGCCCAAGATCTTCAGTCGTCAGTTTGGGTGACTTCGATACCCATGGTTCGCGCGGCAAGTGGACGACGGGGAAATGATTATACACAAAGCGCAATCCGGTTAGGCGGCATGTGCATGAGCAACTCCATGGCCATAGCTACATGGAAATAGTTCTCTTGCATAGTTTGACTGCCCTTCAAGCATGAGCCTGCTGGTATACTACCAAGCAAACTCGGTCCCGTCCCAGGTCCAGAAACGGCCCGAGGTTTTCTCCCGCGTGGCACCGTCAATCTGGTGGCGAGCTCGTCAGTCTTTGTACGTCCCACTCCCGGGGCCGGGACGGATTCTCCTCAAGAGGGAGGGGGAGGATTATTCACCACTTTCATCATCCCCTCGACGCTGGCTTGGGGCGTCAGGAAGGCCTTTTCGAGCCCTTGCCGCACGGCGCTCTGGTTGCCCATGTCGGTCTGAACGAAGCTGCACCGGCAAGAACCCCGACTCAGCAAAAAAGGAAAAGCAGAAAGGGGAAACCGGCAACCGAAGGGCACCAGTAAAAAGTGGGGGCAGGGCTCACCCAGGGCTGATGGGAAACGCGATCAAGTTCTCGTTCTCTAGGTGCAGGCGGACCGTCATGTAGTTCAGCATGGCCTTGCTGGCACCGTAGACCTACGCCACCACAAATGGCATGTTAGCCGGGGATAAGGGGACCGTGAGCGGGCGGGACCGGGCCAGGCGTAAAAACAAAGACGAAAAGAAATGGGTACGATGGGGCGGGGGCTGTACGGCGTTCATGGGCAGGCCGTTGAGCAGGTCGGCGACGGCGGCGACCTCGGAGAGGGAGGCGATGCGGCTCGAGATGGGGACGAAGACGGGGCGGGAACTGCGGCGCAGCAGCGGCCAGGCGGCCTGGAAGAGGGCGATTGGCGCGGCGACGTTGACGGCGACGTGGTGGTGCAGGGCGGCGGCGGGGGCCTCGGCGGCGGGGCCCCAATGGTCGTCGACGCCGGCGTTGGCGATGACGACGTCGAGCCGGTCCAAGCCGTGCTCCGCCGCCGCCGCCGCCAGCGCCGCCGCTGCCTCCGCCTCGGCCCGGACTGCCTCCACGTGCGTTCTGTACTCCCCCCCAACCATCACGCCTCCTGGGTCAGCCACTACTTTTTCCTCCTTTTCAAACGAGGTGAAAGTGGAAATGGAATACAACGGGACGACGACCCGGGGGGGGGGGCGGTGGGATGCTAAAAAGAAAAGAAAGAAAAAAAAAAAGTCATGGAATAAGAAGCGCCTGGGGTTTGCTCACAAGACCAACCGTGATCCCTGGGCCGCCGGCAGCCCGACGAGCGCCGTGACGTCCGTCGCCGGCCCCCGCACCGTCGCCACCACCGTGTGATGCGGCCGCTGCAGCAGCACGCGCACGAACTCAAAGCCGAGCCCGTTGGGCCGGTTGGCGCCCGTCACGAGGTAAACAGGGCCCTGCATCTTCGACATTTTTCTGGCCTGTCCGTCTTTCGCCGGGAGGAGGAAACTAAGCAAGGGAACGAAGGGGGGAGGTGAGGGATGAAACACGGTCCTAGGGTGCACAAAAACTCAAAGGGGAAGGGGGAGTGCGATGGGAAGAATTATATGAGGGAAGGGGCGACAGACGGCTCCAGCGGGCTTTTTGGCTCTGGTCTCCGAATTTCTGTACCAAAATGTAGGTAGGCAGGCTTTTAACACGCGAAGCCGGAGCATCCATGAAAGAGTGGTCTGCGGACGAAGCAAAGGCACGACGCACGCAGGAGAGAACCCCCTCCATCCATGCAGGGCAACTAGTAAGACCACGCGGCCTCGCAGCGCACTCGGACCCAAGTAGATCAGCAACACCCAAGTCGACCGGCTCGCGGTGCTGACAGGCCACCACGGGCCCCAATCGGTGCCCACGCCCCGTGGAGGCCGTCTCGTCTCCGTCTTTCGTCCCATCCTGACCAGACGATGCAGGACTGAGGGTTGCGGGCACTGCGGCAAACTCCGCCTCGCGTGAAACAAATTTGCCGCATGTGGGGGGGTAACTACGGCCGTGCTCGAGCCTACGGGGCTACCGGGGAGTGGAAAGGGCATCAAGGGATCCGCGTCAGTAAGGGCAATCTTCCGGACCGACATGGTGGAGGACGGAGAGAAACAACCCCAACGCTTCGTTCCTCTCACCCTCTAAGGCATGCCCCCTGGCTGGAAAAGCCGGGGTCGGGGTGGCAGCAGCTGTCAAATCCATTGTCATTCGGTCGTAACCTCGTCTGTAGCCCGAGGAAAGAGATAATCCCCTCTCCGCCGTGGTCCGTCAAGTTCAAATAGTGGTATCTTCCCAATGTGCGTACGCCTCGCAACAAACCGACATGGATGCAGAGCCGAGCGAAGGGGAGAACATGTGCTTCCCAGCCCCATCAGATTCCCCCGTCACCTTCGGGCAGTATTCTGCCCAGACTCCGCAGCACCTCCATCACCGGCATGTCTTTGGTGCCTGCCGCCGCCTTCTCCTTTTCCTCGCGTTCCTTTAGCCGCGCGGCGCTTAGGGCTAGGACACGATCCGCTTCTCGGCCCGCCGTTTGAACGCGCTGTTCCACCTTGTGTATGCTGTCTGCCAGGTGGTCAACCTTGAACTCTAGTGACTCCTGAAGCTCTTGTATTCGTGTTAGCGTCTCGCTTCTCAGCTGGGCCGAGCTTGCCGCCGTATCCGTGAGCGACGCCAGTATCTGGGCCTCGTCTTCGTCGAGGAGAGACGGGTCCGGCATCTGGGCTCCCAACGAGTCAACCGGTAGCATGAGTGGCGGTAGCTCCTGGGGTGCTTGTTTCAACGACTGCCAGGTCTTCTTCTCGAGTTTTAACCTGGTCACGATTTAGACGGGCATGGTTCACGGGTCCAATCACCAGGGGTACAAACCGCTTTATCCTCGCCTCCAACTCGCTGATCTTCTCCTCGTGCTCCGTGTTCCGGGGGTTGGGCTTCACTATGGCCGGCGGTCGAGGAACATCTTCGCGGGTAAACCAGTCCGAGAATTCGGATTTGGACCCAAAGTTTTTGAGCAGCTGGTCTTGGATCGCCCGGGCTCCCAGAATACTGTTAGTATTCTCGCTGCCCAAAGGCGGCTTCGCACTCAAGGCCCGTTCCCCGCACCAGGTCAACAGCTGTTTCATGCGGCGCGGCTCTGGCAGGCCCTCTGCTTCGATATGCTTGTAAAACTCGCTGGTGTCGACCTCGCGATGCGGTATGGCGCTGTGTCCGCCGTCGATCAAGGAGCTTGCCCTCCGCCCGCGCATGCCCAGACTGCTGCGCCGCCCGCCCGTTCTTCGCCGCATTTCTTTGTTGCGGTTGATGATGGGCGTGTCACTGAAAGGCAGCGCAATTTTCTTGGAGTCTAAAGCATTGACGGCTTCTGGTGCTTCTCCGTGGGCGCCAGCGGGTGTCGCTCGTCCGGGCGTGGCTTGAGCGGCCGGCGGCGGCGGCGATGGCGGCGGCCGCCGCCGCTGTGGCGAGGGGGGCAGAGCGGCGGCTTTCTGGCGCGGCTTGCCCTTCTTAGGGACCCCGTTAGTTGCTGGCTTGGGTTTCTCGGCTGCCGGAGGCTTCTTGTCCTCCACGGGCTTCTCATTTTCCTTGGGTCTTTCGGGAGACGAGGAAAGCTTTCGACGGCGCGACGTCCGTCGTGTCGCAGGCGCCGGGGCGGGCTCATCCTGATGCACCGCTAGCTGGCTGGACTTTCGTTTTGACGTCCTCCGGGGCACCAAGGGGTCGGGCTCCTCGGTATGAGCGGGAACAACCTTGTTCTTTTTAGGCCGGCCGGCCTTCTTAGGTGCCGGAGCGGGAACGACCGCGACTTCATCGTCAGGTACGGGTTCTGGGTGAACAGTCTTCACCTTTTTGGAGCCCCGCGTGAAGAGGAAGTCGCCGTCTTGTTCATCGTAGGCTTGAGAGAACAAGTCAGTACGGACGGCCGGCCTGATGGCGGGCGCGGGGGACATGGAAAAGTGCGCGGGCGACGGGGGTGAGGATGAGCGACAACGCACCGGCAATGCGCTCGCTCCGGCGTCGCTTGGGCTGATTGCTCATGCTAAGTACTTGTAGCAGTTGCCGTGACTGTACGAGGGTCGTCATCGGTGTGGAACAGGATTAGGAGGACAGGGCATGACGGCGCGAGTTCGGTCGGCTTCTATTGTCGGGGCGGTGATGCGACGCTGCAACGCTGCTCCGCGGGTCGCGATCCCTCCCTCGATGGGGATGAAAGGCTCCCGCCGAAGCAAGACGGCGCGTGCCCTGGGCGCGAGCGCGTTGTCAATTGGCGACGGCGTCGAAAAAGCCGGACGGGCGATGATAGCGATAATGGCCGATGGATGGGTGCTGGGGCTGGCGGCCGCCGTCTTCCTGTTTTTCTCGCACTTGCGGTTGCTTTCGTCGTGTTTGCGCGTGGTGGGACGGGGATGTGGTGACGCGAATTGGCGGCAGCCGCTCTCCCTTGTTTACAGTTGGGGGTGCCGGCTGGGTGGAGATGAGAAGCGGGTCGGCGGCCAAGCACCCACGACGGGCGGGCACGTGTCCCAAAATATGGAATTCGGCCGGATCCCCTCTCCTCTCGCGGGAGAAAGAAAGAGGGCACCCAGACACTACGACCAACGGGCAAGTGCACGGACGTGTCTTCCAAGACGACTGATCCATCCGCCCTAGAAGGCTGGCTGGCAGACATCCATTGCATCCATCCTCCCATCCCATCCAAGGCGCTTATTATTTCCTGCACAACTTACTTTACCCACGGAAGAATTTGTACTAACCACCCATCACATCGCCCGCATGCATGCCATCATTGCATGCGTTCATCTCTTCGGTGCTCACGATGCTCACGATACTCGTCAACTCGACTTTCTTCTCCCAACTACTTGGGGCCCCCTCACTGACTTGCTACAGGCTCACAACCCACCCCACCCTTTCAGTGGCACAAGTAGAGAAAACAGCTCGAGTCAAAAACTTAAATGTCTCTTATTTGTATTCGGTTGCCGTATAAACCTCCACCTAACTCGATACCACGGGCCATAGTCGGTAACTATAGAAGGCTTCGCGTATGACATGAACCGACTCCTCGTTCAGCGTCCCGCCGCTCACTATTCCGTCAACGCCTGTTCGAAAACACAATCAAAACAACCGTAACCCCTAAACACCGTTTTGATGTATGCCCGGCCCCTGCTGGCTGTCAAATGTTGCTACACAGCCCAGCAAAAAAGCAAACCGGACGCCGGTCCCGTCATTCTCGTGGCTCAAGAATGTTGTTACAGGCGGGAAATAAGCCATTTCGCCGCCATGGTGATTAATTTGACTTGAACGGCCAATGCTCAAATCAGCCGTCCGTCTTTTCAGGCCTGTATGTCCACAGCTTGATGTCGACGTCCTCGTCCTACGAGAATCGCCGTTGCACGCCCTGGCCCGCCATGACTGGCTGGTTCGGAATCGGAGCTGCCATGCCGTACGGGTTCATCTGCGGGTTGTACGTCTCCATGGCTTGTTGCATGAATGCTCCGTGGAGGCCCTGCTGCTGCGTGACGGGGCAGTCCTTGTGCGCCAGGAGGAGAGTCTTGAGGTTGACCACCTCTTCCCTGAGCTGCGAGATCTGGGCCGTGAGGGCATCGTTCTCGCTGCTAAACATTTCCACTTTGTTCTGGAGGTTGGCGAGCCACTGCTTCTTACGTTGACGGCACTTGAGAGCAGCCACACTATAACTCTGTCAGTACCAAAGGGGGTCTGCAACCATGGGGGTGGGACCGCTGTGGCAACATACCGATTACGTTCGAGGAAGTTCTTGCGCTTCTCCTCATCCGTCATCTTGGACTTGGGCTTGCCGTTTTCGTCCTTGGCGTCCTCGTCCTCTTCTTCATCCGAGTGGTCGTCTTCACCGTCACCTTCACCATCGAGCGAGGACGCCGTCCTCGCTTTCTTGTTGGCAGGCGGCTTGGTAGGCTGGTCCTCAGCCTTCCGCCTTCCATTGACCGAGGCTGCACCCGAACTGGAGCCCCGCTTCCCCTTACCGCGCGCCGCGGGCTTGGCCGGTTCCATATCTTCAGACATAGCGCTGGCGGCTTCGCTCACGCCGCGAGCCATGCTCGAGGCGCGGTTACCGTTCATGGGCGGCGACGAGTTGGCCTGGCCCGTGGGCGCCGCTTGCGCATGCCCCGGCGGGTTGCCGCCCACGGGAAACTGTCGCGTGGCAGGTTGAGCCTCGCCGCGCTGTTGGGCACCCTGGGCCAGCATGAAAAGCCCATTAGCAGCGTCGTTATCGTGCGGGTCGAAAGAGGCCTTGGGCTCCGACTTGACCGCCGAGCCATTCGTCATGGCCTCCGGGGCCGGGGCCGAGGTGGTGGGCACCTGGCTCTGTTCGCGAGCCTTGGCGGCAGCCGCGTTCATGGCAGTCCGGTGGAAGTCCAGCGTGCCGGGCGTCGCACCTCCGTTCTGCAGCTGGGCATACAGTGCCTGCGAGTTGGGGCTCGGGGCGGGGAACATGGAGCCGCTGCCGCCCGGTGTTAGGCCGGTGCGAAGCGAACTCTCGTTGGGGGTGAAGCCGCCGCGCAGCGTGTGAGAGGTGTCGCCAAAGTAGTCACCCGTCGGGCCAGACAGCATTGCTGGGCTGAGGGGTCCCGTCCTAAGGGAACCTCCGCCCCAGTTAAATGGTGTCCCGCCGGTGCCCCCGGGCAGCAGGGACGACGGTGAAGTTAGGGCCGCCACGCTGGGCAGCTTAGTTCCTCCAGGGGTTTCGACGGTGCCACCGGTGCCGAAGGACTGCTCGAAGGGGTTGGGTTCGAGGCTCAGGTTGCCTTGAAAGTAGCTATCGCCGTTCTCCGTGGGCTTTGGGGGTGGTGCCAGGGGCTGACCAGGTTCGGCATTGGCTGGGTCGTCAGTCTTCGCGGGCGCGTCGCTGGGCTTCTTGTCACCGTTGGTAGCTGGCGGGCCTGGGGATCAGCGATGATATCACAGGGGACGACGGCGACGTCGCGGGCGCGCGTGACTGCAGCAAGGAGAGGAACGAGACCGAGTGGCAACGGGCACGGAGGGATGCGACAGCAGGCACGGGACGGGGGTGGGAAAGGGGAGTAGAGAGAGAGAGAGAGAGAGACGGGTCGGGGCGCACAAGGACGAGTCGGGGCCGGCTGTGATGATGTCGAGGGCACTCACCGGGCAATGGGTTGTCCGTCTTGGTCTCTGTGGTGGCAGCCATGATGACGAAGTTTGTTGATAGACGGAAAGCTGATGACTTGGGCGAGGAGAGGGCTTATGATGCAATCCCATGTGGAGGTAGTCGTTGCGACCACCTCGGAGAGGCAAAGAACGGGCTGGCAGGCAGGGGCAAGGCGTCCGCTGTGCTGCTCTAGACTACGTAGGGTGCGGTGCGCTTCTTTTTTGGCAGCGAGCGGTAGTGGTGCCGTTGCAATGCGGTGCTTGCTTGCTTGTTGTGGCGGATTTCTTGATGGTCGGGGTGGTTGCTTAGAGCCCGAGGAGAGAAGGAAACGATGACGCACCGGTGGAATTGGACATAGGTAGAAGAGAAGGTTGATAATCGGGAGGAGGGCAAGTACCCGAAATTCGAGCCAAAGGGCGACCAGGGCGCTTCTGCACTGATTGGGGAGGGCTTGGCCGGCCGACGACGCGACCGAGGTACCTTACAGTGCGTACTGACTTTTGCCCGACGGTCCAACGGCGGACCTGCCTTCCCGTTCCAGGCCAGCCACTGGGTGGCCGCTCCTCTTTTTTTTCTTGTATGCCCGTTTTCCAGCCCGTCTTCCCCGTTGTCCGTCGTATCCATCCCCCCCCCCCCGGTCCCCCCCCGATCACCACCATCACCACACAAACCACAGTCGCAAATCCATTAACCACTGGAACTAGTTCATATGCACGGTGGATGGATGTAAGGCATGGGCAAGGCGCAATACTGGCCATGTATGCATGCATGCTGCTGCTGCTGCAATGGAGCAAGGGTGATAGCGGATCGATGACCTCGATGTCGTCGGGTCCTTTTTGGGGGGATGAATACACCGAAAGCATCCCAGATGACACTTTTTGGACACAGTAGAGAGAGCCTTTACGTGGCTACTGCCACTGAGATCGCTGGAGGGCGGGCGGGGCTTTCTCCTGTTTTCCTTCTTCACTTCCCTCGAAGTTCCCATTCCCCGTTGCGCTCACACGCCAACTCGCCCCGGGTCTACGTTGAAGTTAGGCGGCCGCATGGCCGTTGAGTAGTAAGGAGACTAGTAGCTAAGTAGGCTCGGCAGGTACCTGTCATTGTTCCCAGCGTGTAAGTTTGTGTTATCTGCTCGCCCCGCAAGCTCCAGAGCACCGTTCGACCGACCGTCTCCGCACTCGAGTTCTATCGAGCATCTCCTCGTACCAATCGCATATGCCGTCTATCTCGTCGAGCTGATCTAGATCATGTCGTCTGAATTGCGTCCGAATGCCCCATAGACGAAGCGTCCGTCTGCCGGCTAACGGGCTGGCTGGTGGGTCGGGCCACTGAACAAACTTGCCTGATAGCACCAAACAGTCCGCGGCGCGTCTCTCGCCCTTCGCTTGCGCTGAGACGGCTCGACGGGGCTGACAGGTGAGAGTATCTAGGGAGAAAGACTACTCCGCTCGCTCCGTACCGTCGCATATCCCCAGCAAGCATGCTTTCAGCTGTCTGGACGGTGGGAGAGCCGGCGTGCCGGCCTGCTGCCGCCCGGAGGACAGCCTCCTTGAGATCGTCCCCTGCCACCTCCTTCCCCTCCCCCCCCCCCTGCGTGAGCCCCATCGGAACGACAAGAAGAAGCTGGGCCCTGTGTGCCCTTGTCATTACGGATAAGACAGAGGTCACAGTATCACCACCCAGGACTGGCAGTGGCGAACCCAGGACGACAAAGACGGGCAGACAGAGACGGGCTCGACTGGATACTGAATTGGCTCGCTGGATGGAAACCTCCCTGGCCCCACCGTTTCTGCCTGCGGCTGTTGGTAGCGAGGCTGCTTTTGCTTTTCTCCTGGCGTGCATGCAGAGTTGGCGAGGGCCGCAATGACGTACAACCCAGGAATAAATGCGTCTATATGTACATGCATACGTTAGGCATCGTGAAGACTGGGTTTACTGCTTGCCGCTCGCTGCTCTATGCAAGCTTGCGTCGAACGCCGGGCAGAAAAGAGTAGAGGTCTGGATCGACTATATCCGACCCTCAAAACAACCGCCCTACAAGAGATTGGTAATCATCCAACTACGCTCAGCGTACCTGCCGCTTGCGACTTGCGTGCGTGTGCGTGCGCGCCTGTCTGCGCGTGCTTACATATCCATATCCGTACATACACCGACGGCTTGCGAGGAAAAGCCAGCCCATCACCCACCCGGCCCAGCCAAGTCTTGCCAGTCTCTGCCAGTCCAGCCCTTTGGCGACGGGACGTGGACGTTTGGCTAGGTGTAAACGAGACGAATGGGGCGCGTTCAACCGCCCCCCCCTCCCCTGCACGGGATCCGCTCCCACCTACTTCTCACCCAATAAGAGCCGTGCGCTATAGAATTTTCAGGCTGGGGGACCACGATTTGTTACGTCACTCCGTCCTTGTACACAGTATGACGCTCACGTTGCAGAAATCACGGCAATTCCACCGGATCACACTGATTCACCGTTCGCGCCCTCCTGCGTGTTCCGTCGATGCCTCGATGCTGCGATCGCCGATCCACGTGAACCGGCACGAGATCGCCGCGGCTCTGTTCGTATTTCTGGCGTGCTCAAGCGCTGACCATACGCGCTCATGCCGTCGCGGATGGGCGCCGTCGCCTACGTGTTGCCGTCGGTTGCAGGGCCTTTGTCGCCGTCGTCTTTCATGCGGTGTGTTTCTGTTGTCGGGACGGTCAACGCGTCTCAGGCCGGGGTCCCGTCCCGGGGCCTGGCCAGAACGGCCAGTCAGTCGAAAGCTGGTGCACGGGCGGCCAGAGGGGATGATGACATACGTTATGACGCATGGGCTGCATTAAGCCAACCACCAGTTCCTTATCTTCCTACGCCAGAAAGCGCAGTTCTGAATCGCCCATGTTTCCTCCCCCCTTCCTACGCGCATTTCGTTGTGGGCGGCGCAACGGAGCACACCGCCCCTGGCTCCCTGTGTCAGACGGACAGGCTGGCCAGGCTGACCATAGCTTTTATGTCTGGCCTTAGGTTGTTCCCTCGCCGAATTTCAAAGCGAGGGCTGCAAGTCAGAAAGCCAAGGCGCCTCCCCACCAGCGAGCGACGCTATTCGAAGCAGATCCGTCTGTGAGTGGGCGCTGTCTCTGGGTGCATGTTTTCATCTCGCTGTCCATGCCGTCTTGGTCTCACGTCTTAAAACGCTGCCCTTTCGCCCTCGTTCCTTTTCTTGCTATTGTTTCCCCGTGCGTCCCCCCACCGTTGTCGCTGGGTATTCTTCGCATGCTGCAACCACTGGCGGTTGTGTCTCAGGCGGCGTCCCCATTGCCAATCCAGCCGTGCTCGAGACCGTAGCGATGGGATGGCAGCCCGGACCTGGGTCGCCTCATACGACATCCACACCGGCAAATTGGAGTGATTTCTTAGTGGGGCCATTAATGTCGCGCGCTATCACCAACGACGTGTACCAACCGGCAGGGTCCGGTGGAGGAGTTTTCCCAATCAATACATGTTCTGGAAGGCGTCTCGTGCTCGACGTGTGCGGGCCGCGAGCACGTGTCCTCCTGCAGGCCAACGCTTGATCTATGATTGAGATGTTCTTTGCATGCAACACGTCAGGGCCAAGTCACACTCTGGAGGTAGCAAGGCTGCTGGATTGCAATACCACGCCTTGCGCCAACATGTCGTCTCATACGTACATCCATCCTACCTATCCGTCTCTACGACACCGGCGCTGGCCCAACTGCAAGCTACGTAATGCTGTGCAACCACTCGCCCCGGGGTCAAGCAACACCCGCCATCCTCCTTTTTGGTAACACTGACCCGCCCCTACTTGTATTGAACACTACGAATACAGGGGCAGACGCTGTAGTCAGGTCGCAGGGATGTACGGCAAATTGCTAGGTTCGTATCGCCAAGAACGGAGGATGCTCATCGGGGTCCCCCAAGATCATCTCAGAGGTTGGAGGATGATTCGACGTACTTCTTGACCCTGAAGCCGTGTCTTGGCGCGTGTACCCTCACGCTGCCACCGTCGCCCTGGGCCTCGAGCACAATCTCCTTGGCCGTCAGGCCGACCAGGCTGCCCATCTCCTTATGGGCGGATCCCGAATCGGTAGGCCACACCCGGACCATGTCGCCTTTCCGCAGCCCCTCCGCCGCCACAATCGGGTGGCTCTCGTCCAGCTCGGCCGCCTCCTCGGCAAATGCGGAGCCGAAGACCAGCCGCGCCGCCGCGTCGCCGTCGACCGTCCGAGGCGCTCCGGCCTCGGTCTCGGCGGCCGCCGCGGCCTGAATGAAGCGCGCGATCCACGCGTGCGTCTTGGGGAACACCTGGGCGCCCATGACTTCGGCCGGCATGGCGCCCGGTATATTGACGACCCAGTAGAGGACGAAGACGGCCTCGATGTCGGCCAGCGTCGGGCGTTCCGTCTTGAGGAGCCAGTCCCGCCCGTCGGCCAGCAGCGTCGTCTCCAGCAGCTCCATGGCGTCGCGCATCGCGCTGATAGCCTCGGGGCGGCGGGCGGCCCGTGCCTCAGCCGAGACGGGCGAGGCGCCGTCCTTGGGCGCCCCCATCATCTCGGCGCGGTCGGCCAGGAACCTACCATCATTTAGAGTCAGCGATTTTCCGAATTGGCTGCCCGGGGAGCGGATTTCAGGGCCCCTCCGAGCTACAACGCCCGGGAAAATGAAGCGTTGCGGGGCTACAGCGCGAGGAATTCGTGCCGAATTAGGTAACGTAGAACAGTGGATGTTGCTCACCGCGGGTCGTTCAACTGGGGCAGATTCGGCAGCATCATGACGCCGGCCGCGAAAAGCCCGCCGTCGGTGACGTAGAACGAGAGCAGGCGCTCGATGGCCCGGCCTTCGGCGCTCGGGACGGCGATGGAGGGGTGCGCGTCGCTGGGCGGGTACAAGGCTTCAAGCTTCTGCAAGATGAGCCGCGTGTCCAGGTAGACGTCCCGGCCGATGGCCAGGAGCGGAATGCGCCGGTAAGCGACGCCCAGCCGCTTGACGTCGGGGCGCGGAAGGATGGGCGGTTGGTACTATGTAAAACTCGGTCAATGCCGGCGAGGCCAGGGGTCCAAGGGCCACGGCCGGGTCTTACACATTGCGAGTAGGCGATCTTGCGAAACTCGAGGTACCACTTGACGCGCTTGGCGTAGGGCGAACGATCGTAGTGGTACAGAATGATAGGGAGGTCGGACGACGCCATCTTTGCAATTGATTGCCGCTGTCTCTGCTCGAAATGCCGCTTCCCCAGGATATTGCTTCCGGGAGGTGGACAATGAGGTAGCAAGCCACCGCGGGGGAGAATATGTTCGCCGCGGCTACTTATCGTATGCATACCGCGCGGGGCCCCTGAATCACCCTGGATTTAGTCACGGGGCGACTAGGGCGCGGCGGGTTATCGTTCGATCGCCGGCGGTGCGGCCGCACCCGCTGCGGACAGATAAATGAATGCGGAGAGCCGAGAACCTCGGCAGTCGGGCCGCAGACCGCGAGTGCGCCCCCCCAGTATCCTCCACCACGAACACAAAAGAGTTACATAACTCTGCACAAAGTAGGTACCCCTGAGCATCCCCGTCCCTACGCGGCAGAAGAGACCGATGGCAACGCTTGCGTTATTGACGAGATGCGCGATAACGGCTGTGCAGACGGGTGCTGGCGGCTGAGATGGGGTCCGATAGCCAGTCAGTCGGTGATGGACAACGAAGCAATTCCGGGTGGTCTCACCCACCTGTGCAGATAAGTTGAGATCATTGGACTGGAAAGACTGTAGACACTTGCTGAAGCACACTAGGTTCCATTGCCATAATAACACAGGGTGATCGTGACTATCAAGACGAACAATACCTGTCAAAGTAGAATTGGGTACCCGTCTCAAGTTTAGTTATCTTCGCATCGCGAATCAGAATATGGTTACAGGCGACTCGGATGAGGAATTCTCATGCCTTGCGCGACTTCAGTTCCCTCTATCCTCGATGAACGGACATGTATCGAATCCCGGAAAAAGCACTCTCCTCACGAGGATGCATTTCCGGCAAACACTGCCGCTGCGTCGTGCGTATCCCTCGAGTGCTGCTTCACAGAGCGACCGCGGGAGAACGTACGGTTTTTCGCTCGACAGCAACTATACTTCCCACCAGTGCCGAGGCCCAGATCGTGTGAAAGGTGACACAGGCGAGATGGTCATCCGTGTGCGTTCAGCCACGACTAAACGTCCGCGAGCACCTTAATTCCCCGGATGCTCATTGGGAACCCAGGGATGGTTCCGGCGGGCTGGGTTTTCCGCCGAGAAATGCGCCGGTGCTACACCCGCGACCTCGATCCACCGCTGGGGAGCTCGGCAGTTTCCTCGCGTGGAACGGCCGGGTCTCTTATGGCGCCAGGAACCCTTTTCTGTATTTAGACTTGTGTAGGCCAGTTCGGAAGGTCGAGGTTCGGCTGGAAGGCGCCAACGAGGCGTGCTGGCCTTCCAGGTCATCTGTGAGTGCGTACCTGGAATTTGGTTTCAGTCCGACACGATGACTGGGAGGGGAAGGCTTGGTGAGCTACCTAGAATATGACGTCGCACATAACTTCATCTATACAAAATTCACTCATCCGTGGGAGTATTTCCGACGTAACGGCCCTGGGTGCAAACGGGTGGCAAACCCTCGCCTCCCGGAGAGGTCACCGATTTGAGAGTAGGTTCAACTGGAGACTTCCGTCTCCTTCGCACATACCTACCTGCCATTTCTGTACACTAATCATCGATTAAAATACTTTGTTTTCTTTTCGAGGTGTCCGTCCGATTTTATAATTATACAAGGGCCTTCGAGTGATGTCACTCGAGACCTGACGTTCGGGCTTACACGTCCTCAGAGAAGTGCATCGCGTACCAATGCGGAAGCAGAAGAAGAGAATCCTCGATGCTGTTTACCAGGTCTTCGGAAGCGTCGGATGTTGGACAACGCAACTGTAAGTAGGGAATACATCTGATCAAAAGTTCTTCATGCGGTTCTTTCTATTCAGTGCCGCCGCCATGTAGTTACGGTTGTACAACGTTTCTCCCCACTCCCTCCACCAAACTTCTCCATTCCTGATCATGAACCAAAGCTGATGAAGCTGGTGTTATGTATACGCCATATTATCGTCCAGCCCCCACGGCTATATGAAGGCGCCATGTCCTGCATGCGGTATTGAACTGTGGATTTGGTATTTCTCGAAGCATTGTCGTCGAAGAGGCAAGACCGTCCATCTTGGTCCCCATGGAGACTAAGGAACCAAGTTGCTGGCTTCGCCCATTCACTGGCCTTCTTTGGATTTTAAAATGTGCGTATAGATGTTAGTGCAATCACCAAACCATTATATAAAGACGACTGTTATACGTGTGCGAATTGGTCTCCACCCCCCCCCCCAAATCGGTTGCTGATAAAACCGCTTACGCATGCTGATAGACGCAGTAGTCGTTCGGTAGCTTGATTAGGGGACACCCAACCAACTTTTGGGTTCACCTCGTCCGATTTAAATCGGCGTAGTAATATGATACCGAGAGGATCGTCCCTCGACTCTGCCGTTGTCGTCGTCGTCGGGATGCCGCCGTGCCTCGGCCCAAGGCAGCAGAGAGGAAGAACAGCCCTTGGATGGTAAAAAATCTATCGTCGCAAGACATAACCGCCACACAAAGCCAACGCCAGGACCGCAAGCATCGAGAAAGGTGAACCTATATAGGCTAGGAAAGGCCAGAAATTGGGGTCCTCAGGACGCATGCCAACCAACTCAAAGCTGCAGTGCTGCAAGGTATCGAGTTACGCCTCAAGGCAAAATATAGGAAGCGGCGTCCTCTTGCTCCGCGGGTACAGCGAGCGACCAACCTTGCATCAAAAGTCGTTCCGTTATCAGACCCCACGGTAGTTATCACGGCTCCAGGCGACCACGTCATGACTCACATCCGGGCCGGTGCGGCGTGAAACCAAGAGACGGTGTCGTACAGCACAATTCATATCGTGTCGGACCTGATACGGAACATGCGGCGCCCGGGCTCGCATTGTCAGCCCGTGCCGCCCATCCGCCAGGCGCGTTTTCATTGGAAGCGGCATTTCCGGGTACGGAGCGCCTATACCATGGCCTCTCGGTCCTTGAGGTCGAGACGCTCCATGGTCCTGCAACCGGCGGAGGAAAAGGCTTCGCAAGCTGCCAAACCTTGAGTCTGCCAGGGGAGCTACGGCTGTGCTACCACGACAGCCGAACTTCTTTGGAAGGTCCAGACACGTTCCTCAAGTCCGATTGAGTTTGCCCTGCCGTGGCCTTGGCAAACGATTTGCGATCGTCGGGCGCGTCTGTCGGGCCCACCGGAGCGGACCGACGTGCAAGGATGAGATGAACCTCGTTATCGGCCGCTTGCTAGTACCGAAGATGAGACAGAAGACTCATTCTTTGCATCGACATACCAAAGCCGACGAGGTCTTTCCGGAAAAACCGTGGCCTGAATAGCGGTCAGATGAGGTAGGCCGTTGCGGTTTTTCGGGACCGCATCCGACCAGTAGCAGAGTGAAGCGACGATTTCGTGGCAACCACCCTTTTCATCCGGGGTTCCGTTTTGCTGCCCCTGTCCGTATTCTGCAAGTTGCCCTGCTTGGGAATCCAGAGGGACGCAACGGGGGGAAGGGGGTGGAAAACCGCTCACCGCAACTCTTCCCCGGGGGGGGGGGAGGGGGAGATTGGAACAAGCAAGCAGCATTGGCTACAAAAACAACGGTTGAGAGCCCTGTTGAGCAGCCCCGGTGGATGGAGGGATGGCCTGTGGGACCAGGGCAAGACCGCCAAACGCAAGTCATGCAAACGAATCCCTGGTAAAGACGAGGCGAGCTCAGGCAAGTGAAAGAGGGGTCCGGGGAAGGGCAGGTCGATGGTACGCTATGCGCCGCCGGCTTCATGTACCCCAGACTGATTTTCGCCCAATGCCTGCAACATGCGCGTGCTACATATGGGGTACAGCACGGCATCGCGAGACGCGGTCGGCCGGTCTTCAACGCCCCGGCACATTCCCCCGTTTCCCCAGCCGGGCCAGTCTTACCGCACTTATGCGCTATGAAACCCCCAACGTGTTGTGAACAACGCACACCCGAGCCGAGTCAGGTAAGCTGACAGTACACAGGATGGGTGAGTGGCTCGCTCAGGGGTCGTCACCGTCGACTAGCCCTCACCCCCTAGCAGTCTGTTCTCTCCAACCCCGGGATGTTGACGCTTGTCTGGCCCCTGGATGGAAAGGGCTGCGCGTAGTAATGCAGTTCTGCCTAGCTCAGCTCGCCGATGCATACACGGAGCTGAGTGGAGGGATGCGAGCGACGACCGTAAGTCGGGGCTGGTATCCCCGGGCGCCGACGGTGGAAGGCGGGCGGATAGGCGAAACCCCCACGGGCTGACAGAAGCATTTTGGAAGTCAAGCGGCTCAGGATAAGGAAGGATCAGCACACACACACGCACGCACGCATACGCACAAACGCACACACAGCGGGTGGTGGCCAGCTTGGCCAGCTTGGCCAGACCAGCCGATCGCCCATAACAGCACGGGCATCCATGGGATGCAAGGTCGGCAAGCTCTGTGACGGCAGCCGTAGCAGGGATGGAATTCGTGCCCTGTCTCAAAGCTGGGGCGTGGGGAACGCGCGGCGACGTTCTGCAGGAATGATGGAACGAGAATGTGGATATGAAGGTTTGACTCGGGCGCCGACCACCTGCATGGGCTGGCCGAAGAGAAGAAGCAGTAGAAGAGAAGAAGAGAAGGAGTCCGCGGCCTCGAGGTCCATGGCCTGTCTAATCGCGGGCAACGACGGGGCGGCGGAGATGGGGGGAGTGGTTGGGCGAGATGGAAAACACACTGGCGGCTTGGCGGCTTTGCCCACCCATCTCGGTCATGGCTTGTACATCGTATCCCCTTCCTGCCCTCCCCCATACCTTCGGCCATTCATCCACCGTTCCCATCCATGCCCCGGCGTGCCTGATTCTTGCCTTTTCCAGCACCGTTCCCCACAATGTCTCTTGGTTTTGTGGGGGAAGACCCCACAGATGTATGGATGCCGGGAGCGCGGAATCGATGAACGGAGGTTCCTGGGCCTAGGTCGTGCTTCAAGTTTGTAGTAGTAGTAGTTTTACGATACAACTAGATGGATGCTCCGGGGTGCCGCCTAGGTTCCTACTTAGCCGTACCTACTTTACTTGTCTACTTGCCTACTTTACCTAATTAAGCAGGTAAGGAAGGAAAATAGTCCTGTATGTTACGGTAAAAACCTGCTAAGTGAGAAGTAGGCAGGTACAGGCGCCGGGTGCCGGCCCGTTTGCTTGGGTTTGGCAGGACTCTCGCATCAAGGTTGCTGCAATCTCGAAAATCTTGAACAAGCCGGCCTTCGGTCTGGCCAGATGGTTGCAGGTCGCTGCACCATGGCAATGAGACAGAAGCGAACTCTATCGGCCACGGCACCGCTGGGCGCGGGTGGGAGGAGCGCCCTGCTGACGAAAGCTGATGGGCAGGCTGCATCTGCATAGCTACCTCAATCTACCGAAGGTAAGAAGAAGAACCGGTACCTGTATTCTGTGAGCAAGCCACCTATTAGGTCCTTTATCCCCCGTTATGGGTGCATCTCTGTTTTCCGCGGACGAGCTATCTACGTGTCGCTTTCCGCCCGCGGAGTCTTGGAGGGCGGCCGTAGACTCCTGTCGGGGGGTGATTGGCATTAAGGCCGTCGTAATATTGTGCCGCTAGCACGCCTTGCCCGGCTTCTCCCCCTCCAGCTGTCTGCCACGGAAGTCTCCCCGTTGTCACTGTACGGGCTCTGAGCTCCTCCATAGCTGGCCCGGCGGCCCCATTCTGCCATTCGCACCCACATCGCCCCCCAGCGGTCCCTAGAATGATGGCCCTTCCACTACCCCCTGCCCAGCCCCAAGCCCAGGCCGGGCGACCGGGCCCCAAGGAAAGGATCGATACGATATGTGATGGTATGCCGCACCGATGACTGCATTGCCGGGTGTTTGTGTTCCTGGTTGCTGCTGCTGCTGCTGCTGCTGTTGCTGCTGCTGTTGCTGTTCCTCCTCCTTCTCCTTCCCCAAATTTGAAAGAGGTAGGTACGCGGGCACGCTCATGTACATGTACAGACAGCCCTGGCAAACAATAAATTCTCAACCCCCATCTGTGCCAGCCGTGTTCTGTGGTTCGAGGAGTCAATACTTAAGCAACGGCGCTCGTCCATGCCCTTGTCCATGCCCATACATGCCCATCCGCCTGCCCCCCTTTCTTCCCAGGCCCAGCAATCCAACTGGTTCGAAATAGATGAATCAGCTGTATTCACCCTTTTCCTGCTTGAATCATCTCGGAGTACCCGCCCGGCCAGCCCACCCGCCTTCGTCTTCTTCGTCTTCTACTTCTTCTTCTTGTTCTTCTCCCCACTGTCCGGCTCCCCCTGCAAGAGACACCGAGAATCCATAATTAGGCGTGCCGCCTCCCCCACAAACTTCGACTTTCCACCTGCAGCGGCAACCTTGACTTACACCACCGCCCTCCGCCACCCACCACCTACCGCTCTTTCCCACACGGCCTCCCGAGACACATCCATCCCACCGACCGCTACTTACATCCCTCAAACGGCCCCGAATCGGTCTGCTCTGCAACTCTCGACCACTTACTTTCATTTCCAATCCCTCTTAATATCCTCCTCGGGCCGTCTGCAGTCAAATTTGGCCTGCACGCCCGTCCATCCATTTCCCGCCGTTGCCATCGTTCACTACCGTCTATCTTGGTGGCCTATCTTGGTGCCCACGCAACTAAACCAGTCACATCGAACCACCGCCGTTCTGGTCTCGAAAAAAAACCAGTATGTATTGAACCTCTGACTTCCTCCAGGCTACGGATGCGATGGGTTTCCATCACGCCCGTCGAACCCGCCTCCACCCCACCCCCCCCCCCCAAAAAAGGCCCCGGCCCGGCGGCCCTTGGGGTTCCGCTTGCGTCCCACTCGGTTCCGTAGCTCACCTCCGCGTATAGAACCTCAACATGCCTACTCACATCGCCTCCCCGATCCCTGTCGCCCCTCCGCGCCAGCCCATGCGTCTGGTCAGCTCGGAAGACCTGTTCGAGAGCCTGAACGCCACGCTGGCCTCGAGCGACAAAAAGTTGTCAGTACCCGACCGCAACATTAGAGAGCGAGACTGGGACGTGCCGGCCCCCCCGCCCCCGAGCCCCGTCAGTTTCCAGCCCGACCAGTGGCGAAGCTCGATACGCCGCTGATCACCGAATGGGTTGGGGCATGCGTGCGGGTACCACTTCGTCGCGTCCGCATGTACCGGGAGCATGTCTTTGTGTGGCCAGTAGCGAGTCTGTTTGCAGGAATCATTTGGGCGTTTTAGGAGTGGATAACCATGGTATCGGAAGCGCCAGGGACTAGGTCTACATAAAAGCCAGCGGCGAGGAGTTTTCTTTTTACAGGACGGAGGCGATTTGGAAAGGGGATAATGGGTATTGCTGGGCCGGTATATCGGCGTTCGTAGCTATGGCCCGTCTTCACCATAGCCATAAGGCAATTCCACAAGTTTGTCTTCTGGACCTGCCAGGTCCCTTCGGGGAAAGGCCCTCGAACGTGTGACATGCATGACTGACGAACGATGGCTGGAGGACGTACCCAGACTACGCGGCAGTTCGCTTGGAGCCAAACCCAGACGCAGTGTCAAAGTTCCACCAACCATGACGATGGAAGTCTACTAAGCCGTTGGCATTCCTAGGAGCCTGGCTTGAGGTCTAACTGGATTCTTAGCCTGGACCTCGTGGCTGCAAATCCAGCCTGTGTAAGACGAGATGGCTTTGTTGGCAGACGAAGATGTGCGGCGCGCGGGTTGAAGCGCAGCAATGATGGTCGGACTCCCTAGAGGTACCTAAGGTAGGCAGGCGATGGTGCTTGCACGCCGGACCAGCGGATTCAAGGCCTGCGCCAACCGAGCAGGCGGCATGTTATAAACACGTATCTCTCTTTCTCTTTCCTTAGATAGCCCATCGCCTGCACGTCTCCTATTGGGTGTCCGACTCGCGGGTATGGATAAGAGAACGGCAGAATGCGAGCCGTGTCGGAACTGGCAGGGTTGTTTGCTGTGAACGAGACGTGCGCGCAACGGCTGTCATGGAAACGCCAAAGTGGCGGGCATCCATGTCTGTTAGGTACGCTACCCTGTCCACCGGATGGACGGATGCGCGCCGTTGTACGGCCCCGCGCCAAAAAAAAGCCCACTTTACGCGCCCGCGACGCGTATCGGACCCGTTAAACGCGCTACTCGCAAAGCACTCATCGCGACGCATACACGGCCCTGACTGACATGGGCCACTTCTTCCTGGGCCAGCTCTTTCTCCACCCGTCTCTCCCGGTCTCTCTTTCTCTTGTACTTCGCCTGCTCCAAGTCTTCCGGTTACGACCTTGTCATTCGTCTTGTACTTTCTGGATCGCCCTTGGGAGTTGCCTCGACCTCCAGCTGTCTGTCCACCTGCCATAGTCCCGGTTGGTCCCCATTGTGTGTCGTGCCTCCCCGCCCAATTCTCGCATCATGTCGACGACTGTCAAGCGCCTGAGGGCGTCGGCAAGAAACAAGGCCGCGCCTCCCAGGCAGCCTACCGCCAACGACATCACCACCTTCACGCGAGTCTCCAAGTCTATCGGCAGCAGCGGCCCTACGAAGGACATCCTGGCGACACCTACCAAGGACAGAAAGTTTTCGGCCCTGACGCCCACGTCGCGGAAACGCAAGGTCGTACCTGCCAGTGACGATGATTCTTCAGCCGACGAAACGCCCGTCAAGGCCGTGCTTCCCCTCGCGTTGTCGAAAAATGCCTTCGACACACCAGTAAAGCGTGGTCGCGGCCGCCCGCCCAAGAAGACGCGCCCCACGCCCGCACCTCTCAAGCGCGTTCGGAGCCCCAGCATCTCCGATTCAGAAGAGTCGGCCACCAACACCGACAAGCTCTTCAAGAGACTCAGGCTGGAATCATCACCCTCGCGGTGCTCCTCTCCACTTACCGCCACCACATCCATTGCCGATTCCGAGGCCGAATCAGAAATTGAACTCACACGGGTCCAGAAACTGCCAAACGAGGTGCTCAGCCTTATTACTCTCCACACTGCATTCCTAAAGACCCTCACCCTGCACTTCGCCCACAACGGAACCACTGTTCCGGCCGACCTGCGCAACCTATGCCCCAACATTGCGCGGAGCTGGGGAAAGAAGGCCGTCAGCGAGGCGGACCTCCGGCTGTGCGTGGGCATCCACAACCTCGACGCGCAACGCCGGCTATTTTCGCTGTTCAACTACGGCCGCGGCAAGATCTGTCTCGAGGTCGACGCCGCCCAAGTCTCGGGACCCCTGCGCGAGAAGCAACTGGGCGGCGACTTCCGCCGCAAACTCGAGGGACTCTGGACGCGCTTCGCATCCCGCGGCGACAGGGACGCCGCCCGCTTTCTCGACAGCCTGCCCAGGGCCACCGTCGACGTCTGCGAGTCGGTCGCCAAGGCGTCTCCCCTCACGGCTCAGGGCCAAAAGCGCCTGGAGGAGCTCAAACAGGGGATTGCCGTCAAGAAACTCGAGAAGGAAACCAAGCCGGCCGCCGCCCACCCCGAGGGGCCCAAGCTGAGCCTCCTCGACCGCATCCGACAGAAGCAGCTGCAGAAGACTGCCGTGCCCGCCGGTCTCACCCCGGAGCAGCGTGAGCGGATCGCGGCCCTCCAGCGGGTCGCAGAGGTGGCTTCGATGATCGGCATGCTGAGCCGGGCGAGCGCCGCGGGGCAGGGACGCATCTCCTTCACCATGGCCGTCATGGTCGAGAAGCTGAAGGACTCTTTCAAGATGGGCATTTCCAAGGATGAGGGCGTTGTATGCGTGCGCCTGCTCGCCCACGAGGTCGCTCCCGAATGGATCCGGGTGGTCACCATCGGGCAGCGGGAGAACGTCGTGGTGGAGACGGGCCGCCAGCTGAGCAAAGCCGAGGTGGAACGGCGTGTGCAGGACGTTTCGAGGGCGTAGAACCTTGCGTATTCGGTTGTGCTTCTGGGAGTTGGGGGGAAACGGTTGGCTTAGCGCGGCTCAGCGCGGTACAGGATGGCATTAGCCCGGCGTTCCATGGTTCGGTCACTTGAAAGGATACCACGTTGTGTTTTTTAAACGTATTCATGAATGCTTCCTAACACTCGAGTTTGGACTCGCTGTACGTGCCTCAGCATGCTGTCTGTTTCTCACAATGCCCCCAAGAACGCTGGCTGCATGTCAAATGATGCTCTATTTGTCTATGACAAGGACCGCAAAGTTCCCAATACCCCCTGGCAAAAGCGACAAGACTCCGTGTCGTGTCGCCTAGAAGGCTTTTATGCAAATCATTCGGCGGATTATGGTATCATAGCCGCCTCTAACCCTGGGCGCCTCGTGCCAGACGCTGGGGCTTTTGCCGCCGGAGCTAGCATGTGGCTCTGCAGCCCAGTCTCTCACACCTTCCTCCCCACGCTGAAATGTCGTCGCAGCGACCTCATCGCTCCCCCCCTTATTTGGCATCCTTCTTCTTGAACTTGGGCTCGCCAATGCCCGCACCCCGTAGCTTGACGTTGAGCACACGCTCCATGTTAGCCAAGATCTTCTGGTCGGGGGCGGCGGTGCCGCGCTCAAAGTCGGCGATGACGCTCGGAATGGTGTTGCACTTGGTGGCCAGGTCCTTCTGCGTCATCTTGGGCTCCATCTGCTGGCGCGTCCGCGAGATGGCGTCGCCGACCTCTTTGCCCACCGTGTTCGGCTTGATGATGTCGTCGCTCCGGTCCACCTTGGTCAGACGCTGACCATCACCGCCAGTGTTTGTCTATCGGACGTATTTGGGTCAGCATTGGTGCGTCTTGCAATTTCTGAGCGAACGTGGAAAGATGCAGGCGAGGGGCGGTATCGTGATGATGACCACCCGACTATCATAGGCGAATTTTCGCCGTTGCGCTGCCGGATGACGATGCAGGTGGAGCGGCAAAGTGTGGGTCGGACCAGCGTCATGGCGGACGAGCACGCGAGGGCATGAGAAGGATCCGGAGGGGCAACGGAGGGGCAGTCGGGGTCGGGAAACTTACGGCATTGGCGGTCGCGTACTTCTTCTCCGTGGTGATGGTGGAACCACTCCTCCTGGCGGCGTTGAGAGCGCTCTGGCCGCGCAGCACAGTATCGCGCGGGCCGCCGGCGCCGCCGCGAGTCTTGCTGCCGATCTTGGTGACGGAGTTCCAGTCGTCAGACATGTTGGGCGGCGGTTGGGGTAGGTGGTCGGCGAAAAGAAGGGGGTAGAGGAATGCGTGTGGTGGTTGTGATGGATTGAGGAAAGGTGGTTGTTGGCCGAGACAAGAAGTGGCGGGTGGAATAAGAAGCCGGGGTGGAAAGCAATGGAATCGGGCTGGGCTGCGCGGGCTTTATGACGGTGTGCAGGAGCGCAGGCGCAGGCGTAGGCGCAGGCACGACACTCACCAGCACACACACCCACCGGCAGCCTCAATCGAAGGGTCCAACCAACATCATGGGTCTTTGTGCCCGATCGAGTCAGACGGCCAAGAAAGTCCCGTACCTGACAAAGCATCAACGCCACTGGTGAGGCAACCAAGCGAGGCTGATGTGCGTGGCTGGCGCATAAGCAGCGCTTTTGAAAGGGTTGTTTTCGGGCATCCCGCAGTCCGTACCCCAAAGGTACACCTCAGACGTCACGACCTACCCCACTATTAGGAGTGGGACGGCAACTTTGGCGAATGGCAGCCACGGGTTCCTGGATCAGTTGCGACGTTTCACCACAGAACATTCATAGTGTGTCTATTTTCGACTTTGATTGGGCCTTACTTACTTGACCTTCGTCGCCATCGCGGCTCTCGCACCGGAGCCAGCCCCCGGCGTTCCGCATCTACTGCAATCCCTCGTTCGACCCGTATGCCGTAGTGGAAGCAGCGCAAATGGACGCCCTCCTCGGAACGCCCTGGCATTCCCTAGCGCTGAGAAGTGCTGCAGCATGCTACTACCTGGCCTGCGGGAGCACCGTGGATGCGGTGCTCCTTGCCGCGTGGGCCTTATCGCAGACCGGCACGCCCGTGCTGCGGCTCCTCGCGGAGCATGTCACCACATTGAGAGTGATAGCAGCAGCCGCTCCAGCGGTTGTCTGCATCCTGCTGGCAGGTCGTCTTGTGCAGTCGCGGGCTAGGCCGGGGCAAGCGCCGGGAGGAATCGGCTCGATGAGACCTCTTCTGTTTCCCTGCACGACGACTCACTCTCGCATGTTTCCGAAGAAGCATTCTTTTGCTTACTCCTATCTGTTGGTCGGTATTCCCGTGGGGTGGAATGGTATCGCCGGTGGCATGATCTCGGCTGGATCCAGCAAGGCCAAGGGCTGGTACCACATCAATGCTGCCGACTACCTCGACAGGGACAATGGCCGCTCGGGGTTAAGGGAAAAGCTGGATGCTTTCTTGGAGTCGCAAGTAGGTTGTGGCCTCCCCACGAGACCAGAAGCACCGGCTGACATGACAAGAATGCCGACCCGAGGCACTACCCCTATGCTTATTTGGTCACTGCCGCCAGATTCATGGGCTACCACTTCAACCCGGTCTCATTTTGGTATCTTTACTCGGCCGAGAAAAATATGGCGGCCATGGTTCTCGAAGTCAATAACACATTTGACGAGAGGCGCATGTATTTTCTGGGCTCAGATGACGCCGCCCTTGCCACGGCGGATACGGCTCTCAGCAGCTCCCCAGCACTTGACACCAAGGCACAACCTTTATTGACTGAGCCGAAGCCACTTCGACGTGCCTGGCCGAAAGACTTTCATGTTTCGCCCTTCAACTCCAGAAAGGGTGCCTACTCCCTCGTGGCCCATGACCCATTAGCCCCCATGTTGGAGGGTCGCGGCCACGTTAACAACATCATCAGCTTGTCGTCGTCCAAAAACCACGCCAAGTTGGTTGCCCGTGTGTTCTCAGAAGGCGACGCACTAGATCCCGTCGTCATGAGCACATGGCAGAAGGCCAGGTTCCTACTCGCTTGGTGGTGGGTGGGATTCGTCACGTTCCCACGCATTGTCAAGGAGGCCGGACTGCTCTTCTTCCGGCGCAAACTCCATGTTTGGTACAGGCCAGAGCCTCTCAAGGAGAGCCTGGGGCGCCATGCAGATGACACGGAGCGCCACCTCGAGGCATTCTTCCGAAACTACCTGCGATATCTGGTCACTCAATGCTTGGAGCCCCTCAGGGTACGCTACGTGCCCAGCGGCATCGCCGGAGCCGGCGCCGAGACTATGAACTCATCCGGCCAAATCTCGGCCGGAAACGCTGTGCAGGAACTTGAGTTCAAGGTATTGACACCTGCCTTTTATTCCAGGTTTGTGTATTATGCGCATGATCTTGAAGCCCTCTTTTGCGAGCTGCGCGAAAACTGTACAATCTGGGTATCGAGGCCTGACCTCTTGCCCAAGCTGGTTTTTAAGAAGCCGCCCCCGACTCTGCACCTCTCGAGCCGATTTGAGTATGGCCAATTCAAAATGATCCAACGTCTACGTCGAAGGCCGGAGCGGATAGTACGGCCCATGACCTCAAGCCAAGCGTCTGCCCAGGCAACGGGGACCGGGTCTGATAGCGGACACGACATCCGAGAGTTCAGGCCTTCGTCCATGGACGGATACGTACTGGCCCATGAGGAGCCGGAAGCAAGGAAGGCCTATCGATCGTTGGTCCTGAAGCTGTTCATTGCGGACAGAATTGCGCTCGGTAGCATGGATCTTCTGAGGTTGGAGGTACTTGTTGCTAGGGGCCTCCTGGCTTGGCTGGTGACGCGTTAAGCATACCATGGAGAGCATGGACGAGTCCCGGTCCACTTGGGCCATTCCCTTCCCTCTCTATAACCCGAGGCTGCACTTCTTGGTGGTGTACTGTCACCGACAGCTCCATCGAGCCATTCAGTCTATCTCCCATTACCCACGGTGATCTCGCTCGACCCAACCTCAGATCCTGCAGGATGACTATCGGCCCTACAAACCCTGGGCATATTTTCCTCGCCGCCGAATGAAGTTTCCTATTGAAGGTTGCTCCGGAAACCGGATTGGCGACTCATTTGTTGAAGGATGTTGCATACCTGGAATGCCCTGCCCGAGAAATGGCACTCCACCTTCCCCGCACTGTCATTATGAGGTCGTTGGAGTTCCTGGTCAATGTGCGGCCAGCCCTCTTTCATCGTTAGGTCTGCCTCTGGTTATAGCCACGGGCCCCTGGTGAGGGACGATCTGGGCCAGCAAGGCTCCCAAAGGATTTGGATCCCTACACCCACCATGTATCACAACCATGTCATTCGTGGTGTCTTTGCTAGTGGATGCAGGCCAACGTGTTTGGCAGGTCGCTGCGGGCCGAATCTGGGGCGAATGGTCGTCAGCGAGAATGCGGGGTCTGGGGCAATGGTTGGTATAATGCAGTCAGCAAGTATGCATACAATCGCCAGTCTTGGCGGCCGTATAACTCTTCCTTGCAGAATGAGGGTTACACCAGGGCGACCAGTGAATATCGAGCCTCGCTTCCATTGGACGGGCTTAGTCACTGCGGACGTTGAGCAGGTAGACCATTCCCTCTGATGTTTAGCGATAGCCTCACGAAATAGGAGAGGGTCTGGCACAAGTAGGGTGGTTTTGGGAGCATCACCTCGCAAGCTCACATGTAAGTGATTCGGCACTTGCAGACACCATGGTCATCACCAAGGGATACACGCAGGTGCTAGGTGTAGAATTGTGGGCGGCCGCTGGCGCTATGTCGGCGATCCTGCAGACAGGGTTGTACAACTCATGGTCTCTTTCAGGAAGGTCAGAGCGAAAACCTGCTGTGATGGAACGAATCGAAGAAGAGCGCCGCATCACATGGTGGCATAAGCGTAAACGAGCGAGGGGCAAACGGCGCCAGAGAGGGAAGTCGACGGTTCTATACAATAGAGACACTCTCTGCGTAAGTGTCTATAAAGCCTTGGACGCCGCGCCGTCGGCTCACCTGGTCGTCAACAACCATCATCGTCCTCGCACTCATACTGTCTTCTCCCTCGATCCAAATCCGCCACAGCACCACCCAGCCCGACATTCACACTCGGCTCTCCAACAAAATGCAATTTACCCTCGTTGCCCTGCTCGCCTCGGCCGTCTCGGCCGCCCGCTTCCCGCCCGCGCCGCTCGTGGGCCGTTCGGCGGCGACCGTCTCGGTGGCGGGCGCCGACGACGCGCAGTCGCTGCTGCAGGCGCTGGCGCGGCCGGCGGGCGGAGCGTGCGCCGGCGGCCCTGTGGCGCTCAGCGAAACCTGCCACGCCACCTTCCAATGCAGCGAGGCAGCGACGGCGGACGCGGCCGTCTTCGAGGCGGCCCAGAACCAGTTGGCCGCGGCCATCGGCGCCGTCACACAGTGAGTCCCGCCGCTTTCCCCCTCCTCTTTTCTTGGTCAAACGGGGGGAACCGTTGTCACTGACCGTAGACGCGTGTGCGTGTGTGCTGCCCAGGAGTTGTGTCTGCACCTGCGGAACCTACTGCTGCCCCTTGTGCAACTTTGCGGTTCCCCAGGCGGTCCAGGTCGAGGACCTCGGTCTCACCGTCACTTGCGCCTAGTTTGGCGGAGAGCGAGGAACTGGAGGAAGGATATCAGAGTGAGGAATGCGTTCGTTGTGGCGGGTGATTGGAAAGCAATATCGGGGGTTTCCTGGCTCGTGAGGCTAGTACGGGAGGTCGGACGTGCACGGGGGAAGGAACACCTCGGGGCTACTAGCCAGCCCATCCGGAGTCCCAATCATTGTCCTTGGCGTATCTGCGTGCCCGATCGGACCAACTGAGCCCTAATCACGAACTTCTCTGGTCTCCGTGCCCGCCTCCGTGACTCTTTGCCTTGTGTCCCGCGAGGAGGAGAAGGCGCAGCCGGGTGATCCCGCGAACGTGTGGAGCTAAGCGACAACACGACCACGAATCACGGGCGAGCTCAACTGCCGTTTCCGGAAGGTGTGGCAAGCTTTACGGGCTGGCGCTGGCGTGTGAACAGGGCCAATCTTTTCCTCTGCCTACCTCCACAACCTGCCCTGGCGTTCCCAAGACACGCCCGATATGACAGCGGAACAAGGCCGGCCAACTCGGGCCCCCGGGCGCCAGCAGAGGCAAGTCCATCTGATTACAGTGAAGCGGTCCCCGCGGCTCCAATATTTCGACGGCCGCCCGAGCAATGTCATCCGAGACGCGACGTCAATGAAACCGAGACGGCCTGTGGTCTCGCCTTGATTCACCCCACTTCCCCTTTACCGGCATGTTGGGCGGTTGGGACCATGGCATTGCTTTTTCCCTATCACGATGGACACACAACAGGAGCCCGCTGGGGCCTGGCTGATTCATCCGAGATTTGCCGCGGCGGCAAACGCGCAGGAAATCCTCGATGCGTCTACCGCTTAAAGCAGACGGCAACCACGCCTCGGTCCCCTCATGAGTGGCTGCCACAACCCCTCTCGCGACCAAACTGACAGGCTGCGCAGTGTGACTGTATAGGACCGAGCCACTCGGGCTGCCAAAAGACAAGCCGCCGATATGATTCGGCTACTCCACGCCTCTTCGAGGGTGCTCAAGGAATTCATGTCCGACGATCATGTCCCCTCGTACGCCATCCTCTCGCACACATGGGGCGTGGGCGAGGTGACGCTCGCCATGTGGAGGACGCTTGCGCACGAGGAGCTGCAGTCGAGCCCAGGCTATCGCAAGGTCGAGTTTTGTTGCCAGCAGGCGCTCAAGGACTGCTTTGAATGGGTATGGGTGGACACGTAAGTCGTCCGACGAGCGGCCGAGGCGGCCAAAGGCGACTGACATCCCTGCTACAGATGCTGCATCGACCGAACGAGCAGTGCCGAGCTGTGCGAGGCCATCAACTCCATGTTCCGCTGGTACAAGAACGCCGCCATCGCCTACGCGTACCTGTCCGATGTGCCGCCAGTCCGATACGGCGATATGACGCGGTTCATGAGCTCCCGCTGGTTTACGCGTGGGTGGACGCTCCAGGAACTGCTGGCCCCCCTGGAGCTCGTCTTTTACTCTAGTGCGTGGACCTTCTTGGGACCCAAACGCGTACTGGCGCCCCAAATCGCCTCTTCCACGGGAATAGATGTCGAGTATCTCACTGGCGCCAGTCTCGAGTCGGCCAGCATCGCGAAACGCATGGCGTGGGCATCGCGAAGGACCACGGCTCGCGTCGAGGACATGGCGTACTGCCTTCTCGGCATCTTCGACGTCAGCATGCCCGTGGTGTACGGGGAAGGGCCCAGGGCCTTCAGGAGGCTCCAGGAGGAGTTGATCCAATCCTATCCAGAAGACCATACGATTTTCGCATGGGGCAAAAAAGTGACCGAGTTTACGGGCCTCGTCAAAGGGGCCGACTTGGATGATATGGGATCCTCGCCCACGGGCGAAAACGTTTCGGCTCACGATGGCCCTCTTCTCGGACTGCTGGCCCGTTCTCCACGGGACTTTCAATACTCGGGCCAACTGAGCCCCTGGGAGGATTCGCATGAGTTTTACCGACTGCCGACAACGCCAACCAACCTGCCGAGCATAATAGGGGGAACGATCCGAATCGACCTGCCCGTGGTTGCGCACGACCAGCAGGTATGGCATCGGTGGCAGCGGCCAAGTCTGGTCCAAAACCGCAAGGGCATATGCGTCCTGCTTCTCTGCACCGACAACGAGAACTCGCCGGTACCGGTGGCGCTGCTCCTCGTGGAGGGCAACCGATCGCAGTACGCGCGGACGGGCGAGTTCGTCATGTCGGCGGCGCTGTACCCGCCGTCGACGACGTGGAACGACCTCATCACCACGACGGAAACGCTGCACGTGGCGTACCAGGCGCAACGCGAGGTGTCGGAGAACGACATTATCCTACGGCGGCACGTCTACAACGCGCAGCACGTGAGCTACGTCGGGCGGCGGTGGGTGTCGGGCGTGGACTGGCACACCAAGGACGGGCTGCTCAAGGCAGGCCGCGGCGACGCCGTCAACAGCGTGATCCTCATGTACCGGCTACGTGACGGGCGCGTCTTTGGCGTGGCGCTGCGGCGCTACCACCCGCAGGGCCCCCCCGAGATCGACGTCGGCCTCGTGCCGGCTGTCGACAAGGAGGCCATCCAGTGGCTCGGCGCGGCGCCGGCGGGGGCGGATGCGGCCACGGCGCCGCCGCTGCCCCTGATGCAGAAGATGCAGGGGCGCACGGGGGAGTGGACAGTGGCCGTCGAAGGGCTCCCTACGGTACGGGTGCGCATGGAGCGCGTCAAGATGGAGCCCGGCTGGTATGTCTACGTCCTGGACGTGGTCATGAGCCGGCGCGAGACCAACGCTGTGATGCAGGAGAGCTACAAGGCCGAGGTGGCGAGCTTGGCGACGAAGCCATCTTAATAGTAACGTCCAATCCCGGAGGGGGTTAAGCCAGTTCGAGCCAAGGGCGGTCAAGCCGATAATTACAAATACCTGGCTTGGTTCGTTGCTAGGCAGGCACGCATCGCAACACTACGGGCAGATCGGGTCCATAAGCGGGTAGAGCTTTGCTTCCAGTCTATCCGTACTCGGCCTTGCTGGGATGAACTGCCATGTACCTCTAACGTAAGGTAAGAAGTACTTACCTAATTTGTAGGTAGGCACATATAACCTACTTTACTTACATACTTAGGTGCTCTGTACATGCCGTCAGTTCAGCTACGAACTTACCAGAGTACTTACCAAGTAAACCATGTTTATTCGGCGAAGTCGATGTGCATGCAACTATTCTAGTACGCGATTGCCGAAGGGGAGGGAGAGAGAGCTTCGCCGGAGCCGATCCTGACGACAACTAAAGCCCATGCATGGGCAGGGAAGGCCAAAGACAAATCGTCGGCCCGTATGATGGCGGTATGATGTCTGGCTTGCGTTAGGGAGACGGGGCCAGAGAGGTCTGTGCTACACCGACAGCCACTATCTTTTGGCCCCTCCTCCATTACCCCGCCAGAGCTGCCTTGCCAACGAGAACCCCGCCATCCAGTATTCGTCATGGGCACACGGGCCCCATCGGCATCACCAGCGGACGGGACTACCCTCGCGCGTTGGAAGGGGCAGTTGGTCAATATACAAGGGGGGCAGGGACACGCACTCGGCCGGGTTCGATTCCAAATCATGGGAAATCGTTGCTGACTGTACAGCCGTACAAAGACAAGGGATGCCGGATGCAACCGTCCGTTCCGGGCGCGGGATCCTCGGACGTCCATGGCCAAGACCCAAGAATTGGAAATGGATGTACCTAGATAGCGCACATGTGGGCGAGCCGCCTTGCGTTGCCAAATCAGAGAGAGGGGGGGATAGAGAGAGAGACAGAAAGGGCGAGCTGGCAGGAGCTCTCCCAGCCAGCCCTGTTTCCCTCGGAGCTATATGAGAGCTTCCCTCCCCCTCCGCCGACTGTGCTTCCCCATTCCAACTCACCTCGTGCTCTCGCCACCCCGACCACGACAGCATCACGCCTCCCCTTTCCCCGATTAGCTATCGCACTTCTTTCACCATGGGTCTCTCAGGTCACTGCCTATGCGGCGCCGTCAAGTACACGGTCGACGCCGAGCCGCTCATCGTCGGGTACGACCACTGCGATGACTGCCAGCGCCAGTCGGGCAGCACCTACTGTACGTTTCCTCTCCCCTCCGCTCCGACCTTGGCTCTTCTCTCTCTCTCTCTCTCTCTCTCTCCCCTCTAAGAAACAAACGAGCTGCAAGAAAGGGAAAACCCCCCCCCCCTCCCCTCCCGGCGCAAAGAAAGCGATAAAAAGCTGACCGAAGCCTTTCCCCGAAACCAACAGCCCTCGTCGTCGTGGTGCCCAAGGACAAGTTGACCATCACGGGCACGACCAAGAGCTGGGCGGGCAAGGGCACGTCGGGCAACGCCGTGCACCGCATTTTCTGCCCCGACTGCGGCTCGCCCATCGCCCACGACCCCGAGGCGGCCCCGCCCATCATCGCCCTCAAGGGCGGCACCCTCAGCGTCGAGGACAAGAAGAAGCTCAAGCCCGACACGGAGATCTGGACCGTCGCCAAGCTGCCCTTCTGCCAGGAGAAGCTCGCTAAGCCCTTCGACCACATGCCCGAGTAGAGATTCACTACTCTCGGTCGGCTTGGTGTCTTTCCCGTATAGCTTGTACTCTTTCTTTTTTCTTGGGCAGCGTCAACAAGAAAACATAATCAAATCAGGAAATCTTTTTGAGTGAGCAACATGTCCGTCTCCTCAAGCTTCCTTCGGGGTTAGCGTCTTTGGGTGCCCGATCATCGCCCTGCTGCCCGGGGGGGGGGGGCAGTCTTTGCCACAATGGATGCCGTAATTGGCCAGGTGATGTTTTAAATTGGAAGCTATGCCATCCCTACACGGCTCTGAATCGAAATGGAAAGGTTGGTATATTCAAGTATCTCATTAGTATGTCCCCCATTGTCATTGCCCAACACCCGGTTCGGGCAAGCGAGGTGTTGCTCACGACGCGGGGTCCTCATTACAGCGCCGCAACCAGGGCTCCGCCGGCCACCGCGAGCCAGAGCCCCAGGCCGCCGGCTGCCCCCGCCGGCACCGCGGCGTTGGTGTCGGGCTTTCCCGAGCCCGTCGGATCGGATGCGGCCCCCCCGGTACCCGTGGCAGGGGAGGAGCGGGACGTGGTGGCGCGGGTGGTGGTGGGGACACCCGCGTTGTCGGAGGCGGTAGTATCGCGCACGAAGGTGGCCGTCGGCACCGGCGCCGTCGCCGTGGCGCCCGTGGCGCTGCCAGTGATGGGTCCGGGTCCCTGGCTGCCCGTGGCCGTGTAGTACAGGCTGACGGCCGTGTCGCCGCTCTTGACGTCGCGCAGCGCCGTGGCGCCCGTCGCGGGCACCGCCACGGTGGCTTGGGCCTCGGCGAAGAGCTGTGTACCACGAGGGGGCCGGGTGTCAGAGACTATGTTCCGGAGGAGAAGAAGGGTGCGACCAAGGGGTGCGGGGCAGAGGGGACGGAAAGGAAGCGCGGAAAAAGACAAAACGTACACTGGCCCACGGAGCGGTGGGCGTGCCGGTACACAGGGCCTGGCTCGCGGCCGTCATGATGGCCGAGTAGTGTGCCATCTCGAGGCCGGAGCGCTGGCCGTGGACGAAGAGGCAGTTCTGGCAGCCGGCCCACTCGCGGAAGAAGGAGCCGCCGCACATGCACTGGGCGTGCGCTGCGTGTGCGAGCGGCGACGTGCCGTTGGGCTGGCACGCCGCCTCGATGTTGTCGATGGAGAAGCACGGCGGCACCTGCGCCTCGGTGTAGTCGACCGGGTAGCACACCTGCTCCCAGTACTTGTCGTCGGCCTGCGCCGCCACGCCCAAGGGCGAGGAGGAGGACGCCTCGCCCGCCGCCGACGCGACGAGCGGCCGCGCCGCCAGGAGCGCCGCCGACACGAGCGTGTTCGATCTCATGCTGGGTTGGGCTGGGCTGGGCTGGGTTCTCGGTTTCGGGGCTCAACGAACCACGGGTTGTGCGGAATCAAGTGCGATTGAACAAGAGGAGAGGGGATAACTCGCGCCGGGAAAAAGGACAACAACTCTGCCATGACACAAAGCAGACGGCCGAACGACACCTATTCATACTGCGGCCGCGCGCCTCCCCGCTGGCCAGCGACGTGTTTGGGCCTCACGATCATACGGTCGTGTCTCCCGCAACCGGCATCCTGCTCCGCGGCTGCATGGGCCGGCTAACCGTTTTATCGCCATCTGCCCCCCCTTGGCCCCCGTTGCGGCAAAGCGGGACTCCACCCTCGCCAGGCACCGATATTTCGTCGCAGGGACGGGGGTGCTTGTCACCACTGGCGCCGGACGCGACAATCAGATCCGGTCCCCACCATGGGCACTGGCGCCATGCTTTCCTCTTTGAGATGGCTGTTGCTATTTAGGCACGTAGAATAGCTACCCTACCGGGCGGTGTGGCCTCGCTAAACCGCCAGTCGTCGCGCGCGGATCGTGGTCGCCGCGGCCCGCGTCCGTGTATCCAAAACTTCACGACCGCTGCTTGGGCATCTTGCGTTCCTCCATCTCCTCCAAATCCTTCTTCTTGTGGTAATGCGGCGCCACTTCGGTCAGCCACGCCCCTTTGGTGGGCATGCACGACCGCATGTACTCCTTGGTCGTCTGCACCAGTTCGTAGTAGATGACCATCTTCTCCGGCGGGTCCGCGCCCATCAGCACGGAGCTGGGGTGGATGTACACTGTCGTGTTGTTCTTGACGGTGCGGTAGGCATCGCCGCTTCTCTGCAGGCGAGCCGCGTTGGGGAAGAAACCCGCCGTGAGGGCCTTCTTGATCGGCTCGATGTTGGCGGCGCCGCAAGACGACGGCGCCACCTCGACGCGCTCGCAGAGCTTCGCCAGCTGGTCGCGAACGTCGCGCGCGCGCGTCAAGGAGCGCTGCTGCAGGAAATTCTCGCGACTCCAGATGGGAGAGAAGTCGCTATCCACCCACTGGTTCCAGATGTTCAGCAGCGTCACGTGGTCTCCGCCTTCCTTGACCGTGAACCGGTTGCGCGCGCTGTCGGCGTGGATCTTTTTGTCCTTGGGCCGGAAGAACAGCGCCGAAGCCTCGCTCAGCATGGACACAATGGACAGCACCTCGTCCACGCACCCGTACTTGTCCGCGGCCAGAACGGCCTTGGCGAGCATGGGGTCCGTGGGGAACTCGGCCATCTGCCTCCCAACTTTGGTGAGCTCGCCTTTGGTGTTGAGGGCCTGGAGGGCGAAGAGCAAGTTGAGAGAGCTGATGAGCGTCTCGTTCGGCGGCGGGTCCATGAACTCGAACTCGAGCAGGTTGTTGATGCCCAGAGACTTTAGCAGGAGAACGATGGAGACGAGGTTGGTCCTCTGGATTTCGGGCGTCGTGCTCTCGTCCATCTCGTTCATGTAGGCGTACTTGGTGTACAGGCGGAAGCACTTGCCCGGTCCTACGCGCCCGGCTCGTCCGCTCCGCTGGTTGGCCGAGGCGCGCGAACAGGGAACGACGACGAGGTTGGACATGCCCGTCGCCGGGTTGAAGACATTCTCCTTGACGTAACCCGGATCGATCACGTATACGATGCCGTCGATGGTTAGACTGGTTTCGGCAATGTTGGTGGCGAGAACCACCTTGCGCGCGCCTTCGGGCGTAGGTTCGAAGATCTTGGCCTGGAGCTCCGAGGGCAGGTTGGCATAGATGGGACACACGATCAACTCCTTGACGCGGTTGCCCAGTTTGCGGGCCGTCTCGGTCAGCTCCTGCTCGGCCGCGTCGATCTCGTCCTGGCCGGTAAGGAAGACCAGGATGTCGCCCTTGCCTTGGGTCGTGTGGATCTGAAAGACGGTGGTGATGGCCGCGGCGAGGTAGTTGGCCTCGGGGGCAGGAGTGTAGTAGATGTCGACGGGGTACCTTCGTCCGGGAATGTTGAAGATGGGCGCGTCGTCAAAATACTTGGCGAACTTCTCGGCGTTCATGGTCGCTGAGGAGATGAGGAGCTTCAGATCTGGTCGCTCCCGCGAGAGATCCTTGATCAGGGCCAGGAGGATGTCGGTGTGGACAGTACGCTCGTGGGCCTCGTCAATCATCAGGGCAGAATAGCCCGCCAGGTCGGGCTCCGTCATGAACTCGCGAAGCAACATACCATCCGTCATGTACTTCAGTATCGTCTTGTCGCTCGTGTTGTCTTCAAACCGGATGGAGAAGCCCACCTCGTTGCCGACCTTGACGCCCATCTCGTCGGCGACACGGGCCGCCACGCTCATGGCCGCCACTCGGCGGGGTTGCGTACAGCCGACCTTCATCCCGTCCTTAGTGAAGCCGGCTTCGTGCAAGTATTGCGGCAGCTGCGTGGTCTTGCCACTTCCTGTCTCGCCCACGATGACCAGAATTTGGTATTCCTTGATGGCCGCGATGAACTCGTCGCGGTACTGGTAGATGGGCAGGCTCTTCCGCGTCTCCTGGATGCTAAGGGCCTTCTTCTCCGCCGCGTCGATCTGGGCCTCGAGGAAGCGCTGCTCCTTGGTCATTTGTTTGCCTTCGCCGGCGAGCGTCGAGTCCATGTTCCAGTTGATGTACTGCTCCTCGTCGAGGACCAGCGCATAATCGCCCTCGTACTGCAGCTCGGCGCGGTTGATCTGGGCCTTGGCCTTTTGCGCCTGCTCCCGTTCCCACTCCTCATGTTCCGTCACGAACTTCTCCTGCCCGTACTCGTCCTTTTCGACGTACCGCTTGTACAGGGCATCCTCCTTTTTCTTACGGTCAATCTTGCCCTTCTCCGTAATGTAGTCCTCGGGCATGTAGTAGCCATCGCGGTGGTCGTCGATCTTCAGGCGCTCCTCGGCCAGTCGGAGGATCTCGATGTTCTTCGCGAACTCAGCCCTCTCCTTCTCTGAAAGCCGTGCGCCGCTCCGAAGCTCTGCCTGCTCGTCCGCCACTTGCTTGCGGAGGAGGGCCAGCCGCTCGGCCTCCCGCTTCTTCAGGTACTCCTGCCGTGAGCGTTCGCGGATGTCGGGCATGGCGCTGCGCCTGGCGGCGTTGTCCTCGGCCAGGCGACGACGCTCTTCCAGGGCGCGACCTTCCTTGGTCGAAGAGCGGTCCTCCACGGCCTTGCTAGATTTGTTGTCGTCGCGGGCTTTGAGGCGTTTGGCAAACTCCTCGGCTTCTTTCCTGTCGCGAGCCGAGTCGGACAGGTCTGCGTCGTCGTCGCCACCGCGGTCATCGTGGCTGAGCTTCACGCGCTTGGAAGAGGATTCCTGTAGTTCGGGCTCTTCGTCAGCGCCTCCATCGTCCGACGCGGGCTCTTCATCACCCCACCGGTCGTCGAAGTCGGCGTCCCGGTCGTGGCGCCGGATCGACTTGGGCTTGGTGCCGCGTGCGTCTCGGGGAGAGCGGCTCCGGTGGCGGTGGCGGCCATGGTCTCGGTCACGGTCGTGATCGCGGTCGCGGTCCTCGGTTCTGGTTCGGTCGCGGTGGCGGTGTTTGCTACGTTTTTTCTTGTCCTCGACTCTCTGAGGCCCGACCTCGTCCTCGTCCATGGGGACGAACGCGTAGCGTTTGCTCCCGCTCATGATGGCGTTATCGGTCGCTTCAAACGAGGACGAGGGCCTTATGTTGGCAGGCAACAAATGACGGTTGCTGGTAACTGAGCTTCTGGGACCTGAGGATGGCGAGGTTGAAAAGTGGGACCGAGCTTGACTAATGTACATGCAGTATCTATCTCTGAATTTGGGATACATGTACTACGATCTTCCCAGAGCCGCGTTGAGGTGTCATCGAACCTGACTCGTTCACCTGCTCCTGCCGCAGGTTGTAACTACTATTGAATACCGTGGCTTGATAAGTAGTATATTCGGGGAGTAGTAGGTGAAGTCGGGATGGAAGCCGTGTCTTTGTTCCGATTATGCAAATGTACCATATGCCTGGCAATCTTGAATGCTCACGTTACCGTCTCGGCGTCAACCTGAACCAACTGCCGGCGGAGAGAAAACTAGGTATGTTGCCTACAAGTGGCTTCTCCGCATGGATGTCGTAGGTAAACTACAAAGCCCAGCCGGTGCGGTCGTAGTATCTGGCCAAAAGATAATAATGTCCCTGGGCTAAGCGCATGAGGCGCCCTCACTGGTAACGGACGTTAGCGGGTACTGGCATCCATTGCACCTTTGGCTTCCGCCGTCTGGAGGGTCAGGATGGGTATTGCACGGAGCATCCCCGATAGCCTGCGACTGAGATGCCTCGTCACTTCCTAAGAACCGTGAATGGAACGGTACAATGATTTGTTTCGGCAGAGCGTTCCTCCGGTAAAGAGCAGACAAGGGATTGATTTACCCTCGGAAAGAAACACAGCAAGAGGCATAGAAACGCACACACGCAGCAAATGTAGACATCCGAATTCGATCACAAACTGGCGCACCCGGCCAATGAGAAGCTCACTGGGCTTGTAACTTACCGGGGTTGGAACTCACTTATCTTATCAACGGATTTGCGCGCGTGCAAATGCGGTACCTGAGTACGCAGCTGCGCACGTCTTAACACGTTGACACGTCCGGGGAAGTTGAAGCCAGCCCAGCGAACCCGGCCAGACCGTATGCCGGACTTATTAGTGTTATATCGCCATACGTACCACGCTGGCTTTACCACCCACCTTGCCTCTCTCTCTCTTTTTATTTTAGAAAAAGGAAAAGCTGCCCACCCCCCTCCACGATTGCGTACCCGGGTTGCTCGCCCTTCCGTGCGCCGTCTGCGCCCGTTCATTGTGTCCCGTCGTCGCCTCGTGCGTGCAAAAACCCACCGGGGGAGCGACAGCGCCCATCATGATGCTACATGGGGCCGCCTGGCTGCTGGTGCTGTTCGCGCTGGTCCAGGTCGCGCTCTGCGCCGAGGACTACTACAAGGTTCTGGGCCTGAACAAGCAGGCCAACGACAAGCAAATCAAGTCGGCCTACCGACAGCTCAGCAAGAAATTCCACCCGGACAAGAATCCGTACGTCCAAACCCCATCCTGGGACGCAACCCGCCGTCGGATGCGCCACAAAAACGCATCGTTGTGCTAACGAGAGGTCTTGCTCGCAGTGGCGATGACACGGCACACGAGCGGTTCGTCGAGGTGGCCGAGGCCTACGAAGTGCTGATCGACGCCGAGTCGCGTCGCGTCTACGACCAGTACGGCCACGAAGGCCTGAAGCAGCGGCAGCAGGGCGGCGGCGGCGGCGGCCACGATGCCTTCGACCTCTTCAGCCGCTTCTTCGGCGGCGGCGGCCATTACCAGCGCGGGCAGCCGCGCGGGCACAATGTCGAGCTCAAGCTCGGCGTTTCGCTGCGCGACTTCTACAACGGCCGCGACACCGAGTTCCAGTGGGACAAGCAGCAGATCTGTGAGGAGTGCGACGGCAGCGGCTCCGCCGACGGCGTCGTCGACACGTGTCCGCACTGCGGCGGCCACGGCGTCCGCATCCTTAAGCACCAGCTCGCGCCCGGCATGTTCCAGCAGGTCCAGACCCAGTGCGACGCCTGCGGCGGTCGCGGCAAGACCATCAAGCACAAGTGCCCCGTCTGCCAGGGCAACCGTGTCGTGCGCAAGCCCACGACGGTGTCGGTCAAGATCGAACGCGGCGCCGCCCGTGACACGCGCCTCGTCTACGAGAACGAGGCCGACGCGAGCCCCGACTACGTGGCCGGCGACCTCATCGTCCTCCTGACGGAGAAGGAGCCCGACCTCGAGCTCGACAACCCCGAGCACGTCGACGGTGTCTTCTTCCGCCGCAAGGGCAACGACCTGTTCTGGCGCGAGCTCCTCTCGCTCCGCGAGGCCTGGATGGGCGACTGGACGCGCAACCTGACGCACCTTGACGGCCACGTCGTGCGCCTCGGTCGCGAGCGCGGCCACGTCGTGCAGCCGGGCCACGTTGACACCCTCGAGGGCGAGGGCATGCCCATCTGGCACGAGGACGGCGACTCGGTCTACCACGAGACCCAGTACGGCAAGCTCTACGTCGAGTACGCCGTCGTGCTGCCCGACCAGCTCGAGAGCGGCATGGAGAAGGAGTTCTGGGCCCTCTGGCAAAAGTGGCGCGGCAAGATCGGCGTCGACCTGCACAAGGACAGCGGCCGGCCCGAGAAGCCGATACCAGACCCGGGCCAGGAGGTGCCGCGCGACGAACTATAGATAAACACTTGGTATCTGCGTTTGCTTAATACAGGAAAGAAGAAGAGTCCAGACTCGGGCCAAGTCTTGCACAGGGGTTACGAATGGCTTCCTGTGCCGTCCTCAACATGTTCGCAACATTATTATAGCCACCCGTGGCATATGTCATCCCTGTCTGCCGGCTTAGATCCCCCTCGCCCCTCCCATCATAACGTTGCCTGCCCATGGACTCGGGCAGCTAGCCGGCCGAATTCCGCAGCTTTCTACCGTGTAATCACAACCTTGACTCTCACGTCCGCAGGCCTGAGGGCTGCTTTTCTGGCAATGGCCTCCATACAAACCTCAAGCAGCGGCCCTAAGGGCTGACTGATCTCACGTGCTACGATCTCAAGACGAAACAACCAAAGCGAGATTTACGCGGGCGGGAGGTGCACAGAAGCGGTCCGAAGATGCGAAACGTGCAAGAACCTTCAAGTTCACTCGCACTTTTGCTCCTCGGTGATGCGTTCACCCAGCATCACAACAGCCGGCCCCCATTAGCGGGGGTTTGGACACCCCGCCCGCGGGGCCAACCACGTACTACGTCTAACATGGCGCCCCACGGCGGCTCTACTCTATGAAAGGCCTTCGCCCCTGGGTTCATCGTGTCGGCGTGCACGAGGGCTCGTCCGGAGGCACGCCGGGCAGGATGGCCGGGTAGGCGCCGCCGAGCGAAGCGATAAACTCGGCGTAGGTGGTACCGAGGTCGTCGCGCACGCAAATGCGCTTGGGGCCGGCGTTCCACATGGCCGTCTCGCAGGTGGGCCCCGGGGTCAGGTCCTCGAGACCCGCGCCCGCGAGAACGACGCGGCCGCCGCGCAGGACCAGCTCGACCCGTTCCCCGGGGGCGTAGGCGGCCGTGGCAAAGGGGTCGGCGGCGGCGGCCCGTCCGCCAAAGACGACGACGTCGGCCAGCTTACCGGGCGCGAGCGAGCCGATGTGTGCCTCGAAGCCGGCGGCCCGGGCGGCGTTGATGGTCATCATCTCCCAGATGGTCTTGGGGTTGAGGCGGACGCCGTGGCTCGCCTCCATGACCGACGCGGCGCAGACGGCCTCGCGGGCCATGGTGGCGGAGCCCGAGGGCAGCCAGTCCGTCCCCAGCGCGACATTGATACCGGCCTCGAGGAGATAGGAGATGTTCATGGTAGCGCCGTAGAGGAACACGTTGCTCCTCGGCGACCAGACCACGTGGGCACCCCGGGCCGCGACGAGGTCGAAGTCGGCTTTCGTAAGCCCCAGGGCATGCACGAGCGCCACGTTGGAGGCGACGATATCGGCGCTCATGCCGCCGCCGCCCGCCATGGGGGTGCGATCAAAGGTCTCGCTGGACAGGCAGGCGAACTCGTTGGCGGCCTCGGCATCGAGGCCCTCGCCCACATGCGCCATGTACCGGTAGAGCTTGCCGGCCCTCTCCTGGTCGATAGCGGCGGGCCCGTAGTCGCAGTCGCCGAGGCGCGTGATGCCGCGGGCGTCGTCCAGGGGGAAGACATCCCAGCTGGCAACGGGAGCGACCAGGCGGTCCTCGAGCCCGGCGACGTAGTCGAGGTTCCGGACGAGCCCGGGGGCCATGGCGCCGCCCACGATGGCCGTGGTGCCCGACAGGAGGTGCCGCAGTTCGCCCAGGCGTGCCGCGTCCAGGCGCGAGCCATTGATCCGCACCGGGCGCATGGCGTGGTTGCGCATGCCCAGGCGCCAGTCGTGGCGGTGGTCACACCGGACCCCCGCGTCCGCGTAGGGACTGAAGGTGCCGTACTCGATGTGTTCATGTGGGTTGACGAAGCCGGGTGAGATGACGGCCTCGGCGCACACGACAGCGGTGGCATCCCGGGCGGCGGGCTCGAGGTCACACCCCCTGCCCACGCAGACGATGCGGGCGCCCTCGATCAGGATGGCGCCGCCATCCAGGGCGCCATCGGGCGTCAGGAGAGTTCCCGCGAGGAGGATGGCACGCGAACTGCCCCTCTTGGTGACGCGACACGACGTCGGTGGAGAGCTGGTGTTGGGACAGGCGGCCCAGGCCAGCAGCGATGCCAAGGCCGTGCGACTGACGATGTGAACGGGGAGGGGCAGTGACAACGGGGGCAGCCAGAGTGTAAGGGGCAGCTGGGCCCCCAGCGCGACGAGGACGGCGCATACCAGATGCATGGGTCGGCCAGGCTGGTGATGGTGCTGCTGCTGCTGCAAACTTGGTGATGGGCGGTTGAGCGTGGCAGGGATGAGCCGGCTGATCGCAGGCGGGACGCTGATCGGCGTATGACGGATGCCCAGTCAGAACCTAGTAAAGCTCGCAAGACGTTACCCGCCGCGATGCTCTTTGGGACGCTACCGCGGCGTGGTGTTCAGTGGCGTGCGTGTATGTGTGTGACACTGCCGTGTCTGTTATGCGTCTGTTTGTTCCTCGGCTGTTTCGCGGCCCGTCTGGCTGCTGCACCCTGCACCCGCGGTGGCTGGCGGGATAAGCGGCGGGATACACGTACACTGTAATTACTCCGTTACCTACGGCACGCCTACCCAGGATACCTACCTACCTAGGTAGGCGTGTGCTGTGCAGTACTCCGCAACTTACACGCAATATGGAAGGAGGCGCACTCGCATACTCACTCCCCTTGGGCCGGGAAGCACGCAAACGTTAATCCAACGCAGCCTGACGTATGGATGCGCACAACACGCATCACTCCACCAACCCCCCTCTTCCCGTATTCATCCGCTCCATTCCTCCGATAGAGGACCAGAGATTTCCCACACTGCCCGGCGGGTTCTTGACCACTCGATCGGTATCTGCAGACGTGGCAGCCAGACCCTTGACGCGGGCGACACATGGCACCTCGTCAGGTGTTGATACCGACACCGACACCAACGCCAGCGCACCTTCGGAGCTACTACCGGCCGAGTTCGGCGGTGCGCACGGTCGGGGACGCCTCCCCGTGTAGGCGCCCCGGCTCCCGCGGACACATGCTGACCTCGTAGACAGCTCGGCGGTCAACCAATGCACCCATAATCAAAGCAGCACCAACACCGGCGCCATGGGCATCCGTAATGAAGGGCCCCATCAGCCGAGGGCGAAGCTTTCCATGTGGTGGCTCTGCGTGCGCAGCGACACCTGGCGTTTCGTAACACTTACCCACCGCCAGTGTTTATTTGGCGTGCCTCCCTCCCCGTGGGATCCGCCGCCCGGTCGGCCCGTGTCCTTGTACAAGCTCAGATACACGAGCAACATCCCGAACCCCGTAGTGCCCGCCTCTGAGCATCAGCCTCGCAGCAAGGGCACAGCCAGTCGCCGAACCCGATGCCACCGAGAACTGCTTCGTCTTCGAGGTCATGTGGCAGCCGGACCGGCCGCCGACCAGGCCAGTCCTCATCACCCTTTTCCCCTTCTCCCCTGTTTGCCCCCCCCTGAGCTGCATCTCCGGGCCGCTCGGCGTACACCCAACCTCCCGGTGGTCGCCGTTTGGCGATAGGGTCTGGGCCTGGTCGAGAACACACCATGGTGGATGGCACCTAACTTGGCGACGCCGCCCCTGCTGTTTTCCCCGCGGAGAACAAAAGGGCGCAGCCGTAGCCCAGAGGCCTGCCCAGACGACCGCAGCGTTTTGAATGTCTGCTAATGTGCAGAGCGCGTATCAAGGGGCAGAGCGGCACAGCGAGAAGACAGCGGTTTCCCTGAAAGCCACCTTGGTCCCCCATCCTTGCTAGTGAACGGGACAAAGACGGAGGGAAAAACAGGACCAGAGAGAGAGAGAGAAAGAGAAAGAGAGAGAGAGAGTGTGTGTGTGGAAAAGGAACCCAGGACTCCATCTTCAGACCGCCATCCCGGCTACCTCGTCCTCGCAGGGCTCTTATCTGTTGCGCCAAGTTTCTCGCCGCCGACCCCTTCCCCCTTCCGTCCTCCTCACCTGAGCTGCTAGGCTTGGAGACCACGTTGTCGGCATCCACGATAGGAGGGCCCGACCTTCACCCAAACTACGGCTTAGCGGTACTGGTGTAGAGGGCCATCAGCCTTCGGAAGGAGGGCTTTCCCTGTCCTCCCCCTACTCAAAAGAGGCAGTAGTAGCAGGCAACAGGGGACCCTGCTCGCTGGTCAGTGAACGGCGCACCTCCCCAGTTCAGATGGGACGCTGGGGGGGAGGTTTGCTGCTGCTGTCGCTATTGTTAACCGACGCAGTCGGGCGAAACCAGCCTCGTACTTCGTCGTCCTCGTCGTCGCATGGGCTAGGCACATGACCTGTCTGCTTCCCGCCGGCGCCTGCCCTGCCTGCCCTGCCTGCCTGCCTGCCTGCCGTCGAGGCCGTTGTAACAGGGCTTGGGAGGAAACGGAACTTTAAAAGCAGGATGGACGGCCTCCGATTGGAAAATACGCCGTCAGGGTCTTCCTCGACCCAGCCACCCACCCCACGAACGTCATCGTATGGCCAGACCTGTCCGAGAGGGAAGAGAACAGCAACGGGGGTTCTCTACCCTTGTTTCAGATGCAGGAGGACTCGCGCGTTCGCTTCGCGCTGGGTGTACAAGCACAGCTGGCTGTCGCAAGTCACGCCTGAGCCACAAGGCGCTCTTGGACAGCCCGCGTGTGCCTGCTTTATTAGTATGTATCTGTGTGTGCGTGCGTGCGTCACAAACGCACGGCCGGGGCGCCCCCCCCCCCCCCCCCCCCCCCCCCCCACAGTCCCGACAGAACGGCGGACGACCCAGTGCCGCCCCGGGGGGAGCCACCATGCTCAACAGCGTTCCACCCATCCAGGGAGTAAGAGTGAGATTGACGGGGTTCCGGGAACTTGCAGCCCGGATGAAGAGAGGCCGAAAGAGGGAGAGAAAGTGCGTGCGTGTGTGTGGAAGAGGATCGGCCCCTTGTCCAACGTATACGGCGGAACAGGGGGCTGCCTCGTAACGTCCAGCGGGCGGATAGATTACGTATCCATAGTATGACATTACCTATGTAGCTATTTTACCCACTTCACGGGCTCACGGGATAGCCTCATCAGTCGCGCCCAGTCTAAGCTACCAGGGCAACTGGGCCGGGGGGGGGGGCCAGGAAGCTTGCCGGCCGCATTCGGCTACCGACGAGTGGGCGCGACCCTCTTCCTCGCATGCATGGCCTGTTTCTGCTCCCCCTTCTGCCGGCTCCATACCTACTGGGTCCCGTAGTCTCAAAAACAGATGATACTGATCGAGCCTTGCCTTGCGCCCCTCTCTCTTTCTGTCTCTCTCCCCTTGTGCGGAGTAGGCTGTTTGTAGGTTCGGAACCAGCCTGGACCCCCCCCCCTCCCGGGGGGGCATGGCCTGCCAAGACCATGGCCGTTCAGGTACGGGCGTGACGGGGCCAAGACAAGAAAGGCTGCCATGACCACCAAAAAGAGGCCGAATAAGGCGCGGGAAAAAAGGGATGCTGCTCCGAGACCCATCACGGGCGGAAAAGAACACGGCAGGTTTGAGCGCAATATACACACATGTATGCACGTAGGGCTAATGGGTAAGGGTTGCCCCGGCAAAGAGGAGGGGGGACGGGCCCGGCCGGCAAGGTGTGCCAAAGAGGCGTAAAGGTTGGCGGGAAGGAAAACCTTTTTGGAACGAAGGGGGCTCGCCCGCGCAGACTGCAGATCTTACGTGTCTCAATCCGAAGAGATTGTCGTTTCCGTCGTTTGTTTCTTGGAAGTATACGTCTTCACTTGTCGTCGTCGCCGTCACCGCGGCCGCCGCGCTACTCCATGTTGATCCTCCGCAGGTTTCATGTGACTACGGGGCCGAATCGGCGGAGCCCCTGGCCGTACCGGGCGGCGACTGGTCTTGGCCCGTTGGAAGCGCCGGCGTCCAAGCGCACTGGAGGGGAAATGGCGCGTCCCGGGTGGCCGTGGGCCAACGCGATGTAGGCAAATCGTTCCCTTCCTAGCTATCTGGCCCTCTGCCGATCATCGTACCTCGCTTGGCGTTCTGTTCTACGTGGCCGTCTGCGCGAGCCGTCACAGCCAAGGTTGCCATCACCATCACTGGTGAGCGGTGCGGAAGTTTGCGACGGCCTGTCCGCGCACCTGTGCGGAGTCGTGCGGAGTTGCGCCCGCCGCCGAAGAGCCGGGGGCGGGCTCGCGGCCGAGCAAGGGAGAAAGAAGAAGGAGCAACAGAAGGGACGAAATGACGCAAGGACGAAGGGTTCGGGGAGTCGTGTTCGTCAGGGGTACGCAGATGGGCAGACAACCTTTGTGCGATGAAGGCTCAAGCCCGAATGAGATCATATGAGCCGACCGTTACGCAAACAGCGGGGGAGGGGAATGAGGCGCATACGGGGCGAGGGCTGAGCTTCAGTCGAGGCATCTTGGAGCTAACAAAGCATACTAAGTTGCTAGCCGGCTAGTGAAGGAGAAGCTGGGTGGTGCTATCTGAGCTGATCCGACTGTAGATCTCGTGTGGGAGTGACATTGATCGCCGCTCAGCTGCAGCGCGTCGGGGCGGATCAGCAGGCTTGATGCAAACGGGCGAACGCGTGATGCCGTGGTTCGTGGTTCCCGACCCCGAACGCCGAACCGAACAGGCAGGATCCGCGGGCCCAAGAAGAAGGGAAGGGAAAAGAAAACACGACGAAGTAGCAGCAGCAGCAGCAGCAGCGAAGCGGCGAAGCTCCGAAGAAGACGCGGCTGTCACCGTTGCGTGTGTGTGAAACCTCTCTCTGGACGCACCCCCCGGTGGGCTCGATACGCCCGTCTCCCATGGCGATGGAGGGGATACAAGCAGGTACATGACCCGGCAGCTCGCGGCCGTCATGAGGGTACCTGAAGGAACATGCGGCACCTGGCTCGAACCCTATCCCGTCTCGCGCAGGCAGCGAGCGGGCGGCCTGACCAATGGTGCCATGGTGGCGTTAAGGCACAACCAACCGTCACACGCCCCCGCCCTCCCTCCATGGGCGCGAATGCGGTTCCCCTGCTCGCCTTCCAGAAGGCTTCGACGACGGCACCGTCGCCGCGCTAGGCAGGCACGACGGGCATCGGGCCAGGATGGGCAGGATGGCAGGCAGATGGATGGTCGGGTCGGGGGTGGGGGGGGGGGGGGCACGGGTGGGCATCAATGTTGCTTCTGGCCGTGATGGCTGCACGACGCGCCGTGGCTCGCCAGATACCATGTGCCGGAGCTGCAAACACGCACCCCCATGACTCGGCATAGAGTTTATGGCGTGGGCCAAGCGACTTAGCAACGCGCTAGAAGGTTTCCAGAAGATTTCGAGAATGCCATTCGGCCAGCCATGCAGAAGCGAAGGGGCGGTGGCAGGCTTCACGTTGTTTCGGCTGGTGCCACCGCCCGGGAGGGGGGAGGGTTGTGGTCACCTATGCGAGATGGGCGCGCGGGTGAAGATCGCAAGAAAGAGGCGGGGGGCAAGGCGAGGGGGGCCGAGAAGGGGCGACGTTTGGGCGGCGGCCTGGCGGGCTCATTTGGCGGCCTGGTAGCCCCCCCAAAAAAGGCGCACCACTTTGGACGATCAGCCGGCGGTAGTTCCAATGGCCGGGCAATAACGGAGCGAAGTCTAAAGTTGTTGCAGCGCCGAACTGCAAACAGACGAAGCCCCCGGCGGGTGCTGGAGGAGCCTCAAGCCCGTCCGGCACAAGCTGCGCCATCGGCGCCGTCTGAACGGTGGGGCGGCTGGTCGTCCGCGAGCCCGCCTGGAATGGAGTCCACAGACGATGCGGCCCCGGCTTGGCAACGGTCGCTCAGGCTACGGGCGAGACAGCAGCCGAAAGGACGAGACGGTGGAGGTGGAGGTGGAGGAGGAGGTGGAGGGAGATGGAGAGTGGCGGCCGTTGGGGTCGAACCGGCGATGGCAACGGCGAGGGCGACGGTGACGGCGACCGCGACGAAAGACGACGATGACGCCGACGATGGCGACGACGACGACGAACAGTGACGGTGACCGCTACTACCCAAACCAATACCAGCACCACCCGATATCCAACGACGACGACAAATGCACGCGACGACGACGCGACGTTGGCAGCCGCCCCCCCTTCAAAGATTGTAGCATCCCTGTCGGACCAATCCCCATGGACGGGATTCCCACCCGCTGCACACGGTATCGAGCCCGTCGCACCCACACTGTTTGGCGCTAATTGGCAACGGGCAAAGACGAAAAAGGGCCGTGTGCCTTTGCGCGTCGGGGTTCGCAGATAGAAGTAAAGTACTTGTGCTGGGTAGGTGCAAGTGGCTATCGGGGGGAGAAGGGAAAAGTCCGGGAAGGAGGGATGTTGAATTAAGTTTGATGACAGCGATCCTGCCCAACGAACAGGGGCAAATCTCGATGGGCGCAGATTCTCCCGTGTGCCTTACTGCGTTAGAGTTCCTGGTCCGCGTCACCGTGCAGCACATCCCCCCTCCGCAATTCGTTCCGCCTCGCCGTGGATGGTCCTTGGGGTGACATGGTGTGCTGTGTCATGTGGGGGGGAGGAAGGAGGGCCAGCACTACCTAGCCTGGTGAACCTGGTGCATACCTACTTACCTACATAGCCCCGGTAACCTTTTACCTAGGTACGGACCGTTTGCGGGCCCTGACCATCCTGACCATCCATCCTGACCACCCCATGGATGATGGACAACCATGGCCATGTTGGGTACTTTTCGCCTAGACAGCCATTGTTGAAAGGGTCAAAACGACCCAGCGTTTCGTTGCGTGATCGTCGCTGTCGCCGTCGTCGCGTGGGACTGCCGCCTATCTGTGGCTGACCCCCCCCTCGAATAGGCTGACCGCCCGGCTTGCTTCGTTACTGGCTGCCGCTCGTCGTATCGTCCCGCCGGCCTTTCCTTCCTCTCGGTATCCCCACGGAATCCCCCAGTCCTTATCTTCCCATTCTCGTATACCGGACCCGTTTGTATCTCGTCTGCCCACCCGTCTGCCTGCCTGCTGGCCCTGCCTGTTATAGGCGCACGGCCACAGGCATATCTGCGCACGTGCGTCTGCTCGGCCTCGTTGGCGTCGGGCGCGTATGAGGGCTGCATCGGGGCCACCCTGCATCTCACCGCTCGGCTCCGCTGGGGGGGGAGCGGGGAGGAAAGGGAGAGGGCACCGGCTGTGATGGCCTCTCGCCGCGAGCCCGTTATACCCTCATGACTAAGAGAAACGCGGCGATTCAACGTGCTCCGTTAGCATACCGGGGTCGTCGCGGTCACTTTGGCCTGCTCCGACTTGATCGTCCAACCTTATCCGGTCCCCCTGCTGTGTCTAGATTGCAAATGCGGTACTTTTCTCGCCCTGGGAACGTGCCTGCGTGCGTAAGCTGGTTGCCGACTCGGCCAACGCCAATCCTCGCCAGTCAAAACGAGACCGGGAGCATTGGTGGGGAGACAAGCCGGCCCCCGTTCGTCCAGCAGTTCTCTCCTTTTGCCCTAAGAGAGAGCCCCTGTACAATGGCTCCGTACGAATAGGCGCGGGCAGCTTCGGAGGGGAATAGTGGCCATGACCCTGCATGGAAACCTGGCACCATGTGAGGAGGATACACACTGTCCTTCCTCCTTCCTGCTTGGCGATTGCTCGCCCTGTGACCTCACCCAGCCGCCCATCCCATCGCAGGTCAAAGCAAACTCAGCCCACCCACAAGCCTGCCCAGTTGCATTGCCGGGCTTACATATAGCATGGTGCGTAGCGGGCGCGCGGCTTCGCTGGCTGGCTGCTAGGTTCGTATACTCGCAGGCGATGCACCGTGCCAACAAGACAAGGTATGCCCGGCCAGCATGAACTCGTCGTGGTTGGCTCTTTACATCCTACATCGTAGCATCGGAACAAGACACTTCATTCCAATACGCCACGTGTACGGCATCGTCCGTCCATGGACTGTTGAGAAGGGGGGGGGGTGAGGAAAAGAGAGAGAGAGAGAGATAGAGAAAGAGGGCTGGGCGGCGCTGCCTGCGTTTCAACCTCTCCCCGATACGCAACGCGTACAGTGGTCGCGGGAATCTCGTCGGGGTTACTAAATGCGGCAGTGCCGACGATCATGTGCCCAGACATGCCCTGTATATACTTACCATACGGCTGGAGAGTTGGCATACGACATAGTGGTGGTGGCCCGTTGTAGTCATAATGACCCAGGACCGCTTGTGGCCACGGGTCAGGGGTGGCCCTTGCAAGAGAGGGCGCCCCCTAGCAGGGCGACAGGGGTGCAAACTCTATTCCATGCCGTGTGCATGCCACTGGCAGAGGCCGGCGACTTGTCCGACTGGGCATTCCGATGGGCATTCCGATATGGCATAGTATCGGGGGCCGCCTGTACAGGCTTGCTCTGCTTGGCCTGCTTCTGGTACGGCGGTAGGACGTAGAGGGTGAGAGAGGAAGAGAGAGAAAGAGAAAGAGAAAGAAACAATGAAAAAACCGAGAGACGGCCATTCTTGATCAGCCAGGGGCTAGCTAAACCCACGCAAATCCTCACCTTGACATAGAACGCCGCGTCCGAGTCGGGAGACGGTTGCGAAAGGCAGGGCCCGACGACGACGCCGCACAGCAGGCGCCAAAGGCAAAATCAATAACTACTCGACGGGCCGGCGGTGGTGGTTGTAATGGTGGTGGTTGCAATGGTGGTGGTGGTGATTGTGGTGCTCGTCGGGCACAAAGCCGACAACTGGCGGTCGGAATCGAGTCCGCCTCCGACACGGTGAAAGCGAAGTGTCGGCCCAAGAGGGACACGTGCAGCTGTCGGCGACGGTGGCTTGCCCAAACCGTGCCGAACCCTGCGACAGTGTGGTAGCCTCCGCCGTCCCAGGAGTTGGAGCGACGCGGGAGCGACGAAGCCGGACGAGCAGCAGGGCCAACAATCCAACAGGGCCAACAGGGCCACCAGGGCCAGCAGCGGTCGACTTGACTGCGTCCAATCCTTGCTGCATATCCTCGCAGGCCGGCGCTGCGTCTCGTCCGTTCGAGACGCAGCCAGGCTCGCCAGGCAGGCTAGAAAGAAACAAAGTCGAGCCGGTGTCGGGCGCCGGCACCCTGCCATCGGGCGGCACCCCGTCTCAATATTGCCGCTGGGGTCGCGGCAGGCAAGTCGAGGCCGGGGGCCAGGGGGGTGAATGGGACGGGTGATAGCGTTATCTGGTGATGGACAACGACAGGCGAGGAAGAAGTAGAGAGGCAGAGAGACTGGGGGGGGGGAGGGCTCGGATGGCAAAAGCAAGCAAAGCCACGGCGGCGGGAGGAGAAAAAGCCCCTGCGAGAGCCGCCTCGATCGGGGTTGTCTCGTCCGTGCCCCCTGTGCCCATGCCCAAAACCCGAGCGCACGGGATACCTCTCTTGTCCAGGGCCGTCTGAAATTGGCATAGACGACGTGCCGCGCAGAAGTGTTAGATGCAATGAGCGCCTGCTGGCACCTTCACCCCTCCCTTCCCTCGCCCCAGTCACTCCATACCTCCTACACGTACGTGCCGTGCACTCATTTATTTTTAAGTCCTCTTTTTGCGTCCCTCGGCCGGCGCGCGCGCGCGCAGGGGTGGCATCGACCGCCGCCCGGTCGTGGGTTCGCAAGGCGCCCAAGAAAGGGCACTTATTTTCATCGTTGCTTTTACGGCACTACCGGAGACGGCGGTGGAAGGCTTCTAGAAGCACAAGAGGGCCTGAGGCCGGAGGCGCGGCGTTCGAGAGCGACCACCGTCAAACTCTAATAGCCCATAGCAGGTGGGCAGGTGCGGCCGGATGAGGCAAAGCAGGAACCTTTTTTTTCCCTCTTCTTTCCTTTTCTCTGTCTTTTCTTCTCGGGAAGGGTCTGGGATGCCGGACAGGCGGCAGGTCTCGGTACCACGCGTGCGTGCGTGCGTGCGTGCGTGCGTGTGACGCACAGCGCAGGTCAGGCTGCCAGGGCCCTACCCAATTGCCATGCCACTACCATCCCATCCTATCCCTTTCCGACTACACCCCCCCTCTACCCTCCCCTCCCCAGGCCAGAATACGTGCATGCATGGAAGGCCCTTAGTATGCACGACCAAGCCAGCGAGAGCCGGCGGCAGCGGCAGCGGCGACGGCGGCAGCAGCGGGCCATCCGCGGGAGCTTCAAACAGAGTTCAGAGTCAAATGGGGAAAAAGAGGCAGGGAAGGGAGGGATAGTCACGGTTTCATACCACAAACGTTCATCTGGCACACCCGTCCACCCCCCCCCTCTCTCTCTCTGCGATCCTGGTGGACAGGGCCCAATCCGTCACATTTGGGATCCCGTTAGGTGGGGAGGGGTGGCATGCATGGGATGATGGGGCAGGGCGGAATACTACCAGGGCTATCGCAGGCGGTCACAGGAAAGCCAACGCAGTCTGCCCGTGCGTGCGTGCGTGCGTGCGTGTGTTTGGTACGTGCATGCGTGGGTTTCGTAGATGTTCCCCGTAAGGAGAGGTATTCGTAAAATAAAAAGAGGGCCGGAGGGCGGGACGGGGTGCCTGGGCATTGAGGGAAAGGCTGGAGGACAGCCCCACGGGCAAGGCGGGAGCGTTGGGTACTATAGAGATTGAGATGGTATTTCCACACTCCCGCCATCGAAGGGGAGAGGAGAAAAAAAAAGACGGCACCCCGCTGCTAAGATCCCATGCATCTGGGAGGCGGCCACGAGTCCGGGAGCCCTGGTCGTCGGGATTGGGACCGCCCAAGGCGCTGAAGGAAATGGCCGCTCCGGGTACCAGGTTAACCAGGCCGCTCATGGCTGGCGCCCATTTTTTTGCTTTTACCTTTGGGCATATACCCGTCCGAGAAGGATGACGAAGGAGCCGAACCGTTCGTTGTCCGTATTCTCTCGGCCACGAGATGGACCTCGTGCTCATCATCAGGGCCGCTACAGCACGCCTGCCTCCCTACCTTTGTCTCTCACCCCCCCGGACCCAGACAAAACACGAACCCCAGGTCGTGTTTGTGCCGTCCTCTCCTCCCCTGGCCGAGGGGGACGGTCGGGCGAACGCGTATCGGACATGTCCGCGACTTGCCACTCCCGGAAGAAACAAAAGAAAAACAAAAGAATACAAAACACCCCATTGGAAGCCAATACGCCGACAGAAGGTGGTGTACACATGGACATGCCCGTGTCCGCCGTTCACCGCCTCATCCTCCGCGCCTCTCCATCTCTCACTTACACGCGCATAATTACACCCTCACATTCTCACACCCACACACACTCACTCTCGCCCTCTCTTGTCAGCTTCGTCCCTCGAATCCTCTGCCTCCTTCTGGCACGAGCGTCCGTGTGCGCTGGCCGGCCCCTGTATGTTCCCCCCTCGGTCCCATGTGGCCGGAGTCTCGTCCGTTACAATTGGGCCTGCCCATGGCCAGCAACGGGACCGCCTCCCCTCGTCTCCCCTCCCCACCCCTTCCTCTCCCACCCCCCCTTCGCTGGCCCATCTCTTTGTAGGTGTAGTCGGCCCCTGTTTTCCCTTTCCTCTTCCTGAGTGTTGTGGTCCCTTCCCACCCCCCGGCCGGAAGCGTGCCAAGGGTCGATCTTCCAAGGCCAATAATGATCGCCGGCAAGGAAGGCCCTGCCCAGCTAGCCCCGGAAGGGGTAGAGAGGAACCCCAAGCCCTGCCACAAAAAAAGGGCTCCATTCTTCAAAAACGGCTCTCGGGGGTTCTCTCTCTCGCCGGCTCGTCCTGTGGTTTAGCTTGGGGGGAGGGGAGGGGAGCTCCTCCTGGGCCCCTCCTGGGCCCCTCTCTTCGTAGTCGCAGCCCAGGTAAGGCAAAATAGGGTGGAGGTGCCGGGTGCATACGTAAAGCAGGGGACTCCACAACATGCTAATTGCGTTCCCGGGGGGAGGCCAGGGCAAGTCAGCCAGAGGGGGAAGAAAGAGAGAGAGCCCATGCCCCGGCCCCGGCCTGACGAGTTCCCTCCACCCCAAAGGGCCGTTACGGAAGAATCATACGAGAGCGTGCGTAGTTTTGTAGAAACGACACCGTCCCCCGTTTTGCCCACTGCGGTCTGCCCACTTGTCCACCACCACAGGGCTATGCCACCTAGTGAGTGGTAGTAAGGCCCCCCTTCCCCATAATAGACCTCTCTACTAATGCCCCGTCCCAGACGACTATGTGCCGCTGGAGCCGTTAGAGTATGCCTCGCAAACCGTAGCTACCCTGGCCGTCCTTGCTGTCCATATCTATTCCACCGCCGCTAATATTACCACCCTTGCGCGGCCGTAGTAGCAGTAGGAGCAGCAGGAGCAGCAGGAGCAGCAGGAGCAGCAGGAGCAGCAGGAGCAGCAGGAGCAGCAGGAGCAGCAGGAGCAGCAGGAGCAGCAGTAGTAGCAGCAGTAGCAGCAGTAGCAGTAGCAGCAGCAGTAGTAGCAGTAGTAGTAGGAGTAGTAGTAGCAGTAGTAGGAGTAGTAATAGTGGTGGTAATAGTAGCAGTAGTCGTCGTTCGTCATCGTCATTGCGGCCGCAACCCCATCATCATGTGGCTGCGCCTCTTGGCCGATCAGGCCGCCTTGGACTATTATTACCACGACTAGCAGGGCTGGACGGCGAGACAGGCCGGGAAAAAAGAAAAGATGGAGAGAAAGACGAACCCCCGACGGCGGCGGCAGTTCGCTCTGTCTGGCGTTGTTCGCGTTGGGCCCTCTCGCCTCGCTGATTGGCCGCGTCCCTGACCAGCCATTGGATGATGCCATTGTGGCCCAGTAGTAGTAGATCGCTCGACGACCTTTTTTTCGCGGGGACCTTTGTTAGGCCCTTTCTCTGTCTCTCTCACTCGCTCCCTCCCTCCCTCTCTCTCTCTCTCTCTCTCTCTCTCTCTCTCTCTCTCTCTGTCTATCTCTTTCTCTGTCCCTCCCCCCTCTCTCTCTCTTCCGAACACCCCCCGAGCGGAATCCCGCCCAATGGATCTATGAATCTCCCTTTCGTCTCCATCCCCATCCGGCTTCCTAGCGTCAGCACATCGTCCACCCATCCATTCCCCGGGGGGTGTGGAACCTCGAGACGAGGCCACGAATTTGCAACTAGGCAATTAACGGGCTGGTCGCTACTCTGTTAGTGCCTGCCAGGGTCGCCCGGAGCAGAAGAAGGAGAGGGTGTGGGGGCCCTATCCAATCCGTACAGTAGTTTATCGTCCTTGGCTCGTTCGCCTGGCCAATCGTACCGGGGAAGGGGGGCAAGCAAGTCTGAGGTTTTCCTCGGTGTTCCCTCCAAACCTCCCCCCCCCCTCTCACTCTCTCCCCCTGTCTCTCTACGTGTGTGTGTGTAGGTGTGTAGGTGTATAGATGTGTGTGTCTGCGTGTATGTGCGTGTATGCGCGTACGTGCTTGGGTGCGAGTGTGTCTATCATGTTTACGTAGCGCCCGACGACTACTACCGCTCGACACAATCGAATACCACCTACATGCTTGCTACTGTACGCGCCACTCGTATGTTCTCACGCCCCGGCTGGGCTACGTACCTATGTAGATCGGGGTATATACTGCTGAACTGCCTAGCTGGACCTCCCGGAGTTCTCTATTCGAAGATTTGCCCAAAAAGCCACTGCCAGGGCGTGCAGACGGAAAGAGAAGGAAAAAAAAATTGGCCCGTCGTCGCTGCAGCCGCTTGCAGGGTCCGTGGCAGCGGATCCAATCATCGGTCCCGCCCGGTTTGGCTGCTACCCGTATATCTCACCTTCGGGATGCTTGTATAGCGCTGTCCACATGGGCTGAAACTCGGGGCTCCTCGGCCGCCCTGTCAGGTTCGATCCCAGTAGCCTGTCCACGCACGTTCTCTCCCTCTCTCCCTCTGTCTCCGTCGCTCCCTCTCTTTCTCGTCTCTGCCCCTTCCCCCTCTCACACAGGCGCCGGTACCTGGTTCTTCTGGCCCGTTCCCACGCGTCTCGCCCTGCCCGGCTCCACGGCAGGGCGGGTTCCGTCTGGTACGTTTCCGATGGCGGCATCTGGGCCGGCGTCTCAGCGTAGGTGAGCCAACGCGGAGAAATTTTGCCCAAGGTCGCATGGTCAGACCCGGAGGGGGTGGGGAGAGGGGACATAGTACCGCAGCAGCAACGCGCGGCTCGTCGGATTGGTTACGGATGGATGCTCGGATCGTTGTCGCGGTGGATCCCGAGGTCATCGAGACTCGGCACGGTATAGTCCGTCCTAGGCCGTCTGGCAACCCCCTTCAGAGTAATAGTACATGGTACATACAGGCATTCGACGCTTGCATCCAGCCGTATGGACCGGCCGGGGGTTGGGAGGAGTACGGGCAAATGCGGCAGGCCGATGCGTGGCGACTTGTACTTTGTATTCTGATGAAGTGCCGGACCAAGATTGGAGCATGGAGGCCTGGCTGTTGAGGGCCCTTTCTCTATTGATGATTTGTTCGTATACCCATACCCATACAGGCAGCGTGCGCCCAATGCAGCGCTTGAGCCTTTTTGTGGTCCCGTGATCCCGTGAAACCGAAGAGGAAACGACAAACCGAAAAAAGCAGAGGGGAAAAAAAAAACACATTTGCCTGCCTCCCACCCCTCCCCCGCTGCCACCCCCACTCGCGAGGAACGAAACCTAGTAAACATGTAGAGCGAGAAAAGCAGCAGCAGCAGCCAACTCCAGAATACCCCGTGGTATCAAAATGCCCAAGGCCAGCGCCTGTTCCAATGATGTCCCCGGACAAAAGCCATGCCATGCGTGGCTGCCATCCATTCCCAAATCAGCCGTTTCCCAAAAGTGAGCATGAAAACAAAAATCCAACCAAAAAAAAGACACAGTAGTATCCCCATAGCGCCCCACGCCGCCGCATGGCGGACTTAGTAGTCGTAGCTCTCGAAAGCGACGACGCCCGCGAGCTCCGGGTAACGCCTGAAGAAATCCTCCCCTAGTGACCACCGCCGGGGGTCGAGTACATGGTGAATAAAAGAGTCGGTGAGACGCAGCGCGCCCGTGGCGTCGTCGCGGTGAAATGCCTCGGATGGCCCGCCATGCCAATGCGGCAAACGTAAGTTTATACAGTAGAAGTGGAGGAACTCCTCGGTGGCGTATGCGTCCGCCTTCTGCAGGATGACCTCGCGTAGCCGGCCCCAGAGCACGAAATCGACCCATTGGCTGTGCGCGACGGCCTGCTGGCAGGGGCGCGGTGCCAGCGCCCCCAGCCCGGCATATGTCTCTGGTGTCGGGTGGATCAGCCAAGCCACCAGTCGCTGGCAAAGGACGAAGCAGCCAACCCGCTCGAGCGTCCTGTGCATCTTCTGCTTGTCGAAATAGGCAGCGAGGAGTTCGACGAGGGGGTGGGAAGGGGCCGGCGACGCCGGCGAGGACAACGAGGAAGAGTCCGACGTGCCGCCGTGGGTAGGAGGGTGAGGATTGCGGTGGTGGTGGTGCGGGTCGGTCGTGGTCATCCACGGTGGCGGGTCGACGACGAGAGGGCGAATGTTGGGGCAGGCGGGCCCAAAGACGATTTCGGGATGCGGCCGGCCGCCGGCCAGGCTGACGAGACGCCGGCAGTCGTGTATGTAGCCAACGAGGAGGGAATCGCCCGTCGTGTCGGGCGGTGCTACCAGCACGGGTACCTCCCAGTACCGCGCATTGCCATTGCCGCTCACAGGGCTTGGGAGCCTTGGTAGTACATGGGGTACATGTTCCAGGGCGGCGGCTGCTGGTATGTCTGCGGCATGGGGAGCACGCTGATTTGGGGGCACCCGAGATCTGACTTCGATTAGACCTTCAGCTCCACCATTCCCTCGCCGCCAAACACTCGACTTACCAGACTTGATGTCTTCGTAGCCCAGCTTGCCGCTGATGCACGACGCCGTTGGCGAGTTCATGCTCGACGAGAGGCCCGACCGGTCGAGTAATGACGCCGGCGCGCTCGTCGGGTAGTAGGCGCTGCCGAGGTCGTCCGTCGCGCCCGACGACGAGGGGCTGGACACGGTTGAGGGGACGGCGCACGACACGGTCGACGACCACGGCTCGCCCGAGCTGGTCATGTGGTCGTAGGACGGGATGTCGTGCATGCCCGGGTACTCGGACGAGCCCTGGGCCAGGGGGGAGGCTCGCGAGCCGGGGCTGTGGTAGGCTGCGCGACGTCTGTCGTCAGCCCGCGGCCAGCAGACCATGGCTGCCAGGGAAGGAGGCTTACCGGACTGGTGGTACATGCTGCGAGGGCCGCCGCTGGTGATGCCCATGCTCTCCCGCATCCGCTGCAGCTCGTCCTCGAGCGCCTTGTTCCTCCGTAGCAGGTTCCGGACCGTCTCGTCCCGGCTCTGGGAGCTCCGCAGCTCCTCGATCTCGCGCTCGAGGTTCTCGATGTGCTCCTTGGTGCGGGCCCGGATGGCCCGTTGGGCCTCCCGGTCGTTGGCACGCTTCCGGGCGAGCTGGGCCGGCGTGAGGGTAGAAACGCTTCGGGTGCCTGCCGTGGCCTGGTTAACATCCGGCGCTCGCCTTGGAGGGGGGAGGGGCGCCTGGCACCGCGGGCGACAGCCAGGACCGCCGCCACCATCACCACCGCCACCCCCGGCCGACTTACCCTTACGCTTGGAGGACTTGGTCGAGTCTACCGTGGACTTGGTCATCTTGCCTGGTGAACCGGAATTCGAGATGGGCGAAGTGCTTCGGGAAGGAAAAGTTGAGGTATCAGCCATGTCTGATAGGAGCAAGATGGGGCAGTTGAGATGATCGAGAACTCCAAGGGTCCTGAGCCAGGCGTCATGGCTGGACATTTATAAAGACATAGCTCACGTAGCAGGGTGTCATCCAAGGCAGGCCAGGGTTTGTTAGTGAGGATGGGTCTGCGCAGGGTGGGCTCGCACGCTCGCACTGGCAACGGGAGACTGTATCCACAGCTTCATCCAGTCTCTGTTCGGTCGTTAGGTCGTGTGGAATACAAGCCTCGGCGTACCTTCTCCCACCACGCCCCCGATCGAACACCTCAAGTCCTGACAGGTAGCTACCTACCCCGTACATACACCTACAGACGCAAACTAGACAAGCACGGCTGCATGATGAAGAGACTTGCTGCCACATGCCAGCAAGGGGGGGGTAAACAGCACCGGCGTCGACGCAATATGGGAGGGGGGTGTGGGTGGTCGAGTAAGTACACTCCGTACCGGACGGCCATCTCTGAACGTTGCGGCCGGCGAGACGATACGCGCTGGCCATACGGTGGGATACGGCGGCTGCTAGACCATCAGACGCTGCTCGGCTCCAAGGGCGTGTATACTGGTGGCGTGCCGGGTTGCGAGCGGTACCTAAGGCAACGTCCACGAACGGTGCCCTCCCCCTCCATCCCCCCCCCGTCCGGAAGCACGCTGCCTGCCCGCCCAGGTAGGCAGGCTGCCACTGGAAGTAGCCGCAGGTATCGCGAGCTCACGACGCTTTGGGGATCGTTCCAGACACGGCCGATGATGATGCGGCCAGCACGCGGCGCGCTGGCTTACACTGGCGTGAGGCAGGGAAGCGTCCTGGGGGGGGGGGGGGGGGGGGCAGCGTGGGCCGTGGCACGCTGGCTGCGAGAACCGGTTCCCCAGGCAAGCATGGCAGCCCCTGCGTGGCTTAGTCCCAGAACCCGTCGCCCTCGTCATGGCGAAGACCGGCAGGCCTAAGCACGGCGAGACAAAGTACCCGGACGTACTGGCGGCGCTGGGCCTCGCGGAGTCGTCTCCTCCCTGCCCTGACCCTGGGGGCGGGCGGGCTCTGGCTGATGCTCTGCTGGTTGCTCGCTGGTAGTCGACTGGCTGGCTTACTGGCCCGCTGGCCTGCCCCGGGGCCCCTCCCACCCTCCAGCGCGGAACCGTTCTGCTCGTCGATTGCTACGCAAGGCCTAGTAGCATAAAGCGGCTTGGCAGTTTCCGGGATGCAGTGTTGATTAGAGTTTGCGCTATTGTCCTTAGCAGCTGTTTTGGGACCCACGATGGACCCCCCTGAAGGAGTGGCGGGGGGTCTGGAAAGTGCCGAGGAGAGCAAATGCAGCACTCTGAGAGAGCGCCCAGCAGCCCTGGTCGCCATGGGTATGGATGCCATGGAATGGGTATTGCCATGGGTGTGTGGCATGGGTCCAACGCCGTGGCAGGGAAATGACACCTTCCGGGGCGAGGGTGAGCCGGGGTTTGGGTGGGCAGACTCCCTCAAGCCCCCCGTTTCTGGGAAGACGGAAACCCAACTCGGCCGAAAGAGGGACCTACCATCAGCAGCAAGAAGCAGCAGCAGCAGCAGCAGCAGCAGCAGCAGCAGCAGCAGCAGCAGCAGCAGCAGCAGCCGCTGCGCCGTAATGCGCAGACGGACAGCGAGCCAAGGCCATTGGAGCTGAACCTAAGTACACAGACGAGACGAGACAGACAGGCCGCTCGATAGGGCAACTTCCAGGCCGGCCGCCCCCCCCCCGGGCTGCCCGCCGTCCGCTCACTCATTCGCACTCACACACGCACGACAAAAGACGCAGGCTGCGCAGTAGCAGCAGCAGCAGCAACAGCAGCAGGCAGGGCCGCACGATGCGCTAGTCGGCTGGTTTGACGTCTGGTGGGTCCACCGGACCGCTGATGTCCGCGCCTCACCAGCGATGTGCTTCTTATCGCCCGTCTGTTGCGAACCAAGGAATACGCCGCCCCTCAACTGTAGTGCGATGGGGGTGGCGCCGACAATCGCGGGGTTTTCATCAACACCTTGCTTCTACGGAGGGTAAACGAACGGACTGTCGGGCTTGCAGGCGGACAGGTAGCCAGCTGGCTTTCTTCACTGTTCCATAGGTAGGGCCCATCGATTGCTCCGTCATGATGGAGACGAGGCCAGGCCCCCTCCCCCTTCCCCCCTTTCTCATCGGGAGTCCTATGACATAGTGAAATCAGTGCAATGGGCCAGTACGAAACCCGCGGTCAGATCGGACACGGAAGGCGCCTCACAGCCAGAGTGGAGTGCGCCGTTCATCCCGCCGTCCGTCCCCTGAAGGGACCCTGTTGCGATAACTATCATATGTACATGTGGTATGTCATGGCGTCCTGTAGGGATGGTCAGGTGCGCGAGGGCGACGCAGTTCTGATGAGATGTCTACTGCGCATTTTGTCTCGGGTCAGGCGCGCGCGACGGGAGCTTACTTAGCTGGGGCCAAGGAGGTTTGCGTCGTTGCTCCGTGCTGCCGATGCCGCAATGGCAAGAGTTTCGACCGGAATGCCATGCTGCTGAGAACAGCATAGTTCCAAACAAGTGCTGTTTAGGGTCATCAACACGCCAGTGCCCAAAGCCCGTCCCCGCGGTCGCTGCTGCACAGGGGGAAAACACAGTGCACTTCGTCGCCGCCGCCCTGGAAGGGGGCGAGAGGGGAAGGGGGGATCGAGCAGGTTGATGGCTGTTCGCCCACTCGACCCACCACTGCAGAGGCGCGCGCTGAAAGTTGAAACGGCACGTGGCGCTACGACGGCCATCTCGCCGTTGCCAGAGCGGTACGCAACAACAGAGTTCAAAGCGGCCATGTGTAAGGATGGCCTACGTCTGTTCCGCAAGTACGTAGTTCGTGGCGAACGCCCCCTCTTTCTAGTGCCGGCAGGTTCTTCTTCGCGTGTTCGAAACTGCTGCATAGAAAAACTTTATATTGGCGCCATCGTGACAACTAGGCAAAGGAAGTCTCTGCCGTCTACCACCCAGGTCGCTGCAATGCCGACAGTGTCTGAGGGTGCGCAACAGGCACGGCCTGCGTGAATCGAGATATCGGACGTGCTTACTCCGGAGACATGGCCGTGCTCGGTCTCCTGGGGTTGTGTGTGTGTGGACCGGACTGCCAGCCAGGCAGAAAGCTACTAGCAACGCTTTGCTTCAGTCCGGCCACAACCGATGTTGAGAACTGCCACCCGGGGAAGACGGAGGCGCCCCGGCCACTGGGGCTGGCCGCGCGGGACGCCAGCCTAGGGACGCCAGCCTAGGCAATCTCTGGGTTCACTTCCTTGACTGCCTCGACCAGAGGTTCGATGCTGCCGACTTCTGTTGGTCCGCTGGCGCCCGACGGCGGGAGCGCCCACTTCGGCAGAGGACTGACATAGGCCCACGCGCCGCCAGCATCCTCGTACCGAAGACTGTGAAGCCACAGCGAGAGCTCCTGCTCGCCGGGGTCGGTGTAGAGGGGCGTGTCACAGACTTCGCAGAGCTCCCCCGACATCTTTTCGGCCTTCTTCTTGTAGTACTCGTCCACCATCTCGTCGTGGTAGGCCACGGCGTCCGCCACCTCTTCTTTGCCCATGCGGTTCAGCCGGGACACAATATCGTCGTCCGTGTTCTCGACGGCATCGGCATCGCCACGGCCCAGGTTGAGGCCCCATACCCGTTGGTTTGCATAGATGGGGTCGTTCTGGATGGGATGGCCCAGGTGCTGGAGGTGGACGCGCAGCTGGTGCGTTCGGCCTGTCACCGGCAGGCAGCGCACGATGGAGTAGCCCTCCTTGTTGAGCCAAGGCAGGCCCTTCTCCTCGGCCCCGCTGCCGGACGGGTCGGCCGGCGACGTCGGGGGCCCGTAGTAGGCAAGCTTCTTGAAGACGGTCCGGGCCGCCTTGCCGTTCGCGCGCACACGGTTCAGCCCGAGCTTGGGCGATATCTGCAGGATAGGCTGATCGCAGACGACCTCGCCGTCGGGGAAATTGCCAATGACCCGGGCGATGTACTCCTTGCGGACGCTTCGCGCCATGATCTGGGCCCCGAGGCGCCCGGCGGCCTTGGAGTCCTTTGCGATGAACATGATTCCACTCGTGAGCCGGTCGAGCCGGTTGCAGGGGTAGGCCACCCAGTCGCGCCCACGGCCCTCCTTCATTATCTCGACGACCGAGTTGAAATTGTAGCGGCCGGCAGGGTGGACAGGGATGCCCGAGGGCTTGTCGATGACGATCATGTCCTCGTCCTCGTGGAGGATGCCAATGGGGTCCCCCGTCACGGGGGGCTCGTGGCGGTGTATTTTGTGGGAAACCAGGTCGCCGTTCTGCAACACATGGTCCGGAGCGGCGGGCTTGCCGTTGACCATGATCTTGCCGGACTCCATGGCGGCCTTGTAGTAGGCCAGCGGGCGGTCCCGGAACTCGCTGTCGAAGACGTCGAGGAGCTCGCGGCCCCGCCAGCGCTGCTTGCACCACGTGTTGTACGTGTAATCGTACGGGGCCAGCCGGCGCAGGCCATCCTCGATGTAGTAGGGGCGAGGCCACACCTCGGCGTCCAGCATGGCGCTCAGGAGCTCGCGCTGCTTGCCCGAGTACCTGGACTTGGCGCCTTTGTCCGCTGCCTGGGGCGAGGTCGGCGCAGCGGGCGCGGCGGGTGCGGGGGGCGCAGGACTGGTCGCGGCAGCGGCAGCGGCAGCGGCCGGGGGCGCCTCGGCACCCTCAATCACCGAGTGCTCGCCCACGGAACCCATGGCGGCCTCTATGCAGGGACCACCGCAGCTTCGGTTTCCTATTCTGCGCAGGATCACCGCCGTCGGGATTTGCATCAACAGCCCTGCAGGCGCTGGCCTCTCGAACGCCGGCCTCTCGGGGTCTCTTGCGCAAAAAGGTAATGGTCGAAATGGGCTGGTGCCGTCGCGTGTATGAACTTTGTCTGCGCAAAGTCGCAGTCGCGGCCGTACCCCAGGCACCCTACATAGCCCAGTAGCCCGACTTTTTTTCGGCCCAGGCGGTGGGGGGGGCGGTCGCGGCAAAACATCGGGGCGTGCCTATTTTCGGGTCCCTCCCTCATCCTCGCTTCCCGCTCCCAACCAGGCCGCATAGCATGAAGGCCGTTGGGGGTTTCGTTCGTCCGCACACGGTGCTTTTCCGTCGACCAATGCATGGATGAGAGGCAGTGAACCTCGTAGCCACGTTTGGAAGGCCGCTGGTGATTGATGCGCCAAGACTGGCAGGTTATGGGTTAGTTAATTGCTGTGGACCTCGGCTCGAGCCTCAATCATCCTCCCCCTCTCCCCCTCGGGGTCCTTCGCACGCGGTACACGGTAGCCGACTCCTTGCGCCTCGAACGGTTTTATGCCGACGCGGACGGGTAAACTCGATGCTTGCGGTATCATCGCGTTCATCTCTGCCTCTTTCTGCGCATCCGTAATTTTGGCTGCGTGAACCGCCTCCCCCCAACAACGTCCTTCAGCAGCGCCTCCCCCATCGTCATGGCTCCCTCCGCCGTGCTCAAGGCGCGCGCCCGCGAAGAGTACCCCTACATGCTGGAGTATCGTAAGGCGCCCTCCCCCCTCCCTGCCGGCTGGGTCCCGGGGGCAGAGAGGGCCTGGTGAGCTGACGTACCGCATCGCACGCTCCCCCAGGCACACGCTGGGCCGACAACGACATGTATGGTAGGTCCAGCCGCTGCGCCCTCATTGGCCTGATGTCGCGCTGACCGCCCCCGGCCAACCCGCATCAGACCATATGAACAACTCCGTCTACAACTTCCTGTGCGTACATGGCTCCCTTATCTTGCCCCGCCGGGTGCCTGACAAGGGATGGGAACGGACAGATTCGACTCGGTTATCAACACCTACCTGATGGAGCATTGCGGGCTGCATCCGCCCACCTCGGCGCAGCACCCGCTCATGGCCCACACTCACTGCGACTACTTCGCCGCCATCTCCTTCCCCAAGGTCGCGGAGCTGTGCCTGCGCGTCAACAAGCTGGGCAAGTCGAGCGTGACTTACGAAGTCGCCGTGTTCGAGAAGCACGAGAAGCAGGTCCGGGCGGTCGGCGAGTTCGTGCACGTGTTTGTCGACCGCCCGACCCAGCGGCCCAGCGTCAACGGAATGAATAACGACCTGCGCCGGGGGCTTGAGAAGTTGGTCGTCTCAAACCCTTCCAGCAGGCTTTAGAATGAATAATAGCATTTCTTGTTACTTCGGGAGCGACACCCTCTGCGTGGTACTATGCGTGGTGCTGGAATTCCAGCGTCTGGCGCGCCCCGTCTTGCTCGCCGCTCCTGAGCATTTTTTCCAGCATCTCCAGGTCGGCGAGCGCCTGCTCGGGGCTCTGGTTCTCGTTGGGGGCTCCGGCTGCAATGGCTTCGGCCCACTGCGGTCATCGGAAGTTAGCGAGGGCTCCGACTCGAGGCACGGTTTGGGACTCGTTTGGGGAATTGGGGGCGTATGGGAGGAGACTCACGGCCTGAACTTCCTCCTTCACGCCCGTGGACTTGTCAAACACCTTCTCCTCCTTCTGGGCCGAGTCTCCCGAGCCGCGGATCGTTACGACCTTGGCGCCTTCGGCCTGTACCTGCCCGCCCTCGCAGGCGATGTGAAACTCGAAGGCTTGCAGGGTAGTTCCGGTGGACATATTAAAGGAACCTACGGCGCCCGTCTTGGTCTTCATCACGGCATTGACAGAGTCGACGGGCGGAAGGTAACTCTGTACCAAGGACGTCTGCGCGATCAAACTCTCGACGGCATGCTCCTGCCCCAGCAGCCTTCGGAGGGCGGCGGTGAAGTGGACGCCGGCGTCGAGGAGCATGCCGCCCTGGAACTGCGGCTTCGCGCGCCAGCTCGTGTTGAGGTACTTGTTGTCCAAAGTCATGTTCCAGTTCACCCTTACGGCAAAGCCGGTCACCCGGCCGAGCTTCTTGACCTCTTCACGGCCGTAGTTCCAGCCGGGGATAAAGCGGAAGTTCTCCGCGATGGCCAGGGTAGCCTTGGTTTCGGCCGCGACGCGGCGGTAGTAGGCAATAAGCTCCTGCGCGCTGGCGACATCGGGCCCTATCGGTTTCTCGGCGAGGACGTGCTTTCCGGCGGCTAGGGCCTTCTTGATGTAGTCTGGCTGGTCCGGGATGGGCAGGGCGAGGATGAGCGCCTCGATATCGGACCGTTTCAGGATGTCGTCGTACGACTTGGCGCCGTCCACGGCGTCGGACGAATACAAGTCCACCGAGGCGGCCGTGCCTTCGGGGATGAGCTTGGCCGCCTCGTCGGCCGATTTGCGTGATCTGGACCACAGGGCCTTGAGCTCGAGCGCGGGGCAGGCCAAGACGGCAGGCTGAGAAGGGGATCGATCGTCAGCCTCTGGGAGGGGCCAAACAGGGACACGGGGGGGTGGGAGGTTCAACGGTCGGCGGCTAGGGCACGCGGGCAGCCGGACCAGATGGGCCAGATGGGGCAGGGGGCACGCCGGCAAGGCAGATGTATCGCCAAGTACACATATCTTACCAGGTGCTGCTCCTTGACGAAGAGGCCCCCGCCGATGATGGCAACGCCGATGGGCGCCATGGTGCTCGACTCGAACCGAGACGAGTGGAGCGCGGGGAGGTCGGCTACCAAGCGATCCACAGACCGGCCGTTTCCTGTCAGTGGTTTCGGACGAAGCTTGCGGTGGTAAAAACCAAAAACGACGTCTCTTGACCTCTGCTGGCCGGATGGTGAAACGTACTTGTTCAGCCGTGGTGGGAAAAAGTTGGGCGTTTGAGCGAACCGTCTCTCGGCGGCGGGAGGGAACTTGTGGCTGCCCCTAACTTAACCTACCCCGCCTCGCCCGCCGTTCGTACAGCCTCGTGCGGTAGCGATGGATGCCGGGAAGGCGGATACACAGAGGTAGGTCTTGGGGGTTTTCCCTTGTCTGACGGAGTCGTTGAGGTCATGACGTTATGGCCATATCGCCTATGCATCGCGGTACTGCGGAGGGTGCCCACCGGACGAGGGGTAGTTTGTCATATGGGCCGGGGCGAATTGGTGGGGGGTTCTCTTTCCTAGTTCCCAGGCTCTCAAACAAGGTCCCGCCTATGTCCAGTTCGCCCCTCTTCACCGAGATACTGTGGCCATCGTCCATTCCCCGGTTGGACCCGGCATCCATCTTTCATCCGATGCAGAGTCAAACCAAGTGCCGGAGGAAGTGTCGATGAGTTAGGCGGGGCCTTCACTGCTGGCTGTCTGGGAAAGCTTCCGAGAGCAAAGTAGAGGGTAAGCCGACGGGAGATGCTAATAAGTGGCTTAAATTTATGTAGCTTTCCGAATTGTCCGTGGCCTTGCGACGGGCGTAGAATAAAGGCAGATAGGTGTATGTATGTTGTACCCCGGGCATGCTTGGAGACTGCCGCATGTATGCTGCATGGCGACAATCAACTTGCACGGTTCGCTGTGAAGACCTCGACAGTTTTTACTCTACCTTCTCCGGCTTTTGGCCATGTACACGGGCGAGGTTTGGCGCCTCCCAGAAAAACAAGCAGGGCGGCGACGCGGCCACCGACGGGATTGCCCACCACCCACGCGCTGCACCCAGTCCCACCCAATTCAACGGCATACAATGCTGCCAAGAGTTCCACGACGTGGTCCCAAAGACGCCAGGCAACGCTTGTATCAATGCCGTGCCGCATTACGGGCTCATAGGGTGGTTCGAGGGCCACGGCTCTGCTTGTGCACAGAAATGCACGGACAAATCTGGGCTCGCCTACGGATAGGGAGCTCGAGTTTCTCCTCGGCTGGGGCAGTTGAGTTGACATGCAAACCTTCCTAGGTCAGGGCGAGTGCGGTTGCTGCTATGGCGACCTCAGTATAATGCTTCAGACAGTTGACGCCATGCTCGCGTAGTTGTGTCCGTCCGGCTGCCAGGGAAGGAGGTCCGATAGTAGCAGATAGCAGTAAGAAGTTTTAACTGGCTGGCAAGCCGAAATTCTCATGCTCTTCCCTGCTGTGTAGATGTGTATGTGTATGTATGTGTAGGTCCTCATGGGATGTGTGTCAAAAACGAACGAGCTGAGGTTGAAATTCCGAATCAGATAGGTCGACAAAACCATGCGGGACCTTATGCACAACCACATCCATCTTACCAATGCTGGTGCCGCTATGCTTTCCAGTGGACGCCTGTCGCTTTCTTCAACGTGCAGCAGTGAGGCGCACATTATACTACGAGGCACGGCTATATCGTCTGCAGCACAGCACGTTCGATGGCCCCGAAGGGAGGGGTGAAGAAGAACTATTCCTACCACCCCACCTCCCCCTCTCGAGGGTGGATGGGATGGTACCTTTGTTGCAGAGGGAGAGAGAGAAGAGAGGGAGAGAGGGAGAGACCCAACCTGCACACAAGCAGGTCCATCGACACTTTTCCATTACACGCCTGGAGCCTCCCGCTGGATTGACAGAAGTTCGGGACAAGGCACGTATGAAGCCACACACACATCTGAACTTAGTGACCATCCCGTGCAAGTACGCTGTTCGAGTGACAGGGCCATGCGCCGAGAGCGTAAATGCGCCGCATCCCATGATTTTACGCCCATGGCCGAAAAGGGAGGGGAAAACGACCCACCAGCCAATTACAATGGTCCAACGAGGCCCCCAAGTCGGGGCCCCCCTGAGTCGATCGCCCATCTCCCAGGCCTGTCTCTGCCGTCCACCAAAATAACGTTGGTCGTAGGGGGGGGGATGGGTGAGGAGAGGTAAGTAAGCAGGTTAAACCGACTAGGCCCTCGGCCAAGTACTGAACTTTTTTTTTCCCCAATCGGGGGGGTGATTTTGGGTTGGCGTGTCCAATGCCTCGAACCGTCGGACCCCGTCGCCGACTTCCCTACCCGCCACGCCCACATGCGCTACCGGCATCATCCCCATCCTCACCGTCCTCGGCCACACCACCACCACCACCACCAGCAACAGCCGCCGCCGACGCCGCCGCCGCCGCAGCATCCGCGGCTCCGTCCCGACCGCCGCCCGCGTCTCGTGCGGCCCGATGCCCGTCGGTCCCCGTCGCCGCCGCCGCGCCCTTGCCCCTGCCCGTCGCCGTGCCCGTCCCAGCGCCCGCCTGCGAATGTAGCCCGCGCCTCGTCCTCGCCGCGTCCCCCCACCCAATGGTGCGCCTCCCCGCGCTCTTCCGCCTCCCCTCGAAGCTGCGGCGGCGCGCCCGGCGGCGCCGCATGACGACGCTCGTGGCGCTGCTGGCGCTCGCGCTGGCGCTGCTCGTGCCCTTCTACGTCGTCTACCGGCCGCCGCGGCCGCTGCTGCGCTACTTTGCGCGCCGCTGGCCCGACGTGCTCTGGCAGGTCGACACGCAGCACAAGGTCGTGGCCTTGACCATCGACGACGCGCCCTCGGAGCACACGGAGCGCCTGCTCGCCGTGCTCAAGGCCTATGACGCCACCGCCACCTTCTTCGTCATCGGCGGCCAGGTCGCCGGCCGCGAGGAGCTGCTCGCCGACGTCGTCCGCGCCGGCAACGAGCTCGGCAACCACGCGATGCACGACGAGCCCTCGCGCGCCCTGCCCGACGACGAGCTGGCCGCCCAGATCGAGGCCGTGCGCGACAAGATCGCCCGCGCCTACCACGCCGCCCACCGCCAGCCCCCGCCCCAGTACTTCCGCCCCGGCTCCGGCTTCTTCAGCGACCGCATGCGCCGCCTCGTCGACAAGCTCGGCTACCGCATCGTGCTCGGCAGCATCTACCCCCACGACCCCCAGATCCCCTACCCGTGGATCAACTCGAGGCACATTTTAAGCATGCTCCACCCCGGCGGCATCATCATCTGTCACGACCGCCGGAGCTGGACCGCCCCCATGCTCCAGGTCGTCCTGAAAGAGATCAAGGCCCGCGGCTATCAGGCCGTCAGCGTGTCGGAGCTGCTGCGGAGAACCGGCAACAGCTGAGGGCCCGAAAACGTACGCCCGCACGCGGCCGAACCACGAACCCACGTTGCAGCTCGTCCGGATTCTACGGGCTCGGGCGTACCTGCCACCATATTTTCCGGCGTAGGTTGGTGATAGCGGAAATTTCGAGTGTGTATAGTTGTACCGGGCGCCGGGCTGCCGCCCCCTTTGTAATGACTGCCGGTTCAGGGAAGAACTGTATATTCACTCGGGGCATAGACAAAAACGTTCAGACTACGCATGGCGCGAAACTTTTTTTCTTGTTTCTACTAGCAGACCTATCGCTACGCAGCCTCGGCGGTGTCGTGGGGATAGCAAGCCCAGGCTATGGGCTATGCCGTACCCGGCAGCACTCGCAGGCAGGCCTGGTTTCATGGCCCGCCTGCTGGCGAGGTAAGCCCCGGGGTAGAGCTTAGCCCTCGAGGTAAGTAGTAGGGCCGGCCGGTGATGGCCTACAGAGTCAGGTACTAGAAGAAGCCACCCGGGGCCGAATCCGAGGGTGCTAGATGAACTGGTGTGCACAGGCGACAGATGCCATCGCTTCGAAGTGGAATTGCCATTGCCTCTATATAGCACGGCGGCTTCCTCTGTGTTCTTGTGCCGGGTTTCGTTTGTTTCGCAAGTCCGGATGAACACGACTGGGGGTCTTCCGTCCGCCGCTTAGAGGTAGATACCTCGCCGGTCGGTTGTGCGCCGCCTCCTTTCACTTCTTCTCCGCCGCTATCGCGTCAAAGGCCTGGATCAAGTCGTCGCGCAGGTCCTCCCAGCCCTCGATGCCGACACTCACACGCAGCAGGGCCTTGTCGCACGCCACGTCGGACATGGCGCGCCACTCGATCAGGCTCTCGACGCCGCCGAGGCTGGTGGCGTGGTGGAAGAGACGGAGCTTGCTGGGCAGGCGGCGGGCGTCGGCCGGGTCGCGCGTGTAAAAGGAGAAGACGGCGCCGAAGCCGTGGGGCATTTGGGCGCGCAGCCAGCTGTCGGGGCCGGCGAGGTCGTCCTTCTGCAGGCTGGCGTGCACGACGCGCGTGACGACGCGGTGGGCGGCGCTGCCGCCGTCGGCCACGGCGCCGGCGAGCCAGGCCACCAGGCGCTCGGCGTCGCGGCTCTGCTTGCGCACGCGGAGGTCCAGCGTCCGCAGGCTGCGCGTGCCCAGCCAGCCCTCGAGGCTGCCGAGGGTCGAGCCGAGCACGAGACGCTCCTCGCGCAGCGGCTGGATCCAGGCGCGGTGTCGCGGCGCCACGGCCAGCACGCCGCATAGCATGTCGCTGTGACCGCCGAAGTACTTGGTGCCCGAGTGCATGACGACGTCGGCGCCCCAGAGGAAGGGGTCCAGCAGCGGCGGCGGCGCAAAGGTCGCATCTACCGTCAGGTAGGCGCCCGTCCGCCGCGCCTTGGCCGCGTACAGCGCCAGGTTGCGTGCCTCGCCCGTCGGGTTCAGCGGCGTCTCGACGTGCAGTACGTCGCCCGCTCGCAGCTCCGCGTCGGCGCAGTCCAGGTCCACCATCTCGAGCCCCGTAAGCTTGCTCATCAGCCGGATCACCCCGTGGCACCCGTGGTACCCGCCCCCGATGGCGATGCGCTTGGGGTTTAGGTACACCAGCAGCGCGTGGAAGGCCGCCAGGCCCGACGCGTACGACAGCGCCGGACCGTTGAGGATCGACGTTAGGATGGCCTCAATCCGAGTCGAGTTGGGCGCGCTCTCACGCGAATAAACGTGCGAGTCGTGCGGGTTGGCAGGCTGGTACCGCGGCGTCAGTCACTAGCGGCTACCCTCTTTCACACTCATACACACATTTCCCTTCCTCTCTCTTCTTCATTGGCTTTGGCGTGAGGGGGGCACATGATGAGGGAAAGCCTTACGTTGGGGTTCTTCCACGGCGAGAGCTCGTCCGGGTCGTCGCTATACCGGAACGTCGTCGAAACGTGCATGGGGGGCGCGACGGCCTGGTGTGAGTTCAGGAAGTCGTCGGCGTGGATTGTCTGCGCCGAGAGGGAGAGGTGCCGTAAGAGCGCCATGGCCTCGGGGTCCTGCGCCGGCTCCGGCTCTTGGTGCGCCATGCCCTCGACCATCTTGGGGCCGGCGGCTGTGGAAGAAGCTTCCTCTCCCATGGCCGGCAGGAGACTCACGGCCCTCGAATCCGGTCGTTCTTGGTAAGCCAGCGCCCGGGACGGTACAGGCGTTGGTGGCGGAGTGTGCCGACGCAGTCACAGCTAGAAAGACTGGTGGCGAGTGCGAATCTGGTCGCGGAGCTTCTTCACACTGGACCTTGTTTCCGACTGTAAGCCCGTACAGCTTACACGAGACCATATCTGGGTGGGATGAGTCATTCCTCACCTTGTTTATAGTGTTCCTTGGACATGGAATGTTGTTTAGATGGTATGTTGTATAATATTTCCGAGATTGGACGCACGTGGTTGCACAACAGGATACCACGACCCAGTTACCCCGCCTCTCAGTGGCAGTTACAATGGACCTTAGCTGGTGGGGTTATGCTAGATCCCTTCGAAATGCCTCTTCTGAAGACCGATTACGGGTTCGGTCTTTTTTCCACCTATATCTACGTAACACATACGAAAGACCTGAGCAATCATTGATGATATGATGGGTCACCGGGCTGGCACGTCGTGCGTCCGGGTCGTCCGCGGGGTTCCCGGCCAGGCCTCCGTTATCGGCCCGGTTCGCGGCGTGTGCGAGCACAGCCGTTACGGTGGTTTTCGTCACGCCAACACGCAACAAGCAGAGCGAACGAAGTGCCAGCGCCGTTCGACGAGCCGGGAGGAGTTTCCATCTTTTGATCGGAAATGACATGATCTATTTGCCCAACACGGTACGCATCACTCGAGGCGCGCCTTCTCGTACCGTAGGATCTCAGGGAGGCACTCCTCGAGCGAGGGACGACGGGGCGTCCAGCCGAGGAGGCGGTGCAGGCGTTCGCCGCGGCCGCGGGCGTTGAGGCCCCACGAGACAGCCTCGAAGCCGGCGACGTCGAGAGCGGCCTCGCGGCCGAGGGGCGTCTCGCGGTCGGGTGCGTCGATGAAGCCAAGGGCGTAGGCGGCGCGCGCCGTCGCCCGCGCCACGTCGGCCCAGACGTGCTCGCCCGCCTCGACCAGGTAGTAGCCGCGCGCGCCCCAGAGATCCGCCGGGTCTGCGGTGCCGCCGCCCGCCGCCGCCGCCGCCGCCGCCTCGGCGAGCCGGCAAAAGGCCGCGCTCAGGTCCGCCACGTGCACATGGTGCCAGCGCGCCTGCCCCGCCCCTACTATGGGCGCCGCGCCCGTCCGCAGCACCAGCCGGGCCAGCTCGTACGCCTGCCGGCTGCGCGTGGCCACTGGACCGCGCCCCGTGCCGTAGATGGTGGGCGGGCACACGAGCGCCGTGCGGACGACGGCTGCGTGCGTCGTTCCGCACTCCAGCCTGCCATTGTCCAGTGTCAGCGTTTTCCTAAAACGGGTGTTCGTGGCGCCAGTTTCGGGGCAAGCCTCAGGCGGGACCGACGGAAACCGCTAGGGAGGGGAGTACGCGGGACGGTGAAGATTCGCGCGGAAAGGGGGAAAAGGAAACGCCAGATGCTACTTACACCACCTTGTCGACGTGACGGTGGAAAGCCTCGTCGGGCAGGCTCGTCAGCGCCCCAACGCCGGCCCAATCGTCGAACTCGTCCTCGGTCCGCTCGCCGAGCCGCCCGTCGCGCTCGTCAAAGTACGTCAGGATTCCCGTGCCGCCTGTGTGCAGCCAGTAGCCCGGTCGCGCCTCGGTGTGGCCCGTCACTAGGCCCGCCGCGATGGCCTGCGCCGCGCCTTCGTGGTCCGACGCGTCTGCCGTGTCTGGCCAAATCCCACTACGGTCAGCACCCTTTTGTATGCTCGCAGTAGGCGAAAGAGGGGGGAAGAGAGACAAAGAGGCGTCGGTCAAAAAAGGGGCCGTGGAAGAATGCACCCACGTAGGACTATGTCGGCCTTGGCCGCCTCATCCTTGAGCAGCTCCGAATCGTCGAGCGAGCCGAGGACGATGCGCGCGTCGGGGTACTGGGCCCGGACCCTGTCCGCCTTGTCCTGGGTGCGGATGAGCAGCGAGTAGTCCCACTCCGGATGGGCCTGAGTCAGTTCGTAGAGAGCATCGCCGCCGATGTAGCCCGTGGCGCCCGTGAGGAAAACCTTGACGGCCATGGCGGTGAGTCTGAGGAGCTCTTTCTTGTCCGGGAAAGAACTTATGTCTCCCCAGACCTGCCGCCCATTTTCACCTACGATGTATATTCGCAACCTTGCGGGGTGCTGTTCGTCTCGATGACGCAACCAAGCCCCCCCCCGACAGTCTGCATCGGGAGTAGGGGTGTTGACCGGAAAAACGCTTAACCCCATAGTTGCTTAAGTATTCACCCCCTTGTTCCAATTCTCACCCCGATCGCCCGCGCGCAGGAAGTACCGAATCACTTCGTCCACTAGTCTATTAGGTTGCACTATAGAGCAACGTTACTCGTCGAAGCCGGCGAGGAAAGCAACTCTTCGGTAGGTATGTTTTTATACTCGGGTCTTTAGATCCGACACGACTATCGCCTTGCCTCTCCTCGCTATATGCTCGCCAAATCAGAAACCCCGCCCTGTCCACCTGACCTGCCTCGTTGCACCTGGAATCAGTTTTTATACGCCATCGCTGAATGAAGCCGTGCAATCACGGACGCTGGGAACCGCTGCGCCAGACGCCTGGCATCCCTTGGCTCCCTCACACTGCCCGGGTTTCCCTTCCGCCTCGGGCCCACACCCGCCCCCCAGCCGGTCATCGGAAGCGGGAAAGCGGGCTCTTCGACGCTGCTATGTCTGTGTGTACGAGGAGACAAGAAAATTCGTCACGCTCGCCGCCGTCATCGTCGGGAACCGGCCGATACCGACGACCCCGGGCTGACCCGCTTGCCGTCGTCCACCAGCTCGGCCGCGCTGCCGAGAAGATCCAGACACTGATCTGATGAGGGGTCAAAGCGGCTGCTGCTGACGCTTTGGTGCGGCACGTGGCCGTACGACGTCGGCCTTTCATCGCCGCTGTCCCCGCTGACCGGTCCCGACCCCGGCGTCGCTTGGCCCAGATCCTCCGTAGGGGCGAGCGACGAGACCGACATTCGTTTCTGCGAGTTGGTCCGGTCGAACGGAAGCCGGGATGGGGGCCTGTCAGTCATGTAACCCGTGCCTAGCTCGTCTTCAAACCTGTCGGACCTGCGTCCCGTGCCCGGCTCTTCTTCGGGCGGGACAAGGTTGAACAGTGGGTTCTTGAACTGGTCGATGCCCGAGTTGCGTTTCGAGCTCTTCCGAGGCACGTCGGGCACGGGTTCCAGGTCCAACCGGATTTCCCGCACCGTCCTCTGCGACGCCTGTCTGTTCGTTTTGGACGATGCCGCCCGACTGGGGAACCGAAAACTCTCCCCCGCGTCCAGGTCGGGCAGGAGAGGGGGTCCCTCGCCACGCGGGGTGGCGAGGAAGCCTCGGCCTCGTCATCGGCGACGGCGTTGCCGTCCTCGTCCGGCGCGGCCCCTTTGGCGGCGACCGAGACGGCTCGTCCCTTCCTCGTCGGTGTACCGTCTCCATCTTCGTCGTCGCTGTCGATGGGCCCATTCCGCAGCACGCCCATAGCGACGGGAATGCCCTCGGGTGGATCGTCGTCGCCAAAATCCCCGCCACGCGCCTTCATTGCGGGCGGCATTCTCGCGCTGCGCACCACTTCGAATCCTTTGCCCTTCTCCTTGGTCTTGCCCCCAAAGAGACCCCGCAGCCAGCCCGTCGCTGTGGTTATGGGGCTGGTCGGGTCAGCGGGCCCGGTGCCCAGCCGGCGACCCGGCCCGTCCGAGTTGAGCGCCGGGCCCCGGACGCCGTAGTAGAAATCGACCTCCCGAGTCGAGTAATCCGCCCTTGGTGCAAAAACGGGCGCGTAGGCTTGCGGGGGCGCGGGCGTCGCCCGGCCGGACCCTTCCATATCCGCCATATCCGGGAAGGGCATGGGTTTGCTGAGGCGCCGGTCGGCCAGGTCCAGGCTGCCGGTCGAGTCCCGGTTTATGCGGGGAGGGGAAGACCCCATGTCTTCGCTGTTGTTCGTGCGTTTGGAGCGAGGCGGGCGGTAGTACGGATCAGCCGCCGGCTGGGGGCGGGTGGCTTGCCCCGGCGACGGCAGAAAAGAGAAGGTACTAGCTTCCCCTGGCGTCGTGGGCGTAAAGACACTGCCCGGAGGCAACGTGAAAGCATCTACGCTGCGTCCGGCCTCGAGGATGCTGGAGCTCCTGTGCTGCTGATGGAGATGGATGCCCATGCTCCCGGCCGATTCGCTTCGGATGCGGCCGTAACCCCTCTTGGACGTGCGATCCGCATTCAGCATGGCCGCCGTGCTGATCTGGCTCGCCCGCGACGTGGCCCCTCGGCGGGAGATGCGTCGCTGGAGTTGGCGGGCCCCGAAGATCTTGGACAGGCCGCCCCGGGTCTGACCCCGCACGTCGTCCCCCCCGGCGCCGTACATGCGCGCAATCACCTCGATGATGGTTTGGACCGCGTTGAGGAAGAAGCCGAAAACCAAAACGGCGCCGTGGATAAGGAGGATGGCATAGCCAATCCAGCCCTTGGGGCCCTCGGTGACGCCCATTGAGGGCGTAAAGGCAACCATGAGCATCACCGTGATGAAACGGAGCGCGGCAAAGCCGGTATGGTAAGCGTTCATCGACGTCGACGAGTGGAACGGGCGGAATGCGTGCAGGGTCAGCATCTGGACGACCTCGCAGACGGCCAATATGACTAGCTGCGCGATGCCGGACGGCTGAACGGCGCCGAGGGCGATGCCGCGCAGCAGGGTCAGGATGACGGGGATCAGGGCGAATGCCGCCGCCTCGTCCGAGTACGTGTTGTACAGGGGCCCGTAGAGAAGGACAGTGGGTAAGTCGTCAAACAGGTGCGCGCGCGGACGGGTCGTGGCGATCAAATACATCAGCCAGACGGCGAAGCCGATGATGAGGACAATGGTCACGACAGCGAGGGCCACCAGGAAAAACGCCGAGCGACCGGCCGCGACCAGCTGGAAGGTGGACAAGGTGACGATGGGCAGCAGAAAGAAGTTGAAGACCACACGGATCACATTGCCCACGGTGAAGGGGAGGTTCTTGGCCCGCAGGTCCTCTTCCGGGTTTTCGCTGATGTACCGCAGCAACCAGCGGAAGAAGAAACCCAGCTGTGTGAGGACGACGGCGGCCAGGACAATGACCAGCAGCCACACCATCATGCCGGCCCAGATGTCCTCGACCTGGCTCATGCCCACCAGGCGGGCGATGGCCTCCAAGCCATAAATGCCGCTGCCGTCATACACGCCGTCGACCATGTTGGTGACGTAGATGCCGTCCACTATGCTCTGCCACGGGGCGGCCCCCGACACGAAGCTCTCATTGAACATTAGCGCAGACCAGGCCCCGTTGCTTACGGCGGGCTGGTAGAACCCGGGGTAATTGAGGGAGAGACCGCCGGTGAGCGCGATGAACTGGATATACTGAAGGCAGTCCCCGAAGCCCGGCGTCACCAGGCGAAGGAGGTCGGGGTCCCTGCCGAAATTCGACGACCAGTGAAAGATGTTGGTAGTCCCCCAGGGACTAAAAACGGCCGCAAATAGCGTGGCGAAGCCCACCAGGACCAAAGCTATGGCCGGCAGGAACTTGAGGAACCAAGCAATGCCGCCGAGGCTAGGCGTCACAATGGCGGCGACGCAGCCGATCGAGGTGGATTGCCTGTTGCCCCACCACACGATGAAGGTCGGCGCGAGCGAGGCGAAGGCGTACGTCGACGAGAGGTTGGCCGAGAGTGCCAGCGACGGCAGGTCATACATGCTCCTAAAGAGAAGGTTAGCCGAAAGTCCCACGGGCAGGCCGGAGCGGCCTGGTTGCCGGTGCCGACGTACACATTGGGGGTGAAGACGGGACCGAGCGGGCACGAGCCGTTCTTGGTATTATTACAGAAGCTGGAGTACAGTTTGTAGGGCTCGTAACTCAAGAATTCGACCTTGCTGAGGAGCGTCGTCGCCATGCCCGAGGAATCGGGCTGGTCCTGGATCTTGCCGTCGAGCACGCCGTCTTTTCGGTTCCATATCGAATCGTTCCAGAGGGGCAACTGAGCGTTGCCGACCCTGCCCGTGACGTTGCCGTACATGGTTACGCGCAGGTTGTGCGATTCGTGTTCGAGATCGAAGGAGGCGTCCACATATTTGGGTACCCATTGCAGCTGCGCCTGGCTGGGGCTGGAATCATCAGGCTTGGCAATGTAACTGGATGGCAAACAATTGTCGAAAGGGATGAGGACGGCCGCGACGGGCTGGAGCCAGAGAAGGCAAATGAGGCAGAGTATTGTCGGCCATAAAGGAGTCGGGTCGTTCCATTTCGGTTCGCCGGTGCCGCTCGCCGGCCGTGTCGCCGTCGCCGTTGCCGGCACCGTCTGCGCTTCGGTGGTGGTTTGGGTGTAGGTATAGGTATCATTGGTGGTGAGGAGGATGTCTCGTGGTCTCACGGCGCCACGCCACTCGCAACCGTCGACAAGGTCCTTCTCGTCTCGCTGGCGAATAACGGAACCCTGCATGGTCATCATCATCGTCGCGTGCGCGCGCGCGCGGAGTATGCAGCCGCGTGTATCCCTAAACTCTCGACAGAACCAGGCCGAGACGACTACGACCGCATGTTGGTGACCAAACCCTCCGACTCCAAGCCCAGGCTACGTGAACGGCTGGCAAGTGGTCCGGATAGGCGGATGGGGACCCCAAGCTCTCCCGGCTACGGCGCCGCAATGGTGGAGGGGGTGGCGGGCGGGTTCGGGACGCTGGAGAAGGAGAGGTACTTTTTTTTGTCCCGCGGCTGGGGCTAGGAGCGTGACGAGCGAGTGATGCAGATACACTAGGCCGTGAGAACGGGCAGTACGGCGCGGCGGGCGCAGGGCGGCTGCGAGAGAAGAGAGAGAGGGCGAGCGAGTGGCGGCGCTACCTCTATCTTGCCCTTGACCCTTTTTCCTCTCGAAAGGAGCAAAGAGCGAGGAGCAGAGCAGAGGGACTACACGGAGCGGAGCAGCACGGAACAGCGCTGGAGAACAGAGCACTCACACACCCACGCGCGCGCACACACACACATACAAGTCGGCACTTCTCTGTACACACAGGGCCCTCGTCGCTCTGGCAGCAGGCGCGGAAACACTTGGCTTGGGGGGGGGGTGTCCTAGTGCGAATCAAGCATCCAGACTCAGGTGCGGCTGGGTAGGGGGGCGGCGGTTCATGGAAGGGAATCGGACGTCTGTCCCAAATGACGTGAGCTAATTTAAGCAGACGAAGGCAGGCGAGTAGCAGAACGGTTGACGGCGGGCGGCGGGTGAAACGAGAGACGGTAGCAGGGAGGAGCCCAGAGGCCGGGCGATGTCTTGGAAACGGACCCAGCGCGCGGGCAGAGGCAGAACATGGGAGGAAACGCGTGCGCGCGCAAGCCGTTGGACGGAGACAGCGAAGCGGAATCCGGATGAGCGGGGATTGGACAGGAGCCGAGGAGGGGAACGAGGTGGGATTTGTTCCCCATCAGTGACATCGACGGACAGGGAGATGGGCAGATGGGACAGATGGGAAGAGGGGGAGAGGAGATGGGGGAGAGAGACAGAGAGGGTGCGGATTGATGGATGCGATACCACAGTACAGATAGGTACATGTAGGCAGCCACGGCATCCGTGGATGGATGAATGAATGAACGGGGCCTTCCAATGGATGCCTGTCAGCCAGAGAAAGAGGGAGAGACCGTTCGCACGCCAGCCAAAGATTGCACGCCAGCGATGGACCCTACTAGAAGTACATATCGATTGGCCTGTGTGGTACCTGCAAATCCCTCCCCAAAGTATGAAGCATTGTTAGAGGGCGCCCACATAACGACGACAACGACGACAACGACGAAGACGACGAAGACGACGACGACGACGACTACGACGAGCCGACCGACCGACCGGGCCAGGCGTGCCAGGGCCCCTCGGCTTGCCCAGGGCCGCCCGGCCCAGGGTCCCATGAGAATGAATCCCCATCCGACCCATGGATGTTACCTAAAGAACGAAGCACACTGCTTTACCACGCGGCCAAGCTGGAACAATGGGTTTTCTTCGAATTTCGACTGGGCGGGCAGCGGTTAGTTGGAACACACCGCAAAGTCCAGCCCTGCCAACCCTGCCCCAGTGCAAAAAGCCGGGCCCAAGCGGTCCAATAAGCGGTGCTAGCGGTGCATTGTGTTCTGGTGGGTTGCTCACTCATCGTGGTCCGGCGTTCGTGGAGATTGAAATCCCCCAGTTAGGCCGGGAAGAAAAGGGCCCTCGCCCGTTACAGACGCGTATTTGCTTTATACTTCGTACAAGCATCCCAGACGGCAAAGAAGACGACGACGACGTCGATGTCGACGTCTTTGCACGAGGCAAGGCGTCCCGTCCCCTACCGTCGGATATCAGGCCGGGCTGGCCGCGTGCCGAGCCAGTCCTCCCATGGCATGAGTGTGTGTAGGTTTGTACCATGCCCCTAATAACACGAGAAGGCGAGAGGTGCCTCTGCTATGGGGTACACGGGTCCCGCCCGTCTGCCCGCCTCCCTGCCCGCCCGCCAGCGACGGAGCCGAAGAAGCACCACTGCCGTCGTACATGACGAAAAACTAACATCCACAGTTCAAACCACTGTAAGGTTTCTGCAACCTACCTCTGGCAAGCAAACAGGCTTGTGGGTGTGTATATGTGTGTGGGTGCGTGGGTGTGTGTGCGTGCGTGCGTGTCCATGCTGTTCTGCGCTGCGCCGCTTGTGGGCCCCCCCTACGCAGATCTCGGCGGGCCTGTTGCATGCACGACGGGCCCCCGGTCCTTGGGGGGGCTGTGAGGCTGTGTTACTCACGATCTAACCAGCCAGTGTTTTTGCATAAAAGGCGTACCTGTGTACTTGGAACAAGGCAGCGTGGCCGTAGGGTTCGCTGCCCGAAAGACGAACGGGCCATGGCAGGAGGTTTGCATTGGCTTTCGCCTCGTCCCATCCATCCCTTTTCAAGGCTCCCGGGGGCCCCGATGAGAAAACGTTTCTGCGACGCTTCTGTACATACCGACAAAGCTTCGACGACGGCCTGGATTTGTGCAAGGCTGTCTCGGCCATATGCAACTGGTGGGTGGTGTCTCCTGTATCTGATGCTATTTCTGGCCCCGTCCCTGCGTCCTAGCTGGGTGCTGGTCGCTTGTTAGGCTGGCGCTAAGGGAAACCGATCCGAGGGCGGCTTCTTTTTTGCTGGGAGCCCTCCGAGGCTCCCCAAGTCCCGCTGTGAGGCACGCCGTTGCGCGTACGGGAAAGGGCCGCTGGGCTCGCAAGCTACGCCTACTAAATGTAAAATAAAATAAAATAAAAAAGTCCATCCATACTAGGCTGCCAAGGTTGGTATTTGCTTATGGTCTTCGTATCCCCCCTCCCAGCGTGCCCTGCCACAATGCAATGTGGTCAGCTGTTCGGTTTCCTCTCACCGTAGGTCAGCCATGCACTGTCCTGTACGACAAGGAACGACGACAACGATGTTGCTCCTTCGGCCCTTGTGTGAGCTTCAGAAGTCGCATCCTTCCCGCCCGCCAGCTTCCCCAGCGTGGCCGTTGGGTCCATCGCCGGCTTCACGCGGGCAACGGGGGGGTTTTAGGCGAAAAAAGGAGGGCGGGGTCTTTGCGCCATGCGGTTCAATCACATTCCTGCGGCTTGCTCGCACAGACTTGGGGTCATTGCCCCGTCTGCCCTTCCCACCGATGGACGGGCCCTTCCCACGAGGTGGGGACAAATGGGATACGATACGAGCCGGCGACGGCACGACCACCCATTCCGCCCAGGGTGACGCCCACCATGTGCTCACGGTTGCCTTTCGTGAATGCCGCTGCCACGCAATGCCTGCGTCTTAGTGAAGCTCTCTTAAAGCCAAACCACCAGCCGGCTTGACGACGGCGGCGCCGTCTGGGAAGCACCCGTCGACGTGGCCCAACAAGCCACGGCAATACTGCCATGGATGGCTCAACCCTGTGCTACATCGCATCGAATGAGACGTGGAGGCCCGAATCCGCACCTCGACACGGCCAATGATGGCGCCCTGTGCACCCACCGCAGGAAGCGCCTCACACCGGCGAATCGTGCGAGCAGATCGTGACGATGGCCAGCCCATCTGCTCGTCGCCTTCGCCCCCCGAACCCCGTCGTCCTCTCGCGACTAGCAGTAACCCAGAGCCGGCATCGCACCATACTGGCCAGCCGCGCAGATCCCCGTCACGGAATTCCTAGGCCGGCCAGGGCATCTCGAAATATGTATCCTCTCCCCTCGTATCCAACAACGCCTAGATGTGGCTATGGGCCCGCCGTGAACTAGGGGCCGACTCGGACTGGACGAGAGACAGCCCAACAAAAGCACGCCGTCCAGGCCGTTTCCCGGTGGATCTTGGGTGCCGGCATCCTTTGGCCCCACCCGGCCTTGACTACGAGGCTCTAATGGATGCTCTTGAGTGAATGGATCGTCTACACCAGTGGACCTCGGATCGGTGCGCTTCTCGTCTGCTGTGCACTGAATGGGCACCGGCGACACGAACGACGCTACATACTATACACGGATCTGATATTTGTTCCCCAGTGCACCAGTCCACATCTGCCCTTAGCTGGAGGCACACCAGGTAAGTGTGGGATCCCGAGGTCTCGGTTATACGTGACCGGCGGTGACACATTGACTAAAGTACTTACCTTGTTGAAACACTCATTACGCGCACCGGGTAGGTGCTGAAGAGCCCTGGCTGGGAGGTAGGTCCTTCTAAATAGGGAAGTATTCAGCAGTCCAGTACTCGAAGGAGCGGGCTCCTGGATCGTTCGGCTTCAATACTCGTCCCTCAAGCCGGTCTCGGGGTCGGGAATCCTTGAGGAACACCACCCAGAGCGTATGGATTGCATATTGGGACGAACTCCAACTACGCCTGCCCGGCTAGTTGAAACACTTATCCAGAACATAATACAACCCAATTATAAATTCTTCTCTCCTCTTCGTCCCCCGTATTTTGCAAGTAGCTTCATTTACATATGTTTTTCATGTCTAACCTCCGAGACTAGTCAACATGAGCTATGCCGTCATAAAGCAACGATTTCTTCACCATATAATCACCAGCTTCTCTGCAATTGCCCGGCCATACTCAAGTACAACTCATTCACATGCCACACCCACATCAAACACCATCCTCCTGCCTTCATCCATTTCTCGCCTGGCCAGCCTCTTGATTCCTGAGGGATTCGATAAGCCTACTTTCAACGCTGATCTTCTCACCAGTCACCTCTTGCTGGCAAAGTGAGAGTATCTCGTCCAATCGAGCCTCAATTCTCTGTGATTCTCCGCCGTTCATGTCAAGTCCCTCTCCAATGTCGTTTTCTGTAATGTAGCTATCATACCGCTCAATGTCTTCGATCAATTTTGTCACATTCCGGGCGTTTACTGTGATAGTCAACAACAACGAGTGTGTCTCTTCGTGCTCCGGCACGTTTTCCATGTGTAGTAGACTGCTTTTTACGCGTCTGAGTTTTGTCGGTCGTCCTGAGCCTTCCTCTGCAACGACAGATTTCTGTCGACTTAAAAGATACGCTCGAGGGTCTCCCGAGCGGATGGAGGTTCGAATAGGCTCGTCTCCAACGAGTCCCTCGTGTTGCTCGACGCCAACAGAGTAGAGGTTTGAGAATGCATGGTTTTCGTTTATCTTCTGACTCCGAGAGGCTCGCCTAGACTGATCCAGCTCGTGACCTGCCGTTCCGGAGGGAGGACCATTATGTTCTGTTCGACTGGGGGGTATAGGCTCCGGGAGTCCCAATGATGGTTCAAAGTCAGGGGATTGAATTATATCCCGCTGCTCGTTGTGCGGCGTTGCCTCATGGGTGATACGAGATCCTCGTTTTCTGGTTTCCCCCCGTGGGCCGCCGAAGAATATCATGGTCTGTCTGAGCGAGCCCGTTGGGATCTGAGGCCTTCGGTACCTGATCTCCCATTCACCCTGGTCCTTCTGGATTGATGAGGGCGATGTCCAAGGTGGTTGAGCATGATGCTTGGCAGGAGCCGTCTTCCGCTGGGATTCGGAACCGCTCTGCAACGAACTAGCCATCAGGTTCGGCAACGGATGCCGGGCAGGAATATTCACTATAGACTGCTTATTCCCGTTTTTAGGTGAGTAATTGGGACCAGAAAGTGGTGATGGACCGAGATCACCCGGGGCTGCACAAAAATGGCGCAGAACTTCTGATTCAGGGTTCAACGGAACACCCGCCAGTACGTTGGCTTGATGATCTGCGGATGTGTTTGACCTTGCAACACAATCAGAGCCTGATTGTATTGCTTGAAGCCCGTATTGGGTCTCTTTGGGAGGATCGCGTTGTGTTGCTGCAGGCAAAACTTGTGATCTCCCAGGCTTCCGCCACGGCTCATCGATCTTTTCACTCAGATTAGCCGCCATGTCACTTGCCCACTCAGCAGCCACGAGAAAACATCCGCCATGGCCGTTTCGAGCTTGATTTGACACTGAAGATTCATTAGTGGCCTCTCGGTCCTGGGCCAACAGGGCACTCGCTGTAGTCCAGCCTGAAAGTGTCTTGGTGGTGGATCTGGGTCGACGTGACATGGAGCCGCCAGTGGAGGCAGAACGATCGAACTGATCACTTTCCATGTCCAGGAGAGGAGACTCAGTGGAATTTTCTGAATATTCTTTTTCAATGCTATCGAGGGGTTTTGACTCGCCGGGAACTCTTCTCTCGGCGGGGCGCGGATCGAGGCAACGGCGCCTGAGTCTTGTAGGCAGATCGTTTGAACAGTTGAGTGTTGTACTCTGGTGGGCCAGATCTGTCACTTTAGGGATAAAGATAGGTCCATATACACCTAAACAGAACTGTTCAAAACATCCAATGAAAGCGGCTTCATCTTCGAAAAGAACATCGTCTTTGAAAGGCTCAACATTAACATCGTAAGAGCCCTGTGGGCACTTGATGTTGAGACATATGAATATGTCTTTGGCTGGACGACCTTTACGAGCCGTTTCCATTGCATTGCCGACGAATTTTCGAAATATGGAAAGCAACTTCTTCGCTATGCCTCTGGAACTTGTCATGGGTCGGCTGTCAATAGAAATATACTGATATCTTGGTAGAGCATGTTGGTCAGCGTCCGGCTTTGGAACGTAAGCATCAAATTCAAAAGACATGCCGGCTGCTCGGTTAGTATCTGTATTGGCGGCGATGGTGGAATGTTTTTTGAAGCACTGGGATGTGGCCTCTGTGCCACACAACTGGAGTACGACCTCCTGAAGGCCAGCGTCTGGCCTCGGGGCGTATGACCACGTGGACTTCGGAGTCTTGGAGACTTTCAATACGAGTCTGAGCTGCGGCCTAGCCGCGGCATATGACCGAACCAAGTCCTTGATGCTATCCAGAGTCTTTGGCGCCGCTTTGATAGCTACTTGCTCTCGGACGGGCAATTCGCTGTATAGTTCACGAATGCTTACGGTCGTGCCAATAGGGGCGGATCCAGGCCGTTGGCTGAAGACACCACCGATTTTCGATGTGAGCTGGAGCACCGCAGCTACTGGTTCCGTGGACGTTCTAGTGGTGATAGTGAGAGCCGCCACCGAGTTGGCACTGGCGAGCGCCTCTCCTCGAAAGCCGAGTGACTTGCTCGCTCGGCCATTGAGTTCCTCGAACCGTCGAAGCTTGCTCGTATGGCCTCTTCGTCCCAGGGAGTCGTAATCATCGGCGCGAATACCGGTGCCATTGTCGCGAACTTCTATCTGGTCCACAGTATTGGGGGAGATGATGACTTCGATGGATGTGGCCTTTGCGTCAATGGCATTGTCCAGAAGCTCCTTGACCAGTGTCGTTGCCGAAACAATGTGCAGAGATGAGGCCAAAAGCCGCACCTCGGAGTCGGGGAGAGGCCTGATAGACATGGCGGGGAGACCGGCCAGCAGGGCACAGAGCAGCAGGGGAGAGCATGCAGGAGGAGTGGCTTAGGATGCGTGCCTGGGCACTCTCGCTGAGCAGAGAATCGTATATTCAGTATATGAATAGATATGTATCGAATAGTACACGATGTTATCGCCGCGCCAGGACTGGGAGAACGAAGGGACTGTAAAAGAATTGAGAGGTTGGGTTTGCACCCCCCAGGGAAAGGCAGCCGGAAGTGATGGGAACATCTCGCTGCCCATCTCGCCAGTTGGTGTCTTCTCATTCCGTGAAAGGCTCCTTCCCTCCTTCATTTTCTGGCCTGCGCCCCTGTGCCTCGAGTGGCAGGAACGACCTACATAAGGTGGCCTCCAGACCTGCAGCGCCCGGTATTGTATTTTCGTCCCCACCGGCTTATACCACGAGGAGCACCGGGAAAGGGTTGCTGGCATCCATCACGCCTGGATCTGACTAAAATGCCCCATTGGCCGAACGCGTGTAAGCACCTGCAGGCTTCCACTGTCCAGGTTCAACCAGGGTCCAGCTTTTGCCGACCGGGTACCTGAGGTACGTAGCGTCGACAGAACAGGGGCGCAGTGGCAGCTTTCGTCATTGCCAATCAAAAGCAGCAAGCTCGTCGGCAGCAGCCCCTCCTGCTGCTACGGCTGCCCGAGCCAAAACCTCGGGGCCAAATACCTGGAGGCAGGCCCGCTTCCCTTCCCATAGGTTGGTAGTAAGTAGTCGACCCCTCCTCCTCCTGCATCCCGCCGTCGCCGACGCACTCCTCCAGCTTTCATCTTCGTTCCCTGGGATCACCAAGTACGTTTGGATACAGCCGTTCCCTCACCTTCTCACCCCCTTGTATTGCTTATTCCCCCGCCGTCACCTACTTGAACCGCAATGGCGCACTCTCTCAAGGGCCCGGCCCCGCAGCAGCACGACGGCAGTGCCCTGCGCATCGGTATCGTCCACGCTCGCTGGAACGCGACCATCATCGAGCCCTTGCTCAAAGGCACCAAGGACAAACTGCTGGCCTGCGGTGTCAAGGAGAGCAACATTGTTGTCGAGTCCGTGCCCGGATCCTGGGAGCTTCCCATCGCCGTCAAGTCGTGAGTCGCCCTCCTCTCCTCAAAGCGCTTTTTCCCCGGGCACTGCTGACGTGCCTCGTCTCGCTTCGCCAGCATGTACTCGGCCTCGCAGGTCCAGGCCACCTCCTCGGCCGGCGGCTCCTCGGCCGGCGATTTGCTGGGCTCCTCGACCACCGACCTGACCTCGCTGGCCACCACGGCCTCGACGCCCTTCGACGCCATCATTGCCATTGGCGTCCTGATCAAGGGCGAGACGATGCACTTCGAGTATATTGCGGATGCCGTATCCCATGGCCTTATGCGCACCCAGCTGGACCTGGGTGTGCCCGTCATCTTTGGCGTTTTGACCGTCCTCAGTGAGGACCAGGCCAAGGCAAGAGCCGGCATACTCTCGGGAAGCCACAACCACGGAGAGGACTGGGGACTGGCTGCTGTCGAGTTGGGGGTCAAGAAGGGTGCCGTAAGTACTTCTGCTTAGCTCCACTCTTTGCGAACCACGTCGGGCTCGGCTGTTTCGTACTGACTTGCGTTTCACAGTGGGCCAAGGGAAAGATGGACTAGCTTAGAACCGCGTCCGCTCTATACAGGTCCAAAGTCGGGAGCAACCGACAGTCTGGTTGACCTACCATCGAGCCTGCCATCCGAGGCTATCCAGCGTGGAGTAAGTAGCTTTGTCTACCAATTTGTGAATATTCGCGTGGCGTTCTCCACCCATGGGTGCCAACACGAGCAGCTGGAGGTCGAGGCTCCGAGAACGGGGTAGTTACCACACGACTCCCCTGCCCAACGTTGAGGTGGCTGGCACGCTCCCCGAGAAGCCGATTTCAGCCCGCAGACGAACGATGCACGTTTCGTGGCGAGGTAAAACGTTTCGGCAGCACTCGGCCGTGTGCTGGACCTGTAAGAAGTGTAGCCGTTGCCACCGGATGGCAAGCTGATGCCGAACCAAAGTAAAACTAAATGACCGAGAAGCAACAAAATGTACAAAAATAGAAATTTTGGCGCAGAACCGCCGGGCCAAAACGGGCATCGTTGCCTGGGTGCGTTCGGACCCTGCGGCATACGTGGTAGGGCACCGACTGTACTTGGCGAGGCACATACATGGAATCGATGCGCAGACAGATCGATATGCCGTCAGCACGTTCTAAATCGAGACGGGATACTCGGACAAGCATGCCCGGAGACCCCGCTGGAGCCCAACGGGTCTACTGCTAGGTTCGGTAGAGCGAGGCGCCGTTCTGTTGGCGTTCACCATGAACCACCGCGGGGGGAAAGACCAAGGGTGCAGGTTTGCCTGGGTCTTGTATTAGATTAACGTGTACATATGCCGACGAGTGTCTATGATAAGTCGCTCCGAAGAAGATGCCTCCCGGCAACTTCGCACGAACCAGATTTCTCTCTCGTCACCATATTCACGTTCCGAGCCTCCTCATCGCGCGCGAAAGCCAGACAACCCCTCGCCCCCCTCCCTCTTTCCGGCCTCCCCGTCCCTTTGTACCCAAAAAACAGCGCCCCTCAACCCTTTCAACGAGCTATGCGTCCGTCTTGTTATGTTCTATCCCGGCCGATGCCAAGGGTATTTCCGCCACCGCAAACGTATACTCGCAAATCCCATTCCATACATGCCATCAACAGCTGTTTGAAACGATCGCCATGCGCCAACGGCCGATCTCTCAAGGCGTGAAATAGATTTTTATAGTAGCCGGTATCCACAGAATGCTTCATGTGCCCCCTTGTGATGAATTATTAACAGTGTGCGACGCGCCGGCAGCGAATCGCAAGCAACGCGGCGTAGTCACGGCGTGAGACGAGCCGTTCAGGTGATGAGAGCGCCAATGTCGCTGTCAAGCCCTTTTTTCGTCTTCCAGAGGCCTTTTTGCTTTTCTCGCTTGGCCTTCAGCTCCTCCCAGCCCTTCTCGTCGTCGTCGTCGTCGTTGTCATTCGAAGTAGAGGCCACCTTTGTCTCCCCCGAAAGCTTGGATAAAGTTGGCAAAGCTCCCGACATGGTCGCCGTCCTCGAGTATGTATCCGTCGGCGTCATGCTGGAGACGGGCCGGTAGCGGCCGGGAAGCCCGACGTTGCTGCGCTCCGACGGGGCGATGGACGGCGTGTAACCGTTGCCTTGAACACGGATGGATGGCGCATAGTTGGCGTTGGGCGGCTGTATCCAAGAAGCCGAACTAGGCTGGACCATGCTCATGGTGCGGGCCTGGGCATCTCCCCTAACAGGGTCCAGACCCATGCCCCCCATAAACGAACCGCCCAAGCTCATCGAGCTGGGTTCGCCCAAGAAGGAGCCGTGGCCGAAGTCGTGAAACGATCCGATAGAATGATTCGGCATGTGGCTCTGGGGGCGACTCGGGACTCCCATCTGTCCGGGCATCTGACCGGGCATCGCGCCGGGCATCGTGCCGGGCATCGCGCCGGGCATCGGTCCCGGCGATTGACCCGAGTTCTGGCCCGCCATCATTTGCATGAACTGCATCTGCATTTGCATGAACTGCGTCATCTGCTGGTTCAGCTGCAGCTGCGCCTGATCGTTGGGCGTCATGACGGGCATCTGAGGCATCCCCATGGGATACATCATCTGTGGAGGGATGCCTGCCATGGGGTCGATGCCACCGTTCATGTTCATGGGTAGCGGTATGCTCTTGCTGTCCATGGCGGGACTACCACGTCTCATGGCCTTTTGTCTCTCCTCGTTCGCAATCACCCCAACCAAACCACCAACAGCCATTGCTCGGTTGGGGCCAGCAGGAATGCCACCACCCATGGCAAAGGACTCCCTCGGAGGCTGGTTAATCAGACCGGCACCCAGGAAAGGATCCTGAGGGAGTCTTCTGGCGAATGCGGGCAAAGGCCCACCCCGCGGCGTGTCGCCCGCAGCAGATCCAGGACCCGCGGGGAATGACATCGCCGCTGCCCGTAGGTTAGGGTTCGACCCAGCATGCGTCAGGCGCATCGGCGGCCGGTTTTTGCTGGGGAAACCATGGGCGGCGAGGATGCCTAGTGGTACATCGTCGTCTTCAGAGCCCTCCGACGGCGGCGAGTTGGAACCGCTGAGGCCTTTCCCGTCGTTCAAAGTCAGGTTCGGAGTGCTCATCGACATAGCGATGCTCGGTTGCGAGGATGGCATGCCGCCCTGCTCGCCCGTGACCTTCATCATCTGCTGTCGGTAGACAGTCATGTGGGCTTCCTGCTTCCGCCGCTGCTTAGCCATTTCCTGCTTCTTCTCCGCGTCATCCTCCTCCTCCTCGTAGTTGTCCTCCTCGACCTCACTGCCGGCGTCGTCCTTGGTGTCCATGTTCCCACTCTGGCGCACCTTGTCCTGGCGGTACTTTTCGAATTCGGCTGGGGTCATGACCTTGTTTTGCGGCTCGTCATACCCGCGGCCTTGAGGCCGAGCTGCGGCCTTGGAGGAACGGCTGAAAGACGTCTCGAACATGTTGTCTTCCTCGGATCTGGACGGCTTGGAGTAGCCCAGGGGAAGGCTCGCCACGGTGTCCTGGCTTTCCCTGGTGCCATGCCCACGTGGAGCGGTGGCAGCCTTCGACAGGAACCTGGTGGCCGCCGCCGAGTCCTTCAACAACGCCGTGTCCTCATTCTCGTCGGGGGAAGGCCCCCGCCCCGGCGTGCCAACGGCGTGTCTTGGCACCTGAGGCGGTACGTCGCCTCTTGTGGGCGGCGGCGAAGCTACCATTCTGGCAGAACCAAGGAGGCCATCGTGGGAAGTCTGACTGTTCCACGACTTGAGCGGAGATTCGATAGCTGCGGTCCGATCAAGATGGAGCGGAGAAGGCTGGCTGGCCCGGTTCCCTGTAAGATTTCGTGACGGAGCGACTGGGCGCCCGGACTCATCCTTGACGGTCGCGACGCTGGACCTCTTATTGAACGAAGAGAGCATGTTGCTCAGGTCTCCTCCCAGGTCAAGCGAGAAATCCCGGTCCTCGAGCTTGGGCGGTGTCGCCGTGGCGACGGTCGAGTTCGTCTGGGCTCGGGATCGACCGCCCGGCGTTTGTGGTGCCTCGCCAGGAGCCGGCACCGGCGGGATCTCTTCAGCCGGTATGGTCGCCAGACTGTTCTTTTTGGACCCTCCGAAGGAGAAGGTCCTTCCCGCCTTGTTCAGAAAACTGCTGCCCGAAGACTTGGGCGGAGGCGCAGGCGCGTTGGACGAATCGCCGTAGGCCGACTTTCTTCTCCAGTCGTCTTGGGAGGCGGCCAAGTCGGTTGAGGAGGGCGCAGTCGACGCGTTACTGTGGCGCGAGCTGTTGTCTGAAGTTGTTTTGATCGTGGTAGAACTGCCGCTGCCGCTTCAGCGCATTAGTGGGTGGGGACGCAAGACTTTGATTTAAGACATTGTGGTGCGGTAGGGGACAATGCGGCCAGCCCCTGAATAACCGGGACCCTCTATCCAGGGGGGCTAGTGATCGAGCTCGAAGCTACCGGATCGGTGGCACCGAGGGCGTAGGGGCAGGTGGCCGGCACAACAAGGTTGCCCGGGGGGAGCGAGCGGGAAGATTGCACATACCGGTTCGATTTCATGTCCACAAAGAGGTTGTCGTCGAGCGGTATTTCAGAGAGCGTAGTCCTCGGCGCGTGTCCTTTCGTCATTCGTACACCGCCGTCAAATGGCTTGCCCGGAGACCCTGCTTCGTTTCGTTCGAGAACTCGGAAAGATGGCTCCGCCGGAGCATTCTGGTCGTCTGCCACGGTCGATTTCCGCCGGAAGTTGACTGGGAATCTAGGCATATAGACGACTTGAATGGGGCGACGGAAGTATTACGGTATGCACATATATTGTGCTGGAATGAAGGGCAAATGCGTGCGTGTCGCCCGGCCACCGTTCTCTGCTGATGTGGTCCGCAGGATTCCCGGGGGTTGTGGTGGTAGTGACGATGCAGAACGTGTCGGATGACGCTGTCAGTCAAAATCCTCTGCGAGGGCGGGACGCCAGCAGGCAACTGCAGGTGAGAGAATTAGCCGGTTTCCGGACAGCGCAATGAAGGGACATGTAGTTGTCCACCAGGGCGTCGTGGTGCGGCCTCGATCCCACGGTGCTGACAGGGCATCTCGCCACCCGGGGGCTTGCGTGTTGGCCAACACGACCCCCTGAGCGGCTGGGGCTACCAGCGCGTCACAGCAACTGACTCGCACCCCGTGCGCGTTTAGGTGTAAGCCGGGCCAGAGACCCTCCCGGCCCATTTGCCCAGCGCCTGGCCGCGCAGGGGAGGCCGCGCAGGGGAGGCCGCGAGGGTCCTGCTTCAGCCCCAATCGGCCATACAGACGGCGTCCACGAAGGGGATATTGCAACGGGAAACCGGCGCTTGCCCACCACGACGGCAGTTGCAAATAACGCCCGCCGAGAAGAGCCGGAAGGAGAAGAGCTGGACGGGGCCCGAGGCCGAGCAAAGAGGAGGGGGGAGGGAGAGCGAATTAAGCAACGGGACAGCAAGGACTTACACCAGGCAATCGGCAGGCGGAGGCGGGTAGTGGGTTTTTTAGGACAGCGAGGCTGTTTGCATTAATACTAAGGAAAGGCGACACGGCGATCGGGCTGCTGGTGACGGGCAGATGTCAAAGACGTCGGTGACTGCGGCCAGAAAAGATAGGGTAGGTTGCGTTCGAGAGACGGGAAAGGCGACCACGAACGAACGAAGCAAAGCAACACGGGCGAGGGTGAGCGCCTCGCACCCGACGGGCCAGACTGGCGCTAGCACTAGGCAGACGGACAGACGGATGGGCAAAACGCAGATGCTGCCACAGACGGACGGACGGTCTGGAAGGGAAGCCCAGGGTGGAATTCGTCGACGGGGCGCAGGACCAAGCGACCAAGAGTCATGGAAAGGGATTGGGGGGGCGGGATCAAAAGAGAATCAGTAATGGTCTGGACTGATGATGAGTGATGAGGATTCGGGGGTGTGGGAAAGGGACGACGGAGACGACGACGGCGGGCGATGCAGCTGGACAAGGATGTGCTGGATGTTATTTTCTTCGTTTTCCCTTCGCAAGTCGAGCGCGGGCTGGCAGGGTCGGTAGGCCGGTACACACGCCCTCTCTCGTTATTAGGTACCCTACGGACTGGAGCACTCTATTTTTATTAGGTGGAGAGACCCAGCACATGCCCGGTGCACTAGCAGAAGAGAGGTACCTACCTACTGCATGCGACCAAGTAGTCCCCATCGACATTACCACCTTGCATCTCGCTCTCCGGAATGGCTTCTGCAGGCTTCTCGCTTGGCGTACAGGGCCGCCCGAGGCAGCGTGGGAAGGAAACGCGTACGAGGAGAGGTATGTACCGACGCAGCATTACCTCGACGACCATGTGGGAAGGTTCCGATGACGACGAAGAACGGGCACCTGTTTCCGCCGCGCTGCTGGCCCCCCTCGCTGGCCGTCGTTTCACCCAGGAGAGGAGGGCGAAGAGACGATGGCATTCAAGGAGAGAGGGGGTCCAGACAACAAGCTATGCAGCCGGCGCCGGGCCTTCCTGGATTCCCTGGTGGGCGGTAGAACAAAAAAGTGCGGGTGGGTATGATGCGGCGGCGGCGCGTCGGCAGGCGGGCTGGAACACGATGTCCAGAGTCCGCTGCCACAGACATGGATCCATGGGAGGCTTCACGGGCCAAGCCCCCAGGCAGCATTTTTTTCCCTCCCCGGCGGCGAGGCGCTGGGTGGGGAGACCATATCTCAGTCAGGGACTAGGGCTCCAGTGGCCGGGCATGAAGGTAGAAATGGGCAGAGCTAGTCCATGTCCGAGGTTGCGAGGTACGGGCACCACACCTGACAAGGAAATTGGGTACTGAGGTGACATTGGGCCGGACAGTGGCGCGACCTGCCTCGAATCGGCCAAGTTTCTCGCGCCGAGATGGTAAGCAGAACCTTGATTTGCCCTGCCTCTCCCCTCTCTGCCCGGGGGAACGAGAGGGCCAGCTACTTGTACATCATCATGCGAGTCCCTCTTGCGCTCCGAGCCCGCCCGTCCGCCCGCCGCCTCCATCGGCAGGCTCCTCTCCTGCATGGCGCGCTGCTGGGCCGCCATCCGTAGGCTGCCCGGGGGGTGGGAGGGGAAATAGATCCTTGGATCATTACGGCCCATGCTAATTGTATATGCGTATGCACCTCCGGCTCTCCTCTATGTAAGGTACATACCTCTCTACAGGGAGGTACTATACACACGTACCTAACCTTGCAAGGTCAATCATCGAGGGTGCTTGCCCGGCGTGGGCGCGTTCGTTGTCCTCAACGCCCGCGCTTGCCGGCCGGATATAATAAAATGGGTACCGTTGGCCGCAGGGCTGCCAGCGTCAAGTCAAGACAGTCCCGTCACATCCATTGTGTCACCCGGCATTTCGCTGTACGCTTCCCGTGAAGGGAACGGGCTGAATAGGCCGGATGCCATTGAATATGGAAACCCCTCACACCGCCTCACCCCTCGTATGATGTAGGAGGTTGTCCTCCTCTCGCCCCCCTTTCGACCATCTATCCATTGAGCTCACAACTATGGGAGTGATGAGTGTAAGCACATCCATCCCCCACGATCCTTCTACCAACCTCCCACCCTACCCAGGTAGGCAAGCGACGGTAGGCAGAACACCTAGGTAATCGATGGTGCTGCCGGCAAACGAGGTGTCATCTCACGCATCACCCGTCCCAGTCGATAGTTTCCCCTGGGTCACGCTCCCAGGAGGATTCGATGGCCGGGTTCTCATCCTTACCGATGCGGATGTTAGGGTCGGGCTGGCTGGGCTGGCGGTCCGATTTTCGTCGTCGACGGCTCGCTGGCCAATGACGGGGCGACTGTATAGCACGCGGCGGTGCACGCAACTAGCACGGGGGGAACTGGTCGTACTTGGTAGAACGGTCGATCATGGCGCCGCCCACGACCCCACGGCGATGCGAGCTTCTAATCTTATCCCTGGCAGCCACCGAAATGTCCGCTGCTGGCAGCAGATTGGGGTGCGCCGGGTGCGGTTCGAACGATGAGACCAGTCATCGGCCTTCTTTTCATCCCATCTTTGGGCATGGTGGTTTGCACTTTGCCTTTGCGCCCGCGTATCGTCGACGTGAGAGGGTTTGCGGTGGGCCAGTCAACGAGGCATCATCGCTGGACCGACCAGAACATGAGTATCATCAGATAAGTTCGTCCGCATGTAAGAGGTAGGTACGTAACTGGCCATGTCCACAAGCGCGCACATGGATATATTCGCCACGCCCACAGTCAATTGAGCGCTCTCGGCAACCCGCAAACCTTAGTAACTCGCAAACCTTGGTCTTCACGGACGGGAGACGGGGACTCGAGGCTATATACTCCTCACGACCTACCGAACCGAGTACCCGTTCAAGGCGGCGGGCACGGCTACATACGGACAGAGTTTGGCGAAGATCCTTGGACAAGCAGCCGGTGCAGAGACCGTAAGTGCTCCTCGCTTCACATGCTCGCAAAAAAGCTACAGGTCAAACTCGGGACGCGCCGATGGGGACGCCTTTGGTCCCGTCAGCCCTTAGACACAGCCGCCGTCAACGACCAGACAGGTTCGATAATTAACAAACGCCTGTGTCACAGTACTAGCACGCGTGGGATACGGCTATACCATTCGTGCCAGCAGGAAGCAATCTCGGGGTTAAGCGATCCAGCAAGTAGCCAAATTGGGCCGGAGGGAAAACGGCAGCGGCGGGAGTCCGTGGACAAGCTAAACCATTTGGTCACATCCATCTTGGGCGTCGTGGGTGTGTGCTACAGCTCTTCTCCTTTCCGACCTGTAACTTCGACATGCAGCTTCTGCTTTCTTTTCTTTGCCCTGCTTCCCTCCCGCTGCCCATCTGGACAGCAGTCATGAAGAGCCTAGAACCACCCGTAAGCATGGATGGCCCAGTATGCCTACAATGGGATCGTCAACCGGTGCCTCTGCTCAGTTCCATGCCTCGGAAGTACTTTCAGGATACATCCGATACAACTGCATCCGGGCCGGCCAATAATTGGTGGCTGAGACCCGCTCGCGAAGCCAACATCGCAGCTATAGTACGAGTGTAGATCTTCCACCCACACTACCAGTCCAGATACCACCATTGCTTTCGTCGATGACACCCTCAGGGCCTCTCTACGCGGGCACGAAGTCCTAGTACTACTCGCTAAACAGTCCTTTGCCCGGCCATGCCCCAACACTGCCAACTTTCTATCCCATACCGTTGCACGCGCCATGGGGGGGTGAGTGCCCAGGAACTTGGGTGCCAACGGACCGGAGGCTCAAAAAAGGCCCCATTAACCGAAAAGGGCTGCGAACGGTCATGGATGCCGCCATCCCCATGTTTCTCGCTCTCCCCTATAGTTGACTGCAACTGTAAAACCGGAAAGAAAGATGCACGCGCCGCCCTGCGGCTGGAGGCCGCCAATGGTCCTCGAAACCCTTCTTTCTGGTACGGTTTTCTTCTGCCGCCCGTGAACCGTCCTGCGTCTAGCAGGGGCCCTGCGGGCAACCAGGGGGGACGGTGTGGACGGGGGGTGCCGGTACTAGAGGTATGTGTAGAGAGAAGGGATGCTCGAGCTTGCGAATCGGTTGCCAGATGAATGCCCCCAAGTCTGTCGGCTGGTCTTCAGCCCCGACATTGGCAGACGCGCCTGGACAACGCTGGACCTTGTCCCGCCGGCCCTTGTCTCCAAGCCACCTGCCAATCGTCATCGCAATACCCTGCCCCTTTTCCCCGGAGAAAAAGAACGATGAGGGGTGGGCGCGCGAAAGACGCGGTGCAGAAGCGTACAGAGATGCAAACAACCAAAAAAATATCGTCCGAACCTTAGAGTGCCTGCCTCCCAACTGCTTCAGGTGGTTCCTGGTGCCCCTGCTGGTACCCACCGCGCGACGAGAAACCCTGGCTACGGAGAGCCAAGGCCACTGCGGAGCTGCTCCGTAGGTGGTGAGCCCAGATCATGGATGGTTCTGTGGAGTGGCTTGTCAATGAGGAGGGAGCGCCGAAGCGCCGGTGCTGGCGATGGATGGATGGTCTTTGCGCCCCGTTCCTGTATGTGTACGAGCTGGAGCCGATCATGGTGATGGGTCCCCCCCCCCCTCGTACTTCGTATTTTGCCAATCGGGGCTTCACTTGCCATGGTCATCTCGATCCACACGCAGCCTGACTACGAACACAAGTGCTGGCCAGTGCCAGGCAAACAGGTTGGCAGGCGGCGAGGTCGGAATGTCGGGGATAGACAGGCACCACCTTCTCCGGTAAGTTACGACTAGAAAGCCTTGACACGACGCTCGAGATGGCGATGCGCGCGCGGGAACCACACCCCCCTCGGCGCTTCTGCAGGGCTTGAGAACCTGTACGGACCCAAAGCTATGATTCGCGGCCGTAGATGCGTCCCTGTCGCGCCGCTGCCGGACGGGATTGGGGAGAAGGGGGGGCAGCCCCGGATGACGAGCTGGGCGGATCATAATACATTACCTACCTTAGCACACAATACAACACACAACATGCAAGCTCCCCCCCCCCCCCCCCCCCAATGGCTGCGGTGCATTCCCATTGCAGCATCGCGCATCCTGCCCAATGGCCCCCCGGCGATTGGGTGGCCGTGCGCGTCTTGCAGAGCGCATACACGTCCAGAGTATGTACTTGTATGGGCACGCATCGACACGCGTACGACGGACGCGGCACGGCATGTTGGGAGGCGATCCGGCGTTCGAGTTAATCGACGGTTTCCGTCCGACCGGGAAAAGCGATGATGCTGTACCTACCTTCCATGCTCTTGCTGCCGACCTCGGAGGTACCGAGGCACTTCTCCCCATTGTCCATTAGCGAGGCCACAGTGGCCACCTCCTTGCCCGCCTCGGCCCTGCCAGTCTTTTTTGCCGCACTTCGCTCATCGTCATGCCATGGAGCGACGCACCGACACCGACGACTGGGGGTTCTGCCGAAACGAGCCAGGCGCAGCAGCCCCCGGCCGCCGGGCCCATCCAGCCAGTTAGCGGAATGGGGGTGAAAAGAACGAGCTGGACAGGCAACGAAGCGTGTGCTTGGCGACAGCCATGGCATGGTATGCGGACCGGCCGGAGATTTTGGACCAGCGGGAGCACAAGGCCGACTCCGATTGCTCCCGGCGGGAAAAGAATGGTTCGGCGTCGCCCCGAGGAACCTCTCCTTGCCTTTCTCCTTCACGTCAGGTCGTGTCGTTCATTCATTGCCTTGCCGAGGCGTATGTACTGGCGATCCGGGGGGCGATCCGCGCGTCCCAAGGTGCGCACCCTATGGGTTTGGCATCATGGGGAGGAATCGACATTACGCGTATAGTTGTACTACGGGCTGCAGATCCCATGACATCAATCGCTCCAGCTTTCGCATGTCTCGGTAGGGGCTACGGACGCGCAACAGGCAGACGAGAATAGGGTGCGTGAGTGAGCCAGTTGGGCGGCACAAACCCGAGTTCAGATGGAGCACGGAAGATCGAGAGCCTTCGCTCGATGCGGCTCGTAACACACAACCTAGCCGTGCCGCCCTTGGGCTGCGATTACCACCGGATGCGTCTCGGTCACAAGGGACATACATTAACAACCCCATCGGAGGGGACGGGCACAGGATTTCTGTTCCTGAGCCTTCCATCCCAGGTGCGTGCTTGAATTCCTCAGACAGCAGGGGAGCATGGCAAACATCCCTCCTCCTCCATAGTCGCTGCTCTGCCGCAAAGGGAGCTCGATGTTGAAGCTGAGGCAGATAGATGGTCGCCCAGCCATCCGTCGGTACACAGACTATCACATAGGTAGCCGGCCCAAAGTCAGGGAGTACAATGTACTAACTGGGTAGCTGTTCTTAAACACAGGGCTCACGGGATCCCCATTGAGGAATGCGAGACAGTAAGGACGACAGAAATACGGAGTAGGAGAAGCTTTTTCATCGCGATGCTGCCGTTTCTCGGCCGGCTCATGTGGAACAAACACGAAGTGATTTTGTCAGGGATAGGACGCCGGGGCGGTATCCTGTCGTTTCCCGTGCCAGTAAAAAAAAGGCAGCATCAATCCCCAAGGCCGGTGGGCATTGGAGGTCAAGCCAGCCAGGCCATGCGTGGGATGTAGTAACTAAGGGTTCTTTGGCGTGGCCTGCAGCGTAACCCGTCCTCAACCCTCCCCGCATCCGCTCTGCGTGATCGACGCACGTAGGTTTCTTTCGGAGCTGGGAACGGGGCTTCAGGTGTGTGTTGCACGACGTGCTGGCGGCACGGGGCGGGGGTGTTTTGCAAATTGCGGCAACTTTTCGCATCGGCCACGAACGTTACACCATTGGCGGGCTCAGGAGCAGCGCCGTCACCTCGCGAAGCATGGGCTTCTGCCGATCCGCACGAAGGCGCCGTTTCACGATGGGTAGGCGATATGCAGGACACGGCCGGTCGTCGCCATCAACAACCAGTCCAGCCGGGGAAGTAGCTCAATTGCCTTTTGGGGGGGGCTCCTTTGCCCAAGAGAGCCCTCTCAGGCGCGTCTGAATTGGGTTGGGCGGAGAGAGGATTCAGGGCTGTGTGTGCATATGTGTGTGTGTATGGGATGCACACAAGGCCGGGCAGTTTTCTCGTCGGTTCCAGTTTCCAAGTTGCAGCGCGTCGACCAGACTGGCGCAGGAGGCTGGACCCCTCAAGGGACCTCCTCAACTATACAATGCCATACTATCCACTGATAGATGCCGGCAGAGCCCCCGAGTTTCATCCTTCCCGGGCGTTTGCTGGGCGTTTGCCAGGCGTGTCCAGGCTCTTCCCTCCCCCGAAGGCCGCCCCTCTGCTGCGCGGGAAGAGCCTGGCAAAGCTGGAGCCGGCCAATCACAGACCTCAGGGCCCTGGCGGCCCTGGTCAGATCCCCCCCCTAGGAGGTATGTATCTGATCTGAGGGCTCCTCCCATCCCATTGCAACCATCGTACGGGGCCGGGAGGTAACGATCTACGCCGATTTCGACCGCGTTCCACCGACGCGCTTCCGCTGCAACGAGGTCAAGGAGCTGCTGCTACTGTGCCCATGCAATGAACGGCTGGCGAGGGTTACAGGTAGCTATGTACGTTAGGTACTGCTTGCTGATGGGCTGCACATGCACCTCCTCTCTTCCTCTTTGTATGCGCGTAAAGTACAGCACACGGCCGAGATCCCTCGCTCCCAACTGAATGAAGTAGAGATGTACGCTGCAACCCAAGATTATCGCCGCCTTCCCCCACATGCATCAGGGAGCCAGTTTTTCGACACCCAAAGCTTTTGAAACTTCGAGGCCAAGAGTCCATTTCTCATGGGGCTATGAGGTCTCGCCCTCCCGGCGTGCCGAGTCAATCGCGTTTCAAGACGCCTAATTTCTAATTCGTCCACTCCATAAATTCGGCAAGTTGCGCTTCCATCGTGCGCTAGTTCGGAGGCGTATATACTGTATACCACTTGCGCCATCCGCAATCCACCTCGAGAAATATCCTCCCCTCGTCTCTGCCTCTAGAAGCTTGCTTGAGAAGTACATAACGCCCACGACAGCCGTCTCCGCCTCCATATCTGGGCGTACTGAACGCCCCAACCGGCCCTACCTAGGTACTTCCTTGCTCGGGTCGTCTTTCTCAGCCTTCTTCCCTCGCCAACAGCCCGCCCAGCCACTGTCTCACGTCTCTACACACCGTCATTTTCCGATTGGCAACTGTGCTTCACGGCGCCCGAGACCCCGCGCTATTCCGCCGGCCGCGCGGATTGGAGCAAGAATGTCGTCGCTTCCGCCCAACTCCATTCTCTCCTCCTCGCCTCCGGCCCTGAGCCGCAAGGGGCCCTATCTCATTCTCCAGGACGATGCGCCCTCCCAGCTCAGCGCGCGCGGCCAGGGCACCCTGGGCCACCTGATTCGCAATCGATCGCACGGGTCCATCGCCAGCTACGGCTCGACCTGGAGAGGCCCAGGCAACGGCGGCGCCTCGGAAAACACGCCCGACCTCGAGGCCAGCCTTCCCGATACCATGGCGCCACTGTCCCATGCTCACTCCGTGCACACCGACTACATCGAGTCGCCTCGCCGTCCCCCTTCGGAGGAGCGCCGCCTCTCGGCCGTGCTGAACAGCGCCGGCGTGCGCAGCATGCGCCTGATCGGCTCCTCCAACCCCCGCTACCGCTGGGCCCGGTACTGGAAAACCGAGGAGCAACTACGCTCGATGAAAAAGCCCATCCGTGCGTATTATGAACGCACCAATTACCTCATCCAGCAATACCTGTACATCGACAAGCTCTTAGACAGCAGCTTGCCCCATGACCTGCTGAACGAGTACAACAACCTGCCTGCCAGCCACTTCCGCGGCGTTGCGGTACCCGACACCATCTGCGAAGAGCCCAGCAGCTCAGCCGCGAGCCAGTCCGCCAGTCGGGGCGGCCCCGAAGGTTCGGCCGGGGGCGGCAGCCGGTCCGCCAGCGGTGCGGGCACGCCGCTTCTGAGCGACGGGAGCAACGGCCGCAGCGAGAACGGGGAGCTGCCCGTGAGCAAAAAGGTCAAGCGCACACCCAAAGACATCTACCGCGCCACCGAGACGACCCCCCTCTTTACCGAAGAAGACGATGACAACTGGGACGAGGAGGGCCTGGGTCCCAAGCCCGAGATCCCCTGGCTCGAAGAGGACGAGGACCTCGACAGCGGCGCCAGCATCGTCACCCTTGCTATCTACGTCAACTTCGCCGCCAACTTTCTGCTGCTGGCCGGGAAGATCGTCGTCATCGTCTCGGTGCCGTCCATGTCCGTCTTGGCCAGTCTGGTAGACGCCGTTTTGGACTTCCTCTCCACCATCATAGTCTGGACGACCACCTGGCTCATCAGCCGTCAGGACCAATACCAGTACCCCGTGGGGCGGCGCCGGCTGGAGCCGCTGGGCGTGCTCGTCTTCTCCGTCATCATGATCACCTCCTTCGCCCAGGTAGCTCTCGAGTCCGGGCAAAAATTACTGAGCACCGATCGCGAGGTAATCCAGCTCGGGACGCCGGCCATCATCATCATGGCTAGCACCGTTTTCGTCAAGGGGCTTTGCTGGCTCTGGTGCCGCCTCATCAAAAACTCGAGCGTGCAGGCCCTGGCCGACGACGCCGTGACGGATGTGATATTCAACACTGGATCCATTCTCTTCCCTATCGGTATGTACTCCTCGAAACCCCGCACCTTCCGCCAAAGCAGCGGCTGACCTGGCTCGATAGTGGGTTACTTTTGCCACATCTGGTGGATGGACGCTCTCGGCGGTCTTCTCTTGTCCCTCGTCGTCGTGTTCAACTGGTCGCAGACGTCACTGCAGCATATTAAGAACCTGTCGGGCTTCAGCGCCACGGCAGACCAGCGCAACGTGCTGCTCTACCTCACCATGCGCTTCGCCAACACCATCCGCCAGATCCAGGGCCTGCAGGCCTACCACGCCGGCGACAAGCTCAACGTCGAGGTCGACATTGTCCTCGACCACAGCATGACCCTCAAGGACAGCCACGACCTGAGCGAGAGTCTGAGCTACGTCCTCGAGAGCGTGCCCATTGTGGACCGCGCCTTCGTCCATGCCGACTATGCCTCGTGGAATTTGCCGACACATTTGGAACAGCAACAAAACCAGCGAAGTTCATGAACCCATATTCGTTGTGCTTGAAGTGGGCGGCGAGCCGAGATCCCGTCAGCCACTTCCTCCTGTATTCGGTTTGAAGCTTTTGGTCCGTTATTGCATAAGGCGTTCGTTGGTTAGCTTTTCAGCATCTTTTATCATATGTACCATTATACGAGGAGCCAAATTACAGTACGGCTCGGTCTTATACCCACCATACACCCAGCCAAGATAGGGAAACAGACCGCGCACAGAACTGCGCGCTGGCGTACTGGAAGGGGAGCGGTTGGGCGCGTAAAACAATGTCGCAAGAAATCACATGCTTATTGCATTATGTTTCTGTCAACTTGTGACGAGATGTGACGGGTTGAGAGACGTTCTTCCATTGAGAGAGTTGACCGTGCTGAGAACGATGGGGGACACTGGCGTATGTCCGATCATACCATATCCTGCCATCCATCAACATGGCCTCGACCCGAGGCGATTCAACTCGCACTATGCAACCGCCTTCGCCCCTTCCTCCTTGTTCTCGTTCCCACGTACTTTCCCCCCCTCGTACTCCGAGTTTCCCGCTCTTGGCTGTTTCATCCAGGTGTAGTTTGACGGCTGGGCGACAAGCGCGAGGAAGATTGGATTCTACGTGCTTCTTAGGGAATTCAATCTGTGTTCTCCTCGGTCTTGCCCAACATGCGGCCATTGCATTATGTCTATAAAGATTTCCACGATCACATTCTTATCACCACGACAACATAGATGGGCTAAAAGACGTTCATCTATTGGGAGAGCTGACCGTGGTGAGAATAATACAAGAAGACACTGGCATATTTTCGACCATGACACACTTATAATACATCCCATCCACTCGTACTTTCCGTCCCTTTCTTAGCCAAGGGACTGCAGCAACCTCCATATCGGCTTTGGTTCTTAATATGTTGTTCTTCCCCCATTAATACACTTCTAGCAACTTCAATATAACTTTTACTTGTTAACGCACTTTTAGCAACTTTGCTATTACTTTTAAATTATCAACGCTGTCTGTTTTTCATCCTCTCGGGTGACATTCGTTCCTTCCGTCGGTTGCTTGGCTTAAGTCGATCACTTGGATCTCTTCCCTTCCGCAGAAGTCGTTCTTTCCTACCTGGGTCTCATCCTTTCCGCGGACATCGTTCTTTCCTAATTCCTGTTTACTTCGCCTTTTCTGCCGATCTTGTCGGCTTCGTTCCTTCGCCGAATCATTTTTCTCAACTTTAATTTACTTATAACACATACTTATTTCCCATCCTGTGCGGGTTTCTTCTCTTTCCTTTCATCGGCTCTTCGTCTTTCAGACAATCTATCCCCCAACTCCATTTTCATCAACTCTCTGTCCATCAACTCCCCCATCTATGAACTCTTCATGTATCAGACCCTTCATCCATCAATTCTCTTTCCATCGACTCCCCGTCCATGAGCTCCTCATCAACTCTCCATCCTCCAATGATTGGATGTAGGGAGGCCAGCATCCTTTACAATCTTCTAGGTTGGAAGGTCTACAATACCAGGTCAAGCTAGTCCCCTGAGCATGACAGTACGTCATCGACATATTTTGCTCGAAGGACGCGGATATCGGCATCTTGATTACGAACCCCCGCCTTTCCTCTGCTGGCGTCGATATGCACAGGGCCTGCCGCCGGGGGCAAATTTGTACCTTCAGATGGAATGCAAACAATATTCAGCAGATCCGGGGGCGCCTTGTGCGACTGGGCTAGTTGTGCACGGTCACATGGGGTTGGCAACACGATGTTTGAGCGCCTGGCACTCCTCGTGAATCTTCTCTCGTTCTCTGCTTGCAACACCAACAACAACATCAAATGTAGCATGAACGCTCGAAGAACACTGCCTAATTCGGCATGCTTTCAAGGCAATAAATCACCAAACCAAAGTCGAATTCACACTCTGCATACACCATCGTCTTTCCCTGACCTCAATACCATGCCCCCGAACTATCACACACCTACCCTATCGTACTATCTTCTACCTGTTGCACTAATCGCCCCGTTATCATATCTAACAGGTTGCCGGTCTCGTTTCGTTCTTCCCGTGGTCACGGTGAGGATACCTAGCAATGCTTAAACATGTTCCACGTTCCCGGCTCGATCCGAACCTGACTGTGGTAGGAAAGTACCGGTCCCGCGAATCCTACATTGTAAAAGATCCCGGAACCGAAGCTCAACAACGGTATCAGCAAAGATACGGATTTCGAGGACTGGGAAACTGACAATATAGACATGAATCAACAAGGAACACAGTTGGTTAGCGGGCGATCGTCAAGAAAGCTCATGCCGGACAGTATCATGTCGCTATACCCATACAAACCGTAATACAGGCCTATAACAGCCTTGATAAGCTTCGTTCTATACGCATACAGAGAAACAGGCGGCGGGCACGCTGCCATCTGGAATAATTGCTCGCTTGCGAATATTGGGCTGTCTAGAGAGAGCTATCTATAACATCGGCCCAGGCGGTTAGGCTGAAGACGAACTACCAGACTTCACGGTGCCGAGATAAGTAGACCTTGAATTCACAAGAATCCACAGCTCCATCAAGCACGGTATATCTAGGCCCGGATACATTCCAGCATCGACCCCCGAATCTCAACCCAATTCTATCCACATCACATATTCTTCACCTCCATTTGTAGATCCGCTCCCGCTTCTATCCCATCACACATCATATCTCGACCACCGAGAAGACGTCCTACTGCATCATCATCCCGCCACCTCCGTCACGGCAGGCTCACTAGATTACAAACCAAACCCCATATCAAAACATCTACTGCAATCGGTTGCATCAAGCCTAGCACTACAGTCAAACCAGCGCTTTGCCCCAGCTTGCTTTCAAGACATTATTTGCATACCAAAACATCAAACTGCAAAACACACAAACCTAAAACATCATACAGGGAGCCAGTCATAGGCAAGGTTAATTTGGTCACGACTGCCATATCTGACTTACGCTTCATCAGACAAGCAGCGGTTCCGCAGCACTTCGGTGCCTAGTGGGAGACATAAATATGTCACGAACCGCTTTGCTGGTTTTCGTTTATTTACTCTTGCAACTTTACACCCCCACTCGAATTATACTCTGCCCTATAATTGTTCCTCGCAGGGGCAGATTGTCGTTTCGGAAGGCGCTTTCTGGACGTCGACGTCTAATTTACACGGGTCTTTACGTGTTTTTTTATACCCAGATCATATATATATCTTTATACCTGAATCCATTTATGTTTCTTTTATACTCGTGGCCTTTAGTGGGGTCATTTACCTCCATAAGTGGACTATTTGACCGTGAGTCACCCTACGTTCTCAGTATTGGCTGGATCATGTACTGACTTGGGCGATCGCAGTGCCACGGAACTTGATATATCCAGATGTCAAGGATTTCAGGTATGCCACGGAGGCAGATCTTGTCAATCAGCCCTTGGCTGCAGCCATCGAAGACTTTGTTAAAGGAGAGTATGGTCTCGAGTCACCAGCGGGAAAGATTCTGCCCGTGTTCCTGCACTGCCCAGACAGCGAGGCGTTGACAAGTCACGACAATCCTTGGTACACCAACCCTGCGCAGAACAGCGTTGCCATCGATCTTGCAAAGAAGCTGCTTCAAATCGAAGACCTGGCAGCCAAAGTCATCGTCATGCTCACCCCTTACCGGGTCAATCGCACACTCTTGAGAGACGCACTGGACGCCGAGTCTCTGGAGGCTGTCTCTGTCACCACGGCAGACTCCTTCCAGGGCTCGGAGGGCCATGTCGTCATCGCCGTCTTGTGTGTTACGCAGGGGACCGGCCCAGATTTGTCGCCGACGCCCGTCGTATTTGTCAGTTTGACCAGACAGCAGAGCGCCTTGTTCGTGATTGAGGAGGCTGCGATCCTCCCCAAGGGCGAACACGATGACAGGACGCTGAGGAAGTCGAGGCCGGAGAAAGAAGACGACGGTACAACCACGTTCACTCGCAATTAACACTTTGGCAAGATTCTCGAATACTTCGCGAAGAAGCGCGTCGCGGCGGTGGACACGAGCAGTTATATCCCCGTAGAGAGTGTCGATTACAGCGCCCAGAACACCTAGACCGGCGGCAACGACAGCGAAGTCCTCTTTTTTTTTTTTTTTTTTTTTGCTGCACTTAAGACTCCTCGTTCGGCGGCAACGTCAGTGAGGCCCTGCTGGGAGGCAACACCCATTGGTACCAATGACGAGGAGGAAATTTCGGGTGATAACGCCGCGCAACGCAACACCATCATGGACAGGGTGGCCAAATTCGGGAACATGGGACTCGAAGATCGTCCGAGATACATTAAGCCTCCGATATCGAGACCCGGTCGGGCGATAGTGCCAATGGAGAGAACCTGTGACTGAGGGCATCCTCGGATGTGCCGACTTCTGTCGCACTACGCCGTACATCTCGCGGGAGAGTCCGTACAAGAAGACGGGGAAGAACGTCACCGTTATCCTTGACGAGGCGGGAGCGATGCACAAGACTGACGCACTCACCGTCCGGGGCCCATTCCACCGCCCGGGTGCCATGGCGGGCGACGAGAACCAACTCTTCCCATGGTGATGGAATTTAACAAGAACAGATTCACCCCGAATGCGTGTGACGCATTCTCGTCCCCGAGCATGCGAGGCCGTTTTCCTGTAGGCTGGAACCTACTGTGTATTTAGACGGATATTGGAAAATAGAAAGTCCATCTATTCGACCCCGACTTATGTTATTAGCTCCGAGCCAGGGGTCAATTAGCCCCGCAAAAAACTCGGTCGAGCCTGGGGTCAAAAATTCGACCCCATGCTCAGCGGCCCGGATAACCCCCCTACCTCCTCGAGTATGTAAAAGAAGCTAGATGCTAGTTATTCCTAAACGATTGATGAAACACTGCTAAAGAACATGAATTTTCTACGAGTAGGTTGAATGACTAGGTGTTAATTAACTACATAAAAATACATAGGTAGACATTTTTGTTCAGTGAGCCACTTTTTATTTCCCCCCTTGCTCCCCTTCCCCCTCCCTCCCCAAAACCTTAACTAGCCCGAATTACCCCTCCCCCCAAAGTGTAGCATATGCTAAGAATGCATATGCTTCGCCTTTGCTATTTATCTTATCCTTATCATAGCGGAATCTTGGGCCAAATGTTGAGCGCGGGGTCAAATTTTTGAACCCCCGGCTCAGCCGAGCTTTTTGTTAGGCCAATTAATCCCGATCCTCGTGCGGGACGGGCTTCAAAGAATTATCTACCCCGCGTCCCTGTGTAGCACCCCTCAGTCACTAGACGACACTATAGCCGTCGATTCGTCGCGCAGTTGTTGGCACCCATCGTCGAGGTTGCGCTGATATCCATACCCAAGCCAAGCCAAGCCCCCCGACAGACACGCGCATACGCACACGCACACGCACGGGCACGCACACGTATACCCTACTCAGCCGCCGCCATGACTGCATCGGCTCGCATCTCGGTCCTCTGCTCCGGCAACGGGTCCAATCTCCAGGCCCTCATCGACGCCTGTGCGAACGGCCGCATTCCCGGCACCATCGTCAAGGTCACGGTGAACCGGAAGAACGCCTATGCCACGACGCGCGCCGAGAAGGCCGGCATTCACACCGACTACTTCAACCTCGTCAAAGACGGATTCCAAACGGCTGGGGAGAAGAACGCCGAGAAGCTGAAGGACGCCCGGTCCCGATACGACGCCGCCCTCGCCCAGCGGATACTCCAGGACGAGCCGGACCTGGTCGTGCTGGCCGGCTGGATGCACATCTTCTCCGAGGCCTTTCTGCGGCCCCTCAAAGCTGTAGGGATCCCGGTCATCAACTTGCATCCCGCGCTGCCAGGTGAGCCCCCCCTCTCCGCCGATCACGGGGCCTTCTCCAAAATCTAACCCCCGACCTTTAGGGAAATACGATGGCGCCGGCGCGGTAATAGACCCCCACGGGTGCCTCTCAACTTGCTGACCACACGCTGACTCGCCGGCTGGCAGATTGAACGGGCCTACCAAGACTTTGTCGACGGCAAGCTCGAAAACAACACAACCGGCATCATGGGTGAGTCTGCCCGCCCCTACGGCCACCTCGTGGTACAGCAGTAGCGGCAGCCTGCGGCGCGGCGTGTTTGTCGAACCGCCCACCCCGTATATATCTAACCAAAGGTGCCTTCGTAGTTCATGAAGTGATCGAGCAGGTCGACCGCGGGGAGACGGTGCTCTCGCAGCCCGTGGTGATCGAGGAGGGCGAGACCCTGGAGCACCTGACCAGCCGGCTGCACGATTTGGAGCACGAGTTGATCGTCAAGGCCACAGCGCTCAAGTCGCAGGAGATCGCCGACAGAAAAGAGCAGGCGAAGTGACGTGGCGGCCACCGCAGGGATTTAAGGGTCGTGTCTCCGAGCCCCAATGAAACGTCACGATACTCCGGTGTTGACGCGGGAGATCGTCGACAGAAAAGAGCAGGCGAAACGACGGGGCGGCCGCCGCAAGGACTTAAGGGTTGTTTTCGCCGAGCCCCAATGAAACGTCAAGATACCCCGGTGTTGGAACGGGCCCGCCGAGGTAAGTAGCCGGTGTGGCGGGGACGAGGTTGAAGCCGACGTCCCTGTTTCACCGTGGCGGTTTGGGAGGAAATGGACATTCGGTGAGAGGCGTATCTGCCCATTAGTGGCAATCTTGTGAAAGTTCACGGTTGTCGGTTGTTTAGTAGCTGCAACGCGACAGACGTTGCTCGTATGCGTCGTGGAATTGCAGCCCCGGACATTCGGACGTGCCGACGTGCCGCCGAGTCCGCGTTCAATCTTTGTGGCGACTCTCTAGCGCTTCGCCCCTCTGGATCCGACTATACTCATAAGAGAGCTTCGAGGAGGATGAACGAGAAGAAACATGTATACCGCTTACTTTGTTTGCTGTGCTGGGAGAGTACTCCTGTCTGGAGTACCGAAATTTCCTACTTCGGGCTTGTTTTTGTTACTCACGAGAATATCAAAAAGCCTCCGATTCTGTGATCAGTTCCTGCTTAATGCCATTGTGCAAATGCAACCAATGTATTTGAGGTATGAAAGCAAACCGTGGGATGGGGGGACAATCCGCCCCAATGGCTTTCTGATTATGTTCAAATGTCACTTATAGCACATATTGATGAACCCAAGACGTATTAAACTCATCGTTTATTGTTATGCTCCGATGAATACACAATGATTAGGCCATGACCATTCCTCCTCATCCTCCTCCTATAGGCTCTACAGACTCCCAAAAATCATTTAAAACTCAGTCGCATGAATGTCGTCATCGTAAAGCGTGCGGTACCGCCAGTGATTAATAAAAGGATAGACGGGTGAGAGACATCGCGAGACTAATGTGGGTGGATTGTGGCACATTGTGTGTGGGTTGCGTGCCATGTTGTTTCCGCCACTTTACGCGACCGCGATGCGCTTCGACTCGTGCTTCTTGGCCTTGGGGACGGTGACAGTTAAGATGCCGTTGTTGAGCGAGGCGCTGACGTTGTCCGAGTCGACGCGCGTGGGGAAGGAGAAGGTGCGCGAGAACTCGCCAATGGAACGCTCGCTCACCCAGTACTTGGCAGCGGGCTTCTGCGGCTGCTGCTGCTGCTGCTTGTTGTGCATCTGCACCTGCTGCTGGTCCTTGTTGTCCTTGGACTTGGCGGCGCCGTCCTCGGCGTCGTCCTCAACCGTGACGGGGTGAGGCTTGGGCGAGCCCTTCTCGCCCGACTCGATGGCGCCGCCGTTCTTGGACTCCTCGAGCAGGCCGACCGGGGGCTCGCCCTCGCTGTAGCTGCGCTCGACCTTGCCGCGGACCGTCAGGCTCTGCGGCTCCGTGAACTCGAGGTGGACGTTCTCGCGCTCGATGCCGGGCAGCTCGCCGTGGAGCTCGTAGGCCGTCTCCGTCTCCTTAACGTCGAACTTGGGCGTGAAGGTCGGGATGTGACGGCTGGCGCGCGAGCCCGGCTGGCCCGTCTGCTGCGAGTACTTGTCAAAGTCGTCGATGAGGCGGAAGAGGCCCGAGAAGTTGGGCTCGGGGGTGGAGTAGAAGCGGGGACCGAACAGAGACATGGTGCTGGTGGTGTGGATGTTGCGGGCTTTGATGGGCTTGGAAAGTGATGAGCGTCGAAGAGACTTGAGACTGTTTCGGGAGATTGGTGAGCGTGAGAGAATACTGTGGGATGGTAGTGTTCGAGTGGATTGCATGTAGTGCTTGATGTGTTTTGTTGTGATCTGATGAGGAGAGAAAAGCCTGATCCAAGTTGACGTTTCTTGCTCCTTTATACACCTCGGATGGCCTCCTTGCTACTTTCCTCAGGTTTCACGAAAGGCTGAGAAACTTCCACGCCGACTCATCTGGAAGAGTCTATGTGGCGGTAAGTTTAGCGCTGGAAGGCGGCAGATAATTCTGCCAAGAACGACAGCTGCGTTGTGGTTCGACTGTGGAAGCTGCTATGGCGATGGCCTCAATTGGCGAGAAGGAGCGTGCATTTTCTGGAAGTCTCCAGAGCCATTCGTCAGCCAATGGAATCAACGGGGCACTTCGATACTTACCTCTTTCAGCGCGGGAGCAACCGTTGCCAAGCCGGCACCAGCGGTGGTGGTACGTGCTCAAACCGCCTTCTAGCAAAGCGCCAGGCGGACTTACACAGCACGACCACTCCGTTGCCCCTACATGCCTACTCTGCACGCGTAACGTTGACACAATCAGGACCAAATTTGAAGAAGACAAAAAGGCCCTCGTAGTGACCTCCGCAAAGACGTTTGATTGCTACGCTCTGCACATAGGCTTGTTCCTGGCACCGGTGCAGTGGCCGCCGAATCCCTTCGCCCTCGCTCATCAGACCCCAAACGTCGTAGGTCCTGGATTCCAACACCCTCGTATCTTCCGCTCCGCTGTTTGGCGATTGGGTACTGCCCGCCCCCCTTGGCAAGCGACGCTTCTCGAAAGCCCTGACACTTCTATCCCGTCCATCCTTCTCCGTCAGCCCGCACATGCACAGTCTTCGTGCATGTCGCGTCACGATTGCGTGGCACGATTGAAAGTGCCCAGCTGTTCGTCCGTCCAATTGCGCAGTCGATTCCAAGTACCGAGCACAACATACAGGCGGTCGCTGCTCTCTCTCTGCCACTGCCCCATCCGCTGCGCTTCCGTCAGCGCGCCCCGGAATGCCCATTACGGGAGTGAGACAACGGTGGCAACGGCAGGAGGCCAATGTTGGGGTTTTACCAAGATGGAAATCTCAGAATGCGATGTGGTGCATTCGATGTTGTGACGTCACCATTCAGCAGTGCAAGCTCGCTGCAGCTGTAATGGATGCTGACGACGCCCTGTGCTAGGATCAGCCGATTCTTCTCCACCACTGTCGACCCCGAAAAAGGGCCCGTCCAGCCAAGGGACATCGAACCATTTCAGTCTCGATCCTCCGGGATATCGCCGATGAAATTCCGCTACCAGCTGTTCATCTGGCTGCCATGACGTGCGCTTGCTGTCGCGAGAGTGTAGCGAGTATTAGAACATCACCTACACCGGTCGTGATGCGATGGCGTCATTCTCTGGCGGGCGCTTCTCCAGCCCGCGTGGCTGCCAAGCCCCAGACAAGGGGCATGCGACTCGCGGGCACCGACTCAGTACGGCATCGCGACATGCGCCCAGCGGATGTGGCCAGGCTTCCTTCCCCCGAAAGGCACATGACGTATACCAGACATGGAATGGAAGACTAGGGCGCGGGCTCTTTCAAGTTCTGTTTGTTCCATTCAGCTGTCCTCCACTGGGGAGGGGGCTCATGGTCATCCCGTTGGGGTGCCGCCAGTGCACTTCGTCAAGTATCTATACAAGGAACCCGGGTTGGTCCGAACCATCCGCCACCCGCAGGGACAAGGCGCATCTGTATCCAGAACAAAGCCGCGCCGTGTTGCCGCGCTGTTAGGAATAGGCTGCCCCCATTGGAGCTGGTAGGTAGCCCGGCACCGTCGGCATGGCCCCGTGGCGCATGCCTATCGCCATGGGCGCGGGAGACTGCACTCGGTTGAACAGACCGATTAGTCGCCGGCCAACCGACGGTTCCAGCTCTGTGCCGTCGCGAGCAATCTTAACCTCTCGGTTCGAGTTCCAAGGGTTCCGAAGACCGCGAGTTCGGTAAAAAGGCAGTCGTGACGTAGATAACCATTCCAGCTTGAATGGTTTCCCCCAGGCCTTGGTGGCTCCCTCAGCGTCCTGCGCCTCACGCGCACTGGTCGTGTCATCGGGCTCGGGCTCCGGTGTGTCCGTCTCGTCCCGGTCGATCTCCCAGAATATCGTCCCTCTTGCCGAATCGTCCATGATGCTGCCGCGGGGGCAATGCTCGGTAGCTTCGGTGGGAATCGCCTTGGGCAGGTCCAAGTCGTTGGTCGTCTGTGCTTTGGGCGCAAATTCGATAGCCGCAGCTGGGTCGTTATTGATAGGCGATGTCATCCTGGCGTACCCAAAGTATTCGCCGGACTTGTTGGCCGAGAAAACAAGGTAAACGTTGTCTGCTGTCTGAACCGGTCGTGTGAGTATAAATCTGAGCCGCAGAGAAGGCGTAAACGAACCTGAAAGGCGCGATTGAGTGCTTCCTCATTATGGGACTGGGTGGCCCAGACCCCGTTGCGCATACTCAGTTCTAGATCCTCCACAGTGAGACTTTTTAGGACGAAGAACTTGTCTTTTTGTGTCGTCCCATTAACAGCAGGCGTTTCTGTCGCCTCAGGATGCCCGGTGGCGAGCGTACTGGCCTGCTCCTCGCCATCGGCGGCAGGGCTTCTTGGCGCTTCGCTCGGGAGCGCCTGGAGACCGGCGGGAGGTGACGTCGCAGCCGGTCCGGTGGGTGCCGTCTGGCCCGCCGTGCCTTCGACCGTGCTCTTTCGCAACCGACTGACCAGCCGTACTGACTGGAATTTCGAATCGTGCAGCTTTTGTTGCGCCTTGATGCAGCTCTTTTCGTCGCAGAAATTGGCGAACGCGCAGTTGCTCTTGGAAATCAGAAAGAGCGATTCTAGCCCACTGGCCTCCTTACAGACATGCTGGACTAGGCTCATGAGATCCGTTTGGGGGGGCAGATTTCCGACCCAAATCGCGTGTCCTACAGTCTTTGTCAGCCTAGCAACCCTTTTTGAGTGGCGGCCCAGGAGAAGAGAGTGTACTCACCACTTTGGCGTGGCTTGCGGGGTGGCCCACGCACAATGTTCGACCGACTGCGGCCACCGTCTGAATATGAAAGATCAGTCGTCTCGCACTGATACAGGTATTGGACCACAAGTTCCGGCGTGCTAGCTCACCATCGGTGCCTCCATACGAAGCCATTGGCCCATTCGGTTCGAGTGTCCCGGCCGGAGATGCCCGGCGAGGATCCGGTGCAGCCACATGCTGGCCGCCCATCATGGGCCCCGGCAGTGCGGCGCCCTGGCCGGCATACGGGCCTGGCTGGCCGTAATAGTACCCTCCAGGGATTTGTTGGGCCGGATTCATCATCATCTGGGCGGGATAATATGGCATGCCATGCCTTGAAGCGACATGCGCCTGTGGCTGGGTAGGAGGCATCTGGCCGGCATAATACGGCTGGACTTGAGGGTGAGGCGAGATGTAGTACTGCTGTCCCAAGAGCGGGTTGACGCCAGACTGGCCTGCATATTGCGGCATCTGGTGCATGCCCGAGTGAATGACGCCCGGCGGGCCGTTGAAGCGTTGTCCATTAGGCGAGGCCCCATGGCGGTAGCCCGTCTGGGGCAGCGCGTTAACCATGGCGCTCATGTTGTAAGGGCCCGGACGACCAGCACTTTGAGGTTGCGCCATGTCAAACTGGGATGAGAAGGCGTTTTGTGAGGGATCGAATGACAGCTGATACTGAGGATGGAAAACCGGCGCGCCCGTGGGTATAGAGCCGTGATGCTGTTCTTCGCCCGCTGCCGTGCCGGGAGGAGCACCGCTGAGGGTGTCCTGGGGCTGAGCATCTCCCATCTGGTGTTTTTGCGGTAGTAGGACCAAGCAATGCGACGGTGTAAGTGGTGGGAGAAACCGGAGGAGGGCCACTGTGACCCGTTCAAGGCTCGGTTCTTAGATGACGTGGTTCTCGCCGCGGTACTGTCGCCTCGGAGCTAACGGCGGAAAAGAGGCCGGTCACTAGTCATCCATTAGATCCGTGGTCTAGGATGGAGTGGCTGCGCCTGGCGGGATGGGTTAGAAGTGAATATATCAGAGGCATGAACTCACACTTCGGGGTTCACGGGGCTTCAGAGTAAGCGAACGGTGGAAGGAGGGGCAAGTCGGAACACCATGCAGCTCTGCGCAAGGTGGTACGGTTGGCACGCGAGAGAGCGACTGCCAAGTTCCAGAACGAAGAGTAGTGAGCAAACGAACTCTTCGGGTAGGGTAGTTTCCGAGAATAGTTACCCAGTCCACTTGCCACTAGCACTCGCGACAGAAGGGGAGAGCAGAGAGCGAAAGGGAGCTTGGCTGGCTCGTCTGGCTGGGGAGGGGAGGGGGCGGTCGATGAGCGGTGGCAAGGCCGGGCAGTGTTGGGCGAGTGGGTGAGGCTGAGTGCGGATAGCAAGAGCCGCTGCAGGAACAGAGCAGGGGCAATGGCCAAGAGGGGACGGGGGGGAACTGGGAATGAATCGAGACGAAAAGCGTACCGCCAGAGCAATATTATCACAAGACAAGCAAGTGGTGTGGCTGATTTAGGGTCTCCAGGTGCTGTCTGGAGACTAAGACAGATGTCAGACTGGATGGGCAAGGGTCCAAGGCAGGCTCGAAAAGAAGTGTAACGGTAATCTTTGCCCTTTTGCTGCTTGGCCGAGCTCGATGTGAAGGGGACTTCTACAGGGAAGGTGACGACCAGGCAAGCGGGTGCAGTTGGCCAATGGGCGCTGTCCCAGGCGGCTCGGACATAGGACTGGCGACTGGCCATTGGCAGCTTTTTTTGCCTATCTTGGCATCGACTTGGTTAGGACGGCCAGGGTATAGAATGGATTGGAGGCGAACCCATGGACGGGTCCCGCCGGAGAACCTGACGGCGAAGGCCACCCGAGGGTGTGAGGAGGGACATCCCTGGCCAGCTCGCCGGGGTACAGGGCTCGGCGTGACGATCTCGGGGGACGGTTTTACTTGCGTCCCTGGCCATTGGAAGCAGGACCAGCCGATAGGTGGTTCGAGACGGAAAAATGGGGGCGCGAGGAAGTGATTTGGCATTGTGCGGATAGCTTGTCTGCTTGGCTTGCTGAGACGCGGGTTTGCCACCGAACCCTTGGGTCGCCCAAGGCTTCCGGCAGGGGCTTCAGCCAGCTTTGGCCCGGAGGGTGGCGGCGCCTGAGTAAACCGCTCGGCAGCTCGACGGGCTGGGTTATTCGTAGACTGTACTCCGTACCCCCGGCCCCGACCAGTGCGAGCAGAAGGAAAAAAGAAGGCCAAGAAAGAAAGAAAGAGGTACTTAGCCACAATCGTTCTGGACCCGACCACCGTCCAGGGGCAAAACGGTGGCCGGACATCAGACGTTCGACGGGCTGAGCATTGGGCCCAACCGACCGTTCTAGGCGGAGCAGTACCGTCCAATACAGCGGCATTACGTACGGCGCGGCCGCTTGCGCGCCCTGCAGGCGAGTTGCCTTCCATTTCAGGAGCTCCATTCGCCTACGGGTAGATGGGATGGTATCCGGCCCATGCTGCTTGCTGCTGGATGCTGGCTGCATCCTGCCCTCTGCCCCTTCGCCCACGGGTCCAGCTTTGCACGGGACGTTCAGTCCGCCGAAACTCTACGCGCTGTCGTGCCGCCACCGTCCGGCTGGTGGCTGCCTGGCTGCCCGTCCAGGTCATTAGTGCCTCCAACAGAGGCGGACGCACGGGGATCGCATCGCATCCAAGGCGTCCGGCGGTTGGGCATTAAAAGGGTACGTGTGCCGTGTGCAGTGTGCAAATGTGTAGGTAGAGATACGCGACGACGACACGACTGCTGCGTACAGCATGCCCTGCCTGCCGGGCCGGGAACCCCAAGAGCTGGGTTTCCCCCAACTGCCAGTGGAAGGAATGCTGGGGACCAGGGACCGAGCCAAGGCCAAGCCCACGAGGTCAGATCGCTTCATACGCGATTATTGACGACATCGGGCGGAGGTGGACGAGCCACAGGTCGAGGGTAGGAGGGCAGGGTTTTTGAGTAGAGGGCCCAAGCAGGAAGGGATGGGCGAAACTGACGGTGGGAGCGCGCGTGTCACAGTAGCTCGATTAACTAAGAATGACGAGAGGCGGCACAGAAATCGGATTGTGCCGCCTGATGGGATTTCTGCGTTGCCCAGGGCGTTTAAAATAGGAAAGACGGCGATTTCCCATCTCCACATTTGGCGCTTGCCGATCCCTGCTCGTGCAGCGGACCGCGTTGGTTGTGGGCAATGATGATGTCGATGGTCAGCTTCGGCTAAGCAACGAGCTTCACCTGCTGGCGGTGGCGTCAAGTCAGGGCCGCCAAGCCGACGCATCCCGGCACATCGACGTAGGTTGGGCAGCTTTTTCGTCGTGACCGATGCCGTCCGAGACACAAGCACCAGCCTGAAAGGCAATGTAGCAGACAAAAAGGAAGAAAGCGCCCGGGAAGTTGGCAGGTAGTGAGCCGGCGAGACAGTGGGAGAGAGAACCAACCCCTGCAAGGAGGCTAGTCAGGCGGGGGGGCCGGAGCAGACGGAGAGAAAGAGGATATATTGCCACCCACCAACGGTTTGGAACCATGGCCGCGGCATTGAATCAAGAGGTACTTTTTCCTCTTTTTTTTTCCTTCTTATCGAATGCGTGCTCGGGTCGACTCGGTAGGGTACAGTCTACATACATTCTCTTACTAATTTCGTACGACGCTCCGAGGAGATGGATACTGGAGGTAAGTGTTGGTATGGATCCACCCGTACGGACTTGTTACTAAATGGATCCCGCAAGAAAGAAGTGGGGTGGGATATGAGGATGGAGGGAAAGAGGTGGTGAACAACCTCTGACAGATTGCTGTAGATACTCCGTACAGTACGAAGGTACCGCCCTGATCACCAACCCGCAGGCAGCGAGCGGGGAATCATCAACCCATTTCATACGATCCCACTGACCAACCTGCTGTCACCCATGGGGGCATGACAAATGGCGGATGAGGATGTTATAATCACCGGTCGTGTACCAACCGCCCTCGTACCACCATCACCACCTCCCGCCTTGCTGGGCTGGTTGGACTCGGGGAAAATGCTCTCAAGCTTTGCTCCGCTTTTTCCAGAAGCCCATACAAGAGTCGCACAAGGGGCCGTGGGGGTCTGGCTCTCGCTCGCTGGTTTCAACGTGGCACGGAAACGGAGAGAGGCGTTCTTGTTAGAGACGAGTGTACCCAAGACTGGCCTGGCCACAATGGAACATCCTTGGAAGCCCCCATGTCGTTCCAGGGTCCCGGCCACCTGGCCACGCCCGTCGCGTGCCGAACCAGATGATCCGTTGCCTTCCTCTCGGCTCGCCCAGAGGTGTTGAATCCTAGTCCAAGCAATCGCATGAGATGCCGGCACCTTTCCGTGTATACCTGTATACGTTCAGCAAAGTGCATGCATGGCCAATAGGCGCCTTCGCCTTCATGCATGAGCAAATGCGCAGGCGCACATGCACGTCCGGATACACCGTGGACAACGACTCTGCGCGTCTGGTTTTGCCACCAACTTGGACACACTGGAGCTGTTGACGAGTCAGCAACTGAAGTGCCAGCCTCGTCAAGCTCCGATGAACCATGCTCAAGCTCCAAGACAGCCAATCCAGAACAGGTGGTTGTCCGCCGATCGGTCGGCCGGGACCACCAGTATCAGTTGGTTGTCTTGGGCAGCCAGTGGGTGTATCTACATATCCCTCCCGACTCTCGGCGCACACCTACTTGTACGCGTTTGGGTGTATCGTGCCCATTAGTAGTTGAGTCGCTCTCTAAAGTTCTCTCGAGGCTACAATATACTTCAGGATGAGGTAGGTAAGTACTTATGTACTGAAGCAGGTATAAACGCTACTCGGCTTAGGTACCCATCTATCCCTTGGGGCCGGTCGGCATTGACACCTGTAGTGGGTCTCGCCACCGGGACCATGCTACTCCAATACGGGCATCCAGCCTAATCCCCATGTAAGTCAGACGTCCCGGGACCGAAAAAAAGTCGATATCGCAACAACACACACGCGACCATAGTACAGTAATACAGCAAGTGATAAAGCCGCGACAGCCGAAGGGAAGAGCGGCCAGCGAGCCACCGGCATCTCTACCTTTCCACTGACTCATAGGCAGCCTGTCCCCGTTGATCAGTTCAACAGCCAAAAGTCCACGGTGGTAGAGCGCCGGACGTGCATACCCGAACAATACAGCCAGTGGAAGAGCCCGAAGCTAGCCTCTTCAAGCGCAATCAGTGCATGGTATGTATGAATCCATTGTAAAGTGGCCACCTGGTCATTTCTTTTGTCCTCCCGAGCCTGTATGAAGGGGCGCGAGAGGGTTGTAGTCGTGACGGGACGGACGGACGGACAGACGGACGGACAGACGACTTCCTGGGACGAGGCGTGAATAAATGCGCCGTCGCGATCGGAATCTTATAACGGACTGACAGATTCACGCAGCCCGAACGCCACGGTTCCCGTCCCTACAGGGGCCCGCCGTTTACGCGAGAAACAATGAGCTATACTAGAGCCTCCGAGCCTATCCCGACACGTGAAATTAAGTTGCGGATAACCTCCACACGCTTGCCACCCTTTCGCTGCCGGCGCCAATCGTATCCCAACTACCTGACACGATGCGTCCGCACTTCCCCTGAGAGTATGCACTTGCGCATACGTACCAACCCAATGCCGAGCCCGTCATCCGAGCTCCGGAACCGAGCACAGTAGCCGCGAGTCTGTCGGGGCTGCGGCTGTGCAATCCGTGCGGGGGGTAAGTGTGGTATATGCCGCTGCGCTGACCCCGGCCTGCCCCAGTGACCTAGGCGAGCTAGGCCGCCCAGCACATCAGTAGCCCACTCTCATTCTCCTCCGGCGAGCTCAGGGTCTCGGAGAGAGGTAAGGGGGCAAATCTCCTGGCAAACCCACCAGCCGCGTCTGGCAACCCATACGTAACGGACCGGGCTACAAGGCCACCATGAGGCATGGATATCATGGAATGGTTGGTCATTGAGAGCGTGCTTGTGTTTGTGTGTGTGTCGCGAGTACCGCGAATCCCACACCACTCACTCACTGCCGGCCCGCCAGCGGCAACATGTAACCGATATCCCGAGCCGGTCAGCCACACGAAGAGGGGAAAAGAGACGTTCCGCTGTTGTGAGGTAGCCTCGCAGACTGGGCATCGGCATAGATGCCAGTCTACAATGGACGGAAATCGCTGAAAAGCTCGCCGCCACCCCACTCGAGCATTCGGCGTTCCGCCATCTCAACGGCTATTTACTGCAGACCGGAATTGGCATTTCCGTCTTTTCGGTTGGAGCTAATAAGACGGGTAGCCTTTTGTCTATCCAGACCGTCTGATTCTTACCGCCGCCCCACGTGTCAGTCTGGTGCCCAGCCGCAGCACCGGACAAGCCTAGCCTTCCCAGCTCATTATTCACAAGTGGCGAGGGGGACCCAAACTCGTACATCTAACAAAGAAGCATGGTTGCCTTTGGCTTGGGCTGAGCCCCTATGCTATAGGCCGGCAACAGTAAGTTCATCGAGTAAAAGTTAATAGAAACCACAATATTCGCTTGGCGACGAGAGGGTATACCCGAGTGGAATTCCGCCCTCAGATACCGCATACCGTTCAACCCATCGGGCACGGCAATCCCGGAATATTTGTGTGGAATGGCCTCGACCTGGACTGCACTGGACTGGATGGAGATTGGATGCTAGCGAAGTGACCCGGTCGAAGCCCGGTCTTGTGACATCCATGCCTCATCATGGAGACCTCTTATGTACGACATTGCCAGCCAGCTGCTTAATACGGCATGGCATGCTGTATGGAGCAGGGGCCAGGCACGGCCCAAGACACGACGGGCATCGGCAGGGTTTCCAGTCCATCTGCAGGAAATTCCCGACAAATCTCCATGGAGCCAGGGCCAAGCGCGTTGGCTACGTGTGGCTTGAGACCTGGTGGCCACCGTCGCCTCTTGCTGTCGCACGAACACACTAAACGAGCCGCCATCGACCTGGTCGGTTTTGCGGGTGTCCGTGTACATCGTGGGATCGCTCTGGTGCCAATGCTCTTCGGACGCGGAGCTATGATCTGTCTTCTCTGGGACTGCCGCATCTTGCATTTCTATTTCTGCTGTGAAAATTCCCACCGACGGACCCGGCAAAAGTCCCGGTGACTATGGACGCCACAGCAATACGGTCGATCTTAGTTCGTCTTTTACTCAAGACAAGAAACAGTTTCGAAAGCAAGCCCCAGGTCTAACCAAAGATGTAAGTGCTGTCCGATGGCATTTACAACGGCTAAGTACTCAACATGGACTTACAAAAGGGCCAAAAGGGTCCAACTATATCCGTTTCATTGGGGGACAGGTACAAGGGATGACGGGAAAGACCAAACCATCCCCACACACCCAATTATACGCTGCCTTAGCTAGTCGAGACACAAAAATTGCCACCAGTACCAACAAACCGACCGACTCGGTCCCATACGTATGGCCGGCGTTCTTGGGGGCCGTTCCTTTAACGGCAGGCACCTACGTCCTTTGTATTTCCCCTTGGCCCGGCAAACGTAAATCCCGGACAAACCGTCAGGCCGGATCGCAGAAACCGAAACTAGGTTGGTAGTAGGCGTACGCCTCGCGAACGAACTCGCATGGGTGACTGACGTTGGCGAGTCGAGTTGATAGCCCATGATGGGAAAAGGTCTGGTTTCACCTCCGCCCAACCCGACGACCGTCTTTGTTCTGTCCAAGCCCGTCATTTACTCCCATGTCGGCGGCAACTCTAGGTAACCTAGCCCCTAGAGACTGGGGTGGCGGACGGGGCTTCTAACATGAACAACGTGCAGGGAACGTACAATAAGCTAAGCAGTGAAGCCGAACGATGGTCCCATTGGTGAACCACAGGAGGGGTTTGTCATGAGAGGGACAGAGAAGCTGACGTACCTGCTCCGGTGTTCGCCCCCCACCGAGGAAAAAAAGGTTCTGTGCTTGAGTTTGGGTAACAAGTATTGCAGGGACCCGGCGAAAACCCCCCTTTACCCTGGCAACCCGGGGGCTTATAGCCAACAGGGGGGCGGGCGATGTCATGTCCCAGCTGAGTAGCCACAGGGTAGGCAACCAATCGTCCCGCCGAGAAGGCCTATGACAGGGCTTGGTGCGTTGGTCGTGCTCATGAAAACCAGTTTTAGCCGAACAAGACCTCTAGCCCACGGTGCAACGTGGTCCGTAGAAGGTGCCCGTCTCGCTCTCTTCAGCCCGAGCGTGTTTAGGACCAGAGACTTTTCTGCCACTAGAAGACTTCTCCGAGCTCTCTCTCTCTCTCTCTCTCTCCAAGCCCTCTATCCAGGGCCCGGACCCTTCCCGCCACCAACGTAACCTGGCCATATGTCCGAGAATAGCAACTTGTCGGCTTTGGCACGTGTCCTTGATGCTACACGCAGGAGCCCATACGATGGGATCCCACATACCCCGACACGACCCATAGCCATTACCCCCCCCCAATCCATGTCGGTCACCCGTGGCGTTCACTCAGACCGTTCCGCTTGAATCTCGACGGGGCTGTTGACCACAGGGCCCCCTTCCTCTGTGGTAATCCAAGGGGGCAGGAGGCAACTGTTGGTTATTCCCAATATGCAAGAGGTGGGAGCGCCGGGGGCTGCGGGCGAGCACGGCAACCCTTTCCAGCTCGTCACACCGCTTTGAAGTGGTGGTGTGTGGCTGTTGGCTGTTGGTGCGCTCGGGCTGAGGGCGGCCCCCCACACCCCCCTTCTTACTTATCGCATGTGTGGCGAGGTTGACATATTTCGGCTGGTGGCATGCCCACACGCGGGCACCCGGCCGTCGCCCAAAGCAACCGACGGAAAGAGGAAACGGAGGCCCGGATCGTCGTAGGTGAGGAGGCAGACCCCCGTCGAAGATTTCGTGGGTTGCAAGCGCCGCATTTTCGGGTATCGGTCAGGTTCCAACGCCTATCGCTAGGCGCGAGACAACTACCCTCCCCGAGATCGCCCCACAGCCCACGATAAACTACTCGGCGCCGCGTATATACACCACGCGAGAAAACTCACACCATCTATTGGTATTTCGCGGGCTCGATTTGGCTGGTTTTTGGCCCCCCGCTTCCTTTCCAGCCTAGGATCATCTGTAAGAAGGTATGTAGCAGAAGATGACTGGCCACTGTGTGAAACTTGTCCGCATACACGAGACTTGTCCAACCGCGAGCCAGCGGGCTGGCCACGGGAGCTTCCTCACCACTTAATTACGATATGAAACCCGAGCCAAATTTAGCAGTTTATACAATGTGTTCACGCGTCTCTACCATCCTCCTCGAGGCCTTTGAGATGAACAGTATGGCTTTTGCAAATTGCCCCCCAAAAGCGCCAACGAGATGAAAGAGGCGGGCCACGGTAGGAAGCACAGATGGTGTTCCCGTAGCCAGTTTGTTACTGCTACCATCAGGGCGTCATGCGTGTGTGTGCTGGGCGGGAGGCCCTAATGTCGGATTGGGGCCAAGCCCGTCAGTTGGATAGGGGTAGTGTCAAGCAAGACATAGTAGAATATAATTTTTGGTTTTTAAAAAACAGCGTGTTCGCAGCTACACGGCGAGGGCATCAATGTGTTGTCTTATACACCACGGAAATGTGTCGGGCAATGCTGGTTGCTGTCATAGCTGGCGATGAGAGCTCTACCAGCGTGGTGGAGGGCAGGCCTCTGCCCACACAATTTGCCAACAACAGCTTTCTTATACGAAGGATGCCGGGAACTGTATCGCCGATTACGGGTTACCAATTTAATTTAATCCTTCTCGGGCATCTTGAATCCGTGGGCAGTTAAGTCAAGAAATACGGGTTCGGGGACTGAAAAGTGCTCCCCAGGCACCTAAGTGGCCATTCTAGCACACTGCCCTGCCCTGATTTGAACAATGAGTATACAGAGAATGCGGACCCTGAAACAAAGGAAATTAAAAGGCGGGAATCTATCTGCTCGCCTGAGCCTGGCTTCGTCCTCTGGGGGCTAGTAGTAACTTGAAACCACTCCGTTATTAAGAAACTGGTTCCCAGGGGCCCGATTGGTTTTCATAGGCAGATGATGAGTTGGTCACCCTGTGACCATCTGCTACGTCATGGCATGACCCGGGGTCAACCTGCGTGTAGGCAATAATACCCCAGCAGTATATGGAAGCACCGGTAGATTGGCTTGGGGCGGTTTGTACCAGCCGGTATGGGCTTTGATTGCCCCCTGAGCTCCGGAACTACTAGAAGATACCAGGTCGAGAAGAGCCAATGCAATCTACGCCCATGCTGTACAAGTACAAAGATCATTTCTCATTCCAAGCGGACTAGAGGTGTAGCTTAATCCTTCTTCAGGGGAATCACCTTCTCCTCAACACCGTCCTTAGTAATAATCATGACCTGCAGGCCATCACCGACCTCGATGTGACGCTCCACGGCCGAATCAAAGGCATCCTTGACCAACACCTCGACCTCGGACCTCGGCAGCGGCTTCCGCTCACGCTCCTGCAGAGCGTGGCCTACACCACTGCCTGGAATGTATTGGTTCTTGAAGTTGACTTGGTTGTCGAGGAAGGGCATGATCAGACTAGCAGCCGCACCGCCGGCACGGCACTGCTCTCGCTCGTAGCTGCCGACGGGATCGTAGCTATAGACGGCACCCTTGCCCTCCTCGTCGAGGCCGCCCAGAATGGCATAGACGTAGTAGGGGAAGAAGCGTTTCTGGTAGAGGATGGTGGAAAGGCGCTTGGCGCATGCGTTGACCGTCATGGGCTTGCCGTGGCGGTAGCGATACATCTTGCAGATGGCGTCGAGGCGCTCCTTCAGGGCCTCGCCATCGGCAGCGAAGCCGACAACGGAGAGCAGGATGGTGGCATCTTCCTGTGACGATGTCGAGCCGCCAATCTTGAAGACCTTGGGGGCGTACCGGGTGTTGATGGAGTAGCCGGAGGTGGATCGGGTGTCGCCAGCCATCATGCAGAAGCCGTCGCCGGCGATGGCGACTGTGGTACCGCCGTTGTCGGTATAGCTGCGGGCCGGGGACGTATGAGAAGGAGGGATCACAGGGATGACCGGCATCGACCGGACGGTGGGGGCTTACGGGTTAAAGCGGTGTTCTCGCAGGCCATCGACCCGGTCCTGCGGCACCTCGGCGAACGAGTAGTTGGGTCCGTCAAGGACCGGGTTCTGGCTGAACATGGCCATATTGGGCGGTATGAGGGGGCGACGGCGAGATCGAGGTTGGTGGCCCGATGAATGCAAGAAAGCCGATGGGAAGGCTTGATTGGGATGGCGGCGGGCGATGGACCAGTTCGTGCTGGGAAGGCTGACGATGGTGATGATGATGAGTGGAGGGCCCCGAATATGAGGTGCAGTTCGAGCTGAGCTTCCCAGCGTGCACAAGCCGCGTCAAGCTTACGGAGGACTGCAGCCTTGTCACGACGGCAGGGGAGCTGTCCCTTGGTGGCACTTACCCCCGTACTACTCTACAGTGTAGGTACCCAAGCTGCTTAGAGGTACCCAGGGCGTGGTGTGCCATTCTGCAGTTGAGCAGGTACCTCCATCTGGCTACCTCGTGAGCCACTAAGGAGCTCTTGCTTAATTCCCTGGGAGAGAGCTGCTCTGGGACAGACTGGATGACTCAGCGGCCACTATACCCACAAGGGAAATTCAGACAGGGATGAGTCCACTGCTTGCAATTTCCAATTGGCAGACATCCAGTCTCCAGTCAGGGTCAGGCAGGGGGGCCGCCCACCTGCCGAATGCCTATCATCATCCTAAGCAGCGCGACCGTTGCAGCGTGTTTCCTTCTCAGCGTCCTTCTACTGGACAACCTACCTTCCTAAACCCCAGGAATCGTGTCCTTCAGCACGTCAAGCGTGCCGTCTCTTCGTCTCTTTGCCTGTCTATTCACCTAATTATATTGTCGCTCGCTTGTCCCGCTCTTTCCCCGGCCCGTGTGTCGCAAGCATGGGCACCCGCGACGTTCGCCACAGGGCGCTGCAAAAGATCGCTGCGCTGTCCGCGACCAGCTCCGTCGCCTCGTTCGACCGTTCCGACCTCGATAGGCTCTGCAAAGCGACGAGAGGCCATGCCCGTGCCAAGGAGACCTCTGGTGGCGCGGCCCGAGGGCAGTCCTTGTCACGCGTGCCCATGGTGAATACGCCCCAGATCCGTAATCCCCTGCGGCAACCCCTGACCAGCCTTATGTAGACCATTCGTGAATTCGAGGTGCTCCTGGCTCTATGTAAGGCCGCGCCTCTCGTTCAAAGCAGCCAGAGCGCCCAGAAGCTCGTCACCCAGTTGGCTCCCTATATGCTGGAAGCGCATTCCCAGACCTTTTTGCCGTCGCCTTTCTTCCGAAACTTCGACCCGTCCCCTATCGAGGCCTTGTCCCTGCACTTGACCGCCGCCATCCTGTCCCTAGGAACCAAATACCCCGATCTGCATGAGACCGTCTCCGACAACGTCTGGGCCTGTTTGACTGCCATTGATACCGCCATTCAGAGTATCCCCCCTCCAGAAACCGAAGAGGATGCGGACCAGAACGTCGAAGAAGCCATTCGGGTTGCAACCGTCGCAATCACACTCCTGGGCTTTATCGACGCCGCCGCGGCCCAGGCAGACTTCTGGAAAACCGGTGGAAGATTGGCTTTGATCCAGCGCGTGCGCGCTCTGCTCTCAGAGCGCTTTCTGACCGCTGTAGAGGGCGCTTTTTCGTGTATCCGAAATGCCCCGACTTCGGACCGCAGCGCGAGGGAGTGGAAGAGATACTCGAAGCAATACGCAGCCGGCGGTCGGCCGCTTAGTGCCGACCTGCTCCAGCGAAGCTTCATGCGTCTTCTTGTGTCAGCCACCTCGCTCTTGAACGCCGATGCCAAGGTTCTCCGCGGAAAACATATCCTCGATCTCTTCATGTCTAAGGAGAACACGACTCGAAACGCATCTACGGGCAGTGTGGAGGCCGATTTCCGCTCACTTGAGATATACGCAACCATTGCGCGCGAGGAAATGGAACGACTGGAAGAAACTGCCGACTTCATCTCGATGGGCTCCGTGTCCCAGCAGAAACTTGCCTTTGCTGTCAAGGCTTCTGCTATGATTGGCTTTTTGAATTGTGCCATGCTCAATGAGGATGCGGCCGACCCCGAAACCCTTATGGGATGGCTGGAGGAGTCTTTGCTCGACCCTCGTCAGATGCAAGATGAGACATTGGCGTCGACCGTCCTTCGATCCATGGCTGTCCTGTGTCGCCTGGATTCGGGCTATGCCCCCAAAGTCAGTCGCCTGTTACCCCGCTTCATCGTCCAAACCGTGCCCCGAGGCGACATCGTCATCATAGCCTCCAAGTGCCTTGCCTATGTCTTGCACATGCTTTCACACGACGCCGTCATCACGTCCCTCTACACTCTTGGCAACGTCCTAAGTCCCGGAGCCGAGGATAATATACCCAATGGGACCGGTGACTTGATCGGAGACGGCTCAGCGGCCAATGCCATCTATCAGGGGGGGCCCTCAACTGGTAGCGCGATATCCCTAGCGCTCCATGGCGACGAAGACACGTCTGTGGTATATGCCAATATCGTCCAGGCAATCTGTGGCATCGCCAACATCTGCAACGACGAGAAGATCACGGCTCTAGCCCAGGCTATGCTTCTGCAGAAGCTTTCCAAGGTGAATCAGTCGGTAGACTCTCACCTCATCACCGGCGGTGCCGTTTTGGCCCTCAGCGGCGGACAACTCGAGTTCCGCTCCCTGTTGAAACTGTACTCCAGGATTGGCCACACAGCCCTCACGGAAGACAACGCTTCCGTCCTCACTGCCGTAAGCTCCTTGGTGTCTCACGCGTAGTTTATTGCTGACAGCGACCAGGTCATGAAAGCTCGCAACTACATATCGGCAAACATCAAGCGGGATTCGCCTTTGTTCGACATCTATGTGACTTCGCTGTTGGAAGAATTGGTTTCCAAAGGAGACGTTCAGCAGGCTCACCAGCCCAAGGAGTCTGACATCGAGTTCGCCGCCCGGGAGATCGCGCAACTTTTGCAACCGCTCGCGGTTCTGATGTCTACGCATGACTTCGCTGCCCGTACCCCGCGGGATGACGATAGCCACTCCCTTCTTCGCGACGCCTGGTTCAACATCGTCATCCACGGATTCAATACCGCATCAGACCGTGGCAAGAAGTACATTGGCGAACTGCGCCTCATGGCCATCCATTCACCGACGTTGGTGGCAGAACAACGCGGCGACCAGAACGAGAGTGACATCGAGCTGAACACGGTGCTTCGCCGGGGAGATACATCCGAGAGAGAGGCAAAGCACAAGAAATCCCTTGCCGAGCTCGTCCCCCTCAAGGCTGGCGAGATCCGAGGGTTGAACTATAGGAAGGCCATCTTCCTCCATACCGCCTACCTTGTAGAGAGCCTACGGGCTGACGCTGGAGACTGCACCAAGGGCCTCTCATACTTTCTAGAACCTAGTATGCAGAGGCCCGAGGTCAGCAGCGTGATGGAGGGCATTATGACAATTGCCGTGGAGAAGTACCTGTCCAAGACTATCGAGGGCAAGCAGGCAACTTTCTCAGCGCAATATGCCGCCTCGCAGCTGGCAGCCATCTTCTGCGGTTGCTGCCATCGCATTCAACGCGTGCAGCAGGCAGCCCTTGTTTGCGCCGACAAGATTATCCGCGAGGTGCCGTCGGCTCTTTGCCAGAGATCGTCGCTGTTCGCCCTCATGGAACTGCTCTCCCTGATGTGGACCAGTTGTCTCGAGGCCGAGACCGAACTGTATGACCCGAGGTCTATCTTCACATCTAAGCTGGGCAACGTCACCGTGGAGCTGTCGGATGACTACGCGTTCCGGAAGGTCACCCTTAACAGGCTCTACAAGAAAGCCCAAGGCTGGGTGTCGAGCGCGATCGGTCTGGCACCTGCAGATGTCAAGGGCCTCTTGCAGACCTACCTGTCCGAGTTCGACGACGAGGGTGCCTATGGGCACATGTCGCTTGGTCGGTCCTTCGCGATGGAAATCGGCTCGTCCATCCCCGCTACTGACCACCGTCTGACGTCGTTGGACCCGGTGGGGGAGACGGCCATTAACACGGCGTCGGACTTCATTGCGCAATACACGTCGAGACAAGAGTATAGGTACGGCGAGTCGCTCCCGGACCATGGAATGGAGCTTCTCAACATCATGCCCCTCGGTCGCCGGGCCTCCTTCATCAAATCCCCGCCCAACAACATAGCAAATGCGATCAGTGCCCTGGCTCACATCGAATCCCGACTGGCGTCCCGGAAGAACACCCCCATCGCCGAGGTGCGCGACATCCTGCGGCGCGCGGCGGCTTTGCTGTGTCGGACGGACAAGGACGAGAGTGCGATCACGCACTACCTCGTCAGTCTTCCGTTCGCCATTTTCAGCAAGGAGGCCATCAAGCTTGGCGTGTCCCTCTGGCTCGGCGTCATGAACGAGAACCCCAGAATGGAATCCAGGATCCTGGCCGAAGTTGCCCAACAGTGGGAGCTCACTATCCAAAAGCGTCTTGGACTTTTCAGCCCCACGTTAATGTTCGTCATGACTCCTGAGCACCCGCCCCTTCGTATGCTAATGTGTTTAGGCACCCCGACCCCTTCTTCCTGAAGGAGGAGTTCGCTCCCAGCGACAATCCAGCCATGGTGAAGCGCCGTCACCTGGTGCACAACCTCCTAGCTCCCCACACGCGTCTGATGCAGTTTTTCAGCAGCCACTTCAACGCAACCCGTCTCAGTAGCCCCGATACGCAGAGGGTGTTCTTGCGTATGCTCGATCTCACGCTGGAAGCGATGCGGAAGTCGGCCTCCCATCCCATGGCGCGCGAGCTCAATTTGAGCATCGTTTTGTTCAGCCTGAGGGTTCTCAAGGCTAGTACGAGCATCAGCAACCTGACCCAGTGGCGGCTTAAGGACAAGATTCTGTCCGCCGGTCTGGGCTGGTTCAAGCACTCCCCCAAGTGGTCCTTTGGCAGCAACATCCTGCAGATGAAGACGGAGATCCGATTGATATTCGATGTAATGGCCGCCATGAAGAGCGTTGGTTACATTGCGGCGCATCCGGTGGGCTCATTCAAGGGGCTGGCACAGAAGGAGCAGTTGCTTCACCTGCTGCTTGAAAGCGAACAAGCTCGTATGAACGTCTGGGTTCATCCTTTAGGCAACACGCCGGCCAAGGCGGACCAGGCCTCCCTCCTGCCCTTGGTTCGCACAGCTTGGGCCGAGGACCCTTCGCTGGCCATCGAACTGGTCAACCGATATTCGTTCCCAAACGTGCACAACGAGGTCCGCTGGCTGCTCCTGAACTTCCCCGAGAAGGCCATCAACGAACCGGAGGCGCTGCCCATTCTGCTCGGCGGGGAGCTTCCCGGGGACATCCGCGCACAGCTCAAGGTACGTTCTTCGCAAACCGTCGGCATCGGTTTTATAGCTCGTGGATCGTGCTGACAACAGTAGTATCTGCTGTATTGGGCACCGGTCAACCCCGTCACTGCGGTGACCTACTTCATGCCTGTCTACCGGAACAACCCATTCCTTCTTCAGTATGCCATGCGGACACTGGAAGACCACCCGGTGGACGTGACCTTCTTTTACGTGCCCCAAATTGTACAGGCTCTTCGCTACGATGCTCTCGGCTATGTCGAGCGTTACATTCTGGAGACTGCGCAGTTCTCTCAACTCTTTGCGCACCAGATCATCTGGAATATGAAAGCCAATTCGTACAAGGATGATGATGGCACCATTGTAAGTTGCCGTTGTCCATCCCGTCTGCTATCTACTAACATGACCACAGCCGGACGACATTAAGCCGGCCCTCGACAGCGTGATGGAGAAGATGATCAACAACTTCTCGCCCGAAGATAAAGAATTTTACAACAAGGAGTTTGATTTCTTTGCCGAAGTCACGGGCATTTCTGGCAAGCTCAAGCCGTACATCAAGCGACCCAAGCCGGAAAAGAAACAAAAGATCGAAGAGGAGCTTCGCCAGATCCAGCTCGAGGTGGGCGTGTATCTGCCGAGTAACCCCGACGGCGTGGTCATTGGTATTGACCGGAAGTCGGGTAAACCGTTGCAATCTCACGCAAAGGCTCCTTACATGGCCACCTTCCGTATCAAGAAACCCAAGGTGCGCGACGTCGAAGAAGCCGAAGAGGCCATTCAGGAGGCCAGCAGCACGGGCGCGGTACCCGCGGACAACACCATCGAGACATGGCAGTCGGCCATCTTCAAGGTCGGTGACGATTGTCGGCAGGATGTGCTTGCTCTTCAGATGATTGCAGCCTTCCGGGGCATCTTCCACAGCGTCGGCCTGGACGTCTTTGTGTTTCCCTACCGCGTGACGGCCACGGCACCTGGATGTGGAGTCATCGATGTGCTCCCCAACTCCATCTCGCGCGATATGCTGGGTCGCGAGGCGGTGAATGGTCTGTACGAGTACTTTGTCAGCAAGTACGGCAACGAAGACAGCATGCGGTTCCAGGCGGCGCGCAACAACTTTGTCAAGAGCATGGCTGCCTACTCCATCATCTCGTTCTTGCTCCAGTTCAAAGACCGGCACAACGGCAACATCATGATTGACGACGCCGGCCATATTCTGCACATTGACTTTGGTTTCTGCTTCGACATTGCGCCGGGAGGCGTCAAGTTCGAGCGGGCTCCTTTCAAGCTCACTGCCGAGATGCTGGCCGTCATGGGCGGGTCTCCCGACCACCAGTCGTTCCGCTGGTTCGAAGAGCTCAGCGTCAAGGCTTTCCTGGCCGTTCGGCCGTACGCCGAGAAGCTGAGCCAGATTGTGCTCCTGATGATGGACAGCGGCTTGCCTTGCTTCAAGCCCGAGACGGTAGCCCACTTCAAGCAGCGCTTTGTTCTCGAAAAGAACGAGCGCGAGGCGGCTGACTTTGTGCGCTTCCTCATCCGCAAGAGTGCCGGGTCCTGGTCTACGGGCGTCTACGATCACTTCCAGCTGATGACGAACGGCATTCCCTACTAGAGGACGGCGGACAGCAAAAGGGAAAGTCCCGCACGCGGCCGAGGGTTTTTTGTCTTTGGAATATGCAATGTTTCAAGAGTTGATCGGTATATGGTTGTCTGCTGATGGGGGAGCCGTTTAATTATTCATCTAGAAGTGTTCTCGGGGGGGGCCTGAGTCGGCGGCCTTGACATGGTCGTGGTGACTACGTACATAATTTTTATTATCATACGGCAGATTGGTAACCATGTTCCTTTCCCATAGCTACCTTGTACTTTACCCGTCACGGGGTCCCATTTACTGAGGTATAGTAGGTACCAAAGGGACTTTCTTGAGTAGGAGCTAACTTGGCGAAAGTCGGTCGGAGTGTACCCTCCGTCTTGGCAATCTCCATTTTGACAACGGCAGGTAGCGCGAGCGTATGGGTCCAACCGGGGAGTCGCGGCGCAGGCCAAGCCTTCGCCCGACGATCTTTAGGCCAGCGATGCTTGTTGGTTCGCTTCTCGATCTCGGACACGTACGCCTTGGCCAGATCCCATCCCAGGCGAGGACGGCCCCGGACGGGAACATGTCATAGGGGTGCAGACTCGTCTCCCCCTTTTTCAGCATAGTCCTTTCGAAACAATGGCCCCCAGTGTTTCACGCCACCGCACGGCCGCATGTCTTGGACATTGCCAGGTGATCAGCTGTCTACCTCTGTTCCGTTCCTTCCTCCCATGCGCTTGACTTTCGTCGCGCCTTGATTCTCTCGCTCCGTCCCGGATCTCTTCCTCGCTCTGCTTCATTCGCATAGAACGCTTAGTGCGAGTGCGACCAGCACCTCCCAGCCCCATTACTTACTAGCTATAGCCGGTGCGACGGGCCCCCCCACCATGATTCTCGCCGGGCGCCTCAGCAACCGCGTCCTCACTATCGCCTCGGCCGCCGCCATCCTCTACCTGCTGTTCAGCTGGAACACGAGCGGCGCCCTGGAGTCGCAATGGCTGGTCACGCACATGAACGCCAAAACGCCCCCGCTCGCGGCCACAGCGGTCAAGTCGACCTTCGACTGGGCCAGTGTCCGATACGAGCATCCGCCAGGCAAGTTGGAGCCGTTGCCACGCCCGGCCGGCCGCACGCTCCCCAAAGTTCAGCATAGGTTCGGATCGGAGAGCAGGCAGGCCAAGCGGGTCCGCGAGGATCGCCGTCGGCAAGTCCGAGAGCTCTTCCAGCGCGACTGGCAGGCCTACCGGCAGTTCGCGTGGATGAAGGATGCGCTGCGGCCCATGAGCCGGTCCTCTACTGATCAGTTCTGCGGCTGGGCCGCCACGCTCGTCGACAGCCTCGACAGCCTCTGGATCATGGGCCTCCGCGACGAGTTTGACGAAGCCGTCCAGGCCGTCGCCGGCATCGACTTTGGTCAGTCCACCTCGGGCCGGGTCAACATGTTCGAGTCGACGATTAGGTATCTGGGAGGGCTGCTGGCCGCGTACGACCTGAGCAAGCGCGAGGTGCTCCTCGTCAAGGCCAGGGAGATCGGGGACCTCCTTTACGGCGGCTTCAACACGGAAAACCGGATGCCCGTCGACTTCATCGACTTTGCGCGCGCCAAGACGGGCCGGGCGCAGACGGTCGAGTATTCCGTCGTTTCGGCGTCGCCCGGCTCGCTGTCGCTCGAGATGACGCGCCTGTCGCTGATCACGGGCGATGCCAAGTACTACGACGCCGTGTCCAAACTGATGGACGTCTTCTACCAGCACCAGAACGAGACGCGCTTGCCCGGGCTTTGGCCCGAAATGGTCTCGATGAGCAGGCAAGACGTGGTGTCTGGGAACCACTTCACGCTCGCCGGGAACGCCGACTCGCTCTACGAGTACCTGCCCAAGATGTACGGCCTGCTGCAAGGCGCCGAGCCCAAGTACGGTATCATGGCCGCGCGGTTCCTCGATGCCGCCGACCGGCACATGTTCTTCCGGCCCATGCTTCCGGGCGGGGAGGACATTCTGGTGTCGGGCTTTGTCGACGTGCACGCCGACGGGGCCGTCGTGCTGGACCCCGAGACGGAGCATTTGGCTTGCTACCTCGGCGGCGCCGTCGCCCTCGGCGGGCGGCTGCTCGGGCGTGCCGCCGATGTCGTCACGGGGGCGAAGCTTACCAACGGCTGCGTCTACGCCTACAAGGCCTTTGCGTCGGGCGTGGGCCCCGAGCGCCACAACATGGTCGCCTGCCCGTCGCGGGGCGAGTGTGCCTGGGACGAGAAGACGTGGATACGGGAACGCGAGAAACGGCCCGAGTACAAGCCGCACCTCCCCAAAGGCTTCACGACGGCCAAGGACCCCCGGTACATCCTACGGCCTGAAGCCATCGAAAGCGTCTTCCTTCTCCATCGCATCACCGGACGACCAGAGTTCCAGGAGGCGGCGTGGGACATGTTCCAGGCGGTCCGCGCCGCGACCGGGTCCGAGCACGCGAGCGCCGCCGTCCCGGACGTGACCAAACCCGTGGACCCGGCGAAAAACGAAGACTACATGGAGGTGAGTCAGGAACACGCGGGCGGCCCCGGTGGGGCGCGGCGAGGTGCTGACGACTGCGCAGAGCTTCTGGCTGGCCGAGACGCTCAAGTACTTCTACTTGGCCTTTTCGCCGCCCGATCTGATTAGCTTGGACGACTACGTCCTGAACACCGAGGCGCACCCATTCCTGCGCCACGGCTGAGCCGGGAGCGGGGGGTCCAGAGGAAACGGGCTCTTATGGTTTGACTTCGTGATGGATTTCGTTACGGTATAAACATTATGTAAAGGAGACAGTTCGCGGGACCCGCTACTTCAGGCACCGAATGCCTTGTCAAAGTCGGTCAGGGTGAAACGGTACTTGATCTTGTTGTGCTTGACGCGCTCGATGGCGTCGGCGACTGCCTTCTCCGAGATGGGCATGGTCTCGACCACGGGGACCAAGTTCTTCTCGGCGGCCAGCTTCAGCATGGCAAGGCACTCGGGGCGCGAGCCGATGTGGCTGGCGGTGATGCTGGCGCAGTTGGACATGAGCTGCTGGGGCTTGATGGCGGGCAGGGCCTCGTCGGGGAGGCCGACCTGGTGGAAGTGGGCGCCGACCTTGAGGGTGGAGAGGTAGTCGTCGAGGTTGAAGGTGTGCGTCATGTCGGCGCAGTTGAGGAGGAAGTCGAACTTGAAGGCCAGGGGCTTGGCCCAGTCCTCGTCGCCGTTGTGGACGAAGTGGCTGGCGCCGAGCTTGAGGGCGTCGTCCTTCTTGTCGGGGGAGTGGGAGATGAGGGTGACCTCGGCGCCGAGGGCGTGGGCGAACATGACGGCGAAGTGGCCGAGGCCGCCCATGCCGACGATGCCGACTTGCTTGCCGGGGCCGACGTGGGCGCGCACGAGGGGCGACCAGACCGTCAGGCCGGCGCAGAGCATGGGGGCGGCGAGGTGGGAGGGGATGGCGTCGGGGATGGGGAAGACGAAGTACTCGTGGGCGCGTATGTGCGAGGCGAAGCCGCCCTGCGAGACAGTCTCGTCGGGGTCGACGTGCTTGGGGTAGGGGGCGGCGTACGTGTCGACCATGTGCGGGCAGTAGTTCTCGTTGTCCGCCTTGCACTGCTGGCACTCGAGGCACGACCAGACCTGCGCGCCGACGCCGACGCGGTCGCCGACCTTGACCGTCTTGACGTTGGGCCCGACCCGGACGGCCCGGCCGACGACCTCGTGCCCGACGCACAGCGGCGTCGGCGCGCCGCCCCAGCCGCCCGTCACCGTGTGCACGTCGGAGCCGCACACGCCGCAGCACTCAATCTTGATGTCGACATCGTTGTCGCCGAACAGCTTGGGCTTGAACTGTGCCGGCCCCGTTTGTCAGTCGTGGGGCACCGCGGGAGGGGAAGTGGGGAGCCACGCACGCTCTGTTTCTTGAAGTCCTGGTACTTGCCGATCTCGTTGACCATGAAGCCCTCGAATTCCTCGGGGTACGGCATGGCGGCGGTGTTCGGGTCGCGGTGGGTGAAGGGGGATTAGGGATGCCGAGGCGGGGACCGGTAGATGTTAGGAGAAGAGCGGCTTGTGAGAATGTTTGTTGTCAAGGGGACGATGCTGCTGGCCGGGCCAGACGACGGTGCCGTGTCGCTCTTATAGCAATCGGTTTGGTGGCCTGGCTGCTCGAATGACGACATGGCCCGCGAATACTTACCCTTCGACTGTTACCTATTACGTGGTGATGCATACATAGATCCCACTCCTCCACCTCCAGTCGCGGCGGCTGCTGCTTCAGCTGCCGCCCCTTTCGGTCATTCATCGCCCGAGGGAAGAGAGGGAAAACCGGGGTGGTTGGCGCTGCCTATGCCCGACGGACGACGTCCCGGTGCCGCCTCGGTTGGTATACGAAAACCGAGCCTCTCCCCAATCACGACGAGCCAATGGCTTCTTTCCCCCCACCTGCGCGAAGTTGGCCCGAGGACTGTCACGATCGGGCTCGATGACCTGGTGTTGCCGGGTCCCGGAGCACTTTGGCCGGGACCACAGGTGCGCATCGTGGGCCAAGTGGCATCGCTTTCTTTTTCCCCCGGAGTTCCCGGTCGGTGCCAACTCGCAATCTGACATCATCGATCGGAGGGTCACGTGGGCTTGGCGCGGCTTCAGGTAGAAAAGACGGTGGTGGGTTGTTTCAGAACCTGTGCTTTCGTGACGCGGCTCCGTACTTGTTTGCCTACCTTGTTTTCTTATTCCTTGCTTACTCACCTACCCACCTAGGTACCGGCGCGAGGGAGTCGCGTGATAAGGCCAAAGGAAGCAGAGCGCATCGCTACCGTCGTCGACCCACGCCCACCGGCGCCGACCCACCGGCGCCGGCCCCGCGTGGACGTTCATACACGTCCCCGCCCCGTGGGTGAGCAGCGCAGCGACGGCGGCGCAGCTGCTCCCGGCCGCGTAGAGGCGCCGCACGCCCGCGTAGAAGGCCCCGGCGCGCAGCCGCAAGGGGTCGGGCCGCGCAATCTGCTGCTGGGCCGCCGGGTAGCGCCGCGGGTCAGCCGCCGTGCCCCCCACATCGCCGTCGCTGGACGCCGCCAAGGACGCCCAGGCGGGCGAGGCCCTCCCGGGTCGGCGGCAGTGGCGTTCGGGGGCGTTGTAGGTGAAGCGGTCTTCCGCCTGGCCCGCGCGGACGTGCAACCCGCAGGGCAACCCCCCCCCCCCCCCCGGCTGATGACGACAATCGCCTCGATATCGACTCTATACGTCAAGGGGATAGGCCCTGGCAACGGTTTATTCATTTCTTTCCCCGCGGGCGTGTCTGATTGGCTTGGTGACCTAGCATCTGGACCTGGGAGGTTTGGCATGCTGCCCTGTTGGTGATGCTTTGGGTAGGAGCAGTCTCGGCAGCGGCTCGCCACCATGACCGGGGGCTTCTCTTATTGTCCATATAGTGTCACTGATGGCAGGGTGCATAAATAAACGGAAACTGCGTAAACAATGAATCGTTTGTTCTTACTACACGACCGTATATCGTACAAAGCTAACCCTTTCGTGGACAATACTCGGCCTGGCGATGTGTGGGTGTGGGACCAGCAGACTGTGGCGCGTCGTGCTTTGTGGGGATGGTAGGCGAAGGAGTCGCCCAGCGTCGGCAACTAAACAACTCCTGGTTGGCTCTTTATCCATACGAGAAATGCAGAAATCGGCCAGTCCCTTGTTCATGACTACCCCACAAGCCGAGCGGTTCCTATCCTGGTTCGCGTGACCGCTCAGGCGGACCAATCTCCGGCTCCTGTTTTTGCGTGCCTATCTGCTTGCCCCCCCCCCCCCTTTTTTTGTTTTATTCGCTTTGTTAGCCATTCCGTTCTCTCTGCTCGAACTGCCGTCACCGCGCCTGTGTAGATAAAAGTATAGGAAAAGAAGGGTATGCGTGTCCTGTGCCTTGCTTGGTTCGCGCCCCGCTGCTAACGAATTCGGCAGGTCGCCCGTATCCACCGAGGGAAGAAAGATGGAGGTGCTGCGATCCCACCCGCTCCTGGCGGCGGTCCTCTTCGTGTCGGTCGGCGTCTTCCTCTGGCTCTGGAAACTCAACCGGGCGCTCCTGACGACACCGCCGGAGGCGCTGGCGACGTCGCCGCGCCGGTGGACGGACGAGGAGATCGCCGAGACGTACCGGCGCGTCGAGAAGCAGCCCGTCGAGTGGGCGGCGCACCTGCCGCCCAAGCTGGAGCGGCGCTACGTCGTCGTCGGCGGCTCGGGCGGCGTCGGCGGGCAGCTCATGCTGCAGCTGCTCGAGCGCGGCCAGCCGGCCGAGAGCATCCGCAACGTCGACTTCCGGGCGCCGACGCGGCCGGACCTGTGCCGCGGCGCCGCGCGCGACGTCGCCTTCGTCGCCGCCGACATCGCCGACGCCGCCTCGGTCGAGGCCGCCTTCGCGGCGCCGTGGCCGGCGGCCGTGGCGGCGCTGCCGCTCACCGTCTTCCACACGGCCGCCCTCATCATCCCGCACGAGCGGTCGCGGGCGACGTTCGGGCCCATCAAGCGCGTCAACGTCGACGGCACGCGGCACGTCGTCGAGGCCGCGCAGCGGGCGGGCGCCGACGTGCTCGTGAGCACGTCGTCGGCGTCGGTGGCGCTGCGGCGGGTGCGGTACTTTGGGGCGCCGTGGCGGGCGTGGCCGGCCGGCTACGTGCAGGCGCTCGACGAGTCCGACTTCGACAGGCCGCTGCCGGAGCACGAGGGCTTCTTCGCCAACTACGCGCACTCCAAGGCGCTGGCGGAGCGGCTCGTCTGCGGCGCCAACGCGCCCGGCTTCCGCACCGGCGCCGTGCGGCCGGCCAACGGCATCTACGGCACGAGCCACGGGGACCAGCTCGTCGGCTTCTGCCTGCGCGCCGGCACCTTCCAGAGCTGGGTGCCCCACGTGATACAGAACCTCGTGCACGCCGGCCACGTCGCCCTCGGCCACCTGCTCTTCGAGGCGGCGCTGGTGCGGCCGGGCCCGGCGCCCGCCTGCGCCGGCCGGCCCTTCGTCGTCACGGACCCGAACCCGCCGCCGACGTTCGGCGACCTGTACCGCGTCCTCGGCGTCACCGCCCGCACGCCCTGCCGCGTCACCTACGTGCCGCCCGTGCCGCTGCTGCTGCTCGCCCACGTCGTCGAGTTCCTCGACGCCGCGGCGTCGCGGCTGCCGGGCCTCCTCGGCCCGCTTCGGCCCCGCGGCGACCTCGCCCGCCTGCAGCCCGCCATCTTCACCGTGCAGTCCCACACGCCCGCCAGCGACGCCGCCGCCCGCCGCCCCGTCGCCGACGGCGGTATCGGCTTCCGCGGCGTCTGCACCACCCTCGAGGGCGTCTGCCAGCAGGTCGCCGAGTGGAACCGCGACCACGAGAGCGAGTGGGAGAAGCGCCCCCCCCCCGTCCCCGCCGCCGTCGACACCCTCCGCAACGTCGGCGCCGTCCCCGCCGCCGCCTAGGCCCCAAGGCTTCGCGCCACCGGGAAGAGGGAAAAGGAGGCTCTGCGTCCGGATCCACACGGACCGACCTCTTCCCCTCGGTGACGGGTATAAGGTTGCTCAATGGCGTCCATAACCTTGATTAGGCTAGCGTTACCTAAAGTACATATCAGCCCCTCGAGCTTGTCAAATAGAATCCTCCCGATAGACTGGTCACTCCAGCTGTACAACCTAAAATTGCATGACCGTCGCCCGGGGGCCTGTCCCTGACCATCGGGGCTTCCCTGCTTTCCCCTCCCCGTGGCCCTCATTTCCCGCTGTCCAAGCTGCCTCTGCGACTCTCCGGGGGGCTCACGAGCTCCGCCTCGGCGGGACGGCCCTCGGGTGCTCCCGGCATCGATACGAGGTTGGCCCGCTGGTCGTGTGGGGTTTCATTGGCGCCCAGCGGCCGGTCCGGCCCGTAGCTGCGGCGGGTCGACCGCTTGGACGAGGCCGCGGATACCGCGCATACTGCCGAGAACTCGTCACTGCCTGCCGGGCTCTTCGTGCTCGGGGGGATGGCGATGACGGCGTTCAACCCTCCGGGCAGACAGGCTCGCGTATCTCGAGTCGGGAGTAAGCTTGAGATTTTTCGTGGAAAAGCAACCATTTTCTCGTCCGTAAACCTCAGCCTCCGGGGTGGCTATGGTGAGGAAGATGGGCTGCGTTGTCTCGAGGGAAGCGGCTGGCCTGGCCCGGGCGTTCATGCCAGGGAGGGTCGTCTTTGTTCGCCGCCCGAGACACTATCCGCGCGCAGGGCAGCCAGGGCCAGGCGGACGAAGCCTTCGCCGTCGTCTTCGGCATCAGGACGACAGGAATGAGACTGATACACGACCGTTTGCGGCAACCGAACGGGGGCTAGCTGGCCGTTCCGTTGAGAACCACGACTACGGAGGCGACGATTTTGGTCTTGGCATTAAAACGCACTACGTACGGTGCTAAATCCGGGAGAAGACCGACAGGCTGCTCAGCGCCTTGCCCGGCCACTCGAACATGGTGTTGGACGGGCACGAGGAGCCCAGCGCCGCATTGTCGACCCACGCCGGCTCCCAGTAAAAGAGGCCCCGGCCGTTGTTGACCCCAGCCACGACCGACGCCACCTTCTGCACAAACGTCGCCTGGCCGTCGGCCGAGAACGGGATGCTCTTGAGGTCGCTCGGAAAGGCGTATTTGGGCGACGGGCACGACGTCGGCCAGTTCGTCTCGGCCACCACGATTTCCTTGCCCCAGGTGTTGGCCATGTTCGTGAGACTCGTTTTGAGGCTTGCCAGCGTGGCCGCCGCGTTGCTACCCGAATGTCAGCAGGGTTTTCATACCATCGCTCGAGGTACCAGTGTTGGGGGCGGGGCTTGGAACCACGGTCGAGCACGCATGGGGACTCACTAGAAGGGGTAGTACGAGACACCCATCATGTCGAAATCCGATGTCTTCAAGGGGCCTTGGGCGAGGACGTTGGAGTACCACCACTTCTGGGTCTCCCAGTTCCACCCGTTGTCGAGATGGATCATGATCCGGGGCTTCGTCGCCAGCGAGCTGTCCTTGATGCCCGCCGAGGCCGAGTGCAGGACGCGGGCCAGGTTGTAGAAGTTGGAGGTGCGCGCCGTGGGGAAAAGCATGCCGGCCGTGATCTCGTTGCCGATGGACATGATCTGGGGCGCCACGCCGGCCGACGCCAGCTTGTTGCAAACATCCATCGTGTAGTTGTAGACCTTCCAGGCAAGGTTATCGGCGTCGGTCGGCCATCCCGAGGGGATAGCCTGGTGGGCCGGGTCGGCCCAGGTGTCGCTCAAGTGCAGATCGATGTAGAGACCCATGCCGGCCGCCTTGGCCCGCTTCGCCAGCGCCACGTTGTAATCGAGGTTGTAGTTCTTGTCGCCGGGGTTCACCCACACGCGCTGCCGGACCGTGTTGACGCCACTGCTCGCCAGGATCCTCTCGAGGGGCTGCGCCGCGCCGCTGGTCGTCTTGTACTGGATGCCGGCCTTCTCCTCCACAGCCACCGACGACCAGTCGACGCCGCGGTACGTGAGGGCCGCCGAGGCCGCTTGGGCGGCGGCGGCGGCGACGACTAAGACGGAGCGCGAGAACAGCATGGCGATGAATGTCCAAACGGCGGGGACAATGCTGCTATTCCAGACCAAGTTCGCGAGGTCGGCTAACCGCCTCGCCTTATACCTTCCCGAGAAGGTGAAGCGTTGCCCCAAACGGGCAATAGGTAGAATGAGGTGGGCTCGCCAGGCACAGCGGCTTCCCCACAGGTGCTATACACAAAGCATGCTCACGCCGGTATTTCCTCCAATGACGACGCCTCGCACTCCAACTGCTATGGGCAGACGGAGTTCGACAGGCCGCCCGGAGCATTGGATGTGCCCGCCTCCTCGACGCGACCAATCAACTTGGAGCGTACCAATCGACTGCCGACCAGACGCTAGACGAACAGGGCCATCCATATCGCGCATGCAGTGGAGCAAGCAACCCACAGGCAGAATGGACGATGCGGGTGACCACCAGGGGCCCGCTGGTCGCAAGTTACCGAGCCGCGGTAAATGACGCTCCGGGCGCGCTGGCACGCCGCAGACGTCGCGGGCCATTTGTTCCCATTTGTCCACCAAACATGGCATGAGCGCTCGTCGCGTGGTTCCCGTGCAACTGGTCCGTCGCCCAGGGCAGCGGAGACACGGTGGGGTTGCTACGGTTAGTATCCCATCCAATAGTACTTCCTCGACTCCAAAAGAGCTTTCTTTACCTATGCCCGTCCGCCTTTCGTTCCACCGGCCCCCCATCCCGCGGGCCACTCCGAATAGGGGCTTGGCGGAGCGAGATTTGCCAGCATCGTAGGACGAGGCGGCTCCCTGGCACTCCGCTTTATTCGTCGAGCTGGTCAAATATCAGAATTACTCGCTGACTCGGGTCATATTAGTCAGCTGGGGGGGGGGAGGTTGCTTCAAGGACTCGGCGCGAATACTTGTACGTCCAGGTGGTCCGCCCCCGAAGCTACCTCTGGTGCTGAACCGTGTTGGTTTTTGCTTGCCGCTTCTTGGTATCCTGAACGCCGCCCTGGGCCGCCTCGACAGTTGGCGGGGTCGCTGCAGGTCGCGGTCCCTCTGCTGACTAGCCCAGCAAACAGCATCCCGTCTTGACTCTCTTGTGTCTTTGACGAACATCAAGGTTGACTCGGCAACACGGGTGCTTCAGTGCAAGAACGGCATCGCCGTGAGGGGGCAACCCGGCAACAAAACACGTGCCCGAATGTTCAGCAGCGCCCGGCGCATTTTCCGCAGCGGTGAATTGGCGCCCAGGCTGCGCGTCTGGGCGTCAACGGTCAAGAACCCCTGCTCCTCGTGTCGCGAAGAAGCCAAGATGGAGCCAGGCTAGGCGAGCTTCTTTGTCTACATATTTATCCGTACGTGGGTTTCCACGCACGGGCAAGTCAGGCGAGGTCAGGCAGAGCCCATCCGTCCTCGGCCAGGCTGTGTCGCCTGCCGTGAATGTCCAGCCGCACAAAAAAAACCTGGTCAGGAGAAGACAGTGTTTCAGATGCGTGAGAGAAGGTCGCAGGTAAAGAGAAGTCGCGAGCCGTGGGACGCCGTCTGCCTCGGGTTGCCCCCCCGTTGGGTTGTCCAGTCCCCATATCGCCCGCCCAACCAATTGCACGATGGCTCGGCGTTATAGGATCAGTGGCCGACCAATGGGGAGGACTGGAGAAGAAGACCTGGCGACCTCAATTGTGGCTAGTGAGGTAGGTACCCACGTTCAGTAGCATCGACCGAAATTGGTCACCATCGGCGGTGCAGAGGTCCCAGAGGGTGGTGAAAATTGAGCCCCGATGGGGTCGCATCTGCCGTCAAATCCGACACCGTCAACGATACGGCGGCGTGGACCCGGCCGGAAATTGGGCGACACTACCTCGTCCTTTTGGCGTCGCACCGAGAGGCCTCGACAGAAGCACGACGGAGACAGGGCGGAGACCGTGGTCGCGAGCGGCACCGAAGGTTTCACCGGCCCTGGTGACAACATATCTGCGGTGCGCCTCTGATGGAGAGGGAGGAGGGAAAACTTTATTTGGTCGGCCTGACAGCTGAGGAAAAAGGGCGGAGGAGCGAGTAGACAAACGGGCGGCGGGAGGGCCCAAAACACAGTTTCGCGCCTTGTTTGCCCCAGGAGGAATCGTCTGATGCGACAAGCCAAGCGATAGGTAGCCAACCAATGAGGAGGAGAGAGGCCGTTTGCCGGGGACAGGCAGGACGGGCAGGCCGACAGACAGCCCCAACCTGAGCAGCAAAGAGGACAAAAAGTAGCTTGCCCATCTTTTCGAAAGCGAGGGTCCGTAAGGTTGCCCGTCTGCCAGCCTCCCGTTCTTGCTGCACCCCATTTTGCGAACAACCATGCAGGACAGGCTGGTGGTGCGGCGAGTGCGGATACAAACGCAGGCGCTAGTAGATTCCCAACCTTTACAGGCGCATCGCTAGCCGCTGTCAATACCGTGGGCGAGTCGATCCATGATGCAACCGGTTGGTGGTCTCGGCGTCCTCACCGCACGCCAGACATGGATGGCAATCGAGCGACTCGGGCAAGCGTGCCGTGTCTCCCTGTCGTCGGACAGGCCCTGGACGGGACGGCGCTCAAGCCACACGCACATGGGAGGGGGAAGAATCGAAGGGAATGGTGAACGGGAAACATTGGGGTCTGACGGAGGCGATAGCACCCGCGCTAGCAGCACCAGCACTACCGGGCAGGTCCATGGCAAGTCTCATTGGGCTCCTGGTCGCGCTGCTATCATTGGGATTTATGGAATGGCCAAGTACCTAGCCCACCCACGGACAGGGTAAGGAGGTACCTGTCGTGCCGACCTGCCCCAAAGGCCCCCGTCTGCGGGACACTCTAGCCGCTCTGGGACAAGGCACCAGCCACTTTGGGTTCGTATTGTGGGGACTCGCTCGAACAACAGACGTGCATTGAGCAGGGATACTGTTGCACATCCCGGTCAAGATCGTGAAGCTCAAATGCCCCCAGCTCGCCCGCATGGTGATTGTTCGCTTTGATCCCGCCGCCTCCGTCCCTTCCATCCGCTGTCCATCGCACCTCCCATCTGGGTATACATTAGCCGGGCTGCCGTGCGTGAAAAGCGAAAAATCCCCGATCCCTTCCTCCGTCTTCCATTTCCCAAACCGTGATCGACCACCGTCGCCTCTGCTGCTGCCATTACATAAACCAGCCCACCCCCCAAACATAATATCGTCAATCCCTCCTCCCACCCCCCAGCCGCAGATCTTGCCGACGTATCCTTCCTGTGCATCTCCCACTCGCACCCACAACCATGTTCGGCCAGAAGCTTGTTGTCATTGCCCTCTCGGCGCTGGGCGTCGTCTCGGCTCAGTCCCAGAACTTCACCATCAGCCCGGATAGTGTCGAGATCAGCCGACGAGGTACGATACTTTCTCTCCCCCCACGACGTGCATTGGGCGCACGGGAGTAATGGCGACGGCGACGAGGCTAACGCACTCCCCACAGCCAGCTGGTGTACCGCGCAGCAAAACAACTGCGACATCATTTGCGGCGCCGCCAGTGCCAACTCTTGCGATCCCGTAAGTCTCCGCTCACTCACCTAGCACCTCGCACGCGCCTTGCTGACTAGTTTTCTCTCCAGAGTACTCTCAGCTTCTCCTGCTCATGTGCATCGGGCGACAAGCCCGACCTTACCGAGTACAAGAACACCATGCCCTTCGTAAGTCATCGCACGCGTTGGACGTGCCTCCGTGGCTGCAGCTGGACATGGCCACTGACACGTCGCTCGTTCCTATAGTTCATCTGCCAGGAAGCCGCCGACCAATGCAACCTTCAACACGTCGGTGACGCGGCTGGCCAGAAGTCCTGCACGACCGACATCCGGGACAAGTGCGGCAAGAAGACGCCTGCCCAGGAGGCGAGCGCCGAGCCCACTACCAGTGCCGCCAGCGGCACTGCGACTCCCACTTCCAAGCCCTCCTCTACCTCTAGCAACAAGGCGTCCTCGACCACCCCGCCGGACTCTGCTGCCGCTATGCCCGCTGCCGCTCAGTACCTGGGCCTAGCCGTCGTTGGTATCTTGGCCGTCATGATCTAGGCGACGGTTGGGGGGTGCGAGAGTGGTGGATGAGCCGCAAGACGCGCCGGAACACGGCTATGGCATGCTCACTGCCGCCGCTCTGTTTTCTGTTTTTCACGACTCGCCTTTTCTTCGCTGCATTGGGACTACCAATCGACAGGCAACTTGTAATCATGAGCCAACGACGCAAGGGTTGATGGGTTGGCATACCTGAGCTGAACGAGCACGGTGTTGGGTGGCATGTTTTCATTTGATTTCGACTTGTCTCGAATCTGACCATAACTGAACGGTAGTCAATCCTTCAGAGTACTTAATCAACAAATCTTCGAGCAAACCCGGCCTTCCTTGACGTTGTCCGTTGTCTCCGATGCATGGACTGGGCCGTATCACATGCTTCCAGGCGCACGGGATGCCTCCTTAGTTTGGCGTGTTGGAAATTGCGCCAGTGAGGGAACTGGACCACGATTTGGCCGAGCCCCCGCCCCTTTTCGTATACGGGAGCCGAGGCGATCTAGCAGCGCCTCCATCAAGTAGATGTTGCTTGCTCCCACCTCCCAGGACAGGTGCCGTGATTGTCAGTCTCGCGACTTCACAACCCTCCGATGAGGCCGAACGAGCACTTTGGGAAGGCGGGCCGCAATCATGCCTATCAACGGATAAGAGCAGTTCCGGTAGCCGCTGCAAAGCATATCACGCGAATGGCTGCTTATTTTCGTTTCCAGAGTCGTCGAAAGAGGGGGTGGCTGCCGCATACTTTCTTAGACTGGTCTCGACCGTCTTCGCGGCTCTACCATATACTGGACCATTGCAATGGATGCCGTAGGTCAAAGGGGATATAATTACCAATTCGACGGTCAGACTACAGTGTAAGCGAAACAGCGTCGTACCCTGAAAACATGAAAGGAAAGCATGCACGTTCTGATAATTACCTATACTTTATGCACCAGGCGGGCCAGGGTGTCATGCAGGAAACACGGCCGGGGTTGTCACAGAAAATAGAAAAGCTGCCGCCCCCGACGTTTGTCGCCCCTGACGTTTGTCGCCCCTAACGTTGGTCGCTGCTTTTTGCTAAGGCATTAACTAGAAAATATCCTGGAATCTGAACGGAATAATTTCTGTCGTTTGCAGTCTCACTACGTCTTTCAACTTCCAACCATCACCCCATTGGGAGGAAGGAGCAGCTACAGGCCGCATGAAGTCGTCCCTCCCAACTTTCGCCCGGCCCCAGACTCTACGACAGTCAAGCCTTCGGCCACGCCCGAGTGGAGTTTATACATGTGCGGCCGTTGCCCAAAGGCCTGCCGATGCTGGAGGCGATGTCTTGGCGTCTGCTCCCAAAGGCCCGACTTTACCTTTTGGGCTCTTTCTATGGAAATCCTGTCAGTTCGTCTTTGAGACCCTCCTTCTGAAGTTGCCGGTGCCGGCGGTCTCGGCAATGTCTACGAGCTCTGTATTAGTCCGTTACCTGTTGCCCTGCCGCCAAGTCCTTGAGTTACACTGTACATCCCGTGCCCACCTTTGGTAATCCTCTCGGCATCCATAGCGGTAGCTAGAAGGCCTGCAGCATCTACATCGTATGTAGCAAGATGCAGTCCTATCGGTCCTCCAAAGCAGTCCGGCTCAGTCAACTTCTGAGGCATGTGAACCGGCGTCTTGGAGAACTTGGCTGGGAAGGGTGGATGTCGGTTCCAATAGCATACGATATTATACAATACGTACGACTATGTCTTGACTTCTTGGACCAAAAATGCATGCAGTTCAGGATGTTGCGTGTCGCTGCGGACTAGCCACGCATTCCTAACGAAATACCTACCTCTACGTATGTTTATCACATGTATCCTTTTGTATTTGTCTCGCGTGTTGCTGGCCTACCTGCGTCTTGGACCTCTTACACTCCTCCCTGGTCTGGCAACAATACATTGGGATAAAGGCGGCCTGTCCTGGAATATTGTCTAGCTTCTGTCCAAGCTGCCGCCTGGACTCGTACTTAAAATGTCAATGAATTTGGATGGCATTTGACCTCATCTAAAGGATTAGAGGCTGGGCCAAAAAGACAGCTCAGATAGCGTCTGGTGCCGTAGTAAGTATTCGCTCCACGCGTCACATTACGCGAGAGCATATTTAACATCTAAACCTTTCCTCCCCTCGGAAACTTCAAGGATATAAGAAAAGACTCGTTCGTTAGGGCTACCTATTTCTTATTCCGAATATGTTTAGATATCGGCATCCGTCTCGCTAATGCCGTTTTACCTTCACGACGTCATCCTATAGGTGCCTTCTCTAGTACCGTCACCGTTCTTTCATGCTAACGATGCTGTCACCTAGGGATCAAGTTATCGATGCTGTTCTCTGGCCAGGCGTCGCAATTTTTTATATATATTTCAAGTTATGAAAACAATCAACACCAACACCATCACCACAATCAAACATTTCATCCTTTCCCGTGGCTGACTATCTGCTCTCTCTCTCGCCTCCCTACTCTCCAACATCAACACATACCAATATTAACAATACACAACCAGCACCACCTGCCCAATAGCAGAGGAGATCCAAGGCAATAAGCCAAGATGAATAATGCTAGCAAAACAAAGACGCAACCCGCGTTCCCAAATGGGTCTCAATTCGACTACGGTACAACATTGCCGGTGCCGTGGGACCCAATTCTACAAGAGATCGCCAGGTCGCGGTTGAACAATGAGCTTGGCGAAAATGACAAAGATTGGAAACCGTCAAGAAAGGCAAGGACCGGACATGGAACGCAGTGGATCGGCGAACAATCATCAAGGACGGTAACCCCAAAGATTTTTGGATCACCATCCCAAGAGAAATCGGAGTACAAGCCCATGTGGACGTCCACACTCTGCTTCTCGTTTACCAAGAAACAGCACCAAACACCCTGTCATCGGAAACACTGGCATACATGCGAATATTGACCTGTCTAAAGAAAGCCCGCCAGACCGTCGACGATTGGGCCGACGACGCATCGCCCAGATTTTTACCGACACAATCGGACCTCGAATTTGTAAGGATTCACGGCTCTACTCACCTTGATATATCCGGGCTCGGACACATGCCCAAGTCCATCACGAAGCTTCTGCATGAAACGGGCACATTCGGTCTGGCCCTGCCATTATATCCGCGCTTTGCTCCGGCTTGCTTGAGGACGTTGTTTACGTATCAAACATCGAGTCGCAGTATCGACCAACCCAGGTCGCCTCCCAGCCAGCCGCTGTCATTTCAACAGGAGGGAACACACCAAGTACAACGGTACAAGCACCAGTCACCCCCAGCGAGGTAGGGCGTCTGCTGGAGGCGTCCCGGCTACTTCGGACGACCACCCAGGATAAGAACGCTGAACACCAACTAGCGGTAGAGGATATACAAGGCCAGATGACAAATCTGGAGCGGAACTGAGTAGAAGACCTGTAGATGCTAAGAGAAGTACAGACAAACATGACCAATATGCAAACACGGTATGATATTCTCCCGAAATAATCACAGGGAGGATCTACAGAGAAAATACGAGACCATAATGCGTGAACTGAAAAGCGCACACGAGGAAGTTATATCCAATATCCAGAAGCAACACCGTAATTATCCCCACAACGACAAGGAGACATCGCAACATACAGACGTTCGTGCAACAGGTAAAATCTATCAACAAGAGGGCCGTGTCAAACGAAAGAATTCGATTGCGGGTCGGCATAAGCGAGGGAAGCGGGAGGGGCACTGGATCCCGGGCGCCTCGAAGAATGGAATGGGCAGCTGCCGGGATCGCCACTGCGCAATGTGACGCTCGTCCCATCAACGGGCCAGACCACGCGTACCCGGCCATCAGAGGAGTTGTCCGAGCCCAAGGGCAAGGGCAGGGCCAAGGCTAACATAACAGCCACCGAGGACACGGAGAATGGTCCCCAGAGGAAGCGGATGAAGGTGGAGGACAGTTACTGATCCTCAAAAGCCAACAAAGTACCTCAGAAGGATGCCGCCACCAGAAAGAGTCATATACAGTACTCTCGACAAAATATCCTACTGCGTGATTGACAACTAACTACCTGCTTATCTATAACAGAGCCTGTCTTCCATCCTATACAGCAAAGATTCTCCCTTAACTAAAACGACGTACCATTTCTTAGCACTCGATATTATCCTCCATACCTTCCTTAATATAATACTCGGCGGGAACCTTGATGAGACCCGCGGCGGGATCACAGATAGGATCCTTAATATAAACCTCGACGAGGTCCTACAAAGGATCACGGATGGGAACCTCGACGGGAAACTCGACGAGACGACGGAGGGAATCCTTAATAAGGATAAGTTTAATGAGCGAGCTAATCAGTGGTTTATTACGCAGATGCGTATAGTTTCAACAGTTTCAATTAAGGCACTGATAGCAACAATAAGGCATCATTGCGCCTATTGTATTGAAGGATATAAACCCTTACAATACGGGAGCGACGTTAAGAAAGACACTGGGCATCACTTCCGGACTTGTAGCAACACAATAGTCCAAGTAATACGTGCCTCCTTGATTATGCCACAGAGGGAGAGGGCATAATAGGCCACCATTAACTCACCCCTCCTCATTTCCGGCGTGGCTCCCGGGTCCGCCGTCAACCTCCATCATCATCACTTCTCCGGTGTGGCCCTCGAAACCTCTGTCGACATTTTACACTGAGCTCTCGCTCGCAATCTACCGCAACGCCTCTCACAGGACCAAGGGTTACCAGATTCGGCAGGCGCACACTTGGTGCAGTATGGGTGGAGTGGGACACTCCCGGCTGGCGCCTTCCTTCAGTTAGTGAGTATAGCGAACACACCCATCGTACCTTCCCAGATTTACTAAATGGATCAAGGAATGGGAAATTACCCTTGAACGCGGGACCCCAAGCCTTTCCGCATCTCTCAATGGTTGGGCGACTTCACCATCCCTCCTCCTGCTACGTCGTACCTCTTCCCACCACCAGGTCAATCTCACCGTCCTCGACTTCCAGGCACTCTACCGGGCGATTGTGGCAGTGAAGGGCAACGACAACCTTGAAAAGGGCGCTCCAAAACTCTCGCCACTACAATCGCGACAGGCAGGAACTTCCGAGCAGCGAATGCAACACTCAGGTACGTGCTGGTGAGATTGAGGTCTGGTGCCACAACACCGTGTTGGAAACCCAGACATTACCTAGCTCTGTCAGCTTCCCGTATCCCTCCCATGCACTTGACAACCGCTTCATGATTTACGTTTCTTCATTGTGAGCGTCACCAACACCCCAGTCGACCTCCCCGTCGATTGCCCAAGCAGACGCCTAGGAGCCACCCAGATCTCTTCACCCCGTCAACCTCCCGGGCCGGTCCCATGCCCACCGGTCAACTCCCCTGATCTCTTCCTCTTGTCACCTTACCCAGTCAAGCCGCCTGCCTCCCCTCGACCCCCTGATCTCTTCGCCCCGTCAACTTTCCTTCGGGTACTCCCACCTACCCCCAATTCACCTGATACATTCCTCCAGCCTTCATGCCACCCTCTACTCCCCGAGCTACTCGATGGGTCAACTCCCCCAACCAGCCCCCCTGCCCACTGATCAGCTCCCATTGCCTTCGTGCATTTACATCTCCGCCTCCTTCATGCCACGTCCACCCCTGCGCCCATTTAAATATGTATTGTCTGATGACCATGTCTTGCTCAACCATGTATATCCTGAGGACCCAAGGGTTGTATTGTACCGTGGCTGATCAATGTTACTGACCAGATCAGACAGGATGGATCCCCAACCCGCAGCCATAAATAGAGCAGCCGATTCGGACAATGACTCTCTGATTCCTCCGAAGAGAGCCAAGCACGACGACGAAGCTCTGGCTACAATGTTGGAAGATGGTGGTTCTGACTTGGGAGATGTGGTACAAAAACGGATCCGAAATTGCCCTGCAGCAACTGCGGCTTATATGCGACAGGAGATCCGTCCGACTTGGGAGATCAGTCCGGCTTCATGGTTGATGATTCGGACGAGGACGAAAGCCTCGACGGAGAGCAGGCCGTCAACAAAGACCTCGACGGAGAGCAGATCGTCGACAATGACATTGTTAATATGGCTCTTGCTGCCGAGGACGGCAACCTGCCCGTCGAAAGTGAGGCTTCTGATAGCACTGGACAAGATCCAGACTCCAGTACCGGGTTTGAAGCCTCCGTTACTGCCGATTGTGCATGATAGTGGCAAGGCGGAGTGTTACAGCGCGTTTGGACCAACTGCCCGCTGAGGCACAAAGCAAAATCTTCGGGAATGATCCACTTGTGGGATCATTCTGTCGAGTTCTGCACTATAAGGGCTACTCCTGCAGGAACCAATCTGCCAGGCCGTAACACGGTGGACACCGATTACCGGGAAAAAGAAATCTTCAGTGTTCTCGGAATCCCACAGGCAACAAAACAGTTGGAGCGAGGCCTTCCTCACCTTACCCCCCCGGGGCCACGCTCAAGGAGAGATTCAGAACGCAGCCGCCCAGTGGCAAAGCTCCTGTTCCACGGCCGATGCGGATATGTCGGCATTCTCGGCGGATGTTCCCCGTTCAGGATTTGGCAGCCACGATCAAGACGTGGACGATATATTTGACGCCTGGCTGCGAGAATTGAGACACATGACTTCAGACACGTTCAACCCGTCCTTGATCGTCAAGCCATCCGGGCCATTCGGAGCCATAGTGACAGACATCTACAACTGGCCATCCGAAAAGACGAATTGCCTGTACTACAGCCATAGGATGGCAGCGGAACTGCCTTTTCTCGATCGTCATCTATGACACCTCCGGAAGTCACAGTGTATGATCCAAGGGAGTCTTAGGCTGCTTGAGGTTCCGCGCGCTTCCCTCTCCAATTCTTGGCCACATCATCCATGGCGATGGGGGCCAGACCACCATGCGCACTTCACCCGAAAGCATTCGGCCGGTGAGAAAGTATCCCGGACCCTAGAATAATCAGTCGGCGTATTAATATTACCGAGAAGCCACATAACGGGTTACGGGGCGTTTCCTCTATGGTCTTTGGAGGGAAGGCGCGTATCTGCACCCTTCCGTGTGATGTCGGTGATGGGAAGGCATGCATAAAAATGGTTATGCCGACCTAGAGTGACCACATCTGGTTTTCCCACTTACCTGGATGATCCGAGAAGAGGGCTACCCTACAAATTGGTGTGCGGAAAGTGTACACCATACTCCTTGCTTCACTTCGTCACCACCAGTGCCGCAGCAGCAGCAGGGGCACCAGCAAGGCACGTCCAATCAGCATTGTTCTATTACTCACTGTAGTGTCGCAATACCCATCGCAAGGTCACCTAAATAGGACTACTCACATATATATCCTTATCCGGAGACTCATCTACATACCTTGTTTCCTTCTCCCTCATCAGTCTTTTTACCACTTCACTCACCACTCCGTGACTCCATCTCAACATGCCGTTGACATATATCTAGACTACATTACCGTTGCGCCTATAAGCAGCGGAGGACGCTAGGTCATTCCGTGGTGTAATCAATGTAAAAAGCAGTCAGTCCTAGCAGTTGGTATACACTTGATTTCTATATCAGTCCGAACCGAGACTGGGTCGTAGTGGCTACTGAACCTGCCGCTTATGCCTAGCGTGACGCGTTGCATATGCACCAAGACCCCCAGACTGCCACCCAGCACATCACCTTCCAGATTGGAAGTAAGTCCATTCCTCAGTCACCATCGGGACCCCGCTCGGCCGTAAGCGCCGTGTTTAAGAGCCATGTCCTTACCTTTCCTCCCGCACGTCTGTTGGACGCGTTGGTATCATTCGATCGAACTGGCGGCGCCTCCCAGAGTCCCATCATCCCGCGTTACATGAAGGCCGCGACTTCCTTGGTCCGACATGGGTTCGCTAACGCCGCAAGGGGCAGGGTCAACTCCCGGGCCGCCCGCCGACGACTTCCCGCCCGCCGGTGATATGCGCAAGATGACGGCCGAGCGCCCGTTGCCCCGTGTTGATCCGGGGCTCGTCGGAGACCTGGACGAAGAAGAGGCCGGCCGCCGGGCTGACGGCGTGCTGAGCGGATTCAACGCCGCCGCCGCCGCGGGCGCGGCCGAGGCCCTCGAGGCGTGCTTCTTCCCGCCGCAGGCCTATTGGCGCGACCAGCTGGCCCTCACGTACCACCTGCGCACCTTCTTCGGGCCCGCCGTGATCGCCGAGGCCTTCCGGGAGACGGCGCGGCTCCGGGGCCTCCCCGGCGGTTTGCGGCGCGAGGGCCCGGCACGGCTCCTCGTGGTGTCGCCCGTGCTCGTGAGTGGATGGGGACCGGCCCCGGGCCCGACGACGGGGAGCTAATAGTTTTGTCGCCCGATACAGCAATTCATAGAGACGGATGTCACTTTCCGCACCGAGTCTGCCGCCTGCCGCGGGAAGATTTTCTTGCTGCCCTTCAGCGCTGAGCACGAAGCGGGACGTGAGGTCCCCCCTCAGTGGAAGATTTGGGTCCTGTGCACGTGGATTGCGGATCTGGCCATCCAGCCCGAGGACGAGTCGCTGCTCCAGGCGCCTTCGCGGCTGCTCGAGGGCCTCGCGTCGTTCGAAACCGAGGTCCTGATCATCGGCGGCGGGAATAGGTAAGCAGGCCCACGCCGGCCCGGAGAGGGGGCACGAAGGGCTGACCACGGAACCAGCGGCGTGGCCGTGTCCGCTCGCCTCAAGGCCCTCGGCGTTGACAGTGTCATTCTCGAGCGCAACGAGAGGATCGGCGACAACTGGGGACGGCGCTACGACTGCCTGAGCCTACACACCCCCACGGGCTACGCCCAGATGCCCTTTATGCGTGAGCAGCGGCCAGTCCCGTGATTTGTTTTGGAGGCGCTTCGCTTACGCGTTCTGGTCCATGACTAGGCTACAGGCCCGAGTTTTCCATGTCGAGCTTCCTTCCCCGGGACGAGCTGGCCGAGCACCTGCGTCGGTACGTGACCGCCTTTCACCTCAACGTCGTCACCACGGCCCGGGTGCTTTCGACCCTCTTCGACGCGTCGGCCAAGGCGTGGACGGTCGTATTCCAAACTCCCGAGGGCCGGCGTACCGTGTCGTGCAAGCACCTCGTGCAAGCGACGGGCATCGGTGCACAGGAGCCCTACGTACCACCCATGGAGAATGAGCAGGCCTACGGGGGCCTGAGCATCCATTCGACCCAGTTTCGCAACGGGAAGTTGTTGGCGGAACAGGGGATACAGGTGCGTGTCATGGGGTTGCGTCGTAGGACCACGGAGACGGAGAGCTAACGGCAACCCCTCGCTGGAAACCCCAGTCGGTCATCGTCGTCGGCGCCGCCAGCACCGGGTTCGACGTCATGGAGGACTGCCACGCGGCCGGGCTGCGGACGACGCTGGTGGCGCGGTCGACGACGTACATTGTGCCCGTTGAGTACCTGGGTGACGCGCGGAGCTTGGGCCTGTACGCCGTCGACGCCGAGCGGGCGGACCGGCTGTTCATGGCGACGCCGACGTGCGTCGACGGCGCGCTCGCGCACGGCCTGTTCGGCCACCTCGCGGGCCAGGAGCCGGGCCGGTACGCGGCGCTGCGCGCCGCCGGCCTCGGCCTCGTTGACAGCGCCCACCCCGCCGGCCAGATCGCCCACCACCTGCTCGAGCGCGGCGGCGGCCACTACGTCGACACGGGCGCCACGCGCCTGCTGGCCCGCGGCCAGGTCGCCCTCGTCGCCGGCACCGCGCCCGCCGCCTACACGGCGACCGGCCTCCGCTTCGCCGACGGCCACGCCGTCGACGCCGACGCCGTTGTCTGGTGCACGGGGTTCGCCGACCGCGACGCGCGCCGCACTGCCGCCGGCGTCCTGGGCGGTGGTGGCGACGACAACGACGACCCGTCGCCCGCGCCCGCGGGGGCCGAGGACGCCGCCCGCCTGGGCCCCCGCGCCGTTGCCGCCCGCCTCGACGCCACCTGGGGCCTCGACGCCGAGGGCGAGGTCCGCGGCCTGTGGAAGCGCCACGAGCGGATGGACAACTACTGGGTCATGGGCGGCCACACGCAACACCACCGGTGGTTTTCGAAGACGCTCGCCCTACAGATTAAGGCAGACCTCGCCGGCGTCTTGCCGCCCGCTTACCGATGTACCCCCGAGCCCCGCGCGTGAACGGTCCGACGGGGAATTGCGTGGCGCGCGTGGTGAGTACATGTGTACCGTGGCGAAAGTGGGTGCGGGAACCCGAATACGATGCTTGGTCTCCGAGGTGGCGGGATGGCTATATCCCGTCCCCTCTCAATGCTGTTTATTCTGGATCAGACGGTATATTTCAGATGTTCGTGATGGCGGTCAATACCCCTCGAACCCCTAGACATGGGTGTTGCTGGTAAAACACGGCGGGCCGGGCATTCGCATGCAGGCCGGCTGTTGTCAATCTGTGCCGGACGGTCAGTGAAGATGCACTGGGAAACAGCCCTCGTTTTTCCCCCAATACCGGTTCTTCCGTTGCCTTTTTTGGTCTTCCCTTTCTCAAATTCAACCCTCCCCAGGGACAAGATGGCCAAGTTGAGTTTAGCAAGGGATGCCCCGTAGTACAGCTTGCAAGCACCTGGAGAGAGACCCGTGCTTGCGTTTGCGAACCCACGGCGTATCCAGGCAGGCCGCCACGCTCCAGGTCGCACCAACGGGCACAACGACGGCAATAATACGGCCAGGTGTGTATTGCCTGGGCAGTTTCCAGCGAATAGCCGAGGCCCGCAGGCCCATCGAGACCAGGAGGCCATCACACCCCGGCGTGGGGTCCGGTGGCACATTTGCTCGTACGCGTACTGAGGGAGGAGGAGTGGAGGGAAGGGGTGACGCCATCATGCAGACGATTCGTTCGCGGACCCCGAACCATCCTACCCACATACTTGCTAGTTCGGGGGGGGGGGAAGGTCAAGCGCCCCCTCCCCGCGGGGGAATGACGGGCAGACTGGGGGACGTAAGGTGGGCGATGGGTTCGCGAACGAACCGAGAGCAGCTGCCATCAGTCGTTTCCATACAAATACGATCCGGGGACGTCCCTTCCTATCCACATTATCTACTGCCACTGTAATTCGCATCTGGCCTGCCAGTCACCGTCCGGCTCTCGCCCCTCCCCCACCCTTCGATGATCCCGCTGACGACGCCGCACCGCCCGTGCTGGCGTCCGACAATTCCAACGCTGCCAAGCCGAGAAATCCCGCCGTAGAGAGAACCACTCCGTGGACTCTTTCCCTCTCTTCCCTTGTCCCCTTGATCTGCATGCCGACGGACGCGTAGGGAGGTGACTCTCTCGACGACCCCGGCCCCGTATCCATCTTTCTCTCCCTCTCCCTCTCCCTCTCCTCCCCCTTCCCCCAATAGAACATGGCCCGGTGGTGGAGCAGCACGCGGAAGCCCTCGACAAGCTCGGGGGAGAACGACACGACGGGCACGGGGATGCCCGAGGCCGAGGGGGGCGCGGCGGCGGCGGCGTCGTCGTCGCGGCTCAAGCGGACGCTCTTCCGGTCGCACCGGGCCAAGAAGGAAGAGGCGGCGGCGGCGCCCGATCCCACGCCGGTCCCCCGACCCTTCACGCAACAAAACCTGGAGCACCAGAAAATACTGGGCGCCTTCACCTGGACGACGGCCGTCGGCCGGCGCAAGTCGAGCCGCGGCGCCCACAGCTGCGCCAGCGGCGTGAGCCCAAGCACCTCGCGCACCACCAGCGTCGACGACGGCACCACCGCCGGCGGCCCGCCGTCCCCGCGCTCGTCGCCCCGCGGCCCCGTGGACCGCCGCTCCCTGTCCGGCCGCCTGCGCCGCTCCCTCGCCGACGCGCCGCCCCGCGAGGGGCCCGGCCGCCCCTCGGACCAGGACCGCGTCCCGACGGCCGTCCTGCCTGGCGGCGTGTTCGACGCCCACCGGCGGTCCTGAAGCGGACACACTTGGTCACAAGGGAAGCGGATACGTAGACGGGCCCTTCTCCTGGGGGCCTGATATCCAGCCAGAGGCTGTAGCTGTACATTACAGGATAGCATCGTTTGGTTCATCTCGGCGCAAAACAACCGTGGCATGGGATTTATACATGATATTTTAGGCACATATTTGGGCAGGTTCACGATGCGGGAGATAGCATAGCAACAGCATGGGTCCAACAGTCCCCAATCAAAAGCACCGAGCAACATGGCCAAAAGCCCGGCCCATGGCCCATGGCTGCTCCCACCCCAATAAGCTTGCGCATACGATTGCTTTGGAAGCCACCGGTACCGGCGGCAACCAAAGCTACGATATTGACGTCTTGGCGAGTACATAGGCCCAGAGAAATAGGTGGTTGGTTGTGCTGCACCTCGATAACTCCTCGACGGTCCTCATGTCCGAGTAAGTCCTGGTACTCCAAGCATGGGGCAGACAGTGGTGAACTGCTATGTACCGCTATATTGGCCGCCAATGCTTCCCCCGTAACACCTGACTCGTGCATCTGCATGATTGCAAACGGTGACGGGCGCTCCGGTGCGAGGTTGGGCGCCCGAATTCAAAGTGAAAGAGGAACGACTGATCCAGCCGGCCGATGGCCGTTGCTAGCAACGCCCATCGTTTCCCAAGTAGCCTGCTCCCGTCCGCTCAAAATCTGGCGTGCCATTCGCCTATAGTGGAGGCGGCCGTTTGCGAGATGCCCCCGCGACATTGCCTGAATCGCGTTTGGGGGAGGGAGGCAATTGCCAGCACGATGACGGGCCTGGCTTCAGTGAACAAGATTCAATATTGATGCCTGCTAAAGTGACGTTGTATTCTTTACCAAAGCACACATGCACATCCATGTTTGGCGTAGCTTCGACCCCCTCACAGAGAATCGAAAGGATTACGCGTGAGAAGCCGGCGAAGCATACGAAAGAAGAGCTGCGAACATCGCAGAGCCCTCAAGCCCGCGATCGAGCGATTCCTGCCAACGTCACGGGCTCCTCCAGCTGGTTCGCTTGCATTGCCCTTGCATGCCATTGGAGCTAAACCCTGGCGGAGCTGCCAGCTTGGAACCATCCAATAGGAAAGGGTTTAATAGTGGGTCATCTACAATTACGTAGGTACATACCCAATTCCCCGCGTAGGGCTTGCTTTCCACGCACACGATTGTAGCCCTAGGCTTGAACTCCCTCGTCCAGCGCACCTGCACCTTTATCAATCCCTCCCCCCCAAGCTGCCGAGTTTCGTTCCTTCCTTTCCGTACGCAACTTTCATCACCGAAGTACAAAGTAAGTCTTGGCACCTCTGTGTGTCCCTGGGACCACGTCCTCCCTTCCCCAGACGGCACCATCTTGTGCTGGCTTCTTCCCAACAGCTGCTGACCATCACGTCTAGTCGTCACGATGAGAGCCAAGTGGTAGGCTTCCTTCCCCCCAAACCCACGATGACCCCCTGATGCTAAAAGAAAGGGGAAAAAAGGAGAAAGAAGAGAGTCCGTCGCCTTAAGCGGAAGCGCAGAAAGATGCGGGCGCGTTCTAAATAGACGCCTCGCCTCGCCCGATCACGATCGCCTCACAGCGCGAGTAGCGGCATCTCTGTGAAAGAATCAACAATCACGATCACAACTTCGTCACCGCCGTACGACGTGACTGCCACGATACCAATCTTCAGCATCCGGAGAGAGACACCAGACAACTCGTGGAGGAATTGGGGTTATGGATGGACGGGACTCGCGACACGGAAGAGGAGATCGGTCAAATCATCATCGGGTCGAATCTCGAGAGTGTTTGCTGGACATGCCCACTCGGAAGCAAGCTGCCCACATCACACGGCCCAACGAGCACGCACATGTTGGGAAGGGCTCAACATCATTAGTCGTCAATTGACAATTCTTGCTTCTGGGAACCCAAGCTGCCTTTCTGATTGCTCTGTACTCACGCGGCGTGGTGCCCCGCCATGAAAGCTGGAGCTATGACGCCCGAGCTCTGTTGGGTGACCTCACTAATGAACCCCAGCTGTGTTTGGGCGAATATCGCCCAGTTGAGCTTGCTCGAAAGCCAGGTTCCTTGATTCGCCGGTAATATCGCTAGAGAGCGGACTAGTGAATGGTGTTGAACCTAATCGGAGCTTCTTGTAAGCTGTCTTGATCCTGGTCATCCTCGTGTGCTTCTTTTGGCTGTGGCCGTGGGAGCACACAGGCTGCGCAGCGCGTTGGATACAGAACTAGGCCAAAAATATGGAGTGTGATGTAAGAGCCAATAATAGGGTGTAGAGGTCGCAGAGGACTGTGGGAGACGACTGAGGTTGATCGTCATCAGACCATTGGAGTTTGCTTTGGAAGGGAAAGTGATGTGACAAAAAGCAGTGAAGAAGGTCGAACCCTGCCGCACCGCAAACGTATGCGAAAGCAAACAATTGCACACCTTTGGGGGGGAGACGGAAGCAGCGAGGTCGTCCTGGAGTAGTCACGCCTTCCACACCAAAACAACGAGCCTCACGGTGATCCCGTGGGTCCTCGTAACACTGGACTATATGGGATAATCATCGGTCTTGTGAGTAATCGGACGTGAAGTCGACCAGAGTAACTCGCGTTTGTACCATGGTTTTGGGATACGGTTCAGCCGGGGAAGGAGGGCCTCAAGGTGGAAGGCATGCGCGATGGATAGAAAGACCTGGCAGCTGGCGCACTTGGGCGCGCCAGCTAGCAACAGGCGGCCTGTTGCTTCCTGGAGCTCTCCCAGCTTAACTAGGGCTCCGCACACCAGGTGTCTGGGAAAGGAATCACGCCTGCTACACCATCCATCTTTTCGGAGTCCTAGCCGCCTTGGTTGAGGACACCGGAACTGATGCCGAGGAGCAATCCGGGGCGAGCAACTACGACAGGTGCACTATCATGGAGAGATGTGTCCGTTCTGGTCAACATTCCAGTCGAAAACCGGTGGAACTTGGACCGAGGCATTCTTCGGTCTAGTATAAGACTGCACGTCGGTTGAAGCGACTATCGAGGACGCCACTGGGCAGTGGAAAGAGTCCCGTACCATTTCCCCTAGCTCTGGGCCAACCGAGAAAATCTTTGGGTTCGCCGTCCTGTTTTGTTGTTGCTTGTGTCGGCTCATAGAAGGCATCGTTAGGAGCCATATGTATCTTGATAGCGATGAGCCGAAGTACTACGCAGGATTCGGGTTGATATATGGTGCCATGGCTTGACCAGACGGTCTGGAGTATGAAGGAGCTTTTCGTTACACAAACCCTGCATCAGTGTAATGTCACTTCTCGGCATCATTTGTTAGCAAATTAGTTCTTGATGTGGCGGTGGTGGTGTTGGTTGTGTTTATAACTTACAAAAATAAAAAAAATAAACAAACACTGCGACGCCAAATGACAAGTACCTCGAGGCTACGGCGGCCTCCCCCTCCTCCTCCCCCCTCCCTCTTATCACTCCTCCTCTCCTCATCCCCCCACCCCCCAAACTCCTCGTCAGCGTGCGGACGGCCCAAGAATAAGAATCTCGGGGCCGGCGGAAGAGCAGAACCCCCCCTGCCCCCAACCCGATGGGCGGCAGGCGGCATCCTTCTGAGCTAGAGCAGTACAATATAATATCGTGTGGACAGTACCGGATACTACATACCTCGCCAGGCTGCGGCCCAGGTCCGCTTCTTCCTTAGCTGCCGCGCCTTTAACAGGTTAACGTATTTCCCAAATTTTATGTAAGCTGACCACAATTACGAGGGCGGCGGCTGTCGTCCAAGGGGTTGACAAGCGGCTTATTGTTCTTGGGATCGAGGTGGAATTTCTTGAACACGTCCATCATGGACCCGAAAGCCAGGTGCCCTTACTGATCTGTTGGATCTTGCGTACTTTATTCTCATTTATGTAACCCATCTTCGCTTCTATGAAAGCGCTGCATCTAACACCGCGGGATGGCCGCCGCCGCCACCCCTTTCATCGAATACTTAATTAGCGGCCCACGGTTCTCCACGATGAAACGAGATCTGATACTGGACATTCATGACGAAGAACGGCTGAACATTCATGACGAAGGACGGCTGGACGTTCATGACGAAGAACGGCTGGCCCGTCATTTTATGGTGCTCCAGAATGGAGATGCGTGCGTCTGCGGCGAATCGGTTCTTGTATGGCTCCATCACCGTGGGAGGGGGTTGGTTCTCGTCGCTCGCCATGGCACATGGGCGGTGGAATGGGCCCCAGACGGCGAGTGCGTCGGCCTTGTGCATCGCTCCTGCCTCGTCGAGGATGACGGCGTCGGCGTTCTGGCACACCTTCTTTCTTGTACGGACTCTCCTGCGAGGTATACGGCGTGGTGCAAACAAAGTCAGCAGTCAAGGATGCGCTTATGAGATCCCATAGAGCCGTGTATGGGGAGGGGAGAGTCTCGAAAACATCCTCGCCGTCCTCATCCTCGGCTTCCTTGGGCACTGCCTTCGATGCCTGCTGCAGCTCCTTGAGCTCGGCGAACTTGATTTCGCGCTTCAAAAAGCGACGAATGTCTCTGTATATGTCATTTTCCATGAAGTCCTTCCGAATCTCGAACAGAGAGGGCTTCTCCAAGGAGAGGAGATTCCAAGGGTCGACCTGAACAACGCGCAGCAGCCACTTGGATATGCGGTACTGTATGGGGCACACAGCCCCTTGGCGAAACCATTTGCGGCCTTTGGGAGAACGCCATAATTCTTCAGGATGATGTGGAAGTCCTTCTGCTCCATGATCTTGCGGATGGTCACAAAATCTGGGTCCAGATTCAACGTGCTGAAGGAGGGGAACTCATGAAGAGGGAAGCCTTCCTCATCGAAGTGCTTGCCCTTCTCACCGCGGTAAACGATGCCACTTCCCAAAATGTCGGGCCGATGGTCTCCAACCATGGTGACACGAACGATACCCATGGGACGGTCACCAGGTTCCTTGTTGAACCACTGCTTGTAGACCTGGGGGTCCAGGAGGTACGTCTCGGTCTGAAACTTCCCTGGCAAGAATCGAAGTACCACTTGCACGTGGTCGGCAGGCTTGCCATCGCCGCCCAAGTGCGTTCTGGGATCATCTTTGGCTTTGGAGAGGCGGATGCTCAATGCGACGTAGGGGGGCACACGTTTGTCGTTTCTTGAAGCGACAACCAAGTCGGCACGCAGATTGTCCTTAAAGCCGATCCGTTTGCCATCGATGACAAAGTTGCTGTCTGGGTAGTACAAACCGCAGTCGTACATGAAGACCTTGGCCTTGGCCTTTCTGGCAATCAGCTCGGAATCCTTGTTGAAGCTGGCAGCATCGTCGAAACCCTCGGCGGAAGCCATGACGAAACTAGTGACAGTTAGTTCGTCTGTACACGACGTCCAACCGAACGATGGTGGTACTCACGGTTTCGGATGCGTAGTCCACAGTGCGTGGTTCGCCGCCCGCAAAGTGGTTGCTGGGAGCGGCGGTTAGCGCATTCGTCAACAAGTCCCACGAACCGCAAAGTACTCGGTACTCACAATGGATGCTGGGAATGTGGTTGGTGAAAACGCTGTGCAGAGGATGGATGGGAGGGACGGGATGCAGGTATGCAAGGATGATGCAGGAAGGTGGAAGGAGAGGTTGAGAATATGGATAGAATTGGAGGGGACAGGGTAGGTGGCAGGATTTTTATTGGATTAGAGAATTGAGGATATAGGCAAGGAAGAAATGATGGGCCTCAGGTAAGTATCGAGGTATCTAAGTACCCATGTACCTTGATACCTTCCTAATCCTCTTATTTGGGAGGCCTTACCAGCGTGGTCAGAGAACAATATCGATAACATGGATGCCTGGGTGACAGAATCGTTAGCATGAAAAAACGGTGACCGTACTAGAGAACGTACCTATATGACGGCGTCGTGAAGGTAAAACGACACCGGCGAAGCGGGATGCCGAAGGTGAGTGAGAGAGGTGAGGGTTAAACGACACAGCGAAGGGGGATACCGAAGGTGAGGAAGAGAGGTGAGGAAGAGAGGTGAGGAAGAGAGGTGAGGAAGAGAGGTGAGGAAGAGAGGTGAGGAAGAGAGGTGAGGAAGAGAGGTGAGGAAGAGAGGTGAGGAAGAGAGGTGAGGAAGAGAGGTGAGGAAGAGAGGTGAGGAAGAGAGGTGAGGAAGAGAGGTGAGGAAGAGAGGTGAGGAAGAGAGGTGAGGAAGAGAGGTGAGGAAGAGAGGTGAGGAAGAGAGGTGAGGAAGAGAGGTGAGGGTAGAACGGCACAGCAAAGCGGATACCGAAGGTGAGCAAGAGTGATAAGGTAAAACGGCATCGCCGAAGCGGACACCGATGCTGAAGGTAAGAGGTCACCGGCGAGACGGACACGGAAGGTGAGGAAGAGAGGTGAGGGTAACACGATACCGCCGAGGCAAGCACCAATGGTGAAGAAGAGAGGTGAGGAAGTAGAAAATAGAACACTCAAAAAAGAATACCTACACCTATCACTATAGGACTTGACTAACTTAACAGAGGAACTACCTATTATTTCAGTAGGTACTTAGATACCACCACATTTTTAAGCATACTCGGAACGTGAAATAAGTAGCCCTAATAAACGAGTCTTTCCCTACATCCTCGAAATTTTCGAGGGGGAGGAAAGGTTTAAATGTTTAATATACGCTCGCGTAATGTGACGAGTAAAGCGAATACTTCTTAAGGTACCGGACGCTGTCTAAGCTATCCATTTAACCCAGCCTCTAATCCTTTACATAGCAGCTAAGTGCTATCCAAATTCACTTACATTTGGTTACCAGGCCAGGGAGGAGTGTGGGAGGTCCAACATGGAGGTAGGCCAGCAAGACGCGAGAAAATGCAAAACGATAGGTGCGATAGACGTACGTAGAGGTACGTATTTCGTGAGGAATGCATGGGCTATCCGCGGCGATACCTACATCCTGATCTTCATGCCTTGCGCTGCATCTTCGCCGGCAGGGGCCATATATGGGGAGAGCCCATAGAGAAAGGGGCGCCATTGGCGGTGTTTTCACAAAGACTTGCGAGAATTGGAACAAGGCCATCAAGGAAAATGGCATCCACTGCCATCTGTCACCAAGGTCTTTATGTCAGCTGAGAGAGCCAATGTACCCTGGTGGCCCATTGTGTCTCTTTGCAGCACCTCTTACGGGCGTGCACTTTGTTTCACGTCACCGGAAGCCCCGGTTGGCCGCGTGCTCCGTCGTCACGGAAATGGGTGGTATCAATTTGGTTACTGTCGTATCTCGTAAATGAATAGCAAAAAGGTCGTGCGCCCGCCTACACGCCCTCGGCGAAACTGCTGCCGCCCATCTCGGCGTCGAAGGCGCTGCACTCGGACAGGCCGCAGAGCTCAAAGACGTCGCGCACGCTGCCGTCGACGCGGCCGTCGGGGGTGTGGCGGTCGCGGATGGCGCCCGTCTCCTTGAGCTCGCGGCAGAACTCGCGCATGCCGAGGTAGACGGCCGAGAGGCCGGCGAGGGGCCAGATGACGAGGCGGAAGCCGAGGGCGCGGGCCTCGCGCGCGTCGACGAGGGGCGTGACGCCGCCGCCCACCATGTTGAGCAGGCAGGGCGTCGGCGCCATGTCGCCGCAGATGCGCGCCATCTGCTCTTTGCTCGTCATGCCCTCGAGGAAGGCGACGTCGGCGCCAGCGGCGACGGCCCCGCGCAGCCGGCGCACCGCCTCGTCGTAGCCCAGCGACTGCAGCGCGTCGGTGCGCGCGATGATGACGATGTCGCCGCCCATGCGCGCGCGCGCCGCCGCCGCCGCCTTGATGCGGGCCCAGTAGACCGTGTCCTCGACCAGTTCCTTGCCGAGCAGGTGGCCGCACCGCTTCGTCGCCACCTGGTCCTCGATGTGGAAGCCGGCGACGCCCTGCAGCATGTACTTCTCCGTCGTGCGCGCCACCATGAGCGGCCCGCCAAAGCCCGTGTCGGCGTCGGCGATGACGGGCACGTCGCGGTCCAGCCCCGCGATCATGCCCGCGTTCGTCGCCATGTCGTCGAGCGTCGTGAGGCCGAGGTCGGGCTGGCCCAGCCGCGACGCGGCCGTGCCGGCGCCCGTCTGGGACACGCGCGTTAGCACCGCGGCGCCTCGCCCGGGCGTCGCGCCCGGGCCGGTTCTGGGGGCTTACCATGTAGAGGGCGTCAAACCCGACGGACAGGGCCATGCGCGCCGTCAGGCCATCGTGCACGCCGGGGCAGACGACGGTCCTGTCCGGGTTGGCCAGGTACTCTCGGAGCTTTGCGGCGCCTTTGTGCTGAACGGTCATGATGCTTGTGTTTGCGTAGTTTCCGTTCGGTGGTCCGGTTTGGGGGCTATGTAATCGTGCGGGGCGTGGGTTCGGCATTTTATATCGACCGCCAGTGCCGGACCCTTTCTTTATACTTCTTCTCCAGGGCGGCGGGAAGAGCCAGCCCCACAACGACGGGTTCGCCGCTCCGGTCTTCGGAAGGCAATGCCGCTGCTCCGTATCTTCAGAGCCCACTGCCCGTTCTCCCCAGCGAGGCGGGAAGGGCCCAGCGGAGAAGACTCGGTTTTGTTCCGGCGTTCAGTCTTTGCCCGGGGTGGACTAGGTGGAGTACGGCTGGGGCAACGGCCTTGGACGCTCCGGGCTCGCTGTACAAATTCTTCAAGCAAACGAGGCAGACCGACCGCTTCGGCTTCATCTGCCCCGGCGTCCTCTCCCCGTGGTTTCCGTGGCACTGTAGTAGCTCGCTCTTCTCGGAAAGCTATAAGACTCGCCCATCATCTACTGAGTACAGCCGCTGGGCTTCCCCGTCTTGTCAGCAGACGGGAGTTTCTGTCCTCGGAGTGGGGACTCTCGAGCATGACGTACTTCGTACCTGCCGACGGCGCGGGATTTGCGGGGATCCCCTATCCACTACCCATGATCCGTATAGAAAAGGGCGTCGCCGCGTGCGGACGATGCGGAATCGATGGGCCACACTAAATAATCCCCTGTTCCTACCCGGGGCAGCTCTACCCAAGTGCCAATCCTGCGTCCGCACCCAGTCTCGCTAGTTTGTGGCCCTACGTAAAGGACCTCGATATCACAATGCCTCGCACGTTTGCTGACGCCAACATGCCCGGGAGTGGCTGCTGGGTCCTCTCTTGGTCTCTTCGAGCGTCCCGGATGACCCGCTCCTCTCGCCTGGCCTGGCCTTGCCTTGCGGCGCCTCGTCAATGCCAGAGTCTGCGAGATCCTGATTCATTTCATCTTCATTGCATCGGCCCCGGGGTTTTATTCTCTCCCGGCAGCCAGACATGTAAACCATACGCTTTTAGAATATAAACCCGGTGCCGGGGACAGAATTTACAGACACCTGCCTAATACATGTATCTGAAGTCGGGACAGAGGTCGCCCAGCTCCGTCCGCTCCCACTCGGACAGGCCCACGACCCGGGCCGACCGCGCCCTCCGCCGGTTCTCCAACATGACGGCGGCGAGGTAGCCCGTGGCGGTGAGGGCGGCCAGCGCCGTGAAGGCGACCCCGATCGAATAGCCCTTGGTGAAGTAGGGGGGATCGTCGAACGCGTAGGTCGCGATGATGCCGCCAATGTTGCCAAAGCCGACCTGCCACGCCGTGCCGATGGATCGGCGATGGTGCCCGCCCAGGTTCCTGCCGCAGGGTTAGCGTGGGACGTCTCGCAGGACCACCGAGGCGACGAGGGGTTACACACATGTTGAACCAGCAGACGAGGATGGGCATGGCGCCGTACGTGCCCATGCACACGAGGAACAAGGCGGCATACTGCAGGTTCAGGTTGTTGTGGACGTTGATGAGGATGCCGTATCCAGCGAACGAGATGAGCATCGAGAGCAGCGTGAACAGGTACCGGTGTCTGAACATGTCCGAGAAAACGGCGATGAGAAGCGAGTAGACAAACGAGGCCGCCCACGGGGGCACCGAGCGGAGCTGGGTGGTGATGGGGTCGAATTTGTAGCTGGTCAACGTTAGCATGCGCCGGGTCAGCCGTCAGAGGTCGAATGGGGAAGACCACGGGTTGCTCACGTCTGTAAAATGGTCGGCGCAAAGAACGCATAGCCGTATGCCTGGATCGAGCGTCAGTCTCCAGCGGCGAAAAGGCTCCCGCCCCGAGGAATGGGACGCCCAACGTACCGATACCACGAGACCAAAGTACATGAGGCCGCCGAGGATGACACGGTAGTCCTTCAGCACCGTTACGGCATCGCGAAGCGTCACCTTGCGCTCGGCCGCGCTGTGTCCTTGGTCGACCCGCAAGCGGGCCGTGACCCATTCTCGCTCGTCCTCCGTGAGCCATGGCGCCTGCTCGGGGCTTCGTGGGGCTTAGCGGCGACGCTCGACACGCAGAGTAGAAGGGGCAACGTACAAGGAGGGGAAGTTCAAGAAGAAGAGCAGGCCGACCAGGACGGTCAAGGAGCCCTCGAGGATGAAAATCCATCGCCACCCGTGGTAGCCGGCGATGCCGTCCATCTTGCCAATGGCCGAAGCGAGCAGGCCGCCAAAGGCACCCGCCAGACTCGTGGACGAGAAGAAGAGACTGTAGCGCTTCTGGGCTTCTTCGCGCCGGTACCACATGCCTGGACGTAATTCATGTCAGCCCTTACGTGACGGGCGGACGGTCGGCGATGGCGGCGAAAACCCGGGGTGCGCAGTGCGTCGGTGTCCCGTTCGGACCACTTACCCAGGAGATAGAAGCAACCAGGAAACATGCCCGTCTCAAACAGACCGAGAAAGAAGCGCGTGACCAAGAGGCCCGCGTAGTTCTGCACCAGGCCCTGGCAGATGGACACGATGCCAAAGCAGACAACGCAGCCGGGCAGCGTTCACCGAAAGTCAGCCAGAGGCCCCAAGCAACAAGTGGGGGAGCGGACATCACGTATCATATGCGAGGCGAGAAACGCTTCAAGAGGATGTTGCTGGGGATCTCGAAGAAAACATAAGGCACGAAGAATATGGTCAAGCTGGGCCCGAGTTAGCGACCCTGTCGTCCGGTGTATCGGGGGGGCTGCGCGGCGTCGGCCCCGGGCCGGAAGAGGGGGAAGGGAAGCTTACGCGGTGCTGTACTTGACAGTGTCGAGCTTCAGGTCCTCCGACAGGTGAAATGAACGCGCATTGCCTATGTTGATGCGGTCCAGGAAGGCCAGGATGTACAAGATGATCAAGTAGGGCATGAGGTGCCAGTCGATGCGGGTCACCATTTTGCGCTCCGTCGTGTGCGGCGGACACACAACCTGCTCGCTCAGGGGCTGAATGGCCTCCTCCCCGCCGGGGTGGTAGGTGTTCTGGCCTGAGACCTCGCCGGGGCGGACCTCATCCTTCTCACTGAAGGCCTTGGCTGGACGAGAGAACGGGCGTTCGGGGTCAGCGCGACGAGAGTGCGAACGGGTATTTGCTTGTGGGGGGAGCGTCTTCGGCCGCGTCCGCGAGCCGGCCGCCGGGAATGGGGGCGGCCGGCGGAAGGGGGTCGCACCGACCGACGGGAGCGATGCGGGTACGTACAGGAGCGTTTTCCAAACATGGTCGCCGGTAAACGCGCGCAACGCGGTTTCCAAAGACGGCGTTGGGCCAAGGCGGCGATAAGGCACAGAAGACGGCGATGGTCTCTGTTGGGCGAGAATCAAAAAACGCCGAGAAAGCTTGGGGTTGTCAGCAACTCAGGTCCGAGGGGGATGAGGGCGGATGAAATATCAGGCTCTGGCCGAGGGCACCGACGCCCACGAGAGCTCCGGTCCGGCCGCTACAATGGGTCATCCTATTGGGTTCTGCTGCAGGGGGGGGCGGTTCGTCAGGTGGGCTTCCCAGCCGCCTCCCCCGCGGCCATGCTGACCTAGGTTGCCCAGCCAGATCAGCCAGGGCCGTGCCGGTTCGAGCCTGTCTCGTGACGATCCCATCCCCGCAGCTCGACAGGCCGGCTAGATTGCTGCCCGTTACGGCCGGCACCGATTCCAAGCGCAGGAAGAAGCAGTAGGTCTGGAAAGTTCGTCATCGCTCTACGCCCTCGCCGACGCTTTAGCGCCTCTCCTGCCCGTCTACGAACAGCCACTCCTCACGCCCCTGCGACGCGGGCGAGCCTCGTTACCGCCCCCGGTCGTGCACCGAAGTTGCAACCTGGGCTTCGGTGTGAAATCGGCCTCCCGTGTGGGGAAGCAAGGGCCCCCCATACTGGGTCTTGTGAGAGGGGTAGGAATCCGGTTGGGCCGGCTACGCCCTAAACAGGAGATGTCCGTCAGTAGCTCCATGCTCCAGATTGCGAACACGGAAGCCACTCATCTCTACGCCCCCCGCCACCGGACATTCCAGGTATTTTGGCCTCCGTAAGCGCTCTGTCGCCAAGTCGAGGAGACGGCGAGTGACGGCTGAGCCGATGGGGGTCTAGCAGATACAGGCGGCGCCGAACATGTTGGACGAATCAGCTGCCAAACACGCTTACGCACGGCGGAGGTGTCCCGACGACCGCCGACGATGATGCCGCCGTACCGCCGGTTTCGATTTCGATGGGACGAGGTTGGAGTGAAGCATATGCTGGGCAGCAGCTTGAGGAGGCACTCTGCGGGTGCCGGACGAGCTCAGCGGTTGGTGGTTGGTGAATTCGTCCGTCATACGCACTTTGCACAACGTCCGTTTCGGCTTTAGCTTGTGGGGATGGACCAACTTGGAGAAGGCGGAGTTGAGGACAACCGCGGGTTATTTCCCCTTTCCTCTATGGGTGCTTATCGATTCGCACGGAGGGAAATCGATTGGCAGGAGGCCCGTTCACAAGGCCATTGGAAAGTCCCGCGAAACCTGGGCCACGTTCCGTCCCTCGTCATCCTCCAGCATGATAGAATGTGTGTGGGGGGGGATGCTACTCATAAGTCATGAACCGGACGGCTTCGGCCACCGTGACACACACACAAGCGACTGGACGCTCGAGTCGCGCGGGCATACCCGTTCCGTGCCTTAGCACGGCTTGGTCCCACTTGGCAGAGACCTCTGCCGACGATGCAAGCCAGGCCATCCTTCCCTCCCCCCGTGTCGCGCGTCCTGTTCGTCGTGGGTGCCTGCGACGGCCAAGATGGGTGGGCCAGGGGCGCAACGCAGGACGGAAGAGCGGGAGAGGAGATGCAAAAAGGGCGACGAGACGCCACTTTTGCAACTGTACTGGCGGCCGTCGTACAGTAGTCGGCGGTGATAACCGGTCCATCAGGTATTGCAAAGTAGTGGCCAGGTCTTCCAGCCCCGGCGGCCTGGCTTCTTTGTAGGAGGGGCTACATCGTCCTCACATCCTGTCCGAGCTCGATAACGTACTGGGTCCCCGTCAGAGCCATAACGCGCCCCGGTGGCATGGCTTGCGGCGTCGGCCCGTCCATCTAATGTTGCCCTACGCTACCCAAACGGATGGTGGCTGCTTTGTCCACTTGTTAAGCTTATCCGCGATGCAACATACATACAGGAGGGGCCCGGCATCCAGGGTGAATGACGATCAGTCCCAAGTCGGGTTAAGAGAGGTTTCCTGCTGCATCCTCGAGTCACCTGCGCCGTGGCTTCTACTTGCAGGCAGCCGCGGCCGGCGGAATCACGGCCTCGCGGCAACGTCCTTCCTCTCGGGGCCCTGCCTCGCCTGGGCTCTCTCGACGGTGCCAGGTGCGAGGTTGAGAGTTCGGGGCCGTATGATGTCCAGGGCTGAAGTGGGGGACCACGTACCATGCCGCCATTAATGAACATATCAACCGCTGGACCATCGTTGGCCATAGTTCTTTCGTCTCGTATCTTACTAGCCTTACGTCCGAGCAACCCTCTACTATCCGGGCTTGGCCATCTACCATTCTCAGGGAGACGTACTACAGACCACTTTCTTTCGGTTCATGAGTGGCTTAATACCTCAGTACCTAGGTCCAAGATGAGCGTAGAGGTCGAGCAGAAGATGGAGTCAAGGGGGGGGGGGGATCCGGGAGGGGTTTGACGAGGGACAGGTGAAAGCAGAGTACTGTATCGACCGAGCGTCTCGCTTCGTTTGTGATACGAAGCTGTAGCGGGGGTGCCACGGCACAGGAATAGAACCCTTCCGTGCCTTGGGAAGAAAAACATGGGGCCAGATAGCCAACATCTAGCCGGACGGATAGATACTTATGTTACCTATATGCGCATATTCTGTATCTCCTGACGCGAGGGGGGCGGAAGAACTGGCTCGCCACTAGTACAATGATCATAGTGCAGTGAGTCATTCTTTCTGTCCCCTCCTCGCCTATTGAGCGCGGGGAAAAGTGCGTGAATACATACTTCGATAAGCAAAAAGCAGAAAGAAGTTAAGAGTTGATGATGCCGTTCCATCCCCGCCTACTTCCCTCTTGGATGCCACTGAGGAAGGCCCCAAGGGGGGCACGCTCCATTGCCAAAATTTCCTAATACTGTGGAGCCTTCTCGCCAAGCTGGACAACCAACCACCCCGTATGGGCAAACCTAAGCAGGCAATCACAATTCCCATGCTCTTTCTGGGTCTTTGGCTGATTATACATCTCCATCCCGCCAGCCCTGACCAACGCCTCGGCCCTGTTTACGGGCACCATGCCAACAAGGGCGATAGGCCAGGCCCATCCGTCCATCCAATGTGGACTGCCTGTGTGGCCCCCCCCCGCCCGTCGTCACGCTGCCCACCTCCCGGGAAATATGTGCTGCGCGCCGAAGCGGGATGCCGGCAGCAGCGTTGGACCAATGACAACACCGACACGGGGTTATCGGAGTGGTCTCTCTAGAGGTACGGGGTGTGGCCACCATCACGTCATCAGTGCCAATCGCCTACCCAAGTCGGCCACCAAGGGTAGGGCCTGTACGTTCCATGGGGTGTTTGCTAGCACCTCATCTAGCTTCCGCATCCATGACCGAGCCTGGGACTGCTCTCACTGGCCACTGGTCCTGCCCGTCCAACCTCAACATGGATACGGCACCGGGGCAACTATGCTATTTCTGCTCAGAGCCAGGCCGGAGGTTAATAGGCGGGTAAGCGGGAGGGCACCCTTCTCTCTGCCCCTCCATGAACCAACACCTCACCCCCCTTCTCCCGGGCTGTTTCTTCTTTCCTACATGCTATTCCCCGTCTGTCAGTTTTCTACATATTTTTTTTGGACGCCAACTGGACCTCGACCCACGGCAATATCCGAACTCCGAGGCCACTTGCTTACTTCCATTTATCGTGTGATCGACAGTCGAGTTTGCGCCTCTCTGCCACGCACTGGTCCTCTACTCCGTTATCTTCCTCACGAAACCGGGTTTTATCCCTGGATCAACACTAAAACGCACAGTAACTCGGTTTTTCGGTGACCAAGGACCACCCCGTTGCGTAAATCCAGGTGAAAAGTTGACATCCCCGGCTCGCCGCCGCCACCATGGCTCCCGCGGATGCCTCATCCGTCCTGGACGGCGCACCGCCGATGACGACGAGAACGACCGGTCCGGAAGCCGACTCGCGCGACACTGAGGCGGCGCGCCCCCCCACGCCCGGACCTCCGTCCGGCTGGGCGGCGTGGTTTGGCGGCCCCAACGTCGTGGTCGGGCTCCGGATCGCGCCGGTGGTGGCGCCGCTCGACGGCGCCGGCAGCGACACGGAGAGCGACCCCAACGCCGAAAAGGTGCGCGCGCGGCAGCGCGAGCTCGAGACGGACGCCGGCATTCAGTACCGTACCTGCAGCTGGCAAAAGGTCCGTCCCCTCTCCCCTCCCGCCCCCGTCCTTCGCGATATCGCGGGGCCGCCCAGACTGCAGCCAAGCCGTAGCGATGCGCTAACGTGGACCCCCCCGTGTCAACAGACAGCGGCATTGCTCTTCTCCGAGTACATCTGCTTGGTGAGGCCTTCCTGTCCCCCAACGCCGCCTCGGCGTGTCCTCGCCCCGAGATGCGGGCAATCGCCGTCGCGCCGTCTTGCAGCGTGGAAAATGCGACGACACTGGGACCTCGCCGTGGCTGACTAGTTGAATAGGCCATCATGAGTTTCCCGTGGTCGTACAGTATTCTCGGCCTGGTTCCCGGGTAAGCTTTGTCTTGGCTTCTGGCCAACCCTTGGCAGGAATGCTTGGCTAAACGAACCCCAGAATTATCCTCACCATCGTCCAAGCATTGCTTGTCTTGTATACGTAGGATCCGCCCCGCCGCCCCAAGCTGGCCCCCGGGCCGGCCTCCTCACCACCTCCCCCCTACTCGTGGGCGCCGCTGACCCGGACTCCAGTTCCCTCATCCTCTGGGAGTTCTGCCTTCGGCATCCCGAAGTTCGCGATGTCTGCGATATTGGGCAGATGCTGTTCTGGGGCAAGAAGTGGGCCTGGTGGGCCACGGCCGTCATGTTCATCCTGAACAATACCTTCATCCAGGGGCTGCACATCCTCATCGGGGCCAAGTACCTCAACACCATGGTGGGCGAGGCGACGACGGTCCAGTGCCGGACCGTCTCTTTCGGCATCATCGTCGGCATCATCTCGTGGGTGTGCTCGCTCCCGCGCACCTTCGCTATGCTCTCCAAGCTGGGCACCGCCTCGGCCCTATTCACCTTCGTCTCGGTAATCCTCGCGACCGCCTTCGCGGCCGTGCAGGCGCACCCCGCCGGCTACCACGCGGCGCCCACGCTCTCGGCCGCCGGCGTGGCGCTTCCGTGGGGCGAGCCCCTCGTGACCGCCGTCCCCCTGGCCGGCACCACCTTCGCCACCGGCCTCAACGCGTTCCTGAATATCAGCTACACATTCATCGGCCAGATCACGCTGCCGAGCTTCATTGCCGAGATGAAGGACCCGCGGGACTTCCCCAAGGCCCTGTGGGCCTGCACCATTCTCGAGATTCTTGTCTTCTCCATCGTCGGCGGCGTGTCGTACGCCTACATCGGCAACCAGTACATGACGGCCCCCGCCTTCGGCTCCCTCGAGGACGTCTACAAGAAGGTGTCCTTCTCCTTCATGGTACCCACCCTAATATTCCTGGGCGTTCTCTACGCCTCCGTCTCGGCCCGGTTCGTTTTCTTTCGCCTGTTCGAGAATTCGCGTCACAAGCGGGATCACACCGTCGTGGGCTGGGCCTCGTGGGCCGGAATTCTACGTACGTGCCCCCTTTCCCCCCTTTTTGCCCCCGGCGGGACTGTACTGACCACATTCCCAGTTGTTACTTGGATCCTCGCTTTCATCATCGCCAACGTCATCCCCTTCTTCTCTTCGCTCCTGTCGCTCATGTCGTCGCTTTTCGATTCCTTCTTCGGCTTCATCTTTTGGGGCGTCGCCTACTTCCGGATGCGAAAGGCCGATGGGGTCATTGCCCCGGCCGCCCGGCGCTGGCTCGAGGGGGGCCTGAACATCGTACGTACCATGAGCACGGAGGCGGGCGGGCCCCCGTACTCCCCTTCTTTTCCGATGGCCGACCTGTACTGACGTTTCGTTTGCCAGATCATCATCATCACCGGCTTCTTCTTCCTCACGTGCGGCACCTACGCGAGCGTGGAGGGCATCATCGAGTCATTCGAGTCGGGCACGGTCGGCAGCGTGTTTCAGTGCACGAACAACGGCATCTAGAGGGCTCACGCGTTATGCTTCTGCTATTAGTCTTTTTTCTACCTAGCTATCGAGGAACCGGATGCTCGGAGACAAGAGTCCTGGCTGGTGGGTTTCCCCCAACGCGCAGGCGACACCGATGGATATACAAGCACCGCATGGAGAGAGAGGACGCAAATATGGGATCCTGAAAAAGAGGGGAAACACGAGACGAAAGAGGAAGAAATCCCCGGGTTTTGCCGGTTCAGCATAGTAATGCAGATAGATGGAAGAGGCGGCTCCCGCGCCCTTGGGGGCCCCCTCTTCGCAACCCATGCGCCGCCGCATCCAGCAGATGCCACGCCCTCAATACCACAACACTCAAGACCACGCGCTGCCTTGTTCACGGAATAGGGGCTCCCGACGCCTGCCACGTTTCAACTCTCCCCATTTCCCCTTTTCTCTCCGACTACGAACCGCGGGGCTCAAGATGGGAGTAGGCAGGTAAGAGCCCCTGCATCGCGTGTGTACCATTCTCGCGGTATCTAGCGTGGTTGGTCCTGTGTCGCATGCCGACTAAGTAGCGAAGCAACCACGTCGAATTAGGCCTCGATTGCGTTTTGGAATCCCCAACTACCTATTCTGTATTACCTATTCTGTAAACCATACGTTCTTCGCAAAACCGAATACGTATTCACGGCTCTAGCCAGCACCATGACTGGCCATGTGGGATTTCTCCGGGGTAGTTAAAACCAGTCATGGTTTCCGGCCGTTTCGTGGCAGAGACGGCGGCTCTGGCATGAGCCTTGACAACCTAAAAACGTTGCCTTGGCGGTAGCAAACGACATTACAATTCCGCTTGGGAAAACCTTGATTATAAACGAGTTTCCTTGCATTGGGCGGGGTTGGGGGGTATCCTTCTGTGGGCTTCTTTTGTCCATCTCTCGTCTCAAAATATGGAATCGGAAAGGGAAGGGCGAGAAGCCCAAGTCATCGTATCCACAGCGCCCCCTTCGAAATCACCAAACAAACTCCCATGCTGAACGAATCCCAGCAGCGGACCAAAGAACGCCAAGGCACTCCCGATGCGCTCCCACCTCACTGCAGACGGTTAATCTGCTGCCACAACTGCTGCAAAGTCTCTTCCCCCTAGGAAGATTTCGACTTTTCCTCGTGCGTTGTCTGCGTCGGCGGCGGCGACATGGGGAGTGGCACGTTATGCGGCACAATGGGCGTCTGGGGCTCGTGTACCGCATTCGCTGCGCGCTTCTCGTCGTCGTCGTCGCGCTTCAAGTCGATGCTCTTGCCGCGGGTGGGCAAGAAACCGTGACCGAAGTCTCCAGGAGGCGATTTGGTCCTCTTTTGCTCGTGATTCTCTTTCGCTTCCCGGTATTTCGTCTTAATCCAGCCAAACGGTCCCCGGCCCTCGTCTCTGGCCTCCTTGCTGCCGTGCTCGCTCTCTGCCAAGGTGGCAGCGACGTCGGACGAGTCGCCTGTCCAGCTCTTCCTCGCCCGGTGCCCGCCGCTGCCCACCGTGGACGTGCTCGTCTCGGCGTGGCCGTTAATGCCAAGATTATGTGCCGGTACGCCACCGGGGGCGGCAGCGGAAGCCGCCGCCGCCATATCTTCCTTTCGCCGTGAAAAACGCCAGCGGCGTTTCTTGTCGAGCTCGGCCTGTTCGCTGGTAGCGGTCGGCAGAGGCTCGTCTTGCTGGTCCGTGTCGGAGCCACCATCGTTGTACGAGGAATGCAGAGAGCCCGGCGGCGAGCTCTTCGCATGAGTGGCCCTGCTGCCGTCTTGCTGGGTGGCTGCCGCTTCGAGGACATCCGCGGACGGTACTTGGGATGCTCGTGGCGTGGCATCGGACGATGTCTCGGCCAATACAGACGTGCCATTCTCCACGGTCATGGGATCCGGGTGGGGCACCCTGTCCGTAGGACTTGACGCCTTTTCCGGCGTGATAGAGGCCTTCTCCACCGGTATCAGGGTCGGGTCCAGGGGATGTACCGGCTCAAGGGCAGGCGAGACAGCGCCGGAATGGGAAAGCGAAGCAGTAGAGCTATGCGCACTAGGATTAGCACTACCCGGTAATCGCTTCTTTCGCAGCTTGTTTGGTTGTCTCTTCTCCGAGTCCGACATGGGGGAGCTTCGAAACAAGGAGAGGCCCTTGTCCTTGGTGGGAGTCTCGGTCGGCTCGAGCAGCCTGTCCTGACTCCTGCCGGCGGGGTTAGGGCCGGGCATCAGGGATGCACCGGAGGCCGCAAATACGGGCTGCGCGGCATGGGCAAGGGCGGGGGGCTGCTCGGACGACGGCGTCGCGCTTTCTTCCCGGACGGTAGGCGGGGGCGCAACGCTCATGCCGGTCGGAGCAGGCGAGATGGGCGAGATTGGGGCAGCCGCCGCAGCATGAGCGGCGTCCAGGGACGGTTCATGGCGCTGGAAACGCGTCGAGGCGATGTGGGGGGATTTCTTGGACGGAACTGTGTTCTGTAGGAGACACCATCAGTACGTTTGGCCCCAAATGAGTAGTGATATCTCGGCGGCGAGATGCTGGGCATGGCGCCCGAGGAACCATTTCTTTGGCGGTTTTTGATTCGAGACAAGCCCAGTGACTAATCAAGGTTGGGGAACCTTACGCTTCTAGCTAAGCTGCCGCCCGGGGTTGTCGCTAAAGCTGGACTTCCGGGAACCGAGGCCCCGTTGGAGTGACGAGAGTGCCTTGAGGAGGTCGACCTATTGCGGCGAATCTTGCCGTCGCGGCTGACACTCTCGGCTGCGGCGCTCGCGTTCGATGCGGACCTGTAGACCCCCGAAACCGATCGCTTAGGTGCGGGCGTGGAGGGTGAGACAATAACAGGAGGCGGCGTGCCCTTTTCAATGACTTTCTTCGTGTTCTCGTCGGCCGCCGTGCCGGGCATGCCGATCAGGAAGTGATCTTGGTTCTCGATCAGGAATATGATGACGCATTGGTTCAGGCGGTACTCCTCGGGGGCCATGGCGTGGTTCGGATGCGACAGCATGCCCGGCTGGAAAATGGCAGCCAGGTTCTGCGACGTCATGCGATTCTCGTCGGCCTTGGCCGCGAACACGGCGAGGAGGTCAAGAATGTAGAGCAGGAGCTGGCGGTTCAAGGGCGGGAGGGCCTTGATCAGCTCTTGGTATTTGGCGATGGCCGCCGCCTCGTTGAAATTTTCCACGAGCTGAGTGCCCTCCGTGTCGCCTACCGCCTGCCTCGTATGCCCTCGGAGGGGGTCGCGAAACTTTTCGTAGAGGTCCAGGGGGACAACGGGCTCGGGGAGGTCGTTCAGGTATCGCCGCAGGACGTTGGCGGCATCGTGGACTGTGTAGCCATCCCAGACAAGGCCCTTGCCATAGCGGTCGGGCGAGTCAAAGGCCTGCTTCAATTCCTTGATGCGCTTTTCGGAACCGCTGAGCCGGAAGATGCCCTCAACCCCCGTGGCTGTGGCGAGGCTGGGGAATCAGTATGTGCTTCGCCATGTATGCGAGGCCAGGAGTCTGAAAAGCACTGACCTTTCTCCTTGAGGAAAACACCACACTTGGCCACCACAATGGGCACATAACCGTAGATATAGCTTTTCCCGTCGTCGTCCACCAGCGAGATGGCGACATTGGCGTAGGTAATGCTTTGTCGCAGAGGGACGCCGAAGATGCCCTGAGGTCGCGTTTCTGCTGGAGCGCCAGAGTCAGCCTCGGGCAGCCATCAAAGGTAGTGGGGAAGGAAAGGGAGCAGCAGTGCCATTGCGCGCCGGGCCACCACAGAAGCCCCGGACCAAGACGGTGGCCACAGGGGCAAGGAAGCGCGAGGAGTCGCGGCGAGGGGGAGGGCGTGGGTATGGGTGGTGCAGGAGCCGCAACAGGCCAAGAACAGTCGTGCCGTCGCGGCAGTGACGGGCAGCAATGCGGGCGCGGTGGGGGTTGGCCAGCGAGACGCCGAGCGTTTGTTCCTTACCTGGGTTCTCTTGGTGTCGGGATTGCAGCTGGAACCTTTTCCACCACGATTTCAAGTCCCGCCTGCTCGGGGGGGAGGCAGCATTGGCAGCGGGCGAGACCGGCTGCTGAGGCGGCGGGCTCGCGTGGTGGTTCTGCGGTGGAGGCGTCGAGGTTGTCGCGGTAGACGTCATCTTGTCGGGCAGGACGCGCGAACTCGCGCGACCGAGGGGAGATGGGGGCACAAAATCGGTCGGCTCAAAAAAGGCGGTCGTCGCGATCAGCAAGTCGCCGTGTTGGGCAGGGTTCGGCAAGGTCAGGTTGGGTCGGGGGGTTAGGTGGGTATTAAGCGTGGGAGGATCGGTGTCGGTCAGGGCAGAGGGATGGATGGGTGAGAGTGCTGCTGAGAAGGGCCGGGTTTGCGAGAGTCGCCGTTGGGTTTGGGCCCCAGTGGTAGGGATGGTGGTAGTGGTTAGCGGGAACAGTAGCGGCAGCAGCAGCGGTAAGCAGCGGCGGTGGTGCTAACAGCGGTGGATGGGATGGGGATGGGGATGGGACGGGGTGGGATGGAGGAGAGGGCGGTGGATGGGCCGAGAGTGACCCAGACCCGAAGGTGGCCGTGATGGGCGATGACCGGCAGTTGCTGGGGGTTGCCGGGGACGGGCAGGCTGTGGCTAACCCAAGGATGAAATGATGTCTACTGCTTGCTGGCTCCTCCTGTCAGGCCGAGGGCAGTGCCGGGGGGGTGAGGCTGCAATGCGACGACACAAGAAAGGATGCGACGGGTGCGTTGTCTTGCCTGGTCGTGTTGGCACTACCCAAGCTCCTGTTTGTCCTGCTTGGGCCTTGCTGATGTCGGTGCTGCCAATCCTGTCGTTGCTGTTGTTGCCGCCACTACTGCCATGCATCCGGAACGAGCGAGGGCGGGCGGGTACGGCTGTGCAGAAGGACGACGAAGCACTGCAGATCAATATCGGCATGTGTGGTAGAGAGAGGGAGACGGAACAAAGAACGAGCGACGTAGGCCAACCCACCCGGTGCCCGTGTATGTGGGTGTGTGCGCGAGTGAACAAGTATGGATGGAAGTGAGCGTGTGAGTGTGTGCGCGTGTACAGGAGTAGAGGTAGGCAGACGCCAAGGTAGGTAGAGGTAGGTATGTGTTTATGTGGTTACGAGTGGGTGGGTGAAGAAGGAGTGTGTGCGCTTCCGAGCCTCTCCTCTGTACACTGCTTCTTCTCTTTGTTCTTGTTCTTTTTTGTCTTCCTCCACTTCCCCTTCTGGCAGTCTGGGGAGGGGCCGCGTATGGATGTGTGTGCGAGAGGAAGAGAGAGAGAGAGAGAGAGTGTGTGTGTGTGTGTGTGTGTGTGTGAGCACGCCGACTGCCTATGACTGTCACCGTAACGGGCGTTGCGCCGTCTCCAGTTGTCGTTTTTTTGTGTGGAGCGATTGGAACAGATCGTGCACTGCGAGCGACTGACGGGCCTATGGGATATGGTCATAAGCCGGCACGCCAGTGCGGCTGACGTCGTCAAGAGAAGCAAGCGCCAGGCACAGAGAGAGAGTGTGGGAGCTGGGGTGAGGAGAGGGAGGGAGGGAAGCGGGAGGGAAAAAGAGACCAGGAAACCAAAGCAGGTTTCGCCTGGTATCGCGTACCTGTACTCTATGTAAGAGGCAAAGGCCGCTAATGTAAGGCCAGTCAGTACCTGCCCTGCTTACTAACTAGGGTAGCCGGGGTACCCGAGAGATAAATATAAAATCTTTGTGGCGGAGAAGCAGCTGGATACTGCCTATTGCCTACTACTTCCTTGACCATTAGCTCCTAACTTGGTCGAGATGGATGTATGTAAGTGTGTAGGTAGCAGGTAGTCAGTCACTTGTGTGTGGGATGTTTGCGTGTGTGCGTACGTGTATTTCCCTCTGCCCCTCTCACAGGCCCCCCCCTCGCCCCAGTTCCAGTCCTAGGCCAAGTGCCAGTGCCAGTCCCGTTCCAAGTCCCATGCCAAGTCCTTTCCCACCCCCCGGTGTCCCTCTGGCATACGCAGTACTGAGCAGATCTATGTACGAGTCCCTCGTTGGGCTGCTCCAGTGGCTAGCGTACACATACATAACCAATCCTCGGTTGCTTGGTTTACCTACTTTGGCATATCCAGCTAAAAAGGCTTCCAGGTCGTAAGGTCCATGTACCTACACTGCCTGCCTACTGGTCCACCAACCAGCCATACCTCCCATCCCGTACCCCCAGCACACCACAACCGATTTTCCGGTTATTGTGGTTATTGCTACGGCTTCCGGCTCGAGTGCTACAACTATCTGTGCCGGGCCTGTTCTTGGCTCTGTCGAGGTCTCAATGAGCGGGAACAGGTTGCGGATGGGGATGATCATGGCAAGGCATGACATGGATGGACCAACGACGACCAGATGGAACCCGCCCACCCCGGTCGATGGATAATGTTTTAGAGATACAGATGGGGGGGAGGAGGAGAAGCTCGGGCGACGATCGCTCCAGCGATTTGTCCCTGGTTACGAACCAAGCCTCCAGCACCTGGTGCCGGCCCACGTTCCTAGCGTGCCTGGCGGCTTCTTAGCTGGGCCGTAACCATCTCAAGAATAGCGCGGCCGCGGTCGTGTGCTGGTTTGGACAATACATGTGTTAGTAGACAGGCCGGGCATAATAGCCCTGCCGGGTGACAACAGGCCTCCTATTATTTCACTAGATGGCCAAACAGAAGTGAGCAGGAAAGGGAAGAAATAGGGGTTTATGTCGCATGTCCAAACCTCGACCCCATGGACACGAGCTGGCGGGTCCTTCCAAGTTCTACCCGCTGAGCCTCTTCCCTAGAATGGGGGGGCGGTCCCTGCCCTACAGTGGGAGGAGAGGTATGTGTGTACGATGAACAAAGTAGCAGGCGAGATGAATGTACATACGCCGACCTAAGTAACCTACATACCACGAGATACCGAGGTCTTCACAGCACTCGCACAGCAACCACAATAGACCATCAGTGCCTCCTCTCTCGACTCAAACCTCCCCGGGAGGGCAAGGTACCTGCACTGCCTACCCTGGGTAAGAAAAAAAAACATGGGTGGCCTCCAGAGACACATGGGAAGTCTCTCGGGCCGGCCTCCAGCACTTGCGGCCACGATGGCTGCCGCTGCCAAGGAGACCTCATCTCGACAATGCTGCCATGTTTTTTTTAATTGCCAGCCGACAAGGTTTTTCAACATCTGCCTCTAGAAGCTCGTGTATGCGGCCCCCAAACTCTGCAACATCATTTCCTGTCAGATGTGTGCTGACCCGGGGCAATTTAGCTCTTCCAGAACCGCGAGCACCCCTAGTGCCGTAGCCGAACACGGAACCCCTGGATCCTGGGATTTCGCGGCCGCGATCCACGAGCTAAATTCAGCCGATCTCGTCAAGACCCCTTCCACATTGCGCCGCTGGTGGCCGTGGCAGTGACGGCGGTAGCAAAGACGTATGTAGTTCGGGTATTAGCAGCGAACCCATTCTCCCCCTTCTCCTGAATCTTTTTGGCTTTCCATTCATTACCCCTGGCGCGGGCCGGCTTCCAGTTCTAAGGTAGTTCTTCGGCGACTACTAAGCCCGGCCCCTTCAGCCCTATCCTTCGGATGTAGTAATACTGACCGAGGGGTGATATACTATCGCACTTAACTTACGTTAAGCCGCTGCAGAACTCTACCTCTTTCTGGCTTATTTGGATGTGCGCCCCCCACCCCCCATGACCTGCGCCGTCTCCGTCATGACACAGCACTCAACAAACAAACAAAAAAAAGAGCCGCCTGACCTGTGGGCACCATGGAGCGCCTGAAGCCATGCCATCCCCCCCCCCAAGGAGGACGCCCTCGGCGCTTACGTCGATACGATGCGACACTTTGTGTGATATGCCTCGACGCTCGGGTAGAGAGAGCATTGGACCAGGGTGGCTGGATTGGCTTCCGGAGGATCTAGAACCGGCTTGCCGCGTGCGCTACATGTACGGAGGAGCCCTGGGGGGAGCGGGTGCGCGTTGTAGAATGGAATGTATGATGTACATGTTCATCCGTGCCTCGTCTCAGGCGGCTTTCCGGGCCTGGCCTCTCTGTTTCCTTCCGCCCCTTGGCTTTTGCCGACCCCATCCGCTCGTTCTGGGCCGCCAGGCCATGCGGCCGCGGTGGGGCCGCGCGGGCGCGGTTTCGTCAACGCGCCTTCGTCTTGCTTTCGTCAGCCTCGATCGATGCTGAGATGAAATGGGGAAAAAAGAGGGGAGGGTGATAAAGAGGGATACATAGTGAGAGGAGGACGGACTCATGATTTCATCCCATGCCTCTGGGTCGCCCACCCTCGACGTGAGACTTGGCAAGAGAAAATACAAATAAAAACTCGCACGTCTCGCAGGTTTTCCGGCGACGCGGCCACACAAGCCGCCGACGTTGCAGGCGGGGGAGGCTGAGCAACGCCGCGCAACTCTTCGCCTTTTTTTTTGGCAGGCCAGGCACCAACCGTCCGCCCTGGTGGTCCTGGTCTTGGCCGCGCGACCCTGATACCGCCCACTCCTCACCGCATCATTCGTCACAGCCGCAGCGCCTCGGAGGGGGGGTTTTCGCCCAGGACATGGGGTCATGAACGGGTACCCTGGGTGATGTGGCGCGGTGTGGGGGCAAGGGCGCGACTCGTCGTCCCCGCTCTCCATGTATGGAGAACCACGGGCGTCATTTTTTCCAGGGTCCCGGTATAGCCCAGCCGCCATATGAAAAATGTCCTTGTCGCCCCTCCCCGTCCGACGGGGATCAGGAGCCCCGAGATGACGTCTGCCTGCCTCCCGCTTTCGCACCCTCCTCGCTTGCGCGCGCGCATGCCATCTATCCAACGGCCCATCTCTGTGCTTCCCGGCTTTGTTCCCCGGCGCCGGCGGCCAGGCTTGCGGCACCGCCTCTTGTCCTCCTTGCGCGTGCTTGTACGGTATATGGGTACCCAGGTATGTGCTGCTAGGACCAGAGTCTCGACCGCATGCCTCTCGGCTGCAGCCGAAAAAAAAAGTGGCTGGCTGACGGGCTGACGGACGGGCTGTCTGGCTCTCTATGTTCTTGACACCGGGGCGTGCCCTTGCCTTCCCTCTCTCCGCTCCGGTCCCTCATCCCGCCGTTCTCACACGGCTGAAAATCCCTCTGGGTATGGCGAGGCGAGGCGAGCCCCGATGGTCCGTTACCCGCATACCTACGACGTAGCCTGTCGCTTCGAACTTGCCCATTGGCATCCGTCTACCGCCCGTCCACCTGGATATCTCGTAGCCGCGAACACACAAACAACGTCTTTGCGACCACGAACCATGTGTGTACTGTTCCGAGCAGGCACCCGATGGCTGTGTAGGATCAAGGATACCTTTGTGTATAGTACCAGGCAGCATTGCGCGCCCAGTTGTACGCACCACCAACCCAGCACACGCAATCCGGCCCCCTACCCGAACGTGTTATACATGCCATATAGCTAGTATTAGTTGTACGTCCGTAGCAGCTTCGCGATTACAGCCCCTCTGACGATCTCTGATCGACGTCAGCTCTGGTGTGAGCTCACCCCTCCCCGACCCGTCTCCTCTGATCTACCTACCCGTTCTGTCGTCCTCAAACTCCGAGGCCGCAACGTGGATCCTATAATTAGCAAGATGCCTAGCCGGCCTGTGGGCACAAGGGCAGGAGGGGTTGAGGGCTCATGGTGCGGAGGCCCTGGCACGGACGGAAAGCCGTGTGGTTTTGCCACTACGACCCCCAAGAGAAGGCTGCCCCAGCTGTTGTCCCATGACCCTCCTACACCCCCTTTGTTGGCCCGCCGGCCCTCCTGGAGTCGCTCCATGCGTATGCCCTCGTCAGATTTGGGGCAAGCCCCCTCCCACCCCCTCCCGACCCAGGGCTGCAAGTAAACGGAGGTGCGGAACCAACGAAGTTGGGTTATGGCTGGTGCCGGGTACCAATCCGCGGGGGCGCTGGGATGGGCTCTGCTCAGGGGGGAAGGGCTCTTGCGCTTTGTCGCCGCCGCCTCTCGCCATGCAGAGGCCGTTTGGCTATCTCCCCAAGCCACGCTGTGGAGAGAGGGGAAAGTCAGCCGGCCTATGGGCGGGGGAGCGATCGTCTGCGAGGGGGGGAAGGCGAATTACCGCGTCAGGCGGCCAACCCAACGTTCGGTACCAAAGGGAAGCAAGCAGGCATGGCGTGCCGTTCGAGGCAATCGTCTCCTTTTTCGCATTTCTGGGCCATGGAGACCGGGTCTCCCCGCAGGCGGCAACAGGCAGGACATCTTGACCGGCTTCAGGCAACCCAAAGAAAACCGCCCCCTCCCCCACACACACTGGTGTGGGCTTTTACGCGTCGTCAGCCCAAAAAAACCCCGTCTGCCTGCGGTTCTAGCCACCCTCTTGGACATGGCCGCTCGCGGTGAACTCTCTTATCGGGTTGGCTGGCCTTTGTCCATCGTCTACAGCCCACTCTTCGTGCCGGTCAGCTGCATAGCTTTAGGGACTTGATTGTAGATCTCGTCCCCTCCCTTGCCCGTTTACCAATCAGCGAACGACGGCATGCCTACTTGGGCAGGAGAAGGGGATGACGGACGGGCTAGTGACCACGGCCGAGTCGCCCCCGTGGAGAACTTTTGCGACGCCGAAGCCGGCATTCAGATAGTCTCGCAAATTCCTCAAGCCATGCCGACGACTCATGCACGAGTCTGTTCAGGCCCATTATCAGAGTCAGAAATGCAGGTGACGGATGTAGCAACTGCTTCGGCAATGTGGTTTTTTCGATTCAGTCCAGGCCGCCCGCCCGCGTCCCCTTGTTCACTTAAGTTATCAACATTCTGTTCGGTGCTCTCCGGCACCTAGACCCCCTGCGTGCCCGATTCGGCCGCGTTCGTAGTAAGTGCCTGACGGTACAGCTCGAGTCGACGGGGCACAATACCAGGTGACACACCTCGTGGCTAGCGAGCGGCCAGCGTGGTGGGGAGGAAGAGTGGAAGACCCGGGAAAGCCAAGGCAAACACACCCGTGAACCCGGACACTCGCAACGGGAAACACCGCACCGTTACCTGCGCAACCCCCAAGTCAAACCCGAATCCACCGGGCAAGGCCGCCGGAGCCAGCAGTCGCAAAGGCTTCCTTCGCGGGCCGTTGAGCATCCTTCCAGTTGGGAATCCGGGTCTTGCGCTCATTAACCGGCGAAGAATCGCGACTTCATCATCCCAGGTGAGAGACCATCGACGCCAGCGGGAAGGGGAAGAGAGCGGTGTGGTTGGTGCTGTGTCTCCCAACCCCCTTACCAAAGCCACCTTGCCTGAAGAACTCCTATGTTCTTGTTCTCCAATGTACACGGGTGATTGTACACCCTCGATCCAACGATTCCTCCTGGTTGGTGCAAACCCGGCGTCACCGCCAACCTGATACCTGGAGTCCCCGACGCCTGTACCAAGTACCCTACTGGCGCATGAAAAGAAGAGGAGGAAGAGAGACGCAGAGTAACTGTGTTGAGAAATCAAAAACTCCATCCAGACGCCTTCCTATGAATATAACCCGTGCCTAGGAAACCTTGCCAATGAAACCTCCGGCCCAACAGCCGAACCGAGGCAAATGTAACAGCCGCGTGGCGTCGAATAAATGGCTGTCTTTATGCATATCGTCGTGAATCGTGATCGGGGTGTATCAATATGTGGGGACACTGCGCGGTGCAATTTCACCGCTGCGTTTTCTGGGAAGGCCGTGCTGCTGAGCCTTGGAGGCGTTGGCGATCATCTGCTGCTTCTTCTGCAGAGCCGCCAATCGGCCACGAATCATGGTGATCACTTGGGAAACATGTCAGTGCCACGCTCCCATGAGTTGGCGGAGGACGGGACTTACTGTTCTTGACAGCCTGTTGGTCGTCCTGGTTAATCTCCGAGGCCGCATCGCGGATAAGATCCAGCTCCGGCCTTGTGGTGCCAACTGATCTCCGCTTTGATACGTCCTCGTCATTGTCCAGGACGGCCTCGAGCATGCGTATGGCTGTCACATAGGATATCTCGCAGCCCGATAAATCTTCGTTGGCGATCTCGTTGATCGCAGCCGCACGGCTCATTTCAAGCGCCCTTTCGTACATCAGCTTCTCGGCACTGAGGCCCGCTGTCAATACCACGCCGTCGGCCGAAGTGCTGGTGGATGCCGGCTCCTGTTGGTTGTTGTTGGGGTGACTGGGATGGTCCTCGGGGAGCTTTTGCTGCGCCTCGATCAATCTCATCCGAACAAGATCGGCTTTCTCCAATGTCTCGTTAAAGCGTTTGCGGATCCACTGCACGGCCGAGTTCACACGGCCAACGATTGTCTGCGAGGCAGCGGATTCGCGAGCGAGCTGGGCCTGGGCCGAGTCGCTCTTAGCTTTCCGTGCCCACCAGACGCTGCCAATATCCATCGCTTTGGCAAGCAGCGACAGCGCCTTCACATAGAGAACCAATGCCTCTTCGGACAAAACCACTTCGGCCTCGGCTGTCAGCCCGTCGTCCTCGGATGCCGATTCTTCCGCCGTGACCCCGCCGAGCCCGCGGTCGGCTGACGGGGGCAGTGGCACAAGCTGCTTCAGCTTAACCTCGGCGAATCCCCACACACAGTCACTGCGTGTGGCATAGTCCTCGATACACTGGGCCACCCGGGCGTCCTCGTCCAGCAGGTTGTTGGGGCGGCCGTCGGTAATGAGGCCGGCCGGCGCAGCTGGTGTTGGGTAGACCGGAAACGGGTTGTAGCCAGGAGGCGAAGGCCCCTTTCCGAGGAGGTGGGCCGGGTACTTGAAGCCAAAGAGCCTCAGACTTGCGTCATGGATTGCTTTGGAGATCACCGACGTTGTGGAATTAGGGCTGCCAGACATATTTCTATCATATGAACCTTGGCGTTGGTGGACCTGCTTCTTGCCGCCCTGTGCTATTTGTACAGCTCTTGAGCGCTCGGCGGGAACCGCGCCCGTCGTCGAGGTGGGAAGGCCCTGTTGCGTTGCGCGGCGGACAATTTGGCCAGTCTTGGAAGGCTGCAGCGGCGACTGGGCACCTTGGGCAGCCAATTGGTCAGCAAACGCGTTGACTTCAACGTGTCTCTTCTCAACCACGACATAGTCTCGCTCAAAGGCAATTTCTTGAGCGGCTCGCTCTCGCTCGTCGGCAGCCGCGCTTCTCCCCTTGCTCTTAGCGGGGTACTCTTTCAAAGCCGAAGGCGCGGCAGGCGGCTCCTCACTGCCCTGTGGCTTGTTGGGACCAGTATTGGAAAGAGCCCTACGGCGTCGCTCTTCTAGAAGTGTTGGCCGCGTGGGTGCCGATGTGGAAGGCACAGGCTGGGGCCGCTTTATGCCGAGGCCCGTGCCCGCGTTGTCCCGCGGTGATCTCGAGATGCGTGAGGCCGGTCGCACTGGCTCATCATAGTCCGGAAAGTCAGCGGGACTTGCCAATGGAGATGACACAAGTGGCTTCTCCCGGGGTGAAGGGGCCGTCTCGTATCGTTCCGCATCCGCTTCGCCCAAGGGCTGACGGCGAAATGACAGACGTCGGGAACTGGGCCGTGTTTCATCCGTCTTCGTCGGAGCTCGAACTTCCTTGGACGGCCCCTTTTCCACCTTGGGAACATCGTCCTCAACCAGTCCGGGAATGTCACTCGTCACCACGGGGTGTTTGAAGAAGTTCTCAAAGCTGAGCCTCTCGACAGGTGTGCGCTTCAACAGGGCACGAACCAAGCCCTTGAGCTCGGCACTGACCTGGCATTCCCTAGGAAACCGAATCTGATCTTCGGCATTCTCAATCTTTCTCAAGAGCTCAACGTGGTTGCTGGCTCGGAACGGCGGCCGACCCGACACCATCTCATACAGGACGGTTCCCACAGACCACAGGTCAGCCTTCGCATCGTACCGTTCGTAACGGAGGATCTCCGGAGCCATGTAGAGAGGAGAGCCGCAAAGGGTTTCTGCCAACGACGTCGAGGGCAGAACCCGGGCAAAGCCGAAATCGGCCAGCTTCAGCATGGGTAGCGACTCCAGACCCACAGCGGGTATCAGAGAGTCATGGCTGGCGCTCAAGATCGGGCGCGCTTGCCTGTCTGACTCCCGCTGACGCAACGAGGGCAGAAGCAAGAGGTTCTGCGGCTTCACGTCGCGATGTACGAAGTTCCCTTGGCGAAGAAACTGCAGGGCGCTGGCGAGCTGCTTTAGGAAATGGCGGATGACAACCTCGTTGAGGCCAGCGTTGGGTACGCTGGGGTATTTCCGAGCCATGTCGCAGGTCGCCGGATGCGATACCAGCTTCTCCCTCTTCTTAATGAACAGCGACAAATCGCCAAGTTCACAGTATTCCATGATGAGGTTGATGTGGGTGCTGGACTCGATGCAGTCATGTAGGGCGACGATATGGGGATGGCGGAGCTTCTTTAGGATCTGGATCTCGCTGTACAGGTTTTCTTTAAGCTTCTTGTTTAACCGTCCGAGCTCGACCGATTTGATGGCTACCAAAGCATCCGAGGTCTGGAGTGAGAGATGGCTGTTAGCTGGAGCTGGGGGTGCGGCGCGCGAACTCGCCACGAGTCATAATCGCATCCAGAGGGATCAAGCACGGGGAGCTACGGGTTCGAGCAGGCGGACGCGATGGCAAGCTCCGATGGTATACAAGAAATGGCTACGCGAAGCGGCTCGGGGCAAGGGTATGACTGTACGAACCTGATGTTTGCCCGAGTAGACCTGTGCAAAGCTGCCTTTGCCAATCTCGGCGCCGATGGTGAACTGGCCGATGGCATTGTCGCTCGCCTTGGATCGCCGCGAGGACGAAGCCGATGGGATGCGGTCCGCCATGGCTTCCTGTGGGTGTTGAGCGTGACAGGAAGCGTGGGTTCGATGCAGCCCGTAGGCTTATAGAAGGGCGGCGGGTGGAACGGCGGCTCCGAGTAACGTCATGTACACAGTCGAGTTGCGAGGCAGAGGACAGGATAGGATGGGATGGTGCCCTTGACCGGAGAAGCGGGAGTCGAGAGGGAGTAGGGAAAGGAAGGAGGAGAAGAAGAAAGAGGAAGCTGCACGGCGAGCCCTGCGGCTGCGCGTCCAGGGACCTGGGATCTGGGACCTGGGACCTGGGGGACTGGAGACTGGAGGCAAAGACGGGCGTCGTCGAAAGTGGATGCCGAGTGATGGATGCTACCTAGTAGGGAGACACGGCAGTGGATGGAGGGCCCTCTCGGTCTGTGGGTGGCCGCCTGCAAGGTGTTGACGGATCGATGTATGAGTGTATGCACCTAACGAGAAGTACCGACCGAGCCAGGCGGGCACGCAGGCAGGTAGGCGATCCGATAGGCCGGGGGGTCCAGGCTTCTAGGGGAACCTTGAAAAAGGCGGGGATCGGCTGATGTGTCACGGCGCGGATCTGGGCAATGCGATCGAAGGCTGGAAGCGCCGGCCAACAGACGAGACGAGAGCTGCGCCTTCGCGATGCTGGGCGCGCCGGACGGGGAGGAAGGCGAAGGGGTGGGTGTGGGGGGGGAGGAATGACGAGATGGCGAGATGGGAGTGGGAGTCAAGGTACGAGAGCCAGGGAAGGGTGGCAGCTGGCCCGGTCACGGCCAGGGTCGTCGTGGTGGTGGTCCAGGCTGGCGTGGGTGGGTGGTGCTGGTGATGAAGGCCGCCGTTAGATGAGCGTCCCAGTCTCCAAACAAGGTAGCGTTGGTGCTGCTGGGGAAGCTTGGGGGTCTTGTGCAAATCACCCTAGTCACGGCGCTGCGGTTGCGGTTGGTCGGCGTCAGTCAACCGTGAGGCCTTGCCCGGGTTCCAGCAAAGCTGCATGTGGATCGGCGTGCGTAGGCACAACGCAGGCACGTCCAGCGCTCTCCGTCCTCTTCCACTGAGCGAGCGTCAAGACGGGGGACAAACCACAGGGCCACAAGGGGAGGGAGTGTCCGCCAACTGGCCGCCAATGTGGTGGCAGGGCCGGCTTAGCACCCACCCACGGGAATGACTCGAGATGACACAACCCAAAAGCCCCAGCAAGCGGTACGGATCCTCCACAGCAGAGTTCGCGAAGCCGAAAAAGGTCCAGATAGGAGGTAGGGGAATGAGAACACGTCTCGGCAGGATGGCGTGATGCGAGGGCGTGATGAAGGCGTGATGCGAAGGGGATATTGGGTTACGGGAGCACCGAAGGGCGCGGGTTAGGGCCAAGGACCACGGGGGAGAGGCGTGAATCCTGCCTGCTGTTCCACCTGGAAAGTCGATATCCAAGCCCAAGGCCGGGACGGGTTTCCGGAGGCGGAATGGGAAGCTGAGCGACGAGGAGGCGGTTTAGCACGAATTCATGGATGCTAGCGGGCAGCTGTACTCCATGCCTCATGTACTTACCTAGGTATGTACCTCTCTTTTCCTTTATTAGCTGGCTGTAGGGCGCAACCTTGCGGATAGCAACTTTAAAACACCAAGAGGTAGAGGCGACCAGGTAGGTACCAACGTAAACGTGGTCGAGTTTACGTAAAAAGGGTAGGAAAGAGAAGTTGCACCGGGGGTATGTAGCAGCGGTCCTGTACGTACGACTGGAGGGAGTTATGGCATCTGTCATCCGTTGGTTTGCTTGAGGCTCGAGTCGGCTCTGCTCTGCTATAATACGGGCGGATTGGGGGCGGGGGGGGCGATGAAGGATGGGAAACCGGTTGTACTCGATACGGAGCAGACACGGGATAGGCCAAGTGGGTCAGCGAAGCGCAGCCTGGATCATGTGCCCCGGCAGGGGGAGGCGGCCCAGCATGAAGATCGAGAGGAAAACGAGGCAGGAAAGTAAGAGAGGATGCTTTTCACCCGACCGTGACAAAGCCGGGAAAGAGTCAGCAGCATGAGCAGCAGGACGATTCGCGAGAGCAACCGGACTCGGGACCTTCTTGCGCCTCGCCCCCCTCTTTCAACAGATCTGACCTCTCCATCTCCCGCTCTTTCTTTCGCCCCGGGCTTCCCATGCGCCGGATATCGCTGCGGATGACGGGTGCCTCGTGACGACTGCGACACTACCGGCCGTCAGGCGATAAAGCGATAAGCCCTTCCCGTCCAAGCAAGCGCTCCGATAACGTCGCAAGAATATCCACTTGGCGAGCATGACTCCGGCAGCACCCTGCATGTTCCCTTCTGGACTCTTGGTGCTGTACGGAGAGGTACCTGGCTGGTCGGAACCCAACGCGTTAGTCTCGATGCTTTGCTCAGATGTTTGTTCCCCACTGATCCGCGGGTGCTGTTGCGGATTACTGCATAAGTGCAAGGGGCACGCGAGACCACCTACCTACCTACTGAGTACAGAGAGGTGCAACTAGGTGGGCACAGGCAGGGTGAGCCACTGTCAGGCCGCGAGGCGGGAACGGATCACGATCAGTGGGCACCTTTGTTGACCTACTGCGTAGGCAGTGAAAAGGGCCCTTCCGTGGGTGCGATGTCGGATCTGGCAGCGCCTGTAAGAGTGTGCCGGCGGCTGTGATACACGCGTTTGCGCCGGCTCTACACAGCATCAATCCCATCCAAATCACGCCATGGACAACCAGACGGACAAATCCACCCGCCCGCTGATGTGCATGGACGTTTCACTATACGATGCCCCCCTGCTATCGCTGCACTGCATATGTACTTGGCAAGGTCACATGTGTATTGTGTGGGAAGAAGGGGGGTGGCCCAACCTAGATAAGGAACAGGCCCTCACATAGCAACTCACAGGTGCCAGTCCCCATTAGGCATGGAAGGCAACCAGGTATGCACAGTATAGGCAGATGGCATCCCCATGCCCGTACGTTCCGGTATAATGTATTGTGACCTGTGCTCGGTCCGGCCACCAGGACCTTGGGACGGTCTGCTATGCAGCGGTTCATCGGTTCACGGAGCCATGGCTATCCCGCTCTGTTCTTTCGTGAGGACCTAGTTGGATTGAGTTCTTCCAGACCATCTGGGCAGCCACGCTGCCAAGGCCACATTCATCCCAACTCGGGACCACCACCCATTCAGAATCCACGCAGGCCGCGGCCTGAAGAAACGAAAGAAAGTCGGGACAAGAGTACGCAGCAGGAAAAGGGACGGGTGTGCAATTTACGGCGCCTTCCGCGATAGACGGTCGTTTAATTACGCGCCCGGGGTTTGTTGAGGTTGGCGATAGATACAGGTACCTATGTAGCTACGCATAATGCTTGACCCCCGTGGCGGGCTCGATGGACCATATGCATAGGTAGACATCGTAGTATGCGTGGCAAACCCGTAAGGAGGCGACGACCCGTCTGACCCTCCTCCAGGAGGACCCTTATCTACGTTTCCCCGCGATCGGCCTCGCGACTCTATCTAAGACAGCCTTCATCCAATGCCGATAGGTAGGACATCGCTATCAGCGCGTCCTGTCCGCGCCGCGAAATGGAGCGAAGCGAAATCTTGCCCACCATTGGCGATGGCGGTTGGCGTGCGAGCCAAGAGGCCAATGAATCCCCAGGGGCTTAAAGGGACCTCGGCACCACCTAGATCCTGCACAACCAACTTCCCGCTACGAAAGATGGTTGTGTGGATAGCGAGCGGCCGGCTATCTAGCGAGTTGAAACCACCGACATGCCATCCGCCCGGAGCAGTACTCGAACGAAGCCTCGTACTGGCGTCTGTCGCCCTCCTTTACCGGGGCGGTCGCCCATTAAGTCGCCTTGGTGCGGTCTGCGATCTGCAGATCCCGTACCCAAAAGGGCGTTGGCCAGACGACCCCGTCCGAGAGGTCCCTTTTGCAGCCCATGCGTCATCAGCTGACAGGGCTCGATTGGCTTCGCAACTGATGCTATGTGGCCGGGCGAACGCATCGTTGCTGCCTTGCCCAGCCGCCGGCCCAGGGTAACAGAGACGCGAGGCCTGGTCGGAGCCGTCATAACGCAGTCGGTTTCCTTTCTTCTTTACCATCGACTGCCCAACCGAAAGCGGCTTCGCCGTCCTCGTGAAGCCCGGCCAAGACATGACTGGGTGCGGAAACCATGTCAGGAGCCTTGACGTAGGAGACAACGAAGGTTCCAAAGCCCGCAGACGAAACTTCCAGGCACCTAATCGAATGCGGAATGCGAGATGGGGTCCCCGGCCGGCGCATCTTGTCGTCATGGTGGTTGCAAAAAGCAAAGGATCAGGGACGAATCGGTGACTGCATCCAGCCTCTCTTCGTCCTGGACGGTTTTGTTCTGGGGGGATATTGCAATGCGAGGCCCGCATAAGCTCATATATGCGTCCACGTCGATACCTTTAGTTGTATGTAGGTACATACCTGCCGGCGGGTGTTCCTCTCTGGGCCTGCAGCCTCGACTCCCTACCTACCTCCTCCGGGGCTCCAGGCAACCAGCCCGGTAAGGGTCAGGTGGGTTCCCATTCGTTCGTTCTGGGCTCGGCAGGGCCTCTCAGAACCTCTCCACGTCAATCCACGCACGGCTCGGGCGACGCGACATGGGAGTACAGCGCATCACAGCACGCCACGGCGCGACACGGCACACATCCATACACATACACACCACGCTGCCCAAGAGTAGATTCGCCTGGATCTGTTGTTGCCTACCAACCACTTTCTTCCCCGCCCCTCTCCCAGGCTGCAATGGGCGTGCGATCACTGCAAGCGTGTGGACCGGACAGGTTGATTCAGATTTTTATTGATTGCGGCAGCTGGGCCGTCCCCCTTCCCCCCAGTAGCACTCGCTTGTTCCCTGATCAGTATTTCCACAAAAGGCCATTCTGGTGCGCCTGGCTACCTACCTCCAGCCGTTAAGCAGGCAGATAGATGATGACCCACACCGAGCCCTCCATATGTCATGGATATGGTTGCTATGAGTCCAATGGCGCGCTCAATCTTTTTCATATGTATTTTGTATGATAAATCATATCTCCCGGATGGACGTGTCAGCCGCTCGACGGCCCGGATGGTCTGGACCGTCGTCCGCGCCTTTTTGACCGCCGCTGGTCCCATCAGCGTAAACCTTTCGCCAGGGCCTTCACCGGGGTCTTGCCGACAACCCTAGCCCACGGGATCGCGGAACAGCCAGCCACCTTGATGAGCCCGGCTGTGGGACGCACAACATGGGAAGCGGAAGGGCGTAGGCATGAAGAGGGCCTGGGACAGGTGGAGGGGCGGCTAGGCTGGCACCGCTCAGCTGTCCATGCCGACGTGAACGTTCTCGTGTTCGCTCAAGTTGGGCAGCTCGCGCAGAGCGTCGCCGATAATGTCAATCGCCTTCTGGAGTTGCTCCTCGGAAATAACCAGCGGCGGAGCAAAGCGAATAATGTTCCCGTGGGTTGGTTTCGCCTATTCCTGCTGTCAGTCCCGCCAGATCCGGCATCACGGAGCCAGTGCCGGGGAAGCCTCTCAACATACCAACAAGCCCTTCTCCTTCAGGAGAAGGCACAGATCCCATGCAGAGTGCCCGTTCGTTTGCGACTCGTCAATGACCACGGCATTCAGCAGACCTTTGCCACGAATCGTCTTAACAATGGGCGATTTGAAAGCAGCAATGCCGTCTCGGAACATGTTACCGAGCTTCTCGGCCTTGGCAGTTAATTGTTCTTCCTCCATAATCTCAAGGGCGCGGATGGATACGGCGCATCCAAGCGGGTTGCCGCCATAAGTCGAGCCGTGTGTCCCGGGCTCAACGACGAGCATAATCTCTTTGCTGCTGAGGACACAGCTGACCGGGTACATGCCACCGGAAATGGCCTTTCCGAGCGTGACCATGTCGGGCTTGATGCCCGCCCACTCGGAACACAGCATACGACCCGTTCGACCAATGCCCGTCTGAATCTCGTCGCAGATGAACAGGACGTTGTGCTTCTTGCAAAGCTCCTGGACCTTGGCCAGGTAATCCGCGTCAGGGACCACAACACCCGCCTCGCCCTGGATGGGTTCGACGATGAAGGCGGCCGTCTCTTTGCCGTGGGCCTCCAACACCTCCTCCAGGTCCTTGATGTGGTTGTATCGAATAGCCTTGCCCGTAGAAGGGGCCACGGCACCGACGTTGGGCACATAGGGGCCATAATTTTCTTTCGATTCGGGATCGGTGGACAGCGTGACCGCCGTCATCTGGCACGAGTTTAGAGAAGCCCGCAGGCCATGCGGGGTCGACTTACCGTCCGGCCATGGAAGTTTTCCTCAACACCGAAGATCAGCGCCTTATCTTGCGGGACCTTCTTGACCTTGTATGCCCACTTCCGCGCAATCTTGATGGCCGTCTCCACGGCCTCGGCGCCCGTGTTCATAGGCAGCACCATATCATAACCGAACATCTTCTGGACCTTCTCGGCCCACTTGGGGAAGACGTCGTTGTGGAACGCCCGCGAGCTCAACGTCAGCCGGCCGGCCTGCTCGGTCAGGGCCTTGACGAGTTCGGGATGACAGTGGCCCTGGTTCACGGCGCTGTAGGCGGAAAGGAAGTCGATGTAGTGCCTGCCTTCGGGGTCCCAGACATCGACACCGGAAGCCTTTGCGAACACGACGGGGAGCGGGTGGTAGTTATGGGCGGCAAGCTTGTGCTCGGCTTCGATAGCACCCTTGGTCGAAGAGGCGTGATACCTGGAAAGCCCAGGCGCCGCATCTCCGTTGGTGTGGGAAGCCATGGTGGGCACACGACGTGTGGTTTCGGAACGATTGAGGGGCGGCCGAGCTCTCGAAGGGCTGCGTGCGTGCTTACTTAAGTAAGTATGGGGACTAGTAATGGGGGAAGAAGAAGGAGGAGAAGAGGTCTCAAGGTGGAAGGGGCAGAGAGGGCGTCATGTACTATACAAGAACCCCGGGACGGAATCGCGCTGAATCGAGAAGGCGGACACCGAGCAAGGTGTTTTGAAGTCCGGATGGCAAGGAGGGTACGGGTAGAGAAGGCCGCTGAGTCGCGTGTTAGGTAATGTAATGGTATCTGGCTCGGAGCAACGGGGCTCCAGTGGACGAGGTAAGCTGGTTCGCGCGGTGCCACTAAACCCCTAAGTGCAGGACGATGGCAGGGAGCATTCCGACACCCAGTCACATGGGCCTTGGAATCATGGAAAGGGTTGTATGATGACGGCTAAGTGTGTTAGGAAGCCGAAGCAAAGCGGCCACACGTGCACATCATGAACCGGACCCTTGCCCAGCCAGTGCGAAGACGGATAGGCTGGGGTGAGCGGTGAGCAAGACAATGGATCGTACGTGAAGTCGATATTCCCTCTTCTTGGGGAAGGGAGCAATTCGCCTAGCATTGGGGGTCCTGGAACCTTGGGCCTTCAGACAACGTGGGGTCGAGCTGCCCCTCTACGTGCCTTCGGTACTGAGCCGATGGCGCCGAGCCAACCTGTCGGCTTCCAATTTGAACGTGGCGGCTTTCCTGCGGCAGAACCGAGCGGAACCATTCCACGAACCCCTACACAAAAATAGATAGACACCTGTATTGATACTTATCCAATCAGGCCGGGTGCATTGCAAAGCGCATAGCGCGTATAAAGGAAGCAGTTGGGAGCGGATTGCAGGCAAACGCGTGGGAGAGCCGGGCCAAAAGAGCCTGGATTAAGTACTTTAGTACTACCAAGTACTTACATATCTAAGCAGTAGAGTTGATACCGACCTGACGCAATGATGCGAGCTCTGTATGTACTTTACCTATATGTAGGTTAGTAGTGGACAGATCTGTTTGGAGGGGTTCCGAGGTTGGGGGGTTGGAAGTCGCTGCCAAGGCTGAGAGGCTCAACTCGGCTATTGACTTATGCAAAGTGAGTACAGAATGTAGGTACCTGCCCGACTAGAGCGGCTGAAACGGACGGGTTATCATCGCGGCTGTGGCGCATCCCCAACATAGAATTGTCCCCAATCCTTGTGCCATCACTGAAAGAACGATAACCCCCGCCACTTTAGCACCTCCTTTCTGTACACCGATGCTCGGCTAGAAAAGCGCACGCGTATTTCTCTGCCGCCCACTATGGCGAACGCTACGGTTGCTCCCAGCGAGGCCGCTGCGGCTTCGTCAACGCCGAGCGACGTGCCGCATGTTCCTCCTGCTTGTCCAGACACTGCCAGGAAACAACAAGTGCGTGATGCTCTGACGATGCTGTTCGGCTACCGACTCCTTAATGCACTTTGTGTCCGTACTTTCTTTCAGCCTGATGAGTACTTTCAAGTTCTGGAACCCGCGTGGAGGATTGCCTTTGGCCAGGACAGCGGGGCGTGGATGACTTGGGTAGGTGCTGCCTCTGATCGCGCAGGTCGTGGATGTGGTGAGATTGTAAGTTGACAACCACCTAGGAATGGCACCACAAACTCCGCTCGTCCCTTCACCCGGGCCTGTTCTCTCTAGGCTACTTCATCATCGCAAACTACATGCGATCCATGCCCTTCGATGATACTTACACGGCGTTGGCCCTGGTCATTATCCCCAAGATAATGCAGGCCGGCATCGCCGCGCTGACCGACTGGTATGCTTGGCGGCTTGGTGAGAAGCTATACGGAAGGAACAGTGCTACGGCCTGGTCCGTTGTAAGTGGCGTACCTTGGATTGCCAGTCTGTCTCCTAGCACCTGCTAACAAGCTATACAGCTATTAGTGAACATGGCAAACCCTTGGCACTGGTATATCTCAACCAGGACCTTCTCCAATACCTTTGAGGCAGCGTTGACTATTGCCGCCCTGTACTGTTGGCCATGGGAGCTTTTTGGTGTTGAAAGCAAGGAGAAGGAGAAGGGCAGTACGTCGGTATTGGAGACATCCAGGTCCATCAACAGGTAGGAAGCAACCCGTTGCAGGGTGAGCAAAAGCTGACCACCGAAACCTCAGCTTGCGGCTGTCCATCATATTGGCTTCCATCGCTGTGGTGCTGCGACCTACGAACGTGCTTATCTGGGCGGTCCTCGGTACGATTCTTGTCACTCGGTTCGCCGTGGAAGGCGAGTCGCCGCTCAACTTGCGCACGGTGGTGATACTAGTTCGGGAGTCGCTACTCTGCGGGTACGCCTTTCCCACCCAACTCTGCATGACGGCAATGTTGACGCTCTGTAGCACACTTGTCCTCGGCTTGTCCCTGTTCGCCGACCATGCGTTTTACGGCGAGTGGACGTTTCCGCCGTACTCGTTTCTGCATTATAACCTGGCGCAGGCGCTCGCCATCTTTTATGGGCAGAATGATGGCCACTATTACCTTTCGCAGGGAATTCCGCTTTCGTTCACCACGGTTGCTCCCTTCGTCGTGGTGGGCTTGCTCAAGGCCGCTTCCGAGCCCGCGCCTGGGCCTGTAACTACCAAGAACGCCGTGAAAGCCATGGGCTTTGCGGCCACCGGTATGCTGTCTGCCTTGTCTCTCGTATCGCATAAAGAGGTGCGGTTCATTTACCCATTGGTACCGATGCTCTCCATCCTCGCGGCACCCCACATCACTTCCTTCTTCACGGAGATAAGAGAAGGTGGCATACCAACGTCGTCTGGCCCCATTGGAGTCAAGAGAAAAGGCCTGCTGGGAGTAGGCCTTCTCGCCAATATCACCATTGCGGCGTATCTGTCCTGGTTCCACGCAGCGGCCCCCATTCAGGTTATGGGCTACCTGCGCGGCGAGTTCGAGAGGATCCACGGGCAGAACCTCACCTTGGCCCAGCCGCTGGGCACCTGGAATGCGTCGAGCGAGCCGCTTGAGCTCTTTGCCCTGTTCCTCACCCCTTGCCACACCACACCGTGGCGTTCTCACTTGGTCTATCCCGCGTTGCGGGCGCGGGAGCTTACCTGCGAGCCCCCCCTGCACACGGAGCCGGGCTCGGCGGAGCGCGCAGCTTATGTGGACGAAGGCTGGCGGTTCGAACGGGACAAGGTGGGTTTCATGAGCAACGAGCTGTGGCCGGAACAGGGGGCAGGCGAGGAGATACCACGATATATAGTCGGATTTCAGGGCATTGAGGATGCGTTGCGGGAGTATTTTGGTCCTTCTGGGCCAGGGGCCAAGAAAGGCGTCCAGCTAACACAGACGTGGAAGGGCTGGAACGGGCTTTTCACTGACGACGACCGGAAATCAGGAGAGCTTCGGGTGTGGGACACCAATCAATACGCTGACGATGCAGCGGCCTGATGGGGAGGGGGGGGAAGGTGCAAGGCCACGTGGTGAGATTCTGCGTACTGCTGAGGTTGACGGCACGATTCGTGCTTTTATGTATACAGCTTTTCTCGGGCCACCGGTACACAAATACTCTCCTCCTATATCTTCCCGTGGCTCTCTCGCCGGGGATCGAATTTGATCGGTCTATTGGCAGCACTGGCCGCGCGCGCAAGTAGTCCGTGATATGTCTCCCCTTGTATGCTGCCGGGATCTGGTTTCACCTTTGGCCATGGTGATCCGACACCATTAAACCTTGGACTGCCGGGCGAGTCTCTACGGTGCCCTAAGTTCGTGGGGTCGGTCCCCAGAGAGCGTGCATCAGGGTTTCTGCTCAGGGAAGGTAATTGATACAGTAAGGCACGGTTTTTGAATAGAGCCAGGTCCGGCCAGCCCCCAGGGGTCCTTGGGCCATCAGGCGCTTACTGGGAGCTGGTGATGCGCCTGAACACTGCACCCGAGTTGCGCCCCGTTGCGTCCACTCGAGTGACGGTCTTTTGTGGGGCACTCTTTTTTTCCGGTCTGCCGGGTCATCTCCGGAAGGGAAAGGCGCAGGTAGGCAGAGTGGCTGCGGGCGCTCCTGCCACCTGTTGCTAGTGGGAGTGCAAGCGCGAGTGGGAGAGGTCCCTCCCCGAGGGAGGACACGTTAATCATTGAACTTTTTGGAGGTCGTTATACGTAGCGGCCCTCCCATCTTAGAAAGACGACCGGTCCAGCAGGACTGGGCTTTTTCTCGACCTCCCACCTGCTCCCATCCGACGACACCTTTCAGTTTCGTGTTTGTCTGCCCGTCCGACCGGACACCACGCACCCGCAATAACACGTCGTCCGTTCATTTGGTCCTTTCGCCCCCGCGAAGGACTGGTTGCCCACCATGTCGTCCAACTACAGCTACGACGAGCAGGGCCAGCTGTACCCTTTCTTCATATTCACGCTGTCCTCCATCGTCACGCTCCCGCTGACTTACAACTTGCTGCGGCCCTCAACTGATGCCGATGCGCTCGCGCCCCGGATCAAGTCCGACTACCAACCCGAACACCATGACATAATACAAGCCCAGCGCGCCGCCCAGCGGCGCAAGCAGCGCAAGATCAAGCGCTTCATCACCGTCGTCTTGGGCTGGGCCATGATGGCCTTCATGCTGTACCTGTGCTTCACCATGCAGGCCAACACCGAGGCCAAGGTCTGGAACCCCTACGACATTCTGGGCGTGCCTGAGACCTACGACGAAAAGCAGATCAAGACCTTCTACAAGAAGCTCTCCATCAAGTTCCACCCCGACAAGGTGCGCCCTGACCCGGCCAAGAACGAGACTGTCGAGATGATGAACGACAAATGGGTGGAATTAACCAAGGTACGTTGACCTGCCGGTCCCTCTTCTCCCTCCCTTACCCTGAACCCAGTGCTCACGCGCCCCTGTGCAGGCCTACCAAGCCCTTACGGACGAGGAGGTGCGCAACAACTACCTGATGTATGGCCATCCCGACGGCAAGCAGAGCTTCAGCATCGCCATTGCGCTACCTAAGTTTCTTGTCACGGACGGCAACGGCAAATACGTCGTTCTGGTCTACGCGCTGCTGCTGGGTGTATTGCTGCCTTACCTCGTTGGTTCGTGGTGGTACGGCACCCAGCGCATGTCCAAGGAGGGTGTTCTCATTGAGAGCGCCAACAACCTCTTCCGTGAATACGATGACGAGATCGACGAGGCTGGCATTGTCGCGGCCCTCAGCGCCGGCAAGGAGTTTGAGACTCTGTTGAAGGGGGACAAAGCCGAGTCTGGTCTTTCTAAGATCGAATCCAAGGTGGCCTCCGAGGGCATCGCTGGTGGGCTCGGTGCCAAAGAAGCCGAGAAGCTGCACGATCTCGAGAGCGGCCGCCGGAGGAAGGTTCTCGGTCTTCTTTGGGCATACCTGGGCCGCGTCGAGCTCGATGATCCGGCTCTGAACGCCGCCAAGTTCGCCGTGGCTCCTATTGCGCATGCCTTGAACCAGTCCTTTACCGCCATCTCCCTCGCCTACGGCAACACGTTGCCCATTCTTGCTTCGTACTTCACTGGCCAGAGACTGATCCAAGCTCTGCCCCCCAAAGCATCCCCTCTCTTCCAGCTGCCGCATGTTACCCCCAAGGTTGTTGATGCCATCGAAGGTGGTTCCAAGATCCACACGTCCGTCCAGCAGTTCATGGACAAGCCGGATGCCGAGCGCCGCCGGCTTGCTGTTGGCAAGGGCCTCATGACCGAGGCTCAGTACCAGGAGGCTGTCGCCGTGGCCAAGCAACTGCCCTACCTCCGTATCGAGAAAGCTTTCTTCAAGGTCACCGGCGAGCGGTTCATCATTCCGGGTTCTCTGGTCTCGCTTGTTGTCAAGGGTCGCATTATTCCTCCTGGTAGCACCGACGTCCCCAAGGTCAAGGAAGCCGACCTGGAAGATCCCGACCCCGTCGAGGGCGACATTCAGGCCCTCAAGGCTGATGACAACGACCGAGTTCTGCCGCCGCTTACGCACGCCCCTTACTACGCCCGCAGCCATTCCCCTCGGTGGCACATCTTCCTCACGGATAGCAAGCAAGGAAAAATGGCCGTGCCTCCCTTTACCTTTACTACTTTCGACCGCCCCATCTACACGGCCGACGGCAAGCATACCTTCAACGTACAAACCCTTAAGGCACAGTTTGCCGCGCCGCCTGGTCCCGGTCACTACACCTTCGTCATGCACGTTATTTGTGACAGCTACGTAGGCTTTGACGCCAAGATGGAGGTTACATTGGTCGTCGATGACGCTAGCAAGGCGGCCAACATGGGTGCCGAGGATGACATTAGTGAGCCGGATGAGGGTAAGTCGCTGTGCAATGTGCCCGTGCAGATTTCGAGCTAACGCAACCACAGATTCTCTCGCCGGCCAGATGAACGTACTGAAGGGCGGCAGCATGCCGGGTACAACCAAACCCAAGAAACGCGCCGATTCTTCTTCCGAGGAGGAGAGTGGAACTGATGAGGAAGAGGACGACACGAGCGCGACCAATACGGACACCGAGGACGAAAGCTAGAGAGTGTTGGCATTGTATAGTATATTGCAGATGCATAAGGACTTGGCGTCGGCGGCGTTTTCACTGCGGAGCAATCATGATTACCTAGTCCAGTCAAAGCGACTTGGCAGCGGGCATAGATGACCGTAGAGGTTAGATATCAATTTGTATTGGCAACGTCCCGTGGTCTTCCAAGCATCGCTACGCGGTGTGGCCCGCGCCTCCCAACAGCAAAAGGTATCGGCTCTATGGCCAACCGCTATGCATGGGTGCGCTCCCTCAGGACAGGGACTTGACCCTCGCACACTGCCGAAAGGTGACTTCGGTCTTCTAGGACGCAAGGCATGTCGACCAGCCGCCAGGGATGCTTGGTGCCAATCGTGTCGTACATATATAAAAGCCTGCCAAATAGATACAAATCCCAGCCCGGCGCCTGAAGGGAGATCATTAAGCCCGTTTTCCCGTCCCGGGTCCATACTAACACACCCTAACACCACACACCTCAACGACCTTGCCCTCCACAAAGGCTTTGCGGCCAAAGTACACGGCGGCCACTTCCTTGACGAACTCGACGTCGCTGGCGCTCCAAAGGTCGAGGCCCATGGCCCGCAAGGCTTCGTTGCTGATGCGGACGCGGCCACCCTCGGACTCCTCCTCGACCGGCTCCAGGAGGGCGTCGTCGTCATCGTCGTCCAGGTGGCTCCCGGCGTCCGAGGCGTCGTTCTGGTCGTCGACGAGATCGGCCAGCTTGTCGAGGATGGTCGAGGTCAGGCGGTGGAAGTAGGCAATGATGGCCAGCTCCATCTGCGCCTCGTTCGACGACAGCGTGGCCGTCGATGTCGATAGACGACGGGCCGTCGCGACGGGGCTGCCCGAGGCCGACAGGTCGGCCGATCGCGGTATGCTCATGCTCATGTGCATGGAAGACGGATACAGGCCGGCCAGCAGAGCCGCGTCGTGGGCCGACTCTTCTGCTTCGTCGGACCGCGTCTGCTCGCCGGCCGAAGCCCACCACATGAAGCCGTTGTAGGCGAGAGCGGCCCAGGACGGAGGCTCGACGATCTTTTCGGCGTCATCCATTGATGGGTCCGGCAGCGGCGTGCGGGGCGTCGCAGGGGTCTGGGGGGTTGCGGACAAGGCCGTCGGGCTCTCAACGGCGCAGTCGCTCTGGGCCACCATGCGTGACAGCCCTATCCGCAGAGCGCGATACCGGCGGAGATCACGCTGGGTCGCCTTGACGACAACTCCATGCGGACACTCTACGGTGGGCCAAACATGCTCGTGGGCTTGTGCGGTGTGGGGTGGAGGCAAGGTGACGAGCATGTCCCAGAGGGTGTCCTTCATGGCCAGGATGCTGTCCGTTGTACAAGCTATCCAGCCCGAGGCGCCCTCGGGCTCCTGGACTATCTGTATGCCGGGACGCACCGGCTTGCTGTTCTCGGCCAAGAATGGGATGTCATGTACGCCAATGGTAAATAGGGGGTTCAGCCTGTGCGAAGGACAGCCAGGCGGGAGGTTCTCGTAGGTCGAGAGCGGGATGTTGGATAGAATGGAGATATCATAAACTGCTTAGCGTCAGCCAGGGGTCCGGTATAAGCGATCAATAATTTGAGCATACCGAAATTGTTAACTTCTTGTACGGGGGCATGGCAAGAAATTAGTATGCGCTTGCGGAGGAGCGCGGCACGGTGTATCGGGAATATGAGGGGGCCAAAGGTGTCCAGCAACTTGCCGAGACTCCAGGCTGGGTGGAAGGACGACAGCCTGTGACCGGGCGGCAGGAGACCAGCGCCATCCGAGGCCGTGCGATTTCGCTGGCGGCTCCTTCCCGATGTTCTGTGCTGTGCCGTAGGCGTTTCGAGCGTGTCCTGGGACAATTCTGGATTGCGTGGGCTGTCGTCACGGGACTGGTGCTTGGCCCAGTACTCCTCCAGGGCCGTCGTGTCTTTCACATTGGCCACAAGGTCGGCGGCCATGGCTTTCAGGCCCTCGGCGTGCTTCCAGGCGCGGCCCAGCCGTCCGAAGCTCAGGGGCACCAGGATACCGACGGCAAGCATACGGGCATTGCGCAGCTCGCTGTCGTCGCACGGCGCGTTCACGAAGGCGCTGAGGCCGGCATGGTGGTCGTGTACGAAGTAGATCAAGTCTTCGGACACGGTGTGCAGGCCCGAGGGGAGCGATTTGTATTCCACGACGCCTTCAAGCTCGAGGCCCGGCAGCGCGGCCTTCCACGAGATGGTGTAACCGGCCTTGACGTCAAACTCGATGAGGAAGAGGGCAGAGACGGGCGGCAGCTCGGGCACAGTGGCCGAGAGCGGAGCGGCGGGGGCTCGCGAAGGCAGCCGGACGTGCAGCTCCGGCTGGCCGCGGCGTTCGGCCGTCATGATACGATGCCTTGCGGTCGCAGGTTCTCGGTGCGCGATGGGTGGATGCCGTTCAGACGGACCAGCGCATTGTTTCCGTGACTTGCGGCGGCCGAGTCGCGAGGGGGCGGCAACCGGATTTCGAGGCTCCTCTCGTCAACCGAGAGCTGGGGAATGCGCTGGGGTCCGGGGGTCCTGCCACGTCGATATTCGAAGTCTATCACGACAGCACTTGGAAATCAGCGGGTGAAACGGCGACGGCGGGATGGGGCGACGGGCACTCACGGGTGGACAGGTTGATATGCCAATGCCATCCTTGCATTGCATAGGTACCTTAGTACATATCTACCTCCTTATGTAGGGTCAACGGGATAACAGCGCGCGGCTTATGGTGGAACCCACCCCTGTGAAAAGCTCCCCTTGCGAACCTAGCATGCACGTACATAAATACTACTTACATAAGGTATCACACAGTGGGTAGGTTGGGAAGTACGGAATTATAGGTGGGTAAGTACCTACCACGGTACTAATGTAAAGTAGTAATAGGGAGGGACCCCGCGGTGCCTCGAATCACGTCATGTCTGGGCAAAGAGAGAGACGAACGCTGGACACGTACGGAACTGGGGGCGACACCCATTCGTGTATATCCACCATCCGGTCCGGCGTGAGGAATGAGGGGCAGAAGGTGGGAAAGAGCCCCAGTATTAGAGAAGATAGCATTTTCACCAAGAGTAGAACCTGCCTCTCTGCCTGCGCTTGCGCCGGCGCCGGCGTAAGCGTTGGCGAAGAAAACCACATAATGCCTGCAGCACGAGGCATATAACTTTGAAGCATCTGCCCTCCCGCCTTTCAGCTTCTCCTGTTTAGCTCCCATTATCCCACTCTCAAACTATTCCAACTTCCCCAAAATGGCAACGTAAGTTCTCGACCCGTGTGCCCCGTCCCGGTGGCCCTGGCGACGGATGTATATGCACACAAACGCACATTATGTACACAACACACGCCCACACACACGCCCCCAACCCCAAGCGAGAAACCGCCCTGGGACTGACGCTTGAGAACCAACAGCAACATCACCTGGCACCCGTCGCTGTCGCGCCGCGAGCGCAACGAGTGCCGCGGCCAGCGCGGCATGACCATCTGGTTCACAGGGCTGTCGGCGTCAGGCAAGTCGACGGTGGCGACGGCGCTGGAGCAGCACCTGCTGCACCTCGGGCTGGCCGCGTACCGCCTCGACGGCGACAACGTGCGCTTCGGCCTCAACAAGGACCTCGGCTTCAGTGAGAAGGACCGCAACGAGAACATCCGCCGCATCGCCGAGGTCGCCAAGCTCTTTGCCGACTCGTCCACCATCGCCCTGACCTCCTTCATCTCACCCTACCAGGCCGACCGCCAGATCGCCCGCGACCTGCACGCCGCCGCCGCCCAGGGCGACGACGAGCCCATCCCCTTCATCGAGGTCTACGTCGACATACCCCTCGAGGTCGCCGAGCAGCGCGACCCCAAGGGTCTGTACAAGAAGGCCCGCGCCGGCGAGATCAAGGACTTTACCGGCATCAGCGCCCCGTACGAGGCCCCCGAGAAGCCCGAGATCGTCATCAAGACGCACGAGAACAGCGTCGAGGAGTGCGTCGCCCAGATCGTCGAGTGGTTGCAGGCCAAGGGCCTGATCAGCATAAAAAAATAGAAAACTATGTAGTACGATGCCCATAGACCCAAGCCCAACGAAGAGTTTCAGGGGAGAATACTGTGTACCGCATCCTGGGCCGCACAAGTCAATGTTTGCTTTGATACCAAGAAGCTACGGCCCCGGGGGTTATCTTGTCTGCGCCTGTGTCTGCGCCCGCCCTCATCGCTCCCTCGTCGGGAGGTCGCGTTCTATATCTCGATCTCGTAGTACACGTAGGCCGTGTATTCGTTGCCTTCCCCGGCGCCCAGGCCTGCCGCCGCCATTTCGGATGATATCGCTGCGTCGTCCTTGGTGATCCTGCCTCGCTTGTCCCTGCCAAAAGCGTTTCCACCCAGGTGCGAAAATGCCCCGTCTAACTGCGACTTGACCTTCTTGGCGAGCTTTGGCGACGTCTGGGGGGCGGTTGCCCGTTAGCAGAGAAAATAAAAGTGAAGGGAGGGAGACGTACCGCCACCAGCGCCGAGACAAACTCAAGGGGCAGGCCGTAACGCAGCACCGTCTCGACAAACACACGCAGGGTCAGGACATGAGCCCAGATCATGACGCTCTCGCTCCAGCCGGTTCGGCCCAGTCGCAGGGCCTCTCCCCACACCTTCTTCTCTTCGCGCTCGACGCGAGCGAATTCCTTTTGCTCCTCCTCCTTGCCTCCCTCAACGTACTTGTACTGACGCGGCGTGTACTTGTGCTCGCGGCACTTCTGCAGGAATTCGGGGCTGTGCTTCTTAAACGTCGTGGTCGTGAACAGGACGAACTCATCGTCCTGCGCGACTTGCACAGCAGATCGGGGCACAACCATGGGAGCGAGCCCCTCGTACTCTTTCAAGAAATCCTTCTTCAGGTTGGCCGGCACCACGATGAGGTGTGTCTCGAGGTATTCCGAGTCCTGCACCAGTATGGAGGGGTCGACGATGGGGGTGAGCGACTTGGTGGTGAGGTTGCCACTGGCACCCTCGTTAGCAGCCTGTGTCGGACTACGGGGCAGCGCGGCGGCGTAAGGGGCTCACGTTTGTTTCCTCTGCAGCGTGGCGAGGTTCGTCTTGACTTGGTTGTGCTGGTTGAGCTTCCCCTTGACGTCATTGTCGATGGTGGCAAGTTCCTGGGGAGGCGAGCATATTAGCGAGGCGGCCCAGGGAGCGCGGGAGGACGCGGGGAGAGGGCGCGAGCCACGATACCTTTTGCAGGATGTCGATCAGCTCGGCGATGGGCTTGTCGGCACGGTAGCGGACCTTGTTCCAGTTAAAGGTGCGCAGGTAGTTGTCGGTCGGCTCTGTCATGTATTTCTCAGCATCGGGCTTCGTGGTCGGGCGGTGTGGGCAACAAGAAAAAACGCACTGTCATTGACCATCTTTTGCTGGGCGATCTTGTCCTCGTCATCGTTGAGGAGCGAGCGCAGAGAGTCGCCGACCTTGGACGCGAGGCCCTCGCACGCAGCCTCCAGCTTGCCCAGGTCATCGGCCTGCTGGACCAGGGCATCGAGGGTTCCTATCTTGAAGTTGGGCACGGCGAAGGGCAGAACGGTGCCATTGTCGGCGCCGACGGTGGCCTTGAGGGAGTCGAGCGCCTCGGCCTGGTCGCCGGTATCGAATGCCTGCAGGGGGAGCGAGACGAAGCAATACTTGGTCGGTGTAGGGGACATTTTGGGCGTGGGCGCGTAGGCGTGGCGGAGTTGTTGGAGGAGGGCGGTGGTAGGAAGTAGCGGGAGTTTAGGTTCTAACTAGAGAGGTCGATGGAGATGGGTATTCGAGGCGTCGCGCCTGCCTCGCTCGGGGCGGAGCGGGATATCACTCAACACGGGCCGGGGGGTTCGCTAGGAGGCACGCAAGTAGAGACGGGGGGCGGGTCTCGAAGTTTCCTCGGCGGATGAGGGCTTGCTCTCAAATTCGAGAGGCGAGGAAGAGAGAGGACGAGGGCCTAGATGGCGGAACAGTGACTACCTAATGGGGGCAGAGTTGCTGCGCGGTTCGAGGTTGACGTAAGGTTTATTGGGTATAGGTAATATGGATGGAGGTAGGTAGGTCATCTTGGTAAGGTAGTACTTGAGCTGAGGGAGGGGAGCTGGACCTCTAGTGAGCAGCCCGGAGCCGCTACCTAGGTGTTCTCCAATGTCTCAACCTACCTAGAATATAGGCTGTTGTGGTATTGGATCTGATAGGCGGGGAAGCTTCCTTAAGCTCAGTGCAGGTGCTATCTATGGGTCTCCTCACGGATCCGGCTGAGCTGACCACATTCTGGGTTCAGATGGGATGAGAGGAGGCCCGATGTTAGGTCGTCGGCTTTTGTTTAGTCGAATCGTCCTGACTGGCATCCCATACGTCAATGGGGAGGTATGTAACCATGTATATTCTGGAGCAGCTGGGACTCTTACCTCCTACTTGGGAACTCTAGGTACGTGGATCTATCTACATTCTATAATAGAGGTACTTACTAAACCCTACGCGAGGGTATTAGGTAGGCAAATCCGTTGTTGACCACATATGTTTGTAATGGTAGTAATCAGAATCGGAAGATGGCGGGCTACTTATGCGCATGGGGGTGAGGTTACGTACAGCAGTTGATGTTGTGCGGGCCGTGATCAAACAGGGGAATCAACATGAAGCGGCGTTCGGACCGCTTAGCAAGGCCAAAAGCAACCAGAGGAGGAGGTGAGGGGCGTCGCAGCAACTGGCAACTGATCCCATCCACCCAGGCCCGCGGGAACTCGTCACCCGGAACCCGCACTAAACCAAAATTAGCCCAGCACCTCTCCGGTGACGCTCGCCCAAAGGGTCGACGTGGAAATCTAACTACCCGCACCGCAAAACTGAGGGATGGATCTCCATCATTCGGATTCGGACTCAGGCCCAGCTTCGCCCAGCCCAGCTCTGCCCTGCCCTGCCCGGCCCGGCCCAGGCACAGCAATTGCGGCGGCGACAGTGCGTGACGTGACGTGAGGAGACGAGACGAGACCAGACGAAACGGACTGGCCAACCTCGCCCTCGTCAACTCCAGTGCGAGAGGGGGGTGCCTACCTACTCCTAACCTACTGTACCAACCCACCTCGGCGACCAACTGCGTCGCTGCCTCCCTACATCTTTCGGTTGCACGCACACACGTACCGACTAACGCACGACACCTGCCCGTCAGTAATTTATTACTTGATTCCTGCGCGTGCGCGCGCGTACGAGAGAGAGAGGGAGAGGGAAAGAGAAGAAGAGGGAGAAAGAGGGGAGAAGAGGAAGGCCGTGTGTGTGGATGTGTAGCAGGCAAGTGTCTGCTGCCCATCCGTCCTCGCTCAGGCGCGCGCGGAGGCGGGACCCCTCGCCTGCTTGTATTTTTTCCCCTCCTCGCGACACCATTGTTGTCGACCTTGGCATGGCCGCCCGAGGCGACGAGCTCACCTGACTGCTGTCGCACACGCTCGAACCAGCAACTGGAGGCATTGCTGTTCCTTGCCATACGCCATACCGCCCGCTCACCGTGGCCTTCGAAAACTCAATTGCGCGTCCCACTGGCTGTTGGTCAGGATCATGATCCGATAGGCTCACCTGTCACGCACCGCCTGCCCTCTGCCAGGGGCTGTGACCATTCGCGAGCTCCCCGAACACGCTCATGAAGGCTGCGGCAGTTGGGGAATTCCTACCAGCAGCCACCCCTATGGCCATGATCACGGCCACCACATAAAATGGCGACTACCGCGAGCAATTCATCACAACTCCCACCACCAGTACTACCGCCGCCGCCGCCAGCCGACCCCCTCCGAGCCTCGGCCCCGGCCCCCGCTCTGTCGGCCACTGCCCACACGGGGACACCCAATGATGTTCCTTGCGACCTTGGGGGCTCGGCCTCGGCGCTGAGCGTTGGCGCCGTTGCCCGTCCCCCCGCTGCTCCGGTCTCTACCGCCGCGGCACCGGCCCCGCCGCCCCAGGGCACCCATCCCACGCTCATAATGGGCAGTATCTCCCCCGCCGACGGCCGCGTGCGGAATCCGATTCCCAGCAAGCTCAAGGGCAAGACGGATGGCATGAAGGGAAACTTCAATGTCATGCACATGTCACTCGCGAATAGGGGAGAGAGTCAAGCACGATACGAGGCTGCCAAGCGCAGCAGCGAGAGCACTGCTCTCCAGGCCAAGTTAGCAGAGACCCCCTATTATGTGTCCCACCACCGGAGGGCGAACTATGCCCGCCCGCGTCCGGCCAAGGCTCCGGAGGATCCGGCCCCGGCCCCGGCCCCGGCCCCGGAGCCGGAACCGGCGGCATCTCCGTTCACACCCGGCCCGGCCCATCCCCTCACAGCGCTCGAGGTCAAGTCGGAACAGGCCCGGCTCCTGACTCTTCTTCGCTCGTTACCCCATGCGGTTGTTGTGGATCACATCTGCAAGGCACTGGCCTTCTTTGGTGGCATTCCGGATGCGCCCGCTCCTGCCGACGGCAAGTTCCCCAATAGTCTTGAGGCCAACGGCACCGGCAACTTGTTTGTAGGTTGGGTGGCCGAGATCTTTCCGGACCTGAACCGGCCTCGTAGGCCAACAGGCCCCGCTTCCCCTGCGGCGGCCCCCGCTGCCCCCTCACGGCGTCCGAGGGGCCGCCCCAAAGGTAGCAAGGCAACCAAGGCGAGGCGAGACAAAGGGTTGAAGAAAGGTACCAAACTGACGCCGGGCGACACCGTGCCAACGCCAGTGATGGCGGCACACAATAACGGCCAGCCAGAGGTTCCTGAAGATAGCTGGGTGGATGTGGACGAGGACCCAGTGGACGTGGACCGAGACGCGGACGCGGTAGAAAGAAGGGTTCTTGACCTCCTGCAAACCCCCCCGCGGGGCACCGATAGTGCGGGCACCGATGGAGCGCCTGCGACGGCGTCCACTTCAGGGCTCATGTCGGTTAATCCCGAGTCGGCCGGGCCGGGATCGATGGCCAAGAAACGGGGACGGCCCAAGGGTTCCAAGAATCGCCCCAAGGCTATCGAGACGGCACAGTCAACGGGGCAGCAGACAGCAGAACAACCGGAACCGACCGCCGATGCCGGTGTCACACAATTACCTGACAGCGTCGCCGCGCCAGGCGGCCCGGCCCGGCCACCTAAGGGTAACGTCAAGCCAGCACGACCCAAGGCCCCCAAGAGCAAGGCGAAGGCTGCCAACCCCACCCCCCAGGCTCCGACGGTGCAACAGACCCCTCTCCCCCCGCCCCATACCAGCACTTCTTATATCCCTCCGCCCACTTTGCCGACACCTTCATCAGGCTCACCTGCTATCAACGCAGGACAACCGCCTGGTATCACTGCAAATTCTGGCAGAAACGGGCAGCCGGCGGGTGGCGCTACTGACCCTGCTGAGCCCGCTGGCCCTGCGGTACCGGCTGTTCTTGCTGGGCCGGCTGCTCCCACCATGGTCCCCGAAGGGCGGGCTGCGGCACCGCAAGTCAAAGCGTCGGCTATATCGGGTGCCAAGCGGAAACGCCAGAGCAACAAAGTCGCCGACATGGTGACCAACGGCGACATTAATGGTAGTTCAGCGGCTCAGCCGACGCCGGCAACCGATTTGCAGCCACCGCCTAAGGGGCCGAGCAGCCACAATCTCAGTCCGCTCGTAGTTTCGAACAGTACGGTGGCTCCCCACGCGAAGCGGCCCCGCAAATCAAATCCGGCAGCGACAAAACGCCATGGTGCTGCAGGAACAGCAGACGCCGCAACAGCAGCATCTTTGCCCATGGGCCCCGAGCCACACCAGGAGCAGGTACCACAGCAACAAAATCTGGGGGCCTTGGGTCGTCCTTCGACCGAGAACTCCGAAACGCAGCACCCCCTGGCAACGCGTAGCGAGCCTGGCCAGATATATAACAACGCTCGTCCACAGCCGCGACAGCAAGCCATGCCGCCCAGTGGCCCATCGACTTCGCTGGCCACGGACGAGGGCTTAGCGGCGCAGTACGAGCGGTTTACGGCCTCGATGCAGAATCGGCAGCAGAGCGCCCAGGGCAGTATGAATAACCGGCAGCAGACGCAACCTTGGCAACAGCAGCCAGCAGCACACTCCAATCCGTCACCGACGCCGGTCCAAGTCTCGAGACCGCCGCAGATGGCGCCCACGCTCTCACAGCAATCCACACGAACGTCGGCCAATAACCCCAACTACTACGCCCAAAACCAGACGCCTTCCTACACGGTTCACCAAGGGTCATACCAGACCAATCCGCGCCAGCAACATGGCCTGACAACCAATTCGCCGGGCACTACACTGGTGACTCACGTCACCCATTCGCCCCAGTTCGGGGCCCAGAACAACAACTCGCCGCTCATGGGGGCGGAAAACACGTTTCGAGCGTCACCGTCCATGAGCGTGCATGCGGGCACGTCGTTTGCACCCCGCCGCACACCGTCGGCATCACCCATGGACAATCCGTACCGGACGGCGGCCACGGCGCCCCATGGGGTTTCGGCGCAATCGCCACATTTTGGGCCGTCGGCCCAGACGCCGACCAGCTCCCACACGGGAGTCGGCTCGTTTCAGTCCTTCTCGGACTCGGGCTACCTGGACATGCAGGCCCTCGGCCCGGCGGCCGGCCACGGCGGCTTGGGCCTCGGCAACACGGCGGCGACGTACGCGCTAGGTAGCGGAAATGTCCAGCGCGCCAGTAGTGCTTCCACGGCGGCATCGTACCCGGGCAGCGTCATGTCCAATGGGGGGTACGATGCGACCGCGTTGGGCAAGAACACTATAAATACGACGTACCGGACCCAGAACCGGTGGTCTTAACGATTTCACGACACCCAGTTTATTCTTACGCCTTTCGCAGCTCCGAAGGGGGAGGGGTGCGTAGTTTTTGGGCGTTGGCGCTCCCCCATTCGCCTGCTTGCTTCTATACGATGTCCGCGACGGGCGTTTTCTCTCAGCGGTGTGGTTCTCTGTGCTTATTTCTATGTAATTTCGTGCGCACGCCCCCATGTCGGCCGAGGAGGAGCGGGGTGGGCGCGCCCTTGACGACGGATGAATGAACTGAGATGTACGCAGGCTACCTTTGGTTCCTACTCTGCGCTGCTGGGGATTTTGGCTTGCTTCCTGCATGGCGACGGCACGTGATTAATTTACCCATCCAGGCTTGTCGCACTTAGCGTTTCGTCCAGGGTCTGTGTACTGGAGAGGAGAAGACAGGCTGCGCCGACGAGCAGGCGGGCCGGTGTGCATATGTGACGTATATAAATATTTCATAGTTGCAGGACGTGCTTTTCGGTCCAATCCGTCCCGCCCTTGACCGAGCCTTTTCCGGACGTATTTTCTCGCCCTGGCCCGAGGCGGACCGAGGCTGTCGAAAGGGAGGCGCCAAAAAGAGAGGCGACGACGTCTGGGTCTTTCTTGATTCGTCACTCCGCTCGCCCAGTGGGCAAAGCCCCCGACACCCCTGACCTAGCCTGGCATCGAAGTTTCTTTGGGGGAAGAGGGGGAAAGGCGAAGACCGGTCGGGCGCTTTGTCGGCCACTTCGCCGACTTGGGACAGGCTTGGACCACGTACCAATGAATGTTTGCAGTTATGGAGTCGGGCGGGCCCCAGTCTCTCCACAATCGACTCCAGACCATTCGGCCCGCGGGCGCGCGGGGGGTTGTGCGCGGCGGCGACGGCGGCGCCATTCGTCTGGAAGAACTTCCCTTTCCCTCTCTCTCCACAGGGTCGCCCCTCTTCCCCCCTTCCCCAGACCTTGGACCAGGAAACCCTGACGCGCTTCTGCGGCGGTGGCCTTTTCCCACGGCGACACCTTTTCTTCTCCACGGCGAAGCCCCGTGAAAAGCAAGGCGCCGCGCACGCCCGTCTGGGGTGCCGACAAGCGACGGTGCCCATTTGCGGTACACGCATACGGAGAACGGGAGGGGAAAGAGGCCATGTCTCTTTCCTCAGGAACCGTAATCGCCCGCCGTTTTGCTAGTCGGCTCCAGCTGTGGCTTGGGAGGGCGCACGCGCCGGTGGAGGGGAAAAGTCGTAAGCGTGCCGAGTACGTACGTAGTTGCTAAGCGACGGTTGTGGACCCCGTTATGGAAGGAACGAAGATGGAAGCAGGGAAAAAACCGTATCCCAGCCGTTCTCCGACGGTCGGCCGTGGTAGCCGGCAAAGCTGTCCGCCCCTCGCCGCCCCTCCCCATCGTGGTGCGCCAGCCAAAAACCCACCCGTAATCCACCGACCACGTTGTGTCCGTAAGAGGCGTCGGGGCGTGACGGTCCATCCGCCCAAACGTTGGACACGTTCGAGACGGCGCATTTCTAACACGTAAGTTGGGGCTTACCCATGTGTTAGTCAGCAGCTTGGGTTGCTGCTAGCCGCCCACTGTCACGTTAACGGCTCTTTGGCCGCAACCCGCGAAGTTGATGGTTCGTGAATAGGGAAAACGATTACCAAAATAAATAAAAATGCGCCATGGGTCACGATGACGACGACACCGTCCCTGGTTTCCACTGCCTTGGTTCGCTAACCGGCTAGCGTTTGACGAACCTGCTGGGCAGCTTTTGCGGGACTCGGGGGAAGCCGTACGCGACTGAGGTTGTTTGTTCGGCCGTGACCGGCCCGCCCGATGCGACCATCTTCGGACTTGTGGGTCACGCCAACGGGTGTTCACGAATGTTGCTGGCGTTGCTGGTGTTCCGATTTATTTTGCGTCTTCGAGCGAGTAGGGACGGGGCCCGTTGGATTCAATATCTATCCGCAGCGCTCCACCACCTCTCTCGAAGCCATCGTCCTATGCACATGCCGCTCCTCGTCATCTCCACCCCCCGGGTATGCGTACAATGTTGAACAAGAAAACCAAGGCGGTCCATGTTTTGGAAACCAAGCCTTGTGACCAATCACCAGACAATTTAAGGAAAAGAAATGACCTGTAGTCGACGCCTGCCGTCATATATGAGGCTGCCCCAGGTTTTGCTAACCGAAAACCTCGCCGGTAGACCGGAACGCCGCGCAAAATGCTGTAGTTGAGTTTCATGGGTATAAGGAAATGTGTCCGTGGGTATGTGTGATGTGTAATGAGCCTGACGGGCCGATGCCGCCACAGGCGGGGGTATAATGGGGCCGTCATCTAGAGCCCTGCTTTCCGTCTCCTACTCGATGGGATCTTCGTCGATGGCTTCGAGGGGCGGACGGACCGATTCAGGGGCAACCATGCCGTACCACCACTCGTCTTCCAGCGCCGCTTCACCCTCCTGAATAAGATCCAGCATAACTTGGGCGTTTCGCTTGATGTCCTGGGGCCGCTCGACAATCCGTCGGTCCAGAACGAGAGCCTCGGCCGTGAACGACCAGATGTGCTGCAGCACGGGCAAGTCCGCCAACACGAGTCGCGCCTGCTCGCGGGAAAGCGGTGTCATGGGCATCCCAGCAGACATGCTGGAGCTGAAGACCATGCTCTCCCAACCGGTTCCTGCCGTTCCTCCCATGATGACGTCGCCCTGGCAGTGCGTCGTCGTGTTGGACCCCCGTCGACTGCGGCTGTTGGTCAGCGGTGGTAGCGAGTCGTGTGCCGAGCCGGACCAGTCTTTGACATTCAAGGTCGATTTCTTCCTGCTGAGACCACCCAGGAGGCTGCGGCGCAGCTTCGCAGCAGGCTCCGCAGGCTCCCTGTTGACCGAGTTGTACCAGACATCCACGGCCCCTCGGCGCGAGTTGTACCCCTTAATCTCCCAGAACCGTTCGACTTGGCGCAGACCTCCTACGCACAAGGCCGCGGCGTAGATCTCATCCGAAGGTTTCTCCTTCATGTAGCCCCTAAGTGAGCGCTCCACACGGCCGACATAGGAGGGGGGCCGCAATCTGCGGCAGAAGGAAGACACCACCAAGGGGAAGACCTGGTGGACTTGCAGCAAGGTTTTGTCGTCGTACATGTTCATGATCTGGGCCTCGATCGGGTTCACGGTGTATGGCTCTCGCAGCAAGCCATGCCCATGTTCCTCGATAAACTGAACATGCAGTTTTCGGTATGTTTCAAAAAAATGGAACATCGTAAACAAAATGGGTATCAGGCGTCGTCGCATCCGTTCTCGCTGGACTTCGAATTCGCGGCGCTTTTCTTCCGTATTTCTTAGAAATATCTCCTTCGTGATCCACTCGCAAATCAAGAAGGCGAGTTTCGCTGCAACGTGCAGCCGGTGCCATATCCCACACACATAATGCAGGTTCATGGCAGCTGTCGTCGGTACAGGGTATAGTCGTTTGGCATATGCCGGGATGTTGTGTTTGAGATGGTAGCGGGCGATGGGCAGCTCAAGCAGCGTGATCACGGTATGCCACGACCGGGACACCAATCGCATGCCGAGTATGTCGGCTAGAGGCAGAGAGGCGACAATCTGAATCTTGAGCTCGTTGGGCAATGCCAAGAAGAGCTGGTCAAACGCCACACTGGTGGTCAAGGTCAGCAAGCTAAGCACAAATGTACGCCCCTGGCCGTTGGCGGACAAACCTTCTCTTCTTGGGCGCTTCGCTGGAAACCCTACGAATGTCGTGTTCGGCGGATGTGCGCGTGGGCAATATGGAGCGAAGGAAGTTGGCGCGTTTCTTCTCTTGCCCCCTCAACACATCAGCATGTGCCTGATCTGCCGATTTGGGCGTCACTATCGGCAGGATAAAGGTTGACGACGAGCCGATGGCGGGCCCGTCATGGTGAACATGACTGGCTTGGGTCTGGTGGTGGTGATCCTTGGTCTCGGAAATCTGTTTTAGTTTATCGAAATAACGCTGCGAAGCAAACTCTGCAACGTGAGTAGGTTCCATGGCGGTGGTAGGCGGTGCCGTAGCAGCGGGCGTCCACAAACGAACAGGCCGTAGGGTTCGTTAGGGCACCCGGTATGGGTAGGAAATTCGGCGTGCCGATCGTCTCCTCGGCTACTAGGTAGGAGAGAACAGAGTAGTGGACTGATTGTAGGCGACGGTTGTCGGTCGCGTATTACGCATATTGAGACATAAGGATCGGTCCGGATACGGGAAAGCGAAAGAACGGTGAATCGATAACGAACGTGGAATCGCGGGTCCTCGCTGCACGTTCTGCCCTATGGCCACAATGGTGAAGTGCTGATGTGGTTGCTCGCCGTTGACTGTTTGAGTCTGGTCCCGACACTCAGGCAGGAGTGCACCACAGGCGACGGCGTCTCCAGATAAGCGCTAGGCGTTCTCACCAAGCAGCCGGGGCCAACGGCCGGTTTGGGGCACGATGCAACCGGTCAATTCGATGCGTCGTCGTCGTCGTCGTCGTCGTCGTCGTCGTCGTCGTCGTCACTGTCGACTTTCGGAGACGGGACGTTGGTCGTCGGTCGTTGGGCGTCGGGGGTTATCGGGGAGGATGCGAGGGCGGCTATGTACGAAGACGAAGAGAAGCGGAGGCGATGGGTTGGGAGCCAAGTTCCCGGGTGCGTGGCACAGCAAGACCTAGGTAGGTAGGTCTTGGGTATGTAGGCAGGCCAGGTGGAAAAGGCTTGGGGGGAAAGGGACGGGAGCTTTAATTGGGATGCGCCCGCCACGCGGGATGGGTGGTAATTGATAGCGATACTGGGGGGAGGATCACTGCCCGACTTGATTGGAAGGGCCGAAAAGCACGAGCCGGGATGGGAACACGCAGAGAGAGAGAGGAAAGCTGGGAAGGGTCGAAGACAGGCGGCAGTAGCCACAAAAGTACCGGGGCAGTCTTGGGGTTTGTCCCGCACTCCCTGGGACCGTGTGGTGTGCGTGTGTGCGTGGTATGTTCCCGGCCTAGACCAGGACGACTGACTGGAGGCCGACTGGATGGATGCAACAGAATGAAATGGGAAAAACAGGCCGAGAATGGGGAAGGGGGAGGGGGAACGGAGAGCACGGGATTGGGTTGGCAACTGGGTCGGGATGTTCTGGGATCCCACGACGGGGGATGGTGGACTTTTTGGCCGACGGTTTTCCCAGCGGCGCCATCAGGCCTGTCGGGTAGTGGAGCTTGCGTGGGAGGCGTCGGAAAGCCTGCCCGCTGCCGCTCGTTTTTTTTTCTCCTTCCTCGCCAGGCCCGTCTTCTTTAACGATGGACGATGGCTTTCCCGCCGGGGGCGGATTGCCATCGTTCCAGAGGAGGAAGGTACATGCATCATCCTACGACGCTTTTACGCAGTAGCGCGCCGACCGGTTTTTGGCTGGGTGCCAATGAAAGTAAGTGGTACTGACACACCTACACAACACACACACCTACACACACCCACCCACACCCACCCACACCCACATCATAGTACATACTCGGGCACATGCAGGTAGCGATGAGGGAGACACCTACTCACCTATACCGACTTCGCCATCGTCGGCGTCGGCCTTCTCACGGCTATCGCTTCATCCGCTCTCCGTCATCTTCCTCATTCTCCTCCGTCCACCACCACCACCACCACCACCCGCATCCATTATCAGGGAGTCAGGTAAGAAAGCTGGAGGTAAGCACTGGGCCAGCAGTCCCGACCATATGCCACGGATGTATCTTCATCCGTAACACGTACCCAACAGTGGACGCGCATGCCCGTCCGTGGATCCACGACCTCCGTCTCGTCCGCTTTCGCGAACATCGCACAGTAAAAAAGGTTCACAGCCAGGGCTTCTGCTATGCGTCTACAGTTTCACATGGCATGGCATCCATGAGCTTGCACCACGCCCGCCATCCTTCCACTCGTCCTCACGGTGTGGCCGACGCTGGCATGGGCTTCCTAAATGTGCAGCCCGTCGCCGCCGCCGCTGCGGCTGCTGTTGCTGCTGCCCACGACGGAGACGACGACGATGACGGCAGCCGGCCTGTCCAGTCGAGTCCAGTGCTGCTACGTCCAGCACGCACCGGGGGGATGCCACCCATGGTCCGCCCGCCTACATTAGAAACCCACCGGGGAAACCCTCGGGTGTAAAAGCATGGCTTCTACGGCAGGTTGTAGGTAATAGGTCTCGTCGGGCTCCACGGAACACCGCGTTACGGCGGTTTGGCCGGCCTAATAGTGGAGTGGGCAGCGTACCCGGGCGATCAGTCTGCCTCGCCTCGACTCTCGCATTCGCAGGCGCACCAACGAACACCCGCCTCCGTTCCGCTCTCCTCGACTCTTGGTGCGCTGCTGCGCCGCTCGCTCGGTCTTTGCAGGCCTCGACCCGAGCACGGCTACAGGCCCTGCTTCAAGCAGCGAACCTTGCATTCAACTAGTTACGTAGCCAGGAGCGAGGTGAGTTGGCCGGCTGCCTTCTGTCACGTATCCGTCTGCCGCATCCTCGCACACGCACGCTCATAGCAGCGGTGGTCTCGTGGATCGCCGGATGGATTCTATGCCACCGTCTCAACACGTCGCATATGCTGGTCCCTTCGTCCCTACCTGCACACATCGGCACGTCGACCGCCTCGACGTGGTGCCATTTTCTCCAGACAAGAAAGTAGTAGGTACCATCTAGCGGGTGCTTCCGTGACCGCACGACAATCGGGCCGTATTAACACCCCTACGGCCGGGCACTTCCTTCGCGGGATTCGACCTGTTACAACCAGCCTTCCCGTCTTGACCTCCTAAGGGGCGAGAGCCGGTTGGGCGAGTATGGCTTACGAGTCTCATATGCAGGTGCGCGTGTGTACGGAATAACACGCTCTTACGGTGTGACTGACTGATTGTCAATATGGTCACATCAGAAAGCGGGCAGTCACGCAAGTTGGCCGGTAGGCGATAATATGAGAGAGGGAGGGAGGGAGGGAGAGGGAGAGGAGAGGGAAGAGAGAGAGAACATGCCACCCGCCCAAACTCCAATGGCCCGACTACACATCCGTGCCGTGGCCCTCATCAGCCATATCGCGCGCGGCGCAGCTTCCTCAGCTCTGTACTTCTTCACCTTCTGGCCTTGCCTACCTGGATGCCCGGTCGCTTTGCGGTAAAAATGGTTCCAGGTCCGGCTGTCGAATTTAGCCGGCAGCATGACTCGGCTGAGTTGAACGTGGCGTGCAGGCCGGATATGTGGAGGGTTGGGTGGACTGCAGTCACACGTTTGCGAGGAGGGGCAGGCATCAATAGATAGGCGAGCCCGGTGAGTCGCCAGGTAAGTACCTGGGCAAGTGCCTAGGTGCTACCTCACCTGCAGGGTAGAGTGAAGATACTCGTACAGCTATGGTGTCTTATCTCCCTACCGGGCTTTCACTTGCCTCCTTACAAACGGCTTCTATAAATTGGACCATGATGAGCGTAGGCTTCGTGGCCTCGTGGCGTCGCCTCGGGCGGCCCTGTGCCTGTCTTTCCTCAGGACGGCGTCGGGCTGGCTGGCTGATCGACGCCCATATCTCATCCCGGCCGGTAGGATCCCCACGTACTTGGTACCCCGTACGTGGACAAATGGACAAATGAACGGTTGATGGAGTCAGCCGCCGCCGGAGAATCGCCGATTAGGTTTGGAATTAGGCCGAGTCGAGCGAGGGCTCGTAGACTTGTCGAATTTTCTTCGGACGTACTAAGCGGCCAAGGCCGTCCATTTGGCCGATATCAGTGACCTCCTGGACCCCATCGTGGCCGAGGCGTGGGCCGGCCTATCTGGACGGGGGCAGACGACCTCACCGGACTTCGAGGAGCGTCTTCGGCGCGCCCAAAGCTCGCCTGTGCGCCGACCGCGGCCCAGCCAAGTCAAATCAGTCCTCCAGCGGCGCCGGGATAGATGCGAAGCGACGCGCCGACGACGACCAGCAAGATAGACGAGACCAACCCGTCAGAGAGGGCTGTCGATCCCAAGGCAACGTGCCATTTGGGGGCGGGGGGATGAATGCCAACACAATCTGCATGGCACCTCGGCTCTTCTCGTTGCTTTTGGGTACTCCGTCTCGGTACTACATCCCAACAGACTCACACGCACAAGCACCCACATACACACGCACGCGCACACGCGCACAAGCACATACGCACGCGCACACACACGCGCGCGCGCACATACGACACACATACAACAATAGAGCAGATACCCTTGCTGCCAGAAATGTTGCAGAACAAACGACTCACCGCACTAACAACTGCTCCTACGGATGAGTCGTTTATTTGGCAGCCCACCTTGCCAGCTAACAACCACACCGCATGGTGCAGTGATGGCATCAGAGAGGTGGCCAACGAAAGGCCTGACGCATGGCAGCCCACCTCGTGCTGGGCCGTCAAAAAGCTCTGACAGATCATGTGCTCGAATCCCGCAATAAGTCCGTCGGGACGATTACGGGGCTCGCGAGAGATCCCCCGGTATATTCGTCGTTGTACACAGCGCAGAGGTGGTCGCATTAGTTGTACAGGGTGCGCGAAGAGGAGCCCGGCCCCACGTTGATCGTCTGTACGTGTATGGCCGGCATAAGGGCGACGACTAGGTTTCGGCACTGTTGAGCTTGGTTCCGCAGCGCATGGGGAGGGGCGGAAGGGCGGGTTGCCGGGGGCCTGTCAGGCTGTGACCACGGATGTCCGTGACCAAGAAAAGTCACCGCGCGGTTACACGCGACCACGGCAACCTACTCAGAAACCAGAGGCACCCAGGGCGTGGTTCCCTCACGGGAGGGCTCCTACCGAGTGTGACGGGGCTGCCGGGCGTGTGAGGACGACCCGAAGAAACGACTTACCAACCGAAAGGAGGCTTTCAATGTTCAAAACGCCGCAATGCAAGCAAGCGTCTACACATGCTTTCTCACATATGTTCACACATATATTTATATATCTATATATAATATACACATCTCGCCACAGGGCTGGCGTACGATTTGCCTATCAAGCCGGGGCAAGGCAGCAGCAGCAGCCCCGACTTGCCAAGCAAGGGCATCCATTGTCCATCCCGTCACCGTCCCCCGACGACTTCTCCCCATCCGGCAATGACGAGCGAGGGGGGGTCTGGGCTGGGCCCAGAACCCCCAACGCCATGTCTTGGCCGCTAGAACAGTGCCAAACTGCCAGACAGCCCCCGAGGTGCATGGGAAACTCCCCGCATTGGCACTGGGACTCCCTCCATTCGACCACTCGCTCACGGTCCCACCAATGTCTAACCGGCCCTATTTCGGCCAATTCTAGAAGTTTTTGTCTAGAAGTCCGCCTGCCCTCATTGGCCCTCTTACAGCTCATCTCGGCCTCTCCTTATCGGCCAAGCCCAAGAGGCAAACCGGGCCTCTTCACTCGAGGATCGGCGGCCATAGCCCGTCCGTCCACTTCCCGCGAGTGCCCATGCTAAGTACAAAGCCCCTCGTGTATGGATGGGAGCCTGCACTATCACGAGAGAGTGGCCTGGCCTTCGAGACAGAGTATGCGAACGTGGAACCTATCCTGCCCGGTCCAGCTCTGGGCACCTTGTTCGCGTTACCCTACCAGCATGCGGTGGCCATTTTTGGGGGGTTGGCTTGGGAGGGGGGCATCCCAGGGGGCCGCCTGTCGCCTTGCCGAAGAGTTCCGGGGCGGTGGAGGGAAGCGGGATCGATCGGGCACTTATTCGGCCTGTGATGGCGTCACGGCCATCATCTCGACGCCCAGGTCAGCCGCCGATGCAGCGCCATCGCATGCGGCTCTTTCGTGTCCAACGCCTGTCCCCTTGGGCTTTGCTTCACCACCGCCCTCGCGGGCCATGGCCGTGGTGGCGTCTGGCCCGGCGGGCCTGGGAAGCCTGGCTCGGTCGGCGTTGGTCGGCTTACCTCGGTCCGCCTCACTGGCCAGCCCGTCGTCCCAGAACCTACGGTAGTGGGCGTGTGGATGTGGGGGTTTTTGGGTTCCCCCTTGTGCCCCTGGTCTGGGGAAACCCGGGGGGCCCATGAATCATGTCCGTTGGGTCTGGGCGGGCGTGGCTTGTCATGCACACGAACGAGGGGTTTCGTCAGAATGAACTGCCCATTTCAGCAGCCGAGGCTGGCTCTAGAGCGCAACCCTTTCTTGTCGCCCACCGCCGTCGCTGCGTGAAAGGACTGCTTACCTCTTGCCACGGACGCCGGGGCATACATATAATGAAAGACTGCCCATCACGGTCGGTCTTGGCCTCTCTCCAGATCCGGACATGGTCGAGCTCGGCCCACTTGCCTTGTCGGGCGTGTCCGGGGTCCTGCCAGGGCCCCCGTCTTTTCCGACTCGAAGTTGAGATGATGATGAGTCCGGCAGAGACGTCAGTGTGCATCGTGCTCCGAAGGCACTCGGCGGTGGTCAAAACGGACAAAGATGCCTGGTGATAATAGTATTGTCTCCACTGTCTCCCCAGATCTGGAGACTCGGCTCGGCCAAGGTGCGCCCGCTTGTCTTTCGATCAAACCAGCTGGGCTTACCACGTTCGTATCGGCGCAAGCGCCAGGGATAACCGTGTCGGCGTACCGTACCGTGCCTACCTACTACCTCCTCTATAATACGGTGTGGATAATTGACACTCCAACTCCTACCCAGTACGAGATCATTAGTAACCACCACCACCCCAGACGAAACACAAACACTTTCCCTCGACGGGCCGCAGCGTCCCGGACGGGCTCTTCTTTTCTCACCAGGGATGCCCCATGGACGGCCGATGCAATGCGCGTCAAGTGCACCCAGGGGTCTTCCACCGCGCCGACGTGCGGAGCACACGCTTTTCGGCTATGCGTAGGTGCCAACATGGGATGAGCGCCCGGATCACGCCCACAGCACCCACGCCCTCACGACTCGTCAGGGACCCGGTATGAAAGCAACTCTGCAAGGCTGGCACCGGATGGCTGTTCTTCTATCGGCTTCCCGCCAGTGTGCACGCCCTCGTACTTTGTGCTCTTCCAAACAGGCAGGTCATAAGGTGTCGGCATCGCTATGGCGCCTCGCGCAACGGCCGGGCGACGTACCGGCCTATGCTCCAGTACATTTTTATCTACGTTTTGCCGGCTCGCTGAGGATACGCCTCGTCGAGGACAGTCATTGGGAGCTGTTTGAATGGGCTCGTCCGTTAGCAAGTGCGTAACAGGCGGCAAAACAGCCCAGTCGTTGTCGGCGTCGGACCTGCCGGGCTGTTCGATATCCCATAAGCACCCATCGCGAGCGTCCGTGGTGCTACTAACTCTATGTAGTACTTTTTAAGTGAACAAGTAGGTAGGTACTTGAGGTATTTAGTAGGTAGTAGACGGCGAGTAAGCAATAGCCATATTCGAGACACAGCCACTGCCCCCCTAACTTGCCCACGTTCCGATGTATCTCCACCTCCGGCCGCGTTGCGGAGAAACTGTCCATCACCGCCGGCGGGGGCCGCGACTCTGTTGGAAATTCCCGCGCGCCTTCTCTTGGACTCCGGGCCGCGATTCCCGCCCTTCGCTGCTCTCCCTAGCGTGACCGACGCCACGCAGGGTAACGAACGACGCAGTGGTGTGCGCAGAGGGGGACGCGAACGTGATTATATATGGTGGCCCGGGTCCATAGCGAAGGTATGGATGCGAGGGGTATTGATGATGTGGATGGGGAGACGTACGCACTGTAACTCGTTGGAGGTGCTCATCCGCGCCGTCGGGCGTGGCGCTGGGGGGATGATGCTATAAATAGACGACCGTGGTAAGGGCTTTCCTCGTCAACGGGTTCGCTGATTGGGGCTGTCTGACATGGCCGATACCTGGAGGCTACAAGGAGGCGTCGGCCATGTCGCGCCGGGAAGCAATATGCGCCCATGTCTCTGTCGCGTACCGCACAACGACAGGCTGCCAAGACGTCGAGCATCCCTTCAGAGAAAAAGTCGGACCGTGACAATCACCGTCTCTTCACCCCCGTGTCGGGCCACTTTCGCGGGCTTGCTTGGCCTCCTGCTTGTCCCGTTCGCGCGCGGCGGCGGCAGTCCCAGTACCATGTAGGCATGGACGCCTGACTACGCAGCAGGTAGAGAGAAAGGCGGCCGAACCGCGCCGCAGTATTCAAACGTAGGTATGTAGTTGGAAAGGGTAGTCCCGCTGTCTTGGTGCCGGGCCGTTGGAGACTGGGCTCGATCCATGTCATCCATGCTTGCCATCCTCCATCCACTGCGCTGGGCGCTCCTCCCCTCCCCTGCTCCATCCTCGTGTGCGCCCTCCTTGCTTCGTTCCTCTCGCACCGGACGCGTCTCGACCTTCCGCTACCCCCAACCGTTGGTGCCTAGTCGGTGGCTTCCTAACCTCGCTACCCTTGCAGAAGCCGCTTTATTCTCATCGCCGCGCCTCGCCTTCTTTGGACATCGCGCGTTTGTTTGTGGCCCCCATCCCTCTTCGGCAGGCCACGCGGATAGGTGGAGGGTTGCATTTGGAGGATGCGGCTGAGCTGGCCCTTACCCTTCTTCACCCCTCTCCGACGTACGAAGTGATCTCCGAACCGCAACCGTTGAATCCTATTACAAGAGGCGAGCTCGCCTAGCCTGTCTTGCCCAGAATACACATCATGGCAGCGCCTGCGATCTACACAGCCGAACCCGGCACTGCGGCGCACGATGCCGGCCCTGTGGACTCGCCCGCGACTCCGTCCTCCCCCGACGCTCTTGCGCGTTACGAGTTCGAGTCGGGCAAGGGCAAAGAGGGCACCAAGATCCTCATGGTCGAGTGGAGCACAGCCTCGGAACCCCTCGCCGGCGCCATGGGGCTGGCGCCGTCACCCGACGACCAAGGGCGGTGGGAGGTATCGTGGCCCGGCAAGGCGACCGAGGTCTTCGCCCAGAGTGAGAGGGACGGAGTCGCCACGCAGCGTGTCTATTTTCTGCTACCCACCGAGGCGCCTATACCCACCCTCGTTACCATTGCGCAACTGCCCGCCGGCCGCACCCTCCACGCGAAACCGCTGCCCGCCATCTACGCGCCGCGCCTTGGCGTCGACACCACCCTAGATGCCGGCAAGAGGGGCGTTCTACACACAATATGGTGCGTGGCATGAGCCCAACAACCCCGCCGTCCCCATGGCTGCGGCGCCGCTTTCACGGGTCCACGTCCTGGCTACGGCACGCCGTCAAAGGGCTCCCCGCTGACCCTGCACTTATAGGGCGAAGAAACGCTTTGCTCAACTTGAGGAGGAGATTCTCCGCGAGATGACTAACAACTGTGAGGGCGTGGCTCTGGTCATGGCTGTGGAGGAACGAGCGTGGATCGCCGACCATTTTGGACTCGCCAATATAATGGGCGGGTCTCCTGCGGCCGCCACCGCCGCCGCCGCTACTGCCGGCGACGCCCCGCCCACTCCGCAAAGCCCGCGGTCACCGGTAGGAGGCCGATTGGGAGAGAAGTTGAGGGGACTGAAGTTGGCTACGAGCCCGTCAGATCTCGCACAATCTAATGGTGAGTCTTGGCCCAATCTGGCGACAATGCTTAAACGTTTGGCAAGGACAACGCACTAATAGTCTGTAGGCCGCCACCAGCCGTCGCAGCAACAGCATCATCTGTACTCGCTGTCACCTGACGTGTCAGACATTGCAGTCCCGTCAAAATCCGCCTTTGCGGCGGGTGTCGCCAATAGCCGTCCCAGTGGTCCGGCTATGGGATCTCTTGATGCCATCGTCGACGGCCCCAAGCCCAGCCTCGGCGCCCTGGAGCACAATGAAACCGAGGAGGACCTGTTTGCGATGCCCCTGAGCCCCCGGAGTCCTGAAATGCCCAAAAGCCCCTTCAGCCTCTTGTAATCGACGATTCCGAGCCACGACTTAGCACGCAGAGTCAGCCGACAATGTGGAGAGCACTCATGGCGCTTGGTCGCCGTCCTTAGTCGATCTTGTTGGCGATGGGTCAATCGTCTGATGCCAACACATACCAACGGTCCGATCTCTGTGGCTTCGCCCCTGAGACCCCCCATTGGCCTGACCGTTCTGCCGGTTCTGCGATGTCTCCTGGCTCGGGTGATTAATTAGATGAAGACTTTGCAGGTCTCCGTGGTTTACAGTCAGGATTCTGAGCTTCTGGGCCAGCACTTCTGAGGGTTTGGTGGCGACATCATTAAGCTGGCAGCATAGCGACGGAAATAGGTGGATTGTTGAGCTTGAAGTGCATACCGCTCGTTAGAGTTTTTTTTTAGTTTTTTTTTTTTCCCGGAGGCTGGCAGTCATTTTTATTTTATTAGTCAATACCCACACCAGTAGCAAATATTATAGAGACAACTAGTCCATCAAATCACGCTCTTCATCACGAGTAGTGCTAGCTATCATACCAAACCGAAGAGCCCCGCGAGGCATGGCGTGGGGCTGAGTGACTCCAGAACAGCAGTCACCATGCGGTCTGCCGAGCTGTCACTTCGCAAAGCACAGCCCAAGCGAACAGGGGGCCATGATGCGCCCTACCATCACCTTGACGCGGGGAACCAAAGACTTTGAACGCAGCCTATGCTTTGCGACAAGGCAAGGGATGACGATGACTGTCGCTTGTAACGCATCTGTCAACATGGTGACCATGCTCAAATGAGCCGGGCAGGGCCATGTGCCCGTCATCTCAGTAGCCTGTCCCACAGAGCCTCTAAAATCTCGTAGATACGCATGTCGCATAGCATGGGATGCTAAGTGAGACTTGTACATTGGATCACCGGTACTTCCTGGGTTGCTGTTCCTGGCATGTCGCCTCAGGTATCCCGGAATTGGTGAGGTCGTCGGGGTCTCGAGAGCTTTCTACTTGCGAATCCGCCGCTAGCCGTCGAGTGCCGTCGTACGGCCGAGGTGCGGCGGATGCGAATCCGGGGGGTTAGTTCAGCGCCAGCCGCCGACGCGGCGCTCGTTCCAGCGCTCCTTGCGCTCGTGGCGGAGGTAGTAGAGCTTCTTGGCGTCGCGATAGCGGCGCAGCCAGTCGGACGTCTCCCACTCGGTGGCGGCGGCGCCGTCGGGGGAGCCCTCGAGGAAGCTCTCCTCGAGGGCGGCGCAGACGTGCTCCTGCTCGGCGAGGCCCTGCGTCAGGCGGGCATAGAGGGCGGCCGGGGCGAAGGGGGCGAGGGCGGCATCCATGGCGGCCTGTTTCTGGCGCCACTGGCGCTCGAGCGCGTGCGTCGCGAGCAGCTGCGCCTGCGCGCCCGCGCGCTGGTGCGCCAGCCGCGCCTCGAGCTCGTGCAGCCGCTCCGCGAGCGCCAGGTTCTCGGCCAGCGCCGTCTGCAGCGCTGCGTGCGACACCGCGAGCGACGGGTGCGCCGTGCTTGGCGCGTGCGTCAGCGCGTGCAGGAGCTTCGGGTCCGAAAGGATGTTGGCGAGGTCCTGCTTGCTGTCGGCCCGGGTAAGCTAGACTCGGGCGGCGGGGGGAGGAGGAAAGGGGTAAGGGGAGCCCTCTCGGGGGGGCCCAGACGCCCCCGGCGCGCGGGCGCGTGCTTACGATTTGTCCTCGACGAACGGGGGCAGCCACTGCTCGCCCGGGTCCGGCTGCTCCTCGTAGGGCGCCGCCGGGATCAGCCCCGCCGGGTCGGCGGCCGAGGCCTGGCCCTCGAAGGCCTCGGGGCCGTAGTCGGGGACGGGCGGCGGGCGCGGAGACTGCGCGGCGGCGGGCGTGCCCAGCCGGCTGGCTTCGTGGCTGCTAGGTTTGGGCGGCGGCGGCGGCGGCGCCCCCGGCACCGGCGGTGTGGGACTGTACATTGGGTGGGACGGCGGCAGACGACGGGAGCAAGCCGACGATGGTTGAGGAGGGGGGGTCGGGAGTGTGCCGGTGGACGGAGGGCGACAGAGAGAGCGAGTACGGGAAGGACAGGTCGAAAGGGAACTTGGAACGTAACCGAATGGAGCTCCCCCCGAAGCGGTGGAGGACCGTGGTGGGATGGGCTCTTATCTAATCAGACAATGGGGAGGATTGACTTACAGCCCACCTCTACTGGGGCTCCTAGGCTCCTAGCCCACGACGCCACCCGTTAATGCATCTAGCTTTTTAAATAATTGGGAGCCTTTGCTTCCGCGGCGTTCCTGATATCGCAACTATTGGCCGAATGTTATAATGAATGAGCCGGAAGCGCGCCCAGAAGGACCGGTAGTCAGAGACCTGATTGCAGAGACATTGGCAGCTGAGGGACAGGTAGAGGGAAAGGAAAACTGGTAGTCAAGGGATTCTCAGGTGACCCGGGATAGTCGGTCTGGGTAGTGGTAAACTACATAGCAGTATAGCCTTCTAAACCCAGCACTGCTTCTTCTGAACTACGTACTGCTTAAGTCGGGGTGTAGGGGTTTTTCTCTATCCCACTGACCATCAGCGGCTAGTCTTTGGTAGGAGGCATACACACTAGGCCCCTTGGCACATTATCCTTTGTGCTCCGGCGAAGGACAGGAATCGAAAATGGCATACCGGGCACTTCATCTGCTGGCCTCTTTAGGACAGATCCAACCTGTTGGGCAACGCTGGCGGATCGGGCTCGGGTGGGCATGGCGCCAGGACCGGTTTCCCCCATCCCACGTGGTGGAGCCGCTAGAATCCGTCACGGTGGCTGGTTTGGCTGAGAGGTGCCGCATCGCGAAGATGTTCGTCAGCTATGCATGACATCATATGTCCGGTCCCGCTCTTCTCCAGGGCTGCGATGCAGGCGATCCGGGGGTTGAGGTTGGATATTCTGAACACAGCACTGTGCAGAAGGGACCCAGCCAGCCAGCTGCCGGATTTGTCTCACCCCGTCCACACGACCACGAGCCGTCGTCCTACGCCTCAGTACTATACTTGTTGGCAAGCGTTGAGTTGAGGGCGGGCAAAAAGCTTGCCACCGGCCATGTCGGGCAAAGCACTACGCAACTAGGTGCATATACCAGCCTCCTTCAGAGCAGACATAGCCCCCGGTTTGCATGCAGTGCCCGCCCCTCCCCTCCCCATCAACCAGACGGGCAGGCTTCCAGGCTTCCATTTGCGGCACGGCCGCAAGCAGCCCACGGGCGTGTCGCGAGGCTTTCGAACTGCGCAATTCCCTCAGGGCGGAGTCGAGGCCTTCTAAGAAAGCCACGAGGCCGCCCGAGACCATGCCGAAGCCCGTCGCGTCTACCTCGGGGCAAAGCAAACAAACACCAGCTGATGTACGAGCTGGGCCAGCGGTGGTGTGGCCCTCCCCCAAAACAAGGTTGTAATGGCGAGCCGTCGGGCCTCGTGGCTAGTCCGACCTGACTACCCAAAAAGCCATGCAGCCCATGTTCCGCAGCGAAGCAAACGCCCTGGTCCCTCGTGTCTTCTTCCGTGCCACCCGGTCGCCTATTGGGTGCTTCGCCAGCCTGATGAACCGGCTAGGCCGCGGTGAGCCACTCTTGCTGCCCAGCTGGGCTGCCCCCGTACTAGTTTCTTAGGTACTTAGTCAGTCAGGAGGGAAACCCTGGCAGCCCGAGCGGACTTACGTATGCCGTGCTGGCCTTTTAGGTGCATCCCGACATGCTACTATGTACCCTACACCTCTGGATGGATGGCATGTTCCATCGTTCATGGCTTTGGGCTGCTGGCGGGCCGGATGGGACTGGATGGGATGGGGCGGGGAGGGAGGCGCTGTTTCTTGCAGCCTCCCACCCCGCGAGGGGGGGAACCACTGATCTATCTTGCCGTCTCGGCGTCGGCGGAGGGCGCAGTCTTTCCTCTTTATTCTTCCTTCTTCGTCACCTGGCCTAGTCTGTCCGTTCCAGTCACCGACCGGCAAGTCTATTCCCCGACTACCCTCGAAAGCAAACACAGGGCTTGCGCGTGAGACGACAAGTACGTCATACGTCCAAGCGGCCCGGGCGCCTGTCTATTACTTGCCTACCTCGAAAGGACTTACGAACTTTCCTGCTACCTCGATACCTACTTACCCTACCTACTGCGGTACTGCAAGTACTAAGTACTGGGAAGCGACGCGCATCCCTCCGACCACGAGCAAAAATACGTATCAAGACGCCCTAACGACGACGTCGGCGACATAACTGCCTGTTCCTTCCACAAGTCTGCCCTGCCTGCGGTCTCTTCCACTACCGCAGGTGATACGTAGGTGTGCAGCGGCTGAGACGCCCCGCCTGCATCGCCTGCTCTAGTTTGGGGCTTACCCAAGGGTATTGTTGCCCAGCATCAGGCCCAGCCCCGCTCGGCCGCTACCTCTACTACATCCCTCCCATCCGGCGGCCCTGCTCTTTACCCCTCAACTTCCGTTTCTACTTGCACACATCCATCCCATAACCTTTTGCCGGCGCGACCGCGAGAAACTCTGTCATCAGTCAAACTCGCGTTCATGTCCACCTACGACGCTTACGACCGCGACTACTCGCGGCGCTACTACCGCGAGGAGCGCCGCGAGGAACGCCGCGAGCCCCGCGAACCCCGCTATGCCGAAACCCAGGAAACCTACCTGAGGGTCAACCCCTCCAGCCGCACCGAGCTGGTGCCGCGTGGCCGCGAGGACAGCGATCTCACCGTCGAGGAAGTCCGCCGTGACTTCCCGCCCCCCGGCTACGCCAGGACCGACGTTCGCCGCACTCGCTCCGCCGAACCGGGCTATTACGATGATTACTATGAGTCCCGCCGCGACCTGGACGCCCGCTCTTCGCGGGGTAGCCGCCGCGGCCACCCCAAACCCGCCAGCGTCTACTACGAAGAGGAAGAGAGGACCCGCAAGCGTGTCCTCAACCAGCAGGAGAAGATCATCGCCGCTGTCGTCGGCGGTGTTATTGCTGCCGGCGCCAAGGAGGTGTGGGATCGCCGCGAAGCCAAGGAGGAAGGCCGTGAGGAGGTTAACCGCAACCTGGTGGCATCGGCCGCCCTCGGCGCTGCCGGCGCGCTCGCCGGCTACCAGGGCGCCGATCTCTACAACAAGCACGCCGAGAAGGAGGACAAGAAGTCCACGTACATCGTGCACAAGGGCCGCGACGGCCGCGTCTCCGAGTACTACTCGGACGACGAGGACGACCCCAGGAGCCAGAAGGGCAACAAGTCGTTCCTCGAGAGCGCGCTCGGCGCGGCCGGGCTCGGCGGTGCCATCAAGGCCCTCACGGGCGGCCACGAAAAAGAGAGGGACGACGACAGGTCCCAAATGACGAGGAGCCGCAGGGGCAGCCCGGACTCGCACGACGCGGCGGCCCGCCTGCAGAAGGCCGCCAAGGCCTCTCTTGTCGCCGGTGCTGCCGAGGCCTTCCGCGTGGCCAGGGAGCCCGGCGGCTGGCAGGGCGAGAAGATGAAGCGCATCGTGACGGCGGCCGCCGGTGCCGCCACCATCGATGCCGTCCACGACCCCTCCAAGGACGGCAAGCGCCACCTCCTCGAGTCGGTGATTGGTGGTCTTGTCGGAAACCGCGTCCTCAACGGCTCCAGAAAGGACATCGAAGAGGACAAGAAGACCGGCCGAAGCCGGTCTCGGTCACGCGCGCGCTCCCAAAGCCGTGGCGGTGGTGCCGGCGGCGCCGGCGGGCTTGCGGCTTTGGCCACGGCCGGTCTCGGGGCTCTGGGCGCCAAGAAGCTCCTCGACGGCAAGAGGGACGAGTCCCGCGGACGCCGCGGCAGCATCGACTCTTACGACAGCCGCTACGACAGCCGCGGCGGCTCCCCCCGCCGGAACCGGAGCCGCAGCCGGAGCATTGTCGACGGCGCACGTCGGAGCCTGGCCAAGATTGGCCTCGGCAACGGCCCCGACGACCGGGACCGGGACGAGTTTGACGACACGCGCTCCCGGAGGAGCCACCGTACCAGAAGCCCCGATTACGACGACGACTACACGTCGCGGGGCTACATGAGAGGAGGAAGAGGCCCTGAAGATTACGACGATGGAAGATCCACGCGACGGAGCCGCTCGCGCTCGCGGGCGCGCGGTGGCCGTTCCGGGTCCGTGTCGACGAGCGATCTTGGCGACTCGGACGAGGACGAGAAGACGTTCAAGAAGATGAGAGGTAAGCAAGTCATCACCACGGCGCTCGCCGGGGTGGCTACGATTCACGCGGCACACAATGTCTACTCAAGTATGGAGGCGCGCAATGCAAGGCACAAGGCTGTCAAAGAGGGCCGCTTGTCAGCGGCAGAGGCGAAGAAGCTCAAGACCAAGGCGATGTTGCAAGATGCAGCGTCGGTCGGCATAGCTGCCATGGGAGTCAAGGGAGCCATTTCGGAGCTCAAAGAGGCACGCGAGCAGAGTCACCAGTGCAAAGAATGGTCGGAAGAGAAGAAGAGACGGCACGAAAAGCGCATGGAGAGGATCAGGCGGGCGAATGAAGGGCAGCAGCACGGCCGATCCAGGTCGGACGACGACGACTGGCGCACCTCTGGTTCGCGGGACAGTCGCTATGACGACTACGGGCCTCATTACGCGGACGGCAACCCGTATGCGGCGACTCTCCCTGCGCCTCCTCTCGGATATGATGACAGGAGGTAGGGGGGTGTATGGAACACGCCATACCCCTCCGTACGATACCACGCAAGCATGAGTCCTTGACCGGCCCTGCACCGCTTTTATTCGCTGCTGGTTGCATACGTGCACAAGCACACGCGCTACGACTTTACGACCTTAAAATATTCGCCCGGGGTGAAAGGGAAACATGGGGGAAATGGAAGCTGGACGTGCAGCTCGGGCCTACTTGACTCCGAGGGGGGGAAAGAAAAATGCTGCTGCTGCCGCTCTCGTCTGCCATCCCTGCCATGGCCGCTACCTGCCTGTCGTTTCGGCCGTTGATTTGGCTTGTTTGCTTTTTCGCCGGCTCGCTGCCCTGCCGGCTGATTGCATGGCCCTCTTGAACCCCCTCCTGTTTTTTCCTTCACTGCTGCACTCATGAGATAGAAAACATTCTGTTTCCTATGTCCCCAAGCAAGATTACATCCATGACGCGTACCGAACTCGTCGCTGATTTGACGCTGTGACAGATGAGCGCCGCCGCCGGCACCGTGATTAATAAGGAATGAAAAGACGTGTACGGGCCGGGTCGAAGGCGGCGTCATTCGCCCGCCTCGCCCCGTGTTACGGAACGGGCGGGCGAAGCTGCCTGCAGCCGCAACACGACAACCCTTGTGCGGCACGAGCGCTGGGACGGGGCGTCGTGAGACTCCCGTTGACGTGCAGCGAGCGAATGGCGGGGTTTCCGATATGCCGATCGCCGGGGGCCAGACCAAGATAGAATGCATACGACGGAAACGACGCAAGTGGCCACAACGACACAAGGGATTTGCTGGGGGAGGTTTCTTACGGTATGGTTTGGTTGGCACGGGTATTGATAGACCGGGGTGGGTTGATCCCGTTTTGGTTTCACTTATTTCCGGCTGGTATCGACACAGGGATGAGTTGACATGGTACTATGCGGCGCGATGGGGACACGCGGTACGACTAGGATGATGATGATGACGATGATGATGATCGCGATCACTGTCTCTGTTTTCGGTTGTACCTACCGAGTACATGTACGTGAAGGGAAGAGGAAGAGGGGGAAGGACAGCTCGTTGGTAATGTCTGGGCTCGCCTCGGCTTTGCTGCGAGATGGTTCGATCCCAGCGGCTGGGGACGACGACAGACGAAGCGAGCGAGCGGTTTGAGTCGGATGTTCTCGGACGGGCCACGAAGTCACGACGCATTTCTTTCATTTTTGGTTTCTATCCCGTTCAATAAATACATACATCCACACCACACATACATGCACGCACAAGTCGTTATTGGCCGCCTTATGGGAGCAGATGGCGTATGGTCCTGCCGTTTCGCATGCCCCGCTTTCCCCTTCTCGACCCTCCCTCCATCTCTCCCTCCCTCTCTCTTCCCCCCCCATCCGACGTGCTCGCCGTGTGTGGCTGGCTGGCCGTCCGTGTCTGTCGTGGGGGGTGCCATGGGACTTGTGGTCTTTTTCGTGAGCCCACGTGGCGTGTCGTCCACCAGTCGGTTTTACCGCTTTCGTGGGTTGACGGGCGTGCCGCACGGCCATACCTACGTGCAAGCCAGGGAAGGGGGAACGCCGGCGAACGCGCCCTCCATCGCGCAGGTGAAATCCCCGAAAGACCGGTGGCTTCGCCACGGGCGATTCCAGGCCCGACGCGGGAAGAGGGCGACCTCGCTTGCGGCCGCGCGCCCTCGCGACGGGGAGGGACCGACTTGGTCGTATGACATCACCCTGTCGACTGACCGCCGGAGCCCGAGGTGAGAGGGGGCGGGTTGTTATAACGCATGCATCTAGTATAGCGCCCTCACCCCTGCCCATTCTTAGGCGTGGTATCTTTCCGTAAGCTTGAGAGGTAAGCACGCGTGCCTCCCCGGGTAGGGCGGGGGTTACGAGAGTAGGCTCGGAGTGTGCATTGTTCACTTGACACAAGATGTGGGATAGGGACAGAAGGGCGGGCGCACTGGGGATGCGAAGGCAACGCCGCGGGGCTTTACGCTGAATGCCAGCTCGCCAGTGAGGAAATATGCAATGGGCCATCCGTGTTTGCTTGCGACTTCCAGTTCCCAAGTCTTCCACCTCCAGTCGGAACCCCCCCCCCTTTGGCGTCCGTCCATCCCCAGCTCTCCGCCGCGCATCTAGCTGACCGTTCCGCCCCCTTGTTTCCATGCATGCACCATGGCAAGCATGTTGGACAGGTCCTGCTTCTGCTCGTCGTCGGCCGGGAATACATAGTCAATGTACTCCTCGAAGGTGTCATCTTCAAGCCTGCGCCTCTTCTTGACCCGGCGCGGCATCTGTTTCTGCACCTTCTCAATCTCTTCCTCGGTGCCGTGGGTTCGCTCGAACTTGAGCCACGAGTTCAGAAGCGATACCCTCTCTTCCTTTAAGTCCTTCTCCTTCATGCTCTTGTGTGCCCGCTCAAAGACGTCCCGCGCGCGGGCCTTGGCCGCTTCGCTCTTGGGCGCCTCGTCGGCATCGCCATTGGCCACCTCGTCGGCCTCGTCGGGCACGTTGAGCTCGAAGTGGGCGTAGCTGATCCATACCTTTACGTGGTCCGTCCTCTCCAGGAGACGCACGTACAGGTCGCGCGTTTTGTCGTAGGCGCCCTCGCCCTCCTCGAAGTCAATGTACGCCTTCCACACCAGCTCCGGCATATCCAGCGTGTCCTGGCCGATGGCCAGCTCGTAGATGGCCCGGGCCCGGTCCAGGTCGTCGAGGCTCTGTTCCAACTCGGCAAACCGGATCCACGCCTGGGAGTTGGCCGGGTTCCATTCGATGTGTTTTTCGTACAGCGTGCGGCACCGGACGAACTCGTACAGCTTCATCTCTAGCTCGATGTAGCCCTTGAACAGCTTGTCCTTGGGGCACATGCCGATGGCTTGACCCAGCGTCTTGCGTGCCGTCGCCAGCTGGCCCTGCCGGATCTCGAACTGGGCCCGCAGCAGCCACACTTTGGCAAAGGTGAACTTGCGATGCGGGATCAGCTCCAGGCACAGCTTGTAGATTTGCCGCGCTCGCTCGACGTCCTTGGCCTCGATCTCCTCCCATATGGCGTAGAAGATCCACAAGTAAATATACCGTCGCCAGTGGCGCTTTTCCTGCGTGGGCGGTATCTGGGCCACTGCCCTCTCGTAGACGTCCCGTACCCGATCCACATCGCCTCCTGTCTCCTCGAGGCGTGCAAAGTCCAACCACGTGTCGTAGTTTTTGGCGTTTTGCTGCACCAGGTCCTCGTAGTGGCGCCGGCGCTTGGAGAGCACCACGTCCTCGACGCCTTCGCGGTCACCGAATTGCTTCTCGAACGTTGTGTAGGCCTTGTGCAGTGCCATCGACTGCGACCGGGGAAGGCGGTCGAGAGCATGCTTGTAGATGGCTCTAGCACGCTCGTACTCCTTGAGCTTCGCCTCGAACCTCGCCCAGGCTATAAACAGCCTCTCGTCGACGAAGCCGTCGCCGAGAGCTTCGATAGCGTCGCTGTACACCTGCCTGACGAGGTCGCTGGTTCCGAATTCCTCCTCGAACTTGGCCCATTTGATCCAGTTTCGGGGCTCCGGGTGGACAATGGTGAAGCGCGCAAAGATATCACGGGCTCTCTGAAACTCCCCATAGCGCTTTTCCAGCTTGATGTACGCGCTCCAAGCAGCCTCGTCGGGCCTCCAGTCCATCCACCGCTCGAATACCTGTCTCGTTCCCGGGATGTTGCCGAGCATCTCCTCCATGTAAACGTACTTGTACCACAACTTATCGACCCGCGGGAGTATGGACACGGCACGGTCGAGCAGATTGCGGGCATGGTTAATATTGCGCATCTTCATCTCCGCCTCGATGTATCTAGTGGCGGACGTCAGCTGCGGGTTCGCACGGAAAGGAGATTGGGCGCGTCTGGGAGGGTTGGTTGCTTACCGAATCCACAGTATCACCGAGGTGGAATCAACGTCAAGAGCGCGCTCGAAGACGGAGCGAGCCCGCCTGAACTCCTTTTGCTCCAGCTCCCACTGCGCATAGCGCATCCAGTTGTTCATGTTAATCCTGTTGCGGCGGACATAGTCTTCGAACTCCTTGCGCTTTCGGCCCTGGAATTCATGCAGCTCTTCCAAGTCGGCGAAGCGCTGCGTGGGGGCCTTGATGGAACCCTCCTGGCGATCCTGGGCCTCGCGGAGCAGCTGCTCGGCCGAGATTTGAATAGGCGCTGCGGCCTTGTTCTTGACCCTCGGGGGGCCGCGTGAGGACTCCATGATGGGCGGAGCTGGTGGCACGACACGACGCACACGAGGAAGTATGTGGTGTTGGAAATGGGGAACTCGCGAGCAGGCCGGATGCCAGAGTCGAGAGTCGCTAAGCGGGCCGGACCCGAGTTGGACTCGACGAAGGAGGCTGGCGCGGAGCACGACGCCAGTCCGTGATCGCAAGCGTCGAGGGCGAAAAGTCTACCCAGGCACGCAAAGGTAGGTGGTAAGGAAGATAGCTACAGACTGTGTTGAACAATTGGCTGGCAACTCGTCAATATGGAGACGTTTCGATGACATAAGCAGGATGAGTCCCTGCGCGCCGCGCGCTGGGAACGCGGGTGGATCTTTCCGCTGCCGACTTCCTATGAGCCCTGCCTTCACCTCTTCTCCCGTCGCTTTCGATATCCTCATTAAGGTACATAACCGACCGCTTCGCACCTTCTGTCTGGGGAGTCTCCGCTTCTTGCTGTCGAGAACGCCGCTATTGTCTGGATCCAGATTCGGATAAGAAAAACTCCCAAAGGGAAAGCGACGGACGCGCACCTTGCCCGCCAGCAACCGCCAGTCTTTCCGCCACCTCACCAAGGCAGTCGAGCCAAGCGAAGCAACGTCGCGCGCGCAAGCCACGCGTTGGATCGCGCCGACCTTTCCCGCTACCGTCGCGCAACCTATCAGTCCTCGGGAGGCCCGAGGCGAAACCGGGCACAAAAGTGAGTGGCCTGGGGTCATCGTCAACTACCTGTTATTTGAACATCGAGTCTCATCCGCCAGTGCACCATGTCTACGCTCGCCCAGGAGCTCCTCGACGACTTCGAGGATTCGGGATCCGAGAATGGCGACAACCACAGTGAGCTGGGCCTGGACACGGATGAAGCGCAACAACAGGCCGACGACCATGACGCCGACATGGTACTCGACGGGGATGAGGAACCAGGTGCCGCCGACGACGGAGACGAGGCCATGGGCGGCACGGTAGACGAAGAAGAAGACGCCCGGGCAAAGGTCGAGAAGATGCAGTTTGGCGCCGTCAAGGATGTCCGCAAGGTCTCGACCATAATGGATAGGCTCGAGCCTCTCCTCAAGGTAACATATACTCACTTTTCCCCTTCGGGCATGACGCCAACCGTCCCAGTACACGCCATGCGCTACCGAACAGCTCTGACTTCGTGTCTTTAACTACATAGGATATCGCGCGCTTCCAGTCCAAGCCACTTGATGCCCAGGCCATAAACGTGGGCAACATCGAGGACAACCCCGAGTACAAGGTCCTGACCGAGTCCAACACCCTTTCCACCATCATCGACGGAGAGGTTATGAAGGTGCACAAGTTTGTTCGTGACCACTACTCGGCACGCTTCCCCGAGCTGGAGACCCTCATCCAGAACCCCATTGAGTACGCCAAGGTCGTCGCCATCCTCGGGAATGGCCCTCTGGACTCGGACAGCATTAAGGCCCTCCAAGAATCGACCGACAACGCCATCGGCGAGAGCCTCCGCTCCGTGTTGGACGGCCCGTCACTCATGGTGGTGACAGTGGAGGCCACCACTAGCAAGGGCCAAGACATTGGCCCCGACGAACTGGATCGCATTCTGCGAGCTTGCCGCATGATGATCGCGATGGACAAGGCGAAAAAGACTCTCACCGAGTATGTCCAGTCGCGCATGACCATATTCGCCCCCAACCTGACGGCCATCGTGGGGTCCCTCGTCGCGGCGCAGCTCATCAACACTGCCGGCGGGCTGACGCAGCTGTCGCGGGTGCCGTCGTGTAACCTAGCTGCGTGGGGAAGTCGGAAACAGAAGAACTCGGCCTTCGCAACCAATGTGACTGTGAGGCAGCAGGGATACCTTTACCACTCGCCCATCATCCGGGGAATCCCGAACGACCTCAAGAAGAAGGCCATGAAGGCAGTGGCTGCCAAGGTATCCCTTGCGGCCCGCGCAGATACCGGCCACACGTACCCCCAGGGCGACTACGGTGAGGATCTTCGCGTGCAGGCCTTGACGCGGCTCGACAAAATGACGGCTCCGCCGCCCAACAAGGGGCAGCGTGCTCTCCCCGCCCCAGACGACAAGCCTTCCCGGAAGCGCGGTGGGCGGCGTGCGCGCAAGGCTAAGGAAGCCACGGCCATGACGGATCTGCGGAAGGCCCAGAACCGTTTGGCCTTCGGCCAAGAAGAGAAGGAGGTGGGCTACGGCACGGGAGAATCGACGGCAGGCTTGGGCATGATTGGGCACAACAATGACGGGCGAATCCGGGGTATCCAGATTGACAACCGCACGAGGGCCAAGCTCAGTCAAAAACACAAGGGTTGGGGAGGCGCAACGCCCATGAGCGGCGCGGCCTCGTCGTTGCGCGGCTTCGGGCAGTCCGGGTCATCTATTGACCTCGGCGGCAGGGGCCTCCGCACGTCGGGCGTAGGATCAACCATTGGCAGCGCGGGTGGTGGTACGGCCTCCTCGCTGGCCTTCACGCCCGTCCAAGGCCTCGAACTCGTGAACCCGAAAGTCCAGGCCGAACTGAACCGCAAGCGGAAAGCCGAGGAGGATCGCTGGTTCAAGGGCGGCACCTTTACCCAGGTGGGCAGCGCCAACGGCCAACCCCCCAGCAAGAAGGTGGACTCCGGGAGTACGAAGGCGATGGCGCCGCCCCCTCTGCCGGGGAAGCGGTAGAGGCCGGACACGTTCTCGCATCGTTGCGCCCGCCTGCCGCGAGACACGTCAAGAATGCCGCATTGCCCGGAGGAAGGGCTGTCGATGGTGCATGAGCAGAAACTCGGCGAAGCCCGTGATAGTGGGCCCCTCCCCATGCCGAGCTGACAAGACACGGGCAGCACGCGCCGAACGTACGGGCGCATTGTTCTTGCATGGGCTGCAAGGTCAAAAGAACGGGCCAGCACTGCCGGATGCTCGCATACGTGATTTGCAGGGGCGGAGGGGAGGAATGCCACCATGTACACGCGTGTCACATAGGCGCGCGCAGAGGACCCGCGGCTCAAGGTTGGAGCAGTGCATGGCGGTACTGCACCAGAAGCGATAATTATGCCAAAGTGATGGGGGCCCGACGGACGGGCCACGTTCTATTCATCGTGGTGATCCTCGTCGCCCCCTACTCATTGAGCGGACGCCGCCGTCCGGAATAGACTCCGATGCGACATGTCTTTTTCGTCTGCACTGACCCAGTTGCTCGCTGCAAGTTGCTGGTGCATTTCTTATCTACGTATTTGTGCAGCCGCGCGGGACCCACGAGTTCGCACCTGTTCGGTGGCCCTACTCAGATACACAGACGGTTCCGGCAGCAAGGCAGGGCCCAGCAAGCAGTTCGGCCGCCATGTCCGCGCCTCCAGTGCCTGAGAGGGAGGGGCTTGCTGAAGGTTTTGGGCCTCGCATGCTGGGGGACGAACGAAGGAGCGGACGACGCGGACGCCGCGGACCAGCTCGTTAGATCAGCCCGGGCGTGGGTGGGTTACGTAGCTATCGACCAGCCCGGGTCGTACGTATTACACCTGGGGACCCATCAGCAGCGAGGCCAAAAGGAGAAAGGCGACGAGTCAGGCGGGTGCAGCGGCGGGCGCCAGGACCGGAGTGGAAGGCTTATACTGTTTCCAGCATGCGGTCGCGAGCCGCCTCGTCGGCCAGCCACGCCCAGGGCCACACGGCCCCCGTGCCCTCTCGAATTGCAACGACGCTGGCGAGCTCCGAAAGGGCCGTGTGGTTGTGTCCTTGGGAGCCGGGGGGGGCGGGAGGCTAAGGGACCAGTTGGGGTTCTTCTTGGCTCGGAACCCAAGGGCCCAAAGAATGTGGGGGCGTCGGTCGGGATCGAGATCGCATCCCTAGACTACAGCAAGGACGGACAGGGAGGCCGAAATAAAATTACCTAGAAACTTGGTTTGCATCGGTACGTGCTTGGGCTGCAAAAGCCTGGCGGCCGTCCGACACCGTAATACCCGGCCCAGTCAGCCGCAGGGAGAGAGGGAAAGGGGGGCAGGGGGGAGGCGGGCAATCATGCATGCACAAACGGAGTGACGCCCGTCTGACAGCGGGAAGCCAAGAGAGGGCGGTACTTGGTCCCACTGGGAACCACGGGTCCATCAGCGGCGCACCATCGGATGCTGTGACCTCCAGGACGTCGTAATCGGCTTGTAGCTCCGGTCTCGCTTCTTGGGAAGCACACGAGACCTGCGCCGTTCGCAGGTTCTGAGTGCGAGAGAATGCGAGAGAGCGAGAGAGAAAAAGAGAGAGGGCACGACGGTAAGGGCGGACGGGCTGGGTCAGCCTACCAAGCCTACCCCGGGGCGGCGCTCGTCCTCGGGCGGTAGGGGGGGGGTGATTGGCCGCGGAAAGGAAACCCAGAGTTCCGTAGGTGACAACGGCGGATTGGGTGAGCAGCTACTGCGTTCCAGCAGGGCTAATCGAGGCGCCATGTGGTGAATTGAGTTTGACGGACGCCTCGCAGGCGGAGGGGCTGTGTGTGCGCGCGCGCGCGCGTGCTGCTCAAACCTACTTGATTACATATGCTTGCCCGTTTAGGCTGTTGGCCTGCTGGCGTACGAATGAATCACACCGGAGGGGGTACCGGTAGCGAGAGGGAAGAGGCCGGTGAGCGATCCCGGGAGGGCGGCCACGGAGGGAATGAGGGGAGTCTCGCCATGGCCGAAAAATTGAGGACGGCGGTGATGGCGCTGGTCCACATCATCGAGGTTCCGGCATTACAGGTGTTTGTTGTGTGGTGGGGCAAAAGGCATGGAAATTGATACAGCTTTACTGTCATACCTCTTCGACCTAGTAACGGCACAGATGCAGGCGGAAGCCGTATGAACAAATGCACAAGAGGAAAGGGGGCCACAGGGTAGGAAGTCACTCGCAGCTGACCAGCAACTGGCAGCTGGCATGGTCGCGCCCGTTGCTGCGCCTACTTTCTGAGACAAGTCATCGAGATCCGTAACGCATAGTGACTCGGCAAGAGCGACATTGGTGATCCTGTCACTCGGGATCGTCGTCCTGCCGTCACGCCGCGTTTCCGTGCGTGCCTATGCCGCATCGTTCCTGTCTTGCGACACAGGCTTTCCAGAAGTCCAACTGTCACCGCCGTTCCGGTTGGAGGGGGGCCGGGCGGGCGGGACAAGGCCACACGAAGCTGCGTGGCAGACGGGCGTGCAAAGGTTCTCCCGCACGAAGCAAAGAAAGGTCCATGGCGCACGCGTGTGACCTGCTCAGGGCGCCCCCGCAGGCCGTTGGGACAGAAAGGAAAGAAGCAAATAGAGAATACAAAAAAAGAGTCGAACAGTAATGCGTGGGCACAGGCGGCAATCGACTGCCGTCCAGGAATGGGTGCGATGAATGAAAAAGCGGCTAGGGCTTTGCGGCTTGGACCGTTCAGAAACTCGTAACCTGGCCGCACCAGAGCAAAACATGAGCCCTGGCACCCGGCAAAGGACTTGCGGCTACATTGTGTTTACGAATTAATGCAACCCGGGTACTATTAGTAGAACGGGGGGTTATCGCAGCTGATGCCCAAGCGATAATGGGAGGGGTGCCGGTGGGCTGAAACAGCCAGTACCGAATCTCCGGGCCGGCAGGACGGCGCCAATGCAAGTGGGAAGTGCATTGAAAGGGGTACGTACAGCTCAGTCAGCCACACGAGCACCCGTGCCCTCAGGATGAAGTATCCTGTGGATGTCATGTACGGCGGTGCTAGGAAGAGACGGCGCAGGCTGCGGTGACGTCAGAAGCAAGCAGCTCGGGCACGGCGCAGGTCGAGGGAGAAGGGGAGGAGACAGAGCGGAGATGACACGACACTACACGAGGATGCGGTGTAAGGCTTGCCTCGATGGAGAGGGGGCCGCTGGCACCATGCCCGCCTACCGTTGCAGAGACAGGACGGACCGGCTCCGATTGCATCCTGAAGCGGCTCGACACGGCACCCACACGAGCGGGAGGAGCTCGCAAACTGGGAAGGGGGTCAAAGGTGACTCCCCCCACCGGGCTGGGAAAAGAGAACTGGGCTGCCACGAGGCGGGAGAAGCAGCAGAAAGAATCCCGGATCTACCTCCCGTCAACCACACGACATCCTCGCTTCACCCCCCCTTGCCGGTTGTATGTCCCATGGGCATCAGTATGTGCTAATGCAGGGTAGGAAGTACCTTTCGTCTCCCCTTCCCCGGCCTATTCCCGGCGGGCAAGCCGGCACCGGCGCTCGGGCAACCGTTGGCCTCTGCCTGTTTGTGTTCGGAGTTCTTGCAGCATGTCGGTGCAAGAGAGGCGCGGGCGGCGCGCGTAAGCGAGGCGTTGCGTGCAGGCAGAGATAGACGTGCTCAGCCGGGGCAGCCAGGCACAGCCGATGGACAGGCTTTTTGTTGTACGTTACGTAGGTACCTAGGTCGATCTCTTGCCCACCTCAGTGCCCCGTCGGCCGTATTAGGCAAGTATTACATCAGTACGGGGTGGCGTCGTGCTTCGCCGTGATCAACTGCGCGTGTGCTGCTGCACGGATTCCCGAAGGGAGCTTTTAGACAGTCCCGAGGTGGGCGTTGCCCGTAGCGTGTGGTTCTGGAATGAAAGTAGGTAAGTAGGTACCTCGTCCTTCTCTCCAGGGTACCTGGTGACCCGTCCGCGCCGGCTCCCCCAAGCCGAGAGAGAGAGTACCCCATACCTTCTGCCACGCTCTAGCCGGGGGCGGACTGCCGGTACAGAGTACATTTGCGTGGCATGGCAGAGATTCAGCCTCCAGTGGTGATGCTGGTAGCCGCCTCCAGCTGATGCGCCCCAGCGGCCGTGAACCGGATTGTGGCTCCGACAAGGAAAGGACCCCCGAACCCGTGCATGGTGCCAGCGACCGCTGCTGACTGGGCGGGCGGCGCCCACGCTTAGGTCTGGCCGCGATGGATGTATCACTGGCTAGCTGGCCGTCCGGACTGGTTTGGCGCTGCGGCCTGGTCGTATGGAGTCGGCGTACCAGCTCCCATGCGAACTAGGAGGGAAGGTTGCCAGGGCCGCTAGGCCCCGAATGAAACTGTGGGGCTAGGGAAGGGGAGGGAAAAAATAAAGTAGTGGGTAAACCCTGAACCACCTAGTCGACAGATCAGGTGCCGTCGAATCGTCGATTGCCCGTGCGATCGGCGATTGAATCGAGCACATCGACAGCATCGAGCGCGCATCGAAGGCTCCTCACCACCAAACTGCACCACAACCGGCGCACAGTTGAGAAGAAACTTGCTCGCCGTGCCACCAGCGCATTCACGTCGGGGCGAAATTTCGTTTCGGCAATGTCTAGACCGTCGCCTTCCCCGGACGTCTTCCTCCGTGCCCTTCACGATTCATTGGCTTCAGCCCGCGACCGGGCAGGGCAGGGAAACAGGGCAGCGCAGCGCAGCGCCCGCGAAAAGCAGGGCATGCAGGGCCAGCAGGGCGAAGGTGCCGCGCATTCGCTCAGCTCCGACAGGTGCGAGACCTTGCCATGGCGCCTAAGCTGCAAAAGTTGTCCGATAAGACGACATCCCATCCCGATGCGATGCGATCCTCCTTACCCTCTGATGGGGCCCATTTCCGTACGCGCCCACCGCTCACTACGGACGGGCCCCGGTACCCGACTCCAGCTCGGCCGTAGCGCGTGCGACAAGCACGCATTAAGCACGCGAACGGTAAGTAGTAGCAGTAGTAGCCATGGCAATAGCAACAATGGCGACAGCAGCAACCGTAGCAAGCAAACATGGCGGCGCCCGGGTGCCGCTTGAACAAAATACACAGAGACGGCTGGCGAGGCCGAAGGATGAAGGGGGGGTGTCAAGTCGCACACCCCATCGCGTCCTTTATTCACCGGGAGCCAGGGCTATAGGGCTCTCGGCGGCAAAGACCCTGAAATCGACCGGATGTGTACATATCGGCGGGAGACCCTGGCGACACAGCTGATGCGCCGTCGGGGTGCGGCTAGCACGGGGGGGGGAAATAGAAGGCGACGGTGGTGGTGGTCGGAGAAAACCCTGCAGCCGCCAGATTGGGGATTCGTACCTTTTGATTACTCTACAAGTACTGCGCACCCCAGCCAGGCCCGATGCGGACACCAGACATGGCCACGTCCGGTCCCAGAAGCATCGACCTAACTAGTCGATTCTGCAAACACACGGGTGACCCTCGGCAAGGGAGTGTGTGTGTGTGTGTGTGTGTGTGTGTGTGTGTGTGCGTGCGCGCGTGTGTATATGCCTGTGTATGTGTATGTGTACGTGTGAGTGTGTACGAGAGAGTATGTGTGCGTGTGTATGTGTGTGTGGGTTGTCTGGGTCTCTAGGTAGGTATGCCATCGTGGCAAGGCGTGGATAGTAGTCATCAGATGCGTATGCGTCGGCCGGCCGTCGTCGTCGTCGCCGCCGCCGCCGTCGTCGTCGTCCCGGTACGACCGCCGTCTTCTGCCTGCGTCGGTGCGGGAGAGAGGTAGGTACTTGGATCCCCTAGCTCCATACTCCGAGAGGCGGGAGAGGAAAGAGAGAGCGCCACAGGGCCTCAGAAAAAGGTGGCACCCGCCAAGGCGCGCCCGGCCCCTGCTTGCAGTAAGGACCCTGTCGAACCCTGCGCGGGGGCCCGGCTCGAGCTTTGAAAGTTCGATTGACCACGGCTTTCTCGATCTCCATCTCAAGTATTGACCGAAAACGCCGCATCACCCGCCCAGCGAGTCCTGCGACGCCCTTCACTTTGCCTCTGGGCTTCCCTCTTCGAGGCCCCTTCCCGTGTCCACTTTGCTTCACGCAGGGACTTTTTGGCACTGGCTCCTGCGACCGCTGACCGGACTCGCCTTGGTTTTCCTTGCTGTTGCCGGTGCCAGCCAGTCGACAACATGACATCATAACCACCGCGACAGGGACGGCGACCCCAGGTATCGCTCCCGTACTCGCCCGTGTCGCTTGCTCGTACCTCGCCGTAACCCAGCGCACCTGCTCAGGTACCGTTGAGACCCGACCCACCACTTTTGGGCACGCTAGAAGACGGAACCTTACCTAGCTAAAACGCACCTTTCGCGTTGGCTCGGCGTCTGCCTTGATTGCTCCGGGATCGTACTATATCGTGTCGCATCGCTTCCTGTATACCGCCCGCGCCCTCACGGCGCGCCGTATCGCGCGCATCGTGTCTACGATCACCACACAGACCGACGCGCAGCTCCGGTCGGCCCGCGCGCGCCGCGGCGGTCTCCCCGGCTCCGCGGCTGCCCGCAGAAGCATGCCACTTGGGGGGGGAGTCGTCCCTCGGTGCCTGGCACGCGTGCGCTGCCTAGGAAATGTACTGATATCTTGTCTGACCTCACCTGGGTCGGGCTTCTGTTGCGGTGTTTCGCCTTGGCTGGAGGAATGCCAGCGCCGGCCCATCGCTATTGTGACAGCGCGAGCATCCATATACCGTATTTCACTGGACGTCAAAGGGCAACGTAAACGTCTGTAGCTTGTCCGTGTGGAAGTGGCACCACATTAGGGCGGCACCGAGGCGGGCGGACATGCCTGACGGGCAGGAAACGCCGGACGGCGAGGCGTCGTGGTCTCGACTATCTGAAGGCCCTACGCCCTGCCTGCGGGCGCGTGTGCTGGGTTGGTAACGTCGCTTGGCATCAGGCGTGTTGGGTGGCCTCTCTGCCCACCAAACAGGCCATCCCTCTCTCCAACTTCGGCCCCCCTGGACCTGTGGTGTGCGGGTTGTCGTGTGAACTGCGTTCCGATTCGCTCCTGACCCTTGGCTCCCTAGGGATAAGAGCACGCAACCAATGACGGACAGGGTGGTGATAAGAAAGGGTCCTCCGGACCCCGGACACAGCTCCAAACGGGATTCTCAGCTTGTGAGGGGTGCCGTACAGCCGGCTGCTGCTGGCCTGGCCGCCCGGCTCCCTGGGGTTGACCAGCCTCGGCAACAGTAAGTAGAGCCCGTCCGCGTCGGCTTGCTACACGGCGTGGCAGGCCGTGCATGTCGGTCGAGGGGATCCAACGGCAGACGGCGACCGGACGACGCCGTGATGGGGTAGCGCTGCCCATGACTACGCTGGCAGTAGGCGGTCCAATCGTGTGTTATTAGGGAGGGGGTGGTAACGGGGCCGCCGGCGATTACTTTCCTGGGTGTGTATCCCTAATCTCGGGGTAGCAACCCATCTTCGAGGCCCACGGCTCAAGCAAACCAAGCAGGCAGCCAGGGCGGCAGCCTTAACGTGTGCGCCCCAGGGGCTTCCATTCTCTCGCTTTCTCTTCCATCCTGGATGGATATCCCTCGAGCTGGCGGGGCTTGTGCGGATCCATTGTTCTGGACCTTCACTTTTGGCTGGGCCCGTGCCTAAATCCGAGGTGGGCGGCAGAGCGAAGCGCTTCCCGTCGGCCACTTACGTCATTCTGAGAAGGTGACGGTTGGTCGGCGCAGATGAGGGAATGGGTAAGTAATGCGTACAGAATGACGGGAGATTGATCTCGACAATAGTCCACGGGGACGCACTGAACGGAGCCCTGGGGGAGGGTTTATAGCCAGACCACGATGGATAACAAAAGAAACAATAATAACAGAGATATGGGATGCTGTCCGCGCATGCAGTGGGGGATGGAAAGCACTGGATGCGAGGTGACGGGCGCGCTAGGCGTGATGACCTCCCTGTGCAGCAAATTGAGGAAACCTTATTTGGCTCCATCCTTGGGCGTGTACGTGGTACTTTTTTGCTGGTGCCCTGGGCGTGAGAAGGATGATCGCCCACGGCAAGCACGACGGCAGGCAGCATGGCAAAAATTCTTCAGCCCTGGGCAATCCCCCGGGTGGGAGAAGGGGGAATCAGACATGACAAGTGGAAATCGCCGTGGGGGCCCGAGGGACGAGCGGCAGCCAGGGCGCAGGAGAGCTCTTCAGGCTTCCGAGGCCATCGGAGGGGTTCCGTAGACGGGCTGCTACTGGGCAGGGCCTCGTACAGGTTGCAGAAGCGCATGGCGGCAGGTTACAGATATCCAAAACGTTGGGCCCAAGACCGAGAAAGACACCCAGGTAGCACGCACGCGAGCAACGAGATAGCAAGACTAACAGGCGAGAGTTTGTCGGGCATGGTTTATTTCCTCAGGACGACGTTGGCCGCTCCCAGACGTGCGGGCTGCACCAGTGGTCGAAGTCTATCCGGAGCGGGCGCGAGAGGAACAACTCGCGGAGGATGATTGTCGTCGTCTTCATCGTCTTCGTGACTGGCCGGCCATCCCTTCATTTGTGTTGCAGGTTCTCTCTCGCGCGCGCGCGCGTCTGTATGTGTGTGTATCTGTGTGTGCGCGCGGGCGCCGCTCGTTCGAAGCAAGCCTCTCCGCCCGGTACCATACACACCCCTCCCGGGCGTGCCAGCACGAGCAGCCCTACTACGAGGCCGGCTCCAACAACAGAAGAGGGGGGCGGGAGCAGGACCTCCTCAGCAGACCGGGGGTTCGGGGGGTACTTAGACGGTACATTGGGCAGTACAAGCCCCGCCCTGTCGAGCTACCATCATGTTCTTCAGAGACCCTCGACCCCTGCCTTGCGAGACCCTTGTCCGACGGGCTGCTCTCCTGTCCCTGGGGCGGCGTGCTCCACCCAGCCCACTGATGGGCATGGATGTGGAGAGGGGCCCTGAGAGGCTTGCGGGTAAGCGAAAACTCGATGGGATTCATGCGTTTCCCATGTTTCTATTCTTTTAAACGCTGGGCTCGCACACTCCTGGTAGCCTTCAAGCTCTGTGTTTACTCACGAACGCTACTCGGCCTACACACACACACCCTCCCTACCTCTCCCTCCCACACACACAGAGACACACAGACACAGACACACACACACGCACACACACTCACACACACACCCAACACACAACACGCACTCTCACACTTCAAACATATACACACGCACATCCTCTCCCACACCGACATCTCTCGTGCTCTCACACGCACTGCCATCCTCTCCGCTCCTTCTCGCGAGCAACCTCACATCTGCATTTGGAGACAACCTACCTCACTCCCTCTCCACTCACACCACACTTATCCCCCTCCTCACACTCACGGGCCTTCACCACGCATTTGGCCTGCCCCGCTCCTACGCCGCTATATATCCGCCAGCTTGCGGTGTTGGGAATTTCGGTGCTCGGTCATCGTCGCTCTGCACTCCCCTGTTTGCATGGTCACCGACTGCGTCGCTGCATCACCCGGAAACGACTCGCACGTCGCGGTCCGCATCGCCCACCAGACGGCAACTTGATCGTGTATATCGCAAACCAACCACCACCGCCGCCACAATGCATGCAAGAGACGCTACAGGCCGCCAGGTCTCGCTGCTCAATGACGAGAGCTACGCGGCGCCCGCGCCCGCACCTCTTCTGTTCCGCGCCCCTAGCTCCTACCAGTCCGTAAGGGACGGCTCGCCGCTACCGCCCACGCCCGAGCTGCTTCGCTCCGACTCTTACGACTCTAACACCACCTACGATCCCGTCTCGCCCATGACGCCCGCCATCTACGACTACTCGATGCGCCTGCCTTACGACGACTATTTGGGCGAACAGATGCCCAAGCGCCCGGCCTACGTGGACAGCAGCCGCTCCAACTCGTATGTTGACGAGGACAACTCGGCCGGCTCCGCCGTTCAGGACCGGCCGACGAAGCGTTACCCCTGCCGGTATCGGGACAGCCATGGCTGCGAGAAGACCTTCACCACCTCGGGCCACGCCTCTCGCCACTCCAAAATACATACGGCCGAGAAGGCCGTGCAGTGCACTTACCCCGGCTGCCACAAGAAATTCACCCGCGCCGACAACATGAAGCAGCACCTAGAAACCCACTACAAGGACAAGTCGCGGGCTTCGGGTGTAAGTAAGTCGACATCCAAGAGCGCTGTGAGCTCGGCCGCCAAGCGCCACTCCATTTCGTCCCGGTCGACGGCCTCGCCGAGGACCCGATCGCCTCGTGACACGCCCATGTGGGATGTGGACCAGTACGGCATGGTAACCGACGCTGCGCAGCTGTCCTCCCCCGGCGCAGGCTCCTGGGAGATGCGCGGACTGAACCTGCCTCTGATGAGTCGGCCCGGTGCGACCAGAACCAGCAGCGGGCTGGACGCCCTGGCCGCCATCGCCTGCCAGGAGGGCGGCTCGTGAAAGGGCATATTCAAGCCCACGGCGCGACCCCCCCACGGATACACGTCGTCTCACGCATCTTTTTCCTACTTTATACCTCGCGGCGCTTACGGAGGGGTGTTGTGCTTGCACATGATACCTGGGGGCCAAGCATACGGACGGTCACTGGCGTTATACACTGTTTTCTAATGTTTTTATTCTCACCTGGTCGGTTGGCCTTTATTCCCTTTCAACATTTGGCGGCGAAGATTCTTGGGCATACGGCATTGATCGATTGGGAGCCACGGCGTCGGCGGAACTGATGATGGTATTTTTATTCGGCAACGGGGACAACACGAGACATGCTTCAGGAGAGGGTCATTTCGCTACGGCCCTGACCAACTAAAAGGCCGAAGAGAAAGGGAGAGGAAGGAGACGGAGGGAGGGGCCAGTGTTATTTCTGGCCACGGCGCCCGGGACGATCGGAAAGGTGCACGCCGCCAGTACGGAGTCGTCCCGTGGGACGAGTGTGGAAGCGGAGATGGAAGGAGTCGATACCACGGTGTCGCAACATTTCTTGCATATGATATTTTGCACTTTAGTCCTAGATACCACTCGTCCGCCCAAAAGTGGCGGATGGCATACGAACAAAGGAGAGCGATGCGTTGAATACCTTTTACATACAGACGCTTCCTCCCTCTTCTGTGAGCACGCAAGTACACTCATGGCCATTCTGTTGGCCATGTCTCGTAAAGGCTGGACACGTGCTGAGCGCGCGCTCTGGGAACAGGTACACGCACGAAGGCTGAGTGGCTCATCACAGGGAGGGAAAAAGGTGGGCACGGATAGTTAAAGTGGTCCCTTAGGATGGACGCGAAGTCGATCGCCGATGGTGGTCGTGGCGAAGTGACAGATTGGCATGTTGGCTACAGTGGCTTCCATGTTGGAAAACTTGGTCGAGAGAAGGAGAGATCGCCATTGCGAAGAGATGCCGAACGGACCCTTCGGCATTGGATGCTGAGATCAACTGCCGATCGACCGGCTGGCTACTCGAGCACCAGCCTGTTCCTCCTCAGCCCCTCTGCCTCTTTTACCATTCATTACTGCCGAGCATCCCATTTGTAGCCGTAAGTCGCGGGGAGGGGGGGTTTTCAACTATTCCGAAGACGTTTTTGTCAGGCACCTGAGCCAGGCGCCCGGGCTCGGGTCTTCGCCTACAGACCTCCAATACCAGGGGTAGGTACCGCCCATTTCCACATACTTACGTACTCTATTCTCCTCCCCCGTCTTACCTCGAATGGGAAAAGGCCAGGCCTGGCCAGTTCGGGCCTGAATGTCAGGGTTCTTTCGACGCCGGATCCATGCCCATTTGTCGGTCGCGACGACAGCCACATCAGTCCCTGGATGGTTGGGTTTGTTTAGTTGGGGCGGTTCAGCTGTTCCGGAACAGGTTGGTTGGCCGTACTGCTCGCTGACAGAAGGAGCGCAGGGGCATCCACTTCCCACGCACAAATACGAGTGAGCGGCGTTCCCATGTCGTCTGATCGTCGTTCGGGGTACCGAGCGATTGAAACCCACCATCCCTTCTGTCCCCTTCTCCCCCTCTCCCCCCCAAAGACCCTCTTCTGCTTTCTTCTCTCGTGCCCCTGCATATATATCTGACAGGCATGGGGGCTACCCAAGGTAACCATGGTGCGCGGCCGAAGAGGGAAAAAGGGCCTGGCCCAACGCGCCGTCCTTCACCGCCAGCAGCCGCATATTCCGGGCTGCATTGAAATTCCCACAGCGGGGGCCCCAGGAGTTCTTTCTCCAAAGGGACGTCGGCGTTCGCCCTTTCGCGCAAGCGAAGCAGAAGGATAAAGGGTTTAAAAAAAATTAACCCGTTACTTGAGCCCCCCCTACTGACGTAATTTACGTCACCATGCGTCGTGACGGCCTCGCGCGAGACCCGGCTCAACCGTCCCACTGGACCCCCCGTGCCGCTTCACGCCAGCCAGGTCTGGAACGTTTTTTTTTTTTTTCGTCTCCGTTTCTTGGCTCGTCCTCCCCCCCTGACACTGATAAGCTAGGCGAAACTGGCGGGACCGAGACCAGCGGACCTCACGGATGAAGTTGGCGGGCCGGAGCTCGCCGACCTTCCGAGCAGGTGCCTCACAAAGACCCCATGAACGCGTTCCCCTTCCCAGTTTGCTTCGCTCCTTGGCGTCCCCGTCCCAGTCATTCCGCCAGCGTCCCCCCCGCTTCTCTCCTGCGTCGCTCACTTTCTTTTCTTCTGGCGTGGCTGGGACACCACGTGGGTCACTCCATACACGGACTTTCCTCCTCCGTACCTCAGCCGGTGTGAGGCAAGCGGACACAGGCAGCCAGGTCTTGGGGAATGGCCTACCGATACAACTGCCGACGACGCCCCCCCGGCAAGAACTCCGGTAGGGAAGAGGCACGTCAAGCAGGGCAGGCGGTTCGTCTCGTTGGCCGGGCCCCCGCGGCTGAAGCCCCGTCTCCCGGAGCCTCTGCCGTGTCCCCGCGTTGGCGTTGAAGATAGCGGCAAAGCGGGCGTTTGGTGAGCATGCACCATGCTGGTAGCTCTCCGGTAGGAGCCTGGGCACCTGGGACCTGGGGTATCTACTCCAACTTTTGTGAACGGGCAACCGATGGGGCCGGGACGGGAACTGCTACGTTCGTTCGCGGGGAAGCGCACAGAGAGGAGCAGGCGCACGCACGTGTAGCTTTTCTCGCTTCCACTTGCTACATACCTCGAGTATATCCATGCCCGGCGCCCCGGGACGCACAACTACACGCTCGTACCACACGCCGCACGGGGTATGCCCTGCCGTTCCCATCTTCGTTTGGCCCGTTTCATTCCCACAAGCCCGGGTCGGCAACGCAGCCACGGGCCATCTCGAACTGCTCGTCGGTGTAACAGACCAAGGTGCGATGGCGAGCCGACTCGCCGCCGATGTCGCGCACGGCGTGCTCGTGGTCGCCAGCAGCGGGGGCAGCGGCGTCGTTGTCGTCGTTGCGGGCGTCGTCGAGGGCGAAGCCGAGGCAGGCGACCTGACGCGTGACGCAGCGGCGCAGGCGCGCGCTCCGCTCGCCGATGCCGCCAGCGAAGACGAGGGCGTCGACGGCGCCGCCCAGCGCCACGTAGTAGCTGCCGACGTAGCCGCAGACGCGATCGACGAACAAGTCGAAGGCCAGCCGGTCCGCCGGCGCGTCCGAAGCCGCGATGGCGCCAAAATCGGTCGTGCCCGTGAGCGCCTTCCACCCGCTCTCCTGGTTGAGGATTTCCTCGGCCCGCGAGATGTGCAGCGCCTCGGTCGACGCGGGCGACAGCTTGCCCACGTCACTGGCGTAGTGGAAGACGAGACTGCGACGCCGTCAGATGGGGACTGCGTGCGTGGTTTAGGGGTAGGTGCTGGTGCTGCCACCTTCTTCTTCGTCCGGCCTCCGGCGCACTACCGCTCACCCACTCTTGCTCCCTTTCTCCTTCCACCCACGCACATGCTCCCAGCGTCCAATTTTGCCCGCTCCCTCTCATACTCGGCCTTGCTCGTTAGCCCTGTCCGCTCCCACACGCCCATCCCACTACCCTATGTACTAACTTGCCATTCATCGTAGCGTCTCCCTTCGTGCGCAGGTGTACCGGACGAGGAATGGGGAGGGGGGGGGGGCTGGGGTCAAGATACCTTGGATCGACACTGCCGCTCCGTGTGGCGCCGGGCAGGCCGGCCAAGGGCGTAAGGCCCATGCTATTGTCCCAGCTCTGGCCTTGCTTGATGGCGCAGGCGCTGGCGCCGCTGCCCAGGTGGAGGGCGATGAGATTGAGCTCGCGGGGGCCCTTGGCAAGGAAGGCGGCGACGGCGGTGGTGATGAACTGGTAGCTGATGCCGTGGAAGCCGTACTTGCGCAGCTGGTTCTTGCGGGCGACAGCGGGGTCGATCGGGTAGGTGTAGATGTGGGCCGGGATGGAGGCGTGGAACTGGGAGTCGAAGCAGGCGACGTTACGGGCGCCCGGCAGCGCCGCCATGCACGAGCGCACGATCTGCAGTGATTTGACGTTGTGCAGCGGCGCCAGGTCCGTCAGCTCCTCGAGGTGGTGGTACGTGTCGCGCGTGATGACGCGCGCCGCCGTGTAGTCGCCGCCGTGGACGACGCGGTGGCACGCGACGGTGACATCGTCGGGCCGCGCCAGCTCCGGCAGCTCCGGGTCCGCGACGAGCATCCCCAGCAGCCTCCGGAAGGCGTCGTCGTGCGACGGTGGCTCCCTCAACCCTGCTCCCGCCTGCGCCTGCGCCTCCTCGGCCCCGTCGGCCACCGTCCGGCCCCGCCGCGTGTATCGGAGCCGCGCCGGCGGCGCCGTCAACCCGCTGAGCTGCGCTTCCGCCACCTGCCGCGGCGGCCCCTGTCCGCCCCCGTCCGTGACGTAGACGGATATCTTGACCGAGCTCGAGCCGGCGTTGATGGACAGGACGACCTTCTCCATGGTGAAGGGGGCGCGCTGTGTCTTGGGTCCGTCGCCCCGTGGCCCAGGTTCCCTGTGGGAAGAAATTCAAAGACGGGGGCTCCCGAGTCAGAAGGTAAGCAGAGAGAGGTACGACCTGGTTCTTGTATTTTTGATGAGTTCCTTTCCTCTCGCTTCGCAGGGCCCAAGTCAAGGGGAGGGCAACCCATGGTGGCCTATATCTATCGCCGTCCGGCTTCCCCCTGCCCCCCAAAGACTGCGGCGTGTGGTTGTCACGAAGGGCCGCCTTCCAGCTAGCGAAGCTCTCGGCTGTTGCGCAACACGCCACGTCGGGGGTACTTCCTCTCGGCCGACCAGCGAGTAACGCCGGGAGCCACTACCTGCTTTTCCTTACATGCCTGTCCCTTCCCGGGCCTGTACCCAGGCCGTCCACCCCCCCGGATGCCATGGATATGGGGGCCAAACCTGGCCCCCTCGCGCCCAATCGGATGGACTGCAGGCGTCCCAGCTGGCATTTCCGACCCATCCGCTTGCGACGCTGCCAGCACCGTAAGCCAAGCACAAGAACACGCGCGTACCGTTGCTGGCTCGGCCTATTATTGCACCATATGGCCAGTTCAAGGAGGGACCCTGTGATGAAGAGGGCCCACGGCCGCCCGCGCCATGTTTTTCGCCTCCAACCGATTCCCCCCCTCATGCCCCAAAAGTGCCCTACTCGACCTGCATGGATCAATATTTCTACGCTACCATGGCCTTCTCCAACTCCGTAACCCCCCTCCCCTTCCCCGCCCCCGCCTGCCATCACTTTGCGCCCCTCCTTACCCTAGTTGGAGGCAGGTACTTTCTATGCATATAGCTTAGTATATATATGAACCGCGAAAGGTGTTCAACCAGAAGTTGTAACTGGCCGAGCTGCGAGTAGTACCTTGGTCCCCGGCCGTCTTATCCCCCTGGCCGACGCCTCCAGGTTTTTACGGACGTACGACGAGGCCGTGGACGCATTTCCCCTGTGCGTGGAGGGTGGTGTGTTTCCCCGCGGGAACGCCCCGGCCCCTCGAGGATTCCGCTCACGTGGCCGAGCAAGCCATTTATCACGCCATCGCCACGAACTACAGCAAGGATCCCCCTGCGGACAAGCAAGACATGACGGGTGCACCCACCCACGACCATAATACGGGTAAAAGGGGGCCGGGGGAAACAACCTCATGGGACGCCGCCGTCTGCTTCGGGTTCGGGCCCGGTCGGGTGGTCGGGGTCGTGGTACAAGGTGCTTTGGCTCGGAAGCTCGTACGGAGCGCCGGGCGAGATCTCGGGCGAGGGAAGCTCGAAGGCGGACTGCGGGTAGACGATGCCGCGAAACTCGCTGTCGGAGCTGTGCGCAACCACCCCTGCATTGCATTTATCCGCGTCAGCCGTTCCGGTCCTTCCCGCGACGAATGGGGGCTCCCGCTCCCCCGCCAACGGGGGCAGGTCTTACAGGTATGGAGGAACCGGCGGTAGTCTAGACGATTGATGGAAAATGGTCAGCCTCGTAGCCGCTCCCCGGGTGGGTGAGGCAGTGCCCTCTCCATCTTTCTTTTCTTTCCTTCTCTCTTTGTCTCGTCCTCACCTTCGAAGCGGGTGAACTGGATGGCCAGGTAGCGGATGTCGGGCTGGCCGCACGCCAAGGGGGGGTAGCCGGGGTCGAGGTGGCGGCGGAAGGCGGCCAGGGGGTTCCGGCGGCCGTCGGGGGCGCTACCGCGGCGGGCGCGGGCGTTGAGGCGCAAGGTGCGGCGGCGGTCGTCGCGCGTGGCGATGGCGCCCTCGAAGGCGTCGACGGGGTACTCGCGGTAGCGGCCGTCGGCGCGGTTGGCGAGCACGGTGAGGGAGTGGGCCGAGGTCTGGCGGTCGCTCCAGAGCTTGAGGCGCTGCACGGTGCCGAGGCCGCGGACGTTGCCGAAGGCGTCGGTGCGGCCCTGCGCGTCGGACCAGACGACGTCGACGTCGAAGCAGTCGACCAGGTCCTTGCGCCGCAGGTCCCCCTGGAAGTGGATGGCCGCCTCGACCGTCGTGAACTCGTACCGGACCTCGGCCAGCTGGTCCAGCGTCACGACGCCGTCGGCCGCCGTGTAGCGCACGCGGTGCCGCTCCCGGAAGGCGACAAACTGCTCCAGCTGGCACGGGTCCGAAAACTGGCGGTGGCGCGAGTGCAGCGTATGCGCGATGGTGTCGGCGGCTGAGGGCGAGGAAAGGGGGACTGGGGGAAGCGCCGGGGGTTTTCTTTTTAGCCACGGCTGGCAACGGCTAAAGAAGAAGCAGAGAGCGGCTTACGAAAGTGCTCGACTAGCTCTAGTTGGTAGCTACAGCGCCATACAACGCGCCGTGGGTCGCTTCCGACCACCTCCCAAGGGCCAAGGTAGACAGTCCTCTCGTCCGGCGAGCCCTCAAACAACACACTTTTCGGGCCACGGTAGGTCAGCGGGGGGAAAAGGACGTCGCAGCCACCAAAAGGCAAAGCGCACATGGGGGGACGAACACCGGTGAGGGGAGGGTTGGGGAAACGCACAGGGTTGCTTGGTAGCCAGGCGGGCCTAGATCGAGAGGCCGGAACTGGCCGGGCGGCGACGACAACTCGGCGGTCGGGGCCGAGTCGGGGGACCGGTAGGCGCCGGCGGGGCTCGGCGGGGAACGGGCGGCGGGGGCGTGGATGGGCGGCGAGCCGCGGGCGAACGAGGGGAACGGGGGCGATAAGGCGGTCGTCGGGCGGTGGCGGCGCTGGTGGTGGCCGTTCAACCCGCGCATCAAGAGGCGGCCGCATCCGGCGACGGCGGGCAGAGACGCACGGGCGCGCGGGCGAGGGCGAGGGCGAGGGCGAGGGCGAGGGCGAGTCGGTCGACGGCGACTCGCCGCGGCAGCATAGCACACGCCCGGAAAAAGGCAAGAAGGGGAAGGGATAAAAGCTGAAGAGGTGGCTGAGAGGTCGGGTTTTTTGTCTTGGTCGTCGTCGTCGTCGTCGGCTTTCGGCTTTCACGGGTGCTGCGTGCCACCGAAGAGCATGGCCGTCGGGGGGGGGGGCCAGCTAAAGCTGGTGAAGAAGGGAAAAAGGTTTACCAGGAAAATGCTGCTGTCACAGCGGTTACGAGATGAAATGCGTCTGGGAGCACCCAAACTTCTTCACCACGGCATCTATGAATAGATGCCGGCAGTCCCGTCACTTTGGTCACCCGTGCCCTAAGACCTCAGGTAATGTGCGTCCGGTTTTTTGTTGCTTGCTCTCGCCCACGGCCTACTAAGAAGGACAGAAGTTGGGTGTGGACTGGAGGGGGGAGTATCCATGGACGTGCGTGGGCAAAAAGAAGGTATACGCTTCAAGGGCTTCCAGGGCAACATGGGGCGGGGATGGATACCTACCTAGCCTGGAGATAGAACGGCCGACCCACCGACAGGCCCGTCGAAGCAGTAGCAGATGGTTCTCTCTCTCTCTCTCTCTCACACACACACACACACTCTCTCTCTCTCTCTCTCTAGTATGGGCAAAGCATACCGTCCTAAGCACCCCAACGACAGCGAACGGGTGACGAACACCTAGCCATACTTTCTCTTCCCCTTCCCCCGGTTTCGTCTCGTCCATTGCATGCAATCCATGTGTGTGTCATGGGGTCGGCCAATGGCTAAGTTCGCGCCACTGGGGGAGGGGAGGGCGTTTCTGCCCGCCTACCCCAGGCGACGGTGGTCTGTCTGTCAAAATTCAGCTGCGTATTGAATGGATAGACACATGCAGCCATGTGCCCCCCTCCCTAGATACGTTGTGGGTATGGGATTGGATAGGATCCAGGGTACGGATGGATGGACGGAAGAAGCTGGACTGCTGCTCCGAGCCTGCATACAACGGGGAAAAGGCGTGTGCGTATGTATATGCGTGTGCGTGTGCGTGTGCGTGTGCGTGTGCGCGTATGCACTTTTGGGCCTACGAGAAGATGATGGGAGTAGAGAAGGAACATGGGTGGAAGGATTGTTTAAAACCCACGGGACCAATCAGGCTCTAGAAACCAAGCACATGGTAAACAAATCTACCGCCGACTGGGGCTATCTAAGGATGCGCCCAGCGCCCCGGAGCCGGGACCCTGGTTTCCCCCATCCGCCGTCATCCATGTTCCGTCGAAACACGCTTGGATGGCCGTAACCATGACCCTCGGGACTATGGCATCCTTTCCCCCCCCCATCCCGGGACAAATATAGCCACAGGCTAATCGCATGTAACTAACTTCCTGGCCAGTCCCCGACGGGTGGGTGCCCGTGGGCTGAGCGGGGAGCAACGGGCGACAGATAGGCCATGCCTCGGGCACGGGGTTGCGGGTCTGGGCTGCGGATGCCACTGCCTAACTCGCCGTCGACATGTATATCATGGCAGGGGTCCCGCAGGGTCCATAAAGACGGAACGAGGGGAGGACGACTTCGAAAACTGCATGGCAGATCGGTCTGGCGGGGGCTCAGCCGAAGTCTGCCCCCCCCCCGCCCTTTCCCCCAGCCTTTTCCTACGGCCGGCCGGCCGCCTCGACTTTCCCTTCCTGGGGCGAAGGCGTCCAGGGAAGCAGAGAAGAAAAGTACCGTACAGGCGGGGACGTATGGGGATCTAGATTCACGGGCACGCTACGCTCGCACCCGCGACCTTCTTGGCGGTGGAGAGAGAGATATGCTGGGTTGGGGTATGGTCGGCGTGGAGGAAAGATGATATTGGGGGGGGCAAGGAAGGGAAGGAGGAAAGAGGGGACTTGGGACTTTGGGGGCTGGCATGGGTCGCGTCTAAGAAACGACGATAAGACGCAGTTGGCTGGCCGCAACGCCACGCGCTCTTCCTTTCAGCTTCAGCTTCTTCTACCCCACCGCGCCAGGTTGGGATCGCCCGCTTTCGACGACGGTACGGCGTAAACGGGCATTCATATTTGTCCCTTCTCCAGGAACGACTCCATATTTTTTTCCTTTCCTACGGCCCCCTTCCCCCCCCTCTCCCACGTTCTTTCCGGATTGCCAGCGCGTTCGGTTCCGCTGCATCGGGAAGGAGCGGCTGCAGATGGACCAGCCTGCGTCTCCCTCTCACCCACGATTTACACATACACCTACACCCCACGACGGACTTAGGTAGCCTGGGCCGCCTGCGGATTGGAACGAGCCCGCCCGTCCCGTCCATATTCGTATCCTTCCCTACCTAGCATAACCGTTCCGCCTTTCCCCACCTCGTCCTCGTCCTCGCTCTCATCCCCCGGTGTTGCTTGCTGTTGCTGTCCCCCCGGCTCCTTACTCTACTCTACGTATGGACATCTACCCGTGCGGCAACTGCTACCAACACTACTACTGCTACATGGATCCGTTCGGGCCCTGAATTTCTTGTCCACTCCTTCCCGGCCCTGAACGCAGCCCCTCCTACCTCCAACTCGGCCGTCGCTAACGCCGTCGGGGCCTCCGGCACCCGGTTCCCGGCTCTTTGGGCTGGGCGGCCTGGCGGCCATGGACGACGTATATGGTGAAGCGCGGAGGAACCGGGGCTACCTGGGCTTTGACAGCTCCGCCCTCCCGCCCCGTGATCTGCAGGCACGTTGGCCCGAGCCGCCGCCGCTCCTCCCCCGTTCTTTTCCCCTCGTCCTTTCCTTCCGGCTCCCCGGTCTTCTCTCCCTCTCCACATGTTTCCTCCTCCTATAGTCCTTCTACCTCACCCCATCTTCCTCTCCTCCCCCAGCCATACTAACTCTGGGCAGGATCGCCGCCAGTTACGCTATGAGCTCGATCTCAACAATTGGAACCTCAGGATCTGGGGCGTCGCCGCCTCGGGCTTCCTGACCGATTCGTGAGTAGCTGCGTTGCGTGCCATGAGAGTTATATTGACCGGGGTCCGTCCGGCTTCGGTCTGCCGTACTGACGCCCTTTCCCCCTTGCGCGTCTGTAGCTACAACCTCTTCTCGACCAACGTTATCATGGCCTCCATCTCCTTCGTATACTTCCCCCACAACCACTACCCCAGCCTACTCATTAACCTCCTCACCCTCCTCGGCTCCATCTTTGGCCAGCTGCTGTTCGGCTTCTTGGCCGACTACTATGGCCGGACCCGCCTCTATGGCATCGAGCTCGTGCTTGTCATTGTGTCTACCATTGGCGTGGCCACCAGCAGCTTCGGCTACAACGATATGTCCTTTATAGGTCTCTTCATTTTTGTATGTTCCCGTCCCTGCCGTGCCGTCGGCTCTCCCTCGGCGGCCATGGGCTGACCGTGTATGCTGATGTTTCGAGTCTAGTGGCGCTTCGTCATGGGTGTTGGTAAGAACTCCATCCCTCCAGATAGGGGGCGAAGCCCCCCTTAATTCTGGTCCCCGTTCCGCCCACCCCCCGAGGACACACCACTAATTGGCTTTCCGCCGGCGGCAGGGATTGGGGCTGAGTATCCCCTCAGTGCCATCATCACCGCGGAATGGGCCAGCACGCAATCGCGTGCCACCATGTTGGGGTCCGTCTTCCTCATGCAACCCATGGGCCAGGCTCTGGCCCAGTTGGTCGGTCTATGGGTTCTTCTGGGCCGCGAGAAGGAATATCAGCTGAGCGCCATGCAATGCGGCCTCAACACGGCCCACGAGGAAGAGTGCAAGAAGATTGTCGACGGCATCTGGCGCATCGTTATCGGCTCGGGCGCCGTGCCCGCTCTCCTGGCCATCATCTTCCGCTTTTTCCTCTACGACTGCGGCCTGTACCAGCTTGAGGTCAAGAACAAGCCCGGCACCGCCCTGCGCGACACCCGCCGCGTCTACGAGTCCCAGAGCACGCCCCGCAATGGCATGTCGCTGCACCCGTCCCACGCAACCCTGACAACCTCGCCCCGGCCCATGCCCCTCCAGTTCTCCAAGGAGGATCTGCACAACTACTTTATCCGGGATGGGAACTGGTATTACTTGTTGGGTAAGCCTGACGTACCTTTCGATGCACAAAAACGCGAAGACTGACTGTCACTTCGTCTACTAGGAACCTCCATCACTTGGTTCATGTAAGCTGTCCGCCGTAGGCAACGCCGCCTCCTTTTGTTCCTCTTCTTCTCCTTATCAGGGGATAAATCCCCCAGACCTCCTCTTTTGGGACGATGTTGACTTTATCCACCTCTAGCCTGGATGTGGGCTTCTATGGCTTCTCTCTGGACAGCCGCAGAACGCTCTCGGACCTGTGGGCGCCCTCGCTTCCCCTCGCCATCGACTCGCGCCTGCCCTGCTGGGACTCGTCCCTCCCGGGCGGGCGCTCGACCGTCCCGGGCTGGGCGGCCCAGGGCCTGCCTGTCTGGCAGACGGACGCGACACAGCCCTGTAACACGCTCTACGACGTGCTCCTCGAGCAGTCCAAGCAGTACCTGCTCACCGTGTCCATCAGCTCCATCGCCGGCGGCACCTGCTTCATCTTCTGTGCCAACCGGCTGCCGCGCAAGCAGTGGCTCACCGTCTCCTTCCTCGTGCTCGCCGCACTCTTTGTCATGACGGGCGCCATCTACTACGGCGTCGCGCACACGGGCTACTACCCGGTCACGGTGGCCATGGTCGCCGTTTGCCACTTCACCTTCAACTTCGGCGCCAACACGCTGACCTTTGTCATCCCCGCCGAGATCTTCCCGACCTGCTACCGCTGCACCTGCCACGGCATCTCGGCCGCCGCTGGCAAGACGGGCTCCGTCCTTGCCCTGCTCGCCGTCTACGGCGTCAACGCCGGCTACACGAACCGTACCCGCCAGGGCCTCATCTTCATCCTCTTCGGCTCCGTCCTCGCCCTCGGCGCCGTCTACTCGTGGGCCTACCTGCCCAATGTCCAGCGCCTCGTGCACAACGCCGATGGCGCCAAGGTCCTCGAGACCAAGACCCTCGAGGAGCTCAGCGGCGGCAAGGAGCAGGCCCGTCTTGAGGGCGACGTAGTCACCCTGCGCGAGAAGCTCCACGAGGTGCGACGCCGCCGTCGTGAGAAGGGCTCCCGCGCCGCCGCCGCCGCCGCCGCCGCCGCCGCCGCCGCCGCCGCCGCCGCCGCCGCCGCCGCCGCTGCCGCTGCCGCTGCTGCTGGCCCGCATTTACCGCCCATGAGCCCGCCGAGCATGCAGTGGGCCGAGGCGCACCCTGTTTCGGGCGGCCTCGGCCCCTATAGAACTCGAAGGCCACCATCCTTGGGCCATTCCTCTCAGAGTTAGCCCGTCGGCAATTTTTTCTTTTTTTTCCTGTAAAGAATCTATACCTTGCACATGGGAAAAAACCTCTCGACCAGTGGCAGCGGGAATAATGGTGAAAACGACGTGGACAGGCAATAAACGCGATATCAATATACGCTTCTGAGGCTACGCTTCTCATCAAGCACCGCTATACCTTCCCATTTATCGCATCAGTGTTAAAAGGTGCCTACGACTGCTGCCATGCAAGCTTTCTTTATCGACATGGACTTTTTTGTACCCCCGAGCCGCCCTATCAAGTAAATCATTGGCACCATGTACCCTCGTAAGCAGTAGCCAGCCTGGTTGTCGAATAAGAACCTTTTCGTACATGATACGGCCTGCCCCATCATCCCGCGTTTTTCATTCATTTATCGAGCCCCTTCATTTAGTGATGATGTGATGTTATTCTATTCGTACATAACGCCTGGTGCTGTAGAGTCCAGCTTTTTTTTTTAGGGTTCCGTGCCTGTTGAGGGAACAAAACAAAGTCTAGTGCAATCCATGTCCATGCAAACCCCCCTCCCCCTTATGCAATTTTGTGCACATTGCTCCGTCGCTCTTGTTTGTGTGAAACCTTTGTCTATACGACAGCGCTGTCCTCGAGGCGAGAGAGCACCCTGACGAGACCACGTATCAGGAACGGGTAGGGGAAGTAGATCGGGGCTGCGAGACGTCGGCAGAACAATCCTGTCCGGCAACCCAGGCAACCCTCGAGTGGCCGAGTGTCGTAGATGAGATCGTTTAGATTCAGCTCATAGCACCTTCCTGGCCCCATGCACGAAGTTCGTCATCATTAGTAGAAGCCATCTTTTCCTCTGCATTCTCGTGCCGCGTAGAGCAGATTGACGCCTAAATGGGGCTTGCCGGATGCCAACCAATCGAACAAATTGAAACGAGAAAACAGATCCAAGGCTGGCGAAGGCCCGCATGAGCTGCACTGGGCAAGCCGACGAGCATCCTTGGGTATCGCTGAGACAAAATAACCGATGCTCATCGACAGAAGATACTGCCCAAGGCGAGGGAAAACCCGAAATCAGGGTAGCATGAGAAATAAAAAGAACCGAGAAAAACATTGGGGCAGCAGCCTTGTCGTTGAGTGATCCTCATCATTTCCTGATCGTCATCAGACACTCATCTTTGTTGGGACCGCGCATAAGGCTCGTATGCTGCGAAGAGCCTGCCAAATGCTATGGCCCTGCTTGTGTTGGTGGGTTTGGTACAGCTCTTTGGCAGAGAAACGAGACCAAGACGATGCAATTGTGGCACCATTCTCCAGGCGAGGTACCGGCCTTTGCTGTGGCAACAAGCACCCGCGGTCAAGATCACCGCCGTGCCGTGTGCTCAAGGTGTGATTGACAGTAACACGCCCGTCCCCCCAAGACCGCTTCGAAGCTTCTTCTGGCGAAAGGAGCTAAGTGCGGCAAGCCAATGCCCTGGTTTACCACCGAAAGGGCACAGGCGTGAAAGCGCGGGGGCGAGAATCAGCGACTCTCGACCTCGTGGGAGGCACCAACGCCGTTGGTGTACGACGGCTCAGCGTGGACTCCGTTGGTCATAGGGGCGGCCTCGCCGTTGGCAGCAACAGGCTGGTCCACATACGCAGGCACTTCCTGGCCCGCCTGCCCGTGGGGCGAAAACTCGGGCACGGCAGCGCTAAGCCGCGACTCGCCGACGGCAGCGAAGCCGTTCATGCCATTGCTCATGTGGTGGCCATAAGAGGCACCGTTCACAAAGTTCCCATAGGGTGACTCCATGTTGCTTGGCGAGTAGACAGCGTTGGGGTCAACAGCGTAGGGAGCTGTCATCATGGGGGGGTATGCGAAAGCAAACGGATGAGGACGCAGGTGGAATGCCGACGGTCCATCGTCCTGGCCTGCCGACTCATGTCTCTCCGACTTGGGAAGAACCCATTTATCCCAGCCCTGGTGCGAACGGAGTCGCTCGCGACCGTCTTGGCCGACAACAAGGTCGACCGTCTCGGCTTCCACGCACGCACTGCGAATCAAGTCCATGTCGTTGGTAAGCTCCCGAATGCGCTTGAAACTGCTGACCACTTCCAAGAACACAAAGCCCTGCGAGTCCATGTGCTTCCTCAGGAACATATCCTTGCACAGGTTCTCAAGAGAGAAGTAGTATTCAACCTGGCCCCTGAGCATGGGCATGACGTTTAGTGAATCAGTCTGGTAGTAGGGTATCATTGGGGCGGCCATAGCAGAGGCCGGGTGGTGCATAGATGGGTCGTATGGATGAGCGGTGTGCACAGGGGCCGGTCGGTAGCCCTTGGAGCCGTTGGCCTGGCCGCGGGGGTGGTATGTAGCCGAGGATGTCGACTGAGAACGGTTCGGGCCGCGGTAGCTCGGAGCGGGTCCACCCGGGAAGGGAGCAGCGTACATCGGCTGGTGGTTGGACTGCCCGTAAGAGTTCTGGCGGCCAGCCATGGTAGCGCCGAAATGCTGACCGTTGGAGGCGAACGCAGCGTGATGGCCTTGGCTATTGGCACCGGAATGACCGCCTCTGCCTCTGTGTCCGCCGCGGCGCTGCTCGCGCGCGTTTCCTTCAGGGCGGCCGTTGGACTGGAAGTTGGCATTCTTCGAGGTCGGGTGCGTCGACTCTTTCTGGGCATCCGGCACCCGCGAGCCGTGCTCTGCCTTGGCCCCAGTCTCCTTGGCATTCTCAGCAACCCCGTGCTGGGGCTGGTCCGACGCCGATGAACTGAGAGTAGTATGGGCAGGCTTAAAGGGTTCAGCCTTGCCGTTTATCTGTTGTGGCAATCGTGGTTAGCAGGGGTCAATGTCGCATGTACAGGCGCCTCATGCTTACAGTGGGTTTCGCGCCGTCGGCGGCTGCGTGGAACGCCTTGCGGATGTCACGGGATCCCATCGAAGCATCGACGGAGGCACGCTTGGAAGCGGCAGACATGTCACCGGCGGCCTCACCAGCAGTCTTGGTGGCACCAGGGGTGCGCTCCGAGAACGAGGCAGATCCAGCGTGGTTTCCCCTGCCTCCTGCCTCACGGCCTCCGCGCGAGCCGCCACGACCTCCGCGACCTCCGCGAATCGGCGTCTTGAAGTTGACTGAGGGCACAAAGGGTACCGGCACCCACTTCTTGGGTTTCTGGTTCGCACCGGCTTCGGTCTTGCTGTCATCCTTAACCTCGTCCTTCTCTGGCTGTCTGTCGTTTTTCTCCTGCACCTTCATCTCCGTAGCCGCCGACTCCGGCGTAGGCCATGATGACGGATCGGCTACAGAGGCCAGAGGTTCCGTCGCCTCTCTGTCGGATTTTTCAGCCAGTCTGCTTCCTCGCGGGGCAGCTCTGCTGCCGTCACGTGGCAGGTCGGATGCGCGCTTCTGGTTCTTGATGGGCGCCGTCGCGCGACCTTGGGCGCCATTGCTCTCGCTGCCACTGCCTGCGTTTGGCTTGGGCAACTTCGCGTCGGCAGTTTGCTGCCCAGTGACCTGCGTAGGCTTGCTCGAGCTCGTGGACGTTTGGACGGGGCCCGAGGACGCAGCCGGAAACTTGGTCTTGGCGGCCTGCGCCCGCTGGGTCCAAGCATTGACGGTAGGAATGGGTGCGTCAGCCAGCGGCGGCTGGGGCTGAGGAGGGGCCTCAGTCTCCTTCTCCTGGTCCGCGGCTTGCTCTCCCTCCGAGTCCTTATCTGAACTCTTGGGTTTCCTGCCCTTCTTGTTCGTCTTTTTGGCGTCAGAAGGATCGGCACTGCGTACCGAGGAGGCAGCCCCCTTCACCTTTCGCTCGGAGCTGGGCGCCGAGGAGTCGGCCGATTGACTCTTTTCATCCTGGCCCACGACCGCAGGGGATTGTGTCGAGATCTTGGGTGCAGACTCATCGTCCGTAGTCGTCTGGGTGTTGACTTCGGTTGTTGGCTTGTCGGGCTGGCCCGATTGCTGATCGACGCCATCGGCCTCGTTCGAAATGACCGAGAGGGCTGTCGAGGGTGTGGTAGAAGGGGCGCTGCTGGTGGTGGAGCCTGCGGGCAGGCCGTTGCTTACGTCCGTCTGTCCCGTGGACTGAGTCGTAACCTGGCCGCGAGCGGCCTGGGCGTACGAGAATGTCGAGCCAGACATAGTGGCGTTGGGGTCTCAATGGCCACAAGGGACAATGAGCCGGGTGCAGAAGAGCTGCTCGTCTCTCGCTTCTGCCTTTGCACCAGCGCAAAGTAGTGGTGAACCGGGGTGCGGTCACCTCAGTGCTTGTTCTCCGCGCGGAAGACTCGACAAGTTGTGGGCGGACAAGAGACTACCTGCTTCAGTAGTCGAAGTCGAGGTAGTCGCAAGCGGAGCGGAACGAATGCGCCGGGGTGGTGCCTGGCCGGATCGCTGTTCGAGCACGTTGGTTGTTGGGCGTGCCAACAGAAGGCGGAGCGGATGTTGGGAGGGTTTGCGACAGAAGCCAGTCGCACGAGAGAGGGAGGGAAGAAGGCCACTTCTTTCCAACTGACTTGTGCAGATGGTGCGGGGTGCGGTGCACAAATTGGCAGGAGCCTGTCAGAGAACTAATCCCGCGAGGGCGCAAAGCGGAGAGGTGGAAGGTGCCTGGGGAAATTGCCGACAGGTCAGATGCTGTGCCTTCGAAGTAGGAATCTTGCGGTTGCAGAAGGGAGGGAAACAAAAAAAAACCTTGTGAGCTGCTGCCAGGTGCACACGCCAGTGCGTAGGGGCAAAAGTAGTGCCTACCTATTCTGATGGGCCACAGGGACCGCTGGGGAACTTCCAACCGAAGACGGGCGGAGCGGACAGCTTTGGCAATTGCAGACAAGAGCCGGGCCGGAGCTCGTTTATATCCCAAACTTCTTCCGGTGGGCAAGTGGACTGACTGTACACCGGTGGGCTGAGCAACAACGACGTGGCCTGGGGCGGATGACAAGAGGCCGAGGGGATGTCACCTGTGATGTAGTATGACGGGTCAGCGATTCTGATGCGTACACGGCTGGCTATCCAGCCGGGCCAACGCGGACCAGGGCGTCCGTCGGCGGCGATGCGAGCCGGTCGACCAGCTGGAGAGGGTGGCAGCGGCACGGCAGCAGCAGTGGCTGGCGAGTTCAACTCACGGGAAAACTTGTAAACGCCGAGGGCGGAAGGCGGAGTGGAGGGGGAGGACCAAGGAGGAGAAAGTCAAGATAACTCTCGACTTGTTGCCTCTCGTGCGCCGATGTCTCAGCTACGTCCTGGAAACAGAGAGGCACCTCACCAGCCAAGCAAATTGGACACACGGGAGATGCTTCTGTAGGAAGAGAGAGGGTTGTGTGGTGTGTACTCGACGGGGAATTTTGTGTGTCGGGAGAAAAAAATAATTTTTTTTTCCCCTCTGGCTTGCTCGCGCAGTCGGCGGGGGACCCTCTTCTTCTGCGCAAGTCTTTCTCGCAAGTACCTCACTAGAGGCGACGGATCCTGTGCCTGTAGCCTGCCCGACGGTCGTGGTCACAGAGGGAACAAGCAGAGATGGGTTTTTGGAGAGTAGTGGACCATCCAGAGTGGGCTGCCTGGATATGACGGGTATTGAATGCGACCTAAGGCCGAGGGAGGGAAGGGAAAAAAAATCCCAGCAGAGACGGAAAATTTCCTCGTACCTTTTCTGACTCGGAACTGGTGTGGCTCTGGCTTTGCCCGCCGCTATTTTATCTACCTACCTAGGTAGGCAAAAGAGGTACCCTAGACGGGCGAGGTGACTTGGCTGACGAAAAAAAAAAAAATAGCTCTCTGCGGGCAGAGAGAGAGGGGCTTGCGACCGAGGTATGTGTTCGTCGCGGGCGTGCGGCACGCACGAAGGGGATTCGCCGGCTGCGGATTCGCCGTCAACGTGCCGTACCTACGTGCTGGCTGTACGGTAGGTATGGTAAGCAGTGCCGACGGCAGTAGGAATGAAAGACGTAGTAGTAATGTCGGGTCTTCGTGAGCAGTGTGCAGTGCAATGCGCTGTTATGGCTTGCGGGATTGCTTGGGACCGTCGGAGGGGGTGCAGGGTCAGCCCCGGGTCCTGGAACCAGCGTACGAAAATGGGGAAGCGTGGAGCTGCCCGTTCCTGTCTCCGGGTTGTGAGAGAGCCCGACGTGCGACTTACACACACTTAGGTACCTCTTCTTTATTACGTACGTACCTACATCTATCTTTGTTGGGCATTGGGAGTACCTGCCTCATTTTGGAGCCACCTTGGTACATATATAGGTATATATACTTATACTTCACCTACTTGTTTATTGGCTTAAGATCACCCCTGCTACCTCTACAAGCCACATGGAAGTGCCTATATACAGACAAGGTGCCGACATCCCATGCCTACCTACATTCATCTTCTAGGTACATGTACTAACCTAGGTACTTAGTCAGTCCGAAAGTTCTGCCTACCTGGTTACCTACCTAGGCATCAGCTGGAGTTGGCCAGGCACGTCAAACACCAATCTCGTAGGATACAGGGAGCGCAGACTTGTGAACAGCCGGTGGCCGGTGGTTGACCGAGCCCTCTAGGGAGGGAGGGCTTGAGTGAAAACGTCGCATATGAGTGGGTAGATGCTGGATTCCGCGGCCCTGTTCATACTCACCGGAGCCTTCCATTCTCCCACCGGCCGATTGCAAGTCCGCACATTACTTTTCTTACCTACCTCTTGGGTGTGGCTGTCATGCAGCATGTAGGTACGTACTATAAAGTGGTATCCATGGGCAGGGCTCTAGCCGGACCTACCTATTCCCCCCAAAATTACTTGCATGCCACCATGTGAGGAGGTAGGGACGTAGGCAGCACAGGGCAAGTACTACTTGCTGTACTTCCTCAGACTCTATGGGTGGGACGTCTAATCCCATTTGGGCAAGGGACGAACAGGCTGGCGCAAAACGCCTAGACGCCTCTTCCGGCCAAAACAACGGACTTCAAGTGAGTACCTAAACACCAATTGCGCGGTGCAGATGATAAGACACGGCAGGGCCCCTTCACTCCCTGCATCTCTACGCGCGGTCCCATCTGAGAATGCAAGCGATGAAGCGTGGTATTTCGATGTCGCCGTCTGCAGTGTGCATGCCGCCCACTCCCAATTGCCTCCTTATCGATTTGGGATATCGCAGATAAACATGGCAGCTTCTCCCTCCCTCCCTTTCCCTTCCGCTGGGTGTGGGTGTGTTTGTGTGGGTGTGTACCGGCGACGTGCCGATACGGGCCGCTGCACGCCCCAAGGCCTATGAGAGTCGCAAAGTCTCAGCACAAAATGGTGAATGCACCAGGGTCCTCAGCGATGACTCTTATGCGATGTGCCGAACGCACGGATGGATGGCCTAACATTCAGTAGTGGCGTAGCCCGGGGCGTATCTTCGCTCCGCCCGGAGGCCCTATAGACTGTGAGGCACGAGAGGCATGTGCTCGGTCAGTACGTGAGCCTGAAGATACGAGTGCTGTCAATGCCTGCAAACGTGTGGCGTGCTATCACTCGCATGTAGTCAACGCTTTTGTAAACGTACAAGACCATAGAGAATACGCAAGGCAGCTACTTGCTCATCTGGATAGCTACTTAAATATTCATATCGGGGGTTTCGGTCAATCCAAATTGGCTAGGGTCTTCACTATTCTTGCTCTGCTACCACTGCAGCTGGTCCCTGACCTATGGGTATTCACTTCGGGCATGGGGCGGAGAGCCAGGAATCATCCAGGTATCAACGAGGACAATTTATTGCTTTGGAAGGAAAAGTCCACGATGAGATTCATGGCACCAGGTGACAAAAGCGGCGAAAAAGGAGGAGTTATAGTCTCACCAGGCAATCCCTGGAATCACAGTCAGCTGGCGCCGACCTCAATTATAGCGTGTAGTTATCCATCTCATTGACCATTTCACACCATAGGAGACATGCACGTCGCCAGAGCTCAGCAAGTAGTATGGATATGCACAGGGGGCTTTTCATAGAACAGATGCGGCAGGCCAGATCACCACCCAGCGTATTCAGTATCTGCACGCATCTAGAACGCACGGCCCATGCCCGTGTCTTTTCGGTACTGGGCGTGGAGAGGCCTAGCCGGTCATCCACGCCGCTGCTCGTCGGGCACCGAAGGACGTTGCCATGCGCAGGCTGCTCGATCCCATGGGAAAGTAGCTGACCAGATACCAAACGAGGCACGCAAGCTGAATGATGGCAAATACCAAGGTCAGAAAGGTGCTGCGGACCTACCAATTATTAGCATTTCTGACCATCCGCGTCCATGACCACTACGAGGCCGACTTACACCGAGGGCAGAGAATAAGGTTAGGAAGATGGACCCGAAGTAACCCGCAGTAAAAGGCAGGCGGTTCCCCGATAGCAGGTGTCGCACATACGCCATCGGGCCCATCATAGCCGCAAAAGAGCAGAGGAACAAAACTGAGCCAAATGACCATCTGTGGGAAGAGCAGCCAGTTAGTGCCGGGGGCCACAGGCGACTATTGTGTGTAGATCGTGGAAGAGGAAACCCCCAGGAAAGCACCACCTATACCAAGTGCGGCACTCCGTTCAGGTCATCTGCCAGCCCCGTGCGGTATAGGTTGCATATGCAAGGCGGCTCGTTGCAGGTATGAACTACAAGGCCTTAAGGAACATCAGGTGCCCAGGAGCAAGACTCGGGTTGCTTGGCCACATGGGCAGAAGGCAAGGAGCTGAGCACGAGGGACAGAGGAAAGATCAAGAACTCACAGTATGGCAAACTTGCGGGGCTTCATCCAGAGGACAGGCCATAGGGCGAAGCAGAGAACAAAACAAGCCAAGGCGGCAAGATTGCAACCAGTGAATATTAACATGCGATCCCAGCGGCTCACTGAAAAAGACGATCGAGATCTCTGGTCAGCCTCACACCTTGCCAAGAAGCAGCGCACGAATATCCATGTGCAAGAGTGAGACATAGTATGGAGAAGCCACTGCGCCCACGGAAACTGCACATGGGCGCCCCCAGGGCACCCGCTGCTGCAAGGGCGGGAATGGGATGGATGGACGGGTCCAAGACTGGTCGAGCGCGGGCCTCGAGACAAATGACGGGGGACGGCACTCACATGTGAGCCAACCTTCCTCCTCGTCGCGGCGGTTGCTGGCCGGCAGAGGGGCACCCGCCCCCTCGGTGACGGGCAGCTGAACATAGCCACGGTTGCCAAACGGGTTGAGAGACTGTATGGACGACAGCAAGCCGGACTGCTGGCTAGTGTTGACAGGGACGTCGGCATCGCGGCGGGACCAGCCCAGCGAGCCCATCGACTCCCGGAAGGAAGCGGATGCCATGGCGACGCGGGGAATAGACACGAGCTGCGCTCGCGCGGCTTGGGCCTGGGCCTGGGTCGGGATCGGTTCTTCGGTAGTCTGGACAAGACGCGGCGACGTGCGCTTCTCGCGCGACCGTGGGCGGGGGTCGGTGGTAAGGGCGTGGGAGCGGCCCAAAGTCGTAATCGATGTGGGAGCGGGTGTGTCCGGTGACCCTCCCTTGGACACGAAGGGAGGTAGATGACAGATGCGAGGCTATGGGATGGGGGGAGAAGGAGGTGTCGTCGCCGCGTGTTGGGGGTGAGTGGATAACAGCTGGAGGGTAGGACGGTACTTGGCACGGGGCTGTACTTTCAACGTGCGTAGAGTGCTGGCGGATCCGTAAGTATTTGTCGGTAGCCACCGGCGATTACGGACATCCGATTGGTCAGGTGTCACGCTCCAGCCTTGCACCGTTTTTGGACAAGCCCGGCCTGGGTGTGGTCAGTCGCACCCTCACCTCACCCTCGACTGTCCAAAATCTTTAGCTGCTATGTAGGTATTGCCGACCACTCTCACTTCTCCTCTTCTCCTTGCCCCCCGCGCGCCTCGAAACAGGCTTGGTGATTGTGGTGCCGAAGGACGCAAGTGACCAAGAAAAGAGGCGGCCCAACCACCCGTGGCGGGGCGAGGCTGCGATACAGGGCGGACGGGAGCGGCGGAACGACGAATAGGTGAATAGATTGCCTGGCTTTCCCTTCTTGATCGAGCTTGTGTCGCCAGGTTGGATGCTGTTGGGGCATAAATAGGATGGCCAGGATGCCCCATGCTGTGGACCGTTGCGGAAGCTCCTGGGCGGCTTTCGCGAGCGTTTTAATCGAGTCCTTTCGAAAGCGTCGGCGTCAGCTCCGCGCGCATCAAGGGCGAAGGCTACCTCCCAATGACTACGCGTCATCATCCACACAAGGCACCACCTACTATTACATAGCTGCCTGTACCCTAGGCAGCAGCATTAAGGCCGCGTGGCGCACAAGACGTCGTCGTCGCCAGGCGCCACACCGTCCGAGGGCGCCTCCGGAAGACTCAGCCCCCGTCTTCAGCGACGCACGTGTGTGTGTGTATTATATATATATATGTGTGTGTGTGTATGTGTGTGTGTGTGTGTGTATGTGTGTGTGTGTGTGTGTGTGTGTGTGTGTGTGTGTGTGTGTGTGTGTGTATGTGTGTGGCTGTTCATCACAAGTGCTCAAAATACGGAGTCGGCCGGAAAAATACCTCCGTGTTTGTGTGTGTAGGTATGGCTGTCTCTCTTTGCGTGTGTCGTGTTCGCATGGCCAAGCACTCATTCCCTGGAAACGATCAACTACTGACCAACCCCGTGTGTAGCCCCAGCCAATGAGACCGTGACTCTTGATGGGTACGTGTACAGAGAAGGCAGGTGGGAAGAGCTTCAAGCCAGGTCGCAACCGGCAATCTCCATACCTTACCAAAGTACTTTACCAAAGTAGCTTCCACGGGAAAACCAGCATTTGCTTATGAGGGCTCGAAGTATCGGGAAACCCACACCCAAATTGCCGATCCGGGCACATAGTCAACTATGAATACAGGTTGCTTGGCCTATCTGTAGGCAGTTGAGAGCCAGTAGAATTACTACGTCGAAACTTGTGTTAGAGCCGGGCTTCCCGTCTGGGGCGGTATTTGTAAGAGGTTGCCCGCAGGTAAGTCTCCACCCCCACTAACGGGCAGTCTATACTCGACATCGGCCCCGTATCTCTAGTAGAGCAGCGCATCCAGCGCGAGATGGCTCACACATGAGGTGAGACATTCGGCACCGTCTTCGGTGCCTATGCCCGCAGGAGCACGACGTCATAGCCACTAGTCTCGAGAACCTCCCGGACCGGACTCCTGGCCTGCCTCGGTCTCTACATAGTACATCCCTGGATGAAAACCGTAAGCTACCTACCTTACCTCTTGGATGGGACACTATGGAAACCCGCAGGGAATGTGTGGGGTAATTACGAGGCGTTACGGCGGCAAGCACGGCAATAAAGATTCCATTTACTCTACCATCGGGATCGTCCATGATCCCTCCCCAGGTGAAGCACGTACAAGGTTCCAATACTTCATTCCCTAGGTGAGATAGTAGTTGATGGTTGGCAGCCGCTACCGGCAGCTTGGGCAGCCGGCTTAGGAGGTACCTGCTTAGTTTCGAACTTCTCCCATACCATGTGTATCATGTGAGATGAATGGTCCCGTCTCGTTCTCAACTTAGGTCTGCATTATTACCCCCCCAAATCCACTAGCCCCCCAAGCTGAGGGCTGCCTCCCAGTCGCCGCCCCAAAGACGAGGCACACCACGCCCTATACTACCTAAGTGCCAAATATAAGGTGTCGACTGGGTACGTGTACAGTGAACGATCGCAGGCGTGTCCCAGCCCCGGGGACGCGCCATGCGTTCAGAGGGACCGGCGGGAGCGGGCGCGGGCGCGGGCGCGGGAGCGATGATTGGCAAGATGTGTGCTTCCGTCCATGATCGCCGGCAAGAGTGCCTCGTCTCTCCTTACGGGTGGCTGCTAGACGGGGGTTTTACCTTACACAGTACGCACCAAGCCCGACCCCACACCCCCCTGCCTTGTCCTCGTCCCGCTGCAGACGCACGCACGCCCTCGAAACGCTGGGGTTCGGATTGGCTCTGGACGACAGGTGGCCATGCACGGGCTGGGCAGCCGTCCATGGATGCAAGGGAGCTGGCCATGCGGATCGACACCAGCATATTGGGCACGCGGCCCGCCCAAGTGGCTTCCCATCGGGACTGCCTGTCAGCCTACCACGGAGCACGCAATGGCGTTGTCGAATGCGAATCGGAGGAAGTCCCCATGGCGCACTGCCGGCCTGGATGGCGATGGGCGAGCCGACACGGAGGGCAGGGCAGCAGGGCAGCGATACATCGGCAGGTGCCTGCTCCCTCTCTCTCCTTTGGAACCCTGCGCGGGGATCTGCATGTTCGGGAGCCCTGCATAAGTCTCCGCACTGTTCCCGTTCACGACGCGCATTGTACTTGGTTGCTTTTATACCCGCCCGCCTTTGCGCCTACTCGCACCTTGGCTATCTGGGCGGCCCCCCTCCGATCTCTCTTATCGCGACGGCCAGGGCGAAGATCGCATCGGCCACTGGTCTCCAGTCATACGGCGTCCACCAGTCGCGGTCCCGGGGCGCGGAGAGCGTCACGCATCGGCTGCCTTTAGTTCCGTTTGTCAGCCGTAGCTCCAGGGGGGAGAGGGCAAGCAGGATAGCGGGCCGTGGCATCAGAGTGTCGTCGGGCTGGTGCCTACCCCTCTAGCTCCAGATGGCTGGGAACTCAACTGAGCGTGACAGCTCGCGCCGCCTGTGCCTTGCTTTCGGTTCCCTCTCGTTAGGGCGTGCCTTGTCCCAGCAGGGCGGCGGACCATCGACTAGAGCCCGCCGGGATTCGGGAGGTCAGATGAATGGGCTTCTCCGGGGCGGCTTGGTGAGCTTCCAAGGTTTCGCTGGCGAATGCAACCTCTTCCGCACCGGGCTTGTAGAATCCCATGCCAACGACGATGGGCTTTTCCCGGCGGGTCGCGCTACTCAGTAGACTGGTAGTACATCCCCTTCTCCCTCTTCCCCCCCCTCCCCTCGTAGGAGGAGGTGGGCAGGCCGCTGAAGCAGGTGTGGCACTGTGTCTTATCTGGGAGGGAGGGCTGACTTGTACCGCGTCACGCGTTTAGCGGCCTGCCCTCCCTCCCTCTTTTGCCTTGCCTTCCGAGAAGGTCCAGTGTCACACAACGTCTAGGCCAGAAAACGACGAGCCAACACGAAAACGGGCCGGCGAGGGTTGGCTTCCTGACACCACCACCACACACCTCTGGCGATTCCAAAAGTGGGTAATCTGTCTAGATGGCAGTCAGGAGACTCGCTCGGGCAGTGCCCAAGGTGGACGCTCTGTCTCTGGGAAAGAGGGACACTGACGACAACGACAGGCCCCGGCCACGGCCTCGGGAGAGTTGGGTATTTTTAGCTGGATCCGTGTTGGGTATATAAGTTGGCCGCCCATCTGTGCGGCCCCCTCGATAGAGCCCGAGAGAGAATGGATGAAAGCCGTCAACTCTGAAACCACCCCGCCTCCTCAGTCGGTGCAGACAGACTCGCCGTTTGGACCTCGACGCTGAATCCCACCCCTCCTCGCCTCCGGGTTGCCCCAGATAACCGCCGCAGGCCATATACCGGTAGTTGCCCAGGATAAAGACACAGGCAGTCTCTGAGGAAACACCAAGACACGGGACGAAACCAAGTCTTGTTCATGGACCGGCGCATCTACTTGTCCTGGATCATCCGCACTTTCTCCTTCGACCTTGCCACGGCTCTTGCACGGAAAACCGGCCAGCGCCACGACTAAGCGAGCGAACCAGCCAAGGTGAGCAAAGTAAGCCCTGCGTGCCTCGCTTCCCGAGGGGGGTTTCCCCATCGACAACGTTCTACGACGCTCAGTGCTTGGCCCCGCTTCTAACGTGCCCGGGTTCAGTATAGCAGTCGCGATTCAGGTATTCGACGGCGGCTCCACCACGCGCACGAACCGGGCGCCTTTTGCGACGATCACAGCAGCAGCGGCGGCGACGACGAAGACGACGGAACTAGTCGGAGCAAGATACCAAAGAAGTAAGCACACACCCAACCCGCGCATACACACGTACACATGTACACACGCGTGCGCGCGCGCACACACCCCCCCATCCATTCATCTCTACACGCGCACATGCACACGCACACCACACTCACACACCCCCTCCGCCAAAGAGAGAAGGAGAGAGATAGAGAGACCAAGCTTACCAGGACCCCTCACAACCTAGTCCTCCTAGCTGCAGGGATCTCCCCAGCATCCCATAGGCCAATCATCGGGCCATCTCGTCACTCCGGCCACCTCCATCCCTGGAAGAGTCGCCTTCGCCCGGCAACCCACCAAATTTCCACCACGGGTTCGCAGCTAAGCGTCAGTCGCCCTTCCATTAGTCAACCTCCCCACGGTCGACACTTTCCCTACACCCGGACATCATCTTAAGGAACCCTACCATCAACAGGCCTGGCCCGACTGAACGTCGCTTGGAAGCTCGTTGTTTACGGGCATTCCATCCACCGCCGCTTGTCGCCTCTAGAGAACCCCTCCCTTTCGCCCCGTGCACGTCACTGGGCGTCTGCGCCAGAGGTTGCCGTTGTCCACCGCAAGGGGAAAAAAACGGATAAGCTCTGCGTCCCTTCCGCATACAGCCATCGGTTCTATCTTTGGACCTGTCCCGAACCTTTCCACTAGAACCCGAGGAAATTTGCCTGTCTCGGATCTTGAACTTTGACGGAACACACCCACGCGCTGGACCAACCGTCTTCCCTGCGGGCTTTCCGTCTGAACCATCATTTTACAGACACAAGTTCCCGGGCAGGCTCTCCCAGCTTATCCCCGATAGCGTCAACGCCCGCGCCCTCTTGTCTCGCCGCCCATACGGACATTGCGGCTTGAAAGCGACCCTGTGAGGGCTAGCCTTACCGCCTTTCTCCATACTTTTGGCCTTCAGCTTTCGCCCATCAAGGATTCGGTATCCCGGCCTTGTAGGTAGATCCAGCTTGGTCTTCCACCACCACGACCGAGGCCCCCCTCCTCGACTATATTACCTGACACCTATCTACGCCGTCTTACTCCACCCTACACCACTACCTCTCCTAACACACTACCCTATCGACTACCCTCCTTCCAGCCAGGATCGTAGGTGCACTGAATTGCCGCCACTTGGCAACCCCCAAGGGGATCCGACACACCGACTCCCAAGCCTCCATCCATCTTGCTCGAGTCGCCCTGCCTACCCGCCTCTCGGCCCCGTCGCAAAGGAAAGACAAGCCGATCGAAAGCGCTGTCGCCGTGGCCTGACGGTCTTATTTCCCCAGCGGCTACCGCGACAAAAACGAGCGTCATCGGTCAGAGTAGACCATCCCGGCAATTTGCGCATTCCTTCTTTCCCTCTCCCCCGCTCTTGTACCCTCCACCCGTGGCCACTCGGGCGCTTCTGCCTGTTGGTTGCGCACAGCCCGGCACCCCAAATAACCTTAGCGGTACGTACCCCGGAACATCTTGCGGTGTGCTGCATAACGGGGCTTGGCGTACAAGTACCTTGTTAGCCCCGACTTCGACTCAGCAGCTCCCTACCAAAGTCCCCCTCCGAGTCGGCCATTTGGCATCGTTCTAACAACGAGGGACAGACGGGTCGGAACAGAAGGGCAACAAAAAGTCGCATCCGCTCGCGACTCGGGGCATCCGCCAACGTCCCAACCTTCCAACATCCATATACCAGGGCCGCCCGGCGCAGAAGCGAGCAGCCCTTCGCCCGCCTCTTCAACCACGCCTCGCGCTTTCTCCCCTCCCTCAACGCACATTGGCGCTTGGCTTATAAACACGCTTTGCTCTCGCAGCCATCCCTCGGTTCAACTCGCGGGCGCTGTTTTATCAGGCTTGTTGCGCCCCAACGCATGGCTCCGTAAGGCGACCATCGTTCGACCAACAGACACCACTCCAGCATCGAGGTAAGACACGCATGCCGTCCACTGCTCCATTTTCCCCCGTCGCCGTGATTGAATTATGGTGCACAATACCGCCACGCACTGCTCACCCCCACCTTGTTGCCGACACTTGGGAGATCGAGTGCACCCTTGGGGAAGCGGGGCAACTCCCTCAACCCTCTTTGCCCTTTTTGACATCCAGACTCTCCGGCTCCCCGGACACTTGTGCTGACGGTGCTACAGCACGCAGAGCCCAACGCTTCTATACTCGCCACCACCAACCAATACCCCCGAGGACGGCAACACCGACGAAGCATTAACAATCACCACCTCACATACACACACACATACACACACACACACACACGCACACACATACATAGAACACAAACCGCCCCACAGTAACCATGTCGCATTACCCGGGTTTCAATCAGTTCGGCGGCGGCCAAGGCAACGGCAACGCCACTATAAATCCCCAAGCCTTTAACGGCGGTTCCAACGGCTTCTCGAGTGGTTCGGCGCTCATCAACGACGACGAACTCTTTGACCTCGGCGGCAGCCCCACCGATACTGGCCACGTCAACATGGGTAACGGTCAAGACTTTGGCAGCATGGGCGACATGAACATGGGCTTCTCGCAGGGCATGTACCCGTCTCATATCAACGGCTACTCCAATACCCCCGACGGTGACCCGATCCAGAGTCCTTTCGTCCACAGTTTCGGCGGGCAGCCGTTCCGCCAGATGCAGCAGCCCTTTGCCAATTCGCTGCAGTCGCCCCTCTCCTACTCGGGCTCGCCCATGGCCAACCACAATGCCAACAGCAACAGCAGCAGCAACAACATGAACACAGACGGCGACAACTATCTTGCAGCCAAGAGTCGTGCGCGTATGTCGCAGGCCCAAGCCCAGGCCATGCAGCGCAAAACCTCGGACAATGCTAGAAGCCCCCTGACCACGACGGCGGCCATGGCCAGCTTGACCGTCGGCTCGCATGATTCTCCAAACTTCGGCGCGCAGCCCATCCGAACACCGGCCGGTACCGAGAAGTCGCCTTCGGGCCAATGGTTGAGCACGCCGAAAAGCCTACAGTCGTCGTACCCCGGCTCGGGCCTTTCCTCGCCCATGCAGCAAGGCTACTCGCACCCCCAATTCATGGCCCAGGCGGGCACGTCGATGCCCGCCCGCGTAGGCACCGCCGCGCCCAACCTCCAGAGCCAGGAGGCCAAGAGAAAGCGCAGGCGCGAGTCGCACAACGCCGTCGAACGGCGCAGGCGAGACAACATCAACGAGAGGATTCAAGACCTCAGCAAGTTGGTGCCCACGCACAGGCTCGAGGATGACAAGATCAAGAAGCTCATCCAGAACGGAACGCCCCTCTCTCCAACGCTGACGGGCATGTCACAACCCGGTCAGGCCACGTCCGGACTGGCCGGCCCGGGCGCGAAGCGCGCGACGGGTGCAGGCAGCATTACTACGGGCCTCCCCATCGACGACAAGGACAAGGGCCCAAACAAGGGTGATATTCTCAACGGCTCTGTGAGCTGGATGCGCGACCTCATGTGGATGCTGCACCTTAAATTACAACAGCAGGAAGAGCTCGTCAACACCATCACCGAGTTGGGCGGTCACGCCCCCTTCGAGATGACGGACGACGAACGACGCATGCAGACCGAGTTGATGGAAGCCATCGCCAAGTCGGACGGGGACATGGGCACCTTTTCCTACTCGCGCTTCAACGGCTCTGGACTCCGTGTACCCCACCACACCGACTTCAAGGGCGAGTCGCTGAATGGTGCTACCGCCATGGATGCCATTGCGGTTAGCCCAGACGACACCACCGATCTGGTTGGGGATCTGAACAACCCCGATCAATACTGGAATGACCCTGATGACGACATCAAGGAGGAGGACGAGTTCATGATGACAGTCTAGGGTTGGCCGTTTCGCGCTCGTCACTGGTGGCCGCCTGGCCGTCTTCCAAGGCAACGTTCTTCTTTGCGCTACTTGGTGGTTCCGCTCTGTCGTACGTCTTTCGCGCATTGGCGGCGGAGTTATCGAACATAGAAAGATGTACTCGAAGAAGATTTGGTCATCTGGCATGCGGTGGTCGTTTCGGAGTTGGGAGGCGTTCTCATCTTTTATTGCATTTCGGTCTGACGGTCCTTCCCTCCGGGGGAGGGCCTGGGGGCATATCGTTGCATTTTCAAGCATTGTCGAATTTATCGGAACCGAACGGGACAGTCGGAGCCGGGGCTGTCCTTTCCGAGGCCTGCTTACACAAGGCTACTGGGGGTTCTTTCTGTCTTTGTCACCATGATACCTGGAGAGATTTGGGAGTTTTTTTTCTGCGGCATTGCTTTTCCAAGGGGGGTGTTTTCTATTACATGGTCCAACTGTTTTTCGCATCTGCCGTCACCAATGCTATGGAAGTAGGCATGGTGGCGCTCTGTCGCTTCTACACGTCTCATAGTATGTATTTAGGTCGGAAGGTATGACGCGGGGCCCGATCGTGGTTGCCACGCTCATGCATCGGGGCCTGGAGATAATATACGCATCATCATGTATTCTAAAGACCCGAGCATGCCGCGCCACGGTCGCGGGACTATATATGCACCCTGTTGTGTCACGCCGATACGTTCTACACGGGTGCGGCAGCCGACGATGAAGTGGTATAAAACAACCGAGTCCGCCACTCCGTAAAGAAACCGATCAAGGCCGAAAAATAGAGGAGGCGCGCTGACGAGGGAACCAGCTGTCCAAGCCCCCCCCCCCGACGCATCGCGGCCGGGGCCCGCCCGCCGTGAATCTACCAGTGCCTGACGCAGATGAGGTACTCGGCCATGCCACCGAGGATGGCCCAGGCCTCCTTCCGCTTCATGTCCTCGAGGAGGGCGATGCGCTCGAGGGCGCTGTGGCCGTTGAGGTACTTCCAGAAGACGGGCCAGCTGGCGCGCACGCGGGGGTCGCGGAAGCGGCGGCCGATGGCGCTCAGGTACAGGCTGTCCTTGCCTGTGGCTTTCTTGGCGTCGAGGACGACGTAGGGGGCCAGGTGAGCGAGGTGCGGCGCCGCGTTGAGCGAGGGGTGGTCGGTGGCCTGCGGGACGGGCTTGCGCCCGTGGGCGGCCGCCTTCTCGGCGAGCGCCCGGGACGCGCGGTCGGCAAGCCGCGTGAGGCGCGCCGCCTCGGCCACGGCCTCGTTGGCCGTCGTCGCCGTCGACAAGGCGGCGTCGGGGAAGGGCGAGGTGCCCGGCGACGGCGACGACGGCGACGACGACGACGGGGCCTCGGGGAGCGGAGAGACGGCGGTGTACGGGGACAAGGCGCGCGGCGACGCCGGGGCGGCAGCCCCGGCCAGTCCTTCGGGCGCTGCGCTCTCAGTAGCAGTGGCCGTCGTCTCGGCGGTGCTGGTGCCGCCGGGCTCGCCCTGTCCTTCTCGGCCCGGGGCGCCGGCGGCCAGCGTGGCCGCCTTGATCTCGTCGGCCTCGAGCCGGTAATCGACCTCGTACTGTATCTCGGGCCATACGACGACGTAGGCGAAGGTGCACAACTGCGTGACCCAGCCGCCGCGCATCAGCCAGGCCAGCATCTGGAGATAGATGGGCCGGTGGTTCTTGGAGGGCGCAAACCACTTGTACGGCCGCGGTGCCGTCGAGAGGTCGGCCAGGAAGTTGGGCAGCGGCGGGGCCAGCGGAAAAGCGCGCTGCCAGGCCTGGCTGGCCTGCGGCAAGCTCTCGGTGTTGCAGTTGGGCGACATGATGTAGACATCCCGCGCGTGCAGCGGCGGGATGGCGATGGCGCGCCGCCAGAAGATAAAGTGCTGCGCGTAGCGGCGCACCTGAGCCGGACTGAGCACAGTACCAGCGCCGATGGCGTGAAAGGACGTCGTCGGTTTGGAGAGGCGTACGAACTCGACCATGGCGGCCGTGGTGTCGTCGGGGTCCGCCTGCAGCTCGTTGATGATCTTCTTCTCGTCCTGCAGGAGGAGCAGGGCGAACGTCTTGTCAAGCATGGCCGGATCGTCGTGGGCGCCGCTCTCCAATACGTCGCCGAAGCTGTTGGCCGTCGTGATCCACAGGCCCTTGAAGCGGTCGGCCTCATGGTCGGCCGAGTCGGCCGACGGGAGGTCCGTCAGGTAGAAGGGGACGGGGATCTGGACCGAGTGCGTCACGGCCCCTTCAGGCGTTTCCAGTTGCAGAGCGGCGATTCTGTTAGCGCAGACGGCCTCGTAGACCTCCTGCATGCTGGAGGCGAGCGACGACGATTCGAGGATGCTGCGCCACAGCACGCTCATACGGGTCCTCTCCTCGCGCCCCTTGTCTTTGAGCGCCAGGATCCTTTTGGACTCCTTCCACACGAAGTCGCTGCGCTGTTGGGCGTACTTGTAGGCCTTGTTGACCTTGCGGATGATGTGGAAGTAGACGGTTTCAACCAGCTCCTTGGTCTCGTGCTTCTTGGGGTTCATGATAAAGACCAGGTTGAACATGGTCATGCCGCTCTTCTTCTCCTCGTCAGGGCCGTCGACGGGCGTCGACGTAGCCGCCTCATCCGCCCCGTCCCGGGTCTCCGCCTGCGCCCCCTCGGCCGCCCCGTCCTCGTCAGTGGCCCCGACGTCGCCCCCGGTCTCGGCCGCTCCGCCCGCGCCCGCGCCGCCCTTGCTCGTGGTGCTGGGCCGCGACTTGGCCTGCTGGGCCGCCTTCTTTTTCTTGTGCCGCCACAGCCCGTTCTCCGGCACGTAAACAGGGTAGGACACGCCGATGAGGTCGTCCATGGAGATCTGGAACAGCTTCTTGTGATAGGCCCGCGCCGGCGTCCATAGGCTCTCCAGGTCTTTGGTGGGGAAGCGGCCTACATGCTCCCAAGGCACAACCTGCGACCCGTTCTCCGTCTCCAGGTGGTCTTCCTGGTTCCAGGAGTCGAGATCGACACCCTCGGGCAGGTCGCTGCCCGAGGCACTGAGGGCCGATGGTTCCGCCATCCGCTCCAGCAGCACGTCGTCATCGTCGCCGTCGTCCGCCATGGGGCCGCCTCCCTGGCCCGAGGAGGACCGCCCCCTGGCTGGAGCGATGTGCGGTGGGTAGTGGAATACAAAACGGGGCCCATCGCGAGACCTGTTGATGACGAGGGCTATGCCCAGCAGGTTGGAAGAGCTGGGGAGGACGGGGGCCGTCATGCTGGGCCCGCCTCTGAGCAAGAGCAGTCGGAAATATCAGTCGTGGACCTGGCAGCTGGTCCCCTCCCGGCGACAAGGGCTCCAGCCGAGTACATATGCTCTCGGTCGGCGCGTCCCGTGTCACATCGTATGTCTCCTGCACCTCGCCGTTAGCAGGGAAAGCTGCGGATCCTCGCTTCGGCCCAACCTACAGGAGACCAGGCGGGTTTTGGCGCACCCGTGGGCGGCAACGCGGGCTGTATATAACGTACAAGTGTGGGCACGTGCGGGGAGGTCAACGGTTTAGGTGATGCAATGGACGGGCGATACGTTGCGGCTGGTGAAGGGGATTGGCGGCTGGAGCTGTGTTGGTGATTGGGAAGTTGTGACTACTGCGGACCAACCCGTCAATCCGAGTGGGATCCATCATGGGCACTCTTCCCACTGCCAGCACCGTGCACGCCTATTTCGCCCACACGGACTGGCAGTTCAGGTATCATGTCCCGCGCATTACTGGGACCAGAGCAAGGCAGCATTATACGAGCCGTCATCCACGTGCCTCCCGAGAACTATGCAAGTACGTAGTAGGCACGTACTGGCTGTATGCGACACATGTTGGCAACAAAGAGTACCCCGAGTGATGGCGACGGTGGCTCAAGAAATACTCAACGCCCCGTTCCCTAACTGACGAGTACATGTATGTACAGGTTTGAAGTATGCAGGCCGGCTCTCTCGGAAGACACACATTATTCATCACATGGTCGTGTACGTCGCAGACCTTTCCCATCAACCCATCCGTCTCTCACCTTCCCGCCGCCCCCCCCCCGAGTCCCCATCAGACGTGCGCGCCCAGCAGGCCGATGCCCACGCCCACCATCAACCCGGCCACGCGGGGCGGAGCCGTCTGTCTTGGCTGGGCGTTGGCGGAACCAACAAAAAAGCCGTCGTCGTAGCCCGTCTGCGAGCACACACTGGGCTGCAGGTTGTGGCAGGCCTGAGACGACAGGCTCGAGCATATGGAGCTGGCGCTGGGAGCGGGCACCGCCGTGTGGCTTGGTGCCGCCGTCGTGCCGCCGCCGCCCGGCACGACAATGGTCACGCCGAAGCCGCCCGTGTTGCTGACGAGGTCCGAGGTGCAGATATCAAAGTTTTCCGAGCACTGGCTGTACGCCGACGCACACGCGCCGCCGTTGGAGAAGGACGTCGGCACGGCGGGAAAGGCGAAGAGCGAGTTAGACACGAAGGAGGGGGCAGGGGTGCCAGCAGAAGCGGGCGCCGTGCCGGTGCAGACAGCGCTGCAAAGGGGGGGGGGGGGGGGACCGCGGGGTCAGCTTGCGTTATCCTCTACCGCCGACGATTTGGGGACTCACCCCCTTGGGCAACAGGCGGCCTCATTTTGCTGGTCCAGGGCGCACGTCTGGCCTGTCTGGCAACAGGTGCCGCGGAACGCGGAGCCTTGGTCCTCACAGCTGAAGAAGTCGGCCGGGCATCCTTGCCGCTTCTCGAGGGCGGCGTAGTGGAGGGGCGATATGTAGAGCTGGGCCTCTACGAGAGAGCCGACGAGGGCGAGCATCAAGGCACCATGACCGGTGGGTATCCGCATCGTGATGCGCGCGCGTGTGCGAGGCCGTCTCTCTTTTCTGGCTTTTCTTTCTCTCTCTCGTCTCTTGACTAGCAGAAACCACGGCGCTCTGGGATGCGCCGAGTGAGACGGAGACGTATGAAATATGCAACGAGAGGTAAACGGACAATCAATCGCCTAAGGGCCTGTGCGACACATCATGTTGGTACTAAGTTGGACGGCTGGTTCCCTCGTAGTCGACATGCCGGGATGGGTGCTACAAGGGGGAGGTCAGGGCAGTAGGTAGTGGATGGAGGCAGGAAAAGGCGAGGGCTGGCGGGTGGAGGTTGGGGGGGGGGAGGGGCTTTGCGTGGTTTCTACTGGAACTGGAGCTGCGGAAAAGGCGAGGCGGACGAGCCAGGCGCTGCAAACGGACAAAGAACTCCCGATTTGCTTGGTCGGCCGCTTATCCAGCAACATTGTACGCAAGACCTACCTACATACGTCGTGTGATAAGCTTCAAACGGCCCTATTTATCTGGCTGGTCGTGGGAGTGCGCTCATCAACGGGCTTGACGATGTATGGTAGAGTGCGGCTGATGATGTACCTGCAGGGCCGATCGACTTCGGCCCAAGGGCCACTGCCTAAGCACCTCCATTCAGCTTTTCTGGAAGGAGGCCTCCAATATATCTGCTTGACGTCCATAGAAGTATGCGATGCACTGATGTTTGCAGGCCGTGTATCTGTACACAAAAACACCAAGCAGCCCGGGCTTCCCCAGGCCGCATGTTGCTACGGACTGGGATAGATGGGCGGGTGCTGACGTTGGCAGGTTTTGGCAGGTCGTATGCATACATGACCTTCCAAGTCGGCCTTGGAGAGGTTGGGCTGGGCGCGTATCGGAGCAACGGCACCAGCTTAGCGGTACACGGCGAGATGTACCTACCTAGACGGGGCTCTCTCAAAAGTGGGGGAGGGGCTGAAGGCAGGAGATTGATGGATGGAATGGCACCGGCCCGACCCAGCCAGCTGGTCACCCGGAATATTCAGATCGCACACGATGGAGCCATTCCCAGTTCGATGATGTGTGATCCGGGCCACCCACAGCACGCACGTAACCCGTCCGCCCCGTTCGCACTGTGCCCGTCGTCGCCCCGAGCATTTTTATCCGTCCCTCCGTTCTCGCCCGTGCCGGACACTCGGTACAAATCGGCCGAACAGGCACGCTTCGCTCCCCCGTCCATACCTTATCCACCCGTCATCTCCGCCGCCCGCAGACACCATGAGCGCCTTCGGCGGCCCTGGCTCGGGCACCTACTCTGGGAAGCCCATCCCGTAAGTTACCGCCTGGTCCCGTTCCTTGCCGCCGCCGCCTCGGCTGACCACTCGGGCCTTGGTCCCCCCCCGGTCCAGGCCGCAGCGAGGCAGTTTCCCGCTGGACCACGACGGTAAGCCGCGAGGATCACCTCCTCCGGGCCGCCTGCTGCCCCCATCGTCTCCGTACGTTGGCTGATGCTGCCGTCAGGCGAGTGCAAGGACGTTATGACCAACTATCTGAACTGTCTCAAAAGCGCAAGGGGCATGAACGACCAGCCGTGTCGCGAGTTGGCCAAGTCATATCTTTCCTGCCGCATGGACCGGTAAGCAGACGCCCCGGCGGCCGGTGCTTCTTCCGGACCAGCCTGGCTGACCATGTCTGCAGGAACCTCATGGCCAAGGATGATTTCAAGAATCTGGGCTTCGCCGAGCCCGCCCCGAAAGGGATGCCGCCGCTGTCCAAGGAGCCCGAAAAGGGCGTCAAGGGCGAGCTGCAGTGGTAGATGGCTTCGGTACCCCAGCGCATCCCAAACTACTACCTGGGCGGGAATGTCCGGAATTACCAGCTATAGCAGCTTTAATTGGTGGTGTGGCCCTGTTTGGTTCTCTCTGTTGATGTTCCCGACTTATTCCCGGGCATCAGCTTCCCCGGCTATAGGGGCTGCCAAGGAACCGCTATCGGACCGCTACCGGACCGAGGAAACATCTGCGGAGTATATTTAGGAATATAACAAAAGATGCCCGGCGTCGCATACTCTCCTCTTTCGATTCCCTCACTCAGCATAAAGTTCCCATAGTCGCAGGACACTGTCCGCTTGTCTGGAAATACCGTCGAGTTACACTGGAGAACGGAGCTCGTGTTATCCTATTTACATTTTTGACACTTCCAATAAGCCGACATGCTTCGCTCAAAACACCGCGCAATCCGGTTACCGAGGTCCGGTTGGGGCCGCGTCTCTTTCAGTAGCACGGCGGCCGTGGACAGCTACAGTTCCACCCTGAAAAACCTGGCCATAGGCAGTCATACTCGCGTTATATTCCAAGGTTTCACCGGTACGTCTTCCTGTGCGGACGATGGGCTGGGCCTGGCAAAGCAGGCGGCTTATGACGATATAGGTCGGCAGGCCACGGCCAATGCCAAAGAGTCGCTGGCATGGGGGACCAACCTCGTAGGCGGCGTGACACCGGGCCGTGAAGGGGAGCATCTGGGCCTGCCGCTTCTGCCCTCGGTGCGCAAGGTAATGCCCGCTGGCCCCTGTTCGACGACGAGACCCAGAGACTTACATTTCCGAGGCCGCCGAGGTGCTTCGGCCGGACGCCACGGGCATCTACGTTGCCGCCCATCAGGCCGCCGCCGCCATCGAGGAGGCCATCGAGGCCGAGATACCTCTCGTGGTCGCGGTTGCTGAGCATATCCCCCTTCATGACATGATGCGCGTTAGTTCCATCCTACCCCTCACGCGGCTGGCACCAACGCGGCGGGGTCGACTGACTCGCGATCCAGATACACTCGGTGCTCAAAACGCAGTCCAAGTCACGGCTGGTGGGACCCAACGCGCCGGGCATCATCTCGGCCGTAGGGTCGTGTAGGATCGGTATCGATGCCCCCTCTTTCCAAGCCAACTCCATTTCGATACTGAGAAACGGCAGGCTTCCAACCGCTGCCGTGCTTTGCGCCGGGGAAGGCCGGCATTGTGGCCAAGTCAGGAACGCTCAGTTACGAAAGTAAGCACCGATCCCAGGGTAATTTGTTTTAAGTCTCGCGGTTCTTGGTGCCAACACGTTCTTTCCAGCGGCGGCATCCCTGCTCAGAAGTGGCCTGGGTCAGAGTCTGTGTATCGGGGTGGGCGGTGATATTCTCCCTGGCACCAGCCTGCTCGAGGGACTCCAGGTTCTCGCCGCCGACGAGGCTACCGAGGCCATCGCCATATGTGGCGAGATCGGTGGCCATGCCGAAATAGAGGTCGCTGAATGGATTAAGGAGTACCGGTCCAAGACGGCGTCCCCCAAGTATGCCATTGCCCAAGCCCCAAAGCCCAAAGGAGCAGGTCACTGACGGTCTTCTTTCCCCGGCGGCAAAGACCCATAGCTGCCATTGTGGCCGGCGCGCGTGCCGTGCCTGGTCGTGTCATGGGCCATGCCGGCGCCTTCCTTCTCCCGGGAGAGCCCACCGTGGCAGCCAAAGTCGAGGCGCTGAAGCAGGCGGGCGTCACCATCGTCAACCATCCGTCCCGGTTCGGACCGGTCCTCAAGACCCTTCTGGGCGGATCAGCCCCTGCGGAAACAGGTGGCGTTTTTGCCGGGGCCGCGTCCCAGAAGAGGTCGATGCACGGGTTCGCCCGACGGCCCCGGGTCGCCGAGCGTGCGACGCCGACGCCGAAGGTCCAAGCCAGGACTCTCTACCTGAGCCAGGCGGCGGCACTTGATCTCCTCCGCAGCCGCGGCGTTCCTGTCCACGGGGAGCCGCTCGCGGCCGGCCCCCAGCGCCAACTGGCCGTGTCCATCAACCGGTCGTCAAGAAGCCCCTGCATCGTCGTGACGGGGGACGCCACCGCACCGAGGCTCTTCGACTTCGATTACCGCCAGGGGGCGAGCGAGCTGCCCATGGGCGAAATCGGCGCGGCGTTGGGGCTCGACGGCCCGCGCTCCGTCGCGGCGCTGCGGGACCTGGTCCGGACGCTCGTGGGCCTCTACGTCGAGAAGGAGGCCTTCCTGCTCTCCACCACCGTCGTGCAGGCCGACGAAGACGGCGGCGTCGCCGTCGCAGGTGCGCACTTCGGCTTCGACGACGCCGCCTTCCGCAGCGCCGGCCGGCAGGCCGACGTGCACGCGCCGGGCGGCGCGCGGGCCGCCGATGAGCACGACCCCCACGAGGCCGCCGCCGCGCGCGACGGCATCGTCTACATCCGGCTCGCCGACGGCAGCATCGGCACGCTCGTCAACGGCGCCGGGCTCGCCATGAACACGGTCGACGCGCTGGCCGACGCCGGCGGCCGCGCCGCCAACTTCCTCGACACGGGCGGCAAGGCCACGAGCGAGACGGTCAAGCGGAGCTTCGAGCTCATCCTAAGGGACCCGCGCGTCAAGGTACGTAATGCACATCCCTTTTTCCACCCGACGCGCGCGCCGGGCTGGCCTTTGTCCCCCCGCTGACCTGCGCAGTGCATATTCGTCAACATCTTCGGTGGCCTCACGCTGGGCGACATGATTGCTGAGGGCATCGTTCTCGCCTTCAAAGAGCTGCATATGGAGAAGCCCGTCGTGGTGCGCATCAGGGGCACAAACGAAGCACTGGGACAGAAGATTATCGCCGACAGCGGCTTGCCTCTTTTCGCCTTTGACGACTTTGATGAAGCTGCCGCCAAGGCGGTGGAACTGGCAAGCAAGGAGCAATAGAGGAGGCAGTGTGTCTGGTGCAAATGCATGTAGCCTCGCCCTGGACGGTGTCGAGGCAGCACCGCGACGCAACCCCCTTCCAGACGTCGCAGCCATGTGTCTATATATTGCATCTATATGCCTGCCCCGCTTCGTGAGGAGCCCTAAACGCGTTGTATTACCCAGAAGCCCCTTAGATAAGATGACCATGTGTCGGCCTGCGCGGCCGTATCTACTTGTTGCTTTTCCCGGCCCGCTTTCTCGAGCTCGTGTACTTTCCAGGCGCGCAGGCACCACGAGAAGATGAAGGCGACCACGTACATGAGCCCGACGAAGAGCTGCACATGCAGGTAGCCGTGGGACCCGGGCTGCCGCAATACCAGCGCGATAACCTCGGCAAACGTAGCAGGGAGAACGAGAACAAGCCACGTCATGGACAGGGCTGCGACGAGGGCCACTGTCAGCATCGGTGCCGCTGCCGCAGGAGGCACAAAGGAAGCAGGAAGGAGAGAAAGGTGCGCGCGGGGGAGGTCGTAGCGGCCCCCCCCTGATCACCTACCTGATGGGATTAAAGGCAGGCCAACCACCTCGGCGCAGACCGGAGCCGCCGTTGCCCACATGACGCCGGCGACGGTACCGGATAGCAGCGCAAAGACGATGCATGCCGCAAGCGACCGCGCCGCAAAAATCCAGAGGAACAGGGAAAAGAGGCCGCAGAGACCGGTGCAAACTGCCGAATCCAGATTCAGCGAGATGTAACGTGCGCCGGGACCGTAGCCGGCGGCGGGCTAGCCATAGTACTCACAAGTGCTGACGTTGATGCGCCCGATCTTGTCGCTTGAGAGGCCGATGACGGGACGGCCCAGCCCCTGGGACACTAGGCAGAAAGCATGTTAGCGACGCCGCGGGCGGGCATCAATCAAGCAGCGAGCGGCAGAGGGGCGAGGTTTTCGTCTCACGGTTGAACAAGGCGCCGACGAGCGAGGCCTGCGAGGCCGTGAGGCCCACGGCGCGGCAGTAGTCGACAATGCTGAAGACGAGGGCGATGTAGGGGATGATGGAGAAGACGAGCCAGGCCTCGAGTAGCAGGAAGGACGGCCGCCGGAAGAGGCCCCAGTTCAGGGGGACGTGGACCGAGCCAACGTCGTGGTTGCGGTCCCGGATCAGGTAGCCGCTGACGCTGTTGACGACGAGGCAGATGACAGCCAGGGTGCGGAAGGTCCAGGGCAGGCCGATCCGGGCTATCAGGGCGTTGGCCGCCAGCGAATAGGTCAAACCCCCGAAGCCGGATCCAGCGGCGGCGCACGCATTGGCCAGGGACCGGCGCTTGTTGAACCACTGCGCCGGCACGGGGACCGAGGCGGTGAAAATCAAGCCCATCCTATTTTGGCCCCGTCAGCTCCGCCTGTTCCCGTCTCCGCGATGGTGGGGGGGCGCCGGGGAAGTTCTCTTTACCCTATCCCGAAGGCGACGCCCTGCGTCAGGAGTAGGTGCCACATGCGGGAGGTGAAGGAGGCGCCGACGAAGCTCGCACTATGGGGGCACACACGACATCAGCATACCGCCCCTCCCCCCGGACGAGAAAACTCGGGCCATCTCGGGAATACCCACGCCTGTACCACGGTTCCCAAGTAAATGGTCTTCTTTGTGCCCACATGCTTCCAGCCTGCCAAGGCCGTGGCGAGCGGGGAAACGAGGAGTGCTATCCGGGGGTTTCGTCCGTATCAGCCGCCGGCTCGAGGGAAGGGGGCCAAACCGGTCCCCCCCAGCATACATACGTACCGACCGATATGGACAACCCGCCCACGAATGCATAGCCGATAGGACTGGCGTTGGCGAAGGTGGCCTCACGCAGGTAGTACGCTAGGAAGACGGCGAAAGTCTGCGGGGGCGTCAGAGACAATTCCCCCCCTCGAAAAAAGCCGTCCCTCGAGGAAAAAGGGCGCGCCGGGACGGACGTACCGAATTCAAGCCCCAGGTGTGATAGTTGAGCAGGGAGACGGCCGCGACGACAACCCTTTTGCGCCAGTTAGCGTAAGCCACGGGATAAGACGAGCCATTGGGGGGGAGAGGAAGAGGAGATGGGGGTGCCGCGGGCCACATACCAGCCGTAGCCACCGTCGCGGAACTCGACGGGCGACGGCGAGTCGGGTTGAGGCTCCCCGCCCGGAGCGCCGGCAGGAGCGCCGGCGACCGCAGCCTCGACATTGTTGGGCGAGTCGTCACCCGAACAGGCCACTTTGGACCGCATCACCGTCATTGCCGGGGGTTTGCGAAATACGTCCGTCTCGTGGGCCGGGGAGCAAATAACACACCCAGGAAACTCGAAGGGAGGTCACGACGCGGCGAAGTAAGTGGGCTTAGGGAGGTGTCCCCGTAACTGCCCAGTTCAAAGGGGGCACGGCGGGGAGCGGCTTCTCGGCACCACAATCTACTTGGCCAGCGCGCTGGTTTCGCTGATGGCAGCCTGTGGGCAAAGCAAACGGGCAGGCACACACACGCGCACACATACCCGCACATACACGCAACACGCACCGCCGCCACACCACCTAGTAGGAATACTCGAGAGCGCGTAGCAGGTTAGCGGCGGACCGAGGAGAGGCAACGCCAAGTACTTCATACGGAAATAAGAGACGGCAATAGGCAAAGCGTGGCTGAGTTCGCCCCCCGTCCCCTTTGGACTCCAAAGCCGGCCTAGCAGTACTGTATTGAGTTAGGTCCTCGAGGAGCCCGCTGGGTTGCCCAGCCTCTAGAAGGCCATCCTTACCTCGTGGAAGCCGACAGCGTTAGTAAGGGGACTCTCAGGGACTGTGTCATTGACTGCACACGAGTCGGCCAGCGGCGGGGACCGGGGGCCTGAACGGGCCAGCCATTTTGGGGCAGAGTCAAGCTCTCCGTGGGTCCCTTTTCTCCGCATTCCGGAGGTCCAATCCGCTCGATTGCTCGACGCGCATGGGTCTGGCGTTAGGGGATGTCCAACGGGTAAAAAGTAGTTGTAGGCGCGGGAGCAGGACGGGCAGCCCGGTAAGGAATGGGAATCACGTGTTCGTCCACATGGACGAGCAACGCCAAGACATGTGGGTAGAACAAGAGGGCCGATGAGTTTCTGATGGGTCGAGTCAAATGTTGGAAGGATTATCGAAGGCCTTGGCCCAAGCATGGGACGGCTTGTCGGTCTTGCTTCTCTGCCCTGCCGGCCTCACCCCTCAGCTGTTGTATCCCTCCATGGGTGCGGTGTGTCCAAGGGGCCCCATTCGTCCCCTGGTCCTGACAGGTGAGCAGTTAACTGTGTGGTAGGCAAGTATGTGCGATAGATGGGTAAACCCATCGTGTATCGTTCGTTGTAGGTGAGGTCCCAGGCAGACAAACTCATCGGACCTCCGCAATTACGAAAGACCAACAAGCAACCTCCCTCCCCCATGGACCTGCATCCAGCACGGTAAGCTACTGACCGTTGGGTCGGCGGTGACGAAAAAAGGGGGGGGTTGACAACGTCAGCGGCAGCACGTAACATCAGCGCAGGCGCCACGCAATGGGAGGACCCCGGCGGCGTGGTTGACCGGCATGGCGTCGAGTTGAGCGCTCTGGGCTGCGGGCAGACCGAAGTCAATCCCGCCGAGAGTTCAAAGTGCACACCTATCATGGCCTCGGCGGCGGCGGGCCTCCTTTTTCGTACCAGGTAACGAGAAGCGGTATACAGCTTGAAGACAGAGCCGGAAACAGCGGGCGGGGGAGGGGGAAAGAACCACAGGAGAATAGAAGGGAACAAGACAGAAGAGTACTAGCAGGACCAAAGTCCGAGCGGTCCCCGGGCATCCTCGTAGGGCAGTGGGCGCCCCTGCCGCCATCGCCCGCTGCGGGTGCGGCGCATACGGCGGGCGACGGGGGAACATGGATGGGGCACTTCTTCCCAGCATGGAACGGGACCCAGACAGGTGCTGATGTCCCTATCTCGTGCAGCCAACCCCTACTGAGTACGGAGGGGGGGGGAAGGGGGGGGGGGGGGCGTAACAAACCGTTAGCACCGGCGTGCGCCGTGAAGAGGAGGACCAAGGGGGAGAGAAAAGAAAGGGCTCAGGGGACCAGAACTGCCAGACAGCAGTTCGACGACTGGGGCCGTGGGTTCAACAGGCACGAATGCTTCCATGCAAGATGCATGCAGGTCGAGTTAGGCCGAAGCCGAGCGGTGCCGAGCGACCCCAGGGCCGACTTGAGGGGACCGACGCTCCAATACCGGCGAGTCTTTGTTTTTGTTTTCGCATTATTTCACCGGCTACCAATAGGTCAGGTAATCAATAACTAAGGTGATATGAACAGGGACGGAGGAAAGAGAGGTATGGAAGTAACCATCCAGCCTCATTCTGCCTAGCAAGTCTGCTGGTGTCAAGCTGGTGTGGTACTTGAGGTACTTGCTTCTCATGGCACTAGCAATGCTCCAATTCCGCCTCGAGCGCGTGGGCGTGGGGTTCGCTCCACGACGCTTGCGCCGGTCCATACCAACACCGACTAACTTGAACGCTTTTGCCGACTGACGTATCGAGTGAAGGCAAGCAAATAGCTAGTCGCTTGCTCTGAGCATGTACGGTGTGGGCTAAGTAGTTCGACTAGATTTCCGGGAGGCTGGATGAGGCGGTCGTCGGTACAGCACGCACGTACGCGTGCACGTGCCTCCCAGTGGGACGCGACGTGTTCCGCGTTTCCATTTCATCTCTTGTTGCGCCTGGGCCATGGGATGCGAGCACTTCTGGCGTCCACTACCTAAGAAGGTACATACATGCTCATCCTGGGTGTTAAGAGGCCGACCGGGGTGGGCGAAGGGGAGGCTGGTCGGCGGCGGTTCTCAAGTAGGTACTTACCTTACCTAGGTACGATTCGACGGGTGGACGTGTTTACCCGGTAAGCGGATGGCGGTATGGGCAGATTACTCCGTTCTTGTTCTTCATTCATGAGAGAACCTTAGTGAGGCATGACTAGGATAAAGCCGACGTGCCTAAGCAGTGCCCGTAGGTGCCCAAGCCAGGAGGTACTTGGCCATCTGGCACGCTATCAGTCATTCCAGCAGTCGCTCGCCCCGTATGCCATAGGATCCCATTGGCAACACAGCACACACACGCTTCTGAGACAGATATACCTGCATGTGTGGGGACCATCGCGATGACTCCTTCAAGCCAGCGTCGGATGGGACCTACGTGCGTACTGGACACACGTACATAGCACCATATAACACACGCATGCCCCCGGCCCGTTACTGGTGTGTGTATGGTTAGGGTGCGTACGGAGGGGAGGGTGTGGGTGGGCGAGTGAGTGAGCGTGAGCCTGTGTGCGTGAGTGTTGTAACCAAAGCACATGCATGTGAAGAAGTTGGGTACCGAATCACGCACATCCTTTTCCTCTTCCTCTGCACCTCCTTGCCCCTGTCCCGTCCCTTCCACACGCCCACGCCCCCCTGGTCTTTTCTGGTCCATCGCGCATCTTGGGAAGGGATAGATGGACGACCTGGAAATGCCCTGAGGGGGGGGCTGGTTGGCTGGCTGGCCCCTGCCCGCCCCAGGACGAGCTGACGGGGCTAGAAACGGTTGGTCGCTACGGAAACGTCTTCCCAATCGGGGACCAAACACACGATCTCATACCGGCGGTCTACTAAGTAGTGCGTGCGACGGGGGAGCTTGGATGGCTTCGAATCGTATTCCGTCCTCTCCCACCTCCCCTCCCCCATGCTCACCCATACAAGCCGGGCTAAGTATTTTATTCTCCATCAAAACCTAATGAAACTCGCCCTAACCACCTCATCATCACCAGCCCATGCACTGCTACCTGGTCCGGTGGTCCAGCTCCAGCTCCAGCCATACAAGACGAGACAGCTGACAGTGAACCCCCTTCCCCCCTCCCTCCCAATTGACTCACAAGCGGTTATCGTTTTTCTCCATGGCATCTTCATCCGATCAATAACAGCCGCCCACCCGCCATAGCATTGGACGGAGGAGGAAGAAGTAGACGAAGCAGAAGCAGAAGAAGAGGAGGACAGAGAATAAGAACAAGCAGGCAGAGAATATCAAGCGAAACAAAAGACGACGAAGAACCTGGAAGAAAAACCAAGTGAACGGCGAGAAAATCAAGAAGAGGAAAAGAAGATACACCTACGCCTACAAACAGAGCAGCCAGCCGGCCATTCTGCAGCACACGCAGCACCGTCATCGTCACCACCACCACCCACACGACATACACTCACCACACGGGCGCTCACACGCAGTACGCGAAGACCTCGATACTACCTACCTACTCTCACATACATACATACATCCTACGTGTATACATAACGCATACCTCATTCTCTCACTCTCTCTACACTACCTCCGCATTCGTCTCTCTGTTGCACTACCTACTACAACGGTTGCCCACAACGGTAGTAGCAAGCTATTACTACCGCTTCTATCACCTCTTGTCCACAGGCAACCCACAGACCAAGCCGCCGCCTCGCAAGCACGGGAGGAGAAAAGCCTTGACCGCCCGCCACCAGACTTGGCCAGGCACCCGCGCCGCCGCCCTGTTTATCTGGTTTGCCGCCGCGCAAACGCCGGTCAGTCCAACATGTCGCTCCGGCTCAAGTCCAAAGAGGGCAGCAAGAAGGCTTCGCCTCCCGAGCCCGCCCCTTCGTACATGGACAGCAAGCAGTTCGGTACGCGCCACCACTCCGTACCCTAACTTCGCCGTGCCCTGCATTGTGGTATCTGACCTTGCTCTTCTCTGCTACAGCCGCCTACCTGGCCAGTCTGCGGGACAATCGAGTCAACCGCCCGGGCGGCGCCCGACCACTGCCAGAGCCGTCGTCCAGCGGCTCGCGCCGCGACTCAGACCGCATCTCCACCAACCGGATATCGCTAGGGCCTAGCACAGCCACCTCCAACCCATATATGACCCCCGACGCCGGCCGCCCGCGGAGCAGCCTGCCCAGCCTCGGTGACAGCGCCGTCTCCCGCCTCTCGTCCATTTCCGGCCGCGATTACTACCCCGAGAAACCCGTCGCCGCCCCCCTAAAGCCCAACGAGGTCGTACCCAGCGCCACCTACATGGAGCGCGGCCGGCGATGGATGGAGAAGGAGGAGGCCTATTCCCTCCGCTCCGCCATGGACGACATGGACCTCAAGAGCAGAGCACGCGGCCGCCCCCTAAGCACGGCCGGCGGCAGTCAGGATGACCCGAAATCGGACGAGAACGAGGACGAGACGAGGATCTACAACGCCGCCCTCGACGAGGCCGCCGAGCTGGTTTGGCAGCACCAGCACGGCATCAAGCCGCCCGAGCCCGGTACCCCGTACCGCTACAAACCGCATCTCCGGAAAGACAGCTACGCCCACGCGCGGACCGCCAGTATCGGCCGCTACGGCAGCGACATAGAGCCCTCGGGGCTGGCCAGGAGCGACAGGCGTTCCGGCTCGGGGAGCTCGTCCGGGAGCGAGGGAAGGCCATCCTTGGACAGCTCTCGGGTGAGCCTGGACAATCAGTCGGGAAGAGCGTCGACTGACTCGGCCCAGGCCAAGCAGCAGCAGCAGCAGCAGCAGGGCGGTACACCCAAGCGGCCGACCTCGGGCGGTCGGCGCCGCTCCAGCATGTTGCGCAACATCAGCGGCGAGATCGAGCGACCCTTCTCGGGCGACCAGATCTGGGAGGAGCCCGAGAGCGATGCGTCTAAAGCTGCCGCCGCGGCCGGTGGCGCCGGCAAGACGAGCAAGGCCGCCCCTGAGCCGGCGCCCGAGACGGAACCCGTGCCGTTGCGATTGAGGCTACGCAACCCCCTGAAGCAGGCGCAGCCCAGCTCGTCGCCGGCGCCGGAGAGCGGCAGCGCCTCCCCAGGAACCACATCTCCTACCAAGCCCTTCCAGAGGATCGAGATCCATCGAAACCCGCCCACGCAGTCGCGAAACCCCAACTACACCCTCAACATCCAGAGGCCGGCGGGCCCCCGCGCCGCCACCGACAGCGTGCTCCGGAAGCACGGCGTGGAGATCCGCGGGGACGACATACGGCAGGCGACCAGTTTCAGGCTGGGGGACCGGAGCACCAAACTCCCCACACCGTCGGCTGTCAGTGACAGGCCCGGACGCCCCATCGTAAGCTTCGATGCCAACTGGACGCCCCCCGACGAGGCGGCTGCTGATGTCAAACCAGAGCCCTCGCGTGAGCCCCAACCCGAACCCATCCGCCTCAGCATCGGCGTCCTGCCCACGGAGCACAAAGAGGCCCAGCAGGACGCCGGCCCCCGCCAAAGCCCCAAAGCCGGCCAGCCCGAGCCCAAGCAAGCGCTGCCACCCATCCCTTCTGTGTCGGTTACGCCGCATCCTCCGGTTTCGGCGTCCCCCTCACCGCGGCCCTCCACCTCCAGCACACCATCCCTCCCCAGCATTTCGATAGGCACCCCCGATCTCGGACCGTCGGGCCCCAAGGTCCCGGTGCTGGCCGTGACGCCGGACGACAGCCCTACGCTGCCCTCGATCCAGGTCACGGGCGAGGGTAGCATTCCCGACATCCCCATCATCGTGACGCCCGACGACGACCACGGCGCCTCGTCGTCGTCGTCGTCGTCGCCCCAAAAGGCCAAGCCGTCGGCGCGGCCGCTGCCCACGCCGTCGAGGGCCGCCGGCCCCCACGCCCGCCACGCACGGGGCGGGCGCAGCCATTGGTCGCCGGCGCCGGGCGCCGTCACGCGGGCGACGGCCGTGTGCCACGAGTGCGGCTTTCCCATCGAGGGCCGCTTCGTGGCGCTGCACGGGGCGCAGGAGCGCTTCCACCCGCAGTGCTTCGCGTGCTACACGTGCGGCACGTCGCTCGAGGCGCTCGAGATCTCGCCCGAGCCCGAGGCCTTCCGATCGGCGCGGCTGGCGCGCATCGCGCGGCGCGCGGCCGGCGAGGTGCTGCCCGAGGAGCGCGGCCGGACGGCCGCCGAGGACGGCGACGCGCGCCTGCGCTTCTACTGCCACCTCGACTGGCACGAGCTCTATGCGCCGCGCTGCAAGCACTGCACGACGCCCATCCTCGGCGAGCACATCGTGGCGCTTGGCGAGCACTGGCACTACGGTCACTTCTTCTGCGCCGAGTGTGGCGACCCCTTCGAGCACGGTATGACGCACATCGAGAAGGACGGCTACGCCTGGTGCATCAACTGCCAGACCAAGCGCACCGAGCGCCGCGCCCCCAAGTGCAAGCGCTGCCGCAAGGCCGTCATCGGCCAGTACGTTCAGGCCCTCGGTGGCGAGTGGCACGACGAGTGCTTCCGCTGCGCCACCTGCGGCGGCGGCTTCGACGACGGCCAGGTCTTCCCCGCCGGCGACCGCGTCCTGTGCAAGGGCTGCCGGATGCGCGAGCTCAAGGCCTAAGGGGAAATCGCCCCGTGGCCGGGGGCAAGTCCGCCTTCAGCGGACAAGGAGAGGGGAGAGGGGAGAGGGAGCGGGAGAGAGGGAGAGAGGGAGAGGGAAGGGGAAGGGAAGAGGCCCCCCACCCGAAGTTCCCCCTTCCTCCGGATATGCATGCCCCTCCTATATGGGCCTTGGTTGGAGTACGGCTAGGGACAAGGAAGGCTGCTTTCCATATGCGGGAAGATGGGAGAAGTGGGTTCGTGGGATTTGTTGGTTTGAACAAAGCGAAGCATCTGGGGCGGCGACCATGGTTTACTGGCGTTCGAAATCGCATGCCTTTTTTCGCTTTGGTTGTATTTATTTTCAAGGCACGCCTCCCTTGGTACTGGGCAGACACTGACAGACGCACGCGCTACTACTAATATCACTGCTGCCGCCTTCTTTGGATGACACCACCTCAGCAAGTTGTAATGAATTCTCCCCGCCGCCACCCACCCATCCGTATATCGTTGCTTTGACCGCCGCTCTCGTGGTGTAGCTACAACGTAAGCCCGCCGGGGACGCAGATCTGCAACGCCGTAGATATACGTGGAGAATCCGCAGCATTACGGGATATCGGGGAACGTCTGGTTCGCGGCAAGTGAGGAGATGGTGGTATTGGCACGAGAACGAGGGGATCAGAAAGGGCCTTGTCGGTCGTCTGAGGCGATGCGTGGGCCAGGTACGGGGAATCAGCGAAACACGAAAGCTAAACTTCCAGATTGTCATCATCATCGAGTAGTGGAATCAATTCATGTACCAGCCGTGGCGCGTCAAACTCCTAAGTTGCAAAAGGGCAATTCGCCCGCATATTCGTTCCTCCTGTTTCGGGGTGTAGCCACGAGAACCCCCCTCCTCGATCGATTGCTCGTTGCGTCCAACTTGGCAGGGTTCTAATCAAAATCCAAGCGTAAGTGTTTCCGGCGGAGTCCGACTGCATTATAGAGGCGAATTACCATGCTCCGCCAACCTGCTCTTGGTGCACCTCGAGCGTGTCACTGTCTTGCATCTCAAGCTGGAACCCTGTCAGTAAGCTGAAGCGCAAGCAGGAGCTGGCGCCTCTGGTCCGCACGGCTGTTCAAGCGGGGAAATGAAACCTACAGTATCGGGCGTGTCGGTCGGCTGCACACGTTGTCCCTCAAACAAGAAGCGCACCGACGAAGGGTTCTTGCCTTGTCGCTCGCAAAAAGCGTTCATGAGCTTCTCGAGCTTGGTAGAGCGCTTAATCTTGAAGAAGACTTCGTTGTTGTTATCCGTCACCTTGATGTTCAGGTGCTCGACGGCGCCACCGGCGCCGGCGTCGGCATGGTCGCCCGCGGGACTTCCGCTCTCGTTGTGGTCAGACATATTGCGATAGGCTTGACCGTCGTAGATTGCGGCGGGGTTTGCTGATCGTGACGCCTAGGCTACTGCGAGGAAAGCAGAGGGAAGGTTAGTGGAAGCTCGGGTTGCGAGGGACGCCGGTGGTAAAGGGTAGAAAACGGGGGGTCGTAGGGTAGGGCTAGGTCCGCCGTAAGCGTCGTAAAAATTCCATACCTCAAGAAGCCTCTGTATGTGTCTGGGCTATCTCGTGTCGTATCGTGTTCAAATGAGGCGCGTTGGTTGTGGTGGGTGGAGTTAAGTAGTCCAGAGGGGAGTGCAGGAGGGGCCTGGACGCTGGGTTCCGACTGGTGCGAGTGGTCGTGTGGGAAGGTATGTATGTACTCAAGAGAGTGAAGGCGGGAGGGAGGGCGAACGGAACGGGAGAGGAGTGTGGGATGGCAGAAACTGGCTGTGGGCGAGGGAGGAAAGGAAAAAAGAGAAGTCAATCCGAGGTAATGTTGGAATGGTTTAGCAAGGCCGGAAGGCCGTCAGTCAAGTCTGAATACCTGGAGAAGGGGGGTTGTGTAGTAGGTTGGGTTGAGTTGGCAGGTTGTTAGAGAGAGAGAGAGAGAGAGGTACCTACATCATAACAGCTGGAGAGATGAGAGGCACCAACTGCTGTCGCTTGGGTTACATGTACCTACTTTGGCTACATAAGTTGTTGGCGACCCTACAACCCACCCAAGGCACGCTTTCCAGCTGAGACCCGTTGACCTTGTGCATGAAAGCAGTTGCCACCAAGGCGAGGTTTGGATGCATAGAAAATATTTCACATGCCCATGAATAATCGAAGGGCAAGAAACCCGGGGCCTCATGTCTCTGCACCTGGAGTGGTTGTTCTGAGGTAGTATCCAAGGTGCAAGGCCCCTTCCCCAACCATATGAACCGGCCGGCGCATCCACTACATGTTAGATAGGGTAGCTTGGGGGATCCCATAAGCGGAAGCATCCATACATGTACCTAAACAGGTATTTGTCCGTCTCAGAATACTCGCCTCCTCCAGTCGGATGCCCCAGAAAGACGTGGACCTAATGCACCGAGGGCCTCTAGACACCAAGCGAGGGGGGTTTGAAAGACTGTACGCTGGGCTCACTACCCATGGGTGTTGGTTGTGCCAAACAAAGAAGTCACAGCCCGTGCTTGCAGAGGCAACCCCCGTGGTGGCACGGATCCGTGGAGATCGGATCGGGATGCAAGTGCCTGATTAATAAGTAGCATCTGCAGCAGCAGGCAGCTTTTGTTTTCCTAGCCTGGAAACTTCTGGCAGCCCTGGGGATCGGAGGGACGACCTCATTGTTTGCCCTACTACAACTGTGCAATCTAAGGTTCAGAAGGTGATGGGGCTTCTTGCTCTTAAGATCTCAGCCGAAGCAGACAGCGGAGTAGGCCAGAGGAACAAGTACAGATTCGGCAATATATGCTGCCTCCAGGCTGCTCCATGTTCGTGGCCGCCGTGCAGCGCGATGTAGGGTCTCGTGTAGTATGATTGCAAAAGACCATCACTGGCCAATGAAGGCCGGACGGCTTGTCCCACCCTTATATTCGGTATATAAGCACCCGGCAGCTGCTGCGCGCACGTGAGAGGGAGTACCTGAGGCTTCCCGTTCCGTACATGGCCACGAGATGGCGTTGGAGACGCCTCTCTGGTATTACATCATTATGCTCAACCGAGCCTTTGCAGTACTGTTTTGTTGTAGCCAAGCCTGATTAGATATGGGACCATGCTAGCCTTGTACTTTACTGTGCGTTAAGCACTGCTACGCCGTGTCTAGTTCTATGTATTACCCATATTCAAGTTGCTTCGTTGTTGAATGCAAGTTTTGGTCGCCTCCAGTTGCGATTCCCTTTCTGTTTAGGCACACGACCAACTACGAACCCATCGCAGACGGTGTGACTTTGGCCGTTTTCCGGTCCCATATCCGAAGCCTTCTACCGAATAATTCATTCACCAACCTGCCCTCTACAATGGTTTGCGGCCCCCCCTGTTGCGCGTGGTAGACTCTCGTGACCTTGCCAGATCCGTATTGACGGGAATCCTAGCCGTTGGAGGACGATTTGAAGGCCAGTCCGCCTTGCCATCCCCGAGCAGTACGTCAAAACCCGGCCATGTCCCGGCCCTGCTTGCTGACTTGCGAACGCGTGTGCGCAGTGTGCTATTCAAAGTCTGCGCCCCCTCCAACCCCTCTGAGAGTACCACGCGATTCGGCCAAGCTGACAGCCGCCCCGGCCACCCGGCAGGCTGCCTGACCAAGAACAATTACAACGAGGCCAAGTGCCAGAACCTGGTGGATGCCTTGTACGAATGCTGTGATGCCTTCTACCGCAGGAACGGAGAAGGTGCTACGAGTGCAAGCTGTCCCAAGGCAAGTCTGCTGCGGCTGAAAATGAAGCAACGGAGCGAGGCCAAGTGATACCGTGGTGCCCATTGCAAGCTCGCAGGCGTCCCGGAACGGTATGGGGCCCCGTAGATTGCCGGCACCTCACGAAAATCTTTAGGGTCTATATATATAGAGGCCGAATTACTTCGTGGGTATTTCGTTTGGGAGCCAGGCTGCCTTGGGCCAGGCTAGGGATATAGCACCGCCTAGCAAAGGCAGGGTAATGTGTCACGCTCCTTCTGATGTCGGCCTGCACGTAGGAGGCAGGCGACGTAATGGAGAGCGATAATTCCTTCTAGGCGACCTTTGAGCGCGCAAAGAGGCCCCGAGGGACCTGGACAAGCATTGAAAGAAATGGCCTGTCCCGAGACTCTAATAAGGATGCCGATGACATTGAAGAAGGAAAGAGAAATCAAAGACAGCGGCCATTGCGAAAATTCTCAAGAAAAGTTGAGCCGCCGGCTGGCCGCCCCACATCAGCTTCTGCGGTCCGTGCAGGTGTAGGAGCTGCTGGATGTTTGCCATAAGCAAGCACCTACCCAAGTACTTACCGACTCTGCTGGGTTGCGTGCAACCCTAGGTAGTTACACTTCAGGCCTACTGTGTACTTATACCCGCTTCGGGTGCATCTTACCAAGGTACCGCTTGAGAATGTATGGCCATGCAGGTTATGTACTTTGTATACTTACGGACATAAGAGGCTGGACGGATCAATGTCTGGTGGTCCAGACCTAGAGAAAGAGTGTGTAGAGGAGATGGGAGTTGAGAGAGAGAGGGACGTGGGGCGCGTGTCCCACCTGGAGGTTGAAGACGCGCCTCAAGTGCCAAGCTTGGATTTTTGGCGTAGGCTGGTTTGGCGGACGGGCGGCTGGGCGCGCGAGCTGAGGAATTGAAGCTGCTAGCAACCTCTCACACGGCCTACAGTTGTACCCAAACAAATATAGACAGTCCGTCGCACCCGTATTCGCCAAACCGTCTGTTCCGCGATACCTGCCTCTCTCCCTTCAACACATCGGCATCCCAGTCGCCGATTCGCTGCGCCAGGAACGCGGCTCCTGGCAAATCCAGCCTCCTAAGCCTATACCAAGTGGCCCGACCAACGTCGACCATGCTACGCGAGGCAGCACTTTCCTTCCCGTCGTTCTAAAGGCACAACCAGACCTGCGCCCCATCACCGTACCAGAGGTCACTGTGTCGATCCCTCTCCCAGCCTCCGGCCCGGCTGCATCGACCTACGCGAGACTTGCCGATCCAACGCGCGAGCCCGCCAACTAGCCCGCCATGGACCAGGCCGACGAGTACGAGAGCGAGAATGTTTCGCTCGTCAACGAAGACGACATGGAAGACGAGATCCCCTTCCAGTCCCATGCCGCGCTGCGTTTTGCAAACGAGGCTGAACGCTTTGCCAAGGCCCTCGATTCCGTCTCGGCCTCGTCAAGGACGCCCGCAGAAAGGCGTGCCGACGTTTTCAAGCTTGCGAACAGGTACTACAACTTGGCTTCGGAGAATGCCCGCCGTCTCCGTGCCAACAGTCGACTCTCCGGCCCCTCTCGCCGCCGGGCTCAGGACAACTCCAGCCAAGAGTCTATGGACGTGGACGAGGCCCTCGACGCGGATGACGACGACGACGACGACGACGACGAAGAAGACGATGAATTGCGCCAGTGGGAGCTCGAGGCCCAGACGTGGGATCTTCTACGGCGTTTGCTGCCCTTGAGGCACCCCGACAGGAAGCTTCTCCAGACCAAGCGCCGCGATCTGTCCAAAGTGCCCAGCGGAGGGCATTTGTGGGACGAGTTTCTCCAATCCGACATCACTGCCCAGGAGCGAAAGGCTATCTTGGAGTGCATGCAGGACTTCTCGGACAGGACTGGCGCCGACATCGACGATATGGTCCGCGAATACCAACAAAAGGCCGACCGCGGGGACATTGTCGCGCACGGCTGGCTTCACACACGGACGGCCATTAAAATGCGGAAATCCACGCACGGCTGGAATGGACCTCTGGATCCCAGCGCAGCCGACGTCACGGCCGAGCACTTGAACTCGGACAAGACGGAGCTTCTGGTCACGCAGCTGGACCCGGATGTCGTTACGAGGCAGCGGGACCGCAAGCTCGAAGCGCAAGACGAATATTTCGAGCGTGCCATCTGGCTGGGCTGTTACGAGCTGCTCCGACGGGGTAGGAGCATGTCAGAGATCCGGGACTGGTGCGTGGAAAGGACCGAGGTTTGGCGGGCTGTAAGCATGTCCGCCATGCCCCTAGCTCGCGACGGCGAGGGTGACCGGACGGTGGCTGATCCTTTGTCCACTATGCTCTGGCGGCGGACGTGCTATGCCCTGGCGCGCAATGGCGGCACGGATGACTTCGAGCGGGCCGTCTATGGCGTTCTGTCGGGCGACATCCCAAGCGTAGAGAAGGTATGCAAGACTTGGGACGACTTCATCTTTGCCCACTACAATGCGCTGCTGCGGTCGCAGTTCGACAGCTATGTCATGAAGCGATCGACACCGGACACTGTGCAAGGCGCCACGCAGTCCCTGCCCGTCTTCAACGCTCTCCAGTTCCACGGAGACAGCGCCCCTGTCGGCGAGCGCATCGTTCAATACCTGGAAACCAACCCCAAAACGTCCGAGGAAGCCCAGCAACCCGTCAAGTCCCTCCAGGCTGCCATCATCGCCGACACCGTCGGCCAGTTCGTCCACGAGAATGGTCTTGTCCTGGGCCGCCACGCCAACAAGGAGGGGGTTTCTGCTCTGGTGCCCGAATTCAACCAGTCGGTGAACAAATCAGACGAAAGCAAGTACTTCTCGCTGCCCGACCCGGATGGTCTCCGTGTTTTGGTTCACGTTTTCCTCCTGCTCTCGAGTCTTGAAGAGGCGCAAGGCGGCGGCTCCGCCGACACGAGCCTACGAAACGCCCAAGAGAATGTTCTGGCAGCCTACGTCAGTGCCTTACGCCTGCACAACCTGGTAGAGCTCCTGCCGCTTTATTGCTCCAAGATGCGCGGGGAGAGGGCCTTTTTCACCTTGAGTCGGAACGTGAGCCTGATTGTTGACCCTGAGGAGCGCAACACTCTTTTGAGGATTATGAGCAAGCTGGGCATGGACCCCAACGAATTCGTCGTGTTCCAGCCCAACTCGCTGCTGAAAGAGCACCCGGAAGGCAACAACAGCAGCCTGATTCCTGGTCGCCTCAACATCTTCTTGGATGAGCCGCCGTCGCTGAAGTACGGCCGTCGGATGAGGCCCGATTTCTTCGGGGAGGTCCCGGACGCTCTTGACCCCGTGGACGAGCAGCTGATCCAGTCACTCGAGTGGATGACACTCGGCGACGACCTGGCAGATGAGCTCTTCAGTGCCGGTGTCGCTATTTACAAGCGCTTCCTAAGTACGTGGGACCCACTTGGAACCCGTGTTCCTTGTGTCCCCCCCCCCCCCCCCCCCCCCCTTCCCAAATGTGCCGGTTCCGTAACTGACCCTGTGAACAGAGAATTACAACCTATTCGCGGCTCGCGCTCTTTCCGAGCGCGTCAAGTGTGCCGACGTTTTCAGAAAAGCCGGGCTGTCCATAGCCGACGAGGACGATTTGTCATGGTTCCCCGACCCTGACACCAATAACGCTCTTTTCGACGAGGGTTATGCCGGGCCCCGCGACCTGACCACGGCCAAGAACTTCTTGGAACTGGAGTCCATGGTCCGAGTTCTTGACGCCATGGAGACGGTGGCATCGAGTGAAGAGCTCGCACAAGAGTAAGTTGGAAAGTGGAAGCATACGCGACGGCGACGGGGGGCTAATGTCTGCAAGTAGCACAACCAACAACATGCCCCGTGACTTCTGGGTTCACATTGGCGAGGAGGTGAAGAGGATCAAGCACTTGGTCCAGCCTTGCCTCCGCGGCTGGCTGAAAGAGTCCACCCGTGGTATGTCGAAGCCCCGCATGCCCCCCGCGGATAGAGCCCCTGGTGTTCCTAACTCGACGATAGAGGAGAAAGATTTCGAACTCCTCCGGGACATGTATCTGCCGGAGACGGTGCTGGGATACATCAGCGTGCTGCATTTCGCCGGCACTAACCTATCGAGGGAGAACCTGCTCGAGTGTATGGAGCTCGCGGCCACGATCGCCGAGAAGGACTCGGATCTCGCAGCCGTGCTGATGAAGAACGGCCGCATGAAGGAGGTGGTCGAGGGCTTTGCCAGTTGCAGCAAGGCTTTGGCCGTCAGCGGCGCCGACAAGAAGTCGGGCGGAGGCGGTAGCAGCAAAAAGATGCGGGAGCTGGGCTGGTCGAGGGAACTGTGGAGCGTGAAGCGGTGATGCCGAGTAGAAGGCAAGGCGCTTCCCCCCGCACCGCGAGCATGACATAGCATTAAGGAGGGCTCTTGTAGTGTACAACTGGGGACGACGACCCCATCCCTGATACCCCCCACCCCACAAATCATAGCGTGCAAGCCCACCCGACGTGATGCTATACGAACTACGTCCTCACCAGACAGGCTCTCCGGTCTCTGGGTTCTTGGGTGGGAGACCCCAGGGACGTATACGCACATCACTCATTGAAGTGGGTTGGTGGCGTAATGGACGACGAGACGCTTATAGTAGTATTATCGAAAGCAACATTGCTTATAAGATGCTCCGCCGACCCCTACACCGTGACAATGACATAATGCCGCAACACCGTCCCATGACCGCTGGACACTTTGCCTCCCCCGGAGATCCCCCCGAGAGGCGGGTCTTCGGCCGGGCCCGTCCTTTCAGGGGGGGAGGGGCGCAAATCAAATCTATAACCCGGTCTTCCCGCCTTTCCCGTCCTTCATTTACGTAGTGCAAAACACGCCGCGGTGGCATACTTTCTACAAAATCCGCAGGCGCTCCCGTACCTGCCTGCCTGCCTGCGCGCGGGCGCACGGGAGGCCGTTAGGTCTCGACGTGAGGCGACCGGCCGGTGACGAAAACGTCAAACGTCTCGAGGTAGAGGTCCCGCAGGCTCGTCGTGGCCTGGATGTGGGGGTTCTGCTCGAGGGCCTCGACCCAGACGTGCCAGCGCGTGCCGGGCATGGGGTCGCTCCAGTGGCGGAGCACGCTCAGGATGCGCGACAGCCGGAGGACGAAGGGGGCGAAGTGGACGTCGACGAGGCAGAGGTCGGCGCCCAGGAAGTACGGCCCCTGTGGTTGGGGGGCTGGTCAGCCAAAAAGGGAAACCCCCCTCTCGTGGTGAGTTCGGGTCAAGGGGAGGGAAAAGAGGGGGGAGGCAAGGGAAAGGGGGAGACGGATGGATGGAACGGCAGTACGCACCCTCTCGTCGGCAGCCTGCACCAGAGCCGTGATGTCGTTTTGAAGCCGTTCTATACATTCGCCCTGCTTGGAAGGGTCCGTGGCCCTCAACAGGGCAAAATACGAGGGGACTACTTTTGCGTTGATCTGGGGGAGCATGAGCAAAGCATCCGGGCAGTTGGCGCCAGCGGGGGCCACGGCCGGGAGAATGGCCCTCCCACTCACATGGTCGATCCACAGCCGGCAATTGGCCTTCAACCGCGGGTCCGTCGGGAACAAAGGAACGCGCTTGTCGTGGTCTTCGAGCTGTAGACGGCTGTCAGCGGCGGCGGCGTCGGCCCGCATCGTTATTGATCCGCCTCACGTATTCAAGAATGATGGCGCTCTCGCCGCTGGCCCAGTCGCCCTCGCGGATCGCGGGGACGGTGCCCCGGGGGTTGGCCTCGAGGAGTTGCCTCGGGCGTTTGAAAGGATCCGTCTCGCAGTACTGGTAGGACATGCCCTTGACCTCGAGCGCTATCCAGACGCGCTGGGAAAAGGGGCTGGGCCGGTCGAGGTCAGCCGGCCAGTACCACCACACAGTAGAGAAGCCCCAAAAGAGGGGGGGGAGGGGCACACATACCAGAAACACGCGGCGTAGAGTTTCAGCTGGTGCTCTTTGGCGTGCTTCTTGGCCGTGAATTGAGCCGAGCCCGAAACCTTCTTGGGCATCGGCTTCTGCGACTTCTTGGCCTCCTTCTCCTGGGCATTTAAGAAGCGCTGAACCGTCGACTTTTTGATTTCGTCGCTCTTCTCCAGCGTGTGTTTGTGGGGGCCCGCCACGCCGTCCTGCTTGCCGTTGCCGCCGTTGCCATTAACGCGCTGGATCGTCCAGAACTTTTCACCCGCCACGCCGGGCGGCTGCACGCTCGCGCCGCCCTCGTCCGTCTCGATGGTGGCCCCGGGGAAGTACTCAGTGATCTTGATCTTGACGTCACAGAGGTCCCGCTCCCGGGCGCTTCGCTTCCGCTTCTTCTTGGACGGGTCGTCCGACTTGGGCGTGCCGGGCGGGCGGCCCTTCATGCGACAGTCCCAGTAGTGCGAAATGAAGGGTTTGCGCTTGTACTTTTGCGTCGACCGATGCGAGTACACATTGTCGATGTGGGGGAAGTACGTCTCGAACTGGTCGTTGGTCAGTACGATCATCTCGTCGACGAGGAAGAGCTTCTGGCGCCAGAGTTCGAGGTCGGGCGGGTCAACCACGATGCGGCTGATCAGCTGGCCCTGCGGTCGGTTCTCCAGCGACTCGGGGGACTGGTTGCTGGACGAGGAAGGCACCTGAGGCGGCGGAAGATAGCCCTCGTCCTGCTGCAAGTGGGCCATGGGGCCAGGTGTCAAGAGGCCGAAGGGGCCCTGGCTATCCTGGCTGCCATGGCTGCCGTGGCTGCCGTGACTGGGCGGGGCCGAGTGAGACGGCGCCGGCGGCGGGGCCGCGACGGGCGAGGTATCGAGCGAATGGGGCGGCGGCGGGGCCGGCTCGTGCGGGTTCGGGTGGAGGACGGACACGGCAGTAGCGGGTTGCAAGGGCTGCAGGTGCGGATGCGGAGCGTGCGGGAGGAAGACGGACGGGTTGGTGGCGTCGAGCACGCCCATATCGAGGTCCGAGGGGTTGCCCGGGAGCAGGGTGTAGTGGCCCGAGGGGGCGGGCAGGGGCAGCGACGGCGGCGGCGGGGGCAACGGCGGAGGCAGAGTATGAGGATGATGGTGCGGGTGCGGCTGGTGTTGGCCAGGGTGGTGAAGAGCGAGGTGCTGTTGCTGGTGGTGGTGAAGAGGCGCTGCGGCGGCCACGCCATGGCCCTCGTGGGGATGCGAAGGAAGATGCGAGAGGGCGTGCGGGTTGTCGTGGCCACGACCGTGGCTGCCGTGGCCGTTGAGGGTCGGCAGGCCTTGGAGGGCGATCAGGGAGTCCTGCGGCGGGAAGGAGGCCGTCGGCGACGAGTCCATCTCCATGGCGCTGCTCTGCTGCCGCGGGGGGCGGCTTGGAGACAGACACGGTCACGCGGCCCGGAGAGATCTATGCCAATCCATACTTGGGCTCGGTCTGCGCGGATGAAGGCCGAGTTGCCTCGCCCGAGGGGTCGGGGGTCGCACGCCGTCGCGGGTTTATCGGGGGGGGGTTTGTTCGTGGCCCGTGAGGTGTCTGTCCAGTGAATGGGTGGTACCGGAGGGACGCAGACGATTTCGCGATCCGTGATCGGCGTCGGCGGCGGGACAGGGAAGAGAACAAGCTCTCCCTGACAGAGAGCGGAGAAGAGGGGGAGGGGGAGGGGGGTTCGGACGGCAGAGCAGCCAAACAGCAGCAGGCGCGTTGAGAAAGACGCGGACGCACGGCAAGGGCGGGCAAAAAGATGGGGCCTGGCAGGCTGTCAAAAGACCGAGACCGAGAGGGCGGACGGGTAGACAGATACGGGACAGGCCAGGCCAGGAACTGGCATATACATAGTTATCGCGAGAAAAAAGAGCCCCGCGTCCGTGTTTTGCAGCAATTCGTCGATCCCTTGCTCCCAGTGGCACTTTTGACACATCGCAGGGAAGCTAAGCCTAACGGCGGGCTGGCGATTCGTGCGGGAGATCCTTGTCGATCGACGACCCCACCGCCCGCAGGGGACGGGACGACATCCATGGGAGGGCTGGCCTGCTTGCCCGGCATAGGATGATGGTCCGCCCCCCGGGATGATGGTGATGATGACGATGATGCTGCCGATGATGCCGATGATGGGACGAATGGGACTGGTGGTTGATCCCTAGAGAGTGCTTCGTTTGCCCGCCGCCTATGTCGCGACATATGTATGCTCTGTTTGTGGGTGACATGTTCTTTGTTATTAGCTTGCGAATTCCCCACGACGCCGACGTCTATGTACGCCCATCCCCTATCATAAGGACACCACAAGCTACGTCCAAGCGCCAACGCCGCCCACATGCACGCGTGTTCGCCGCGTCCATAGAACCATAAGCGCCGATAGACAGGGACGCGGGCCTGCGCCCACGCCGCGGCCGTCGCGCGCCTTGGGAGACGGTTGCCGAGGCATGGGCCGGGATGGGCGACGACGACCCGACGACGACGATGACGATGCTACCGAGAGTAAGATCCATCCAGGCCCTTGCCCCCGCCCCCCGCCATACCCGAACGGTGCCTTGCGGGAGCGGACGCGAAGCGCAGTTGCTTCGTCGCCTCTCCTCCCCCTCTGCGCCCGTTCCGTCTCCCCGGCCGCTTTCCGTCACCCATCATCCGCTCTCCCGGCAATGGTTGGCATCCGTGCCGAAGACCGGACCGGCGCCACTCACTATGACATTGATCTGAATGGGATACTACGGCATAGCACCCTGGAAGGCGGTATTGGCATGTGCCGGCCCCCCTCGTTTTCCATGCTTATACATCGTGACAGGACCATGTGGCTAGGAAACTAAGTTCTTGCTGACTACCTTTGACTATTCGTGCATGTACCGCTATCATCTACGTCGTCGTTTCCCATCCCTCCAACGCCGCAAGCGCCCCGCCGTCGTCCACTCAGCTACAGGCCTCGAAAACTCGGAGAGGTTGCCCGAGCTCGCCGAGGTGCCCTATCGTTGGAAACCGCTCCATCCCTGGGGATGCCGTCACGACGACTGGCTCTGCGCGGCGTCTCAAGTCTCTGGTGTCATGCGCTACTTCATCTATGGATCTTTGCCAACGCATCGTCCGTCCGTGACGCGCCTGGCCCGACGAACGGTTTCGGCCCTGCCTCATTGTAACCCTGTCGGTAATCTGCAACTTCTCCGGCGCAACGGTTACGCGACAGCCCTCTCAAATTGGTACGAGATGCGCCTCCCGGACCAGCCTGCATGCAGCCGCTCGCTCGTCACAAGCTTCCGCCCTCTCGCTTCGCGGCCTCAGCGTCTGGTCTAGACACGCTTGGCGGCGAAGTTAAAGCCGACGGCTGCGGCTGCGGCGTCAAGGTCTCATCATCCGTCCCGCCCACGCCTGCGGTCACCTTGACACCATCCGTGCCTGCAGCGGTCCCGCGTACTGACACGTGGAGGAGAGTCCATGCATGCCCCTGTCCTATGCGTCCTTCCAAGGCCAGCCCTGACATTGAGTGCCTATCTACACATCCGTTCGCCGGGTAAATCGGACGCTGCCGATTGGGGACCGTCCCAGCTCTCGTCATAGCCGCGCCGGCTAGGGCCTGGCGGGAAACAGACACGAAATCCTGGGACGCCCGTTGTGCCCGACGTTGAGCCACCCATGTCGGAGTTGTCAGACCCCACAGGCGCCGGGAGGAAAAGCCGCCCATGTCTCGGCGGCCGCGTCGCCGCCATCCTTTGCGCCGTCCCAGCCGAAGTCCATTGCGTCCATGGACGTCATGTTCATCAGGTTTCGTAGTGCCCCCTCGGCCCCTGGCGTCATAGCCGGTTGCGGCGGCTGCTCCCAGCTATTGCTCATGCCAAAATCGGCCCCAGTGCCTTCGTTCAAGGTGAACCCCCGGCCCGGCGTCATCCCCGTGCCCGACACGCCAAAACCTGCCGTGTCGGAAAAGAAGGCCGCCGTCGCCGCATCCATCTCCGACGGCGTACCCATAGACATGTTGACCCCGGACGGGCTCGTGTCGAACGATGTCCGGCCGCTGCTCTGTCCCTGGTTGGAGCAGCTCGGCTGCCGCTCCGAGGTGCTGCTTGAATTAGGTGTGAGCCGGTTGGACTGGCTATCCGTCTGCGGCGAGACCGAAAGATCGTGCGGGCTACCGTCGAGACTGCTGCCCAAACTGCTGCTGTTGGCCATGTTATGCTGTCGGGTCATCGCAGGACCAGGGCGCGCCATCCCCATGCCCAACGGCTGTTCCGCAGTGAGCCAGTTGGACAAATCGAACTCGTTCTGTGGAAGAGCACCGGCAGCCGGCGCCGTCGAATTGGCTGTATCTTGTCTGTCTTCGCGGGGCCCGCTGTCCTCGGGTTTCTTGGAGGGGCAGCCTTGGTCGGGGTAGATGGGCAAAGCAGTGGCCGGCATGTGTGACTGCTGCAACTTGGCTTTTCCCGCCAACTTCGCCTTCATGGCAGGGCCAAGCTGCGGAGCAACGGTTAGCCCCCGGGCGACGAATGCAGGAGCAATGGCACTCACGTTGTTGTCGGTCCGTGGGAACGTATCCCTCAGCTTGGGTACGCGGGCGCAGAGCGCCTCGAGGTCGACGTCGAGCTGTACGATAAACGACTCGGTAAGGGGGTGCTTACGTTTGAGCGCATCCATGGCCGACAGCAGAAACCATAAAGAGTTGGCGACCTGGCTGTCATCGGGCCGGCTCTTCAGGTACTGGACAAAGACACGCGCAGCTACGTACAGGCAAAAGGAGATGAAGGGGTGCAGCTAGCGGCAGGTCAGCCAGGCACGCTGCCTAGGGGGGTCCGCCCGCCGGCCGCCCACGTCAACACTTACGGTACACAGATCCATGTGCGATATCATTCTCATGATGCTTGCTATCTCATTCGCCGCAGTGATGCATCGCATCTTGCTCTCGGCGCTCACCGTGCTCGGCAGCTTGTACTTGTCGGCCTTGAATATCGCCGCCTGGTGGAGGCAGATGGTTGACGTGTGGATGTTCATGTTGGTAAAGACAATGTTGGGGTTGTTAATTCCGTTGGGGAGCTTGAGATGGCTCGGGAGGCAGAGCGACGTGTTCAGCAAGATGTTGTCCATATTCCTATGTCGCTTCCAGAACTCGCCGTTGTGGTCGTGGTCGCGGTCGTTGGGGTCCGGCCGATGCAGATGGATTAGGTTGCGGCCGAAAAGGCAAGCCATCAGTACTATGCCGCCAAAGGAGGACAGTTTGGCAGCGCCCGCCGGGCTCATGGTTTCGGCCAAAGTCAGGGTAGTCTCGGGGCGGCTCATCTCGAATGCCTCCTCGGACGAGGGCAGATTCGTCATGATATCCCGCTCATCGATCGTCATGGGCCAGCCGGTGCCGATACTGGCGTAACGATCCTGGGTAAATGCCATCCAGAACGTCCGCCGTCGCTCCTCAGTCTCCGTCCAGTCCCGGGGCGGTGGTAAGCACTGCTTGACGTCCAAGCCGCTACCATCGAGTCTGTGCAAACCAATCCTAGCTTGGCGTTAACCGCAATACTCCCGGGGCGGCCTCCCGCGCGCGCATCAAAAAATAAAAACCTACATCTGGGCGAGGCGCACGGCCGAACCGGTGCTCATCCACGCTCTCGGGAAGTACATCTTCTTGAATTCGTACGAGGCGATCAACACATGAGTCTGCGTGTGGGCGACTGAAATCATGTTCTCGCCGTAGCCTTTAATGTAGTCGGCTTCGACGTATTTCCGCGCACGCTGGTAGAACAGCTCGGCCATGCTCGCATACTTGTCCGCCACGGAGCAGGCCAGTGTCCATACGGCGTAGCGCAGAGCCACAGGCGGCCGCTGGTTGGGGGCTCTATCGGTTGTCAGCTTGTGCTATTATGTTTTCCTGCCGCGCCCGGCGATGGATCGACTTACAGATTCATGGCGGCCAGGTAGCGGAATTTGTGTATCATGCTTGTTGTTGGATGTATCTTCTCGAAATAGATCTGGTGCCTGAGAGGGACTGGTCAGAGATGGAAACGGCTATGAAGCCAGCAGGCGCCACCCCGTATTTTCCGACTCACAGTTCATCGATGGTCTCCTGGGGAGGGAGAGGTTCCTCGAGACCGAGGCCAATCATCTCCCACGTGAAGCTGGGCTCTGGGTCGTTCATGTTCATGGGGATGGTGCTGTTGAAGTTGAAGTCTTCCATGACCACGGGCGCAGGCGAGTCCACGTTAAACTGCCATTGGTCCATGTCGTGATCACTTGGCATGGCTGTGGAGGGCTCGGTCACGTTGAAGCCAGCCGCGGTAGGGACAGGTGGAGGTTTCTGCGTGTCGAGCGAGTTCGACGGCGAGTTGTCGTTGTCTTTGCCCGAGTTGCCGCTGGTGCTGGCCGACTCGGGCGTGCTCAACAGGGATTCGACTAATTCTATAACGATACATATTGTCTAAGCGCGCTTGCTCCAGACGCAAGGGTTGAGGGTGGGATAGTAGTGAGAGAAAGAGGGAGATGGGCCAAGATGGAAAGGAAGAGTCAAGAAAAAAGGCATGAGTTCGAGATTAAGGAGGGGGAGGGAACACAGAGACAGAGAAAGAGAGCGTGTGGGTGAGGGAGTGTGAGAGTGTGTGTGTGTCTGTTTCTTCCTTTGCGCGTGTATATATGTATATGTGTGTGCGCGCGCGTATGTATGCGTATGTGTGTGGGGGTGTGTGTTTGAGGAGAGAGGGAGAGAGAGAGAATGCGCGCGACGCGATGCTGCTTACTCAGTCTCTCTTCGAGAGCCTTGACATAGCCACGTTTGGGGCCGCTCTTCCTCCTTACTTCGTCGTAGGCACACGAATGACCCAGCCGCGCGCAGGTGCTGCAACTCGGCTTGATGCCGTCGCATTTCAACTTGCGCTTGCGACATATCATACAGGCAAGCCGCTTGGGTTTGGGGACGTGGGCGTTGGCTGCTGGAGCAGCGGCGTCGGCAGCAGCGCCAGCAGCAGCGGTCGGCTGGATAGACTCGTCGCCGTGATCACGGCCCTCGCCGTCGCTGGCGGGACTGTGGTTGCTGCCGTGATTGTCATGGGCCATGGGTGCGCTCTGGGACAAAGACATGGTGGCGAACGGGCCGTAGCTCGGAGTAGGTGCCGAAGTCCGGAGGACAGCAACTAGTCGGGCATGGACGGACGATCTATTTTACTTGCGACCGTCCCCGTGGGTTTGGGCAGGTCAGTTGAAGGGGGGACGGAACGCAAAGGAGACTGACGGTGGCAAAGAAGGCGGGCAATCGGTCGGACGGGTCTTGGCTTCCAGCTGTACACAGTGGGCGCGTCCGCCGGGGGGATCAGACGCCCCTGGGCATGCAGTGACTGGGACAGGGGCTACCTTCTCCGTAGGTAAGTATGTAGGTATGTCAGTACGTAAGAAAATATGTATACCATGGAACCTATCAGATGGGAAAGGAATGATAACAGTGCCTCTGGAGGGGGGGATCTCCCTAGGAGAGAGTTGCGCTTCCACACTTACCTATCCGTTTCCTCTCCACAACACAACAGAGAAGTGTGATTCACCGCCCGGTCTTCAGCACTGTGCTGTATCGCTGGGTATATCTAGAGGTTCAAGAGCTGCCCATGTTCTGAGGCAGCCGTGATGCGTACGCATGCGATAGGTAAAAAATTGTAAGACGAGAACAGCCTGGCCATTGTTGCCGACGGGTGAAGGGGAAAGGGGGGGGGGGGAGGGTCACGCCCGACTTGTATCGCGTCTCAGAATCCTTCGCGTCAGTACCGCTCGCTTTGCTAGCAACAACCAGCCTAAGCACACCGTCGGCATCCCATGTTATTGGCCCAGATGAGGTAAGATGCCAGGGTACGGTGCAACGCGGGGTGTCGCTGCTTGGGAAGCAACATCATATTTCCTTTCCGACCATGCGAAAAACGCCCTTTGCTCGGAGTCCCATACCATCATCCATCCACTGAACGTAGCGAGAGCCGTCCGCTGCATGTGGCCCGTCTTAGGCCTATGTAAGTATCAATAGCGCAGGTGCTTTTTCACAGTAGGGGAAGCTTCTGGATCCCGTCGATCATTAGGTCATTGAGGCGGCTTCCCGCCAGCTGGCTTGGCGTCGGAGACTAACCAGCAAGGACCCCAATCTCAGCCGCTGGGGATAACGGCCTTGACAGTGGTACATTCGCACTCGGCAGCGTCACGATGAAACGTAGTGTTAGGACCCATTAGTAGGGCCTCGGGCACGCCAGCGGCTATAAACCCCTCGATGATAAAGACAACTCGCCGACAGAGTAGGGCTTTTAGCGAACATACTACTGTATTTGGCAACCAACTACGATGGAGTAGGCGCCTCTCTTTTTCCCACAATTACTTCCTTCCGCTGGCCCTGAGATTGATACATCGCCAGCTAACTTTTAGTACATGCACGGCCTGAAGTTACCCCGTGCTGACGAATACCGTCTTACCCAGCAAGCACTGCTGCGTGGATTGTGCACGACCCGGCACAGAAAAAACCCCCTTCTGATGGTTGTCTGCTATCAGGCCAGGCCGCCGTGGCCAATCGTGCTCGCCTCGTGACTCCCTAGATGGATGCTGTCCGGACCCAAGCCTGCGGTCCAGTCCTCGGCAGCGGCTCGCCGACACGAAAGGCCAGCACATGCATGTGGCCTAAGGCGCCTCGATCCTGATGTTACTTGCCTCCAGCACTGATGATCCGCAGCGTGCCCAGATCACTGTAGGCGAGCGCATATCGGTTCGGCGCCCAAGCAACAACGGGGCAGGACGATGCGGTCTTATACGTAAAAAGGTGCTCGCCCGTCTCCGCGTACGAAAATTCGAGGCCATTCCCTGTTGGGCTTTAGCATTCAATGGGCTTGGGAGAAACGCAAGCAGAAACCTACCTTCCTCGCTACCGCCTACAAGATAATTGCCATCGAAGGAGAAGCCTAAAACGTTGTGTCAGATGGTTATCAGGGGCGCCGGCCTTATTTGCACTCTGCCATCGGCAAGCAGCTACTCACTCAGACTTCGAACTGGACCGACCATTTTTGTGATAGTCCTTTCGCAGTTCCACTCCTCCGTGTCCCACAGCGAGACGAGCGAGTCGGTGCCCCCCGTGGCAAGGAAGCGGTTGAGCGGGTGCAGCTCGGCCGAGATGCACGAGGATGTGTGCCCGCGCAACACAAATTCAGACTCGGCCTCGGTTTTGTAATCATAACGCAAGGCGGGTTCGAAGCTGGGGAAGTCGAGGATCCGGATATGGCCCTCGCCTGTAGTGGCGTAGATTCTCTTGCCACTCCAACAGAATACGACCTGGTTGGTGGGGATGCGCTGCTGGTGAGACGCGACAGGCGTGCTCTTTGTGGGCGAAAGCACATATAATGTGTCGGCCTGGCCCATGTGTCAATGCTGCTGGGGCAAGAAGGTCTTGCGGTTGTCGGGAGGCCGTACCTTATTTCCAACAATCAGGTACTCTCCGTCCGGCGACCAGGCTAGGGTGAAGGCCTCGCCCAGGCCCTTGACCTCGTTGATGAGAGCCTTGGTCTTGACGTCCCAGAACTTGACGGTGCCATCGCTGCCAACACTGCAAAGCTCGAGCTCCTTGACGGGATTGAAGGCCACCTTTTCCACAGCGGCCGTGTGGCCTTTGAGCTCCGTCGACTGACGAACGTTAGGCTTGTCCACATTCCCTGGCAGGAAAACAACAAGTCAGCCTCGGAACACGGGGGGTCCAGCACAGGGTGTGGGCACACATACAGACACGCAGAGTCTTGTCGGCGCATCCCGTGGCCACCCAAGTGCCGAGCGGATTCCATGCTATCGAACGTAAGCTGGGCAAACGGTCAGTCTCGGCGATGCGCTCGGCTGCAAGGGTGTCGGACTCACTTGGCCACCCCCCGGCTTGCGTTGGTGTCGTTATACGCGGTGGGCTTGAGGTTGGGGAAAACCGCTTTGAACTTCTCCGGCGGCACAGACACTTTGGGAAGGATTCGCGACATGTTGCGGCTGCAGGCGTGCTCGCGTGTAGGATTGACGGACTGTATGCACACGCGAGTGAGCGCGCGGCGGGTGTGTCTCGGGTGCGCGAGCGAGCGCGTGGTGTCCAATGAATCAGTACCCCTCTCGACAGTGCTCGGTGCTCGATGAATTCCGCTTCCTATCCGTGTGGTCGGAAATCGGACGATATCGAAGCAAGTAGCAGTAGCCGTAACTTTAGTACAGGTATATGCAATCGAGAGCGGGATTGGGTGCTGCAACCAGAGAGCAGCAGTTGTGCTTTCAGCGCCAAAGAATTACTACCTAGTGGGGCATCGCAGTTTCGACTGCTATATGGACGTACCTACGACCTTCCTCCATTGAATGGAAGCAGAAAATGAATGGCATTCCTCGTGGCACGGCCTCATACCTAGTAGGTACATTCCCAGGTAGGTACCTGGAAGCCAAACATTGAGTGACAGATCTATCTACCTGAATCTAGAACACACTGAGTGAGTGAGAGGTGGCTAGGCACATAAGAGGTATGTAAGTATTGCTCTCTCCACCATTGAATTCGGCAGGGGACCTCAAAGGTTGGGTAACTACATCCTACCTACCTCTTCTGGAGGTAACTAACGCTCCAGCTTACGCGGTTGCGGCGCCCAATTGCCCGGTTCCTGGCGTCAAATTTTTGCAAGAGGTGAATACGACGTCCGGTTTGACTGCAAGCCGTGGGTTTGCAACGTTTCTATCTCCATGACGGATGTTGCCATCGTCGTATTCCCCCGGACGGCCCCCCGAGGGCAGGATTGGTTCCTTTTTTAAATGCACTAGTTGAGGGGCAATTGGTATCGATCGGCCTAGGTACTTCGCACATGCGGCTTGCGTCAGGCACCTGGCCGACCCTGATGCGCCTACCTTACATGCGACCCACGTACCTCTTGTTCACTCCAGCATTACATGAGGTGTACTACATAAGTATGTATGCGCCTCTAGTGAAGGTAAGTAGAGGCCTTGTCGACCGGCCTCTATTCTATTGTAATGGGAAATGGGAGGTATTGGTAGATTTTAATTATATTATATGTATTATTCACCCCATCCCGGTCTCTATCTACATATATCTTCGTACAGATCATGTAAGTATTGTAGAGGTCGTTGAGTAGGTACCGCATGTACGTACATAGTTGTAGCTGATGCCGTTCTCATGGGATACGTGGTGTCCCAAGCTTCCTGGCCCTGGTTCAGTCAGGTCCCGGTCCAGCCCGTCCCAGATCCGACGGGACGGATTGACTCCCCTCCATGGTTCTTTGTCCACCGCCTCCACCACCGGGGGATCTAACTGGTAGTGCTGCTTCTGTCCTGGACCCCCGTGGACCATGAGACTGCAAACAACCGCGGTTGATGGTTCCTGCAATTGAATCCCTTAATCCCTTTGCGCTGACCGGCTCGACCCTCCCACGCGCCCGCCCAGCAAGCCTGCATCATTGTACCTCCTCGACTGGCATGCGGCAGCGCGGATGCGGCCTCGCTTGAACCGGCTCTAGGCAGCCATGTACTGGCCCATCGGAACGCCTCGGATCTATGCGACAACCACCAGCAGCCAGGCCCCTCCACGTCCCACCGCCGTGCTCTCTGAAGATGGCATCGACTCGAGCACCGCCACCGCCGACACGGGCTCTTTGCTGAGCGTCGACACTGCTCTCTCCAGACCCGACGGCGCCGCCGGCGGTAGCAGCCAAAGTGACCCGGCCTCTGACGCGCCTGCTGCTACGACCCCCCTCAGCCCGCCTCCCTACACTCCCAAGACGCCCGCCGTCAACTCGGTCGACCATTACTTCCAGAATGATTCCTCCGGCCTCAACTCGGACGGCAGTGCCGTGCCCTTCCCGTCGGGCGAGCCCATCGTGGCCTTACGGCTGTCGCGGACGGGCCACCTGTTCGCCGTCATCACCGAGACCACCATGACCATCTGGCAAACAAAGGTATCTCTGCTCGCTCGCGCCTGTGGCCTACTAAGCTGATGTTCTGACGACGCCCAGCCGACCGTAATCTTGGCCGTGGTGGCGCGCTCAGCCGCCTCCCTGAAATCGTACGGTGTCAACGTGGGTCTGCTCCTGCGTCCCGACTCGGCCATCTTCGTCGTGCAGACGAGCGCGGGTTACCTGATTACATACTCTCTGGCCACCGATCCCGAATCGCGTGTCTATAAACCACACTTTGCCGACCACAGCAACATACAGAGGCGGAGGCAGAGCCATTTTGGCGGCCCCGGGAACTCGGCCCCCGACCAGATCTTGCTGGGCCCCGGCGAGGGCGTCGGGGTTCGCGATGTCAGTGTGCGTTTTCGGAGGGTCATCAAAGTGGATGCAGGCATCGAGAGCGCCTTGGCCCTCGACGACGAGTTGGTGGTTGCTACGAAGAAGCCCGCGGCCGTCCAGTGCATACGCTGGACACCCGACAGCACTGGGAGCCAGACCAGTACCGAAATATTGAGCCGCATGGGCTGGCTGGAGAAGAAGGTCTCGGTCAAAGAGATGACCTACGACCGCCCTATGAACCTGTCCACATGGATCACGAGCGATGGCAAGGTCTATGCCGTACAGCGCAACCTTGGGGCGCAGGCCGGCCAGCCGCAAGACCAAGGCGATCCAGATCCCAAGAAATTATTCAAAGGCCATTGCTTCCACTCGCCGCAAGACAAGGCGGCTCACGCCGTCAAGGCGGTTATCAATGCGAGGTTCTCCCTGATTGCCGTGGGCTGCGCTGATGGAAGCATCCACGTCTACTCAGTCAAGGATTACACGGGCAACGTTCCACCCTCTCACATTCACCCGCATCCGGACTCCATAAGATCGTCAGGCCCTTTGACGACACTGAGCTACTCCCCTGACGGATACTGTCTGTTCGCCGGCTACGAAAATGGCTGGGCGACCTGGAGTGTGTTTGGCAAGCCTGCGAGCCAAAGTTTCGGGGCCAACTCAACAATTTCTGCAGCCAACAAGGAGGACTGGCTGGCAGGCGTGAGCGATGCTTCCTGGATCGGAGGTGCATGTGAGATGCTGCTCACAAGCCGCCGTAGCGATGGTATTTGGCTGCTAGAGATGGCCCGAAGTGCGGTCGCCGGTTGCTACAACCCACCGAACCTCTTCCGGACGGTCTTGCAGACATCTTCCAGCGTCATGGTTTACAGGGGCTACGATCTCCCCGACCTGACCAGTATTTCGGCCGAACCCTTCCTGTGGCATACGGCCAGGATCCCCTCGAATTATCTGCTGAACCAGTGGCCCATTAAATGCACCGTTGTCTCGGCTGATGGGCGTTACGTCGCTGTAGCTGGTCGGCGTGGTCTCGCGCACTACAGTATCAACAGTGGGAGATGGAAAACGTTCCCCAACGAAGCGGCCGAAAATGAGTTCCAAGTACGAGGCGGCATGTGCTGGTACCAGCACATACTCGTGGCCGCCGTGGAAGCCAATAGCCGGTCATACGAGCTAAGGTTGTATTCGAGGGAAACAGCACTCGAAAGCTCAACAATCATGTTCAAGCAGCAGATGCCCGCCCCCATTGTGTTGATCACGCCGTCCGGGGACGACTCTTTGCTCGTCTACACGTACGACAACCTACTATACCACTTCGTTTTTGCCCCCGTCGGGGGCTCCATCCGGCCCATCCAGGTCGGACAGATTGCCTTCCACGGCATTGTTCGCTCGCCAGCACGCGTCAGGGGCCTTAGCTGGATCCTGCCGGAAAGCCAGTTGGTGGACGGCGATCCGTCGCAGGACGTCGCGGTGGCGTCGGTGTTGTTCCTCGTCGACGGTAAACTGGTGCTTCTTCAGCCGTCGCTGAACACAGAGGGCCACCTCAAATATGACATGCGCGTGATATCCCAGAGCGTGGAGTACTACATCAGCATGAGGGACCAGTCTGCCGTTCATCTTCCGGCGCACTCGCGCGCACAATTTGCGGCCGACGCCGAGGAAAGCGGCCTCCGAAGTGCCCTGTGGGTGTTCGAGGGGAACGAGCTCAAGGCTTGGCCCGACGTCCAGGAAGTCTTGCGAGCAGCTACGGATGCCACGTGTGACATGCCGCCCACGGTACTCTTGCCCGTTGACTTCTATCCACTCTCGATACTGCTGGGCAAAGGCATTGTGCTTGGTGTGGAGCCTGAATTGGTACAACGGAGAGACGTCAGTTTCTCCTATTTTCGTTTCTCCATCCGGGTGAGTGCAGTTGTTGCCCCCCCCCCCCCCCCCCCCTTTTCCCCTCCAAGACGCACGTGCGTGCGTACATGCACGTACAGACACAGTCAAGTCCGCAGCTAACCGTTCCAGACGCACCTCTTCCTCCCCGAGATCTTGCGCTTTCATCTCACGGCGAACAAGGCGCTCGCGGCATTGAAACTTGCACGGAACTACCAGGAGCTCGAGTACTTTGCTCACGCCCTCGAAATTCTCCTTCACCATGTGCTCGACGAGGAAGTGGACTCGGCGCCGGCGCCCGAGGCGGCTATTCTTCCCCGGGTACTGTCCTTACTATCCTCGTTCAAGCAGTACCACGAAATCGTGGTGCAGTGCACGCGCAAGACCGAAGTCCGTTCTTGGCGGACGCTGTTTGCATATCTTCCGCCGCCGCAGGAGCTGTTCGAGGAGTCGCTCCAGCGTGGATCCCTTAAGACGGCGGGCGGCTACCTGCTCATCCTGCACACGTTTGAAGAACTGGCGGCGGCATCAGAACAATCGGTGCGGCTCTTTTCTCGTGCAATCCGGGAGGAGGACTGGGAGCTCTGCAAGGAGCTGGCACGGTTCCTCGCAGCCATGGATGAGAGCGGCGAGACGCTGCGCGAGGCCATGGAACTGGTGAATCTGCGGGTGCGCCAGGAGAGCGACGACGTCGATATCATGACGCGGCTGGAGGTTCCCTCAGTGCGGTTGAATGGCGGCCCTCGACGCTGGTCGGGCTCGGATGGGCCATCGGGCAGCGAAGGGAGCAGCCCGGGGGCGAGCAGTCCAGCGTAGATGCTTATTAGCTAGATATGTACGTGCTTGTCGACACAACACGGCGAGCTTGTCTGCGTCGAGGCCCATGACGCTTGCAGTTATAGCATGCGTGCCTACCAGGGTATTAGAAGGGGGATAGTGGGTTCAAAAGGTACTTGATTTATTGGTATAGCTCAAAATATTCCCCGCGAGGCGACTGCCACTTGGTCCAGCTTCCTCTTGCTTTCTGTCCTGCATTTACTTTTCCCCCTCGCTCCCCATTTCGAATGCGGATACTTTCCGGGGATCCCTTCTTTGCCTGTCTGCGTATACCACCTGCCCTCCTATCTATCTGATGGTGGTGGCGGTGGTGTATGGGTGCCTCTACTGTGTGGATGGCTACCCTACCTACTACAGCAACTCCTCACTGCATGTATCCAGGGGCCCAACACTGGTCAACTAGCATCCGTCGGGGACATAACTGCAGTGATTGATTATTTTGGTCCTCACATATTTGGAAATTACAACCGAGTTAAGGCATGTGTAGAACCTACCTAGACACTCCCAGGTACTGTTGGAAGATGGATGTTTATGATGTAGTTGTACGTTCATGAATAGCCCTCCCTCTAACTGTAAGAGAGGTAGGTACCTTGGGTACCTGTTGGGTGTAGCTGGTTTGAAAAACCCCTCCCCACCTTCCCACACGCGCCACCACAGCTGAAGCGGGAGACAGAAAGAAAGAGGGGGGAACAAACAGCAGGTGGAAAGGCTGACTGCCCCATCCGTGGCGCCCTTCTCCCACACTCGCCCTCTCAATCTTATCCGTCGGTTCGTCTGCGCCTTGCATTTGCCCAGCAGGCAAATATCCCATATTCCCACCCCCCACCATCGGCTCGTGCCTTCGCAGACCATCCTGTCCCGCCGACGCCCTACGGTTGTCCCGTCCCTCCTCGAGGCGCGTGATGCCCATGATTAGGACGTGATACTCCCGGAGCCTAAGTATCTATCGCACAACCCCCAGCGCCGCCTCGGCCACCGCCGCCGCCGCCGCCGCCGCCTTCTTTCCGTCCTCCTCACCCTCCCCCGTCGTCCGCCCACCCAGCCCGCCACTCTTCCAGCCGAGGAGTCCCTCGCCCGGCGCCCTATTCGACCCCACCACCTCGCTCCGCTCCTCACCCGTCGTACCTGCTGTCGTCCACGGCGGCGCGTGCCCACGATGGACGACTTCGCTTCCGAGTCTGATAGCGACTATACGAGCTACTGGCGCGACTGGGTACGTCATGTGTGGTTATATGATGGCTGTTGCCGCGCCTCGCCGTGGCCCAGCGGCCCCCGACCCAGCGAGAACACCGCCTGACTGACACGTTGCCCCAGTTCATCTCATCGCGCGGAAACGAATACTTCTGCGAGATCGACGAGGACTACTTGACAGACCGCTTCAACCTGACAGGTCTCAACACGGAGGTCCAATATTACCAGTATGCTCTGGATCTCATCACCGACGTCTTCGACCTCGACTGTGACGATGACATGCGGGAGACCATTGAGAAGTCGGCTCGACACCTTTACGGCCTGATTCACGCTCGCTACGTCGTGACGACCCGCGGTTTGGCAAAGATGGTTTGTTGGCTTCTCGCGCCCTCGTCTGCCCCTGGGACCCCCGCTAACCTGCGCCCCGACAGCTCGACAAGTACAAGAAGGCCGACTTCGGCAAATGTCCCCGCGTCTTCTGTCACTCGCACCCCCTCTTGCCCATGGGCCAGACCGATGTGCCCAACCAAAAGCCCGTGAAGTTGTACTGCGTCCGCTGCGAGGACGTTTACAACCCCAAGTCCTCGCGCCATGCCGCCATCGACGGCGCCTACTTCGGCACTTCCTTCCACAACATTATGTTCCAGGTTTACCCGGCCTTGGTCCCGCCCAAGAGCGCCGAACGGTACATCCCGCGCGTCTACGGCTTCCGCGTCCACGCCTCGGCCGCCCTCATCCGCTGGCAGAACATCCAACGCACAGACATGCTCCGGCGGCTGCGGAAGCTCGAGGTCGAGAGCGGTTTCAAGGGAGACGCTGGCGAGGACGACCTGGACGAAGAAGACGACGAAGAAGACGACGTCGACGTCGAGGGGGACACCAATGTGGTGGGCTGAGGCCACCGTGCCATGACGCAAATGACGCGGCGCGCGAGGGGATGCGTAATGCGACGAATGATGAACCCGGCGGCCTTCAGGGAGTGGTCCGGTAGTGACCTTGCTCATCCTGGCGTTCAAAGAGGAGCTGGTTTCTTGCGACGGCGTTTAGTGATTCCCCCGCATCTCCGCTGCTCAGGTGAGCGGGCATTCAATAGGAGAAATACGGCAGCATGGAGACTCGAGACGAGTTTGGTCCCCGCATCCACGTTCCGGCGTATTCCTTGGCAAGCACCCAACGGCGTGAGGTACGCACTCCGAAACGCCTGGTGGGAGGAGAGAAGCATGAAGGGTGGGTGCCCCGATGGAACAAGAAGTGCGCCTTGGCTGGGCTTCCACTCGGGTGGCCCTGGGCCAGAACGCGCAGCCAAAGATACACGTTCCGATGCAAGGGCCTACATGCCGTCTCATTTTTGGTACTACGTAGCCCACCCGCTGTCCTCGCTCCTCCCCTGATGCCAGCCCTCTCGTAGGTGCCATCAATACGGCGGCCTTTCCATAGCACGGCGGAGAGGGGATGGAGTGAGGGAGAGAGAAGGCGGGGGTCAGTTATTGCTAGCAGGATAATCTTACGGATACAGAGTGATACCAACCAGAGACACAAGTGACGGGCTCACACAACGTATAGTCATACCGTGGCTCGAGGCCAATGTTCGTATTCGTTCATGAAAGCCCCAAGCAAACCGTACGCCGTCGTGTCCACAGCCAAAGCCACGCGCAGTCCTTTTTCGTGTTCACCTTATCCAAATCTCATCATCTAGTGCCCGCTGAGAAATTTCAAGGCTTGAGTGAAACAGAGTCAAGTACCGCCCCTTCGCTACAAAGAGTCGTGACGCATGACGTTTGTTGGCTCGGTTTGAGTCCGGTGGGCGGGGCTGTAATCGGGTTTGCGTTGCCGCAGGCCCATTTCGATGTCGGCGGGCGCTTGGCCGAAGCCGTCGTCGTAGGCGGGGCGGTCCCAGTCAGACTTCTCCGTGGCGTAGCTGTACGAGCCCACGCCGGCCCAGAAGGCCTTGCTGTGGCTCCGCGGGCCCCAGGCCCAGCCGGCGCCGCGCGAGATGGGCAGGTGGTAGTAGCGAAAGGCGAACCAGGCCGTGACGGTGCCGATGAGGAAGCCGAAGAGAATGTCGAAGCCGTGGTGGCGGAAGTCGGACCAGCGCGAGCCGGCGATGAAGATGGCGAGGAAGAAGGGGAGCACGGTGAGGATGAGGAGGTAGACGGGGGGCGCGGCGGCCTGGCGCCGGACGGCGAGCACCGTGGTGCTGTGCGACGTGATCTGCTTGGCCACGGCCGGGTCGCCGCCGCCCGAGAACTCGTCCGTGGCCTGCGACAGGGGGCGCATGGCCTCGTCGGCGGCGGAGCCGCGGGCCTGGCGGAGGCGCGAGGGAAACGACGAGTGGGCGGCGCCGGAGTCGGCGGCGTAGCTGCCATCGGCGGCGAAGGGGATGGTGACGGCGAACTTGCTGGCGAGGAAGAACGACAGGTAAATGAGGCCGGCGGCGGCAGAGCTCGAGTGGCCCGAGGGGTAGCTGCGGAAGCCGTCGTCGAGTATCTTCCTGTCCGTGTTCTTGCATATGGCGGCCGACACCAGCTGGCCGTTGCTCGAGGTGTTGGCGTAGCCGCCGACAATGTACTGCGTCAGGTTCTCAATATCGGGGTGGCAGCGGGCCAGGAGGTCAGGCCGCGGCTTGCCAAAGAGGTTCTTCATGCCATTGGTGATGAACCAGGCGCCTATCAGGGACAGGGCCAGGCCCAACCAGCCCGTGTGGAGCTCCCAGAGCTTGCGCTTCCAGATCAGCGACTTGGGGGTTCCCTTGGGCACCGTGGGCCCCGGGACGAAGATGAGGGCGACGATGAGGATGACGGCAATGGGGATGGCGGCATTGCAGACCAGCAGCAGCCAGGGCGGCACCGTTTCGTGTTCGGTAAAGGGGAAACTAGGCGAACAAGGTAAGCTTCCGGAGGAGGCGGCGGAGGGGTTTGGGAACAAAGGGGGACGTACGAGATGTTTTGGTCCTGCAGGCTGAAAGGGCGCTTTCGGGGGCTTATATCGTTGAGCACGAGGCCGACACCGCCAGCGGCGATCAAGCAGAGCCAGTCGGTCACATAGGAGGTGGGCAAGAGCCAGGCCATTTTGGGTTTGTTGGTAATGCGGGCTGAACGGCGTGGGGATGCGTCGTCTAGGTCGGGCATTTTGCGGTACGACTGGTAGTTGGGGAAGAGCAGTCGAGATGAGCCGTGGGCAGCGGCGGCGTCTTGCATATCAATAATCGGGAACTCCTGGACGGTCCTTTCCCCCCACTCGTGGTGCCTGGGGGTGGTAGGGGAATTACGTGGGTTGGGTGTAAGAGGTGTGATGTGGTGCTGTGCTGTCCAGCCGTCAACAACAGAGGGGGGGAAGTGGATGTAATGGATGGAGGGAAGTGAGGGAGAGAGCGCCCGGATACGGCGCTGAGCTGTGTGTGGGTGTGGCGGCAGGCACAGGCACAGGTACAGGCACAGGCAGCAAGGGGCGCGAGGAGACAATGGACCGATCAATCAGACCTACGGGGACGGGGTCCTGGGGCGAGCGGAGCGCGCGGCCGAGCGGCGGTTACGGTGGTCTCGAACTGCGACTGCCGAGGGCGACTGAGGGAAAAAAAAGAATGCGGAGAGTGAGAGCGGCGGCGGGTGTGGTGGACATGGGGGAGGAGGATGGCAAGTCGATGATGTTTGGGGTAGCTTGGCCTGCAGATGGGACCTCACGGGATAGGCGGGCACAGTCGTGGACATGGGATCTTCTACTAGTTGCATGTATTCCCACGCCCGTAGATCCATCCTGGATTGTGACCGGCTCGGCGTCCCTGCCCATGCCATTGCCATCACATTGGGGGCCGCTGAGCCACGCACATACAATACATGGGATAGACGGTATTCCACGAGGTGGCTATTGTTGCAAATCCCTTCCCCCCACCCAGGTTCCCCCAAACAACAACTGCACGCCCGGGGGATATGAGATGGGATCTACCCACTCTTCCACTCCTTACCCGCACCCTCGCCAGTCGGGCGCGATGAATGGATGGTGTGAACCATGTATGCACATGCCATCCCACCCACTGCCGGCGAGCTAGCACGGATTGGCGTTAGAGGCTTGGGGGCGAAGGGATGAATAGGCGCGGTGCTCGCGTGCCCACGGATGCTCTGGGGAGCCTTCAAGGCCCAGCGGCAGCGCTGCAGGAGAGATATTCCACCTGCATCCTACACAGCTTACCTACCCAAATACATATCTACCTATCTATACATATAGTAAGTGAACGTTGTTACGGCTACGCAATGGCGTTGACTGCCCCATGGCGACGCATCCATGGATGGGATGGATGCGAGACGTGACAGATTTAGCAGTGGAGCAGCTCGTGGGGCGCTTCTACTCTTCCAGTCTTGGCGGCTTAGGGGAAAGACCCTGCCTGACCTGGGCTGACGCGACTCAGCCACGGTACGATTGCGCGGTTTCAACCCCCCCTCATGCATGGGAGTCTAAACCCGCGTTTTGTACGCAGGTATGAATGTCCTCGAGGCGCTTGACGGGCCCAACCCGTCTGTCAATAGTAGGTACTTCTTACCCGCCAATACTTGTGCATCCTGTCCGTTTGCGTCTGGGGCCCGAAAAGACGCTGCATATTCGTTGGCCTGCGTACCGACAATCCAGATGACAGCCAACCTTTGGCAGCCCCCATCCATCCTATCAGCCATGATGAAGCCCGTTTGCCAACTCCACAAAAGCATATAATAAGCTGGGATTACTGTGCAAACTACCCGTCCCATCATGGATCCCCAGAAAGGCACACTCCTATTAGCGTTTGGGTTGTCGGTCAGCCCGCATGTGGTCCCGGCCCAGGCAGGTAATAGTCATTTGAGTTGGCGCCTTGAAAATGGCACGGGGGCGTGGTTACCCCGGCGTGGACGCGGATTGGCTGTGCCCAGTGCCACACTCCTCTTCAGACCCTTGGCACACTTCCCACCGCTTGTGATTTGATAGCAAGGTACAACACATCGGCTGAATGCATCCCATCCCTACACAGTACTGTCCTACCAGAGTGACCTGCCAAGGTATGGAAGCTGCCTTGTTGACATGCTATTATATGTAGTATGAGTTGTCGTCGCCAGAGCACACAGCCTGGCCGCCACACTGAACACTGCTTGTATTCGAACTACGCGAGTACGACACGACCAACAGTCGCAAAGGGGGCGGCGGGCGGGTGACAGATGGGCACGGGTAGCGGCAGAGGCGGCCTCTGCCGCCCACCTGGTGAACTGTCGGCCATTATCATGGATCCATCCTATTGGTACAAAAGTCGTACGTGCCCGCGTTCCGTGCCTGCATTCCGTGCCATCACATCGTCGTGAGTATCCGACAAAGGGAACCCCCCCTGCCGGTTCTGCGACTGCCGTGCTGCCGCTCGCGCGATGATGCGGCTGCCACGTTGCCGTTGCCGTTGCCGTTGCCGTCTAAGCGACAGAACTTCGGCTGAAAAGCAGCCGGTAACCGAAAGACCCCAAGAAACGGTTCGATCGGCTTCGAACGACGTTAAAGTCATGGACTTTTGACATACGCATCATCATGCCTGGCAGCCAGCGCAGCGGGCGGACAGGCTGACGGAGATTACTTACAGGAGGCTGTGCTGGGACCTATCGAAACTTGCATGAGGCCTGGCCTTGCCTGCCGGACGGATTGTACAACCCCTGGGTGCCGTCATGAGCGGTTCGTTAAAGGTATTCATCCGTACAATGTGTCGGATACGAACATGCCGTACCCCCTTGGCTCCAACGGCATATTTGTTAGCGTGTGCAGAGGAGAGCTATATAAGAGGTACCTAGGTTTGTATAAAAACCCGTATCGGGCCTGGTCGACATTTCCTTCACAGCATGCGTTCATATTAGCTGTGTGGCACCAACAAAGCCAACCTAAACGATGATCCCAATGACAGCCCAGGTCCTAAGCCTCAACTGGCGCGATACTGCCGATGCATCAGCTTCGTTGCCCGTATCCATGTTGGCCGTACTGGTGACTGGGTCTTTTGCGTACCGGCCGGATTGGCGTCATGAATTTGGGTGCTCTTCCTCTCTTCTTCAGTCGAAATACGGCGCGCATGCGAAATCCTCCCGCGGGTATCTATAGTAGCCTCGGCGTGCTGGACCGGAGGGCACCGCCAGCCTTGGTCTGCTCGGTCGTTTCACCCTCGTTCGGCGTTGGGCACTACGAGCCCACTTCGCCCTTTCTTGGCAGAGTGAGTAGGGTTTGATTTAATTACAGCATTGCCCCCTCTGCGCCTCGCATTCCCTTGCCGCCGCGGGAAGAGGAGAGGGGCTGGGGAAGGAAGGAAAAGAAGGAAAAGAAGGAAAAGGAAGCTGGCGTGGGAGAGGGGGAAGAAAAAGAAGATGAACAGGGCGCGCGGATGGAAATAACCCGTAAGCACGCCACGACCTGAGGTCAGATCCAGGGTCCCCATCATCGTGCCCTGTCGTGCCGCTCCGAGCTACTGTTCTCAGCGGCGGTCTCAGGTACTGCCCGCTCAGACCAGGAAAAGTTGGGCGGGCTACTACGGCACCAAGCCCATGCCCGGCCGTCCGTCATCCGACGATGCCAATTCAGCGTCACATCTTACACCTGAGTCCATCATCGTCTGGCCATGGAACGCTGCCAGTTGCCCGGCCAGCTCGCCGTCCCCACAGTCGCCGTATTCCCGTATGCATCGTACCCCCATTGTCCCCGCCCGTCTGCGTCTAGACGAATGCATACTTGGACAATACATACATGCACCTCTGTATGCCAGTGGCGTGCTCGGGTGACTTTCCAGCCTCCGGTCGTCGCTTATTGTCTTACCTGCACACGGTATCCATAGCTGACGACGGTCGCTTCTGCGAGGAGGCCCAGCTCCTTCTTTTCTTTTCTATCGGGGCCGGCAAGAGGGTGCGGTGCCGACTGTGCGGATCGCGGCCCTGGCAGGGTGGCCCATGCATACAATGCCCGGCGTTAGCTACCTTCTGTCGTCTATCTACGTGTGGACATCTTTACTCAAGGACCTGCCTGATGTACTTGGCCTGGACCTTGAGAAAAGGGAGGGAATGAGAGAAAGAGCAACACCGTCACCGTGCCGCTGGCAGTGGAGGGTTTTCCTGCATTCCCGGTTTACGTGCCACCCTCCCGCAAGTGTCCCGGATATTGGCTACTTCGTACCTGCAAGCCGATCGTCTGATGCTGTGGGGATGCGTGTATCTCGCTATTTGCTTATTCCTTGTTCCTCGTGTTCTTCTACTGCATGCTCACTGCGTCTCTTGCTGCGTCTCTTGGTATGTCCATGGTCTCCATCTATTGGACGCGTCGCCCGCCTAGTGCCAGGGCGACGTAAGAAACAAGAAAAAATCCAATGCTAGACAACTGGCACGACTTGGACCGCTCACAGACCTCTCTACCAACCTGAATGATGATGTTCCCAATGCAACCGTGACGGCGAACTAGCGGCCCCTCTTCTCCCCTTGTCAGCTCTCCCGTTCTGCCCCCCCCCCCCCCGGGATACTGCCCGGTGTTTGGGTGTTTCCCGCGACAGAGCACGGCTAACCGTGTACCCTACCCTTTAAACCCAATCCGATCTTTCTATCCCGTTGATCCCCCGAAGGGCGGGGACACGGGGGGAAGTGGCCCTGATCGGATCACGACACTACTAAGTTAGATCTTGTGGAGCCGCGTATATTGCACACATGCGTCTGCCGTTCGTCGTTTCGGATGCCAATGCCACCTGAGGGAAGACAGACGCCGCCGTGCCTTGGCCAGCGCCTACCAGTGGCCAGCCAGCGGAAAGGAAAAAAAAAGGCTGCGGCTGGAGGGTCGGATCCTCGGCCGTGGCGGCGCACCAACGTCGACGTCGGAGTGGGCATTGACGACTATGCTTGCTTTGCGGTCGTGCGAGTTACCTCTTCCGGAAACCCCCCTGCCTCGCCGCCGCCAGCTGTCCATGCATAAACAGTATGTGCGTGTGCCTGCATGGGCCATGGGGAGGTGAGCAGTCGGGTTGGGTGACATCGCTTTGCGGCTGCTCAGCTGCTTAGCTGCACACCCATAGCCGTTCGACAGTATACCCCTAGCGGCTCCTTCATCTATCTCGGCCGCCATGACGGGTCGGTCGTACGCTCCCCGGCCTAGCCCGTCTGGTCATCCGAGGGCCGTCCTCGTGTGAAGGTATAATAATCGAGGCGGCGACCTGCCTCGGATGGACTCGAGCGTGGTCTGTCTGCTCTCTCGCTTCTGCAGCCTGCCTCTGGCTTCTCGTCCTGGCCCATCGCCTCCACCCACACTCGCTTGACACGCTCGTTGCCGTCGCTATCCACACCATGAGGCCGTTTATTTTAATGTCTTATACCCTGGCAAGCAGCCTGACGGTTGCCTCTGCCTCCTCGCTGCTCCAGAACAAGCGTGATGTCTCGCCGGACCTGACATGCGGCAACACGGGAGCCGGCACTAAGGGATACACCTGCCCTTCGGACGCTGCATGCTGCTCACAATAGTACGTATTTCCCCTTGCCCCGCCCTTCCTCTGCGGCTCCCTTGCGTGGCTTCCGTCCCTGACCTGGTCGGCATAGCGGCTACTGCGGCTCAACGGCCGATTACTGCGAAACGGGTTGTCAGTCGGCGTTTGGCACTTGCAAGAGCAGCGGCGGAAACCCCGGCGGCGGCCCCGGCACCGTATCGCCGGACCTGACGTGCGGCAACCAGGGAGCCGGCACCAAGGGGTACATCTGCCCGACGGGCATGTGCTGTTCTGAATAGTCAGTCACCGAAGCACCCTTGGCGCCGCGGGTGCGGTACCTCAGGCTAACACAATTGGCAGTGGCTACTGCGGGAGCACGGCCGACTACTGCGCCGCGCCCGGCTGCCAGGACGAGTTCGGCGACTGCACGGCCGGCTCGGGCGACGGCAACGGCACCGGCGACGGCGACACGGGAACGGGCCGATGCGGTGTCAACTTTAACAACGCCAAGTGCTCGTCGACCGAGTGCTGCTCGGCCGAAGGGTGAGTGGTCACGCCACACCCCGTCGATATAAAGACACCACGGGCGATTCTGACCTTTTCTCGTACAGGTACTGCGGCACCACGCCCGATCACTGCAAGGCGCCCGACTGCCAGTTCGCCTTCGGACCGGCTTGCGATGCCAACCGCATGCCGGCGGGCAGCAACACGACGACGCTTCCCCGGTCCAAGCTGGGCAAGATAGCCTACGGCGGCGCGGGCATCTACGACTGCGATAAGCCGGGCACCGTGGCCCTGACGTACGACGACGGCCCCAGTGACTACACCGACGACCTGCTCGACCTCCTGGTCAAGTACAACGCCAAGGCAACCTTCTTCATCACGGGCGTCAACAACAACAAGGGCCAGATTGACGACCCGGCCACGCCCTGGCCCGCCGTCATCAAGCGCCAGCACGCCGACGGCCACCAGATCGCCTCGCACACGTGGTCCCATGCCGACCTGAGCGCCATCACCTCGGCCCAGCGCCGCAACGAGATGGTCAAGCTCGAGATGGCCCTCCGTAACATCCTGGGCTTCATCCCTACCTACATGCGCCCGCCCTACTCGTCGTGCACTGCCGCAAGCGGCTGCGAGAAGGACCTCGACGACCTCGGCTACCACATCACCTACTTCGACCTCGACACCCAGGACTACCTGCACACCAAGCCCGAGCTGATCCAGACCTCCAAGGACGTCGTGGCGCAGTTCTTCGCCGGCAAGTCGAGCTCCAACTTCGACGCCCTCGCCATCGGCCACGACATCCACTTTCAGACCGTGTACAACCTGACCGAGTACATGCTGTCGACCGTGACGCAGAAGGGCTTCAAGTTCGTGACCGTCGGCGAGTGCCTCAATGACCCCGTCGCCAACTGGTACCGCTACGACAATGGCGCGAACCTGGGCTCCACGGCTTCTGGCCCGGCGCCGTCCGCCGCCACGACGCTGACGAGCGCGACACGCTCCGCCGTTGCTACTTCCGCCGTCCCTACTACCGCCTCGTCCAAGCCTTCGTCGGCCAAGCCCTCATCGGCCAAGCCTTCGTCGTCCCCTGCTCCTCCCCCACCCGCCCCCCGGCCCTCGAAGCCAACTCCTGCCGGTGCGTAAACCTCATCCCCCCCCCCCCCCGGGGGTTTCAGACCTCGCTCAGAAGACCGACCATGGCCTTCCTCTGCCGTCCATTTGCATAGTAGCTGAACCCCACGAATAGATCTCTGGACGGAGTGGCAAGACTGGCTTAAGGGGGTGAAGGGCAAGTTGAACTTTTTCTAGCCCCTCGGGATAAGCTGGGCAGGACGCCGATATGGAATGGACGTTGCAATACACGAATACAAACACTGCGGCGCTAATCAGGGCTGTAATGGGCAGAATCGCCCCGACACATGTTTGAGAAAAAAAAAGCTGATATAGATATATACACCCTAAATAAACAATGGTATTTGAAAATCCGAAAACGAAGACGTACAAGCATCGTCCTTGTTCCGACGTCACAATAAATGTGTCAGCGGCAATGGTAATGAATCGGATAGGAAGGAGCACTCGCGCATATTCGTAGCCTCCGATGCCCCTAGGGGCCCAGCCGCGCGGCTTCCAGCCACAAAACTGCGTGCGGTCCCTTGGAGGCGGCCAAAATAAACAACGGCATCATCCGCCGATGCTAGGGCGGTGGCGAGACCAAAATCCGCGCACAAACACAGGAGAGGAGGATGCAAACAAGGCCCCCTTCCCGGGGGATTCCGTCGGCCCGGCCGCCCACGTCTGGGGGGGTTTCAGCGTGCCGCGCGAAAGGGGTGGGGCGAGCGCCATCGACTGCTGCCGCGAGGCTCGGCCGCCCTTTCGAGAAGGCTCCGAACCCAAGCGCCGGGCGCGAGAAAGACATTAAGCCTTGGCCCGCCCTCGGGGCTTTCTTTTCGCTGGGGACAAGGTCGACGCCTTCGCCTACTCCCCCTTACATTATGAGAGTGCGAATGCCCGTCCCCACCCCCTCTTCCGTGCCGGCCCAGGTGTTTTGCGCCGTACGACGCCCCCGTGGCGCCGCCGGTGCCGCCACTTCAGCCCAACCCTTCCAGGGAAGCTACATCTAGATAAAACACCCCCTCGGCCGCTAAGGCGGAGGGGGAAGGGGGCTGGGAAGCCGGAGTGGCTTCGATGAGGAACCGCCACCCCTTGAATCCAGGGGCGGCGGTGACGGGCACTTGTTGGGCGCACACATGGATCCGCGAGGCGCCCGCTGACACCCAAACACGCATGCCCTTCGGTCCGATCCCGTAGATTGGGCCGCGTCCCTAAACAACTCGAGGATAGGAACCTATCTATACCAGCGGGGTCGCGGGGAGGAGAGACCGCGGAAACGTGCAAGAACTGTGGCTGACTGGGTGCTTTACGCCGTTGTGTAACAGTAGGCCGTGGACTGACCGGACCGAGTAAGCATGAATAGCCCCTTAGGAAACGCGCGCCCCGGTAGTTCTAAAATTGGCAGAGAGTTGTCTTTTCCGCTCGCTCAGCCTGGTCAGCTTCGCCTCTGGTATAAGCCGTCCACCGGGCCACACGCGCTGGAACAGCCCCAAGAGGTGACAGTGGAGCCCATCGACTTGTACGCTTTGTTTGCTGTTGTACAGATTCTATACACACGTCGAAAAGGGCACAGACGGCAAACCAAGTATCATACAAATGGATGGATATACACGAGGTCGCCATCTCCGAGTCACGCCTATGCCGTCTTCTTGCTTCTCCGCTTGCCATGGTTTCTGATCCTGGGAACCACCACCCACTTGTTGGGATGACTGGTCCGGCGCGTCTTGAAACCACCCTTGGCCTGTGGGGGGTGTTAACAGCCGTCCAAAATTCCATCGCCGTAGGAAAGGTACATACCGGTGTTCGTCCCCAGGGACTGACAGGGTGTCTGTTACCCTTGGACTTACCACGACCACCACCATGGGGATGGTCAACTAGGGCAAAGTTAGCTTCCACGACGGTACGGCTCGGGGACGATGCTCAGCGGGGGTTGTGCGGACCTTTGTTCATGGCGACACCTCGGACGGTGGGGCGGATGTTCAGCCATCGACTCCTACCAGCCTTTCCAAGCTGGCGGTACTGATGATGCGGGTTGCTGGCGACTCCTACGGTGGCGCAGGCATCCTTGCTGCACTTGCGGACTTCGCCGCTCTGCAGCCTGACGTTGACATACTTGCCCGTCACGACCTTGACACCGTCAGCCGTCGTCTCTTCGTCCTTGGAGTCCACCACGGCGTAGGTTCCGGCACTTCGGCAGAAGACGGCGCCACCCTTGGGGTGCGAACCGACGTTGAAGACGGGAGTGCCGACGGGAATCAGATGCAGCGGGAGGCAGTTGCCCCGGTGGGCCGTTTTGGCGGCCAGAATACCCGGGTCGATGATACCGCCCATGGTGTCAAGAAGGTCCTGGGGAATGCCGGCCCGGTAGCTCTGGACGACGTCGCCGGCCCGCGTGCCGTCGGGGGCAATAATGTACGACTTCTTGCCAGTAGCCTCCTCGGTAAGCAGGGCGATGTGGGCACTGCGGTTCGGGTCGTACTCGATGCGCTCGACCAGGTGCGGGCCGGGGGTGAAGCGCTTGAAATCCACGGTTCTTATCCTGCGCTTCGCGCCGCCACCGCGGTGCCGGACCGTCACGCGGCCATGATGGTTGCGGCCGCCCTTGCCCATGCCCTTTTTCGGGAAGGTCAAGGGCAGGAAGGGTCGGCCCTTCCACAGATGGTCGTTGATGGGCCGCTTCAGGTGGCGGACACCCGGTGTTCGGGGCTTGTACGTGCGCAGGACGACGGTGGACTGGCGGTCCTGGACCTTCTGAGGCCGGTCGGCGGTGAAGCTGCTGGGGCTCGGAACGGTCGTGGTGACGGGCTCGACCTTGGACTGCAGAGTCGCGTAGCCGGAGCGGCGCACGAGGGCGGCCGTCGTCGGCCATTGGCAGCCGGCCAAGGCCAAGGCCGTCCGTGACGGTCTTGCGAGGAATCTGGGTTGCAGCATCATGGCATTCCTCCGGGCGACGGAAAGGCACGACGGTGTGGGCGTGCTGGACGAGCTCTCCGCCTCGGCTCGGGCTGCTTTGCGTTGCGGGATCGCCTGTAAGTAATTGGGCTGGATGCAGGAACTTTTAAATTTCCTATCGCCGGACCAGCTAGCTCTCCGTCGCGGTGCCCCAGAGTTGCGGGCAGCCGCACTGCAGCCACGGGCCGATCGCTTGCTTACCTAAGTAGCGTGCATTGACCTACGTACATACATAACTTGCATAATAAGCCAGGCTAGTTGATTGACTGTTCACCTCTTCTTCTTTCCCGTCTACGTTCAACATCCTCAACTCCGGCAAAGGACACGAATGATCTACCGGGGTTCCGCCGGGGCCGCCGTATCACGCTCGACGGCACGGGAGACTCAAGAAAACTTGCCCAATTGCACTTTCCCTCCCACTATGAAGGGTTGATTTGCCTGACTTGACTGCGCATCTCATAGCAACCGTCATGGTCCGCGGTCGCCCGCGTCCTTAGTAATTACCTGCATGTTTGTAGGAACGATGAGAAAGGCAGGTACTGGCTTTGATGGTCTACTTTCACCCAACACCCAGTGGGACAAGGTTTGGACGGACGCGGGCGGCGTAGCAAGACACGGCACCGGCCAACCCCGTCCTCTACGGCCGCCACGATCTCTGGCCCAAGGGGAGGGGCGAGGGCGTGGATTGATAGGTGTACCGCGCGCCGGGCCTACATACGACGTAGTCGTACGCGGTAGTCCGTCCCGTAGGTTATAACTTGTGCGATCTCGACTAGGCTGGTAGCCCCCCTAGCTCGGGAGACGGTTGCCCGGCCGTTGCTATTGACATTATGGAGCCCGCAGACGGGTGTGGGGTCATCGCGGTTTCCCTGGTCCCGTCACGACAAGGGACGACTGACGGGAGCGTGTCCGTCCCGTCCATACAACACGCATCCGTATGGGTACTGTAGTAAGTAGTCTGGGAAGACGCGTTGGGGAAATAAGTACTTGTAGAGCTGGCACGCCGTCACCGGTCCCCCGGTTGTGGCTTCTTCTGCTGATCCAACATCTTTTCCTCCTTTTCCAACCCTATTGCTCACGTCCCTTTCTCGGCTGAATGCGCGCGTGTAAGAGACATTCCTCTATTAAACCCGCGTACGCGCATCTTCCACCGAGACCGTGTCCCGTGTCCCGTCCCTCAACCTCGACAAACGCCTGCGGTCTGGTCTGTAGTTCCGCTTTGTCCCCTCTCCCGGCAGCGCCCAACCCCCGACACGCCCTCGTCGCGCGTCGCCCCGTGTGTGTGCGTGTGTGTGCGTACCTCCGCCTGCTAGTACCTCCGCGCCCAGCGCGACGCGTGTCGGTACCTGCGACCGGTTCCTGCTACACGTCTTTCGCCCGGCCCCACCCCACCAGTGCCCTCGCGCCCACATCAGGTAAGAGTTGGTCTGTACAAGGCCCGTCTCCTTCTCGTCGCTCTGAGCATCAGTACCGCTCCGCTCTCCCCACCGCCCGCGCGCTTTCCCAACCCATCCGTCCTTAGGCGGGCATTCCTGGTTATTATTGTTGCTGCCGTTGTTACTGCTGCTGCCGCTGTCCTGCCCTGCCCGCTGCTGCGACTACTGCACGGCATCGCTGGCTGCACCACTTTCCTCTCTGCCAAACAACACACCCCAAGTCTCCATCGACCCCATCCCCATAAACAAACAACCCCGACCTACTACAACTTCAACGGCCGCCCTCGCTCTCTGCCTTCCACTCTCCTCCCTCCTGCTTCCCTTCTCGCTTCCAGCCCTCTCATTCTTTGCCCTCCCCCCCTGACGCCCTCTCTCGGTCACCGAGTCGCCGCCGCAACTCCTCAAACATTCCCGTGCATCGTTCGCGTCGTGCACGTTTTGCCCAAGCCCGACTTCACAGCCCTGGGAAACCCGAAGTGGTCGCTGACACGCCACGCTCCAAAGTTTGTTGATATTGAACCAGAGCCGCAAACCAGAGAGCCGCCCGCTGGGACTTCTATTCACGTAAGTCACGTTGTTCCCGCCTCGGGCTCACCGCCCACACGCCACACGTCACCGGCGCGCCTGGGGTCCCAGCCTTTGCGCGTCGGTGCCATGCCAGCCCGCCCGTGCTGGTGTTGCATCATGTTCCGGCGTCTGGGCGAGGAATTGTGCCCGTGCTTGTGCTGTGCTGTGCTGGGCTGGTGCTGGGCTGGCTGAGCTTGCCCCACGCCCCGGGCTTAGCTTCTGCAATTCTCAACCCCGACCGGCCCATCCACGCAGACCCAGATCCATATTCCTTCATTCACCGACCTACACACGTTACATGCAACCCACACCACCACTCACCACCCACCACCCCCAGCGACTCTGACGTGCCAATTGCTTAGTATCTCCTCGCGATCGCCTCGAACTCTTTCTACAGCGTTCATACATCAGCAATATGCCTCCGGTGAGTGACGCACGCGCACTCGCCGATACGCGTCTCGGGCTGCCTCCCATGGCGCGTTTTTTGCCGTCCCTCGGATGCTGACTTTTCTTCGCGTAGGCACAGGGACGTGCTACGAGACGGGTGGCTTCCAATGAGAATGACGAGAATGTCACGTCGACGCGTATGACGCGCGCGAAGGCGGCCGCCCTTGAAGTCGATGTCTTGAAACAGCAGCCTGCCGCGACTAAAAAGACGGCGGCCGCCAAGCCCACCAAACGCGCCGCGTTGGGCGACGTTACCAATGCTGGCAAGAGCGATGCCGTCGAGGGAAAGAAGGCTGCAACCTCGAAGAACGTTGGTGGTCTCGTGTCCAAGGCCGCTCACCCCACGGGCGTCTCGAAGCAGCCCCTCCAGCCTCGCAACGGCTCGAGTCGAAATGTCACCGCTACCAAGAAGACGGAGAAGGCCGAGGTAAAGCGCGCTGGTCCTGGCATCATAGCCACCAGCACTACCACCACCACCACCACAAAGAGAAAGGCCGCCCCCGCGGCAACGGCCAAGAAGGACAAGAAGGAAGCCGTCATCGAGGAACCTGTTCGCAAGGTGCAGATTGTGGAAAGCGAGAAGCAGCCCAAAGCCGCCAAGTCGGAGCCCGTGGTCGAGAAGAAGCCGGTTGAGGCGCCCGTGGTCGAGTCCTTGGACACTAAGACCGTCTACCCCGAAGGCGTGCAGAACCTGGATGACGAGGATCTCGACGACCCTTTGATGGCTGCCGAGTACGCCACAGAGATCTTTGAGTACCTGCGCGACCTCGAGGTCCAGTCGGTCCCCAACCCAGAATACATGAACCACCAAGACGACCTGGAGTGGAAGACGCGAGGCATCCTCATCGACTGGTTGATTGAGGTCCACACGCGTTTTCACCTGCTGCCCGAGACGCTCTTCCTGGCTGTCAACATCATCGACCGTTTCCTGTCAGAGAAGGTGGTCCAGCTGGACCGACTGCAGCTGGTCGGCATCACGGCCATGTTCATTGCCTCCAAGTACGAAGAGGTGCTTTCCCCTCACGTCCAGAACTTTGTTCACGTGGCCGACGACGGCTTCACCGAGTCGGAGATCCTGAGCGCTGAGCGCTTCATCCTGGGCACCCTGAACTACGATCTGAGCTACCCCAACCCCATGAACTTCCTTCGTCGCATCTCCAAGGCGGACAACTATGATATCCAGTCTCGGACGATCGGCAAGTACTTGATGGAAATCAGCCTCCTCGACCACCGCTTCATGGCCTACCGGCCCAGCCACGTCGCCGCCGCGTCGATGTACCTGGCGCGCATGATCCTCGACAGAGGCGAGTGGGTGAGTTGTGGCCTGACAGGCCCCGAGGTGCAAGTGGACGGGCGCTGACATGATTTACACAGGACCCGACGATTGCCTACTACGCCGGCTACACCGAGGAGGAGATTGAGCCCGTGTTTGAGCTCATGATCGACTACCTCGCCCGCCCTGTCATCCACGAGGCCTTCTACAAGAAGTACGCCAGCAAGAAGTTCCTCAAGGCGTCGCTACTCACGCGTCAATGGGCCAAGAAGAACGCCCCCATCTTTGGCGTTGTCGACACGTCCCTCACGCTGGACGAGATCTCGTCATGAGCAGTGGTGTTTCTTTCCTCCCCCTACTCGCAAGCGAGCATCCGCAAGCGCTATGATTTCCCCACGTCCCGTGTTCCCGTTCACCCTCAGGATACCCCCCGGGTCTTGGATGGCCCCCCACGATGATTTCATTGTATGACGGCATAGATGGTCGACTCTCCTCCCGCCACCTGCTCCCGTGTACCGCCTCCATACCCATACCATTCATTCCCCGGCCGTCGCAAACTTGGTGGTCCACGAGGACTCATCGCGGCATGTCATCGTCGCTCAGGGCTTGGCTTCCCAGATAACCCAGGGACGCATTGAAGCGTCCCTACTACTTATACTTTTGCGACCCCATATTTGCCACCCGTTGGTGGTGCATGGCGTATTGGCAAAAAGGGGGGGGGGGGCGTCCTGGAGTTTGTGGTTGGTGGCGTTCTTGATTTTATTTTTGCTTTGATTAGTCGGGCCTCGCATGCCCTCTGCTCTAGGAGCCGGTCGTGCCCGGTGCTCCTGTGCCCCGTTGCCACGGGCCAGGCATCTCGGCTGAGTCGAGGCCCGGCCGGCATCGTGGGCCGACGGAAGCCAGCCTCGACGCATGCGGCTGAGGCGTGGCAGTACACCGGCACGGGCGTGTACATAGTTCTGTTGGTTGTTGGATTAGAATATGGCTGATGAATGAGTCCCAAAAAGGCTTACTGCACGAATAAGCGGTTAGGGTTGGCTCAGCGGGTTGCTCTGTTCTGTGCTCGTCATGGGCCGTGAGATGACACGTTGATGTTTGTTTCTTGGGAGCTCTTGGCCACCTTCAGTTCGCTGCCTTGCGGGGTGTGTTTCTGGCAGCTTGCTCTTCGGGCCCCGGGCCTGTAGCTGTTTGAGCCGTCAGTCTCGACGGTCCCGACGTCTTCCTATGCCGGGATGACAGGATGTGGGCTGGACGCGGGTCCATTCCCACCTGAACCGGGAGGGTCAGTGCCGTCTGGGTCGTCTCCCTCTTCGGCCGTGCCACGGTCGTTCGCTGCCTCTCGGGTGCCTGGGGTCGCCGCACCGGACGCCGGAGCCGGGGTCGAACCGGGCCATCAGCTCCTCCCGCTTCGGCCTCCGGTGGGCGGACGCCCGCGGAGTGCGCTTGGGCCCGCCCGAGATCCGAAGTAGGACCCCGCCGTGCCCGCGGTCAGGAACCACCACGAGAGGAGCACGGGTTCGCTGAGGAGCGAGGATAGGTCGTCTGCGGGGGGTGGTGGCGGCATGGCTCCGGTTTCGGGCTACGTCTGTCGGTCGGCCGGTGGAGGGATGCATGTATAGGCCCGCAGGCAGATTTGTGGTGTTTTCAGGTATATACCCGAACACGCACACACACGTACACTGCACCAAGGGGGAGGGGGAGGGGCAGGCGAAGAGGTTTCTCTGGGGTGCCGGATCTGCTAGTGAGGCCTCATGGGTAACCCGCGCGAGAGATGTTGGGAGGCTGGCGGGTTGGTCGAGGTCTAGGCATTGGGCATTGTGGGTGGCGGACCAAGGTGGTATGTATATCCAGGAGAAGGTCCTTGCTTGGAATACTCTGTAATACATACCGGCATTGAACAAGAACGGGCACGTGGGGTCATTCATTCCCTCACTCACCAACTGCGATGCGTCATGGCAACGCAAAGCCCGGACGGAGTCATGTACCACGACGGCAGTCGGGCGGTTCGGTGGGCGTTTTGTTCCTTGGCCATCTAAGTACGGCGAACGGACGATGCGGCGGGTTCGGGGAGAGTAGCTATGTACATGGATCATTAGGTATTAAACCCCGTCTTCGTTACGCCGTCGTCGGCCATCTCCCTCTTTCTCTGGAGAGAATCATCGCGTCGTCGGCTTCCTTCGCCCCCTGGACACCGACGAGGTGTCGGCAAAGGGGAACACCTCAAAGGCCACGCAGTAATGCAATCGTGGGCCCCCTTGTCCCAGGCAGGTATTCTGCCGCGGGGGGTGCAAAACATCGCTTTTTCACTCGTGGCGTCGTGTGTCTCTCCGCGTGGGCGGGCACCGCCGCAGTCGTGGGTTCCCCGTGGCCTTCCTCCGTATCCTACAATCCCGCACAGCATAGCTTCCGTGACCGAAACCAGAGGCGTGCAGCTTGGTTCCGAGTCTCCCTTGGGACTGCACCTGCGCCTTGTGTCTCTCCTTTGTCGCCTTCTTGCTCCCTTGAAAGGCTGCGAACAACGTCCCCCGCCAGAGGACTTTGTGCGAGCCCCCCCCTGGTGACTCGTCGGGTCACTAGTCAAGGGGGGAGCCCGTGAGTGAAAGGAGCAGCGCGCCGGCGCTCACGGCAAGAGAGAACGGGGGAAGCCACGGGTGGTGAGCGGCTTAGGGAGGGCCTCGGCCTCCTCAGCCCCGGACCAGATACTGACCACGTCCCACTCGCTGTTGTCGTCGTCGTCTTCTGTGCTGTCGGCGAGGCCGTGGCCAGCCGCGGTCGTGGCCCGGTCGATGTCGCTTTGCGCCAGGAGGGCGCTCTCAACCTTGTTGTGGTCGTCCGACTTGACACTGCCATCGGCCCTTACATCGTTCCGGGCCTTGTTGTCCTGAGCATTAACGCCGTTCTGATCTTTGGAACTGTCCTGATCCTGGACGCGGTCCTGATCCTTGGCGTTGTCCTGGAGCTTCGTGTTGCCCCAGACGTTAACGTCGTCGCGGGCTGTAATGCCGTCTCGGTCCTTGACTTCGTCTTGTGCCTTGACGTCGGCCCGGGACGTGGCGTCGTCGTCGGCTTCGACGCCGAGCTTGGCGCCTCCGTCCTCCTCGGCCTCGGCGCTTCTCTTCGTGTTCCCGAGGCGACTGATAGGTAGGAAACGATAGCGCTCGGGGCTGTGGCTCGAACACTCCCGTCTACCCCGCACGAGGTAGCCGCTCTCCTTCATCCTCTCGCGGAATCTACGTCGGGGCTCGTTGGCCGGGGTGGAGGGAAGGGGGCCGTAGGTGCGGTACGGGTCTGGCAGGTCTTCGGTGGGCACCCGCAGGAGGGCGCGAATGCCCGGGTAGTCGTATTTCACCCAGTAGTCCTCATCGATCCCGAGGTCCGAAGCCGCCGGTTGGATGTAGGCGTCTCCGGCAGAGTAGCCCGGGTGGTTGCTGGCACGAGAACAAATTAGCACCGTAGCCGTGTCGCCGATAGGCGGAAAGGGATCTTTATGTGCCACTTACCCTTCGACAAGACTCAAGCCGCGCAGGGCCGTGGCAGAGGGCGCGCCGTTGGGGTCTTCGTTGGGCCGCGACAGGACGGGGGAAACAGGCAGGGGGTCGTTCGGCGACGTCTTGTGCATCGAGGACTCGTCCGACGAAGTTTGGACCGGGAGAGAGTTGTTGTCGCCATCTCCGTGACCATCTCCGTGACCACCTCCTTGATCACTGCCATGGTGGTTGAGGTGGCTGTGGCCATGGTCATCTCCCACCTCGTCACGGTCACGGCCATCTCCCACCTCGTCATGACCATGTTCACCGCCCACATCGCTGTGGTGGCCACCCTCTCTGGCGTCGCGGCCTTCGCGCGCCTCGTCGCTGGGGTGGTTGTCCCACCCGGTGCTGTCATTGCGCTCCTTGGCTATCTTCTCGAGTCGCGCCTCCAAGCGTCCGAGGACTTGAGGGGAAAAGCAGAGGTACGACGGTGCCGAGTATTGCACCGGAGAAGAAGACATGCCGGCGGTCGGCGGAATGGGAAGAGGCTAGGAAGAGTAGATGGCCGAGTGTTACCTATTGTCGAGCAGGGCTCGAAATATTGGCCGCGGCAGGGAAGCGGTATTGCCGTCGAAGAACGCGCGAGGAAGGAAGGGCCGTTTTGGCCGCCAAAGGAAGAGGAAAAGACTCGCAGAAATGACTTCTGGCGCGTCAAAACGAAGCTGTCTGACGTCCAAGTGAATCGTCGAAGAGGGGTGGGTGAAAATGCCGGGGAAAAAAAGGCAACCGGGAGAAGGAAGGCGAACGACCGGCTGGCGAAGGCGGCGGTCCTCGGGTAGGGAGGAGAACGGCAAACGCGAAAGCGCCAGGACCTCAACGCGGAAGGCAATAGATGGCAAGCGTCAGGCCGCCGCGGAAATCCACGAAAGGGGGGGGAGGAAGACGGTAGAGGTGAAAGAACGCTGGCCGGCGAAGACGAAGACGAAGGGGTAAAAGAGAAACCCGCGGGACGCCACAGCAGGTTAACCGTGTAAGGTATCTTTCTTGGACCCAAAAAAGAAGAGGGAATTCGTGGGCGCGCAGTTCCTTTGCAAACGGCGGGTTGGAATATTCAACGCGACGGCGTGCTTGGTGATGGCAAGGGCAATCAGGGCTATTCCGCCGGCCTGTACTCAGGTATACTACACCGCCCACGCTTCTCCTAACTCTAAGTACCCCGAAAAGGCGAGAAGCTCTGAATTATTCGCCGTGATTGTCACGCTGAGTTGCTGGGCCATCAACACCGTCTCACAACGGCCTCGCTTTGTCCATGCTCGACCCTACCCTTTCCCAAGTTTCTTGGCCCGCCTTTTGGCTCTTCGGCCATTCTGTACCCCCCAGTTCAGAGAAGCCATCAAAGTTTCCGTCTCGAGTACCATGGCCCGGTCTCTTCTAATGAACCAAGCGAACCTCTCTGTGTCCTGGCCCACCTGGTGTTGGGTGTTCAGCTCGGCATAAGGGCGATCGTAGGAGTTTGGACAGTCACTTGAAACGTCCGGTCTGCGGAAGAGATGATGGCAACCCTATTCTGATGATCCCGAGTACGTAGACCATGGGGTTTCCGGCCCGCAAGCTGGGCTTGTGGTGTCCAAGCACCGGCGGGTCAAGGTGAGGCCGAAATACGCACACGCTGTGAAGGCATGAGCGCCATCGAGGGGAAGACCACCGTGAAGATCCACCAGCTGTCCAGCGAAACCGAGACCTTGGCCACTGACTATGCTCGCACCGTCCGGCCCCCGACGGTCGTCATATTTTCTCGAATTGCTGACCTTGAAGGGACGGCCCGTAGTGCCATGACGCGCATGCTGCCGAGTACGACCCGGTCGCGATGGTAGAACCACGGAGGTCCGAAGCCAGCGGGGGTCTTTTCCCCTCTTTAGGCCGGGCGAGGCCGCCAAGAACCTGGGGTGTCCTCGGCCGACCGATGGCCGGCTTTGGGCCCGTCTCTGGGCCCGTCCCGAAGAGGGAGCCGATGGGCGTGGGGAATCCTGATGTCATGCAACAAGGAGCCTCACATCGGGCCGCTTGGGGTCGCGAAGGTTGCCCCCCTTAACGCAACGCGCTGGAGTGAAGGAGGGGGGCAGCTAGCAACGAGAGCCACGCCCGACGTCAGGAAGGGTATTATGGCGAGGCCACGGGGAAGACCAACGGCGGACCTGCGTCCATACTATTTACGGCGTATTCCCAGCCGAGCCCAGTCTCTTTTCAGGGGCCACCGGTTCTGGACGCAGGGGTTGCGCTTTCAACCACGGGCCGATTCCTCCCCCTATGACGACGTGAGATGGCATCAAGTCGTGCGGGCGGCTGCGGGCGGGGGACCATCAAGTCACTTGGGGCTTAAGCGCGTAGGGGGTCCCTCGGTAGCCCCCCTGGGGGTTTTCCCTTCCCGTCGCCCATCGGCGTGTGCCCTGACGCTCGCGTCCGGCTGCCTGCCCAGCCAGTTCCCCAACGGCCTTGTCCCTGGGGCCCAATCCGCTGAAACGACCGCCGCGGGCTATTCTGTTTGGTGCCCGGCGGTGGCACCGGCGTCACCGGCGGCGCCGCTGGGGGAATGGGTGGGCGGGCGAGCAAGCGAGTCAGGCCCGGCGGGGGGGAGGCGGCCTTGGTCCCGATAAACCCGGATCTCCGGTCCTTGCTGGGAAGGGGGCAGAGGGCCTGCTCATCCCGGAACGTGGCGGCTAAACTCGCATTCGCTACTTGCGGGGACAGGAGGGAAAAGAGGTAGGCAGAAAAAGCCTTTGTCTGCAGCGTCACGCATGTGTTACGTGCCGCCACGTGTCAGCCGCCCCTTCTTTTCCTCGATAGCTGAAGCATTCTTTGGTCGCCTGGCTAAAGGTACCCAAGGTTTAACGCTTGCATAGCCGCCGCGAGTCGTGAAACTAACAAAGGTTTTTGGTCCCAACTTTTCACATGCGCAGACTATGAACGACAGGGCGGGTTTCCCGCATCCGGTAGTTCTTACACACACACACACATAGAGAGAGAGAGAGGGAGAGAGAGGGAGGAAGAGAGAGAGAGGGAGGAAGAGAGAGAGAGAGAGAGAGAGAGGGAGGGAGGAAGAGAGAGAGAAAGAGAGAAGGGTGAGATGAAATCCTCACAAAGTGTGGGTTTCTCAATTCAATTCAAAAGAGTGCAACCTCTAGTCCAGTAGCGATAACAACTGTAGCAGTAATGGCAGTGTGGACGTCTGCCCTCTAGGTAAACAAGACAACGCCCCGAGCGCCGTTTTGTTGACCGTACCCTCCGGCCGATTCATGTGTGCGTGTGCGTGTGTGCATAGCCATTCCCCATCGCGTGTCGTCGCCATGACGCTTGCCGCAGAACCAGTGCTGGCCCTCGCGCAGGTCAATCCCGTTGTTCCATCCATCAGGTTCGTGCCCAGTCGTATCTGGGCGAACCAATCCCAGGGCTCTCCAGAGTGGGAGTATAAAAAAAAAAAAAGGGTGAAAGCCCTCTGCTTTCCCTCGCACAGTACCGGCAGCTGCAAATCTCCCCCAAAAAGGTCCCATCCAGCGGTACGAGGCGAAAATTAAAAGTAGACAATAGAGGTAAGCTCTCCCGGAAAGAAAAAATGGTGAGGAAGAGCCCCCAGGGGTCGTCATGCGTCTCCCTCGCTCTACAGCGAGCCCATGCGCTCCTCAACGCCGCCCCAGTAGACAATGGGGCGGGGCTCGAGCAGGCTCAACTCCGGGCCGAAGCTCTTCTTCTCCTCCTCCATGAAGACAATGGAGGGCTGGCGGAAGATGACACTGTTGATGGTGTCGGCTTGGGACGACGTGCTGGAGCCGAACGAGCCGCGCGAGCTGGTCGACCGTGACGAGGCCGACGAGGCCCGGCGGAACGAGAAGCGGCTGCGGATGGCCTGGAAGCGGGAAGAGGACTGCATCTTGAGTGTGGATTGGTGGGTTGTGCGCGGTCGTCTGGATTGATGCGTTTGACTGGCTGACTGGCAGGCCGGGAAGATTCAGGTAGTCTTCGTAGTGGGTTGGTGGTGGAAGAGAGAGTGTGTGAAGCAAATAGGCGCAGCCTGTTGTGTGAAGTGTACGGTTTGTCGAAGCGAGTGACGAGAATGTTCAAAGATGGGACGATCCGTTCATGGGGAGGGTGAAACAGGGTCAGAGGAATGGGCCACGAGGGGCTTTGGATAGGTCGGCGGGGAAGTCGAGGCGGAGGGCGCTACACAGAAGCAGAGTCGGAGGGAGGGAAATCAGGAGGAAGCAGCCGGAGACAGCCGAGTATAAGTAATGGGCGTCGCGACGACGAGACGGATGGGGTGGGGCTGGGAATAGAAACAGGGCCAGCCAAGCCCAGGCGGACCGGGCTCTGCATGTGGAACGATGTAGCAGGGTGGGAAGAATGCGATGCAGGGTAATGCATAGTGCTAGTTAGTTAGTCAGGGCTGGCTGTCAGGGAGCCGGTGCCAGGGGGCAAAAAGAGGGAACCCCTTGGCGATCAAGGCCATGCCAGGCCAAACCGGTACCTCGTCCGTACGGCAGGGGAAGAGGGGCGTGGGTCATAAGGGAGTTCATGCGCGATGCCAGGCCCGAGAGGTTTGGAAGCTACTGCAGGCACGGCGCAGTCAACGGGTCGACTAGTGCAACTATATTTCGGCCAGCCGGTATTGTGTGCGCGCGCGTCTCGTGTGTGTGTGTATACGTGTGTGCGTGCGTGCGCGCGTGGCAGCGTTTGGCACGCACGTGCGGGAGAGGCGAGGAGAACGGGCCCGAGCAGGCCCGACACGCACACTGGACAAACAAACGGTAGAGATACACACGATAGACGGCGGCTTTGCATCGGATGGCCCATCGGACGGACCCCCCAAACAAACAAGTTGGGCCTTGCTGTTCTGCTGATCTTGCTCCCTACCCTCCCGCTCCGCGTGCCGAAGGCCATGCAGGCAGTTTCGCGCGTGTGGCGAAAAGGTAATGCCCGTCCGGCACAGCCGACGTGAGCACCAGCATGGCGCATGAGGAGTTACGCGTACTGAAGAGCCCCCCGGCCGCCGTATCGTGGCGGGCAGGCGAGCGGATAAACGGCCGTATGGGGAAATGGATTTGGTCGAGCTGAGGGGGGGTGAAACGAACAAACCTGAGGCCGTCTGTGGAAGAGGGGTCGTCCACCCGCCCACGACTCGTATCAAGACTGTAGCAGTTGTCCCCTCCGCCGGGCTGCGTCGAGCGAGACGTGTGACAGCGGGACGGCCGTCCAGCCCACGGCTGCGATCGCGTACCACAGAGGCACAGGGTCGGTCACGAAAAAGACTGGCGTCCGTATGATCGTCGGCAGGGATCTAAGCCGCATCCGAGTCGCAGCTCCTGGTCTGCCAGGCCCGTCAGGCCTGCCCGGGGTTTCGTTGCGACGCTGCATCACCAGATGGGAAAGGCCCCGCCGCGAGCCCGTTTCACCCTCTCTGTCTACAACCACCCCAGCAAGGCCGATATGGGAACGCCAGCATTTCCTTTTTTCCTTCCTTTGGCTTCTGCTTCTTCTTCCTCTCTTTTGCCAATGTTGTCGTCTTCGTCGGAGCCGCCTTTCTGCCTCGGCATGTCCGCTTTGTACCTCGGTACGTCGTTTGGCTTGACGATAAGAAGCACTTTGGGTGGAAATTGAGCAGGTCGGAACTTTTTGAAAGAGGAGGGGTAGTGGGCCTAGAATACCCGTGTCATCCTCAACTCCGGGAAGGCAGGCACGGATGGATCTACAGCCAAACCGCATCACGCCATGGGGCGGGATTTTCCCATCGACGAGGAAGGACCGCCCTCCACCCGTACAAGCATCACAAAACAACATTTGCCCCCGCCTCCCCCGCCAACAACGCCCGTCCGTTCGTGATTACATACATGGGTGTACTAGGTAAAGCAGACGGGCGGGTTGCCGCTTACGCGCGCTGCGTGGTCGTAGTACATGGAATCGTATGGGGAATCAGTCCCTGCCGGGTCCTGCCGAAGGGGGAAGCGAGAGAGCGAAAGCGACGAGTAGGCGCCACACACGCATACACACATCCATACTCGACTGCTTGGGTACTTCGTACACACATCACACACACGCGTCCGCTTCCTTCGCTCCGCACCTCGCGACGCGACTACGCAACAGCCGATGAACCCCCCGATCGGCATCCCGCGCCCGTCGTCCCGGATCTATCCTCCTTCTTTTTTCTTCCCTCTCCTTGTAAACACATCCCTTGCCGTCCGTGGATGTTGGGGCCAACGGCTTTTTGACCGTCGTCTGCCGGCGTCTTTGCCCGTTGCCGGACGCACCCACCACCAAACAACCCCCCCCACCCCTGAACCCTAAGCTGCTAAACGAGTAGCCCGCATCGTGGCCCCTCTCGTCGGGTGCTATACAAGAAACGGGAAGCCGTTATTGCGCTCCACCTCTCTACATGTATACTGGGCGGAATACGTGGGCTTCCCCCGACCTTGGGGACTTGTTTATTAGCATTGGGCACACGCCGCGCGTGACGCTCCCGTGTAGCGTGAATACTGGACTTGTCTGTTGATTCTCTCGTAGGAACCCCTCCCCGATAAGTAGCCCGGGATTTGTACTCCTCGGCTCCAGTATTTACATAACTCCATGTCAGTTTTTCGGCACAATGTGCATACGCTACGCCTATAGCTCATCGCCATGCGTCCTCATGCATGCTGCGGCTTGTTTCAGGTCGTTGGAAAGTAATTCAATAACGCGCTATCAACGACCCTTGGATCGTGTAAATGCTGGTATCGGTACGTCTAGATGCAGTCCTCTATCGACATGGCAGATTCGCCCGCTCGGGAACATCGCAAGAACCAAAGACGAAAGAGAGCATAGTTCGCGCCCAGAACGCCACCCCTCTTTCCGGCCCCCCCCCGGTTTTCCCCTTCCCTTTTTCTGGGCCCCGTCACTCATCATCGTCCTGTCGTCCAGTTCATGCCTCGCCCTGGGGTCCCGCGCCCTTCTTAATACTTGCTCCAATCCGTCTTGCGCACCGACTTGCGGATCGTGGCGCTGCGGCGGATACTCTCGACCCAGACCGAGTCGTCGAGCAGTTCCCGGACCTGTGCCGGGCTCACCGAGCTTCCACGCCGGCTGTTCTCGCCTGATGACGTGCCCGGTTGCTGCAGCTCGAAACTGAAGGCCGGCCCCGGCATCGGCGGCCGCGGCATCGACGGCGCCGTGCGCGGAGCGCTCAGCGGGTGCGCGTACGAGGCATCCTGGGCCGCGATGTCCGCCGAGCTCCAGCTCCGGTGCTGTGGCTTCAACGCGTCCCCGACGCCCAGGAACTCCGATGACCGCCCCGCCCCCCGCGGCGTAGCCGCGAGCGTGCTGCGCTCCTTGCGCCGCCCGTCGTCGTCTTCCACGAAGATGTCGGGCACGTCCAACTGCGGGACCCCCGTCATCCGTCCCGCCTTCTTCTTGTCAGTGTGCCGCTTGAACTTGCGGACCCAGTACAGCGTATCGAAGAAACCGAGCACCACCCTACGGCGCACCTGCTCCTCGACACGCTGTAGCCTAGCACGGCGACGGAGAAACTCGTCCAGCCGCAGGCTTTTGCTGTCGCTGATGATATTGTAGTGGGCCAGAATCATCAGTACCGACGTGAATGAGATGCCCTTGTCTGGGTCCGCCGTGACCATGACCTCTTCGAAAAAGACATTGAAGCGCCGCCGCCGTTCGCGAATCGTCTGGACGTCGATCCTGGCCAGTCGCTCGTTAAGCCTGGCGAGGTCGATACCGTGGGCTGCGCTGGTGGACGGCACAGCCGAAGCGACCGAGCCGTGCCTTGTGCGGGGCGGCGCACTGCGGACGTCTTCCAATATGGAGCGAACCGAGTCTTCGGCGTCGTAGATTCGCATCTCAAACACGCCCGACAGCTCGCCCAGAAGGCGAGGGAATTGTTCCTTGCTGATGAAACCCGTGCCCGCTGGGTCCACACTCCGCCATGCTTCTTTGAACCGCCGGATCTCGTCGCGGTCCACAATGGGCAGGCCGCCCGAGCGCTGGTAGACATACGAGAAACTCTCGTAGATGAGCGAGATGAACAGGTTGACGAAGAAGTACATGCTGATGATGTTCCACGCGATGAACAAGCAACGTGCCCACGTTGTGCTGCCACAGTCGCTGTCGGAGAAGTTGGACACTTCGACGCAGAACGGCGCCACCATGGTAGCAAAGTCCTCCATGTACTGGTTCCAGCCTTCGCCTGAACTGAAGCGAAACAGCATAATGAGGGCCTTGGGAACGGTCCGGAAATTCTGGTTCTCGTCCTCCGATTCGCCAAACCGGGTCAGGCTGAAGGTCTGCGTCATGGCGATGGCAAAAACCAGGAAGAAGACCAGCCACGTCGCCAATAGGTTGACGATGGTGGTAAGGCTGGCTGCTGCCGTTTTGAAGAGCTGATCGAGTGCGTCGTTTCTCGGAATGAGCAGAAGCACAATGGCGACCAGGAAGAACTTATGCAGCTGAATGTACGCTTCAAAGGTCTTGTGGCTGATGAGGAGAATCGATGTGGCCAAAGATCCGACGACGGCAACCAGCGAGAATACGTCCCAGGAGCTTCTCCGGAACCGCGCCCATCCCAGCCCCACGATGCGGATGCCGATGTTGGCGAGAAAGATGAGGTTGAAGACGAGGAACAGCCCGTCTCTCGTCTGCGTCCACCATGTGGGCTCCGGGTAGAACTCGCACATCAGCAGGATCAAATGGAGAACAAGAATCCCCGTGACGGCCGTATACCACCGACCACGCTTTTCAATGGCTCGCTTGTGACACCACTTCTTCCAACTGTTCTCCGTTTCGTCGTACGAACTCTTGGACGGCGAAATTTGCCGGAGGAGTTTCCGCAGCTCCAACCAAGACCGCTGGTCCGACGTCAAGAAGGCCACGCCCGTCTGCTCTGTGTAATTACGCATGAAGACAGAGATAAACAGGGTGAGGATGAAGACCGTAGCCATGAGGTTGAAGATGATGAAGAACACGGCGTTGCCCGGCGACGCAAGGTCTTTCGGTTGTAGGCCGGGACCCGTGATCTCCATGGCGGAGAAGGTCACATCTTGCCAGCCCTCCTGCGAGACGACCTGGAAGAGAATGAATAGGGAGGAGCCAAAGTCATCGAAGCTGTAGAAGGGATTGTTGGCCACACGGGGTGCCAACATTGGCCAATCGTCGCTGAATGGCGTGGCTTCATACTCGCCAAAGCAATCCCTCAGGTCGTCCACGTCGCCGTTGCACTTTACGAGTGACCCGCTGAACAAGTTCACCGCGTAAATCGCGAAGGGGATAAGGAGCGAAATCGAAACAAAAGCAGCCTAAAATTGTCTGTTAGTCAGCCATAACGGTCCAGAGCACTGTGCCAGTGCGCGAGAGAACGTACCCCGATAATCTTCCAAATGCTGACGATGACAAGCGAATGGAAGGTCTGTCTGGCGCTGTTGCTGATGTTGAGTAAGCGCAACGCTCGGAGGGCCTTGAAAGCACCGACGGCTCGGGAGATGGCGCCGTCGTTGGCCAGGAGGGTAAGGACATTGATCCACAAGGTAATAAGCACAACGCCGTCGATGAAACCCCAGGAACTTCGGAAGTAGGCGTTCGGCGTGAAGAAAAATCCATCCGCGATGATCTTGATCACGGCCTCGACTGCGAAGAGGACCGCAAAACCCATATCCACCCAAACAAACCAGTTGGAGAACTCAAAATCGTGCTCTGCGAAGTACTCCTTCTGGTACAGGGGCGTGGTCACGCAGGCCAGCACCACCATGGCGACGATGGCAGCGTAGATAAACGCGGAGAAGGCGTACCAAGCGTATTTGTTGGGCTCGACACCATCGAAACGCTCCGTTCCCCGTCCCGGGCCCACAAGCTGTTGGCACATTCGACGTATGGGGTTCTTGGGGGTGAAGATATACAGCGAGTTGTTGTATGTCGGGTGCCGGCTGAGATATTCACGCTGAGCCTTGCGCCGTGCCGTCGCAGATGAGACAGCTTCGCGAGCCATCTGCCGCGGGTCCAACGCCTCGTTTGGCCCATTGAAGCGAATATTCGAATAGAACGGGTTGGGGTCTTTGCTCGTGAACAGGCCGCGCACTCGGGTCCATGCGCCGGAAAGTACGCCAGGACGCACGTCGCCAGCCGAATCGGCCTGCTGGTTATCGTTGGACGACTGCTGCAAGGGGTCCATGCTGTCATCAAGAAACTCTCGTACAACGGCATCCTTCAGCAGCATCTCCATCGTCGCGGGGCCATAGTCGAGGGCGTCTTTCTTCTTCCTGGTTTTCCCAAACGAGAATATAGTCGAGAGGGCCAAGTTGCTGCTGTTGGTGCCGAGTTCCTTGCGTTGCAAAAACGACTTGACTTGTTCCAACCGCTTCTCATCCTCCGAGACATCGAAATTCTCCTGGATGACGGCGATAAACATGTTGACCAGAATAAAGAAAGCGAGAATGAACCAGCCGATAAGGAACAACGAGCCATACCAGGACGTCCCGTAACCTGTAGTATGAGATTGCGCCGTAAAGAGGATGCCGGTCCAGTTTTCACTGGACAGGATGTTGTACATGCCGATATAGGCATTGTAAATGTTGTAGAAAGATATCCTGTTCAACTCGTCATCCACAAACATGGGAATCTCCCCGCGGAAAAGCTGAACCGCGAAGATGGCCATCAAAAACGTCATCAGGAAGACGAAGAACATGAGATTGGCAATACCTGCCGCGTTTCCGAGAACCAGGAGGATCAGTTTTCGGGTTATGGGGACAGCTAGGACGACTCGGTAGATTCGGAGGATTTGGAAGACAGTGAGCCATGCATATGGCCGGCCAGACAAGCGAATCGACGGGATAAGGATGACGGTTGTGACGACCGCCAGGAACAAGTCGAAGAGGTTACGACCGGACCGATGAAAGCGGCGCCAGTCTGCCGCAATCCTGATCGCCATTTCGATGTCGAGCAGGCTGGTGGTGATGATTTCCGCCACTGTGATTAGAGTCTCGCGACTCGGGGGCATGTGCGAACTCCGGGAGGCCTGAATAACCAGGTCAGCAGCAATTAGGAGGACCCAAATGCCCGATGTTTTGTCATATATCTTCTGCAACGTCGAAGGACGGTGTAGTCGGTCTTGGGTGGCCACATCGGCCATGAGCGGCTCTTCGCTGGCGGCGGTAAAGGCACTGGATTTGCTCTCTTCGCGGATGACCTGAAAGGAGGTCGTGATGACGGCAATCAGGAGGTTTGTCATCCACAGCATCATGATGATAATGCCGGCCACAAAAAAAAGCACGGCAGGGAGATAATCCGACCGGGTCGTCATATACATGATATCAGACCAGGTGTTCGCACTCATCAGGACGAACACCATTTCGAGAGAATGGTAAATGTTGTCGAAATTGACCGTGTTGTTCGAGGGGCTTTTCTGCTCCAGGCATAGGGAACCCCTGGGACAAAGGAACCCCTTGGGATACCCGGCACCATTTTCCAACTGGGTCAGGTCATCCTTTACACGGAAACGGACCCACGGCTGCGGAATCCCGGTGACATTGTCGAGGTAACCGCCACAAAAAGCTTCATCGTTGGTAAAGGTCGCGTTGATGTTGTCGGGGTCCAGGGGGTCACGCCAAACGCATTGCCGGCTAAGACTCGACTTGAAACTCTGAATGCCGATGATGGCAAAGACAATCCAGAAGAAAAGGATCAGGAAGGATACTCGAAGCAACAAAGGTGTTGCCTTTTTCAAACTTCGCAAGATGATCTAGGAGCTAGTCAGCGGCTTTAGACCACAGCGCACGAGCTTACGGCAGGGGACTCACCGATGTGCCATTTGTCAGGGCAAGAAGTCTCACGATCCGAAGACAACTCAGCATGCGAAAGATCCAGAGGTGATGCTCCTTCTCCAAGCCCGTGATGCTCAGAACGAAGCTAATCCAGAAGGAGACCACGGCAAGGAAGTCCATTCTGTTGAAACCATGGCGCAAGAAAGCCCGCCGGGCCAGTTGCATCCTCTGCGCCTCCTCCACCGTCTCTGGGCGCCTCTGATTGTGCATCATGGTGAAAGAGCGGGCGAACGTATGAGGTCCATAGTGGTCTTCAGTCGTGCTGACCCGGATGGATCGTTGCCGCTGAGGTTTGAAGACGGCCTGGTATCGTTCGGCTACGACTCTGCGCATCCCCTTTCCTCGGTCAATGGTGCTGTATTCTGTTGCGTTGAGGATAAAGCCGGAGACAATGATGCGAGCGATCAGCTCCATGGTGAATATTATGAACAATCCCAACATAGCCCAATCGATAGCAGTGCCAGCCCATCGATCTGGGCGCGGGTTACCTTCAAAGACGTTGGGGGCGGCTTCAACGGCCAGCAGAATGGTTTGCAGCACGATTAATATGAGAATCAGCGGTTCCATGTACGGGTTGACCAGAACATCACAGAGCCGCATCCTGATGGGATTATCGGGGGCGAAAATGCCCAGTGAGCGACCCTTCAAGGGATTTGGCAGTGGCGGGCGCGGGGCTTCAGGCGGCCCATCGGTGAAAGTAAATCGGTCTCCCGCCTTCTCTGGCGGCGGGTAGACTTGGGACTGGTAGGATGTGTCCCTCCGGGTGAAATCCCGGGGCGGAAGCTGGGAGATGCGGCCGTCTACGGCGGGAGAGCTCGACCGAGCGCGTCGTTGCTGCTGCTCGACGGATTCATTCTCACCACTGATGTTGACGACACGTTGGGACATGGCTCGGACGATGGACCCGGCCTTTTCCAGCGCCGTTCCTGGGGATCGAGACATTCGATTGTCGTTTGGTCCCAGGCTGTTCCCATAGCTGCGGTGTTTGTTAGACTCGTAGTCAGGGCCCAAGTCAAAACCCAGCATTTTGGTGTCCCGCGGCCTGGGCGAATGGGGACCATCCAGATCGGAGACAGTCTGGAAGCTGTTGCGCGGTTGCGCCTCGGGTAACGGGGTCCCCAGAGCGCCGGAGATGGGCTGCGCGGCGGATGTCAGAGGCGCGCTGTCGGAATCGAAGTAGTCATGGGGTGTCAGTTCGTCGTATACCCGGGTCGGGGTCCCGTACGGGTTCGACGGCGTGGGCGTGTCGTACGGGTTCGCGGGTGTGCTTGGCGGATAGATCTCGGGTGGAAGGGCGAACTGCAAAGCAGCGGCGTCAATGGGCGAAGTCGGCGCACTCGAGTCGGATCGTTCTCTCTGCCTTGGCTGCTGTGCTGTCTGGGCGGCAGGTGGCTGGTCCCAATAGGTTGAGAGTGAGGGCATATTGCCTGTCGAGTGCGGCGACAACTGCGGCGATAATGAGGCCATCCTCTGCGTACCAGCGGCTGGCCCCGGCTGGCCCGAGGAGAACGGGTTATAGCCATCTGGAGGCCGTGTGAGGCTTTGCAGTTGTATGCCAGGCGGCGGAGGAGACGACGGGTCTTCGCGCTGTGAAGGGCCGGGCGAGTTCGGAGGACGATCCATGGCTGGCGTCGTAGAGAGATGGGTGTGATGGGATGGGATGGTTGTTCAGCGGCGTGGAAACCAGCAGGTTGGCTGGCGCGCGCAATGCGCAAGGCGCGCGCACTCGAGGGTTCCGTGGCAAGCTAAATCATTACCAGAAGGGCGATATCGTGGGGGTTTCGGCAGAAGGTCGAAGCTGTTCCGTTGCTGAAATGCAGTCGGTGCGGTGCGGCGCGGCGCGGGCGAGTGTACAAGATCGAGGGGTCCTTGCGCGAGCGAGAGAGCGAGAGAGTGGGAGCTGGGGGGAACTTATCGTGTAGGTCCCTGGCTGACATGGAAGTTAGTACGTTGCCAAGTACGCGTCGGGGACCACCTCGAGGTACAGGTACTATGTGAAACGTACGGTACAGTACCTGCATACTACCAAGCGTGCCACATGGTATGTACATCCATGTGTATGTAGGCCCGAGACTGTCGCACGTCGGGGGCAATCAATCGATCCCTGAGTGCTTGAGAGCCTGCGATTGTGTCGCAAGTTGGGCAAGTCGTGTGTCGGATCGCGGAGGTGTGCGATGGCTGAGAGTTTGAGGGACCAGTCCGGCAACAAAAGCAACCACCGTGTTATTCTTACCACGACAACCGCCGTGGCCGTCTTCATTTGATGTACTTACGTACCGAGTATATAGCTTTTCTATAAGTAGTAACATCTACGTATGTCCGCCCCCAAGGTGTCGGGAATCGCATCAAACCTAATGCGAGTTGCACGGGTACCTTGGCGGCTTGGGTACTTCGCTGTCTGGGGCGAGCTCGTATTGTAGTTCGTAGGCCTCCCATCATCCATGCCATCCCATTCGTTCCCTATTGCCATCGCATCCAGAACTGCCTACATGTATGTACATGTACTGTGTATGAAATCCCAAGGACTCCGACTAACGGGCCTCCAGCTTCCAGGCCTTGGCCCACATCCACAGAGTACCTAGCTGCCCTATCATCACGACTAGTTCTTGGAGCGGATTAGCTTCGATTCAGCTGCAGCAGCGACATTCATCCATCCTCCCGGCTGTGATGTCCATGTACCTACCGAGTCGTATCTTTCTGGTTGACCTACTAAGAGTTGACCTGGCCTCTTGCGGGAACACATTGACAGCTTGGCAGCGAAGCATGGATGTTTTATCTGGCTCAGGTCCCCCTACCCAGCCGCCCCGGTGGATGCTTTTGTGTGCTAGGTGTAGTTCCGCTATGGACAGAAAAGATGTACATGCAAATACCTCATCGTTCCACGCGGATGCCAGGCACAGTACACAGTACGCACCCGCTTTGTGGTCCGCGGGTCCCGTCAGATCCGGGTCTGTGGGCCGGGTGAGTCCGATTGGGAACCCAGAGCAGGCCGGCAGCCAACGCACACACTCAGCCTTAAGACGAGGCACGAGGTGCTAACAGACCGGCAGTACCCCCCTCCTGCGGCCTGAGCCGGGCACATCAGTCAAACAAACGCATGAAGGCTTCTGAGCCTCTAGGGGGGGAGAGGAGGAGTTCCTAGTCTGGATCCTCCCCATGGAGGCATTAATCTGTTCTGAAGAACTCTGTGGAATAAACACAGTCCGCTGCCCGGCCCGGTGCTGTTAAAGCCAATGGCATGCATTTCGGCAGCCCAGGACTGAATATCACGGCAGGGGACCATTTCAGATGACACAGTCAAACATGGGAGATGGAGTTGTGAAACACCAACTAAACCCTGGCCACCCACCCGCACAAGGCAAAAAGAAGAGACCAGCAAACTACTGCCGATCTTTCAACACCACTGGCAACCATCTTGTCCCCTTACCCGCCCAATTATTTGGTATATAGATATACTTTCTCCTGTCAAAGGATACTGGTGAGGGGGAGGGTGCAGTCTTAACATTACTTCAATGGAATAGAAGGCGATGCCTACCTCTTTCGCCGTGGTTGCTTCTAATATATGGTCAAGGGTCTTTCTGAACAGGTCTGTGCATAAGAAACATGGATGTACAAATACCCAGGGCAGATATACACTACCTATTGACGGGTCGTCTCTACTATGCATTCCGGCTTGAATCATGAGCATCATGTGGTATGTTAGGCACCAGGGCTATTCATCCAGCATCCGAAAATGATTCATGGCGGCCGAAGTGGTCAAGGGTGAAAGAGAGAAAGAACCTAGGCGAGCCGGGCAATGAGGGCAATGACAACAAGAAAGGAACAACAGCTACATGATAGGGCCCCATCCTAGGCACATGCTCTGCTGCAGGGTTCATCTGTCCTGCCTCTGCTGTCTTTCTTTCGGTGGCACAACCGATCTGACTGGCCATACTGCCCATCAGCCGACCGGAGAGACTCAAGCTGAGAGAAGCCCCATCGAACCGCGAAAAGGTCGACCAGCTACGGACAATTGGATTACCTACCTCTTACTATGTATGCAGTCACATCGGGCTTTCTACCAATACCTGTACCTATGTATTGTATGCACGGAAGATGTCAGCTTCTGCTTGACAGCCTAGCGACCATACCTACTACCTTGTACTTATGTACCTCTGTATGGACAGCCACAGGGCATCGCGGCATCTTACGGTTAGTCGTGATGTATTATTTATAAGAAGTCGGTCTGTTAGCAATCTCGGAAATAGCATGCATGTAAACAGGCCTTTGTATACCAATTCAGTATTTGCCACCTACCTACGTAGGTACTTGGATAATGAAGGCAGAGGCCGGAGGTATGCAACAAGACGCTGTGCAGCTCATCTTGCCTGGATGCTGGATGGCAGGTGGGGAGGTTGGCTGGCAGGTGTGGCTCCCAAGCGCGTGCGTGTGCGTGCGTCCCCCCATTACGAAATCGGCCACCAGTCGCGTTTGTAGCCAAAGCGAACCGCGCCCTGGAGGCTACCCAAGTGGAAAATAATCCCAACATCCATACGAAGAACCACCATCTCGACCTCAAGCTCGACTTGCGCCGGCCACTGTTGACTATCCGCATCAGCGCTCCTGCCATAGCCATCTGCTTCTGCGATCAACACCGCCGGCATTTCAGCCTGTACCGCTGCTTGGCGCCTTGGGGAGAGCGCCGCCTCGGTCGCATTCCTCCCTGCCTTTGTACCTCGCCGCTTCTCCTCCGGCCCTGCCATCGCATCCACCCTCTTGCCGCTGCCCGACCCGCCTGTCCATGACTACCAGCGACAGCTAGATCATCGCGTAGCTATATCGCCCGTAGCCGAGCTCCCTCCCGTTGCCCGGCAGCGTGCGCGATTGCCGCCATGGTTTCGTCTAGGAAACGTGCTCTGCGTGATGCCGAGCCCGAGCCAGATACTCCGGCGCCTGCCACTCCCCAGGATGCGCCCGAACATGCGTCACTACTCCAACGTGTCCGCAACACCTGGCAGTTCGCCAATCTGTTCCAGTGGATATACCTCTTTGGCAAGGTAGTCAAGATCGACGACAGTCTTGATATCGATGTAGGTGCCTCGCCGTCATCCCCCATGCTCTGCTGACGCCGGCCCCAGACGCTAGAGGCCGAATGTCTGAAGCCGCGGTCGACCGTCCTCGTTGACATCGGCCTTGCGCTGCTCAAATCCGTGTCCTCGCATCGTGGACTCACCCCCGAATTGTTCGATGAATATACCCGACGCCAATATGTTGCCAAAAATCCTGGTCGCAACCCCTTTGGCACCGACCCGGAGCCCGCAAAGTTTCATGACTTCGATATTGAAGTCAAGGTACGCTGATATTGCCAAAGCACCCCCGCCGCCCATAGAAATGACATTAAGCCCGGAACAGCTGCGAGTCCTGCAGCAATTGACTCAGTGGGTCATGCTGCACCCCGAGCGCGTCCGCGACAAGATGGACGAGCAACGTGTCACCGACCAAACCGACTGGCGGATTGAGCCTTACGGCTGGGACAGCGAGGACCGAACATACTACCTCCTCGATGACGACCGCCTATACCGCATGACGGATGCACCGCCGCCTTCCGCCGCCTGGAAGCCTAAGAAGAACTCCAAGAAAGCCAAAGCTGCTGCGCGATCGGCCAAGAGACGCCGCGTTTCAAAGTCCGCCGCCACCAACCCGGACGATGGCGACGAGGACCTGGCTTCAGAGCCCGGAGAGGCCCCGGAGCCTGAAGATGATGGTTTGGGGGGTGCCAAGTGGGAATGCATCGCCGTCACCTTGCCTGAAGTCAATGCCTTCCTGGCCACCATACGCAAGACGCGTGACGAGAACGAGAAAATCTTGAGGGACAGAATCCAGGAGGGGCTTGTGCCCATACTCGAGAAGCAGGAAGAGTCACGAAAACGAAAGGCGCAAGCGCGGGAGCGGGAGCTGCTCAGCCTGCAGAAGATGGCCACCGCCAAACGTTCCAGTCGCCTTGCCGGCAAAGCCGAGCTGCAAAAACAGGAACAACAGTCGCGAGATGAGGAAGAGCGGCGTCGTAAAGAGGAGGCAGCCTCCAAGAAGGAGGACCTGAAGCGCCAAAAACTGGAGAAAGAGCGCGACGATAGGCTGATGTCGCGAGAAAGCCGTCTCAAGGAACGGGAGGCACGGCGTCTTCAACACCAGCGTGAGCTGTCGCAACTCTCTGAAGACAGCAAGAACCTCAGCTCCGGAACCGGTCGCGTATCCGAACGGCGACGGCAGGCCGCGATCGACAAGAGTAAACAGGCGCTTGAGGAGCTCGAGCAACAAGAGGAAAACTGGACGTTCGATTGCGTCTGTGGCATGTACGGCCAAGTGGACGACGGCACGCACAGCATAGCTTGCGAGAGATGCAGTGTCTGGCAGCACAGTAAATGTGTAGGGGTGAGCGAGGAGGAAGCCGACAACGACGACTTCCACTTCATCTGCAGTACCTGCAAGAGGAAAGAAGCGACACCCAAACAGCCGGTCATCAAGCTCAAGTTGAAGAGTCCCGGCGAGGCTCCGTCCTCGCCCTCGCGCACGGCACCCACCGACCCCGAGTCTCCTCCGGCATCGCGTCAACCACCCACAGAGTCGGGCCTCGAGGCGCCCTCCTCCAAGCCGTTGGCTAAGCCTGACTTGCCTCCCACGAAGGGGGCTGCTTCTCATGGGGCGGCTGCCCTGAACGGTTTACCATTGCAACAGGGATCTCGGCCGCAAGTGTCGGGCCAACCTGCAATCCCTATCAAGCTGTCGACCCAGACGCATATCCCGTCCTCCGTGTCTCCGTTCAATAGTGACGGGCCCAACCCCTTTTCGTCTCCCCATCCGACACTATCACCCCCCCGGCAGTCACCTAACAAGTCACGAGCCTATTCTACCATCAACAAGTCATCGCCGAACTCCGCCGCCACCCGCACCGGAGAGCACCAGAGCCTTCCGCCCAAAGGTGTCTTTCACGTGTCGCCAAAGCCGAACGGCGCGGGGCGGAAGCCAGCGTCTCCGGCAACCAGTCTACCTTCTCATGCAGACGCGACGGTGCCGCCGGTTGCTGCACGGCCCGACTCCCCTCTTAAACAACCCTTGGAAGCAGCTTCTAGCAGCTTGCCGGTGCTCTCACCCCCTTCGGTGTCGTTCTCGACGTCCGGGCGGTCGCCGAGCAGCAACACTGCGCTGTCCACACCTCGGCTGAAAGCCAGCCATGGAGGGGGGTCCAGCCCTCTCATGGCCACGCCGACACTGCCGCCCCCCCAAAATGGTCTGTCGCCTTCCAAGCGGTCATCTCCGCCGGTGGGCAGCAGTGGCGGGCGCTCGACGCCAGCGCCAGCGATCCTGCCCCCGGTGAGGACTCTTTCGCCCTCACCGCAGCAGCAAATCAATACGCCGCCCGTCAAGTCCACCGAGCCGGTTCGACCAGTCTCACAACAGTCAAGTGATACGACGAGGAGTTTATAATCGTGTCATGTACCGAGGTACCGGGTTTATGAATAAACTATCTTGCGGTGCTTCCAGGCTCAAGCCCTCGAAGAAGACATGTTGCTGCATTTAGACGGAGGCGGAGTGCGAAGGCAGTTTACTTGGTCGTACTCGTACCCAAGGTGCGAGTCCGCTTAGGGAGGGCTAGGTGAGAACAGGTGTATTCTTCCTACGGCCATGACTTATCTGGTAGATCAATACACAAGTCTTATATAAGCCGCATGCTATGCCTCTAGGGTTTCCTGCCCGTACGGTGAAATCATGGGCATGCTCACTCATCGCCGTTGCGTATACACCTTTATTCGTGGATAAGGCTGGGCTTCCTGCCATCCAGGTCAGCTTTCCATCGGCCCAGCACCATCACGAGACAAGACCCCGGGTTTCGCACGGCCGCGCAGCAATGGACGCGCTGTTGACTTGTCCAGATCGACTTTGGCCTCCTCACTTGCTGGGATCGTATTGCTGTAGCACGCAAAATCAGTACGTGTTCGTGTGGTACGAGAGATACCGCCCTGGGATCGAGACTTGGGCTGCCCCCCCAGTGATGGTAGGGTGAGGTTTTCTCACCAGGTCGGCATCCTGCTTCTCGGCCCGCTTGGTGGGAAAGTATTGCAGGTCGGCGTCCTGCTCCTCGGCCCGCTTGGTGGGAAAGTATTGCAGGTCGGCGTCCTGCTCCTCGGCCCGCTTAGTGGGAAAGTATTGCAGGTCGGCGTCCAGGCTCTCAGCGGTGGCACGGATGGCCTTGGCTACAACTTGGTCAGCGTATACAGAAGTCCAAGTGCTTCGAGGGTCCGGACCCGGCTGTTCTAGAGGCAGAGCCAACGCATGGCTCGCCAATGAGGCCAGGAATACACTGGTCAGCTTCATGGCGTATGTCTCAGTAGGTACTTGCTACGTCGAGAGGTGAGACTGCAGGTAAAGAAGGATTAATCGATATAATGGCCCGGGAACTCGTGGTTAACCTGGAGTCAAAAGCCCGTGTACCCCGGGCGCCTATTGTCTTTTCTTTATATCCAGCTGTGGCCAACCGAGGTGACCCAGATCGCCGCCCGCCTGTGAGGCACGTTTCAAGCGGTTCCCCGTTTCTTACACCGATACTCGGCGGGTTCATTCTCCCGCTCATGTTCCCCTCGTTCATGCACTCCCCCAGGCGGGCCGGTGATGCCAAGCCGTGAGGAGGATCGACCTGCGCCTGCCTTCCGGTGCGGTACTTTGGTTTGTGGCCAATCGCCCGGCATGTCAAGCATCTGCCCAAGGTTGCTTGTATTCAGCCGTTAGTACACCATTCGGTGGCCACCGCCTTGGCATGGGGCATCTGTCTACTGGGGAAAGCCCTTGCTGATGTCGTGATCCCTTATCAACCCCTCCTATACGAGACCTGCATGGAGCAGAGTAGACCAAAGAGGAAGGCGATGGTAACCCGTGATACTACGAAATTCCGAGAGCCGAGACCCTCGCCACGCAGGGGGGCCTCGGCCAACCGGTCCGACTCCAATGTGCGCGGGCAAGTACCCAGAGGAGCATTTTGTACACTCGCGAGCACGAGGGGCCCCGATCCGCAACATGATGACGGTGGACGCCGACCATGTTACGATGCGCCTTCCGGAACCAGGCAAGTTGCCTATCAGCCCCTCTCGTAGGATTCTAGTGCCAAGACCCTTGTCTGATCCAGATCGCCCTTTGCCTTGCCGGCGGGCCTGGTTTGTTGTACCCGGTAAGCGGCAAGTGCCGGCGACGTGTTTCCCCCGCGATGCCGTCTACACCTTAGTTTTACTGGTCATCTCCGAGAGACAGAGAGAGACACTTCTGGCCATAACCCAGCCCGGTCCCAGCGCCCGCAAACCTGTATCGCATACGGTGTAGATTTGAATCTCTTGCGCGCGCCTTTTGGTCCAGAGTCAACCACTCCCCATGGAGAAACAGAAGGGATACGCGTCCGTTCCGACCCAAGACTCCTTGGAAGATGGCACCGGCATGAAATCCATCAATGCCCGGACCCGTTCGAGCAACGTATTCCGAAGATGCTGGCAGTCTATAGCGGCTTTGCTGGCGTTGGCCCTGTATACTCTCGTCGTCGTCGTGCTGGCGAAGAAAACCTCGGGCCACAATGCGTTGTTCGGCGCCAACATTATTCGCTGTGAGTGCGTCTCGAAAGAGCCACCGCCGGTATCTGCTGACCGTCGCCGGGTTTTTGACTAGCCCCCGCCATGGACTATATCAAGTACGAAACCCGTGAGGTGGACTACCTGGACTGGAAAGAGAGCGGTGCCTACTTTGGCGAGCCGAGCAAAGAAATCGACAGCAACTGGTAAGATCTCTCCCCTCGGTAAAGGCCTTCTTCTGCTCTTCCGATTGTTACCTCTTCCGCCCCTACAAACGCGAGTGACGGCAATCGGATGAGGGTTCCCCGCGTTCCATGCGTACCGCCCAAGAAACTTGCTGATCCTGATGCTTCCCAAATCCAGGCATGAACTAGTTCGATGTATGAAACCTCTGTGACCGCTTCCGCGCGTTGCTGTTCGTTGCTTTGTCCTAACCTTGCGCTTTCCCACCACCAGACCACAACATCGGCCTCCCCAAATCCTTCATCGAAGAGGTTGGACGGCTCGATCAGGCCGTGCGCTTCCCGGATGGTCGGTATTTTGGGTCCATGATGGCTTTCCATCATTTGCATTGCCTCGTGAGTTACTATTCTGCTGCGCTGAGGGGCCTACGTATGTTGTCGCTGACGGTCTGTCGTCTTCTCTAGAAGCACATCTATCACCAGCTTTACCCGGAGCGATACGGTGATTCAAATCAAACGGCCGAGGAAAAGAAGCAGCTGAGGAGCCATACGGGTAAGTGAAGAGATACCTGCCTGCCGGACACCGTCTCGCCCAACGGGCCATTCAGGGGCACAACCTAGCTGACGCGTTGCAGAACATTGCCTTGGAGCGTTGAAGGCCTATGTTATGTGCAAGGCCGACCCGACTATCGAGACGATGAAATGGGCCCCTGGGAAGCGGCTGCCTCTGGTAAGCAAATAACTCTCGAGACTCCTGATCCGCCTTGCTAGCACAAGAACCGCCCCGAACTGCTTTGCCTCCTGCAGGGGCAAATAGTCTTTGCCAATTCCACATCTCTGCAGCAGTGTCGTTCAGAGACAGTCTTTACAGAACCTACTAGGGCGAAACTAACCTCAGCGTCCAGCACAACGTCACAAGCACTCACCAATGCGTCCGCTGGGACTCTCTGATGGACTATGCAAAGGCCAACACGGTAGATGTGTTCGCAGACGGGATGCTTGTGCATCCTGAGCTCGGTAAGTCTGTCCAAACCCCCCATGCAAGGAGGGTATAGGGCGCTGACGGGAATCAAGGCCCAGCTTTCCCGCATGACTGAGGAGCCAGGGCTCGCCTGCCGCTTTTGGCTGCCTCTAATCTTCAAGGAAGTCGAAGCCGTGGCGTGGCGTTACAGTGCGGATGAACGTCCAGCAGACGGACGACCCGGGTCCCGGAGATCGAAGGCAACTTGTCGGCCGCGGGGGCTTCCAGGGAGGGACTGCAAGCAAGCTCACAAGCTGCATGCTAACGGGAAGAAGAAAAGCGCGGTAGCCTCTCATAGGCTTTGGAAATTACACGATATCTACACCCGACAGCATCGAACTCGGAGGTCTGACAGGCCGGCAGAAGCAATCCGGCTGAAGTCGACTATAGTGCGCCAAAGTGCCTCGGCGGCGTGCTCTGTCGCCGCGGCCCCAGGGCAAGTAGCTGTCAGCTGTATCGTGAGTGCCGCCGTCTCCGGTGCGACCGGGTCCAGGCCTTGGGACGCAGCAGAACCAGCGCCCGGGCCGAAAGTCACAGATACCACCCATGGCGACAGGCGACGAACGGATAGACGTGGACGTGAAGGGCGCGCTTTCCTCCGAGCGTGTCGACTCACCGCCATCGGACGCCCCTTGGGTGACTCGTGGGCCCCTGGAACCACCGTCGCGTACCCAGCCGTTCGCACAGTCTAAGCCGTCGCGTTCCATGTTGAACGTGACGAACTGCTGGCCTGAGCTCCGAGACAGATCGGGTCATGTACCCATCCACGCTCCGGCCGACGGGTGGCGCCCAATAATGTAGCATGAGTGAGAGGGGGGAGGTGGTACTTTACCATGTAGTTGGTTGGCTTGTTGGTGGTACTCAGGTCGGCGGCGGATTCCTGGCCCGGCAGACCATCGCGATCCGATTTCCCGGGGCGTGGGGGCCGGGGTGCGAACGGTGTGAGGAGAGAGGTACCTAAGGTAAGTATCTGTGCTCTAGGGAAGTATTCACATACGGTTGGCTGGTAGCAGACAAGCGTTGCATCAGATCCTCGACAGCGCAGCTGCTGAGAGGTGGTATACCTGCTTTGGAGAAACTCAGGGGTAGGGGCGGAGCCGGCCTCGATGACGGCGCCTATTGTTCCGGGGCCGTGACTTTCGAGCAGGGCCAAACAAGAGAGTGTACATAGGCGTCTTTGCAAATTCTGTGGAAGAGGGCGACAGAGGATGAGAAGGACAAGGAGAAAGAGAAGCAGAAGAAGAGTTTGTCCGGAACTGGGGAGCTCTGTTCGTTCGGCCTGGTTGTTGGCCCAGCGTCTCCAGCCTCCGCGCTGCTCTCGCTCTCTTGCTCTCCCCCCTCCCTCCATCTTTTTCTCTCTCTTCCCGTGCGATTGACGTCCAAACAACCATGGGAGGACGGCATCGACGCTAATGCGACTTTCCGCCCGGTGTTCATGCAGGGTTCCCACACAGCCGGCAAACGGACAATTTGGAGAAGCGGAATGGGGATGGGTCGTGGAGATCCCGACGGTACGGGATCCCAGTCCTTCCCAATACTGAAGGAGAACAGCGTAGCCACGGCGAAGCTGGATTGTACATAGCAGATGCTGCTGCTGGACGGCGACGGCGACACGCGGGACGCGCTCGGTCTTTTCTGGTCGGTTGGTCGGTGTTTCCTCTCACGGTCCTTTCCATATACACAAACGCGCGCACATATACACGCTCTTCCTTCCCTTCCTTTCTCACCCAATGGCATATATGTGGCGGTGTGACTCGTATACATGCGTGGTGCTTCGCGTATATATCATGGGTGCATGAAGTGGTATGTAGGCGCCTTGACCATCAACTGGTCCCGTTTCCGTTATTGCCAGTAGCACAACCAAGCCAGATAGGTTATGTAGGGGTAGGAGGTATATTTCGTAGTCGGCATGTACCTGCGTAGCCTCTTTCCGCAAACTAGGTACATGCGTTGCATGCATGCAGCTACATAAGGGTTGAGCTCCAACGCGTGCGGGCCAATCCCATGCCAGGGAATGGAATGAATCACTTCTTCAGCGACAGACCCTGGGTGGAACGCGGCAGCCACAGACCTATCGCAACTTCCGTTTTCGGGCAAAGGAACGCCAGAAATCGCATTCCAGTCGCCGCCCTCTCTCCACGGCGTCCCTGGCAACCTAACACCCGCACGCAGACGGTGCGCCGTACAAACAGACGACGATTGGGGGCGGGGTCAAGGTCCAGTCCCGTGTGTATCCTGCTCCATATCCCCCCCTGTGCCTGGCTTGAGCCGGCGCAGACATGGGATGGGTATGCCATGGGGATGGATCTATGGCATATCTGCTCGCTGTGCTTCCGCGAGACTGTCTGTGCCTACGTGCTGCTACTTGTGTACATACGTACGCACCAGCATACATACCTTTGCCATAAGTTTTTACCGCTTTGAGACCAGCGGGTACGGACGGTATATTCGGGAGACTGCCCACTATACTCGACCAGGAGGCCGTGGCCGGAATGTGCCGACTGACCCCAGCTTCGGAAATAGAAACAAGCCGGTACCGAACACGGCGATGTGAAGCTTGACTTGGATTGATCCAGCTCGGGGTCTCTAGAAGCCGGCGAGACGGCTAACCTGGGCCTCTGTTCTCTGAGCACGGGTAACTGCTGCGTTCGCTCTTATCCAGCCGGGCCTGGCCGTATACACTCACATACACGACTCTTACCTACCCCCGTCTCTCTTTGGACTTGCCGAATGCGGTAATGGGTTTCCTTTGGACCTTTGGCTTCAAAGCCACGCCCTCAGGTCGCAAAGAACCATACAAAGTCTTGGAGTCCCATGGGAAGGCCGATGTGCTCTGCTTTTCCTTCGGCTCCCACCTCTGTCTTTCCTTGGCCCTCTTTCCCTCATGGCTGTTGGTCGTTGGTCCTCCTTCAAAGAAGTCATTTCATGTACGAGGTAGCCAAAGACGATGAGAACAAGAAGGACAAAAGCGACCCTGAAATTCAACCCTCATTTACCCCTGCTCGCCTTGAACGCCCGTCCATCGACTCGAAAGAGTTTGTTCTCGGCACATAGCCGTCGTCAGAGCGAACCAACATAAAAATTACCAGGTCTTTCTCCTCGGCATCGGCCTTTGAGGAGCAACACCACAGTTGCTTGCCCACATCAGGCCCCCAAGCACCAGAAGGTACCAAAACTCACAGCCAACAAGCACCCGAAAGTGTTACCAGCCGCATTCTGCGCGCCTGACTGTCCGCCCGACCGGCCCTGCCCACGAGCCGCAGGAAGGCGAGAAGCAAGTAGCAACAGAAACAAGCCGAGCAGGCCACAGAGGCGAAAGAAAACAGCTTCCGCAGAACACGCGGACGTAGGCGCAAGCAGGCTGTATCCCCATCCTCCACCCGAGGTAAGGTGTTTGGCCGTGGCCAGCAGCAGTTTGCATATCCCCGGAGACTCAGCCATCAGCTCTTCCGGTATACACCATTTTCGGCCTGTCTACCGTTCCTCGCTTGCGTACACAACTATTCCGAGCCTGTGTACGCTTTCTAATCAGCCGCCTCCGAAGTCTCGCGACACAGGTGGATACCCGGGATACCTGCTTCTGCTTTGCTGGGCAAAGAGCTGCTGTACTGTACCGTACTGCATCTGCATCCTGCGCCGGCTAGGTAAGCACGGAGCATTCTCTTTCTGTTGTCTGTATTTTGCATGTACCCGAACCCGCATCTCCTACACCCAACCATACTCCACACCCGGTGGACAATCCATCAGTGGCCGTCGGCAAGGCCGAGAGTGGTCTCTTCGCCTTGCTGTAGGGGCCCTGAACTAGCACGATACAAACCCACCGCTGGTGTTTCTGACAGGTCTCTTCGCTGCCCACCGCCTTGTGCTTTCTGTGCGCATGCCCGCATAGCACAGGCGCCGTAGCTTACACAAGAGGGCCTCTGGTTGATACGCACACGTACCTACGCATACGCACGCTCACACATACACAAACCCCTACGGGGAAACCTACACGTAGAGTGCAGGGGGGCTTGCAGCTCTCGTCACTGACAGCCCCCGGATCTGACCGTCGGACAGCTGCTGGCGTGTTGTTGTTGCTCAGCTACCGCTGCCTTACATTCAGGCCCGCCCATCCTCTCCTCCGCCTTGAGCGCCATTCTGCAGTTGGGATATGACCTGGTCGCTAACCTCATCAGTGTTCTCTTGTCAGATTCCTGACTTTTCCAGAAGCTCCCTACCCAGTCCCCGGGCTGGCTGAATTTGGCCCAATACATTCTTTTGTGGTACAGACATACACATCATTTATCGTGGGGGCCGAGGTCTTGTCCACCAGGCTCGGATTCAAGTCTCAGACTGGGCGAGTGAAGACGTCAGAATCGGTATCTGAGAGACGCAGATTCAGAAACTCAGCTTCATCCACGAGGAAGCCTACCCACCTGTGGCCACCCACTCCTTTCAAACTTTTTGGCTTTCGCTGGGACAGTACTGAACCGTCCCTTCATCCCGGTTGCACCATCCTCCGGCATAGGTTTCTGACTTGCGCGAACAGCACTGCAGGGGGGGGGGAGAGAGAGACAGAGAGTTGCTTGCTCACTTGCGACTGCTGGTACTGAAACTTCTTTTTCCTCTTCGCCTTCGTCTCTGCTGCCTCGTTGTTTCCCTGCTTCGCCTTGCTGGAATCGACTGGCTCTCACTTGATCGGTCTCCTTCTCCCTAGCTACCTAATCCGGTATCTCTTACCAGCTTCGCTCGAGTGTCAGGCAGAGCCAAAGATTCCTATCCACCTGAAGAAAACATGTCGAATACGGACCCCCCTTCACCGGCGGCCTCGCAACCACGACCAGACGTCACCGCAACGGACTTTTCCAACGGCTTCCAGCACCTCCTCAGCTACAATCAACCCATCCCTTACCAGCACCAGGTGCAGAGTCAGAGCCCTTTTGAGCTTCAGCAGCACCACGAACTGTCTCACCCATACGGTAGCTACACGCCGGCAGAGGAGTATTCAGACACGCCCGCATACTACAACTCAGTCTATCCCGAGCTACCACAGGATGTGTCATCCAGCATTGGGCCGGTGAGTAGCACCCGTCGTGATGATCCTCGTATCGGGGGCGACTTCGGCTTTGCCCTGCGCCCAGTGTACCTACAGGCTAACGTGGTGCGTCTCTTCCAGTCGACGCCGCAGTCGTACTCGCACTCTCCGCTGGTAGTGCCCAGCAAACGCTATTTGTTGCGGCACACGGATACGAACCCCTTGCGCGGCTCGCAGTCGGCGGGTGTCAGCAAGCCCAGGGCCAAGACCAAGCCACGGAGCCGGAAGAAGAAGCCGGACGACGCGGAGCGGACTTACAAATTTGCCCGGCCGCTCTCGGAGATGTGCAACGAGGTGACGGCGGTCCAGGATGCCGACATCGAGGCGTGGGTGACGCGGTCCAGTGCGGTGCGCCAAGAGGAGCGGGAGAACACGGCGCAGAAACGGATCAAGCGGCCCATGAACGCCTTCATGCTTTACCGAAAGGGGCACCAGCTGCGGGTCAAGCATCTCTGGTCGCACGAGAACCACCAGGTCGTGAGCGCCGTCTGCGGCGACGGCTGGGCGACCGAGCCCGAGCACATTGTCGCCCAGTACAACGAGTGGGCGCGCATCGAGCGCGACAACCACGCCGCCGCCTTCCCCAATTACAAGTTTGCGCCGGCCAAGCCCAAGAAGGACAAGAAGGGGACCGGGCCCGGGAGCGGCGAGGACGAGTTCGAGATGATGCCCGACATGTTCGGGGGGCTGGGCGCCGGGCCGGCCGGCATGCCCACGCGAGCCATGAGCGCCATGAGCGGCGACCCGGGAGACGCCGAATTCCAGCCCACGTGCGGGCCGGCGGCGTCGGTGTACTCGCCGTTCCGAGCGGCGCAGCCTCTGCCGCCGCCGGGCCGCGCCGTGGCGCAGTACAGCTACCAGAACGCCGGCAAGCCGCTGCCCATGGGGTACGGGGGCGATCCTGGTCCCGGCGAGTACTACCGGCAGGAGGTGGCCCGCTACGAACCGGCGCCGATGCAGCAGCTCCACCACCACCGGGCCCTCCACCCGATGCCGCCGGCCTACCTCGACCCGGCCACCCTCGAGAACCTCTACATGACGCGCCCCTCGCCGACGCCCGCCCTGGGCCCCCACGCGCACATCCCCTACCCCTCATACTCGGCCCACGGCACGCCCGCGCCCCCCGAGGCCTTCGCGTGCCCGCCGCCCCACGGCCCGGCCGCCGTGCCGGTCCACCACCAGCACCACCAGCACCCGCACCAGCCGGCCCCGCCCCCCGCGTCGCACGAGCCCGCTCTGTACCTGGAGCCGTCGCTGTACGGCCACGAGGGCGACGTCGACGGCTTTGGCGGCGGCGGCGGCGGCGGCCTGCCCATCTTCCACGACCACTTCGTCGCCGGCTACGGGCCCGAGACCCCCGGGCTCTACGCCGGCGACGCCGGGACGCCTCGCTTTGTCGACGCGGGCACCCCCTTCGACCCCGCGCCGCCGTCGGGCCTCGCCGAGGGCCTGCTGGACGCCGCGCTCCTCCGCACGCTCGACCCCGCGCTGCAGGCCACCCTTTGGGACACGGCGCCGGTGCAGCCACAGGCCGTCCCGGACGACAAGCTGGACCGGCTGCTGGACGACGGCGCCGCCGCCGCGCCCGGGGCCGAGGCCGGCGGGGAGGGAACGTCGGTGAAGCGCGAGACCGGAGAGTGAACACGAGCCCCCCAAACGACCATCGTCGCATAAGCTTGACGAGCAATACAACACATTGAGGAAAAGGGGGGAAAGGAGGAGGAGGACATGGCCGCAATCCCGGAAGTCCGTTTGGGCGGGACGGCCTGGGTCGGATTAGACAATACATTTAAAGTGAATACAAAGTAGCTTCCAAGAACTGAACGTCCCACCCGCTGCCTGCACGGCGCGGCCTCACGACATAGCAACATGCCACTGTCTGGGTACTTACCAGATCTGAGTGTAAGGACGGCAGGTGTCTCAAGTAAGCGTGCCCGAATATAACGTGTCTTCACAGGGCTCGCTTGCCTAAAACCCTCGAAAGAACACCGGTCCGTTGGGCTGGCTGTGGTGTGTTATTATGCTCACCCTGCTACAGCTCATCTCTAGCTCTTTCACCCCACATCTCCTGCCCATCCACCACCGCGGGCTCGGCTTGGTCAGCCTCGAGTACCTGCTCCATCAGCGGCTCGGGGGGCATCTCGTGATCCTCTGGCAATGCCTCTTCGGCTGATCGGCCGTGCTTGGCTTCATCCACCAGCCGGGCTATCTCTTCCTGCTCCTCCACGGACATGCCCTGCTGCGATTCGTCGATGATGCGCCCAACCTCTTCTATCATGCCGGTTGCGGCCTCCCCTCGGGGCTCGGGCGCCTTCTCCTCGCTCACCCGTATCGTTGGCACCCCTTCGTTGTTCATGACGGCCGAAGGCTGCCCGGGCGCCACGCCAGACGGCCCGCCCGGGCTGTGGGCCTGGGCGTCGGAACGACTCACGGTGCCCGACACGCTGACGCCCACACGGAACACCATCTTCAGGGGGAGCCAGAGCAGCCACCACATGGGCCCGTACAGGAAGCGGCGGAACACGAGCCAGCTGATGGTCCCGGCCAGGAGGTAGAAGGACGTCTCGAGGTACCATGTGTCGCTCTTCTGGCTTTTGAGCAGGGTGCCCAGCAGGTCGCGCGAGCTGGCGAGGATGGAGTCCAGGCTCGAGTAGGACTCGGACAGCTGGGCCAGGGCCGCCGTCGATTCTTTCAGCGTGGTGTGGGCAAAGTCGCTCCGGGACAGCTCGGCGACCATCAAGTCGTGCGTCCTCTTGAGGGACAGGGTGACGTCGCCGGAAGCGGCCACCATCTGCTCCTCCTTGGTCATCTCCGACCGCAACGGTTTCCTCCGCCGCACCGCTGGCTGGTCCGCCACCACGGGGGAGGACGCGTCGGGCGGGGACTTGGGCGCCGCCAGGGAGGCCAGGAGAAGCTGCCGCTCCCGCCGCTGCGCGGCCTCGCGGTTGCGTTTGGCGGCCATCTGCGCCTTACGGAAAGCCACCCGGCAGCTGCCAAGGGGAGAGAGGGAAAAGGGGTCAGCCGAAGGCCCTCTCGGACAAGTTGCGTGCGCCTTCTGGCAGCGCCGGGCACTTACCTCTGTAGCTCCCCCTTGAGGCGCTCGACCCCATCCCGCAGGCGCTCCTTGTCATGATGGTGGGGCGGGCGATGGGAAGCGATCTCCTCCTCCAGCAGCTCCAGGTCCTCGTTCTGTTCGCGCAGGACCTGGATGATCTCGGCACCGAGCTCGGCGCTGACGTTGTCGTCGTCGCCGGCGCCCAGGGGAACGGCACCGGGCTGAAAGTCAAAGTTGGCGAGCCGCGCGATGAGATCCTGGAGCTGGGCCATGGCATCCTGAAGCGTGGTAAGCCGGTCTTGCAGCTCGGCAAGCCGCTGCTCACGCGCGTCGGTGGTCATTTTGCCGGATAATGGCGCTCAAGAGCCGAGGAACAAAAGGTCACTTCTGACGGGCTATCTCAGGAGCTCGATATGTACGAGGCCTGCGTCGCAAACTGGCTCTAGCTGTGTGGTACGCACCAAGACGTGTCCTGCAGCGCCAGGTGCGCAGCGCCGACTGCGGGAAGTTGGGGGCTGAACAGGGAGTAGCGACTCGTAGGTGGTGACGTTGAATTTAAGGTACTGTTGTGGCTTGCTTGCTGTCGCTGTCACCAATGTAGCCGGTGGTGTTGCAGAAGGCAGGAGCTGCGCACCGCCACATACACCACATGCTATGTATTGTGTACCGGCTCGTTATCCATGCCCAAAGGAGTGAATCCACTCTCTGGGGCGCTCACCAATCCAAGCCGAGACCCCTCCAAATGCGGCAGGGATACTTAGGTACGTACCTCCAGGTGCCGCGCGCGCGACTGACGGGCGGAAAGCCATTTTTTGGTGTACGAAAGGGAATCGGAAGGCTCGAGATCGAGCAGCTCCGACGAGCTTGGCCGCCGAAAACACCCACGTCGATTCGAGAAGAGCCCTCCTCTCTCTCCCGTTCCGCCTCCCCTCGCCGTCGAGCCCCCGCCCCGCCCACCATGATCACCCGGTTCATCACCGAGGTGAACACCAAGTTCAACCCATTCTCGACCGCGGCCCGCGCCACCAGGCTCTTCCTGACGGCACTCCCGCCCGACGCCCGCGTCAATGGCATGAAGGTTAACACCAAGATCCTACCGCGGACCTCGACCGAGCCCGCAACCCTCCAGGTCAAATTCAGTATGCCCCCTCCCGCTCGCCGGCCACCGCCGCTCTCGCCCTGGCCGGGCCCGAACCCGACGCACCCTGTGCTAACCGAGCTGCACCAGAGGATGGAATGGAGATGAACCTCGACGGCGCCAAGCTGGGCATCAAGGGAATCGTGGAGGAGGTGGACAGACACTCGCGCGTGCTCCAGAAGCAGGCGGCCCTGACGGACGGTTAATGAAGGGAAAGCCTTTTTCTTCCCCGTGCCATGCAGCGGTTCGTCCCATTACAAGAAAGCCCTTCGTCCTCGCTTTGCCAGCTTTGCCAGTGCTTCATGACTACTGGTACTGCCAGAAATTGGTCGATTCGGAGACAGACGGACTCATCCGCCTGCAAAGAGCCCCGTTTTTCCAAGCCAGGGCGTATTGTATACTATCCGCAAGACTGTGTCGGGGGCATTTGGGTGCCCCCTTTCCCTCTTCTGGGTAGGACAAGTCCGCTGTTCTGCATCTCAGCACCCAAGGCGCAGCCTCGCCGAATTCACGCAGGAGACGCGGCACAACCGAGCACCGGAACTCCTGGACAGCAAGCACGTGCCAACATTGGCCGACATCACCGGGAAACATCTTAATGTTGTCACCGCATGTGACCTAATTGTGACAAGTTATGTTTTCTCTTGCTTAGGGAGAACAGCACACGACGAACTAGAGAACGTCTACTGAGCTGCCTCTAGCTAGTACTTCTCATACAAGTTGCTTCGTATCCACCGCGACAGGCTTCTCCGTTTTGTCTGTGTCCTTTTTGCGTAATTTACGCAGCGGCACCGCTAATAAAGAACCACTTGTCGATGGACGCGTCAATCTTCTCCGGGGCAAGCTCCTGGTGGGCGGGCAGAGGAGGCAGCTGGTCCGGGGTGACGCGGCTGGTCGAGTTGGCAACCGTCAGGTTGGTACTAAAGCAATCATGGTTAATGCTTGTCCATTGTGTAGTGGAGAGGCGCCGACTTACGTGGAAATACCACCGGCAGCAGTCTGGCCGGTCATAAGGCGCTCCCACGCCTCAGCGCACTCGCGGATGACGTCCATGGCGTAACTGGAAGTGGCCACGTTAGCATTTGCACGTTGGGTAGCAGATCAGAAACCCAGGACGGAGTGGACTAACGCCTTGTTCTTGCACTCGCCAGTGAAGGCGAACTGGTTCTCGGGCTTGCCGTCGGGGATCTTGTAGATACGGAACCACTCGTTGGTGGCACGGAGGAGGCCGGGCAGGTGGCGCTCGACATCCTCGACGTCGTTGAGCTTGGGGGCCAGGGGGTCGTTGACATCAACGACGATGACCTTCCAGTCGGTCTCCTCCTCGTCGAGGAGAGCCATGACACCGAGGACCTTCACCTGCTTGATCTGGCCAGTGTAGCCGACAAGCTCGCCAATCTCGCAGACGTCGAGAGGGTCGTCATCACCCTTGGCCTTGGTCTCGGGGTGAATGGCGTTGGGGTCCTCCCAGGTCTGGCGTTGGGCCCCACGGGTTAGCATTGGGGTCTCGGGGCAGCGGCGGCGTCACTGACCTGAGGGAAGGCACCGTAGTTCCACAGGTAGCCCTTGTGGGGGAAGCAGTTGCGGACGAAGCGAAGCTTGCCCTTCTTGGTGTCCTGCTTGATGGGGTTGAGGAGCTCGTCCTTGGAGATCTACGGAACGATAAACGCCACCATGTCAGCTGCGGAAAAGGCTCCCAACCTGTCAAAAAGGGGGACATGAGGCCGTGGGGGCAACAAAACGGACCTCGAGCTTGGCGTTGGTCCAGCGAGGAATCTCGACGATCATGTTCAGGATGCCCTTCTCCTTGTCGGCGTACAGGGGCACGTCGTGGAAGGGGGAGCAGGGGACGCCATCCTTCTCGATGTAGACGCGGTGCTCCAGGGTGTGGGCCGGAGCCACCTTGCGGACGCTGTAGGACATGGTGGACGATTGCTCGGGGCCGTGTAGCTTCTGATCAAGAGAATGAGATGCTGAGCTCGAGAGATGCCGAGCTATTTGGGCGGAGCGTTGAGATGCAATTTTGTCGGATTGGGACAATGGGGAGGAAGAAGAGACGGAAGGGGGGAGGGAAGACTGCAAAGCTCCTGGAAGAGAAGGGTGACGAAAACGGGTGGAGGCCATAGGAGGAGGAGGGGGAGGGGTACGAGGTCCCTGCGGCTGCTCCTGCGTTGTCTGGTGCTTGACGTCGATGGTGTGATTGGCCCGCCGCTGCGAATTTGCTAGCGGTCGAACGGAAGGGAGTCTGCTACTGCTGCTGTTACAGCGGCGACTGGTGGCCAACAACGACGACGACGACACCGGGGAAGGAGACGCGAAAAGAGCGAGACGGCGCCTCGGCAGGAGCTGGGCCTGCACAGTCGAACGAGCTGCACAATACGACCACATGGGGACAGACCGAGGGACCAGCCGCGCCGGTACAGAGCGAAAGGGGGGCGGGAGCTACAAGTACTGGGTTGTTCGGCAAGTGTGAGTGCGACACCGGCTTTTGGGTTTCCCTCGGTACGGAAAGAGAGAGACAGAGAGGGAGTGCATGGACACGACGATGGACCCTCCACCTGCCCTGGATCCTAGACGGACGTTTTTTAGTATCCAATTGATGCACCTACCTTCATAGGTAGGACTTTAGGCGAGTAGAAGTGAGTACATAAGTACTTCCACAATTACTTCCGACTTCAACAAATCATGTAGGTACATACATGACTTTACGCGTGAACACCGCGGCACCACCCACACAGAGGCCAACTGCCAGCTGCTAGCCCCTACCTGTCTTTTATAGAAGGCAGTACCCGATGCGGATTACAAACTCCAGAGTCCCCCAATTGATCAAAATCAAGCTGGATTGGATTCATTGGCAACGCCCCTGGTGGGGCAGATGCTGATAAGATAGGACCGCATACGACCGACTGGCTGGAAATAATACTCTGTAAAGTATAACTCCTAGTTAATCATGCTGGATGACTGAGAATAATCCGTACCTGCATTCCCATCCCCGGCGACCGACGCCCGCCCGCATTCCCGCGTCGCATGGAACGGATTTGCATCCCTCTTCCGTGTCATGAACTTCGTCTCTCGACTATTTAGAGGCGCCATGACGACCGAAATCAAGAAGGTTCCCATTCCCCGCCGAGGGGTCGACTACCGGGGCAAGGTTGTACTTGCGCCCATGGTGCGGTCCGGCGAACTCCCGTCGCGACTGTTGGCCCTGCACTACGGCGCCGACCTGGTATGGGGTATGTTTCCCAGTCACTTCCCTGTGCGCCAGTCCTGTGTCTTCTTGAGCTGACGCCGTTGTTGCGAAAGGGCCCGAAACCGTCGACAAGGCCTTGATCGGCACCGAGCGCAAAATACACGAAGACACCAAGACGATCATGTGGACCCGGAAGCCTCACATGGGCGCCAAAGCGCCCTCGCCCGACACCAAAGACAGCATCATATACCAGGTGCACCCCGAAAAAGAAGGACGGAAGCTGATCTTCCAGCTGGGCACCGCCAACCCCGACCTGGCCGTTGAGGCCGCGCGAATCGTCGCCGCCGACGTTGCCGGTATCGACGTAAACGCCGGCTGCCCCAAGCCCTTCAGCGTGCACTGCGGCATGGGCGCCGCCCTTTTGAAGACGCCCGACCTCCTCTGTTCTATTCTGGAGGCCTTGGTGACCAAGGTCGCCTCGGAGCACGAGATCGGCATTAGCGTCAAAATCCGGCTGCTTGAAACGCCGGAGAAGACGGAAGCGCTCGTCCGCAAGCTCGTCGCCACCGGCATCACGGGACTGACGGTGCACTGCCGAACCACGCCCATGCGTCCGAGAGAGCGCGCGATCCGTGATCAGTTGCGCATGGTTGCCGATGTCTGCCACGAAGCCGGCGTTGCATGCGTAATGAACGGTGACGTCGAAGGCCGGGACCACGCCTTGAAGCTCATGGAGGAATATGGCACCGACGGCGCCATGATTGCCACGTGCGCCGAGAAAAACTCGAGCTGCTTCAGGAGCCAGGCTGACGGCGGCATGGCCTCTTGGGAAGAGCTGGTCGCGACCTACCTTCGCTATGCCATGGAGGTAGAGAACAGGTTCGGCAATACTAAGTACCTGCTTTGTCAGATGGTCCCGGGCAAGCAGCCGGCCTACAGGAAGATCAGCGCGTGCAAGTGCTACACCAAAACGTGCGAAATGCTCGGCTTTGACGACCTGCTGGAGCTGGCCCGGGCTACCGACGACAAGCTGGACATCGGACCCGAGGGCGCCATAAAGAAGGCGGACAAGAAGACGACCAACACGACAGCCATGGCCGCGGGCGGACAGAAGGCAGACTTCCGCCCCCCAACCAAAAAGCCCCTGTCGGAGCGTGGCGTCACCTCGCACGCCTCCTCGGAGAAACAGGAGCTGCAGCCCGAGGGGGCGACAGCGGTGTCCGCATAGCATAGCAAAAATATACCCAAGCTATCTCCATGCAGGCCATCCTGAAAAGATGACTTACCTGCATGGAATCAACCTGCATCGTGGCGCGGCGCGTGTCTTGGAAGCATTTGCAAGGGGGGCGGAGTTTGAACTTGGCATCCAGGTTGGCTGAATTTATAGACTGAATTATGTTTTCCCGTTACTTCCAGAGACCTACCATTCATTTTATTTGGCAGACAAAGATACACTTTCTCGGCCAGGCTGGTAGGTACAGTTTGGCAAGTGGCGGCAATCGCATTTACATAGAAGCCTGCTCGCTGTTTCTCTTTCTACGACATCCTTGGTCACGAAACAGACAGAACGGCACTTACTAACATTGTGACCACCCACCTCTTTTCTCATCCATTGCCATAGCTGCCTAGAAATCAAATGCCCGAATCTTGGTCGCCTACAAACGTGTACCAAAGGGATACCCGTTGGTCCGTTTTACCCTTTACCACCTGTAAATCGCATCCATGTGGGGTTGCGCCAGCGGCCGCCCACCAGCCCGCGACGGAATCTTCATGGGTACCTTCTTTCCATGCATAACAAAAACGGACAAGAGACTTGGAAGTCTCTCTTTGACGCGCCAAGACCTCCCGTCGCCCGCATAATCGTCATCTGGTCTCTTGTGGACAGTTTCATTCTGCTTCTCTTCGGGAACCCAGCCAAAAGCCGGGTCGGTGTACTACTCTCGCCCCTGCACTTTGGCTACCGCAGGCCCAGCGCCCCGCCGCGACGCTCCTCCTCGCTGGAGATGGCCGTCCTGGAACAGCTGCCTAACGAAATCCTGATCCACGTGCTCCGGAATTTGCGCGCCCTCGACTTGCGGGCTTTCCTCGTCTGCCAGGCTGCGAGCCGGCGGTTCCGGATCCTCGTCCAGGACATCCTTCTCACGGCGGGCCCGGAGCCGGCGGGGCCAAGCCGCCTGCACCCGCTGCTGGCGTCCCGGTTTCGGGGCCTCTTCGACACGGCCGCCGCCTTCACCAGCGACGAGCGGCGGTCGGGCCCCGCCGCCCTCTCCATGTACCTGTCGCTGCAGGGCGACTACCTCCTCCCGTTCCGCCGCCTGCCGTGCTGGGCGCATTCGGACCGGCGGCGGGCGGCGGCCACGCGGCCCGAAGCGAGCTGGCGCCATCTCAGTGTCACCGAAGGTAGCACGCCCATCACCCACCTGGACATTGTTAAGGTAAGGCCCGGGCTCGTCAACCCCACCTTGAGGGTTAGGATCTCATGAATATACCTAACCCTCCCTTCTCCCCCACTCAAAGGACTACGCGTATGAGAACTACAACGAGGGAGGAGACACGGTCCAATATAGCCAGCTCGAGCTGCCGGGGCCCGCACTGTCGCCGGCGTCGGCCGCATTTCTCACCATGGGCATGCTCTATGACCTACTGCTGAGCGAGCACGGGACCTACCAGGGGGCCACGGGCGCCTGGGAGCTCCTGCTCGACCGGAGGCTTCGGAGCTTCGACGTGTTGGACGACTACGAATGCTTCATCAACGACGACCCCCAGCTGGTCGAGTTCGGGGAGCGGGCCCGCGGTTGCGCCATTCTCCACGTCCAGGGCGGCGACGGGTGCGAGCACGCGCCGCGGGGCGAGGACTCCTGGGACATGAAACCCATCGGCGAGGTACCGCGCTGTCTGCCGTGGCAAGGCCCCCGGCAAGATATAGGGCGCGAGTTTGTCCTGATGGACTGAAACCGGGAGGGGAGAAAAGCCGCAGCGAACCCGTCTATCGCCTTCGTCAACCCTCGCTCTGTGGGACATTCGACCGCCAATACTCGCCAACTTTGCCTGTGCCGCAACACGGGGCCGTGAACATTTCGTCGTATCAGACAATACCGATAAATCGGGCATGCATGGTCTCATTTTCTCCGGTCCACAAACGAGCCACTCATAATGCCTGAGCACGTACGTGTTCGAGGTGACCTTGAAGATGAAAGCTCCATCCAGGTGCCTCGGGACGATGGCCTGGTGTATATGGTTTTCCTTGTTGCGCTCCTTCCTCCTCGGTTGGCAGAGCAGCTGATCTACCGCGCTCGAAATCCTCGCCAGAAGGTACCCACGGCCAACAAGTTCGTTCTGGCAGTGCTCCTGTTCTATAAGCCAAGCGCTGCGGCACGGATGAGTCGCAGCGGTTGAGGGAGAATATTCTGGAGCTACCTCGGCGGGGCCCGTGGCTACTCTGCCATCGCACATTGCATTGGGCAGCAATGGCGAGAAAGGCGATGGTAGCGAGGGCGGCTGGGGGTAACGGACTGAAAAGATATAGGTGATTCCACTTACAGGAGCCGTATCTGTCTGTACATCTTGGGTATGCCCACACTGGAGTGCCAAGGGCTTATTCGTATAGGTCTGATTATGCACTTAAGAGAGCTTAGTACATACCCAAGATGGGGAGCTCCCAATGGAGAGGGGCAAGGGATGATGTCAGCCCCACCAACATGGAACTTGTGAACTGGATAGTGGTAGGTAATTACTTGCGAGTGGGAAGCTTGTACACCAACCGCATGGGATCCCCAACAAGTACTGGCATCCTGTCCTTCCCTACTTGGCTACAACCGACCTTCACCCCGACTCGGGCCAACCACTTTGTCCCGAACGCAGGCTTCGCATCCGCGCCTTTGGCTGCTCGCGGACAGACACCTCGCCGAACCAGAAGCCCGGCGTCGTTTACCCCGCCACGGTCAGACCTTAGATTTTATACCCAACCGGCGGGCTTGGCTGGCCTGCTTACATCGCCCCCCTAAGCTCTTGCCTAGTCCGGCTCCCGGTTCACTACTGCCAGCGGTACAGAGTTGGGGGGAAGCACGTGCAGGCCCTCGCTCTGCTGGGGTGATTGCCTTCTGGCACGACGGCCCCGCGTGCGTGGTCCTCCCGCCCCTTGGCACGAGGTCGCCGAGCTCGCACCGGGCAGGCGCACTCCCGGTTTACCGAACCGTCGTCCACCCCCTGGCCCGGCCCGAGCGTTTGTGGGCCAAACGACGGGAACGCCCATCATGAGCGAGCTCCAGAAGGCGTGGGCCAAGTCGCGGCTCAGCGCCGGTGGGCTGGCCCCCGACGCCTTTGACGAGCGCGACGAGGAGGACGGGGAGGAGGCCGACGGTTACCTCGCGGAGCTGCCCGAGCCGCACGCCGACGACGACTCGTCCTCGGCCTCGTCGGCCTCGTCGACGGGCACCATCATCCCGTCGCCCAGCCGGAACCTCTTTGCGCGGCCCCAAGGGTAACCCCCACTTGACCTCCGAATCCGGACCTGCCGAGATCTCCGAGCTAATCTCAGGCCAGCCCGCCGCGGGGACGGACGTTCCAGCAGATCCCCTGGACCACGTACTTTGAGAGGGAGCTCTTCCTCGGGCCCCCGGACGATCCCGCCGCCCTCCAGATCCATGCCTTCTTGACTTCCCCCGTGGACAAGGGCCCCCTCTTCGTCATGCACCACGGCGCCGGCTCCTCGGGCCTGTCCTTTGCCGTGGCCGCCGCCGAGATACGCAAGCGCCTGCCCACCGCCGGCATACTATCGCTGGACGCGCGAGGCCACGGCCTGACTACAGACCCCAGCGCCAACCCCCTAGACCTCTCTTTGGACACGCTTTCCCGGGACCTTCTGAACGCCATCACACTGACCCGCGAGGAGATGAAATGGACCAAGCTACCGCCCATAGTCCTGGTCGGGCACTCGCTGGGCGGTTCCGTCGTCACCGAGCTCGCGAGACGCGGCGCCCTGGGCAACGATCTTCTGGGCTACGCCGTGCTGGATGTGGTCGAGGGGTCTGCCATGGACGCGCTGCAGAGCATGCAGACCTACCTCTCCACACGCCCCTCGGGCTTTCCGTCTGTTGAAGCCGGTATCGAGTGGCACGTGAGGTCGAGAACGTTGCGGAACTCGGTTTCGGCCCGCACGAGCGTGCCTGCTCTGTTACGTCACGAGCCCCGCGAGGGCGACGCCCGGCCCTGGAAATGGAGGACGGACCTGGCCAGCACTCATCCCTTCTGGGAGGACTGGTTTCAGGGCCTTAGCGAAAAATTCCTCGGCGCAAGAGGAGGCAAACTCCTCCTGCTGGCGGGGACGGACCGGCTGGACACAGCGCTGACGATCGGACAGATGCAAGGTACGGTTTTGCTTATTTCATTTTTGCTCGTCTCAGTGTGGTAGCTAATGGCCGCGCCGTGGCAGGAAAATACAACCTGCAGGTATTCCCCGAGGCAGGCCACTTCATTCACGAGGACCTTCCGGAGAAGACGGCAGTATCTCTGGTGGACTTCTACCGGCGCAACGACAGGAGCGCGATAGTGTTACCGCCGAAAGTGTCGGATCTTTTGAAGCAGGGCAAGCGGGTTTAGAATCGGATAGACGAGCGCGTGCAAGCGTGTTAGCAATCAATGACCAGAGTCGATATGCCCGATGGCTATGCGCCACAGCATCGACGAGGCTTTCGCCTGGACACAAGATCGAAGCACTTCCGTCTCTGCTCCCGCCCAATCGTATTAGGTTGCCAGCCTGAGCGGCGCAAAGGGGGTTTTGCGGAGGCGGTGCTCGAAGGTCGGCCTTTCGTGAGCCCAGCTAGCCACGCGCGGTAACCCGTGTATACGGTTCGCCCACAATGCAATGTCAGCCATCCCGAACAAATCGTGTAGATCGGGCATTGTAATGGCCGTCACCCGCCCTCCAGCTTACGGGGGCGCGGCTGGCGACATAGGTAGACCCAAGACGCCGAGCATCACCACCACTGGCATAGGGCGGCCCCCGGAAGTCCCGGACGGACTATGCGGCAGGCACAACGTCACGGTCCGAGCCCGACCTGGCTTGACCTGGTATCCAGTCCTTCCGCTATGGTTTGGGGCCTGCTTCTCGGGAGGCTTGACCGGGATCGAGCGTGGCCGGCGGGGCTTGGAGGAATGCTGTCTCAGACCAGTTCGGCATCGCCCGCGTCGTACAGCGGTTTGGCATCCGACCAGCGCAGGATCATGATGTCGCCCTGGCGGGCGTGGGTGACGTCGTCGGCGTCGACGCCGCGGCCCTCGACGCGGGCGTCGCGCAGGAGGCGAATGAAGACGGCGGCGTCGAGGTCGGGGGCATCGATCATGTTGACGTTGCCGGCGGCGTCGTTGAGGTTCTGCAGGGCGGGGCCGAAGGCGCCGAGGAAGGAGGCGAGGTAGTGGTGGTGCAGGAGGGCCTGGTGGCGCGTGGCGTAGGCGAGCTCGGCGGGGGCCAGGCGGGCGCGCAGCGGCGGCGCCGACAGATAGTGCAGGGCGTGGCGGTCGAGCTTGGCCAGGCGGGCGCGCAGGAGGGCGCGCACGAGGAATTTGAGCCGCTCGAGCTCCGTCTGCAGCACGATGAGGGCGAAGTTGCTGCGCGGGTCCACGTCGCCCGTCAGCGCCTCGACGCGCCCGACCTGCGCCGCCACGCGCCCGTTGACGCGCTCCACCAGCTCATCTCCCGGCCACGCCAGCAGCTCCGGGGTGCTGCGCTCCGCCACCCACGCCCGCGCCAGCGCCTGCAGGTCCCGCGTCTCCTCGGGCACCGCGTCGTACTGCGGGTCGACCTCGCGGAGGATGTCGTCAATGTCCATCGTGAGCGGGAGGGGGGGACTTTGTGACGTTCGTGGTGCTAGTCGGGTTTGGATTCCGCGCGTTGTTGCCGCGTCGGGGTGGAAGAGAGGAGGGGGGTCAGCAGAGGCAAGAAGTAGGTAGTAATTTGTACCTGCTTCTTTTTTATCAATTAGATCTGAACAGGGAAGGTGGGGGGTTGATCAATGGAAGCGAAGGTCGCCCTGTGGGGGACGGGCAGGCCAGCATCAACACGATGCATGTGCATATGGAGTAAGTACTCCGTACCTTCCCCGTACATAACCTTACATCCTCAAGGTAAGGTACGGCTTACCTAACGTATATGCGGGCCATCCACTCCCCCATGGGCGCGGCGATCCTTCTCACCACTGGAAACTCCAGGACTTCACCCATCCATAAATAAGAGTCTTGTGGTTTGTCCCATCTTCCCTTGTGATCGCCGCGGGATTCGGTACGATAACCTCCAATGCCGAGATCAGCATCCACAGGCCGTAGGCACTTCGGTCCCCTTTACTTAAAGTACTTTAACCATAGCACCCGCATACCCAGGGTTGTTTGCGGTTCGGTCTCTCCAGGTTGGCCATGTGAATTCAGCACCTCAGATACTTTCTGTATGCATATTGATGAGCCAGCCAACCCGCCCGTCCGCCCTGTGCGTCCCTATGGCCACGCCACGCTGTATAAGGGTCAGGAGCCCAGATGATACGCCGGTTTTCCGCCGTCGCCGCCGTCCCTATCCGACCCTCTATTCATATCACCCAATGAATTCGGTGCTTAGAAATGTCTCCCAAGGCTGTCCTGTCTCCCATACCTTCAACATCAACTTGCGTGCTTTGCGCACCTGTTTCTGGTTAGAACTGTGCAGCGACGCCAGCCACCTTTGAGCCCTGGGATGCCCCTGGACACCGGATTGGCTTACCTGCGTCATGCCGTGTGCCTTGCCTGCCTCGAACCGCTCGAGGAGGAAGTTTCGCTGGGACTCCTCCCGCGCATCGCATCCGGCCGTGAACATGGGGAACAGCATGCACTGTTCCGCCGTTCCGCCTCGCCGTATGTTGTCGAAGCACGCGATCGTCTTGGCCACAGCCGTCTGTACGTCCCCGTCGTCTGACGGCCGTCCTAGAATGCGCCGGTATATATGCACCAGGCCGGCCCAGTGGAAGGCCTCGTTCGTAGCCATGAGCTCGACTCGGTTCCACTTGTCCAGGTTGGCGCTGGTGTGGATATGCTTGCACGGCCGCGGCGCCTGCTTCATGCTTTCCTTGATGTCCCTCTCGAGCTTTAGGCCCTGATCCAGCGTCTCCTTGCTAGGCGCCCACTTCTGGTACGCGTTGCTTCCGATGCGGAGCCGCTCGGCGTCGCACACTCGGGCCAAATCGGCAATCTTAGCCAGGAGATACAAGCAGCGCGTGGTGAACCCCATGATGCAATCGATCTCGTCGTAGCCGTCGCTCCTGTCCTCGACCTCGTAGTCGAACATCCACGCCGTGGACGAGTCCTTGGGCCCGCCAGTCAAGCTGGATATGACGTCCATGTACGCGGCCCAGCTCCATAAGAAAGAGCACACATTGTCTTGTCGAAAGTTGCTTTGGTAATGCAGCCCGCCCGGCCGCGCCGTGATGAGCTCTCGTGCCAGGCTCAGATGCTTCTGCCAGGGGATCTCGTACCCAAACACCTTGGGCGACACTATCTCCAGGGAAGCAAGCATGATGGCACTGGCGAGGTTGGCGTCGGAGAAATTCTTCTGCGGATCCGAGAGAGCCTGGCGCAGCGTGGGGAAGATGTCTGTAACCCAGGTGGCGATGCGCAGCTGTGGTTCCGGGTGCTTCAGCACCCGGGCTCGGTGTGAAGCTGATGATAGTCTTAGCCCCGCCGACGGCCAGGATCCATACGCTACGAATAAACCTTACCTGAGTATGCAAGTACGAGGGCCAGAAGATCGTCGTTTTTCACCGCGATCTGAGGAAGAGTTGTTCGGAAAGGGTTGGCTTGAGGGTCGTCGTAAGGGACCAAGACTGCCAAGATATGTAAGTGTCTACCCCATCTCAGGCGGAACGGCCGTGGGCAACGGCCACGCCTCTCCGGACGAAGCTTACCCTTTGCCGTGTGGTTTATAAAATGGTGCTGGCAAACTGCATTAGAGGCCGCAAGCACGTCCAACCCTGGCCACGACTTACGAAGTACTGCAAGCGACGTCAGTACGCGGTCCTTACGCAGGCGGCAGGGGGAGGCATACCAGAAGATTCATGGGATTGTGCAGAAGCCTGATTCGGCATGGGTAAGCATGGGCCCCGCGTTCGTCTCGTCGGTACGAACTTACTTGGGCGGCAATGGCTCGAGGTGAGGCGGTATGAAGATCTGTACAGGCTTGTCATAATACCCACCTGCATCTTCGGTCATGTCGTTGGTCTCAACGCCGAAGCCGAACTCGTTGGGGAACTGGTGGTCCGAGTAATCCGACTCGCCCGAGGGGGTTGCTAGCGAGGCGCATTGACTCGCCGGAGACACGGCCAAGCTGATGGCATTGTTGTCGTCGTTCTTACCAAGGTCCAGGTCCGGTAAGCCGCGGTCGGTACCGTAGTACCTTGGCTGCGACGAATAATAGGAGAGGTGCGTGTCTACGCTGCCCGAATGCATGCTGCTCGGGCTAGTATATTCCTCGTGCGGACCCTGGGGACCGGGGGGGCCGGAGAGGAGAGAATGTACCGACATCCTTCTAATATCGGGGGACGTTACAGGCCAGCGGTCCGCGCGCGGCGTGGGGGCGTACCGACGATCATCATCGCTGTAGGCCGAGGGCGTTGCTGGCGTCACGGGCGACCCGGCCGAGGAGATACTGGGAACCGCGAACCGGAAGGGGACGGAGCCCGGGTCTCCCGTCGAGGCCGGAGAGGCACACGACTTATTCTCGGCCGGGTCCTGCGTCCCGACATCGGTGTTCCGTTTGACACGCTTCGCCGGACGGGCGCGGACGATATCCGAAGAGTTCTGGGGAGGCGTCCCCGAAGCCTCGACGGTGGCAGTCGGTGTCGACGGCGTGGTTCCACCCGTCGATCCCCCAGCAGAGGGGGTCAGCGGTTCCAACCTGCGGCTGCCCGAAGCGGTTGATGAAGACGGAAACTGGTGGACCAATTTGAAGCCTTTGGCTGGAAGGGCGGAAGACGGCAGCTCCGGGTTGGAATCACCAGGTTCGGGCTCGGTCCGTTTTCCTCTACGGCCGTCCCAGTTCAGGCGAATGCTATAGTCGCAAGGCTCGCCTACCTTTTGGCAACTATACAGCATCCGAGTTAGTCTGGGAAGGCCCGGGGAATGTCGGCGGGTGTCGGGCTGCAGCAGGCGGGTATACGGCGGCCTGTACGCCCCCGAGCTGCCGCTCTCGTTCCTTTTTTGCCTCGAGGTTGCCCTCCGGGTCACGGACGGCAACGCCGTCCACGAGCCAGCGCACAGGAAGCTGGGCCGCCGCGTGTAAGGCAGGTAAAGCGGATACAGGACTTACTTGAGGCAACTGGGGCGCTCCTCACCGCACTTGATTTTGCGGTTCTTGCAGGGCCTTGTTTTCGGGGCACGTCAGTCCACCCAATCTACAGCACATATAGGGAATTGCCAAGAGCAGCTGACCAGCACCCATTTCGACTCCGTCGCTTCGGTTCAGGCGCGCCCGGCTTCTTGGGGCGCGGCATTGTGTGGCTTCGCAATAGGTGGCAGAGGCAGGAGGTCGCTTTGGTTGCATCGGCCGGCGGCTAATAATGCGATACCCCAAGTCTCTGGCCCGGCGTTGAGTGCATGCCTACTTTACTTGTAGTACGACAGGCCAGTCCGGGAGCCAGTCAGTCAATCGGCCGGCCAGGCGGGCGGCGGGCCGTTGAGACGGGCTGGGGCGGACGGCGGTTGGCTCGCTGAAGGAGTAGTTGTTGTCGTTGTCGTCGTCGTCGCTGCCGGTATCGTTATCGTCGGCGGCGGCGACAGCGGCGACAGCGGCGCCGGGGCCCAAGTCAGGTCGGCGGGGAGACAGACTGCCAAAGTGAGCGAGCCATTCAGACACGCTTCCGCTCGTCGCAAAGAGCAACCTTACGTATACGCTGGAAGCCCAGGGGAAGACAAGGACCCTCGGCAGAAGGGATGCACGGGGTGACAGGCGCCAGGCAGGGTAGGCAGCAGGCACTGTCCGCATGTACTTAAGTAGTAATAGTAGTAGTAGGCCTGCAGCACAAGGATGGGATACGGATACCCCCGGCAAGCCAAGGGCATATGAGAGAGAGAGAGGCAGAAAGAGAAGTAAGCACAAGTATGTATCCATGGATAGGATGCATGCAGGCCCACGGATGCAATGGGGCCGCCCAGGCGAGGACCGCGACTACACAGGGCTAGCAGGGCAGGCAGGGTTTCGCCTCTCATCTGATTGATGAAGCACTTCGTTGGCTCGTCATTCGCAATCTGATCTACAGTCTACCCGCCGGATTGGCGCGATAAGGCCGGTGGCCAGCCGGTGTCAGTCGTGTCCAGCATTTAGCCCGTCTGTTTGGTCTCTGCAGTTTGGCCCTGTCCTGCCTGCCCTGCCCCATCCCTCGTCTCCTCTCCCCCCCCCCCCCCACTGCCGTTAGGAGTTTCTCTCCAGCCTAACTTCTCTCTCCTCTTCTTCTCTGCCCTACCTGAGGTGACCTTCATGCCTGTCTATCGCCCCTCCCCCTACCAAGTCGGGCAGGCGGGCAGGCGGACAACTGGCCCCCGCCGGCAGGGCCAGACGCTCTCCACGTGGGGCATGATTCGTAGCCGAATATTTCGACTACTGAGCCGCGACCAGCCGGGGCCTTTTGGCGAAGCGACGGCGCTACGAGCTACCTACATGCTGTTCGTCTCTGCTCATCATCGTGGCGACTGGCAGCAGCAAAAGGGATGTGTGGGTGGGCGGCCTGGCTGGTTGGCTCGGCAGGACGACAGAGAGACGTAGGCAGGCAAAGTACCGACTGGTGCATGGATGGCCGCATGAGCCCCGTCCCCCAGTCCCAGTCTCCATCCAAGCCTCTGTTTGGCCTGTGCCTCCATCCCAGACCATGGATCCTCGTCGCCCCCTCCCTCTCCTCAACCCCATCTTGTCCATGCCCCCGTCCCTTACCCCCATCGCAACCCCAGCCCCATCAAAACTAAGTCTTTCCACCCTGTCCACCTTCGCTCGCTCGGCCGTCCACGCGTCTGCCCGTCTGTCCAAGCTTGTCGCTAGCCAGTCGATAGCCAGGTGACCAGGTTCCAAAGACTGTCGGCATGTCCCAAGAGACCCCCCCCCATCGCCCAGCCCTGTATCTCCCTATGACCGGGTACCCCGTGTCAAATATGGACTTCGGGTAGCACCACGAATGCCTGACAATCGAAAAAGCCAAAAGTCAGCACCGAACTACATGACATCAATGTTGAGTATTTTGATGTCCTCCTCGGGTTTTTCCTTGTAGGTGCGCGCATTCTCAATTTTATGAATCACGTCGAGGCCTTGGACGGCCCGTCCAAAGATGGTGTGCTTGTTGTCGAGCCATGGCTACACCAAGTGTCAGCTAACGCAGCGTGCGGCCCCGACTCGTCTCAGACAACGTACCGTCTTTTCCGTAGTGATAAAGAATTGACTCCCGTTAGTGTTGGGCCCAGCGTTGGCCATGCTGACCGTGTAGGGCTTGTCGTGTCGCAGCGTGCTAAATTCGTCCTCGAATTCCCTGCCCCAGATGCTCTCGCCCCCCGTCCCGTCGCCGAGGGGGTCGCCTCCCTGGATCATGAACTTGCGGATAACACGGTGGAAGATGGTGCTGTTGTAGTAGCCGCGTTTGGCATGCGTTACAAAGTTTTCGACGGCCTTGGGCGCCGCGTCGGGGAACAGCCGGATGTGAATGTCGCCATAGGTCGTGTGGAGGACCGCCGCCGTGCCCGTCTCGGCCTGCTTCTTCTGCTCCGCCTTCTTCGCCCCCAGCATAGTCGGCTTCTCGTTTTGAATATCGCGCTCCGATTTGAAGATCTCCTCTTCGTTGGTAAACATGTAAAAACGCACTTTGCCGACCGATGTCGCTACAAGGATCGGATCGCGCGTTTCCGACTCCTGGAGTAGGGGGTTGCTGGACGCCGCCATCGCGACCGTGGTTACGCCTTTTTTCTGCGGCTGGCCCTGGTAGAGAGCTAGGTTGACAGGGCGGATGTTCTCGTCCTTGCCGTAGATCTTTACCACCCGGTTCGTCAAGGTGTTGATGACCTTGACGCCGAGGATGGACCCGTACAGAACAAAATGGCCCGACTCGTCAAAAATCACGTTGGTCTTGTTCCTGAGAGCGGGCGACTCGAGCTCGCGCTCAGCCGCCAGCCGCCTCCCGAACTCCACCTCTTCCAACGTCTGCATGGCCGTGCCGGCTTGCTGCATCTCCTCGATGACCTGCATGGATTCGTCGTAGGTTCGGTACAATTTTGCGGTGGCGAACTCGAAGATTCGGATCTTGCGGTCGGGCAGGGAAAATGAGACAAACTGCTGGCCCGTGGGCGATACGGTCAAAGACACAGGCGTGGACTTGGCCTTCTTGAACTCAAACAGGCTGGTCGAACTCTTGTATTGAAAGACGGTGTCGGGCTTTTCGTAGTCGCCGTGGGGACGCCAGTACTCGAGCATGCCGGCGTCATCCGCCGACACGACGCAGTCATACGCGTCGTTGAAAGCCATGACAGACACGACGCTTCGATGGAGCCCCTTGATGATATGTATGGGTAACTGGCTCTCACCCCGCCCGTCGTAGACGTGTACCAGTGGTTGCGCGTCGTCGGATATGGCCAGCAGGGGCAGAGAGGCGCCGCGTTTATGTACCCAGCAGATGCACCTGGGCGTGTACTCGAGGGAGACCATGGCCAGCAGATCGAAGGTAATGACGTCGAAGATCTTGACCGTCTTGTCGGCGCCAGCGGTTGCGAAGCTGCGCCCGTCCTGGCTGACGGACACGGATCGGATCTCGCCCTGATGTGCCTTAAACTCCTTGACAAACTCAATGCTTTCAGCCACCTTTTTCCAAAACTTGACGACCCCGTCGACGGAGCTCGTAATAAGAAAGTCGGTCAGGGGCGTCACGGTGACGAATGACAGCTGCTCCTTGTGCATCAGCGACTTGGAATAGCGCGTTGATTTGGGCAGTGCCGAGATGTACAGCTTCTCGTACGGTAGGACCCGTCGCTTTTTCCTCGGGGCCGTCGAGGGCAACTGTGGCCCCATATCATCATCCGAGGAGCTGTCTGGGAGAGCGCAGTGTCAGTCGTGCCTTGCCTCGCGATGCGCGCCCGTGTCGCCGTCCAAAGGAACTCACCACTGCCGCCATCTTGGGCTGCGGCGAAGTCAGCAAAGCTGCGTTTGGTGGACTTGGCGTCCTCGTCGCCCTCTCTGTCCGCCATTCTCGATTATCGTAGAGCAGGCTGAGCGCGCAGCAGGGAAAGCGGTGCCGAAATAGGAATCGGGTTGCTGTCCAATCGTGTTGGGGGTCTCTGTTTGTTTGGTGTTTGCTTGCTTGCGCAGGTCCGAATCCCAATCGTGAAATTTGGGGAGCTGCAGCCGCACGCCGACCGCCGATCCCCAATCCAGGGCATTTAATGGAGCTCATAATTACAGCCCATACGGCCCAAATGTACCTACCTACTACACCCGCTACCCCCCACACAGAGCTTTCCCACACCAAGCTCTAGAAGGGGGCTGTTAGTTTAATACATGTACAGAAGATGTAACAGTACCTACCTGCCTGTGCCTCAAAATCCTCCCATCCGAATAGAATAGTGAGAACATGCCCGCTGCTGTGTTCTCCGTGGGCAGTACGGCCTTCCTACCCCGCTGGCTGCTTATAATTAACCTCAATACTACCTATCACCTGCCACACGGGCTGTATTCAAATGGAAGCAGACGACTAGCCTCAGAGAGGATTTCAAAGTACAGGTGGCTAGTTGCTCAGGTTGTGCCTCACTCTTGAACCTTACACCGTCAAACGGCCGGTCTATCCAACTCGCGTCGGTAGAGCTACAGCTATGTTCGCAGAGTCGCCTACAAAGCCAACTGCGTCAGTCGATCCCACCGTGTTGATTCGAGACTTGTTTCCATTATACCTACCCATCTACACACCCAGCATATAGGCCAAGGACCCATAAGTAGCCCTGCTGCTTTGTGGAAGTCCGAGTGCTGTTCCTGCTGGTACGGAACCGCAGGAGTGGGAACGCGCCGGGACCATCGAAGTGGCCGAAAGCCCGACAGGGCGACCTACCTGGCCCACGTGGGGGTTCGCAACAGTTCTGCTCAGCGTTAATGACGACAGTTGCTCGAGAGTGCTTTCTATCGTCCGGCCTCATCTAGCTCTTGTCAAAATCGATCAACTCCCCAGTAGGTGCCGGCCTTTGCTCCCAGCATCGCAACCCCTCAACCCCTGGTTTACGTTCGTCCGTCGCCTCTGTACCGCTTTTGTTTGGCTCGTGCCACCATGCCTCGCCATCCACTACAGCGATTCGCTGCACCTTCGAGGCAGTTCTCCTTGCTGCTGCATGCTGTGGGCATTGCATCCTTTGCCGCTTCGTTCCGGTTTCTCAACACGTGGGAAACTCCTTTCTCGAGCGCCTACGGTGGCCATTACCAATTCTTGACAATTCTGGGCCTGGGTCTATCCCAACTTACCTTCATTGTCGGTCTTCTGGCGGATATCACCCTGTCGAACCAGCTCTTTGCCGTCAAGAATGTCCTTGCCGTCTGCTCAACGCCCCTTGAGGCCCTCATCACCATCCTCTACTGGGGCCTGTGTGCAATCGACAAATCGCTCGTCTTTCCGCCCGAGTTCCAGCTCGCCATTCTACCGGATATCGGCTTCCATGCCGCCCCCGCGCTGCTGCTCTCTCTGGACCTGCTCTTGCTGAGTCCGCCCTGGACCATCCGAGCCTACTCGTCCATGGCTCTGAGCATGACCTTGGCATTCGCATATTGGTTCTGGGTAGAGTACTGTTTCAACCAGAACGGATGGTAGAACATACCCCCCTACAGCATTGACGTGGCTCGTTTACTGATAACATGGCAGGTATCCTTATCCGATCTTTGACTTGCTTAGTCTGTGGCAGAGGGCATTGCTCTTCACCTTTTCGGCCGTGTTGATGACTGGCAGTACCATGTCCTTGAAATGGGTATACGGCAAGCTGAATGGTATTGAGCAATTCAAGAAGGAGGCTCTTCACGACCCTGCTGGTATTCGCAAGATCAAATGAGAGTCTACCGTCGTGATACTGTACTTCACCTCCATCCCGCAATACGAAGCACTGCATGCGCACTGCCTTGATATAGAGAAGACGAGGAATTATCTTTCTATAACATACAATGATCTAGGGGTAGACACACATGCATGCCGGCGTATGAAATGTTTATGTTAAAAATGCTGCTTTATGTCGGTCTGGCTGCACCCACATCCACCTCCCAACATGTACTCGGGTATGTATGTCATGTACATACCTTAAGATGGCATGATGACCTGGGGGAACAGAAGTGTTTCGGACCGATTTCAAGTCCGGCGCTGTCGACGCAGCTGCGCAGTTGCTTCCGGCGCCAACCAGCGAAAAGCAGGCTGCCAGTACAGAAGAAGAGGTAGGTAACATGTACTTATGGAATTTATGCATGACTTGCATGGTTATTTTATGAGAATGATGACGGTGCTCCGTTCACCGGCAAGCTGAAATACCCAACGCCCCACTATGAACCAATACCTACAACTAAGAGTTGCGACACAACTGGACAGCTCCCCCTCCATCCATCGTTTTCGCCGCCAGCACGAGTTTTTATTCTCAGCGTTGTTGACGAACGCTGCAAATTGACCACACGTTACCAAGCTCAAGCGTGTCTTTCAGGTATACCGTACAGCAAGACTGCGTGCGTTCTACGAGCGCCCTGCGCATTGTCCGTTATGGCTGTGAGTAATTCACCCCGCCACCCTCAGTAGCTGGCTCGCCCTCTCAGACGTGCCCCTCTGACTCACAACTTAATGTATTCAGAGCTTCTTCATTGAGAACAAAAATGTCGGCAACAAGAATGACAGCGAGGATTGGCGAAGTAAGCCGTCACAATTGCTATTGAGAAGCTGCTTACCCTGCTGATCGCGTCCTAGTCCGCGGTTACAACCCGTTGACGCCGCCGGACCTGCTCCAGCACGAGATACCCCAGACGGCCAACTCCAAGAAGACGGTCGTCGAGAGCCGTGAGGAGGTCGCCGCGGTGGTCAATGGCGTCGACGAGAAGCAACGGTTGCTGGTCATCATTGGACCCTGCTCGATCCACGACCCCAAGGCCGCGCTCGAGTACTGCGACAGGCTGCTGAAGGAGAAGGAGAAGCACAAGGACGAACTGCTGATCGTCATGAGGTCCTACCTGGAGAAGCCGCGGACCACGGTGGGCTGGAAGGGTCTGATCAACGACCCCGATATCGACAACAGCTTCAAAATGAACAAGGGCCTGCGCATCTCGCGCCAACTCTTCGTCGACCTGACGGACAAAGGCATGCCCATCGCCAGCGAGATGCTGGATACTATCTCTCCCCAGTTTCTGGCCGATTGTCTCTCGGCGGGCGCAGTCGGCGCACGCACGACGGAGAGTCAGCTGCACCGCGAACTGGCGAGTGGTCTCTCGTTCCCCGTAGGCTTCAAGAACGGCACCGACGGCACGCTGGGTGTTGCCATTGACGCCATCGGAGCTGTAAAACACCCCCACCACTTCCTCTCCGTCACCAAGCCCGGCGTTGTGGCGATTGTGGGTACGGTTGGTAACGAAGACTGCTTCGTTATTCTGCGCGGCGGCACTAAGGGCACCAACTACGATAGCAAGAGCATTGGCGAAGCCAAGGCGGCTCTTGGCAAGGCGGGCCTGCGTGAGAGGTTGATGGTGGACTGCAGCCACGGCAACTCGTCAAAGAACCACAAGAACCAGCCCAAGGTGGCCGCCGAGCTGGCAGCGCAAATGTCCAAGGGCGAGTCGGCCATCATGGGTGTCATGATTGAGAGCAATCTTAACGAGGGTGAGTCCACTCCCGGTGTCCCCGGTTGATAGATACTGATGTGACTCGATACAGGCAACCAGAAGGTTCCCAAGGAGGGCAAGGAGGGCCTGCAGCACGGTGTCAGCATCACAGATGCTTGCATTGGGTGGGAAGACACCGAGTCCGTCCTCGCGACGCTGGCGGACGCTGTCAAGGAGAGACGGAAACTCACTCAAGAAAAGTAGGCAGTCGGTAGTCCTAGTGAGTATTCTTCTATAGTACGGAGATGGACCGCTGTGGAGAGCGCAAGTCCCGTGTAACAAAGGCGACGTGCCGCTCCATCTCCCGATTGATTAAGTAAACATATTGGGCTTTTTTTATGCTCCCGTGCACCAATGGCTACAATTAGCAATATTCCTCGCCGTAAAATACGATCGACATCTGTTTAAAGCTTCCGAGTATGCACCTCGTGTGACCCGCTCGGTGGTTGCCGTTCCATGCCACTCCAGTTCGGAGAAGCACGTAGCGTTGGTTGGGTATAGCCGACTCGCATGTGGCTGGTAGGCAATGCGGGCTGTGGCGCTGCGCCTAAGCATTTGAAATAGGAGGTCCCCATTGGCCAGATATTGTGGGGCCGGGTGAGTGTTGAACAGCAGATACCCAAAAAACCTGGCACCCAGTGGCCGTGAGCTCTTTAATTGTTTCTCGACGACCTCATCGACCCTCCCGACCGTCTCACGACCCATTGACTTTGTCAACCAGCTTGCCGCCCTTCATCCAGCTGAAGAGCAGCTTGCCCCATCATGTTGGCAAGATCCTGCCTGCGCTCGACGCGCATTCTCAACGGGGCCCGAAATGGCGCGGCCGGCTTCGCCAAGGTACGACGACTCAACCGCCCTCCCATCACCCACCCCTTCGCCGGCCATTACCGACCTCTGCCGGCGGCGCCCCCGCAGCCCTGCCGCTGCAGTCTCGATGCCCCCCCTTCCCAATGCCTTTTTCCCCAACCGCCTGGGCATTGCGTAGTTGACTGACCGGGTGCCTGGTGTAGCGAAATGCCTCGACGTCTAGCTCCGGAGCTGCGGAGTCCCCGGCCCGGTTAAACATGGCCGCCGCCGCCTCGACCGCCGTCGCCATTGGCTCCGTTGCCTGGTACTACCATCAATACGGACCTACTGCACACGCCATGACTCCTGCCGAGGAAGGGTGAGTTGACGGCGCCGACCGCCTGGGATACCCGCCGTCGCCCTTGCCGCCGCCTCCAACGTGCCCGAATGCAGCCTGGCCGGTAGGCGCTGGTGTTGGCAACAAGCCCGATTTACGTCGACTTCCGTCGAGTGCTGACAGGTTCTCTTTTGCGCAGTCTGCACCCCACGCAGTACCCCTGGGTCCACGAGCAATGGCTCAAGACCTTCGACCACCAGGCGTAAGACCCGATTCCCCCCTAGCCCCCCTCGCTGCCCTGACCTTGACGTGTTGCCCAACAGCCTTCGCCGCGGTTTCCAGGTCTACCAGGAAGTTTGCGCCGCCTGCCACTCTCTTAGCCGCGTGCCTTACCGAACCCTCGTCGGCACCGTCCTGACGGTCGACGAGGCCAAGGAGCTGGCCGAGCAGAACGAGTACGACACTGAGCCCAACGACGAGGGTGAGATCGAGAAGCGACCTGGCAAGCTCTCCGACTACATGCCCGCGCCCTACAAGAACGACGAGGCGGCCCGAGCTGCCAACAACGGTGCCCTGCCCCCGGATCTGAGCCTGATCGTCAAGGGCCGCCACGGCGGTTGCAACTACATCTTCAACTTGCTGACGGGCTACCCCGAGGAGCCCCCGGCGGGTGCCACCGTCCAGGCCGGTCTCAACTTCAACCCCTACTTCCCCGGTACCGGCATTGCCATGGCCCGTGTTCTGTACGACGGTCTGGTCGAGTACGAGGATGAGACGCCTGCCTCGACTTCGCAGATGGCCAAGGACGTGGTCGAGTTCCTGAACTGGGCCGCCGAGCCCGAGATGGACGACCGTAAGAAGATGGGCATGAAGGTCTTGACCGTTTCGGCGGTTCTGACGGCCCTGAGCATCTGGGTCAAGCGGTACAAGTGGGCCCCGATCAAGTCCAGAAAGCTGGTCTACGACCCGCCCAAGGCCTCCAAGGACATTCGCGTCTAGACGTACCGACCTTTGTGTATGTAATACTACCTACCTTCGCCCCGCCACAGCTCCTTTTTTTCTGTTTCGGGGGGAAAGAAGCGAAGCCGCAGGGTGCTGGAAGAATCCGGAGGCGGCGACTTTAGAGTGTAAATCAAGACGTTCCTCATCCCTAAAGGTGGCATTCCCAAGCAGCATCGGCCGGATAGATATGGACCCCGAGTGCGAAGCGCAGAGCAAGAGATGCCGGAATACGTCTATCGCCCGAAGTCTAGGAATGCAGACGAAAGCGGTATTGCTCTCGCAGCCGAGCCCGTGGTTTGAAGTGGGAGTGGTAGGGGCATATTATGAAGGCGCACCGGGACTGAGGTGGGTCACTGATCTGGAACAGGTGAGACGGAGTATCGGCTGGCTCAGCGAGTGATGCGCCAAATGCATTATACATATGTCGCACGTGCAGGCATGAAGCATGTAATCACATTTGGCCACCGCTTGACCAAGTATCCAGTCCCGTTGGCAGCTGTTCGTCTCGTGGCGCAAATTGGGTGCGACGGGAGTGTATTTAGGCGCCCGGGATGAAAACGGATCTTGGAAGTTCCCAGGCAGTTTTCATTCTAATGGTAGGTAAGTAAGTACTTTGGTAGACTTGCCTAGCTAGTGGGCCGGCCGAGTTACGAAGCCCCGGCCGGTATGGGATCGATGGCATGGGGTGTACTTTGCTTCCCTACTACTTCTACCTAGACTTACTCTACCTTGTTGCCGGTACCTACTGCTTGCCCAGGTAGTTTGGCCCAAATCCATGATCGTGCCTTCCATGCGTTTCAAGGGTCGCGTATGGCCCTGCTCCAGCATACGGTCGTACCCAAGGAGAAGCTAAACTTATCAACCATCCATTCGGAGGGCTTGCCTCCCTGGCTCACAAGCAGTCAGTCATCTAGTTCCTGGCTTGGAACCCTTTTCTTTTTTTCATTTTCTTTCTCTTCGTCTTTCCCCTTCCCCCTCTTTCCATTCTCGTTCCATTGTCGTTCCATCCTCACCTCCCCCCAACCGTTTTGTCGCAGGCACTTGCCAGCCTACCTAGGTAAAGTGACTGGCCAAAAGTCTGCGCACAGACTACATCACCAACCACTCGCTAATTTCTACCCTTCAACTTTTATTACAACTCACGCACTCAATTCGATAGCAAATTAAGTAGGTTTTTTTTTTAAAAGAAAACTCTCGAAGTGTAGTTTAATAATGGCTATACCAGCCTCTTACGCGAAGTACCGCTGCTATACGCCGTGGGATTGACTTTAATAGCTTTAAAATGAGGCCGTGATCTAGCTCACTCCACGCCAACTCGATTATCTCCCTTGCATACGCGTAATCGTTTATGTTATCCTTCAGATATTGAAAACGAGGCTCGATTTCATATATCTTAAGCTTTAGGGCCCTCCAGACTTGCTCAATAGGGTTGAGGTCGGGGCTATAAGCAGGCCACTTAATCGTCCAAATGCCCTTACTTTCGAGGAAGTCCCGGACCGCATGCGAACGATGTATACGCGCATTATCTTGCATGAAGAGGTCTCCAGCCTCATATAGAGGCACGAGTCCTTCCTCTAGGACCTCCATATAGCGGGTAGAGGTGAAGCCCTTACGTGCAGAGTCCGGATCACCCTCACAGAAAATGAGGGGGACATCCCAGACTCGTCATCCCTCTGCCACACCATACCCCATACCATAAGGCTGATACGAGGCCTTGAGTGTGGCAGAGGGTTCACGAGGTCCTCACGGAAGCGCTCGCGCGCGTATCGGAACACCCATTCGCCAGGTTTAGAGGGTTCGTTTTGAATCGTGCATTCGTCGGAGAAGAGGTATCGCATAAGCAGCTCTTGAGCGTCTTTAGAGGACCACTCACGGCAGAAACGAAGCCTCTGTATAGCGTCTTCTTTAGTGAGGAGAATACGCTTCGCAGCGCGCCAGTGGCCGATATGTCTCTTACGAAGAGCGCGCTTCGCCGTCCTTGCAGAGAAGGTCCTAAGTCGAGGGTCGAAGAGAGCGTCTCTCTCGACGCAGATCTCTTTCCACGTGGCACGCGGCTTCCTCCGTATTAATTGAAATACGTAACGCTCTTGTCGAGAGGTTAACCTACGCGGTCGACCACTTCTTTTCTTAGGTTTTGTTGTTTCCCGTTGAGTGACGCGCCTCACAAGGTTGGTGATAGTTTCGCGTCGACGCGTTCCGAAGGCCTTTGCAATGGCACTATGCGGTTGACCGCATATAGCGAAAGCTACAATAGCCGCGACAGCCTCAGGGCTAAACTGTCCGTTAGGCTTGCGCTCTGCGGTTAAAATGCGACCAAATTCGTGCATATCCATGGCTAATTAAGCGAGTTATGGGCAGATGAAGAGATAGGGTGGTTATGTTGATGTCGTGAAGTTGGCACGAGGGGGGTGGCCTGTGCGCAGACTTTTGTCCAGTGATTTTACCTACATGAGGTGAGTAGGCACTTTGGGGACGACACCTAATAAACGGAAATCACCAACGCGGGGACTGCGTTGTGGGAAGACCACCCCACCATCGCAACCTCGCCCATCTGGACCAGGTTCCCATATAATTGTGCCTCGTGCGTGCCCACCAGCTCAGCCAGCCCGCCACTAGGTCTTTCTGCATGCATATCCCCGACTGGAGCAACAGAGTCGCATATCCGGCGCCTTGTCAACGCGCTATTTTCAAAAAGGTCATGGAGTGGCAAGAGCAGAACCAGCGGGCCCGGATGGCACTTGGACCCGGCTCTCCCGTCGCCGGCGGCCGTGTGGGCGGGTGGGATGATGTTGGTGACCCGGAGCAGGCATTCCTGAGCCTGGTGGCCGCCCATCGCGGCATGGACGCGAGAGCGCTCGACGGCGTGCCGGCGTACGGCTTACTGCGCAACGTGGAGGAATGGGACCTGATGATGTCGTGCGCCCGGGCCATGGTTCGAAAGGGGTGGAATCCTTCCTCGCTGGGTGGGCAGGACGCTCTCACGTACGTGACGAGGCTTCTGCAGTGTCTTTCGGCCGAGACTGCACCTTTTAGCGAGAGGGCGATCGGGACAGCCAATGTACCGCCCCCGACACTGCGAGTTTCCGAGCAGCAAGGAGACACAGCCGGCCCGGCCGAGGACCCCATCGCTGCATCGGAGGCCGCCAAGAGGAGAGCGGCCAAGAAAGCCAGAAAGAAGGCGGCGAGACAAGCGAAAAGAGCTTCTCTGAAGGCGCAGATACAAGTTCCCATCCAACCGCCAGACTCCACCGATGTGGTCCTTCATGATGCCGCAGCATGGTACAACTTGGCCGCGGGCGACGAAGGTGCGCATTTAAAAGCGGTTCACTCATAGACGGCCAGGAGTTTATGAGTGCTTGTACGAGGATCCTGGGCAGTGGCGAACAGCAGACACCAGGCGCCTCGGGGCTCGCTGTAGGCCCGGTCGACAAGGGAAGAGCCAATGATACTATAGTGCCTACGGGCTCGAGGCCCCGAGGCAAAGCTGCCCACGACACGCCCACCCTGCCGGAGCCCAGTCTTCCCTCGCCCGGCAAGACGCTGACTCGGAGGACCACATCGCATTTCTTTGCGGCGCCAGCGAAAGCCACCGGTGGTGCCCCCGTCAAGAACCCGCGCCCCCCAGGCGGAATCGTCTCAGCATTGCCCTTTCCCCCATTGACAGCACCTCAGTTCGGCCTAATTCAAGAAGAGCTTGCCGGCGATCCTTTTCGCCTCCTCATCGCCATCACCTTTCTCATAAAGACACCCGGCAAGACTGCCATCCCTGTCTTCCGGGCACTAATGGAGGAATACCCCACGCCCGATGCCTTGGCGGCAGCCGATGCCGACGATATCACGGCCCGGATAAAGCATCTAGGGCTTTCGATAGTCCGGGCCGCCCAGATACAAAAATACGCCCGCGCATGGCTCGAGGCGCCACCCACTCGGGGCCGACGCTATGGCGTTAAGAACTACCCGTGCAAGGGCGACGGCGGCAGCGTGCGCGGTGGGGAGCCGATGGGGCCCGAGGAGGAGGATGTGCGCGAGTCGGCGTGGGAGATTGGTCACCTCACCCAGGGCCCGTACGCCCTCGACAGCTGGCGCATCTTTTGCCGCGACGCTCTCCTCGGCAAGGCCGAGGACTGGAAGGGCAGGGGCCGCGACGGGCAGTTCCAGCCCGAGTGGATGCGGGTTCTAGTAAGCAGCTCTCGGCTTGTCGGTTTTTTGTTTGTCCCGTGTTCGGAGTTTTTGGAACGACTGCCCTTGAGGAAACTACTAACTCGGAAGGGCGACAGCCCCTGGACAAAGAACTGCGGGCATACCTGCGCTGGATGTGGATGCAGGAGGGCTGGTCCTGGGATCCGGCGACGGGCGAGAGGGATGTGCTCAGTAAGGAACTCCAGAGTGCCGTGAACGAAGGCCGGGTCGCCTGGGACAACACTGGGGCCCTCCGGATCATAGCGAGTCCTGGTTGAGATGGTTTTGCTTTGAATACCAAGTTGGGCTCAGGGCATAGTCGGTCTTGTATACGTGGACGAATGACATACAGGGCGACCCTACCCAAGTTATACCGAGGTAAAGGTGCCGGTACGTAGGGATGGGTGTTGGTATGCAATTGCTTTTGGGCGCTTCTCACGCTCCGCTTAAAACTTGGCAGCGTTTTGATACCTGCCTCTCCCTACCTCTGACAATGCTGCTCGCAACGGGGGGAGGCCCGGGAATAATCCCATCCAGGATTCCCGTGCCGGCCAGCGTGCAAGCGGGGCCCTCTTAAGAAAGCAAATAGAGGTAGGTACCTAGGTATTTCGTGTCAACCTTGAAGGGTAAAGGTTGCTATGCGTGACGCCAACATAGGGCAACGTTAAAAAGACGAATTGGAGTGCCTCCAATACCATTTTACCTAAGGGCTTGCTTGGTTACCTGCATGCTACGTAAGTCAAGAGAGTAGGTACTTGACTGCCTACGTTCCGCATCTCTTTTATGTAACGGTTCCCGCCCGCCGTTTCTTTCCCCCGTTTTCTCCGCCGTCCTCTTTTTCCTTCCCCTCGCCCAAAATCCCTTTCCACCCTCGCCCCCGCGCCTCAACTGTACGGGGAACTGGAAACTCTCGCGCAGCCACCCCCGACGTTACCACGTCGGCAGCACGTCGGCAGCACGTCGGCACGCCCCCCGTCCCGTCCCCCCTTTGGGAGAGAGACCCCTTTCCCTGGTTTCCCACCCCCCCAGCCCCAGGGCGATTCCGACTAGGTACCGATGGGTTCCGTCAATGCTGAGGCCGAGGAGGAGCTGACGGTGCTCATCACGGGTTTCGGGGTAACGTCGCCCCCCTCCCTCCCCCTTCCCTCCCCCTCCCCGCCGCGGGGGCACCACCCACGCGCCCACCAGACTTCCCGGGGGGTTCCGGCCGGCTAACGGCTCCGCGGGGTAGCCTTTCAAGGAGCAGTACCCGGTCAACCCGTCGTGGGAGATAGCGCGGGCGCTGCCGGCGTACCTGCCGGCGGAGCGGGCCAAGGCGCCTTCGGCGGCTTCGGCTTCGGCGCCGGCGCCGGTGCGGCCGCGCGTCCGGCTCGTCGTGCACGACGGGCCGGTGCGCGTCAACTACGACGTCGTGCGGGCGCTGGTGCCGACGCTGTGGGACGGCGACGGCGCCGTCCCCGGGCGCCGGCCCCCCGACGTGGTCCTGCACATAGGCATGGCCGGCCCCGAGCGCCTCTACCAGGTCGAGCGCCGCGGCCACCGCGACGGCTACCGCATCCAGGACGTCGACGGCCGCTTCCTCGGCGACGAGCAGCGCCGCGCCGACGAGGGCGACGCCTGGGTCTGGCACGGCGTCCCCGCCGAGCTCCTCACCGACCTCGACATCGACGACATTCACCGCCGCTGGGTGGCGCGGTGTCCGGTACGTCTTGACCCCCCCCCCCCCCCCCCCCTTTTCCGTTTTGGCTGACTCGCCTGCTTCTCGGCTCCCCTGGCCCGCGCAGAAGGACGCCGTCCTCCGCATCTCCGAGGACGCGGGCCGCTACCTCTGCGACTTCATCTACTTCTCGAGCCTGGCCCACCTGTGGAAGGCGCACCGGCCGCGCAAGGTCCTCTTCCTCCACGTGCCCTCCGAGCAGTCGGCCGAGGCCATCCGTAGCGGCACCGAGCTGACCCTGCAGCTCATCCGCTCCGTCGTCGACAGCGAGCTGGCTGCCCGCGGGGCCGTGCCGCCTCCTGGCCCCGCGGAGCTCTAGCCAGCGGCCCTTCCCCTCCCTTTTCTCCCTTTTCCGGAGCCGCCCTAGACGACTTTGGTCAGCATATGATTCGCAGGCGCCCCTGGCAGCCGAGTTCGCCGCCATCCCTGGCAGCCGAGTTCGTCGCCATCGGCTGCTCCGACGCCCCCGTAGGGCCTACGATAACTCGCGGTCGATGGCCAGGGGGGTTCCGGAAAATGAAAATGTGAGCACCCCTGTGTGCAGTCCCCTTGGCGTCGCCATGTCCGTCACGGATGGCGGGTCCCGCTGGTAAACGCTTCTACGGGGCGATGAGGTACGAAAGGAGATGGACGCAGCAAACAAAGGTCAGCAATGGAAGTCTAAAGTGTTTTGATCGTATTAAAATTGGTTTGGATTTTGGGGTCGGGCTTTCTAAGCAGTCCACCCCTCCCCAGGTCGGTTGTTGGTGCGACGAAAGGCAACTCAATGAAATAAAAGAGGCCCCGCGTGCGGGTATCGTGGTGGCTGATCATCAACTCAGCCGGTGTCTTCGTCATGTCTCCCTGCCTCCTGCGTCTTCCCCGTGCGCCTGCATTTCTCCTCCGGGCGGAACCCGCCAGAACCGCCGTGTGCTTGTGTCTGGCGCCGACGGTCTGAAAATAGACGGGACGGGTCCGTGGGCGGGAGTTTCAACTCGTTCCACCCGAGGATTTGTTTGGATTTGCTCCAGCGTCCCGGCCCTGCCAATATGAGCATCAGCACGGGAATGTGGGGAGGGGGTCCTGGTGGCCCCAGCACCCATAACCTCGTCGGTTCCATCTCAGACAGCCAGATGGCGGCGATTCCTCGACCGCTGTGCGCTGTCGCCCGTGACGCCTTGTGCTTCTCCAACTCTGGCTCGTAGGGTGGCCAGGTCGCAGGACGGCGTGGCCCCCATAGTAACGGAGCCAACGCCCCTGTAGCCGGACTAGCCGCCGACGCTTGCTCATTCTTCAACTTGTACACAAAGGAAAAGAGGAGGAAGGAGCCCAGGCTCTTTTTGGTAGCCGGCAACCGGGCTCGGCTTGGTCATGTAACCTGCCTGCAGCAAGCGCATGGCCACTGGGGCCAGCGGAGAAGGGAACGGATGTTAAGTAAACCCTGGCTGTTTTGACTGGCAAAGCAAGCCCAGGTGGTGGTGCCCTTGGGTCCCTCACGGAAGTCCCAGGTACAGCTCGAAGATGGAGGACATGGGCGAACGGACGAAGTGAGTGGCCTGGGTGTAAGACTCGGACTCGGACTCGCTGCTGCTTTCGTCGGAGACGGGCGAACGGGAGATGGGCGAGCGGAGGACCGCCTTGACATGGGGGCATCGGCCGTCCTTGACGCGACTCCGGTGCGTGTGAAAAGAGCATTGGCGGAATCCGAACTGCCGCTCCTCGTTGCTGAAGCTGTTGCTGGGCAGGCGAAGCTGGGGGTTCTTGAGCTGGAGCTGGATCCGCGTCTTGGAGATTTTGGAGAGGTGCGCGACGTATTCACTCCAGAAATCGGGGCAGGTCCGGAAGAGCTTCTCCATCTTCTGTGCCGTGCCGATCTTCTCGATACCGCCGCCCAGCGACCAGGCCGTCATGGCGACGATCCACTTGCGCAGCCGACAGCTCGTCTCGGGGTCACAGACCGTGTAGACGTGCTCAACCAGGCGCTCGCTGATGTCCCAGTTGCACAGCAGATGCAGGTCCTGGATGCCATCCATGGCGGCGTCCTGCAGGGCCAAAATGTCGAGCTGGGCAGCGAAGAGGTGCAGGTTCACCAGATCCCAGTGCAGGTTCTCACAGCCGCCGTGCTGGCGGGCCTCGTCGATGTGGCTCTGGACGTCGCGGCGGTGGCGCAGCCAGTAGACGAAGAGCCCGAACATCTCGGGGCATTGGTCCTCCAGCCAGATGGTGTTGAGTTGGGCGTTGTGGTGCTTCAGGACGCCCGTGGCGTCGAGTCGGTCTCCAAAGTACGGCGAGCATGAGACGAGGAGGTTCCGGGGAACGACGAACTCGCGGCTTTCCTGCCCGACGAATATCTGCACGTTGTCGGACACGACGACGCTGAAGGCAGGACGGATGTGTTAGTGTGTGTCTTCACAAAGACATGCGGAGTTCATCCACCAAGGTGACTTTGAATGTAGGTCACTTTGAGTGTAGGTCACAAAACTTACGGGGTGAGGTGAAGGGCCGTCGTCCTCCGGTTAGCCAAGCTGTTTCTGGTCGGCGCCATGGCGATGACTGCGGATCTTCCGGTGTATTGCACACTTGGCGAGTAATTACTCTTTCTTCTTCGTATAGGCGATGCTGGTCGTGAGATCGTGGGGCGCCCAGCGCTCTATGTTTGGAATTATACAGTGGTCGCGACGTCGAGAAGGAATTAATACAACACGATGGACGGACGAAGGAGGCCAGACAGGATCCCAAGGTATTCCACAAGAGAGAAGAGAGAAGTCAAGTCGCAGCAAGCGGCGGCGGGCGTTCCTGATACATATGATGCCGGCGTCGACCTTGCTTCTCTGGTCCCGTATCGGTCGGCTTCTGCTTCCCGGCCGGATCCTGATGCTACTACTGGCGGCCTGCGTACCGCAAACGTCTCATGTCGCCCAGGCCATGGTGCGAACGATGGGGCAGGGTACCTGCTGTTCCAATGCAACGCGGCAATTCTAGAGCTCGGACGAGAGACCAAAAGAGCGGGAGAGGCTCTGCTTTGGGGGAGGGAACCCTGTCCTCCCTTCTCTGGCCTGTTTTGGAGCAGGGCTGCCAGGCTGCAAGCGGAGCACGGGTGCCTGTCCTGCGCTGGGTGACAAACGGATTCTGGAGGCAGAGAAACAGACGAGCGCCAGGATGTTTCGGGGTTCGCGTAGGCACACAATTAGGCCCCGTAGCGCCGCTTCAGATGGAGCCCCTGATCGGCGGATAGGACGGAATGGTGGCGCTAGTAATCCAGGTGGGCTGGCCGAGTCAGCGGCGGCGGGGACGTGTTGCATCGACGGACATGACGGTTGCGGTCCCGCTCGGTATGCCTCGTGGTCGTTGCCGACTTCCGGTTGGGTTCGGGGAGCAGTTGGTCGGACAGATCAGGATAGGACAGCCCTGACATGACGGAATGCAATTGCTGCTGATGTTGCTGCTGATGTTATCATTGCTATAGTTGCGCCTGCTGCGTGTCGGCGACGCGTACAGCTGCAGGAGGTGCCTTGGTCTTCCGTAGCGAGGGAGAGTGAGCGTGTAGTCCAGGGATTGGGACCAGGATCCAAGAACTGGACATCGGGGCCAGGGCAACTGCAGGCAGGTTCCTAGGCCGGCACCACCAGCAGCGCGGAAGGTGAGGCTACCTGTTGTACGTAGTAGATGGCGCCAGGTTTCGTTTCATAGCTGAACCTCCCACGGGTAGGACATCAAGGTCGTGTGCACAGCGTGTCGGGTCCTTAGCATTGACGTACATGGTAGGTTTAGTTAGTAGGTCAGGGTAGGTGATGTTAGGTAAGTAGGTACGTACATGGAGCAGACGTACTCGCTCCCACGGGAACCGGGGCTGGGCCACTCCTGCATGCATGGAACGCACGAGTTTCATGGCTCATGTAGGCTTCGGTCATTGGTCCCAATGAAGCACAAATACCCGCACCAGAGTATTACGAGGCGGCCGTTAGCCAAGCACCAAAACCCCCGGCTCGCCCGCACCGAAACCCTCCCAAAGGTTGAAAGGCATCCATCCCGACCAGTGATGGCTGCTGCTGTCGCGGGCGAACTTCATCTGTACTTACGCCAATCCGATGAGGGAGACGACCAAGAGGGGTCTGAAGCGCCGGACTCGTGGTCAAGTAGTCCCAGGTTTCGAGGTCGGTCTTCTCTCGCCGTAGACGGACTGGTCGGAGCCGGCGAAACAAGATAATGTGAGGCGACCGAGACGCTGGCCAGGCTGCCCGGTTTCCGTTGATCGGGTGGTAGGCGTGGACGAGGCACGCACCTGCCCGACCGGTGTGAAGGTGGTGTAAGTACATGGTCATGTACCTAATGTGGGCAAGAGGCCTAGGCTAGTACTTACATTCCCTAATGTAAAGCATCCATGCCCGGGCCTATCTTGGTCAGGTACAACTCTCAGCTACCTGCCCTTAGTGCCCGCCAACCCACTACCTTAAACGGCCCCGTTGAAGAAAAAGGCGGGGACTATTTCTCTTTCGTTCGCATCTACCTAGCGTCCATGCGCTGAGGGGGGCTAATGAGGCACCTGTGCTCCATCGCTTGCTACTAACCCTCGAGCCTCCATATTCTTTGCAACCTGGATGATCGCACCGGTGGGTGGTGTAGATTGGAAGGGACGACCGCGGGACTCGTTCCGTCTACAATGACTACCTAAAGTCTACCTGCGCACTTCCATACCGTATCATGCATGCATCGTGTCGCGTAACTACACCTGCCCGAAAAGACCCAAGGCCACCGCAACAAAGCTGGGACATGCGGGGTAAGCGGCTTCGCTTGTCCTCGGCGTAATCCATCATAATCAGCTGTGCACTTTTGGAGGCGGCAAATAGCTGGGTAGGAACTTCATGTGAGGCATGAGTAAGCACTCAACAAGAGTACTACTTCAAAAAAGCGGAAGCGCTTGCTTTGTCGGAGGAAAGTGAAGCTCTCGGAATCCCCAAAATCCCTTCTCATCGTCTCAAAACACCCTCGCGTAATCGCTCCACTTCATCCACGTGAGCTTCGCCCCGTACAGCTAGGTCTGCCCCTGCATTGACCCTCAGCTCATCTCCCTAGGGCCCATCAAGCAACCCGCAAGCAAAAGGCCCAATCGCTGCCGGCCCGTTGCTTAACCAACCCACAGCCACGGCGCCCCTGCGGATAGGACCGAACGTCTGTTGCGGCTAATTGTCGTTGCATTCTGGGAAGTAGGCAATCTCGACCCAGCTATGGCAAGCCCACAAGCTCCGGCCGCGCCCCGGCCCCCATCGCCGGCTCTGGACCCGCCCATCGGCGCCGCTCTCGAGCCCGAAAAGGCCCCGACCCTGTTCCAGCCGCTGACGATGCGCCGTCTCACGCTGCACAACCGCTTTGTCGTCTCGCCCATGTGCCAGTACAGCGCCGATGATGGCCACCACACCGATTGGCACTTCGCCCACCTCTCGCAGTTCGTCATCCGAGGCGCCGGCCTGACTATTGTCGAGGCTACCGCCGTTACCGCCAATGGCCGCATCACTCCCCACGACTCGGGCCTCTGGAAGGACAGCCAGATCGGCCCCCTGCGCCGTATTGTGGACTTTGCCCACGGCCAAGGCCAGAAGATGGGCATCCAGCTGGCCCACGCCGGCCGCAAGGCCAGCACCGTCGCCCCGTGGGTCGCCGCCAAGATGGGCCGCACCAACGCCGTCTCGGGCGCTGAAGCGGGCGGCTGGCCCGACAACGTCTGGGCCCCCTCGGCCCTCCGGTTCACCGATGGCTTCGCCGAGCCCAAGGCCATGACCCTGGACGACATCCGGGCCCTCGTCGACGCCTTCCGGAGCGCCGCCATCCGGGCCGTCGCGGCCGGCTTCGACGTGATCGAGATCCATGGCGCGCATGGCTACCTGCTCACCGAGTTTCTGTCGCCCTTGTCCAACCAGCGCACCGACGAGTACGGCGGCAGCTTTGAGAACCGGACGCGTCTGCTCTTTGAGGTCATCGGGGCTGTGCGCGACGTCATTCCCGGGGACATGCCCCTCTGGCTGCGCATCTCGGCCACCGAATGGATGGAGGTGAGTGGAACCCGGCGTTCTGGATTACCCATGTCAGCCCCAATTCCTCCCTTTATACTATGGCCACGCTTTGTTTCTCGCGTTCTTGCCTGAAGGTGCTCCGAGACGGGCTCCATAAACATCTGTTTTAGGAACTTTGCTGACTCTGGATGATGGTAGTGGGCGGGCCCGAGCTGGGATATCGCCGAGAGCATCAAGCTGGCCAAGATGCTGCCCGCCGCCGGCGTCGACCTGCTGGACGTCAGCTCCGGCGGCAACAACGCCCAGCAAAAGATTGACATTTCTACCTACTACCAGGTCGACATGGCCGGCCAGATCCGGGATGCACTGCATGCGGAGGGCCTGCGCCTTCTGATCGGCGCCGTCGGCTTTATCACCGAGGCCGAGATGGCCAGGTCTATCGTGCAGGAGCGCCCGGCCGCGGGGGAGAACGCACCCTGCGGCACCATTGAGGTCGAGCAGGAGGAAGCCGGTCAGAAGACGCAGGCCGACGTGGTGCTCCTGGCGCGCCAGCTCTTGCGGGAGCCCGAGTTCCCGCTCCGCGCCGCCTACGAGCTCGGCGTCGCCGTCCAGTGGCCTAACCAATACGCCCGCGCCGGTTGGAGGAAGAAGCATCACCACTGAGCGCGCGAGAGGCAAAGGGGCCCAGGCAAACGCATTCATGAGTGATGGGCGCGGTGTCAAATTCCTCGGCGACGTGACCCCAGGGACACGACGTGATACATGTTATTGACGAATGAACAACCTGCTGATACACCCCGTCCCGCCATAGCCCCTATCAAGTCTGACAGGGAGACCCGCGTAAACAGGGCCCGACGCGGGACCGGTAGAAAGGGGGACCACCCGTAGTAGAGACCGCCGCTGCTAGAGCACCGTGCATCCGCCGCTGCTAAAGGGAGGGGACACGCTTTGTTACCACGACGGGCCTGGGCGCGGGCCGGCGTTGGGAATATGCTCCTACTTGGCCGCCTTGGGCGGGTACGTCTTGCCGTTCTTCTCTACCTTGGGCTCGCACGTGCACCACTGGTCCGTCGCGACGTTGTCGAGGACGCTGGCGATGTGCTCGCCGCAGCCGTACCACGTGGTCTTGCCTGGATGTCCCGTTTTTGCGCGTCAGCAACCTGATCCTCGTCCCGCGTTTCTCTTGGTGAGGCGCCCTCGGCACCCCGCCGGACAATCCGGCGGCCTCGTCCGCGGGCCGGGGCCGTGGCACAAACGCCGTCGTTGGGGTTTGCGCAGACACAGCCGGTGGATGAAAGGGCGAAGGGGGGAAGGCGGGGTTAGGCCTCACCACAGGAGCTGCACGTTGCTTTCATGCACATCGTAATGGAGTCGGATGTATTTGGTAGGCGGGTGACGGGACGGGATGTGCGTCGAGCTGTCTTGTTTTGGGCGAGGCGTCCTCGAAATGCGGCCGAAGAGATAATAGATGGATCCACACACACCGAAAAGGCTGCTCTGCTGGGCGAAGAGGAACAAGCGAAAGAGCGGGCGGGTTTTTATAGAAAAGGGCACAAGAAAGCTTTCGCCGTCCTGCGCTCGGGGCGCAACGGTCGGCGAAGTATCGGGGACTAGCCTGACTTGTAAAGCAGGGCCGCCTTGGTCCCTCTCCGACGTCGCCGATCCGCGGCGACCTTCGCGGGCACCACGAGTTCCTGTCCCTCCCTGCACCTTCGCAGCAGCATTCCGCCCGTGCCGTCCGGGCATTTCATTTCTCCCATTACCTAGGACACAGGTGTCCAGCTATCTACTTCCGTAGGCAAGCCGCTGTGCCAAGGCCGCGCACAAGTCTCCCTTCCTCGCCCTTCCATCGCAGTCCCGACCTCGTCATCTGCCGGCCGTTGCGGGATCAAAAACCTAACGCCCCTTAGTGCAAAGCCGCGGGCGAAGCAGATCGTAGCTGTAGACCGATCCAAAACCGTCCGCCGTTCATGAAATCATTTCGTCTCCTCATAATCCCCATTGGGAAGTCTTCTCACACCACCTGCGGGGAAAATGGGTCCAGATGGGGGACCTCCCACCCACCGGAACGTAGTAAATGTACCTAGGTAGGCCTCCAACCGCGCTCGTCCCCGGATAATTAAGAAAATGGCTTTTAGTGTGCTATGTCGCTCACGCGCCACCACGGCTCTCGAGCAGCCGAATCGCTTCCTATCTGTGATGCAAGGCGGACCGGGGTATCTGTAGTGTCATGCGCTTCAAGCAACGCCCCAAAGATCGCAAAAGTCGTAATGACATGACGGGCTTACACGCGCGTTGTGTACAAAAGAAGGAAGAAGAGGAAGTTGGACCGGATGAGCCAGCGTCTGCCATCTGTCGAGTTACCACGGCGATTGAGAGCGCCGGCGTGCGTTGCTTCGGCCCCTAAACTCCTTGAGGCGGTCATCAATGTAAGCCAGTCTCGATGCCAGGCTCGACCGAGTTGCTGGCGCCGCGTCCGACGGCCCTGTAGGTTCCGCGTATTGCTGGACCGTTGTGAACCCGCGACGCAGCGCTGTGAGGTTGAAATCGGCGGGCTGGAGTCTGTCCGGGAACGAGCGACTCGCGTTAGAGCCGGGAAACGGAGATCGGAGCCGCCGCGGTGGCGGCGGAGGCACGTCGAGCGCGCCCGTAGGCGCAAAGGGATCCGCTAGAGGTGCTGTTCGAGGGACAAACAAGTTGTCCCGGGCGGCCGGCTCGGTGGAACTGAACGCAGCTGCAAGGCTCGACCGGCCCCTGTTTCGTGGCTCATCTACACCCTTGACTAATCTGCGTTTCTGAGTGCCAGACCGGGACCGCGTGAGACGCACCGGTGACTGCAGGACGTTGTTATGCGTGCCGACTATGGTGGACGATCGCCCCACCTTCGCATCCGCATCCAGTATCGATGACGAACTGGGCCCGTAGCTGTGTGCTAGGAACGGAGAGCCAAGCTGTTTGGCTCCGCCGTGGACAGGCGTATCCGTCGCGCGCTGTTCCGCCGTTCCGGACTGCGAGCTCGTAAGCTGCGCCAAGGGCCCATGCGGCTGCATCGCCTCGGCGGTGCACAGAGTCAAAGACATGGTCATATCTTGGCCGGAAAAGGCGGGCTGGGAGCGTGCCGGCGTGCACCGCCGGTTCCAACGGCGATGCGCAGCCTTATTGAATGGAGTAGGACTCCGCGCCATGCCGGCCGCCTTGCCGGCTTGAACAGATGCCTCGAGCTTGCAAAGCTCGCGTAGATGGGCCCTGGTGGCTGCGCACGTGTGCGGCCACTGCATGTACGGCTTAGACGATTCCGCAGTGGGCGTACTGCTGCCGCTTCTGGTAGATATATTGGAACCTTTCCAGCCGCGCCTGGCTTCCCGCGCAACGCGGGTGCACACCCCCTCGGGAGGGATGCGGCTCTTGCCGAGGTGTAAGGGGGTCACTCGGGGATCTTGGAGGTACAGCAGATAGGTTGACCAGAGGTGCGCACTCATGGCCTTCGTCCAGGGCGCTTTCCTGAACTTGTGTGCACGCGGCTTGTGCTGATCTTCCTGCGCGGTGGGCTTTTCCGCGCATGGCTGATCTAACTCTAGACTGATGCAATCCTCGTCGCCATCCGAAGCCCCCGGAAACAGACTGAAGAACGACGATGCGCTCGTTTGTGTTGAGAATGCCGTCGAAGGCCTGCTGGACTCGTACTCTGGGCTCGAGTCGACGTCGGAGCTGCTCCAGCTTGCTTCGATGGACCAATCCGGAAACTCGGTCGCCGACAGTGTTGGCGCCGACTCCACAGCGGGTGTCTTGGGGGGAGAGAAGACAGGCGGGCGCAAATTATCATATATATCCATGCCGTCAAAATCTGGCAGATGGATACGGGGCAAGCTATTCGTCATGTCATGGCCGGCACGCGCAAGCTCCGACTCCTCGACACTGGGGATCGGTACATCGGCCGCGGCCACCGAGGCGAGAAATTGCTGAGTCGGCGCATGGAGGGGAGCTGATACAATGCGCCTCTTAAGCTTCAGCCGCGGTCTAGGTGGGGACGGTGCTCTCGTGGTGTCGACCGGTGCTGAAGGTTCCGGCGTTCTGGGATCGCACTCGTCGCCACCGAAGCGGAAGCCTTTGGGGAGCGTCGCCGCGCCCGAATACAGGAGCGACATGATGCGAAAGGGTATCGGGTCTACGAAGGCGCGAGGCGCATCGAGATCCCCGGTTGCCCGAGCCCGGATTTTACTGGCAGCGGCAGGCGAGGGTGTTTTTGGGTATGCGACGTTTTGGTCCAGAAGTGGGAGCTGGATGGCGGGCGCAATCTGCGGCGGCTCGTCGCAAACCCGCAGCGGGTCGTCTTCACGCACCAAGGACGACAAAGCTACAGTTGTTATTAGTAGGTATCGGAACCGGCAACGTGAACAACACAACCGTCGCAGCAGGTGTCGTGCGAGGCAAGGGGAGTGAGTAGACGGTGCTAGTCGGCGTCGAAAGATGGTGGCGGGACGGACGATGGTCAGAGCCCAAGCGCCTCCGGGGGTGGTTCGCGCGGATGGAAGGGCGCTGGGAGTGAACGGCAGAAGGAATGGGGCAGGGTAGGCAGCAGGTAACGAAGCACCGAGGACAGGCGGAAACGGGCAGGGTAATGTACCAAGACGAACGAATGTACTGGGGGGCAAGGGTTGAGAGGTGGTATTGGGGGTGGGGTCGTGAAGTAGAGAGAGGAAGAGAGAGGGAGAGAGAGAGTCAGGCAGGGCGCGCGTACCGAACTACCTACCAATTGACGGAGGGCGAGCCGTGTGGCGCCGTCTGGGAATCTGGTTGGGGGAGACCTGTTTTCCTTAGGTGCAGACTTGCCTACCACCAGGTAGATCAGGAACGTCTGCGCTCGGCCGCTGACTGGGCAGTGCCGGGATCTGGCGAGCGATCAGACGTACGGCCAACCCTGTCAGTACACACACCAACTAGCAACTTGCCTGTATGGTTCCATGTTAGTGTATGTACTTGTCCGCCCGTGTACATCAACCCAGATGCTTCCATACCGACAGCGGCGCCTGCATAGAGGTATGTACCTAGTCTGGATGAACGGATCTATGGGCTGTAGGTCACTACTTACACTGCGGGTCGGCCAATCGGTCGGTCAGTCGGTCGTCAACTGCGCCGATGGTCGATATGCTGTTGGAGAATATACTGTACTGGCGTGTGCGTAGTCGGCACATGCACAGACACGCACACACACAAACCTCTTGGTCGTAAACAGATGGACAGGGCCACCCTGCCTTCTTTTCCGCACCGCCGCCGCCGCCCTGGACGAGATGTCTGCGCGAATGGCAAGCGGTCAGTCGAGCGTGGGAACGACTGGAGGTGAACAGTATTGCGGCCGTGGTGTCTATTGAGGATTCTTGACATTAGCCCAGTGGCAGTTGAGACATGGAGATGTGCGTGGCCTATGTACTCACGTACAGGCCCGGAAAGCAAGCCAGTACTTTCCCGCTGCGTGGGGATGATACGCTGCGATGCAGGGGAGGTAGCTGGGGTGTATACAGAACTGACCGTCTTGCGTCAAAGGCACTGCGCGCGTGTAAGTGAGCGGAGGGGCAGAGGGGGGTTGGATGAAAGGGGGGAGGGGATCTATAAAATGGATTGGACGGTGGGACGGTCGGGTAGATGGATAGAAGTAGGAGGTAGGATGTACTGATTGGCGGCAACGAGTCTAATTCCTCAGCAAGTAGGTAGTACGTAAGTAGCTGGCCGTCTACCTATACAGACAGGTAAGATGCAGGTGTAAAGTGGAAGTAGGTGTGTAAGAGGGGGAACCCAAAAGGTCTGCAGCAATGTTACTGCGCCGATGCAGGCAGGCAGGGTTGAACAAACGCCAACGGCGAACACAGACGAGAGACAGCCTTCAGAGGTTGGGTGTGCAGTGATTGGCGCTGGTGGGAGGGGAAAGACGGAACGAACGCACTCACGCAGAGGTGGGCGAAGCATGAAAACCACTGGACGAGCGCTTTAGATGCAGAGCGCGCCTTAGCCGTGTGACAGAAGCCCGTCGTTTGCCGTGGCGCAATGCAGGCAGGTTCGCGACCAGATGGATAAACGGATGCTGGGAGGCTGTGCACCGTGGGGGAAAGGCAATCAACAGTAAACAACAATAACAATAACAGCAAAACACACCAGCCGAGACTTGTCAACACAGCGGCGTAAGACGGAACGGAGGGGCGATGGGGACAGCGGCTGTTTGGAACGTCGCCCAAACAGAAGTAATCATAAAGGCTTTGAAGGCGGTGCTTAAGTACTGAAAGAGTGGCCGGGAATGATATGGAATATGGACGTCTTCCAGGGCAGTTGTTGCGCGTTCCCGCCTGGATTCATAGGTAAAGAAGCATTAATATTTCTTAGTAACCATAGCAAGCCACTGATCCATTATTGACGGACACCACTCCCTCTCTGGAAACCCTCGTGTCGTCTGGGCGGTCTACCATAGCGTGATGCGCCTCATATGGTGTAATCTGGGGGGGGGGGAATCAAAAGGCTGGGATATGAGCTTGAGCTGCGTACGTATAGCATTGAGTATTCGCAAGAGCGAAGAACTGCCCGACGTACCTCCCGCGTCTGTCACTGACAAGGCCGGCAGCCCATGGTAAGACGCATCCACCATGACTCCATGTGTACTGAAGTAATAGGAACGGGTACCAAGCAGGGACGTTAGTACCACCTAGGGGCATCCATGGATGGGTTTGGCCATCAGCCGGGCTGATGGAAGCCTCGAGCGCCTTCAACCACGCCCCGCCGTCAAACGCAGATCCGGGGGCTCCATACAAAGCACAAGCACCCAACCTAGTCCGTCCAGGATGGACCCCAGGGCTCTCCTCTGTACACTCAGGAACGGGACCACTAGACGAATAGCAAACCGGGGGCCGGGCAAGATCCGGATGATCTCATAGTCAGCCAACTCACGGCCGCCCCAACGAAGCCGCCTGGATTCCGGATCGGTCACCAAAACAACGGCGTATGGCTAGTGTGTTGTTTGTCACGCGCTGGGGACCTGCCCCGCGACGCGAAACGGGCACGAGCGTGACGCGATCCTCTGTTTGTAAACAAGTGCCCTAGCTAATAGTCCAAATCCTCAAGCAGCTCCGTAGCGCTCCCGTCCGTTGTACTAACAGCCCTAATGCCCAATGCCCCCCCTTTGCGTTGTACCTACATACCTACCTCTTCGTAGGTACCTCCCTCCTCTTTGGCCTTGCCCCCCTCGCTTGCCTCGACATCGCTGCGTTACCTCGTTATTTCTAAGATGCCGCCGCACGCCACCGAATGTCGCGTCAACGAGTACTCAGCTCGCTAGGATTTGCCTTTAGTCGAGGTTGTTCGATTGTCGTCTTTGAGGGCGCTTGGTCGCTGGCTGTCTCTTTTGTTGCTCGATCCCCAATATTGCCATCAAAACAATAGCTCTGATTGGCGCAGATTGCGGTCGGCTTTCGCACCCATACAGCCTGGGCCCTTGTTCCCGTGAGCCGCCTCCGCCCACTGTTGACCTTTTTTCACAGCCTGTCATCGCGCCAGTGCATAGTCGCATGCGTGCTGGAAGTTCGGCTTGACATGTAGGCCGGTTCTGCCATAAGAAAGTTCTGTGGCGACTCGGGGCTGATCAATAGTACTCGCATGTTGCACGCCAGACCGATCCGGCTTACACGGGGGCGGATATGCTTTGCGCCACATCTCCCAGTCTACGGAACCAAGGGGATGCACCATACACAGGATCAATTCAGCCTGAGTCGAGGGTGCCTCACCAGGTAACTATACCTCTCTGCTACGCAGGTGTAGCAGTCCATCTTGTCGGTACCTTGGGGACCGAATTGGGCAAGGGAATTAGTGACGCCAACTCGTCTTCAGGGATCTATTACTTTGTGCGCCAATCTTTGCACGTGAATCCATCCATTCACCTTTGTGTTAGCCCCACCCTCGCGCAGGCTGTTGGGCCCATTTAGGATGTTTCCTGCGTCGGGGTCTTGAGACGGTACCTCAACACGGGTGACACGATCGCTTCTCTTGTTGAAGAACGCGTTACCGTCTCTTTTGGACCTGCTCCAGAGTGCAACTTCCTTTTTGGAAACACCGTCATCAGAAAAGTCGACTGACATGGAGTGGGACGTTGGGAGAGACTCCTCCTCGCTATATACCAATAAACGGACAGGGCCCTCCCTGTACTGTCGCTGCTCTCCCGTGTGCCCCTACGCGAGCCCGCCACTTGGGCGCGGCCCCGTTATGTATCACCTGGTCCATATAACCCGCCAAAGAACTCAGGAGCATGACAGTAACCATGAAACAAGTCCTAGGCCAGCATTGGTTCCGTGACGGCGACTGTTGCCCTCGAAGCTGCAGGCCCCAGCCAGGCTTACCTAGGTTGGAAACCATGGCGGCCCGAGGGAGGAGAGGGCCGGCTGTGTGGATGAATATCCCATTCTGCCTTTGTCAACAGGCCGGCGCAAACTCTACTGGGGTACTTGGTAGCGGCTCTGCTTCCCCAAAAGCACAGAATGAAGTGCCTTCGCTCCCTTCCTTTACATCCTGAAGCCCGGTTTCTTTCCTTTGTATAAGAGGCGGGGCGTGTGATTGGCCTGGAAGACAATCAAGGCAGGCTGAGGCTGGGCTTTGGTGTTGAGTTGTCGAAAAGTGCCCCACCTCAGGCAGCTGACGGCACACAAGCCCATTTCTCGCCCGACCTCGACCTCGCCTGCCCGGCCGTCTCTTCCTCTGTCCGTCCGAAGTGCATCTATCGGATCGGTTTTGCACCACGACGACACCGTCGCCGGTCCAGATTCAGAGCCGGGTCGCCATCAAATCCGTCTGTGCTCGCCTCCTCAAACACACCCACTTGCAAACGCCCTGCCGGCAACCATCCCACATGATGGCGGCTGTTACAGATGTCGTGACTTTGGATAACTTCGAGGCCAAGATGCCCAAATGGGCACCAGATCTCCCAAACCACCTTTACGCACTGGTTGACATGGGAAGGTTCGTCACCCCTCATATTGTGCCGGCCGGCCGTCGGGCAAGGGCCTTTGGCAAGGACTAACGAGCCCAGCAATGGTATCCGCTTCTCTATCTCCGATTTGGCGCCGCCACGGGCACGCCTCCTCAGATGCCTGTACCGAGAGCGCGCCGCCATCTCGCTGTTTGACGCGCTCAGTGCCTCACCTCCGGGCGAGCCTCTGAAATTCCTGCCCGAGGTCATCGCCAGGGTCGCCCAGACCCTGGCTCGGTTCAAGTCCATCTCGGAGGACTTTGGCGTGCCTCCCGAACACGTCACCGTATTTGCCACCGAGGCCATGCGCAAAGCAACAAATGCGGTCGCTATGCTGGATGCCATCCGGGCTGCTTCGGGCCTCGGTGTCCATGTGCTAGCGCCCGAGGTCGAGACCCTTTTTGGCGCCGTCGGGGCCAGAAGTGGCTTTGGCGAGGTCGATGGTCTATTCCTTGACCTTGGTGGCGGTTCAGTTCAGATGACTTACATGAGCTCGGCCACGGATGGCTACGAACTGGCTGCCGCTCGGTCCGGCATCAGCTTGCCCTTTGGTGCTGCCAAGCTCATCAAGATACTGCAAGCCAGCGACACGGGAATGCGGAAGAGCTCTATCACCGAGCTTGAGTTGGGATTGCAAGAAGCTTTTGCCAACCTGCAACAGAGGTACCCGACTTTACACGGCCGCGCCACTGGCGTAGATAAGGCCGGCATCGACATTTACCTTTGCGGCGGGGGGTTCCGTGGCTATGGACACATGCTGATGCACAATGACCCGGTGCAGCCCTATCCAATCCCAGCCATCGGCGCATACACCGTGCCCGGTGCCCTTTTCCAGGACACCAAGGCAATGCGAAAGGTGAACGACAAGTTCGACGGAAAGATCTTCGGCATGTCGAAACGGCGACGAGAGCAGTTTCCCGCCATTTCCACCGTGGTCGAAGCCCTCGTGGCAACAGTGCCAAACATTCGGACCGTCACTTTCTGCAGTGGGGGGAACCGGGAGGGCGCTCTCCTCATGAGGCTCCCCAAAGAAGTGAGAGAAGCCAAGCCACTCCCACTCCTGCAAGAGCTGGGCGACACTTTCAGCAACGCTGCCATCCAGTCCGTCCTTGATGTTGTAGCATCCGCTCTGCCGTCAGACCATGATGTGTCAAAGTGTTCCACTGTTATCACGCTTGGCTTGGGGCCCCTGTTTGTAGGCAAAATTTGGGCACGCCTCGGGGACCCAAGCGAAGCCAACGCTGCCTACGAATTACACCAAGCTGTCACGTGGGATCCGAGCACCCCTGGCTTGACACACCTGGCCCGCGCTGTTTTGGGCCTCACCCTATGTGCCAGATGGGGCTCAAGCCTCGGGCCTATTGACCAGCAGCTCCGTAAATGCCTCCGAGCACTGGCATCTCAACAGTCGCCGGAGGTGGTTTACTGGGCCGATTACATCGGTGCGGTGGCCGCGGCGATCGCCACGGCTTGCCCAGCTGAGCCCAAGACTATCGGAGAGCTACACAAGCGGATTCGGTAAGCCGCGGGTATTCCATCGGTCGTGACGGGCTTAGCCATGCTAACATTTCACAGGTTTGCTGCCAAGGTGGTAGAGGGGAAGAAGAAGACCCGCATAGAGCTGACCATACATGTTCCCCGAGGGGTCGACGAGGCGCCTTTTCTGGCCTGCTTTAAAGACATTGGAAAGGCAAAGACTGGTCCCGTCGAGAGAAAGGTTGAAGTCATCATAGCCCATCTGGTCTAACGCCTCCGCTTTCCGAACCCGGCCGTTATCGACGAAACAGAGCATTGACTCCACGATCACACACCCTTCCTTTGTCTCTTATTTTTGGTCTTCGCCGGTCTGACGAACAACGATTTCACCACCCCATCGAGTGGTGCGGGCTGGCCGTTTGCCGTGGTGGCTATGTCTTGTTAGTCAACCGAAGAAGAGAAAATAAGACGACGCAACGTACCGAAGGCGGCCCATTCCACAAAGATTGATTCGATCTCGGGCCCGAAATGATCAGTCCAGATCGTGGGTTCCGATCGGCCCCCCCTTTCGGGCATTTCGTTCTTGAAGTGGGCTTCGCACATGAGCCCGATCGCTCTCAGCAGTGTCTGCGACTTGGCCTTGGTCTTCCGGCAGTAAAATACAAAACTTGATGGTCTTTGCCGGGAAAGCTCCTGGCACTCCATGACGCTGAAGAGATCATGGTATGTCAGTATGAGCTGCATCATGCTAACCCATACTGGGAAACGGTTCTTGGCCTCAAGTCGCGCAGGCTTCAGGAACACGTCCAGGGCCTTCAGTATGTCACGCTCCATGCAGCTCATTGCCGACCTCGCGATCCCGCGTAGCTCGCCGGAAACGAGCTCGGGTAATACGAGGATGTCCGGGCTCGAGTCGGTTTGGTAGAAGAACCTCCTCGTTACCCAGACCCTGTATAGACACCTGAAGTTATGCACTTTCGACAATAGGTCGCTCTGCTGGATGGTCAGCATCATGTGGAAATCTTGGTCTCCCCGACGCAATCCCACCAGCTGACTTACCTGAGGAAAGCGGCAAGCCCGTTGGGCAAACGAAGCCATGAAGTTGTCGAGCGCAGCATGCAGACAGGAACTCCTGCCCCTGGGCGCATAATTGGCCGACCACCGCACCAGTGCATCTGGCTCCGGCACTGCGGGCCTCTCCAGCACGAATCGTGGCTCCGGCTGGGCGTACCGGTTCATGTGCGATGCGGCCGCCTGTGGGTGGGCTCTCTGTTCTTGCACTGCTATTTCCAGCTGGGCACAAGGGGCTGCCTGAGCGTCGAATGCCACACGCCATCGATGGGCTCTCACGAGGTGGCCCAGCTTACTCGAGGCCGGGACTGTACTGACGTCAGACTTGGTCGCGCTGGCGAAATCGGGACAACGGAGGTGCTTCGGTCGCTTACCGACGGTGTTGTCAAATACCGGGCCTATTTCCGACGGCATTCTGCGCACACACATCTGTTTGGCCAGCGGGTCGCAAGCATCACCCGGAAGCTTGGTGGCGCGGGTCAGGCAAGCCTCGCACGCTTCTTGGACGTCACACTGGGCCGGTGAGCAGCTGCGTAGGTAGGGGCAGTACGGGAGGGGGGACAGCATACCTTGACTTTCCGAATCCGGCACTGAAGACAAGCCCCGTGGGCACGCACGATGGCGACATGCTCTCTGTCGTCCAACGGCTTGTGGCGCCTGCCTCTGTCGGTTTTCTGACCGGCGAGGGGTCTGGTTGACACGCAGGCTTTCTGCGGCGGCATAAAGACATTTTCGTGGCCCGCCAGCGCGTGTCCCCTGTGGGGGCCCAGCAGGGCCACCGGGGTGGGCAGCGAGCCGTTCATGATATGGATGCCGGGGGGGTAGTCTGGGTTCTTGGGTCTGATCTCCCGCTGGGGTAGGGTCAGGACATCATCGTGCTGTCTCAAGGCCTCGAGCTGGGCTTGGCTATGGTGAAAGTCCTCAATGGGGGAATAGGGAGAGGAAGCTCCGCCCTCATCGGACGTGTCGGAGGTAAGGCCCGGCACAGAGGCAGCGTCAAGGTTGCTGCGCTGGTCCAGGTCGTCGCTGTCAGACATATCGGTGTCGAAGACCAGCCAGTCTTGGATGTCAAAGGGATGTTCGTCCGGGTCTTCTTGGGGAAAAGAAAGAAGGGAATCAAAAGAAACAGAACCCGGGAGGCTCCGCCTTCCGACGAGACTTATAACGCCGGGGACCTCGTTGGCAAGCTGGCTTAGACCCGCCATAACCGCGTGTAAGTCACCAGTCAGATGGTGCCAGGGGGGTGGGAGGGGGAAGGGGGTTGTAGGACGATGCACACACGGCAAATTGGACAGGCAGGTCGACGGGGCGTGGCTCCAACAGACTTGCGGTGGGGAGTGGAAGAACAACAAGACAAATGGACGAGGCAGAGGTGAAGTGTCATTCCTTGTAAGACGAGCATCTCGACTCGATGAAGGCAGGCCGGTAGGTATGCGCACCCGCAAGACACTCCGTAGTGCCTGTTGCCCAGCCATGACGGCGGCCGCTGATTGGCCCGTCTTCTGGTCTCGCCAATGCGATTGACGAATTACATCCCTGCCTCACACCGAAAAGAGAGCTCGCCGGGTCGTACAACGGGCCAGGGTCATGTGACGATCAGCGCCGGAGCGGTCGTCGGGCGGGCGGGCGGCGGACGAGCCGGCGGGGGGGGCATAGAGACCGCCCCAGGAGACCGCTTGCTATAGTGTTGCCAGGCCGGCTGGCTATAGGGTTGAGGTTCATCGTGATGTGGTTTACCGTCCAAGCCGTGCAGGGGAGGGGGGTGTACGGGGTGGGCAGCATGTCTCGTCTCGAAGCTCCAAGCCTTCCCAGATAGGCAATTTTGTCGGACGGGAGAACGTGCATGTTACCTGGCCGCCCCGGTTACGTGCAGGGGGCCCAACCCGGAGCAACGCAGTCAGCCGGAAAGCGATCTGGTAATGCTCTGGCTGTCCTCGCCGGCATGGCATGAGCATGGCATGGGCATGGCATGGACGTGCCAGGGGCTTTGATAGTCTTACCCTCGGGATTGCCTCGAGTATGTTCGTCGTTGTGACGGGCGGCGTCCCTGTTGCAGCCGGCCGCCCCTCATTGGCCGGTACAGCACACATGCACACACATACACGTATACGCATACACACACACACACACACACACACACACACACACACACACACACATTCGCATACACACACGCGCGCGCGCGCACACACACAGATGCACTCCCCCACCAAAGTCGCATCGTGCGACGTCTGCCCGTTGACTAATCTTGTGGAACCACAGCTAAAACAGGTAGTTAAATAAGGTAGAGCGAATACCCAAGCACCCTTCTTCTCATTCTACGTGGCTCCTGTTCGCCTTTTTCTTCTTTTGTTTTTCTATCTTTTTTTCTCCCGTGAAGGACTTCGATTTCGCGGCCCATCCAGGCGCGTTACGAGCTCTTCGATGTCCTTGGTGCGAAACAATGCACCGCGCTGATCGTCTTTATGATCCATTATACAGGGAAGTGTCCGGGCTGCTGTCGTCGCCCACATCGGCGCGATACTTTTTGCGCCCATGCGACTTGGTCGGCGTTGATTCTTTGGAGGTGCCCCCCGAGTGGTTATGGGTCTCCCGATGGTGAGAAGTGGGCGGCCTGGCGAGGAACCGGCAAGAGGACTGTTGCCAAAAGACCTGCATTGACAGCTTCGGTCTTGTTACCCGGAGCCCCCGGTCCGTACTAGGACAACGCGGTGCCTTGACAGCTACACGGCATGGACAGCTCGTCTTCCATGGCCGAGCCAACCTGCGCACCATTTTTTTTCTGAGAGGTGCAGAGGGACTCGGAGGGACGAGTTGATAAGCCATCGGCGGCCCCGAGTCACCTTATCGCAAACCCCGACCGTTTTCCAATGTCTGCAGGCACGCAGTCGGCACTATTATGGTCGCCTACGAGTACAAGGTAGCCGTGGAAGACCACGCCGGCCAACCCGGACTATGTGCTTTCGTAGGTCGGTCGCTAAGGGGTATACATCTACTCGCGTGGCCAGTGGCACACTGTCCAGGGCCATCGGCCATGTATGAGGACGTATAGTAAGAGCAGGCGCACGGTGCTATTGACCTCATATGTTAAGTGCTTACTTAAGTCACAGACCACAGCCCATGGGGCATCGATGGGCCTTTCTGACGGCGGAGACGGGGACGGGGCATAGTGGCCCCCCACCGGCGGCCTGCGGAGCCGATCCAGTGGCTGCGCTCTGCGTCGCGTCCATTTGGCTTCAGACCCCGTTCCTCTTTGTGTCCCCATGCTGCTTTGCCTTCCGAAGCCGGCTATCCTGGTGATGAGCGAGGGCTGGCAAGCACAAGTTGCTGGCAACCAATCCGGCGGCTTGAAGACGGCGGCAATACCCCCAGTATATAGCCGGGCAACCCGGCTGTAGCCCGGTAACGCGAGCGGGAGGCGTCGTAAGGCAAAAAAGCGCGGACTCGAACGTGGTCTCGAAGCCAGGTGAAGCTGTATGGGCTCGCTGAACTTTCTGGGAGCTAGGGACCCTGACCCCCGGGGGAGGGGTAGCGTTGCCAAATGGCCACAGGCCCGCGCCGGGTCAGTCGAGCGGCCGCGACGCGATTATGAGGCGAGGGCCAGCGTGATGTTGCTCGAACACGTTAAAAAAAGGATGTGGCCGCCCGGGGGACCGGGACTAGAGTGCAGAGAGGGAACTGGGCGTGGGACGAGTCAGTCTGAACCCCGAACTTGTCGCCTGCCTGGGAGTCGGAACCGAGGTCGGAGGCCCGGATTACCGTTGTGTACGGCCTAGGCGAGTAAGCAAGTTCAGTACGTTCCTGAGGCCGGGACAGCCGGATGCACAAGTTGGGGGATGGATGTATCCGGCGCCCGAGCCATTTTTGGCAGTTCGGATGACTGGTAGCAGTACGACGCACCAACTCAGCCTTTAACGGCCTTGCTCGTGCCCAACTGTCGCAGAGTTACGTGTCATGGAACATGGCAGCTTCAACGAGTGATACGCTGACGCGGAACCGGGCTTCTCCCGCACGTCCTCTCTCTGTACTATGGAATCTCGACCGGGCTGGGTCGTGTCATTGCCCTATTTGTATGCGGCGGACGGTCGGGAGTTTCTCTGATTGGCGGCCGGCCGGACCGGGCTCACGATTCTCTTTTAGCACATCACCGGCCGCAGCATGTCTCGAGTTGCTACTTCAGGCAGTTCCAAGCTTGGCAGTTAGCTCAGCACGTTGGGCTTTTCAAAAAAATGATTGGCCGAGGGGGCGTTCTTAACTCTGAATTTTTCTCTTTTCCTTCCAAACTCCCCCCTTCTTCGGCTGAAGAGAGCGGACACTCGGGGATTCTAGCGTGCGGCTCGAGCCTTTGGTTAAGAAACCGCATGATGCGTTGTTTTTTTGTCTCCCGACCGGGATTCCACAAATCCAACGCATCCGTACCGTATGCCGCTCCGCAGGGTAGGCAGACCCGTCGGCGTAGTACAAAATGCACGGATTTAGATGGATCTGCGCTATGTATGATGGAACTCGCCTTGTCGCCTATTACTCCATCCTATCCGTCTATCCGGCGGTGGATTTTCGATCCTACGTATACGTATACGCTCGCCAAGCCACCCACTAGTCGCCCACTCACTCAATCACCCTATTGTATTTGTCCGCTCACGAGGCCAACGGGGCGTCGGCACTCCGTACGCTAGCTCTCTACCTAGGTAGCGCACAATTTACATGAATAGGTAGGAGGAGGCCGAGGCTAATAATAGTATGAGCCATGCCGTGCCGGTCCTGGCATGCCCGTCGCCATTCATGTATGTAGTTGTGTGCGATGCCCTGGCTGGCTGGTGAGACACGGTCAGCCGGGAGAAGGGGGAGAGCCGCTCACGGGGCCGTCAACAGCCCCGGTGATGGGCTCTGGCTCGGGCTCGGGCTCGCGTTATGACTGAGATCCCCAGTGCCAGCTGGCTGATTATCGATGGGTTCCATGCTGACGAGAGGATTGACCGCGGCATCCGTCCGCGCCAGGGGGGAGGGAGCGGGTGGGTTCACCGTCTCGTATGTAGTCTGACTTCATACGAAAAATGTGCGACGTGCACACTTGTAGGCGGGCCGAGGTACGGAGACATCCATCTCGTGTCCCCCATATGTGCATAGCTAGCTGGTTAGCCTTCAACCGCTGTAATACCACCGAAGGGGCGGAGGATTGAATGGCCGTACGACCCAGCTCAAACCTTTAGGTAACACACTTGAGAGAGGCTGGGGTTGGGTCATACGTGCTAGTAGTACCGCAGCAGTAGTAGGCTCGGTACGCAGTGCCCACCTTTAGGGATGGTACGAGTAGTGACCGTGCCCACCGCGCGCACGCACACACGCATACAACACACGGACGAACAGAGAGGGAGAGGGAGGGAGAGAGACAGAGAAAAAGAGAGCGAGAGAGCGACTTAATGCTTCCCATGCCGCCCTGCCTTGTCCAGTCCACGATACCGAGGGACGGCACGGCACGCGCAGGCGGCGCAGTAGCGTGCCGCAATAGCATCGGGCCGTGGAAAGGGAGGCAGGAGGTGAACTCAATGCCGAGGGGGGAGCGCCAAGCTTTCGGGATGCCACTGGGAAGCACCAGCCGAGAGGTACCTACCTACCTGTGTCGGGGTTCGGGGCGCTGAGCAGGGCGGCCGGGGCCCTGGAGGACCACCCAAGTCCGAGTCATTTGAACGTGCTCAACCACCATCTATAGTAGTTGTATATCCAACGGGGTGGCCATATAGTACACATACTCTCGACACCGTACCCGAGGTACATCCATAGGGTATCCATAGATGAATAGAATGGGTGTGGGGTGGATGGGGTGCACTGGCAGCCATGGGACAGCCGACCTCGTCTGCGTTTTGGCTCGCATGACGCGCCTGGCCCAGGCCTCGCGGCCAGACAGACAGCAGCACATGTGTTGTCCCGTTTTACCTCAAGCTTGCATTGCATTGCCTACCTTACCTGAAGTACCTGCGTCGCTTTCTCCAAGGGAGGGCGACGGCGCCGGCGCCAACGACCTACGTGGAGGGAGTCTATTAGCAGTATCATGGGATGCGAAGTGCTTCGTTTGTACCTGCTGACGGAGATATCCGTTGGCACCGCCTTGGTGAGAGCAGTCCAGCTGGGTGCGGAATTCGAGTACGCGGCAACAGGCAGCCAGCCAGCAGGGAAGCCAGAAGGAATCCTTCCTGCCCGTTCACTGGCCTCTCATACGAACCGAACAGCCGGCTTACGAACACGTAGGTACGAGTACATACTCTTCCTCGTCCCATGGGACGGATAGATGGCACAGCCGGCCCGGGACATTTGTAGAGGTAGCGCACGTTGGCCGGGTTGGCTGTCTCTGGTTGGATCCTCCAGCAGCCCTGTTGGTGCTAACGTGCCTTGGCGATCCTCGTCTTTTGGCGAGCATGGCAGACGCAGAGCGGTTGAGTCGAGTGGCCCGCCAGCCAGCCAGCCAACTCCCCCCTCTTTGCCCTTGCTGGACGGGATGTCATCAGGGTGCAGCGAGCAAACCCATGGGTCGGTCAGTGGCCACGCCGCCAAGTATTTGTACAGATGCGTCCTGGTAAAACCAAAGTCCTCGTCGTCGAGTCGGGTTGTTTTTTTCTTCTCCTTCCTTGACTGATACTGACGGTCTGCTACTTGCTTCTGACGCCGCCTACCTTTTTTCTTCCTTTCTCCTCCAAATCCTCCGGCCGTCTCCTCCCCCCCTCTTTCTGATCTACACTATCCGCCTCTCCTCCTCTCGTACTTTTATGTGAGCTGGACGTCCCGCTTCTTGGCGTCACCGTTTGCCCTCAACGTCCCCTGCCTGTGAGGCGCGCCAGGCAAAAGCAATTTTGCACCTTGACCCTGACACGCCCCCCCCCCCCCAAACTCCCCACCGCTACCCTGCTACATACCATCTCCCTTCCCACCGCGTCCGACAGACTCGTTTTAATCCCCATCTCGAGCATAAAGCGCCGGTGGAGCAAACGGCATTCGTCAAACGTACCGGATCCAGAACTCTCCACCTGCCCTCGCCCCTAATCCCGGCGGTCGGGACGCGCGTAGGGTCGGGTGTCCCCTGCCCCGGGAACAGGAGGCTCGCAAGCCTCCCAGTACTTCTTCCTTCGGGAGAAACTCACTTTGCTCACCTCGCGCGCACAAGGTTAACGGCCTGGTCGAGCAAAGATGGCTTCAAGTAAGTCGGGTCGTCCGAAACCAGGGCGCAGCCTTTCCGTCTCTTCTTTTCTTCTTTTGAGATCCGGACGCGGCCCCAATGCAGACAAAGACGAGGCCTCGCCACCCCCCTTGCCGAAGAAATCGTCGACCACTTACTCGTCTGCGTCGGACCTGAGCGCAAGCACCGCACCGGCGTCTGCCGCTATAGATAGAGTTCACACGGACGAGCCGGGTGCTGGTGATGGTGCTGAAGCTGATGCTGGTCCCGTTGCCGGCAGCAAGAACAGCAGCAGTAGCACCGCCAGCAACAGCAACAGCAGCGGCAGCAGCAGCAAAATCCCCGGCTCCGGCAGCGAGCCGTCGGTACCCATGCCTCTGCTGCGCAAGAGGACGACAACGTCGACGAGGAACCGCCTGTCGTCTTTCTTCCCATCACTGATCAGCCCCCATTTCACAGAGCCCTCTCCTCCTACTCCACAATCACCACCAGCCGCCGCCGCCCATGTCCCCCGCAAGCCCCTCGCCGACGACTCGCCGCTGAAGGACGGTCCGGCGCTGCCTGCACGCCCTGCCACCAGCGGGCAGATGCATGACTGGTTCGACGCCGACTCTGCCAGGGACCCGTCGGGCCTGCCCGCTTTCGCCGCGAGCCGCGCGGCGCCGCACGATGCCTCGGCCCACCACCGGACGCCCTCTGACCCAGACGGCGCGGCCGGGCTGCAGAAACCGATCCCGCAGCCTGCGCGGGGCCCTCCGCCGCCGCCTCCCGCCCAGCCCGACTCGACTGACAGCCTGAACTCCCAAGTCAAGAAAGCCAGGACCCCTTCGAAGCTCACGAAGCGCCACAGCGAAAACCACCTGCGAACCGACTCCCACGGCAGCACCCTCCATCAAGTGCGCCCCCAGTCCACCCTCATGCTGTCCGCGTCGCCCGAGCCGCGAGGCCGCAGTTCGTCGGCTCAACCACCCAGCGACCGGCTGGGCGCCGCTCTGGGCGCCGCCAACCTGTCGGCTACCAATCTGGCTTTGCGCCCCGGCTCCAGCAACGGCAGCCAGAGCCCGCCCCGCGACGCCGATAAACGCGGTCGCTTGAGGAGAAGCTGGCTGCCCGGTGTTCGATCCCGCTCCAACTCGGCCGATTTGAGAAACGCGAAAGGCACCGCCGCGTGGATCCTGGGCCAGGACAACACCGAGTACAACACGGCGCTGCTCACCAACGGCGAAAAGGTTCCCGAGCTCTGGAACGAGGCGGGCTCGATCCTGGTCCATCTTCACCCCGCCAGCGCCGGCCTGGGGCCGTCTTTCAAGGTGCCGTCCTTCTGCACCGACTTTTCCCTCGCGTTCCAGGATGCCATCGAGCAGGAGCTGTCGTCGCCGGCGAACTCCACGAGGTCGTTCCTAGGCCGCGACAACCTTTTGGCGACCGACGCGGCGGTGGCGCAACCAGCGCCCCTCGAGCCGGCTGCCCCAGGAGACCTACGCTTGTATGTCCCCGCGCCCCCTGCGGGCCCGGACGAGCCGCCCGCCAAGCCCGACGTGGATCGCCTAGTTTCCATCCGCAACATGTTTGCCTTTCTGACCGGACAGCCCCTCGTCTGTACGAAGGCGCAACCGACCCTCTTCACCGTCTTCCTCCGGATCGCCAATCTGCTGAGCGAGTTCGAGTTCACGAATCATGACGGGTCCAACTTTGGCGACGCGGTGGAGATGGCCTTTGGCTTCTTCATGGAACAGACGGCGCTGGCCGATGTGCGACACAGCCGGGAGAAGACGCTGGAGGCCCTCGTGCTGGGCGAGAGGATGAAATCGTGGGACCTCTATAGCGAAGCCTTTGCGCACGCCGTGGGCAAGTACTCGGCCATCCGCGACCTCAAATCGAAGCTGTGGGAGCAGGTTTCGGCCCCTACGCGGCAGCGACTCGAGCGTGCGCACCTCGACCTCCTGAACCGCCAGAGCAGCGTCAACAACCGATTGGAAAACTTCGACTTCCCGTCGCTGTTCTCCGGCACCGCCAATTCGACGTCTATGACAGAGTTCAAGCACGTCAAGTACGGAATTTGGAGGAAATGCTTCGGGCGCATGCGGCAGTTCGTGCTCAACTACTACAAGGCCAACTTTGGCAGCTGGCCCCCCAAAGCGCGCAGCAAGAAGAACCCCTTTTCGGAGAGCGGGCTGAACCGCCAGGTGCTCAAAATTTTGTACTCGGATCTCTGTGCCCTTTACGACCTCGTTGTCGATCGCGAATCCATCACGCCGCGTGGTATTGACCAGAATGCTGAGGACATACAAGACGAGGGGTCGCGCCCGGAAATGTCGGCCCTTCGCAGGATCCTGGGCGAATACGACGCGTCGTCGCCTCCCGTGGTGCCCCCCATACCCTTCGACGTGCCCAGGGTTCCCGACATGAAGTCGATCAAGGAAAACTACTACAGCCTGCCGCATAAGGAACAGGCGAAGCTGGAGCGCAACTTGCAGGACTACGAATTCCTCTTGATTCTCAGCAAGTCGTACGACTTTGAGACATCCAAACTGAAGATACCCTTCCTCGAGGAGTTCAAGGCCTGGGAACACAAGGAGGCCAAGGGCAAGTCGGTCAGCGAGATGGCCGACCAGCGGATCGGGTACTGGCTGTTCCTGTACGTGGTAATCCAGTGCCTGCCCATGCTTGTGGTCGACGCGCCCGGCCTCAAGTACACCGAGGGGGTGGAATACTTCTTGTGCCAGCCGCCCAAGGGCCACCCGCCGTGGATGGGAGCCGTTCCCGATCGCAAGCGATGGTACGAAGTATCGGGAGGCGCGGGCTACGTGGAACTGAACGCCGACGCCGTCGAGTTCTCGATAGAGGGCATCTACCACAGGAGCCACTGCTGGTTGGCCGCGAAGCGTTGGGAGGCCGACGCGGCGGCGGCGGCGCCGCTCGAGGAAGACGCCTTCTCACCCCTGCCGGCACCGCAACCCGTGTTTGCGGACGGCGACTCAGGACTGCCTGCCAGCCCGGGACTTACGGGGCGCAGCGAGTCGCCCATGGGTAGCACGACGTCGCTGGCCCTCCGGCCCCGCTCGGGGTCGCCGGCCGGGCGGCCGGGCTACCGATCCAGTGTCGTGATGGGTCTGGAGCCCGTTAATCTTCCGCCCTCGGCGGGGCCCCCCGTGGCCGATTACCGCAGCTCGCGGGTTTTCAGCACCGGGGATACGCCCGCGTCTCCGCTGGGGGCGGGTGGCGGCGTGAGCCGCAGCCGCTCGTCGGGTAACCTAAACGCCCAGGCGGCGCAAGAGGCGCAGGGCAGCACGTTCGACGATATCCTCAAGGACATGGACAAAAAACCGAAGAAGAAGAAAACGCTTTTCGGGTAATGACACGACGATTACGGACTAATTGCATACCTAGTTACATACGTGTATACATACCTAAGTACTCCTACCTCATTGCTACTCGCTTTGACCCGGGGGAGCGGATGGCGGGTTGTGTTTCGAGCCCTGATTTCTCAGATACTGTGTATTTGTATTGACAAGCGTGTGGATTGCGGGACATAGCGGGAGACAGGCAATGGCTTTTGCATACTGCATAAGTAACCATGTTGGTCTTGAATTTTATTGCATGGTAATAGACTTGTTGTGGTTTTCGTTTGCGCATCGCCCGCCTCGCCGTTTTCCCGGCGGCATCCCATTCAGCATCTCGTTATCCCCCGCGCCCCCGTCTGCCAATTGGGGGCGGCCGATCCCCGTTTCCGACACGTCGTATTTCTTCCTTTTTGCCCCCTCGGGGTCGCGGGTGTCATGGCGGCTTTGCTTTTCTTAGAGTGGTGTCTTTTCAATCCCTGATCTGCACAATGTCGCGTATCGGGGTCAGCCGGCTTAGGTGTCCTGTGTGCCAGGGAAGGTCGCCAGGGCCGATGCAGCGTGAGATTGGGGTACCTTGGAGCGCCTGGAGACTTGGGCAACCTCGAGGGTTGATTATAAATGGAGGCCGGTTTAAGTGGTTAGCCTCTTTTCAGCATGGCTGTATGGCATCCCATTTTCCCCATTGTGGTAGGCATGCCCCTCGGCTCACCGTGGCACGTCATGGGACCTGTGCTCGTGTACATGTCGAGGCTGGTTAGGCACGCATTCGCCTTCCTGTAAGCAGGCAAGTAGCGTTCGTGACCTTGGTGTATCAGGTCACGGAGCCATGTGTGGATGGGTTACCTCTCACGGCGCGGCTCCTGACGTACCGGGCGGGGGGGCGCTGCCGTGCCTCTTCAAGGCTTATTTATGGACTTTGTTGTTTGCGTGCAGATCGAATCAATGAAGGCGAGCCGTCGGCCATCTTCCTCGCCTGCCCTGGATCGGTATGCCGAACCAGTCCTGGAAGAGCCTAGTGGTAGTGGGGGAGGGACCTCGAGGGCCAATGATGACGGCGCCTGTGAAGGCAGTCGCGGCCGCTGCGTCCTGCCGCCTGACTTTTTGCCCATACCCATGCCTGCCCTTGCACCCGCGCGTCCGCGCCTGCGCGCGCGTGGGAGAGACAGCGGCTGAACCTGGAACTGGGAAAGAGCGTGAGTGCATGAGTGCGTGAACGAGCAGGAAAACGGCAGCGGCAGCGAGGCGGCAGCGGGCGCGCGACTGCATATCCCTATCCCATCCCATTTCATCCCGTCCCCCGTGCGAGGGGGTTAAAAAAAAAACTTCCCTTTACCTCTCCGGTCCAGCTTCCCTGCCCTGTGATGTCTTCGGGTTGCTTTCTCGCCCACCCCGCCCCCTGCTCTTTCGCCGACGCCGCTATCGCCACGCCCTTCCGCATCGCCCTGCCTTCCGTCCGACGACAAGCACGCTCGCGTTTGCCTACGACCGTCCATTTGTTTGCTGTAGCCGATCGCCGCCTGCCCACGCAGCCGCTGCAACACAATTTGGCCTCCGCGGCAAACAGGAAACAGAGCCACCACAGCAACACCCGCCCGTTGAGGCCCGTACCGTCCGCGCCCCGCTGTGCCCAAACAGTACTTGGACGGCTGCGACCCATCCGTTTTGCCCGTTCGCCATCGCACCGCACCTTAGGTTGGCCGGCCAGCGTGCACCAAAGACGCGATCGCGGAGCCGCCTGCGCCTCCCGCCGACCTTGCTTTCGGATGAATGCTGCTGCAGCCCGCCCCCTCCCTCAGGCTGTCCGATCACCGAGTGGCGTTCCCGTGCCGGCTGCCCGGGGCGCCTTCTTGCAGTCGGTAGACAGACGAGATCCATAAAAAATAGTATATACTGCCCTGCAGTTGTAGGACCGCCTCGCGGTGTCTGAGCGTCGTGAGACCTGTACCTCTCGAAACCGCCCGCTCTGCACCTTCGCCTCCGATGGACGACCCCAATGAGGATTCGCAAGAGGCTACTCAGCAAGGTCTGGCCCCATCCGTCCCTTTGCCGTGCTCTGCGATCTAGCGCCGTCCCATGTCTGACTGTTCGCCTGCGCAGCCACCCAGAATGCCCTCGACCCCCGTCGCCTGGGGAAACAGAACTCGGGTTTCTCCGACGAGGACATCTCCGACATCATCTGCCTCTTGTATCCCAACTCGGCCAATGCGACCAAAGAAGTCCAGCGCATCGCCAACGCGTCCGAGTACAGCCCCTACATAACCGGCAGATACACGGCCGACGCTATAGAATCGGACCTGTACCGCGAAGATGCCGCCCGCGAATTCGGCCGGACCCGAGGCATGGGCGAGCATGCTATTGTTCTCAAGCTCTCCACCACCGTCAAGAGTCCCCAGCTTGGCTTCGCTTTTGGTCGCAACGGGGCTCGCTGCGACATATGCTTCCATAACGACCCGCTTCGGCGGCTCAGTAACATCCATTTCCGCATATACGTCAATAAGTTTGGCGTTGTGCTCCTGGAAGACCAGTCCACCAACGGGACCATTGTCGACGATGTGCTGCTCAAGAAGAGGGCCAAGGACAATGGCGCCGTGAGGAGAGTCCTGGAAAGCGGCTCGACCATCAAGGTTTTCATGCACGAGAACGCCGAGGATCTGGTCTTCTTGGTCCGTATTCCCCGCCGCGACGGGGAACTCGAGACGGCCTACCAAAGAAACCTGCAGGCCCATCTGCGGAGGTTGCACCGGATCGAGGACCCGGATAAGACGATTCAGCCCGGTGATGGTGTAAGTGGAGGTTGTACTTGGTCAACCACGGATCTTGCTAACACCGGACACAGGCTGACATCATGCCGCCACCCTACCAGAAGCACACACCGAAGCCAATGTTCGACGCCGCAGCCCCGAACACCTCACAGAGCGCTGTGCCGCGTGAATGGCGCGGTGGTGAGAAATACAACCGTGTCGGTGCCATCGGGAAGGGCGCATTTGCTACGGTATACAAGGTAACATCCAAGTATGATGGCCTGCCGTACGCCGCCAAGGAACTCGACAAGCGGAAGTTTATAAAAAACGGTGTTCTCGACCAGAAAGTCGAAAACGAGATGAGGATCATGCAGCGCGTCCAGCATGTATGTTTTCCCTGTCTCCCTCCCTCCTCCGGGCCAGCCACGGACTCCGCTAACCCGCCGGCGCCAGCCTAATATTGTGCAATACATTGAACATTTTGATTGGGATGCGCACCAATTTTTCATCATCATGGAATACGTTCCAGGCGGTGACCTTGGAAAGCTCGTGCAAGAGAACAATGCCATCCGGGAACCTTACGTCAAGATCATGGCCAGGCAGCTGGTCGACGCCCTCGGCTACCTGCACGACAACAAAATCACCCACCGTGACGTAAAGCCGGACAACATCCTCATACAGTCTACCGCGCCGCTGGTCGTCAAGCTGACAGACTTTGGTTTGTCCAAAATGATCGACACCGAGCAAACGTTTCTGAAAACGTTCTGCGGCACCCTCCTGTACTGTGCACCAGAGGTCTACTCGGAATATAGCACATACGACGAGCAGGGTCACCGGGTGCGCCAGCGAGACCGAAGGTCAGTCAATCGCGAGCGGTACGACCACGCCGTGGATATTTGGTCGTTGGGAGGGGTGCTCTTTTACGCCCTCTCGGCCTCGCCTCCCTTTCCCGTTAAGAACGGGATAAGCTACACCGAGTTGTTGCATCATATCATGACCCGCCCTCTCGACGTGAGGCCATTGGTGCAGGAAAAGGTCACGAACGAAGGCATCGATTTCTTGCGGAGAATGATCGACAGACGGCCAGAAACCCGGGCCACCATTGCGGAGCTCAGACGTCACCCCTGGCTGAACGATGAACCAAGGCCCTCGGCTGAAGATTCGTTTGATGAGATTTCCGACGACGAGCTGGAACAAGGCGCGTCACAGCTAAGCCTCCATGACCAAGAAGAAGGGGATTTAGGAAACGCGCTGGCAGGCGCGCTGGAGCCTGCCCTTTCCACGGTGCCAGAGGAAAACAAGGAAAACCAAACAATCGACCTAGGACAGCCGGGGCGTCTTTGGGGCGAAGTCGACACCGAGGCTCTCGGTTATTCGGGCGCCGTTGGGGAGTCGCGTCTCAACCTGCCGTTATCGAACGCCAGCCTGGTAGAAACCGAGATTCTGGAAGAGGAGGTAATCCTCGACAGCTTCGAGTCGGAAACCTTGTCTACGCCGCGGCAAAAGCCTCGTCCCCCTCGTAACTTCCTCGCCGCGAGCTCTTCGCAATCCAACGGAATCTCAGGTAGCATGGGACTGGGCATCGGCTCACAAAGCCTGGGAGGCGCCGAGTCCATCATGGAAAATCTGAACATGAAGTCCCTGGCTCGCACCGAGCTGGACAGTCACGCCAACGCCTCCGACCTCAGCACAAGCAAGCGGAAACCCGGGTTTGGTTCGAGCGACGACTACGATCGCGCCAAACCTTCGTTCAAAAGGTTGAAGTCGGGAGGGGACGAAGTTGCCATTCCGGAGGATGAGCGGGGCGAACTGGAACTGTTTGCTTGCATTCCCCCCATTCTCAGGAATGGTTCCGGACGCCAGATGGACTATCCAGTGCATAAAACCACGTTCTGGGATGGCGCCAATAAACAATCCTGGCATCTGCAATACCCAGAAATGACGCACCTCCAGTATGCTGCCTTCACTGAAGCTGCTCAGAGCCGGAACGAGGACTTCAGCCCGGGGAAATCGCCGTTGTGGGACCTGGCTATGAAGTATTTCCCCCCAACGCACACTCAGTACGGTGTACGGGCGACAGCCAGCCCGCACTCCGTCTCACACCGTGGTGCCAGTCGCTCCCCAACCAAAGACGACCGCTGTGAGTTTCCGCCCGCCGACTCTATAGAGCCAATCGACGACGAACAGGCGTCGTTGCCGGATACACTGGCGCCCGACAGCCAGTTCTCGACGGCGGTGCAGACAGCCGGGCCCGGCAGAGTGGAGGTTGCCCGGCTTCTACCCCCTGCCGGATCCCAGGTCAAGGACGTTTACATCTCAATGGTAGACCCGATTCTGTCCTGGGGAAGGGAACGCGACAACTTGGCCGTGTACCAGTTCCCCCGTCAAACACAGGTTCCAAAGTACGCGTTCCGTATCGTGCTGTGGCGGGAAGGGTATACGGGAGCGGGAAGCGAGTTCCGTCCCTGGGAGCGTGCTCGTTCGGTTTCCAGCACCACCACAACGCGGGCTTCCCCGGAGCCTGAGTCGTACGCGTTCTACATCTCAACAAAAGCCACCAACGGCCTCATTATTAACGGCGTAACCCTTCGAGCTCACGAACCGAAGAGTCCCAAATCGCCCTCGAAGAAATGGATGAAGCTGTACCACGGTGACAAGATTGTCTTTTGGGGCACCCTGGACGAAAGCAACCAAGCGAGTTTGAACTTCGAGTGTTGGTGGGGTGGGTCAGCCGCACGGCGGCCCCCGAACGAGGAACCTGCGTGCGTTCCCGAGACGGTGGCCCGCAAGCTGGACTGCACCTGGTTCAAGGCCGAAAAGAACCTGCACCACGATCGCATGAAAGCCGAGGCGAATTACGACCTTGAGCGACGCATGTCAAATCTCCACCATGAGCAGGAGCGAAGCAGGGTATTCGAGAAGAAGCGTGCCGAGATTGTCAGAATGCTGACACTGCGCATACAAAGACAGGACGCATCATTGGGTGCGCCGACAGCTTGGGGCCGGACAATTCCTCGGTTTGGGCAAGGAGCGTCGGCCGTCCAGGGTGACGTATGACATTCTCTCAACGCAACCGGAGACGACACAATATCGGATCCTCACTTCTATCATGAACCCTTATCATCTACCTTTGTTATTTAACACGGCGACCGTCGACGATGCGTCGGGCCGGTGGCGTACGAGACTGGCTGAGCAGCTCCCCGTGTCCTACCGCGGATCGCTACGGAGCATGGGGGTTTTCGGGTGACTGGCGGCGCGCCGCTATATGATATAATAATGTGAAAGGGATCTTGGGGGGCATATATCGCGGCCGGTCATATCGAACTACCGCTCGCTTTCGCTTTCTATGGGAGACAGACAACCGGGCATCTTCGGGTCGGTATGTAGAACGCAACGGAGTAGAATACCGGCTTCGCTGGTTGATATACACACAATACACTAAAACTTCTCGCTCTTATAGCACACAGTCTTGCTATCCAGAGGGATGGAGGGAGACCTACTGGCTATCTCCACCACATATATACATGCTTGTTTCATACCTATCGCCCATCGGCCGTCCCGACTCGGGTTAGCTCTAAATATCTTTCTTGGTCGACGTCCCTTCCTTCCTATAGCCGTACGAGTCTTTAGCTACGTAACGCTTGATTGATACAAGACTACCCACCGCTTGTCATCGTGGAGATTTCCACTGTCACCTACCTGCCAACCAACCAACCAATCCAAAAAGGGGAGGAAAAAAGGAACTCTAAAGAACAGCGCAAAAATGTAATTGCCCACTACTGGAATCGAACCAGTGATCTCATCATTTCACGTAGTACTACTAGTGATGCGCTTTACCACTAAGCCAAGCGGGCCGTATTGAAGTGAATGAGTAGGACTTAATCCATGCTCATGACCGTAGTATGAGCTCTGGACAGTTGGATTGGAGGATAGATTGCTTCTGAGATACGGTGTACCCACCCAAGCGGCATCAAAAGCAGTCCCGGGTCAAGGGCGGTCACTGCAAGGCCCACAAGGATGCTGGTGGAGATGGGAGGTGCCCGTGGACGCCTAGCCACGGTTGAGGAAGCTGAATCGCTTATAGACAGGTCGAGAATGTATGTATTCCTATAGAATGGGTACACTGTTACTAGGTTTTATTACAGATTTGTTATATCGGGACGTGTAGAGTAAGACCAACGCTTTTAGATATGGGCCGGATAACAGCAATCTTAGAAAATTTAGCCATGCTGGTATCGTATGAGCTGTTCTCAGAAGCCTAACCATCCGTGTTTAGTTTAGGGGCTGAAGTGCGTTGTGTAGGAATTGTACGATGTGTGTGAGAAGCCCGGTAAAGGATGATTCTAGCCAAGGCCAGTAACCAACCCATCCATCCATCTTCGGATCCCTCTCTCCAGCTATATGTACTTGATACCCCCGCTTTGCCCCTCCACCGGAACGATTGCCCGGCGTCCTGTTGGACGCTAACAACTGGGCAATCGGGCAATCCGTTGAGGGATTCCACGTTGTTGTGAATGATGGACGATAATGTCCAGGTAACGGAATTGTAAGTCTACCTAGTACTTCAAGGAAGCCCTATTTTAGGAAGGGTTGTACGGGTAGTACTTGGTACATGGTAGTGGTGGGGCCGACGCGCAAGACGCGCCCGCAGCACCAGCACCAAAACGGTCGCATTGGAAGTGCTTGACGAAGCTGGCAAAGCTCCAACTGTCCTCAATTGCTAGTTGCGACCAGTCAATTAGAGCTCCCCAAACCCACACCACCCATCTGCTACCCGCACGTCGACGACGACGACGACGACGACAGCTTAGCTTTCCCTCATGACCGATCCTACCTAACGCCCACTCTCACCAATAAGGGAACTTCTTCAGCTGCGACCATGGCCGTCGCGTCCGAAGCCAGCGGCAACCCGGCCGACGTGTTGGTTGAGCTGGGCCAGAACAAGAACGTCAAGACGCTCCTCCGTGCTGTTATCCTCTGTCTCATTGCAGGCGCTGCCGTGTCCAGTCGTCTGTTCTCCGTCATTCGTACGCCGCCTGCCCCTTGAATCTCCCTGACCGGCAGGGACACCAGTTGCTAATTACATACCCGCCGTCGCAGGATTCGAGAGTATCATCCACGAATGTCAGTGACCCTGCCTTTGGCCTCGCTGCCGTGCCCACCAAGCCCCTCCTCGTACTGACCTCAACACTCCCAGTCGACCCGTGGTTCAACTTCCGCGCCACCAAGTACCTGGTCGCCAATGGATTCTACAACTTTTGGGACTGGTTTGACGACCGAACATGGCACCCTCTGGGCCGAGTTACCGGAGGAACCCTGTATCCCGGCCTGATGGTCACGAGCGGCGTAATTTACCATGCTCTGCGAGCCCTCACCGTCCCCGTCGACATCAGGAACATTTGCGTCCTTCTGGCCCCGGCCTTTTCCGGCCTGACGGCCATCGCCGCCTACCTCTTGACCAATGAGATGACTCCGTCCTCGTCGGCCGGCCTGCTGGCCGCCGCCTTCATGGGCATCACTCCCGGCTACATCTCGCGGTCCGTCGCTGGTTCGTACGACAACGAGGCCATTGCCATCTTCCTGCTCGTCTTTACCTTCTACTTGTGGATCAAGGCCCTCAAGGTCGGCTCCGTCCTCTGGGGTGCCGCCTGTGCTCTGTTCTACGGCTACATGGTGGCTTCGTGGGGTGGTTACGCCTTCATTACCTGTCTGATTCCTCTCCACACCTTTGTGCTTATCTGCATGGGCCGGTACAGCACCCGCCTGTACGTCTCGTACACGACATGGTACGCCCTCGGCACCCTGGCGAGCTTCCAGATTCCCTTTGTGGGTTTCTCGCCCGTCAAGACCAGCGAGCACATGCCGGCTCTTGGTGAGTACCGCCCCCGGCCCTCCCCTTTCCGCCTCGGCTAACTGTTGCGAACACAGGCATCTTCGGCTTCCTCCAGTTGGTTGCTTTCATTTCGTACGTTCAGTCGGCCGTTTCCAGCCGCCAGTTCCGCACCTTCCTGTGGGTGGGCCTGGGCGGCTTCTTCGGCCTGGCCCTCGTCACTCTCGTCGGTCTGACTTCGGCCGGCTACATCGCGCCCTGGTCCGGCCGCTTCTACTCCCTCTGGGACACCAGCTACGCCAAGATCCACATCCCCATTATCGCCTCCGTCTCAGAGCACCAGCCGACCGCTTGGCCTGCCTTCTTTTTCGATCTGAACATGCTGATTTGGCTGTTTCCGGCCGGCGTGTATCTTTGCTTCCAAGAGCTCAAGGATGAGCACGTCTTCGTCATCGTCTACGCCCTGTTCGGAAGTTACTTTGCTGGCGTCATGGTCCGACTCATGCTCACCCTTACCCCTATTGTGTGTGTGGCCGCTGCCGTGGCTGTGTCACAGCTCCTCGACACCTACCTCGTGGTCCAATCCCCGGAGCCCCGCGATGCCGACCAGGACGAGTCTGCCGACGGCGCGGCGAAGAAGAGCGGCAAGAAGAGCGGCGGCCTTCGTAGTGCGAGCCGACCTTACGTGGGTGTCTACGGCTTCCTCTCCAAATTCATAGTCGCTGGAGCCATGTCTGTCTATCTTGTGCTCTTCGTCCTCCACTGCACCTGGGTCACGTCCAATGCCTATTCGTCCCCCTCGGTTGTTCTGGCAAGCCGCATGCCGGACGGCAGCCAGCATATCATTGATGACTACCGTGAGGCCTACCAGTGGCTCCGCCAGAACACCAAGGAGGACGCCAAGATCATGTCTTGGTGGGACTACGGCTACCAGATTGGCGGCATGGCCGACCGACCTACCCTGGTGGACAACAACACGTGGAACAACACGCACATCGCCACGGTCGGCAAGGCCATGAGCTCTCGCGAGGAGGTCAGCTACCCCATCATGCGCCAGCATGAGGTCGACTACGTGTTGGTGGTCTTCGGAGGCCTCCTCGGGTACTCCGGTGACGACATCAACAAATTCCTCTGGATGGTCCGTATCGCCGAGGGTATCTGGCCCGAAGAAGTCAAGGAACGGGATTTCTTCACGTCTCGGGGCGAGTACCGTGTTGACGGTGAGGCTACCGATACCATGAAGAACAGCTTGATGTAAGTTTTCAGGTGCGAGCACCATGAGGATACCTGGTTATTAACAGCTCCCAGGTACAAGATGTCGTACTACAACTACCACACCCTCTTCCCCCCCGGACAAGCGCAGGATCGCGTCCGCGGCGTGCGACTGCCGGATACTGGACCTGTCCTCAACACCGTCGAGGAGGCTTTCACTAGCGAGAACTGGATCATCCGAATCTACAAGGTCAAGGACCTTGACAACATTGGCCGTGACCACGCCGCCGCCGCCTCCTTTGACCGTGGCCAGAAGAAGAAGAAGGCTATTAAGAAGCGGGGCCCCAGGGTCCTGCGTGTGGAATAGACTTCGAAAGATAGCTCTGGCTCGATTCAGCCGACTAGAATATGGCTCGGAGGAGGTAAAGGTGGCTCCCTGCCGGGTTACAACGTCCTGCATCCGGGAGTATCAGTGTAAGCTAGATTACCCAATCCAAGCCCCCAAAATAAGGGCGAAAAGTGCGATGCAAATAGATTTTTTTTATTTAAGGCAAGCTCGGCTTCGTCGCTCCAGTTGTGAAGGTTTCCCAGCAAACAAACAAAGCTACTACTTCAGGCAGCAGTAAAGAGATGGCTGGGTGAAGACGGCTGGCAGGAAAGAGAGCTTGGGATGTAACTGGGTTTATCTGCCCACCATTGCCCTGAATTCTTTGGGATAGGGTTGGATTGTTCTCCCTACTAAGTCCCCCGCCTCCTCACGTTCAACTTCATCGCCCTTTCATCCTTCCCTCTGTCCTTGGCCTCATAATCGCACCAGGCCCACTGGCCGTTCCTCTCTGCCTGCTTTCGGTCTCCAAAGTACAAAGTGGCCTCGAAAACACCGCCATTCCCTATTCTTCCCTTCTTGCCTCACATCATCATCGCCTCCTTCCACAAGAACCCGGCGCTTGCAGACATCTTCCCCATTCTCAAACCAACTGAGGGGCCATGGGGAAGTCGCCGAAGCCCTGGCACAGCGTGTAAGTCATTCAAACCCGCAGGCTGGAAGTTGCTGGCCCTTCCCCAGATCTTCCACCGGACCTTTTCCCAGGCACCTTCCGCTGGAAAATTTACATCCAGTTCGTACTTCAAGGAGCGGTGAATGGCACTGCATATTCCGCGGGTACATCTCTGTGTGATCTTATCCAGCCTCACAACACCGACCAAGACCCAAAATGTCACTGACAGCCCGCATTTGCATCTATAGGACTGATTGCTCCCCAGAGGAGGAGGACGAGGGGGATGCTTTTCTCGACGCAGGCAAAAAATATCTCCCCGATAGCTCCTTCTACGTCACTACGACCCGGTCGGGCCGGCCTGCGCTCGCTCGCAAGAACGACCGGCTGCTTCGTTATCACGGCTTCGACCTCCTTGGCCAGAGCTTTGGCATCCCGTCCCGAATCGACTACGAGCGTGGAAACCATGCCGAAACGAGCCCACCCAGAGATACTACAGATAGAGCTGCCCCTAGCTCACGCCGGCGACACAGGGAACTTCTTTCAAATGATGAAGTTGCCCCAGCCAAGGGAGGCAGGGCAAGTCGTCGGCATCGGGATTCTTCCACCTCGACATCCACCAAGACCCCTCGCTTGGAACCCGTGGCGTACAGTACTGCTAGTGCAGGTTTGGTTCGTTCCGAAACTGACGACCTGCTGGAAATGAGTAGCACCTATGTTCCGTTCAAGGCGTCTTTTAGGCACCGAAAGCACGTTCGGAAAGAGAAACACGTATCCGGCGGCAGTGACGGCAGTGAAGCGATACCGCCGGGGAGCATTACCCCCTTGGTTCGACATTATCTGCCCCTTGCGCCGCCAGCGCCACCCCAGAGTCTGCAATTCCATCATCCATTGCAGAGCGTCCCAGGCCCCTACGTCCCCCCCTACTCGGCCAAGGCGACCACCGGCGGTAAAGGGTACACTGTTCAGGGTGACCATACCTATCCATACTCTTGCGGCCAGACTCACCACCAGACTTCATCTTATACAAATCTTTTTCAAGGCCACGTAGTAATGGCAGACTACGCAACCCCCCAGGCAGGCTCCTTGCCTCCGATCCCGCACCAGCAAGCGGATTTGGCGTCGGTACCGAAGTTGCAATCAGCATTTATACCTGGCTTCGTTGTTCCCCCTCCGCCTCCCCCACCGGTACTGCCTGGGACGCCAGTTCGGCCGACCGCTACGGTGAAAGAGACTGACCCGGGGTCGACGAAGGCTCATTCAAACGACTTATTTCAACAACGCAGCAAGGGAGAAAACATTCGAACCGCGGGAGATTCGCGAAATGCGAATAAGCACAGAGCCTCGGGTTTCAAGGAGGGTTCGAGGCGGACGTCTGCCGAGACGTTTCCGGAGCCTGACCCCTTCGAGTACATGCACGTTTGTGCTGCTTGTGGTAAACCGCGATCGCGTGGCTACCATATGACACATCTGGTAAAGCGAGGCGAACGTCCCGAGGCCGGCTACTGCCGCCGCTGTGTTGCCCATGCCGACTACACGGACTCGGAAACTTCTGCCACAGGTACTAGCCGTTCCTTTGGCGTCAAGGTAAATATGAGTTCTCTGCCAGACGGCACATTTGTCGGCAAGATGCATTTCTAACGTTTGACTAGAACATCCCCTCTCCCGGCCTCAGCACGGATGAGGACTTCCTGATTTCGAGCGGCCGCTATGTTCATGATGTGCGCAGTCGCCGCCACAAGCTGCACCAGAAACCCAGACGCAGCAGTTTCCTGAAAGGGTTCTTGTCGAACTCGGCAAAATCCAGAAGCTCGGGTCGGGCTCCCGACTCACTATCTTCGGCTGAGGAAGCCAGTTCCAGAGCATCGTCGCTCGTTCAGAACCCTAAAGCCCACAGCAAGATCGCCATGCGACGCGCAGCTCGGAAGAAGAAAGAAGCCCAATCGCGAGCCCGCCCCCAGCTAGAGACGCAAAATCAGGAGAACAGCAGCAAGTCTCCCGTGGAGCCGTTGGGCTCCATGGAAACTTCAAAGTCTTTCATATCTCCTGGGGCCACAGGATCGAAACGCCCTGATACGGCTTCGTCGACACGCATGGGTGGGCGTGTCCCAGACAACTCTCGGTACCATAAGCCCATTGTCAATGACGAAGACCCCGAGGGTGGCCTGCGAGATGCAACAGCAAAGGCTGCAAATGGCAGCGACCGAGACAAGGAACCATGTGGGCGGCCAAAGCAGGGAGACTCTACGCATCACATAGGTTCGCCGTCTGAGCATCCGGTTGAGAGTCGCTTTCGAAATGAAAGCCAGACTCGGGACACGAAGGGGTACACCATGAAACAGTCAGGCTCTACTTCCCACTACAACGCGCAGACCAATTCCCACATGGAAGAGGCGAGTTCCAAGAAGGATGTCAAGGAAACCTTCGACTACATGCCTCCAACGCCCGCGGACTGGGTTCCGGTTAATTATGGCGCTCAGCCCCGGGTTGCCGACGGTGACGGTGCATGGGGTGACGACTTCTCCGAGGCCGAGGAAATGGCCGCCCTGTTAGCCGAAGAAGAGCTTCTGCAGGCCGGTAAGCGCTCCGGACTATTTGGTGGTGCTTGGGGCGGTTCCGAGACGTCCAGCTTCCCGAAGTCCAATCTTCTGACACCGAGCCTGATCTCCATAGAATCTTGCTCTTCGGATGAAGAGCGGACTGATGGAAATGGGCACTACGAGATTGCCGAAGCAGAAGCCGAGGGATGCGAGGAAGCAGTCGAGTTTGACAGTCGGAAGTGTCAGCCGAAGCAACTCGGTGAGTTTCCATTCGCATTTCCTGGCTTTAACATGCCATCTATATGACGCCCAGCATGGATCGAAGGACTAACTGGGCACTAGAATTCTCCAGTCATGATGATCGGACCTCCAAGACATCGTCGCGCCGCAAGTCTTCGCATGGACGACAGAAAAGCGACTCTGGATCAAAAATGCTGGTACCCTTTGCCACTAAGACAACAGCCTCTTCGCCGGAGTGCAAAGGTCGCTCGAGCTTGTCCAGCCACTCATCCGACTTCCCACCGCCCGGTGAGGAATCGTCCCTCTTAGCCCACACCGGCCACTCGATGGAGGACGTGTCTTGTGCAAGGAAGACTGTACGCGACACTATGTTGACTAATGAGCGTACTCCCCTTCGAGGGTTACGCCGCCTGGGCAGCTTCTTCCGGAGCCCCTGATCACTATGGACAGCACTGAGATGCTCTACAGTCGCGACATGCCAAATGGACGGAGTTTGCGTCGGACTGTTTTTTGCATTTGTGTTTGCATTCGTTTGTATCCCCGAACACCCGGCTGGTATTGCGAGGTTCTCAGCTTCGGCGAGCATCTGATGGATTGAGGGCACTATTTGGCCTGGCTTCGGACCTGGGTTGTTGGTTGATGAAAGAATACGGACTATGGCAAGGAGATGGACCACCAGGATGGAAGGGCAGAAGATGATTGTGGCGCCTTCATGTACGACGAAGGGAAGACATGGCACGATGATGTCATGAGGCCACGGACAGTCGACTGACGTCCCCTGGCCATGCTTACGAGAGGCATGCTTTGTAGGGCGGAGCATTGCTATGGCTGAGCGAGCGGCTTGGTAGTCTGAGCTTGAAGCCTTGGCGGTTGCAGACTTGCAAGGTGACTGAATTCAATAGGACCTGAGCTTGTATTGTGACGTTCTGAACGTACCAGTACCGCTATGGGCATGCTGAGCGCGCGTGAAGTGACTGCGTCGTCGGGTGCGAGTATTCATGTCACATACTGGCAGTCAGCGGTGGCGACACGATAATGGCGCAGATCTAGGTGGTTTTGCGTATAATACACATGTACACGGGAAGCCGGGGAAATCTATGAGGCTGATTCTGAGGGCGCCGCAGTCGTACACATAAGCCCAAGTGCGCTTCACCGAGCGGCAGAGGTAGCAGAAGGGCAGCCAAGGAACGTTCCGGGGGTTGTTCTCGTGGCTGCACGACCGTCCCTCTCCCGCCAGCCAGCTCGCTTTCGCTCTCTTTCGTCTCTTTCTCTTTCTCGTCTCTCGTTCTTTCGTCTCGTTTTCTGCCGCATTCCTTGCCACTGGCCGACGTCTATGGCCACAAAAACCGCTCCCTCGTAGTATTACATGGTCTCTCACAGGCCCGCGAAGGATAAATTCTCTTAGGCCTTTTGCTGCATGAGGGCGTTGAAGTAGGCCTCGAGGTCGAACTTGGGGTCCATGGGGTCCTGGCTCACTAGATTCGGGGGGAAGAAGGAAGCGTGGGTCAGCATGCCGGGGGCGTCGGTAGCGAAGGGCGAACCGGGGAAAGGAATGAGGGAAAAGGAAGAGGAAGGAAAGGGGGCAGAAGGAGGAAAAAAAAACCTACAGCCGCTCTTCTCGGTGGACTGCGTCTTGGGAGCCTTGGTTTCGGCGTACTTGGCACGGGCCTGCTCTATTAAGTGCTGCTTGTGCTCCCAGTCCTTCTGCGCGGCGGCCGCCTGTTGTTGCGCGTAGATGGACCGCTGGTGCGAGAAGCCGTAGAAAACGCCGAAGGCGAGGGCCGAGTACCGGAGAACCTGGGGGGAAAAGAAAGGATCAGTTCGGGGACCTAGGGCAAAAGAGCGCGGTGAAGAAAAGCCGAGGCGGGAAAGTGAGAGGGAGAGGAAGGGAGGTGGTTTGGGAGGTGGTTTCGCAGGGCCGGGTGGGTGCTTACGTTAACACCCGAGGTGGCAGACATGGTGGGCGGGATTAAATGTTTTTGGGGGTCGCGAGGCTTGGAGGTGAAGTAATGTTTCGCGACGAGGCGGAGGAGCTCTCTCTCTCACGGACAAGCCAATTGGGGAGGAGCGAACCCTGTCGATGGTTTCGAGGGGACGGGGCGATCGCTGAACGGGGGAAGAGACGCAACACGGCGGCGGCGGAGGCGGAGGCGGAGGTGGTGGTGGTGGTGGTTGGAGGGTAGAAAGAGAGCGTTTTTGGTGGAGGTTTCGTTTGGCAGTAGTAGGTGGTTTGATGGTGGTGGTAGTGGTGGTGATGCGTGCGCGACCCCGGGCCAGAAGAGGACGGGAAAATACCAGGATTGTGATGTGCAGGCCGGGTACCAATTGGCAGAGAGCTCAAGCTTGGCTACGCCCAGTGGGGTTACCAACGGGCCCGACGGCGGCGGCGGCGACGACGGACGTCCATTGGGAATGGGCCAAATTGGGGGGGGAACGAGCGCTGACGGCCCGGGGAAATTTCGTAGTCCAGGGTTTTTTTTTCCTCTCTTCCTTCTCTCTCACGGCCGTCGTTGCATTCATTCCCTCCAGCGTTCCCAAGGGTGCTGCATAAAAGTAGCTATTGTATCTATCTCCAATGGAGGATGTAGCTAGACGAGTTATGTATTTATGGTGTAAGCAAAAGGCACAGCTCCCAGCTCCCTGTAGGGGACAGAAGCTGCAACTTGGAGGGAAAGAAGTAAGTACATCCCATGCAGTAGGACGTACCTTGTCTAAGTAAAGCCCCTACTCCGTACTAACCATGGAATGCACATACCTGCTCCTTCACGTGCATCCATCGTCTAAACCGTCGCAATACACATATACATCCATGGTTCCTACCACTATCCGGTAACGGTCGCCGTCCTACGCCTGGTCCTCTCGTCCTCGTCGTTCTCTTCTTTCTTTTCCTCCTTTGCCTTGGAGCTCCTTCCCGTGCGGTGCGTGCCCCCTGTGTCCCTGCGTGTAGTAGATAACGGGCTCGAAAAGCGGTTGTTATCAGTGCCCAATTCTCTCTCTTCTCCCCCATCTGTGTTTGTAGGACGCGGCACGCAGTTCACTCGTTTCGTAGCCCGGTCAAGGTGCCCAATAAGGACGCATGGTGCAGCAATGAAAGCAGCGATAAGGCGACGAACAAGCACACGACGCCGAGCTGGGACGCATATGTGTACTGCATACATACGGCAATAATATACTTCAACTCGTAGTAGCCATGGAGGCCAACGATCCATCGAGAGTCCGGCCCCCGCGTCCCACTAATTCCGACTTTGTTTTATGTTATCCGGTGCACCTGCACGTACGTGCCCGCGGGCGGTGTACACAAGACTGGCATAATCCACTTGTACTACGAGCTAACCACATCTATCCGGTATCCCCCGTCTTTCTTTGCCCTGGCGAACCTAGACGGACCACCTGCACCCAAGGAACCTTAGACAACCACGACCACGACAGGGGCCCATTACACAGTCGGCGGCCCGCAATCGACCAACGCGCATTCAGGGCCGGCCACGCGACGGCGGCGGCGAAGACGAAAGACGAAGGCGACGACGACGACGACGACAACGACGACAACGAAGACGAACAACGAGAACAAAAAAACATAAACCGAGCCACCCAAAATAACCAGCGGCCGCTTCCCTTCCGTCTCGGCGCTTCCGACGACGTACCGCCGGCGATACCTCCCTCCCTGCCGGAGGGGCTGACCGACACAACGGCGACGGCACCCGCACTCGCGACCTGACCTCTATACCCACCACCGCCGGCCCTCCATCCCGTATCCGCACGGCGCAACCGACGCCGACCCGGCATGGGTCTTGGTCGCCGACGACATGCAGCAACGACGAGATGAGATCCTGGCCAAGAAGGCAAAGCTCGCCGAGCTCAAGCGCCAGCGCGAGCTGCGCGCCAACCAGGCCAGCGCCGGGAGGGCCAGTGTCGGCAGCATTGGCAGCGTCAGCGACCTGGGCTCGCCCACCCTGGGCCGCGGTGACAACCGCAAGGAGATTGAGTCGCTCATCAACAGCCTCGTGGGCGAGAGCCGCCCCGCCTCGACCGGCGCCGCCTCACCCGCCCTCCGCGGCAGCCGCCCCAACAGCGTGCTCAGCGCCGGCGAGCTGAGCATCGAGGTCTCGGAGCAGGCCTCGCTCGCCAACGGCCCGCCCGCCACCTCGCAGCCCCTAGCCGCCGTTCCATCCCAGCCCCAGGTGCTGTCGACGGTGCCCCTGCAGACCATTTACGAGTGCCCGCCCTCGCCTGTGAAGGAGATCTTCTCCTACAGCAAGGGCGTGCAGACCACCAACGAGTGGTCCCCGCCCGCCTCGCGCGCCCGTGCCGACTCGGACCTGCCGGCCGCCGACGATGATGACGTCGCCGCCGCCGCCCCTGGCGGCAAGCGCCTGAGCGCGCGTGAACGCCTGCGCGAGGAGGAGCTGCGCGAGAACCTGCGCGAGAACCTGCGCCGCGAGATCGAGGAGGAGCTCAAGGCCGCCCGCAACCTGGTGACGGATGGGCCCCTCGCCGGCGGCCCCGTCAGCATGGCCAACTTCCCCGTCCGCGCCCTCTCGGCGGCCGAGCTCGAGGCTGTCACCGCCTCGGACGACTTCGTCGACTTCGTCGAGCGCTCCACCAAGGTCATCGAGCGCGCCCTCGACGAGTACGACATCCTGGCCGACTACTCGTTGCAGGCGCACGAGATGGACGACGACGACGAGCAGGCGGGCAACGCCGCCGGCAAGGGCCGCCGCCGCGTCAAGGAGGTGATGCAATTCTACGACGACCGCTGGTCCAAGAAGCGCATGGTCAGCAGCCTCGACTTCTCGCCCAAGTTCCCCGAGCTGCTGCTCGCCGCCTACACCAAGAACCCGGCCGCGCCGCACGACCCCGACGGCATTGTGCAGGTGTGGAACGAAAAGATGCACGACCGGCCCGAGTTCCTCTTCCACGCCCAGTCCGACATCCTCACGGCCAAATTCTCGCCCTTCCACCCCAACCTCATCATCGGCGGCACCTACTCGGGCCAGGTCTTGCTGTGGGACACGCGCGCCAAGTCGGCCCCCGTGCAGAAGACGCCGCTGACGGGCTCGGGCCACTCGCACCCCGTCTACTCGGTCGACATCGTCGGCACCCAGAACGCCAATAACATCATCTCCGTCTCCACTGACGGCCAGTTGTGCGTGTGGTCCGTCGACATGCTGGCTCAGCCGCAGGAGTCGCTGACCCTGACCAACCCGCACCCGGCCAAGTTCGACGACGTCGCCCCGACCACCATGGCCTTCCCGGCCGCCGACCCGACCTACTTCCTCATCGGCTCCGAGGAGGGCCCCATCTACCCCTGCCACCGCTACGACCGCGCCGGCGCCAAGGCCGGCATCGACTCGCGCGTCGCCTACCGCGGCCACGCCGCCCCCGTCATGTCGGTCGCCTTCCACCCGCCGCGCGGGCCCGTCGACCTCGGCGACCTCGTGCTGTCCTCGTCGCTCGACTGGTCCGTCAAGCTGTGGAAGGTGCGCGCCCCCGCCGCCACCTCCACCATTGTCGAGTCGCAGGGCACCTCGGTCGCGCCGCTGCTCGACCTGGCCCGCGAGGACGTCGTTTACGACGCCGCCTGGTCCCCCGTGCGCCCAGGCGTCTTCGCCCTCGTCGACGGCGCCGGCCACCTCGAGGTCTGGGACCTGGCCGTCGAGACCGAGATCCCCGTCACCAAGATCAGCCCGAGCCCGCGCAAGGACGGCCGCGGCCTGCTTAGCAAGAGCCTCAACAAGGTGGCCTGGGAGCCCACCGAGGGCAAGCGCCTCGCCACCGGCGGCATCGACGCCTCCGTCACCCTCTTCGACGTCGGCCCCGACCTCGGCGGCAAGGAGGGCGCCCGCGCCGACGAGTGGGCTAGCGTCAAGAAGCTCGTCGCCCGCCTCGAGGCCACCGGCGGCGGCGGCGGCGTCGGCGCCGCCGCCATTTAAACGGGACATAGGAGGGGGCGAATACGGAGGCGGACTGGGCCCCAAGAACATGGCGAAGCCGCGGCGTATGCGGACCGGCTGTGATTTGCATGTAAAAACCAAGTGCTGCGCAATAAAACTTGCCAGTCTGTATTTTACCCCGCCTTCCCCGTACCTTGGAACCCATTGCCCCCTCATACCCCGTGTTCCCTTGGCCTCGACAAACCGCCGGGCGCAGATGGCAGAGTGAAGACGAAACACTAGAACAGAGCGCAAGAGGGAACGACGAGAAATATAAAACAAAACAAAACAAGCGGTCCGTGAGTAATGAGTGCGTGGTGTGGCAGGCATGTCTGAGCTGTACCTGGGGCCATATGCTACTAACACCGACATGGCAAGCAGCTTGCATTCACGCTACCAGAGAGGAACAAAAAAGGGGTTATGGGAAGAGGATCGAGCCTTGGCTACATATTTGCTTTGGCCAGCGGGCCATTATAATACGCGGCATCATCTTCCAATAAGATAATGGCGTTCCCTTCTCCCTACTCCCACCACAAGCTGTATTCTTCTCCATGCCCGCACCTACGTGGTTGCCCCCCCCCCTTTGTGCTTCCAACTGTACCCAAGTCTCTGACTGCGTCCCATTGCGCCGACGTCCCCCAAGTGAAAGTTGGCCTCTTTCCGCTTGTTGCCTCGCCAAACCCGGCCCTTCAATCGGTAGCGTCCACGGGTACCACCGTGGCGCCACGTTTCTCCACCGCGTTCCGAAGCTTGCCTAGCACAGCGGCCCGGCGTTCCCGCCGCTCTTTGAGGGCTGTCTTCTCCCCGTCGCCGAACCCGCTCAGCTTCTTCCGCGGCGTCGTGCGCACTGCAAACATGCCGCCGCCAATGCTGCCGATGGACTGTGACATGGACTGACGCATGCTCGATCGGTAGGGCGTGGGCGTGCTCTCGCGGAGGGACCGGTCGGGCGAGAACATGAGCGACGAGGTCAGCGACTTCCGGGACGATGGTGTTCCCAGGAACGGGGATCCCTCACGGCTGCGCGTGCTGGAGTCAAAGCTGGGCGAGGAGAAACGCAGCTGGCGCATGCGGTTCTCAAGAAGGTCGACGTCGCCACTTCGCTTCTCCGCCATGGCTGTCATCTTCGCGATGGTGCGCACAACAGCATCCAGAGTGGGCACGGGGCCGCCCTTGCCACTGGCGCTGCTGGCTGCCACAATCTTGGTGCGCAGCATGGTCAAGGCCTCCTCGGCTTCGGCTAGAAGCCGGGTGAAGTGTGCAAGATCCCGCCGCAGGTCGCCCTGACGTCCCGCCTGCTCCGTCGTGAGCGGCAGAGCCCGGTTGGCTGACACCTGATCGGGATCAAAGCGAGCCAGGATCACCTTCTGTAGATCATTGCGCTTGCTACGGTCCCGCCCGAGATCCCGCAGGAGGTCCTGACACTCCGAGATTTTGTCCTCAGGCTGGGCCACGCATGCCTCCCGTAGCTCGCCTACCAGATCGCGCGAAATGATCCGACTGAGGTCTTCCAACTCGCCGAGGACCCAATCGTCGGGGTTGCTCAAGTCGTGCTTGTCGCGCCGCTCGTGACGGAACGTCTCCGAGTGGCCCTTGAGGAAATTGGCAAGGGAGCGGGCATTGAGGCCGAGCGTGTCGATCATGGCATTGATGTCGCGATAGACAGCCTCAACCTGGGCCGGAATGCTGTTATCAGCCGCCTCGGCCGGGCCTGTATGCGCAATAAACTCGTGCAACTCCAGTGTTGGCTGCATCTCGGCTCTCAACAGTTCTTGTGTCCTTTCATCTTCCTCGTCCACCAGCAGCCGCGCCTCCTCGGCTTCTTTCCTCTCTCTGGCTTTCCGCTGCTGCTGGACGTGCGGGTCCGGGGATGCGCTCTCCCTGCTCACAATCGGTGGTGCGAATCGGCTCTGTGATCGTTGGGGCCCCGCGAGTAGCTGCGAAGCCATGCCGGGGGCAGTCAACGACCGCGATTTATCACCGTCCGCGACGCGTGAGGCCGCCGGGCCGCGAATAGGACTGGGCGAACACGGGCTGATGGGGTTGGGTTGAGGGAACTGGGGTACCGACTGTCCGAGCCCTCCAAACAAGCTCGTCCGCTCAGGCTCCGGACGGGAGATCGTGGAGTAGCTACCACCGAGGCCGTCAAAGGAGCTTTGCGGTGTGAAGCCGGGTGACTTTTCTTTGTCTGCAGAAGGAGGGCTCATGTCCTTGGCCACGTCGACACCGCTGCCTTCGCTAGCTGCCTCTGTGGCCGCTTCCCCGTCTCCTGACTCCTCGTCCTCGTCCTCTTCCTCTTCCTCTTCCTCGTCCTCGTCCTCCTCTTCCTCTTCCTCTTCCTCGCCGTGCTCGTCGTCCTCGTCGTCCTCGTCCCCCTCGTCCTCGTCCTCGTCCTCTTCACTATCCGAGACGGGGGGTGGGTTCGTGGGGAACTTGAACAAACCCGTTTGCTTCGGGACCTCTTTGTCGAAAATGGATTCCGTTTTCACACCTGGGATGGCCCCAAACTTGACATCGTACATTTTCTTATTCGTGGTAGGGTCCGGGGGTAACGGTGCCTCCATGGCGGGCTCCTCGCTCGCCTTCTCGGTTTTCTGGGACGGTGGGGCAGCCTGTCCCACTCTTGCCGACTTGGAAGTCGCGGGTTCAGACGGCAAAGGAGTCTCCTGGGGTGCTTTTCCAGCGTCTGTGGAACCTGCAGAAGTCGGTGATGAGGATAGAGACTCCCCGAATGGAAAGGATGCCTTACTGGTAGACTCTGGGGGCAGAGGAGCATGCGGGATATCCTTTAGGGACTTGGGCGTGTCTTCTTCTTCCGCCTTGATCTTGGAAGGGGCGCCAAACAAACTTGAGCCAGATTTGGAAGGGAAGCCAAAGATACCAGCCCCAGAAGGCGCCGTGGACGGCTGAGAGATGAATTTCGAAGGGGCGGGTGTAGATGTAGGGGTTGTCGATTGCGTAGACATCGGCAGGCTGCCAGAGACGCCCGACATGGCGGGCGATGTCTCTTCCAAAGCGGATGCCATGCCACCTCCAAACATAGACTTGTTGGACGCTGGCTCTTCGGTTTGGTCGTCCTTGTCGTTAGGGTCGGGCTGGAAACTAGACATCAACTTGAAGGGCTGGGAGCCAAATGCGCCACTGGCGGTACCAGCCGGCTTGGAGCTTGGGGGTGGGAATGCAGTGCTGCCGCCGGTGTCCATCGAGTTTCCGGATAATGCTGTTTTTCCCGAGGCAAAAATGCTAGTACCGCCGTTGGAGCCATTCGCACCGACAGCTGCAAAACCACCTTGCTTAGCGAAGTTTGCAAAGCCACCGCTTGTGCTGGATGTTCCGCCCGTGCCGCCAAAAGCACTGCCAGAGCTGGCACCCGTGTTAGCGAAGCCGGATTGGCCGAATGCGGGCGTGCTCGATGATCCTGCGGCAGTGGCCCATGGTGAGCTTTTAGCCCCTAGACCTGAGCTCTGGCCGAACGACGTAGAGCCGAACGACGGCTGCCCAAACGTAGGTGTCGCCGAGGGAGCGCCACCCCCAAAGGCCCCGCCGCCCCCGAAACCTCCTCCGCCTCCGAAAGCCCCCGAACCGAAAGTCGTACCACTTGTGCTGGACCCAGCACCTGTGGAAGGGGCGCCCCACGGGGAAGACTTAGTTCCCAGTGCGGACGGGCCTCCAAAGGCCGCACCTGAGGAAGAAGCGGGTGCCCCAAAGGCCGAGCCCGAGGAAGAGGTAGGTGCGCCAAAGGCCGAGGCGCTGGGCGTGCCAAACGGGTTGGCAGGCGGGGCTTGTGTTGCTGCTGGTGCCGCAGGAGTCGTCGATGCGTCAGCCGCGGCGGCTGCTAGTTGTGGATAGGTTGTGCCTGCTCGGATCGAGTCGTTGTAAATGACCCACCAGGCCGACAACACTCCTTCGTCGTTGAGCACCCAGTAGCCCGGTAACGGTCCGGCAGACTGCTCCATCTCATCCGACGGAATGGGTTTATAGACGGGATCTCTGCTCGACAGGTCGAGGGCAGTGCCAATAGGAAGCCCGCTATCAAGAGTCTCGCCCATTGGCAGCGTGGCTCTTTTGGAGTCGTCAGCCAGCTCTGTCGTTGTGAAGACGTTGGTGATATTGTCGGCATCGACATCGGTAGATAAAGGCGCCTTGGAACGCGACATCAGCCCGATGTCAGGGGTGGCGGTTGACGAGAAAATCAAGAGATCCTGCAAGGAAGGGGGGAAGTCCTTCAGGCGCGCGGCTGTGTGGTGGGGGATTTTGTCACTGCCAAAGGGGTCGACCGGGTCAGTCATGCTCTGGAAAGTGAAGTTCTGGCCTTGTCGCGTGATCAAATGGTATTTGGACTGGGGAGGCTGCTCAACAGTCGAGACATGGACGGCGAGAAAGACATCATTCTCCAACCAAGCCAGGAACGAGACTGCGTGATTCCATCAGCAAATTGGTCCAAGGTCTGGCGAGCGGGACGCAAACGTGTGCTTACCGAAGTAATTCGGGTCGAGAGTGGGAGGCCGGGGTATCAGAGCTTTCACAGTCCCTTCGGGGGTCATCTGCTGAATAGTACCATCGCCCAGGCCAGCAACCAACTGCTTTCCCTTGGTGCTCCAAGCAGCACAGCTAACTTGGTCTTTTAATACCTGGCCGTTAGGTCCAGGGATGAAACCCCGTTCCTTCAGGTTCGCTACGAGCAGGTTGCCCTTGTCGGTCACTGCAGCGCAGAGCTCGCCCTTTTCGGGCATGGGATTGGGAACAAGAGCGCGCAGGGCCTCGCCGTTGGTGGGAATCTCGAAAGCGGCTTGTGTAGAACCTTGCAACAGCGCCTGGACGTCGTAGACAGCCAGCCCTCCTCCTTGCTCAGCCGAAATGACCAAGTAGTTCTCGTCTGCGGTGAAGGCCATTTGGCATATTCTGGTGGGCATCGGGAGCTTTAAGTCGGGCTGAAACGGCCTCACCTCGCTGTCACCGTCGGCGGGGCCAGAAAACGCCTTTCGTATAGCGTCGGTGGAGGCGAGGACGACACCGTCAGGGCCGCCTGCTGCGGCAAGACCCTTGCGCGGAGCGAGAGTCAGGAGCGAGGCATGCTGGGCTGGGGGCTGCGACCAGGGCGACGTTAAGCGGATTTTGGCATCGCCAGCTATGGACAGGAAACCCAGACTCTCAGTCGAGACCACCTCTAGATCGGGGCCTTGGGAAGCGCCTGCATTCGAGTTCGCCGGCGCCGCGCCGGAGCCCAGAGAGTTGCCAGCGTTTCCGAAGCCGAAAGCCATGATGATGCGGGTCCAAGTAGGAAATCAGCGTGAGGGCCTGGCGATCAGACAACGGTTATGTGCATGAGGCTATCGCAGGTCGTCGGATGGGGCGCTGGTCTTCTCGTCGTCTCGGTCGCTTCGAGTTTCGGGGTTCAGCGGTGCTTCAGCCCACTTTGTGGCAACGGCAACGCAAGGCGAGAAGGACGCCCAGGACGGGAGGCGGCAAGGTCGCGCAAGCTCGGCAAGGGGTCCTTCGAAGGAACGAGAAAAAAGAGTCGGCGCTGTCGTGGTGGAATACACCAAGAGAACGCACGCGCGCCGGTAAAATCAACAGAACCAAGATTTGCGGGCGGATAACAAGATGGACCACGGGCAGTCGGAACGGTGTTAGAAAGTCGTGCAGCTCGATAGGCAGCTCAAAAATTCCGCCGACTTGGGTAATGTGTATGTAAGTGCTGAGTGCATGGATGGGACGGGCGAGGGAGCAGCAAAATAGCACGACTTGCCGATCAAATCGCGAAAGGAAGCTCGCCTGGTCCGGACTTTTTGGCGTATCCCTGTCATTGACTACGTGCCTGCCTGGCCTGGCAACCGCAGCGGGAAAGTATTAGTTAAGGTGCCCCCCCCCCTCTCAAAGTGCGCCCTCCACCAGAACTGAGAGATCAGGCATTGCCCGTAGCCCGCACATCGGAGCGCGAGTGCTCCCATCTACTTTGGTTGATGATGTAGCAGTCAACGTGATGCTTCGTATATCCTACCTATGTATCTACGCCGCTGGAGCTTCGAAAGAATGAAAGACGTGTGGGAAATGTATTGAGGTCTCGTAGAAAGACCCAGGCCGGTCCGGGGTATGTGTAAGATATACATACACGGGCATTCCATGCTACGGAATGTACTTACATATGGCAGGCCTGCCCCGTCTTTCTTGGGTATCCCCATAGTAAAAGAGGTAGGTAGGTTGTACTACAACTATAGAGCGAGCACCTGCGTCCGAGCTTCAAGGCAGCTCCAGACGGTCGTCAGCGTTCAGCCTGCCTCGCCCGCATCCAGTCCTCCCGCCATTCCATCACATCACGGCGGCACTCCGAAACGAATCCACACCAGCTCGTTCAGCTGTCAATCGCGAGAGTTGACGACGTCTTCAGTCCCCCCGACACCACCACACACACGCTCCTCCCCAACCATCGTGGAGCCGCCGCCAGCCCGAACCCGATAGCTCGCCCGTTGTCCGGTCCCTCAACGCAACAACAGCCACCATGCCGGGCTTCGACTTCTCCAACTACAACCGCAACGCCGCGCTGCATGCGCGCGGCGTGCCGCTTCCCAAGGCCACCAGTACAGGAACCACCATCGTGGGATGCATATACGATGGCGGCGTAGTGGTGAGTCGCCTGCCATGCTCTCCCTCCGAATGGTCCCGCTGACGCCGTGATTGTGCCCCCGGCCAGATCGCTGCCGATACCCGAGCCACGAGCGGCCCCATCGTCGCCGACAAGAACTGCGAGAAGCTACACTATATCGCCCCGCAGATTTGGTGTGCCGGCGCCGGCACTGCTGCTGATACCGAGTTCACGACCGCCCTCATCTCCTCGCAGCTCGAGCTCCACTCGCTGTCCACCGGCCGCAAGCCTCGTGTCGTTACCTGCATGACCCTGCTGAAGCAGCATCTCTTTCAGTACCAGGGACACATCGGCGCCTACCTTGTCGTCGCCGGCGTCGACCCTACCGGTGTTCACCTCTTCACCGTCCACGCCCACGGCAGCACAGACAAGCTCCCCTACGTCACCATGGGTTCGGGCTCCCTCGCCGCCATGTCGGTATTTGAGACGCAGTGGAAGCCCACCTTGACCAAGGAGGACGCCATGAAATTGTGCTCGGAAGCCATCCAGGCTGGTATCTTTAACGATTTGGGCTCGGGATCCAACGTCGACTTGGCCGTCATCACCGCAGACAAGACTACGCTGCACCGAGGCTTCGTCAAGCCCAACGAGAGAAGCCAGAAGCTGAAGAACTACAAGTTCGCCAGGGGCACCACGGCTGTTCTGAACGAGAAGGTGATCAAGAAGGACGAAATCGGCAAGTACGTCAGCGTCCAGGAGCTGCCGGCAGACACGGAGAAGATGGATGTCGATTCGTGAGATGTCTGCGACGGGGTAGACCAGGGCACCTTGTGGTAGAAACCAAGAAATACCACTCTTTATTAGTATGATGTGCCGTAATAGACAGCACTTTCGGCAAGGAAAGCTACCGGCCCTGCTTTTCCCTGCCTCATATCGACCGGTCCTTGCCGGCGCAGACACGCCGGCTGTAAAGTGCATGCGACCCTGAAGCAGGCGAGTATGCTCTTGTCGATGGAATGTTCCTTTCCGAGGAAAAAGGGGGAACAGAAACTAGTCACCTCCATACTGCCATGTAGGAACAGCAGAACCGCTCTGCAGAAGCAATGGACCGCTACAGGAACGATAATTTCACGGCATAGAAGATGTTTTTTCTCTGCCAATCTACTGGCTCTTGTTTAGTAGTCGGGGTATAAGGCACCTGCGCGGGTGAACGTGCGTTTCGTATTCGAAATCAGCTGCTTATGCTGGGGCTCCCCAATTTCGGACATTCATTCAGGGGCCCGTGGGGGGGTATATTGGCTTTCAACCCCGGGGCTGGAGTTATAGGTCCTATCGCTGGGCGTTCTGGCCTTCATTAGCCGCACTGTTGGGTCACGAACCCGAGGCAGTTGGATGGGAAACTGGCAGCGGGTTACCCACTCCTGGATACAGCTAACTTGTCCCGCGGTTCGTGGTCTGTTCGTCGAGATCTTGCCTCAGCAGTCCATACATGACGTTATCCATGACGATGCCTCCCTTGCAAACAGCACTCCTTCGGATGCCCTCTTTTGTGAAGCCCACCCGCTCGAGGACCTTCATGCTGCCATCATTGCCCCCATATACCCCGGCCTCGATTCTGAGGAGATCCGGGAAATTTTGAAACGCCCAGCGTGTGAATGCCCCTGGAATTCTCAGCGTTAGTATCGGAGAGGACGGGAACAATTGGGAGTTTCTGATACCCGATGAGGGAGAATGGGGCTACGGGAGATCTTACCGACCGCACTCGTTGCCATGCCCCGCCCCCTACGGAAGCCTTGGGGTTAGCACATACTCCACGAAAGGGGAAGAGGGCCAAGAGGGGAGTGCCGTAGCACGGGACGGGATCCCCAGACTCGGCACACCCTCGGACCAAGTGGGCGGGGTGGGGGGTTCCCTCACCAAAACGCCTTGCTTATCCAGTAGCCGATCTCGAATGTGCGATACTCGGTGTCGGAGTATGGCATCAGGCCGATTCCTCCCACGAACGAGTCGTCCTCACAGGCGAAGATTGCGAAGTTGACAGTGGGTTGGTTTTCCCGCGAGAGATTGATGAAGAATTTGGCGTCATCCAGGGAGTAGGGGTGAGGAAACCTGTTCCGCATGAAGCGCGCGACGTCGGGGTCGTTGGCGGCGGTGGCCACTGAAACCCCTCTGGGTGAGTACATGCCTCCTCCTCACTTGGGTTCATGGGGACCATTATTTCGGAGGCAGAGCCGAGGAGGTCAAGGGTCATAGAAGTAGGGATGCGCCCCGAAAGAGGCAACGAAGAATACAGGGAGTGGCTTACATTTCGGGGCATCCGCGAGCGTGTATGAGCGAATATAACACTTTTCGGTCGTCACGATGACTGTGGCCGGTGCCGGCGCTTCGCCGCTAGCGAACCCCATTGTGTCCGGAGTATGCAGTCACAGGAGAAGATACGGTTGGTGAGACTATGGCTTTCGGAAAGCACAATATAATTAATGTTGATTGGCATTGCCGCTTCGGCTCCTGGTGCCCTCTCTATTATACCCGAGAGTGTTACTCTAGCGTGACTCATGTAGGTGCCTTACCTACACGCTTGGGGTGGTGGACCGATATATAGGCCGGCAAATCATTAGTCATTGCCTGGTAAGCTGACCGGGCCATTTCGCCGAAGGTATGTTTGCAGAAGGGATGGCCAGTTGTCGTGGCATGTAAGGTAAACACCTAGGTATGTCGACACCCATTCGGGTACGTAAGTACTAAATACGTGCGTAAGCCCGGAGCCACGGATTGCTGGTGCTGGAGTTGTGTATGTACCATCTGCCTTAAGAAGAGTGAAGTCCGGCTGGTCTTTGTTCTGTCTTCTCGAATAACAGGTTGCTTCATTCGTCCCCTCCCTTCCAACCCGGAGTGAATGGTAGCTTACCGATAGATGACAGGTTCTTATCTCTGGGGGTTGTCTACTAGGCGAGATCCGCGAAAACCATCCCTTGCCAGGGAGAGAGGGGTTTTAACCTCGAGGATAGTGTGTATTTGTACCCGAGTATGCGGACTGCCCGAGTACATACAGCTACCTACTACGAGTAGGCAAAGTACGGTAGTGGGAAGTAGAGTTGCGAGCGGCTGTAAGCACGAATCGATGTACGGAGTATTGGCCCTTGACACCTGGACCATTCCGGTCTCACTTTCTTGGCAGCTGGGGTCTCAGGACGGAGCTGGGGATGGAGAGACGACCTGGACAGGCCTGCAGGTGGAACTAGGCCCGAAGAGCTGTGGTGCCATCGAGCCCTATGATCGACTTGGCTCAACAGGCGCCGCGGCCGAGATGGAGGTAAGTGAGCGAAAGGCAGAGCGCGACAAAAGTGGAAGCCCGTTCCAACGAAAACCACGGGTTAGGTGTCCAGTAGGTCCACCGTTGAATGGCATACCGAAGTTCCAAGCCTACCCGAAATTAGACGGGCACCATTTTACTGCATCTGTAGGCGTAGAGTGCAATGCTGCTATAGATCCTAGATCCAGATTAGGACGCGGAAAGTTGTAGCTATGCTCTTATGTAATGTGCGCTAGCCACTTTTAGTTGCCGGGGCCCAGTCCCTGAAAGCGAAAGGTGTTCTTTGCGTTGCGACGGCGCAGCAGCAGCCGCAAGTGCAGCAGCGCTCCAATGAAACCCGCAGCGCGGGTGGGTTGTTCGTACCTGAAGCCAGACTCCAGCCCGTGACCCTCGTTCTTCTTTACCTCGAATACCTCGGATCATTCACTTAGTACCTGTGCCGACCTGGTACCGCCAGACAGACATAGGAGGGATTTGGTGAATCCAATGCTGCTTCCACGCTAACTTTGCGACTCGCCGCTGTTTACCCCCATTTCCTGCGCGGTTCTGGTGCTCTCTGTACTACTTCGGCTGCGTGACCCTCGCGCGGCCTTTCCCAGCCTTGTCCTCGAGCTTCCAGCCTCTACCTACAACAGACAGACCCACGGTTAGATCCAAGCGAGCTGCCTTTCCACCTGCCACGCGCTCCGATTGACCTGCCGCTTCCGCGATTCCTCCCGAGCTGCGAGCCTGGCCTTGCCAATCCCACCATGGCCCCCAAGTCCCGCTTCACAAGGCTGGATGCCTTCACCAAGACGGTCGAGGATGCGAGAATACGCACCACCTCGGGCGGTATTGTCACCATCGTGTCGCTGCTGGTCGTTCTGTATCTGGCCTGGGGCGAGTGGGCGGACTACCGACGGATAGTCATTCACCCCGAGCTCATTGTCGACAAGGGACGAGGTGCGCAACCCTGCAGTGCCCTTCCGTATGCGTGCCAACTAACAGGGGACTCTGCCGCACAGGAGAGCGCATGGAAATCCATATGAACATCACCTTCCCCAAGCTGCCTTGCGAGCTCCTGACTCTCGATGTGATGGACGTCTCGGGTGAACAGCAACACGGCGTCATGCACGGAGTCAACAAGGTCCGCCTCCAGCCTGCCGCGCAAGGCGGTGGTGTCATCGACGTCAAGTCGCTGTCCCTGTGAGTAGCCCCGGCGGTGGGGGTGTGATGGTTTTCAAGGCGCCCCTGAGCTGATCAACGATGCCTACGTAGCCACTCGAGCGAGGAGTCGGCACAGCACCTGGACCCGGACTACTGCGGTTCCTGCTACGGCGTATCGGCTCCGAGCACGGCCTCCAAGCCGGGATGCTGCAACACCTGTGACGACGTGCGAGAGGCTTACGCGCAAGCCTCATGGGCTTTCGGTAAGGGCGAGGGCGTTGAGCAGTGTCAGCGCGAGCACTACGCCGAGAAACTGGACGAGCAGAGGCACGAGGGCTGCCGGATCGAGGGTAACCTGCGCGTCAACAAGGTTATTGGTAACTTCCACTTTGCGCCGGGCCGGAGTTTCAGCAATGGCAACATGCACATACACGACCTGGAGAACTACAGGAACAGCCCCGCCAGCCACTCCTTTGAGCACACGATCCACCAGCTGCGGTTCGGCCCCCAGCTCCCCGACGACATTGCCAAGAAGAGTTCCAAGAACGTCCCCTGGACCAACCACCACCTCAACCCCCTAGATGGCGTCAAGCAGAACACTGACGACCCCAACTTTAACTTCATGTACTTTGTCAAGGTTGTGCCAACTGCGTACCTGCCGCTGGGCTGGGACCAGAACAGCGCCCCCCGCAGCGACGACGCGGCGTGGCTGGGAAGCCTGGGACAGTCCTTCGATGGCAGCTTGGAAACGCACCAGTACTCGGTCACGAGCCACAAGAGGAGTCTGGCGGGCGGCGACGACGCCGCCGAGGGCCACAAGGAGCGCATGCACGCCCGGGGCGGCATTCCTGGCGTCTTCTTCTCTTACGTAAGTGGAATCCAAGGCTCTCTCGTCCGTCCTCACCACCAGCGAGCTTCTCTGACATGCGACAGGATATCTCACCCATGAAGGTCATCAACCGCGAGGAGCGTGCCAAGACATTCGCCGGGTTCTTGACTGGTCTCTGCGCCGTCCTCGGAGGAACGTTGACGGTTGCTGCCGCGGTCGACCGGGGTGTGTACGAGGGCGCGACCAGGCTCAAGAAGCTTCGCGGGAAGGATCTGTAGGTGGCGGCCGACGAGTGTAGAGTAGCAGGTCGGCCCTGGCCCTCCAGCGAGTCCACAATGCATAGGGTTCGGAGTTCATAGGCTCAATGTGATTTGGGAAACGAAAATTCTTTCGATGTGACCTGCCGCTACGTGGTGTAGGGAGGAGGTGTGTGTCTGTGTGTGTGTGTGTTTGTGTATGTGTATATTCGTGTGTATGTACGACAACCTCGGCTGCTTGTCTCGTGTAACTGGGCTCTGTGCCCGAGTATACATAAAGACATAGGAGGGCATCCAGGGGGCGGTCCCTCGACGGCATGGGAGATTGCCAACCGGATGCCGTCACTCTCCTTGGCCTGATTGGTGACTATAGGTGCTCCACCATGAGACACGAGGATGCGGCTGACTGATGGACGACCAATAGTCGTACTACTAGGACTGCCCCGACGTCCAGAGTCGACGCTAGACCCCAGCAGCCATTCTAGCGCCGACGTGGACCAAGCCGTGGGTTGACGCTTGCATCTTGCCGACGACGGGGGACGAGGGGGGACACGTACCACGGCCTCCGTTACGCCGAGTTAGCTCGAGTCCCTACATGCATGCGTCCGTCGTACGGACGTGACGTACTCTGGCCAGGAGCGCCCGCGGCGATTCTTTTGCCGCCCCAAGGGAGGCCACAAGCCATACGCGCATCTCGTAAGTGCTTTTCGCCAGCAACGCCTAAGCATGGACTTGCTCCGTGAGGCTGAGCTGCATTGAGTTGCCAACAACGCCCCCCATGGCCGTCTGCTCCTGAACAAGATTGAAACAGAGCACGTATGTGCAGACCCGACTAAGCACAACCGCTGTTAGATCATTCTCGTCGAGGTAAGACGGGCAGATTTGCCCTATCAACGGGTGCCTGGCAGTAAATCATCCCCCCCTCCCCAGTTCGTCGCGCCACACGTGCGGTTCGGCAGGGTGCACGGCAAGGTTTCTCCATGTTGTGATGCGGGACTAGGTGAGGAGGGCGGTGCACGTATATAGAACCAGGAGGAAGATCTGGTCCAGATGCCATAGCAACTCTGCACGTCTGGAGGGCTACCTTGATTCAGCAGATGGAGCTCTCTGGTCATTCAATCGGGTGATAGGCAGAAACAGCCCCAAGTAAAGAGAAGCACCGCCAATCCCTAGATGGGTCGACGATCTGAGACTTCTGTGAGGAAGAGAAAGGGAATGGCCGAGCCGTACCGAGGCGCCGGGACGGCAGACGGAAGAGGGCTATCCCAGCCGGCTCCCCAGCTGTGCCGTGGTCGCCGTTAGGTAAAAGGCAGACAGAAGAAGCGGATGTGTGAATCAATGTCAATTAATAGTTTTGTCTCGCACCCACCCTTCACACCCTCCCGCAGAGACTATATGCTTACCACACCCACATGCGGGCACCTAGCTACACTTTCCTAGTTTCTTTAGTCAGGAACATGGTCGAAGACCATTGGGCTTGGAGGTAGCCCGAACAGATGCTTATCCCCCCACTTGACTTACACATCCATGTGCCTTTGGTCAGTACGCGTGAATGGCGCTGGTGCCTACCGAGGCGGGCTTTTCCCTCCAAATGGCCATCGGAAGCAGCAGAGAACGGAACGGAGAACGGGCATGACCCTCGGCCTCATAGAGTACAGAACCCCCGAGGGAAGGTGGTTTCTTTTAGTCAAGCTCCTCTCCGTTCTTTCACCACTATACGCGCGGTAGCAAATCGCCCGCCATTTGCCGATCGGCGGCCGTGTGGGGGGTTTTCGTTGTAGTCGTAAGCTGCCCAGATCAGCCCCATGCGCTGTCGGAAGCCGGTGCGGTAACAATGCACTTCGAAATCTCAGCCGGGCCGGGCCCCCTGCTGGCAATGCCGCGGCGGCCAATGGGCGGAGGCATAGGGCCTTTGAAACAAATGCAACTCTGCGCTTCACAATTTTCTAGAAACCCGTTCCCCTCGTGGCCACTTTTCCGCCTTGAGGTGCAGCGCCGGCGCTAGGTGTTTGCTTGACCTTGGGCGAACCGCACATGGTTGAGATGAGGCCGTCTAATTGCACAGCATCGCCTTCTTTTTTTTCCCTCCCCCCTCTCCCTGCAGTGTATTTGCCTCTTTTTTTTTTTCGCTTGGCGAATTGGGATCCAGGGGTCCTGGAGAACCACGGCCTGGGTCTTCTGGAAGCTCCTCCATCGTGCGATGCAGGCCACCCTCATCTCGGTAGTTCCAACTTGAATTGTTCGGCACCCTAGGCATGGCGTCCGAGCGATCGGTCGCCGGCCCCGCCCGGGGTCTGGAAGAAGCAGCACGAAGGAGACGCGAACTCTGCTGGCTGCAGAAAAGCGTGCCGCCGCCGCGCCGCCCAACCTTGAATTGACGCCCTGCAGCGGACCCTACCTCGTTCTGATACCCAGGAGGCGTGGATAATTCACGGGCACGTTTGCCCGGCCCGCCTGCCAGCCTGGGGTACCTGCGTTTTTAGGCGCCTATGATAGTATAGGTTACTGGTCGAGTTGCCCGTCCGGCGGCCCGGCCGTGTCGCAAGGCTGTTGGTGCCGGCAGCCGGGATTTTATGGATTTAATGGACTTGATGGTTTTATTTTGATTTAATTTTCTGTACTCACTTCGCTTCCCTCTTTCTTCTTCACCACCAGCGGGGGCTGCCGCCAATAAATTGCCGGCTCCCTACGCAGGCGCGTACTCGTGCGGGTACCATTCATCCATAGTTCCGTACAACTGATTATGTACTTTGTATGTATTGTCGCTAGCGTGCCTGCGGGCCCTTTACGGAGCCCTGTTATGGATATCGGGATTTGCCCATGCGACCTTGCCTGATACCAAATGCACACGCTGTCTGGGGCCCGCACGTACGAATAGGCCGGTATGCAAAGCAGCCTGAAGCCGGGGTTTCTCCCTTCAACAGCTGGGGTGACCGCTACGTTCTAGTCTCATCGCATTTTGTTTGATTCCTATAAGCCGAAAACCAATATAGGCCCGGGGACCCTGCCCGTACACGGTGCTCGTATCTGGGTCGGGCCTGGAAGCATGACCGGGACACGTGCGGTCGGAGTCCATGCCACCACTTTCAGGGTCCAGCAAACCAGCCAGCCAGCTTCACATTTTCTCTCACAAAATGACGTTGCAGTTTAATCTGCTTTGGGCAATCCGGTCTGAACTACCTACCTTTTTTAGGACATGGGATGAGATGGATCCGTGACCACCCTGGCGAGCCTAGCCTACAACGGGGGTACTACTGACTAAGTAGATGCGCGAGATGGGGTAGCTAGTAGCTGCACTGCCGCATGTGTCGTTTCCCGTTCCTATTCCACCCAACTTCGGTCGCTTGAGGCTGGATGGAAAGCATGCCGGCGCGGTTTTCCCACCTCCTCTAGACGGAAGAGTCCCCCGCCGTCTCCGACTCGTTCCGACTCGTCCCGCCGCCGCCGCCGCCGCCGTCTCCTCCGTCTCTGGGCGTCCTGTCTGCCTGCAGGCCGTATATATGGGTCATCCTCGTATTTTGTTTGGGTTTGTTGGTCTCCTCAGCAGCACGTTTTGCGTGACGGGCGCTTGTCTGCCTCCTGCGTACTTGCAGTACGGCAAGATACTGTTTCTACTGCATTGCGCGCTGTCGTACATCGTATCCAGTGCGATGCGCTCGCGCATGGAGGCCTATCTGTTGAAATCCAGCCCGCGCGCCCATCTCATCCACCTCGGCGAAAGTGGAAGGAAAGCTGTGCGATGTCCGTCCCACGGCGCCTGTACGTACCTGAGAACGTGGCTCAAGAGGTAGTTGTACCTGCATCTGTCTGTCCCGCCCTCCGCCCATGCGCATAGATGCATGCACGTACGGCCAGACAAAAGCCAGCACTGAAACCGGCCGACACCCGTTCCTCCGATCCGTCGTCCAATCATGCCATCGCAAGCCTGGGCCACGGCAAGGAAGCCCAGGGTACCTCGCTCGACCTTTTGTGGCATTTCATGAACGAGCGCGTCCTTCCAAGGGCTGTTGGACCCTCTCGTCCGCCAAGAAGCCATTAAGAAAATTGGCCTGGCCACTGGGTCTTGGGACCCCCCCTCCCCGGGAGCCCCCCTCCCAGGCCCCTGGGAGATGGATGCGCCGTTGGTGGATCAGGTAGACGTCCCATATGGCCGGCTGGATCCAGCCCTCCTTCTCCCCCAGGTTCTCGCCGCAGCGACCAAGCCGTGTTTGTCGTCTTTTCTCCTGGCCAGCCCAGGTTCCGGTCCCGGTGCCAATCCCAGCGACCAAATCCAGGCTAGTCCAGTCCCCGTCCGGCCCATTCCCAGCATGTCCAGCACACGCCCCGGGGACTTATCCAAGGTACTTTTTGCCCAGCCCGGTGGCCAATGTTGGAGCTATGTAGCCTCGGCTTTCTGATAGAATGGACGTGGGCGTTGGGACATGTCGGCAGCGCCCTGTACTTATGTTCTCGAATGTACCGGCCAGTATTGTCGGCGGCAACAGCAGCGGCAGCAGCGGCAGCAGCTGCAACAGCAGCTGCAGCATCAGCAGCACCAAGCACTACCTGTTGTTACGCGACCCGGGTATTTGCCTGTTCTCTGGTTGCATCCATCATTGAAGCAATCTTAGTGCTGGACGGACGGGACCCATTCTGCCTCTCTCCTACGGAGGTACTTCCCTAGGGAGACAGGGAACTAGGTCACCCTACCTTAAGCACCGGACGCCCTGCCACGCCTGATTTTTGTCTCCCATACCCTACTAACACCACACATACCTCACTCTCCCCCATCCCATACTACTTACACAGTACTACTACCTACCTACCTCCTACTACCGAACTGCTAAAGTGCCACCCGACGCCGCCACCACCACCACCACCACACGTCTTACTTCGGCATCCCGGTACAGGCCGGATTCATTCATTCATTCGTCGATGGATGGATCGATCCATTCATACGATCCATACCACCACCATCACCACTCCCTCTCCAGCCTACAACCAGGCCTGCCTGCCTCCTCTTGCCTGACCTTGCCCCGAAACCCAAGTTAATTACACAGCCTGGCCACCATCACCTCCGCCTACCCGCGCATTTCTCACCCCCGATTCCCTCTTTTTCCACACTTTACGCTTGCTGCGCCCCCCCTCGCCACTTGCGACACGCACGCTGCCGACAGCGTGCGCCGACGAACCGAACAAGCGCTCCCGGCTGGTGGCCCACGAACGTCCTTCCACTCTCGCTTCGCGACGGGATACTTGTAGGTAGACGGACGCATCGCTCCGCGGCTCCGCCGGCAGCCAACCATCCTCGCGCGCCCTCTCCAGTTCCGCGGCATATCAGCATCAGCAGCCATCCGCCTTTTACCTTGTGCAGCCAACCGTGTGGCCCGCGGCTGCCCTGCTTGGCCCAACGTCACGCCGCATCAAACTGTCTCTCTCGCCCCTCGACCCGAACCTGAACCCTCGCAGCAAAGAGGATCCCACCTCGATCCGCATCCCTGGTCCTTTCCGCCCGAGACACGATTCTGGTTCTGCCAGCTACCGTCCGCTAATTACCTACCTACCTACCTGCCTACCTATCTACTTCCTGACCGTGCCTGTCGCTTGGCCTTGGTTAGTTGCTTGCGCCAGCCTTGCATTCCCATCTCAACCCCCCTCCCTGCTGCAGTTGTCAGGGTCCGGTCCCTTGTCCGCAATTGACCTCATCGTTCATGCGACCGAACGCCAGCCGCCGCCGCCACATTCTGCAGGGACCGTAGGAATAGGCCCTCCGTTCCAGCCGCTGCCTTTTCGGGTACATTACCTACCTCCTCCCCCCTCGGCCACTGTTGTCGTAGACCCGGACGCCTTTCGCCTCCAGCACCTTGATAGATCGGTGGCTTGTGGTTGCATTGACTTTCCACCGTCACCGCCGCCAGAAGAAGAAAGGACGGCAAAGCAACAGCTTCGACGACTGACCCGACGGTACCACGACGATTCTGCGCGCGCGCACACGCCCTGCAGCACCCGGCCCCTTTGAAAAGCCGGCGTCGTCTTACACACACACGCGCGCGCGCGCTGCCAGTCTCGCACTTACCATACAGAACTCGGTTTCGCGTCGCATTGGCCGTCCACTCACCATGGCGGACCGGCCCAACTACATCGACTTGAGGGCCGATTCTTCCATGTCGCTGGCAAGCTCTCAACGCCCTCTCAAGTCGCCTCGATTGCACGTGGCCGGCGAGGTGCCCCCGGCCCTGTCGCCGCTGGATGCATTCGCTGCCCAGAGCCGGCTGCTTGCGAAGCAGCTTGAGGAGAGTGGCAAGACGGGCCGGCGAATGAGCCGCCTGCCCCCCCTAACAACAGACAGCCCCTTGATCGTCCAGGGTCGCTCCGACTACTTTCGTTCCCTGTCGTATGATTCGGCCGAGGACCGGGACGAAAACCTCACGCCGTTCAGTGGGCTGGGCCTGACAACCGAAGTCGAAGACCACATCGAGAGGCCAGTATCGATGCACCCTCGGATGAGTCGTATCCCCCCGACACCAGACGAGTCCGTTCCGGCTGTCCCGCCTGTTCCGCCCAATCCGTTCCTTGAGCGCGGCCGCCAGCTGGAGCGCTTGGACGAGAAAGACGATGGGTTTTATGGGGCCCGGAGAGAGCAGTCGCCGGGTGACCTGGAGAGCTTGACGGAGCGCGTCGTAGATGGCAAACAGCCACGCCACGACCCGAACCCGAGGGAACCTTCGCCCTTTGCCAGCTCGGGGGCACCGGCTTCCACGCCCCCTTCACCCGAGAAACTCACGAGACAAATCTCACACGAATCTGGACTGGCGCCCCCGAGACACGCCTTCCCCAAACGTTCTTCCAGCATCATGTCGGCACCCCTGGAGTCTCACAACGACGAGAACCTGAGTGCATCCTTCCACTCCCAACCGGCCCGGAAAATGTCAAGCTGCAGTACTTTTTCGGGACCGGGGCTGGCATCCCCTGCGACTGCCAGCTTCCAGTATCAGCGATCGCCTTCCATCAGCTCTGTTGCCTCGATGCCGCGGCCATCTTTTAACTTCTCGCGGCCCCTAAGCCGATCGGGAACGCCGGGCTTGGAGACGCCATCGCGACAGGCGTCCTCAGACAGCCATCCTTCATTTGTGTTTGCCGACGACACTGCCCAGACACCAATCAGCATGCACAGCGAGTCTTTCGGCGAGCATGCCACGGGCGATAATACGAAGGGAGCGTTGCACACCAGCTATTCACTTCCCAGGGGAAAGATGCTCCAGAGACAGTCAGCCGTGTTTAACCCCGACGATCTTTCGCAGTTCACGTGGGAGCAGTCTGCCCCTACGCCTAGCAACGCGCAGCCTCTGGCCAAGGGCCAAGCACCGCCGTCACCCCCGTCGCGGCCCACGAGTTCTTCGTCACGGCAGCTCGATGCAATCCCACAAGCCGATACGTCCCTGGGCAGACCCTCGCTGGAAAGGAGCAAGCTTTCGGTTGAGGTGTCGGCGAACGGAGAAACCGCGAGCATTCGGGATCCGTCGTCGGCCAGCGACAAGGCCGAACCGTCCGAGGACGCACCCAGAGGGCGACCTACAGCGTCGCCGGTGCATGAGCCAGAACGCCTCCGGACGGCGGTGTCTGTCTCCACGACGGATACCACAAGCACCTTGAAACCCACGCGTTCCCTGGCGCCGACAGCGGCCGAAATGAGCGCCGAGGAACACCTCGACAAAGGAATCAAGTGCCATGAAGAGGGCTCCGTGAAAGAATCAACATACCACCTGCGATTTGCTGCACGTGGCGGCAACCCCACGGGCATGCTCCTCTACGCCTTGGCCTGCCGGCACGGGTGGGGCATGCGGCCAAACCAACGCGAGGGCGTGGAATGGCTACGCAAGGCCGTGGAATGCGCCAGCGTGGAGATCGCCGAGGACGAGGGCCAGGCCAAGGACGGCAAACCAATCGATGCCGGTGAACGCAAAACCCGCAAGGCCAACTTTGCCCTGAGCATATACGAGTTGGGTGTCAGTCACATGAACGGCTGGGGCATTGAGCAAGACAAGGCACTTGGGCTGCGCTGCTTCGAGATCGCCGGCAGTAAGTAGCCCATCCTAGGTAACGCCGTTGCGGGGCTAACCGAGAGATAGGTTGGGGAGACGTCGATGCGCTCGCCGAGGCTGGATTCTGCTATGCCCAAGGTGTCGGATGCAAGAAGGACCTCAAGAAGAGCGCTGGATTCTACCGCGCCGCCGAGAGCAAAGGCATGAGCATGCCCGGCAACAGCTGGTAGGTGAAGAGTGGTTGGCGATGGCTGAACTCGGACTGACTTTGATTTCCACGCAGGATCCACAAGCCCAAATACAACGATGACGACAGCAGCAACAAGTCGAAAAAGGACCGCAGCAAGTCCAAAAGCCGAGGCTTGTTCCACAAAAAGACATAGACACGGCAAAAGCAGTGTTGCCATGCTGCGTCGGCGCGCCTCTCCACGGAGAGGCCCGCAAGCCGCAATGACCATAACGAACTGGGCCGCTGGAGTCTTGATTGGAGTTTTACAGGAGTTACGGGGAGCCGTCTTTGAGACGTGATTGATAACAACAATCCTGCATAACGGTTGCATATCAACTGCACACGGAGAGAGGGTGGCTCTCTTTCGGGAGCCTGCTTCTTTCAGCATGGTGAGAGCGACCAGCACCTTTTGATATTGGGGGCATTTGAGCGGACCTGAGCAGCGGCATCTCGGTGGTTCACCTTGCATGTTGACACGACGACAATTCATGAGGGGGGGGGGAGCTGGGATCTGTGTAGAGAGTATTGTAGGATGTGTACAACTTGACCCTTTGACTATACAAAGCGAAGAAGCCGAAGTGAGGCCAACAGGAAGCACAGATGATGAGGATTGAGGAGGCAGGGAATCAAAACCAGGCTTGGGACGCGAGCAAGAAAGGTACCATGACCAATCTTGGCTGCTGCCGTCTAATTGCCGTCTAGTTACTGAGTATTAATGCCATGGAAGATGATGGTAATTGCCCGATCCATGCCATAGCACACACAATCATGTCGTTCCATGGCTCGAATACCACCACCAGGGGCACATTGGGCGTCTTGCCATGCAAGGCCTCGCGGGATTGCCCTTAGCCACGATTAAGCACAATCGGGGTCAGGGCAGGCACTCGTGTTGCCCTGGCGACCGAAGCAGCCGAGATGGCCGTTGTGGTTCCAGAGAAGACGGTCTGCCGCGATTTATTGTCAGCTCGCAACTAACGGCGCGTAACCCTCGACTCGCCAGCAACCTTTTCCCCAAGCGCCCACCACAGGCCGGGGGGGTTAGGAAGCTCGGCAGGGGGCTCGGGAGGGGGTGGTTATGGGCCAGGCGTACTTAGGTCGTAAGTGGAATTCTTGAGGTTGCTCTGCGTGTCGAAGCAGAGACACGACATGTTGAAGGACAGGTTGATGTTCACGTCGCTGCCCATCCACGAGCAGTCCCGGCAGCTGCGCGAGAAGTTGCCGCTGGAGTTTTTGCCGCCCCGTGCCCCGTCAGCCTTTTTTTTCCCACTACCTACATGAACAACGACGTAGGGGGAGGGGAGGGGACTCACGTATCGAGCTCCCACAGCTGGCCGCCGTTGTTGGTGAGGCAATAATCCAGGTTGAGCCCTGTTGTTGTTGTTGTTGTCGTTCGTGGGTTAACGAGCCGACACTTCCGGGAGGAAAAAGGGTTCACTAGGTAGGTAGGCAGGTAGAGTACTCACATGTCCAGACGTAGTTGAAGCTGGACCAGTTGTCGTCGTTGCAGTACATGCCCAGGTAGCTGCCCGAGATGTTGGCGCTCTGCCACGTGCAGTTGGGGACCTGCCCGCCCGCGCGGAAAATGTCAGTCTCGCTTGGGCGGTTCCGGAAACGGGGGGGACCTGGGGAAACAAGGGATGTTTTTTAGTGGGGGGAAGGCAGGAGTTTCGATTTTGGCTGCCCCCCGGGTACGGTAACCGCAAGCCGAGTCGCGGGGGTGAGTGTGATGAGGAGGGAAGTGTCGTATTCCGCAAACGGGGAAACAACACGAAGGAAGACGAGAAAAGCGGTGCTTACAAAGTCCTGGGCGCGGGCCGAGCCGCCGAGTCCGAGGGCCGTGGAGACCAGGGCGAGTCTCATAATGCCCTCTCGATTTCTTCGCGGTGGGTGATGAGCTGTGGGCGAGGTTCGGGTTGGAGAAAGGGGAGGTGTTGTCTGGGAGGACGGAAAGTGCGGTGCAAACGGTAAGCGTGATGACGGATGACTCGGATTCTTTTTGTTCGACTTCGCGGCGAGGAGACCACGGCAGGCGGGAGAAGAGCGGCGAGGTACACAGAGAACAAACAGGAGGGATACGTGACCAGGACGGGACCAGGACGGGACTGGGCGTCGCCTGTTCCGCGAGCCTCTCCAGGCAGCTGTCTATGGAGGGCAGGCACCAACGCGTTGCTCCAGGACGAAAACAAACAAACACGGCGAAGGCAAGGTAGACCCCCAGAGCGCCATTGAATGAGGGGTCGATTTTTTGTGAAGGGAGTGCCATCCTAACTTGGCGCCGTTCTACTTGTTTGACTTGGTCGAAGAGGAGGAAGAGGCGTAGCAGATAAACAAACCCCGCGAGGGCAGGTCCTGAGATCTGATAACGACAAGGACCATGAGGACGACCACTACTACTACCATCGACTTAGGCATGCCATGCCGGTGTGACACAAATCCTCGCACGTCATCCCGTACCGGCCCCAGTTTGAGAACCGTACATGGCGAATAAAAACGTTTGGACTTGTGGCTTATATGCACAGCCTGTGGTACAAACCGAGCCTGACGGTACCTTTACGAATGTCTACACACGGCCCCGGCGGCCGATCGCGGCCGCCCCTTGTTGTAGTCCGGCCCTTCCATGGTAACACGGCTTGCTCTTCCCAGCTACCCCCCCCCATATATATATGTATACATGGCGTCTATACTCTTCAAACGCCGTCTATCGGACTGCGTCAAGAGAGTTGGAGCTAGGGGTAGTCCAAGAAGCCGGCGCTGGGCCCATCTCGGTCCATAAGGTAGGCAAACTTCTCCCGCTGACGGAGCAGTATGGCAGGCACGTCCCGGTTGTCGTCGATGCGGGTGTAGGTCTCGGTCGGGCGGTCCCACAGATCCTTGCCCTGGCGGACGTAGTCGACGATGCGGTCCCGGTTGCGGAAAACGTCCTGGTTCATCCACTGGTGCGAGAAGGACGACATCTTGGTCAGCTGTTCGGCGACGGTCGAGAAGCACGAGGAGCAGTGCCAGCCGGCGTCCCAGAGGTCGGCCGACTCGAGCCGGACGAGGGGCGGCAGGGCGCCGTCGCCGTTGCGCAGATTGACGGGCAGGAGGGTGCGCGCGCCCGCGTAGTAGGTGGCCTGGGGGTGCGCCCACTGCACGCCGCGGTGCAGGAACTGGAAGCTGTAGTAGTAGAAGGCGCTGCGCAGGGTGAGGCGGCGCGGGAAGTCGCACGCCTTGAGCACCAGCAGCGTCTCGGGCCGCACGATCTCGTCGACGTCGGCCACGACGATGACGTCGCCGTCCTCGGGGGCCTGCGGCGGCGCCAGGCGCGGCAGCACCTGGTCGTACATGGCGTTGCGCTGGAGGTCCTCCCAGGCCCAGGCCGGGTTGGCGCGGTCCGAGTGGAAGCCGGCGGGGATGTCGAGCAAGTGGTAGATGATCTTGTCGCGGTAGGGCGCGAGCCGGTGCAGGTTGTCCTTGATGACGAGGGGCTTGTCGAGGTTCGTGAAGGTCTTGGGCGACTCGACGATGACGAAGTAGTCGACCACGTCGTACGTCGTGTTGAGCCGGATCTCGAGCCAGTCGAGCTCCGTGTTGACCATAAAGAGGTCGTAGACCCGCCGCGGCCGCCCTGCCGCGGCCCCCGGCTTCCGGAAGGGCGCCCAGCCGTGGGCCCGGCAGAGCGCGGCGGCGCCGCCACCGCCCGCCCCGGCCTGCGCCGCCGCCGCCGCGCCCGCCACGTCGAAGCGCGCCACGCGGTGTACCGAACGGTCCGTCCAGTGCGGGTGGCGCCAGACGAGCAACAGCGCCATCACGACGAAGATGAGAGCGGCACGTCCCACCAGGCGCCTATCCAGGCGGGCCCGCATGCTTTCTGTTTTCCCAGCCGGAGAACCCGCAAAGAGAGAGGCACCTGCAGCGGGGGAGGGAAGGATAGGGGGGCGGATGTACAGAACAAGCCACCGCAATGGCACTAGGAGGGGTGCGAGGTCGTGAGCGGCAGAGGGGCGAGCGCACCGGCTAGAGGAGAGCAGTAAGGAAGGCAACCGGAAGAGACAGATCAGGTATTCCAGGGGTGGGATCTCGTATGAACAATTGAAAGTACAGGCCTATTTCCTAGTGTAGGTGCCTGCCGGGCGGGAAGGGTCCAGGCGATAGGTACTTCTTAAGCATTCAGGGCGGGCCCTCAAAGAGCCTCCTGAGTGTGGGTAAGTATGTAATTAAGAAAGAGGTATACGGGGAAATGGACCCAGCAATAGCAGAAACTGGAAGGAAGAGAGGGACTTGATGATATCCGGCGCCGATGCGTATGGTTTGTTTTCGTGTCAGGACGGGCTACTCCTCAAGGGGAGGGTTCATCTCTAACCCATCCCGTGGCGCTTGTCCACGGGTGGATTTCAGGGGGGGGCCAGAGGAACGGATGGTGGATGGATGAATGGACACCACAGATGGCGGTTGTTTTGTGGGGGGTTCAGCTGGCGGCGTGGGTGAGTACTGAGTAAGCCCCCAGGCCGGTATGTACCGAAACCGATGGCAAACGGATGGTTGCCTTGTCCACTTGTCGGGAGCCCTGTCCAGCAACAAGTACTGCCATGTCACTTTCAGCTTGGATGACCGACTTCGTATGCTGCCTGCCGTCGATCTGTCGCAAATGGAACCCGGCATGCTTGGCCTGGGATCCGTCTCGCCCAATCCGTCCCGCCCTCCATGGGTACCTATCCAGCACACCAACACTCGCTACCAGTCGGTATCTACAGGGCACACCCTCCACCTCGCCCCGGATTGTCCAGTGTGAGCGAAGGGCGGCCTGCTGCGAATACGAGCCATACTACTGTACTTCTGCATGGCACCTGGGGGTTGCAGCTCGTCAGTATGCTACGCTGCGACCACGATAGCAAGTGTGCAGGGGGGGGCCCTTAGCAAGAAAGCTTAGGTTCTGTCCGTTCCGGCAGGTCAGGGCAGGTGTGGCGTGGGGTCTTGGGCTGATGCTAAGCAACTTCCAGCGTGACTGTACGGCCCGTACAACGGGGACTGGGAACTGTGGCTGGAGAACCATGTACTCCGTACATGCAAACAGATCACCCACACGCACACATCCATGCCCGTGCCAGCGTTGGCCCGATTGTACGTTTCCGCGCCATGAAACCTGCCGTGCCGTTTGGAGGTCGTCGGCTCCAACAGGCTCTCCTGCCGAGCCCCCGCGCGCAGCTCCGGCTTCGGCCTCGGCCTCGGCCCTCCCCAAGCCTGTGCCGCCGCTCTGCCCCGCACTTTGCGCCTATATCTACGGGTCCGCGTCCGGAGGGGGCGACGGCGGTCTCGTCATCTATGCCCGCCATGCAGAACAACGACACGACCTGGCTGGGCGCTGCCGGTGCCGCCGCCCTGGACCTGCGAAGCGACACGCAGACCACGCCCACGGCGGCCATGCTGTCGGCCGTCGCCGTCACCACCCTGGACGACGACGTGTACGGCGAGGACCAGACCACCATCGACCTCGAGGCCCACGTGGCCGCGCTGGCCGGCAAGGAGGCGGCGCTGTTCGTCGTCTCCGGGACCATGGGGAACCAGCTGGCCCTGCGCTCTCTGCTCACACGCCCGCCCCACGGCGTGCTCTGCGACCACCGCTCCCACATATACAAATATGAGGCTGGAGGGTATGTTGCTTCCCCCCACTCCTCCCGGTGGCTCGCCCGCTGACCTTGTTCGTTCCAGGGTGGCCTCGCTTTCCCAGGCGCAGATTACGCCCGTCGTCCCGCGCAACGGTATTCACCTGACGCTCGAGGACGTCCGCGAGCACGCCATCGTAGAGGACGAGATCCATAGCTGCCCCACGCGGGTCATCAGCCTGGAGAACACGCTCGGCGGCATGGTAATGCCGTTGGCCGAGGTGCAGCGCATCTCGGCTTTTGCCCGCGAGCACGGCATCCGGATGCACTGCGACGGAGCGCGGCTGTGGGAGGTTGTGGCCTCGGGCGGCGGCTCCCTCCAAGAGTTTGCCGCGTGCTTCGACACGGTCAACCTCTGCTTCTCCAAGGGCCTGGGCGCACCCGTGGGCAGCATCATCGTCGGATCGCGCGACGCGGTCCAGCACGCGCGCTGGATGCGCAAGGCCGTGGGCGGCGGCCTGCGCCAGTCGGGCGTGGTCACGGCGGCGGCCCGCGTCGCTGTCGACACGACCTTCGGCCGGGGCCCCCACGGCGAGGGCGGCCTGCTGCGCGCCTCGCACGCGACGGCGAAGCGGGTCGAGAAGCTCTGGACCGACGCGGGCGGCCGGATGCTGTACCCCGTGCACACCAACATGCTCTGGCTGGACCTCGCCTCGCTGGGCTGCAGCGCCCAGCGGTTCGTCGAGCTCGGCGCCCAGCACGGCCTCAAGCTCAGCGGCAACCGCATCATCACGCACTACCAAGTCGGAGAAGAGGCGGTCCGGCGCCTGGCCGACGTCTTCCGGCTGGTGGCGCAGGAAAAGGACGCGGCCCCTCGACCCGGCGAGGCGGCGGGCAGCACGGGGCTCTACAAGGCCTAGATGGGACCGCCAAACTGTACATACATTCATAACAGAGTATTTACCTCTTGTCTAGAGCGTTCAATAATCGCCGAGGTGTGGTAAAGCTTAAGGGGTGGCGGTGTCAAACAGGGTACGGCAACACCCGCTATGCGAATCCCCATGGGGTGGATGGGGAAATTCTACTGCCACACGAGGTTCCATCGCGGCCACTGGCGAGCGCGCCAAGCAATCGTTGAGGATTGGAGGGGCATTTTCACCGTGTGCAGACGGCGTATACGGCCGTAGCTCCCTAGCGACAGGGCCATTGCGGCCGGTTCGGACGGGGCAGTAGGTAAGTAGGGGGGAGTTGAAAGGGGACCGGCCAGCGTCGGGGGTTGTTCGGTCCGCGATCTCCAACCAAGCCCATTGCGTCATTACGTCACGGTACAGATATTGGAACAAATCATCCGGGGTACACGCTACCTACGCAGGGGGTGACAGAAGAAGTGACTCGACACACTGGAAACGACCCTTTTCACATGCACATGGTCAGTGGACTCCATATTTCCATAGCCTGCCTATATCGACATTACACTGTCAATGAGGCTTAAGAGCATTGGCCTTACCCGGCGTGTTCCTTGAAGGCAGTAGCGGAAGCCGTGGAGAGCACAGTGGACCTGCATTTACTGTCGCCAGCCACGACGGTCCCTCACCTCATCCTCCTCCTACTCCTCCTCCCCCCTCCATCACCCCAATCCATAGCGAAATATGGCTTCTATTTTGCGCCCAACGTTGCTGCGACAGACGGCTCTCGCCGCCGCCTCTCGCCGGACGGCCACTGCCGTCTCCCCGGCCTGCAGCTTCACCCGGCAAGCCATGCCGAGCGCTTTTAAAGATGCGTCCCGCCTTGCTACCTTCCACACCACCGCTAGGAGAAGCCTTTTACCCCCCGGACCGCGTGAGTGCTTCGCGAAACCTCCCGCTAACCCTATTATTAGCCCGCTAACTTGTATTCTGTGTCTTAGAGGTAATTAAGGGAACCGTGAACGACCCCGCCCCGGTGCCCGATCCTAGCCCGTCTCACGGCTCTTACCACTGGACTTTCGAGCGTCTGCTTTCGGCCGGCCTGGTGCCCCTGACCGTTGCTCCATTCGCTGCCGGGTCTCTGAACCCTAGTATGGATGCCTTACTGTGCGCCGCTATCCTCGTCCACAGCCACATGGGTTTCCAGTCCATCCTCATCGACTACGTTCCCAACAGCAAATATCCCAAGGCACGTAAGCTTTTTAAGTGGGGTCTTAACGCAGCCACTCTTATTGTCGGTATTGGCTTATACGAATTCGAGACCAAGGACGTTGGCCTCACCGAGGCTGTGAAGCGCATCTGGAAGGCGTAACTAGGCGAAAGGCACGACTGCGATCCGAACGCGGTGACCCCGCTCGCTAAGGGTAGAATAAAGAGAGGCCGCGAGAAGGAACGCCTTCTCTCTCCCATCGAGAACTGCTGGCGTTCTCCGAAAGCATCGCACCCATACTATATGGGATATCGATGCATTAAAGAAACGCGCCGAATAAGTTTGGGCCTCACTGTCGCACGAGTCCATAAATAGGACGGTCTTAGGGATGCCAGAATGCTATAAGCGGGTGTTGGAGACGGGGGGTCTATTGACAGCTAATTGAGCGTCGAATCACTTATTTCGCGACCTGCCTGCCCTCCCATGTCGATGTCCTAAACAGGGTAGGAGTGACTTGGGGGAACGCGAAAGGCCGGGGCTCGGGTAGCTCGGTAGTCGAGGGTTAAAGTGCGACTGGGTTCGATAGCTACGTAAGTAGCTAACAAGATACGTCGTACACAAGCTAACATCGTGCCTGCTTCTTCCACGCCGTCCCGCCCCCTCCCCGCTTACATACCTAGGTAGGTAAAGCAGAGAGCGGATGACGGGCAAAAACCTTCGTCTAGTCTCGGCTGCCGCGCCAACAGGGAACTGCACCGGTGCCTGATTCGTCATTGGGCGACAGCGGGATCTTGTAATTCTTTTCAAATAATATGATATGATAATTGTCCCCAAATTCGGCTTGATTGAAGCTTCTTGCATGCCTCGCCTGCGCCTTCACCGCATCGTATCATGCGGGGGTGGGACGACCGGAGCTGGAGACGCGGGGAATGAACACTGGATGAACACTGCACGGCCCTAATCGCCACCTCCCGACAGATCGGCTCGGCATGACGACAGGGACGCCTTCAGCTCCAGCCTCCTCGCACTGAAGTAGTTTAGTTACCCCATGAAGCGGAAGAGTGTGGCCGTATGTCACTCTGATTACCCCGGCCCCGAGGCACAATGCAACCCAACTTGCCTGGTCACTTCAGGAAGTAGTTTAGTTGAGCGTGACAACCCCGTCGCATTCCCGGTCTGACCGACTAGCTTCTCGCCGTGGAGCTTCGCATAACATAATCGTATGCTTGGTCCCCCCAGAGGAATATAAGCACTTGGATAAATGGCCTGCTCATCTGCCGCTTCCTCTCCTCAGTCGCCATCTTCCCCCCTTTCCTCTCCTTAGTCGCCGTCTCTCCCCTTCCCTCTCCCGTGGAACTCGGAGAAGCCCTCTTCTGCTCACCTCAACTCGGGCCGTTCGTCTGTCCGCTGCGCTTGGCTGACGCATGCCCGCAACCATGCTCCGCGCGCTCAGTCTCCTGCTCGGCATCGTCGTATGCCTGGGCCTTCAACCTGTCGTCGCCTTGTTCGTAAACGGGTCCGTCATCGCGCCGTGCGATTCGCCCTTGTACTGCCAGGGGGACATCCTCCGCCAGATCCAGCTGGCCCGGCCTTATTCGGACTCCAAGACGTTTGTGGATCTGTGAGATGCCCCCCTCCCTCCGCTCCCTTGTCGACTCGGGCCGAACCGTTGCTCACTGCCGACAGCCCGACCATCCGGCCCCTGGACGAGGTCATCGCTGCCTTTAACGCCCTGTCCAAGCCCTTGAGCAACAACAGCGAGCTCAATGACTTCCTCTCCGCCAACTTCGGCAAAGCCGGCACCGAGTTGGTTGCGGTTCCGCCCAACGAGCTGTCTGCTGATGCGGGGCCTTTCCTCGGCCGCATCGACGACACCGTCATCCGGGAGTTCACCAAGAAAGTCATGGACATCTGGCCCGACTTGACGAGGACTTACGTAGGCGCCAGCAAGTGCACCGGCTGCGTCGACAGCTTCATCCCGCTCAACCACACTTTTGTAGTTGTAAGACGGCCCCCTGCCTTCTTGTTCTTCTCACACCGCGTGTCTCACTATGATCTGTTAGGCCGGCGGTCGCTTTCGTGAGCCCTATTATTGGGACTCGTTTTGGATACTTCTGGGGTTGCTGCGCACCGGTGGGAGCTTCACCGAGATCTCAAGGTGGGAGTCATCTTGGCCGCAACCTCTGGCTGCTTCTTGACTAACCGGCCCTAGGAACATTATCGAAAACTTCCTTGATCTGGTTGATCGCTTCGGTTTTGTGCCCAACGGTGCAAGAATCTATTATCTAAATAGGTCCCAGCCGCCGGTGTTGGCCCAAATGGTCCGCGTCTACGTAGAGCACACCAACGATACGAGCATTCTGGACCGGGCTGTGCCTCTGCTGATTAAGGAGCACGATTTCTGGATGCAAAACCGAACAGTCGAGGTGAACAGCGCTGGCGTGAAATATACGCTCAACCGGTAGGCAGACCCGCCCATGAATGCCTGCCCTGGTGGTCGTACTGGCAACTGACACAGATGACTATCCAGATACGCCGTGTCTAACACACAGCCGCGGCCCGAGTCGTTCAGAGAGGACTACATTACCGCGAATAATGAGTCCTACTACGCAGAGTCGGGAATTATCTACCCGGCCACGCACGCGCTGAACGACACGGAGAGGGCAACTCTGTACGCCAACCTGGCCACGGGGGCCGAGTCGGGCTGGGACTATTCGAGCCGGTGGCTCGCGAATCCGCGCGATGCCGTCGACGACGTCTACTTCCCCCTCCGCTCCCTGAACACGGCCAACGTAGTCGGCGTCGACCTCAACTCGATCCTGTACGCCAACGAAAAGACGATAGCCGACTACTTGGAGGCCGCAGGCAACCACACGGCCGCCGCCGACTACCGCAAAATGGCGGAGCAACGCGCCGCGGCCATGTATGCCCTCATGTGGAACCCCGACCGGTTTGCGTATTTCGACTACAACTTGACGAGCGCCTCCCAGAACGTGTACGTGCCCGCCGACGACGACACTACGGCCCAGGAGAAGGAGGGCGCACCGGAAGGCCAGCAGGTTCTCTTCCACGCGGCACAGTTCTTCCCCTTCTGGCTCGGCGCGGCGCCGGCGCACCTGAAGAACAACCCCCTCGCCGTGCGGAGGGCCTTCGAGCGCGTCGAAGCCCTGCTGGAGGAGAAGGCGGGCGCCATTGCTGCCACGGACCTCACGACGGGCCAGCAGTGGGACCAGAGCAACGTCTGGCCGCCCCTCATGCACGCCCTGATGGAGGGGCTGCTGCGGACCCCGGCCACCTTCGGGACCGACGACCCGGACTACGTGGCCACGCAGTCGCTGGCTCTGCGCCTCGGCCAGCGCTACCTCGACAGTACCTTCTGTACCTGGCGGGCCACGGGCGGCGCCACGAGCGAGACGCCTCAGCTGCAGGGCCTCGGCGCGTCCGACGTCGGCATCATGTTCGAGAAGTACGGCGACAACGCGATCAACGCCGTGGGCGGCGGCGGCGAGTACGAGGTGGTCGAGGGCTTCGGCTGGACCAACGGCGTCTTGATCTGGACCGTCGACACCTTCAACGCCAAGCTGAAGAGGCCCGCCTGCGGCAACATCACGGCCGCCCACACAGCGCCGGCCAAGTCGAGGAGGGCCGCTACGCCCCGGGCCGTCGAGTTGCATCCCTTCGACGCGCAGTGGACCAAGAGGTTTGGTCGGCGCGCCGCCCCGGCCTCCTGAGGGGATGGGCCGAGTCACCCGCTCGTTGCGCGCCGGCGTTTCGTATGTAGTACCGTAAACATTTAATATATATCCTTGCCATCAACGTAGCGCACAAAAAAAAGAAGCGCACCGTGACGCGCCGTGGCCAAAGGCTACTAGAAGACCCGGCAGGCTCTCTGGAGTTTGAATCTAGCTGCTTCCGGAAACCGAAAGACAGGAGGTCGCCGCTCGTCGTCGTACTTTTGCCAAGCCTCCCTTAACCCCCTTTTCCCGTACTCGGCCGTTACGACGTCGGGTTCCGACTTGCCGTTGGCGCGGCCGCCTCGACCCCCATAACCGCCCGGCGGTCGGCGTCGGTATTCCCCTTCGCCCGTCTCGTCAACCGCCGGTCCGTCGTGGGCGTGGTAGCGCTGCCGGGAGTAGCTCTCGCCCAGGCGCTTGGCCACCTCGTTGGCCTCGTTGAGGCTGACGAGGCGGCGGCGCTGGCCGGGGAACCGGGCCAGGTGGGCTTGGGCCACCTCCCCTAGAGTCGGTCGCCCCCGCGTTAGCCACCGCTTTTCTCGGGCACCGGGGCCGGGGGGCGCCACGGGCCGTTGTCGAAGGGAAAGGGAAGGCGGCGGGGAGGAGTACTCACAGACGTGCTCCAGAACGCGGGGCCCGCCGTCGGGGTCCCGCGCGGCAAAGGTGTCGGCGTAGGCCTCGAGCGAGCCGGACCGGTCGCCGGCGGTGGGGTGGGCGAGGGGCGACGCCATGAGGGCGACCCACTGGTCGTGGGCGACCTCGGCGGGCGTGCGGCCGACGGCGTTCTCGCGGTGCAGTAGCCGGGGGTCGCGGCGCAGCAGGGCGCCCATGTGCCGTGGCAGCTGCCACAGCACGGCGCTGTGCAGGACCGTGTCGCCCGAGCTGCTTGGCACCCCGAGGTCCCGGCCCCCCGAGAGGTCCAGGAGCGCCTCCAGGACGGCGAGGCGGGCCCCCTCGCCTTCGGCGTCCGCCTCGTCGGCCCCGAGCGGCGAGTTCCCGTGCGGCCGTCGGTGCGCCCCCTTGAGCCAGAAGTGCAGGGGCGTGTCGCCGCCGCGGCCGACGTGGTTGCGCTGCACCAACAGCTCCCCCCGGAGCTCCGGTTCCAGGAGCCCGAGAAGCTCCCGCAGGCCCTCTGCGGGGGGGTCGTGGGTGACTGCGGCGTGCACCTGCCATATCCCACGTCAGCGATCTGTCTTGGAGCCGTGTACGGGGACATGCGTTGAAGCATATCCGGTGACAGGGAGATATACAAGGAACTGTAGGAACACGAAGTGCAGGACCCGTGCCAACGAGAGTAAGAAACAACACCGAGCGATACGTACCAGGTTGTTGCCGTCCACGTCTCTCACCGCTTGGTCGGCGCCGGCGTCGATGAGCGTCTTGGCAAACTGGACACGGCCCAGCAGACAGGCCAGGTAGAGAGGCGTATAGCCCGTGTCCGACTTGGCCTCCAAGGACGAGGGACAGGCGTCGATGAGGTACTTGATGAGCCGGTTGGTCTCGTCGCCAGGGCGGGCCAAGACGGCGCAGTGGATGACCAAATCGTCTGGAGCCCGTATGTTAGCTCTCGGGATGCCCTGAGGATGATGAGGGGTGGGGGGGGGGGTTGAGAGAGTATGCATACGCTGCAGACCCAGCCATTTGGAGATGGCCCCATCAAAGCCGCCGGGGGCCTGCATGACCCTCCGTAGGCGAGGGTCCTCCTTGGCCGCCGAGGACTCGCCGAACTCGAGGTATTGTCTTTTCGGGGCGTCGCTCAGGAACCATTCGACCGAGTCCAGCGACCCGCCGAGGGCGGCAGTAAGCAAGGGGGCCACCTGACGGCCCGTCGGCATGGTCATGACATTCCTCCCCTTGCGGGCCCAGTCCGACCTGTTCCCCATCAGAATCTCTCGCCCGACCGGTTGTGATGTGGCATCAACACTTACCGCTTCTTCCCGTAGACAGTCAATCCTTGATAGTAGCGAGGCTTAGTCTCCCCCTCGGTGCTGGAGTCCTTGTCGATGAGGTGCCTAAGGTCGTCTCGGTTAGCGACGGCACCAAGAGGGGACGCGGTTACTATATTCCACGGACTTACTCCAAGGGCATGCCGGCCCCGAGGCGCGTAATCATCTCTGTCAGCACGCTGATATGGCCAAGACGGATCGCTTCGTGGAAGACACGCTCCGGCACTTGGTAGTGCGCATCGGACTCGTCGTCTTCCGGCTCCTTCCCCTGGCCCATGAAAGCCACTTCCATGTCGAGTATAAATCGTAAGCCCGTGCCGTCGTTGGCCCGTACCACGGCAGACAACAGGCTTTCGAGGGGACGATCTACAGGACCGTCGTCCCGCAACAGTAAAGTATTGGTCTCCCAGTTCTGAGCGAATCTTTCAGTCAGCGGTGTCTTTTCCTAAGGGGATTAGGAGATGGAAGGCCGGACTCGGAGTTCTACTCCGCCCCTCTCCGGAAAGGGGCTAGGAAAGAGAACAAGAGGGATACGGTGGTGGTATAGGAGAAAAGAGCGAGGGGTGAACAGCAACCGCCAAAAGCCTTACCAGAAGCTCCATTGCGCGGGTGTGGCTGTTGACCTGCATGGAGACGTGACCGACGTTCTCGATGGTGTATTGGTCATCCACATTCTTCTTATAAAATCGTGGTCCCTCAAGGGCCTCGGAGACGTCGGATTGCCCGTCGTCGTCAGCCTCGTCGTCGTCGTGGGTGATCATCTTGTATCGAGCCTTGGCTTCCTCCTTGGGTGTCCATTGCGCCTGGGCAACCTCGAGCACTGCTTTCGCAACCCCAAAGTGCTTCCCCACTAGAGTTTCCGCGGTTGATAGTAAGTTTTCTGCTGAATACTCATGGTGCAACGATTTGGTGCCTCATTCTCCTCCCTAGATGAAAAAGAAAAACAGCAGAGAAAGTGAAACACCCGTGCTGAAAAGGGGTGAATTAAAAAAGGAGGGTTGCTTACCGAACGCCAAGGAAAATGGGTTGTTGCCGGCCCCATCGCTCACAGCTATCTTCAAAGGGGGTTCCCTTTGCTCTGGGCCCCATGCCGCCAGCGTGAGCGATTTGACCTTCTCGAGATCGCCTCTCCATGCAGCCTCAAACCTTTTCGATCCGTCAGTATCCCCCACAACTGATGGTAAGAGAAAACCACTCACAAGTCGATGTAGGCTGCTCTGCGTTTCTCAGTCAGGTCGGCTATCTCTCGAATGGACATGAAGGACTGAGTCGGCGAGTCCGAAAACGAGAAACAAAAACCATAAGGTTTGGCCCCTTGTTCCACGGGAATAGGCATGCGAGGCGATTCCGGAGGGTCCTGGATGTGAGGATGCTGCTCGCGAAAGGTCTTGGCACCGCGGGCCACGAGAGCGTCTTCAACTCGTTCTAACTGAGAACGCAAGTCTTCGATGGCTTCCTTTTTCTTTTGTGTGCCCAGTTGGACGGAGAGCGTACTCACATCACGCCCCAAGGCGCTCGATTCCCTTTCGTATACTTGTGATAGCTTCTTGATATCAGTCGATACCACCCAGTGCTGCGATGCGGCAGTCAGTATTATTCTTCGTTGACCAAGAACTCTGTCTGCCTTCGCACGAGCTGGAACCCCTGGCTCATCACTGATGAAAGGCAAAACGGGAAAACCAAAATTTTCGAGGGGCACGTCGTATTACCTGGTACGTCCCATCCTTAAATCGCCCGAGAAAGTCGGCGGTCCCCGGCGGGACTCCCGAAGGCTTTTGGCGCGCGATTATGTAACGACCGCACGGCTGCCGTGTTGTGAAGTATGGTTGCAGCTCTATCGCTTCGAGGTTAGTCGGTAGTGCAATATTTGCCCGCGGCATCACCACTGCACTTATCCGGAGTGGACAATGGCAAAATACAAACCACAAAGCGTAACTCATCGGCAGAGAAAAGCGCCAGGGGTTCCTTACCGTCACAGCCAGCTGCATCGTCCAGTGTCAGGAGGAGATCGCGCACAAGATCCAAGGCTGCTCTCCTCTTTCGGTTTCCATATCCCCAATTGCCAAGAAGCAAACGGTGGCCTTCGGTGGTGATCGTATTTGGATCTGCGCCACGCTCAAGCAGCTCGATCGCCATGCTGGGCTGACGCGAGCGAATTGCAATGATAATTGGCTGCTCGGCACCCAACTCGAACGTTTCTTTGGTACGCTCTGCAGTTAGTCCAAAAGGCGGAGTGAAAAGCTTGGCCCCTGTAAGGTGAAGAATGCAAAACGTTAGCCTTTCGGGCAAGTTCTAGCCAGGAGCCTGCTCTGGTATTGGGAGAGGCAAAAAGGGGCAGGTGACCTCACCATTCAGCCAAGTTTCGAAGTCAATGTTGATTTTCGCACCGGCCTCGACGAGGCGGAGCGCGAGGGTTAGGTCCTTCTGGTTGATAGCAGTTATAAGTGGACTGATCGCCAATTGGTAGCTTGTCACGACGTGGTTGATGGCGTTCTTGGTCCCCATCTTGTCACTAGACAACAAACTATCGACAAGCTGCACGCCCCCGTTTTGAACATAGCGATGGAAAGCCGTGACGCCGTGGACATCGGCTTGGGAGCATGTTGCGCCCAGGCTCACCAGGGTTGTTGCCATAGCGGTGGCTTCCTCTACCGGCAGAGAAAGAGCCAGTACAAGCGTGAGGATGACCGAACCCTCCCTTTCGCACTTGACGGGGCTCAGGATATCGGCGCCGAATTCCTGGCACAGGATTCGGACGACATCAATGTGGCCGCCAAGGATGGCGAAGTGCAGAGGACTGCACTTGCTGTCCCACGATGGTACATCGATCTGGTAAAAGTCGGGGCTGGCGTTGTCGTCATCGATCGGTAGCGCATCGTCGACCGCTTCGAATTTGTTCGGCTCTTGAACCTTGACAAAGGATCCTGTGGTGATAGAGTGTACGCCGTCGTCCGAGTCGGCAGAATCGACCAGCTCCCCGTCGGAAATATTGTCCTCCCCGTCATCGGGGCTCTTGTTATCTGGACGTTGGGGAGATACGGGGTCCAGAGTCCCAGAGAGTGCCTTCCGGCGAGCATCCTGCCTGTTCTCCTCTTCTTCTTCGTTCGCTGCGCTTTTGGCAAGCAGGATTCTCACCATCTCTGCGTTTCCACGGGCAGCGGCAAGGTGTAAAGCGGTCCGGCCATCGGCCAATCTCGCGACCAGCCTGGCACCATGCTCTACCAGACATCTGACCACTCGGGGGGTTGAGCTGGCCACAGCCAAGTGTAGGGGTGTCCTCCCAGTGTAATCTCTTGTGTTGGGGTCGGCTCCTTCCTGGGACAGCCAGTCCTCGATATGTTCAAGGTCGTCATCGACAATCGCCTGACAAAGACGCATGGTATTTCCAACATAGGCCATCTCCGTCCAATCGTTGTCCGTCAGTGGGTGAAACGACCCGATTTGCTAGTAAACTGTCAGAAGCTGACGGCAATACGTGGCTCGAAAGCCTACCTGTCTGCCCGGATCGTCGGTTCGAAAGGAAATGCTGCCGGAAACATAGGTTTCATTCTCCTCTTTTGCCATCTCGATTTCTTGGAGAGTTTTCGGCTTGGGACAAGCACCACAGCAATCGGTAATGACGTCTTCAACGCCCCCAAAGAAAGCAGGATGTCTGTGCAGGTATACTTCTCTCTCTTTGGATTGATTCCATTCGGCATTCAGAACTGCACGGCCCGTCAGCTTGACACGTAAAAGAGTGACGAAAAACAGAGACGTACGTAAGTCACGGGTGTAGCAGAGCTTCTCGATCTTCCGGGCGTGAAATCTTGGACCGTACGGGATGGTGAAGGTGTGGTAATTGGAGAGCTCGTCTTCATCCACCCAGTCAGCCACCTCATCCTCATGGTCGTTTTTGATGTTGCCTTTCACGATATTTTGCTGGTAGCGGTACCCGGGGTTTGGGCGACCACGCTCCGCTCGGCGCTTTCTCATGTACTGCTCCCGCGCGTTTGTTGTAGGAAGCCGCTCCAGTACCAGAAGGCGAGCGAGCCCAAGAGTCCTGTTAAAACTGCGTTCGAAGATGCTGGCATGTTCGCAGTCAGATTTTAGCCCAAGGAGATTTACAAGAATGGTATTCAGCGGCGCTAGCGAGTCGGAGATCAGGAAGGCAAAGACCATATAAGAGTGCATGGCGAGTGGACAGTGTGGGAAAGACAGTAAAACAAAAACACCTCGGGTTGCTCACGTCGGGTCGATTCGCGACCGGTCCAGTTCGGACCAATACACTTCAAAGTTACGGTGGCTGTACTTTGATAGACGGTTTTCGTACGAAGGACTGCGGCGAGACAGGTCGACCGGGTTGATTTGGGTGATAAAGGAAGCCAGAGCACGAGGCGAACAGTAAACTTGATTTCCGTCATACAGACAACAGGAGCAATCGACGTCAAAGCCAGTGAGAATTTCTGACATTGATTTGTAGACGCGGAGTACAATCTACCGCGGGTTAGCACATCTCCAATGTCGGCGAAAATGAAGAGACGCAGTTTACCCACCTGCACGTGGCGGGTTGGATACTGGCTGCCTGGGAGCACTGTCAGAAACCGTAAAGGACTGGCGGCGTGGTAACGTACATATAGTGATGGCATTCTTCGTGCGAACGACCGTTGTCTCGGCCAGAATGGCGTCCCGAACTCGGGCCTCGATTTGCTTGATCTTCTCGACGGCCTGGGCCTCGCTCAACCCGTACAAGAAGAGATCAACGTCCGAGGCGGGGCAGAACTTCTCATGGTAGTACTGGCGAAGAGCACGCTTCGAAGTCTTCGCGTAGTCGGGCAACGGAAGGAGACAGTTCACAACAGAGGAGCCGGCAGCCACGACATTGGACCAGTCCAGCTCGGACAAGGAGCCTTCAGAGAAGATGGAAAAGTTGCGCCGGAATTCCTCGAGTGACTGTACCACGGCGGGCGAGCCATTGGGACGACGATGAGTATCGGGAAGCGCCATGATATAACGGTTTTTCTCCTCGACTAACTCATTGGCAAGATCTCGTGCCCGCGTTCTGATGGTAGGGGTGTTCCCGGCGAATAAAGATAGGATGTTGATATTGGGGTCGTTGAGGATGGGATCGCTGCTGTTCTGGGCATACTTCTCACGCAACCGCGACTCGAAGTTGCGGAAGGGTTGAAGGAGGCGCTGGATCGGAGTATCATCGTTCCTGGCGATGTAATCCACCAGCTCACTGGGAGCAACGGGTAACTGCGGAAGCTCGACGTCCATCATTTGGGTGATGATAGCGGCCGAGAAGCCAATGCCGGGGAGAGAATGCCGAGTTCAGTACAAGCTGGGCAGAAGAAAGGGTAGACTCGTGGTTTAAATGCCATGGTAGGTCCGAGGACAGCTTTATCCACGGACGACGGTCTCCTTGCCCTTTTAACTGGGAAGAAGTATGTAAAAGGTCCATATGAAGATGTAGGTAGCCTGTTCAACAGTGGGTACGGGGAGTGCCATGTACCTGCGTGCTTTCCCCTCACGATAGTGAGCTAGTGGACGCTCATAGTTCAAAGCCAATACTAAAGATACAAGCCTGTCTACCATACAGAGGTGCACTGCACTGCCTAACTCAAGAACTTGCATGACATCTCACAGGTCAGGTAGGAGAGCAGCATGCATGTTCAGCCTATTGTGATGTCACCGCTGCGCAGAACCAACAGCACGTTTGATTGTGTCTGAGTTCACCACCGCAACTCCAAACGCGGAGGGGCTAGAGCGCATGGCTGCCTAGAAGACCCCCGGGGTCTTGGCGACACGGAATACCAACTCGTCAAAGCCCCAAGAACGTTGTGGTTGCCTACAAGCCCCCTATGAACGCCCCCTCCTATAGGTGGTTTGTGCGTAGAAGTTCAAGGGAAACCGGGGACCTGGGATGGCCGCTAGCGCTCTGCTGCCTGATACAGCCCGGCAGCCTGGAAGCACACCTGCATTGTTATGTAAGGTGATGGATGTCCAAGAACACCGGCGACACCCCTATCTCGTTTCGCATGTAACATTGAAAAGAGAGTCCCTCGCGCCTCCCGAGGGACAGGTGCTGAGAATCGAACTCCTTACTTCGCTTTTACAACTTAAGGTCTTGTCACGCCGGCTTGACCAGCCCAACACGGAATGTCCATTGGGCGTGTACTATCTAATAGTGCGTGCTGTGGACGTTTAACTGCACTGCTACCCACCGGTTTCATCTGCATCAACGTGACGCTCAGCCCTCGGGGAAGGCCTCGCTCTTGGCCTTGACTTGGGCTTCGCTGGCCGTCGCGGACGGCCGGTTTGCAATGAGCCTCTGTCGACGAATTAGTGACCCACGCGGCGTCGGCAAGTGCCTGTCAGTATGACTTACCACCAAGTTTCGGAGTAGGACTGCAATCGTTACCTTGCCCACGGAGGGCACGTAGATGGATGCCTTCTCCTTAACGGCGGGGCCGTCAAAGTTCTTGAACGACGAGAAGTTGATGCAGACGGCGCCATCTCGGATGAGGTCAGTCGGAACCTTGTAGTTTTCCGACGGGACGCCGCTGATAATAACATCACTTATGGGGATGCACTGTTCCAGACCCCAGCCCTCCTTGTCCTGGACTTGGTGGCGGTGTGCCTTGATGCCCTGACCACGGGTGAACAACTGGACGCCCGTAATATCCACTGAATAGACTGTGGCACCGTCATTGGCGAGGAGGGCGGCCATGGGGCGGCCGTTGACCTCTGAGCGGTTGATGACGGTAATCGTCTTGCCGAACAGTCGGTTACCATAGGGCAGGATCGAGTTGTAGATCTGAAGGTGCTCCAGGATCTTGACCACCGCCAGCGGCGTGCAGGGGAGAATGGACTTTTTAAGGTTATCCGGGGGGTCCAGGAACCTCACGTTGTGGTACATGTTGTGGATGTGCTGGTGGCAAAGACCCTCGACGTCCTTTTGGAGGGACACAGTCTCCTGAATGTACCGGTCCTGGGCCGAGTTGCCAGGGAAGATGGGATAGTAGACGATGATGCCATCGACGTTGCTGTCCTCGTTGGCACTCATCATCTCTTCTTCAAGCTGGTTCTTATCAACCTGGCGGAGATCAAAGTTGAAGCCGCTGAGCTCAGTTAGCCTCGGGCCCTTGAACGCCTCCCGCTGGCCGTCCCTGCAAGTGGCCAATCGTCGGAACAGCAGCCGGAGCGTCTGATACCTACTTCTCTTCGCACGTCTTCTTGGACCACTCGGCGTATTTCATGGCGGCGGGGTCATCATTGGCCAGGAAGGCAACCAGGGTCGGCCGGGTCTCGCCATTCGGCTGCACCGTCTTCAGGGTATCCGTCACTTCTGCGAGCAGACCCCGGGCAATGGTATCCGACAAGATGACCTTGCAGGTCTTGGGCACACTGTGAGAGGCCATAGCTGCTTGGTGACGGTTTGGCTGGGGACAGTAAGCAGAGGAAGCCGGATAAGTAAAAGCAGGCGAGCAGATGGGCAGGTCGGCTTCATAAAGGCACGGGAATGGATGGAGGGATGGATGGATGCGAGGCGGGTTCCCACGTACCTGCTGCCCCACTACCCCGCGGCAAGATGCTGGTGTTGTTTTTTGAATACCCAAACGGCGAGGCAAAGAAGAAAGTAATGACAACGGCGACGGCGACAACGTCGGCGACGCCACAGAAGCGAAGAGTCTGGAAGCCGCCGGCGCAGCAGCGGGAATCGGGAAGAGGGCACAGCACACGGATCGTAAAGTAGTGCCGGGACCGGAGAAAGACGAGAATTTGGCACGACTGACTAGTCGTCCGTCCATCCAGGTCATATTCAAGACGGGACCGGGGAAAAAAAAAAAAAGACGCGGCACCTGCCACGCCGCCCTCTCCACGGCGCGGGACAGGCATACCGGGAACCTTAGTAGGGAAGCAGGCAGTGAGTGACTCTCCGCCTAGGTCAGTGGGAAAAATTCAGTCTGCCCCTCTTACTACTTGCGGGCTAGTGGGCCACCCCATTGGGGGACTCAGGATTCCGTCATTGGATGCAGATGAGCATACAGAGGCGACTATGGGATGTACCTACACCCACTAGAAATAATACCGACACGCCTCAGCAAACTTGACGTGCGACGGCCAACTGGAAGGACAAACGAAGGCGACTGAAGAGGGAAAACAGGCACTTGAGTAAAGAATCTTGGGTACCCAATTCCTTACTCATACAGCAGAACGGGAGCATGGATGCATGAGGGGCGTCCATCATCCTGAGATACATAACCGCAACCCACTTTCCTACGCAGGTACGTACCTGCATAACACCTCGAAAGTTTCAAAGAAAGTTCCATATATTGACCCCTCCAAACTGCCCTTAGATAGGCAGAACGTGGGGGGGTGATTGGGAGCGCCTCTCCGACGTCGCTACGTTGGTAGCTCGCCACGCCTTCAGCATCGTCACCTGCTTACTTGTTCAGCAAAAAACGCCCTGTCCACGGTGTCAGATACATCGGTACCCCCCGCTCCTTCTGAGGATTCTGCTTGTGTAAGCTGGCCTGTCTTGGTTTGCTGTATGCGGTAGGCTCACCGGTGTACTGAAAATCCAGTGGTCGAATTGGGCGTCGTCGGCCTGTCTACCTGCTTGCTTGCCCGCGGCTGTGTGACGGGGCACTGCTGCCATTGCCCACGAAAGCAAAACAACAAGCTCCATCTGCTTGTTACCAGCATCCCTCGATCTAACTGGGCACCACTGTCCGTCATATCTACGCGGCCTACGGACTTGCAACGCTTCCGTACCGCAGACATGGCCGACTTCGATAGCCTAGCTCTGCGTTTTGTACTCTCGGATGGACCAAACGATGACAGCGCCCGCGAGGCGGCGGCTCTGATCGAGAACTCTGCCACCAGGCTTGCTGTTGGCCAATGGGTAAGCTCCATCAACCGCTGGATGCCCGCTGCCGAGGAGGGAGCCGCCGACGACGATGACGATGCTGTCACCCGCGCAAAGGCGTTGGATTTCCTAGCGCAAACGTTGGAGTTCCTGAAGGGCGATACGCTCAAGCCAGACCAAGTTAAGCTCCTCGTCGGCTTCTTCAGCTCATTGTTCTCGAGTGACCACAGAGCCGGTATTGCCGCATGCGCCAAGGCACTACGGCGGTTGGTCAACATGAAGGCCTTCCAGCCGTCGCTTGGTAACGACATCATCTTGAACGCCGCTAAACTCGGTGAAGATTTCAAACGCCAAACGGCGTCCACACGGCTCGAGATCTACCGTCTCATGCTGGACTTATTGCGCGACCCGCTGGTGGCCGAGGATCTTGCATATCGCCATGGCAACACCGCCGCTTTCATGACGGCACTCATTGACCTCTGCCGGAGCGAGAGGGACCCCCAGAACCTGATCGAATGGTTTGCTGTTCTCAGTCTCTTCTTATCCAATTTCTCGCCGATGGGCGAGGTGGCAGACGAGGTGTTCAAGGCTTTCTCCGATTACTTCCCCATTACTTTGCGAGCAGCAGCCACCCCCTCGGGCATCACCGCCGACGACCTCAAAGGGGCAGTGCGCTCCTGTTTTGCGGCACACCATCAGATTGCCAGGCTGGCTATCCCGTTCTTGCTTAGCAAGCTTGACCAAGGCGAAGCGGTGACTGTGAATGTCAAGGTAGACATCTTGCAGACTTTGGAGGCCTGCTTGGCGAACTACGAGCACGTCAAGCAAAGCGTAGTGCCCTACGCTGATCAAATATGGGCATCTCTGAAATACGAGGTTCGGAATGGCGAACAGCGCGACACCATTGACGCGACACTGAAGACCATCAAAACCCTCGTGTCGCGCTTGGACGAGTCGGATCTCCAGGGATTCTTCGCCGCCGCCTGGCGGGACCTGGGTGACGACCTGTCAAACCCGACCTATACCTCACAGGCTGGCCAACTCGTCACGACTATCGTGAGCGCAAACCCCAAATCTTTTTCATTGGCCACCAAAACGGCTGTGCCGCACGTTGTTACCACGCTCGCACACACCAAAGCAGAATCCCACCAGATGGATCTCTTCGCTTTGCTGAACTCTCTCTTGCTTGTGCGATCTGCACTCTGCGGCCAGGAGGGTAGCACTCAGCTATTGCAGGACGAACTCTTTGGTGACAAACTGTTTCATGATGCGTATGCACTGGGCCGCAATGCCTCCCCAAGTGCTGCTGTCCAGTCCAAGATGATGGACGGTATAGCGTCTTTGGCGTCGCAACGCGCCAGCAACGGCGGGGGCCTGCCGCTGTGCTCCGACTCTGTCCGCAAAGAAATCCTGGACTGGTTGGCTGTGCCATCCGTGGTTGGTCCGTTGCAGCAGAAAAAACTGCTCCAAACGGCCGATGATCAGGAGCAAGCCGACCTCCGTGATGCCGCAACGTCGGCCTTGCGGAGAATAATACCTATTTACCCATACGGATTCCAGCAAATACTGCTCCAAGTTCTCGCCCAGATTCCCCACGTCGTTGAGGACTTGGGCCTGAGTGTCACGGCCAGAGCCGCTCTCCTGCACGGGACGGCATCAAGGCTCGCCTTTATCGGCTGTTCAGCTGTCTCGACGGTCGGGTCACCCATCTCGAACTTTGTGCTTCTTATCAACACACTCCTGAATGCCTTGCATGGATTGCTGAAAGAGTCACCCGTCTACTGGACAGCCATGATCGACGCTATACATCTGGCTATTCTGTGTTCCGGGGAAGCTCTTGCAGCAATAGATCGACTCGATACCAGCAAAAGCCAGCATTCCCAAGCCCCTGAAGATACCGAAACCCAGCCGCGTCAATGGGTTCTTGAGTTCGGTACCGAGGTCAATGGGTTGCCTGAGATTGATCTTGATAAGCCGGGCAGCCTGGAGGAAACCCTTCACAGCATTGACACCCTGAAGACTGACCCGGCTTCGGTTCACGCGCAATTTCAGGGGTACTCCTTGTTTGTTGTGAAACAGGTGTATAGATGCTTCACTGCCATCAAACCTGGCTCCATCAGCAGTGGAGGCACCGCATCTCAGTCGGCTGTTGGTCTGAGTGCTCATTTCGATCAACACTCGGAGAACGCACTGGAGGAGCAAGACAAGTTCCTCTTTAAAACGGCCCGCATGGCGACAGCTGTCGTCCGATGCCTCAGCCTGGAAGACCAGAAACGACTGCTGCCCACCCTGGACGTCTGCCTCACGTTCAACGGGGATAGAACGGCATCGGATGGTGCCACACTTCCTAACTTGGCTGTTGGGGGACCGGACGATCTGGATCGCTGCATCGTGGTCAGCCCTATTGACGGATACCGCACTGCTCCGCTAGCCATGGGTATCCTGCAGGGGCTCCGTCCCGGCGCAATCGCTGAACATGTAAGTGCTGCCAGACGACGCGGCTCGTGGCTCCCAATGGGGTTACATTATTGACTGACTCCCACTCTAGCAGCCTTTGACAACGCTTTTGGCTCTGGGCCGTTTGTTGACTAAGATCCCGGGCCCATGCTATGGAAGCACACGCGTTGCCCTAGATACGATGGTGACAATTCTATGCAACAAAGCCCCCTCGAGCCTAGTACAATCAGGCGAGTGGTCGAGCATGGTTCAAGTCCTCTCCGATGGATACGGGGCTGCGAGGGAGTCGGAAGCCGCCAAGGGCACAGACGGAACAAACATGCTTGCTATTTTCAAGAGCGTGTTGTACTTTCTTGCCGGCGACCTTGCTCGTTACCGACCCGGCGAAGCGAACAATGGGCTGCTGCGACTCGTCTGCGACTCAGCGCCTCATGACAAGATGATGGGCCGCCAGTTGGCCCAATGTTTCGAGGTTTTTGTCAGCCCCAAGGAATGTCTAACCAAGGAGAACCACGCAGTTCTCAAACCATTCAGGGGCCAATGGATATACCACCAGGCAGTCGGGCGCTACCTTGATGGCTGCTTCCCATCAGATGCTGCCGGGCCTGGCCAAAGTGGGCAAGATGCGTGGCGCGCCACAAACCGATCCGTGGCCGTCTTCTCGATCTTGAAGCACCTCAAGTACGCGGATTATGCCTCTGAAGCGGAAAAAATCATTCGCGTCGTCATCCGGTCACTCACGACATTTGGTGTCAACAAAGATGTTGGGTCGGCTCTCGGTGTTCTGCTGCAGATTCTCGACGCGGAGCCGGAGTGTCTCGTTGCGCATCTCGCGGGGCTCATCACCAACACGCTGTCCATCTATGACATGGCGAGAAGTGTCCATGACTCAGCTCGGCCCCACGGATCAGGTGGGGGAACCACGATGACGGTGAGGGAAGCAGCCAAGTGCCGTTCCTCCGGTGTCGATTTTCTTAGACGACTCCCTGCCAAGTTCGAGCCACGACTGCTGCTCCCGTATCGCATGAAGACAATCAGGGGCTTGGCACTCGCATGCGGCGACCCGGTGCGAGAGGTCAGGTCGCTAGCTATCGCCGGAAGAAGTGCCTGGACTGCTCTGTCATGAACAGCTCCGGTACGCAATCGTTGGGGTGGACACAGAGGTACAGGTGCCATCCAACGCCGGACTTGGGCCAATTTACCGTGAGCTGAAGGCAGGCTGCAATACTCGTCTGACTGGAGGACTATAAACCAAGACAGGACAACTTGCACAGATGGACTTCCCCGCGTGTCGGGACGGTTTGGGGGCGTTGGGTACTGGCAGCAAGCCGCATGTGCTGTGTAGCTATCTAGCATACCCCATGTAAAGCGAAGGCGAGAAGTGCATTGTATGGGCTCATTTTTGACAGTGCTAAAAGCTTCTAAACTCCTAAGGTGATGCCGCCCTGTGCCATGCGTGTCGCTTCGTAGCTGTGGCTTAAGCCTTCCTTCGCTTGGACTTCGTCGACGCGGCATCGGCGCCCGAGGCCATGGCAGTTGCCGGGTCCGCAGCCAAGGCATCCAGCACGTCTTGGTTCATGGCAGCGTAGTCCGATGTCGCCGGCCCTGGCGCAGCGGCCCTTTTGGGGTCCGCCGTGGCGATGAGGGGCACAGAAGAGGCCAGCATGGTCTGAAAAGGAGGCGCAATGAAGTGACCGGCTTCGTCGAACCACTCGGTAAAGGATCTCTTCAGCTCGATCTTGGTGGCCTTGCCAGCGCGGCTCTGTACTGTTATGGTCACGTGGTAGATAGGCACGTTCTTGACGGTGGCGGTGGCAATGGTGATCTAGAAAGCAGGGCCCGGTCAGTTCTGCCCGCGCTGCCGCTCGGTCCCGGGCCGGATGCGACGTACCTTGTCCCCCGAGGGCGCTACGCCCTCGTAGATGATGCCCTTCTCGACAAAGAAGATCCAGAGGGTGAGAATGGAGTTTAGGATGGCGTAGACGGCGACGGCGGCGGCAGTGTAGTACTTGGTGCTCTCGAAGCCGAACTTGTAGTCCCAGCCGAAGCAGGCGGCGGCGACGGCGAAGGCGCTGTAGCCCAGGGCCAGCCGGGTGTCAACGCGGCTGAAGTTTTGCTTGAACTTCAGCGAGTTGAGGTAGTTGGGGATCGCATCGTCCGACGTGTTCTTGAGGTCTAGGCGTTGTGTAAGTGCATCTCTCCGTTAGCCTCAGCGCGGGCGGCCCGGCAGACGTACCCGCAAGGTTGTGGACGGTGATCTTCTCTTGGGAAGCCATTGCGTACGTGGGTTGGGCGGACGATTCGGCGTCGTGATGCGCTGAGGTGAGCTGGAATAGAGGGAATCCAGTGTACAGGGCCACCTCATGCAACTTCAATAGCAACCACTGCCCAGGATGTAGGTGGTGGGGTCTCCAGCTCGCATCCAGTTAATACGGGCGGTGGTTGTGGTGGTGGAAAGGTGGCTTCTACCTTCAATGAAGTCGCGGGCTGTATGCGCACTTCAATAAGTCGATGCTTGCATAGGCGGACCGTCTCGGCGGGTGAGCACAGCTATGCAGATATACAGCATATACACTAGCAGCAGGCAGGCGGAGCGCGACAACGAAGGACCGGATGAGAGGCGTCGGTCCTCTATGCAGTTAAGCAGATGTATCTACATGCAGCGGTAGCTTTACCCCGAATTGAAGCTACCCTCGCGAGCTACGCTCATCCGCACTGCAACTTCGTCCGGTCACGCACGGCAACGGCGCGATTTCCTCTCTCCACCCTCACTCCGCCTCGGACCCGAAGCCTCAGCAGTTCTTGGCTGAACTAGGCCACACACAATACCGCGGTGTGCTTATACTTCGACTCCGTGCCTTGGTCGCGGCTTCGACAGCTCTTTATCCAGCGGTTCACGCGCAATCTCGTTCACCATGGCGCAAATACTGGCGCAGACCATCCAGCGGGATCCCCAGCTTTTGTATGAAACCCTCCACCGCGATGCCGTCAAAAGGGCGTGCTCTATGCGGCGGGGCCCGGCGATAGGACTGGCATGCTGACACGAGGTCTCCCCAGCTACTGGATCCTGTTCCCAATCACCATGGTCATGATCTTGACGGGCGTGCTCCGCCACTACGCGACGGTGCTCATGGCCACGACGCCCAAGAAACCCGAGCTGGCGGCCATGAAGGAGCAGCGCTCCCTGATGCACGGTATCGCCGTGCGTTCGAACCACTACGTGTTGACGGAGCCGTCGTTCAAGGCCCGCCGCGAGTACCTGACGACGGCCTACGAGTCGGGCGCCTACCTGCGCGACCCGGAGCGTCGTGGACAGCCCCCGGCCAACCCCATGACGGACCCGGGCGCCATGGACGGCATGATGGGCATGATGAAGAATAACATGGCCATGATCGTGCCCAACACGCTCATCATGAGCTGGATCAACGCCTTCTTCAGCGGCTTCGTTATTTTGAAGCTGCCCTTCCCCCTCACCATCAAGTTCAAGAGCATGCTGCAGGCCGGAGTTGCCACCAAGGACATGGACCCGCGCTGGATGTCGAGCATCAGCTGGTACTTCCTGTGTTACTTTGGCTTGCAATTCGTCTTCAACTTCCTCCTGGGCAGCGACAATGGTAAGCTCTACTACCCCTACCCCCTCAACAAGCCTCCCCTCGCTGACATGAGTCTGTCCCCGCGCCAGCTGCAAGCCAGATGGCCCAGCAGATGCAGGGCATGGCCCCACAGGCCCCCAACATGTTCGGGCCCGGCGTGGACCCGGACAAGCAGTTTCAGGCCGAGGCCGAGAACCTGGCGGTGGTTGAGCACTATTCCGTCCTCGACGGAGTGGAAGAGAGGCTGCTTGAGGGAGTCAGATCCCGGTAGAAAGAAACAAAATATGGCAGTAATCTACGGGGTCTATGTGTACCAGCCTCTCCATGCGCACAAACTCCCAATGTCCCAGACCATGTTCCATAACGCCCTCTGAATGCTAGCAAGCAAACCATCGCACAAGACTCAGGCGTCGTCCCACCAGATGCACACGCCCAGACCCTCCTTCATCATGGTGCCCCGGATGCTGTAGGGCGATAGCTTCTTGGCCTTCTCCACAGCATCGTCTGCCGTGCTTTCGGGCACTTGGTCGTGCCATATCTCGTCAATGACGGACAGGCGAACCATCTCGTTCTTGTCGTAAAACATGCGGTCCTCGTCGACCACCCAGGTCCACGCCTGCTCGTTGTGATCGCTGAAGAGAAGGGGGGCAAGGGGTTAGTGGTGTAGCGGGCAGCATGGGTGCGGCGGAGGGACGAACAATTCACATGACTCCGGAAGCTCCTTGTAGGGTACGAAGATTTCCTCGAAGAAATCGGTGCGAACTGGCACATCTGAGGTTAACAAACCGACGGGATGGCGGCGCTAGGCGGCTGTAGGACGTCCGGTTGCTTACTGTTGATTCCCTCGGGGGTGGCGCTGCTGATTTTGCCGAGCAGAGTCTCACCCTTGAAGGGTCTGAAGACGATGAGGCGGAACTCGACTTCAGGGGAGCACTCAGTCAGCATGCCGTCGCGCGCGGTCCAAGGAAGCCAAGTACGGGGTGGTTCTACCGTTGACGTTCACCAAGCCGGTGCCGTGGCCGATGAGGCCCTCGGAAGCCCAGAGGAGGTCGTACATGCAAACGCAGAGACCGATCTTCTGGATGACGCGGTTCGAGTACTTAGCATTGATGTTGTCCTCGATGGCGACCCTACTGTGCTTCTCGAACTGCGCCGGCGCGATCTGCACCAGATCCGAAATTTTTGTCTGCACGCTATGTCAGTCCCCTCCCCTCCGAAGCTGGCACGGGCGCGGAGCCGCGCCCGATGCCCCCGGGTTTGAGGCCGGCAGCGATGGAACCGACCAAGATGAACATGATGGCAATTTGCGAGCGCTCCTCCCCCAATGCGCGCGAGAGAGAGAGAGAGAGAGATGCGATGACCGGTACAGGGCGCCGCCACTCAATTCACTGGAGGGCAACCAGAGCACGTCCAGTCACGACGGCTCCAATAAGCCGCATGCGTCCCTAGTATGGAGTTTTGTCCCCCGTGCTATGGGTGGATGGCCGGAGTTGCCAGGGTGGAAAGACGAATGTAGGTACAGGTGCTCGGCATTAGGGTACCTGCTTTCTTTCAACGGATGGTAAGGGGATGTTATTTGTCGATGATGTAGGTACAAGTACATACATACCGCCAGTCGCCCAGGGACTTTCCCATCAAAATAGGCGTGTTGTATTAGCGGCACCAGGACGACCAAGCAGCCCTGTAGTTGCTAGCAGGCGAGCAGGCGCATCCCCACGACGGCCCCGCTTGGGCCTCCGCCCGTGCAACTTCCATTCCACAACCGATGCTGGGTGGGAACAGCACGTAGCCCGAGTCCCATCCTGTGCACTTCCCTACTTTGAGGGGTGAAGGGATCCCAGGGTAAACCCCCATGCGACTACATGGATGGAAGCCAAGTACTAACAACATGTCTTGATTTTCTTTCCCCTCTTCAACAGGTCACGATATCCAAACCAGCACCAATTGAGAACCAACATTAGTGCCTTTCATAGTACGGAAGTAGTATCGTACTTAGTAACCTTGCTACCTAGTCTCCCCAATGGTTTCAGGGTATTTAGGTAAGGAAGCCAGCATCCGGAAGCTCATATCTTCCACTCCGGGGCGAACAAGGGAGGCGCTGCCGGATCGGACCCATCCCACTGAGAAGGTCTCTCGCTCTCTTGTGATCTCCCCGAATCCTAATTGTTCGTCCGTCACCGCACTACGACTGCCCGCCCGGTTTCTCTGACGTCGCGCATTCCCTCTGCCGCTGCGGTGGAACGCCCCTGCTCAGTACCAAGACGACCCTTTCGCCCAAATTGCTTCACTGGCTCGGGCCGTTCCAACTTTCCACGGACGCCTCAAGTCAACTCGATCAACCTACCCCCCTGAAGACCCAATAGCTAGCCGCTGTTATACGCCCTCATTGCCGGCCGCGCTGGCTGCGTCTTGCGCCTTTGCCTAGTTTATCTCTTCGAATATCAGCACCCGGACCGTCAAGGCCGGACCGGGATCGTTGTCGTTACCTAGTCGCCGTCCGACGCGGCCCTGCCAACGATGTCTCGACAATATTCATACCCACCGCCGCCTCCGCCGCCGCCCTCGGCTCCCTCACCGGCGGGCGGTTACCCCCCCGCTGCGTACGGCCAAAACTCGCCGTATTCGCATGCGTCCCGAGGCGGCGGCGGGATGGCTGCTGGCAATGGAGCCGGCGCCGGCCGGGGTCGCGGAGGTCACCACGGGTCCGCCTATGGAAGCTATGCCCAGCAGGACTACGCAGGCCACAGCCCGGCGCCGTATGCTAACCAGACGCCCAACAGCTACTGGGGTAGCACTCCGCCGTCCTCCCTCCCGCCGCACGGCAGCAATCCTCTTCCTCAGAGCAACTACCATCCCAACTACGCTCCTCAGGCGTACGCGACGCAGCCCCATCCGGCCTACCAGCCTTCACCCTACCCTCCGAACCCCCAGCAACCATACCCGCCGTCGTACACTCCGGGCAGCGGCGAATACCCCCCTCGGCAATGGGGCGAAACGGGCTCGCCGTATTCTCCCTATCCCAGCAGAGGCGGACGAGGTGGCTACCAGGGTGACCGAGGTGGTCATCGGTCGGATCACGGCAGCGGGCCCATCCGGATGGGGTTTGACCAGAACGCTGGCCATGCGACTCAAGCGAGCAATGGCTACGGCCAGACCTACCCTCCTCCGCCCCAACACCATGCCTCTCCGGCCTACCCCGTGCCGCCCTACCCCTACGCTCCTCCCCCTATGCCTGCGCCCGCGTACAGTGGGCCGGCTCCTACTCCGTACTCCTCTCATGGCCACCGGGGCCGCGGTCGCGATGGTTCTGGTGGCAATTTCCGAGGCCGCTCGCACCACCATGATCGAGGCGGTGACAAGTTCCGTCATCGTGGCCAGCGGCCACATCAGGATCACAACAACTCTGCTCAGAAGTCTGACCCCTCGTCTTCTAAGAAGAAGAAGCGGAAGACCAACACGCTCGGTCTTACTCCCGGGGACGGAGACGAGTCGGGGGACGAGTCAGGGGATGAAGAGAAACGGCTCGTGGATCTTCTCGGAGCGGATGCCCCCGTGTAAGTGACTGAACATGGACCCCCGCGGTGGGACCTTCCCCGCGCAAACCCCTTGCGCGAGGTGCTCGCTTGTTATCCATGCTGACGATTGCAGCGTGCCTGATCTCGAGGCCTGGATCGCGGAGCGCAGGGCCAACTTTCCCACGAAGGCCCGTACTCAAGCCAAGAAGGCCGCTGAGGAAGCCAGACGCGCCGAAGTCGGCGAAGAGCCCAAACCGGCCACCAAACTCGACAAGGACGAGGAGAAAGCCGAGAAGCTGCGTCGGCAGTTGGCCAAAGTGGAGCGCAAGCTAGAGAAGAGGAAGCGCGAGGCCAACGACGAAGGCGACGAGATGAGGGTTGACGGGGCCGATTCTTCGGCGTCTGATTCCGACGATGGCAAGCCCGAAACCATGTCGACCAGGAAGCCGGCCTCCTTCCTGCCGCCTCCCCCCATCACGCGGGCTGATCCTACTAATCATTGCAAGTACTATTCTACGGGTGGTATTTGCGGTAAGAAGGGCAAGTGCCGTTTTGTCCACGACAACCAGGTCCGCGAACAGGCGCTCCGCGAGCAGGCGGCCAACGGTGGGCGTCTTACACTGAACCAGCGCCTGCTCAGAAACGACAAGGATCAAGAAGACCTTGCTATCGTCCAGAGTATCGTGGACCTCCGTTCTGCCGGCCGTCTCGCCAGACCGGAGAAGAGCGCCAACACGAAGACTGGGCCCTCGGAACAACGCACTCATCCGCTCCCTGCCAAGGTGGAAGCTGCCTCCTTTCCCCCGGCGCCCGATGTCTTGCCCGATGGCCGGGTCAAGTCGGCCTACATATCCCCTGAAGTTCAGGATATCTTCAACGGCTTGAAGCCCGTCGGCAACAAGGACTGATGGGCCACAACGAAAAACACGCTTATTTCGTCTTGATTCGCAAGAAAACCGTTTGCTGCATAACTGCCTTCGCCTTTTCACCTCTTCCCTCTCCGCTCCAACTGCCAAGTGCTCCCTGCAGCCCATAGGGCTATTCGCAGCAGACCTCGATCTATGAAAAGTGGTCAGCAACTACCACGCCGAGACTTGTTTTTTTTTTTTTTTTTTTTTTTTTTTTTCGCGGGCGGTATCTGCAGTGTTTACGTTGCTTTTTGACTTCTTTCCCTGCCCCAAATCTCGGCCTGTGTGCTTGCTATGGTTATGGCAGTGCCGTGTAGAGCCGGCAGTGGACGGGCATTAGGTACTCACTGCTTGGGCTGGCATTGGGAACAATCGACCCCTCCAGGGCCGGTGGGCGTTGCCCTTCTTTCTCCTTGGATCCACCCGTTTGTAGAACGTTAAAGTACCTCACTATAGAACCATGTTCAAATCGGTTGCTTTGACGCCTGGCAGCGGTTGCATTGCTTGTGTAGATGGAGTCAAGTGCTTCCGGATGTATCACAACCCCCTGCAGTCAGCATCTAGGGTATAGGATTTTACGCGACTGCGAATGAAAACAGTTTTGCCAGTTTGATATCTACTAGATCTGCGTAGGTTCTCTGGAGGACCCCGGGCAGCCGTACAGGCTTTTACCTAGAAACGCCGCAACGCCGTTACATACACTCAGGGTCGTTTGATGCCCATCTATTCTCCTCGACTTTGGCCCGCCGGGCAACCTGACTTATTACACAAGAAGAACAGCGTTCACGCAACCGTCGTTCTCGGGGTTGTTGGTGATTTGCGCGTACCCTGATTCGAGTTAGCTCGTGGCTTTACGCCCGGCCGCCTACGAAAACCGGGATGACGGGGAGGGAAGAGTGGGCGGGGGTTATGACATACGTCCCCAGACAACTTTGCCAGTAGCTGTGGTCAGACCGAGTTCGGAAACGTTCACTTCGAGCTGATGAAAGTTAGTGGAGGGCTTCAGCGGAACCCAGGGACGCCGGTGCAGACTCACCACTGTGCCCTTGGTGAGGACGCCCAATTGCCTGTTGTACCTGATCAGCACGAGTCGCGGAGGGAAAAAGACGTAAGGGGCTGCTTACGTGTACAGAGGCTGCGAAGGGTTCTTCTTGACGGCTGCATGGGAATGTCAGTACGAGGTCGCCTCGCCCCCAGGAAGGGAGCTGTGGGTAGTTTGACGCACAAATAATCGAAAGCTGCACCGTAACTCCAAGCTCCTTGTGGGTGACGTTGGCCTTCTTGTCTATGCGTACAATCTGGTCAGTTGGGAAGTCCTGCGAGGGCTGGTCCTGAGATGCCAAAAAGGGGGAAGGGGGGAAAAGGGGTCATGGGGGCTGTTCTCATCGTACATCGTAGACCCATCTACCAAAAACGTTAGCCGCAACTCATTCATGTGCAGAAAGGGAGCCTTACAGGACGGATGAAGCGCTCGTACTTGACGGGTCTTCGCGTAAAGTCGGGACTGTCGAAAGAGAGGAGTCAGCAAGGAACTTTCGGGGTACTCGAGAGTAGAAGAGGGCCATTCACGTACCCGACAAAGGTAGGCTTGGTGACCATGCGCTTCCAGCCCTTCTTGGCCGTCTTCTTTCCGGTCGAGACGACGCGGAACATCTCCTCCTCGGAGATACCCTTGACCTTGGGCAGCGGGACGGAGAAGCGGGCGGCCTTTTCGTTGCGCTTGTTCTTGATGGCGGACGAGAGGGCCTTGGCGGCCGTAGGGTTGCTGCGGTCCAGCAGGTAGCTGGGCATCGGGGTCGATGGGTCCTTCTCGGCCGTGTTCTTGACGTCGCGCTCCTCGTGGGCCTTGATCTGCTTGCGCATCTGGATCTTCTCCTTTCTGCGGGCCTGCTGGTGCAGCTTGGCGCGCAGGCCGCGGAGGTTCTGGGCATCCTCCGAGGCCTTGTGGCCCTTACGGGCCTCCTTCTTCCTCTGGCGCTCCTCGCTGTGACGGGGGGAAAGAGAGGTTGGTTAGCTGGCGGTCGGTAGGCGCGCGCGAGGCCGTCGGCCATGGCATGTGGCAACGTACTGGTCCAGACGACGGCCGTGAAGCCGCGTGTGGCGGTCCATGTACTCGTTCTGAGGCATCTTGCTTGACGGGGCCGCGCCGGGCTAGGGACCGAGGGGACGGGAGGACGGCGGTCGGACGAAGGGACGAAAGGCGGCGCGGGTTCAGCGGCCGTATATCGCGCGGCTCGTGAAGTCGCAGGGGAAAACGGGTGGCGGACGTGGTGGTGTCGTGAAGCTTTCTGTTGCTGCTTCGGACGGCGATTGCTAGTTGCGGCGCCTATAATTTGCTGCGATTTGGGGTCCGCCCGCCAGTTATCGAAAAAAAAGTAGTCGCCCATCGACATTGGATAAGAGCACCAAGTACCGCAAGTACCTGACCGGTGGCAAGTGGTCCCTTTGCAGCACGGACCACGATGGGTGTTATTCGCCCCGCACCCACTATATAACGACATTTTATGCAGGTAATGCAGTTACACGGACTAGTATCCACCTGCATAACTCTCCCAACCACGTAGCGGCAGGTACTTGACTTTCCCGCGGGCGGTACCTACGCGTGCTCAGCGGGCACTTATCTGCCGTTCGCGGTAGCTGTATTTTTCCAGCAAGACCCGTCGTCCCCTCCGCCCGCCACAGGCAATCCGCTCCGCGACACGACGGCCACCCACCCCCCCGCGAGCAACACCATGAGCCGCTCACTCCTTCGCTCCGTCCTGGGGTTCACGGCGGCGGGCGCCAGACCGCCGACTGCCGCCGCCCCGGTGCTGCGGGCACCCATACGCTGCTTGGCCACCACGGCCGGCCGGACAGAGGCCGCGAAGACGAAGCCCTCGGCGGCGGCCACGACCCCGGCTTCAGCACCCACGCCCACCGCCGCGCCCCCGGCCTCGGGGACCATCAGCAGCCCGACCGGCACCCCGAGCCAGCCGGTAGCACCGCCGCCGTCGAAACCGCCCGCCACATCCACCGAGACCGCCGCCGCCGCCGCCGCCCAGAGCCGGCCGCCGGCTGCGGGGTCCCTGAACAACCTCTACCCGCGCGTGCCCCAGGCCCCCGTGGCCCTGGCGACGCCCGAGGCGCGGGAGTCGGTGGCGCAGCTGCTGCCGCTCCTGCGGGCGCAGCCGGCGCACTACATCCGCGCCCACATCTGGGGGCGGCCCTACCTCGTGACGCCGGGCGACCAAGTCCGCCTGCCCTTCAAGATGCCCGGCGTCGTGGCCGGCGACGTGCTGCGCCTCGACCGCGCCTCGGCCCTCGGCTCGCGCGACTACACCCTCCAGGGCGCCCCCTACGTCGACGAGCGCCTCTTCGAGTGCCGCGCCACCGTCCTCGGCGCCGAGACGGAGCCGCTCCGCGTCAAGGTCAAGACCAAGCGCCGCCAGCGCCGCCACAAGAACGTCAAGAGCAAGCTCCGCTTCACCATACTGCGCATCAGCGAGCTCACTATCAAGGGCCCCGAGGCCGTCGGCCTGTGAGCCCAGGGGCCCCCCGCCGTACCGCCCCTTCCGCTGGTGGCCGGGAATGGCCATACCGCACCACTCGGGAAGGTTTCCAGAGAAGGGACGGACAGGCCGTATAACCCTTTGCTGTGTGTATGGATCCGGCTACGATCCAGAGTTGGGTCATCCACCATGTACATTTGCTGTACATCTATAGAGCGGGCCCGGCACCATGTATGCTGGCCCAGAATAGCCTACACACGTACGCACTCAGGTATTACTGCCTTGTACACTATCGTAAAAGCGCACATTGTCTAATCTGACGGCCAAAGTCCATGTTCAACGTGTTTGTTTTCTTGAAATAGTGAATAAAGCGACGGTGTCATCGCGTCGGTAGGGGATATCGAAATTGACGCTCGGACGCTCAGACGCTCAGCATACAAAGTAACGCCTGAAGAGGAAGAGAAGAAGAAAAAGTGACGTTCGAACCCGCGCCGTCTCCAAAACTCCGCAGCTTGGAACAGGGTCCGTCAGACCAGGAAGATGATAGACGCCGTTTTTCCAACCACGCGCCCGTCTGCCATTATTCAACACAACACCGTCCATTATCTCATGTCGTCGTGCAATCCAGAATCGCTCTGGTTCATGCTTCGCTCAGCAAAGTGCTGGGTCGCGTACATCACCGCCCACCAAGGTCTCGACCCACAGCCTTTGCCACACTGCCCCAATATGCGCCGGGCCAGACGCTCAACGCCTCAGCCTCTGTAGGCATCCTCTCGCGGCAGCGGGCGACAACGCTCTGGACGATCCTCCCGAGAAGCTCCTCGCTGACGGGGAGCTGCCCCTCCCCACATTCGACAGGATAGAGGAAGGGGTCCTGCATGCTCAACAGCTCCGCGCATGTTGGCCGCATGTGCTGGTCGCGAGTGAGGCATCGCCTCATGGTCCGCACCAAGCTGGCCGGCACAGGCGCGTCCCCAATGCCGCGGTCGCGGAATGTAATGGGGTAGCTCCAGTCGATGATGGCCTGGCAGCGTTGCATCTGGTTCTGTATGTGCCCGAAGGGCGGCGTGCCGTATACCATCTGGAAAAGGATGCAACCAAGACTCCAAATGTCGCTGGGCTTGCCCAGTTTCATCAGCTTCGGCGCGCCGGGGATCCGGTGGCTGGTGCTGACGCGGCGGCCATCGGGCCCCGTCGTATTGGAGTCGAGGAGCGACTCGGGCGACATGTAGTTGGGCGTGCCGATCTGCGTCTCGCGGTGCACATTGACCGTCTCGTCCGTCTCGATGGCGTTGGCAATGCCGAAGTCGATCAGTTTGAGCCGTCCCTGCACCAACACGAAGTTGGCCGGCTTGAGATCCGAGTGCACAATGTCGAATTTGTGCACTGCGGCCAGGCACTCTAGCATCTCCTGCCAGTAGTAGCGGACAAATACGGGGTTAAACCGAGCCGTCTCGGAAGCATGGCGCATGCGGAGGAGCGTGTTAAAGTCCAGCTCACCCATCTCCATGAGCTGCCAAGCTGTGTATCAGTCGCTGTTCTATTTCCGGGCTGCGAGGAGTACCAACTTACCAGGCTGAGCGCTTTTTTCTCGTCGTTCATCTCGTAGTCAAACAGTTGAATGACCCTCTCAACACCGCAGAGCTTCTTGAGAAGCTCGATTTCACCCCTATACCCAATCAGAGTGCCGGGGTCGGCATTCTCGGTCGACACTCTTTTGAGGGCAAACATCTTTCCATTGTCTGCGGCCACGCGGTAGACTTTGCCGCTGCCTCCACGGCCTAAAGAGTCCAGCCGGGTGTAGTATTTCCCGTTGACCTTCATGTAGTTTCGCTTCTTGGACGCCTGCTGAGTGGCTGCTGCACCAGCTGTCGAAGTCGCAGTTTCGAGCATGGACATCTTGGGCGGCGGCGGAGGCGCGGCCCGCCGTGGCGTGTTTTGGCTAATGGAGACCAAGGGCTTTCGGTCCGGTGAGCTTGGACGCGGTACCTTGGCATCCACGCTCGAGGGGCGGTCAGATGGTTTATCAAGGTCGGGCTCAAGGATACTGTTGCTCAAAGCTTTTGGTTTGCGGAAGGCCAGAGGCGCCTCGTTCTCCTGGTTCTGCCCGGCAGCCATGTCGGCCTTTGGGGTCGCAACTCCATAGTGAGATATGGGTATTTCATCGCGGGCGGGCGAAGTCCGTTTCGCTAGTAGGCTGGGTCGGTACTCAGCGACTGAGCCCTCCCGTTGGCGTCGCGCCGAGCTTTTAGCACTGACGGGACTTCCGGAGGCAATATGGTCCGGGAGGTAGTAGGACGAAGCCATGTTGTCTGCGTGGTCCAGATCCAGCAGGTCTTGTCGGAGTTGGCTCTCAGCGTCGCCGTGGCTATTTGGCAGCGGCTCTCCTTCGTTTTCTTGGTCGTCCTCGCTCTGGCGTCGTCGGGCCCGGCGGGCGGGCCCGCTCAAAAAGCTGCCTGGCACCTTGCCCACTCTCTTGATACGCATAGATCCTTGGGCAGCTTGGCTCTCGTCTGCCCACGACCTGGAGCCTTGAGATCCCGGGTTGGAACCGCTTCCCGGGGTGACACCGGACTTGTGGCGGGGGGCCGTGACGGGATCCTCGCCGAGTTCGCTGTCGGACGGCACATGGGACACCGAGTCTGCTCTTCTAGAGGAAATGCCAGACGAGTTGCCCCGGCCCCCGGAGGAGCCGGCAGCGATGCGAACGCCGCGCATCCCTTGAGCCACCGGGGTGTTAACGTCCCTGGCCATGGAGGCATCAGCCTTCTCCTCCACCGTACTATCGCGACTCGGTGGTCGATTGCCTCGTTGGGATGCGGACAGAGACGTGGATCTCCGCTTCGAGGGCTTGACAGGGCCGAACCAGCCGCGGCGCCCGGGGTTGTGCTCAAGCGAACAACGCGCTTCCGAACGGGACTGTTCGTTTCGTGGCTGGCCTGACTGCGAGCCGGGGACGTGGGCCGCGAGGACACCTGAGAGCTGCTGGCCCGGGTATGCCGCCTTTCCTCGCCCCTCGACATGGCAGAAGTGCCCAAGATGCTGCGCCTTTTCACGGGCTTTTCGGGCTCGTGGTACGCGGCCGAGGAAGCGGGGGACGTGGACCGGTGGCTCTGGGTCCTAGCTCTGGCGCCTCGGTTTCCCATGGCGGCGGCGGCGGCAGCAGCAGCAACATGCCGCTCGACGCGGTCGTTTTCGACCGAGCCCCCATCGCTTAGCAGCGCTTTGGTGAGAGCACTGAGCTTCATAGGCACCGGGATCTCATCGTCGGAGCTATCGGCACTATTCACAGCGGCGGAGCCGTACTGGGGGCGTGTGGCTGCCTGGTACGTTGGGTTGGACTGGACGCGGTCAAGCTGCGGCTTGGATGGAGCCCTCCTCAGGCCGGAGCGCACCGACGGTTTCCTCGAGGTAGCGGACAACTGCGCCGAGCCGGTGGGGGTTGGCGAGACGGTCGCCATGGCTGCCGTGATGAGGTGGGTGGCTGCTGTGCCCCCAACGTCTGGGCAGTTGGGGATCACTGTTGACAATGACGACGGCAACAAACAGCGTCGGGCTCCGGGGGGGATGAAAAAAGGTCAGCCGCACCGCGTCGCTGCGATACGGCTAGCAATTGACGAGGAACGAGGAGGACGGTGGGAGAGGATCGGCTTCTAGTTGACGAAGCCCGCGTCCCAACGAGCCCTGCAGTGTGGCGGAGAGGGAAATGACAGCCAAGCGGCGCGCAATGCAGAATTATTTCATCGTGTTCATGCTGTCCGGGCGGAAATGGGATTGGGGACGGAGGAACCCTGTCGCTAAAGAAGTAGGTTGGTCGTGGTGTAGGAAGAAGTGCAAGTGGCCCGCAACTGGCCTTGTTGGGGTTCGAGAACGGTCACACCAATCACAGCATGCGGCAGTTGGCAGGGCAACCAACACGGGAAATCAAACGAGTAGCCTTGCTCATCGGTACCATGTATATACGATATGTAAGTATTAGAATCGGGCACATATTTGCACAAATCTCGGCGACTGGTCTTTCTGCCCTTGTGTACAAGTAACACGGCCAATTACATTTTGGGTGAAAAAGCAGGCCGACAAGGCAGTGTTCGACTTGAGATCTACCCTTCCGTGCACCGGCAATGGCACGTGGCAGCGGAGGGTGCAGTCGCAGTAGTAGTCGCAACGACTGGCCGCCGGACCGGGACACGACTTTGCGGGTGCCTATCTAAGCAATCCAACCTTGGATCGCCTCAGTGACAGAGGAGTGTCACCCCCTCCCCGCCAATGCCATGGGTCTAAAGTGACCGGAGTACCGAGTATGGCTGACTGTCCGGACGGGGCCTTGTGACGGAAGCTCGCGCCATCAATACCGGCCCAGTACCCGACGGGGCGGCTGGTTACTACGCGCACATCATGCCGTTGCTCAATACTGCATCTCACGTTGCGACGAGTACGCGTGGTTTGCTTCTGAAGAGGCGGCCCTGTATTCATTGCAGGTTCGTCATTGACGCGAAAGTGCGGGCCGGAAGATGTCCAATGGATCCTCCCGTCGCCGAACGCACAGCAGCGAAACTTCTCTGCCCATTGTGCAAATGCCACGCCATGCCTATCCCCTTTTGGTATAACCTCTTCAGTATTCCGGCGCTTGTCGTGAGCAGTCGTGAGCTGGCAGTGCAAGATTGCGCGCTTAGTCGAACAGACCGAAGCCCATGTCTTCGTCCGACTCCTCCTTCTCCTCCTCCTTCTCCTCGGCCTTGGGGGCCTCGGCGGCGGCACCGCCGGCAGCGGCACCACCGGCAGCGGGGGCACCAGCACCGCCGCTGGGGACGGAAGCGAGCTTGGAGGAACCCTCGGCGATCAGCTGCGACGGTAGGGTCAGTCATGTTCTGCAGAAGGGACTCTGTCGCTGTGCGCGGTTCGTACCTCGTTGATGTCCTTGCCCTCGAGCTCAGACAGGAGCTTGTCCAGGCGCTCGCTGTCGGCCTCGATACCGACAGACTCGAGAACCTCCTTGATGTCGGAGGCGCTGGGCGAGGCATTGCCGCCCAGGGTGAGGAGGAGGTAAGCTGCGAGGTGCTTCATTCTGGTGGTTTGGTGGCTGCAAGTCGATGTCAGAAAAAAAAGTTTGCCCACAGATTGGGGGTCTGGCGCCCAGGAATTTCCCACAGGTCGTGGCCAGGGCGCAGCGGCGGTCACCTACGTTTGTTGATGTGAAGAACTTGAGAATCAATCGATTTAACCGCTTGGCCGGAGACTGAGACTTCTTTCAAGTTCTGACAATGTGAAAGTGGGAAGGCGTTGATTGCCGATGTGCGAGAAAGTAGAAAAAGAATTCGTAGACGATCTAAAATTCATATGCGCCTCGAGCCCTAGCCGACAAGGTAGTGGGATCCAGGGAAAGCTGATCCACTTTTCCGACTGTGCAAGCGTGGCGTGGCTGGTGCGTATCCAGTAGCCGTTCTGCTGGTGTGGCTTGGTCAACTCGCTGCTAGGTACTTCCCGAGGGAAAGAATTGAGTCCATAGAGGGCGGGACTGGATGAGGACCTGTCTGCTAGTACTGCGTAGTATACTTCAAGTTCTATGCTGCCGCCAGCAGCCGTGAATTGATTGAACATGGCAGATGGGGTTTCTAACCAAAACCATCCTTCCTTCTCGGTACTGAGAGCCGGTTGTTGGCGACCGAACAACCACGATTAGGTAAGCAAGTATCTCCCCGGCACAAATATACGCCTCGGTGTAGGTCGTCGCTGGTGGCCTTGCGCTTCTGTGGCAGCACGCAATATCTCCCTTCTGACACGCCAGTTGGGTGCAGCGAACGGGGTTGGCGTAAGACGCACGTGCATGTGCACATTGTTTAGTGCATATACGATGCAAGTTTATGTAGTTGTACTTGTTTGAATTAGAGGGAAAAGGGAGGAACGGAACCGGCCAGCTCCCCGGTTGCCTGTTTGTTTACGGCCTAATGTGGGTGCCGGGGCCGATTGCTGCTCTGGTTGCTATTGAATCCCTGCGGTGCACCAGGCTGAGACCCGGGCTTGGAAGTTGGACACTGCTGAGATGGCTGCATGCGTCGAAGGTTAGCAAGTACCTCTGTCTACTTACTTCCATGAGAATCGTCTACTTTGCCTTATCGAGTCGTTGGCGGGCCTTCCGTCCCAATCAGCGCGGGCGCGAGGCTTACTGGTATTGGCCAGATTATTGCCCCCCAAAAGCAGCAGCAGCAATCTTCACTCCCTCCCCATCCCTCTTCGTTGCGCAAACGACGTCCCGGATTCCGTCTTCCACCTCGTCTCCCTTTTCTCCCACCAGCGGCCGCTTCTCCTGCCCGGGTCCGGAGCCTCTCCAGCGATCGACCCCCTTGCTCCCCGGGGCAGCCGTCGTTGCTCTTCGTTTCCCTCCCTATTGCAGTCGCGCTACGTCTGTGAGCGCAACGCCACCACGCATGACTTTATTTTCATAATGCCCACGGCACACGACATCGCCCGACGATAACCCACCAACCCATCGCCTCCTCGTGGCTTTTCATCCTCCTTCGACCTTCTATCAGCCGCGATCCTCGTCACGATGCCGGTAATTCTCACCATACGTCATCCGCCTCGGAGGAGCGGCGGTCGTGGTTCGCTGGCCCCGTTCATTGCGCCCGATGCTAACGAGTTTCTGCGTCCGCCTAGATCTCCGACCTACTCGCCGAAATTTCCGGGGAAAAATCTAATCCCACCACTTCGGCTCTGTCCTCCGGAGCGTCCGGCTCAAAAGGCGTGAAGCGCAAAGCCGATGGGGACACTGGGAGCACTTCGACCGTAAAGGTGCAGAGGACACAGTCAAACGGACCGCAAAATGGCCTTGTATCCCGGCCTGCGGCTGCCAGACCACCATCGCCGCCGTCCAGCCGCCCATCCGCTAGCGTCGCGAAGCCGCCCACTGCGAACCATCAACAACGCCCCGGCGCCGCATCGTCCTCTACATCGAACGGCGCCAACCGACCCTACACGGGCACCGCCAGTATGGCGAGGCCCACCCCCCCGAACGCTTCCCTCAAGAAAGAAGCCCCACGTGCAAATGAACGCCCCAAAACATCTATACTGGTCACTGCCCCTGTCAAGGTAGCTCCAGTCAAGCCCTCCCCCGGCACGCCGACCGCCCCCGAATCTACCAAAGCCCCCAAAAAGGGCTCCTTCGCTGAGATTATGGCGCGCGGCGCCAAAGCTCAACAAGTCATGCCCAAGGCTGCCGGTGTTATCCAGCATAAGCCTCTCGAGAAGTCCCTGCCGAAAAAAGAGCGCGATAAAGTCAAGGTTAACCCGAAAAAATCAGCCAACGAAAGGGGCGCAGCGGCAGCCCCTCGAAATGGTGCTCGATTGGGAAGCGCGCCGCGCGATGGACCGAAGAACGGCCTCTCGAAAGACCCAAAAACCAACGGGAAGAGCACAACAAACTCTGCTGGGGGATCAACGGCTGCCGCCGCGGCTGCGGCTGCGGAGAGGAAAAAGAAGGCAGCTACTACGGGATATACGGGCACAGCACGTCCGCCCTCCAAAAAATCTACGGACTCCCGCGGTGCTTCGTCAGCACGGCGTCCTGCTGGCGGACTTCTCGCACCACCGAAGGCTGCCCGTCGTGGCCACTTTGGCGAAGAATACGATGAAGATCTGGATGATTTCGTGGTGGACGACGAAGACGACGATGACCCGTACGCGCGGCGGTACGACTATGCGTCGGATGTCTCCAGCGACATGGAAGCAGGCATGGACGACATTTATGACGAGGAGACGAAAGCCGAAAAGTTCGCCAAGCTCGAGGACCGCCGAGAGGAGGCGCTCCTCGAGAAGCTCAAGCGAGAGAAGGAAGCGAAGAAGCGAATGGGTTACCGCTGAAGCCTCTATCCCGAGAGTTGTGGGGGCTCAGCACATATTTACAGCGGCGCCGTTACGAATCACGCATGTATCAGCATTGAGATTGGATCTTTTGGGTTCGGAGACCCGATTGCATTTAAACGGAGTTATGGTTACACGCCAACGGGCAACCAGCATTCACCAGGTGGTGGCGTTTACTCGATAGTCCCCTTTTCAAGGCTCAAGCGCGTTGTATTTATTCTGACTGGCACGAGCCCAATTTGGCGTCCAGCTGTCCAACCCTGGCTTGCTCCATGATGAGCAATTGTTGATTCGTGGACTGGCTTGCGGCCTGGGTCCAGTAGCGTCCTACATCCCTTGGGTAGCTACTTTTGAGTGTTCTAGATCTGGGTACGTAGGTAGTTGTGGTTTGAGCTATAGGTGTGGCGAGGCGGCACTGATCCCTTACGGAGTCGAGGACATTGCTGTTGTACCGCAACAACTTTTGGTGACGGCCCTAAGAACGAAAGGGTAGTACCATGATGGCCATCAAGCTTGGGGAGGCGTCACAGGCAGGCATAATGCAGGGAGGCTATCTACTGCGCCTGGGTGCCACTGTGTACACGTCCTTCCCCGGCAGCCCGAATGCACGTGGGGTGGGATGGAACAGGAGGGGACGGGGATCAGAGTCGGCCTTCAGGCTCCCCGAAGACACCCCTAATCAGAAGCTGAGGAAGATGGCCAGATGGCCGAACAAGTCCCTAATGATACCTTTCTGCCACCCATTAATCATGCACCACTGCTCAGACCCGCGGCTTGTGTGTTTGGAGGCTCCCTCCCGAAGAGAATGGCCTGTGACTGACGACATTGGACAAAAGCGCAAAGGAATAGGTAAAAAGTAGGTAGGTAGGTCTACTTGGCCCAGTATGTCTGAGCCTTGGGAGGATATGGCAAACAAGAGTGATGTAATATGTAACCTTATGTAAGGCAAATTTATCTCGGAAGCAGATAAGCTGTAGGTAGTTGGTCCATAATGTCCGTTGCTATGGACTTCTACTTTAAATGCTAGGTACTTAGAGGCTCTTACTGGACCCAAGAGGGCGGGGGCGGCATAAAGAGCACGACCCCAACTAAAGAGAAAAAGTGGAAGGCATGGGAAGGCAGCAATGGCTGCCTGCTCGAACAGTACACCAGAGCAGGGAAGCTATGACTTTCAGCCGCCTGCACGGTCCTTGGCTCGCCGGAAGAAGGCAGTATTAAAAGAAGCTGAAGGCCTCATTTCCAGCCCTGCCTATACCCATTGCCATTGAGTCCAATTCCTCATATTGAGAGGAGACAACCATCGGATCTCCAAATGAGAGAACACTCTTCTATCCCCATCTGCTGTACTTTGTGCAGATCTTTGTGTTATTGACCTTCCCTTTCATCCAAACTACGCCAGCTCCCAGCAACCAGCACCACCCCAGCCCCCCCACCCCACACCTATCGCTCATCCGCCATGCCGCCAAGAACCAGACGGGCCGCTGGCAATACTCCTGCCGGTGCCGCAGCAGTGGCAACGCCCGCGATAGTGGCAACGCCCGCTCCGGGGGCCGCTGACAGCACGGCCAATGGGGCTGCCAATGGAAGTGTCGATACTGCCAAACCCAAAGCCAAAGCCGCGAGGGGCCGCAAACGAAGTGCTGCGTCATCCGCACCCACTCAGGACACTCAGGACCCCCAGGACCCCAAGGACTCCCAGGACACGCAGGACACGCAGAACAGCCCGCCCCGCAAGAAGGCCAAAGCGGAGGCCGAGACGGCAGTTTTCGGCGAGGCCCAGCTCGCGAAGCCCGAGATCAAGGTTCCCCTGGACGAAAACATTGATGACTCCCTGACCAGCTACCAAGTCTACATAGACGAGGATGGCATCATTCACGATGCTTCGCTGAACCAGACGCATGCATCCCACAACAACAACAAGTTCTACCGGGTCCAGCTCTTGAGGAACGCGGCCGGCGACTACAAGACATGGACACGCTGGGGACGAGTAGGAGAACGTGGGCAAAAGGCCATTCTGGGAGACGGGACCTTGGCCAGCGCCCTATCTCACTTCAACAAGAAGTTCAAGGACAAGTCGGGACTTGCGTGGGAGAAGCGAGGGGAAAAGCCCAAAGCTGGCAAGTACACCTTTATTGAGAGAAGCTATGCGCCCGATTCGGACGATGAAGGCGATGGCGACGGCGGCGACGGGGCCGGAGACGACGCATTGGCCGGCGACAAGGTCAAGCAAGAGGATGTGCCCGAATCCAAGCTTGCCCCTGCAGTTCAGTCGCTGATGGAGCTCAGTAAGTGGCACTGCGCCTGCCTCACTGGGGGGTCGCTAACCTGTGTTCGCAGTCTTCAACCAGCAGTACTTCGCGGCTACCATGACGGACCTTAACTATGATGTGAAGAAGCTTCCTCTCGGCAAGCTCAGCAAGAATACCATCCTGCGTGGCTTCCAGGCCTTGAAAGACCTTTCGGCCCTTATGGACGATCCAGCCAGTGCCCAGACCCACTACGGGACGGCATACGGCCCAGCCAGTAAGTGACATTCATCAATCCGCTCGATCTGCTCCCGGGTTGTTTGGTTAGAACTCCACCCGGCAGCCCGGAAGCCCATGAGGACCGCCGTCCCAGAATACTTAGTAATTCTCCGCCCGTAACAGTGGAAGCGCTCAGCAACACTTATTTCAGTCTCATCCCGCATGCCTTCGGCCGGAACCGCCCACCAGTCATTCAGAGTCAGGACATGCTCAAGAAAGAAATAGAACTTCTTGAGAGCTTGTCCGACATGAAAGAGGCATCGGGCATTCTCAAGAACGAGAATAAGGACGCCGAGAGGCTCAACCTCCTCGACAGACAGTTTCAAGGGCTGGGACTGGAGGAGATGACGACCCTCCCACGCGACAGCGCCGAGTACGGCGAGCTAAAGACGTACCTGATGGACACGCGAGGCAAGACGCACAACGTCAAGTATGAGGTGTCCGACATCTTCCGCATTGAGCGACAGGGGGAGAAGGCCCGTTTCGAGAGCAGTCCCTTTGCGGGGCCACCCAAAGACCGGCGACTCCTCTGGCACGGCTCGCGCTGTACCAATTTCGGTGGCATTCTGAGCCAGGGCCTGCGCATTGCGCCGCCAGAGGCGCCGGTGAGCGGCTACATGTTTGGGAAGGGCGTCTATCTTGCCGACATGTCGTCCAAGTCGGCGAATTACTGCGTCCCTTACATTTCCAACGGTCATGCCCTGTTGCTCTTGTGCGAGGCAGAACTCGGAGATCCAATGCAGATTTTAACGAGTTCATCGTCGTCGGCAGGGGAGACGGCAAAGGCCAATGGCATGCTTTCTACCTGGGGTCAAGGCATGACAGGGCCCAGCCAGTGGAAGGACGCCAGCTGCGTTCATCCCTCGCTCCAGGGCGTTAAGATGCCCGACACTACGGTCAAGCCATCCCAAACCAAAGTGCCAAATGCGTACCTGCAGTACAACGAATACATCGCCTACGACGTTGCCCAAATCCGGCTCCGGTACCTGTTCCGCGTCCGCATGTAGGACCTGGGGCTGTGGTAGCATATTCGCGACGGGCAGGCATCAGGAGTGGCGAATGACAGGCAAGCGGGATCGACGGGATGAGGTTCAGAGCCGTGGATACATTTGTGCTTGGCTGCCCGCATGGCAGTTTGTATGTGGCTTGGGCGTTGAGGTGTGTCGCGCGAAAAAGCTGGGGGAAAGGGTTGGCTGCTCATTCATTCATGGATGCTTTATGACGACGAGATTTCTCCGCACGATTAGTGTTGCGGTTACGTATCTCGGTCCTAACCTATTTGGTGGTGCTTTTTAAAGTTGCTATCTGCGCAAGCGCTCACCATAGCTTTTATGTAGCTACGTCGCACGAACAGAAGACAAGGATGCTTTCATCGAATGCAGCCTCGGTGGGCTTCCACCCCAAAGTCATCGCTTAAGACGCGTGACACGGGATCAGAAGTGCTATTTGGATGTCCGGGATCGGCGCTGTACAAGTGGCAGGTGCAAGCCCTCGGGTAGGAAAGACCCTGGCGAGAGCTGGGAAGGCCAGGCGAGGTGAAGGTGAGGAGGGTGTTTGAATGACTGGTCCATAGTCTAATATAACACTTGTTGTCTCTCATCGGGAGGGCGTATGGGGCTCCTGTTCACTCTCTTTTACTCTGTCTTTACACGCACAGTCGGCCTCGGACGTACGTGCCTGCACATGCACAGTTACAAGGGAACTTTGCACTCAATTTCCCCCATCAGTACCCTGCGAAAGTGGCACTCCACGTCTACATACCTAACGACGAAAGGAGAAAAGGGAAATGCGCAGGGCTGGGCGCAGGCGGGCCTGTGTGGCATGGGTATTACTCGATGGCATCGAGCAACCATCGTATGTTGGCTACCCTATCTTCCTCTATCTCCTCTATCTCGCGCCGAGGTGATAAGCCGGGGGTTGTGGATCTCGGCGCCCCAGCTTTTTATCGCAAGCGGTCCAGGTCCAGGCGGGAGGTGCATCTGGAGTCTATTGCCATACCATGTCGTAAGGGACCCATCCCCTGTCCGTACGGCTCTTAGCCCTGCAGGCTGGCGGTGCTACTACTATCTCCAAGGCCCGGCTGGCCAGCCAGGACTGGAATATGAAGAAGCGGTCCCCGCGGGGGGGGGGCTCTGACATGCGCCTTTTCGTCAGATAACGCCGGGTCGGGTGTAGGGTGGGACATGGCGATCCTCTCCTCGCGACCTGGCACACGTCCGAATATGTACCCGCCGGGCATGGGGTTGGGGGGGCCATCTTGGTACCGCCACCCTCACGGGGCACGCGAAGCACGCGCTGACCCGAAGCCCTCGGTACTTCTCGCTTGGAGAGGTAAGTACATACTTACAATTCAAGTAGGAAGGATTACGAGTTGATTGCCTACTAGTCATGTACCGAGAGATGCTGAACTACCCGTGTGGGGGGGAGCAAAAAGCGGTAGTTGAGAGGTAGGACCTGCCTAGGATACGGTATAACAAAGTCGGCCTCGCCTCACCTTCCGGTTTTCTCTAATAAGACGCGGTCTGGCGTGCTTTTCCCCCTCACCCTGTCCCCCAATCCCCAGCTGCTGCTTCTTAAGCAATATACAAGCCTGGCCAGCTAGGTTTGAACCGGCGTCGGACTTGAGGAACCCAACCGATCGCCATTTCGGTCTCGCCACCCCCCGCCAACTTACCGATTCCCCAGATACGGCGCTGCTAATAGGTGCCGTCCCACGTGTGGCGCGCGCGTCGTCTTTTGGGAAACCCGTCTCGGCGCGCAAAACTTCAGACACGGGAGGAAAGGAAGACAACCTAGCAAGTCGGAAAACCAGCCAGCAACCATGGCCGCCAGGCTTCGCAGCTCCAAGCTCAGCCGGTGGGCGGATAAGCTCGCCGTCGAGAACGAGGAAGGGCTCACCAGCGCCCAGTTGATGGTCAGTTCTGCCTCCCGTTCCCCTCACAGCTGGCGAATTCTCGTACAAAATCCGCCCACAATGAAGAAGATTGACTAACCCACGGGAATGGCGCCTCCCACGCAGCTGACCAACAACGACCTCAAGCCCGTCGAGCCCGAGCGCCGCCAATGGGGCCCCTGGAACTTTGTGGGCTTCTGGATCGCCGACTCGTTCAACATCAACACGTGGATGATCTCGTCGTCGATGATCGTCAACGGCCTCTCGTGGTGGCAGTCCTGGCTGTGCGTCTGGATTGGCTACGCCATCGCCGGCTGCTTCATCTGCCTCAGCGGCCGCATCGGCGCCGTCTACCACATCGGCTTCCCCGTCGTGAGCCGTTCCAGCTTCGGCATCTGGGGTGGGCGTAAGTCGAATCCCGCCTCTCCCCCCCTTTCCCGTTCTCTTTATTGCCCCCCTCCCTCAAAACACGCTCTTGGGGGCAAATAGGAACTAACACCCGAATCTCCCAGTGTGGCCCGTCTTCAACCGTGCCGCCATGGCCTGCGTGTGGTACGGTGTCCAGTCCTGGATTGGGGGCCACTGCGTGTACCTGATGATCCGATCCATCTGGCTCTCATGGGTAAGTTGTCCGCGATGAGGCGCTGCCGTCCGACCCCTTTCGAGACTGACCGGGACGGGTTTAGGATCGAGAGACAATCCCCAACAGCTTTTCTGAAGGTTCGGGGGCCTCGACGGCCGACTACGCCTCCTTTTTCATATTCTGGCTTGTCTCGCTCCCCGCCCTTTGGTTCCCTGTCCACCAGATCCGCCACCTCTTTACCGTCAAGGCCTACTTCGTGCCCGCCGCCGGCGTCGCCTTCTTCATCTGGGCCGTCGTCCGCGCCGGCGGCATCGGTCCCATCGTGCACCAGCCTGCCAAAATCGTAGGGAGCCCCGTCGTGGAAGTCCCCGCCAGGTACTCGAGTTTCGATGCTGACTAGTCGGTCCATGAATAGGGAGGCAGTCAGCTGGCCTGGGAGTTTGTCAAGGGTGTCATGTCGTCCATCGCCAACTTCGCGACGCTCATCGTCAACGACCCCGACTTTTCGCGCTTCGCCCGGAAGCCGCGCGACGCGCTGTGGTCGCAGCTCTTCACCATCCCCATCGGCTTCGCCGTGACGAGCTTCATCGGCATCATCGTGTCGTCGTCGTCGGTCGTCATATACCCCGGGTCGGAGCCCATCTGGGACCCGCTCGACCTGCTCGAGCGCTTCATCGACGACGGCGGCTCGGCCCAGCGCTTCGGCGTCTTCGTCATCGCCGCCGCCTTCGCCCTGGCCCAGCTCGGCACCAACATCGCCGCCAACTCGGTCTCGGCCGGCACCGACATGACGGCCCTGCTGCCGCGCTTCCTCAACATCCGCCGCGGCGGTTACATCTGCGCCGTCGTCGGCCTCGCCATGTGCCCCTACTCCCTCCTGACGGACAGCAACCAGTTCACCACGTACCTCAGCGCCTACTCCGTTTTCCTCAGCTCCATCGCCGGCGTCATGATCTCCGACTACTACCTCGTCCGCAAGGGCTACCTCGAGATCAAGGAGCTCTACGACGCCCGCCGCACCGGGCCCTACTTCTTCACTTGCGGCGTCCACTGGCGCGCCTACGCCGCCTACATCGGAGGCATTCTCATCAACGTCGTCGGCTTCGCCGGCGCCATCGGCCGCGACGTGCCCGCGGGCGCCACCTATATTTACAACCTCAACTTCTTCTGCGGCTTCATCGTGTCCTCGTCCATGTACTGGGGGCTCTGCCGACTGTTCCCCATCCCGGCGACGAGCGACCACTGGATGGAGGTGGGCGAAACCATTGCCGATGTGCGGCTTGCGTACGGCGGCAGCAGCCAACAGGAATATGACGAAGAGGCCGATTTTGGAAACAAGCGAGGCGAGGGCCTCGCCAAGGGGATATAAGCCAGATTTGAAAAGGCTTTTATGATGTACGCCAGGGGATACCCATTTGAGTTTTTTTTCGTTATTTAAACAAGGCATTTGGGCTGTTGCGCTTCTTTAGCCGCGCACATAGATAGTCGGCCCAATAGCTACAGCCGTCCTCCTCCCACATGCAACATTTGCCTTCTGGTTCTTCGCTTGGCGTGACAAGATACATCGTACCAATACTGAGCACCTCTACGCCCAAGTGAGAAAGTGTTCTACCGTGCTCGACTGTGTTCAGCCAGCAGCGTCATCATTAGTCTCGCTTTCTGCACCTGAGTGGTCTTCGTCGACCACCGATTCTGGTACCCATGTTAGCATCTCATGAGCTGTCCGTTGAAGGGGCAACAGGCTGCGTCAAGAGCCAGGGTCAACTACTAATATATGCAACACAGGTCAGTCTCAAGATGTTGAAGCGCGTAAAGGGCAGGGCGTTTGGGTAAAGAACTCACCTCACCACTCTCATCATCATCTTCCATGCCGGAGTCGTCCGATGGCTCTTCCGGCCAAAGAACCGTCATGCTGTTGATGATATCCTTCAGCCCCCCCTCCAAGTCCTGGCCTGCCCACCGTATGCTGTCGCGGTCGGCCGAAGAATCTTTGAACTGGACTGTGATTCTGGGAGAATGCCTCCCTTCAAGGTGCCTCTCCTGTGACACCGAGGACAAGACCAAGCCAGACAGATTGCTGTGGAGCCTGGACAGCTGCCCTAAGAACTTGGCCCACTGGTTGATCTTCCTGTCGTCGTCCGGCCCGGACGCAGTTTCTCTCAATGATATCCTGTGCAATTCGAGGCGCTGCAGGCTGCAGCGGAATTTCCGCGCCAAACCCAGCAGGTCAACGGCATTAACTGTAGCCATGCCAATGTTGAGCTCGGTTAGATGAGGAAAGTCAACAGGCGGAGGGATTTCTGGAAACATAGCGCCCGGGGTGTCATTATTGGACTGGGGCGCTACCGCTGTAGGCAGAGCCGGCCGGGACAACCACGACAGAAGATCCGCAGTCTTCTTACGTCCGACCGATCGAAAATTAAGTCGCAGGTGACGAAGCTCCGTAAGGTGCCCGAGAAACTCGCGCAGCAAGTAATTGGGACAATCAATGCGAGTCTGCCCATCGCCACTGTCGACGGCGATTGGTGCGTGGTCCTCATGCAAGTCGAGGAACAGGGTGCGGAGCCCCTTTACCACACGGAGTCAGCCGTTTTGTGAATCAGGCTCTTGTGGAGAGTATCCCGACGGATTCTGGGATCAGAAACGCGAAAAGAAGAAGAAAAAAAGGCAGCTTTAATGCGAGGAAATCAATGCCGGACGAGGTAAGGAACACTCAACGTTACTTACGGCTAATACAGGCTGAACATGAACAAACTCGGGAAGATTGAAAGCATGATCATCAAGCCCCATGTGGCGTAAAATAACCTGGAAAGACTGAAGTCGTACGCCCGCCTTGCTCAGAGCCCGCAGGATGCAAAGAAAGACGCGACTGTGGTAGACAGGCCAGTTGTCTGTCCCGGCGCGCCCCCACATCCCCCCCAGGTTCAAGGCCGGTGAATTCAGAGGGAAGCCCGTTTCTCTCGTGACTGCGATTTTCGGGGGTTAGCAACCCCCTCTAACGGGTAATGCGGGAGAAGGGCTTCGTATTTCGGGGCGCTCCGGAGCCAGCCACGTCGTAAAGCAAGAGTAATGGTCCAGAAAAGTGCAGGTTGAATCACTCACACTTGCTCGCGCCGTAGCTTCTCCACTCGCCTCCGTCACGGTACCGGCTTCGGGAATTGAAATCTCGCAGGCCAACTGCGTCGAGGTTTGGCAGATTACCGAAGGCCTCGGCCATCATGTCTACATCGTAGCCGCCATTGACGAGACTGAGGTGGTCAATATACTCACGGCGCAGGCAGTTCGCCTTGACGGGGTCGTGTCCATGTCCGTTAGGTAGCGCCGAGTGCAGAGCGGTTGGCGCCGGGCGATCCAAGCTGATGATAACGTGGGTCATAGAGGGAGACAGCCTCGAGCGCGATATGTCTAGTAGAGCCTGGAGGCTGAACTTGGTGAGCATGAACTGGCGCTTGGAGAAGAACTCCCTGGAGAAGGAAGAGAAGAGGGACGTCTCGAGGTGCTTGCACGTGAGACGTAGGTAGCCATATTCCGAAGTACTGAGATGCGAGGCGATAGTGAGCAGCACTTCAAGAGGGAGGGCCAGCAACCTGCTTGATGCAGTGTTGTCAGCGGCCATGGTGGTGGCTGTCAACGGATGGATGCCAGTCGGGTGGATATCTCAGGACAATGGACGACTGGAGCGGCGGGGGTTGCAATGCCCAAGACCGAAAGAGGGACGATGAAGGCAGGGCTCTGCCTGGTGTCGCAATAGGTGCGTAAACTAATCGCATACGTCCGCTCTCGCTCTCTTTCCCGCGCGCGTATAGGAAGCCCTATATATACGCGCGTGTTTGTCGTCGATTTTGGTGGAGAGGGCCGCTTCTGCCTGTTCGCGATGGCGAGGGCCCAGCTCGCTGGTGGGGTTGAAGCCGACGGATGGAACTGGACCTCAGGTTGGAGGCCTAGAGGTCCGATGGGACGAAGCTGCTCGTAGGTGGGGGGGATGTAATTGCGTACGAGAACTAGGCAGTCGGCAGTCTGGATCGGCCCAAGACATAAGGCAGCTACTGGGTAGCATGAACCTGATGAGATTATGGATGTTGGGATGCTCGTAGGAATGGATAGTAGGCCATCGCCATTAACTGGTAAGTCGGTAGGCTCCTGCCCAGGCACCGCTTGCCAATTCGCCTCCAGTGCAGCCCGTCCGCCCGTGCACGGCTTCTGCCTAAGAGGCACTTACTTACATAAGTCATAAAAGCCCTTCTCACACATATACTCTCTTGACACTCTTGCTAACTTAACAGACGTCTTATATCGAGCAGGAGGTGTTTTAGGGATATTCTAGTCCCAATTGATATCGAACGGACGCGAGCGTTGCATAGATGCGCGATCTTGCGTGCCTTGATCCAGTCATTTCTCTCTTGTCTTTCCTCTCTTCGAGGTTCTTCTAACCTGGTTACGAAGCATCAATGTACGCCGCCAATTGCACGCCCGGAATAGCAACACAGTCTGCATCGACATTGGAGGATGGCATTGGTCCAGTCAAGTTGCGATTTCAGAGCTTGACAAACCGGTCGCTCGCCCCTGACACTGGGTAATCCTAATGACCACAAAAAGACTATAGGACGAACAAGGCGACCGCGCGGTGGGCATACAGCATCGATCCCCTTGGCACTTGCTTATTCAAGCCCCGATACGGACGTATGTAGGTATATATGTAACAAAGCATGCAATTGGGGGTATGGGATTTGAGAACTGCCCGTAGCTAGGCGACAAATGTGACAGCTCGTTTGGCCGAGACGTGCAGCCGCGTTTCCTACCCCAGCCCCAGTGTTGAAACTGCCAGCATGCACGTGCAGGCAAGTGACCAATGTACCTGCCAACTTGGACGTCATGGGTATCCCCCACAAAAATTGGTAATCACACACATGTCGTGACTCTCTTACCAAGCAAGAAACAAAAGTACCTAGAACCTCCTGCCTCTTTGCCTATTGCTTGCTGGCATCGTACCTACGTGTACCTACTTGATCAGTGTCGCAAGTCCGGAGTATCGGCCGGCATTCAGCCAGAGTAGGCAGGTGGGGTGGGCTTTTTATATCACCCGCCGCAGCCGGGCTCTCCGCCTGTTGTCGCCGGCCCGCGGGGACCAGGCCTCGCGATACTTGTATTTCTCAAGTAACACAGTAACACATGGCGCGAGGGGATGCAGGCAAAGAAGGGCACATGTTCCTCACAACCTTCAAGCGATGGTCAGGACGGCCTACGCCGGCCCTCCCAAACAGTAGACACTGATCCTCGTAAGCGGCCTTGGCAAGAGGAGCCGATGGGTTGGACTTTCCGGGCTATTAGAGACGAACCGACCACTTGTTTGGGGCATTGACGCCCCGCCGTCGAAGCCGCGGACGCGGCAATCATCGGACCCTTTTCTGGTCCTGCAGAACTCCGACCCCTCTGTACAGCATGGGGATCCTGGTAAATTTAAGTGCATACATGTTAGGTAAGAAAGGTATTTCTTACGCAACCGCCCCGGTGAGAAACCAAGCACGCCAGAGGACCCGCCTCGCCCCAAGGGGTGAAGAAAAAAAAAACACCCAACCCATTACCATACTTCCATGTACCACTCACCCGATGGCGGCCTCTTACGATACGGCCGAACAGGCTCCGGCGCCTCCTTGGCCAGGGCTGCTCGCTTGCTTACTTATTAAAATAGGGCAGACGGCGATGGGGGAGCCCGGATGACTTATTATGGCCTTGGTGGATAACTCCGTATATATAAGACGAAAGCACCCGGCAAATTTTCCCACGGCTTGGTCGTCTACTGCTCTCGCCTGCCTCTCTGTCTCTGTCTCAAGCAACTCGCCCTCTTTCCCTTGCTTGACCAGCCAGCTCGACCTCAGCAGACAGTGCGTGTCGTCCCGCCCACCATGACGGTCCCGTCCCAGCAGCCCATTGAGACGCCGCCGCGCGCGCCGTCGCCCATTCACGGCTTCGGCACGCTCGCTGTTCACGCGGGCGCGCCCCACGACGCCGTCACGGGCGCCGTCATCGAGCCCATCTCGCTGTCGACCACGTTTGCGCAGCGCGAGGTCGGCCAGCCCGTCGGCGCCTACGAGTACTCGCGGAGCTCCAACCCCAACCGCGACAACTTTCAGGCCGCCGTGGCGGCCCTCGAGCATGCCAAGCACGCCCTCGCCTTTGCCAGCGGCAGCGCCGCCACGGCCACCATCCTCCAGAGCCTGGCGGCGGGCTCGCACGTCATCAGCGTCAGCGACGTCTACGGCGGCACTCACCGCTACTTCACCCAGGTCGCCAAGGCCCACGGCGTGCGCGTCACCTTCACGCCGCAGATCGAGGTCGACATTGTCGAACACATGACGGAAGACACCAAGCTCGTGTGGATCGAGTCGCCGAGCAACCCGACGCTGCGCCTCGTCGACATCCGCGCCGTCGCGACGGCCGCCCACGCGCGCGGCGTGCTGGTCGTCGTCGACAACACCTTCCTCAGCCCCTACGTGCAGAACCCGCTGGACCACGGCGCCGACATTGTCGTGCACAGCGTCACCAAGTACATCAACGGCCACAGCGACGTCGTCATGGGCCTCGCCGCCGTCAACTCGGACGACCTGCAGAAACGCCTGGCCTTCCTGCAGAACGCCGCCGGCGCCGTGCCCTCGGCCTTTGACTGCTGGCTCGCCCACCGCGGCGTCAAGACGCTGCACCTGCGCGTGCGCCAGTCTACCACCAACGCTACCGCTGTTGCCCGCGCCCTCGAGGCGAGCCCCCACGTCCTCGCCGTCAACTACCCGGGCCTCGACTCGCACCCCCACCGCCACATCGCCCTGAAGCAGCACCGCGACGGCATGGGCGGCGGCATGCTCTCCTTCCGCATCAAGGGCGGCCACGCCGCCGCCGAGCGCTTCTGCCGCCTCACGCGCATCTACACCCTTGCCGAGAGCCTGGGCGGCATCGAGAGTCTTGTCGAGCTGCCGAGCGCCATGACCCACGCCGGCATCCCCAAGGACCAGCGCGAGGCCGTCGGCGTCTTCGATGACCTTGTGCGCATCAGCAGCGGCATCGAGGAGCCCGAGGACCTCGTCCGCGACGTGCAGCAGGCCCTCGAGAAGGCCGTCCAGGGCGCCTCGGACGCCACCAGCAACGGTACCAACGGCCACGTCAGCCAATAGACGGATGGGGTATTAGACGGAGCCATGACCTGGCGCAGGCGCAGAGACGGGGGAAAAGGAGAAGGGGGAGCATGCATATACCAAGCCTCATAGACATACACGTTTTTCCGTTTTTTGGGGGGGTGGGTTTTTTGGGTTTTTCATATACGGGTTTGCTGTCCGTGGCACAGCAACAGGTATCAGATGTGAGGTATCGACATGAATTCACCGCTCCTGCGAGCTATCAACCTGTGCGGGTAGAAACCAGCAACCCCGGAATTGGCAAATAGCATAAATACTAGGCGAGTCGTGTCGGATCGCTGTGGACTGACTACTTTGATTGGCTACCTATGACGTGATAGCCGGCTCCATGTTCGTGATCTGACCTCCCCCGGTCCGTCTTATAGAACAGGCAGCCCCCGCCGCTAACTTTAACCGCGCCGAGACTGTTCACAGACTCACTACTCCGGATCAATGTACCCCTGGGATAGATCGCCTTTGTGGACATCGACCCGCCCGCCGAAGTGGGTGCAACGGCCTTTCACCTCCAGCCAATGGGACGGCGGTCATCGAGCCAGCTACATACGTAGAGTCCGGGTGTGTGAACTTGGGGGCCCTGCCTCTCCAACGCGGCTTTCTATATCCATGACTTCCACCGTGGGCCTGGCCACCTGGCACGTCAACTCAAATGCCTATTAGGTTGCTCAATATGTTATGTACCCTATCTACAGGACCTATAGGCCCGGCCGCGGCGCAGAGGTCGGCCGCGTGCGAGTACGTCGCCAGCCCGGCGGATACCGCCCGTGATCGGGACCAGCTTGCCGCTGGTAGGGAGGACGGCAAGGGTGGGACTGATGGCCGCGTAGGTGGTCGAGTGCGTCAGCTTCGTATAGGAGGGAGTCTGCGCCACGATGACCGTCCGCGAGGGAGTGGGGGAAAAGGATTACGAGAGAAATCCATCAAGGTTGCGGCGCGCAGTGCTGTGTTCCAATCCACGCTCTGGGTTTGCACGTCTGTCTGACCTCTAACTTACAGCCTTTCGCACCCACGCTGTCTATGGGTAGGTGCTCGGCTCCAATCCCGGCGCCCCCAGGTTCACGAAGAGTTCAGCTCTGCCACCCCTCGCGTTGCTCCGGCCGATTGGCGGATTTGGTTATAGGCTGCCTTCGCGTATTGGCATTAACAACTGCGCGCCCCAATATAAGCCTCTAGGTGGAAACATTCTCCACAAAGTTCTCTCTGCATGCAAGCTCACCACCCTCGGGCGGATATACTGCTTTTGGTAGGACCCTGCCAGCAGGGGCCAGCCAGGAACGGCCCCGCCGTCGGGCCCACGCCCGGCGTGAACATCATGGCTTTCATATCGAGGCGTCACATATCTTTGCGTACTACCGTGTAGCTTGAAGAAGGAAGCAGCGATGGGATACACTCTTGAACACTGACTGGCCAGCACCGGCCAGAGTCACCATCACGGGCTTTGGGAATTCGCCCTCTTCGCCTCACTTCTGCCGGGGGCTGTTTTTGGGGCCCTCATAATCCTTTCTCGGTTGCGACACAGGCCACAAAGGCAGCGCTGGGCGAGACGAGAGAGTGAGCATGTCGCGTCGACCCAGAACCCGAAAGGGGTGTAGTTTCTGTATCTAACTTATTGTGCTCCCCGGACACAACTGCATGAACCTCCACGCAAGACCAGGCCTGCCTCCAGGCACGCCTCACTTCCTCTGGTGTGCTCTCACCGGTGGTGTTGCTATGGATATGCGATTTTTCCATCTAGACTGGGCTCGGCACGGATAAGAAGGTCGCCTGCTTGGGTGCCGGCTGCCGGCGGTACGAAGTCTAACACAGCTTCGCGTCATACAACATTACCCGCCATTGGAGGACGTGTTGGGAGCCTGGTGTCAGCGGAGTTCTCAGTGGAGTTGCGTCTCGCCAGGGTAAAGCATGATAAAATACCTGGCAACGTGGGAAGATGACGTTTCTTCCCAGCTCTAGGCGTCATGACCTTTCTAGGGCGCCGACACGGCTGGGTATGTCGTAACGTCTACGACTACGAACTTATTCCCGCGAGTGGCAAGACACCTACGTGACCGAAGCCTCCCATCCCGAGCACTGGCTGGCGCTCAAGGCGAATCCAACAGCTCCGGCGTCATTACGCGCTTCGACGTCCCGACCTTTCCATCCGATCGCATGTGGTATCCCCTTCTTGCGTACGGATTTATCGACAGCGTGTGGACGCCCGGGCCCAGGCCTTTAGTCGCCTCAGGGAGCCGGTTCGTTTTGATGAAGGCGCCGGTATGGGCATCTTCCGTGAGTATGCCGGCGGCACTCACAGTATTAGGGACGCCCTGTGTCATGCAGAGAGCACCGCCGCGCTACCCGCCTACAGTGCATTTACTGAAATTCCCAAAAAGGGCGGAATTGCCTAACTTGACACCGTGGCCGACGTTGCGGACGAGTTCGGAGCTAATATCCCGCCCACGGCCTCACTGTAAGCTCATCACCTAGCTAGCTCGTTCCTGGCTTCCTAAGGCTCCCTGCACCGACTTTCCCTATTCACCGTATACATAGGGCCTTCCAGGGCGATTGGCCGTTCCGGAACCCGCCGGCCGGCGTCTTTTCAAAATCCGGGAGCGCGGGACCGGCGCCGTCACCGACGCCGGGGGCATCTTTGTCAAATTTCTGGCGCAGCCGTAGTTCAGTGACCAACGGCACCAACCTGTTCGGCCCGGCGGCGGGCCGGATAGACTGCGCCATGATGCTCACCAAGGCCGCGTACGCGTGCAAGGACCGACAACGGGAAATTCCACACAAACTATCCTCGAAATGGTGCGGGCCCGAAAAGGCCTTCTGCGGCGCCACAGGTACCCGGTCGACTTCGTCTACGCCAACCACGCCGATTGGTCGCAAGGCGTATGCAAGAGCCGGGGCCCGAGAATTTCGCCAAGATGCATGGGGCTGTCGGCAAGAAATTTGACCCGCAAGGTATTTTCCAGCAGAGGTCTTCCGGCGGCTTCAAGGTCTTTAAGTCGAGTTACAAGCCTCTGCTCATAGTCATGGCAAGCTGAATGATGTTCATGGATAGTACTACTGCCTAAGCCTAAGTCTCAAGTGGAGAGCATGTACCGACAAAAGATAGGACACGTATAATAACTAAAGGTATAGTGTACTTACTTTGATGGGGTAGACAGGGGCACTTGTATCCCGCCTGCCACGGCACTCGCCCAATTATAACCCGCTAGCCGAGCTACCACGCCAGCGTAAGTTCTCTGTACCAGAGGCTAAGCCTTGCCTAACTTATAACGGGTCTATACGCAAAGGTGCTTACACTAGCCGTTAACATCACTACTGTAATAGCCTATTGGTGGCATTAATTTATCATTATGCGAGTGGGATAATGTAAGATACTAGAGTGTATTCTTAGATAGTCACGTACTTTGGGTTTACTACACATTAATAACAATAATCTTAGTTGGATTTTCGTACACGTCCGCTTACAACGGTTTAGCACTATACGCATAGTGACAGGCTGTCGTCATGACTGCCCTTATCCTTACCGGCTGACCATACCTAAGAACGGTTGTAGCTGAGCTGGAAACCTCACATCTTCTTTTCCCGACCTTGCTTCTTGCCCGTTGTAAATGACCTTTATGTTCAGCATATAAGAGTTAAGCTAAGAACAGTCGTGGCCTGCAACGGGGTGGGCTGTAGTGTCTAAGTTAGGCGTAAGTGGCACGGGATGTAGAGCTAGGAAATCGAAGAGGAAATGGAATGGGAACTTTAAGGCTTCACGACGGTCGTGGCCATTAGACAAGTGTGTAATAAGCATGATTCGTTTAGCTACCTTCTATCTGCTACCATAAAAGCTATCTGCGGTAGTTATGGCTGTCATGGTGGACAGCCACAGCCATCTGTCGCAAATATATAGTCTAATAGGAACATGATCTCGCTTAAGGCGCAGAGAGCGTGGGGAGACCAGCCGACTAATAACGAGGTTGTGTGTGAGAGTAACCGCGTTGTCCGTTAATGTTATATTACAATAGCTGATCGCGACCGTATTAACGAATTAAAATATAGCGGATGTGAAGAGAGAAGAACGGAGCTTCTCTTTAGCTAACGGATATAAATTAATAGAGGTACTCGGCTATTAGCGCTCCCGAGCCCGGTCCGGCCGCGTTTTATTAGTGGGTCGAAATGCGGAGCCGGATCGGCTCGATCTGAGCCCACCCAAGTACTAAAAATAGACGGTGTTCAATCATGATCGTCTTCACTGGCACCATAACAGGTTGGAGCTTTTTTTCTGTCGCTCACCGAAAGATCCCGCTGAGCGCCGGTGCGCCCCGAGAATACCGCCCGAGCCTCGCCGGCATGCGCACGGAGGAGCAGGCGAGCGCTGGGGCCGTCGCCCGCGATCCGGCAGGGTTGTAGTTGTTACACATGGGTACGCCAACCAAAGCCGCCTGGTGCGGTTACCACGGCCTGTAACCCAGACCCGAAATCGTCGGGCGGAAGCGGATTGGCAGTTTCCCCAAGCCCGACGACACGGCCGCTTCGACACTGTCCGGCGAGGGCAGAAGAGGGGGGCGGAGCGCCAACGGGCCCCCCGCGTTATATAACCGTCTTGCGGCGTGCTCTGACGGCGGCCGAGAGGGTGGCTGCTACCCACCGCCTATCTGTCTCTTCCTTTGCCTCGAACGCCGATTTATCATCATGACGCTTACGCGCCCTTCGGATGCCGTCCTGCCGGCAGGCTCCATCATCCTCATCACCGGTGCCAATGGCCTGCTGGGAGGCAAGATGGCCGACCAGCTGTTGCAGCTTGGATACCGTACGCCAACCGCCCAGCACTCCTCCATCCCCCCCTGAGCTTGCCCCCTTGTTGCTAACCCGAGATGGCGTGGTTGTAGGTGTCCGCGGCGCTGTAAGAGATGCCGAGAAGTCCAAGTGGCTCAAGGACAGGTTTGACCAGCAATACGGGCCCGGTAAGCTGGAGTTGGTCCAAATCCCGGATATGCGAAAGCCGGGGGCCCTGGATGAGGCCGTCAAGGGGTGCAGCGGCATGATCCACTTGGTTTCCGACCTGAGCTGGGGGGGAGACCCCAACCCCATCATCGGCAACTCCAAGGCTATGCTGCTCGAGGGCCTCCGGTCCGCGGCCCGGGAGCCCGGGATGAAGCGCGTCGTGCACACGTCCTCGGCCGCCGCCGCCATGCAGATGCGCTTCAACGAGGAGTACGACCTGACCCAGGACGCCTGGAACACGGGCTCCATCGAGCGGGCCTGGGCCCCGCCCCCGTACACCCCCGAGCGCGCCTTCGACGTCTACGCCGCCTCCAAGGCGCAGTGCGAGCAGGCGCTGTGGGACTTCATGAAGACGGAGAAGCCGGCCTTCGAGGCCAACACGGTGTTGCCCGACTTCGTGACCGGTCCGTCGCTCGACGTCGAGAAGCAGGGCCTGGGCCCGACGTCGTACATCTTCGAGGCGCTGTGGAACGGCGACGAAAGCTTCAAGTTCCTGCCGCCGCACCATATGGTGGACACGGCCGACGTCTGCCTGCTCCACGTCGGCGCGCTGCTGCACCCGGACTACAAGGGCGAGCGCGTCTTTGGCTACGCGCACCGGAAAACCTGGACCGACTGGATCCAGCGGCTCCGGAAGATGTACCCCGAGCACAAATTCCCGGGTAAGTCGGCGAGAACCCCCTATTCTTGGCTCGCCTCCCTGCTAACCCCGGCTCTGTTCCCTTTAGACCCGCCGGCAAACGAGGGCCAGGACCTGGCCAACGTCGTGGGCCGGCCCCGGGCGGAAGCTCTGCTGAAGTGGCTGGGCCAGCCCGGTTGGAGGCCCATGGAAGAGTCGATGAAGGAGGGCTTCGACCTGCTTGCCGCGAAATATGGAATGTAAATGACACGGTACGGCAGGGGGGCAACAGTGTGATGCTACGGCATGTGCGCCAGCTCCACGTCCGGAGCCTCGCACGGCAGCACATAGCTACTAGACCACGCCTGCTTTCCTTTCTTTTCCGACCGCACATCGGTTCTAACAGTAAAAGAGGGGAGGCGCGAACGATCGGGATTTGAAAGAGTAGCAGATTTGCCTCAGGGGTCTCCGTACAGCACGGCATGCCACTATCCATGCACACAATATCGGCCTGGCTCCACCTAGTGATTTGGTGTTGCCTGAATAGGCAGATGGTACGCCCCTGGACCTTTCCCTTGCCCCCCCCGCGTTGATGCCGTTCCTTGTAAGCCAGGTCGTATGCCTGCCCCGTCCCCGCATCGTTCCGCATGTACACAGTACGAACCTGGCCGGGTAGATCCGTGCCGGGACTCTTCGGTCCGTGAAGGCCCCCTATGACAAATTCGGACTTTTGGGGTGCGCCTGAAGTCCGAAGCCCAAAAATGTCCGGAAAATCGCTATACTAGGTACGACGCGACCGGCGGCCGGCTCTGACCGTTATATGAAGAAATCAACCATTGCAAGCCAGCTTCGCTTATCAGCATTTCGGTTTTTTCTTTCCCTCTCCCCCGTTGGGTCTTTAAGCTCTGCGTAGCGGTTAGTCAGTCGGCACTGCCAATTTCTTAACCACCTATACCCCAGCGACGTGATCCACTCCTTGGTGCTCTTTTCGCGATGGCGCCAGACACGGGCGATACGCCGAAGGAGGAGTCTTCCCCGTACGGCACGGCGGACGAGGAGGCCCCGAAGGCCAAGCTCAGCAGCATTGGCTTCATCCTGACGCTGGCCTCACTGGCCCTCTGCGTCTTCTGCGTCGCCCTCGACACCAGCATCATCACCACGGCCGTCCCGCGCATCACCGACGACTTTAACTCGACCAAGGACATTGGATGGTGAGAGAAAGAGAAATTAGGGGGGGACACTCCTCCCTCCTCAGGGGGTTCCGCCGCGGTGGCTAACTCGTAGGCGCAGGTACGGCTCGGCCTATCTCCTGACCAGTTGCGTGTTCCAGCTGCCGTCGGGGAAACTGTACTCGCGGTACAACTCCAAATGGGTGTTCCTCATCGCACTGGCTCTGTTCGAGATCGGGTCGCTGATCGCCGGTGTGGCGCCGTCGTCGCCCCCCTTCATCGTCGGCCGAGCCCTCCAGGGCGTCGGCGGCGCCGGCGTCCAGGCCGGTTACCTCATCATCGTGGCCAGCATCACGCCGCCCGACAAGGCGCCCGTGTTTCAGAGCCTTAGCGGCGCCATGTACGGCGTAGCCGCCGTGGTGGGACCCTTGGTAAGGGGAAGATGAACACGCCGATTGCCCGAGCGGTGACTGACTGCCTCTCGTGCTAGATCGGCGGTGCCTTTACGGACGGTGTGACGTGGCGCTGGTACAGAGAACCCCCCCCTCCGGCCCCGGGGCCCCCGTCGTCACCGGCTGACCCTCTTGACTTACAGGTGCTTTTACATCAACCTGCCCATCGGCGGCGTCTCGGCGGTGCTGCTCCTCTTCTTCCTCCACACGCCGTCCCCCAACGCCCCACGGCTGTCTTTCATGCAGCAGGTGCGGAACTACGACCCGCTCGGCTCCATGCTCCTCTTGCCCAGCCTCGTCTGTCTGCTGCTGGCCTTGGAGTGGGGTGGCGTGTTGTACGCGTGGGGAAGTTGGCGCCTGATCGTGCTCCTGGTATTCTTCGTTGTACGTGCTGATCGTGGCTGGTCATGTTCCTGCGGCCAACCCCTTCCCCCCTTTCCCCCCGGGATGTAACATCCGAGAGCGAGTGGCGTAGCTGACGACGGGCCGCCCCCCCTCAGGTCCTCCTCCTCGCCTTTTGTGCCGACCAGTACTTCATGGGCAACGACGCCCTCATCCCGCGCGCGGTCCGCAAGTCGCGCACCGTCGTGGCCACGTCGTGGTTCGTCCTCTTCATGTTCGGCGCCTTCATCGGCAACACCTACTTCATCCCCATCTACTTCCAGGCCGTCCTGGGTGCCAGCGCCGTCGACTCGGGCATCCGCATGATCCCCCTGCTGGCCGTCAACGTGGCCACGCTGATCGCCGTGGGCATCGCCAGCTCCAAGACGGGCCACTACGTGCCCTTCTTCCCGGCCTGCTCCATCGTCACCGCCGTCGGCTGCGGCCTGCTCACCACATGGCAGCTGGACTCGACCACGGGCATCTGGGTCGGCTTCCAGATCATCCTGGGCGTCGGCGTCGGTCTTGCTTTGCAGCTTCCCGCCGTCGCCGTCCAAGCGGTACGTCATTCGCCACCCCCCTTTCCGCCCCTATTTCAGGAACCCCCCCCCCCGGAGGGGACCGAGCTGACTCTCTCCTTTCACGGTTTCAGACAGTGGCACCATCCGAAGTCTCCATGGGCATCACCACCGTTCTTACCTTCCAGTTCCTCGGCTCCGCCATTTTCGTCAGCGCCCAAAACAATATCTTCAACTCGAAGCTGATCGGTTACATCACCGATCTGCGCCTCCCGGGGGTGGATGCCCACAAACTGGTCCAGAGCGGCGCCACGTCGCTCCGTCACACGCTACCTGCCGACCAACTGCCCCTGGTTCTGGAGGCCTACATGAAGGCCCTGCAGTGGTCGTTCCGCATCTCGCTCATCTTTGCCGCCCTCTCCCTCATCGGCGCCTTGGGAATGGAGTGGAAAAAGGTCAAGGGCAAAGGCGACAAGGCTCCGGCCGCTGGCCACGTCTAGCCCGTTCACGCCCGGCGTGGATGCGACCGTAACTTGTTGGGCGTGCACGTAACGTGGACAGAGGTTCGCACCAAGTTCGAACCAGTCCTCCCGTCCCGCGTGCCCTCAGGGTCCTTTTTAGGGGCCATGTGCGATAATTAGACAGCAAACGGATTTGGAATATGGTTTCCGTTTTGTTCAAACTTCACAGATTGTAGTGATAATGTATGGGATAGGTATATACTTTACCATATTGTAATAATTGGGATATTTAAAACAAGTAGAGACTTACCAAGTCCTACTATAATATACCTGTCTTACTTCGTAAATAGATCGTGTCTGAGCCTACGTACACGAAACGTAGGTAGAAATGGGATTTCCGGTGTCGTAATCGTAGCAGCGGATCTAGCGTAACATTATTCGAGTACAAGTCTGACCTATTTCACTCAAACCAAGCCTATAAAGATTAACCATCTTTGTCGCTCTTCCCCCAACTCCCTAGAAAGGCCCTTCACTTTTGGGGGCCGTAGCGGGAAGCCACGGCAAACTCCGGAGCTCGTCGGCGAGCGAGAACAAGGATGCGGAGATCCGTGGGGGCTTCGTCCCGCCTTAGCCTCCGTAGTAAGCAACAACTACATAGTTCTTCACCGGGCCCTTCATTGGAACCAGCTGACGGTACAGATCTTGGCAGAAGCTTGTTGTAGTGCCTAGAAACAACTCGGTTTAATTGGACGCTAGTTGGACCAACGTATCAGCTATCCTATCCCTCGCTTGCATTTGGTTATTCGTACCGTTTGGTGATGCAACAAAGCCCGAGCGCGGCCTTCGACACAAAGCGCTCGCCGTCAGCCAAAACGCGTTGGGGCAACGGTACCGAATTGCAGCAAAACCCTAGGGAAGTCAGCATGTACTTGCTCATGAGACCGTCACATCGGGATCCCGTCGGGCTTGGTCGGTGACTCGCTTCACCGTCTCCCGCTCCGGCCGAAGCCTACATCGGGGTTTCGCGGAGGGCACATGCGATCTTGGATTCTTGGGATGGGGTAACCCATGTCTTAAAAATAATGAGCGAGGGGTTTGCGGCCATGGGTTTCTCGTGGCTATAGCTCTTCCAACTCGGCGCGCAGTTGTCTCGTGCTGAACACAAATCATCCCCCCTTCACAGGAGACCGTTGGAGTACTGTTTCGCAAATCGCCATGCCTCATCTTCAGGAACCTGACCTTGGGTCCGCTCACAAGAGCGCCGTCTCCCAAGGCCAGTCTCTCGGCGAGGATGTCTTCCCCTTTTCCAGCCCGCCGAAACCGATGACAAAGGAGCGTCTCGAGGATGCGGCGGCTCGAGGCATCGACGCCCGGGTCATGCGGTACCCCGAGACGGGGATCCGCGTTCTCATCTGCGGCGCGGGCTTGGGAGGCCTCGCCTGCGCGCTCGAGTGTTGGCGCAAAGGTCACACGGTGCGGATTCTGGACCGCAGTGCCGGCCCCGTCTGGACGGGCGACAACATCCAGGTCCAGCCCAGCGCGGCGCTGATGTTCCGCCACTGGCCCGAGATGGGCTACGAGATCGAGGAGAACCAGTACGACGTGGGCATGTCGTACTACAAGCACTCGGGCGACCTCATCTACGGCCCCTCGCAGCCCATGTTCAACGACCCCGAACACCTCGTCGGCCGGCGCGGGTTCCGCTCCGTCAACTGCCACAGCCGCATCAAGTTCTACCGCGCCTTCCTGCGCCAGGTCGAGCGTATCGGCCTGAAGATCGAGTGGGGCAGCAAGGTGGTCGAGTACTGGGAGGATGTCGAGCAGGGCATCGGCGGCGCCGTGCTCGAGGACGGCCGCAAGTACGCCGCCGACATCGTGGTGGCGGCCGACGGCGTGCGGACCAAGTCGGGCACCATCGTTCAGGGCATGCCGAAGGAGCTGAAGAAGAGCGGAAGGGCCATCTACAGGGCCGCCTTTCCTATCGAGCACGCCTTGCGCGACCCCGTCGTGCAAGAGAGGTGGAACTGGAAGAGTGACGACCGGCCGCTCTGGGAATTCTGGATCGGGTGGGTATTCCCGACGCACAATGGAGACCCCCCCGGTTCAACGTTTCCGTGAGTCTCTGCTGACAACCGCCGGGGTTGCCCCGTTTCAGGAGCGGTTGCCATGCCACCGTCTGCCTGACCCGCGATGTGGCCTTTTGGTCCTTCATGCACTCGGTAGGCCTCATGAACCCGATCCGCGCCTTCGGTTTTCCGAGTGCGTGTACGGCGACGGGACTTGATGATGGCTGACGCTTTCCCAGCACGCCGACAACGCGAACGAGTCCTGGGTGCCCGACGTCGAGCCGGCCGAGGTGATCAAGATCATGGAGCGTGAGACGGTCGTTCACCCGGCCGTGGCGGCCCTCATCCGCACGACGCCCAAGAAGTCCGTCGTGAACTGGCAGCTCCTCTTCCGGGACCCGCACGAGAACTGGACGTCGCCGGGCGGGCGCGTCGTGCAGCTGGGCGACGCCGCCCACGCCTTCCTGCCGACGTCTGGCAACGGCGCCACCCAGGCCATCGAGGACGGCGTGTCGCTGGCAACGTGCCTCCAGCTCGCCGGCAGGGCCCAGGCGGCCAGCGCGACCAAGGCGCACAACAAGCTCCGCTTCCAGCGCGTCTCGTGCGGCCAGAAGATGGCCTTTGTCAACCAGCAGCTCAAGCAGCACGCCGACTGGGACGCCATCGCCAAGAACCCGGCCCTCATCCGCTCGCGCTTCCCCCGCTGGGTCTGGTCGCACGACCCCGAGGCGTACGCCTACGAGAAGTTCGCCCAGGCCCTCCACCACGTGCTCAGCGACGGCAAGGTCGAGCTGCACAACACCAACTTCCCCCCCGGCTACAACTACAAGCTCTGGACCATGGACGAGGTCCTGCAACAGATCAAGGACGGAAAGAACCTGGAGCAGCTCCAGGAGGGAGACTGGTCCTAGAAGTCTTTCCTCACGCGCCGGCATCCCGCTCCGGACGGGAGGGACAGCGCTACGCGGGGAAATTTACGAGTAATGCGTACAGTAACTTTGCTACCTGTTTCCCCTTTTGTATTCTAGAGGCGACTTTTCTCGTATTCGCTACGCTTCAGGTTGCAACAGACGAGCGCCTTAGCCTTGGTGTTTTCATCGTGAACGTAGACATGCGTCCCTGATATAGGAGACCTCGGCTTGGCGTTGTCGACAGCAGCGCTCGATTCACCGGGATTTGTGGTAGAAAGGGAGCGAGCCGATGCCGGAGCCCGCCTGCGGGGCAATCCTATTTCGTGACCGCTGCTGATGCCGATTCCGTAGGCCGTACCAAGCGACCCGAGCGAGAAGCGCCCCTCCGACACGCGTTACCACAGCGTTAGCACGCTCTCCCGGCCGGCCCCGTCTCCCCGAAACCGGGAGTTGCCGCCGCGAGGCCAGGGTCAAACGGTTCTCCGAGTCGGCTACGTGGGCCGGCCGTGTGCAGATGGAGGTTCGGCGGCGGGCGTCAGGGTCGCCAAGGGAAGGAGCTGCTCCGTTTCCCAGCCAAGTGTTGTGTGGACGTTCTCGACGGGGCTGTGCACATCGGAAACGGTCTTACACTAGCCTCACGCATATATTACACCTACGTACATGTCGTGACAAATTATTTTACGTACACCACACCAAACCATCCTGTTAAGTGAAGGAGCATTCCAAAGGAGCACCCGCCGCCTCACCAATACTTCGGAATACCAATTTTCTCATCACCTTACGTTCTTTGGCTTCATATCCCTTCCTTTGCTACGTACCCCTTGCCCAAGGCGGAAAGTTTCGCCATGACGCGTAAGCAGGCCCGACGTAGAAACGAGAAGAAAACGGAAGGTCATGATAAGGCCGCGTCTCCCTCCTGGCGAGGTCGTCCCAACCAGAGCCTTGCGACATGCTGCTGCCGCACCTCGAACTGAGCGTGGGCAGGCAGGGTGCACTGTGAGCACCAACTGTTCCATCACCAACCATTTTCGACGATGGGTATCCATCATGCGAGCCAGTTGGCAAGGACGGCAGGAGATATGAAGCGTTCCACGGGCTGACACTTCTAGATAGATGAATTCCGATCGAGCACCGACAGGGATCATATTCCCCGCGGAATCCCGGCCCAGTCCCGCGTGGCCCGTGGGACTATACGAAGAGGCACTACGAGGGCCAAGCCAAGGGGGCCATTTGCCTCGGAGCCAGGGGGCTGCCTGTCATAAAGGCTGGATGTACAGTTAAGGATCAGATTATATGTCGTTAGAGGGCCAAACCCCAACAGTCAAGCCGCGCGCCTGCAGTCTCGTCTCTCAGCCCCGTTCCTCAACCCACGCCCCGGTTCACCCTCGGTTTCAACAACATGTCGACGGTATTGGCGAAACTCAACACTTCCGTCTTCAATGACTACCTGGCGGCCCAAGACTCGCGGCTTCCCGCCCTCAAGCCGATAGACCAGATATCCGAGCGCGTCGTGCGCATTCTAGGGGGAAATGCCGGCCTCATGCGGTTACAGGGCACCAACACCTACTTGATAGGCACGGGAAAGTCCCGTATCCTGATCGACGCCGGACAGGTAGGTCCGAATCCATCACCGCCGCATTTTCCGTTTGCGCAGTCTAACGGGGGGCCGACCGGGGGTACAGGGGCTGAAAATCTGGATCGACAACATCAAACAAGTGCTGGAGGAGCTCGGCGTGACCATCTCGCACGTGCTGCTGACGCACTGGCACATCGACCACACGAGCGGCGTGCCGGACCTGCTGGCGTACCGACCCGAGCTGGCGGACCGCGTCTACAAGCACGACCCGGACCGGGGCCAGCGGCCCATCGCGGACGGGCAGGTGTTCGCGGTCGAGGGGGCGACGCTGCGGGCGGTGCACACGCCGGGCCACTCGCACGACCACATGTGCTTCCTGATGGAGGAGGAGGCGGCCCTCTTCACGGGCGACAACGTGCTGGGCCACGGCCAGTCCGTCTTCGAGGACCTCGGCCTCTTCACGGCCGCGCTCGCGCGCATGGCCGGCCTCGGCTGCGCCCTCGGCTACCCCGCCCACGGCGACGTCATCCGCGACCTGCCCGCCAAGATGCGCGACCTCGTCCGCCAGAAGGAGTACCACGAGCGCCAGCTCCACGCCGTGCTGACGGCCGCCAAGGCCCGCGCCGGCGCCGGCGCCAAGGGCAGCCTCTCGGTGCCCGAGCTCGTCGCCCTGCTCTACGGCCAGGTCGACCGCGACGTCTTCAAGCTGGCCGTCGAGCCCCAGGTCCTCAAGACCCTCGACAAGCTGGCCGAGGACCGCAAGGTGGCCTTTGAGATCGTCGCGGGCGAGAAGAGGTGGTTCGCCCGCGAGGCGAAAGCCAGAGGCCGGCGAGGCCTCATCCGCGGGGCCCCTAACGACGGCGTGGCGGCGTAGCGAGACCCGACGAGTAGACTTGATTTTGCAGCGGTTTCCGAATCTATTTAGCGAATCTATTCCTCGACCATTTTTCCGCTTGAAGTATTTGTTCCCCGTTTCTGCTTTTTTAGTGTCACCAAGAAAGCAGCTGGGGTTGCTTTCCATCTTGAGGTTTTGAAGAGCTTACGTACTTTGATTTTCCAGGAACATTACCTCTTCTTACAATGAAGTAGAGGTGAAGACTTCCTGCATGACACCACATGGAAGCAGTCGGCACGATTACTCAATGCATTTTTTTCTCTGCTGGGTCATACGTCCCTCTGCTGGTTTAAATCATGCTATGTGCATGGGCTATGTATTGAGTCCTATTAAGCGTGCTTCTCTATAGAAGACGGCCGGTGTACACGTCACTCAGCCCCCCAGCACCTGAACATCCTTTCAACACCGAAGGCATCAACTGCCCTCGTGAACGGGAAAGCTCTTGTAACGGTGAAGTCGGCGTGCGTCGGTATCAACGCACCCAGAAGGTGCGAAGTATCGTCCCGCGCCTCTCGCGTGCGCATCTCGACGGAAATCGAGCATCTCGGCTTCGCGCTGCGCCTGCCGCATCGAAGGCCGTAGTCAGGCCGGCAGCCTGGCCAAGGGTAAAGACCGTTGCCCGTGAGCATATTGATCGCCCTTGGGGCCAGGGGGGCTTGGCGAGCCGCTTGTCTCTGAGAAACCAGTATAACGACTAGCAGCAGGAAGAAGGTGCCGGCAAGAACCACGCCGCCCACAAAGGCCGACCGGCCATGGGGGAGGATGCGTACGTAAGCTTACATGGCTGGTAGCGGCTTATCCCCCCCCTGCTGGCCGCGAGCCGCTTCCCGTGTCCCGGTGGGTCCGACCGGGTCCCGTCGACGGCAAATGCCGGATAAGCCGCTCGGCGCTCGGCCGGCACATGGCGGCCCGGGTTTCCGAAGTGGGCCGAAGCGCATCTCGTCGGAAAGCGACAGGGGTTGGTGGCTCTCTTTTGCTAGTCTCCGCCGCCGCCGGGGGACCCGGTGGAGCCATCGCCATTGCTGGTTGGCGAGCTGCCCTGGGAAAGGCGGCAAGGCCATGGCCAGGCGACGTCTGGATGCGCATGCATACTTCATACCAGGCCGGCCGGCCTGGCCGACTTTTGCTTGTCCGGCGAATATACCTCCTAGAAACCGCTCTATCTGTGCTTGGCCAACGAGGAACCGGCCCCCAGCCCTCCACCCGGCCCATTCATCACCCAGCTATGTCCCAACCACCACGAGAGCGTGCCGTCGCGGCGAGTGTCCGGGATGCGGTGCTTGAGCATGCCACGAGGACCAAGCACGCCGTCCACGACTCGAGCAGCTTCCTGGTGGAGCTGCAGGTCCAGCAGGCGCAGTACGCCTGTCTGCACTGGCTCTGCCACTTTGGCGTCCTGAAGAAGATCCCGCTGCCACCGGGGTCGATAGCGTACCGCGATCTCGCGCGCGACGCCGGCGTCCCCCTCACCACGCTCCGCTCCGTCGCGCGCATGCTCATGACCATGGGGCTCCTGTGCGAGACGGCCGAGGGCGCCGTCGCGCACAATGCCGTGTCGGCGCCCTTCGTGCGGGACGCCGACCTCGAGGTCTGGCTGCTGCACATGGTCAACCACACGGTCCCGCTGTTCCGGGGCATGGTCGGGGCGACGGAGCGGTACGGCGACACAACCAAGGTCAACGAGACGGCCTACAACGTCACGGCCGGCACCGACCTGTCCTTTTTCCAGCACCTCCGGTCGCAGCCGGCGCTCGAGCACGAGTTCGACAAGTACATGAAGAGCCAGGCCCAGGTCAACACGGGCGTGCGCGTCGAGCACCTGCTCGAGGGCTTCACCTGGGGCTCGCTGCCCGAGGGCGCCCTCGTCGTCGACGTGGGCGGCGGCAGCGGCTCCGCCTCGGTCGCCGTCGCCAGCGCGCACCCGACCTTTCGCCTCGTGGTCCAGGACCAGGCCGTGCCCATCGAGAACGCCCGGAAGATGCACGCCGAGCTGCCGGACGGCGTGGCGCGGCGGATCGAGCTCCGGGAGCACGACTTCTTCGGCCCGCAGCCCGTCGCCGACGCCGACGTCTACCTCCTGCGCACCATCATCCACGACTGGCCCGACGCCGAGTCGGTGCAGATCCTCGAGCAGCTGGCCCGCGTCCTCAAGCCGGGCGCCCGCATCCTCATCATGGACATGGCCATCCCCGCGCCCGACTCGGGCTCCCGCACCATGGAGGCCGCCCTGCGCCAGAAGGACCTGGCCATGATGCTGACCTTCAACGCCAAGGAGAGGGAGGCCGACGACTGGCACGCCCTGATTGCCAAGGTAAACCCCCCCTTGTCCATCCAGGCCATCCGGAGGCCCGAGGGATGCCAGCACTCGGTGATAGAAATCACCCGGGCTTCCCACGAGCAAAAGGCATGACGGGTCCAACGAGAGCAAGCCCGCTTCGCAGCGGGAGCTGTAGCATTAGTCCGAGGCCAATACGTACCTACTTATGTAGCAACTCATTGAATTGATGTTCCGTCTCGGTTACGTCATCACAAATCTCAACAGTCGTGATTTCTGCTCAATATGTAAAAGTACTTTGTACCGGAGTAAACGACAGCACGTGCGCTAAGTATCTAGAATAACCTCCCCTCTCGCCCCTCCCGCTGTCAACCTATTCCGTGTCCCCACTAGTATGGGCCTTCGAGTAGAATTCACCTTAGGACTTGGAAGGCGTATGTACTTGGTAACATTAGTACCTAGCATTGCAATGTGACGGGGGCTATATGCTACGCATCGGCGCCGGCTCTTCGCTTGGCCATCTCGGCCACCTTTTGCCACTCCCCGATCGACTGGTGAAAGCTCGAGAACCTCCTCGTGCAGCGCAGCACCGCCTCGCGTCCCCGCTGGGCAGCGCCGTCGTAGAAAGCGCCGACGGCGGCGGTCACGCCCGCCGGTCCCAGGGTCTTGCCGCGGGCCTCCCACTCGTCGCGGAGCTTGCGGAACAGGTTGACGCCGTCGAGGACGGCGTGGTTGCCGCCTTCGCCGCCGAAGATGGGCATGGCGTGGGCGGCGTCGCCGATGAGCACGACGCCGCGGGCGGCGGCGGCGTCGAGGTCGGCGCGCGTCGCCGTGACGCTGCGGATGCGCCAGTTGTAGACGCTGGCCTTCTTGATGTCGTCGGCGTTGACGAGGGTCGAAAAGGGAGGCACCAGGTCCCGGCCGCGGATCTCCTTGAGCAGGTGCTGCGGCACCTTGATGACCTCGGCCCGGTCCGGCATCCAGAGCGGGTCGCCCTCGCCCTGCCGCGCCCGCGAGTACGACCAGTCGAGCTGCACGCCCTCGGCCGCCGCGCTGGCGACGGTGAGGAAGGTGTTGAAGCCGTCGCCCACGCCCGCCGCCACGTTGGACGGCCCCAGAGACGTCCGCACCAGCGCGTCGTACTTGTCCTTGCTCATCTGGACCTTGCCGTGAAACAGGACGACGGGCAGGATCTCGGGCTGGACGTGCGGCAGGACCAAGCCGCGGACTGGCGAAGCTTATGTTAGGGGAGGGAGCGCCGGGAGGACCGGGGGGTGCCGAGGGGCGCGAAACTCACCTGTCGAGTGGACGCCATCGGCCGCGACGATGAGGGAGCCCTTGTGCACGGCGCCGCCGCGCAGGACGACAGTGACGAGCCCGGGGCCGCCCTCGATGCTCTCGACCTCGTGCCCGTACTTGACGTCGACGCCCTCGGCGAGCCAGTCCCGCAGGAAGCTCCGGTTGGCCCGGAAGAGGGCTGGCTCCTCGCCTGCGGAGCCGGGGTCCGGGTTGAACAAGGTCTCGCCCGTCCCGTTGTTCCGGAAGGTGAGGTCGACGCGGCCCCGGCCCCCGAGGCCTCGGTCGACAGCGACGGCGCGCTGGAGGTCGGCAAACGTGTAGCGACCCCCCATCTCCTGCAGGACCGGCTCCAGCGCCCAGTCGCGAGCTGTGATGCCATAGCCTTGGCCGCGGTCCGCCGAGGTTTTCTCGAATACCATAACGGGGATGCCGTGCTCCTGAAGGAGGCGGGCCGCGGTGAGCCCGGCTATCCCAGCACCGACAATCAAGACAGGATTTTCGGAAGTCATTATGAATGGGCAACTTTGTGTGTGCTTTCTCCTCTCTCTCCCTGTCTGTCTGTCCGTCCCGTTTCTCTTTCTCTTGCACTGCATGTGCTTGCGTGTGTATATACGGGTAATCGTAGTTTGCCCCTCGCGAGAGCAGAAGAAGATTCGAAGTGACGACGTAAGGACCTATAGCGGCGGCGCTCTCGCCGACGTAGGCGATGGGGCCCAACGGGAATCGGCACAGTTGGGGTCGACCGCCCAGGGTTCGGAAGATACCAGATCGGCGGGTAGCGGCCGAGCCAAGCGCCGAGCCCCTGAGCCTGGCCCCGACGGCGGCGCCGGAGAATCGGTTACCGGCTGATCCGCATGGGAACCTTCGCCGGGCTCGGTACACGGATCTCCGTCGGTACTCGACCACGCCCGCCGATTTGCACGTAGGCGGGGGAGGGCACCGTAGCACGCCATCGCCCAGTCGACCTCGCTACTCAAGCCGCCACGGTGCAGCCAAAACAAGGCACGCGTGCCAATCACGACATGCGCCAACTTTCTGCTGACAACATGTATTTATTGTATCGTTGCTCCTGGGGTCAGCCTCGATAAGCCACCCGTACGAACGCGTGCCGGTATATGCGCATAGACACAATTATCGTTTGCATTAGTCGCTTGCTTGTCGCCCAAGAAGGATAGACTTTTACCTCGGTTCGGCAGGATTCCCGAGAGAGAAGCGATTCGCCATGGCCAGTATCAAGACGCTCAAGCTTTACGCCCACCCAGCGGTCCGTACTGGCATCCCGGCGCGTCCGGTTCCCGCACGCTGACAATGCCCCTCTACCCTAGGCGCCGCACCCGTGGAAGATCGTCATCATCCTCAGCGAGCTGGGCCTGCCCTTTGACCTCTTGCACAAGACGACGACGGCGGTGACCAAGGAGCAGATCAAGGAGATGAACCCTAACGAGCGCGTGCCCATCCTGGAGGACCCCAACACGGGGCTGACCATCTGGGAAACGGGCGCCATCGCCGACTACATCATAGAAATGTACGACGGCGAGGCCAAGCTGACATACACGACGGCGGCCGAGAAGTGGGCGGTTAAGACGTGGGTCTATTTCAACGTGACGACTCAGGACCAGTACTACGGGCAAAAGGCCTATTTCACTCTGGTAAGTGCAGCAGAGGCACCGCGACGCCCCGGCGCTACAAGGGGCAGGGGCTTACCGGGCGGCTAGTTCCATGAGAACAAAGACATACCGTCGGTGCTCAAGCACTACAGCGACGAGGTCAAGCGCGTGCTGGGGGTGCTGGACCTCCACCTGCGGCGGACGGGGCAGCAGTACCTCGTGGGCGACAAGGCGACGTACGCCGACCTCATGTTCGTCACCTTCAACAACGTGCTCTGCACCGTCGTCCTGTACCCCGAGTTCGACGCCGAGTGGCAGGCCGCGTTCCCGCACTGCTACGCCTGGCACCAACGCCTGATGGCGCGCGAAACGGTCCGCGACGTCTTCAAGAGGAAGGTCGAGGCCGAGCGAATTATGCACGCCGAGAACGGCCGCGTGATCCGATGAAGAGTTGGACGTAGTCTGACTCGCAGCTTGGGCCCTGCGGAGTCCCCGTCGTCCAAGGCGAGCGCGTGTGTACGAAAGAAAAGGGAAGGGGGGGGACTGCCCGTGTACTACCAGGATATGCAGTTTACAATAGTACGCAGCCAAGTATACGAAAATAATTACACGTGGGCGGACTCCTGGCCATCGTATTCTCCATACGGCGCGGTGGAACGAACAGCGCAGGAAAAAACGGCTTGTACCATGGAACTCGGCAACGGCGCCAAGGACCGGTTTTGTACTTTTTCGCTTTCTTCAGGTACTTCAGACGGACGTACGGAGTACTCGCTGACACTTCCGAACAGGTCGGACAACAAGCCCCCCCCCCCCCCGGCCAGCTCTATCCGGCCCACGTAGGGATGGGCTGGCGTGCGCGGGCCCGCCCAACCGCCCCACGGGGTCACACATCGTCGACCCGCTCCCCGCCTCCCCGCCCTCCCCAAGGCAGGAAGACCGGACTCCGGAGCGGCTGGACGACGGGGCGCCGCCCGGTAGGGGATGAGGAACAACACCGGACGAGACGGCCTTTGCTGCTTTGACCTACCCTCTCCCCCCCCCGAATCGGCTGAGACGGAGACGAGCATAGGGGCCAGGGACAAGGTTTTGCCAAGCGGCCTAGGGAGATGCCGTCCGTAAGACCCCTGTTTTCCGACAGGTGGAAAGCCTAGGCCCTTTCAGGTAGGAGCCGCCGGACGTACCCGTTAAGCTTTCGGGCGCTATCATCAGTCCGCACCCGTCGGCCCTCATCAAAGTTTACTTGGACTGTACTCCATCCTTTTGCGGCATCTCCGTCGAATACTTGTACATGTCTGGGGTGGTAAGCATGCAGGTAAATACTGTAGGTAGATATCTGGTTACTTCCTATGACACCCTGGACTCTTGTTACACCCGGCTTTTGATACAGGCCCCCATGCTATTGATTGCCTCGGACTAGGGTATCTCTTGTTTGCCCTGTTCCTTGTTCTAATGCAGTAGAGAGGGAAATGGAAGGTGATAGGGAACTCGAGTGGGTCGTTGAGTTTGCCTATTGGTCTCCATCCATCATCCACCCAAATCGTGGTTGATGGCGTATTCTGGCGGGAGCGGCTTGTCCCGGGTCGGACTCTTGGCCTTCGCCTCATTCCTTACGGACCGCTAGTGGCCACCATCGTGTGGACCACCCGGCCGGAAGTGAGGAAACCCCTAGTGTGTATCCCTACACCACTTAGCCTCGCTACCGTTTAACTCAAAATACTTGCGGCAACGCCCTCACTTGGGAGGGGGTCCTTAGTACATGGGTGGATTCCCAGTAAGGATGTACATGCTCTTTCCCACTACTAGACGAGTCTTCCCGTGCTCAGCCTCCGACGACGGCCTGGGCCTTTGTCACCCCCCCCCCCCCCCCCACCTTCTCTGTTCACCCCCTGTCGCTCCCACTCACTCCATCACCTGCGAGCTCGTTTTGCTACGGATATCCCGTCAGGGATTCGAACCCACACGCCTGCATATGCACGTCGTCGGTAAACCGCTTGTATTATCCGCTCGTCGATATCCTCTCTATCACCCTCTCCCTCCATTCCGCTCTCCCGCTCTCCCGCTCTATCCCTGCCTATCTGTGTCTAATCTGCTCAACCAGCCGCGTCGCGTCCCGCAACTCGGCTTGTACCCTGGCCACGCCCAGGACGAACCACTTCCCCGGATGGCCCGTGTCGGCCGGTTCCCCATCGACTTCGCCCTCGTCGTCTTTGAGGGTCTCGCCGGCGGAGGGGGCGGGGTCCATGTTCATGCTGACGAGGCCCGCGACCGCGGTTTCCACCTTGCGGAGCTCGCGCAGGATGATCACGCGTCGTAGGTTGGCCTGGTCCTCGTCGTCGAGCTCCAGCATGCCCATCTTGATCTGCGTGGGCCGCAGGGTGCAGTGCCCCGTGGCCGCCGCCCGGTACCAGTACAGCACCTTGGACAGGATGGACAGGTAGAGGAAGCCGAGGTGCGACGTCTTGGTGCACGAGCATGCCATGAGCCGCGAGAAGTTGGCGAGGGCCGTCTTGTTGACGAGCAGCACCTCGTCGAGACAGGGCGCCGCCGCGCCGGGCGTGGCCGGGCCCGAGGGTGCCGTCACGTCCGACTGCTGCGACCAGCTTCGTGGCGAGTGTTCGGAGCCCTCGGACTGCATGGCCGCGGCCGGGCTTGGGTTGTGTTGGAGTGACTGCAGCATGGCGAGCGCCTGGGACTCGCAGCTGTGCGTGTCAAGGGGCGCGTCGGGGCCCGGTGGGTGGTGGTGGTAGCTCAGCGGCAGCAAGACGGGACACGGCGGCTGCGATACCATGGCCTCGGAGCACGCAGCCGCCGGCTCCTTGTTTGTTCCGGGTCGTACGGCATCTGGAGACATTGGGGACAAGCCGTGGTGGTAAACGAGCGGCATGTCGAGGTCCGTGGGAATATCGAAGTCGGCGGCGAACCCGTCCTCGGCCCAGAAGTGCGTGAGGTCAAAAGGGGACGGGGCCATACGGTTGAAAGCCCCATGGCCGCCCGTCGGCCACGCCGTCTCGTCCACGGAATGGTGTCGGCTTGCCGTCTCGGTCCCGGGCGTCGCCCTGGCCGCGCCGCCACCCGGCGGCGGTTGCTGGCCCAGACGCGGTGCGAAGCCATCGTCGGTCCCCGTCCCAGTTCCCGGCCTCGTCCCGGCCGCCTGGGCTTGGGCCTGGGCCTGGGCCTGGGCCTGTTCGTACGCCACCCGCTTGGCCCACGACTGCTTGCCGTACCTGCGCGAGAGGCTGTACGTACACTGCATCTCGTTGAACTGGCATCGCTCACATGTGGCCGAGCCCTCCTTCCGGTCGCACTTGACCTTGGCGGCGGAGCAGCCGTCGCATGCTCGACGAAGCCGGCTCTTGGGCCCCGGCGCCACCAGGGGGGCAGCCATATGCGTCTTCCGTTTACTTCGGGCCGCCCGGGCGTGGATCCGAGGCAGTTTCCGGTGCGTACAAGATGCAAGTGTCGGTCCCGGGATGGCTATGCAATGTCCGGACCACGCTTCGACGTCGGGGCTCAACGCGGTGAAAAGGGGGCAACAGGGGGATGCGTGGGGTGGAGGACGTGACCACGGCGTGTCCGGTTTTCCCTGGGGCCCTTTCTTACGTCGTGGGTAAGGGATGATATAGCGGCAGGTATTGGTGACAAGAAAACACAAGAGCGCATACTCAATAACACGGATGCGTGTTCGCGTCCGTTAAGTAAGTTAAGTACGTAAGTACGCGGGTGCGGAGAGACGGCCTGCTATATTACTGCCCACACCTGGTCTGCCTGTCCAGCTACGAAACGCGCTGCAGCCATGGCGCTTTCAGCTAGAATCTACGTACGTAATTGGTGTGTGCGTGTGTGTACCTCAGAAGCGCTGACTGGGTTCCGGACGGCTCCTGGCGCACCTATTGAGCTGGGCGGAAAGGCACCCCATCTTGCCGCTTGTAGTTAGTATAGCGAAGACGCGCATCTGGACGAAGTTTAAAAAACCTGCCCGCCGGGCTTTGTAGGAAGCTTGACTGCGGCGAACGGGGCCGCTTCGTGCGGAATCCAACCAAGTGCCTGGATGACAAAGTGGTGCGGCGCAAATTCCTTGGCGCTTTATATCTCCCCTACTTCTTCTGACCTTGGCCTTGGTTAAGAAGATCAGCCGGCCGCTCTGAAGAAAGAGACGTGGAGCCCCTATTATAAGCCGTGACATTCGATTATGCCATGCCATGCCTTGGCGACCTACCGGCAAAATTAGCCACCGTGCTTATCCCACGAGGTCCCGAACACATACGCACACAGAAAGAGCGCACGGGGGTGCGCCCGAGTCGGAAGTGCCTAATCAGTACTTCTTCATGAAGATTCGGCTCAAGCACGCGCTTTCTCTAGATGCCTGACCCTCCAAACCGCCGCGCCACATGGTCAGGGATCCGAAACACTTGTTCGTGGGATCTGGGCTCCCGCTAAAAGTGCTGACAGCGGGCGGCGTCTTGGCGGGCCCGCGGTCGACAATACCCTATCAGGGCTCTGTCAGTCTTTCGAGGGGCCGTTGCCAACATGCACCATAGCACCACACGGCCGCCGCTCGCCAGGCGACCGTCATGCAGAACAGCGGGGCGCGATACGAAATCCCCATCCCCCCTTGCTGCTATCGTGGGGGCCTGTGGTGGTAGTTCCCGGATCGGGAGAACCACGTATGAAGCCTGGGGGCCGCCTCGAGGGCAGAGATACGGTGTGGGGCCTGGCGGATGTCTTCTGGCGTCTCCGGGGCTTCTCGGTCACCGAGGCCGTGACTGGCCCGGGCTCTTCCTTCCGAGACGACGGCTGGCTCAGCGTCGAAGCCGCCCAGCCAGCCCGTGTCGACGCCGACACTCGTCTGGCGTGGCCTGGGTGGCCGTGGCGGTGGCGGCCGGGACGGTTCGGGAGGCGGACAGGGCCACCAGCTTCGCGGAATGGCTACTCGGCTCATTGCGTCGCGCCCTTGCATACTTGCGTGATATCTCTGGCCAACCTCTCTGAGGGAGACAAGTATTAAGGAGGCCAGGACCGAGGATCGTACGTGCCCCTTTCCCGTCTTGGCTCTCGACCACGATTTCATCCCGCCATCTTCCTCTGTATGCCTCACTCTCGCCATCTCTGTCTGCCTCAACGCTTTTGCAGAACACTGGGAGTGTCTTTGTCGGGTGCCCTCTTTCATCATGAGCAGCGCATCATCCAGTACGGGCGCGTGGATCGACGCCGCCAAGGCCCTGAACGCCCCAGTGGTCTTCTTCACTAACGACTTCCCCTCGGACGCCGGAGATGTGCTCCGCAGCCTGAAAAGACACAGCAAGGACGCCCGGTGCCGGCACCTTGCTTCCATGTTGTCCACGTGCAACCGGGCCGTCAAGGAAGAGGTGGCGCTGCTGCCCAAGACATGGCAGCGGCACGTACCGCCCGTCGACGACCTCCTGGCCCTGTTTAACGACACTGCCTTCCGGGAGGGTCCTCTTGGGGGGTCTATGGAAGGCGTCTTCCTGTGCATTTTCCAGCTCGGCTGCATCATGGCGTGAGTCACGGCCTCCCCCGCCCCTTGTTCCCTGTCGCCGCCCCCTGAATACTAACGCAACCCTGGTCGGCCAGTCACCATGAAGCCGGCAACACTGCCTACGAATTTGCGAAGCCGGGAACCACGTTGGCCGCCATGGGGTGCGGTCTCCTGGCGGCGGCGGCCGTTGCCGTCTCGCCGACCTTGGCCGATCTCGCCACCGCCGCAGCCGAGGCTGTGAGAATTGCCTTCCGGCTTGGCGTCCACGTCTACGAAGTCTCGTCGCTGCTCGAGGCCCCGCAGACGGCGGGGGATGCCGACAGCTGGGCCTATGTCATCCCTGGCGTCAAGGTCGAGACGGTGCAGACCGAGATCGACACGTACAACCGGGAGTCGGTAAGTGCTTTCCATCCGTCCCACCGTGGGCGTCCCAGCATGAACCTGCTAACAGGCTGCCAGTCCAACCCGCGCCTGACCGAGATCTTCGTCAGCGCGTCCGATAGCGCGTCGGTGAGCGTCAGCGGGCCGCCGTCCCGCCTCAAGGCCTTTCTGAAAGGGTCCGCTGTGCTTCGTTTCTCCAATTTCTTCTCCCTTCCGGTGCACCACGGCCTCTGCCACGCCCCCCACATCTACTCGGCGCAGGACGTCGAGACCATCATCGGAAGCACCGAGCCCAGGTTTGAGGCGCCGGTGCTGAGCACGCTTTTGTCGTCCGAGACGGGCCTGCCCTTCACGGCGGAGACCTTCGATGTGCTCGCGGCCGAGGTCATCAACCAGCTGTTGACTCACCGGATCCATACCGATAACATCTCCAAGGGCATCATCTCGAGACTGGCCTCCAAGACGACCGAGGAGTGCGTCTTGTGGAGCTTCCGCACCTCCCTGGTGCTCAAGGGCATCTGTGCCAACATCGAAGCCAGCGCCGATGCGCCGGTCCTCGTCCGCAAGGATCTCGTCGAGTGGGCGACCCGGGAACCGACCCCCCGAGTGCCCCTGAGCCCCAAACAGTCCAAACTGGCCGTGGTGGGCATGTCGTGCCGGCTTCCGGGCGGTGCCAACGACCTTGAGCTGTACTGGAAGCTCCTGGCCGAGGGCCGTGACGTGCACACGACCATCCCGCCGGACCGCTTCGACATCAGCACGCACTACGACCCAACGGGGGAGAGGGAGAACACGACCAACACGCCCTTTATGAACTTCATGGACAAACCCGGCTTCTTCGATGCCGGCTTCTTCAACATGTCGCCGCGTGAGGCGCTCGAGACGGACCCTATGCACCGTCTGGCCCTCGTTACGGCCTACGAGGCCCTCGAGATGGCGGGATGCGTCCCGGGCCGAACGCGGTCGACCAGCGCCTCTCGCGTGGGATCCTACTACGGACAGGCCAGCGATGACTGGCGAGAACTGGTAAGTAAGGACCTTGGTGGTGACGCGGGGACGGGCGGCTGATGACAGAATCTTCATGGCGCATGCAGAACGGCAGCCAGAACATCGGCACGTACGCCGTGCCCGGTGGCGAGCGAGCCTTTGCCAACGGCCGCATCCAGTACTTTTTCAAGTTCAGCGGGCCTTGCTTCAACATGGACACGGCCTGCTCTAGTGGTCTGGCCGCCGTCAACGCAGCCTGCTCGGCGCTGTGGGCCGGCGAGGTCGATACCGCTCTCGCTGGAGGCTTGAACGTCATCACCGACCCCGATAACTTCTGCCAGCTGGGCAAGGGCCATTTCCTGTCCAAGACGGGCCAGGTAAGCGGCGCAGATGCCCTTCCGATCCGTCAACCGCTGACCCGGGGGGAAACTCTAGTGCAAGGTATGGGACGTCTCGGCCGACGGCTACTGCCGAGCCGACGGCGTCGGTAGCGTCGTCATCAAGCGGCTTGAGGACGCCGAGGCCGACAACGACAACATCCTCGGCGTCATCCTCTCGGCGGCCACGAACCACTCGGCCGAGGCGGCGTCCATCACGCAGCCGCACGCGCCAACGCAGATGCTCAATTACCAGAACGTCGCAGCCCAGGCCGGCATCAGCCCCCTGGACGTCAGCTACATCGAGCTGCACGGCACGGGCACGCAGGTTGGCGACCGCGAGGAGTCGCGGTCCGTCTCAGACGTGTTCGCGCCCCTGGCGCCACAGAAGCGGCGCAAGAACCAGAAGCTGCTGGTCGGCTCCGTCAAGGGCAACATCGGCCACGGCGAGGCCGCCGCCGGCATCGCCTCCTTCGTCAAGCTGCTCCTCATGTACCAGAAGAACCTGATCCCGCCGCACGTCGGCATGAAGGTCATGAACCCGCTGATACCCCAGGACCTGGCGGAGCGCAACATGCACCTTAACCTCGAGCTCACGCCGTGGGAGAAGCCGGCCAAGGGGTCGCGCTACGCCATCGTTAATAGCTTCGGCGCCCACGGCGGCAACACGACCGTCCTGCTCGAGGACGCGCCCGAGAGACGGCGCGTGGGAACCGACCCGCGCCTCCACTACCCCCTCACGCTGTCGGCGCGCAGCCGCACGTCGATGAAGCGGAACATCGAGGCCATGCTGCAGTACCTCGACGAGAACCCCGACGTCAGCCTCGGCGACCTGTCCTACACGCTCTGCGCGCGCCGGATGCACCACACCTTCCGCATCGTCACGTCGGTCGACAGCCTCGACAAGGCGTGCCGCTTCTTCCAGGCCGAGCTCGAAAAGGCCGACACGTCGCTCGTGTCGCTCTCCCCCAAGGCGCCGCCCGTCGCCTTTGTCTTCACCGGCCAGGGCTCCTTCTACAACGGCCTCGGCCAGCAGCTGTACGAACACTACCCGGCCTTCACGGCGGCCGTGGACCGTCTCGACCGCCTGGTGCAGGCGCTGGGCTTCCCCTCAGTTCTGCCCTGCATCCGCGGCTTGTTGGAGGGCGAGGCCTCGCCCGTCGTGTCGCAGCTGGCCATCGTGGCGCTCGAGATGGCCCTCGTCCAGTTCTGGAACTCGCTGGGCGTCTTCCCCACGACGGTTGTCGGCCACAGCCTGGGCGAGTACGCGGCCCTAGTGGCAGCCGGCACGCTGAGCGAAGTTGACGCCCTGTTCCTCGTCGGCTCCCGCGCCCGGCTCCTGGAGAAGTCCTGCGAGGCGGGCAGCCACGGCATGCTCGCCGTGCGCGCGTCGATGGCGGCGATCGAGGAGCTGCTTGGCGACGACGCGGCCTACGAGGTCTCATGCATCCACACGGAGCAGGACACGGTCCTCAGCGGCGAGAAGGAGGCCCTCGGGGACATCGCGGCGGCCCTGAAGGCGGCGGGTCTCAAGTGCGCCGCCGTCAGCGTGCCCTTCGCCTTCCACTCCTCCCAGGTCGACCCGGTGCTCGAGGACTTCGAGCGCGTGGCGGAGAACGTCAGCTTCAAGAAGCCCAATATCCCCGTCATCTCCCCGCTCCTGGCCGAGTGCATCTTTGACGGCAAGACCATCAACGGCGCCTACCTCCGCCGCGCGACGAGGGAGCCCGTCGATTTCGTCGGCGCCATCGACGCGGCCCAGGAGCTGGGCACCATCGACGACGATACGGTCTGGATCGATATCGGGCCGCACTTCTTCGCCGGCGGCCTCGTCAGGGACATTCTCGGAAGCGACCGCGTGGTGGCGACGCTCAAGCGCGACGTCGACAACTTCGCCACCGTCGGCGCCGCCCTGGCCTGGCTCCACGGTAAGGGTGTGCCGCTGGGATGGAACGAGTACTTCCGTCCCTACGAGAGGGCCCACCAGCTCCTCGCCCTCAAGCCGTACCAGTGGAACGACAAGGACTACTGGATCCCCTACCTCGGGAACTGGACCCTCGACAAGGCCAACATCAAGCACAACCTAGCGCGGCTGGGCAGCGGCAACTCGGAGCCGGCCATGTCATCCAAGCTCAAGACATCGCTGATCCACGGCATCGTCTCGGAGACCATCGGAACCTCGACGGCTTCCATCACGACGCGGTCCAACTTGCTCGACCCGGCCTTCCTCGAGGCCGTGACGGGACACACAATGAACGGCCACGGGGTGGCCACGCAGGTAAGTGGCGAACGACGTGGCGGGTCTCCGCGGTCGGGGGCAAACACACACGATGCTAACTGGCGTACAGTCAATCTGGGCCGACATGGGCTTCACCGTAGGCCGGTACCTGCGCAGCCAGCTGTCGTCGGTGCCCAAGGACTACGTCATGAACCTCGGGCACATGGTGATCCTCGAGGGACAGGTGGCCAACCGCAAGAGCGACAAGCAGCTGCTGCAGCTCGAGGCCACGCTGGACGCGGCGGCGCTGTCGATGCCGGTGCGGCTGTACAACGTTGGGGCGGACGGGGCGCGGGCGGCCGAGGCGTTCGGCAGCTTCATCGTGACGTTCGAGGACCCGGCGGCGTGGCGGCGCGAGTGGGCCCGCGTCGCGCACCTCGTGACGGGCCAGATCGAGGGGCTCGGGGCGCGCGCGGAGACGGGCCGGGCCAACCGACTGACCAAGAACATGGCCTACACGCTCTTCAAGAACGTCGTCGACTACGCCGACCGGTACCGCGGCATGGACGCCGTCGTCGTCGACGGCTACGAGGCGAGCGCCGAGGTGACGCTGACGGCCGACGAGGGCGGCATCTGGCACACGCCGCCGCACTGGATCGACAGCGTCGCCCACATCGCGGGCTTCGTCGTCAACGGCAGCGACGCCTCCAACACGGCCGACTACTTCTACGTCACGCCGGGCTGGGAGAGCATGCGCTTCCTCGAGCCGCTCGCGCACGGCGCCCACTACCGCAACTACGTCAAGATGCTGCCCACGGGCGAGAAGGGCTGCTGGGCCGGCGACGTCTACATCCTGCAGGGCGACACCGTCGTCGGCATGGTCGGCCAGATCCAGTTCCGCCAGTTCCCCCGCCTGCTCATGGACCGCTTCTTCTCGCCCGACAAGGCCGGCCACGCCGCCGAGCCGCCCCGGCCCCAGCCGGCCCCCGCCCCCGCCCCGCCGGCCCCGGTTCCCGTTCCGGTGGCGGCCCCAGCTCCCGCGGTCCCCGCTCCGGCGCCCGTCGCCGCGCCCGCCGTCGCGCCCGCCGTCGCGCCCGCCGTCGCGCCCGCCGTCGCGCCCGAGCCCGCGGCCGCCGAGTCGGGCGCCGAGAACGCCCTGCTCGGCAAGATCTACGACATGGTGGCGGCCGAGACGGGCCTGGAGCGGTCCAGCCTGGCCGAGGACACCCTCTTCACGAGCATCGGCGTCGACTCGCTTATGTCGCTGGTCCTGGCCGAGAAGTTCAAGGCCCAGCTGAAGATTGACATCAAGAGCTCGCTGTTCCTCGAGTGCCCGACCATCGGCGAGTTCCACAGCTGGCTCGAGGAGAACAGATAGGGGCCGAGTATTTGTTAGATTCTCTCCCGGGGCGCCCGGTTCGCCACGCCGGCGCTGGGTCGTTACCTTGGCGGCGAGGGGTGCGTGAGCTACGGTTTCCGGGTCCCGGTTGAGGGCGCGTGGGTGGTTACGAGGACGCGAAGGCCGTTATGTCAAGTCCCGTGTTGTAATTTTACTCGTTTCTTCAAGTCAGGGAGGGGAGGTACGTTAGTCCATGAAGTGATTGCTCCTGTCACAAGTATCTCCTCTGTGCCTAAGTCTGGTGTCCGCCTCGAGACCAAGTAGGTCTCCCGTGTAAGCAGCGGCAAACCATTGCCCCCGTGCCTCATGTTTAGGGACTGGGCGGTTCCGTCCTGGCCCCCTGACGGAGGCCGGCCCCGGCCCGCCTTCCTCGACGCCTCCAGGACGACCTCCGTCAGGCATCTTGGCCCTCGAGTCTATGTCTCGGTCCCGGCATAACCGGGACATCCTATTCCCCCGCGCCCCCGCGGCATGGGAACCCCCGTCGGCAACAAGAGGGGCCTTCGTCAAGCCCTTCCCAGGCTTCAGCCGCCGGGAACCCCCGACGTGTGCTTCTACCACGCGCACCCCGCGCTTCCTCCCGGCTCGCCAAGACCGCCAAGCTTTCCCTTCGGCTCTGACGACCGTGGGCTCCCCTGCATATGTCCTGTGCCGCCGTCGCGCATCCCGTGCTGTACCTTGCCCTGCCCCCCTCGCAGTCTCGCCCCCGGCCGCTTTCCTCGGGTGGGTGCTTTCGGCGGAGGCCGCCTTTTTCAACGGAAAACTTGCCTTGGTCGCTTGGGTGTGTTGGTGAGCAGTCCCCAGTGGGCTTTCGGCATTAATGAGTGGTTTGCCTACCACCAGAAGTAGATACCAGAGCATTACTGCTATTACATAGCGTGGTGCAGATTCGGCGGTCCCGCGGAGAATCTAGATGGCAGCGAAGGCAGTCTTATATATTTACCTTATGTACTTTTGTGTCCTATACTTAAGTACCGCCGAGACAGGGCACGACCCTATTGGCGTACCAACCCGATGAACTGCCTGGGAGAAAACGTGTATGCCGTTAAATAATGGACCATGCTGGAGTTCCGAGGACTTCGCTGCCGTCTCCTCGATGGTCCGGGCATGTGTGACGGCGCTGGCAACTGTACACTGATGGAACAGGCGGTGGACACTGGCAGAAGGGAGGTTCTGTGCGTCTCAGGGTACTTAGATACCTTGAGAGCGCCAGAGCCATCGTGTGTTTTCCTTCTTTTCTTCCTCACGTTGCTATCCTTAGTCAATCTACGATCAGTTGCTGACTTGTCCAACTGCGTGCCGTGACAGCATGGGCACTCACTGAGGACTTTAGCGAATGTTCCGTAAGCTCCGAGATGCCTGACGGCTCTTATTCGTCCTCCTCGGCTGAGCTTTAGGTAGCCTTTCCCTTGGCCTTTTCTTTATTTAGCGCCTCGAGCTACTCGAGTGCCCTGATTGGTCTGGGCCGGGAGCTTAGCAATGGCTTCCCACGATGAGATAGGGCCCCAGGGGGGGGGGGCGTTAAATGCACTTACCCCTTAAGGCGGTCCTCGGCGAATTCGCCGCGGGCCTCTTTTTGTAAGACGAGCTGCCGGCGCCGCTCGAGCTGCTCCCGGATGAACTCGACGGTGCGTTTCAGCACGAGGCCCTCGAAGCGCCCCTGGCCCTCGAGTCCCGGCACCAACTCACATAGGCGGTCGAAGCCGTCACGTATGGCCTTCCGCCGCTTTTGCTCTATCGGCCGTCGTTAGCAACCGTGTGGGAGGGGGGGCCGGGTGCGGGCGCTGCCGAGTTAGGGAACTCGTACCAGAGGCAATGTGGTTTTGCTTTTTCTTCTCCTCAGGCGCCGGGGGCCCGAGGCCGCTGGGGCTGCTAGATGGCAGTGGCATCCTATCCATGGCGGGCGTGGGTGCGGCTACGTAGAGGGCGTGTCGAGGATCCAGTCTGCCGGGGAGCTCGGCGGCGTCCTAACTGGGTTTACTCCCCGGTTACCTCCCGAGCGGGAAGGGAATCTTGTGTCTCCGGGTATAGTCGCACGGGGCGTGGAGTTCCAATGCCGGGCTACGGAGAGCTGTGGTAAGAGAGGTGTGGTAAAGAGTTGTTCGGGACGCCGTGTCTCACCCACGGCGCATGGGAGGTCAACTTAGTGGGTGTGTGATGAGTCGTTGACTGGGGTAGTAGCAGAAGAGGGAGATGATGTAGAACGTAAGTCTGGCCTTGTCACCAGTATCTGCGGAAGTGTTGTTGTGCGGAAGCGTTTTGTCTTTGGGGGTTGGGTTGGTGTCGACCTCGGCGGTTGACGCGTCGGAGATATTGTTCTTGTTTGCAACCGCGGTGAACAGCAGCTGCGATGGTTGGTGTTGCTCCAATCGACACGCTCAATTCGCCTTTGCCACTCCTTGATGCGCTTGCCTGGAGGGCCGATGCGACACGAGGATCTACAACCGGTTGGTGTCCTTCGATGCGGACCGTCAACTTCGCCTCTGGGACTCCGTTGATGATCGTCACGATGGAACGGACTTGCGGCTTCGTTGCAGGCGTCGGACACGATGATCTGGATGTCTGCACGATGCTGAAATTGATTGTTTAGGCCTTAAAGACCGAAAAGAGATGCTACCATTTGATGAGTCGTTGACTGGGGTAGTAGCAGAAGAGAGAGATGATGTATTAGTGAGGCCTGCCACGAAGTTGCCGGTGGGGCAGGAATCTACCTATAGTGCGATCCAGGTGGGGTGATAGGACCCCACCAGACAGGATAACGTACTTCAATGCCCCGCCTCCCCCGGATCTAGCTAAGCTAGCGGGAGAAGCAACTTAGCCCGGCCCCTATTGATTCGCGCCATCTAAACGCGGGCATAGGGATGTGTGTGTGTGTTCGGTTCCTAGGAAACCGGTTCCTGGTTTGGAAAGTTCGACCCGACGGTCCCGGCAGATCCTAAGCGGTTTAGCGTCCCCTAAGCTCCCTTTGCCTTCCTGATCCGGATGCCCGGTCTGCATGTTATTTTCGCTATGCACTTGGATTCCGGGGGCTAGCGAGCACAGGTGACAGGGAAGCTAAACCGCCCGCCCGGACGGAGCCTAGGGGTCGTGGCTACCGCGCACGACCATTAGAAATTGGCACTGGCACTAACCTGAAGGCGAACAACCCGGCTGGTTCTAGTTCTGCTCACGGATAGGACCACGAATTATCGGACGCCTACTGCTGACAGCATTTTTTCGGCCGCGGCCAGCGCGGTCATGTACACGTGCGACCGGCAATAAAAATCAAATTGCCATCGCCCTTCTTGTGCCTCATAAGGAGCGCACCATCTATAACGCTCAACAAACCTTCAGGCTAGGAGGATGGACAATGGCACCCAGCCCCGGCACCACTAGGTCTTCGGTATGGTTCAATGTGGACTCAGGAAGGATGCCATCGCTATAGTAACCCGACGCAGCACCCTCGACCCTCAGAGTATAACCGAAGCCTTATGTCCTGGAGCTACCCGAAGCCCCCGCCCCAAATAAAAGCTGGCCGACTTTAAACTATCACACGTCGAATGCTTAAGATGCTGCGTAAGCACTTCGTTGATACACGTGGCCTGTATCGAGACGAGGTGACTATGCACGTGCCGACTCGACGAATACAACGCTCCTGCGATCACCTGCTGCGTTAGAAGGCGCTAGCGTCAGCTTACTGGCCAAGGCAGGTAGGTGGTGTACCACAGCGCAAAGGAGCGACATGCGGACCTCTACAGCCAGTACCTCTATGAACCGTCGTTTGCTGGCTTATATCATCTGATGTACGATAGGTAAGGACAGTCCGCGACGGCAGCTACTGCCCAGATTGCATTTAGAAGGCTATGGAACACCACGGCAAGGGATACACTTCAACAGCATAAGTTATTTTTGATCTACCGTATTAAAGTGACTACACAGAATTACTAGTGTGCAGCCAAAAGAATGTAAGGAAAGTAAGATTTGAAGACATCAGATGAATCTTAACTAATAGTCTGAAGCTTCGCGACGATTCTTACGTGGCCTGGGCTACCTGTCCCGTTGACAATCCGGGCACCATACTCAGCACAGGTATAGTACCCATTCGCAGCGTCACACTTGCCCTGATCTCGTAATAGGTTCCCGAGGTTCTCTAGGTTATTGAGTGCAGGAGCATATGTTTTCACCATGTCATCGCCTAGAGCTTTCTAGTACCCTCGGAGCGCCCGTTGATACATGGCCTCGGCCTCGCCTAAGAGGCCTTGGGAGGCGTAGAGAAGACCCAGATTATTGACTGTGTCGAGCGTCGACGTGTGGTCCGGTCCCCATGCTTTCTCCTTCCCTTGGAGCGCCCGTTGATACATGGCCTCGGCCTCGCTTAAGCGGCCTTGGGAGGCGTAGAGACCCCCCAGATTGTTGACTGTGTTGAGCGTCGACGTGTGGTCCGGTCCCCATGCTTTGAGCGCCCGTATACACATGATCTCCCCCTCAACTGAGCGGCTTTGTGAGTAATAGAGGTTTGCCAGTCTCTCAAAACCCCAAATTTCGATGCCGATATCATCGTTGTTTGTAATGCTTCGTTGACTGTGGTCCGCATGTTGAAGGAGACGGCGTTGCACCCACCCGAACTCGGGATCTGCCTGGCTGGGCACGTGTCTTGCTACACAAATTATAGCTGTCTTTGCCGGTTCCAGATTTACCGTTGGATTTAACACATGTCGCATCCAAGAATGCACACACCCGTGCACGTTGTACCCGCGCGACTGCGTTCCGCACTCTCGCGTAGCTGGGTCGGCATCCACCAACCCGTGACTGCAGAGCACTCGCATGGACTCTTTAAATGCATTTTGGTCCTCCGTCACGCCTTGTAGCCAATCGGGTATACCTGGTCCTCTTTGGTGTAGCAATTCATACCACAGGTCGTCTTTGTCGAAGTACGCCCACAGACTGAGGAGCTTTGCGGCAGCTGGGTCTTGATTCTGGATGCGTTCCAAGGAGACATCCCATGTCGCGTACATGGTACTGTTGTATGCTGGAAGCTGTGGGCTCCTCTGCTGAAGTCGTGACCACGATTTTTGGTACAGCTGGAGGTATTCTGCCCAGCCCATTGAGGTTTCTCGTAGGAAAGCACCGGCTGTCGAGAGAGCAAGCGGCAGTCCATCAAGCCTTTTGGCAACTTCAACTGCAGCCTAGTCTAAAAGGAGTATTAGTAGTGTCCCTGTATTCACGTATGCAGTAATCTTACCTTTTTCGGCGTTGCCACGATGCGACGTAGAAGCCAAGATTTGTATCCCATCACCGAGGTCTTTCAGTTTCCCGAGCCTGACCCTCTTTCCCCATTGAACCATGGACGATCTAGTAGTGACAATGATCGCGCCATGGTCACAAGTTGGAAAATAGGGACGAATGTCGTATTCTTTTTTGGGCATGTCTTCCTTCGTCTCGTCTTCGTCAGATTTGGGTTTCCTTGTATTCTCGGTAATTACTCCTCGTTGGTGAACGGCATTCGGCTCCGGGTCGTCGTAGTTGTCGTAGACAATGAGCCAATGGCTATTCTGTCGCCCATCGAACCATCTCTTAACCGCAATAACGGTATTGTGGGGTTTGCGGCTTTCTAAGGCGAATTTGACGTAGAGGGGCTGTGGATGCAGTTGTAGAAGTCGTTTGGCAACTTGCGAGAAGCTCAGTTGCAGTGATGGCTCGTCTTTTGTGTTCAGCCAGAAGATGGCCGAGTACTCGGACTTGTGTCGTTTGAGATATTCCGCTGCCAACTGGGTTTTGCCCATACCTCCTAATCCATGCAAAACGGCGGTACGACGTTCATCAGGCTGCCCCAGGATTTCACAAAGGCTCTTGATTTCCTCTTCTTTTGCAACAAACCGTTCCACAATAGGGATTGCTGAAAGGTCAAGAAGAAGAGAGAACCGGTCACGAACAGTGCCGTCTTGAACTGATAACAAAGTTGGTTAAAACTCATACGCTCACGGTACACGAAGAATTCTCACTATCTGCAAGCATCGCCTCCGTTTTCCACGCCGACTGAACGCTGCCGCCCGCATCTTTCACCACGATTTGCAAGTTCTCAGATACTCGGTCATATCCTGCGTCCTCCTTCGAGCCAAACTTGACCATCCTGATGTGATCTGAGGGAATAGAGATAGCTTCGGCATCTGCCTGTAGTATAACTGCCGACGCGTGTGGTACAACTTAACTTCCATTAGCGAGTTTTCTTGTAAGATAATCGGTTTACGTACCATGATTGAATGTCCGAGGGTCGTACGGGTTGGGTACACCTCATAAGCAAACTTGGTCACAAAATCCCGGCTGATCGGCCTGTACTGTCCCTGCTGTTGTTGCAACCACTCTGAGTCCCTTTCGAGATGCTTGAAGATGCGATCATCGGCAGAAATAGAAACCCGCGCAATATTCACCAGCAGCTGTCCCATTTGGACCCCATCACATCCTTGATATGGAGTACCCATGAACATAATGCCAAACGTAGAGACCTTGATTGATCGATGTTCCAGCAATGAACCCTGGCGTGAGCTGTCTGAATGAATCAAAGCCTACATCATTTAGCCACCATACATGTTAACATGAGAAATCACTCACGTTTTTGACGATGATTCCACCGAGGCTGTGTGCAATGAATATGATAGACCGCTGCGATGACTAGTGACCGTCAGCCTGGACCTTTGCCATTGATGGCATCAGCTGCGCGACAGCTACTTACGTTTGTCAACCGCCGCTTCCGGCACAAATCTGTCACCAATGTACACGCATGATCGTAAATGTATTCATGACTGACACGAGAGGCATCGTGCGTCTTCGCATCATAGCCTCAGCACATGATTCTCGCTTGTGGGATTTCGTCAGGGAGAAGGTCGCGAAGCCAGTGGACGCCGTTGGATGCCGGCCATGTCTTTTCCCGGTGGCCATCGAGGCCATGGACAGCGATAATGCTAAAAGCGGTCAGAAGTTGATTGCCATGGTGGATCTGGTAGGATCAGAAGGAAACGTACTCCACGACAGGATCATGACCCTCGAAGACCACTTGGAGGCCATATGGCACAGCGAGGGGGGCTGTTGTGGGAGCGTCAATTCCGACTAACTTTTTGGCCATTCCGACGAAGGGGCCGACTTCGGCGCGGCGCGGGGCGTGGCTGTCTAGTTTGAGCTTAGTATTCTTGACTTTCAGTAGGCATCAGAGCCAAGATAGGTTTGCCGGGCGCCGTGCCCTTGGCCGGGGTCGAGGTACCAAAATTAAGAGACGGGCGGCGCCGCTTTCGCCAGCAGCGGCTTCAACGTATGTTCGGTTAGCGCGCGGGGTTCGAGGCGCTGGATCTTTTTCGCTCGAGAGGAGGCAGTAGCTGAGCGGATAATAGCAGAAACGACACCAGGCATGTTGGACTCTTCAGCCGCCGACTGCTTGGAAGTGATTGAGGTGACCAAGCCGCTGCCGAGAAGAGCGTTTGGCACGCGGCCGCAGTGGCCCGTTTTCGACCTGGTGAAGATACGTCGCCGGTTTGGCTTGATAAAAAAAGGAGGCGAATAGATGAACGGGAGTGGGATGGAAAAGAGGAGGGAGAAAGAACATCCCTCGTCAACCTTCCTGCCTTGCCGCTCGACTGCGTTCTACAGACTGGTGCCGTACCTGCATTAGCGTGAGCGTGTGGGGTTACTCCGCTAAATAAACATTGTGGCCTTATTCATGTCGGCCAGGGTACCCCTGTGTGCGTACTTTACACAGTACTTGATTTCGATATCATAGGAAATGAAATCACACTATACCTTGCGGAGAATGCGAACAGGTGTCGGAGGTACATGGTCGGTACCTTACCCATACCGCATGCTGCGTCATCAGGGGTCTTCCAGCAGATCCAGGACGGCCCCGATTGGAGCACCGCCATGGGCCTTACAATACCTGCCGAACGTCCTACGTGAAGGGCGGTAAGGCCTACTAAAAGCATTAAAGTCATGATGATTTTAGCTATCTGCAGACGGGGTTAAGAAACATATTTAGCATGCGCGACCGCAAGATCCCTTATAACCTGGGTAAGGAAGCGGGCATCGAAAGTGATTGTGTGGGTTAGAGATTGGCCGTCGCAGCGACACCCTCTGTTATGCATCAGTTGCCCTGGCCGTCATCCTCCGTGACGGTCCCGTCATCGCCCACCACTACACCCCTCAGCGGCACTTGCCAGCAATGCTACATTAAATTGCCGTCTCGCCCGCGACCAGTGCGTGAAAGCTGGCCTCGACTGCCAGCCACATCCGGAAGACATGAAGCTAAGCGCTGATAAGCGTACGAAGCCTTGCGTACATGGTTAAGAAATGGATCTGCCATGAAACTTGGAGAACCCTTGTACCTATGACACAGCTGGTGGGGGGAAGAGGCAGCGTGCATATGTTGCTTCGGAATACGCCTCTGCTTCGGTCTCACTTCAATCCTTGGTCATGCTTCTGGTATCATCTCGGTCCGGTAGAGCTCGCCCTTGGAGATGAAAAGGATGGCGTACGTGCATGCAAGTTGCACTCTCCAACGTAGAATATTCGGTCTGTTTAGGGGACTCTGCTTCTGTTGCCACATGTTGTCAGTTACTCTTCGGTCTTTGAATAGGAATAATTCGTACTTCGTGTGTGTGCGTGCGCGCCTTTACGCGGGAGGTGCTGGTCAGTTGGAAGGCGCGAGTCTCTCCCTGGAAAAGAGAACGTATGGCGCTGCTATATGGCGTTGCTATGCGTCTGGCTTACTATAGTTACATTATGGGGGCTCAAGTAGCTATTCCTTTTTTGGGATGAGGTGATGCTGGTCCACTGGAGGCCCCGGTCAGCTAGAGGCGCTGGTTAGCGTGGAGGTGACGTGTCTGCCTTCAGGATATGAATAGGTGGCATTTATTAGTGTCGAGCTTACTGTAGACATACTATGGGCGCTTTCATGGCTATTCTTTTGGCTGGGGGTGGAGGAGATGGCCCATCATAGCGTCCTCCGTCTCGACGCCGCGTGGCTGCACGCATGAGGCCTCCTTACCGAGGCCGACTACCGCCACCATAATGCTGGGTCATACTTTCGAGGCCTTGAACCAACGATCCGTGGGCTCGGAGCCGCTGAGGACACTTGTGCCGGAGAATGTGACAGACATGACGATGGTGAATCTGTGGAAGTACCCCTGCGATACCACTGATATCACGAACGCCCTGGTGCAGCTGGAGAGCCTCGTGTTGTCAATGCAACGTTACCGCAGCGGTCACTCGCCTGTCCCCCACTTCGACTTTAAACTGTACCTCGACGAGGTCTATTTCGTGGGTTTGCGGTCCCGGTCGTGCCCGACGGTTCGGCGTGCAACTTGTAGATCGGCATGCCCAACACGCGACCCACCCGGGATCAGCACCGGTGGATCGCTATTACATGCCTCCGGCAGTTGGGGTTGCAGCTGTGCGTCTGTCGTTGGCAGAAGTTGATTGGTGAGCAATTTCCTAACGTGAAACCGTGAACCTTTGAACAGCTTCGCCGCTTCGCCCATACGGCGTGTGAGGGCATGAGCTAGATTAACCGCGTCGCGATGCCGAAAACGGGGGGGGGGGACGGGATGCGGACAGTGAGCCATGAGTTCGTTTGCCAACGTTGCGTTAGACTAGGTTCCCCCGAGACGGCATTGCCACGGAGGATGTCATTCTGCGTATGGGTGTGTAGGTGTGTGCGCGCAAGCGTGTGTCGTCTATGTACTTATTGCTGCACGCACAGTCCAAACTATCGGAACAAGCATTGCTCAGGTCGCCAACTCGTGTGACTCGCTGTGCTGGTCGCACAGGATGCGACCCGCGCCTCGGTATACGCTCGCGCCGGAAGACCAAGCAGAAGCGCGCGCGCACGTGCGTACGTAGGTGTCGGTCTTTTTCGGAACGGCCAAGCGTGGCGATGGCCAATGCGACGGCATGGCGCTGGCGAGTACGTATACCATATAGAGGTAGGTATATACATAGGTATCACGTCGTTGTGCAAGCGGGAGCTGGTTGAGAAAATGTATGGAATCGATAACTGGACCAGCAGACGTTCTAAGCTATTGATGTTGGGGACTTTCCGTACCGTGTAATCTGGCCCGTATGTACCGACCCCCAGAGCTCGATAGATCTACAAGGGACCTAGTCATCACTCCAAAAGTACCTAGTTAATGTACTGTCCTCTCCAAGTATACCTTAGTCGGTACATGTCTCCTGCTTTTCGTACCCGTCAGCGGCGCCCCGGCTTCTGGCGCACGGCAATGCGGGAGGGCCTACCAAGCCCTGCCCCGGACGCTCGGCACATTCATCGACAGGGGGGATACCAAGGTCAGTAGCTGCGACCTTGGGTGGTTTGCTGTTTTCTTATTGGCCTCGCCCAACCTCCTCCAACCCCACTAGACATCGCGGGAACCTCATCCGTCCGTCCATCGCCCTTATTGCTTCTCATCGCATTTTCCCCGTACAACTATGCTGTTTCTTTTGTCCACTCCCTCTCCTTCTTGCTTACGCTCCTCGCCCTCTCTCCCTTGCCGGATCCAGCCCTAGAGAACACTACTATCCCGTTCGGCCGTCGGTAAGACGGTTCCGGGTGTCCCGTCTCGACCGGCTCCGTCGAGCCCTCTGCGTATTCGCAGAATATGACGGTGCGCTCAAGCGAGGGGCACCCCAGCCCAAGGCGACAGCTGTGAATTGCATGTGAGCCTAGAGCCACCTTTCGAACCCGTCTCATTCCTCGCACTTTGTGTCGTAGTCGTCTGCAGTGCATCTACGCCGGGCCGGTCAGTATCAAAATGGGTCATGATCCCTCCCCAACCTCTCGCAACTCCCGCCTGGCTCGCGCCCACTCACAGCGCCGCCACCAGCGCATCGAGGCCCAAGTTGCCGAAAAGCGCGTGGAAATTGACGTCGTCGACCTTGACGACATCCGGCCAAGCATCCGGCTGGGCATCAAGAAAGGCGCTATGTTCCTATCGCACGTCTTGGCTTTTTTGCAGCGCCGCTACCGTAATGAGGAGAACCCCATCCCCCCGGACGGCACGGCCCGCGTGCGGTTCTACTATGCCGATGAGCCTCTGATTGGCGACGTGATCCCACAGGGCATCTCCTCGCTTCTGTACCGCGTCGAGCTGGACGGCGACGACCAGGCCATACGCTTGGCTTGGAGCGCCCATGTGCAGCTGACGCCGTCAAAGGCCGCCCAGATCGAGGCGGAAATCGAGGCTGGCATCACGGTGGGATCCCTGAGAAGCACCATTGCCGCCTCGATAGGAGCCAGCGACGCATCCCGCATCGTCGTCGCGGCCCGTGGCGGCCTCCGCCCCGGTCTTCTGCAGGGCAACAACTGGGAGGTGCGCCGGATCCAGGCCTGGCTCTGCCGGTCCATCTTCATCGACATGGTGCCGGCGGGCAACTACGTCGTCGTTCGCGGCGTCAACGAAGAATACCTCTTTCACCCGTCCATAGCCAGGGACCGCTCGGTCGATTTCTGTTTGCTGCGGCACTGGCTGGGCAAGAAACTTCTGACGGGCGTCTACCATCCCCGCTCGCCAGCCCGCCTGGTGGTCCACGTCGACGACGCGAGGCTAACAAGCGAGGGCCGGCTGTTGAAGAAGCGCTCACGCGTCGGCCTGGGACAGACGGTCGAGTTTGAACTGACCCGTGGCGTCCAGGACTGCTTCACCGAGGCCGAGGCCTGGCTGTTGCCGCAGAGCGAGACGTGCGTGGTATGCGGCGAGGAGAAGCGGTTGTCGGAGCTTCCGGCACGCATAACGGCTCGCTGTGCCCATCCGTCCGTCACTTGTAGGGACTGTGCGGCCCAGTGGATCGCGTCGAGCCTGGAGACGACGACCTGGGACCGCTTGAGGTGCCCCGACTGCAGCGAGCTCCTGCAATTCGAAGACGTTCGGGCCCTGGCCAGCCCCGACACCTTCCGATGCTACGACGACCGGGCTACCAATGCAGCCCTGGCGGGCACGCGCGAGTTCCGGTGGTGCCTGAATGTACGGTGCGGCGCCGGCCAGATGCATGCGGCCGACTGCCCCAAGATTCGTTGCTACGCCTGCAAGGCCGCCTTCTGCAGCCATCACAACATACCCTGGCACAGCGGCGAAACTTGCCAGGCCTACGACCGGCGAACGCGCCGGCAGCGGAGGAGCGACGTGGCCTCGGAGAAGACGGTGAGGGAGACCACCAAGGCCTGCCCCCAGTGTCGCAAGAATGTTTACAAGTACTCGGGCTGCGACCACATCACCTGTGAGTATCCCTTTCGCTCCGTAGCAGGCGTGCACGGCTTGACAGCGCCCCCGGCACCAGGTTTATGTGGCCACGAGTGGTGCTACGAGTGCTCCGCGCCCTATTACCACAACCGGCAGGGCATCCTGCGCTGTGAGCACAAGCGCGAGTGCCGGTACTTTCCCCGTCCGCAGGCTCCCGGCCCCGTGCCTTACTTGCCCTTCGGAGGGCCGGCCAACGGACGACCCGAATATCCGCGGAACGAAACTTCAACAGCACGCCGAGCCATTCCACGTACAGCATCGGCGGCTCTGCCCCCTGTGAGGCGGCCCCGCGTGGGCACCGTCGAGTGGCTCCTGCAGGGCGAGTTCTGGCGACAGGGGCAAACAGAGAATCCAGACGCCAACTTAGTGGCAGGGCCGCCTGAGATTGCCCCGGAACTACAGGGGCGAAGGCCGCATTGAAATGCAAGGTCTTTACTTGTCTTGCTTTTCTTGTTTTGTCTTTTTACATAAGGATGGACAGATAATAGAACTTCACCAGCTACCGCTATCGCGACCTGTTTTGACTGGGGGCTCCAGGATTTTCAAGGCTGCTCGAGACGTCGCCTGATGCCTTGATGGCGTACCCAGGTATGTCACAATAAAAAAAAACTTTTGGCTGGGAACGCTGCCGTCTGACTGTTCAACCCCTCAGCCCGTTATGGGAGTCGGCCTGTTTGCCCGTGTATCCACTGCCTGCGCTGCGCAATCCCTCGTCAGGGCTTTCGACTTGATGACTGTTGGTGAATGCGTACTTACTTTGGCCAACGGAGCGTCGCCGTCCGCGTCAAAGGATCATGGCGATGTTTCTTAACGTCAATCCCAAGCACCCTGTTGCTCTTCAACATCCCGTGAAGGAACCCGAATGAAACCCAGAATATGCCGCTTTCCCTAGTTTACCGACGAACTTCCCGGTAACCAGCAGCAGAACGTCCGCCTTGGCGCCGATATGCAACGAATCCGGCGGAAGCCCGCCTCGGTCCTGGCCCTTCTGACCGTCGTCGTCTTTCTCACCCAGCTGGGCCTCACCCTCACTGGGATTCCCTCCGTCTCGCTGACCGACGAGTACATACGCAGCCAGCAGCACAGCGGCGCCGATCCCAGGACCCTCACGCGGGCCCAATGCCAGACTGTGTCCGTCAACCGGGAGGCGAGCAGGGTGCAGTTGCTTTGTCTCGTCACGATCACCGTGCCCGGTACTATTTTCCATGTCCCATAATTACCCGTTGCGATGGGGCCCCTTCACTGACCGTGTTTTGGCCACAGCCATTCTGACTGCCGCGTTCTACGGCTCCATGATGGACAGCTGGGGCGGTCGGCGCACCATGAACCTCAGCCTGGTCGGCATCTTCATCTTCCAGGCCCTTTCCCTGGGCATTATGGCCGCCGTCCCACCCATCCCCGTCGAGGCCGTCTCGGCCGCCGGTGTCGCGCTCTTCGTGGGCGGCGGCGTCGGCGTGGCGGAAGCGGCCTTCTTTACCATACCGTCCGACGTGTCGGGCCCGCGCTGGCGGTAAGGCTCGTTCCCCCTAACCGCCGGAAGGTAGTCCACCCCGCATCCTTCCCCTACTGATGGCTTCCTGCCCAGGGCGGCTTGCTTCCAACTCGTTGTCTGCAGCGTCCTCGTGGCCGAGCTCGTCGGCGCCGTCGCGAGCCCCTTCCCGATGCGGCAGTCGCCGCGGCATCCCTTGTTCGCCGCGGCGGCGCCGGCTCCGCCTTTGGCCACGACCGCCGCCGGCCTGTTCGCCGTCTTCGCCGTGTGCCTCTGGCTCGGCCACCTGGTGCGCCGGGACTAGGATGAGGATGAAGGCGCAGTGGGGCTGCCGCGGACGCAACAACCGACGACACACTTTCAGGGGTCCGAGGGTCGAACCGTATAAATATAAGTGGGTGGCGATGGCCCTTGCCCATACCTGTAGCTACTTACGTCTTTTGAGATACGACAAGCCAATCCGCTTCAAGACACTCCCCCCCCCCCCCCCTTCCCCTCCTTTTAGTCCGGTCGTCCGCACAGAAACTCGCACTTGCCCTTCTTCCGCCACCGGCAAAACGCGCAGACCCGGACCTCCGTTTGCTTGGCGCCGTGCTTGTCGTAGAGGAAGTAGTCCTCCTTGACGCGGAGGCGCCTGCACTCGGCGCAGCTCCGCAGCTCGCCGAGGTTGACGAGGTGCTGCCGGAGGCAGCGGTAGCAGAACCCGTACTTCCGGATCAGCTTCGCCGCGCGGCGCTTGGCCTTCTGGCAGCCGGCGCACGGCTCCGGGGCCGCTGCCGCCTCGGCGTCCCGGACCGCCGCCGCCGCCGCCGCCGCCGTCGTCTTGGCCGGGCGCCCGTCGGGCTCTTGGATGCCGACTTGGCGGCGGCGACGGCGGCGGCGGCGTTCGCGTTCGCGTTCGCGGCTCTTACGCGCGGCGGCGTCTTCTCCGCCCCCGCCTCCCCCCGGCGGCGGGATCCCGTCTGCGGCGGCGGCGGCCCGCGCGAGCTCCCGCCGTTGCGGTCCCTCGCTCGGTGGCGCACGATGCCGAAACTGACCCCCTTGCTGTGCCTTTGCTGGCGTGGGGACGCGCTGTTGAGGTGGTTGAGGGCGAGAGGGCATCTCTTGCACCCGCCTCGCCTCTCGTGGCTGGACGATGGCTGCAGAGTTGCGCGGAGCCGACCCTGAAGTGCCGTCGGACGCGATCGATAGGGTGGACAAACCGAAATTCACCTCGGTTAACAAACGGCACAAGCGCTCCGCCATGGCGCGGTGCCGTGCAGCCTCGGCTTCTGGAGCCTCAGGGGCCGGCGCCGGCGGGCTGGGCTGCGCTGTCCGCTTGTACCGGTTGTCCCGGGGGCTGTAATAGACACGCTGCGATATGTCCCTATCCGGCGTCGCTTCTCCGGCCGTTTCATCCGCTTCCTCGCCAGGGGGGGGCGCGTAGATGACGCCCCGAAAAGCCGGCCTACGGCCAAGAACCCCCCCAGAACTCTCTCTGGCATTCTTCCCGGGGTAGTCCCCGAAACCTGACTCAAACCCCTCTCCGGTTTTTCCGTCGGCTCCCACGCGCCCGTGCTCTGCTTCGCGCTGCCGCTCCTTATCGCCGCGTCGGTGTTGGGGGAGTCTCAGGGGCTGGGGTTGCCAATAGATCGAGTGTATATGTCCACGACGGATACTCTCCCGCTCCCGAATGCTTTCACGGAGTTCCGTCTCGTACCTTCCGTAGCCTACGCCATCTTCTTGGCTGCCTCTCCAAGACAGTCCGTGGCCCGAACTGGCAGCGCCAGTGGCATCGAACTCCGGCGGCCCGCCGTGGCTTGAACGCAGGGGAAGAGACCAACCGAGATCCATACCAAACGATCCAAGGGACGTCTTTCTTGTCTGGCCTTGACCTCTCGTGTCGATGCGGGACGTCATAACTATGGCGACACGACTACGGGCAGCACGGGATGGGGGGCGTGGCTGTCGTGGGAGTTCAGCATACGGGCAAAGGTATGCGGGCGCAATTTTGATGTGGCGTGGGGGAACGCGGTTGTACTTTTTGAATCTACTCAAACGAAGGGAATCTTGGAGACGAAAAGTCCCTGCTTGTGCAGCCTTTTAGGTCCTGAGTCCTCCGCCGGCATTGACGTTCTCCGATGAACAATGGCATTGTTTGGGTCAGCTGGTCTGCCATCTGACTAATCATGCGATGCAAGTTCTGGGGTAAGACGACAGCACCTTCAGGGCTGTTACAGCTGACGAGCGAACGGCACATGCCTCCTCCCCTAGCCAGTTAGAAGGGGCGTGGTGACGATAATGGGGCCCCTATTCCCGCTTCCTTGCGGTGACGACGAGGTTCGGGGCCTCGTCCAGCAAATCGGTCCACCAGTCCTCGTTCTGGGCCGCGTCGCCGCCCACGCCCTCGGCCATCATCTTCTTGACCTCGCGCGGGCCCGGTCTCGCGTATTCGACCTGGGCCAGGCCGGCGGCGGCGGCCTCGCGCTCGAACACGGCCCGGCGCAGGCGGTAGGCGTCGAACTCGACGACGGGCTGCGTGTCGAACCGGACGTGCACCTGGAAGCCCTCGCCGCTGGGCAGCTCGTTCATCTCCGTCTCGCGGACGCCGTACCGGCCACTCTGGAGCCGCGGCGCGAGCACCGCCTCGTGGTTCTCCATGGTACCGACGAACCAGCCGCCCGGCTTGAGGTACGTGGCGATGTTGCGCCACATGCCCGCCAGCTCGGCCGCCGACGCTGCGTAGTTCAGAAGCTGCAGGGTACCCGCTTAGTACGGATCCAATCGGGGCGGCTGGAGAGGGAACCCGGGTGGCTGACTCGACCAGCCAAGGTACCGACAATACTCTGGCCCCTCGCATGGGAGGGAAAAGGGTGCCCGCGACTTGGCTTGCTTACTTACCCACATGCCGGTAACCACATCAAAGCTACCGGGCGTCAGGCCCAGCCCGTCGAGCGGCTTGGAGCAGTCGGCCATGTGCAGTTCCGTGCCCGGCGGCGTCGTGGCCTTGGCGACCTCGAGCATCCGCATCGAGATGTCCACGCCGACGAGGCGGCCGGCCCCGAGAGACCTCGCCACGCGCAGGCCGATTCCCGTCCCGCACGCGAGGTCCAAAACCGCGGCCCCCTCCAAGGGGCCCCGAAACTCCAGAGTGCTGGTCAGAAGGGGAAGCAAGGGTCGGACCCCGGGGATCTGCCAGATCTTATCGTACGACGTCGCAAAGTCGTTGTATGGGACTGGCGGGCGGCTGTCCGGCTTGGACATGATGGGACTGTTTGGCAGCAGGTACGAATCCTGGAAGTAGTGACGGGGGGAAGAGTCAAGAGAAGATAACGGACCTCCCGGAAGTAAGAATGGGAAGGGCGGTAGTGAACACAAGTAATCAAGGACTCGTCCCACGCCATGCGGGCCAACAAATCAACGACTTTGCCTTTGCTCCCCCCGATCCAAAAGCCTACTTGCAGCCCCGGCGAGGTCTGTCGCACAGGAGAAAACAACTTACGCATAGCAAAACATGCGTATCGATGTGGTGTTACGGTGGCCACCAATCACGCTACTTCCCATCTTCGCGGCTTCCGATTTTCCCGAGGCCGGCCGAGAAGGGGATTGGGCTATAAAGAAGGCATTCAACCCGACCCATGCGAGAGGCTTCGTCATGAGGTACAGTACCATATAGAGTGGTTTGTTGTTGATTGGTGTCCTCCTACGAGTAGAAGAATCGCCCGGTTTTCGTAGCGCATCGTTTTAAAGGGGCTCTTGGGGCATTGGCTTTACTCGTTCGCCGGGGGCGATAGCCAGAGCGCAAATATCCTTAACTTTCCCAAGAATTGACCAGGGCGCAAATATCCTTAACTTTCCCAAGAATTGACCAGCACTTGCCTCTCTCCATATCGTTACAGGCGACCATGGGAAAATGGAAAACAATACGTAACACTGCGTCGCCTATTTTGCTTCCAGACCCTGTAGCCATGAGAGGCCAGGAAGGGAACTTAAGCTTGGAATTGTCTTGGGCAGCACCACTGGGTCCAAACCCTGCACTGTCACAGAGGATGGCCGAAAGAGGACGACGAACGATAGACTGTATCATCTTCTCCAAACCTAGCCGACTGTTTAGTTGGGTATTGCCGACTCTACACCCCTCCCCTCCCCCCCCCTCCCCCGCCGAGTTCTTTCGCCAGCCGCATTTGCACCCGAGGACAAATCTTACAACAACCCCTCCCTATTCAACCCAGGCACAATTATAGGCGCAAAGGACCTCTTTGACTGTCTCTTCGCCTACTCTTTAGCGGATGACGATGACGACGTATGAAAGTAGAATTGGTGTCTATGATGGCTTCGTGGCTGGGGCGGTTTAGGCTTCTAGCCCAATTTGACGTAGTTGCCTTTCATCTGTTAGCAATTGGTCGCGCGAGGACACGGGAGGCGCCGCAGCCACGGCTCCTCGACTCACCTGGGAACTGTCCCTGCTTTCCGTTGAGCTTGCCCTGCCACCATTCGTTTTCGTTCTGCGTCCTTGACACAATCTCGATTACGTCGCCCGCCTTGAAGCTGAGGTCACCCTCTGCCTGTGCCGAATAGTCGTAGAGTGCCGTCACCGTCTCCACCCCCGCAGGCGCGCCAGTAAGACGCTTGGGTTTGGGTTTGGGCGGCGGCGGCTTTGCTTTCGCGGCAGCTGCTGCTGCCAGGCCTGGCGACGAAGGACTCTTGAGCGCTGGTGACACGGGGCCCTTGAGCGAGGGCGACATTGGCGAGGCGAAGGATGGTTTTGTCGTCGTGGAATAGGGTGGGGGCGGGTGGTCAGCTGTTGTCTGCTGTGCCTCCCCGGACTGCGGGTAGGTAATCCGGGGTACGGACGAGGCCGAGTTGGCGGTAGCAGAGGGTCCAGCCTCGATGGCCGCGGGGGTTTTGCCCGCCTCCAGGGCCGGTCGGCCGTATTTCGGTGGCCGTTTTTGGCCGCTCGTCTTGAATCGCACAATGCTTAGCTTCTCGATCTGCTCTTGTATGTCGCCCCGCTTCTGGTGGAAGGCATCCTCGATGTCCAGGGTGAGATCAAAATAGCCGATATCGCAGCCCTGCATTTTCTCGTGTAAGGTGTAGAAAATGTTGAGCTGCATGTAGTAGAAGGACTGGAAGAGGGGCTGGATGAACTGGCGCTCAAGTTGGAAGAGCTTCGGCAGCTCGTCCTTGAGGAGGTCGTTGAAGTAGTTGAATTCCTGCGTCGCCGTCTCGACGTCGTTCTCGGCCTTCCATATGGCCTTTTCGTCCTTGGCCGTTTTCTCCTTCTTTTCCTGCAGTTTCTTCAAGGTTTGGCGGTGGCGGTCGTAGTCGAGCTGCTTGTGGTCGCGCTTTGCAGCCGTCTTCCTTATGACCTTGATGACGTCGAGGAGCTCATTGGCGGGGCGGACCACGCGCGTCTCAATCATCTCCAACTCGGGCTGCAGGGCCTCCTGCAGGTCCTTGACGACGGCCTCGTACTCTTCGCAGGCGCGGATGCCCTCGGGGTTGCCGTGGACGACGAGCGAGTCGGGGTCCGACATGCGGCCCGAAATGGGCTTGTAGATCTCGGTCATGGCCCGGCTAAACTCGATCTGGTGGGCGAGCATGCCGTTTATGGCTTTGAAGTAGCGCTCCGATTCGTCGTGTAATCGCTTCGTCTCCGTCTCGAGCTCCTGGAAGCGGCGCTCGGCATCCATATACACGGCATCTTTGGTGTGCTCTCCAATGTTGAACTTGGCTTTGAGTTGTTGCGGCGCCTACAGGCAGACTGTCAGCCCCCGCGGGTCACGGCGTCGGCGCAATGGCATCTGTCTGCTTACCCGGAACACGCTCTTCTGGAAGCCCTTGAAACTCATCTCGGATCGGGCCCTCGGCAGGAACGTGCAACGAGGTGAGGTACCGGTGGGATGGCTGGATGTTAGGCGGCGGGGTAGGAAAGATGGGAAAGGTTTTTGGAGCTCGCAAAAGCGGCGCGCGCGGCAAGAGTGTCGTCGTCAGAACCGTCCGGGTTGAGGATCGCACTCTCAGGCACAAGATGTCGCAATCGAGTGAGAGACTGGGAGGGTGAGCGACGAGGCGGGTGGTGAGAATGGATTGGGGGAAGATGCAAACGGCGCGCAAGTGGGAAGTTGGTGCAGTCATAGGCCGTCAGCCAATCCGGGCAGTATGGGGTACATGTACATACCTATGTAGGCACTTGGTCAGTGTCTTGGGTGCCGCTGCTGCTGAGCCGGCCTTGGACTTGGCAGTACTTAACTTGGGCTTAGAACGTGCGGTGGTGACGACGGCCCCGGGGGCAGTGCCAGGCAGGCAGCCGAAGGGCTGAGACTAATCATTCACATGGCTGGCTGCCATACTTACTACAGCTGATCTGTAAGGCTGCCCGTAGTCGACGGGACCTCACATATTGAGAATGGCTACCTCGGTATGGGATCCCATCCCATCTCAGGCCCGTCATTAGGTACATGTATCTAGAGATTCCGTACCTTACCCTCTCCCGTTGGGCGGCCTCATCGCCAAACCCCGGGCGAGCTTAACATCGGGCAGCCGCTGGCACGGATCCTCTCTCGTTGCCCAATACCATGCCAGGCGCAAGGGCTTCTGTGTTACTTGACCCGGCCGTGTGTTTTGTTGTGTTTGCTTCTGCTCTGTCATTTCCTACCACTCGCCTAAGTACTTATTCATACGTCCTATGAAAGGCTGCGAGGCGAAGTAGGCCGGGGCTGGTTGCCAAGCCGTCAGCTCTGCCCGTCAATCCTAGAGTTGCCCTGCGCCGCCGCAAGCCAGCCGCATTTCCGGGGAGCAGGTTCTGAAGGCAACGCCAGACTCAATTACGTGGTCAAGAACCAGGGCGACAAGAGTCCACCGCTTTCGACCAGGCATCGTCCATTCCCGCCTGGCCGGGCTCACTCCTGAGTCCGGATGTGCCCGGCCTGGCCAGCATGCCGAAAGTGCCGTGCGACGGTCTCTGTGCGAGGCAACAGCTGGGTCTCCATCAACGTCACAAGGGTCAGTTACGTCAATCCGCACACCCCGAGCTCCTTCCGTCGAACATGCTTGGCGGGCTAGCGTGATGACCGGCCAACGATCGGCCCTAATGCTATGTACCCACCATCCAATCAAAGCATCGGGCGCGCTGACGAACGGGCTTTCCGCCCATCGCACGCCCGAGACCGAGAAAAAAAAGGACACACCTACAGCGACCGTACCATCGCGAGCTTCGTTCCCGTCTGACCAACATGTTGTACACCCATGCTATGCCGGCCCAAACGGCATGCCCCAAACTCCAATTTGTTCTCTGATGGCGGCCACGCCAGTGCCAAAGCTACTTGTGCCTGTTGGCGGGAGAGTGGGCGCGCAGGGAGGGAGAAACGGAGTTAACGACGATTAACTTCCGGCTACTTCCATTCTGGTGGCACGTCGGGGGCTTGCGACTCCGAGGGGTGGCCATGGCGGGGTTGCCTCGTCCGCACCCGGTTCTTCAGTTTATCCGAGAGCTTACCTACATTTGGGCCACTAAACGTACGCCGGCTGATTAATCGTGGAGAGCTTGGAGCAGATTTGGTGCGGGCGCAACGTCTCCATCCTTTTATTCGCCGTCGAACTTTTTGGGGCTCACCTGCGAGCTCCCGCCCGCCCCTCCCGTCACCTGGAACCCAGCTCTTTTCTTTCTTCTATCCATCACTTCTTTCACATACTTCCTTTAATATGGCGGCCAACGCAGCGTCGTCGGCCTTGAGACAGGCCTCGCGCCTGGGTCTCAGGCAGTCTCTGTCTGCGGCGTGCGTCGTCCCCTCGGTATCGAGAGTTGCCGTGGCCCGCGCCTCGCGGAGAAGCTACGTCTCCGAGACGAAGCCCGACCATGCCCAGGTCAACGTCGACACGGCCATCCGCCTGGACAAGAAGGATTTCATGAACGATAAGGGCGAGCTCGTCATGCCTGGCGCGGGCGCTCCCCCGAACGCCACAGTCAGCCCCATGGCCGAGGCCTTGAAAGAGGCGACCCGTATGGACGAGGGCCAGCGGCCCATCTATCTCGACATGCAGGCCACGACCCCGGTGGACCCGCGGGTCCTCGATGCCATGCTGCCTTTCTTGGTGGGCACCTTTGGCAACGCCCACTCGCGCACCCACGCGTACGGCTGGGAGGCCGAGAAGGCCGTCGAGGATGCGCGTCAGCACATTGCCGATCTGATCGGCGCCGACCCCAAAGAGATCATCTTCACCAGCGGTGCCACCGAAAGTAACAACATGAGTATCAAGGGCGTGGCCAAGTTCTACGGCAGGTCGGGAAAGAAGAAGCACATTGTGACGAGTCAGACGGAGCACAAATGCGTTCTGGACACGTGCCGCCACCTCCAAGACTCGGACGGCTTCGAAGTCACATATCTGCCGGTGCAAAGCAACGGCCTGATCGACTTGCAACAGCTGGAGGCGGCCATCAGGCCAGACACGGCCATTGTCAGTATCATGGCGGTGAACAACGAGATCGGTGTCATTCAGCCCCTCGAGGAGATTGGCAAGATCTGCCGTGCCAAAAAGGTTTTCTTCCACACTGATGCGGCCCAGGCCGTGGGTAAGATTCCCCTCGACGTCAACGCACTGAACATCGACTTGATGTCCATCTCGGCGCATAAGATCTATGGTCCCAAGGGTATTGGTGCCTGCTACGTGCGACGACGGCCGAGGGTCAGACTGGAGCCTATCATTCACGGCGGCGGCCAGGAGCGAGGTCTTCGCAGCGGCACCCTCCCACCACACCAAATTGTTGGCTTTGGCGAGGCTTGCCGCATTGCCAAGGAGGAATTGCCGGTATGTGTAACCATTTTCCTTTTTTTCGTCCTTCTGCCCTCTCCCTAAGTGATGAACCGCTCCTACATGCATGGCTTTCTGAATTCCTTGACCGGAATCATTTTGTTGATAAGCAGCACACGCGTCTGATTTACGACACATTTAAATCTTGACATCGTCGATACCTTGACTGAGCCCAATACTGACGATGGACCCTAGTATGACTCCAAATGGATCAAGCATCTCTCGGACAGACTGTTGAAAGGACTGTTGTCGATGGAGCACACGTCGCAGAACGGATCGCCCGATCACTTCTACCCTGGTTGTGTGAACGTGTCGTTTGCCTACGTGGAGGGCGAGTCGCTCTTGATGGCTCTCAAGGACATCGCGTTGTCCTCGGGTAGTGCTTGTACCTCGGCGTCTCTCGAGCCCAGCTACGTCCTGCGGGCCCTGGGCAACAGTGACGAGGGGGCTCACAGCAGCATTCGTTTTGGTATCGGTCGTTTCACGACGGAAGCTGAGATTGACTACGTTCTCAAGGCTGTGCAGGAACGTGTCACGTTCCTGCGAGAACTGAGTCCCTTGTGGGAGTTGGTTCAGGAGGGCATCGACTTGAACACGATCGAATGGAGCCAGCACTAAGTAGCGGAACTCTACCTGGTACACGGCGGCTGACGGGCCAGGACAGCAATTGATTATGTGCACCGCCATACTGCCACAGTCTCGAGATCGAGGCTGGAGGTGTGGGCAATCATGGAAGCGCTGTTGGCTTCGCGCAACTCTCGAAACACGAGGGCACAAGGAGTCGGCTAGTATGAGACATGTATGATATGTATGAGAGAAGCTCGCGTAGCCTTGCGAGATACCCTTCGGCACACGCCATTTGATACCAAACAGTATGTTTACATGCCGTCAGAGGGCCCAACTGCCATCGACCGAGGTGACGCACGGTGTACTGTAGTGATACTTGTTTGCTTGTTTGCGATGAGTGTGTGACTGGACTGCTCGACGCATCTTCGTTCGGTTGGAATTGGGCGCTTTGCACCCGTTGGTTTCCAGTACACGCAATTTGTAGCCCAGAGCGCAAGCACCAGCTATCGTGCCCTCGGGCTGGATATAAGTGACACGGTGGGGCCCCGCAGCACCGATGCCATGGTTCGTGACAAGCGAACCAAAACGGCAGCCCGAGGCTGGACTGCATGCGCCACGCGATCTCGCACGCGCGAACACTTGTAGGCCTCCTGGCCAGTCAAGGCGAGCAACAGGTGTGCCGGACGGGCAGTACTACGTTTCTTTCATGTGAAAGGCCCTGGAGATCACGTGCCCGCCCGACAGGCAGGGGCCTAGCTTGAGAGTACCGACGTAATTCCCCGTGTATGTCTTTCTTGGATGTGAAACCTGGAGTGTAGTACGGGGTGCATTTCTCGACCAAGTAGTAGGTAGGTACGTGGCTAGGTATGTAAGGTACTTACCTCTTTCTCAGACAGGCAGTCATCCATATTCCTAATAGCTTGGGCAGCCCAGGTGGGGGAGGAGCTCCGGCTGCGGTCGGCATTCTTTTGCTCGCTCACCCCACCATATGACATCATGGCAGCTTCCCAAAACAGCGTCACGGCCGGGCTCTTTGGCTGACGACTAAATTCCGGTATTCTCGTGATGGGAAACGCCCGCCTCCACGGCGCCTTTGACGTAAGCTGTTTCTCTTTTCAAGGTGCACCCAGTGACGACGGCCACACAGCAACGGAAAGTGGGCAGTATGTAGGTAGGTAAGGTAGGTAAGTGAGCATTCCTGCCCAGGCAGACAGAAATAGGTACTTGACTACCTCTTCTGTAAAGAAGTATTTAAAGCCTGCCTCTCTCTGTCCTCTCCCCTCCGTTTGATCAACCAACAACACCTCAATCGATTCTGTTCCTGTCTGATTCATCGCATTCACCCACGTACACCATTCTCAACAGCCACAAGCAAATCACACACCACCGTCAATATGTCTGGCAACGACTCCACCCTCAAGGCCACCTACGACAAGGTCACCGGCGGCGCCCAGGAACTGGCCGGCTCCCTCTTGGGAAGTGGCGGCGACCAGGTACGATCATCACGTCTTGATGCCTTCTGTTACCCATGGACCGCCTGCTAACGCCTTCCTCTCCCCACAGACCAAGGGCCAGGCGAAGAAGGACAAGGCCGAGATTGAGCACGACATCTCGCACACGGCCGCCAAGGGCCCCGGCTTCACCGTCACGCCCTCGGGTGCTGCCAAGGACCACCCCGACGTCAACCAGGGCAAGTGGGATCAGACCATGGGCTCGGCCAAAGAGTTCGCCGGCGGTATCATCGGCAGCGAAGGCTTGAAGCAGCAGGGCCGCCAGCAGAACGTAGACGGTCAGGAGAAGGAGGCCGCCGGCCAAGTCAAGCAGGGCGGCCAGGGCATCGCGGACCGCCTCACCGGCGCCGTCGGCAGTGCCGGTGCCAGTCTGCTCGGAAATGAGCAGGCCAAGGCCGACTACCAGCAGCAGCACGACTCGGGCAAGGCGGCCCAGCGGGGCGTCGAGGCGGAACTCCAGAAGAAGGCCGAGGCCGATGCCGAGGCCCGCAAGTAAGCTGCAGCCGTGCCGTGTTGGCTTCAGCACATGGGAGGACTTGATTCTAGGACGGACGCGTTATGATACCCCCACGCTTTGATGATCGGGCGAGGAATGCAAAGGGCAGGGACTCTGCATGAGAAGATTGCATTGATAGACCAAATATGAGTCTCGCGAATGAAACGCCTGAGTGCACATGGTTCTTTTGAGGGGATCTTCAGTTTGCGACGATGTATCTGAAGCTGGAGCAGCCGATAAGCAACACCGGAACAGTTCTATATTTGCCGATGCCTGCCGAATTGCCTGGGCGGGATCTATGTCGAAGTCGAGCAAACTGGCTGCTGAGCTGGGGCGCACCACAAACCTGGTGGATACTGCTATCTTGCACAGGGGGTTATGAGTACCTTCCATGCATTCAAACCTACCCCTAGAAACCCAAATGAACCCCCTCTATGCGCAGGCGGATATATAATCCGATTGTGTGGGCGAGACCCTTTCGCGGTCCGCATTTGTCAGCATTCAGGCGGCACCACAGGCGATGCCTCCTCCGTCATGGTCCAGCTTTCGGAAGGCGGCCCACATGGTGGGTCTGTCTATGGGATGTACAGAGAAAGAGAGACGGGATACCAGCAAGTCCAGGAAAAGCCGAGCGGTCTTTTTCCGAGGACGGCACGACCAGCATCCTACTCTGGTATCCATTGCACACGAGACGGACGCCATCGCTCGAACCTGCAGCATCAGCAAGCACCATGTCGGCTCCCCAGAAAAGAACAGGCTCGTGCCTGTGTAAAATGGTGAAGCTGGAGATGACCGGCAGCCCAGTGTTTACGAACAATTGCCATTGTGTTCCGTGCCAGAAGAAGTGCGCCGCTGCGTTCACGTCTAATGTTGCTTACCACGAGAACGTGAGTCGGGTTCATTGCCCGGGCAAAGGGAATCAGGGGAGAACAAAGGGGGAACGGAAAAAGGAACAAGAAACGAAGCTAACATGCGCGGGCGACCAGCAAGTCAAGTACACGCTTGCGGACCCTTCGGTGCTCAAGACGTACGAGGACTCGACGCCCGAGTCGGGCAGCGTGCTGTCACGATCGTTTTGCGGCAACTGCGGGTCTGGGGTGACGATGTCGACGACGAGCAGGCCCGGCATCGTCTCCGTGGGTCTCGGCATCATCGATGGCGACAGGACGGACCTGAAGCCGCGCCAGGAGTTCTTCTGCGACAGGAAGTTGCCGTGGGTGGCGCCCGTGGCGGGCGCCGAGGGTTTCCCCAAGATGCCGCCGACCTAGCGGCTAAGGCAAAGGGGACGCCCCAAAAAGCCGACCGGAGCCAGGAGGTGCCCGCGGCTTTCCATGCGAAAGAGCCGGATCGCAGCGATACGGGGCCAGGCTGCCCATCGGGAAGGGGGGGGGGGGCTTGTATCGCCGAGAGTGAAGGGAGGGTGAAGGGGAGGGGCCAAAGAAAGCACTGGGCAGCCCGGCAGCCCGGCAGGCGGCTGGGCGGACGTGGTGCGACAAGGAGGTACACAGACAGACAGTCGTCCTGATTCATGGCTTTACGTTGACGGGGTCAATCGTGCCGTCCGGCCTCGCATGGGAGCCGGTTCGACAGATCAGGCGCTAGCAATAAGGTGACTCGTGCATGTGGGCAGTTGATCTCAGTCTCAGTTGGGATATGTTCAGGGAGGGTTAGGAGTTAGAGAGCCTCTAATCAGCTTACCCACGTTAGCTGGATGGATCGCCGTCCTTCTCCCCCCTTCCCAAAAAAGGGGGACCCGGCGCGGTCCGGGCGACCTCGCAGATTACTTCTTTTGTGCGGCGCGCGAGCGGCGTCGTTCGCATTTGGTGCTGGGGCGTCGGCGCGCGTCAGGCCGGCGCTGGGGGAAAGGAAGGTGGGCGAACATTCCTCACGTAATTATAGCACGCAGCGTTTCTTCCGGCAGGGGCGCATGGCAAAAAGGCCTGCAAGGTCGTCGGGTTTCCATTCATGTCAGGGGGTCCCGATCCTCCTAGTCGGGTGCGTTCTTCTCCGTACGTGCAGGGAACCTGGACCCGGGGCGGCGGCGAGAAAAAAAGGCGCCTCATGGGCGGATGGATGAGTCATGACGGGGAGATGCCGGGTAGCAGGGGGAAAGGAGTAGAGGGGATGATGGAAGCAACTCGGCGTCGTGGACGAGTACGAGCGACGGCGAATCATCTTTCTCTCCCTCTGGCCCTTCTCTCGCTCGCTCCGGTATGTTTCGTGTGCGTGTGTATGCGTGTGTGTGTGTGTGTGTGTGTGTGCGTGTGGGCAGAAGCTTTGAAGTGGCCTGGGGCTCTCGTCCATGCCGTGCCCAGTTTCGTTTCAGGCTTGCTGTTGGTGCTGGGCTGGCTGCTCCAGTCCATAGTCGGCGCTGAGCTGAGAGGCACCAAGTCCAAGTGCCCATCCAATCTCCAATGCTCAGGTTCCCATACGGGAGGATCCCATCCCATCCCATATCGGCGGGGGCGCTGGTGGGGCACCAACGGGTACTTCGTACATGGGATACACACCTAGGAGCCTAGCGTAGCGCACTCCCCAGGGCCCAAGGGCCAAGGGCTCGTTCAGGCTGGGACCCTCAGGTGACTATCAAATCTCAGCTGGAGCGAGCCGGACGGGAGCGGCAGGGACGCAGCACAAACGAGGGAAGAGCCTGGCATTGATCCTAAAGCCGGCCTTTACCCAAGAACGGCGATATCTCAGTCAGACCCGGCTTCTTTGCCTGTGTTCAACATCTATCCCATCGCTTGCCCATCTCCCGACTCAGCTGTTGTTGCTGCTGCTGCTGCTGCTGCTCGCCGCCGCCGCCCTCGCTTGATCGTCGTCGGCTTCCGTCCCAGCTCGTCAGCCTTCGTCCATTTTGCCCATTCGTCTCGTCTCTCTCTTTCTCCCTCTTCGCCCGCAGCGGCGCGCGCGCTTCCCGTTTAGCATCCAGGCTGCAGCCGCTCTCTTCTCACCTTTCTTTCCCTCCCCCAAAACCCGTAAGCAGCTCGGCGCGCCCGCGTTGAGCAGCAGACCGCCACCTGGGCAAATCCGCCAAAATGCCCTTCACCGAAGCCGAATGGGCCGAGGTGTCCCAGGAGATGCCCAAGCCCGAGGACCAGTTCATCCAGAAGTACATGAACGGCCGCGAAGATCTGATAGCCGAAGAGGCCAAGCAGCGCAGCGGTTGGTAGGCCCTTTCCCCCCTCCTCCTGCTCCTCCTGCTCCTCCTCCTCCTCCTCTCCTTCCCCCTGGTTGTTCTTTCCCCGCGCACCCCGACCTCGCCCCGTCATGCGCCTTGCAGCCCGCCTGTCACGAACGGAGGAACCGAGCTGACAGCCCTTCAGATGCTTCTTTTCGTCTAGGCCTCTCGCCCATCGCCAAGAAGGCGTGTGAAATTGTGGACCGCATCCGCGATGAGGAGAAGCGCACCATCTGGACCCCTCAGCTGGAGGAGGCCCTGGCCCAGCAGACTGAGAACGTCACCATTCACCCGGGCATGATGTTCTCGCTGTCCAAGGCGCGCATGGAGTCCACCAAGCTCTGGAAGATTGTGCGCCAGATGCCCAAGGGGGCGCTCCTGCACGCCCACATGGACGCCATGGTCGACTTTGATTTCCTACTCAGCACCATGATGGACACGCCCGGCATGCACATCATGGCTGACATGCCGCTAACGTCACCCCAAGCGCTGACCACGTGCCCTGTCGCTTTCCGCTTTCGGAAAAACGACATGACGGACGGCAACCTCTGGAGCCCCGACTACCGCCCCGGCACCCTGGTACGGGTCACCAAGGCGGCCGAGACCTTCCCCGACGGCGGCCGTGAGGGCTTCTTCAAGTGGATGTATAGCCGCTGCACCATCTCGCGGACCGACGCTATCGCCCAGCACCACGGCGTCGATGAGATTTGGGTCAAGTTCTACCGGTGTTTCCGGTTTGTCAACTCTATGTTGCACTACGAGCCTATTTTCAGGAGGTTCCTGAGGCGGCTCATGACTCTTCTCAAGACGGACGGCGTCAACTACGTCGAGATGCGCTTCTCCTGGCTGCTGGACTACTACCGTCAGGACAGCGAGACGCCCGAGAGCGACTATACGGCCATGATGGATGTGCTGGACGAGGAGGTCAAGGCCTTCCAGGCGAGCGAGGAGGGCAAGGGTTTCTGGGGCATGCGCATCATCTGGGCGCCCGTACGACTCAACACGACACGGTTCATCATGGAGAGCATGGATCACTGCATTACTACCAAGTTAACGCACCCACATCTGATCGCCGGCTTCGACCTGGTCGGACAGGAGGATGCCGGCCGGCCGCTCCGCGACATGCTCCCCGAGCTCTTCTGGTTTCGCAAACAGTGCGCCGAGGAGGGCGTTGAGATTCCCTTCTTCTTCCACGCCGGCGAGTGTCTCGGGTCCGGTAGCGAAACGGACCACAACCTCTACGACGCCGTGCTGCTGGGGACGCGCCGCATCGGTCACGGTTTCAGCCTGTACAAGCACCCGCTACTCATCGACCTGGTCAAGGACAAGCGCATTCTCATCGAGAGCTGCCCCATCAGCAACGAGGTGCTGCGCCTCTGCGGATCCGTTATGAGCCACCCGCTTCCGGCGCTCCTCGCCCGCGGCGTGGCCTGCTGCCTGTGCAACGACGACCCCGCCATGCTCGGCCAGGATACGGCGGGTAGTACCCACGATTTCTGGCAAGCGTTGCAGGGGTGGGAGAACCTGGGCCTGGCGGGCCTGGGCTCGCTAGCGGAGAACAGCATCCGCTGGTCTGCATTTGAGGACCAAGCCGCCGACGAGTGGAGCAAGGACGTGAAAGAGGCCTCGGTAGGCTCGGGGCTCAAGGCAGAACGTCTGAAGGAGTGGGCTGTGGAGTGGGAGAAGTTTTGCCTCTGGATCGTCACCGAGTTTGGAGAGGAATAGGGGGGTCCGCGGCGAGGCAAGGGGGCGCAGCCACCAAGGCCCCTTCTCGCGGCGGCATTGGCACCATCCACGGTCGTGGTAACCTGACGGGCAGTCTATGGCGATAGTTCCCGGGGGGGGGGGCCTTCTCGGACGTGGTACATAGATTCGATTCAGTCAGATGGGCGCCGAAGGGCGGTTGCCACTCGTCAGTCGAGAGAGGGAGGCAGGGAGGGTCCGGACCTGCCGGCATTGGACCCATTTTGCTTCTTCGGCTTCAAACACATGTGAAAACTGGGTCTAGTGTCTAGAGTGGAGAGGACGGCCTCAGACCTCGGGTGGATGGAACCCAGGGCCCCGCATGGAAGCCAGAGAGCATAGGGCCTCTTGCCCGTTGGCCCAGGACGTGTCACGCCTCGTGTTGTGTCCTCCCGCGTTCGGTACGGGTTAGCCGGGGGGAGGCTGGTGCCGTCTCATGAGGGTTGAAGGGCTTGGAAGGGGGGGATTTGGGGGCGAAAGGGCAAGGTTGGCAAGGTGGAGGGTAGGAAGGACGGGCAAGGCGTTCAAGAAGTCAATCTGGGCAAGGTGTGCGGATTGATCCGTTAGGCAAAGGGGGCAGTTCAGAGACGTTTGCCCGGGTGCCGGGATAGGTCAGCCGCGGGTACGTTCTCAGTAGAAAGGCACACAGGCGGACGAGTCGGCAGGCAAGGCAAGGCAAGGCGGGCATTTTCGGGTTCACATATCCGCCAGGCAAACAGGCGGATGGACGGACGGACGGACGGGAGAGGGGTTGGGGGATTACGGATGAGGGCGAATTAATACATGTTTATCCTATAGGAATGTAGATTAGAGAACCAAGAGCGTTTGGCTCTTTGCTAGCGCTCAGCAATAGGTTACGAAAGTTTGCGCCAAGGTACACAGGCAGACGAAAGTGGGAAAGAAGTGAGTTGCTATTTCATGAGAAGAAAGACTCGCCACGGGCCGCACAGCCACGGGTGCAAGCAACCCTTGCGTGAGCCGCTTCTGGCTTCCTGAGTGATTATGGCATGTGGACAAACCAGACACAGGTCAATCCAATGGCACTTCTCTTCTTTGCTCTTGAACGAGGCTAACTACCCTATTCGGACCTTGGGGCATACAGGACGCAGCGGCGGCGGCATATGGGGTTTGGGCCCAATGGACGGCGGAGCATAGCATCTTGTGCGATCCAGCTCTTCCGGGGAGGGAGGGGGGTCTCGGGGTTCTCGGGTAGGTGCAAGAAAGTGGGCTGCAGGATGACATGCATATCCATCCGTAGGGCTTATGGGATGGAGGCCCGTCACGTTGCACCCATATGGCTCATGCATGGGGTGGGAAAGGGGGGGAAGGACAGCCGCACGGTACGTTTGCTTTTCTGCTCTCTTTCACGAAAGTCGGCCGGTGGTGGGCATCGCGGGCAGACACGTCCACCGCGAGACATCAGCCACCAGAGGAGGGACACGAGCAGAATTGTCCTTCTTCGTTGCTTTTGGGGGGTTCGGGTGAAGTAGACAAGCGTGACCTGTAGAAGATGGCGCCATCCCAAAACAGGCACGGACAGGTATGGGGACAGGAGATGGATCGAGGTGAACAAAAAGCGGACGTCTCCGGCTGCGGCCCCTTTTTACCCGCGGCACCGTCGAAAACCCGCCGGTAAACGGCATGCGCTTTCCGGCGATAGCCACCTGAACGATCGATCCCTTTCGTGAGTTCACGGGAAATATGATGTGGATTTTAGGGGACGAAGAGGAACAGATTAGGGGGGAAAGACCCGAGGAAACGGGAGGGATGAGGGTAGGATGTACAGTGTAGAAACACAGTGTGCATGTTTGGCGCAACTTTGCTTGCCGACGCGAAGTCGGAAAAAACCGCCGTGGCCCCGGCTTCTTAGACGGCGGGACCCCATACCTCCTGGAGCCACAGCCGTAACGGGATGGTCCGCACGTCGACGAGGGCGTTGAGGTTGGCCTCGTCAAAGTGGTAACGGCCGTTGGCAGTCTGGAGGAGCTGCTGCATCTGGTGCCAGTGCTCCCAGTCCTGGCCGTCCTCGTAGTACTGCAGCCAGGACAGGAGCTCGGGGTAGGGGCGCGCGATCACGGTCAGTGGAACTGGGAAGAACGATGAGCGCGCGTGTGGTTTGACGAGGGGGCGTGGGAGGGGGGAGGGGAGGAGTCTTTACCGCCGCGGACCTCGCCGCAGACCTCGACGAGGCGGCGGACCGAGAGGCGGGCGCCGCGCAGGCGGAACTCGCGGGGCCAGGCGTCGAGGCCGCGGTCGACGGCGGCGGCGACGAAGCGGGCGAGGTCGCCGACGGCCGTCAGGCAGAGGCCGGCGGGGGGCCGGCCGGCGGCGTCGGCGGCCGGGATCTCGGCGGTGCCGCGGCCGAGGTCGACGAGGAAGGCGCCCTCGTGCGCGCCGCCGCCCGTGCTGGCCCCGAGCCCGTACGCCGCGAGCCCGCCCGGCGCGAGCCGCTCGTAGAAGACGCCGCACGCGAACACGGTGTATCGCATCGGGCGAGACCGTGACGCCGCATAGCGTCGCAGGAGCTCGCTGCCGGACCCCGCGCCCCGCGCACACGGTCAGCCGTCTTTCCTGTAAAAGGGGTTGGGGGCCGTGGCTTTTGGGGGGCCGCGGAAGCCTCCGCGGCCAAGTTCCCGGGCCGGAAGGCATCATGGGGGACACGGCGGGCTTTTGCTTACAGCGCCACACTGGACCCGCGGTCCAAGGGGTCATTTTGGCTGGGCCGGTGGCGGATGGAGCCCTCGACTGCCACAGTCCGAGTCAGTCCTTTCTTCTCGAAGCGGGCATTTAGGAGGTACGTTCCGGAACCTTCACGGCCAGGAGGACAGGTGAAAAGGGGCAATAGGACTACGGAGGTGGAAGGGTTCCCGGCGGAAAGCAGTCAACCACACCGAAAGGTTGCTTACACTCAGAGGGCACGAAACAGCGGACGCGAGCCTGCCGGGCCGCGTCGATGAGGTTGATCTGCGAAGTTCCGCCGATGGTCGATATGACGAGGTCGATGCCCTGCAGGGTGAAGCGGAGGTTCTCGACATCGCCATAGTCCACCACGGCGACCTGACATTCATACTCGTCGAACTCGGGATGCTCCTAGGGGATGTGAGCCAGGCTCCCCTTCCGCTGGTTATTCTTGTGGTGCGGGGTTCTTACCCTCGTGGACAGGACCAGAAGAGCATGGGCGCTCTGGGATAGCTCGCGGGCCAGCACGTTGGCCAGGCCGCCTCCGCCGGCTATAGCGATCCGCATCATGGTGGTTTGCTGTACTGGCTCTGTTGTTGTGTTGTTTCGGGGCATGATGGGCTACGTCGGGCCTGGGGCCTTTATGTGCCTGCCAAAGTAGCGAGTCAGCAAGAAACTGGCAAGGCAGGTGAAACGTGAAGCCAGAGAGGTCGAGGTCGATGAGTCGTTCTGAACTGTCTTACATTTAAATCACCACAGGTGTCGGGTCAGGGGGATGAAGCGGCGGCACCTTACTTATACTTGATGGCAGCAGGCCCGAGTCGTCCGGTGTGCCGTTCGTCACCGGCGAAGATCAACGTAAACAGCTTTCCGGAAGACTGGTCCTAGTGAACCCTGAAGTTATAAGCAGTAGATGCATGCAGTACCAGGCAAGACCGAGACTACGGTCATAGGTACTTGAGAAGTGCTAACACCAACATCAGCATCAACGGCAGCAGGTTCATAGCCGAGTCACGCTCTTGTGCCGAATGCAAGGGATTGTGAGGCTCCCCTCCGAGAGTTTGAGGCCAGGTCAAAATACGGCCGGTCATTCTTTGAGACCGGTTAGTCCTGGCTTGGTGTATGTAGTGATGTACTCTTCGGTCAGGACCACAACGAGCAACTGTTCCTCTGGACTTCCCGTCGTTCCGTAGCAACTAGTACGCAAGGTGCCTGGCCCCGTAATTTTACCTGCTCGGTCCTCGGCCGATGGTGCGGACGTGACAGCGGTGAGTTTCTGCCTGACGACAGCCACCGCTGACGGCTCGATGATTTGGTGTGCAAAGCATCTCGGCGTTCTCCGAGAGAATAGGGCCCAGTGAGAAGTCGGTTTCGGGGAGAGACATGGTGTTGCTTGTTTGGGGTACATGATGGACCTCCTGCCGAGGTGGTCGACCGTTCGAAGCCAAGTGATACCGGTGAGATGCCGTGTGGTGTGTGTGGACTGTACCCATACCGGGGAGAGGGGGGGAGGCTCTGTAGGCATCCAATCGCACGACCTAACCAGAATTAGCATGGACAACTTGAAAGAGCCAAAGGCAGAAGAGACAAAAAGACAATCTAAACTTTGCGTGGAGGGTGTCACAAGAGACCCGTAAAGCTGAGACACATTCCCGAGTCCGCATAGGCAGTGCAGACTAGTTGCGTTGCTGCCTGCGAATGGGTCACTTGGGTGCGGGAGATTCACGGGAGAACATCACGAATACAGCAACTACCGGATGGCGAGAGCACCTTGTTTGAACCCCATTCTGCGGGCGTAGGAGAATTTCACGCCTCTTCTTTGGGGTCATTAACGTGAAGAACGGAGCTGGTGCGGCACCACAAGCGGCGAAACCAGCTTAACCCGAGCAGTACACGTTCTGAACCAGGGACGGTATATACGATTTAACCTCGATCAAATCTACCAATGGGCATTACCCAAGCACATTGGCTGCCTAAGGTGGTGCGCGACCCCTCGAGAGTCTGGGCTGAAGGGGGTGGAACATGCCGCGCCAGAACGAGTCGTGAGTGGACGAGGAGAGGCTCGACGATGAGAGACGGTTTTTTTTTCCATCGGTGATCCTGATTGGTGATGATGCGAAGGCTCCCATGCACCCGGGAAATAGGCTTCTGTATGAGCGTTTTAGCCCTGCGACCGCAAGGCGCCGGGCAACTAGTGAGTGAGGTGCGCGAAGAGTTGGTGAGATGAGCGTTGCGGTGGCCGTGGGGAGGAGGGAAGGAGGGGGGCGAAATGCGACAAGAGAACCCATTACGCCGTGGATCGCCCCTGTCCCGAACACTCTTTCCACCGTCAATATAGTTCTTGATAGGTGATCATATCTCGTTCCCGGAACACGCACCCGTCAAAATGCACTGCGGCTTACGCTCACGCCTCGCGCTGTGGCTGCGAGGCAAGAGGGGACGGTCCAGAGCCTTGCTTTCCTCCAGCCCGCCAGCAGGACGGGGGCGAGCGCCACAAAGCGTGCGCCGCATGCATATTTGGTCGTCCCAGCCGGATACCACACCATCTATGCCCCCGTTTCGCCGTATGGGCGCCCCTCTCTCTGATCGAAGCGGGCACAAGGGGAGGGGGCGCCTTGAAGGCGGGGGGGAACCCCTTCTAGAAAGCCCAATTCGATCGAAAAATGGGAACGGTTCAGGCAGGCCGGCCGCCGTCCCACGTCCTGGGCGGACTACACCTCATCGCGGCTGCATTGCCGGATTAGGAAGGTTGCGCTTCGTCTTTGTTTAACCAAGCGGCATCGTAGATCCCAACCTGGTACCGATTGGGTGGCTCTACTTGGCGACATCGCCAGCCTCGGACGGCTTGAGCTTGGCACACGGAGAGCCGTCCGTCTGATGTCGGCGCGCCCGACCGGCCAAAGAATCTTTGCATATTGCCCCTGGGCAACCGGCAGCCTCCGGCCACAGCAACATGGAGATGCGAGGTGCGCTTGGCGGCGATATCCGTGGGTTACAGGTGAACAAACGCTGGCTAAAGCATGTCGTACGCATGGCAAACTAGATAGGGCGCCGGGCGGCTAGGTCTCGTTCCAGCCCAGCGACGTATCGTATGTAGAAGTATGTATAACAACCGGATATAGATTCTAGCCACTGACAGCGTCTGCTTGGCGCGTTGCTCGCAAAACAAGGTAAGTAGGGGCATTGTACACTCCCGGGGATGCCCATACAATGCTCGTTAGACAGCTTTAAATGCACATGCCCGTGATGCCGGAGCATGCGTACACTGCATACCTGCCGCTTCTTACATGGATTTAGGCGAAGATAATCAGGTACAACGGATCTCTAGGTACTTTTCAGTATTCGTGCAGTGGGGACGCAGTATGGGTCGGGCTATTGGGGTTCGTACTAAACAGGTGCCTGATACCGGGCGATATCTTTTGTCGGAGCCAAGAGGGTAGAGAGATATCTGCATCAGCCTCCAATTCTTTGAGATCCCCTGCGGAAACAGGTGGTCTGGTAGGAGATTGTTAGGACATAGGTCCACACGACAGCCTTGCTCCGATGTGTTCCGAGGGGTTCAGGCGGACTTCCGTCGCCGCCGCCCCGATATACAGGCATCTAGGGTGTTATGTAAGAACGTCTTTATAACCGTAGATTGGGGTGCGGTGGGTCGACGCGCCTGATCGATTCAATTGGTAACAGAAAACACCCCCGAGCACGCCACTTTAGGCGATTGCAGTTGTCCCTCGTGAGACCTCCAGCGCTGCTCCGCCGTGCCTCGGGCGTCCGAATTGCGGGGTAGCTACAGCACCGTTACTGGGGCCCTCTTGTGGTGGGGTCGATGGCAGCTTTCATCTTATCGTCATTACGACAGTGGAGGTGATTAGCGATGGCCTCACGTTAACCACTGGATTAGCTACGCGGCCTTGGAGTTCCGTCTCGCTCCGCTGCACTCGTGCCGTAGGGGCCCTGCGAATCCCTTTATATGCTTTCAATTGCCTCATTGTGCCCCATCCGTTGCTTCTCGCTCTCCTGCATCTATTTCTCTCCTGTGCCTGCTCTGGCCGCGTACTTCCCACTGGCCTCCGGTTAAGGTTGCTTACCAAGACAAAATACCCTCATCTTCCCATTGTGGCACGGCCTACGCGGTTCCCCCAAACCAGAGCCGCAGGCTTCTCCGGGCCCTCGAGATACCTATTTTGTTCCTGTCCGACCCCGCAATCATGGCGTCTGACGCACAGCAACCTCGCGGTATTCGCATCGCGATAGACCGCGGCGGCACATTTACCGACTGCGTTGGCACACTCAATGGGGAGGACATCGTGATCAAGCTGCTGTCTGAAGACCCCGCCAATTACGATGATGCCCCCCTCGAGGGTATTCGCCGCATCATGAGCCACTTCACAAAACGAGACATCCCGCGCGGAGAGCCACTGGACACCTCACAGATCGAATCCATTCGCATGGGAACAACCGTGGCAACGAACGCCCTCCTGGAACGAAAGGGCGAGAAGATTGCCATGGTCGTCACCAAGGGTTTCCGGGACTGCTTGGCCATCGGCAACCAGAGCCGGCCCAGGATCTTCGACCTGGCCATCAAGAAACCCGACGTATTGTACGAGGACGTTGTCGAAATTGACGAGCGGGTTACGCTGGAAGACTACGCCGAGGATCCGGAAAGGCACATCACCCAGGCTGCCGCCCGAGCCGGCGACGAGAGCGCGAAGAGTGCCGAACTCGTCATGGGCCTCTCGGGCGAGACGGTGCGGATACTGCAGCGACCTGAAGAACAGGGCGTCCGTCAACAACTACAGCGAGTCTTCGACAAGGGAATCCGGAGTATAGCCGTGTGCTTGATGCACGGCTACACATTCCCCGATCACGAGGCACTGGTCGGCAAGGTTGCCAACGAGATCGGCTTCCAGCACATCTCACTAAGTCACGAGCTCATGCCCATGATCAAGCTGGTCTCGAGAGCAACGAGCGTCTGTGCCGATGCCTACCTCACGCCGGCCATCAAGAAGTACATTTCGGGCTTCCAGAAAGGCTTCGCCGGCGGGCTCGGCACGAGGAGCGTACTGCAAGAAGCCGGAAGCAAAGGCGCACGCTGCGAGTTCATGCAGAGCGATGGCGGCCTCGTAGATGTGGAAAAATTCACGGGGCTGAAAGCCATTCTGTCTGGCCCTGCTGGCGGTGTCGTGGGGTACGCCATCACGAGTTACGATGAGAACACCAAGATTCCCGTGATTGGATTTGACATGGGAGGTAAGCTGCGGTTTCCCTTTTGTCTGAAGATGCTTCCGCGTCAAACAAGCCAGGCGACCCGAGACACACTGTTTTACTTACACATGGTCCGCCAGGCACGAGCACAGACGTATCCAGATACGGAGAGGGTAGATACGAGCACGTCTTCGAAACAACAACCGCAGGTGTCACGATCCAATCACCTCAATTGGACATCAACACTGTGGCTGCCGGTGGTGGCAGCAGGCTGTTCTTCAAGAATGGCCTCTTTGTTGTTGGTCCCGAGTCGGCCGGCGCACATCCAGGCCCAGCTTGTTACCGCAAGGGGGGTCCGGCCACGGTCACGGACGCAAACCTGTTCCTGGGCCGCTTGCTGCCGGAATTCTTCCCCAAAATATTTGGCAAGAATGAGGACGAGGGGCTGGACCCCGAGGCCAGTAAGGCCGTCATCCAGGAACTTGCCGATCAAATCAAGAATGAGACAGGCAAGGACATGAGCCTTGACGAGGTCGCTTACGGGTTCTTGACCATTGCGAACGAAGCCATGACGAGACCCATCAGATCCATCACGGAGGCCAAGGGCCACGACTCTTCCAAGCACCGGCTGGCCACGTTCGGCGGTGCAGGAGGGCAGCACGCCGTCGCTATTGCTGAAGCCCTCGGTGTCCGCCAGATTCTCGTCCACCGTTACTCGTCGGTGCTATCGGCGTACGGTATGGCTTTGGCCGATGTCGTGGACGAGCGGCAGGAACCCGAGTCCAAAGTCTGGAGCCGGGACGACAACGTTGTTAACGAGCTGAAGACGAGGATGGAGAAGCTCAAGGGCAAATCACGCCAGGCCCTGCACGACCAAGGCTTCGATGACGCCGACGTCGTTTTCGAGGAATACCTCAACATGAGATACAGAGGCACCGAGTCGGCCCTCATGATCGTGAAGCCGGAGGGTCAGGACTGGAACTTTGGTGAGGCATTTGTGAAACACCACCGCTACGAGTTCGGATTCACACTGGATGATAGGGACATCATCGTGGACGACGTCCGTGTTCGCGGTATTGGCAAGAGCTTCAGCTACCAAGAAAAAACAGTCGACCAGCAGCTTCAGCAAGTGCAGAGGCAGTCCATTGGAGGCCAGAAGGCCTTCTCACACTCGCAGGTTTACTTCGAGGGGGGCCGGCTGGAAACGCCCATTTACAAACTCAAGGACCTTGCCGTCGGGGATGAGATCAGCGGCCCCGCCATGTTGGCGGACGGGACGCAGACCATCGTGGTCACTCCCAAAGCCAAGGCTCTCATACTCGAGACCCACGTCATCATCGACTTGGCCAAGGATGCCAAAGAGGAGTGAGTTGACAAACGGGTTGCCCCATTACGGCGCTTCGAGCCGTCTAACCGCAATATAGGTCACAAAATCAGGCGTCGGAGCGCGAGGTTGATCCTATTCTCTTGAGTATCTTTGGCCACCGGTTCATGGCCATCGCTGAACAGATGGGCCAGGCGCTACAGAAGACCAGCGTCAGCACGAACGTCAAAGAGCGCCTTGATTTCTCGTGCGCCATATTTGATGCTTCGGGCGGACTGGTGGCCAACGCGCCTCATCTGCCGGTCCACCTGGGGTCCATGGCTACCTGCGTGAGGACGCAGGCCAAAATCTGGGAGGGCAAACTGAACAAGGGAGATGTCATCATTACCAACCACCCGTCGTATGGCGGGACGCACTTGCCCGACATCACGCTGGTCATGCCTGCTTTCAACAGGAAGGGAGACAAGATCCTATTCTATGCAGCTTCACGCGCGCACCACGCTGATATCGGTGGCATCACGGCGGGCAGCATGCCGCCTCACTCCAAGGAGCTGTACCAGGAAGGGGCCGCCATCAAGAGCGAGAAGATTGTGAGCGAGGGAAAGTTCAACGAGCAGAGGATCACGGAGCTTCTCTACACGGAGCCTGCGCAGTACCCCGGGTGCAGCGGCACCCGCTGTTTGGCAGACAACCTGAACGACCTCCGGGCACAGGTTTCGGCGAACCAGAAGGGCATCTCGCTCATCGAGGGCCTGTTCGAGGAGTACGGCGAAGAAACGGTGCAGTTCTACATGATCAACATCCAGAAGAACGCGGAGAACTGCGTACGGGACTTGCTTCGTAAGGTCTACAAGCGGTTCGAAGGCAAGGACCTGGCCGCCGTGGACTTTATGGACGACGGAAGCCCCATCCGGCTGCGTGTGGTCATCGATCCGGAAAAGGGCGAGGCCGAGTTCGACTTCTCGGGCACGGGGCCCCAGGTCTACGGCAACATCAATGCGCCCGAGGCCGTGACCTACAGCGCCATCATTTACTGCCTGCGCTGCCTGATTTCGGAGGACATACCGCTGAACCAGGGCTGTCTCAAGCCTGTTCATGTCCGGATTCCGCCCAAGTCCCTCCTCTCTCCATCAACAGGAGCTGCCGTGGTCGGCGGCAACGTCCTGACGTCGCAGCGCGTCACGGACGTCATATTCAAGGCGTTCCAGGCCAGTGCCGCCTCGCAGGGATGCTGCAACAACCTGACGTTCGGCTTCGGCGGCAACGTCACGGGCGAGAAGGAGGTGAAGGGCTTCGGCTACTACGAGACGATCGCGGGCGGCTCAGGCGCGGGCCCCGACTGGGAGGGCACCAGCGGCGTGCATGTGCACATGACGAACACGCGTATCACGGACTCGGAGGTCTTCGAGCGGCGCTACCCCGTCCTTTTGCGCGAGTTCTCGCTCCGTGCGGGCTCGGGCGGCAGAGGCCAACACCGGGGCGGCGACGGCGTGGTCCGCGACATCGAGTTCCGCATGCCGCTGCAGGTGTCGATCCTCTCGGAGCGCCGCGTGTACCGGCCCTACGGCCTCGCGGGCGGCGAGGACGCCGCGTGCGGCCTGAACATCTGGGTGCGCAGAGTGGCCGCCACGAACCCCGAGAAGGACGTGGCGACGGCGGGAGACCACGGCGATGCGGAAGTGGCAGGCGAGACCGAGTACGAGGAGAGATACATCAACCTCGGGGCCAAGAATAGTGCGGCCATGAAGCGCGGCGATCGCATCATCGTGCAGACGCCCGGCGGCGGTGGCTGGGGCCCCGTCGGCACGGAGAAGACGGCGGCGACGAGAAAGGACCATACGGATGCGTGGAGGAAGGGCAGCCACGCCGCCAGGGAGGAAATGGCATTGCAGGCATAGGTTTGTCGGCCGTGGTCATCATGTTGTCCCGGTCACGCAGGAAAGGATACACATCCGGGAATAGGCATCAAATCAAGTCGGGGAGTTTGATAAAGTAAATATGTAACCCCCCTTTGCTTTTGCCTATACCGACTTCAAATACCGAGCAGGAACATGCTTGTATGTTATCAAGTAACCCTCAGAGTCTAGGGGTACGTACATATGCATGCGAATGGGCTCGCCGGCCCTCGGGTATTCATGACGGGCCAAAGGATCCGTGGATACGTTGCGTTGGATACTAATTGCACCGCTCAGCCAGGGCTCCAGGGGTTCCAGCCGCTGAGATGGGGCTGGTAGGGCAATTTTATTCGGCACCAGTCTGGGCAGAAGCGGAAGCGATGCGGGGAAGGGGCTGGGGGAATGCGGAGAGTGCCAGCCAGTCCTCCTTCCGCCCATCCGCCCGGCTATTGGTCTTCGGGGTATAAAAAAGCAGACAGCGAAGGCACGGGGGGATCTGCTTGCGCCTGGAGGGCCGACATTGGAAATAGGCTGCATCGTCGGCTCCCCGTGAATAGAAATCCCACCTTGTGCCTACTTCAAGGTCATTTGGGAGGGAGGCATCGCAGGTTCCCGCGACACTCTCAATTACTGATCATCACAGGTTGCATAACCCCGTGCCTCCTTAGCCAGCCCGCCGCGTGCGTGTGGCCTCCACGCATCTTCACCGGCAGCAAGGGAAAGAGAGCCGTCACCATCCAGGCAAGGAAAGGCGTTGTCGACTTGAGCGCAAGCCCCCGCCTCAGCAGGGAAGACAACAACGCGGTATAAGCAGCATAGCCGGGCGTGCTGAATAACCAGCACCCGTGCCGAATAAATAGCACCCGTGCCGAATAAACAGCATTGTCGAATCTTCAGACCTCCCGGTTTCTTCGGCCTCGCTCTCGTCGCCTTGCGCCCCGCGTTTCCCCTCTACCATGAGCGCCCGCCACCCCCAAGATGAGGCGCACCGGCAGTCGCTCGCGGACCCGTCGGCGTTCTGGGGACGCCAGGCGGCGCAGCTGCACTGGGACCGGCAGCCCGACGCGGTACTAACACAAACCCAGCGGACGCTGGCCGGGGGCGTCACGCACCCGCACTGGCAGTGGTTCGCGGGGGGCCGCATCTCGACGTGCTACAACTGCCTCGACCGTCACGTGCTCGCCGGCCGCGGCCACGAGCCCGCCATCTTCTACGACAGCCCCGTCACGCGCGCCCGCCGCACCGTCACGTACGCGCAGCTGCTCGACGACGTCGAGGTCCTGGCCGGCGTGCTGCGGGACGAGGGCGTGAAGCGGGGCGACACTGTCCTGATCTACAGTAAGGGCCTACCTCTTCTCCCCCCTTCGGGAAGCGGGAAAAAAAAAGGCTGACGCCGAAGCGCAAGTGCCCATGATCCCCGAGGCCCTGGTCGGCATCCTCGCCGTCGGCCGGTTGGGCGCCGTGCACGCCGTCGTCTTCGGCGGCTTCGCGGCGGCCGCGCTGGCGCAGCGCATCGACGCCGCCCGGCCCGTCGCCATCCTGACGGCCTCGTGCGGCATCGACGGCGCGAAGCCGCCCCTGGCCTACCGGCCCTTCGTCCGTGGCGCCGTCGCCCGGGCCCGCCACAAGCCCGACCGCGTCCTCGTCTGGCAGCGCCCAGAGCTCCGCTGGGATCCCCTCGACAAGGCCGCCGGCGAGCGCAACTGGTTCAAGCTCGTCCGCAGCGCCCGCGCCCGCGGCGTCAAGGCGGCCTGCGTGCCCGTCGACGCCAACGACCCCCTCTACATCATCTACACCAGCGGCACTACGGGCGTGCCCAAGGGGGTCGTGAGGGATGCGGGCGGCCACGCCGTTGGCCTTCACCTTTCCGTCCGCTACCTGTTCGGTATCAAAGGGCCCGGCGACGTCATGTTTACAGCCAGGTGAGCGAGACGCGGCGGTCGGCTCCGGGGTTCGTCCATACTGACGGGCTTCCAGTGACATTGGGTGGGTAGTCGGGCACTCGTACATCATCTACGGCCCCCTTCTCGTAGGTGCTGCCACCGTTTTGTTGGAGGGGAAGCCGGTGGGCACCCCGGACAGCTCGACGTTTTGGCGCATTGTACGCGACTACAAGGTCAACACCATGTTTACAGCACCAAGTCCGTAGTCGCCTCGATTTCCTGCTCCTCTTCTTCCTCCCCTACCCCCTTCACGCAGGCTGACATGGTTCGGCAGCCGCTTTACGTGCTATCAAAAGAGACGACCCGCAGAACAAGCGCCTTCAAGAGATTGGGGAGAAAGGCGGGCTTCGGTCCCTCAGGGGGCTCTTCCTGGCCGGTGAGAGGTCGGAGCCGTCCATTGTCACGACGTACCAAGACCTCCTTGGCAAGTACGCTGCGCCGGGTGCTACCGTCATCGACAACTGGTGGTCTTCGGAATCTGGCTCCCCCATATCGGGCATCGCTCTGGAACCGCACGTCGGGAAAGACCGCAACTCGCCTGTCCCTAGCCATGAACCGCTGCCAGTCAAACCGGGCAGTGCGGGCAAGGCTATGCCCGGGTTCGATGTACGGGTTGTCGACGACGAGGGCAACGAGGTCAAACCAGGCAAGATGGGCAACGTTGTTCTCGCAATACCCCTGGCCCCCACAGGGTTCCGCACGCTCTGGCAGGAGGAGGAGCGGTTTTACAAGAGTTACCTGAAGCGCTTCGACGGCCGGTGGATCGACACGGGCGATGCTGGCGTGGTTGATGCCGACGGGTACATCAGCATCATGAGCCGCAGCGACGATCTGATCAACACGGCAGGCCATCGGCTATCGACGGGCGCCATCGAACAGGCCATAACGGGCCATCCGCTCGTCGCCGAGGCCAGCGTGGTCGGTATCCCCGACGCCCTCAAGGGCCAGTTGCCGTTTGCGTTTGTGACGCTGTCGACACCAGACCACCCGGGGTCGGCGGTGCCTGACGAGAGGCTCGTAGCCGAGATCCAGGAGCGTGTGCGTGGACAGATCGGCGGCATCGCTACCCTGGGCGGCGTCTGCCAGGGCCGGGGCATGATCCCCAAGACGCGGTCGGGCAAGACGCTGCGGCGCGTGCTGCGCGAGCTGGTCGAGAACGCCGTTCACGGCGACTACGACAAACCCGTCGTATGGCCCGCCACCATCGAGGACGCCGCCGTCATCGAAGTCGCCCGCGCCAAGGTAGCCGAGTACTTCCGGACAAAGGGCGGCGCGCACCGAGCCGTCGAGGCGCGCGCCAAACTTTGAAGCGGAAGTGAGGAGTTCGAGAATACGTGCCGACGGGAACGGAAGGGTGTGTGGGTGGGCGGGCCTCTTCCCCTACGGATCGCACCGCGGCCTCGCCTTTGCGGGTAGTAGACGGACTAGGTGGGCCGAGGGGGAGGGATCGACGCTCTTGCTTGGAGGCGTCAGTCCGTTGTTTGTTTGGTGTATGGCTCGGCACCGAGAATTGTCTTGTGCATGGCTCGCCTGGGGCGGGCTGTGTACGACCAAATGACTACGCCCGTCGTCCCGATCCGCGACCGTCTTCCCGCGAGGCGGCCCACGCGTGTTTGCTTGGCCGGTGTCTCCATGCTTTTGAACGGTGCCGCTGACGGACCCGCCAGCGTCCAAGTTTCGCCCCGGTGCGGCTCTCGCGGGTTCGCGTAGCCATTTTATTGTCCCCCTCATGAACCTTTAAGCCGTATACGCCCCTGGTGATGATAGAACTTGGGGGAAACGCCTAGGAACGTCTCCCGTCAAGAGGGAGGGGCGCGGTATCACCATGGTGTCACAAGTGCCGCTCGCTGCACCGTGGTTCCCATTCCCCTCGCCGCACGCACCTGGCCCTCGCCCGATCGGGGACGAAGGGAGGATCCCCCAAGCGCGAACTTGCGGGGGAAACAGAACGGACAGATGGACTGGCGCGAGCAACACGTTCATCTGCGGCACCAAAAAGCATGCATGGCCCGGCTTGGACGCGCCTGGGTTTGCGGGGCGGCACCCTAGGGAAAAGCAGATGATATGGTTTGAAGGGGAAGGGAGGACGAAGGAGGCAGAAAGGAAATAAGGGGGGTGTAAGTATGACAGCAACTAAACGAAGAGACCGAGGAAAGGAACGGAAGAAAGAGGGAGGCCAGTCCCCCCTTGCGTTGCTGCGCCGCGCCGTCCGCCCGTGACAAGGGGCAAAAGCGGGCGAGAGCACCGGCGCGTTGCGTTTTCTTTTCGGGACCCCGTCGCACGACAGGTTGCCTGCCCCCAACGCCGTGCGTGACGAGGGGTAAGGGCGAAAGAGAGATTGGGCGTGAGAGAGTGTGGGAGAGAGAAAGCGGTATACGAGGTCCTGCCCTCCCGGTGCGTAACGACCGGGCGGCACCCTACGAATCCAGCGTCTTCCCGTTTTCTTCCCACGTATAACGAGCCACGACGCACCGAAGAGCCCCCTCCCCCACCCCGCCTCCCACCTCCGACGGCGGACGTTGTGTAGTTACGTGATGGGTCCGGCGGGGGGGGGAGGAGCAGGTCATGGTACCCACCCGTGTTACACCCAACGGCGGCGACGACGACGACGTCTGCGCGAGTCTCTCCCGTTTTCCCTCTTTCTCTCTGTGTGCTCACGGGAGGACGGCGACGTATCGGTCTGGGGAAACCCTCCCGTGGGTGCAACGAGAGGCCGGGTGGAGAAGACGGGGGAGGGGAAGGGGGCGGTGGAGGGAAGAGGCAGCGACCGCTTTCCCCTCCTCCCCCGCTGTCGGTTCCCAGTGTCGCACCAGGAGTCGAAGTGCGACCGTGACTCTTGTTTCCAACGGCCCGAGACTCTTGCCCATTAAAGGGGGGGAGGGCGGGGGGCGGTGAGAAGAGGGGAGGACGAAGAACGGAGGCCCGAGGGTTCCCAAGTAACCTACCTACCACCGTATCTCCGTCGCCAGCAAAGGCATTCTCATCCTGGGCCGCTTTTCGGTAATCAGTGGTTTGTCGACAATGGAAACGGAAGACGAGCCCAACGCCGCCGCGCCGCGACCGTGTTCCCCCTTTCGAGTAGCGTTCCCTCGAAAAAAGGGCCGACGAACCCCTCCCGGCCTGGCACGGGTGCACGCACGTATATACACCTTCACGAGACGAGGGTAGGAGGAAGTAGGGAGACGTGCGAAAAGACGGACGGCGACATTTGGGCTTCACGTGGTTCGGGGGGGTTTTCACGCTCAAAGGCAGCTTGGTTTCTAGACTCGCTGTGTAACAAAGCAGTGCTTTTTGAATTCCTCGTGTTGGATTCAACGACCCTGTTTTCCCCATCAAGACAGTTCCAACAAGCCCACGTATTGCCTCCGCACTTTTTTGAAGGACAGAAAATTTGGTCGTCATCAAGTCGTTATCGAAAAAGAAAAACAAGAAAGTTCCAAATCCGCCTGTAACACCCGGCCCCGTCTACTCAAAGGGGGGGAGGACCGGTGAACCAAAGTTGACAAAGCAAGTGATAAATCGAATAATAAATCCTAACGCGGTTTGAGCTCCGTTCGTGGTTAACATTACCGGCCTAGTGTCGTGATAGGCGGGGTTCTCCATTGCTCAGTGTCTCGTGGTGCCCGGCATAAAGCCCAAGGGAATGTCGACGGGAAAATTCGACCCAGAATGAAGCGTGGAGGCGTAGGGGTTTGGCGTGCGGTCGGCGGTCGAGCGAGGAAAGGGGGAAGAGGGGCTGGCCGAGAGAAGAAGATTAAGGTCCTCCATGCAGCGCGTCAATTCGTGAGCCATGTATGTACACACACAGCCATGGACGGCCGTCGCAGCTAGCAAAACCAAAGTTCAAGTCGTAAAATTCGTCACAGCGTTGTGTAACCATGGCAGATCATCGTCAAAGCAGCGAATACAACAGCGGCAGAAAAAGAGAAGGACCCCAGGACCGTCGTCGTCGTCACTGGCGCCGTACGTCTATTTGCCGCGCGAGTCCCATCGCAAGAAGATCGCCTCGTTGGAGGGCCATGCCGCAACACCCATTTAAATGCGTGAAAGGGTTCCCAATAAACACCTGGATGCTGAAGAGTGTGAGGTGGGCACGAGCGTGGCGGCTGCCATCGTATCGTTTCTCTTGTCGCCTTGCTGCGTCGCGTCATGTTGAGCTGGAGGTGACGTGTAGGAAAGGGAGGCTGCTATGTGAAACCTCCCCATCACCTTCGGCGCTGTTGTGCCACCACCGAAGGAGGGCGGTTCATGAGCTCGAATGACGGCGCCGGCATGGGGCCATCCATCAACGTCTTGCGGCGCTTCATGTCAAGGCTGCCCCCCGACGTCCGGTCCTCGTCGTCGTCACGCCCGCGCTTCATGCCGCCACCCGCGCCGTTCATGATGGGCTGGGGAGCGTAGCCGTTGGCCATCGGGGCGCCCATGTCGGTCTGCGAACCGTAAACCTCGCCGCCGGTCGCACCGTTCGCCGGGCCCCGATCGTTGCTCATTACATTATACAGATTGCTGGAAGGAGTGGGTACGCCGCGGGGCGGGGTGCTGTACCCCTGTTGGTAGTAGGGCTGGGGCGCTGCCGCCGTTCGAGGCGTCGCCCTACCCGAGCCGGCCTGGTGGTTCGGAGAGCCCGTCATTTCCGGGGACAAGTGCGTGTGCTCTCCCGCCAGGGGCGCGACCTGCGGAGCCGTGTAGTTGTATGCCGATCGGCTGGCGTCGTATGCGCCACTGTCGTGTGTGTACTCGGCCTCGTGCTCCGTCTCGTCTTCCCCGGACGACTGGGGAACCTGCTCGTTGGGGTGGGACGCGTGCATCAAGCCGTTCGGAGGCTTGACGTCGTGCTCACTTCCAATCGATGGCCGGCCCGCCGGAGGCGCCATGTCACTCCTCATGTAGCCGTGGTTGTACGCATTGCGATCCTGGGGGCTGCTGTGCGCGGCGGGGTACGGTGACGGGTGTGTCGACTGCACATTGTATCCACCGCGCGAGTTGTCGTAGGGCTGGGTAGCCTGAGGGTACGGCTGCATGCTCTGGATGGAGCTTCCGGGCGGCGTCGTGGCCGGGGTGGCCGGCATGGAGCGAGCGTTGCTGAGGCTCGTGTCGATGGACATGGGGTTGGTGCTCGGCGCTCCGCCCATGTTCTGTTGGCCCCATTGGAAGTTATTCTCGGACGCGCCCATGTTGCCCATGACGCTCGACGCGCTCGTGGGCGGCGTGGGGAACGTGTGTGCCCGATCCAGCGACGGCCGCACGGAGCTGTTGTGCGACGGCAGTGATGACTGGGGTCCCGGCAGCCCCATGTTGTGGTGGTGGTGCTGCTGGATCGAAGGCAACACGCCTCCGGGAGGAGCAGACCCCGGGGGGCCGTTGCGGAGTTGGCCCTGCTGCTCTTGTTTGCGACGTTCGGCAGCAGCCATGACCTGGTTGGTCCGCGTCTGGTTCGTCGGGTGGTAGAGCAGAGCGCCGATGTTGTGAACAAACAAGGGGTACAGCATCTCCGTGATTTTCTCCTTGTTGGCGAAGTCCAGAGCCCTCTCGAATGGGATCCTAAACCGATTGCGTTAGCCGCCAGCAATTTGCCCCCCGGTGAATGGATACCCACCACACGCCCTTCAAATGCATGGGCCCGATCTTCACAACGTGGCGGACCTTCTCGCTCTTGAGAATTCCGTCTCTCCTTCCACGGGTCATGCCGGCCACGTTGAGCAGCTTGGTTCCGTTGATCATGTGGTTGTCTGGGCCGTGTTAATATGCGAGAACGTGACGAAGAGCTGAACACAACGCTTCACTCACCTTCCCTGCGCGCCACGCAGATGCCCCGGGCTTCGACTTGGAAGCATAGGCTTCCCTCATCCTCCCACAAGGTGGCCGTCACGCGGGGCTTCATGCCCGGCGGCGCTATTTGGCCAGACGTGTCCATGCCGGGGTATTGGTTCGGCATTGGCTGGTTCGGCAGCGGGAGGACGTTCTGGGCTCCGCCCATGGAGCCCGAGACGGCCGGTGGCCCCGACTGAGGCGAGGTTAGGCCGTTGGCGTAGCCATACTGCCCGTACGGCGGCGCCGAGTACTGCGCTGGTCCCGGCTGTAATAAGGGAGCAGGCTGGTGGGCGTAGTGCGGCAGAGCGCCGGATGTGACGGTTTGTTGAGGCGGCGCCTGGCCGGCAGACATATGTTGCGAGTAGTACATGTCGGGAGCGGGTGCCGAATTCATGGCAGAGTACTGGTCGTATCCTCCAATGGACTGGGTTGGGGGGCCGGGAAGTGCCGCCGAGACAGGGAGGTGAGGGGACGGGGTTTTAGGCCCGTTCGAGGAGGCGACCGAGGTAAAGGATGAGTGCGAATCGCCGTTTGAACTGACCGAGGAAGCAATTGAGCTGACCCGGGGTGACGAGGTACCTGAGGAATATGACAAGAGCGGAGGCTGGGGCAACGGCAATGAAGGCAACCTCTCGTTCATATACGACGGGCGCGGGACAGCAGGAGCGCCGTAGTACGGCGGTACGTCGGACAGTCCCCGGGCTTGCGAGTGGGAAATCGGCGGTAGATCCAGCTTTACGACTTGGGGGGTTCCGCCGTGGAGGCTCGGGCGAGGGGCCGGATGGATCGACAACGGGCGGGCGGCTGCAACGGCGCGTAGTTCTTTCAGAAGCCCAGGACTGGGAGAAGAAACAGGGAGCCGTGTCGTGGTGGACTGCAGTTTTGGGCCGTCGAGGAGGTGCGGGCGAGGGTGTTGTTGGTGGTAGTTGTGGATTGAAGGCGTGGGGTCGTTTGAGCGACTATTTCTAGCATACGAACGAACACACACAACAACACATGCAACGAATGTTCTTCTCTTCCGGCTTCTCAACTCTAATGCAGATGCCAATCGTCAATCAGCCTGTGGTGCACCCTCGGATTCGAACACTTCGACGAGGAATTCGCGACCAGGGACGCGGTGCAAAGGAAAAAAAAGTTGGGGGTTTGGGGCAGAGTTTGCGCGGAAGGTGCAGGGAGGTGCAGGAGCTGGATGCAAGCAGTGACTTTTGAGGCCGAAAGCTCGAATACCGGTTGGTCACGTACCTTGCTTCTTTCACCAGCCTCGGGAGACCTTCAACTCAGTAAAGCGAGGAGGTCGGATGGGCCATGTATTGGGAAAGGAAGAGGAGTGGGAAAAGGAAGGGTTTCCCTTGGTTGCGTGGGAGGGAGGGTGACTGACGGGGAGGAGGAGGAGGAGGAGGAGGAGTAGGTAGAAGAAGTAGCCAGGCAGGTTATCGAGAAGACGATTCCTGTTGTACCCAAGGCCGGTTAGGTAGCAGGGTAGGTAGTGGATATGTCGGTCCACGAAAGATATGGAGAAGGAGATAGAGACGAACGAGCCAGCCCTGCGCCAGAGTTGTGAGTGGTTGTAGACTTTGGCTTCCTGGGATGTGTTAGCGACGGGCCCTCTCATCCCTCCTCCTCCTCCCCCCCCGGGAAGAGAGCAGCAGGGCCACCACCTCAAGTTGCTGGGGGTTTGCGTTGTTCGAGCCGGGGCACGTCGTAGTGGGCTGGAGGTTGGGTCGGCTACCTTGTCATCGACAGGGGAGGGCGGTCTTGCACCCAGCAGGGCCCCGGTCGAGCTACGACTAGGGTGGTACAACGGACAAGTCAAGAGTGGCGTGTGAGCCAGCTCGGACAAGGGGGGCGTGTGTCTGTAAGGGTAGCGATGTAACGCCAAGGCAAAGAAGAGGGGATCCTGTCCAGCAGTGTTGGTTCGGGGAGCCGTGTACTGTATGTAGACGTGAGGCCCCTGCTCTCACATGTCCCCTACGGACATATGCGCGGACGCATGTATGTGTCGAAGGCCAGCTCGTGCCCGTGGGCTTGTTCGTGCGTGTGTGTGTGTGTGTGAGTGTGCGCGCGCGCGTGCTGGCTCTGAAGGGTCCCCGTCCAAGTATAGCCGGCTCAAGAGACGGACAGACAGGCAGACACACAGACAGACAGATAGACAGCAGCCGGAGTGGGAGCGACGTCTGCGTGGTGGGAGGTAGCGTTCTGCTGCAGATAATATAGTACCTAGGCCGGACAGCGAGCTAGGCTGCCTCGGGTTCCCGTCCTCGAAATAAACGCAGTATAGAAACGCCATGGCTCGCTCGCTCAGCTTCGTCCGTCTCTGGCAGTCCTGTCGCCCTGAGGTCACGCCCGGCCTCTGGCCCTTTGGCGCGTTTCTGGCCTGTCAAACGGGGCCGCCCACGTCTAATTCAGCACGGAGGTTCCTTCAATGTACACACCGCTGTGGGTCGTTCGTTTTCTCTTTTTATCGAGCAAACCTTTCCTAAGAGAGATGGAGAGCTCACGTTGCTTTGACTAGCCCTAGGACCAAGTAAACAGCCCGGCTGGCGGGCGCACTGTCCACAGGTGGGCGGGGATCTTGTGGGCTGTGTGCGGCCTGGCTTTTTGCCCAGGTCACCACGTACACACACACAGTCCACACAAACTGTGGACTGTGGACTGTGGACTGGCCGCGCTCCAAGGCGGAGGGCCGAACCTGCTCTCTTTCGCCCTCCCGGGTCCATTGGACTGGACGAGGTCACCCAGTGTGGGCTCCATCTCCTTCGTCCGTGTATGGGATGCTGGAAGTGAAGATGGACGTGGTATGTTCCGGACGAATCGGTACGTACACACGCAATCGTACGGCGTGCTTGCGCATACAACCGTACCTACATACACCCTATACACGCGCACCACACACACACACACACACACACACACACACATACACACATACACACATACACACACATACACACACATACACGCACACGCACACACACACACACACACACACACACACACACCCACACACACACACATGCGACTTGGCGGGCTAACGGGTATCTTGCCTGGCGTTGGAGTCCACGGGGAGGAGCTTCTCAGTCCAGCGAAGCCAGCTAGAGATAACTAGAGGCCGTCGGTCGGTCTAATGATCCAACGCCGCCCGTCTGGAAACAAAAAGCGGATTGTCCTAGATCATGTCCCGCCGGGACCTCCTCCGTCAGGTGACGACGACGGGTAGGTTGTCCCCCCTGCCTCCTTCCCTCCATCCCTCCACCCAGCCCGTCAGTGCAAAGGAAAGAAAGAAAGAAACCCTCACTTGGTTGAGAGGTTCAACAAGTGCGCTCGCGGCGTCGTACAGGTCGCCGTATTCGGTCGGCACAGTTGACGGCAGCTGGGCAGACACGACCGCTGCTTGTTTACCTATCCTACCTGGCAGGGGGGGGGGACGGCGGACTTCGGACGGTACGAGAAAAGAGACGGTCGGCTCTGGGCGTTGACACTATGTCCCACCACAGTGTGAGGGCGCCGGGACTGGCCCGAGGGTGTCAAGCCAAAATGGGCCCACGGCGATTTGGACGACGACGATTTTCAGTGTTGGAAGCAGCGCATGCTTCCCTTGGGTAGGTACGGAGTCAGTAATGGGCAACTCGTCGACGGCCAGTTTCTGCACGGGGCCGCTGGATACGATTTGCATACCTTCCAAGCTTTACATCCATTCATCCTCCTACCGAACTAGGTAAGAAAGTACTTGCTGGCATGGGGTCAACCGATGATAGTTGTGCCACGTCGTGTCGTTGCTTAGACGGCCCCTCGCACTCTGCCGAACCTCGACATGTACGCTGCACCGGCAGAGCTTCGCGCGCACCGAGAGTGGCATGGTTTTCGCCGCCCTGCTCGTGGGCAACCAAGGCGCCGTCACTGACTGAGGATACCTTTTCTTCCACGGTTGCCTTTCCTTGATGCCAGCGTTCGTTACCCAGCCTCGGACGGCCTGTGTTGGGCTGGAGGTAACCGCGACGAGGTAACTTCACCCGACCCTAGATACGCCCATCTATCTACCACTTACCTGCATCTATGCAGGGTTAATTCGCCTTTCTCTCTCGGGCTTTGCTTCGCTTGGTGGCATCCCATCCATCCCATATTACCGTCAACGGCATTTGCCTGCTATTCGTTACCACCCAACCAGAGAGACCAGACCGACGTTCACACACCACCCACATACACATACTACGTAGATATAGTTGCACCCTGCTATTAACGGTTTAGCTGCCTTGGGCGACATCATGTACATACATCTTGTACATTGCTTAGTTATCCGGTAAGGTAGGTTGAGTACCCGTCGTTAGCGATCCTCGACGGGGCGGTGGACCTTCAAGGTACAACTGCAGGTAGTTGTAGAGTTCCCAATCGGGCGGGCTTTCCTTGACCTTTTTCCCCCCATCGTTCCCCATCCTCTCGACAACTCATGCAGCTGCACTCCCGCATCATGCCGCCTGCAGAGTGCTTGCTTGCTTACACTTGCTTGCTCTCTGCGTACGCTCTATCTCTCTCCCCCCTCTCCCCCTCTCCCCTTCTCCCCCTCTCTCTCTTCCGCCAGAGTACCTGCATCCATGACCGGCCACCCCCCGCAGGCCCACAGGGCAGTAACAACCTAAAGAGAGACGGAGAGGGGAAACGAAAAAGAGAGAGGGAGAGAGGGCTTTGCCGGACAGTGCCAGTGCCAGTACCAGTCTCCCAATGACCCGGCCGTGATGACGAATGGGGCAAGTATCGCCAGCCGGGCCCAGGGCCGAGGCCAGCAGTGACCAGCGAAAAGTGGAGCCCGGGACATCGTGGGACCTTCACAGCCTCTGGTGCTCTCGCCGCTCCTCACACCGACCAACGGCCACACTGTCTAGGCATGGCATCGTGGCACAAACAACCTTGTCAGCAAATCCCGTACTGGGTTTCTGAGACGCTGGTGGCTTGGTGGCTTTCCTCGGATCGCTGCGGATGCTTTTTCTCGAGAATACCTTTGCCAGACGGCGCCCGCCCGCGTGTTCGCATGTACTCCTGCCACCCACTGCGACCTCAGACAGACTCGAACCCCTCACCTGCCCACGGACTACAGCGAGTCTTCTGCCCGCCCCCCCCCTCTCTTCCCGCGCCTCTACAACTGTCGAGCGGGAGGCTGACTGCTGCTTGCCTTCTACTTGCGAACTACTGCCTAGTACGGGAAGGAAGAGGGAGTGTGCGGGCGGTACGGGCGTGACTCCCTGGGGCGCACCTACAACTACACACGACCGCTACGACGCCTCCGTATGTACGATGGCGTCGGTCCACGAGAGCGGGGGTGGAAGGGGGGGCGTGTGCTTTCACCACCCGCACCAAGCACGCCCGCCCGGCTACGTAGCCCCTACCCTGAGATCCACTCGCTCTGACAGCGCACCAACGCTTCGGTGTCAGTCAATCCAGCACAGGCAAGCCGCCGCCGCCGCCGCCGCCGTCGCCGTTAAGCGAGAAAAAAATGCGCCTTGAACCACAAGACGTCGTGAACGCCAAAGCTTCTTTGAACGCCGGCCGCCAAAAGGTCAATTGCTTGTCAGGAGGGCAGAATTGCGGCGCCATGAGCACGTACACCCTCGGACAGCTCGGTTGGTCTGGCGATGTCCGGCTGTAAGGACCAATCCCCTTTACCCCGGCTTCGTCTGCTACGACGGCTGCCATGGGAGAGACCAGAAGGAGGGCGAGGGCCAAAGAGAAGAAAATGAATTTACGGCCTGTCAAGTGGCGTGGCTCGCTTCGCCGGCGGGCCACTCGACCCGGCCCTCCACAGCCGCGCCTCGTGCCGACCTCGTTGGCATCGTCCCTCTTGGCCTTGCATCTAGCGGCCGTGCTTATTATATCGAGCACTCTTACGTGGTGACCCTCAACGTCGGGATAGTCTTGGTGGCCTCGCCTGCACCCCCCTCCTCCCGCGCGGCACAGCATTCCGTGGGACCCGGTCTCCATCTGGCCCGTCGAGCTGACAAGACGACGTCGACGGACCAGCAAAGCAGTATGTATACCTATCGAGTGCTGTGGTGCACATGTAGCACCGGGCCATGTACAAATATGCGGCGGCGGCGGCGGCGGCGGCTGCGTGCTGCTGCAGCGTTCCTCTCCGCTATCCCCGGGTCCATCGACACCCGCCGCCATCGAGGCAGCCTGGGACCAGTAGGCCAATAAAGCCGGTAATTAATATGGATGATGGACGACGCATCTTTTTCTGGGCCGGTGCGAGATGGCAATCACGAACGGACCAGCTAGCCAGCCCATCGCTCGGCTCACCCCACCGCCCCAGGTACCACGACAACTCTCACCAGGCTGGCTTCCCCTCTTCTCATGGTAACGGCGAGCAGGGTTTCCTGCCGGGTGGATGGTCGCAGCACCTCGGCCACCCCTGGTCCGACGGTGGGCCCATGCTGGGTCGCAAGTATCTCCAAGTAGAATCATTCGTCTGCAGCCGTGGACCGAAGCCAGTGCTGAATCGAGCACCGTGGCGGTTTATACATGGCGGCACAATTGTCGTATCTAGCTAGTTGGGGAGGGCGGGGGGGGGGTAGTAAAGAGAAAGGCTTGCTCGCTCTGGAGTCCAATCTGGCGTGCACAGAGTTGGCCGGTGCTTATTCTGTCAAGCTCTGGGAACGAGCGAACCCTATGCAGTGGCAGCTCGGAACCAGCGGTCCTCGTGCGCATGTAACTTGGATATCTGTACAAGAGGTGCCCCGTTCGAGAAGAAGTCGAAAAAGCTGGCGGAGAAGAGAAGGAGAAGAAGAAGAGACGGACCGGTTCTTTGCTTTGGAGCCGTTCACCAGCCAGGCACGCAGCTAGCGAAAGTAACGGGGTTTCCCTAACGGCAGCCAATGCGCGCGCGGGCGAGCCAGGGCCCTTTCGTGCGTCCGCGCTACGTATGTATATGTATGATAACGTGCGGCGGCCCTGCGAGCTTAAAGCCATTTTCCTGCTTGGCCCCGGTAGCTTCGCCCGTTGGAGAATGTAACTTTTCCCTTGGCCCTTTCTTCCCTACGCAATGCGCCGAACAGACCTGCGGGGAGGCAGGCAGGCATCCCCCCCCCCCCCCCCCCGGGCGCGGGCGGCCATTGTGACTTTGTTTCTCGCCGCTCACGGCATGGGTGGGCTTCGCTGGCTCGCCAACGGTCCGAGGAGTGGTCTGATGTTGGCGACCGACAAGAAACAGGCATCTCGTCAAAGTTCGGATGAGCGTTTGACTTACATATCCGAGAGCCCAGGCCGGAGCTTAGATGCCCCCGCCCCCCAGGCCATGAATGAAGGAGGTGCCAGCGCCCAAGTCATGCTACCCACCCAACAACAGATAGACCGGCCGAGGAGAGAGTCCGAGGGAGGAAGTGGGGAAAAAAGAGAGTGTGTATGGCATGTCTGCCCCGCTGCCCGGCTCTGCTTACCTTGTTCCCGCCGTGCCCTCCCCGGCTGGTTCTTCCCCCTTCGCCCGCGCGCCGTGTGTCCTGCCGCCCACGGGCCACAAAAGCTGTGGTGTGTGACACCAGGGGCATGACGGTTACATCTGCTTCATGTGTTTTCTCGATGCGTAGTGCGATGCATCTGGCATTGAAGGGAGGGGCGGGGGAGAGGGGGGCACATGCTTCTCAACAAGACTGGGAGGGGGACTGGCAACCTTGTGAGTGTGTGTGTGTGTGTGTGTGTGTGCGATGCGATGCCGCCTCCCCGAGGGGACGGCTGCACATGGGAAGCACGGCGCGGGCGGCTGTCGAGTCCACGGCCGAGGGAGGGGGGGAAGGGGAAGGGGCCTGCCTGTGTATAGTCTGTTCCACGAGAGATTCTCAACTCCGCCATCCCGGCGCTGGGGAAGCTCGATGCAGGCAGGTGGTACCTGCTTACTGAATTTGTTACTTATGTGCCCGGATAGAGAGGGCCGTCATGCCACTTTACTTCAACATCCAGTCCCGGACCTGGGGGGGGCGTCTTTCGTTCGGTCCTATGCTTTCACGTCTTGTCCATCGGCGTGGGCGCTTCTCTATATCCGTACATATTCGATGCGTCTTTCCTAAAGTGGCTGGTCTCGCAATGTACTCCATACTAGTAACTAGTATGTAAATACTCGGGCTAGCGGGCGGTTATACCAGGCACAAGAAAGAAGCAGGCCCTTGGGCTAGAAAAATGCAGCCCTGGCCACGGAAGCCAAAGGTGGGGGGAAACGAGCTGGGGCGTGCTGCAAGCTACTGCGGCCACTACAATTACGACCTAACGACTAGGCTGGAGGGCCGCATTGGTTTCCCTATGCAGCGCTTGCGTATCTCGATGCAAGATTCCGTTAGGAAGGAGGACATGGATGGGGCCTGCAGGACAGAGGGAGATGGAGACAGAGACAAGAGACAGAAAGACTACGTAACTACATACACCCGTTGAGTATCCGGACGGCTACACACGCCAAGACCGCCTCTTGCATGTCTATTCCGGGCTGTCGAAGTTTTCCCCATGGCCGGCTCTCTAACACGAATCGAGCGACGTGGTCTGTGGGTGTGTATGCAATCGACAGACCCGTCGGCACCAATTCTAGTCGTGAACACCGCTTTCGGGGTTTCCAACGCCACCGCAGCAGGAGCTTACCGGCTGGACAGAACCGAGTCGATGTCCCGTCCGTGGTTCCGCGGCATCGACGAATCGAAGAAGTATATCACTAGCCATGAAGGCCATGAATGACGCGGCTGCAGTACTTACGTGAGCCCCTCCTTTCCCCCCAAACCTCCTCCTCCGAGGGTTAACCTGCTACCTCCCTATTACGTAGTTACCCGTTTTGTTAACCTACGTAGGAAGTACTAGTAGTAAGGAAAGTAGGGACCGAAGTGGCTTAGTGGTAACGGCTCGCCTTCTTCTTTCCATTATGCGTTGCCGTAGTTTATACCACTGAGCCAGTTTGGCACATCAACTGGTTTACTATGTACCAAGGAACTCACTTGGTTCCATACCTATTATGTGCCCACCTGGATTGGGAAGGCACGTTGCGAGTGCACTCTGGTAGAAAAGTAGCCACGGGCTGTCTGTCATTCGTACGACTACGACAAGGCCCAAACCCGCGAGTTTAATAGCCAAGCTGGCGATCTCGGTAACAGGAAGCCCGGCCAGCGGCCCTTTTTTTGTCTCGCCCGCCAGCGCGCCCTTGTGACGCGTGAAGGCCCGCCATGGCTGGCGCGAGGTGGCTTTTTTTTTTTCTTGTGCAGCGCGGGCCAGCCTCTGGGACTGGGGGCGGGCTCGTGGGCCAAAGCTACTGGCTGGCGTGGCGCCCGGAGCATAACGACACTAAGGCCTCGAGGGGGCCTGACCTCCCTCTCTCTCTCTCTCTAAAGCTCTCCCGGGTTGTCTGAGAGGTGGTAGAGAGGCGCTGCGCCGGGCGACAGGCCTACCCGGCCGCCACGCCGGTTTCGCGTCCAGACAGACAGCAGCCCCGACGGGCGAGACAAGACAGCAGAGCGAGGGCGCAAGCAACAGCGACAGTACGGGTGGGAGGGGCTGGTTGGTCATTCATCGTGGCAAGCCACATGGCCGACGGCCTACCGGGTCACATCTTTTCCCTTGCTGGTTTTTCCCGTCTAGGGTCCTGTTTCAGTTGGACCATTGTCACATGGTCCCCCGGCTAATACTTGAATGAGGCGGCGCACTTTGCTGGGCCGGGGCTGGGGGGTCGACACGGGCGCGCTTCCTTGGGGACACGCCCATGATGGACCACGACGCCCGGAGCGGCGGCAGGGCGGCTACGACAGCGACTAGGTTTTTGCGCCCGTGTACCTTACCGAGTACATCCTATACGAACGCGACTAGGTAAGTCAACGGACACCAGACTAGGGATTGGAGACATGGATGGGAAGGGCCACTGATATGCGCGCGCGCGCGCTACAACCACCAAGGTATATCTGTGGATCCCCTCATGGACAGCGGTGACAGGAGGGGCCGAGGGGGAGAGAGTGGGCAACACGAAAAACCCGCCCGACAGCAATACAGAGTGCGTGCGCATGTGTGTTGGTAAGAGTCAGGGAGAGAGCGTGAATGGATGGACGGGCGAGGCGAGGAGCAAAGGGGCACGCACGCATCTACTGCGACGTGCCGACAGGATGCACGTCTATCGCCGCCATGCGTCTGGCGATCGCGCCGCCGCGTTCGTTTCGTGGGAGCCGCGTCGCGCCCCCCAGGTTCCGCACGCGCCGGATCGGCAGAGCGGCAAGCAACGATGGGAAAAGCACAAGAGCCTCCGACTAGGGCAATGCAGCAGCGCAATGCACCCCTCGTTCGCCCGTCCCCAGCCTCCCGGGAGGGTCGCCGTGCTGTGATTTGCCGGTCCTTTGGTTTGCCCTAGGTTGGCGGCCATGATCATCTTGCGTCGACCTGAAGCTACGAGGCTACTATTACACACGACTATCTTGACTTCTCGCGCCATGGCGATCCAAACGCCCCCCCGGCCCGGCCAAGCGTGCTAGGACGGGGATTGCATGGGCCGGAGAGCATCGATCCAGATGAAAATGCAATCCCGGGCGCGGATGGAGATCGATGATGGACGGACCTGCAACCTTTCCCTCTTCAGGCGGGGCCGCGAGGGGGCCACGGGTGCCTCTCGTTTTCTCGCCGTCGCTCGCTGCCTCCCACGCGGCCGGCGCTGAAGACAACTACGTCATGGCCGCCTTAGCACAGTCCCCGGCGAGCGTCGGTTGCGGGCTGAGGCTGCTCAGGGTGCCGTCATCCTTCGCACTCCCAAGTGTCAGGGCTGTAAGACCCACGGCCGCACACGCACAAACACACAGACACACACCCACGATGCCCTGCAGGGAGTATTATGAGTGGACATGATCTGGGTTGGTACGTACATACACCTACATGCTTAGGCTGCGGGTGCGCAGATGCGCGCGGCCTGCAGTTGCAGGATTAGGTCTTCCGGACGACGTACGGTAGCAGGAATGTCCCGAGCGCCCGCTGCAAACGCCGTGGGCCGGATCGCAGCATCCAGGGAGCCTGCCAATGGGACGACGGATGCTACCCTGAAGCAGCAAGCCCTTCAAGCCCCTCCGGTGGAGACCGCATTTCGGCCACCAAGACCCGAGCCTCGTCACGTCCGGGCTCGCCCATGCTGTCATCTTCACTCATCGTCCCGACCCTGCCCACGGCCAGACGGCCCCCGTCTTCAGTCACTCCCGCCCTGCCCATGTGGCCATGGATCTGTCCCTCCCCTACGGGCCGGGCAATCTCTTTGGGGTTGCCGGGGGCGGGCCAAGCGAGGGGGAACTGGGTGGGTGAATGAGCTGACGGAGGAGTCGGTGCGTGATCGTCAGCCCGCAAGCAAGCAGGCAACACATCCCCTACCAGCGTCTGGGTAAGAAGGCGAGCAAGCAAGCAGACAGGCCAGCAGATAGCAAGCAAGCAGGCAAGCAATTGGCTGCCCGCGTCATGTTGTTTATCCGTCCCAGGGAAGAGAGAACCAGCCAGCCAAAAAGCCCGTTCAGTATTGACGGTCTCTGCGAACGAGAATAGGCTTTCCCGCAGGCGGGCAGGGGACCCCGTTGTCAAAACGTCTTGAGCACTTGCATGCGCGAGCGGCGGCCTAATGCACAGCGGGCAGCGGCTATCATGGACGGCAACGGCCCAATCAGCCCTTTTTACCCCATGCATGACCCCCATGCTGCGCTCCAGATGCCCTTCCCTGTCAGCCTGCCTTGTAGCCTGCCCTCCCTCTCCCCCTCTCTCTCTCTCTCTCTCTCTCTCTCTCTCTCTCTCTTGAACGGGGGTGGTTTCGCGGTGGGTGTGGTGATCAATTGGAGCGCAATTTGAGGGTGGGGGGGTTGTTTCATAGGCATTCTGATTACCGTCACTGCATTCCCTCTGGAACTGCCTGTGATCCATCCTCCACGGGCCCTGGACGGATGGAGCGGGGGGGGGACTCGCTGGCGGGCAGTTCCTCCCCCCCCCCCCCCCGGAACTCACCGTAAAAGCTACAGTGCCAGCCGCCGAAACGGCTTGTGGCTCGGCTGTGCCAATGACCGACTGATCCACGGGCGGCTCGTGGCAGTCCGGGAAGGGCGGGTGGGCGGCCTGGCAAAAATAAGAGACGGTGTCGTCGGTATTTGCAGCCAAGTGATTCGGCGTTTGCGACTTGTCGAAAAACGGGCGCGATGAGGGCGAAACCAAGCCAGCCACGTTGTGTGTCGGCTGTAACCGCCAATTGACAACAACCGCCATTATTGGGATCGCCCGGTGTCCCCTCTTTCCGCGCACTTTCTCACCCCCTTTCCCCCGAGGCGGCGCTCGCGCAATACATACACCACATGCGTCGGACGGTACAAGGTGTGCTCGCCAACTGCCACGGCGCCGGTGATTAATTGTGTGCCCAATCAGAAGGGCCCACGTCTGCTGCCCACCCTTCAGCTTCTTGAAGAGGCAAGGTGTGCTCCGCACTAGAGTTGGACCTAGGAGAATTTCCCCTAGGTGACAGTTACTTACGGCCGCCAAAGTAAGCACCAGTGGACCGACCGAACTCTGATCTGATTCCGATGCCGTTGGGATATCGGCCTTGGGAGGCAAATAATGAGGCGAGAGGAGAAGGGGATCACCGGATGCCCCCTTTACGAATCATGACGTGAGCCCCCAACGGTCGACTCTCGCACTCCGATCCTTACACTGCCACTTTGCTTCGCGCAAGATAGCAGAAGAAGAAGAAGACGATGAGGAAGTAGCAGAAGGAAAAACGGTCCTCGACCTCGAACCGCTAGGCCATCGCGGACGGATCGTGTACAGGCTAGTGTCAGAAGCGCCAAGCCTTTCCTGCAGACGCGGACCGTTTTCCGGGCTAAGGGCTAGTCTCACACCACCCGCCTGGTACTGGTCGAGGTACATCCGCCAACCGAGGAGGGAAGGCAGCGTGAAGACGACAAGAGAACGAGAGGCAAAAGGCCCCGAGGCAGAGCAAGGGGCCCGGCAGGGGGCATGGCTCGGGACCAGAGGAAGCAGAAGAATGCTGGTTCTTCCTTGCTTTAGCTGAGCCAGAAGCGGCCCCATCGGACTATACTGCTCTGGGCGGGCGCCAAGTCTGAAGGAGGTGGGTGGTCATGGAGCAGGAATGTGGCACTCGAGTTTGGTTATCGGAATCCGTCAACAGGCGAACGACGGCCGCCGCTGAAAAAGAATTCTGGCCCCGGAGCCCATGATCCATGGGAAGCGACGGATGGAGCATTTAATCTGGCCGCCTCGCTATGAATGGTAAGACTTAGGACTATTCCGGTCTCTCCAGCGAGCCACGGCCCAATGAGAGGGCGTAACGTGGATGACGATGCACAACATAGCCCTCCCAGTCTCAACAGACTGGCCTGAGGGTTACTAGCTGTGTATGCACGTACTAGCCCCGTCCAGAGCAGAACGGAGTCCGCAGGCGCACACACAGACACCTCCCATCGTCCCCATACACGTGCCTGTGCCGAGCGCATACCACACCACGGTAGTGGTTTTAAGTATATATGTACGTACTACTGGAAATAGACAGGTGCCCTTGTTACCGACGCACCGACACTTGCCCAGCACAGCTACCGCAGCCGCGACTATTCGCTGACACATGGAGGGGTGGTTCGTGACCACAATGACTATTGTTCTCTCGAGCCTCTCTCCCTTCCCACCCAGGCCTGCATCGCCCAGCCCAGACGCCGCCGCTGGAGCGGGAAAAAACCCCCTCCTCCACGAATCACCATGGGGCGTGCCGTGCCTGACAGCCCGGTGGCCTCGCCTGAGGGTCGCTCGCCTTTTCCACCCCTCCCCATGCCCCCCATGATGTGATGGCCGGACCCGTCGATTCGTGTCCAGCAGTGTGTGGGGCCCCCCCGGGAGGCCCGCAGTGTGTTGTTGTGGTGGTGGTGGTGGTGGACGAGCAGATGAGGTAGTCCGGCCGGGTGAGGGGCACGGCGCGGCCGCCATCTATTGATTTGCCACAAGGGGGCGTTGGTCGATTGATGGGCCGCGAATAGAGAGAAAAACCAAAGGACGCAGAGAGTGAGGCTTTCGCGGCTTCCGCGTTCGCACCGTGCAACTGTACGAAACAGCCGCCCTTTCGTACGTAACCCCGTGACCACAGCAACCGCCCCTGCTCTCTCTCCCGCTCTCGCTTTCTCTGTCTCCTCGACTCTTTCGTCCGGCTCAGATTCTCTCGGACGTACGTAGTACCCAAGGGCCTCTCTCCTCTTCGCCTTGCTTTCCCCCTCCCTCCCCCCGTGTACGTACGGCACGGGTTGCGTTACGCGGTCGGTGCCGCCGGGGGAAACACGATAACGATGTTTCGACCGTCGACCCGCTCTCAACCTGGGACGAAAGAACAACAGCCGCGGCGGGCCCCTCCCCCCCTGGTGTTTCCTTGGTCCGGTAGGTAAGCAAGTATAGTAGGTATGTAAGTAGTCGACATGTATACACCGGAATAAAAACAAAATTAAAATTAAAAATAAAACATCAAGTATGCGCACAGGCCTAGTGGTTATGTATACGTATACCAGCTGGTTCTGGCTAGTGTCGGGCCAGCGACTCCAGCAGAATAGGTTGGGCCCAAGCTCTTTCCCTCCGTTCCGTTCTAGTGGGGTCCTCACCGCTACTTTCCCCATCCTTTCGTCGTCCTTTTTCTCGCTCCTTGGTTCGCCTCTACGAATTATCTTGGGGACTGGTGTTTTTTTATTTTATTATTTTTAGCCAACCACAGGCCGCCCCTGCTCTTCTTTCTAGGCTCACGCCCCCCCGTGACCCCATTCATTCCTTCTCCACCCCAACCGTCTCTCTCCCTCCTCTCTCTCTCTCTCTCTCTCTCTCTCTTCGCTCCCCGGTCCCTCCTACGTTTGCGAGGAAGGGGGGGCACCTGCCATCCCTGCCTGGCCGGTCTGCTCTTTTCCCTGTCCGATGATGATCGCCAGCCCAATTTTCCGGGCTGCTTCTTCGGCTTTGTCACATTGCTCGGAAAAGCGCTGAATAGAGAAAAAGAGAGGGAAGAAGAGCAAAAGTCAGGGTTCGTGAGGGTCCCTCCCTCCCATCCCCCCCCCCCTCAATCTACCGGAGATGGTACCCCCAATTCCGAATTACGAGGGGGCGGGCAAAAGTGAGCGAGGATGTGACAGGCGACACAGTGAAAGTGAGAGCCCTGTCGGCGACGGCCCCTTCGCCATCCGCCCAGCGGTCGGTCCTCTCCGCCCCAAGGCCCCCCCAGTCCGTGGGACCGCCTCCCGGGTTGCATCTGGGAAGCGCGGACCGGGGAGGAGGACGACGACGACGACAGGGCTAGGGCAGCCATGCTGGGAAAACCTTCCCGCCTCTATTTGGTTTTTTTTTTAAACGGATTGGACTGGATTCGCTCCGACATATGGGGCCGTGTGCGGTTCCCCGTCGTGCGCGTCGTCGGTACGGTTAATTCTGATCGCGACCCCGGCCGTTTCGTCGTCACGAGTGCGGAACAGCCGCCAGGAGCGAGAGAGAGAGTAAGTGAGTGAGATAGGGCGCCGGGCGGTCGTGCGCTACGGGCTTTTGCGGGCGCGCGTGGTTCGCGAAGAAGCGAGGCCGGCCGATCCAGTGCTCGTTCTTCGGTGGCTGGGGGAGGGGGGAAGGGGAGGGGGCCACCAAACGTCTCGAATTCTCCCCGGTGAGCCCGGTTCCGCACGCGGACGGTCCCCCCCCCCCTCAGTCTCAACTCAGTCAAAATCTCGCCTTGTCTGTTTACTTCTCTATTCGCTCGTCGCCCGGTTTAGTGTGATTGGACCTTTCTCGGCCTCTGGGTCTTCCCGTCATCGTCGGGCTATTTCCCCCCACCCACCATCACCACTTTCCCAGGCTTCTACCAGCGTTACCTAACCCCCCCCCCCGTGGCTCTCCTCTCACCAGGGCCGCCGTTCCAGGCGTCGGCAGGGAAAAGGGAAGTGGCCTGATTTAAACCCCCTCTCCCAGGGAAGGAGGGCGTAGCGGCGTCCGGGGGGTGGTAGGGACGAGGGGGGCCCAGGACGGACGCGGCGGCGATACTTGTCGCTCCCCTACATGAACCGGGGCGGGGATCTGGCATGGCCACGATCCAGGTGCAGGACGCCCGGAGAAGGGGATGGGGCCAGCAGACGGGGGCTCTCTCCCTCTCTCCTTCTCCGGCTGTCTCCCTCGCTTTCTTTTTTCTCTTCCTCCGTTCCGCGCAGGGGCCCCGGTTCAGATGTACACAGCAGTAACAACGCGCCTAAGCCCGCCGAGAGAAGAGACCCAAAAAGGACCCTGGGGGCCGAGGACGCAACGGCGACGGGGAGAGGGAAACGGCGCCCCGTGCTGCCGAGCAAGGCGAAGAGGGTCGAGTCGACCCCCAATGCATATGCAGAGATAGCCAGATCTTCGCATGCGGCGTGCTGCTAAAATTAAAGCCTATCCGGCCCAGCAGGCCTGGCGCGTGCCCATCCCGAGCTTCCTTTTTGCTCCTCGGCCCTTCAAGATTGAAGATCGTAGCGCCGCGGAGATGGAGAGGGGAAGAGAGAGAGAGATAGAAAGAGATGACGAGGAGCAAGCCCAGCCGTGAGGACCGGCCATGGTACACTGTTTGCCGACCAGTATACCTGAGAAACCCCACGCCCCAAAAGGAAAATAGTGCGCAGGTACGTAGTTTGTAGGTACATGGCGAAGCATCATGGGCCGACGACCGGGGAAGGGGGGGTGTGCGGAGACTAAGAGATACGCACACAAAACTCACACCGAGATGGAGACAGAGACGGACTGGGGCGGGGAGGGGTCCTTTCGAAGAGACGGAAAGAGAAAGAGAGGCGCACAAGGAAGCAGGGCCACGGGTCACGACCATGATGCAACGTGGGCAGCACTGGACCCATCTCACATCTTACATTGTGGCCTGTCACTTGCCGCGGTCTAATGTACGGCTAAGGACGATACGACTACATAGCCGCACCTACATGTCTAGCTCGCCATGTTGGTGGTGTGTAAGTGTACATGTAGCCGTATGAATCATGGGAAGGGGGGAGAGGGCCGACAAATTGGCTTCCACGTAGCCCACACTGCCGGCAGACCGGCCAGTCCAGTTCGATAGTCAACCACCCCCCGGGCCCCAAAAGTCGATCAAGCAAAAAGCCGCAAGCCGCAAAAGAGCCTGGGCCAGCCGGCCCACCTATGCAGTCGCGCGCCGCACTGCATCTTGGAGCGACGGGCGGTCGTCTGGCCACGGGCGGGTAGAACGGTTTGCGTGGCCCGACCCCGGTGAATCGAGGGGGGATGAGTGGTTCTGGCCTGCCCCCTGGCCCCTGGTCCTGGTCCTGGTCCCGAGCTCTGGCCCTGGTCCCGGTCCCGGCGCTGTCTCTGGCTTTTCTGGCTTCTGCCCGTCTTGCGCCTGGCACTTCCTTGGGTCCCGCTTTCAGTGTCCTTGGATTGGGTGATCGGGGGCTGGGGGCTTTAGCCCTGGGAGGGAAGAGGACGAGGAGGACGAGGCCGGTCTGTCTGCTGCCCTGTCTGTCCCGTTCCTGGCCTGTGTTCCGGGCTTCTCTCGCTGCCCGGCCGGTCACCGTTGGGAAGGAATAGTTCCATCCCACGGATACGGTGCCCCTTCTCCTCCTGTGCCCCCTCTGGTTTGGGGCAAAAGTGTTGAAAGGATGGGGAACGCGGAGAGGGAGCAGAAGGCGAGAAGGCAGGGTGAGGGTACCTGCCTCACTCGGGCGGAGCAGATAGTACGGAGGTAGCAGAACGAAGGTCGATATTCCCCCAATGGCCGAGCCAACCAGCGGCTGGACAGCTGGAGGAGGGCCCCCAAGTGGGAATTGGGAAACATGGATGGGCATCCGTCGACGGCCACAGCCCGCAAAAGACAACCCGCGCCCCCCCCCCCCCCCCCCCAAGCCACCCACACACGGCAGCCAAACAAACACTACCACCACCACGACCCCCCCGGCAAAGCGGGACACGGCGCAGCATGAAGCAAGCAAGTCATACTTGCGTCGTAGGCCATAGCTTCCTGCTTGCTGCGTCCTACTGCTCCCTTTTCTGTACCACGGGCCCTTAGACAGGGCCAGGTACACACGGCTGGCTAGGCCGGGGCAGGCAAGGATGTGTGATAGTAATAGTAGCAGCAGTCACCAGGAGTCATCGCCTGGCCGAGATGGCCTCGCATCGATCTCTCTCTCGCCCGCGCGGGAAAAAGAGGCAGGGGACCCAACAGGGCCTCCCTCGACGGTCGGCTTGTACAACTACCTTACGATGCATTGTTCGTAGAGGGCCCCCGGTACGGGCGACCGGAACGCGGCGGGTGTGGGCCGTTTAATTAGTCGTCGAGGGTTATTGAAGGGCCTGGACTCGGCCCCCGGGGAGAGGAGGCAAAGGCAGTCAGTCAGGCGAGGGTCGGATCAGGCCAGGGCCGTGTTCTCGACGAAGGACAAACGACGACGACCAGCGGCGGCGGCGGCGGCGGCGACGACATCCGATGCCAGGGCGGGCGGGCGGGCGAGACCGGGGGTGAAGAAGTTGTCGTGTTGGGCTCCACCACCCAGTGCTTCTTTTTGGTCGCCCGTTGGGTGGTCGTGTGGTTGTGTGGTTGACAACGCATCCCGTCCCATCCACCCTTAGCCGCCGGCGAATCAGCCGCTCCTGGATGCTGCCCTTATTTTATTCTTTTTTTTCTTTCTAATTTTGACAGTCGCCGACACCGCCAACAATCATCCATTTGGGCTGGCCTGGATGATGGACCACGTCCGCTTGGGTGCCCCCGAAGGTAGTACGAGGGAAAATGCCCCCACCCCCCCCCCCCCCCCCGGTCGGGGCTGTCGGGCTGTCGGGCTGTCGGGGCGGAGAAGCACGCGTGATGGGACGGGTGGAAGGAGGAGTAGAGGATGATTGATGACTTGGTTACCCTTTTCAAGCATCAAAGCCCAGCGACGGAGAACCCACCGCGTCCGCCGGTACTCGGTTCATGGATCCGTCTCGGACCCCTCGAAGCTCCCTCCTTCGCTCTTTCCCTCTCTCCATCTCTCCCTCTCCTTCTTCTTTCTCCCCAGCCAAAGGCTCATCCCGCGGGGATACGAAGGAGGGTTTGCCTTGGCTAAACGAAAGCCTTCCTGGTAGTTGTGCATTCAAGATTCCCCTCGGCGGTCGTGTGCCGCCGCCCCGTCATCCTTGTACATGGTAGAACCCGTCTCCGCCCGGGGGTGGTCTCCAGTACGGCTGCGACACAGGAGAGCGACAGATTCTGTGACGGGACCGCCCATGCAGAATATCGCATATCCCAGCCCAGGGCCTCCCCCGTCCCGCGTGTGGGCAAATGTGGGCGGCGACGACGGTGCCATGAATCTCGCGCCCACGCACGCGCACGCCCGCACGCAACTGCATTTCCCATACACGCGCAGCGGGAATGCAGGCCGACGGCTCCCCTCCCAGGGCCTTGTTCTGGGTCCCTGGGGAAGATCAGAGCGGTTGGTGTGCTTTGGCGGGCATGGGGGATGGGATCGCGCCGCTTTCGGGGAGGGGTCGCCCGTTCATCTTTTCCCAAGTTTTCCAGGTTCCCCTCCTGCTTCTTGCCCACAGAAGAAACGCATCGTGCATGAACGCCTGGTCAAGCGGCTGCGGCTGCAAGTGGCAGCAGTCGCAGCTGCACGAAACAGAGAAATGGATAGCAGCCCCCGTTATAGGCCGGGCAGGCATGTGCGGGCGTCCCCTCCCCCAGGGAAGTAACGTGTAGCTAGGGGGAGGATATGTAGTGGTAGGCTATGCCAAACCCTTGGCTACCTGCTTTACTTACCTATGGATGGGGGCCCTCTCTCTCCTGTACCTGCGGAAGCCAGCGTGGGACCCGGGGGAAGGACGGGTAGAGCAGGGAGCTAGGGACACGCGGACGGATCCGTATACTGTGTATGGTAGGTAAAGTAACGAGTATCGCGCGCCCGCTCGCAACCTCGGCCCTACTCGGTGAGTATCCTATTCTGGCCTTCTGACGGGCGCCTCCAGGGCTGGGCTGACCCCCCGGCAGGCCCCGGCCCTTGGCCCTGACCCTGTCTGTACAATATAGTATACCTGGTCGGATATGTAGGGTAGCCGTGCGGGCTCGCGGGATGGGGGACATCTGTCCTGCGAGTGAGCGGGTATACCGAAGGGCACGGATGCCACCCGTCCGACAGGGTCCCATAGGAACTGAATGGAAGCGCCTATGTAAAGTACGATCGATGGATGTAAGGTAGGGGGAGGTGGTAGCACGATGGATGTACGGGTATGTAAGTAGGTAGGACGGGTTGACAAGGGCTCGTCCGTTGTAGGGCCGCAGGGCTTGAGAGGTCAACAGGGCCCAGGCAGACAAAAACAGGGCTCGACAGGGCCCCTCTTCTTTCTCTCTATCTGTTCCTCCCACTATCTCTCTTTCTCTCCCCCCCCCCCCCTCTCTCTCTCTCTCTCTCTGTCGTACTTTCTCTCTGCCTGGGGGAAGGAGGGAGGGGTTTAACGGGTACGCAGGCACTATTGACGCGTGCGCATTGCTGCTGATTGCCCGCCCCCACGATGATGCACGTCACCCCTCCCCGTGCCTCCTCAATTCTGCAAAGACGAACAAGCACAATTCGTCGCTCCCATGCGGTGTGGCGTGACCAGACTCACCCCTCGCCGGAATGGGCTGAGTTGAGTGTGCGTGTGTGTGACGGTCGTCCAATGCCTCCTCCCTCCCTTTTCACCACTTGTAACCGTCCTCTCGCGCGGAAGGACGAGCGAGTACGAGGGGTTGCTGGTGGATCGCTCGCATGAGGATGACGACGTAGAGCGGGGGCAGGGAACACGGGCAGGGACAACAGGTTTACTGTAGAGGTGGCAGCGCCGCTCTTTGAGAGGCTGGCAGGTTTTGGGGCCCCTCTCCTGGTCAAGGCGAACTGCTTGCCGTATATCGCAGCGTAGTATAGGCCGGCTTTCTCTGGCTCGCAGGCCGCCCGTTGTAGCATGGGGAAATGGAAAAACGCTGGGAAACAGACGGGCTTCCTGCACGACCCGATTGGTCCCCCACCCCAAGTAAGCTGGAAGTTGAGGGAACCATGCGCCTCTTCGCCACTCATGCCAAGTAAAGAGGCGGATAGATAGACAAGGCAAGGCAGACTGGGGACGGGTACGGATGCAATCGATGGATTGGATGGCCGAGTTCCCAAAGTGTCAGCCTATCTTTGTCTCTTCCGTCCCTCCTACCGGTCATGTTGTTTCTCGGGAGGATTCTACATGCCATAGCACTTTCCACACCACCCTTATCCCTTCCCCTCGTAAGCTGCTGCTGCTGCTGCTGGCACAAGCAGCCCTGAACAGGGTCCAGACAGAGTAAGCAAGCAAGGCTCTGCTGCGGGTAGGCCCATATGTCCGGGGGAGACCTGTGTTGCAGATCGGTAGCTGAGCGCATGTATGTAGCATGGGATGGATGCGAGTGAGTATGTCGGTAGGCAGAGGTAGTCAGCATGCCCCCCTCCCCTCGCCCGTACCTGCTGGTGGTGCTTATTTCGACTCTTTCTCGCGGGCGGGCTGGTGAGACCGGAGGGATAGAGGAGGGGCAACACAAGGAATCCAGCCTACGCGGGCTTCACAAAACGCCCTTTTCGCTGCGGACAGCCGGTCTCATGCCTCTACCCTTCGTTTGGGTGACGGGCCACCAGGCGGAATGACTGACTGGCTGCACCCACGCGGTGCGACGCAACGCCGGAGGCCCGATGACCTGCATGGCGCAGCCCGTCGTGGCCATGGATCTTTTTTACCTATGCCGCCGTGTTGCTTGCATGCTTCAAATCAGCCCCCATCCCCGCATTCTGGCTCCCATTATCTTACTGGGGCGCCGGGCGGTTGCCTGGTAAAGCTGCTCCCCTCGTTGCCCGGGTCACGTGCCGACGCGACGAGAGCGCGCCTCGGCCTTGACGTCGGCCTTGGTCACCGGGGGTTACCAAGTCATTGTGCATGTCTAAGCCCGTCGCTGATGGCGCCGTCGATAGCATACGCGCTACGCCGGCTCAATCTGACTAGAGTCTCTGGTTTATGAGGGCAGTAAATGCACGCTGTGGGCGCGTTTGTGAAGCAAAAAGGCCGCGTCACCGAGACAGGTTGAAAGAGAGCGTACAATTCACCCACACTCTGGCGCGGTTTCCCCCAGACTCGGGCACATGCAAACCTTTTAACGTAGGCCGACAAGTCTTTGCCAAAAGCGCACGCCAAGCCCCCCTCCCATGGTTTCTCCTCGCAAGCCGCCGCCGCCCACGAGGGCCGCCGAGCCTCAACTCGGCCGGACCTTCGACGCGTGGAACTCGTCGTCTACGGGCCATCAGCGGGCCGAGAACCGGCTGGGGGCCAGCGCGGGCTGGCGCGAGTCGCGCAACGCGAAGCTGCAGTCGCAGTTCCGGGGCGGCGCGGGCGGCGGCGCGCGCGTGTCCGACGCCGTGGGCGCCGGCTCGCGGGACTGGGACCTGAGGCTGCAGGCCGTCGTACCACCCGAGCTCCGGGCCCGCGCGCGGACCTCGGTAGCCGACATGCTGACGCGCCGGGGTCTCATGCGCCCGAGTCCGTCGGCTCCCGGGACCGCCTCGAGCCGCGCCGCCTCCCCGTCGGCCGCGGGTAGCGGCGAAGAGCGTGCCGATGCTGCTGCTGCTGCTGCTCCTGCTGCTCCTGCTGCTGCTGCTGCTGCTGCTGCTGCTGCTCCTGCTGCTCCTGCTGCTCCTGCTGCTACTACGATTCGGGGCCGCGAGGAATCCCAAATGCCACAACGGGAGATCGCCAACGAACCCCCAGGGACCGGCCCGAAGCCTGCCCGGAAAATATTTGACGGCGTCGTTGTCTACGTCAACGGCAGCACCCACCCCCTGATATCCGATCACAAGTTGAAGCAAGTCCTAGCAGAGCACGGCGCCAGCATGTCGACGCATCTTGGGCGGAAAAAGGTCACGCACGTCATCCTGGGCCGCCCGGCAGGGGGAAGGAGCGGTGCCGGCGGCAGTCTTTCCGGGGGCAAACTGCAGAAGGAGATCCGTAAGTCAGGGGGGGCCGCAGTCCAGTTTGTTGGCGTCGAGTGGTGAGAGCCGTGCCCTTCCCCTCCCCCCGCTCCTTCGGCCCCTTTCCCCGTTACCGTCGTGTCTTGTCCGTGGAGGGAGGCCCAGGCTAACATTGGCCCAGGGTCCTCGACAGCATCAAGGCCGGCAGGCGGATACCGGAAGCCAGATTCGGCCCCGTGAAAATGGCCGCCAAAGGACAGCAGAGCGTCTACGGCATGTACACGCAACCCAAACCGACCAGCCACGGACGGGCGTCCACGGGCACGTCTAGTCTGGAGGCATCGACCGCCGCGACGCCAAACGCAACGGACGACAAGACCCCACCCAGCGGCCAAAAGTCCCGAGCTTGGCTCACGAGACTTCAATAGGTACGGATGCTTAATGGCACGCATGTCTTATCGACGACGTTTCATTTTATGAACGAATCGAGTTAGGAAGCATGGGCATGGGTGATGCCCACATGGAGGGCCAAGGGAATATTGACGGAATTGCATGGATGGACAGGCGCTTGAAAGCTTGATGGACGACGCGGCCGAGCCGTTGGTCCTCGCATACTGTATACTTGGGCCTCTGGCGTACCGGCGGATGAGTCTCTTGGGGGCGCCGTAACTGGCCGGCTCCCCCTATGTCCAGGGCGGGAGGTCGGGGGATCCCATTAGGTAAAGAAATACATATTCCCACGGCCGGGGCCGCTTGCCCAACCTCGAGAACCCCAAGGGGGGGGCGTGCACATTCTTTTCGTCCGCCGACTTGCCCATGTGCCCGTGGAAGTTCTACGTCTGGACGCCAAGATCGAACATGACACGAACAAGCTTTCGCAGGAGCTTACGTGGGCCTGCGGTCTGGTTCAACATGACTGATGGCTATGTCGTCTCCGGCTGACCATCTCACTACCCATAACACTTGCCGAGTTCCGGCTTGGTTGACCATGGCGCCATCGCCTTACCTACCCCAGCGTCGAGCGAGAGCTCACAGGGGGGGCCCCCGAAGTTCTAGCACCGCAGTACCACAGTACACACATGGGTGCTGTGTGTGTGTGTTAAGAGACGCCCTGGCAACGGCCAAGGCAAGCCACGCGTTTCTGCCGCATCTGCAAGGCTCCTTTATGCCGACTTCATAGGTGCATGCCGTCATCGGCGGAGAACAACAAGGGAAGGATCCCACGACCGCTGGGGAAACCTGTACTGTCGGTGCCGTGGTAGCCTTTCTCCTCGTGCGTCCTCGCCGCCCCCCTGGCTCGCTCATCATTATCAACGGGACGAGTGGTTTTCCAGATCATGGATCGGTTGTTGGGGGAGGTCTCTTAGAGCCGCCCCTCCGCCGGACGAGGGGGAGAAGGGGGGCCCGTCCCAAAAACAGAGCCGGGGAAAGAGAAAAAGAAACAAAAAGAGACGCAGGAACGGCGTGGGTGACACCTTGCCCGATAATGCCAGAGTATATCGGCGTGCTCCGCGCGGGGCAAGAAAAACCCACGGCGAGGGGGTTGTCGAACGCGGACGTTCAACCGTAGAGTTGGCCGACGACGGGGATACGATGCGCAGGGTGACGAGTGAGGGGGAGAGGGGAGGGAGGTGAAAGTTCACCGAAGTGAGAGAGCCTCCCCCTGGGGACCGCGTCTTGGCACCGGCTGCCGAGGCAAGGCGAGAGAGAGACAGCAAGCAGCCGTCTTTGCTAGAACGGATGAATGTGTGGTGGCCCTGGCCGTTTCCGCGAGGCACGCGGGAATCAGCAGACCTTGGGTTCGGATGAGGGCTCTAAATCGTACCAGTCTCTCTCTCTCACTCACTTACACACCCTTTCTCCCTGTCTCTCCCCACAATCTTGACGATGCCGGCCTGCCTCGATGCTTGCCCAACCTTGTGCTGATCTGCGTCCAGGGTATCGCGCTGCCGCCGCCGACCGGGGGTCAGGGTAGGGATGGCCTTCTCGCGCCCTGGACAACATGCGCGTCACACAAATCTTCATCCTGCAAGTGCTGGGACGAATGTTGGGGCGGCCGTGGAATAGGCGCTCCGCCGCCCTTTGCCCACCCCCTCCCCCTCCCCTGAGGGGCTGCAGGCTGCTCGAGGCCACTTCCCTGTTCGGCCGTGAACCCTCCCCTGAGTGAGCATCGGTGTCACACTTTGGCCGAGTTTCCGCCCTCCGCAGCTATCAACTCCACATCGTCAAAGTCTCGACGCCAAATCGTCGCCGGTGTGGTGGGAATGAAGTTGGGCCGATGAGGCAGGGATGCGGCCACTACGACCGGCCGGACCCGATGGAATAAGGTGGTGATGCAGGGAAACGACAACCTTGAAGACAGGAAAGTTGCAGGGCAAGCACTGTAATGTAGCAAGGATCCGAGACATGTGAATTGCTTGATGCTCGATCCCGCCAAGACATTTGCAGGAGCGGGAACGCCATCCGATGAGCGCTCGTTCGGTAGCGATCCTCTCATGTAGGAACCGTTCTTGTCCGGAGCCGTCGCCGGCCAAGATCGGGGAAGATCGGACAGGGCCGAGATCAGTAGTCACAGGGGCAGGAGGTCTGTACTGAGCGAGTGAACATCGCCGGTGGCTGCAAAAGGGGTATCATTCGTATCATGTGCACCTAGTGCGGGTGAAAGCTCATATAATCGTCAGGCGGTGCGGGCGTGTATGTTGATAGCAGCCAGTCATACCTCCCAGACCGGGTCATCCTCTCCCATCATAGTAAAAAGCAAAGCCGTGGCCGTCGCTGTCACGTCAACTGCGTCGACGCGTCCACCCCATTCCGGTCGTGCTGCCAGGACGAGAGATGCCCGATGAGCTTCGTAGGTGCCGATGCGCGCCCGTCAAACAGCGGATCAGACGCCGAGCATGCGCCAAGCCGAGGATTACAGCTCCCTAATCCGTAGCGTCGTCCTCGCCCTCGTCGCTTGTGGCCTCGATGTTGGCCTTTTTGGCCTTCTCCTTCTTTCGACTTTCCTTGGCAGCAGGCTCCTCGGCAGGTGCGGCAGGGGCATCTGCAACCTCGTGGCCGTTTGCTGCAAGTTCACTGTTGACATTGGGCATGGCCTTCACGACGGCGTTCCATTGCTCCAGGGGGAGCGTGATACCCTGGGCGCGCCGTCAGCGGGGGGGGTTCCGTTCCGTACGCGAGCAGATACGCGGCGGCCTACCTTCTTGCCGGGCTTCAGGTCGCCAGCGCTGTCCTTGTAGTACTCGCGAATGCTGACCATGGGCTTGCCCTTGAACTCACTCACGACAACTCGTCGAGTGGCTGTGATCTGGAACCAGTCAACATCAAGCACGGGTCTGGTCAAGTGGGTGCGGTGGGTGGCGCCCAGGCGCGACAACATACCGGCCAAAACGAGTTGCCCTCAGCGTCCTTCTCCGCCGAGGCAGAAGCGGTGCCCGTCTTTGCCTTCTTGGTGGTCTTTTGAGGTTTGGCCGGCTCAACGGCGCTGCCCTCGCCGTCGCTCTCCTCGTCGCGGCGCGACCGCTTGAAGGACTTGAAGCTGGGCATGGTGCTGTACTGGGCTCTGTGGCTGCCGACCGCGGCGGTCGTTAGCTGATGGGCGTGGCTGAAGATGCAGGCGCGCACGCGACGAGGCTCAGGACGGCTGCTGCAGCAGCTCAACGACGGACTGATCAAGGCTGACGGGCGGTACGAGGCCAGACGTGGTTGCTTCTGGTGCCAGACGCGAGAAATTACGAGGCGGACGTGTGGCATGGGCATGACGCGCGTAGAGGAAACTAAGACGCGTCTTGGAGGCAAGCATCCCAGTTTGCTGGGAGCAACTTCATTTCCCATCCCCAGAGCTGCGGGAGGTGGAGATGGTCCTTACTAAGGCATTCCCTATCAGTTTCCGGTTTGGGGAGTGCTGATTGAGGACTACACCAGCTAGAGGGCAGTTTCTCCAAGTACATGCATCCAATCGATGTCAGTACATGACTCTGAGTAGGTACTTACCCCTACCTACAGCCTTAAAACAAAGCTCCTAAATTGATCGCCGTCGCGGGTTTGCCGTTCATCCCCGCGCCCCCCCCCTGGACCGCCAACTCCGACCGGGCTAGGCCTGGTGATGGAAGCGAAACATCCATTTCCACCTCTTCCCAGGGTGGGAAGGCCCTACCGCCATCGCCATCACCCGCTTCATACCACCGGGCGTGTGCCAGAGAAGTGAGTAAGTGAGAGAGAAGAGGTATGGCACTTAGCTCATACGTAGATCCGTCCCACACATGTAGAGTCGCCTATCCCCTGGGGCTCGTGCAACCGCCGATCCGTGTCGCAATCTCCAGTGTGCGCGGCATCGCGTCACAGTCATGACTGCTCAGTCATGACTGCCCTCTGTCTGACGGCCGCGTCGGTCCTGCTTGAAAATCCAATTACAACCCCCAAGCCCAGGCGGCCGGGGAATCGTGGCAGTGTGGGGATCGGCTTGGAGAGTGCTACGTGCGACTTGCCCTTTAGCGAGCGGTCCCTGGCAGGCGTTGCGACGCTGCATGGCATGTCAATCAATCTCGAATTTCCTCTTCAGTCGGCGTCGTAACACTGGCCCGCCCATCCCCCCTAGCCGGGCTATCAGGAGGCCGGGTCTGTCCCGATGTTTCGATGTTGGCTTCGCAACGAGCACAGAAGCAGAACATTAGACGTCCCACCGGCTTCTTTTCCTTCGTAGCTTCTTCTTCCTACCGCGTCCGGCTTCTCCGAGATCCCATCCTGTGCCGCCTCGCTTCCCCATCCCCCCCAACATCCTTTCCAAATCCGCACAAACACCCACCAATTTGCGAGATCGATAATCCGTCCTCGACCTCGACCACGACCTCGACTCCACGCCCACGTCAGTACGTCAGGCAGACCCGCTTCCCACCGCATCGAGCATGCCCAGTCTTCGCCTGGTTTGAACAAAACCACGACAAATGAGCAGCGATCATGTGCAAAGCGTCTCTCAACCCGTCACATCGCTGAGAGACGCCAAGATGGGCCCCGAAAAACACTCGCCCGTCGGCGACACATCGCCCGAGAAGCCATCGCTTCCCGGCACATCGACGCCTCCCGCCCCGCCCGCGAAAGAAGAGGAGGACCTCGTTACCCAGGTTATGCAATTCCTGTCCACGGCCACCCCGGGGACCCTCGGCGCCGTAGCTGTTGGCCTGTCTGCCGTCACCTACTTCGTCCTGGGCCGCATAGGCCTCGTCCTTATCGGGGCGTTTTCCGGAATCGTGCTGTTCGCCTCGTGGGAGGCTCGCCACCCCGAGGTGGCGCGGGCGGTTCGTGGGGAAAGGGGGTACGACTTCCTGGAGCGCTTGTTCGACGCCAGGACGGCTTCGCGGGCGCAGGACACCGACGAGAACGATGCGCAGACGCTGGCCCGGAGCTTCGAAGACTTCGAGCCCGAGACGCGCGATGCCCTTGGCAGCCTGGTCGACGCTGTCATCCGCGACTACGTCGACTACTGGTACAGCCCCATCGTCCCAACCGACCGCTCGTTCCCACTGTCGTGCCGCAAGGTCTTGACCAACTTCCTCTTGACCGTCTCGAACCAACTCGGCCGCAAAAGGCCCGCCGACGCCTTTGTGGACTTTCTCACCCACACGTGTTCCATCGTCATCGTCTTCTTCTCCGAGATGACGTCGGCTTATGCCTCGCTTCCCAGCGCAGACAGCAACACGGTCGCGGCCGATGCCATATACAACTATCTGGCCTCGAACCACGACTCGCCGCTTGCGAACCTCCTCAACAAGAAGCAACAGGCTGGCAAGTTCAAGATGGTGGCCGAGGATTTGTTGAGCTTCCTGGACCGGTCGACGTACGACTGCGACCCCGCCAGAGCCTTCCTTCGGGAAATCCTTTCCACCATTGTCCTCGAGGGCACCTTGCAAACCTGTTCCAAAGCCGAGTGGATCAACGGCTGGATTGTGTATCTGTTCGAGTCGGGAGACACGGACCTCTCACAGGCCATTGACGAGGCAATGCAGGACCAGAAAGCCTTCTCGGATGTTGACGGCAACTTTGGTGCCATGAACCTGGCCAAGGGCAACCGAAGCAGCTCCGATAATGACCAGCCCCGCCGAAAGGAAGGCGGCCACCAAAAGCAGCCGTCCAAAGCAGAGGAGGAGATGGCAAGAGCCATGGAAGAAATGAAACGGCTTAATGCCATGATAGCCGAGGCCGACATGGCGAGGCAGCCGTTGGTGGAAGAGAAGGACTCGGAAGCTGCCGATCTTCTGGACGGAGCCCTCAAGGATAACGCCAAAGAGCTGGATTTAAACGTAGATCAGCAGGTCCGCCGCTCGACCGAATCTGTAGCGCAACCGCCACAGGCCGGCGAAGCCATGTCGCCCGGGGCTCACTCGGCATCTGGTAAAACGAACCGGCAGTCCGGACAGGCTCAGTCGCCACCCACACCCCAGTCGACTGTTGGCCCGTCGAGCCCGGGCTCGTCTCCTCAGGACCAGGACTCCGGTGCGCACCGTCGGTTCACCAACTTTGATCAGATTGTCCAGCCCGGCCAGTACGATTCGGACGACGAGTCTCCCCGGCGACCACCGCCTCTCACACTTCACAACGCCAGCATCTCGGTTATTGACGAGCCGGGCACGAATCGCCTGCGGACCAAACCTGTATGGGAGTACCTTTTGCAAGTCGAGCCTGCGTCTATGCAGCAGCCGGGTTGGATGTCGATGAAGACGTACAACCAGTTCGAGGCCCTCCATGAGAGTCTTCGGCGCATTGCTGCTGTCTCGGGCTCTATGGCGTTCATGGAGGCATTTGCCACGTTCCCCTCGTGGAAAGTCCACACGCGCTCCTCGCTGCGCGGCGAGATTGAGAGGTACATGCGTGCTGCCTGTGCCGAGAAGTCGCTGGCCGAGTCGGAGGCGATGAAGAAGTTCCTCGAGAAGGACCAAGAAGCACGCAATCCCGTCAGCCGCGGGTTTTCCTTTGAGTCGGTTGGAAAGGGGGTGCTCGGCGCCCTCCAGAACGCGCCCAAAGGTGCCTTTGACGGAGGCAGATCGGTTGTAGGCGGCGTGCTCGGAAACATCGGGCTCGGCCAGCGGAAGTCGACCATCTCATCAGTTCGAGAGAGCCCCGTGACGAAAGCAATCGCCACCAGCACCCGTCCGCTTTCCCTATCTGCCCTCCCGCGGTCAGACAGCACGCCCGCCATGAAGTCCCGCGAGAGCCTGGATAGTCAGCGGTCGTCGGTCATCTCGACCCAGCCGGGCAAAGTGGCACCAATGGAGCGCAGGCCGAGCTACCAGGTGGACCCGGAACACGATACCTTGCAGCCAACGTCGTCGGAGCGGGGGGGCCGCAACTCGCTGAGCGCGGCGAGCAGCAGGGGCAACAGCCGCCCTCCTAGCATGACGGCCATGCGGTCCCCGTCGGAGCTGAGTCTCAGCAACATGAAGCTCCCGCCCCCCCCCGACGAGATCACCGACGACTACGATTCGCTGGCCGACACTCGCCCAAGCAGCGATACGAACGCGCGAACAAACGAGGCTCCCATGTCGCCCTTCACGGCCGTTTCGTCTCCGGCCCGATCTTTGTCGTCGCAGCGGCAAGACAAAGCGGCACAGCCTAACGGCGCGGAGAAGAAGCGGCGCAAGCAGCACGCCCCCTTGTCCGAGCAGGAGACGCGCGTGACGGTCGAGCTGTTGTTCGCCGTCATCAACGAGCTGTACACGCTGTCTTCGGCCTGGAACATTCGCCGGACGCTCCTGACGGCAGCCAAGTCGTACCTCATCCGCCCCGGAAACCCGTCGCTGGTCTCGATCCAGAACCTTATCCAGGATACGGTGCTGGAGGCCAATACCTCGGACGCGGGCATCGCGGCGCACCTGAAGAAGATCCGGGAGAACTCGCTTCCGACGGAAGAAGAGCGAAAGGCGTGGCCGGCCGAGATGACGGCGGAGGAGAAGGAGGAGCTCCGGGTCAAGGCCCGGAAGCTGTTCATCCAGAGCAGCGTGCCGGCGGCCCTGATGGGCATCATGGGCCAGAACGCCACGACGGAGGCCCTCGGACGCCTCTTCGACTGCTTGCAAATCGAGGAGGTCTCCCGCGGCCTTTTCTTTGGCATCATGCTGCAGGCCGTGCGCGTCGTTACCCACTGAACCTTTTTGTAACGCGGAGTTTGGAGCACACACGAGAAAACTTTACAGCACAGCGTCATGGTATATCCGGGCTGGTCCATGTACAGACGGGGACTCGCAGAAGCGTATTTTTGGATAATTCCGCAAGACGACGGCCCTTTGGAGGCCTCCCCCCCCCCCGGCAGGGCAACGACTGTACGACTACCAACACAAGACAGATGGCATACGATATTAGAACGACGGCGCAGGTCAGGGAAACAGGCAGCCCTTGGATGGTAAAATTCGTTTCGATTAGTAGTTAATGCCTATGCTGCCGCAAGACGGCCAGCTGCTCCCCATCCTTGGCCAAATTGTCTAGCCGCAGCCGGACCTGGTGGAAGACACTGCCGTTGCCACGCCTATCGTTCTTACGTGACACGGGGCCTTACGCCCCACCCCCAGCCTAACCCCGCCTAAACGCAGTAGACGAACTCGGGGTTCTCACGGTCCGTAAGGTCCAGAAACTCCTGGCCCTCGAGCTTCCGGTAGCCGGGGGCGGCGCGGACGGCGGCCTTTCTGGCGTTCTCGCGCTTGCACCAGTAGTAGATGAAGGCGAGGTCGAAAAGGCAGAGGGCCCAGCAGACGAGGATGGCGACCTCGGCGGGGCGGTAGTGGGGGGCGTCGCGGGCGCGGAAGAGCTGGGGGCCGACGATGTTGCCGACGCAGTAGCCGATGAGGTAGAGGGCGGCGACGGTGGTCTTCTTGGTCCAGCCGGCGACGTTGGTGGCGACGAGGGAGAGGAGGGCGACGAAGGGCGTCGGCGACGCCTGCGTCAGGTAGTAGCCGACGAGGCGGCCGGCGCCCGCCGTCTCGGCCGGCAGGCAGGCGATGAGGAGCATGCCCACCATGGCCACGACGAGCCCCGTCGCCCCGACCGCCAGCCGGTTCCGGTACCGGTCCCCGAGGTAGCCGCACGCCACCAGCGCCACGACCTCGACGGCGCCGCCGGGCGTGCCGAGCAGGAGCGACTGCTCGTTGGTGTACCCAAAGGACACGATGAGCTGCGAGAAGAAGTTGGAGATGCCCCCTGTTTTCGGTTGGTTCCCCAGGCGGGGGGCGTCGTCAGCGGAGCCCGGCGGGTCGGGGGGAGCGGGGAAAAGGGGGAGGGGGGACGGCGGCCTTACCGTTGGGGATGTCGGCCACGAGCGAGTAGAAGACAAAGGCCCAGACCATGGGGTCGGCGAGGGCCTCCTTGCACTGGTACCACTTGAAGTGCTTGTTGCCGACGCCCTGCTGGTTGACGCGGATGCGCTCGACGGCGAGGAGGCGCTCGCGCGGCGTCAGGAAGCGCGCGTTGAGCTGGCTGTCGGGCATGAGGTAGAGGAAGGCGGCGCCCATGGCGGCCGTGAAGAGGCCGACGACGAGGAAGACGAGCTGCCACGACTTGACGGCGACGGGGTGGTCCTTGGTGCCCACGGCGATGCCGTACGCCACGAACCCGCCGATGATCTGGCCCCACCCGTTCTTAGGCGGCGTCAGCCCGCGGCCCGGAAGAGAAACCCGCCCGTACGGGGGGGGGGGCGCCCGCCGGCGAGCCTTGGGGTTGGGGGTTGGGGGGGGGGGGAGAAAGCCCCGAGGGAAGAGGACCTACAAAGCTGAACCACCAACCCGTGCGGACACCCTGTTCCCGGATCGTGTCTGGAGGGGGGCGTCAGTTACTCGGTCCTGGGTTGCGAGAAAGAGGACTCTCTGCTTACACCACTGGGAAGTGAAGAGGGCGAAACCGGGCGAAACGGCGGCCTCGAAGACTCCGAGGAAGAACCTCACCGTCTAGCACACGGGGGCCGTCAGCAGTCACTCCGCCGGGCGCCCAAGATGGTGTGCGGTCGTGTCGACATGGCACGGACGGATACCTCCGCCCCGGGGGGCGTTTTCCCTTGCCCCTGTAGGGAAGGGCGGACGAGGAGGGCTTGCTTACCATAGCGCCGGCAAAGTCCTTGACGGCGGCGAGGCAGCAGAGCGTCAGACCCCACATGATGACGTTGAAGGCCGAGTATTTGGCGAGGGGGAAGCGCTGCAGGAGCAGGCTCGTCGGCCACTCCCAGAAGAGGTAGCCAAAGTAGAACATGGAGCCGATCCAGGAATAGTCCTGCCCTGGAAAAGGGGGGGGAAAGGAAAAGTGTCCGGGTCAGCCCTGGTTCCGTCCTCTCCGTCTATTCCCACCGTCCCCATGCGCTTCCACCGTCGGCCCGGGCGGCGACGACAAGGGGAAGGGGGGAAGAAGGCAGAAGGAAAAGGAAAAGCGACGGGGAGGGGGGGGGGACGTACCGACGAGGTGAATGTCCGTCTTGAGCCCCATGACGGAGGCGTACGAGATGGTGGTCTTGTCGAGGTAGTTGAGGCCGTAGACGATGCACAGCAGCGGCATCAGGTGGAGGTCGATCTTGCGCAGCAGCCGGCCCTCCTCCTCGCGCGTCATGCGGAGGGGCTCGCCGCCGCCCGCCGCCGCGAGCACCTGGTAGGCCTCGTCGGCGTCGGCCCCGTCGGCGTGCCCGAGGACGGTCCCGGCCCCGACGTCGGGCCCGGCCTCGCCGAGGGTCGCCGCCGCCGCCTGCTTCTTCTCTTTTTCGCTGTCGCCTCCCGTCATGGTGACGGCCGGGGTGCGTTCTTTATTTCTTCCTCGAAGGGAGCGGGGAGGGAGGAGAGGCGGGGGGGGGCTACGAAAGGAAACAAAAAAGCCAGCCGCGAATGCAGAGGGAAGACCAGTCCCGCGGCCCTGGGTGTTACAGGCGACGGCATGTTTTTAAAAGTTCCCTACCCCGAACGAGCCGAAAGGGCCTGCGCCGACTTGGAGAGCCAGCTGGGCGAAGGGTGGGGGACAAACCCCCGATGACCGGACGTCGATCGTTGACGCCCCGGGGGTTCGGTACGAGGCAACACGCGGTGATGAGCCGGCTATCTGCTATTACACATGCGTATCTATCCAGCGCTGGGGCGCCCACGCGCGATAGGAACAGACCCTGGTCCTCGGGGGAACGCGGCTAGTCCGTCCTGAGGAAAGAGGGTATCCGCACCGAAGAGGGCGGGGGACCGACTGGCTGCCCGGGGTGGGAAGAAGCAACGGGCAGACTCGCGTGGTAGGCGGGTGACATCACGTCGGGGTGGGTTGGGGCGATAAGCTTTGTGGTGGCCGGGGAGGGGCTACAGTGGCTGCTCCGGCGGGCGCCAGATGAGGAGGATGGGACATGATGGCGGAGCCTGTGGCGATGCTTTCCCCCACCATATAAGTGTCTTCTGTGAGACGAAAAGTGCCAATAAAACCCATGGGCTTCGGTTTTCGTGGCTGTGATCGAGAAACAACCGCAGCCCCGCGCGTCGGCGAACAATCAAGCCTTTGGCGCCAAAGCCAAGATGCGCTGGCGCGGACGGCACTTCCTTGGCTGGGGCCACCACGTTTGCGGGGTTGGCGGAGGCTCCGACGGCCTCTCCAAGGATCTGCGTACGTATCCGTAAGGGGATTCTCTCGCTGTGGACCCTCACGTCCCGACCAGGGATACTTTACCCAAGGTACTGTGTAAAGTGCCTAGGGACGGGGATGTTCAAAGACGGCCGTACGCATCACGGTGAGAAGCACGAGCACCAAACCGTTGAGCCGGCTCGATAGCGAACCTGGCCATGCCCATCCCTTAACGGATGCTTCCTTATATCTCTACTCTACATGTTACTTGTGAAACTTGCCGTCGCCCTTCAGCCTTCTTCGGCTGGCCGACCGAGGGAACCAGGCCGTGTGGCCGCCAATGCCCAGGACAACTTCAGCCGACGGCTCGCCCGCTCCGGCCCCGTGCCCACCATCCCGGGCGGGTAGAGCAGAGCTGGAATTACTCGGTGGTACGTAAGGGCTGGGGTGCGACCGCCACCATCTCCCCGAGCTCATATGCCTCTCTCTCTCTCTCTCTGCCAAGGTAGAACGTGGGTCACCTTGACCAACGTCAAGCCCCTTAGCCGGTCGTACCGTTTCACGGCGCCCTGCATCAGGGTGCACCGACGCCGGCGACGACGAAGACCAGGCAATGGGCGACGACGACGATGATGGCGGGGAAAGCGGCAGGCGGGTAGTCGGGCCCTGGCCTCGGGGCCACTCTGCCGGCTTGGGAGATCCCTCAGGCCGTCGGCCCGCGTCCGTGACGCCTTCCCCAGCTCCTCGTCATCGTTCTCCCCGCCAAGACCCGCCGGCCGTGGTCCTTTTCCTTCCGGGGAATTTCCTCTTCGGCTCGTAATGATGACAACTCGGAAGGAAGGGACCGAAATTCGTCGTCGACTTTGGGTGGTGAGTTGGGGCGGCGGCGGCGGCTCGCCGGCTGCCATTTGTGGAGATCGTCTTCTTTTTGGCTACGGAGGCCAACTCCCGGTTTCACCAATATACCCGGTCAACGGCCGCGATCCGTACGCAAATGAATTTCATCCCCCTCCCCCTCCCCTCCCGGCCACTTGGCAAAACATGGGGCCGTGTTCCCCGGGGAACTGCCCGCGTCTTCTTGCGACTATATAAGGCCGTGATGTCGTGGGGGAGCTTCGAGGGCGTTCCGGTCTTTGTTTTGCACCCCCTTGCCAATGTCTTGTTGATCCTGATCCTGTCAGCGGCTCACTCTCTCACTCTCTCTCCCTCGCCCCAGTGAAGAAGCTCCGTCCCCGCTGCCGTTTGAGAAGATCGGGCCCACGATGCACTACGCCGCGGCTCTCGTCGGCCTCGGCCTCGCGGCGTCGGCGTCGGCGGCGTCGGGCTCGGGCCGGTCGACGCGGTACTGGGACTGCTGCAAGCCGTCGTGCGCGTGGTCGGGAAAGGCGGCCGTGAGCCGGCCCGTGACGACGTGCGACCGCAACGACGGGCCCCTGTCCAGCCCCGACACCGCCTCGGGCTGCGACGGCGGCGCCGCCTTCGCCTGCTCCAACACGGCCCCCTGGGCCGTGAGCGACCAGCTCGCCTATGGCTTCGCCGCCACCTCCATCGCCGGCGGGTCCGAAGCTTCGTGGTGTGGTGCTTGCTACAAGTTGGTCCCCCGTCCCCCTCCCCTCCCTGCCCAGGCGACCCCCTTGGGCGTGCCCCCTAGGGCGTGCCCCCTACCTTCCTTGTCTGGAACCACACGGCGTGTCAAAAGCTTACCGCGAGGCACCCCCCCCCGCCCAGGATGACCTTTACGTCGGGCCCGGTGGCGGGAAAGACCATGGTAGTTCAGTCGACCAACACGGGCGGCGACCTGGGGTCGAACCACGTAAGCCACAGCCGGGTTTCCTTCGTGACCCATTCATTCATCCCCGCCCGAAGCCCTCCCGTTGTACTCTCGTCACGACGTTCCGACCCCGGCGGGTTCTCCTAAACCAAGCTCCTACGAACCCCCCCCCTCCTCTATTACCCTGACGCGTGTTCCGTGGGGACCGACGTTAATCGACAAACGTGGTTTAGTTCGACCTCCTCATACCGGGCGGCGGCGTCGGCCTCTTCGACGGCTGCCGCACCCAGTACGGCCAGTCGCTTCCGGGCCAGCAGTACGGCGGCGTCTCGGCCCGCGCCGAGTGCGACGGCTTCCCCGCCCGGCTCCAGGCCGGCTGCCGCTGGCGCTTCGACTGGTTCCGCAACGCCGACAACCCCGACTTCGCCTTCGAGCAGGTCCGCTGCCCCGCCGAACTCGTCGCCCGCAGCGGCTCCAGGCGCAACGACGACGCCTCCTTCCCGCCCGCCTAGACAGCGGCGGGTGCTGCGTCGTCGTCGTCGTCGTCGTGGCCATGGCACGGAGAAAGAAAACGGGGTGGCGGAGGAGAACAAGGCCAAGTCGGCTCCTGAGCCGCCTGCGGCCGAGTCCCGTCAGCTCGACCCGTGCCAGCGCTGGAACCGGACCGTCCATTCATACCCATGCCATTCTCAGTACGTAGTATATAACACTTGCAACATACAACCAAACATATCGGAGGCTAGGTACCTTCCAATCAGCCGTCTCAGTTTGGTATTTGACCCGGTATTGGATCTGGAAAGACCACCAAGAACTGTGAGCTATGTAGCTTAGTCCGTTATCATTCCCAGGGCGCGAAAGGGGGCTGAGGTGTCAGCCTACCCGCCTCCTTTAGGGCCACCGGGCCTTATCAAGCGGGCGAGATGGTATCCTGAATACGCAATCACATATATGGGAGGTATATCCATTCTTCAAAAAACATCTAAATTCGTCATGTGCTTCGGTCGACTCGCTCTCTCAAAAACAATCTGAAGTGGGCCCACATGGCACCTCGTTTAGGCAGCCGTGACGTGTACCTGCCAGTACTGCCTCCACGATTCGTCTTCGCCTTGTTCAGGGTTGCTCTGGCTAGGCTTCCAGGTTCCGAAACCCTTGCCCTCATCGTACTGCGGGAACTCGGCGCTCTCGTTGAGCAGGTTACGCTTCTGGCCATCCGAGAGGAACTTGAGAAAGTCCACCGAAATGTGGACATATTGTCTCAGGCCCTCGTAGACGTCAATCTTGGCTCCCGTGGTGGAGCTCAGCAGCAGCGGCTCCAAAAGGGGCGCATCCGTCACCGAAGGGTGCGACGTGCCCAGCGACGTCACGAACCATGAAGGGTTGCCGCGTTTGTTGTTGGCCTCGACGATTCCCTTGACCACATCGAAGTGGGGGCGACCGTAGAAAACGGAACGCGTGCTGCTCCACGAATTGCTGTGGACTACCAACATGGGCACCTGCATGTCTTCGTTCAGTCGTCCGCTCGACTTGCCGGGGTCGAGAATGATGGCGCCCTTGAAGGGTCGCTTCTCGCTCGGTCCGCCTTTGAGTGCTTGCATCGCACCCGTGGCGCCATACGAGTGACCTCCCACGATCATCTCTTTGGTGTTGAGGCGGCCGGCCCAGTCGGCGAGGTGCGCGCCCTCCAGGCGGGGGTTCTGGGCGAAGACAGCGGCTCCCTGCCCGGCGTTGATCATCTTGATGACACGGACCGTCTCCTCGATTTCCGCCTCGCGGAAGCTGAGCTGCGCCTTCTTGAACTCATCGATGCCGAGTTCCTTCCCGTTGGCAGACTCGACCTCGGAGTCTCGGAAAGTGAGCTTGGTCTCGTCGGGTCGGCCGGTCTGCATAATGATGGAGCCGGGGCAGGAGCCATCGCGGTGCTCAATCATGGCGACGACATAGCCGCGGGAGGCGAGCTCGCCGGCGAAATGCGTGTAGTCGGTTCGGCTCGATGCCATGCCGTGCGAAAAGACGACGACGGGATGTCCATCTCCGGTTTCCCTTCCGAGCTGTGCCCCCAGGACTTTTTCGGCCTCTGCAGTGGTATCCTTACCGACTGCCGCGCCTGCCTCCCAAGAGGAATCTTCGCTGAGGGGCACGTCCACCTGGGCCGGGATCTTGATGTTCCCTACGAGACCCTTAATGGCGCCCTCAAAAACGCGGTTCGTGATGTGGTGACCAATGTGGGCAAATTTGGCGTAGCCCTCGGCCGTCACCGAAACGGGCTTGGGAATCCAGTCGTGGTACGGCTTCCTGCTCGCCGCGTGGACGGCTGGGTAGTACAGCGTGAACAGGACCGTCTTGAGCTCGAAGGCGTTCTGCTTGGTATCCTTGTACCGCGCCGCGTCTACGACACGCGATGGCGCGGCCGGGGCTTCTATATCGATGGCGCCCACGGGATACGGGCCACTGTACTTGGGCAGGGGGTTCGCGAGCAGCGGTGTTGACAGGACGGAACAGTACAGGATGTATAAGACGGCTGATGCGCAAACAAGGTAACGCCACGTTAGCCTAGGACGGAGCACGGCCGCGACCTTCTGCGCGAGCGAAGGCTCGCGGCCCGTTAACGAAGCTTCCGGAACTTCTGGAAAGGGCCTCATTTTGGTGGGGAGGAGATGGAAACCACTCGTAATGAGAATAGATATGCTTCGGGGTGATGAAAGGGGACTTTGGAGGGATGGGGTCGGTGGACAGCCAGTATAAAGGCGGATGGGAGGAACGGATGCGACGGGTAGGTTTGGATGACGCTGCCTAGCGATGATGCAATGCATCTACTGAGGCGGGCAGGTATGGTATGCAACCAGGCGTGCACTTGGTCGCCCAGCCCAGCCCAGCCCGCCTGTCCAAGGCGCCCCCGCGACGGGTTGTTGAGGGATGAACGGCTCGGGTGGCGAAAAACTCACCTCCGACGGATTCGATGTCCTCTTTCATAAATCTTCGCAACAAGGTTTCGCCGCCCAGCTTGCGCAGCATGCCGCTTATCGTGCTGCTATTCATGATGGCGAGATTGAGGGGAATAGGATACAGGGTAGGCCGACATGGATGTGCTTGAAGAAACAGCCCGGCAACTACAACTGCCAGCCCGACGTGATGGGCACCGTCTGAAGTGGGAGGCCCATCGGGTATTATGTGGAAGCAACCAACTCTCGGCCAAGTTGTTGTCTCCTCCCACATTACGTCATTCGCCGTGCATACTCGTTCACGAGTATCGATCAGCCTTCAGCTATCTCCCTTCTAGCGGAGGCAGGCCGCAGACCCTGTGCCGAGGACCTTTGTACGTGATCAGCTACGAGTGAGCGCGGGCACTTGCTCTATGAAATGATAGAGGGTTGAGGTGAGCCTGCCGGACGTACCGGGGCCCTTGTGGTAAGCATGGCTGCTGTAGCCAGCCGACCGGATCTCGCGGAATGTGTTGGCGCTTTGTCATCCCAGACCGAACCGCGGCAAGATGGTATTTACACCAGCCAGCAGAGACTTCGGGAATCCCCTCGGTTAGTTGCATGTCCGAATTGATGCTCGATCCTCCTCACGAAATTCTAACCCGAATACTGAAGCTCACTAGTTGTGCCAGGGCGTCGTCATCCAAATACACCGCAATGAGCGCCCGCGTTTGCTCGTTGCTAGGGGCGCAAAAGATGGGTCCTAGATACCTCATTAGCTCCTGACACCGAGAAGGCATCCATCGCATTCCAACACCAGTTTTCCTGCGACGCGGTGAAGTTCCCATCTAGGGACAGAGGATAGATATGTAGGTTGTTGTAGGGCGAGTGCCTGCTGCCATACGAAAGTTTCCCCCCAACAATAACCGCGGTAAAAAGAGATGAGATGATGCTCCCGCGGTCCGCGGCAGTCAGTCCCAATGGCTCTGCATCCTGCAAGCTGTGCAGCATGCACGAGGGCCGTCCGCAACCTTGCGTGCATACAGGACATCGAGGTCGAAGCATTCGGTCTTGCGACCCCCGTCTCACCCTCTATCTCTGCCGGGCGACGATAGTTCTCGCTAAGCCTCTCTTCATTTTGCGAAGCGTGGAGACGATGGGGGTGAATGATAATAAGCGCGAGTCGCTTGTTGCCCACCAGTGCCGGCGTTCAGCCTGTCGAGACGTACCTGCAGTAGTGCCGTCTGGGCCATCCGTGAATACTGTAGGTACCCCAAATCACTTTCGGCCCTTCGTCATTATCACTTCGTACTGTCAGCCGGCCGATTGGAGAGGTTGGCCGACCCGCGCGCGGCCCAAGTTACAGGCCGCGGGCGTGGAATTACGGCTTGCGCGTACGAGGGGGGGGGGTGCTGTTCCGACGTTGAGGCCCTGCGCTTTGCGGGACTCGGCCCCGCGACTTCTCAGTCCTGGGGCGCGCGGGGGACGGACTTCTGTCGCTTGGTCCTGCCGGGGTATTTTTCTTCTTGCGCAACCGACAAAACCCGCGAGATGGGTTGTCACCCCGGGTGCCACCTGGACCATCCCGTCCGTGGCAAAGTTGACGCCGGTTCCCGAGAACAGAGAGGTGTGGGGGAAAGTCACAGAACCAGCCGCGAGACATGGGGTACGCTGCTCCAACCCGCACATTAAGAGTGCGGTTTCTTTTTGTTTCACCTCGTCTCTCGGAGCCGGCGATTTCCGCTGCCCTGACGAGGGCGCCAGAGACACATTCCGGGCGCGCCCGGGCGACCGAGCCGGAAATAGAAACAGAAAAAAGAAACGAACCCCACCCTCGGTGTAATCAAGCAATATCAGCCGAGGAGGGCGGTACCGCATGAAAGGAGGGTTTGGGCGCTAGGATGAACGTGGCCGACAACACAGGCCAGATGGTGCGGTGCAGCACCGCCCGACGCACAGGGAAAGACAAACTCAGCCCGGCCATGTTGTGACCCGGTAAGCCGGTAGGTTTGGAATCGTCTAAGCTTGAGCCACGCAAGCACCGGTTTTTGTGTTCTGCCCGTCCCATGCTCACATGGCGCGTGTCGACGGAATGGATCGGTCCAGATGTAGAGAAGCCAGCCACGGCTACGGGTTCGAGCACGCAGGGAAGACGCGGGGAGTGTGGAAAAAGATTGCCGGACCAAAACTTGGCCATCAGCAATGTCGACTTTGCTTTGAGTGCTATATGACATGGGCCCCATCGACATTGAGGGGTAGCAACTTGACAAAGGCCAATAAAACATCCAGCGAAATAATGGGTCCTGCCTCCGAAAAAACTATACACTCGGGAGGAATGTTGGTACGAAGGTGGACAAAGGGGAAAGTAGGCAGAACACAAGCGGCAAGTGAAAAGGGCCTGGGCAAGCGGCCGCGAGCGGAGAGAATTATAGGACGGGAATGGATTGAATTGTTCAGAGGACGTCGGGCCTCCCCTCCTGTCGACGACCGTTAATCGTAGCTTGGAAGCCGTAGAAAGAAGCCCGACGCCCTCGCCTGCCCATTCCGGGCGTCCTGAGACCGCACACACATGGTGGAATCCTCCATGACGAGATTGGTATGTTGCCCGAACACCGAGACACGAAGATACAAGAATCAGAAACCCTTGCAGCGCTCTGTCGAGATGCAAGAATACCGTTGCTGCCGAAGAATAAAAACTTGGCGCCAAGTCTATCCACCCTGTCCCATCCTGCTCCAAGAACCCCAAAGTTTCGCCGTCGTAAAGGGTATATCCCACGAATTAGGTATTATTGACGTAGAAAATCGTGGCCGGACGTAATTGCGAAAACCTGGTCGACTTAGATCAGGAGAGCGGCGGCGGCGGCCAGGAAGGCACCGGAGAAGCCGGCAACCTTGGCGGCACCAGCGGTGGGGATGGGAGTGCTGGCGGTGCCGGTGGCCTTGGTGGGCTGTCAAGCGTGTTAGCGAGCGGGATTCTCTCTCAAGTGTCTCCAGACCGAAGGGTTTCAACTTACGTAGCCGCCAGTGGGGAGGACCGTGGTGATGGTCGAGGGGGTGTTGGCCGGGGCAGTGGAGTTGGGGTAGGTGGCCGGGGAAGGGGGCACGGCGGTGCTGCAGGTGGAGCAGACGACGGTCGAGGTGACGTAGACGGGCTTGCTGACGGTGCAGGGGCAGTCCGAGATGGTCAGGGTGGTGGGCTCGGTGACGGTGTAGGTCTTGGTGCCGTGGGTGATGGTGGTGGGCTCCGGGCAGAAGGTCGTCAGGCTCTTGACAACCTCGGTGGTGTAGCTGGAGATGACAACCGAGCTGGAGGGCTTGCCGGCGGGGTAGGTGGCCGGGACCGAAGCCGAGGACGAGACCGGGGCCGAGGCCGAGGAGCTCTTCTCACCAGCCGGGTAGGTGGGGACGGGAGCGGATTCGGTCGAGGACTTGGCCGGGTAGGTGGAGGCCGACTCGGTGGCGGACTTGGCCGGGTAGCTGGGAGCCGGGGCCGAGGAGGTGACGGCCGAGCTGGTAGCGGGGACGCTCTCAACGGGGTAGTCGACGGGGTACGATCCCTGGACGGCAGCCGAGGCACCGGCGGCAAGGGCAGCGATGGCGATAGTGTACTTCATTTTGACGGTTGTGTCGGGGTATTAGGTTACTCGGGGAGAGCGGTAGTGATTGTCGTGGGGATTATTAGGTATAGCAAATTAAGAGAACGAATGAATGTGACTGAAGAGTCAGGGTTGCCGTTTGCTAGAGAGCGTGTGGGTGAGGAGGAAAAGAAGAGAAGGGATTGACGGTTCGGAGAGATCAGTCTTATATACAGAGTCGGGTCGCTTTGGATCGTGTCCCAGCATCCCATGCCCCGTCCCGTCGTCGAGCGGACCCGCAATACGAGCTCGTTCTTTTTTTTCACTGCTTATTTCGCTTTGCAGTCGAATCACAGGGGGAGGGTCGCCATCGCACGGCGACTGGTGGGTGGCTGGCATGGCCTGGCCTGACTCTCCAGCTCTCCTCCTCTGTCTCTCCCTCTCCCTCTCTTTGCTCTCTCTCTCTCTCTCTCTCTCTCTCCACTTCCTATCCACCTATCTGTGGGCAATAGGGGGGTGGGGTGACAGGGTGGAGAGCGCCCGGTCTCTGGGCACCCGACCAGAGACGGGCGGCGAATGAGAGGCCGACGTTGAAAGGGGAAAAGGCTGAGTGGGTAAGATTGACACCGCATCGGGAAAGCCATGAACAGCGCCCCCCCCCGGACGGGCTGCTACTAGGTCCTCGCTGGCCCATTTCCACCCCATGCGCATCTCGTACTGCAGCACGCAAGATGGCCGGCCCTGGTACAAGGCGGTTCCTGGCTCGCCTCGGGTTCTGATCTGACGGGGATCCGACGTGATGGCTCGAGACAGGGCGCTGGTCCTCGTCGAGATAGAGGAAGATGGGGTGTGGCCCGCCGCCCGGCACCCATCAGCTTCTGCAGGGAACACACGGCCGGCCAGGCCAAGGCCAGCATGCGTTGCCACCAGGCCCGGTCCTTGTCAGCATCGGTCTCGACAGGGGCCTGGGAAATTGCAGCACCGCTGGCGAGCCCGCTCCACGCTCTTGTCGGTCAGTCACCCCAATAGTTCGTCCCGTCCAGCAATGCGATGTGCATAAGCGGTCGGAAGGGTCGTGCGACGCTGACAGGTGACCGACCGTCTCCAGGCGCCGTCCCATGGGCTGAGGGAGCACGCGCGATGGAAGCTTGTCGCCGTGCGAGGCGAGGAGGGCGGCACAGATGTTCATGTCTCGGCTGATCCCACCATGGCCTTCATTATAGGGACCCCTTCTTTGACTGCGAGGCGGGACGACCTCCAGCTACGTAGGTAAGAGGTAGGCATCCCTCCCCGGGCGGGCACCCGGACCAATCAGTGGATGCTGCCATCCGGGGAAAGGGCATACTGAGGCAATACCTACAGATCAGCCCTCGCAGCACTCGCAGCCCACGACGGGATAGGTAAAAAGGCAAACACCTATGGGGAGGAAGAGGGGAGCCGGACTGGGGAGCCGACTTGCTTTTCCGGGGGCCATCGCCGTTGGGGGCCTCGTCCGGTGCGCTCATGCCCTCTGAACTCTAATGCAGGAACGATGCAGGAACAAGGGCGGCTGCAGGGGCAGTGACAGCTGAGGTGCAACGACTGGAAGAAAAAAAGAATACACCTGTGCCGGCCGGCCGTCCGGCCGACTATTTTGCCTGCCAATGAGAAGGCGGACGGCGCAGAGCGGCGGGAAAAGTGAGGATTCCTGACGCAGGGGCTGAGGGGTCGACGGGCACCCTCATTGGGCCAGCGCGGGGATGAGCCAACAGGGACTATCCACCCTGCCACCCTCCTTTTGCTATTTGGGGAGCTGGAAGTGAGGGGAACGCCGCCCTGAGCACGGGCTGCCCAAGCTCGTCCGAGCCTTGTCACACATAGACTGGGCGACCAATGACTGCCAATGGCGGCGTTCCCAGCAATCAGGCTTCGGGCTCGCCAGGCCCCCCCCTACGGGCATCGAGTAATACGCGCCCGCGCCCGCGCCCGCGCACAACGGCCGCTGCTATCACATTGCCTTGGAAGACATATGTGACCGAAAGAACATCGGGTGGACCCTCCGCTAGCCCGCTTCCATGGCCGAGAATGGCGCTGGGCGATTTTCCCATTGTACGATGCGAACCAGTGCGTGGAGACGGAGCTGGTCTAGACTGCCGGGAACGCTGCTGGCGAAATTACCCAGGGCTCCATTGCGGCATTGGCGGGCCTCAGTTCTCCGCGTCGTTGGATGGCGCGTAGGACTGAGAACGGGGCCGCTGCCGTTTGCCAGTGTTTCCCTTTACCTTGCTGCCCGTCTATGAATGTCGAGAGGTGCTCATACGAGGTATTCGGCACTGGCCATGTGCATGTAGCCCGTGGCGGTGCTGCGGGAGCTGCCAAGAAACGACGTGCAAGCCTCCGGGCCGGTCTCCGAGCTCCGGCACGATGTCTTGGGAGTTTCATGCTTGGCTCGTATTCAACCCTCGTCCAAATTGGGCGTGGCGACCTGGATGGCTGACAGCAGACGGGTACTTCACATACCAGGGTACGATACCTTAAGCCCGTGCAATCCACGTATTGGCAGATAGATCAGAACTGGGTGGTCCCAAACAGCCCGTCGAAAGCTCATACACACGTTCAGTAGGGCGTCTGTCGCACAACGGCTTCCCCATGAGCTCCGCTTACCAGGCGCGCGATCGGCGGGCGCCTTCTCGAATTCCTGATCAACGATCGGTCTTCCGCGAGCCTGCTTAGCGGAGCCGTGCGCCACTTCCTTCCCTCCGTGTAGGTAGAGTGTACAGCCAGATCAGATGGGCGAGCTGGTGGGAGTCACCCGTGGAACAAGAAGCCGTCAAAGTAGGCCGTCGTTCCCGTCCCTTGCAGCCGTCCCGTCATAGTATACGTACGTGTACTAGACAGCGACCCGTAGGCGGCACCCATGGGCCGGCCTGGCAACCAGGTGATGAGCGACCAGTGAACAGTACAGCGACTTCGAGCCATCGTCGTCCCGGGCCCTCGAAGCGGATCATCCTGGGCCGAATGGGGATTTCCGCGGCTCTCGCTAGCAGCACCTCTAGGTCTGGACCAGTGAGCCCCTGGTGGAGCATCGGCTGCAGCGCTGTAATTTAATTTCCACCACTTCAGCTGGGCAAAAGACCACTGCCTCCAACCGCAACCAGTGCCGAAATCGCACGCTTGCTCTTATCTGCCTGGACGCGCGTTTTTATGAGTGCCCGACTCCTGGTGTCGGAGGTCTTTCCCGTAGAGTGTTAGTCCCTTCCACTCTTACGTCGGTCTGGTTGCTGCAACGCTGAGAAAAGATGGTCGTGCCGCCGCGTTTTTGTCCCCGACACCTGGATTCACCATCATCATCATGACCCGCCCTCACACGGCTAAAAACACCAACGCCGTCGCTGAGTAAGGGACGCAAGTGTCTTACACAGAAACAACCACCTGGAGCGATCGACGTATTCTTCATGTCCTTTTTGGACGTATCCTTCATGTTCCTTTCGCCACCCTACAGTGAACGTTGCATCGCTGTTTCTCGCCGCATTCATTTTTCCGCCTCCCCCGTCCGGACATTTCCCCCCTTCAGGTCGAACCTAACCGTAGCAAACGCTTCTCTTCGTTCCTGATGTGACGGGCATTGCAGGACTAATTGCTCGATTTCGCCTCCCCTCTCATGCTCCGGCTTCCAGGTTTGAACATGGGGCTTTGACAAAGAGACAGTGGGGGTGTTGTCTCGCCACGCGAGTGACCAACCCCCATGGGTTGAGCGCCCTGGCCACAGCCATATCATGCTCATCTGAAGAAGATTATCTCATCTTGCTGTGACCGGTTCTCGGTGATATCGTACCCTAGAATCACGTCGCAAGTAGCTTCACGTGGCTTTGAGCGCGGTCGCGGACTATGCCAGAACACAAGGGAGCCTTGCGGGCTCATCATGCCCGCAGCATCCCCGAGCCTTGTGATACAGGTACATTCGGAGGTGCACAGCACACGCGACACCCACGCGACCCCCGTCGCCGGATGCCGCGTTGCCCACGACATGCCGTCTTCCGCAGCCGGCCTGGGGGCGCCCATACAACCGAGACGGCACTGGCCGGGTAGCAGCCGGACGCACAACTGCAGTTTAAGCCCTTGATGGCCCCCACCGGGCAGCGCGAGCGGCCGGCCAGTTTCGGCATCTCGGCCACTTGCCTAGCGCTCGTGGAACCACGAATGCGGCAGACCCCGCTCTCGACGGACCGGCTGGTCAATTGGAACCGGTGCTCATGATCGATAATGGTGACGTGGGAATGCAAATGCGTTAATAAGCACCATCGTGCGATCGGCCGCCGGCTTTCCCAATGGCCCGGCTGGAATTGCGACCCTCGCTGTCGTGAGACACGATTTATCTCTCTGCCTCATTGCCCTTCCACCGTGTAGCGAATTGTTTCCCTTGGCGTATGCAACCGTAAAATCCCGCAAGATGGCTCCGACAATGAAAGCTGTGGGTATGTAGACAGCCAGCCCTGGGCCACCACCTGTTCACCCTCCGCCGCCCGACCCCCAACTCACGTCACGCGGCAGACATCAAGAACGGCACCGGCCCGGCCTCGGCCCTCTTCATCAACGAGGCCACGCCGGTCCCGGCGCCCCAGGAGGGCGACGCGCTGGTCAAGGTCAAAGCGTTCGGGCTCAACCGCATGGACCTGATCCAGCGCGAGGGCAAGTACCCGCTCCCGCCGCAGGCGCCCAAGACGCTCGGCGTCGAGTTCTCGGGCACCATCGAATCCCTCGGCGCCGGCTCGCACGGCGACTTCAAGGTGGGCGACGCCGTCTTCGGCCTCGCCTACGGCGGCGCCTACGCCGAGTACATTGCCGTATCGTCCAAGATGCTGTTGCACAAGCCCGACTTCCTGTCCTGGGAGCAGGCGGCCGGCATTCCCGAGACCTGTAAGCAACCTCGAGCGTTTGTTATGGCCCCTTTCCCGCAAGGAATGGCCCCCATTCTACCCCTCGTACTCTTTGTTACCATCGTCCTGGCCAGACGGGACTCCGAAACGTGCCCCCCAAGACTAGGTAGGGACATACTGACGCCGGACGGGGGGGTTAGGGATCACGGCCACGCAGGCGCTCCACCTCGTGGGCGAGTTCGCCAAGGGCAAAAGCGTACTCTGGCACGCCGGCGCGAGCGGCGTCTCCATCGCCGGCATACAGCTCAGCCAGGATAGCGGAGCGAGCGCCGTCTACGCCACGGCGGGCTCCGACGAGAAGTGCCGCTTCATCGAGGACGAACTGGGCGCCACCAAGGCCCTCAACTACAAGACCAGCGAGTGGGACAAGGAGATCCTCGAGGCCACGGGTGGCAAGGGCGTCGATCTCATCGTCGACTTCATCGGCGCCAGCTACTTCCAGAAGAACCTGAACGTTGCCGCCCGCGACTGTCACTGGGTCTGTCTGGCCCTCATGGGCGGCGCCGAGCTCAACGGCGTCAATATCGGCCCCCTGCTGTTCAAGCGCATCCGTATTGAGGGTAGCACCCTGCGGAGCCGAGATCCCGAGTACCAGGGCAAACTGCGCGACAAGCTGGCCGAGTACATCCCGCACTTCGAGACGGGCGCGCTGAAGGTCAAAATCGACACGGTCTTGCCCTGGGAAGAGATCATCAAGGCGCACGAGCTGATGGAGAGCAACGAGATCACCGGAAAGATTATCTGCACGATTTCGTAGCGCCGTTTCCGCTACGCTGGGCGAACCCAAAGACTTGTTGTCCGCAAAGCTGCTTGGGTTTATACCTGCACCACTCACGTTGCGTGCATCCATGGCCAAATTGCGGTTGCGAACACAGTGGAGTCACCTGAGCAACAGTTCCTAGCAAATGCCGTCGAACCGACACCATTTCGTACTCGCCTGCGGGTCAAAAGTAATACAATCAGAGCCTAGACGATAACAAAACAGGCTTGTTCCGAGCCCGGGTGTCTTAATGCTCCTTAATCCACTTCAGCATGTGCTCAAAAGCTGTGGCTTGCGCCTCCTTGATGTGTGCCTCTTCGTAGTCGCCGAACACGGCAAACCCATGCGGCACGCCAGGGTACACCTGCACCTCGTGCTCCAGATTGGACTTGGCCATCGTGTCCTCGCCCTTTGTCCGTACCTCATCGGGGAACATAGGGTCGTTCTCCACGCAAACCAGACTGAGAGGGCTCTTGAGCCCGACAAAATCGGTCGGAGAGACGAGTGTGGCGTGTGCCAGCGCGCCAGCCTTAATGTATGGGCCCTTCTTGGCGGGTGCGGCACCTTCGCCGGCTTCCTCATCTGCAGGTTTCTGCGCGCCAGACCAGCCCATCTGGCTTGATGTTCGCTCTGCTGCCAATAGCAACACGTAGCGAGCGCCAAAGCAGTAGCCTACCGCGTAGATGCCGTCGCCGGTGGCCACGGCATCGGCGAACTCGGATTTGCACGCCTCAATCACCTTCTCCAGCAGCGGCATGACCTTCTCCTCCGTGTGGTATGCAAGCCAGCGGTCGATCATGAGTGACTTGGTCAGCTCAAAGGTCTTAAGCTTGATGGTGTCGAGAATGGAGGAGCCGCTCGTCTCGCCTTCGGGAATCGTGGTGGACGCAGCAGTCGGCGCAGGGTCTCCATTGAAGAGGTCGGGCATGACGACTACATAGCCCTCGTCTGCGAACTTGTCCGACTGGATCTGGTTGTTCTGGGACTTGAGTCCCGTCCCGCCTGTTAGGTGGAGGAGCAGCTTCGCCGGAGACGTCGGGTAGGATGTGGGTTTCGTGATATAGACCTGACCGTTCCTGTCAGCTTTCGCCATATCGCAAGTTGCCGCATGGCGCCTTCGAAGCATACGTCAATGTCGCCCAGCTTGAGAATCTCTCCTCTGGGAGCTTCTCCCGCCGCTGAGACACCTGTCAGCTGTGGGCAGCTTGGGAAAGCCAGTGAGAAGTCTGACAGCGCATTCTTGGCAGAGAGACACCACCAGCTCGTTGTACAGATGCATCCGAGCTTGCCTCGTCCTTCTGCAAAGAATGCGTTGCCAGCCCTCTCTCACTTACGTGTCGGCCGGTCCGTCGTGCAGTGCTCGCCCAGCGTAGGTCCTATTTGGGCAGGGGTGTCGCCCGGAATGACGTTCTCCTGCGCATCACTCTCGGGGGCTTTCGTGGCGACCTCGGGGTCGGCCATGACTGCGGATGGTCCGGGGCGGAAAGTAAGGAATCAGCTAGGCTGCTAGGTAACTTATGTACGAAGTGAATCACGGGGAGAGACTGGGAATATGGCGTAGGTAAGGGCTGGGTGGAAGGTCAGAGGTAGGCCGCTGGGTAAGAGATGTCAGAAGCGGAACTTGGCTACGCCAGTTGCTTCTAACCCAAAGACGGTCAGACTTAGCGACAACGCCAAGTACAGGCGGGACATCAACACATACGTCCTTGTCTCAGGTGACCTTCCTCACAGTATTCCGTATCGCGGGGTAGCATCCCGGCGTAGATTACAGTTCCTGTATGCTTGTATGCTGGAATGACAACCGTTTATCTAGATGAAGGGGGCACCTAGATACAATAAAAACCCTAAAAATATCCATATTAAAGACCGCGCCTTTGTTGCCTCTTTCCCCTGGCTCTTACCAGTCGACTCTCCGAACCCAGACAGCATTGATTGATGCATGAATGACAGCCCAGGCTGCCAGGTAGCAACGACGCTAGCAACAATGAAACCCCGCCGCGGCTTCCCTGATCTGCCCCGCGTTGTTCTGGCACCTGGCAAGGAACGCGTTGCTGTGCCGTAATACGCAAGCCGCCAGGTGACACGGGCAAAAACCACTTAAACAATTTACAAGGCAAGCTTGCCTCGTCGCGTCCCAGTCGCGTCTGCCTCACGCTTCCGTCCCATCGACCCGCCACCAACACTTCTGCTTCCTGACAACGTAGACCCAGCGAAGCCCACACTTGGTTGCAGATACGATCACGGACACCAAAACAACCTTTGTCCACAGCCACCATGTCGGAGCAAGCAGAGCAGGCTATCACCCAGGGCGCCTTGGAGTAAGCCGCCCCTCCAACTGCGCGTCTGCCGCATTGCTAACAATGTGTGTCCAGTGCCGTTTTCAAAGACCCCACCAATGTCGACAAACGCTTTCCAGTTCCCGTCCTGCAATGCCTGCAGATAAAGCCTCTGCCGGCGCAACCTGTCGGCGGAGGTGCTCCCGTCGAACGGTATCGGGTTGTCCTCAGTGACCTGCGCAACTACGTCCAGTGCATGCTGGCAACCCGTACGTAGTGCCCCGACGATGCGAGCGAGGCCGCTGTTCTGACTCCTGTGCTAGAGGCGAATCACGTTATACACGAAGGCAAGATGAGCCGGGGCTGCATCGTACGGATCAAGCAATACCAAGCGAACTCGGTCAAGGGCAAAAAGTGAAGACTACCTCCTCTCCGTATGCCTGTCGTTTGCTAACCAACCCCCCTCCTCACTCAGCATTCTGATCATTCTCGACCTCGAGGTCGTTGAGAGCCTCGGAGTACATGACCGACTGGGCAACCCCATGGCCTTCGAGACCCAGCCCCAGGAGGCGAACAACGGCGCCACGAGTGGCGCGGGCTTCTACGGCGCCAAACAGGAAACCCCGGCTCCGGCACTGAAACAAGAATCTACACCCTCGCATGTTGGCGGTGGCTCCCGCGGTGGCTCCCGCGGTAGCCATGGGAACACTACCATCGACCCCATTGCGTCCTTGTCGCCCTACCAGCATAAGTGGACCATCAAAGCCCGGGTATCGGCCAAGTCGGATATCAAGAGCTGGCACAAGGCGTCGGGCGAGGGAAAGCTTTTCTCGGTCAACTTTCTCGACGAGAGCGGCGAGATCAGGGCGACGGGCTTCAACGAGCAGTGTGACCAGTTCTACGACTTACTGCAGGAGGGCAGTGTCTACTATGTCAGCAACCCTTGTCGCGTAGGCATGGCCAAGAAGCAGTTCAGCAATCTCACCAACGACTACGAATTAACGTTCGAGAAGGACACGGTCATCGAAAAGGCCGAGGACACCAGCAACGTGCCGCAAGTACGCTATAACTTTGTTAACATCCACGAGCTTCAGTCAGTTGAGAAAGACGCCACTATTGATGTGGTCGGTGTTCTCACGGAAGTCGGACCCGTGGATCAAATCACTTCCAAGAACACGGGCAAGCCGTATGACAAGCGCGAGTTGACGATCGTCGACGACTCGCAGTATTCCGTCCGCGTAACCATCTGGGGCAAGGGCGCCAACAATTTTTCGAGCCAGCCTGAATCGGTCGTGGCTTTCAAGGGCGTCAAGGTGTCGGACTTTGGTGGCCGCTCACTATCCCTCCTCTCTTCGGGTACCATGTCTGTCGACCCCGATATCCCCGAGGCGCACAAGCTGAAGGGCTGGTACGATGCCCACGGTCGCGGCGATAACTTTTCGACGCACAACAACATGTCGTCGATGGGCTCCGCTACGGGACGACAGGATCAGATCAAGTACATTTCGCAGATCAAGGACGAGCAACTGGGCGTGGAAAACACCGACTACTTTGCTCTGAAGGCCACGGTCGTCTACATCAAGCAGGAGAACTTCTGCTACCCGGCTTGTCGTAACGAGGGCTGCAATAAGAAGGTGGTGGATCAGGGCGACGGCACGTGGCGTTGCGAGAAATGCGACGCCAATCACGACCGACCCGAGTACCGCTACATCATGAGCATCAACGTCCACGATCACACGGGTCAGCTGTGGCTCAGCTGCTTCGATGATGTCGGACGAATCCTGATGGGTATGAGCGCCGATGAGGCCATGGAAATGAAGGAGAACGACGAAGCCGCCATGGCTTCCGTGTTTGAGAACGCGAATTGCACCAAGCTGAATTTCAAAGTGAGGGCGAAGATGGATACCTACGGCGAGAACCAAAGGTGAGTGTTTCATATCTCTGTTCCTGCGGCTGCTAATGCGTGTTCAGGGTACGCTACCAAGTTATGAACGCATCGGCCATCGATTTCCGCAGCGAGGGATCGAAGTTGGCGGAGATGATCAAGCAGTTTGACCTCAGCTCATGATGGTAGTATCTCGTGGGACCAGCATAGGGGGATGAGTCGATCATGTAGCTTTAGGTTACACCTTTGCGACGAGCACTGAACTCTCCTTCGGTAAAGGGCATGAGCCAGGCTGGCTGTTTATGTTATTATCAACAAGGCCGTCCACAGAGGGAGTACACGTGATGGGATCCGAGATATGGACAGTAAAGGAATCGCGCGAAATGAAGTAGCTATACTACCACGCTTTATGTGGAGGGTCCGGGGTAGACCGGAAATGCGCCGTAGTTCGGCACCCAACGTTGTAATTCAGCGAAAGACGACTGGCTTCGTGCCAGTGCGCTCCCTGTAGTCTCTGGTCTCTTATCTTCGTATTGAAGGCGATGTGAGTCGGGCGGTGAATGTACCTATGCACCTACGCGGGGTAAGTCAAAGCCATGAGTGCCAAAATCGACAGGCCCTATTCCAATGGCGACTATAATGTTTGCCTACATGATACTTGAAATACAGACGTCGGTAATGGAATGTGCGTGACAAGTGTCCATACCCTCGTATGACAATCGGTGACCATCCACATAATTGAAGTTGTAGGTACATCTAATCCGTACACATGTACGTGCTACTGCCCCTCCTCCCCCGCGCCCCACCGACCAACCTTACGTACGATAGCTGCTACCCGCCCGAGCCCTGCCTGAAGCTTTACCTTCGGTACTGTAACCTTCCAATTACCACCTACCTCTTAGTAGTCTCTGCCTGCCTGTGCTGCCTGCATATCCCCATTCATAAATTGTTCAGCACCTCTTCAGACATCGCCGTCCGCTTCCATCTCGTCTAGCATCGCGAGATTTTTCTTTGACTTGCGCCCTTGCCACGCGCCCGAAGTGGCTTCGACTGGCAAGCGTTCTTTCCCGAGGCCTGCGCCGCATCGACAACTTGCGACACCGATTGTCCCTCATCGTCACGCCAGGCCACCATGGACAAGGCTCTCGCCATTTGCCTGGCGTTTCCTCCCGAGGGGCCCATGCCAGACGATGCCGCCTACGACACAGAGATCAAGTTCCAGCTTTCGAAGCTTCACAGCTTCATAAACCAGCCGCCCGTGCCGTTGTCGCAATATGGTGGTCAGCTACTGCAGGCAGGTCTTCTTTCCTCGTCCTAGTCCCGCTGGCACCCCAGCCGCTGACTCCCGCGGAAGCTCCTCGATCCAGCGTTGAATTCGCTGTCCTACCTTGCCGTCCTCCACTCCATTTGCCTCCCCAACCTGGTGTCGCCCCGGGAACACACCATGGACAGGCTGGTCGAGTTCCTGCACTGTTTCGACGCTCGCCAGATGCGCTATGCCGGCTCTTACTTGCGGGAGCTGCTGGACCTGGTGGCCAGCGGCCAAGTACTGCCTCCCTTGATCGCGGTCGAAGCGCTTGCCACGGCCATCCTGAGAATCGATCCGACGGGCGGCATGCTCACATCCACCCATACCCAGATGGCGAAGCTTGCCTACACGACCGATACCATCGACGCCGCCCTTCCCGTCGTCAACAAGAACATCGTTTTCTATCCGAACATGGCAAACTGGGTGGAGCCAGACCCGCTCTGCGACCTCACGCTCTCGCCAGCTTCTTATATCCACAAGGAGACCGGTCTTACCCTCAACCTCAAGACCGCCGCGGTTCTGGAGTACGACTTGCTGTGCGGAATGATGTACTGCGCGAAGCGAAATTGGGCCAAGGCACATGACGCTTTCGAACGGGTCATAACGTTCCCTACTCGTGACGGCGGCACGAGCAAGATAATGGTGGAAGCCTATAAGAAATGGGTTCTGATCAGCCTGTTACACAAGGGCAAGCTGGACCCCCCGCCCTCCTACACATCCGCAGCGGCTTTGAAAGCATTCGGAACCCTCGGAAAGCAGTACACCGACATCGTTGCCCTTTTCGACGCCGAGGGCCCTGAGGCGGCTGGCGAGCTCAAGCGGCAAGTGGAATCGCTGGGTACCGTCTGGCACGACGACGGCAATCTCGGCCTTATCCAAGAGGTCCTAGCGGCCTACCAGGAGTGGCAGATCCTGAATCTGCAACACGTATACTCCAAGATTGCCATTAGCGACATACGACAGCAGACGAGGAGTGCGCAGACGGGAAGCTCGCTGGAAAAAGACGCCGATGTCGAGGCGCTGATCCAAAACATGATTATATCCGGCAACCTAAAGGGCGTGATTGAGAAGAACGACGACGGCACCACATACCTGACTTTCTTCCCCTCCTCGGCCACCTTATCCGAAGAGGAGTTCGCCAAGCAGATGATGGCGGCGGCTGTGCAGATCGCCGACTTGGAGCCTGTCCTCAAGGCCACCAACGGGCGTCTCGGCACCAGCAAGGAGTACATCAGGCACTTGGTGAAAGAACAGCGACGCTCATCTGATAAGAATGAGCAGGACCCGACCCTCGGCTTCGATAGCCAAGTGGACGACGAGGACCTCATGGGTGGGATCACGTCTCTCGCCTGAAGCCCAGGCCGAATGCATTCTTCCGGTCCACCCTTCACCATGGCGGGAATAGGCAAGCCGACTTGGTCCCTGCGAGACCTACGGCGGAAGGGCACAGACGCAGAGACGAAGACCGAAATCGAGACGTGATTGATACCAGTTCGCCCGGAAGCATGGTGGTGTGACGTTGTGAAGTATTCAGGCATCCCGGTCGTCGGCCGCCATTGGCTGAGTATACCATTACGGCAAGAAGGAACGATGGCATCGATACCATTTGGCACCACGTGCTGCTTCGGCGAGTGGCCTGGTACGGAGAAGGCACAAGTAGCACGAATGATTCTACACATGCGACGGCGTTGGGGATAGATCAAATATGATGCTGACACGGCGGGCACCTTGGGCTTGAATCGAGCATCCGGCACTCGTCGAGCACGACCCGGAGAAATGAATAAAACCTCGTTGGTCGATTATGTTGCACCGTCGACTCCTCGAGGGGCGCAGTGAGGAGCGTGTTTGCCAGTATGAGACTGCCCAAGTTTGTTCAGATGCTAAACCTTTAGAGGCAACGGACAGTCGGGACTAAGTGGGAAAAGGTATCCGTTGTAGAGAGGTAGGTAACTCTTGGCGCCGTGAGACGCGTCAATTGATTGCTCCGATCCTAGTACTTAGCCTATCCCATCTACGGCATCGCAACTTTACGTTTGCCTCCCGACGCCCCCAACGACTTCACGTTACCGCTCGCGATTCGCCATGGAGACTCACAAAGCGGCCGTGGCGGCTGTGGCCGAGCGGGTCCGCACGTTCCACCAGAGGCAGGAGAAGTTCCGAGTGTATCACGGTGCCACCAACAGTACACGCAAAAGCCAGCGTCGGGCCGACAATACGGTCGACACGAGCGGCTTGAAGCACGTGCTACGGATTGACGCGGCGAAGAAGACGGCGCTTGTGGAACCCAACGTGCCGATGGACGCTCTGGTTGCCGCCTGCTTCGCGGAGCGCCTCGTCCCGCTGGTCGTCATGGAGTTTCCCAACATCACCGTGGGCGGCGGCTTCTCGGGCTCGTCCGGGGAGAGCAGCTCGTTCCGCTACGGGCCCTTCGACTCCACGGTAAACTGGATCGAAATAGTGCTGCCCGACGGACGGGTCATGGAGGCGTCCAAATCGAACAACTGCGACCTGTTTTGGGGCGCGGCGTCGGGTTTCGGAACTCTCGGCGTCGTCACGCTCCTTGAGGCCCAGCTGCGGGACGCCACTGACCTGGTCGAGCTGACGTACATTCCCTTTGGGACTGTCGCCCAAGCGTCGGCGTACATGGAGGAAAGGATCCGGGAGCCCGCCGTTGATTTCTTGGATGCCATCGCTTACTCGCCCCGATCGACCATAGTATGCTCGGGCCGCCTCGTCGACGAGGCTCCCAAAGGTGTCGCGCCCGTCCGGTTCTCGCGGCGTGGCGACGACTGGTTCTACCTGCACGTCGAGAAAAGGACAGGCCGTACCACCGAGCTCCAGACTGACTATGTTCCGTTGGTTGACTACCTCTTCAGATATGACCGTGGAGGCTTTTGGGTTGCCATGTACGCGTTCCGTTATTTCTTTACGCCCTTCAACCGCGTGACCAGATGGCTGCTCGACCGGTACATGCACACCAAGGTTATGTACCATGCCCTCCATCAGAGCCAGCTGGCGGACGACTACATCGTCCAGGACGTGGGCGTGCCCTTCGACCGGGTCCGCGATCTGCACCAGTGGCTGGACGAGAAGCTGCCGACGTACCCCCTGTGGCTGTGCCCGCTGCGCGTACGGAGGGACGGGTCGGGCGCGAAGCACGGGCTGCATGCCGACTTCGCGGACCCCGGCACGCCCGAGTTCCTCATGAACTTCGGCATCTGGCGCCCCGGCGCCCTCGACCACGCCGCCTTCGTGCGGCAGAACCGGGACCTCGAGAAGCAGGTCCGGGCGCTGCAGGGCCTGAAGTGGCTGTATGCCCACACCTACTACACCGAGGACGAGTTCTGGGCCGCGTACGACCGGCCGGCCTATGATGCTTTGCGCGCCAAGTACGCCGCCGCGTACCTCCCCAGCGTCTACGACAAGGTCAAGGTCGACGTCGAGGCCAAGGGCGCCCGCAAGCCCATGGGCGGCGTGCGGCCCTTTCAAGGCCTGTACGGCGTCTACAAGGCGTGGCGAGGCGGTGATTATCTGCTACCCTCGACGAAGAAGGCGCCGTCCTCTTAAGAAAAGGCTTGCCCGCTCCCGGCGAAGATTGATGTTCGTGTCTGTAAAGGTTTCCTAACAGGAACGAAAATGCCTCTTGATTTTATTTTTTTTGGCGGGGGTAAAGAACGGCCATGCCAAACGCATCTAAAGATAATTTAAGTACTAAGCGAGGCTTTCCTGGTGATTTGGACGCTTCCATCAAAGCGGAAGTCACACATAAAAAAGTCCTTCAATCTATGGAACCGATACCGGATATCTACCCCACCATTCACGTCAGGGTATGGGAAGCGACTGGCCCTGTCCTCCCGTCTACACGAGGGGCACTAAATTCATGTCAGCTTACAACTCTCCTCCATCTGGCAATCATCAAGTTCGGCCCCGTCGGACCTGATACGGATATATTCGCGCACCCTGCGTCGACATTGGGTCCCTACGCCTGCCCGAGGCTTTGAGGAGAGCGGGTTCGTGCTGATACCATGAAAAGTGCACCCGTTCCTGCCATAGTCGTGCAAGATGAGACCTCCACCCCAGGAGCCGAGGATATCGAGCCTCTCGGCGCGGGCGGCAGCGACTTGGTGCCACTCCTCGGCCCCGGGGATGATCCGGAAGCGCTCCGAGGTACCGGGCCGAGCACGAGCGACGAGCACCCATGGGCCCGGCCCGAGAACTTCGGGCTCATCCAGGTGGCGCTCATGTGCAACGTCTTCCTCTACGGGCTCGACGGCACCATCACGGCCGCGACATACGCCGTCATCAGCTCGGAGTTCGGCGCCACCAACATGGCCTCGTGGTTGACCACGTCGTACCTCATCACCAGCACCGCCTTCCAGCCACTTTACGGCCGCCTCTCGGACCTTTTCGGCCGCCGCATCTGCTTCTTCCTCTCCACCGCCGCCTTCGCTGCCGGCTGCCTCGGCTGCGGCCTCGCCCCCGACATGGTGCTCCTGAACTGCATGCGCGCCCTGGCGGGCTTCGGCGGCGGCGGGCTCATGACCATGGGTATTTCTCAAACCCCCAACCCCGACCGGCCACATAACAATCAACCCCGTGTGCTCGCACTTGACCGGGACCATGCTGACTACTCCCCCATCTGCCAGCGACCATTGTGAACTCGGATATGATCCCGTTTAAGAAGCGTGGCATGTACCAGGCCATGCAAAACGGCTTCGCCGGGTTCGGCGCCATCTGCGGAGCGTCCCTGTAAGTACATGGCGGCGTAAAACCCACCGCCGCGTGCTCCCGTCTCCGTCTTGTTAGCCGGAGAAGGCCTTGCCAATTTCCCCCCCTGAACACCTCCTGCGGATAGATACCCACTGACTCTGGAAAGCGGAGGTGTCATCGCCGACACCATCGGGTGGAGGTGGTCCTTCCTTCTCCAGGTGCCTATCGCAGCCGTCTCCTTCTTGACAGGGTATTCGGTCATCACCGATCCCCAAAATCGATTGGGGGATAGAGCAAATTCCACCGACCGGTGGAGAGCGGTCGACTTTTCGGGAGCACTGCTGCTCGTCGCTGCCGTCTCCTTGCAGCTCCTTGGGCTGAGCCTGGGCGGCAATGACTTGCCTTGGGGCAGCCCGTGGGTGCTGGGCGCTTTGGCCGTGAGCCTCGCCCTCTTTGGGCTTTTCATCCGGGTGGAAGGACGGACGCGAGCGATGCCCATGATCCCACTCAGGATGCTGCGCGGGAGGCTCCCCGTGTTGACGCAGATTGCCAACGTCTGCGGAGGCACGGCGGCGTATGCGGTACGTCTTACCAGCCCGCCCCTAGTTATTCACAATGGCCTGACGACTCTCCGCGTACGCCATAGTACCTCTTCGCCCTGCCGCTGTACTTCCAGGTTGTCCTGCTCGACTCCCCCACGGTTGCGGGTGCCCGTATGGTGATACCCTCTCTGGGTGTCCCCATCGGCGGACTGCTGGCGGGAATCGTCATGTCCCGGTGGGGGCGACTTCTCGGCCTCGTGCGCGTCGGCGCCCTTTTGATGGTCGTCGGCAATGGGCTGATCGCCTCGCTACTGTTCCAGGACACGGCCTGGAAGTACTTTTTGTACGTTTTCCCAGCCAACGTAGGCCAAGGTCTGCTCTTCCCCGGGCTTCTTTTCACGTCTTTGGCCACGTTCGAACATGCAGGTGAGTGGATATATACCTTACCCGCCACGCATGACGGGCCGCTGATTCGGGTTCGTTCACCCAGACCATGCCGTGTCGGCGTCGACGGTGTATTTGATACGGTCGCTGGGGACGGTCTGGGGCGTGTCCATCACGTCGGCCATTATCCAGACGACGCTGAGCCATCGCCTGCCGGACGTTCTGAGCGATGTGCCCGATAAGTGGAAAGTATGCGTGACCCATCCCCCAACAGGCCCTGCTTAGTTGTGGCTGATCCCCCTTTTCAGGTCATAGACGACGTCCGGCATTCCATCGATGCTCTTCGCCAGCTGCCTCCCGACCTGCAGCTGCGCGTACGGCAGGTCTACTACGCCGGCCTGCAGTGTTCGTTCTCGGCCTCAGCGGGCGTTGCGGCCGTCGCATTCTGCGCTGCCGTGATGGCGCGTGAGAAGGGGCTGAGGAAAACAAATCACTAATTAGACAAGGCGCCATCACGGCGGGCCTGCAGGAACCTGCCATATTTCATCGTGACCATTGCCCTCGGCGCCCAACGGTCTCGTGCCTTTTTTCGGACGATAGTTTAAACGAAACCAGGCTCTCCAAGGTGCTGTAAGTTTCAAGGGCTTTCTTTTGGTCTCATCTGAACTTGGGTTGCATGCGAGTGGGGCGGAGCTGCTGGGGTTATAGTTGTAGGTGAACCAGGGCTACACTATGGCAGGTGAGACGGCTTACCGTTGGGCAATGGACAGAGGGGTTTCTGTCATGCGCCGATAAAAGTCGCGCTGAGGCTGATGACGGCATCCAAATGGCGCGCTCGGCCTTACGCGTCGGGGGCCTCGGTTGCTGCTAACAAGTCTTATTCGCGACAGGCCGGACCACGTGAAGCGCAGGAACACCCTTGCCCGTCTCCCCGCGCCGAGGATTCGAATGGCTTTGCCCAGGCACTCCACTGCGGGGGAGGAAGCAGGCGAGACGTAGGCCGGCTTGCTGATAGGCGCGCATGATGGTTCTACCCTGGCACCCTGGCCGGGAGTCTCGCTGGCGGTGTGGGGGAGCGGCTGGATGGACCATCGTCGCTCTCCTGCCGAGACCTGGATATACCCTGACGATGACGGCGGCCGAGTACCGACCGCCGCCAGAAACGCACGGCCGATTGGTGGACAAGACACAGCCCCCCGTCACGATGGGCTCTAGGACCAGACTGGGACACGATAGACGGAGGGGCCCCTGCTCCGGGCAATTCGCCGACAATGGGCCCAGCTTCCGATGTGAGGACAGACCAGGGAACGGACGGTATGTTAAAAGCCCAGGACGGCCGGCCGCCGGGATGGGCTCACTGACCGACCGACTGATCACTTACACACCCTCTCTCTTCTCCTCATCCTCCCCTCTCCATCGTCTCTTTCAGTCGAGGGCACCCGATATGGCGTCCAAGCTGCTGTGGTCGCTCACGGCCCTCTTGGCCTCGGCCTTGCCGTCGGCGGCGCTCCTAAGCGACGTCACGCTCTTCACGCCGGCGCCCAACTTCACCGACCCGGGTGTCCTGTACGCGCGTGCGGCGCAGCTGCCCAACGGCGACCTGCTGGCGACGTGGGAGAACTACAGCCCCGAGCCGCCACTCGTCTACTTCCCCATCTACAAGTCGCGCGACGGCGGCGCGTCGTGGGCCGAGATCGCCCAGGTGCACGACACGGAGCTCGGGCTCGGCTTGCGCTACCAGCCCCAGCTCTACGTGCTGCCCGAGGCCGTCGGCGACTTCGCCGCCGGCACGGTGCTGCTGGGCGGCTCGGCCATCCCGACGGACCTCGCGACGACGCAGCTCGAGCTGTACGCGTCGACGGACGAGGGCAGCACCTGGACGTTTGTGAGCCACGTCGCGGCCGGTGGCGAGGCGCTGCCCAACAACGGGCTGACGCCCGTGTGGGAGCCGTTCCTGCTGGCGCGCGAGGGCAAGCTCATCTACTACTACTCGGACCAGCGCGACAATGCGACGTACGGCCAGAAGCTGGTGCACCAGACGTCGACGGACCTGCGCGCCTGGGGCCCCGTCGTCGATGACGTCGCCTACCCGACCTACACGGACCGGCCGGGCATGCCGACGCTCGCGCTGCTGCCCGACGGCCGCTACATCTACGTGTACGAGTACGGCGGCGGGCCGAACCCGACGGTGGCCGGCTACTCCTTCCCCGTCTTCTACCGGCTCACGGCCGATCCCGAGGCCGTGGCGGCGGCCGAGCACGCGGCCCTCGTGACGAGCGACGGCACCGTGCCGACGGGCTCGCCCTACGTCGTCTGGACCCCGGCCGGCGGCTTCGACGGCACCATCGTCGTCTCGGCCGGCTGCTGCTCCGACCTCTACATCAACAAGAAGCTCGGCGCCGCCGACGCCTGGGAGCGCGTCCCCACCGACGTCGCCGCCTCGTACACGCGCTCGCTGCTCGTGCTGTCCCAGGACCCGAGCACCGTGCTCGTCGCCGGCGGCGGCAAGCTGCCGCCGAGCACCACCAACAAGGTGCAGGTCAGCACCGTCCAGATCCAATAAGGCGGGAGCGAAGGGGCCTCTCCGGGGCAGGACACGCCGGAGGAACAGTATGGCGGACTATAGTAATCAAAGACTTGGATTCCCCCACGCCGGTACGCGTATATGGGGACACGGCGTAGGGTCTCCAGGATGGTGTGAGCCGGTGCGTAGAGCTTCTTTTTTTAAGCAAACAACTCCGGCTTCTAGAAGGCTCACGGCCGGCCAGCATTCCCCTGCCAGCTACGAGGCTTAGCCAAGTGTACCGTGCATGTACGAACCAGGCAGTCCCAACGCGCAAAAACCGGCGGTGCCCCACGGGAGCTCTCGCCCAAAACTCCGTCCCAATGCTCGCTTCCTCGCGGACCGTCGGGAGAAAAACAAGAATAAGCAATAGAAAACTCCGATCCCCGCAAGCGCCACCTCCCGTCCCCCCTAGAATTAGATCCACGTCCGGTTATCGACGGCGTTGGTCTCCAAGTAGGCGTAAACCTGGCTGTAGTCTTTACAGACGTGTTTCTGCACCGCGGATTTGTCAGCTGCCGGACCGCACTTGGGAGAAAAAGGGAGAAGGGGAAGATTACGGGGGGAACTAAGAGAGGGCGAAAGAGAAAGAGGAAGAGGAAGAAAGAGGGACGGGGAAGGGAGAACGTACGGCGTCCCAGCCGTCGGACCCGTCGAAGCCCGGGGGAAAGGTGGTCTGCTCGCCCTCGAGGGCCACGTCGCCGCAGCACATGATGCTCTGGCGCAGGTAGTCGAAGCAGTGGTTCATGTGCCAGGGCTCCATGAGGAATTCGGTCCGGTTGGACGTCAGGGCCGCGTAGACCTCGCCGATGGCGTACTGGACGGAATCACCCCTCGGTCAGCCGACAGCGCTTACCCCCGGGGGACGGACACGGGACCCCCCCCGGTTCGCGGCGGGGAGGAGGGGAAGGGGAAGGGGGGAAGACGTACCAGGCAGTGCAGCTGATGCGTCATGGACGTCGTCGCCACGTGCCCGTCGTAGCCGACGAGCGGCCGCGGGAGGTCGTGGTACTTTTGGGGGTCCGCGATGTGGAGGTAGCCCAGGCCGGCTGGAAGGACGGGGGTCGTCAGCAGGGAAGGTGACTGAACGCAACCCCGCGTTGCTGGGGGGGGAACACTTACGAGGGACGATGTCCAGCCATTTTTGCCGTACCTCGGGGCTGAAGAACTCGGACGTGTTGTCGGGCATGAAGATGGGTTCCGGATGAAAGGTCCTAATCTGCTGCGCGACTGATGGTCGGCCCACCCGCGTTAGCATGCGATCCGCCGGGGCCGCCCCTTCCCCCCCCCCTTTTCCCCTCCGCTCCCGCCGGGGGGATCCAAGCTTACACTGCGGCGCGAAGCCCGTCACGTCCCCGCCTCCGTCGTGCCGCGGGCGTTCCGGCGCCGGCGCGGGCGGGGCCCGGCCCCATTGCCGCTCGGCGACGAGGCCGACGATGACGAGTAGCAGGAGGGCGTCGAGGCCCCAGCGGTAGGCGGCGGCGGGGACGGACGCCCGCTGTTGCTGCCGCCGCCGCCACCACCACCACCGGCGCCCGCGCCCCTGCTGCTGCGGATGCGGCCGCCGCGGCCCCGCCGCCGGGCGCAGGTAGTCGCTCTCGTTGAGGTCCATGGTGACGTCGAGGTCCGAGTCGGCGTCGTCGTCGTCCTCGGCGTCGCCCGCCCGCAGCGGGTCGTATGCGTGCTCGTCGGCGAGGGACTTCATGGTGTTTCCCCCGAAGCCTCGGCCCCCTTCCGCGTTTTTTTTTTCGTCCGGTCCTGGCGCGACGATGGGGTTGGCGATGTTGCTGTGTTGCCCTGGTGCCCACGTGCTGCAGTCGGGATGGGGAGGGAAGGAGAGGCGGCGACGCCGGTGGAAATAGCCGCGGAAGACGGCCGAGAGATAAGAAATGCTCCTGGCCGGGTCGTGATACGCAGGTGGGCTCGAGGAAGCCCCCATGAGACGTCCCCTGTTTCGTCCCCCGTCGATCATGTTGGCGGGGTTTGCCCACTTTCCCGCCCCCATCTATCCGAGTGCGATCGTCTCCCCCCCCGGCGCCGCGGGGGCGTCGACGGAAAAGGTGGTTCGCGATGGCGGCATGTCCAGTGGCGTCGCCACGCGCATTGCGATCTGCTTTCTCGGCCGTAATGCGGCGGACGAATGTTTCTGCCTCCCTCCGTTTTCTCCCATGCGACTGCTGTACTGCCTGCCCCGTGCGTAGGCGCTCTAGATTGGACGTTTCAGGACCCGCCCCGAACTGAGCGTGGCTGAATCCCGCTGATAAAAGAGGCGCGTTTGGTATATGTGCCCGGTACCGCCCTACTTGCCTGATTTGAACACAAAGTTGAAAAGTGACTGTCGCCAATTTCCTCCCGGTAGCCAGTCGTCGAAGACGCCTCGGTGTCTAATATTGGTAAGCTTTAATCGGCGTCGACATGGAGAATGCATCCTCTCCACGACACAACCCACTCTTCCGCAAAACCCCATCCCGGGGCCGTTTCATACCGTCGTCCCGCGCCATTCTGCCCGCTTTGTAGTCGCCCATCCGCCAGTTCGTGAACTTTGTCCCCGGCGACTCGTGGTTGGCGTAGCGGTCGTGCTCGTTCTTGCCCGCCTCCCGCGAGACAATCAATTGCTTGATCGCTCCTACGTGGGTCGGGTGCCAGGGACGCCGGGGACGCCGCGGGGAGACAAGCAGGAGGGCGATCACAAATACAGGGTTTCAATATTCACGTTCCCTCTTTGGGTTTACTCATTACGAATCATCATCGTTAAACACCCAAGTACGTATGGATTTCCGCACGAAAACCCCCTCCCCGTCAACCGTAGACGGGCGACAAGGCCACCGAGGTGCAGTTCCACGTGTCCACGACGACGGCGCCGGCGGGGTCGCTGGTGATGCTGAGCGTCAGGCCGCAGCCGACCCAGTGTTGCAAGCCCTGTCCGCCGGCGCACGCGAGGCCGCCATCGACGGCGCAGTCGAGGGGCCCGTACCCCTGCGTCTCGAGCTGCTCGAGCCGCGCCGCGTCGGCCAGGTAGACGCCGCTCCCCGTGAGGCCCGCTTTGTCCTCGACGAGGGCGATGGCCGGCTTCCCGCTGGCCCCGACGAAGCCCACGGCGCAGAGGTGGCCCGAGGCCTCGACGCTGAACTTGGTCGACTGCTGCGCCGACGACGTGAAGACGACGGCGCTGCCCAGCACCTTGGCGAACCAGCCGTCGAAGAGCCCGGCCGGCTGCGACACCCGAAGCGAAAAGGGCGTCGCCGTCTCGCCGCCTGGGATATCAAAGTTAGTACGACATGGTGGGCCCAACAGGCGGGATTCCGACGACTTACAGGTGAGATCGGCTGGCGCCGTGGGGGTCGCCGTCGGCGAGGTGGTGTTGGAGAAACGCACGGCCGTGGTGTTCCAAGCTCGCGTCGCGTTGGCAAAAGGGGGGCGCGTGATGTTGAGCGCCGGCATGCCGGTAGCGTTCATAAACGGCGCCGAGGTTGTCACGTTGGCCATGGGAAACGGAGGCCGCGTCGAGTTCATCGCCCGTACGCTTGTGGGATTGGCAAAGGGGGCCGTGGTCGTGGCGTTGGCAAACGGAAAGGGCGGCCGGGTCGTATTCAAGCCCAATATGCCGGTGGCGTTGGAGACGGCGGCAGTAGTCGTGGCGTTGGCGAAGGGGAAGGGGGCCCGACTCGTCGTGCCGTTCAGAAGGGGTGCCCTGCTCGTCATATTGGCGAGAGGGAATGGGGCCATCGTCATATTGAACGGAGCAGGCGTGGCCTTTGTGAGGGAAGCCTGCATCGTGCTATTCAGAACGAGCACGTTCGTGCTGTTCAGAACAGGCACATTCGTGGATGAGTTCCGGAAAGGCGCCATGACAGTGCTTTGAGAAACAACGGGAGCCGCAGTTGTTCTGATAGGCGCGCTGCTCGTCCCTTTCTTAGGGCCAGGCGTGGCCCCCGTCCCATTTGCGTGCGCCGCCGTGGTGTTGGTAAACAAGGGCGATGCGTTTCTCGTTGTGTTGAAGAAAGCCGTTTGTTTCGAGCCGGGGAAGGCGCCCTTACTTGAGCTTGGAGCAACCATGCCGGTCGCGCTGGGCAGTGAATCGATGCTCGTGGGCCGGGGCGTGCGCGTCACTCTGCTGCTTCTGGGCGAGGTCGGGCCCGGCGTCAGCGACGGCTCAGACGTGCTCGGAAAGTCGCTTCGCGTGAGCGGCAGGCTGGCGCTAGAGCTCGTGGCCGGTGGCCGGCGGAATCGACCGGTTGGAAGCGTCAGGTTGCCGGGCATGGTGGAGTTGGCGAACCTGACGCTGGTTGAGTTGCCAAACATGGTCACGTTGCGCAGGGGTGAGACGGTCTTGACGACCGTGGCCGTGGCGGTCTCGCGGACACGAGCCGTCACGGTAGCTGCTTTTCCCGCGGCTGTCGTCGTGGACGGCTTGAATCCCAGACAGCTACATGCTGACGAGAATGCGCTCGCCGCCTGGCACGGCGAGGCATAGTCGGGCAACTCGGGGGCCTGCGATGTTGGCGAGGACGGTTGCTGGGGCAGGGGCAGTCGCCTCCGGAGAAAGTGGTTGACGGCCTCGTATCCTTGCTGCCATTTCTTCGAAAGCCCCGATGTCGAGGTGGCCGCCTGTGTGATTGTATGGGTTACCGTTCCCGTGGTCCTCGTGATGATGCTACTTGTGACGGTACTTGGGGCGTGTATCAGCAAGGCAGTGGTCAATGGGATTTCCAACCACAATCAATCACAGTACCTGATCGTGGGAGTCGCCGTGGCCCGTAGGAAGACCTCGCAATCTGAGGCCCGGATCTGGGACGGAGCTTGGCTGACAGCTTCCTCCCGATGTTAGCCTACGACGGCACACATGGGACGAGGGAGGGGAGGCACCAACCGCGGAAGCATTCGTCTTCCCGGGAGCATTTCGCATCCGCCAGGGCTCCTCCCGCCAGGAGCCCCGCGAAGACGGCGACGACGCGAAGAAGACGCATCTCAGCAGCGCAAGCCGTTGTCCATCTTTGAGTCGCAAAAGCTTGACGACTTCGAGGTGGTCGTCAGAGCCAACGCGACGAGGGGGGGGGAAGAGGTCGGGTCCTCCTTTTAAGGCCCTGCCCGCTCTCCCCCAGGTCGCGAGCCGCAAAGCAAGGAAAAACTTGGAAATCCATGGTTGCATTCGCGGACCATCGAAATTGCATTGTCATGCCTGGGCGGTTTCCCGGTCCTCAATAGGGCTGATTAGCTGCTGCCCCTGTCGGCATTTGGAGCCGTTGACCCGCCCGCCCGCCTCCCGGAAGCTAGTTTTTGTTTACTGAGTAGAGGCGGGCAAGGAGGTCAGGGTTTCGACGGGTATGTGGATGGATTTGGAAGTGTCACGACGTCACCTCGGCCACGTGAACCTAGCCGGCCCCTCTGCCATCGGTTGAAAAAGGCGTACCTGCACACACACGCACGCACGCACGCACGCATCGCCTTCCTGGCTCGCTACCATAAGCCATCATACTCAGATGGTTACAGTGGTGCAGTATACGTGTACAGTACTTTTGCATACTGTAGATAGCTCTTGCGACAACTACAAAGAGCTCCCCCCTCCCCAGGTCTGCCGGGGTATCCTTGCCGGGCCAAAAGACGGCGGTGAATCGGTGAATCGTGATGTTTGTGGGGTAAGAGACCAACAGCCAGTGGATCCAATGCGACAGCTCCTCCAGCCCCCCGTTTCTTCTTCTGTGCTCCGTCCAATGACCATAGCCATACATACCCACAGCTTCTACCAACTCGTGGTATTGGAAGCTCAGAGTCGTGTTTATGTGGAATTTCCGGGTTGGAAACCTGCCCTGTAAAGATACGGTCGGTTATTTACATCCACAACTACGAGTAGTCGACCTGATACACGTCGGCGTTGGGTACGAGTGCGGACATGGCGATTTTACTGGGAACGCGAGATCCATTCATTTCCTCATCCGCATCAGTCCTGTTAAGCGTCCATAGTGAGTCGCAGTAGCTGCGGGCCGAACTCGTCTCTCAAGTAGTGCTTCCCTTGTCCAACCCTCGTCCGTCCAGCTGCGCTGAAATAAAAAAAATAGAAATCATCGCAAATAAGCTGTGCTGCCATGTTCATCCTGCACGCAACCTGTGAGCTTAGATGGCCGGAGAAACGACGGCTCCATTTACGCAGGCCGGAAAGGCCATGGGAGCCTGGGGGTTCTCAACGGGACGCTCTTCGGTAGCAGTCTCCTGGGCCGTCTCGGCGGCTTCCTCCTTCGTTTGCGTCGGGCCCCTGGTCTTTCTGGCCTTTCTGGCCTTCTTCGGCGACGCGGAAGCGTCGGTGGTTCCCCGGGCCGAGGCGGTCGCCTTGCGTTTGCCCGTCTCGGGCGTGGCACCTTGGTCGGGGGTCGAAGAGGCGGCAGCGCCGGCGCTGTTGCCGCTAGCGGCGGCCTGTAAGTTCTTCTTGACCTTCCACCACGTGTTCGAAGCCGTCTAGTCGTGGTCAGCTTTCTTCCGTGCTGGGTGGATGGTCTGGGGTACTCGATGGGTGTTGGATGGGATGGAAGTATTTGTGCATGGATATTTACCTTGGCCGTCTTGAAGATACCCATCTCAACCATCAGGTTCGTCTGGATCTACATTGTGGTATTAGCATGTCTTCGTCGACGAATCCAGGCCCGCTTCGGTCATCGCAACCTACCTTGGGAATGTTGCCAGCGTCGACACAAAGCCAACCGACGCGGGCGACCAAAAGGTCGCGCTCCGTCAAGTCGACCTTTGTGGGATCTTCAGCTGCCATGAGCTTCGACTTGAAGGCACTCCAGGCATTGGTGGCAGTCTTGACAGTGTTCATGTCGGCGGCCTTGGCAAGCGCCTCATAGTCGATCTGCGTAAGGGCGCACCGCAAGTTAGATATCGGGCTTTGCAAGAGATAGATGTGGGAACGAGGATATCAGGGCAGCATCAAAAGGCATCGCCAACATGCATGCCCGCCGCGTCAGGGCGCTGGACAAGGAATATTACCTTGGGGAACTCCTTGCCAGGGAGGCAGCGCCAGGCGGCGACAGCAATCTCCTGCTCACGGGCGGAAAGTTCCGGCATTGTGGATGGTGATTGCGTGGTTGACACTGAATGTGTGGGCGACGAGGCGAGGCTAGGTATGATACTCCAAGGCAAAGACGAACCTCGGAGGCGAGAGGTCGTCGATGTTGAGATAGGTAGGGGATTCGAGGAAAGAGAGACGGTTATTGTGTGCGTTTTGGAAGTTGGTCAACAATTGAAGTAGGCACTGAAAGTCGGGTTGTAGCTTGCACTGGTGCAAGAGGCAGCAGGGCAACAATTCTCTTTTCCGGGAGGGGCCTTAGGAAACTGCTGGACTCAGGCACCAAGAGTTATCCATATGTTCAGAGCCCTGGATATGCATATTCAATCTTCTCGATTACATTCCATCTGTATGGATACAATACATCCATTGACCGCACACCATTGTCCCCTTCTCCCCTCAAGCTTGCTTCGCAGCGCCAGTTCATTCTCGTATTCTGTCCATAACACATGCCTACGGCCTTGCGGCCAGGGTCTCGAGGTTGCAAAAACTACGAACCCCGGGTTCGGTGCTCAGTGGTGGCCCAGCTGGCTTGACTCCAGAATCGGGCGAGGGGAAGGAAAGACGGCAGATCACTAAGGAGGCCAAGTTTTTGGACAGAATTACACGGCGGATACTTGGGGAAAGTTTGCCGAACCATCAGGATATATACTTGATGTACTATGTCGACTCATTCTGCTTATTTCGTATTTCTCCGTCCATATGATGCCGGAACACCCGAACGCTCTTGGAAGGGACACGATTGACTCCTTAAGTGAGCCTCTCTAAGCAAGCACATCAAATCGTAAGGTACGTGCCTTCCACCAATAATTCTCGAGGTGAGAGGTACTTCTACCAAGTTGCGCAACTGTAGTCATACCCAATCTATTCCTGCTCCCCAGGCCAAGAGGATGCGATTGAGGAACAACCACCAGAGAACGAGATCCCCGAGGAGCCGAGGAACCTCGAGTAACTTTATGTTTCCAATACGATTACTTGACCATGGGTATCTTTGCCCCAAAAAACAGCAGTCAACGTCTTTCGCCACCGTTTGTCGAATGCGAACCCGTACTTTCTGGAATAGGCCTTCTCTAGAACTTTCTGGTGTTTGTGCGCTGACCATGTCGGCCGTTTTTGTTCTCGCGGCGCATCCGCTCTCTCCTTCGTTTCCTCGCACTGGCCACGTGCCGGCGCTGCGTAAGTCGCGATAGCCACTGCCATATAGTGCCCCTCATAACGAAAAGGAACGTCGCGACGCAGAGGGGTATAGCGATGGTCCAGCTGGGGCAGCGACGTTAGTTCATATATCCACGTTGGGAAGGAATGTGGGCAATGAAAGATGAACAAAAAAGACAGAAACCCGGCCCATGTTCGCGGAATTCACGGTATATCGAACGTGCGCCGGTTTCTGTACCTTTCAATTACTGGAAAGACAAGGGGGGAAAGAAACGTACAAAAGCTTGGTCCCCTCCGCGAGCGCGCTGAAGTTCTCAAAGTTCTGACCGAAGTAGCCACTTAAGAAAGTCAGTGGGAGGAAGATGATGCTGATCATGGTCAGTTGCTTCATGCTCTCGTTCTGGTTTGCCGAGATGGTGTTAAAGATCAGATCTATCATGGCGTCCGCCGACTTCCTGGTTTGATTAAGGCTCTCGGTAATCATCAAGCAGTGATCATAAACGTCGCTCAGGTATGTATATGTCGTCGGGGTGATGATGACGCCTTGGGCAGGGTTCTGCAACTCCCGGGTGGCATTCTCCTGGCTAAGCAGCGTCTTGTGGTCGCGCAGGGACGAGATGAGACTCCCAATCGGGTTGACGAAGCTGGCCATCTTGTTGATCTCGGAGGTGATGATGTAGAGGTCCCGTGTATGCCTTATGCTTGGGTTCGTGAGGACATCGAGCTCCAGGTCGCCCACCACGTCGTCGTAACAAGCAGCAACGGGAATGGCCATGTCTATAATGGCGTCCATGATGGCCTGAGCGACCATGGACGCGTCGCAAGACTGGCGGAGAATTGTGTCTGGGCTCTCGAGGCGGGCGAGGATGGGCTTCTCGACGTCATCGGCCGACTGCTCGAAAAAGGCTATCACGACGTTCGTACTTGTGAGGAACATGGCGACTTGCTCGGCCATGACGGCGAGACCCCGCGCGGCCAAGGCCGAGTGGCGTTCCATGTACTCCAGCCGCGCGTCGTTGTGTGAGGCATGATAGCGCTGCAGGGTGCAGAGCGTGTTGGGGTTGAAGACGTCGGAGAAGCCCGTGGGCTGCCTCAAGTTTTTCTGCAGGTTGGCCATGGGGATAGAGCGGCCGTTCTCCAAGGTGCCGTGAATGGCGTCGGCTGCCACGTGGTGGACGCCTTTTCGCTGGCCTTTCCACCAGCGCTTGCACTTCTTAAGCAGCCCCGGGCGCGAAGCACGGTTCCTGACGTTGGGCGCATCCTCGTCGTCCGAGCCCGCCTCGCTGTCGCTGCTGCTGTCCGGATCGAGCATGCGCACCAGCTTCTGGCACGTCATGACGATGAAGGCATGGTGCGTGTACCAATCCGCCTTGGTCCGGTTCTGCGAGTTCAGCAGATCCTCGATGGCCAACCGGTGGAGGCCAAACTCGGAACCCAGAGCGCGGATGACGTCCCAGCTGATGCCGTTGACATTGATCCATCGACACTTGACCCAATCGGGCTGCGGCTTCTTGATGAACTCGATCATGGCCTCGTTGTCCAGCTCGTGGATGGCAAAGTCGTCCTGGGAGAAGTCGACGATGGTGATCTGGCACTCGGAATGGAGGCCTTGCATGGAAGAATGCCCGCCGTCGGGCTTGGACGTGTCCACTCCCGGCTCCGCGCCGGGATGCCAGCCCGCGGCATCCTCGAACTCGTTGATGGTCCGGAACGTGTCGGCGCGGGCATTCCGTCGTCTGATGATGCCGCTGCGCGAGGTATCAGAACGAGAAATGCCCGTAACTGTGCCGGGACTCGCCATGGAGGGCGAGCGAGGTGAAAAATGAGATGGAGCGTCAGGTACCTCGGTGTCGACACTCATTGCATACTGAACGTGGGCTCCTGTCGCGGGTGGTGCTGACGCAGATACAGGCCCGGGTTGAGACAAAGGGGCCGGCGTCAGCGGGCCATCGGGGAATGCCGCTGATGTAGGCGTGTACGACATTATGACCGGTACAGCGATGCTCTCTCTTGCTCTGGCAAATACAACGTAGACCCGGGACCCAAGCAACTTGGCGGCTACTTTAGTTACAGGCGATTAACGACCAGATCAACATCCCATTGCCCCAAATAGGGGGAGACAGGGAAAAGGGAGCTTCTGTTGGTCGTATCCTTTTCTGGGGTTCCATCGAGGACCACTCCACCCGTCGCGGATGCTCTATTTTGGGCATAGAATAAGCATTTCGCATACTGATCGTCTCCTGGGCAAATCTCTCCGTATCGAATGGATTCCGGCCCGGAGCAAATTTCCCATGACCTAAGCCACACTGTAGAAATCAGCCCTTACCGATACTCCACACGCCCACTCAGCCCAACCGTACATACTATTTCGTAAATCCCTACCGGTCAACTGCACCGCCCAGTGCAAAAATACCCTTACGAAGTAATCTTCTCGCATGTAGCTTATGCGGATTCGTGTGCTGAAGGTCCATACGCAAAGGTATATCTAACCAACAGTACTCTGTAGGCGGGTATCTCGTCTGACCAACGCTAGGGTCGCACGGGCCCCCTTAGCTAAGTACGTTAGGTACTTCGTAGCCGCAGATTAGGTCCCGCGTAGTCATGAAAATTAATAGATGTGTAGAATTCAGCTGATGACCAAGTAGTCACCACGTAACGGCGTCGGAGAGAAGAGGAGACTTGATTCCGCCCGGTTGGCCCAGGCAACGTGAGGTTCATCACTTCTTTAGCCAATCGTATACGACTCGTGCTTTGACACACTTCGAGCCCTTCCTCGCCATTACTTTTTGCGCATGGCGTTTTTGTCCTGCAATCGTCGCGAAGCCCCAGACCTGCTCGACCAAGCCCGCGGTCGAGTGGTCAAGATGGATCTGAATGTGTTGGGGCGATTCGGTCTGTTTTCCGTCCTCGTACAGCCAACCCTCTGTCAGGTAAGGATCCAGTGCCTCCGACCCAGCCAGGCTCAGCCACGGCTCCGACGCAGGCCCGTCCACCAAACGGGCACGCATCCGCGCGGTGCCGTACTGCCCTTCGCGTGTAATCTCGCTGCCGTCCAGTCTATAGGTCATCGCTTCGCCTTTGGTACCGCCTGCCCCCATGCCCTCGGTCGTGAGGGATACAACCCCATCGGGGCCGGTATGTTGCGTCAGACGGGCCTTGATGGTGACCATGGATGCAGCTTTGCGGACTAGCCACGGTATGCCCTGCAGCTCCATGAGAGGGTTGAGGTCGTCAGAGAGACTTTTGTTCTGCAGGGCCTCGGTCAGTTCTCCCAAGTTGGCCATGCCAGGCTACTCCTCCCTGGTTGGGCCATTCGCTCACCAAGACCCAGCAGCCGCTGAGGTTATTTATACTGACATCCTGCGGGACTGCCATCTTTCTAGTGGTAGGTGGCCCTTCCGTATCAAGAAGGGCAACTTGGAATGGTCTGACTAAAGCCGTGGTAGGTCCCGGAACGTAAAGAGATGTGCGTAAGATCAGAGACTGCCAGGTGGTGTCAAAGTGCTTTTCTCACGGCTATTCTCGATTTATATTACCACGGTGACTTATGCCCAGATGCATGTGACCACGGCTTACAAAAGGTTCACCGCTTCAAGCCAGCCACACAGGTGGTTTAGGAAAATAGTCCACAAAGCTGTGTCGAGTGCTTATTGGAGATCTGACATACACGGGTCAGCGGCTGGGGGCTAGAGCAAGTTGCTGGTGAGCCCTTGGGAGGACTGAGCAAGCATGCAGCATACATATTTCCATAACTGCCATTTTCCTTGTGTACCTAAGATAGTGCTTAACACCCATGTGCAGATGAGCTCCATAGATTCGCGCATTGGCTGCTGAAGCATTTCTCTCGTAATGTAGACCGGCCTCAGGGAGTCGTTTTCGAACCACATCCATATTACCGATACCCGGCCATCGTTGTGTGCTTTCTGTTCGAGCACGCCCTTGGGGTCACGTATACGTTAAAGTAGGTACTAGTAGTAAATGATATTCCGGGACTTGGGCGGAACATGCGCCAGGAACCTCGTTAGCGCAAGTTACAAGGGTACCGAGGTACATATCTCCGTACCTAGCTTGGCTGAGATGCCCTAGATCCCTGAATCGACAACGAAGCTTCCCACCTCAACATCGACGACGCCGACAGCCCGAGTTGCCAAGCCGATTCTGCATCGCCCTGCAATCTTCATCCCCGCGTCTGCTCGGATAAAGGCCTCACAATTTTCCTCCTCGAACGAAAGCCCGCCATGTCGACCATCGCTTCTCCTCGCGACCCTTCACGGCGCGTGCCGTCTTTCCAGAACATCACCACGCCCACCTCGTCGACGCGGCCGTCGTTGGACATTCCCCGATCCGCGACCGGCTCGCCAAACCCGAACGCCGGGCCCCCGTCCCCGCTCGCTCCGACCTCCGCCGCGCCCGGCGCCGCAAAACGCAACCGTGCCGCGTTGCGCGAGTACTACAACTTACAGAACCGCAAGCCAGCGACCTCGACCCCGCCGCCCAGCGTAGAGGTAACGGACCCGTTAGGCGCGCAGCATGAGGCATCAGACGTGCCCCCTTCCGAAATGGACGGCGAAAGCTTCGACGCCGAGGCCTTCGTCAAGAAAGCGTTGGCCGAGAAGAGCATGGAGGAGCTGCTGAGGCTGTACACGCGCACACTGGGAGAGATCCGGGCCCTCGACGCTGAAAAGAAGGCACTGGTCTACGACAACTACAGCAGGCTGATCACGGCTACCGAAACCATACGGAAGGTTGGTCACCCTGGCGGTCAGCGCCGTGGGATAATACGCTAACGAGCGGCAGATGCGAACCAACATGGACCCCTTAAACCCAATGGCCTCCACGTTGGATCCAGCCATTGCACAAATTTACTCACAGGCCTCAGCGATTCGGGAATCGCTTCGTAGCTCCATACCGCCACCCGAACCGTCCAGGAAGGAGGCCGAGGAGGCGAGGCAAAGAAAGGCGCGCACGAAACAAATGGTACTGGAGGTCCTCGACACCCCGGCGAGGATCCGAGCTCTGGTGAGTGAAGGGCGTCTGGAGGACGCGCGCCAAGCCTGGGCGCTTCCCAGAAAGCTTCTGCAGACGTGGAAAGAGCAAGGGGTAGGAGGTGCCGACGTCGAGGCGTGCGTTGAAGACGGAGATGCCGCGGTTCGTGGAGAACCCAGTTCGTTTAATTGGGGCCCGGCAGATAAGGGTGACGACTGAATCTTGCTATTGCCCATGCTTCACGAAACCAGCTTGGAGATATCCACCACCTCGAAGGGGTCTCGGTCCATCTGACTCACCAGGACCTGACCATTCCCGCCAGGCAATACGGCCAACGCCTCTTCCAGCCGCGGCTTCAGGCGCTGAGTGAGATACTGGCGCTCCGAGTTGCTGTGAAACACCGTCACGACGGCCCGCCCCAATTGGGTGTAACGAAGCGCCGAGTGGTGGTCCATCTCGCCCGTGACGATGAGCTCAGCATCGGTATCCTTGAGGACTCCCGAGCCCGAACCTGCACATACGGATATGGTAGAAACGTTCACCTCCTGGAGGTCTTTTCGCGGGTGAGGCAACGCAACAGACATGTACTGCTGGTTTCCAAGTCCTCGCGACAGGTTGCCGAGGATGGTCGACAGAGGTGCCGGGCTCTGCAGCTCAACCGTGCGACCATAGCCAAGGCCCGCAAGCGACTCTGGTAGCGGACGAGTAATGGGCTGGACCACCTTTCTTCCCACCTCGGTCTGCCCCCGAGTTAGGATGTCACAGAGCCAGTCATTGAGGCCGCCATCGGCGGCGTCAACGGCGGTATGGGGGCAGTATACGGCCACCCGGGAGGCGATCAGACGCAGAAGGTGCTTCTGCATCGGGTCTTGGTTGGTAAGAGACTTGAGCGCCCGGAAGATGACGGGGTCTGGCTGCTGGTCAGTCCGAATTCGTTTTGCAGCACTGGGGGCCTCGAGTGATTGTATGCAGCTTACGATAGCAAACTATGATGTCGACCTTCTTCTCGAGGGCCTCGTCCACCACAGCTGCGGTCAGGTCATTGGTCAAAAGCACAACCCCCCCCGAAGTCTCTGCACCGGCGCCTGTGGGCGCCACGGCTTGATCAAGGAGCACTTCGGCAAGGTCAACACGCGGTACCGAGAAGTGTGAGGGGGATCATCGGTGCTTTACATCCTGTGTTGTCCCATGCCCCGTCCGCCAACGTCTCGGGGTAGCTAAGTACACGGATATCAGCACCAGGCGACGAACAAATCCCAAGTGAACATACAGTGTCTTCATGGCCTGCACAACGGCGTTGCTGAACGTGGGGGTCGCCATGGTGCTTAAGGGCCTAGCAGAGGTAGATTGCTTGCGGAGTAGAGTCCCACCGAGGGATGGCGCGGGGTGCGGGCGGCAAATAACAGGTGTACAGCGAACGAGGCTTGTAGGCTTGGTTACCGCTCTGCTCGTCAGGCGAAAGATTGATGACGCTGGCATTGACATGCAGCGCGTATTTGTGGTTGGTCTTGGCCTATGGCATGTGGTGTTGGGTCGAGGAGAGTAAGTCGAGTGGTCGTAATGGGATACCACCGCAGCAGCTAGACTGGCGGCGAACAAGCTTGAGCCACAGGAAGCTTGAGCCACCTTGGCAAGATCAAGCAGCTTAGTGCAGGCAGGCCAACTGATTTATTTACATGGGAGATTGATAACGATGCGCTCCAGATATTTAGTGTGGAGGGATTCCGTCATCGCCGAGATAGCCGCCGCATTCCGAGCGCGCATCAGAAAATAATCCCCGAGACACGCTTGCCGACTGCAACCCTTCCCGCTTCCTCGCCCAAGACCGACCATCATGGCCGCACCTTCGACCATCACCGAATCCTCGCTGAGGGAGGCTCTCACAGAACGGCTGGAGGCCGTCCACGTCGAGGTCACCGATATGTCAGGTACGCACTCCGGCTCGCCCATCCCCCTGGGCCCCCCCGGCCGACCGCGCGCTTGTTTCTTTTTCTCTAACCCGTCATCGGCAACCCACGCAGGCGGTTGCGGGCAATCCTTCACCTCCTTGATCGTGTCGCCTAAATTCGCCGGGTTGAACTCGCTGAAGCGCCACCGCGCCGTCAACGCCGCCCTTAAGCAGGAGATCGCCGCTATCCACGCTTGGAGCGCCAAATGCCAGACACCCGAGGAATGGGAGAGGGACAAGGCGAAGAACAGCGATCCCGCAGGGCCACCAATGGAGGGCACCGTTGGTGGCAAGGTCGAGGGCGTCAACGCCTGATTCTCGTCCTACGCCGCCAAGGAAAGACACAGGAAGAATTATGGTCCAAAGAGCCAGGACAAGAAAGAGCCCGGACAAGAAAGAGCCTTTCCCGAGGCCTGCCATGCGACCTTAGCTTCAAAGAGTGCTAGGATAAAGCCGCGCAGTTGGGGACGGGCAAGAACTGGTGCGTGGAGGGGTTAGCTCAACAGGATATGCGAAACCATCCGATCAAGCTCAAGAGGTGACGTTGACAGACAACACGGGATGAAGAATACTACTCAGGCGCTCCCTGTTAAGATATTTCTGGAACTCGAAACTTGGAACTTATACACAAACAACAAAACAATTTGACACATACGACCATAGCTTCCAGAAAACTCGGGATCCCGTCCGCTCTCCCATAGATAAGCTGGAAAGCGCCGAATTAGTACTAGGGTCGGTGACGACCTGGGAATCCTCGGTGTTGTATGTTTGTGAATGCACTTTCTTTTTGCCTTGGCTGTTGTAAAGTTCCCCAATCTTTCGTGGAGATCCATTTGTTCCCAGCCAACGGAGCGACGAGCTGCGCTTCGGTCTTACGAGGCTGCTCGGGCTGCTTTTTTATTCTTACATGCTCGGCTCCGCGCGTAGAGCAAGCCACAGACATTGCACAAAGGACCGTCTGGTCCTTTACGCCATCTGGGCGTCTCGATCCGGCCGCATGCATGGCAGTAGGGACGAGGAAAGGACTGTTGTAGTGTCTAGAATCAGCCGCCTCACTCCTACTGGTGACTGCGGGAAACAGGCGGACAGGCCAGAAGGTGGGTAACAAGCAAATAGGTACCTGCTCTTGGTCGTACAACCAAGTGAGAGTTCTCCGCCGGGTCGGAACCGGCACGGGGGACATGGACTGTAGAGAATGCGTGATACTGCGGGAGAAGTCCAGCATGGCAGTCACATCAGGGGGTCCTTGGGCGCCCCTGGCAAGCTCGAGAAGGGCATTGCACGACGCCGTCACCTGGTAGGGGCTATAGTGAGCCCATCTATGTCGGCGTGGAGGAGGGTGTTGGGGGATGCGCAGGCAACACATACCTTTTCGATGCCCTGGCGAAAGTCCTCATTCGCATCCTGGGCTGCGTCGTGAAGTTGTTCCGAAAGCCATCCGCCGCCGCCCGTAGGGGCTGTCGGACAAGAGGAATGCGCCTGGGCGGAGCCGGGGCGGGAAAAGCCAACGGCCTGGGAGTCGGAAAATGCCCGGTCCGGCACGGCCCGTGACATTGCAACGGCGGTTGGGAAATCATGAAAAGTCAAGTCAGGGACGAAAGTTCCCTCTTAGACGAAGAAAAGTGCCGCCATTGAATGCGACGGGGTGGGTGGCTTTATGGTTACCTCTTACACGTCCAGGGCTACTTTGTGTTCCCATAAAAGTCTTGTTCCATATATGTAGGTGAGGGGGATAATATCCATCTACCGGTCGGGGGTTCGTCCAGCTGCTAGGGAAGCCTCCATCCATCAGGTACGGTCCGGATGCATACACCCGCTCGGGCTCGCATGGGGGTTGAGGTCCAGACCGACGCGGCCCAATCCCAAGTTCCTCACCATCGGGTTGGTCGAGTCGATCTCACGGCACTTCCAACACCATTGGCTGGAAAAGCATAGCGGCCGTAACTCCCTAGCAGGTATGCAAGAGATACCTACCTGCGTGCTCCGCGAGTAGAGGTTGGCTTCCCAGCCTCCCCATCCGGCAGCCTGGCCAGCCCAGTTTCGTTCCTTCCGTAACACCTTAAGTACTTAAGTACATGGTACATGCAGTAGCACAAGTATCTCAAGCCAGTACCCGAGTAGGAGCGGCCGCAGTTCCCAAATGTAAGTGTAATCGAGTCTCGCCACACGAGGTAGACGATCGCCAGTACTTTCCCCCAATTTTCATCATGGGTAATTGTTCTTTCCCATCTGCCCCGACAGACAATTCGACCCCATCTCCAAATCTGAGTCTCGGCCCCCTCCTCCCCCACGACGTCTCGCCACCTTCCGCCCGGGGGCTCCGACGTTGATCGCCTTTCCTCTCCCGTGCCAGGCTATCCCCGAGCCCAGCCGTCGCTGCTCTCCATGCACGCGCCCGAGACGAGCAGCGGCCAACCCACGCTCTCCGCCGTTGCTCCTCGAACGGCCCGTTGCTGTACCGACCACCTGCTCTCCCGGCCCGGCCTCGCTCGCCCCCCGTGAGCGACAATGGTGTCCGAGACCACCCGCGCGCGAGAGGCTGGCAAGTATGCCGGTTACCTGTACGTCCCCCGGCCCGGCCGCCCAGCATCATGATGGAGCGTTAACCTTTCCCAAGCAACTCGGCCGCCCACGGTGCGCCGCTGACCCTTCGCCCAGGCGAGCAGCCTCCTTCGACCTCGTCCTCGTCTGACTCCAGCCTGACGGCCTTTGCCCAGCTGGTCGTTTTTCGCCTCGAGGCTGCCCGATGTCTCATCTCTCTTTTCTCTGAACAACACCAGCTCGTTGTGGCCGAAGCTACGAGGGACTCGGCCATCACCCCCAACATTGAGGGTTCCAATCACGTGTGGCTGGGCTGCACAAAAATCCCGAGGAGCTTCGGCATATGTGAGCGTGTCCTCGCCATTCAGGACTCTACTCCGGCCGACTCGCCCCCAGTGCATGACGCGTCATCGCCCCCGACGCTATCGGAACTTCCCATATTCGTCGTGCCTGACCTCGCCGAGGATACCCGCTTCAGCGACCGGCCTTTTGTCCGCGCATCTCCCTTCCACCGGTTCTATGCCGGCGTACCTATTCGAAGTCCCCGGGGCATTGACATCGGCGTACTATGCGTTTTCAGCGACAAGCCAAGAACCGCGCCGCTGACCGAGTCACAGACTACGTTTCTGCGAGATATGTCATGCACCTTGATGGACCATTTCACCTCGAAACGCTCAATTGAGCGCTATCGCCGGACTGAACGCATGGTACGAGGAATTGGCAGCTTTGTCGAAGGCAAATCAACTATGTCGCAGTGGTGGCTAGGAGAAAACCCGGCTTTCTTTAAAAATGGCGGGCTTGAGGGCAGTCTCAACTCCAGACAGCAGCAGTTGCAGAAACAAGACGAAGCCGCGGAGGCGGCTCTTTTGCAGAGGGCATCATGGCGGCAGGAACCTGAATCGCACAGGCGCACTTCACCCATGGGAAAAACTGGTAAATCAATTTCCGCATCGCAGACAACAGAGAGACCTATGCCAGACTCGACTGCTGCTGAGAGCGCCCTCCCAGAAGAGGTGACTGAAGACTCAGCCCCGGAAGAACGGATGCCCAGGGACCGGTCCCCTGACGGTTCCTCTGCCGAAGGACCGGCTAGTCCGGATTCGAGCGCCGGGGAATCTGCCCCTACTGAAACTTCACGGGCGAAAAGCGCAGCTAAGAGCCTCCCTTCTCGGGCCACCAAACCCCCTTCTTCGTCACGGGAAGACAAACGCTCGACCGAGGCGTTCTCCAATACTAGTACCATCAAAGCCCACTCGTAAGCACTCTCGAAGTTCCGTTCCCGCTGATTTAGCACCAGTAAAATTTATGTGCTTGGTGCCGTTACTCGGAGGGCACAATGATGCACTCTTCAACCCTTGGAGCTGATTACTGACTCTATGTTTTATAGGAATGAGTCGGTGGGGAGCACTTTGATCAAATCCTTTTCCGATGATGATCATTCGGCCGAAATCAAGGCAACATTTGGTAAAGCGTCTAACATCATCAGAGAGTCGACAGAAGTTGAAGGCGTTCTAATACTTGATGCAACTGTCGGATCCTATGGGGGGTTGGTGGGCGGACGTCGCGACCATTCGCCCGCTTCGTCGACAGAATCTTTGAACGATATTTCCAGCAGTGGTGGAGAAATCCACGACCCCGCGGAAGAGGACGAGACGGACAAGCATTGTGGTGTTCTCGGCTTTTCGACGTCGGACAGCTCCAGTATCGACAATACCAATGCGGGCAGTCCCTACTGCAATATCCCTGAAAGTTTACTGCGCACACTTCTGCGCCGCTATCCGATGGGCAAGATCTTCAATTTTGACGGTCAAGGTGGCATGCTATCTTCTAGCGATTCGGACAAGGGATTAGGCTCGCCGCGTGGGTCGACACCGAGTGCAGGAAACGCTACGTCCCCCAAAAGGAAAGACCGCACATCTGCATCTAGACGAAGCGAAGCCGACAAGCTGCTGGCTATTTTCCATGATGCGCGTAGTCTGGCTTTCGTGCCCCTGTGGGATGTGACGCGAGAGAAGTGGCACGCCGCCACCTTTGTGGTAGGATTTCCGATTCCCCTTCTCAGGATGAAGTACCCTTGATTTGCCAATGCTCACATCTTCTGCAGTGGACGCGAAACCCGGCTCGTATCTTCACGATGCAGGGTGAGTTCAGCTATCTGCGCGCCTTTGCTACAACCATCATGGGCGAGATCAACCGCATGGAGACGGCCCACGCTGAAAAGTCGAAGTCCGACCTCCTGGGTTCCCTCAGCCACGAGTTGCGGTCGCCGCTGCATGGAGTCATTGGGGCTGTAGAATTGATGCAGGACACGCAGCTTGATGCCTTTCAGGCCGACGTTTTGCACTCGATGGAGGCCTGTAGTCGAACTATGCTGGATGTTATTGACCACCTGTTGGACTACAGCAAGGTTAACAAATTGGCCAGGACGGCCAAAATGAAGAGCAAGGGCCGTGTTGGCGGAGAGATCCGAGCGAGACAGCGGGCCTTTGAGTCCGAGCTCACATCGCTTCAGACAGAAACCTCACTCGATATTCTGACGGAAGAAACCATCGAAGGCGTGGCTGCTGGCTTCAATTACCAAAGGCGGTCCACAGGACTGCTGGATGGGGACGGGCACGACGATTCGAAAAGCTATGAAACGCAAATGATGCAACGAATGGATTCGATTAATGCCTCCGACGCGCTCGGGCAACCGAACCGTGGCAACATGAGACGGCTGTCAGCACCCGATGCTGTCACCATCATTGTCGACATCGAACCGTCTTCGCCCTGGCTGTGGGGAGTGCAGCCAGGAAGTCTTCGGCGCATCATCATGAATCTTTTGGGCAACTCCCTGAAGTTCACATCCCGCGGCTTCATTGTTATCAAACTGAGACAAGAGCAAGTGCCCAAACCCAGGAACGGCGGGAAAAGCGGTGGTTACCACCCGTGCCTGAAGCTCACCATCGTGGATACCGGCCAGGGCATTGGGGAAAGCTTCCTGCGGAACAAGTTATTCGTACCATTCAGCCAGGAGGACGATCTTCAGACGGGTACGGGAGTAGGTTTGAGTGTCGTGCATCAAATCACCAAATCACTTAACGGGTCGATATTTGCGCAGAGTCAGCTCGGCGTTGGTAAGTTGTACCCCGAAGAGTTATTGAATCAATGGGTGCCGGTGGCGACCCCACCCGCGATGGGTAGATGATGCGAGATGATTGCTGACGTGACTGACAGGAACCTGTATATCCGTGACTCTGCCACTGGTACCTCCGCGGGAGCCAGTGGGGAACGACGACGGGAAACAGGCGCGTGGCATTCTGCCATTAGTAGGCCTGAGGGTCAGCCTCAGTGGCCTCGCGGCCACAATTGACAACCCTGTTCTCCAAGGCCTCGAATCACCCACCGAACTGGAGCTCATGGAAAAACTGTGTCAATCCTGGCTTGGTCTTGAAGTTGTTCCTTTCAGATCCCCAGACATCCACCCTGATCTCATAATCTGCAAGGAAACATCTCTGAGCGAGGTGACGGGCAGCTTTCCAACAGGCTGCCTGCCTCCCGTAGTCGTCATATGCCACAATGCCATGACCGCCCATGAATATACTACTGGGCATCAGAAGGCTACGAGGACAGATTTCTTCGAGTTCATCTCGCAACCGTGAGCTACACGTCCGCACCTGCACTGTGGCCTTCGCACTGACGCGCATATATAGGGCTGGCCCCCGGAAACTCGGCAAAGCACTAGTACTGGCCTTGAAACGGTGGAGAGGTTTTAGAGCAAATAAACCTTGGACAACAGATCTTTCAGGTTACTCGGCCGAAGGGTCGTCGTATTTCCCGAGCCCGTCGCCCGCTGGCCCTCCAGGCGCAGGCCATTCACCCGACACGAGCGCGAAGTCTGAGCCCGAGCACCAAGAAGACAGTGAGGGGCCGACATCCTCAGCTAGTCATACGCAGTACATGAGCGCGGAGCCTGGACTGGAGCACGAAGAAGAGTTGGAGAGATCGACACCTGGGCCCAAGGGGCCAGCTGTAAAGGAACCAGAACGGTCATCTGAAGAGCCTGCCGATCCTCCTGCTGCTGCTGATGCGACCAACCAACAACCACAGCTTGATGCCAATGAAGACGATGGGCCCGCTACGGAATATCTACTTGTTGACGACAACAAAATCAACATTCAGGTACTGAACCCATGGATGCTCTTACATCTACCCAGTCAGGTCTTCTAACACGGGCCCCAGATCCTGGTTTCGTTCATGAAGAAGATGAAGCTTAGTTACAAGACAGCTAGCAATGGCCTTGAGGCGCTCCAAATATTCGCGAAACAGCCGTCACGATTTTGCTGCATCCTGATGGGTAAGTTCTACAGGTCCATGCATGTTCACGCGAGGCAAGAATCTCGACTCACTCAGGCTCGTACCTCTAGATATTTCTATGCCCGTGATGGACGGCCTCGAGGCCACCAGACGCATTCGGGAACTACAGAAGACGCGCCAGGAGTCGCGTCTGTTCATCTTCGCGCTCACGGGCCTAGCCTCGGCCAGCACGCAGAAGGAGGCGTTTGCCAGCGGCATAGATCTCTACTTGACCAAGCCGATCCGGCTGAAACAATTGACTGACGTGTTGAAGGAGAAGGGCCTCCAGAGCTAAGAAAAGGCGCTGTTCCTCGCGACGACTCCGTATGACGATGCTCGACGCCCGCGCGAACAAGAGCGAGATGCCGCGTCGTGACGCCGGGCCCCCGTCGGGACCACGAGGGCCGGTAGGTCAGCAAAACATGGGTCTGCCGGGTGCAAACCTAGTCTTTGTTTATCTGCTTTGTCTTTGCGGGCCGGCTCGGCGGACCAACCCCTGGAGATGCTGCTGCACCCCGTGGACCGCCGCACGGGTGTGCTCCAGCTGTGGGTATCCTACTGCGCCGAATCTCTGTTCCGACGTGGGAAGCACAGGCTCTCAACCGGTGATGTGTAACAAAATCCCCCCACCCAAAAAAAATACGATCCAAGTTGGCGCAACAAACGCGGGCCGGATCCAGGCCGTGGTGAATTATTGCATCGTTGTGGCTCGTATTACGCATAATCGATAGATGACTGGCTGTGTAAGCCGGCCTTTTGATCAATACAGGAAGCGGGGGGGAGGCCAGGAATATTGTTGTTCTTTTTTACAAGACTCGTTTCTCTGGTGCCCGTCATTTGCTTGGTCCCCCATCTGCCTTTGGTATGCACCTGGCACACCCCGGGGGGTGACGGGGAACGGCCTGGGTATCCCTCCCCCCTCCCCCTTTCCCCCGTCCATTTAAAAAAGGCCTAACAAATCCTCGCTGGCGTCCTTTTTCGACTCGCTGCTGCCGTGACCCAGCTGCTGGGAGGCGGGAGGCGGCGCGCTGCCGCCGCCGCCCAGGTCTAGACCAGCAAAGCCGTTCATCAGGTCGTTGGAGCCGCCACTGGGCGCGGCCACGGCGGCCGGTTGGGGCGGGGGCGCGTCGAAGAGGCCCATCATGTCGGCTATGCCCCCGCTCGCCTGCGGCGCGCCGCCGGCGGGGCTGGCGACGCGGTCGGGCGTGGCGGCGGCGCTGGGCTGCTCCAGGGAAGCGGGCGCGCCACCGTCAAAGTCGATGTCGAGGAGGTTCTCAATGTTGTTCTGGGCCCCGGTGCCGTTGGCGGCAGCGGCGGCGGCCGAGGCGGCGATGGGGTTCTCGGCCGCGTTCTCGCGCTGCTCGAGAATGGCGGCGCGCTGAATGGCCTCGGCGCCGAACCGGCCCTTGCCCACAAACGACTCGGGTGGCTTGTGGTAAACCGAGGCCAGTGTTGAGAGCTCGGCCAAGAGCTGCTCCAGCAGTGCTGGCGGGAGACTGGTCATGGTTGTGGTAATGGCTGGTTTGGGGGAGAGAATGATGTTCTGGCTGGGTTAGCTGCGCATGCTCGGTGAGCAGGGGGTGTTTGGTCGAGAAACGCACCTTGGCGACGTCCAGATCGCCTGATAGAAGACGCCAGTACACATAGGCCCTGTCGCGAATGTCGGGGTTGTCGTTCTCCGACGTCGCTTGCTGCAAAACCTTCTGCACCAGGGCCTGGTTATTTCCAGGCTTTTTCAAAAACAGCTTCACCACCGCCGTCAGGATCTGCAGCTGCGTCTGCGTGAACTCCTCCATGAAGCCCTCGACAAAACTGGCCAGAATCTCGTCGGCGTTGTTGATCTTCTCGGCATACTCGCCGACGATCCAAATGAGCGAGCCACGGGCGTCGGGCTCGTCCAGCTCGTCAATGTGGGTGCAGAGCGTAGGGATCACGCCCTCGTACCCGGGGTATTTTCGCAATATGTCTTTGATGACGACGATGACCTCCTGGACAACGTAGTTGACCTTGGTGGCAATGAGATCCAACAGGGCGTTGACACATTTCTCGCTGGCCGTCTCGATCTTGATGGCCACCTGGCCGATGGCCTTGACGGCCCTGCGCACGAAATCCATGTCGACCTCGAGGGCGTACTCCTTCAGCTCGGCCAGCAGCTGCTCGTAGTTCTTCTCGTTGGCTATCCTGACCATAATCTCGAGCTTTTGGAGCTTGACGTAGGGCGGGTCGTTGTACTTGCAAAAGAAGACGCGCATCTCCTTGCTCAGGATGTCGGGCTTGGCCTGCAGCAGCAGGTCGATGTTGCGCAGGGCCACGTACTGGACCTCGGGGGCCGAGGCCACCAGGGTGACCAGTGGCGGCGCCATCTTCTTGAGGTACTGTCGTACGAGGTCGGGGTTGATGAGCTTCATGTGGATAAAGACGACCTTGACGGCGGCCAGCACGACGCTGGGGTTGACGTGCTGAAACTGCGGCGCCACCCTCTCGCAGATGTGCTCGGATTCTTTGACGTCGGAGGGCGGGTAGGCGGCCAGGGTGGTGAGGATGGTCACGCGACCCCATTCGGTGCACTCGTTAAGCGCCATCAGCAGTTTCTTGAGCGTCGGCGGCGTAATGACCAGGGCGGCCGTCTCGGGGGCTGTTTCGGTGATCTCGGCGAGGGCCTGAACCGAGTTGGCAACGACCATGGGGTTGGGGTCGCCGATCAGCTCCTGCAGCGTCTCGAGGAAGCCATTCTCGATGCACATGGTCGGGTTCAGGTCGAAGAGCTTGGCGACGCAGATGGCGGCCGTTTTCCGCACGTAGGGCGACTCGTCCCGCAGCGTCTTCCGGAGCGGCTCCTCCATGTAGTCCACCATCTTGTCGACGCGAATGCAGCCCATGGTGCGGATGGCCAGGGCCCTGACCAGCGGGTTCGGGTCCTCCGAGTCCTGGGCGAACGTGTTGACGGCCAGGATACACAGGTCGGGATGGGATTTGGCGTAGTTCCTGCACGCGCGTTAGCCCACGAGGTCAGTCGGTCCCGGCGCCGGGGGGAGCGCCGAAGGGCAAACAACGACGCGGCCAGGCGTGGGTCGACTCACATCAGATACAGGTAGACCAGCTTCTTCTGGTCCAGGTCCGACGTGGCAATGTTCTTCAGCACGTCGGGGAAAAGCGCCGAGACGTCCTTGCCCAGCGTCATGGCCATGATGGTCTTCTGGATGGACTCTTTGCGTTCGTAGGCATACTGCGACACCAGACCGGCCCGGAGCTCGAACGTCTCGCCCTTCTTAGGCACGGCGAAGGCGCCGCGAATCCGGTTTACCGCCATGGCTGCGTCCCGGGATGCGTGTGTATATGTGTATGTGTGTGTTGGTGGTGGGTAGGCGTTTGGACGCGACCCGAGTCAGAGGGTTATAGTCGTCGTCGTCGTCGTCCTCTTCGCTGCTGACGAAGGGGGGGTGAGCGTGGGTGTGTTGTTCAAGGCCCTTGTCGGGCTACCGTGGGTTCATGCGTCGTTCGGTCCGTGGACGGCGCTGGCCCTTAATCGCTGCACCGGCGACGAGTGCGGTGGCGGTTGCAATGGGTATGGGAGAGGTGCCGCCGAATTTCGCCAAGGGAAGAGCAACCGGATGGCTGTACTGCTTTACCGATGATGGTGAGGTGGTATTCAGGCGATTGAAACCAAGCTACCCCCTTCCGCCCCTCAGCCCCTTACCGGCCTAAGAAAGTACCAACCTAAACCAAAGCCTCCAGCTGGGGATGGGCCTGACGCGCAGCTGCAGCCACAGCTTTGAGGCTGGTGGGCGCACCCTTGCCACGTACAAGCACCCACGCTACATGCCTACAGAAGCCAGTATAACGCTGCACGCCTGCCTTTTCGAAGCGCTTGGTGCAATGGGCGAAATGCTGGAGGTGTATGTAGGTGTCCTACCATCCCTCCCCAGGATCAGAACTGATTCCTCATATCGCCTTTGCGTTGTTCGGCGCTCCTCTCCAGCTCGAGCCCACACCGGCTGCCGTGGTAGCCTTACACGTCAGGACTTGAACCCATTCCGGGACCACACAGAAAGGTACAGACTGTTGATTAGTACCAAGTCACCGTTCACGCCTGAGCCACCTCGACTACCAGTAACACACTGCTTCACGCCTACAACAACTCCACTCGCTCACCTTCTCCATTAAGCAAATTCCGTCTCTCCAGTGCTCCTCAACCCGACCGTCGTTCGGCAGGACAGTAGCGAGGCCCTGCTTCCAGACCGTGACGTGATGGCAAGTACCCGTTTGCCCCGCTGGCCTGTCCCTCGCCAATCGAGTTTCTGGCCCCGGCTTACACGCCGAGTACCCAGGCAAACTTTCCCAACCTGAGACGCCTCTTCATCGAGGCGAGGTCCGACGACGAGGAGAGATCCGTGTCGCGGCGAGCTGTAAGTCTTGGCCTCCGGGCGACAACTTGCCACCCCGCAGGTGCTCATGCCGTCAACAGTTTTACAATGCCGTCTTATTCATGGGTTCCGTGGCCGTATTTAGCCTCATAGCCCAACGAATGAATGCCAGCAAGTAGGCAGTACAGGCCCATCTCGGTTCGGCCCAGTCCCGACAGTTAGGCCACCCACTAGAAATACATATGCTGGCATCCCCAAGAAGATAAAGAGCAAAGTGCAAATCGCTTCCCAGCACTACTCTGACTCGCTCTCCGAGCCGAGGAAGGCCAGGTCTGCCATCCGTTTCGAAACGCGGGGCTTCGCTTCCACTCCCTCGTCGCTATCCTCCTCGGCGGGCTTCGCCGTCTTCGCTTTGCTTCTCGAAGCGCGGCCGCGTGGGCCGGCAGCGCCACCCCACAAGTTGTCCATCTCCTGCACCGCTTCGAGGTCCGCCATGAGCTCCCGTTGTTCCTTGATCTCCTTGGCTCGCGCCTCGGAAAACCGACCTGACATGCCAACGTCACTCAACATCTTTTTCAGGTGGCGGACTTTGGCGCGGCTGTCATCACCGTATTGCTTCAGCTCGATCCCCCATATCTTGCGTATACCGCACTTGACGAGCTGGCCCTGCAGCTTCTTAATCTCGGCCTCGTCGCCCGTCAGCTCTTTCGGCGCCGCCTTCCCGCTGGCTTTGCCTTTGGCTTGCTTGGGATCCTTCGTCTTGCGCTTCTTTTTCGGTAAAGGCTCGTCGAGGACCGATGACATTTCGGAGCTCTCGTCGTCGACTGTGGGTTTGCTCTCCTCTGCCGTCCGGGCCGGTAGGGCCCGCTCGTGACTGGACTCTTTAGTAGTAGCTTTGTTCGTGTCGCCGTTGGAGAGCGCAGCGGCACCGGCGTCGCCTTCGGCGGCGGGCTCTTGCTTGCTTGCATCCTCGGGTTGGGATTCGCTTGCGGCACGTTCGGTCGTCTTCTTTGCACCCGGCGGCGCGCGCTTGCGCTTTTTGCGAGTAGCCGAGGATGATTCGTCCGAGTCGGTGGCTGCTCCCTCTCCGTCGCTAGCTTTGTTCGGTTTGCGACGGGGCGCTGTCTTCTTGGGCTTCTTTTCCTCTTGGTCACTCTCGTGTCCGCTACTGGACTTCAACTCGCTCAGCTCGGAATCGGAGTCCTGTGGTTTCGCGGGAGCGGCCTTTCTGCCTCGCTTCTTTGGCTCTTTGGCGGACTCGTCAAGCTCGCTGAGATTAGAGCTGGAATCCTCCGTCTTTCGCTTCTTTGACGAAGCCTTCCGGCCCTTTTTCTGTGGAGGCTCTTCCTCCGACTCTCCAAGCTCGCTCAGGTCGGAACTGGAAGCCGCCTTTTTCTTGCTGTTCTGCTTGGGCGCATTTTTCTTGGTAGGCGCTGGCTTCGGAGCCGCCTCCTTCCTGGCACGCTTGGGCTTGGGCGGTGGACTGGGCTCCTCGCTGGACTGTCGCTTTGCTTTGTTGTGTTTTGTTGCAGGTTCCGGCTGTGATGATGGCGCGGCCGTGGTATCCTCCTCGGTGTGGAATTGGTTCTGCATCGTGTCAGTCGATACGCGTCGGGTTCGTCAGGGGGCACATCGGGGGTCCGAGTACGTACCACAGCGTCAGTGATGATATCCTTACTTCTGTGTTTCCAGTCCTCAGACTTGAAGAAGTCGGCGGGCAGGCTGTATCTGTCCTGCACGCGGTTCCGGATGTAGTTGACAGTGAGGTTGTCGCGTTCATCACTGCCAAGAACCTCCCGAACGGCAGCGACCAACTCCTGCTCCAGCTTCTTCTCGGACGGTGCCATGTTGGTGTGCAGCGCGGGATGCGCTCGGGAGAAGGCTCTTCTCAGCGATTGCCAACCGGCGGTGGGGAACAACCAATGGCTCAAAGGCCCAGATGCATAGGGAGCGGCCTCCGGAATAGCGATAATATGACAGACAACAGCTTGGCAGTTAAAAAACGCGTTCACGTCACGTCAATGGGGACTGGAAGACGCGTTGGCCGGAGGACGGGCGGTTGAGGTGGGGATCCATCGCTGACGTAATAAAGTTCCCGTGCCGGGCAGGGGCCGGGGAAACTGTGGATAAGCAATTGGTGGACGGGTCCTTCCAAACCGGTGGCACCCACCCGAGCACCTTCTACTTGAGTACGTATCAGGTAGCTTAAGTCTTGGGGCTTCTCGCAGGTCTACGGTGTCCGAAGCAGTGGCTCTGAAATAGTTAGGTATGTTGAAAGCAGCGGTGTCGGTAGCGGCGGTGGTCATGATGTTGGTAGCGATTTGGTGTTGAAGGTGATGAAGGTGTTGGTGGTGTTGAAGGTTTCGGTAGCTTTGAAGTGCATCGCCCTTTTCAGCACGAATACTCCCGTGTACTCCCCGTGTTCCTCTATTCTCATGTTTCCGGCCGGGCGGGGGGCGCTCCGAGATATGCTCTACGAACACCTGCTTCAAGAAAACACTGACTCTGGGTGATGGTAGGCAGGCAAGACTTTTACAATTGTACCAAGGACCCGTCCTTTGGACCTTTACAGAGTCGCTGTGGTTCTGATGCCCGGAACCATGAATAGCGGCGGGCCCAATGGAGGGGACACTTCATCAATTGGAATATTCAAGTTGCGAGATGTCCTTTGGTTGGAGGAAAAGACTCCCGTCGAGACAGTTGAGCATGGTTGGGTCTGTTCCAGCATGCCATAGCTTCCTTCGTTGAGCCTAGGGAACTACGAGCCAAGAAGGAACCGCAGATGTGAAATTTGTCCGTGGTGGCCGGAAGAGGCAAATCGATAGGCTGGTCCCATGATCTGACATAGTTTACACCGTCCGTCCTTCCAACTTTTCTCGCCGGAATGCCCGCATCCGTACCTCATGGGTCCTAATCCTTCGGTGGAGAGACATGAGGATGTTTTGGAGATGCAAGCGCATCAGACGATACTGCCAGGTCCCACGGGTGTGTCTAAACAGTTCGCCCCAGGACTCCTGAACAAGGAACCGGATTCCGACTATGATAGGGTATGCGGAAGTCGCATTGTTACGGATCAGAAGTGACAGGCACTGCCAGCGGAAGAACAGGTGCGCGTATGGTCGGTCGATTACCGTTGCCATCGTATAAAAGCAGGGGAATGGTAAGAGGATAGGAGCAATTTGCTTCTAAACCCAGGAAGCCCGGTAAAAACCCCTAGAGTTATTGTCGTCAATCAATGTTTAGCTTGGCAGGAGAACATGGACCACAGCCGAGTTTCACATTCCCCCGGACTGACGGAACGGCCGCACGGAAAGGGAAGATCCCGGCCCACGGCTGGTGGTGGGATGCGGTCATGATGAGCAGACTCCTGGCTTGCGGGGCGGGGCATGAAACCAGGTTGGCATGTTGCCCTTGGGGCTCTCCGAAGACGATCTGAAACAGCTTCACGGTTTTCGCAATGGTTTCCTCTCATGTGTGATTCTTTCTGGCCGCGCAAATAGTTGGCCCATTTTCGCCACGCGGTCCGCAAAAAGCGTGGGAAAAGATGAGGCACCCAAATAAAATAGGGATCCGCATTTGGCCCCGGCAGCCGTGAGCCCATCCACAGGGCGCACGGGCTGGGATTATCATGGTTCCCGTCATCAGCAAAACTCCTAAACACCTTGCAATGCCGACCGACTCAATGCCCGCTTACTGCCCGAACCTCCCATAATTCCCATGATGTGTGGTACGCCGACCTTTTATATCCATCCCGTCTGTCTCCTCGCCGGCGGGGGCGAGGAACTGCCTTGTTGCGCCCAATACCTCGCTTCGGACGTGACCAACTGTTCCGTCGACTCGGTGGGGCCAGACGACGCATACTCGGGCTTCGGGTTCTGGTAGACCAAGGGTATCGATACCGTGCTTTCGGCGTTGGGGTTCTGGTCGGCCGGGTACTTCGCTTCCTCAGCCTGGCTCGCCTTCTTCTCGTTCTGTTCCTTGATAAGGGCCTTTTTGACCTTTCGCATCCTCGAGTAGATAATCCAGCCCACGACAATGGTGACGGCGAAGGTGATGGCGAGGACGACGTTCTTGACGACACTCTCGCCTCCCTGAGATACTAGAAGCACGCCCAGGTAGACCAGCACGATTTGCTTGGGCAGCGTCAGGAATGTCGCGACGGCAAAGTGCCAGAACTTGACATCGCATGTGGCGAAGACGGCGGTAGAAAAGTGCGAAGGGATGACGGAGAACCGGATCCAAAAGACGATCTAGCGGCAGGTGTCAGTTCACGGATGCGTCCGCCTCGTACCCGTGCCCGAGTGACGTACCCAAAATCCACCATCGCGGGTCAACCTTGCCAGCGACGCATAATTCAAGTTGGTCCTCTCCAGCTTCAAGGCTTTCTTGCGTAGCAGGGACTTGAAGGCAAACCAAGTTCCGACTGGGGTGGGCGATTGTCAGCGCTCCGCTCTCGATCGAAACTCCAGCGTGAAGGGAAGCCGCGCAACTCACCCTCGCCTAGGAACGTGCCGGCAGCAACGACCAGGAAACCTTCCCACAATCCGTAGATGACGCCACAAAGCAACGCAACGAGTTCGTGGCCAAAAAGCGGCGGAAACGAGATGACAATGAGAATGACAATGGGTATGATCCAGCCGGCTGGAAGATCGCGCACTTTCTGTGAGAAGGGCGTGAGATACTGTGGTCGTGGGTTAGTGGTGGTGACCCGACGGCGTGACAAGTGGGCATCAACTGACTTCGACTACTTGGTCGTGGTAAATGGTTAACAAAGCGGTGGCCACCGCGGCGATGATGGCGATGATGTGAAGCGCTGGGAGGCCGAGTCAGTTAGGCTGAGGTGAAGGCTGAAGCAGGCGTGCTGCGTACGTATGTATTTCGGGTTGAAGAAGAAGTTCTTCCAGTTGAAAGGCGCAAACTCGTATTCGGTATCCGTCGGGCGCCCTGGGCTTTGCTGGATGTTGCCGCTGTCGCTGCTGCTACTGCCCTGGGCCATCTCGAGATCTGGTGCGGAAGAGGCCGACTGGTCCTCGGACTTGGCACGCGCCGGCTCTGACCGTTGCATGGTGGGTGGTATGGTGGTGACGGGAACGGGTGGTGGCCGCGCAGGTTCAGTAGGGCGGCAGGCAAAGTTCGGGCCCAAAAGGGACAAAGAAGATGAACAAGAAGGCTACGTCAATGGATTAAAAGAAGGACGAAGAGGCCGGAACATGAGGGTTGCGAAGCCAGTGGGGTTTGCCTGGTGGCCCTTGTCTGACCGCGGATCTCGAGATCTACCGTGTTTCATCACCCCCTGAATGCGCCCACATGCATACACGCACTCAAATCTCTCGGTCCTGTTGCATGCCCAAGGGTCGCAGCCAAGAGGCATAGTAAGTTACCCAAAATATCCAAGGTACCTGGCGTCCTAAGGTCGGGTAGGTAGCCAAGTAAAGTAGGTACGAGAGGGCAGCGCCTCGCGGCGTAGTCACGAGGCCCTGCGAGCGAGGCTCAGCAAGTCTACGCCCGCACACCTGGCGCGGGCCTCGGTCGTCCTGTTCTGCGGGCGCACAGGCGCAGCAAACGACCGCCGTCATCACCAGCACCAGAAGCCGAACCAGGCGCCCCGGGTCCATACTCACTGCCTGGCGTCCAGCTACTTCAAGGTCCCATGCTCCATGCTTGGAACTCTATCCCACAGGGCTACCACCATCCTTGCCACGCAACGGAGACCCGCACGCCCGCGCCAAGGAGCAAGGGTGGCTGCCATCACAGGGTGGAGCCCCGATATATTGCAGTGTACAGCAGAGGGCTCGGCGTGTAAGACCTCTCTCGTGGAGCCTAGGCTCGGTAGGAGCTGGGTATTTGGGGGTGGTAGCTTGAGGTGCCGACACAGCCGCCCTTGGGCAGGGCTGTATGGTGCGGCGTGCGTTGGGGTTGGCCGCGCAGGTACGAAGGCGAAACCAGCGACGGGCATTCGCTGTGAAGAGAATTGGAGAAGGGCGTGGCTGTGTTCGGCGCTGATGAGTCGCGTGTCGGAGACGGCGGCAGCGAGACAGCCGGCCAATGGAGGGGCGGACAGCCTCGAAACCTGAAAGAGGCCCCGCTCTCAGGAATCTTAAGCAATCTTAGCCGGCTATATCTGGCAATGCTGTTGCCGCTGTCAATATCGGATCGTGCCTGGAGCAGGTATCGCGACTGCCGCTGGGGCCGGGGTATGGCGATCAACGGGGCCAGGCTCCAGCATCAGTACCGGCTGTGATGGATCGTAGTGGTACCTACTTCTTACCCACCGGAGTTGTCGCGCTCTGCGCCCGTACTAGCGCCGCGCCGCGCTTGCATGGGGTGGTTTGACGGCGGGCTACTGTGTAGTGGAACGAACCTCTCTCTGCCTCTCATCAGTAAAATATTTCTTTGTTTGCCGTGCCGGAGACTACATCGAGAGAGCGCCATGGCTGGACGCGGTACCTGATGCTGGTGTCCAACCTAAAATGCCTGACCCACCTATTTTGTAGCCGAGCGGCAGAAAGGACGGAGCCACCAATTCTCCTGTGCCCACAACCGGGCACGGGTGCGCAGAGGTACGTCACCCTCTCCCCCGTGCGCCAAGGGAAGGCATACGACACCGCAATATACGTTGTACGATACGTACAACACGTGTAGATTTGTGCTTCTAGCTACCAGCAGGCTAGTGACGGGCGAGCAACGGTCGGCATGCCGGCTTTTCACCTCCGCCAGATGCCATGATCGTGTCATGTCGCACCGCATCAAAACACCCCGGCGATGGGCTGCAGAAATCTATCTGCACGCAGGAACATCGCATCGCGCCTGGATACTTCGTAATAAAGGCCCGCGCTCCCTCTCCGTCGCCGCCGTCTTGCGTGGCCGTGATCGTATTCTCCCGAAGCCGAGGCCCATCGGAGGGCCGAAAAGCAAAGACCACCACCCCGTCTCAGCGCTCTCGTCCCGACGTGATGTGGTTGATCCCATCCGTCAGAATTGATGCCCCCCTGAAGTTGAGATGCCCCTAACCGCGACGTTCCTCATCACGGATGGACTGTCTTAAGGGCTTCCCTCTGGCCTCGACTGTGATCCTTGCCGACTGTAGGGTTTTGAATCAGGGTCCCGGCCGAGACTGCGTCGTCGGGGTCCGCATGCTCTGCTGCCATCGCCCTTTTACAAGATATAATTCGGGATGTACAACTCCATCAGCCAATGAATCCGTCTTCTAATCGTACCGTATGTGCTTTCGGCCTGCATAACGCTAGCGGGGGGCCTTAGTAAGGTGGCTGTCTGGAGGGATCAATTCGAAGCAACGGATCAAATTGGAATCTGCGATGCATGTATCATGGCCCTGAGTTCTGCTGTCATCGTTGTCGTATTCGATCGGCGGCTGGCCCAGCGCGGAGCACGATTAACCTTTGCTTGCAGCAATTCTGTTGCAGCGTCCCGTTGGCTAGCCAGACGCCGAGCTCCAGCTTCCAATGGGGAAGCTCTCAGTGAATACGCGCCAGAGCACGATCGTATGACCACCTATGGGTGCTTGGATATCCGAATTATTCCAAACGTGTTCTTCCTCCATGATATGTCATCCTACTATGCCATCTATGTTGCGACATCCATCATAAATCGTCTATTTAAGGTGCCATGGCACCCACGTTATTTACTTAATCTCCATCTTGCTCGTGCTTCTGACCGAAGCTCAGCTCGTGTCGGCGTCTCGGCATCAAAAATAGATTCAATCGCCCTCAGACCCGAAGGTGGAGCGGAGGTCAATTTAGACCCCCGGATTCAGGCGGTCGGCCAACCTCCAATTCGTATAGCACGGAGTGCTCCGTACTTGTACGGATAAGACACCATCTATAGGATCAGGGTTCCCTGCCGCGGGTATTACGACGAATCAATTCGTTGTCAACAAGCAGCCGGGTCTAAGCCGACAGCAGTGTGTTAGTACATACTTTGGTTTGTATGCACATGGTGCTGGAATATGCAATCTCACACCACCCTCCAGAATAACGTCCACGTTGGGTTGGGCGTATTCCCTGTTGAAGCATTAGAAGCTGTGCAAAGCTCTACTGGACCAAAACGCCACATGGCCCAAGCTTTGCGGGCGTGGCGTAATGGCTGGGATCTTCTGCCTACGGTGATCACCACAGGAGTCGTGAAAGGTTGCATCCATCGAGGGCGGTACAATTGGTGACTACTTCTCATTACACGATGGCTTCACCTCTTCTCCCCACTTTGCCAATACAGGTCCTCCCGGGAGGTGATTGGTTGCGGCCGTGGCGGATCGGGTGAAGCCGGCCCGACGGCGGGTGGTTTCCAAACGACGTCAGCTGGCTTTGCCGGGAGCTCCCGCTGGACCGGACGGTGTTTTACCTTGGAGCAGGGGTGCCCAATTCGCCAGCTTTCCGCAAGGCCGTCTCCCTTGTTGCGACTTTTTGCGGTTATTTTCCCGAGCGACTCCGACGGGTCTTTTGTTTGCTATCAGCCCTATTCTGCCTCTTAGGATACAGTCCAATTCCTACGCCACCACCTATACCGGCGACCATCTCTTGAACCGAGGTTCTCAGCTCGAGCGCAGCCATTGGTCCATCCTTTTTCGGCGCCCGGAAATCCTTGTCAACGTTGGACACGCTCTTCTGCTTTTAGACGTCACGCGCGCGCCATTATGCTTCGATCAGTAAGGGCAACAGCTACCGGCCCGGCCAAGCGCCTGCTTGGGCCGAACGCGGCAGCTGCTCCGCGCGTGGCCTTCGGTTGCACATGCAAGACGGCCATCAGCAGCTCATCCGCATCCGCCTTCTCTACGGCCGCCTCCAAACCTTCCTTCGCTACGGCCTCATCCTATACCAGCCTGCGATTCCAGAGAAACCTACACGCGACCACCGCGAGAATGTCGAACCAGACCCGAACCGAGAGCGATGCCTTTGGCGAGATCCAGGTGCCTGCTGACAAGTACTGGGGCGCCCAGACGGAGCGCTCGCTGGAGAACTTCAAGATCAACCAGCCCCAGGACCGCATGCCCCCGCCCATCGTCAAGGCCTTTGGCATCCTGAAGGGCGCCGCCGCCACCGTGAACATGCGCTATGGCCTCGGTATGCCCTGATCCCCGCACCCTTTGCTAAGCCAGTAGCAGTATATGCTCTTGGCATGGCGAATTGTACTCCAGCCGCCCGTTCCTCATGATGCCGCGACTTACACGGCCTGCTAATATATATCCATGCAGACGAAAAGGTCGGAAAGGCCATCCAGCAAGCGGCTGCTGAGGTCGCCGATCTCAAGCTGCTCGACCACTTCCCGCTCGTTGTTTGGCAGACTGGGTCTGGCACGCAGTCCAACATGAACGCCAACGAGGTCATCTCCAACCGCGCCATCGAGATCTTGGGCGGCACCATGGGCACCAAGAAGCCGGTCCACCCCAACGATCACGTCAACCGCTCCGCCTCGTCCAACGACACCTTCCCCACCGTGATGCACATCGCTGCCGTGCTTGAGATTGAGGGTACTCTGCTGCCGGCCATCAAGTCCCTGCGCGACGCTCTGCAGAAGAAGGTGGATGACTTCAACGCCAAGAACATCATCAAGATTGGACGCACGCATCTGCAGGACGCCACCCCTCTGACCCTGGGCCAGGAGTTCTCGGGCTACGTCGCCCAGCTAGACTTTGGTATCAAGCGCGTGGAGAGCTCTCTGCCCGACTTGCGACTACTTGCTCAGGGAGGTACCGCTGTCGGTACCGGCATCAACACCTTCGAGGGCTTCGCCGAGGCCATTGCCGAGGAGGTGACCAAGATGACGGGCACCGAGTTCAAGACGGCGCCCAACAAGTTCGAGGCGCTGGCCGCTCACGACGCCATCGTTCAGGCTTCCGGTAGCTTGAACACGCTGGCGGCCTCCCTCACCAAGATCGCTCAGGATATCCGCTACCTCGGTAGCGGCCCGCGGTGCGGCCTGGGCGAGCTGGTCCTGCCCGAAAATGAGCCCGGCTCGTCCATCATGCCGGGCAAGGTCAACCCCACGCAGTGCGAGGCGCTCACCATGGTCTGCGCTCAGGTCATGGGCAACCACGTGGCTACGACGATTGGTGGCATGAACGGCCAGTTTGAACTGAACGTCTACAAGCCCCTGGTGATCCGCAACCTGCTCCACAGCGTCCGTCTGCTCGCCGACGGCATGACGTCGTTCGAGAAGAACCTGGTGCACGGCCTGCAGGCCAACGAGGAGAAGATTGCTACCATCATGAAGGAGTCGTAAGTCTGGCCTCGTTTGCAGTAAATGGGCCTGCCCTCCCCCGCTAACCGACTTCTTCCAGGCTCATGCTGGTCACCTGCCTCAACCCCAAGATTGGCTATGACATGGCCAGCAAGGTGGCCAAGAACGCGCACAAGAAGGGCCTGACGCTCAAGCAGAGCGCCATGGAGCTGAATGCGCTGACCGAGGCCGAGTTCGATACGCTCGTGAAGCCCGAGCTGATGGTCGGTCCCTCGCCCTACAAGGGTTAAATGCAGAGCGACGATGGTAATCGTAGGCCCGCCGACAAGCACCGCCTTCCCCATGTAGTAGTAGCAAGCATGCGGGCGGCTACGACGCTCCAGCGTCTTGCGCACGTCGTGTACGAATGATTAGGGGAAGGCCTAGTGTGTAAATACAGAGTGTAGAATAAGAAGAAATAAAATCAAGTGTGCTGTATCAACAAGGGCGGGGCGCAGCGGTTCGTCGTTGCGTTCGTTCCCAGGGACCCGGGGTCGGCAGGGAACGTATCAACAGCTCCCCCTCCGGCAGGGATCGGCCGCTCGCACGAGCTCGGCAATGCTCGGAAAGTATCCGTCTCGCCGGCCCTCGGCTCTGGCCTGGAAGCCGCCAGGGCGCATCCGGCCGCGGGCGCCCGTAACGGGGCCTTGCTATCTGTTGACCCGCCCGCGGCTGGCTTGATCTGGACGTTATCTCGTTGCTGGAGAAAGGTCGGCCGAGATCGGACGCCGCTCGGCCAATGGCAGCGAGCGTGATGTGCGATTATGGTAATTGAATTGATCAAGAGGGGAAAAGGAAGTTAAGAATCTCCTGTACTGGAGGGGCTATCCCCAACGCTTTCGTCCACGCGCGGCGGCGCTCGACGGCTTGCAGGGTTTGGGTCTGGGGCCGCCTTGCCATGTGCAGACGGGTCAAGCTTCCGTTGGAGCGAGCAGGCGCTTTTCCTGCCCGTCATAGCCCGCCCTACGCAATGCCTGGACCGGCGTCCATTGCCTCTCCCTATCCAGGGTATACCAAAAGGGGGGCGAAGAGATGCCGCGGTAGGCATGCCTGTTTCGGCCATGGTAGGCAGACACAGGACCACGGACCGCGGCCAGACGTCGTAACCGCGATTCCAACGATCATGCCAGGGGCGCGAAGACGTAATGGAATAGCAATAAGTATCGGCGTGGTCACCACGGGCAGCACATGTGTGGTCAAACCATCAGCTGCCGTGCCTTCCTTGCCCTTTCCCCCACACTTTCACAAGCTCGCCGCGCTTCCGTCGCCCCGCCGGCAACTCTGTCCATTCACGTCGACCCGTCCGTCCGAGACCAAAGTAGCCACTCACCTTAACTCTCTGACGCCAAGCTTGCCGGCGCACGAGGCCTTCACGCCCTTCGTCCACGCCCGCCAGCATCGCCGCGCGAGGTACACACGTACGTATTTCCGGCTTGCGTGATACATGGCAACCGACGCAACGGCCGCCCGTCCTGGGCCTTGTCCCCGTTTGGCAGTTGGGAGGCTTCTCCAATGCCGAAGCTTATGACGAACCGCCCTCGGTCCCTCTGCCCCTCGGGCCAGGACCAGCCATACTTTAGACCACACACACACACACACACACACACACACCCACGCCATTTACATCCTGCCCTGCTCTATCATTAACCACCATTTCCCTCTTCCCATTGCGAGACTTGAACCGTTTCCCTTCCTCCCCCTCCCTTGTAAATACGCCCATTGATACCCCACCCGTTGACGCCGTCTCCAGATAGGCCGGACCGTGCGGGTGACTTACACGTGAAACTCGATTCGGCTCTCATAATAGCCGCAACACCAATACCACGGTCACCACCACCACCATGGCATCCACCGAAACCATTCTACAGGGCGTTACCGTCTCGGGCGAAATCCAGGCCGAGCACAAGAAGATCCTCACTCCCCAGGCCCTGGCCTTCCTGGCTCTCCTGCACCGTTCCTTCAACGGCACCCGCAAGGCGCTTCTCGAGCGTCGCAAGGTGCGCCAGGCCGAGCTGGACAGGGGCCACCTACCCGACTTCCTGCCCGAGACCCGGCACATCCGCGAGAATGCCACCTGGAAAGGGGCACCGCCGGCCCCGGGCCTGGTCGACCGCCGCGTCGAGATCACAGGCCCGACAGACCGGAAGATGGTGGTGAACGCCCTGAACTCCAACGTATGGACCTACATGGCCGACTTTGAAGGTATGGAATTTTTCCCCTTGTGCTGCGCCAACGGCAACAGTTATGCGTGGGTAGCTTGGCTGACCGGCGCCCACAGACTCGAGTGCGCCCACCTGGGACAACATGATCAACGGCCAGGTCAACATGTACGATGCCGTACGACGGCAGTTGCGCTTCAAGCAGGGGGAGAAGGAGTACAAGCTCCGCACCGACCGCGTGCTCCCCACCCTTATTGTCCGCCCGCGCGGCTGGCACCTGGAGGAGAAGCACGTCACCGTGGACGGAGAGCCCATTTCGGGCTCGCTGTTTGACTTTGGCCTGTACTTCTTCCACAACGCCTTCGAGAGCGTCAAACAAGGCTTCGGACCCTACTTCTACTTGCCCAAGATGGAGTCGCACCTCGAGGCCCGCCTGTGGAACGACGCTTTCAATCTCGCCCAGGACTACATCGGCATGGCCCGCGGCACCATCCGCGGCACCGTGCTGATCGAGACGATCCTGGCCGCCTTTGAAATGGACGAGATCATTTACGAGCTGCGCGACCACAGCTCCGGCTTGAACTGCGGGCGCTGGGACTACATCTTCAGCGTCATCAAGAAGTTCCGCCAGAACAGCAGCTTTGTGTTGCCGGACCGGAGCGCCGTGACCATGACGGTGCCGTTTATGGATGCCTACGTGAGTTCGTTGCTGGATTTTCGGGCTTGAGAGCGATAAGCCTGCTGACACCTCGCAGGTCAAGCTCCTGATTCAGACCTGCCACAAGCGCGGCGTCCACGCCATGGGCGGCATGGCTGCCCAAATCCCCATCAAAGACGACAAGGCGGCCAACGATCGGGCCATGGAGGGCGTGCGCGCCGACAAGCTGCGCGAGGTCCGTGCCGGTCACGATGGGTAAGATGCCCGTATCTATGATGCATAAATACATGCCGCCGTCAGGTGGTGTCACTAACAACGCATAATAGCACCTGGGTCGCCCACCCCGCGTTGGCCGCAATTGCGTCCGACGTCTTCAATGAGCACATGCCGACGCCTAACCAGTTGTTCGTGCGTCGTGAGGACGTCAAAATCGGCCAGAATGACCTGTTGAACATGAACGTGCCTGGAAAGATCACCGAGGAGGGCATCCGAAAGAACCTGAACATCGGCCTCGGCTATATGGAGGCCTGGATCCGTGGCGTGGGTTGTGTACCCATCAACTATCTCATGTAAGTTTACCCCTTTCTCACCTCCCTGCACGCCTCACCTCTAGCCACCTCCCCACTCTGCTTCAAACCTCGCCGAGCTCCTGTGCAGAAGCCCAATACATCGCCCGCGTCGTCTTGGGACGCCGTTGTATACGTGTGATAAGCGAAGAGAGCACCCCGACTGACAGTCACGGTAGGGAGGACGCGGCGACGGCCGAGGTTTCACGGTCGCAGCTTTGGCAGTGGGTGCGGCACGGCGTCAGCACGGCCGAGGGCAAGAAGGTCGACAAGGCGTACGCGCTGCGCCTCCTCAAGGAGCAGACCAGCGTGCTGGCCAAGGACGCCCCCAAGGGGAACAAGTTCGGCCTCGCCGCCCAGTACTTTGCCGGCCAGGTCACAGGCGAGGACTACGCCGACTTCCTCACCACACTGCTCTACAACGAAATCACGGCCGTGGGGAACGCCCGGCCTGCCAGCAAGTTGTGAGAAAATGGGCGGCCCGGCTTGCCATTGGAGGAAGCCTCGTCGGACGAGAAGGAGAAGGGGGGATACGAATCATGATGATGCTTCTAGTTGCTGTATAATAAAGCAATGTGCGCAATTCCTACCGCGTAGGTCCTTGGAACACATCGCCACGACGTGGCATGTGCTGAAGTCATGATTTACATCAATTCGGATAGCGCTTGGCACAATTCTTTCTCGATGGTCTGTGCCGAGTTCATTCTTCGTGCCCCAAGAATACGTCGCCTGGCACGACATAGAATAGTTCGGCAGGCCTCTGGTATGTATGAATCGTGACGGCGCCGTCTTGATACAGCATAGCAGGGTGAACGCTCAATCCCGAACCGGAGACGTCCATCGCGCACTTTGCAGACACCCCCAATCCATACACACGCAAGGATCGACAACGGACAGAGGGAGGAGAAACACCGTCGCCGACGTCCAGCGCTCGTCATCCATGGCCCATCAGCCCCTCGCCGACGGCGACGACCTTTTTAACCGGGGCTCGCTGTCGCCGGAACTTCCGAGTGTGTGACGGGGAACTGACGCCTGCTTTTCTGTCCGGCTCGCCCATCTCGTGCAGGGCGAGGGGGCCACACCCCACGGCGCCTTGGCTGAGCGCACCGGCCGCCCCGGCGAAGGAAAACACGAGCCGAGTCCTCGGCGGACAGCAAGAAAGGCGCTGTCGCAACGGAACACCGGGGCCCTTCTAGAGACGGCTGTCCGTACGGCCAGTGACGGTACCGACCCAAGCACTGGCCCTTCGCGAACCCGCCGTCTCAGTCTCGTCGCGCGCGGGGGCTGGGGCTTCACGTGGGCTTTGCGCTCTGCAGTCGGAACTTCACCAAGGGGAGGGAGCGGGCGAATTCGCACCACGCATTTGCGAGGGCAACCCGGGTCCGTGGCCAGGGTACGGCGGACCACGAGGATGGGGGGCCACTCGCGGAGCAGTCCATCATCCACAGGACGCAACGGATGCCGATCGATCGCGTCTGTGTATGTAGGCGTCCCATCGACCCGCCGTCACGAGAAGCAGAAAGGAAGGACACACTTTGACCATGGAGACCGCCCGAGCAAATCTGTCAGACATAACGTCTGTTAAGGCCGGACAACCCCGTTCAAGACCTGCCCGGTCATCTGTGGGTGCGTCCTGCCAGGACCGCACGAGGGATCCCCGTAAGCGCGCGAGCTTTTTGTCTTCGATGGGCCGTCATGTACTCTGATAAGGAGGCGGACGCAGGGAAACCAAATCACAGCCACGCGCGTGCTCTGCGAGCCCAGGAGCCATGTGTGAGCAGGGTCAAAGTCCTTTCCTCACAACCTCTGCAGGCAGGAGGCCACATCATGGCGGCCACGCGACGACACATGCGGGCTTGCTGCCCAGCGCCGTGGTGGCCCAGCCATGCACCTGCGCTCCTGTCACGGACCTGACCCACAGGATGAGTTGCCACGTTTCGCCTTCCGCGCGAAGGCTGCTGCCAAACGAGCGAGGCATCCCGAGTATGCACATGCGGCCTCGTCACTGCATTTGACTTTCGGGTGGCACGATACACTGCAGAAAGCATGTTCGGCGTCTCAAAGACAGGTTTACGCCGGCTGTTGCTCCCCCTTGTGCGGCAGAGGGGGCGCATCTGCCGAGGTTTCCTTGTCTTACTAGGTAGCCGGCTGGTATGAAGCCGCGGCCCGCAGGACATAGCATAGAACGAAGCCGGTCCCGGAGACTACGTATGCTTCCCCCCGCCCCAAACTGCCTCGGCAGGGCCGCATTCTCGTAGACTAGTCGTCGTGGCCATGGTTGTCTGGTGTCTCACCGGCCAGACGCTGAATCTCCGGCCGCACAGGGTCTCGAACATGCAAAGCCCGAGCCTGGGGGAGGCGTGAGACGCCTCGCGGCGGGCAGACCCAGCCATCCGTCGTGGCCGTCCGACGGCTTGAACAAACACCCTGGCGTCGACGGGCTCAGGTCACTGGGAATGACGGCGCGAGCAGGATTTTTTTGGCCGCAAAAGGAAGAAGCTATCAAGGAAAAGCAACAGCTAAGCCGTTGTCTAGTTCCAGCGCGTGCTGGCTACGCGGCGCGCGATCTGCATGCAGAAGAAAGGAAGGGCTGGTCAACGAGGCGCCATGTTTCGCCCCGGGGATTTGTGCCGTGCCCACACGGCGTCGTGACGGCTGGGTGATCCACGGGCCAGGAGGCTCGTGGGCAGTCCTTCGCTCGCGCGCTCACTCGCCCGGGCACGAACGCATGGATAGACGAAACACCGGTAGTCGTGACAGCGGCGTCATTGGGTGCGACAACGGGCCAGAAGGGGAGGCGCGGAACTGCCTCGGATGTGCGAATGGCCGTCTGTTCCTGCGTGTCCGAAGAGCTCCGGAAGCAGGCGCAAGACGGCTGTCGGGTGTCGCTGGGGGGGTGAGAAAGATGCGCGGGAAAGCACAGGCCCCCCCCCTTTGCGGCAGTCGACGATCTGCGCAAGGATCCGCGCGGCGGGCGATGAGCATTGCTGCTTCGGGTAGGGAAGATCGATGGGCAAAAGGAAGATGCGCCGGGTAAGGGAGAGAAGACGGGCAGGGAGGAGAAGGAAGAGGGAAGGGAAGGGGGGAGTGCCTTGCCACAGTTCCCAGCGCATGGCAGGTCTGCGTCTGGCACATGCGCCAGTGCACGTGTCGTCGAGGGAATTAGTGGCTCTCGCAAGAAGCGGCGCTCTGAGAGAGAGAGTGTGTGTGTGAGAGTGAGAGAGAGATAAGGTTTTTCGGATGTTCCTTGAGGGCAGTTGGCGATCTCTCGTGGCATGTCCTGGACGTTTGTCGCGAGGTGGTGACTTCCAAACCTGGAAGCTGTAGGTAAAGCAGGTACCCACCTTACCTTACTTGCCGAGGCGTAGCTACGTAACTGCTTTTTTACATGCCGTCTTACATTGACTCACCAGGCTAAGCGCTTCTTTGGGATATACCTACTTGAGGGAGGCCGTTCGTGGGCGCCATTGCAGGTTGGCCAGACAGAAAAAGCCCGGGGGCCACGACGCCATCACCATCATCCAAGGGGAAGGGGTCGCCAGAGGCGTCGTTCCTCGTGGGCGGGCGCCTATACGACCTAGTAGAAGTTGGGTTGGATTAGCGCGGCTGCCCCGTACATCACCGCACCACGGACTTACGGCCGGCACTAATTCGCCCGGTACCTCTCAGGGCTCCTACTGTATCGAACGGGTTCCTCCTAGTGAACCACCTAGACGATCCGGGCCGTTTACGAATGGAACCTTAGTAAGTAGCCCTGAGTGCACATGTTCTACTGGCATCCAAGTCAGTAAGCATCTCTGTCGGGAAGCAGCTGCCTATCTCCGAAATTACCTACCTTGACCGCCCCCTTGGCTTCTCACGGCACCGTATGAATGGAAGCAGACGAGTATGTATTGCGGAGTCGTGAAGACTGTATGTAAGTATGTAGCAGATACTGGAAGCCCCAGACCAACCCGAGAGACCGGGAAAAGTTGGGTCGCTTGACACCGTCGTCTTGGCCATGGCGCTTGGCCTACAGAATCGCCCGAGTTTTTCGGTACTACAGCTACCGCAAGCTTATCGCCGCAACTGCTGCTGCTGCTGCCGCCGCCTCCGCTGTCTCTGCTGCTGTCGTTATTTCTGCTGACCGTCAGGCTGAAGGGCGGGTTCCTTTGCAACTCCTCGGCCTTTTCCCGTGTACCACTCCAGGCACATTCACTCATGTTTGATGGTCGCTCGTTTTACTCGGGGACCTGGAAATACCAGTACTCCAGCCCGCGCAGATGCCCTACCAAGGCAGTGTGGGAGACAAGCGGCCTGTACGTACCCCGTACCTTATGTAGGGTCTGGGTCTAGGCTGCGACCCGGAGCGCTGGACCGACGCCACGCCACCGACGGACGGGCAAGGCCAGCGGCCAGATCGGTGGGATCTGGGCTCCGCCGTCTCGTCTGCAAGCCAGCCGTCTCGGTCCCCAGCCATCGGTCCCAGCCGGTCCCAGAGCCATGGGGCCAGAGCAGGGAGGTAGTAGGTGGCATGTGTGGTGAACTTGGGTAGGCTCATGCGTGCTACGGAGGTGGCTGCCATTAGCCCCCGGGCCTGCCACCAATGAATCAATTCCCTATGCCCACACCCTCTTGTTGCTCTCTCTCTCTCTCTCTTTCTCTCCCATACACACACTTACAGACACACACACACGCACGCACGCACGCACGCACACACACCCTCTCTCTTCGTCTCCGTCTCCCTCCCCCCTCTCTATATCTCCCTCCAGCGGCGTCATGAGCAGGCAAGTGCAGACCGATGGCACGACCCGCACGCGCGCCCCTCTCCTCGACTGCCTCCCCCTTGTGTATTCGTACAATTCCGCACCCGTCCGTGCGTATGGCCGTATTGTCCATTTTTCCATCCATGCGCGTTCCCCCAGGACCCGTACATGGGTAAGGTAGGTACGTCCCTCGCCTGCGGGCGGGCCTCGTTTTGACGCTGGTGGTATTTTGTTTTTTTCAGCTTCTGACTTGCGACTGGTCTGTCGCTGGGAGGGGAAACGCTTCCGGGGGCAGGGACAAGGCCACGTCAGGAACGCGAGCTGAAAAAAAGCGAACAACATGTTGGATGGGCGGGCAGGGTCAAGAGGGGAAGGGGGATGAATGTGACAGACCTAAGGCCTTGCTGCCGCTGCTGCGGCGAAGTCAAAGCGCTAAGCCAGCGGAAGACCGTTTCCAGTATCCGAACCGACCGAGAGTGAAGATCAGAAGAGATACAGATCAGCGGAGTCGCACAGCTCGCCGACTACCTACCTATGCTGTTTTGTTTTGTTTTGTTTTTCCCGACAAGTCGCCGGCCGTCGTGTCTTGTGCTGCGGTACCGTGGGCGCACCTTGCAGCCATCTCGCATGCCCTGATACCGAGCTAAGTGCTGCTGCATCTTCGGGCTCTGCTATAGGTACTGTCTCATACATAGCAGTAAAGGAAGGGCATCGGTGCGTCTTGACTGGCTGTGCACATGGTCCATTCGGAATGCGACCCTGCGCCCGACCCCGGAAGAAAAGGGGGGGGACGTCGTATGCATCTAGTGTGGTCCGTAGGTGGTGATGTGTGTGTACAGTAAGAACATCCTTACCTACCTCCAGCTGCTTACTTGGTGGATACCTAAGTACTTTACTTAGCCGTTCCTTGTTAGGTACTTCCAGCCTCATATCTCGAAGGCCAGCCGGTCTATGAGGCCAACCTACCCATTTCCCCTACCAATACATTCATGGGTGTGCGTCTCCGTGGCATCCTTACTTTAGGAGAGAGGACGCGCACGCGAGACGGCAATCGGCTCTTCCCCGATCGGGATCACAGTGCGTGCGTGAATAGGCTCGGGCTTACATGACGGCCGGAGAGCGTCGACGGGTGGATAGATAGTATCCGGCCTCCGGATATGGCGAGTTAAGAGGTACCTACATCGTACATACGCCCTTCTTACGCTTTATCTCGGACACTGTTGCTGACCGGGGTCATGGATGGCTTTGCTGCGGGGGCTTCTCGAACCCCCAGCGCTGCCGAGCCCGTTCTTGCTTTTTGTCCCAACTTCGCTGTCGCTTACGCCGTGGGCCAGACACGCTGCGGCCGGCCCCCTGGTAAACTGGTCAACGGCAATGCCCACCACCCCCCTCCCTCTTTCGTTCTCTTCTGTTCTCGTCGGACGCCACCTGACTTCTCCGCAGGGGGCACGCAGCAGACAGGCCCGCCGCCAGGCCGCCGGGTGGGCGTGTTGGGGATCCATATTCCCACCTAACTCGTGGCAGCCTGGTCTAAGAGCTCCATGCCCGTGGCCACGGACACCATGGCGTTTCCCGACGAGAGACGAGGGGTTAAACGGGGGGGCAGGGGAGGGGAGGGGAGGGGAAGTCGAATGGGACGGCCAGCCACACGTCGCCCGGCATGCTCGGGGACGGTTGCGGCACCTACCTCCCGTGCCACGCGCGGGAGAGGCACATCCAACTGCGCAGCGCCTGTTTACCCCCGGCCGTGCGAAGCGAGGGCGGCAGCCAGCAAACCCGGAGATAGTCCGTGTTGTTAAGGCCGGGGCGTGGGCTGGCGCTTCCCGCTTGCGCGCAAACACCTGGGTACATGGCATCTATGCGCATGGAACCTCTTGCGGCTGATGGGTGCCTCGGCCGGGTTTCCATGCCCTCCGCGGCGAGCGTCGCTGTTGGCATCCAAAGAGAGGGGAGGCGCGCAGGGCGGCTGCTCATCATCACTACGGCCAAGGGACCGGGGGCGTCCGAGGCACCCGCGTACAATTGTAGAGAGGCAGCACAGCATCGGCCAATGACGGGCGGCGGAGAGAGCGCCAGGACGCCAGGGACATGGAAGTCGCTCCACCGGTGACAGCGCGGCGGTCGAAGGCTGGAAGGGTGTGGGTTGCTGCCAGCCGATCCGAGATGGCAATGGGGAACAACCATGCCGTGGATGCACGTACAAGGAGCAATCAATGAACCCGACAACCTTGTTTACGCCATGCAGATGCTTATTAGTTCTATACTCTTTGCGGTGCCGGGGCTGGCCGACCCAGTCAGGCTGAGGAGAGGTTAGGTACTTACTTCCCACTTTCGCTCGGGTAGGAATATTGAGACGTCGTATTGGGGGGTTCAGGTGCATCTACTTTTGTAGCAGCAACAGCCGCAGCCGCAGCCGGGGCCTGCTCCTCCATGTTGCAACATGGGATCTAGGTAGGTAGGGGGATGATCCATCCTTCACCCATCCATGGGGCCAGCAGTAGGATTCTGGATACCCATGGGGTGGGTGGATTCTCGGCCTCTGGCTTGGCATTGGAGATGCAGCGGTATCAGCCAGGACCTGCTACTACTATACGGTCGGTCCACTCACAATGGTCTTCGTCGTCGTGCCCCCAGCTCGCTTGGCCAGTCTGCTGGATATGGTACGGGAAGCATATGGCACCATAGGCCCTGTAGGTACGTGCTGAGCTCGCCCAACCGAGGCCTACTGGGCTGTCTTTAGCAAAGGGTCGGAGCCGAAGCGTCCATGGGTAACCCCCTCCCTCCCCTTCGGTGAATCTCCCTATTGGGGCGTCGAGGTGCTGGCCGAGGGCGGAGAGGGCTCGAAGGCTATGAAGGGTGCCTCATGGCACTCGCTGCTCGTATGGACGCCTCACGTCCGTCCACCCCTTCCCACCTACGGCGAGGCAATCTGGCCCTTCCGACCTGTCGAGTCGCACACAACAGCTGCCGTAACCAGGCCGCCCAGCGCTTCTGCCAATAACACATGGGCCTGCCGTCGGGAAAACGGGCATTTTGAATATAGTATTGATCAGGCCGGGACTTGTTAATGGCGCTGGTCCATGCCCCATGTCCGTCCGTCCCATGTAGGTGCTGTGAAATGTGCAGAAAGGTGCCCCGCCGGAGGACGTGCTACTAAAAATGGGCATCCAGCTCCGGCAGGCAGGCGGCCAGAAGACCCTACCGGTTGCTTGTCTGTCTCCCTGTGTCTCACGCAATGGCTATTCTCGGATGGGGGTGTGCTCGACGCCGACGCCCGCCGTCGCCGCGCCGCAAGAAGCCACCACGCAGCAACCGTTGTGCTCATCTCCCACGCCATCCCAGAGAGCCGGGTCTGGCGCTGGCGCTGGGGCCGCTACAGTATCGCGGACGGCGACCAGTGGCCGGCGATTGGTAGCTGGTGAACTGGGGCGGGCCTGGCCTGGGCTGGCTTGGCCGGTCTAGGCACCACCCCCGAGATAGGGCTGCTAAGGTCCGGCGCCCCTCACCCTCGCCCTCGCCAGAAGCTGCTGCAACCACGACACGAGACGGCATGAGCGCGCTGCGGTTCCAAGTTAGTCCTCTTTCCGTTTAGCACGCGCAGCCGGCTATTCATCCCCTCGCCAGGCCCTCCATCAGCTTTGCGCCAAGCCCCCGCCCCGGTCTGGGCGTTGGGCGCTCTCGCAGAACGGCGTGGCTACATACTGTGCCTACTAAACCGCCCGCTGCGTAGGTCGACATTAGGGAGGGGCAAAAGGGGGGGGGGGGGGGGTTCGACGCTAGCAAGATGGCGGCGACAAAACGAAGACGACGACTGACGGACTGGCGTAGACACAGCAAGCTGGCAGAGCGGCGGAAAGCAATTGTCGCCTGATATGCGGATCGGACCTCCTGTCTCGGAGAATTGGCCGACATTAAAAAAAAAAAAAAAAAAAAAAAAAAAAAAGAGATCCAACCGCACGTGCGCCACTAGTTCGCTGGCCGCACTGGTCCGCAACACGATTATTCCGACGCATCGGGCAGTTTTTGACGAGAAGGTGCCATCTCATAGGATCCATGAGGTTGTAGCTGCTGCCTTTTCGACGTCGCGTCGCTGCCGCGATTGTGATGGCTGCTGTTGGTGTCGTGAATGTCCTCATCACTATCGCATCGTTGGGGGTTACCGTCTGGATTCAGGGACCAATGCGTACGCGCGCGGCAGGTTGGTGCGTCTGCCAGCCACTCATGCGCTTCCGTGGCCTGTATCCCAAGATAATAAAAGCACTGTACCTGAGGTCAGGTGCGCATGGCTTGCGGTGTTGCGCTGTACGCATGGGGCATGTGCGTGCCTCCTGCGTCGCCTTCGCCTGCACGGCGGACGCACGCCTTGGATAGCACATCACAGCTTTGCCATGACCGCTACTACCCAAGGTGAAGCGGCCAACTACCTGGCCTTCAGCGCGTCGGTACATTCGTCCGATTCGGGCTTCTGCCATGCCCAATCGCAATGCCAGCCTCGGTAGCCTTTCGTTTATACCGCGGCGTGGTATCATTCGCAAGCCACCAAGGCCACCAGGCGTCATCCGCATCTGGCCCCATGCAGCTCCGCGCATCGCGCATCGCAGCTCCGTGCCCACGTTAAGTCGTTGGCTGGCGGCTGGTCCATAACTCGGTAGCGTGTGTCTGGCCGCAGCTGGACAGGGTGGGGTAGCCCAGGTACCCTGGACCATGCCCAGGGTCATAGACAGCTCTAGATCTTGTCCTCGTCTGCCAAATACATCGTCTCCACACCGCACCACGGACGGCCGGCGAGAGAAGAAAACCGCAGGCGGGTGAGCGTTTTCAGCTGCGCAGAGGATGCTCCCGATGCCAAAGCGAGCTCCATTCCCGTTTCCGACGCAGCTCCAGCTTTAGAGAAGAGGGGGGGGGGCAAGGGAACGGCGCGAGGTGTATACTTGTTGCGACACGAGACATGCAAAATAATCAATAAAAGTATTGAACAGATAATGAAGAGCAGCATTCGGCAAGGCCAATCATCCCATGGATGGCTGCATTGCCCATGGATGTGCCTGGGACAGAAGGGGTGGCCCTAGCAGGGAAGGGGGGAGACGGAGAAGGAGAGCGTGCGAGGCACTGGTAGCCCGTGAGGTGAATCGCGTGCGGATGGCAGGCAGGCCACGAAGTCGTCATGCTGCTGCCGTCATGCGAGCCTGCCATGCCTTGCTGGACTTGGCCTGGTCTGCGTGACTCTGGCTACAGTTTCTTTTGGGCTGGCGTCTCTGAACCTTGCCAATGTTCCGAGTCGCAAAAGGGACAGAAGCAGAAGAAGAAACGGAAGAAGAAACAGGTCAGAAAAGAAAGGCAAAGTTCAGGACAGCATGCTGCCGTCCGATGATAGCCAAGTCGACAGGCTTCGTCGGGCCCGCCTCATCTCTCGCCGAGGCCGTACGGCAAAGCCATCCGTGGGTGGATGAAGGCATGAAAGGGTAGGACCCGAGGTACATCTCTGTCGTCGCGCAGTAAAGAGGAAGTGTATGTATCGGGCACGGGCGGGTGCGTGTGTATTTCGACGGGCCATCGTGCTCGATCCCCCGCGGATGCCAGGCATTCGTTTGGCTCGATAGGTTTCGGCTCCCGCTGCGTCCGCCATCGTACGCGGGCAACCAGACGGACGACTTTTTCGCTCTCGCCCCGGGTCGCGTAGCCGCAAGTAGTAGGGAAAACCGCGAACGAACGGGCTGAGGAGACTAGCTCGTCGCCAAGGCAATAAAACAAAGATATGCTCCCTCCCTCGCAACTTGAAGGTCGGTACGTAGGTACATTTTCACATTCATCCGAAGAAGGCCGAGCGTACCCAGGTATATGGACATGCACGGATTATTGATGGATGGAGGTACTTCCACGCTGCCTGACTGGCTTGCGATCCGTCACACTCGCTCCGCGTTAGGTGATTTCGGCTGGTCTGGCCCTGGATGCCCTTGGTTGCCCTTGGTTGGATCAATTATGGGTCAGTCGCCAACCAACCCCAAAGCCCTGCGGTACTTAGGTACCTACCTCCTTCAAGGCCTCTTCTTGAGTATGCAGGGAAAGTATTCGTTCATTGCCCCCTAAGGTTCTCAAGACACAGAAGAAAGCGCACCCCACCTGCCCTCCTACTAACTTCCCATGCTTATAAGCAAGTGCACAGACTGTGTGTACAGCCAGAAATGCACGAACAATGTTCCGTCTTGCGCAGGATTCCACTACTGACATCGAACCACCCGTATATGCTATTTCCTTACCTGCCGGCCCGGATCTCCACCGTGCACAGACATCCATAACGGATTGGCTGACTGACGGACGGATGGACGGACTGACTGACAGCAGGGGTTCGAGAGAAAAGATCCCGGTCCGGGTTCAGAAGAAACCCCCATCCCAGGGCCCCCGCCTCATATCGTGCGCTATCTACCGTCCATGGTGGGCAGCACCCGCAGCACCACGCGGCACAGGCTGCGCCTGCATCGCCTTGGGCGCTGTCTCTCGGGGGGGGTTCTTCAGAAGGAAGGAAAAGGACTTGGTCGTACCCCCGAGGGAGATTACCTTCTCGTGTCCCGGGAACCGGTGGTGCTGCTACCATCCATGGCCAATTCCTGCCTTAGGCAGGCAGCTAAGCAAAGTCAGTCAGTCAGTCCCAAAAGTAAGCACGGCCAGGCCAGGTCAGACGGTGCTGGAAGTCCCGTCGCCCCTCTCAGCCCTGAAGAATGGCCGACCATTCCGTCTTATGTGACAGGTCTTACCCGTGCGTCTCCTGTCTATGTAGCTTAGCAGGGGGCCTTCGTGCCCGGGGCCCTCTGAACTAATCCCCGCGAGGGGAATAGCGAAGGGGGGGAAAGGCATCATATCATGACAGGGCAAGGCAAGGTATGCGTGGCCTGGCCAGGCCCGGTCTGTAGATACGGTACCTACTTACCTATCTGCTTTCCAGTTACGGGATGTACATACTTTACGCCCTACTTGCTAGTGATAGCCTCCAGCAGTGCGTGTGTCAACACAGCGGATGTAGCTGCAACGCCTGTGCCTTCAAGCCATCCCGGATCCTTGGGTGCATAGAGGCGTGGAGGGCCGCTTAGCGGCAGGGTTCTAGCCTCTTTCTTACATGACCCGGATCCTTCTGACATCTCCAGGGCTCCTTCGCCCTTCGCCTCCCCATGACAAGTACCTGCCTAACTACCTCTTGCCTACCTCGTCCTACCTTTGTTCATACCCCTCCGAACCGTGCGTTTACACTGCACCTGCCTCGGCCTGCACGAGACGCCTTGTGCAGCACTGACAACGGCACCGCCAGGACGTGAACGTGGAAGCCCTCTCTCGCTCACCCTGCGCCTGCTTCTGCCTCATGCGCCAGCAACAACAACGACAATAACGCCCCCTCCTCCCCCCCCAAGAATTCCGCCGCAACCCACACTATATCGCGTCTGGCATCGGAGGTGACGCCAGCCCGTCGACTGGAGTGGTAGAGAAGAGCTTAGCGGCGACTTCTTCCCTACCGATCTACAGACAGTCGGCACTTGGCCAGCTTACAGTGGTCTGGAGTTGTCTTCACCACGCCACCATTGTAGCACCGTACCAACGCGAGGCTCGGGCCCCTTTCCCTTTCTCTCTTATATCCTTGAAACCATGGAGCTTTACCTCTGAAGCCTCCAGTTCCAACCGTCACTCGACGACAGGCACACGAAAACCAAAGATACACAGGCGGTTGCAGAACTGAGTTTCTCCGTACTGGTACTCTTGTACGCACAGTAGCAGTAGCAATCCGCTCACGGGAACATCCTACCCCCTCCTTCCTGGCTTCCTTCTACACCCCCCCCCCCCCCCCCTCCTCTTCCAAGCCAAGTCAAGTCTCGAACTCCAGCCCGGCAGCCATTCAGCCCACTGGAAGCTAGTGTGAGCCGGTCTGAACTACGCTAGCCCGACCTGGCTTGTCCTAACCATCCCGTCCCAGGCTTTCCTGGTAGCCCCGGTACGGCCCTGGTGAGCGTTTGTATACCCGCCAGCCTACGTGTGGGTGAGAGCCCGAGCCAAGAGAAAGAGGGCCAGCCGACCAAAAGGAAGGCCAATCCCTATGCGGACAGTACGGGGGGGTTTCCAGCTACTTACCGACAACCACCCACCCTGGCCCACTAGACGGACCCTTTTACCACACATATATCTCGACAGACGCCTCCCGGCGCCATCTGGATGATCTACGTCCCCACCAAACACCTCCAGTACCTAAAAGGCTCGTGAGCCCACCTTGAGCGTTCTTTGGATTCTTATATCGCCTCAGCATACTTCCGTCGTCGTCACGCCATTGGGAGGCGTGAAAACGGGCAGTCCGAAGCTACGCCGACACTCGCCCTAACCACGCGGCCCTGGACACCGCCTGCCGGCTCTGAAATCTTGGACAGCCGAGTCAACAAAAACATCGTCGACTGTGAACTGACCGGGCCGTCGACATCTTCGCAACCCGGACCACGGCAACTGGTTTGGCCCTGGACGCCTGTGACCGTAGGAAATCGTCCACAAGCCACAAACCCAACCACGTCGTCATCCAGCGCTAGAATTTCAAAATATCGATTCTCGATACGGTCTAGAATCCAGATATCACGGCCCGTATTAAGAACGGCGAGCGCGCCCCCTCGGCTGTCTACGCCGGCCTCAGGCAACCCTGGTCATGGAAGGCAACAGTTTCGCGGCTCGCCGGCAGGCGGCCGGCGGCAACGTGCCCCAATTCCAGCTGCCTCCACCAAACTCGGGCCCCGACGTACAAGTCCCCAGTATGCCAGTCTTCCCGCCCAGCCCGCCGTACCGCGTTGCTTCGAAGAACCCGACGTATAGAGAGAGGCAGATTACTGACAAAAGCCCAGGGGTTACCGGCACCGAGGGGTTAAGCCCGCTGGCGTCGAGCGTGAACAGCGGTAGTTCGCAAAGCTCCCAAGCTGGTGGAATCGCCCCGTACAACCCCCAAGGCAGCTGGGCTCTGCCTGGAAACTCGTCGTATACGTACAGCAGTTTACACGGTGGCCAGCCGAGTCTGATGACGACCAGCTATAACCGACCTCTATACTCGCCCTCGTCCAACAACGCGTACAACGCGCGGAGCTCGCAGTCGCCCGCCACGGGCGAAAGCCTGGCGGCGCCGCCGTACGACAGCGTATCGCCCCCCTTTCCTCTGCCTCAGCTGGGTGGGGGGTCGTCACAGTCACACTCGTCGCTTCTATCGCAGTCGTCGCACCACTCACAGCCGCTGCATAACCCTATTCTTAACTCGCAAGCTCCGGCGTCGCAAGCATCCTCGCAGGCCGTGCCGGCCACGTCCGAAGGCTACGGACGTGGACCGCCGACGCCGGGCTACTACACCCCCGCCACTTCGACGCCGCAACCGCCGTCTTTCTCGTCTTTCGCGCCACACACCTCCGGCTCCCACCAGTCGCCGCCAACGAGCGGCTACGGACCAAGGGGCATCCCGCCGCTGTCATCGCATCAGCCTTCCCATACGCCCGGCTCGCACCCCTATGGCAGTCGGTCGTACGGGTACTCTGCCATGCCGTCCAACATGGGGAGCGTGCTTTCCAACATGGCCAACCCCGGCGGCCAAATGGCCATCGTGGGTGGCTTGAGCCATCTGCCACCGGGGTATTCCCAGCATCACCTGGCACACCACTTGGCCTATGGGCCGCCACAGCCGCAAAACGACCGGCCTTTTAAGTGCGACGTTTGCCCGCAGTCCTTCAACAGAAACCACGACCTCAAGAGGCACAAACGCATCCATCTCGCCGTGAAGCCGTTCCCCTGCACCGATTGCGACAAGAGCTTTTCGAGGAAGGACGCCCTCAAGGTAAGCAGTCGTCGGCTCCGGCTCAAGCGCTTTCATGCTCACCACTCTTCAGCGCCACAAACTCGTCAAGGGATGCGGCACCGGTAGGGCGTCGCCACGCAACGGAAACTCATCCGAGCCTGACGACGCTAACGTGATTAAAGGCGAAACCAGACCGAATCCCGAAACGGACGAAAGGGACTAACGATGCCCCCCGTAATCTGTTGGCATTCCCTGTTTTCGAATCTTTCTCGAAATTTTTGAGGCGTACCAATGCATCATTATGACACGACGAAATGGGCACATCTTTGTGCAATGGACAGTTTTGAACAAGCTAGGAGTAGGGATTGGTAAAAGTTTAGGATCTTGGCCACACAGGACGGCGACGCGTGTTCGTCACATACGGAAGACTAGAGCCAGGGCTTACGGTAATGTTTGCGGAGTTGGGTCACGATGGTTCTACGGGCGCTTGCCTGGTCTCCATTTCACGGTTTCTGGTCTCGTTCAAGGCGGGCCATCTGCAGGACGGACTCATAGACTTTTTCACGTTGGTTGGGAGGTAGTGGGGGTTTCTGCCACGGCGCAAGAAGGACAAAGGAGTCCACGGGCAACAAAAGGCGCTACCAAGGGGGAGGCCGCGAGCATGGACGAGCAAGTCCATGGGGGCGGTTGGCGGTCACATGAGAAACCACTAGTCGACAACGCCGCTCTGGAAGGGCTCAGTCGGTGCTTCCGCTTCGCACGGCAACCTCGGATTTACCTCACCTGAGGCTTGCCCACAATCGCAGGACCGCGATCACGGGGAGGGGAATGTAAGATACAACGACGGCGAGAAAGCATTGATCGCTCGGCCGCCGTGGAGAGGGATATGGGTGCAAATGCGCATCACAGTGGACAATTCAGCAAGGGATACCCAACTTGAATCTTGCAGTACCCCATGGAAAAGCGTCCAATCGTCGTGATTACCTTTGCATGTTGGAATATGGTCTGGTGGGCCCTGGTGCCTTCAGTAACCATCCCCATTTGAAGACCAGAATGCTCGATGGGGGCATTTCCCAGAGGACAACGACAGATGAGCCAAGATATCGGTTCCAAAGCCTCGGGAACGAAGGCTGCTTTGGCGTTGCCAACTGAGTTGAGCTCATGGTCGTCCCGCAGCTCACAGCCGTGCTTAACCCCGTCGATAGCATCATGGCCCGGTTAGGACGGGCACGGAATAAACTGGGACGAGCGCGACCAAATTCGCACCGGAGGGCACGCCGGGGGCCACGAAAACAAAAAACAACGGCCGTAATCCATGCCAGCTCAGGTCTCACTAAGCGACAAAATATCTTGATGGCCTCGTCACATGCTACCGTTCCCCCCTGTCCCCTCCCCCTTCCCCCCTGGTACGCTGGAGGGTTGATAAGGAGCGAGGATAGAGGTCGCCTGGTTTCGTTTTCTCCCGCTCGGAAAAGCTCTCGAGGCCATGACTCACCATCGTGTGCACATTACGGCCGCTGGGGGGGAACAAGGAAGAAAGAAGAAGAGATCGGAAGGGGAGGGGGTGGCGTTGGGCCGCGTGGGCCCATGGCCATTTCCTTCTACTACTTTTCCTACCTCCCTCACCACCCGAGGGCCGCTCGACCATGAATAGGGACACCAGCCCCGCGATGAGGGAGACTCGACGATTTTTCGTGCGTCACGGGGATTGACGCAACTCAGAAAATCAAAATAAGGAAAAGGACAGACTTCCCCCTAGCCCCTTGGTTTTCCTTCGGTAACTCAAAACTCGCATAGGGCCAGTGGTGGTCGTTTCAGTCTCTCGCTTGCGGAAAACTATCCAGCCACACACCCCACGGCGCCGATGGTTTTCACCGGGCTACCGAAGTTGATTACACTGAATGGTTTAGTTTTCTTTTCGGACCCGTCAGCGGCGGGCCCGAGGGGCATTCGGAAACGGACAGGAGGCAACCACGACCACGACCACGGTGACTCCGAGGCCCCCCCCCCTCTTCCCCCACCTGCAACACATAAAACACAGTCGCAGTCATTCCGGCTCTGCCATGACTCAGCTTCCCCTCCCGGCAGAGCTGTCCACGACACGGGGTACAAACTCTGGTTCCCCCTGGTGATGTTGCCCGTACCCAAAAGGGGGGTGGGAGCCGTCGCGCTTCGCAACACGACATACAACCCTCCCCCCCTAAATGCGCCCCTAGTGTATGGGTATGACAATGGCCACTAGGAAAAACCAGTCCCAATGTTGCTCCGCTGCAAGATGCGTCCCTTTTGCCCATGGTTTGACAAGAGGATGTGCAGAATCATTGGGCTCGCAGCTTGCAGCTCGAGGCTGCCTTTCCATGACCTCCCCCCTGTCGCCATCCTCGAGAACACTCAGTGCTAGCCGTGCTAGCCTCGGTTTCTGTACTGTATAGGACCCGAGACTATTTGTACTGTTTTCCTGTCACGGGTACAGAGCGGGATATGCGGGCTCCTGGCCGGCCGACTGGTGTCTAGCTAGTTTAGGTCCCCCGTATTCTGCAACTTACTAGGCTTCGATCAAAGTCAGCGCCGTCAGGCAGGAAATAATGGTGAGAGGTATGTAATAAGTCGTGACCTCCGGTCCCTCCGTCACTGCTGAGTTATTGGGTGCGGTTTATCCATCCTCTCACCTCGCGGCAACCCTAATAGTCGCCCGATTTCGTGTAATGGGCCACGAAGGTCTCTGTTTCGTAGTCCACCGAGTCTATATCCTTTCAGCCGTCCTTACGTCTATCGCAGAGATGAGTTACCATCTTGGGGCGGTGCTGTCTTTCATTGCTGAGCCGGGGGCTGCGTGCCGCCCCTTCTTGAGTGGCGGGTAGCTAGGCCCCCTAGGCCGATCTGCGCATCTAGTGCCAGGGCTATCTCGAATCAGACTCTTCCTTCGCCTCTTATCACGCGGGCCACGCTGGGATGAGTGAGGTGAGGCAAGGGCAGGTATCGGGTGACTGGGCCGTCCACTGCTCATACTGATTCCACACCACACGCTTTTTGCAGCATCGCCTCCAAAGCGCTGGGCCTCGGAGACAGGTTGCTTGTGGCGAGATGTCTAGAGGCGAAGGGCGGCACAGTAAGCCAAGGGGTGGATGGGCCGGAAGGTGCCGCATGCTGACGCTTAACCAAATACTTCCATTGTTTCCAGCCGGTCGTATTAGGGGCTGACGTACTTTTATTTCAGTGTGGCCCTGTGGCTTCTGGTTCTAAAGGCAAGCGTGTTTTGTACGTAGCCAAATCCGGCATGCCACTTCCTTTCCATCGTCCAAAACATCATCCGTAGCTGGTTAGGCAGAAGCATGTTCCCCGACGGCAGCAACTGAAAAGCAATTCGTGTTTCTCCGGATCGCAGAAACCCCTTGATGCGCCCAGAGAATGGGCGGAGATGATGTCTCACCGAGTAGTATCCCCCACTCGGCGCGGCCTCGCTCTGGCTGTCTGGGCTGCCAAGTGTGCGACCACATCAGACCGGACTGGCTGGTCTCCCCTAAGTATCCTGGTCTCTGGGTGGAAGCTGTGAGGCACGAGAGAAGTATCCCCCAGGTTGTGTGCCTACACATGTGTGCACGTACTAAGCGGCATAGCCCACACGGGTCTCATCCCGGCGCATACCCAATCTTCCTGGTCATTCGTCCCGTCGACCAGGCCGGATTCTTGGGGCTATCCGGCTACAATCCACGGCCCTCGTTCCATGCCAATGGGAACCGGCGGCCGAAACGGCATCTTTGGGGGCTTCCCTGGTCTTGTCCGGACCGCATGTGCAACCACCTCATACTGCTGACTCCGGGGGAGCGCCGGCACGAGTATATGATAGGTCTGGTCACGATGGGCCCGATGACCATGGCGGCTCGCGGGGCTATGCTGTAGGATCAACCGCTGCTTTAAGAGGGCTCTCTTTTCGCTTCGGACCCTGTACAGCTGGCCAACAGAGCGCGAGGCGAGCAAAGCTGCTGCTGCAACCTGGGCATGCAGGCCTCCGCTCCGGCCCCTGCTTTCAGAGGCCAAAGTACTGTTCGTTGGGGGACACAGGGGCAAAAAGATCCGGGATATTGCCATCCCGGCTGGGAGAAAGACAGGGGTCGACAGGTCTTTGCCGTCTCTCCCGCAACCATTGGGCCGGACGACGCGTGGGCTGTTGGGGCCGCTAGCGGAGGATGCCAGAAGAACTGGCTCCGTAACGCCAACGTCGTTCCGTCGGAGAGAATGAGGGGATGGCTGCTGACAGGTAAACGGGTGACTCCGCAGGCGGTCTTCGCCGGGGCTCTAGGTGCCAGCCCAGGCTCAGCCGCATTCCTGCATGGGCCAGGTCTTCCAGTCGTCTGGTTTCTGATTTTCAGCTCCTTCGCGAGCCCTGTGCCGCCCGCTCGCGCTCCCTTGCTCGGCCCGTCGATAGTGTGCGGGAATATTGAGTTCCCTGCCGGGCTGCAATACCAGACACTCGGAGAAAGAGGGACAGAGAGAGAAGAGCAGCCCGCGCTACCTGGACAGCTCTGCTTCTTGGTCGGCTGAGACGACGGGACGAATGGGTGCTAAAAATACCGCGTCCCCACGATAGGGCTGGGCGAGGGATTCGGTACCGAATTGACGGCGGCATGACGGGGGCAATGGGGCGGCAATGAGATGGGTGGGTGGGAATAAGAATGGGATTGCGAGGAGATGCATGGGGTGGGGGATTCATGCATGGCAGCCCATTGGATGGGTGATGGTTAATGGTTGGGCCGTCTCCTTCGCCAGGGTCTGTCGCCCTCAACCCCTCTCCCCGCCAAAGGGGGCAACTGACAGGATAAGGAGGGAAGGGAGGAAAATCAAATGAGACGAACTGATGCTGCTGCTGCCGCCGCCGAGAGGGACAGAGGGTCCCTCTTTGATGTCGTTCAATTAGACTCGGGCGGCCCGTTTTTTGCTGGCAGCGACACCCCGGCCGCAGTGGGTTCCATTTCTGCGCCGTGTTTGCGAATGCAAGAAAGGTGTAGCGTTGGTTGCACTTTCTCCTTTCCATCAACGAAGGTGGGTAGGAGAGTACGGATGTACTTTGCGGGCGGCCTACCAACAATGGATGGAAACCTACCTACGCACACACACACAAGAACGATATACTCGGAAGGCACTAGAAAGGTAGTGACACCTCCCTCTTCTCGTGCCGGCATCTCCCCACGGCAGGCTCGCGGCAGGCAGAAGGCGTAAGCCCTGGTTGGTCCTTCCCATGCAAAGGATTCCTTTAGTCTGACGCGTCCGCAGGAAACCGGCCGGGAGCTGGGAATGTAGGGATGAATGGACGGATGCCATTGCCACCCGCCCGGCTGTAGGCGGTTGTTCTCGACGGAGAGCACTCATCCGATGGAGGGCCCGGTGTAGGGAGGTATGTATGGGAGAAGGAAAGAAGAACCCCCAGGCCGGCCACGGTACGGCAGTGTGACCATCACCAAGCACACAGAGACCCTCCCCCGTCTCGAATTGTGCCGGGCGAATGAAATTGCCAACGCATATCCCGCCCCGCCGCTGGCTTTTCCCGTGTCCCCGTGACGACGCAGTGCCTCGCCCTCCCCTCCCCCGTGGCCAACGCCGGTGCTTCTGGTCTGTACGCCGCGAGTGCCAGGGACGGACGCAAGGGCGTGCAAGTGGCACCGAACTCCGAACCGATGCGTACACAAGTCGCGGAGCTGTATTCTACCTTGGTGTTTGTGCTTGCGAATAGTACAAGGTGTTTTCCCGCTTTAGATATAGAACAGCGAGGATAACCCTCCGGCACTCTCGATCCCGGACCGCTATGTTTATGTAGTATAAGCCCGTCGTCAATTCACGCCGTCGGTCCGGATACTGGTCGTCACTGCTCTGTCGATTGGAGGAAGAAGGCGAATCTTTCCATAAGCACCTCTCGCCCATAGATATAGACCTAAATCGAGCCACTACACCAACCCCAGTTCTGCCTCTCGATCTCGGCGTTCTTCCTTTGTGGATGTGGTATCAACGATCTTATGTGGTGGAAGTCCGCTGGACAGGGAGGGACAAGTACATGACTTGAGTTCTCACAGGACAATACGTGAAAGAACTACTCATCCAATGGAGCACCTCTTCATGAAAACAACCGGGTTTACTGGGGCGCCTATGTGGTATTCCACAACACACGACTCTATTCACGACTTACCATGGGTCAACACTGGCTTGACGCGGCTACGCAACGTCAATGTAGCTCAATATACTGCCATGGGACGCAATAGACGACCACAAGCTTTAGCTGGGACAGACAGAGACCTTTCAACCCTCGGATGGACACATCCGCTTCAATCAACCTGTTTCTTGAACAGGCTCCCGTGTCATGATGGCCCACGAGGTGAGTGGAATGGAACCAGTTTCACTCTGGATGGATGGCCAATCCTCATTTCGTCCTCAGAAGACGCTGTCATCTAGGAGCATTTGCGGTTCCGGCTGTGAGACATATTAGTCCCCTGGACTCTTTGACGTAGCAAACATACGGGCTCGTCATATCGTGTTTCCAATCCGGAGTAAATCTCGGTCAGCACCTGGTGGCCACCATGGGGTTTGGAAGTCTCTGGTACATAAGTCCAGGAGGAACCTAATGTGCCTTTCATCGCAAATCGATACATTGATTGAAGTGAAGCCAGACGAGGGTTACGAGATATCAAATGAAGGGCATAATTATTTGCCATAACCACCTCCTAGCCCATACTAGGGAGTACAAGAACCTTTCAAGCAGGATACCTAGCAAGGGTATCTTGGAGAGTACCGATTTAAGGAGCCTGATGAGATGCGGCTCCCAAAACATTGATCCTTCAAAGCAGATACAGCGTATCTCACTACTAATCGTTTGAAAAGGGCACAGCGTATCTCACCTGGGTAATCGGCCCCAGTTCATGGTTTTGGCTTGGGCAAAGTTGAGAGAAACAGAGGAGGACCTGCCGGCCTTGTGGTCAGACGACCATGATTCTGGGGCGAACAGTTTTTGGCCCAGTGGTCTATCCGCTCCATCACTTACACCACCGAGAGGGCACTTCGTAGTTACTTACCAGATCGCTCGACGGAATATACATACAGGTGGAATATGACCAGGTCGTCAAGCCCACCGGCAGAAACGAAATACTTGGAGAAGCGGCTCTCCTCATACCAACACGGCAGGCGGACATGGTGCTTGGGCGTCGGGTACAACAAGGGTTTAAACGCGGCGCAGTGGAAACCCTGAACGCGTCTATCAGAAACAATGTTCCATCGGAATCGTAATAGGGGACACAACAAGCGGGCTGACGTGGCAGAAAATATAGTGTTTGCTAAGGTCGTAACGAGCACTGGATTCCAGTAGTCTGTCGGTCCCGGCACTGAAATAACCCCCGCGCACAAGATATCCGGAGCACACATTGGCGATCTCCCAACTATGCGTTTCGATCTGGCCGGTGTAGCAAGAACGATATCAAGGGAGGATGTGCTTGGCTCTGGGTAGCACTTAGGCACTGACACTGGAAAGACGCGGCAAGCCGAGTCACTGACTCCCCAGCCTTTCATTGTAGCACCGCCGTAACCCTCATTTGCCCGAAAAGGCTCGAGTTGGTCTCAAGGGAGTCCATCATCCGTGCCAACTCAGGGAAGAAATACATATGATGATTGCCTCGGTCCCCTCCACCACCTCACAAGCGTGACTAGCTCAGGTTTCTCCACCTCATGCCGGCTTGTTTGGTAGGCAGAATTCTCTGATCGTTATTGCTACCTATCTATCGTCCACTTTGGGATGCCGGGCCTCCGGGCCTCTCATAGGGATACTGGCGACGCAACCAGCAGATAAATACAGAAGGTGGCTCATGGCTGGCGGCTCAACTATCGGTCCTCTAGGTTCTCTTACGTTACGTTACGCACAGTTTCTTGGTCCTGCTTCCGTGATTCGTCCGACAGGCTCTTTCTTCGAAGCTCTTACAGAATGCTCTCAGCCTGCGCCAAGGAAAGGGTAGCGGCATAACGTCGTTGGTACGGAAGCAGACAGTTTCACCCAAGACGGGTGGGCTAGTCGCCAGTCCAGAAGCAACATAATAACGACGTTTTGCACAGCGCAGGCGGTTCATTACGTAGAGCATGCCATGTTTTCTTTCGAGGGTGGGTATATAGGGGCTTGCTCCATCAGTGTAGCCAAGTAATGACCATATGTTCCATGTGCCTGAAAGGGGTCGAGGTTGAGAAATAGGCTGGGCGGCCTGAAAAGGCTTCATATGATCACTCAGGAAGCGACCCAGCCGATAGAGAAGCACAATTCACGGTTGGCCAACGGTTTTAAAGTCTACGGTCAATACAAATACAGGGCGTAGTAGTCGCATAGTATGTGTGCCAGGTTCTCCTGGTGGCGTGGTCGGCGGGAGATCAAACAAAGGGGCGGGCCTTGGCGGGCCGGAAGGGAAGCGTATCGGGGCCGATAAAACATACGAAAGGGACACATGGGGGTTCCTATGGTTATCCAACGCGGCGGCGCGTAACACGTAGCGCTTGGCTCCCGGCGTGCCGCACGCTGCTTGCCGCCTTTATGTCGACACGCGAACGAGCCATCATCAGGTGATAGCCAAGGCTCCGCAAGTAAGAAATCAGGGACACGGCAAGGGAGTAGACGCTCACTGGCCCGGAAGAAACTATAACCCATTAAATCCAAGTATTCCCGAAGTCAGGAAAAGCGTAACGGGCCTGGGTGGAAGGTCGGAGCAGGCTAGGCGAGTTGAGGCCAAGAATAAGTCGAGAGTATAAATGTGGGATCCTACACCCGCTGAGCTTGATTGGCCAAGAGACACAGCATGGCGTCGGTGGGGGGGGGCCAGTACGGGGTCAACAGGGGGTGTTTTCAAGCAAGCAACCTAGTTAATCGAAAACCGAAGGGGATGACTTCCGTCCAGAGAGCCCGAGGAGCCCGGAAGGCATTGAAGGAAGCGGGCGAGGGTTTCGTTGACGATAATCAAGCATCAGGGCCAGACCCCGGAGTTTTCCAATCAAGACTGGCCCTCCCCTTCGATGCGACAGCCGAGACGGTGCCAAGGCTCGAGCTGAAAAGCCCAGACACGAAGCCAGGCCCTGGGCATGAGGTATCAGTACCCTGGCGCGACGTACGGCTGGGCCGGCAGCCGAACAACAGGCTACCCGAAGCGGGAGGTGGGTGCTTTGCGAAGTGTGTCGAGCGAATCAATAGTCCGAGATTTACAAACGCCCCGGAAACCGAAGCTTGTCTGGATGGCGGGGGCAGGTTGAGCACGTTTCGAAGCAGAGGACGACGGGGGAAGCTGGTGATGCTCATCTATCGAGCATTGGGCGACGCGGAGGAAGACACATAGAGGCAAGCGTGTACGAGAAAGAGGCGGCAAGGGGGTGGGAACTGGCGCAGGGCTGCGCAAACTCTGTTTGTATGAAGAGGTGGTGATAAGACACGGTCCCAACCTTGACCGCCTACTTCCAAAGCTAATGCTTTGATGAAGACCAGCAGAAACCCATGAGCCCGTTAAGGGCGGTTCTTGCAGCCCTTTCGATATCCCCAAAGAATGCTCGATTCGCGCCATGTGCCTATAGCTTGCCATCATCGTCCTAGGGAACGTGTTTACTCACGTCGGGCTTGCATGTGTAGCTCCCCAACGCCTGATGTCTATCTGTAGGTAGCCACGCAAGCGCCACGTACCTTCCTCTGTTAAGCGACGGATAACTTTGCGAAGGGGAAAGAGAGAGGGATAATGGTAGGGAGAGAGACGTCTAGACAGTCGCGCGATGGTCCATTGTTTCCGCCTAGTAACCCGAGGGTGGAGCGTGTGTGCTGGTCGTTTCCGATGGTGCATCTCACGGGGCTATTTTATAATTGTCCGAAACGTTCTCAAGCCCATCCAGGTACGGCTGGGGATGGATGGACGCCCCTACCCCAGATCCCAGCCTAGGCCCGGACCCCGACAGATACATCAGGCCAAATATGGTATTCTCGCGCATCCAGGGTCAGCCCGGATTGCCTGTCATGGTGGCGCTTGCTCCGCTTTGCCCGTCACGCGAACTCCCGCAAACTCTCTCACCCCAGCTCCGGAGGCCCGGGTATAACATCTGTCTCTGCGCCGCGCCTTCTCCTCCAGTTTTCCCCAGGCCGGTCCTCGTATCACGCTCTAGCTCTCGCCCCCCTCCTGCAACAACCGCACTAGATTCCCAACTTCCGCCTCTTGCCCATCGCCTAACGCACCGCTTTCCCGCCACGACTGCGTTTCTGCCCACGCCGCTCTTTCACCCACACAACCCTACACCCCGGTTTCGACAACCCCCCGGGCTCCTCACGATGGCACCGCACGGCGACGGCGCCATGGACATGGACATGCCGGGCATGGACATGGGGCACAGCGACGGCGGCAGCAGCGGCGGCAGCAGCAGCAGCGGCGGTATGATGATGATGATGTCGGTGTTCCAGACGTCGCCCAACACCCCGCTCTACTCGATGGGGTGGACGCCGACGACGACGGGGGGCTACGCGGCGACGTGCCTCTTCCTCATCGCATTGGCGACGCTCCTGCGCGTCATGCTGGCCCTCAAGGCGGTCCAGGAGTCGCGCTGGCTCGACCGCGAGCTGCAGCGCCGCTACGTGGCCGTCCAGGGTGCCCAGCCCCTCGCCGAGCGCATCTCGCACGACAGCCTCGCCAAGCCCATGACGCTCACGGCCAACGGCGTCGAGGAGCAAGTCATGGTGGTCAAAAAGACGCAGACGCACCTGCGACCCTGGCGCCTCAGCGTCGACCCCCTGCGCGCCGTCATCGACACCGTCATTGCCGGCGTCGGCTACCTTCTGTACGCCTCTCCTATCCTCTCCTCTCCTCCCCTCGCTCTCTACGGGCCTTTGCTCTACGGGCCATGACTGACAAGGGGCAGCATGTTGGCGGTTATGACGATGAATGTCGGCTACTTTCTCTCGGTTCTCGCCGGCGTATTTGTTGGCAGCCTAGCGGTCGGGCGTTTCAGCAGCAACATGGAACACTGAGCTCGGATTTGGTTTAATTGTTGATTTTCCCGGATTTCCGGCCCCGCGTTCACGATTCACGAATGACTCAGGCACCGATTTCCCAACCTCCGTTGCGTTGGAACCTCGGCGGTTTCGATGACTGGCACTATTGTTCTTCATAGCGGCGGTACGGATGACCAGCTTCTGGAATCCAATATGGAGCCGGATTAGACTTGGCTATTAATATATACTATTATACCGTGATTGCTGTTTTCTGGTCTGTCGCTCGCCACGAGTCACCGCCGGCTCAGCAACGCATCCAGAAAGTCCGATCATAACTTTGTTTCCTTGGACAGGAGGGAGTTACACGCAGTAGCCACTTACACCAATCTTGTCAGCAAGGATGTTGCGTGCGAAAGGGGCAGCGTCGAATCAGAAGGCCAGAAAACCTGCTCAAATCAGCTCCCCCTCCCAAAGGCTTTTTGTCCCGATTTCCGCCTAGCGTGGAACGCAGATGCTCCATACCTAAAACCAGCCGACCTGTGAATTCTGCCTACTATATCTAAATCGTATCTGAGATGTGCGTGCCCCGGCCAAAACGGCAGGCCCCGACGGGTTTCTAGACCCCCGAATGAAAATGGGCGATCAATAAGGAAGACGGAAGGCAACTGGTCAAATAGTTTGCCCCCTCCTCTTTTAAGGCATGGGATCTAATTGTTTTTAGCACGTTCTCCTAGTACATACCAAAGCCCAGACGGGGCTTCCGTGCAGCTTATAACTCTCGTCTTTCTAACTCGATCTGTGTTGGTACGATGCTTGAATCGCTCAGCCAATAAGGACAAGTTGCTGTTCATCAACCCAACGGATTTTTCTTTATTTACTAAGCATGAATGAATAGCTTGATTGCAGGCCGCAGGTACGGGATACAATATGAAGATTTTCTCCTGGGTATTCGTAGTATGGATGCGGGACCCAAACTATTCTTTCCAATGGCCATTATTCACCCTCCGGGGCGTCTGCATATGAATACCGGATCCTGTCATCCCGCGTCCACAGCGGGTGCACCAGAGTCTCGTGTGGACGGCGGGCGGCGGAACGGAGCCCTTCCCGGGAGGAAAGGCCGTTACACGACCCCGGGGACGGGGCGGGGCCTGGGGATGCGTGTTGCTGATGGTACACACGGAAGCACACGGCCTTATTGCGCTGGTGAAAGACGCACGAGTTACCCAAGATAAGCAACCAAGTAAACCCACCAGACGGGAAGCCAAAGACTAGATGTACGCGGCTGCGAGAGGCGCCTCAGGGCTGCATGCAAAACCGCCGGTCGGGGCTACCGCCAGCGCGTGGCCTCGCTCTCCTCCCCCTTCCGGCACGACGGGGGGTTTTCCGCCGCTGCGCTTCCGCATCCGGCGCGTCCAGTTTTTAGAGGAGGGCGGGGTCCTCGGCCCCGATGAGGAGCCCTGGGAGGCCCGCTCCGCATTGGTCCCCACCCTACCCCATGCCCACATTAACACGGCAGTTGGGGACCCCCCCTCTTCCCCATCACCCACTGCCGGCATGCCCAAAGTTGCATCGCCCTGTACCTGCCTACATAAAAAAAAACCCCCAGACTAGGCTCTTTCCGTTTCGGGCTCTCTTTCTCCCTTTTGGGAACCGGCCACGAGTTGGAACAGACAGACACGAGGGCCTCTCTGTCTGGGTCCGGAACCGGGGCGAGCGCTCTCTTGGCCGTCGGGCGGTTACCGCTGCTTTGGAAGCCATAGTATCTCGGGCTTGTTATAGGTTTCGCCTCAGGCTCGCCCCCCCTTCATAGATGCATAGCTTTTGTTCCTTTCGCTTTCTCGTCCCCAACCTCCCCTGCCTCCCTACTTTCCCCAGTGTCCCTTTACAACCCTCCACACCCCCCCCCCCCAAGAAGAGGCCGGCCGGCCTAGGGCGGGCGCCACAAAACCCACGACCCCCCGTCCTCCACGGTTTTATCTCTGTCCGTCTGCCTCCTCCCCCATCTCTTTCTCTGTCGTTCTTCTCCCCAAGGGGTTCTTTGGGGGTCGGGATGATCCCCTGTCATCGCTGCCTGTCCCCTCGATGGCCGTGCCCCGTTAAAACCCGCCCCCCCCCTCCTTATCTTGTCTTGCCGAGGTCAGGGTACGACGCGGACAATAAGCTTCCTCTTATGCTTTTCTGGGCATCGTGGGCTTGCTCGTTCGGTTCCCTCACACCCACCCTTGTACCTCCTTTCTCGTCCTCCCCGTCTCTCTTTTTTTTTTTTTTAAGGGGTGTCCTCCCCTCCGTTTCCTTCAACACCTTCCGCCCCCCTTCCCGGCGCCCTCTCGTCGCCACGGGGCTTTCACCTCCTCCATCTCCCCCTCTCTCTCTCTCTTCGACCCACGTTTCCCTCCGCTCCTCTCACTCGCCTTCTCTCGTGACTCCATCCCGCCCAACACAAAATCATAGCGGTAGCTTGACAGCGGGCCCGGGAGACACGCCCGTGCGCGCCCGCGCACGTATGCAAATGTACCCCGCGGGTTCACGCCTCGGCGAATTCTAGGAAAGCGCCGTTTGGGGGGCCGCTGGCCGACGTCCGGCTTCTGTTTGCTGCGGGCTATCGACTGACCATTCCTCCCCTCCTCTGCATATGTGGCCGTTTCCTTCCCTCCTCCACATCCTTATTTCCGCACTCGCTCGTTCGCTTCCGGCACCCCTCTCGTGCTCCCCACTATGTGAACCGCGTGCGTCCCCGGCGTCTATCTCTGAAGCAGTACGTGGGTCGGCGGCCCGCATCGTCCCACTCCCGTTCCGGCGCTTTTTACGCGCTAGGTAACCCCGGGGCGGCTTGGCCGCCATGATGACGCTCGTGGACACGGCGGCGTCGTCTCCATAGGCGCCCGATTAGGGAGCCGACTGGAATGAGGCACGGCCAAGTACCCGAGCCCACTCTGTGCTGTGCCGGGCAAACGGCAATGAGATGGGAGCCCCCACCGCCCGTCCAGTTGCCGTCGTCGGTTCCGGTTCCCATACCGACGATTGCAAAGTACCCCACTATCCCGCTCCATCGCCGAAATCTACAACCTACTCCCGCGTCTTCCTCCCGAACCCTCCATTTGCATGGTCCGGCATGAAACACGAACGGTGGGATACGACGACTGCATCCCGCCGCCCCCGATGGCACGCATGTGGCCGGCCATTGGGCCGGGGAGACGCTGGGGGCCGCTCCGTCCTACCACGCACGACCGCGCATCGAGACTGCGTCTATGCTTCTCCGCATCCCCGCTTCCGTGCAACGCAAACCAAGGCACAGCGTGCGAGGAGACCGAGGCGCCAGGCCAATCCGCCGAAATCTATCCTACCGGGCGCTCGGGAACGAGCATTGCCGGCTGCCAACCGATTCTCAATGTTATGGCTGGGCTATGGCTCTCGCCAGACAAGCCAGCCAAGCCAGCCAAGCCAGCCGAGGGCACCGACCAGCGGACACTGGAAACACGTCACACGACATACGCCGGCAAAAATCGCACCTTTTCATTTGATTCGTGAGGAATAACTGCTATCATACAACACGTTCTTCGTGGAATCCTCGAGGTCGAAACGCACCAAGTTGCAATATAGCGTCCTCCAGCCGTCGGCAGCTTGGACCAGGAACGACGGAGAACAAGAGAAGAGTTCCCGGGCTGAGACAAATATGGTCGAGTGGTCGGGGAAAGCACGTGAACACTCGGCCTATGTTCTCCCCGCCGCACGCGTTGCAGTTCGCCGCCCCATCATGTCCATGAGGTCGTGATTCATCCGTCGTAGATTGCCCAAGCGAAAACCCACTCCCCATGCGCCTCCTTGCGCATTACGCATCATGCTTTGCTGTAAGCCGGATTCAGGCGCGCATACCCGTGCGAGGTGTGTGCCCCTGAAGACGATGACCTCCATCGAACGAATCAAACGCTGCGGTATGTCCGACGTGGACCGCCGCAGCGTCGACAAGCCAGAGGCAAGTATATATCCTTCTTGGATAGACTGGCGCACCTCGGGCCTGCAAAGAATCGATCGTCGCCCGCACCGAGCACCGGGAACGACAAGGACATTAACTTGTTCGAAGAGCCGGGCGGCGTATTCGTATCACCGCACCTGTCCGGACTATAGAGATAGAGTGGTCATGAAACATGCAAGAGAGAAGTGACGAGTGTTGGTGACGTGGGAGGGGACGAGAATGAGTGGGTGAGAAAGTCAACGCGGTTGCGAGCCACGCCGTTTCGTCGTGGGCTTCAAATTACGTCGGAAGGTGTATCGGAGTTTGATAGAAAGTGAGGCTCGTAGGGAGGCATTACGTGCTGGGTATCAGGCTGGAGATGGAGGGAAACCGTCGTTCTACGATTGGTGGGACGTGTGTTGAGGCATGCCCGACTGCGGAGGCATACTGTACTGGGCACCGCGTTGCTGTACGTAGTTCGAGTATGCCAACGCCTGCTGGGGATCCATGGGCACGTTGGGGGGCATGCCGTAGCCCGACATGTGGGGGTTCTGGGGCGGCATGCCTGGTCGACTCGACTGAGGTGGCAGGTGTTGATTTGAGGGTTCCTCGGGGGATTCGACTTGGTTGGAATCATCGACACCGTTCTCGTTGCCAGGGGTAGGCTCAGGCGCGTTGAGGCATGCCTTTGCGGGTCCATAGTTAGCATCACGCATTCCCAGACGCGCAAGCAAAGGTGATGGGTGCCACTCGTACCTGAATCAAGTTCTTGCCCTCGGCCTTGGTAACGAGCGGTTGCAACTTCGGCGTCGTAAACGTGTAGACGAGACCAGTTTCCGACACCACCAAGAGGAGCACCTGAGTGCCGGTGAGGACGGAGAGCTCGTAAGCCTGCGCGAATGGGACATGTCAGCGTCTTCCCGAAAAACAACAGGACGAGACCGAGCTAGGTGGGCGCGATGGGATGGGTTGAACCAAGGCGCGATCGAAGGAGAATGAACGCACACGCCCAGACGCGGTCGCTATGGTTCCGAGGGGGGCCGGGCCAACGTACCTTCTTCATAATACCCGCCTTACGCTTTGAGAAAGTGATGTGGCGACGGGACTTGTCGGTGATGAACTTGATTTCGATCTTGCGACGCTCGCGACCGCCCTTCTCATCGTCATCATCGTCGTCTTCAGCGACGCTGGGTCGCTGACGCTTAACCCCGCGAGGCTCGTTGGCGGCAGCGCCATTGCCGACGGCGTGGCCGTCGTCAATGTCGTTGGGGGAGGTCTGGTCGTGCTGATCGGTGATGTCGGCCATTTTTGTCGACGTCACAGCGCTGGTATCACGAAAAAGGCAAAAAATAAGGTGGTGGAGATGCTGCTTTGAGTGTGGTGCCGACGACCTATACTTGATCTGGCCTTGAGCGGAGGATGCGTCTTTCTGTAGTTGGCAGGGGAAGTAGCTTGTTGTAGCAGGCGGTGGCTCGGCGGGAATGACACAGACGGCTTGCGCGGACGGGCGACAGTGTCAACCGACCAATCGGTATGCTCGAGTCGCGTCAAGAAGAGCGGATGCCGTTTGCTGGAGACGGGGGTGGCCTAGACCGTTCCTGCTGATTCTTTTTTTTTAATAATTTGTTCTTGTCTCGACTGATGCAAGTGAAGCGAAGGGATTGGTTGATTGACCGAATCACTGATTGCTTGCCTGCCCCGCTTGCTTGCGCAACGGATTGGCTTGCTGAAGGGAACGTGGGAATTCCGAAAGTGGTATGAACGGGTACTGGGCTCCAGCTTGGGGAAAGCTTGGGCTTCCAGAGTTTGGTCGGGTCGGGGCAGGCCAACCCGCCAGGTAATGTGGGCGGGTGTTCAGTGCTTTCTGGCCTCGCTTGGCCGGGTCTTGGGTCCTGGCCTCTCTGGGAAGGGGGGGGGGGGGGGGGGGCAGTGGGTGGGGAGGGGACTTGGGTGGTGTGTGTCTCTCTATCCATCCACCTGTTCCCGTCGATGTCAAGCGGGACGGACAGCGGGCTGACGGGCGGCCACAGTTGTTTTTTTTCGCTGCTAGGCCGAAAGTGAGAAGCGCGAGGGAACGAGCAAAGGACAAAGGTCGGGGCTGGAGCGCGTCCACTACAGACGCGCGCGTTCCCAGCAACCACACCAAACCGGCACAGCGTAACCAGGACATAAGGTGGACGGGGAAAAGGGAGGGTCGGGATCGAGATCGGGAAAGGAAGAGCGCAGCTCGGCCAACTAGCTGGTGGCCCTTTGTCCTGTCTTGGAAGACTCTTCCAAGTCTGGGAAGGGTCATCACAGAAGGAGGCGAGCAGTGCCACTGTTGGTTTTGGTATTGCGGCAGCGGCGGCGGCGGCGGCTGCTTTCGCCGCCGCTATCACGGCCACGGCCGCTGCTGCCCTCGGATCGAGCAAGATGCAGTCGCGGGCAGCGGGGTGCGAGAGAAAGAAAGAAAAAGCCACTGTTGCTTCACACGTACCTGTTCGTTTCGGGCAACACGGGAAGTTGCGTCTAAGTCGGTCTCGTTGCTCGTGATGGACTGACACACAGCCGGCGACAGACAAACGCAAACGAGGGCAGTACTCTATTTGGTCGTCTTGATTGATCAGGAAAGGTGAATGCGGGCTGATTGAAAAGAGGATAGCGAGGTGGTAGTAGCACACGGCCACGGCCTGATACTTTAAAAAGCAGAAGGCGGGGGCGTGGCGGTCCTTGGAGTAGATGCTCGGCTCCCAGTCCACTTGGTGGCAGAGGGTCGCTCCCCGTGCCTCCCCCCTCCAGTAGCAGCGCTAAGCAGGGCCTAATGGCCCCCCCCGGTCTCACCCAGGCGTTCGTTTCTTCAAACCTTTGATGAGCAGTGCGGGTGGAGCATGTTCTCCTCCTCGGTGCAGCAGCCAGTCAGCCAGTCAGACGGTGCCGTGCTGGCCGGCGTGGAAGGGAGGCCGACGGCAAGAATGGCATGGCAGGGCATGGCATGGGCATGGCTGTGCAGGGCAAGGCAGCATGGACGCGAGCGTGGGTGTGCGGGCGAGGTCGTGGGCGTCGACGCGGGAGCATGGGAACATGGGAACATGGATCGGATGGCATGGCCAAGCTGCCCGCAACATGGCTTTTGCGTACCGGGGGTCGCTGCTTGCTCAACCACTGGCCTATGAAGAGGAAGGAGGAGGAGGAAAAGGGAACCTCCCCCTCCCTTCCCCTCCCCTAGTAACCCGGCTCCCTGCCCGCCTGGATCTGTCGCATTTCCCGTTCGCACGCGCAGTCGGCGAACAGTCCGCTCGCAGAGCCCAACCCCTCGCAGGAGGTACCTCACAAAGGCAAGCAAGTAAGAAGGTACATGCTTTGCATACCCAGGTACTTATACTGACATTGTAGGGGAGAGAACACGACGCAAGGCTGCGGGCTGCGGGGGGAAGGGGCTGGAGCTTGAACCCCCTGGCGACGGTGTCAGAGATACATGCGGATGACTCGACAAACAAACCTCCATGACCGAGCGTTCAAACTCTCGAGATTTCACGCGGCGCGCATGGGCATGGACTAGGCGGCTTTTCAATTGTTAATCGAGAGTGCGAGCGACAGAGCGACCCGGCGCCCATCCACGGGACGCCTGAGCCGAAGGGCCAGGGCCGGGTACCTCGCCAGGGAATTGGTACGGACCCGAATCGTCTTTTCGCACATGAGCCTACCGCAGTGCGACCTGTGCCATGAAAGGGCGACGGGTCCGGGTCCAATGGGACCAATCTACCCTCTTTTCCTATCGCGGCGCGCCAATTGCGCGAAACATCCCAACCTGCAGTCGGGGCTCCCCCCTCTCTCCTGGACCCTGGTCGTGAAAAGCGGGAGGGCAGTCGGCCTGTCTGTCTCCAGCCCACCATTTTGCCTGCGCTGCCCGCCCGTCCGTCCGCCCACTGGGCCCGACTGGGAATTAGCTACTGTCCGTCAACCGTCGACTCGGCCGCACGAGCGCAACCGCATATTACCTCGATGCCGATCGCGCGATCCTCTTTCTCTCTCTCTCTCTCTCTCTCTCTCCCTCCCTCTTCTCCACCGGCGCCCGTTGGGTCCTGGCCGTACCCCCTTCCCAGACCAAAGTGCCGGTACGGGTACTTTGTAAGGCCTCGGTAGCGCAGTCGCGGTCTTCCGGGTTGATGAGGACGCGACAAGCTTTGGCCCCAGGAAGAAGCGAGGCGGCGCCGTCTGGATAGCTAGTCCTCTAGCCCGGGAGGATACATAATCTCACTAGCCGTGAGTGTGATTACCACGCGGTGGGGCGGAATCTGTCTCGTGGGGTCGGAGGACCACCCAACGCACAGTGCAATGCAACCCTTCAGGGTGCGCGTCGTGCTCCCAACCCTAGCTGACAGGCGGACACAGTGCTGACGGTCTCCATGGGGGCCTTGGTGCTTGGTGAGGTTGCTTTTTTGAGGGCCTGAAGATGGCCGCGATGCGGCGAGCCTGCTCGAGGCCCACCCCAGGCCGTTGCCTGCTTGAACGGGTGCGGCCAGCGCTTGCCTTCCCTGGCTGCCGTCGGTCCCTAGGTGGTGGGGTTGAAGAAACGGACATGAAATACCTACGTTGAGGACTCTAGATAGGTAGATATATAAGTATTTGGCAAGCAAGTAAGCAAAGCACCGCGCCTGTGTACTACTACTGTCTCTACCCGTGGATGGGAGTGTTCTCCGTATCCGAGTGTATCGCTACCGTCCTTGTTCGCCCCAGACAAAAAGGCTGGCAGGGTTGGGCTGCGCGTAAAGCTTCCGGCCTTCAATAGTACCGACGCTTCGTGCAATCAACGGTCCTGGACGGCCTGCGGAGCAGCGTAGCTGCAGGCTGGTCGGTGTGGGATGGTCGTCAGCCCTTCCGACTCCTCTCTTAGTACGGGAGTAAAAGCCACCTGTCGACCCTCGGTACCTAGTTATCTGCCCACCTACCATTTACCACCCGCTCCGATGTACTGGCACACACACTGGGTTAGCCCCTTCCCCCTCGTGCATGGCAGCATGGCTCCCATGTGAAGTACTAGGTCGTCGGGCGAGGTTGCGTCTTTGCAGGGTTGCGCCGTGCAAGTACTCGCGCCGTCCGACCAACCTGGATTGCTGTACAGATATGCGTGCCTGTGGACCCCACAGTCCACTAGGGTAAATGGGCTCGCACTTGGGATACATACCTGGCTCCGTGAGGGAACCAGGGGCCCGTCGAGGGACCAGGATCGGAGAGGTTGCGCCTAGGTCCGCCTGCTGATAAACGGGTAGCAGATGATATCTAGAAAAAAGAGGGCGGGTAGCATTGGGTACGTACATAATCCCGCGTACTTGATTCTGTTCGTACGGGCGTGGTAGGCCGAAGGCAGGCTGGGCCGGATCCCGTTGTGGCCTGCTTCTCCATTGCTCGTGCTCCCCCACCTGCAGTACGGTAGTAGCAGTAGTAGAGATCCCCTGTCGGCGGGCTGTCTCGCCCACGAGACCAGGAACGGGGAGAAAAGTGCCCATTGTCTGACGTATGCCGTCCGTGCAGAAAGGGACTGGTACGCGCACACACGCGCCCACACATACATACACACAGAGAGAAAAGTGTGCGTGAGAGAGCGAAAAAAAAGAGTGAAAGTAAGAGAAACACGCGTGACCTACGGCTAGGCGGTAGGGAAGGTAGGGAAAGTGGGTGACGGCAATATCCCGTGGGGTGGATGGGGTGGCATGTGTGTCCTTGGTAGCGCAATAGTCGTTGAACCGGCGACGAGCTGGCTGCCGCTCGCTCGAGAAGGGCACGGCGCTACGTCTGTATAGCGCACGGGTTACGAAGCACTGGCTGCAGTCGTCTGGGCAAGGGTCCAAGATTAGGGATTGCGAGCCGTTGACAAGGGGAAATGAAGTGGAGAGCATTCCGATAGTCCTGCACCGACCGGCCAATCAGCGGCGAGGGCATGGCTGAGAAGAGGAAGAGTCAGAGGAGCTAGGCAGCTTCCGAGGACGACCTTTTCGTTCGGGAGGGACGACGTGCGAGGCCGAGAAAGAGAGAGAGAGTGTGTGTGTGTGTGAGGTGGCAGGCTTGGACGCACGCAGTCCCGACCGGAATGGCAGGGTTGGGAGGAGGGTGTTCACGTCCGAATAGGGACCCCTTTCCTTTCCCTTCTTTTCTTTCTCCCTCCATCTCTTTTCCTTCCATGCCCCGACCCGCGTCGTCTTCGACGACGCCTGGAAAGCGGCGAGCGAATGCGCCCTTAGTCATGCTCTGGGCGGGCAGTATCCGCAACCACCGTGGCTTGCTCTCCTGTAGCAATGAGCGCTTGGCGGCCGGGAAACCGGGGCAGTCGGCATTATTCCCGACGGGTGGCCAAAGGTCATTATCGCCAAGTGGCGTGTATAAGTAGGAATGGAGAGCCGATTAAAGAAAAAAAATTACAGGGACCCTGTTGCCTTGCACGTGCAGACTATGCCCGATCTCGCGTCGCCTCTTCCCGTCCTGATGGATGCGGTCTCGAAGTCGGGGTTAAGGGTTACCGCTTGGGATCGCCGCCGACAGCCTTAATCCAAAGACGGGATGGTGCTTCATCTACCCCACGAAGCAAAAGCCGACCAGTGTCTGAGCAAACGCCATCTGCGACAGACGCAACCGGCCAAAGCAGGGTGAGCTCGACGTTGGCCATCCCGCGTCTCGTCTCACCTAGCAAGGCCGGAACCTCTCCAAACAGCCCTGGAGAGGCGGAGTGGAGCGAAAGGCGAAAAGAGAGCCCGCCGGGGAGAGGGGTATGTACCCTCCATGCAAACGGCGGCGAGACACCAATCCATCTGCGCGCGCGCCGGGCCCCGGTTGCGTGCAGACACATGATGATGAATCCGGACAAGTCGAACCGATACCAGGATCGATCCGGACGAGTTGGGCCTGATCAACGATGACGATGGCCGTGCATACCATTACACGATCCCGTCCTCATAAGTGGACCGACGGCGGCGGATCGAGTCTTTGCTGCCCGCTGGTGATATCACTGGCAGGCTGCCTGGTGGGCATTGGATCGTGGGTTTTTAGTCCAGAGGCTGCTTGCTGGCTTGCTGACTTGCTGGCCTGCCCAACTGTACCCTGCTCACCGCGAGGCAGCCCTCGTTGCCGTCCGCGCCCTCCCATGTGCTTGACGTCTTAATTATGGCATTCTGCACGGACAAGCTGCGTAGAAAGGCATTTGCCTTTGGTGATTGCCCGGCTACACGTGGATGCAGGTCTTGTGATTGCATCGCTTGCAGCGCCTCCTTGTGAGGTGAGGCCTCGCACACACTCGGCGCTCAACGCACATGGACGCGCTGGTTTGTTCCCCCTCATAAGCTCCCGGGCCAGCCTGCCAACGCGACCCGTCTGTTCCTCCCGGGACCGGAAGGGCTGCGATGGTAAGCGCGGTTTGATCTTCTGCCACCCGCGTGGCTTGCATTCGTGCTGCTGTTTTTAAGCGCGAGAGATTGAGGTGCAGTTGTCGGCCGTACGGGCGCCTGCAAGCCACGACGCCCGAGAACCAGGGGAAGCTGGGGGACTACTTACCGTGTCTCCCTTGAGTACCTAAAAGTACGCAGGCACGTCGTTTGCGCCTGGGTTCGCCGCATGGAGTTCTTGCTCGCAAGCGACTCCTGCAAGGCAAGACGTAGGTACCGGAACAGGTGCTCTGCCAGCCGTATTGTTGCTGACAGGTCCTCGTCCACGCCGAACAGGGACCCTAGGCCAATACTATTGTGCACTACTTACCTCACGTAGGAGGAGGTAGGTGGGTTTTCAACCCACGAGAATATATACAGAAGCTGGGCGTGGGGGTGTTCGGCCCAATGCGGAAACAAGGCAGGGCGACGCGACGCCTCGATCCCCAGCAGCACGCACCTGCGACATCAATGCGCACGTACAATTGCCATTGCGAAGGGCCATTATGGATCCTGGCCTCGCTGTTTGCACTACCGCTGCTGGCCTCATGTACCCATCTGTGCCACGTGGAGCGGCGGCTCTCACCAGAGGTACGTATGTCCGTGACTCGGCTGGTTCGTCTGCCCGTCCCGACGTAGAGTTTGAGCTTCTGTGACCGCCGCCGCAGGACGGGCCATCGTGATACGCGCGCGGCCAGGCGGGAAAACAAGGGAGGCCCGGCATGCTTCATCCCATCTCCTCCCATCCCGCGGCCTTGGCCGTCTCTCCCACGCGGCTCCGGCGCGCGTAGCGCTGGCCGACCACAGTCGTCACGCCGTCGGTTAGGGCGCGGCGGACGGCAGATGGCGGTCTCCAGGAACAGAAGGGCAGAAGGGGCCAGTTACTCGGGGGCAAGCCAACGGTAGAGAACGAGAGCCGCGACACGACGGGCATGCCGTGATCCAGCCAGGCCGCCTGGGCCAGCGTCATAAACGAGCCGACGGCCGAGCTGAGCTTTGCGGTGAACCCACCCGGCCGTTAGAGCCTCACAAGCTCTGGCCCCAAACGTGGTTCGATGCATGGAGAAGCACTGCCGAGCCTCAACGGCCGTGCCGTCTCTGATTGGTGGCAGCCCGGCGGCTCTGTGCCCACGGCGCGCCCTGGGGCACGTGCAGGCCCCTCCGGGAATGTCGTCTTGCTTCAGATCTGGCGATAAAGCCCTCTCCTGACAAGCCTTGAAACGCCAACCGTCAGGGCCCTCCCCCCCCCCTGGGCGTCCAGCAGCGCGGCCACGCTGCGAATTGTCTGCGGCCGGCCTGCCAAGGACGTGCAGAATGGACGACCTCACCTCCTGATGGTAATGGGATGAGGCGAGACACGCATCATGGCAGGTGGGACCACATGGTGAGCTTTTGGCCCTTCTGCTCGCCTGCCGCGCGCTCGTCAGACCACGCGCCTTTGGGGCCGGGCTCTGTGTCTCGACTCGGGGCCTGGTGGGCGTGGAACCGGGCCATGGGCATCTCTGGCGAGCCCTCCTCGCAATTCAGCTGCTGTCCCAGGTGTATGAAGCCCAGAATGAAGGGGATCCATCGATTGGCAGGCCCAGGTGCCAACTGGGGGCCTCGGGGCGCTTGTGCCCGCTGTCCGTCCGGCCTGCTCCTCTTCGTTGCGGATCTCCCGTCCACTGCCCAGCTTCGTTCTACCTTCTCACCTCCGCCGCCGCACCGCTTCCTCCACCGTTTCTTTCCTAATTCTGTATTCGCTTCATTTCCGCTTTTGTTCGATTCTCCCGCTTCCAGGTTGAAGGTGTAGTTTTTGTTTGGTGGCTTTTTTTCGTGTGTTGCTGGCTCTTCACCAACCACACGCCTTCTTTTCCCCCTTCATTCCCTATCGTGTAGGCTTGTTGGACGGCATCCCTCGTTACACCTCCGCAAGCGACACCTTTGTTTCCCCATCACGACGCCGGACGTCGCCGATTTCGTTTCCCATTGAAACCGCCTTTAACATACCCGATACCAGCAGAGGTCGACCCGGTGCCGCCGGTCTAAGGACCAACGAGGAGGAGCGACGACGAGGTTATCGACCCCCAGCCATACACGACAGTCGACAAGATGGGCAACAGGATCCTCACGGCCTACGTGGTCATCGACGGCCTCTTTGCCGTCACGGGCGCCATCATGCTGGCATTCTCCGTCATCGTCCTACAGACGTGCTTCAGCCCGCCGACCGAGGGCGAACAGGCCGCGCGCGATCTGCTGTACCAGCGGTTCCCCCTTCAAGGTGTGTAGAAGACGGACGGGCCGCGGGGTTGCGAGAACGTCGTGGCTAACACGGACACAGCCGGAATCGCCAACGCCGTCATGACCCTCATCACCTTCGTCCTCACCCTGCCTGCGCTTGCCACCCCGGCGCGAGGATGGCTTAAGTTCTCGGGCTGGATGATTGTCGTCACCGCTGTCTTCAGCTTGATCATCGGCTTGGACCTGTGGCTCATCACTCTGAGGACGAAGCAGGAGTTTGCCAACATCTGGATTTCTCAGCCGCCGGAGGTGCAAGAGCTGATGCAGACCACGGTAAGCGATCCCGGCGGGCAAAAGCCCGGTGCTTCCCCCTTTTCTCCTCCTAACACGTGCCTTAGTTCCAATGCTGTGGCTACTTCAACAGCACGTCTCCTGCCTTCATCACCGATGCCACTTGCCCGAGTCCCGCTGCCGCCTCGCTTGTGACGGGATGCGCCGTGCCCCTGACGGCTTTTACCAACGTTTTCGTCGACAACATCTTCACGGCGGTTTTCGGCATGGTCGGCATCGACGTCGCTCTCGTCTTGGCGACGGCCTGCCTGATGAAGGACCGCAAGGAGCGCGAGAGATTCCGCCACATCGACGAGAAGAACGGTGCCCGCCAATTCTAACCGATCCGACGAACGACTTGGGCCCACTCTCTTGGCCGTAATCGCCGCCGCGAACTTTTCCCTCCTTCACGATACCGCTCGCCATTGACTGGCATAATCTCCGACCTCGACGGTGACGTGGCCTCAAACGCGGTTTTTTTGTTTTTTTTTTAGACGGTACAGGAATTGGATATTCTCATCTTGGATGGTGCCGGGGCTCTGGGCCTCTTGGCAGTTGGGCGACAGCCCCGGGTACGACTGTCGAACAACCCGCCCTGATTCCTCGCGGAGACAAGTTTTGGGATCTTCGCTGGGCAGTCAGGAGACGTTTGCCCGCAGGGGAGGCCCCGGAGCTGTCGGTACGAATTAATCGGGGTGGTTGTCGTATACCCCTTAGTTGAAAATTATGATTCTCGCACCATTTTGCGGGAGGATATGTACCTCCTAGGGGCACAACAAAGGGCCGGGTGAAGGAGGAATAAAGCACGATAGAAAAGCCTCGGAAACGAAGCCGCGACTGGACTTCGAGACGTCTTGACCGGTCTTGTAATTCTGGCATCTGGGGACGCACGAGCGCTGTTAACACGCAGGGCACTGAGTAGGCGTTGTGATATCGAAGCTGCGAACCTCGGGAGTGTCGCGTTCCTTTTTTCCTGCGGCTGATGAAGGTGCTTCCGAGCGTACAAGACGTCGCGAATTTTCAGGCGTCGTGATCGCGCGAATCCGCACGGGGCGCCCGGGGTACAACTCTAATTGGCGGCCGATGATTCATCACTCGTCTCCGTCTCGTGATTGTATCAAGGCACAGTAGGGCACGCCTGGGAAAACAAGCGATTATTCCTCGCGAAAAGGCGATGAGATGATCCTTGACCGCCAGTCCCTATATCTCGCGACCAGCTTTGTAGTCCCGGCTCAGCAGCACCCCGGATCCAACTGACAGCCTACAGCCTGTTCTTTACCGTGCGCCACCCGTTTCCTCACCCACCCAAACCAGGCCCCGACCCGGGCCTCCTCCCTTCCCCCCTTTTTCCCCGCCGGGCCGCCGACCGATGTCGCGGCCGTGGATCCTCGTGACGCCGGCAAGCCGGGGCCTCGGGCGGGCGGCGGCGCGGCACGCGCTGCGGACGACAACGGCGCCGGTGGTGGCGACGTGCCGGACGGAGGCGGCGGTGGAGGCGACGCGAGCGGCGCTCCTGGGGGACGACGACGCGGGGGGCGCGGACGCGGACGCCGGGGACCGGCTGACGGTGGTGCCGCTCGACGTGACGGACGAGGCGAGCGTGGCGGCGGCGGCGGCGCGGGCGCGCGCCCTCTTCCCGCCGGGCAGCTGGCACCTGGGCCTCGCGCTCGCGCTGCCCGGCGTGCTGCACCCGGAGCGGAGCCCCGGCCAGGTCCGCTACGACGCCGCCCTCGAGACGCTGCGCGTCAACACCCTCGGGCCCCTCGTGCTCATGAAGTGCTTCGGCGACTTGCTGCCCACCAAGCGCGCCGCCGCCGCGTCCTCTTCTTCCTCTTCCTCCTCCTCCTCCTCCTCCTCCTCCTCGTCTTTCCGCCTTCCCGCCCACGCCACCTGGCTCACCGCCTCGGCCCGCGTCGGCTCGACCGCCGACAACCGCCTCGGCGGCTGGTACTCGTACCGCGCCTCCAAGGCCGGCGTGGCCTCGCTGACCAAGACCTTCGACCTCCACCTGCGCCAGCGCTGCGGCGACCGCGCCCTGGCTGTGGCTTACCGTAAGTTTTTCGCAACCGCCCTCTTGTTCCTCCCCGTGTTTTTTGCTGGCCGCTCGTTCCCCCCGTCTCTTATCTCCTAACCCAACGAACCCCCTTCACTTGGCTCTTGGTCCTTTCCTCCCTCCTCGGCTTTAAGACGCCGCCCCCTGAATCCTCATGCCTCGCCCCCACCTTCTACACGTATACCCCCCGCCGGGTTAAAGAGAAGATATAAGACGCACCCTTTGCCGGTGGAAAGAGAAAACAGCAAAACACCGCTGACGCCCCGCGATCGGCAGACCCGGGCACCGTGCGCACTGACCTGAGCCGCGCCTTCTGGGCCAACGTGCGCGAGGACAAGCTGTTCAGCCCCGAGTACGCCGCCGAGCGCCTGTTTGACGTGGTGGCCGGGCGGACCCTGGCCGACCGCGGCCGCGTGTGGGATTGGAAGGGGGAAGAGGTGCCGCCTTGAAAGGGCCGGAACGTTGCCCGCGGCTGGTCTGTACGGAATCCGCCCTGGCGCTCGCCTAGGACGCAGATGAGGCTGGGTAGGGTGGGCGGCACGGGGAGGGTATTCGTCTCCGTGGAAAGCAACACGCGGGGCAATAGGATAGCACAGGTCGTCGCGGTGGAGAGCACGGGCATAGTGGCTGTATGGCGGCATAAATTGAAAATGAGTTGGAGTAGACCACATTACACGCTTCGTACTATGGGTACAGGATGCCAGCAAGCGGCAGCTTCATTACCATCCTCCAGAACTCCGGCGCTGGATGTTGATCTCTTCCTTCAAGTCACGCAATGCATGGCGGGCACGCTCAGAGTGCCACGTCCTGGAAACTGGCACCATCGCCGGGTGAAGGGGCCGGTTGCTTGTCGTCTGGTTCGTCCTCGTCCAGGCCTTGCTTCGCCGAGGTCGGGCCCGGGTGCAAGGCAAGCTTTTGGCTTTCCCGGTCCTCGCGCCTCATCTTCTGCTCCTCCTCGGCCTTCGCCTTCTCCTCGGCGGCCTTTTCGTTCGCTTCACTGTCGTGGCTGTCGCTGCTGGCGTTGCTGCTCTCGACCTTCTTGCCCTCCGGTGCACTGCCCGCGGCAGCTTCGTCTCCGTTCTCCTTGGGCGGATCCGGCGGCAGGTCCTTCTGGGCCGGCGGCGGCGGCGGCTCCGACCTGGGCTCCTCGCTGGACGGGCCCGGCCTCACAGCGTCCAGGTAGAATTTGGTGACACCCAGAATCCTGCCTTGCCTCTCGCAGGCCTCGACCCACTCCGGCCGCACGACGGGGATGTTCATCTCGACGGCCTTCTCCCAGGCCATGCCGCGGCCCTCGGTGGTGACAAAGTGTGTCGTGTCAATGCGCACGCCGTCGACGATCTTGGCTCCTATGCGCTCGACGGCCTGGTTGAGCTGTTCGCGCATGGGGCCGGGCATGATGCCGGCCGTGATGGTGACGCCGCTCAGGTCCGTCATCTTGTGCGTGCGCACCGCCACCTGCTCGGAGCTGAAGGTGCCAGCGCTGGTGCGGAGCACCAGGTGGAAGACGTACTCGGTGTCGACGGCCAAGCCCGAGATCTTGGTGCTGTGCATGTTCAGCGGGCGGGGGATGTTGCCGGCCTTCTGGCCGTTGCGGTACAGCGACAGCGACATCAGGTCGGCCGTCGCGAGCTCGATGGGATCCCACTCAAGGACGACCGAGGTCTGGGTGGCATTGCGGCAGCGCAGCACGGGAGTCGCGGGTTCGCTGGCGCCGAAAGAGGCGTATATCTGGTCCTGCAGGGCGGCGAACCGCTTGTCGGCTTCGGCCTCGGAGCTGTGGTTACGGGCAACGGTAATGTCGACGATGGAGCCCGAGGCGATGTTGGGCGGGAGCAGGATGGAGGGGAACTCGATCTGCGGCCGGGGTCACGGCGATTAGCACAGGAGGCCGCGGGCGAGGACAGAGGGCACGCAGGCGGCCCAGGGGCAGCCCTGCGACGGCTTGCGACGGAACAGAAGCTTCTGGCGCATGCATGGGGTCGCGGCGACGGCATGCCGCTGCTGGGCAGGCGCGGAGAGGGCATCCAGACGGACGGGGGCAGACCTACAAGGCGTTTGTCGGGGGTGAGCAGGACGGTGACGCCAGCGTCGACCTTGCCGACGGTGAGGGAGACCAACATGGCGATCGATGCAGCGGTCGCGGGTCGGGTCGTGAAGTCGTGAGGAGGCTGGTGGGCGTTGGTTGGTAAGGGACAGTTATTAGTTGTGATCTATGTCTCCAATGGGATAGGACAGGGACATCGGCGCAATTGGCTGGTGAGGTCGAGGCCAGGGCCAGCAGAGGCACCCAATTGGAAACCGACTGTCGTCTTCCAGTTTGGGTGCATACATTTAATGTAGCTGTGTACCTCCGTAGTAGCCTGTGTACGTACCGTGTCTGACCATTGTAGTGGCCGCGTGTCTTGCTCCCGCCACGACTCCGTGCGCTAGGGCCGCCTGGCCGGGCTGTGAAGCGATGCCTACAATGACGGCGAAGACGACATGCACCCCTCGCATTCAGGCGACATGTATGCACCCTCGTTTTCCTATGCATTCCCGACAGAACACCGTCATGATTTCTATGCGTCGGAGAGCGCGTATTCCGTATACTTGGGGAAATACAAGAAGCCTTCCGGTTCAGCTGGCATGGTCAGTGGTACCTAAGACCAGGTGACCCCTGAAACCATCCGCCTCTGCTTGGACTCTCGCCGTCTGCGTTCTATAGACGTCTACCTACTGCAGTATGAGCCGATACGTCTGCACGTATAACACAGCATCTCGGCCTACACTCTGCAGATGTGCGCCTTATTTTCTGTTCCTTACATTCCTGCCCCGACCCACTCCAACAACCACCGGGATAAACCCTACTTGGAGTGCGGTTTGCCGTGGGCCCAGCTTCCACCCGTCCTTGTCTTCTTGTTGGTCTGGATGGGCTTTTTGTCGGCGGGAGGCGGCGTCGTGTGTTTGCCTGCATGATCCCTTTGGAGCTGGACCTCGGCAGCCGCGAGGACTTTCTTCATCAGAGCGAAGACGCCCGGCCACTCGAGCTTACACAAAGCCTTCGCGTCGGAGCAGTGGACCTTGATTGTGCCGTACATGTCGCGTATCGAAGTTTGCCGGCCGTCCTTCGCCACCATTCGCCCCTCGCGATCGTAGCCACGCTCGAGCAGCGCTTCTCGCAGACCCCTTTTCATCCAGCGGACCGCCTTGGTGTGAACGATGGGGCGCGCGTCGCCGAAGCTCGCCGCAACGTACCACAGGGGTTGGGGTTTTTTGGCCTCATAGTAATCGAGCATCGTCTTCCTCATGGGATGCTCGAGTTTATCCAGGTATTTCAGAGCGTTGTGGTCGAAGCAATGGCGGCGGCTCATGAGCGCAGCGAGCCACGTGGGCTGAGGTCGGGGAATCCCCGGGATTCGCCTCATCAGCTTCATGGGCAAATGGATATCATGCTTGCGGATGAAGGCCCCCACCACTTGATCAGGCTCAAGCGCTTCTACATCCACCTCGGCCCCAAAGGGTAACGGCAAACGGGCTGCATTGGAGGCCCCGGGCGGCTGCCCCCGACGCTGGTTTTGGCCCGGGACATGGTGATTTGGGCCTGCTGTTGGTTGGTTTTGGCGATATCCACGGGACGACAATGGACGGGTGTTGGCTCGGAGGCAAAGCTGAGGCCCGCTCAGGAGGGAGCGACCCGGTGATCCTCTTGTCATGACAGCAGAAAAGCTCCGTGTCTGGCCGTCTTCATGGGCTTTCGCCCACGGCGATGTCCAAGCTGTTCTGCTGCCGATGTGCGTGGACGGAAAAGCGGTACGCAGGTAGGCAAGGAATTGCCAGGCTTTTGTTTGCCTTTTCGCTCTGCCCAGGCTGCCGAAGCGGGCAACGATGGTGGGTTTCGACTTGGTCCGGCTATCTGCCTTCGGCAGAGCCCCGAGCCACGCGTGGCGGTGACAAGCGAGTCACTCGACAGAGTTTCTCGGAATCCTGGTGCTCTGCTGCCCGGGCAACAGAGCCATCGGGGGTTCAAGAAGGCCTTCGAGGAAAGGCGCCGGGCCGAGCCACAAGCTTAGTGGAATGTTAGGAGGCGAAGGATACAAAGGGAAAGAAGGCCAATCAGTCAGCAAAGCACCAAGTTTTGTCTGGTACATGTGCCTATAGAGATGGACAGACGTCCACGGCAATCCAGGTTAAGAGGTAGGTGGGTATATCCTGAGTAAGGAGGTACTTGCCATATTTTTACTGGTATAGATCAGCTTGAAGAAAGCTCCTGGTGAGAATGTACAGTGTACTCGGCTTATGACGCTAAGCTTCAAGTTCCAAGTCTTTCTCTAGGTACGTACCTGTATCCATATGAATTATGCAGGTGCCCCCCCAACGCATAACCGGGGTTAGTCACACTTGCCAAAAGCCCGCAGGTACTAAACGTTGGAGTCAGACTTTGGGCTGCTAGCGCAACCATCACCTAAATCAACACAAGGGTGCCAGCCCGGGTACATCGTACTTTTCCCGTATATAACGAGGGGACTGCAAGCGGGTTACGGCTCGACTGGAGCAAATCCATTCAAGGCCCACCTGCTCAGCGTCACCAATCGCCATCCCACCCGACCTTTTCACACACACCACCAACCACAACAAACACCGCAGAAAACGCACGGCGCTTTCCTGCCTTCTTCTTCTCCTTGCTTACTCGCCCAAAATCATCTGGACGTTTTTTTGACGCGAGAAGACCGCCAAAATGCCGAAGAACAAGGGAAAGGTACGTCTGCTTTTCGCTGCATCGCATTCTGCCCTCTGGCTTTTTGCCCTTGGCCTTTCCTTTCCTCTTGGGGAGGTGGCGGGGTACGATGCGCTCCTTCACCGGCGCCCACCCTTCTCTGCCCTCGCGACCCCGGGCTTGCCGCTGTCGCTGCCATCTCGAACCTGTACGGATCGATGATGCCTTTGACCGGCCAGCCACGCCCACGATATGCGATCCACACGCGCCGCGCTGGCTTGGCCGCACGGGTCCGCCTTTTGAGCCTTGTATACTGATGCTGTCATCAATAGGGAGGAAAGAACAGACGTCGTGGCAAGAACGAGAACGACGACGAGAAGCGCGAGTTGACCTTCAAGGTAAGCCACCCGAAAACGACCCCCTTCGGTGAGATGCGCGATGCTCACACATGCCACAGGAGGATGGTCAGGAGTACGCCCAGGTGGTGAAGATGCTGGGTAACGGCCGTCTCGAGGCTCTCTGGTAAGCCCTCCTTTGCGATGCACCGCGGACACAACGCCCATCTAACTCGGCATAGCTTCGATAACGTCCGAAGACTGGCTCACATCCGTGGCAAGCTCCGGAAGAAGGTCTGGTAAGGACTTCCCATCCACCCACAACATGCCACGGCTGCGCCCAACACCGGCTAACCCACCGCAGGATCAACCAGGGTGATATCATCCTCCTCTCGCTGCGAGACTACCAGGACGACAAGGGCGATGTCATTCTCAAGTACAACGCCGACGAGGCCCGCGCCCTCAAGTCGTACGGCGAGCTGCCCGAGTCGGCCAAGATCAACGAGACCGACACGTACCCCAACGAGGACGGCGAGTGCAACTTCGAGTTCGGAGACGACCAGGCCTCCAGCTCCGACGAGGAGGGCGGTGCTGGCGGCAAGGACATCGAGATCGACGATATCTAAGTTGCTCTTTCTCGGGTTTCTGGAACCGCATCGTCACTCTGCTTGGTTCCCCGTGTTCCCAGGCACTCGATACGTGCCTGGCCGCCCCAGGTTGCCATCGGAAGAAGCTGTCTTCTCTCTCAACCCCAGCGTCGTAGCCACGGACGCTGGGCTCCGCGACAGCTGGACGTGCAGGGATGGACAGGAAGCAAAGGCCATGGCGGGAGAGACGGCATGGCTTCTTATTAGACAACTGTACACCGCCTTGAGAACTTCCTACTGGATCGCTTTGGGATTTTTACGCATGGTCATGACGGTGATGATTGATTTTGGCAGACGTAATGAAATGTGTTCTTCCCCATCCGCCGATCTGCCGAGTGCCTTCTTACGGCATGTCGTATCTGCCGAGTGCCTTCTTACGGCATGCCGTATCTGCTGAGTGCCTTCTTACGGCATGCCGTATCTGCCCAGTGCCTTCCCAAACCATGCTATACACGCGGAATGGTGTATCGGACTTCTGGGATAACATTCTGGTAGACAAGGATACGTCCATGATTTCTAAGCTCTGACGGCGTGGTTTTGTGGATGCCAAGGCAAAACAGTACGTGGCTTGTGATGGTACACTATTACTCTCGCATATACATTAGCCAGACAAAAAGTCAACAAGGAAACTGAACCTCGTCCAAGGAACTTGGAGCACCCACCTGCAATGCGTACCTATTTGCTAGTAGCTAGAAAGAAATGGTAAGCATTCCCAAAGACCGACGAGGGTAGAGCGCGCCCCCCCTTTTTTAGCATGTCGTACCGAAAGAAATGTGCGAGAGGAGCAAAGGACCGAATCAGGAACGAGCGGTGCACCTTCCTTCCCCGAAGGTGACTACTTCTGTGCTCACCATCTACACAACACATGGCCCAACCCCGGGGTCCCAAAAAGAGTCAACGAATAGTATCCCGAGCCAAAAAAGGAAACCGCAATGGGTTCAAGGTCACACAGGTCAATGAGGGAATTGAACCCTCGTTCCCGGAAATGATCGAGGGAGGATCAGAATCCGATGTGATCACCACTACACTAATCGACCGTTGAAAGTGACATCCTCAAATCAGAATTATATAAATAAAATGCTGAAAGATTGGGGCGCCGACCCACAGACACTCACACTAATCGACTCTTGAGACGGGACGGCTTATGGACTGTGTTGAATAAAAAAGTCAAAATATTCGGGCGGTGAAATGGAGCTCTGACGATGGGATGGGGCCATCTCCACCTCGGACGGCGCAGGTCATGATGGAGTCCCGCTCGGGAGTTGACGACGTTAGGTCGATTCGTGGGCGTCGGCTACGCAAAGTCATGTTCCTGGCAATCAAGTGGAGCCGGTGTGCCGAAAGGGCTGGTCGTGTGATGGACCTTTGTCTGTTTGGTTTTCTAGTCTTTGCAATACTCCAAAACTGCTATTTCTACAACGCCATGCCGGCTTTATGACCAGGGACCCACACGGCCCTGAGAGCCAATTCTCAGCTTGTCCATTCTCTTCCGTCCACGTCATCATCTGCCCTTGCCAGTGGTTAGTTACTGCTCCAACCGCAGCTCTCCTGCTGGACCACGGTAGAGATATCTGTAGTTTGTAGATTTCCAGCACGCTCAGTTTTGCATACGCGGGCTGGTTGACGCTGCGTCGGTTGTCGCCGCGGCTGGCTTCGTCTTTACGGGTAGTTGAGAGAAAGAGAGGCCGGGGTTTGCGAACACCGAGATCACGGTGTGGCCCACGGCGGCGAAGGGCTTCTGTGCTTCTCGCTCTCCACATTGCCAGATCCGGGGGACCTGTCAGTTTGGGCATCATTTCTGGCAATACCCCATTCGGCCCCCCACGTTGTAGTCTATCCCCTTTACCAGTCATCGTTGTCATCCTCATCATCTGTGGTCTGGTTAGCGTCTGACGGGGTCATTCAGGGTGCAGGTGAGTCTTACCACTATCCCTGACCTTCTGCTTCCTCTTTTGTAGGGCGGCGGCAAGAGCGTCGGCCATGCCCCCAGCTCCTCCTGATGGTGTAGCTCCAGCTGGCGGCAAGCCACTACCATGCGGCCCGGTGTCGTTTCCGGCAATGGGCGCAGCACTTCTGTCCCGAATCTGACTCCTGTCAACCTTCTTGAGCGAAGCGATACCTCCAGCTTTCTGGATGCCATCCAACATTGCAGATCGCCCTGAATCGATCGAAGGCAAGTTGGGAGCAGGCGCTCCACCGGGGGGAGGCGGTGGAGGGGGCGGCGGGGCACCTGCCAAACCCCCAGGCGGCGGGGGCGGTGGCGGCGCCGGAGGACCTCCCGCACCACCGGGAGGAGGAGGCGGCGGTGGCGGAGGAGGCGGCGCGCCTGCTGCCGAATGTGGCGGCATGGGGGGCGGGGGTGGCGCGCTGGATTGGGGTAGCGGCGGGGGCGGCGGCGCACTCGACGCCGGCAAAGGAGGCGGCGGGGGCGGTGCGTCCGAGGAAGGCAGAGGTGGAGGTGCCGGGACGTTTCTAGGCGGCGGCATGGGAACGGGCCTTGTAGACGCTGGCGGAGGTGGCGGCGGCGGCGGCGCGCTCGAAGCGGGTGCCTTGGGGGGCAAGGCTGGTGTAGAGGCGGCTTCTCGCGGTGGAGGGGGAGGGACCGGACCTCTAGCGGGTGGCGGAGGTGCGTTGTTAGCGCGCTGACCGGTAAAGGGCGGAGGCACGCCGAATCTATGACCAGAATCCCCCTCGGCACTATCCACGGGTGTTTTAGGTGGTCGGGGCGGCGGAGGAGGCCCCGGAGCCGGTGCCGGGACCGCAGGGCGCGAGGCCGGTTCCTGGTGCGCAAATTTACCAGCATCGGGCAGCGGTGGTGGCGCGTTGAATCGTGGCCGTGGTGGGGTTGGGTCTTGTGGCGGCGTAGGCTCCCTTGCTACGGCATCCGCCTTACCGGAACGACGGGGTGCTGGAGGCGGCGGAGGCAAGCCTCGGCGCGACCCTGAAGACGCGGTGTCCGGGCCGCCCCTGGCAGCTGGCGGCGGCGGCGGCGGCGGCGGCGGGGCACGAGAATGACTGCTGCCCCCTGTGTGGTGGCCATTCACGGGCGGAGGGGGCGGCGGCGGCGCCGAGGTTCTTGGTACACCGCCTCCCTGCTCCTTCAGGAACTCCACGATGAAGTCTTGGTTCTCCTTGATGAAGTCGTCAGTGAGGCCCTGCTCAGTCAGGAAGTTGCCAAAGTTGTCCCGCCAGCAAGGATCGTAAGCTTCCAGCGTAGCAAACTCGGAAGGGGGCTTGGCGACGCCATTGGTGGAGGACGACCGCGAGTGCGACGGAGGCGGGGGGTGTCTCGGCGACTCGGGCGGCGTGGGAGCCGAGGAATGCCTATTCCCTCCGAAAATGCCCCCGAGAAAGCCGTGTTTGGAGTGGTGAGGCTGGCTTGAACCGCCAAATGGAGTGTTCCTTGTGGCTTTGCTCGCGTTCTTCTCCCGCTCGTCCATCTTCTTCTTGAACTGCTTCGCCTCCTTCTCGTCGACGAAGGACAGGCCAGCCAGACACTCCTCGAGCTCGAAGGTGTGGAAGAATGTCCGGTCTTGGTTGTACGACCACGTGTCGAAGATCTCCTGGTCCCAGACCACGCCGCGGTTCGCGGGCTAGACGAGTGCGTGTCAATACGGGCGTTGGCCAGCAGGTGCGGCCAAGGGGCGAGGGACTTACCGAGATGTCGACGAGCTTGAGCCAGTACGTGTGCCCCACCAGGTCGTTGGAGAGGACGATGGCGCCCTGGAGTCCCGTGTAGGTCCATTTGGAGCGGTTCGGATAGGCGACGTACAGGCGAGCGACGGCGACGGCCTGGATCTTGTTGGTGTGCTTGGGCACCATGCGCTTGACCGTCTCCTTGTCCTCCTCGCTCAAAATGGACGGCATGATGGCGGCGGTGGGCGGCGATGCGGCGAAGGCGGCGTTTGCAGTCTAGACGAGGCAATGGCCACGAAGGCGCCGGCGGACAGTCCTTCTGGTGTGGACTCTCTATCTCCAGGCAACGCGAGGGAGCGCTTTCGAGAAGGTGGTCATGGGGGCCCCGACGTCGAAGGCGGAATGGGAGGGGGTCGAGAGTGCGAAGCTGGGGTCGGACGAGGGCTTGCGCAATAGGGACGCGCGCGCTGTCTGCCGGGAGTGGTGGCCACTGGTGACGGCGACGGCGATGGTGGGCGCTTACTTGCGAGTGAGTCTGGTGACTAAGTTGGTTGGTAGCAATACGGGATGCGTGCGGCTCGGCTGGCAATGGACAAATACGAGAGTGCGTGGTCTTGTGTCTGTCTCTCGCTCTCGCTCTCGAACTAGGTCACTCTCGTTCTGCCTTGGGATCCCAACAGTGGGGTTCCGTAATAAGGCTTGGCTGGGGAGGGGGGGGCAGGTCCCGTCAAGGGGAACGGGTATGTACATGTACGGTGCGACGGAGACGTTGGACAGGGAGGTACTCAAATGGAACGTAGATGCCTAAGTGCATGGCTCCCTCAGATAGCCCGTATGCTGAGGTATGTAATCCCGGCATTAGAACCAACCGGCGGGGACTAGTATCGACCCTTTGAGCCCCATGTACACATGCCCACGCCTTGAAGGCATCCGGGTACTACTTGCTGTGTGAGGCTGCTTCATGCTTGTGCTCAGGGCTGGGGCTGGCGCGAACGCCAGCGTGGGCGGTTAAGCAGAGCGCTGAAGACGACCTCCTGCTATCACCTTGGTCCAGAGGCAAGGCCCCTTTGAAATGCTGGGAACAGGCAGTGTTTCATGAACCGGCGAGCGCTTCTCGTCCCAGCGCATGCAAACTATATGATGTGCCTGGCCCTCGGCCTGCGATGATGCACGTAGTGACGGAAGACCTGTTTGCCGTCACTGTGCAGCCAATATTCTCCACCAGTCTGCGTCGACGAGCCACCTGGAACAGCATTGTAGGGGCCAGTCGTGCCGGTGCTGGGCGGATATGGATGTATGTGCCTGGTACCTCGGCCACTACCTTGTACGATGGCCTGATAAGTTACCTCCAGCTGCGCGGCCTGACCAGCCGACCTCAGCCACTTTCCCAGGTTATGTAACCTACAGGGTGCCACTAGCGGCCATAGCGGTGGAATCAACTCCCCAGGATTCCCGTACGTCCGGACATACAGGATGGCACTGATAGATTAGTATGTAGGTACATTTGCATGTGGTCTGGCATCAATCCGTCACCAGAGAATAGTCGTACTGTAGGGGTTTAACCCAAGCCTAGACACATTCACGTCCGGCAGACCGATGGCTTTGGACTCGTCTCTACAAATTTCAGCTTCTATGCTTCCTGCGTCGCTCCAAAGGCTGTGCATGCGTGCCCGGCCGCGCGTGGTCTCGCTGTCCAAAGGTCGCTAAGGTACCCAAGGGTCATTCCAGGGCTGCCTGACGCTGGGCTACTGACGCGTAACACTGCCACGGCGATGTTTGCACGGCTGCAACCATTCGGTTTGCGACGGGCATTGCCATATCACAGAGTCGGGCCAAATACAATCAAACTAGGAAATGCCGGAAAGCCGTTATTATGCATCCGTGCCGTCTTTAGCGCTGTGTTCGTGGCATTCATATACGTGTGCTTATCATTCTCCATGGAATCTCCATTCCCCCTTCGCCGTCCCCCTTCCTTGTAGCCCGACAATTCCGCCGTAAAACCGTCCCATGCCGTTACGCCATGGGAGAGGTATTCCACCGTTGAGGTTAAAAAAGAGCCCCGACCATCTATTTGTCCTTGTTCAGCTCTTGGGCTTTGGCCAACCGCTCCTCCTTGGTGCCCTCCTGCTCAGGCATGGATTGCGGGATTGCCGGGCCAGGATGGGCCGTGTGGGCGGTGAAGGCACCGGCATCCTGGCGTGTACCCTGCTGCGGGTCGGTGGTCTGGGTGTTGGCGTCCGACTTGGTCGTCTGCAATCGTCAGTATATGCCAGTGCGAATGGCCGCGCGTGGGAGGCGAGAAGGGAGTCGGCCAGGCTTTACCTGAGGGGTAGCGTTATCAGCCATGGTGCTGTTCGGGGATCGGATGGTACAAGTAGGTATGTATGTAGGCAGTGGCTGGTTGGGTCTGTGTGGGGACGAGTGCGTTTCTGATCGTGAAGCGATGTTTGTATGTATTTGGTAGTGTAGGCAAGTGAACAACAAGAATAGGAATCAATGCCGCTTTATATTCATCTCTAAACCTACCTACATAGCTGTATGGTGGCACCTATCACACAGCTAGCCAGCTCATCGTGCCACACGCCCGCTGCCTGATGACGTATCCGAAGTTGCAGCAGACGCGTGACTGCCTACCAAAGTTTCCAGACAGACGGCGTCAGTGGTGGCGGCGGCCTATCCGGCCGATGATTTGCGAACCCCAGATTTTCCCGTCCTGTCCCTCCCGACGTCCATCTCTACGCCCAATCAATGCGACATTCCGCCGGCGGCCGCCTGTATCCTGTATCTGTACATTACATACCCGCCCCCTCACAGCGAAGCGCTCGGTAGTCCGTGTCCCACACGTGGTCTTCCATAGCAGGGGCCTTCCCTATCTGCCTGGCCTACCGATTACACCAACAGGGCCACATCTGGTCGAGCCGTCGTCCCTTACTACCCAGTAGCGCAAGCTGGTAGCCCCGTGTATGTGTGTTATCCAGCATAGGCAGACCCGCGTGCCTTCTTGAGCTTGTCCTAGGCCTGGCCTCCCCTCCTTGTTCCCGAACTTGGACTTGCACTCCGGACAAGAGCTGCTGTTGCCTTTGCCCCGCATGTCTGTTGCCAGCCAACCCCAGGCCCAGCCCGTGAAGCTCTCGCTGCCACTCGTAGGTTCCCGCGCGCACTCCACCGGCTCTGACCCAGCTGTCCGCTGCCTCTTCCCTGACACATTGGCAGGAGTACCAGCAGCACCTGTTCCAGGAGCTCCGGGCCGAAGATGAGCTCGTCGTGTTGGCCAAGGGGCTGGGCCTCATGCGCCTCGTCACAAACTTGTTGCACAGCTACGATGCCGCTGGGAATAACTTGATCGTCGTGGTTGGAGCTGAGGACCGTGAGAATGCTTGGCTCGGCGAGGCCCTGGCCGAGCACGCTGCCATCAGCATGGCTCCGAAGGCCAGGGGGCTCACGGTAGTAAATACCGACTTCACCAGCGTGGGGGCCCGCGAAAAGATGTATGCCCAAGGCGGCATCTACAGCATCACCTCCCGCATCTTGGTGGTGGACCTCCTGACGAGTCTGCTCAACCCCGAAACCATCACGGGCATCGTGCTTCTGCACGCGGACAAAGTCGTCGCTACCTCGCTTGAGGCCTTCATCTTACGCATATACCGCCAGAAGAACAAGTCGGGCTTCCTCAAGGCCTTCTCGGACAACCCGGACCCTTTCACCGTCGGCTTCTCGCCGCTTGCCACTCTGATGAGGAACATGTTCTTGCGGAAGGCCTCCTTGTGGCCGCGCTTCCACGTCACTGTCGCGAGCTCGCTTGAGGGCAAGAAGAAGGCCGAGGTCATCGAGCTCGAGGTCCCTATGACGGACGCCATGAAAGACATTCAGACAGCCATTATGGAATGCGTCGAAGTGAGTATCCACGAGCTGAAGAAAGGCAACACGGGCCTGGAGATGGACGACTGGAACCTGGACAGCGCCCTCCTGAAAAATTTTGATGTCATGGTACGACGTCAGCTGGATCCCAACTGGCATAGGGTCAGCTGGAAGACCAAGCAGATCGTCAGCGACTTGGCCGTCTTAAGAAGCATGCTGCATTCTGTATTGGCACTCGACGCGGTTGCCTTTCTCCAGCATCTCGACACGATACACGCGACCCATTCGCCGCAACCAGGCTCGAACAGGCAAAGCCAATCGCCTTGGATGTTCTTGGACGCTGCGCATACCATATTCAGCACTGCGAAGCAGAGAGTCTACTCCAGCAATATCAAGGCGACGGAGCAAACCTCGATCGATGCGCTACGGCCCGTCTTAGAAGAGCAGCCAAAATGGGCGCTCCTGGCGGAAATAATGGAAGAAATTGATCGAGACCTGTACTTTGAGCCTGCCATGAGGGACGACTCGAACGGAACCATATTGATCATGTGCTCAGACACATCCACGTGTCGGCAACTCCGAGACTACCTCCAGATGATGCACACCAAAACCAGAGCCGAGAACCCGACGGAGAAGAAGGACAAGGACGCCGCTGGCAAGCCTTCGGCCGCCTACATGATGCGGAGAAGGCTCCGAGACTACCTGAAATGGAAAGGAGAGTTCGCCAAGATCAGCTACAAACTCTTTGCTGAAAATCAGAAAGCGCTCGAAGGTGCGGCCGACCCGCGGCTTGCCCAGGGGGTTCAGAAAAGCAGGGCCCCGGCCAACAAAAGAAGAAGGCAGCGCGGCGGTGGTGCTGGTGGTGCGGCACCTGGACGGGCCGCAAATGGCAGTGTGGTTCAGTACTTTGAAAAACCGTCGGAAGTGAACGGCTTGATGGAAGAGATTGAGCCGACCGAGGAAGAAGCCAAGCAAAAAGCCGACATCATCGCCGACCCCCTCGACGATATGGAGGACTACTTCGAGCTCTACGAGATGCAGGATCTGGTCGTGATCCACGCGTACGACGGGGACCAGGACGAGCATATACTCGAGGAAGTCAAGCCTCGGTATATCATCATGTATGAGCCGGATGCGGCATTTATCCGGCGAGTGGAGGTATACAGATCGTCGCACAACGACAGAAACGTGCGGGTCTACTTTATGTTCTATGGCGGCTCGGTGGAAGAGCAGCGCTATCTCGCGTCTGTCCGGCGGGAGAAGGATGCGTTCACCAAGCTCATCAAGGAGCGTGCCAGCATGTCGGTCGTGCTGACGACAGACGCCCACGCCGTCGAGGACCCGCAAGAGGCGTTCTTGCGAACCGTCAACACGCGCATCGCAGGTGGTGGTCGTCTTGCCGCCACGGCGCAGCCGCCGCGCGTGGTGGTGGATGTGCGCGAGTTTCGGTCCTCGCTGCCGTCGCTGCTGCACGGGCGCAGCATGGTCGTGGTGCCCTGCATGCTGACGGTGGCCGACTATGTGCTTTCGCCCAACATCTGCGTGGAGCGGAAGTCGGTCAGTGATCTTATCAGCTCCTTCAAGGACGGCCGTCTCTACAACCAGGCCGAGACCATGTTCCAGTACTACAAGAACCCGATGCTGCTCATCGAGTTTGACCAGAACAAGTCCTTCACGCTCGAGCCCTTTGCGGACCTCTCGGGCAACTTGTCGTCTGTCAACCCGGCCAACGTGCCGTCCGACCTGCAGTCCAAGATTGTGCTACTGACGCTCGCGTTCCCGCGCCTCCGCATCATCTGGAGCAGCAGCCCGTACCAGACGGCCGAGATCTTCGAGAACCTCAAAACGCAGGAGGAGGAGCCCGACCCCGTCGCCGCCGTGCGGGCCGGGCTGGACAAGGACGCGCGGGCCGAGGACCAAAACTTCAACCTTGAGCCGCAGGAAATGCTGGCCGTCGTCCCGGGCGTCACGCCCAAGAACGTGAAGAACCTGACGCGCGCCTGCGAGAACGTCCGCGAGGTCGCCAACATGTCGGCGCAGGATCTTGACCCCCTGGTAGGCATGGAGGCGGCGAGGCAGATCGAGAATTTCTTCGCCCGGAACCTGATCGACATAGATTAAAACTTTGGAGCTGTCATGTACAATAGAAATAGGGGGGTTTCAGTCATCCAACTTGACATGGCACGAGACGGCAAACTACTGTGTGCTGTATTGGATGTGCGTAGGTGTAGCGTATTTGGGTGGTCAACATTGGTGACGACACTGATGTCGGATCAACCTCCGGATGTTCTATTTATATAACACATCTGGCGGGTGCCAAGTATAACACCCACAATTTTGACTCTCGCCGGCGATTGGTTGATCGGTTGGCTGCCACAACACGCCGCAGGCACTCAAGATGCCCCCGATATGATCCTCGTTTAACATATGGACAGGGTGCTAGGCCCAGAGAATGCTATGTACGTTCACGAACTTGGAGCAGAAATAGTTGTACCCAGGTGAGGATGAAAAAGAAATGCAATGATGGTATTATGCAGGACCAGCAGAAGTCGCTATAGCGCTCGTACGGATCGTCGTATCGTGCTCTCGTGAAAAAATACGGCAATAGGGGTATCGTGAAGACTGGGCTCGTACGTTTCCCTCCTCCTCAAAACTGCGTCTTCATGTCGCTCTCCGGTGCTCTCTTCCTCCTTCGGTTTCCAGTCTTCCGTTCTCCGTGGCGGGGGCAGGTGCGTCGTCGTCCGCCCGTCCTACTCATTAGGTGCTAGGACGGGCGCCGGCTAGACTCTACTCGTGGTGGTTGTACGGCGACTTCTCTTCCGGCCGCAGTAGCCGCAGGTGAGGAAGGAGATAAGGATGTTGAAGAAGGAGGCGATGGCGTGGATGATGCCCGTCAGGATCGAGGCAACGCCGTTCACGATGGCCATCAGGCAGCTGCCGATGGCGCGGAACATGCCCTGGATCTGTAAAGAGGGGACGGAAGCGTAAGCCACGGGTCTTGGGGAGGGCGCCGGCGCGGTCATGGTGTGGCAGGGATCCCGCCGTCGCTACGCTACGTACGCGCATAACGACGCCGGTTACCGAGCCGGTGGAGAGTTTCGGGTCGGGAATGTAGGGCGTAGCGCAAAACTTACACAGGAGACAACAGCACCCATTGTGGCGGTGTTTTTTGGTGTTGGGCTTGAATGCTGAGAAGGTGTATCGAGGTGATTTAGGTCGCAGTTGCAGCGGTGGTGGCGATGGGACACTCGTCTGGTCTGGAGACGGATGCAATAGGTTATTGTATGCGGTTGGTTGGTTGGGAGTTGGTTTGCTGATGTGATTGCAAGAAAACGGTTACTCGTCGAGAAACGCAACTTGTTTATATAGAAGCCTGGTCACGCTGGGCCTACACGAACAAATACAGCAAAGCAGTACAATGGCGTAGGTCGCCAACTACACAAAGGAGTCCATGACAGGCCCCGAAAGCGGCAGAGCAGATGTGCCGGGATGCAATGGGGTTATCCGATGTCATAGGAGCCACGCGTACGCAGAATTTCTCATGGGGCCCAGGATGAGGGAGGGGGGGCCTGGCCGATTGACGCATTCAGTTCGGAGGGGAAGGTCGCTTGCTGGCAAATTGCCTGCGGACGTCGTGAAACGAACGGGCTTGCGCAGGCGCCCTCGCCCTCAGGGCTGGCTTACCGACGACGGCAACCCGCGCACGCGAGGGTCACGGTGCCGCTGGCCGGTGGTGTGACGCAAGGCGACAGTGGTGGTTCCGTGATCGACGCCGGGGGCCATGTTTTGGTGTGAGCGCAGACGAGATTGGAATTGACGTCATCCATACGCCTCATCGTGGCTAAACGGCTCGGGCGTCATCGCCCCATCGTCGATGTGCGGACGGCCCACGCCTGAACATGGGGGGCTACATTTTTCTCCTTACGGGTGGCTTCCTGAAATGGCCGGGTGCCGTGAAACCCACCCCCTGCGGCTCGTTGGCCCTGCAATGGAAGACACGGATTCAGATGCTGGGCCTGCTGGGCCTGCAGGCCTTGGCTGATCGGACTGACGGGCGGCTAGAGCGCAGAGAAAGGGCCAGACGCGCCTGGCGAGTTCGAGATTGAAGGCATGGATGGATCTGGGTTGACGATGGATCGATTGGCACGGCTCGCACGGAATTGCACCTATGGAATTGGCTGACCGGTACAAACCCTCCGGCGCGGGACATAGGAGCATTCACGAGGCACACACATGATGTCGTCTCGCCCGCAACCGCTCAATTAAAACTTGCTTCCCCCCCTTTGTTCGGACCCCGATGACGTATGACAGCCTGCCGACTCTGGCTTACCGTCTGTACTCCGTACGCAAACGGCGACCTCAACCTCGAGAGCGCCCGCGTACGACGGCAAATCGACCTCTTTTTGTCCATGTCCCTTCCGTTCTCGGTGGTGTCGAGGGGATCCCGCTAACCGACCGACATGTCTTCCTTCGATAGATGCCACTCTCCATTGGGTCGACGATAAGGTTGGCCCCGATGCTGTCAAAAAGCAGGGTTGCGAGCATCGCCAATCAACACCACTTGGCTGGGCTGTTTGGTTGCCGTACACATGGCTGCCATACTGTATCGCTGGAGGCTGGGAGCCCTGATTGTTGAACGAAGCCTCCATCTCAAACCATCGCCATAGGCTGGACTGATCGGCAGTGAGCCAACCGAAAGGCTTGCCGACCGGCCACACGTACTGAGACCAACCATCCCACGCTATGCGGCAAGAACATCCTATTCCCTTGCATAAGGCCCTGGATTGGTCACGATAACCCGTCCTTCCAATGAGATCTGAAAGGGCCCCAACCCCAGGGCACTGTCCTTGCTTTACCCCCTGCTCCAGTATCCTCCGACGCCCACGGACGCCCAAAGAATATAATCCTGCCGTGTACCCGCTCCGGCCAGATCGGCTTCCCTCGCCCCTGTCTGTGTGCCCGCCGGGTACAGCATCTCGAGTTGACTCGTGCTCGCGAGTGACTCCTTTTGCACCCGTCCCAGCGAGTCGAGAGATGGCACTATGCTGTTCCTCGGCCACGACCACGGCGCGACCAGTCCATTCTCCCCCGCGACGTCTTGAGTGACGGTCGTGGGCGCGCACGGGACCTCCGGCCGTGCCCCGTCCCATCCAGCACCCCCTACCGAGACTCCTCCTCCGACAGACAGCTTCTCGAACCCCTGTGAGCGCCGACTGATTGAACCCACTTGGACCGAGTTGGGAGACGAAAGCGTCTGGACGCCTCCGGTTGATGATCCATAGATCTCCCGGACCGGTAGTCTATTGACCATCGCCCCAGCCGACGACATGTTGCGAGAGAATACACGTCTGGCCCCGGCTTTCGATTGAACCCTTTTTGCGGAGATGCTGCGATTCCGATGGGCAGTGCTTGGGTGCGAAGAGGCATGGCGTGGCCTCCCACATACGACTTTCGTGAATCAACCCACACCGTTGTCCGACATCAGCTGCCAGCCATATTTCGACTGATACAAGCAGCTGACTCATGTGTTGGCATCAAACACGCCGCCAAGCTGATCTCATGGCATGCGACTTTCACGGCCATCAACGCATGCCGGGCACGCCACCAGAAGTCATCTATACACCACATCTCCCACATGGGTTCAATAACAGCACGGGCTTCCGGTGAAACCCACCCTGTACGCCGTTTTCCGGGCCTCGATACGCTCCGTGCCACTCACCAACATCGATCTTTATTCCCCTTTCCTATGTATGTTACTCATTGTTTCAATGGGAGTTCGAGTTATATAGAGCGGCAGCAAGCCTTGCTCTTAACCTGGGGTTGGGCACCGAGCAACTTTCTGCTGGACCGCAAACTGCTCATAGCACCACATCATTGACTCGACAAAAGAAACCAAAAAATTGTTCACCCTAAGCACACATTCAGGTCCGATGGAACCCGCAAAGTACCTCTTAAAAGCACATAACTAATAAGTTTTGGCTGCATGGCAACGCACTGGCTAGACGATACTCGAGCATTGCTTTTTGACCAAGCCGCCAATCTGCCGGCTGGTTTTACCTCGCAGCCACGCCGCTCAAGTAAGCAGACGCTTAAAGATTCATCGATGTCCGTTTACGGCCAGCGGTAAAAGTCCTGAGGTAGGCAAGTATATAGCCACAGCAATCAGTAGCATTGCATACCTGAAGCTTGTAGGCGCACGAAAGCAGGCAGGCAGGGCAGCTGGAAGTGTCTTGGCATGTGGAGCCAGCGATCACTTCCGCCACCCATGTACATATAATGATGAGCCGACGAGAACCAAGACCGTCCCGAGATCAATACGACAGCGAGAACAGCTTTCCGTGTCCAACCGCGGCGGATCGCCGGACGCGAAGGGGCACCTCTGACCTTCGGAGCGGGAGACGCGCCGTCGGCATATCCTAGGTGACGTGCAGAGGACGCCTGCTCGGCAATTGATAGCGGGCGTCGCTGCAACAACGGCGTTGATCGGGGTCTTTTGGCTGCCCGTTCGGTTCGCTACCGGGAAGATGAATGGTTCTTCAGAAGCAAACAAGGTAACGATGCATTAGTCGACGCCGCTGTCTAGCGGTTGCGGCTAGTATCCTCTGCGTACATTTTCGAGAACCTTGGCTGTCCGGAGAGTCATCCATGTTCGCCGGTAGAAGTAACCGATAGTGCGACCCCCTCAGCGGAATGGCTTGCCCGGATTGAACTTGCAGAAGCAGCGACACAGTTGGCGCCTCCTCCCCCTCTTCCATCACTGGCGCAGCAACCGCCACCTGCCGTTTTGCTTATTTGGTCCCAGCTATCAGCTGTTGGCCGCGATATTGTGCCCCGTCAACAGGCGGTTGATTTCTTCTTTCTCTTCTTCTTTTCCTCACGACGCCCCCCAACCCCCCCCCTCTCCGCCCTCTTCTCTCCCGCGTGCCGTCGTTTGGGGCCATCGGACGTCCTGCAATCTGCTCCCTTGTCTGGCACGCCGTTTGGAATAGGTAGGATCCTGCAGACGCCGACGCACGGTTCGGTGTTGTGCCTGGCCGGCCTACCATGGCCCCGACTGCCATGGACCACTACGTACCACATGGACAGTGGAGGCGTGGGTTTCCCGTGCTGCTACCTAGTCCCGAGCATGCGCGGCCACATGCGGCACCGTGCCTGACAGGGCTAGCGTCAGATCTTTGATCTCCGCCAACCGCACGGGATCGCCAGCAGGGGTGTGCCTAAGATGGGATGGGATTTGAGGGCTGTTCCTTCTGCGCGCTTGCGGGGATGCCAGCTGGGAATACCGACGATACCGGCACGATCTGCGCGCGCGAGCGCCTCTGGGGGGGGAGGGAGAGGAAAGCAAGCTGATGGCTTTTGCCTTCGCCTGGCTGACCTGCTGGGCCAAGGCAGAAAGCAGGCGGGCCGGCCGGCATGTTGGCCCCTCCCTCATTTGTCTGAACTTGGGAGTGTCTGATTCGTCGACTTGTAAGCATATGCGTGACCTGCTTGACTTTTGCGCAACTGTTCTCAGTACCAGTCCTATACCCTAGCCTCAAACCGTGGGCAGCTAAAGTTTTCATGCAAAGACTAAAGCGGCTTCCCTTTCAGCGTTTCCCCTTGGCCCGATGCGCGACTCGACGATGCCTATGTACCCGCAACCAGGTGCCAGGCAAGGCCGAGGGCAAAGTCGAATCCAATGTTCGTCAGTTCCGCCCGTCACTCGATGTACACCGCTTCAACAACCCACGGCCGCATCCTGGCGAAGTTACGGTAGCCCGGGAGAATCCACCAACGGCCCTAGCAGACGGCACTGTCTTGGCCGCCCTGGTGGCCTTGCTTTTGTCTGCCTCTCTAGGAGCCACCGATTCGAGCCGCTATCTGCTGCCGTGAAGCGAGCCCCGAAGAACTAGTTTGGAAGCTCACCACTGACAGGACCCGGCCTTGGCGGGCGCCCTCACATACCATACGTCACGTCCTCCGCGCGCCGGCCCACCTACGGCCACCAATGTCGACGACGCTTGGCTTGTTGGCGTGTAAGGCCGCTTCTGTTCCACCATCCGCCACGGCCTTCCTAGCCTCCTGTCATCGCCCATGGTAATATCCGAACCAGGCTTCCACGGGGCCAGGACGTGGGCGTACACGGGCTCAGGGCACCAGGCGCCGCTGCCGCGGCCCGGCATTCCATCCGCGTACTGCATGCTCCCGCGTCCAGTAGTCTAGTTAAACTCCAGACTCCTCCAGCAGCATCGCTAGGTCCCTTTGCCGACAGGGTTGTCCAGCTCGACTGGGCATTTGAGGCTCCGATGTCTCTGCAACCCCCCGTGTATCATCGTCCTCATATTTTTGCACGCCACCCGCACTGCCCGCAGCTCGAGGTTCTCCCGCCCACTTTGTTGCTTCCTATCTCTGTTCCGGATTTTCGCCTGTTCGACTCGTGATACAGCAACTTGTCTCGGAGGCATCCGGTCCTCGTGTCCGTTCGGGGTTGGTGCTATAAGAGCCAGTAGGCGCCCTTCTTCCCGAGACTAGCTTTGACCGAGTACAAGACCACCCCTCTCACACCCGAATCCGAGTCAAGTGCGTCCGAGGGTACACATTTAGCAGGCTTAAGCGCGTCGCCATAATCACCGGATCGTCACTGGCGCCCGAATTAGGGTTTTCTCCATCGCGACGGGCATAGAATGAGCGACGGGTCGACGGGCTGCGATTGCATATGGAGAGAAAGGATTCCATCGCCGCGGGCATCACCGTTGGCAGGGAAGTTTTCGTCTCTACCGGCGGCAGGGACAGTGGCTACCATGAGAAGACGTCGCTGTATCCTCCCTCCTCAGTCTTCTCTATAGCATGGTCCATGTCCGGTCAGCCGCTCCCTGGATGTCAGGGGACGAGACTGGAGCCGCGCGGTGCCACGACGCATCCGCTGCGGCCCAACCCCGCCAACGCCCGGCAACGCGTGGCCGCAAGAGACGGCCGCTTTGCCGAGCATCTCGAAGATGACGATGACGCCGATGGCATCTCCGCCGAAGGCGACCTCCGCCAGCTTGTTGATTTCCTACGCCTAACACCCCCGCCTAGCAACTACATGTCCATTCCCGACCACTTGAGTTCATCCGACGAGGAAATACGCAGGAGATCGAAGCTGAGGCTCTTGCTCAAGAGAGGGAAGAGACAGAAAAAACCGCGCCCCAGATCCATCACGCTTCCCGACTCGGCCGTGTCTGCCAAGACAATTGGTGGTTACCGCCACATCGCCATCTCTATACCTCTCGAATATTCTCATTTCGGGCCCGACGACGATCCTTCGTCCCAGTACCCCGTCATCGAGCCGAGCGAACCCGGAGAGATCGAGACGAACCTGGGGCCTACGCGGCCACGCAGTGGAGAGCGTGGAGTCGTTACAGTCCTGAAACCGGTTGCGGAAGACCGTGAATCCATTTGTTCGAATCCCACTTCTCCATCGCGCGAGTCCTCGCAACCCGAGCGGGCGGCGGCTTTGTGTGCCCCGCCGCAACCGCGCCGTGTTGCCAAACCACTGCCCAACGCTGTTGACGCCTCATCCATCCGGGACTTTGCCAGGAGGAGCCGTACGCCGAGCCCGCCCCAACAGGGGCTGGGCAACGCCCCGGAGGCCGAAGATGAACCTGGGACTGGCTCGAAACCAGTCGAGCTCATTCCTTTTAGAAGGAACGTCGTCAAGAAAAGCAGTCCGCCGGGTAGACTGGAACCCCCAATATCCAGGCCATCGTCGGCGCCCCCAGTCGGGGCCGCCGCGGAGTCGAAGGAGAGGGTCAAACTGGTATCCCGGTCAGCATCGACCAGGAAAGGAAAGCAATTGGAGACGGGCGGTACTGGAGACATCTCGCTGACGCCGATCCGAAAACGATCCCGTAGTTACCAGGGAAGCAATTACAGCGGCGGCAATGGTGGCGCGAGGTCTGATATACCACGTGGAACAGGGTCGTTCGCCGAAAGCATCGTAACGTATGGATCGGAGCCTAGATTATACGATGCGCAAACGGCGAGAGCATACCTATCCATGCCCATTATGGTGGGATCACCTTCACGCTCCGAGTCCCCCATGAACACGGACTTTCCTGTACCGCCCACGACCCAAGTCGCCAGCCCGTCACAGCAAGACAGTCCAGTCCGTCTCGGCACCCCAACCGGGAGCCAAACGAGACGGGAGCGTGTGCGCGAAAAAAAACAAAGGGACATGATGGAAGCGTTGAAGGGCCAGACAGGTCTGAGGCACAGTCGCTCAGCTGATGTCTGGCCCGAATCGTTTGTCTCCGGCCAGTCCTTGGGATCCTCTAGGGCGTCGCTTGCACGGGAGTCTCCACCAGTGGCCTCAACGGCAACGGAAGGGGTAAAGCCCAAGTTCTTACACGCAAGCACCTTGAGCGCATTGGGAGGCCAACCTCCACCAGGGGCTTCTAGGTCTAGTGACAGCAGTTTGGGCGTGCCTCCAACGACGCCCAGTTACTCTCTCACCGCTGCCGACCGCATATCGCTGCATCGCCGCAAAGAAAGGCGGGCACAACGCGAGGCGCAACAGGCACCCGGAAGAACGTGGGCGGGGAGCACGCCACGGACCGAGCAGCAGGCCATGGCGGACCGTTTCGACAGCCTCCGGGAGACGCGCTTTCGGGATATGGAGAGCCGCCTACGGAGGCTTGAGGACAACAGCGACACTTGGCTTCAGTCTGTGGTTCCCCTGATGGAGAACCTGAACAAGCTGGTCCAGGACCAAAACCTGTTTCAGCAGAACCTCAGCGCCTTCCTCAATAGCTCTGGCTGGGTGCCCCCTGTCGCGCCCGAGCGTCCCCAAACAGCCATGGACCGGCTCAGGGACGGCGGTTACAGCAGCGATCTCCCGTTCCGGCACGAAGTCCTGTCGCGGTCCATGTCGGCGGCTCACGCACCCACACGGACCAGCAGCACGGACCAGCGCCCGCACAGCATCCAGATTCCCGAATCGGGCCAACGCACCAGTTCCCTGGGCTGGGGATGGCGACGCGACGGGGGCGAGAACCAGGGCTCGGCGACGACCATGTACCTAACGCCACTACAGGCCGAATTCGAGCGCGAGATGGCGGAGCGGCGCGCCAAGGAGGCCCGTGACGACGCCATCGACGCCCGAATTCGCGAGGCCGAGGCGGCGGCGGCAGCCCGGCGGCGGCGGCAGCAAGACGGCAGCGGCGGTACGCAACGGCGGCGCGTCACGGAGAGCGGTGGCAGCGATAGCGAGGACCAAAGCCGCATCGCCGAGACTTTGCAGCCACTCATGCGCGAGCTGCAGGGCATGACGCGCAACGGCTGGAACCGCGAGAATCTCGAACGACTCCGCGAGCAGGAGGAGGCTGAAGAGAGCTTTGCCCTCTTCTAGGACGGCAAGACGGCGGGCCAGGACATTCCTTGTGTAGGAGTAGGAGTAATAAGGGCGGTGGTTGGGAAAGGGCAAGGGAGGAAGCTAGGTCGGTTGTGTATTTGTAGACTCGGGCGCGCATTGGGAGGCATGATTTATAATGGGCCGTGAATCAAGGAGGGGCCCGAGAAGGAAAGCGAGGGACTTCAAGGCGTTCCGGTGGTCCTCCGTATAGGACGCATTTATACACGAGTTTTGGCGCGAATGATTCAGAACCACGGTAAAGCACCCCTGGATGATGTCTTTTAGCCCCCGAGACTGCCCCTGCGAGGGAAAAGCGCCTCCCCCCTGCCTTCCCAACTGTGTATCGGTGTACCCGCCGCGTGTCTGTCTCGCGGCGGCCCTCGGCCGAGAGTCGAGGGCTGCCTTTCGTGATTGTGGCTCGTAGGCACAGCCGGGCAGCGACGGAACCGAGTTCCCCGGGTGTCAGACATGGAGGTTTCAAGCAAAAATAGCAACGGCAAACAAAGGGGAGTTTGCGGTCTGGCCGCGTGCGCAAAGGCTTACGAATCCGACGGTTTCGGGCGGCGGCAGCCGGCCCGAATGTCCGCCGCCGATGGCAGAAAGAACCGAAAAGGCCCAAGCACTTTTGCAAAGTAGGGACACGATAACGAGCCCCTCCCTCGGCATAAGAAAGAAGAAAACGGCTGCCCTGCTCTTGGGCTCGTTCAAGGGCATCCAGAGTTACTCTAGGGGCATCCCGAGGGGGGTTGCATCGTGGTTGGCCCCACCACCCCGGGACGGCCCGTAGGTGCATGGTTTGACCCATATACTCTTGGTAGTCACAGCGTAGCATCTCGGCATTTGCCGCTTCACGATCGAGACCTGGAGAAGTCTATCTAGGCAGGAACCATCTCAGAAGGCCGTTTGTCGCCTCTCTCTCCTCTGCCTCTCTCTCGTCCAGATGGCGCTCAGTGCTGCGCAGAAAACTAGACGCAATCATGTGACTTACGCGTCACACAGTAGTGTTGGCTATCCTACACCTCCCGTCCGTCTTCGCGGGCCCCGCGTCTTCTTAAGCGGAACACGGTGGGTGCCCTGTCCGGCTGGCAGATGCGTCATACGCATGGCATGGCATCGAACGCGTCCGTCGTGAATGTGGGACTGGGTACTGATACACGCCACTAGGGCGACACAAGCTCACTGGGGCTTGTTCGGTTTGCGTTTGATGAAGGGGTCCGCGGGCGGCCGCCTTCGGGGCATCATGGGGTTGGGCGGAGGACGCGGTGCCGACGGGCCCTGTGCAACAAGTCAGTGAAGGTCACTCGGGAAGCACACTGGCCGGCTACGCACCCTCGGAGCATTCGGAGGAGCCCTGCTCGAGTTGGACGCCGCTGATCCTTGACTCTGCTCGACCCCCAGGACTGCCATGGCAGACGGGTCTTTGGGCCTCGGCATTGCCTTTGGTTTGCTTGGCGCCACTTTGCCCGGCAAGAAACCGCTCGAGTTCTGTGGTGCTCATTGCATTAGTCGTGTCCATTCAGTGCCACCGCGCTCTCCCAGCTGCCCAAACTTACTTTCTTGGCCGGAGGGGTGTCGTCCACGTCACCTTCGTGTGGTCTCTTCGGAGCTTGAGTAGAGGAATGTATTACGGGTGGCTGGCCCGTGTTCAGGGGCCGGTACACGGGCTCGCCTCGCTCGTTGATGCCCGTGTAGCTTCTGGGAACAGGGCCGCCACGATTGATTCCGTTAGCAGGCGGCGGTTTTCTGTCAGCTGGACCATATGTTGGAGGCGCTTGCGGCAGCGGCGTGCTGCTCGCTGATGTCGGTTGCGGAATGGGGGCATCGGGCATGTCGACATCCTCCAGTACCGGCCCAACATTCACATCGCGAGACTCGGCCGCCGGAAGAGTACTCGGCGGGGCCTTGTACTCGCTGAATGTCGGGGGAGGGAGATGAACACCTGGCACGCGGAGCTGGCCCACAATGTCGCCCGTCGTGTAGCGATCTCTCGCCTTGGCGTTCTCGATCAACTTATTCCAATATTCGCCCTGTGCTAGGGCACGCGAGTCTCCCAAGATCCAGAGAGATGATTTCGCACGAGTCAGACCCACGTTCATACGGCGGATGTCTGTCATGAAACCAATGCCGCCCGTAGGACTGGCACGCACGCAAGAGAAAATGATGATCTCACACTCACGTCCCTGAAAGGCGTCCGTGGTGTTGAACTCAATCTCCTCCAGAATGCCCTCGCCGTACCTGTGCGTGAACCCGTCCTTGAGCGCGAACAGCTGGGCTTTGTACGGCGTAATGATGCCAATCTTGCCCTTCATATCGACGCGAGGCGCGTCGGCCTTGAACCGCTCATACAGTTGCATGGCAACCTTTTGCTCCGCCGTGTTGACCAGAGACTGACCCTTGCGCCCTCTCTCCTGACTACCTTTGACGTCGAAGAAGCGGTACGGTCCCAGAAGGCCTCTCTGGTGCCACGGCTGCGCACGCAGCCTGGCCATGTCGTCGCCGTCGTAGAGCCGGCGTTCGTAGAATTCCTGGCTAGGGAACTGGCTGATCTCGGGGTGCATGCGGTACTGGGTATCGAGCAGGTGCACGTAGTCGGGATGGTTCTGCTGCATACGGACGAAGAGACTCTGATCGTACCCGTAGCGGGCAGCTGACTGCGATAGCACCGTGGGAGGTAACTGCTTCGGATCTCCCACCAGAATGCATTTAGAACAGCCATACTTCAGCGGAATGAGCGCGCTGAGCTCCACACACTGCGCCGCCTCGTCAATGATGACCGTCTCGAATTCGACGTTGAGGTTCTTGAACATCTCGTGACCCGAACCGCTCAGCGTAGCACAGAGCACCTGCGCCTGATCCAGGATCTCTTGCTGCACCTGCCGTTTGCGGATCTCGTTCTCGCGTGCGTACGTGTTGCCACTGTCTTTGTCGGCGTCAATCTTCTTTCCCAGCTGGTTGCGGCGTGCCGTTAGGTCGTTCATCTGGCGTTGGAGCGTTTGGGTCCGGTGATACTCGTCCATGGCTTTGGCCGATTCGAGCTGGGGGCGCAACTCGGCAATCTCCTGTTTGATGCGGCCGGCTTCTTCATGCCACTGTTGGCGCTCGCTGGGGCCCTTGTTCAGCGCCTTGTCTCCTTCGACGCGCGCGCGGACCAGCTCGTCCAACGTCACATCGCGAACCGCACTGTTGATAGCGTCGGTTCGTCCCAACCGCAGCACGTTGATTTTGTGGAAAGTACCGTTCGATGTCTTGACCCCTTCCTTCAAACGCAGGACCAGTTCGTCGACAGCTGCGTTACTCGGAGCGCAGACCAGTAACTTCTTCGATAGCCCCTGCTTGCCGGCCGTGGCCGGCGCACCCGGTTTCTTGATGGCCGTGCCCGTAGCCGCTGGGAAAGAGCCAGTCAATAGGGCCCCCACCATAGCTACAATTGTCTTCGTTTTGCCGGTTCCGGGGGGGCCCTGGATCAACGTGAAGGCGTCGTTGTCCTTCGCGTTCAGGATTGCCTTAGCCTGACCGGGGTTGAGTTGATAGTTGGCCATGACCTTCTTTACAGCCTCCTCGCTATACGTGAGCATTGGGGACGGCTTGGCTTCCAGGATCTCGGGCATGAGATCGTAATACTGCAGGCTTTCAAGAGCAGCATATTCACGCTCGATTGTCGTCATGTTGGTGATCTTCACGGCATAAACCTCTGCCTGGGGAACGAGCAGGCGGAGCATGGGGCCGGCTCGGTCACTAAGTCGGTACGAAACCTCTAAACTGCCATTCTTCACCTTGGTGCTCCAAATTCGCGCCAGGCAGTGTGCGTCATCTTGCGCGTCCAGGGGTTGGGCTGACGCCGAAAGGAGAATGATGTCGCCCTCCGAGACCCTGTTGTCCTTGTTATCCAGGGGCATGATTGTGCTGACCTCGAAAAATTTGTCCACAGACATGCGGTTCTGCACCTTGATGCCAAACGGTTTGGACGTCGTCTCATCCTTGGCTGTGACAAAGGAGCGCCAAGCCTCGGAGAGGAGCAGGGGGAAAAAGAGGTTCTTGTAGGACGCTGGATCTTGGTACGTGGTCAATACGCGGCTGCATGGTATGCCGTTCGGGGGGTCGGCGCCCTCATGGAAAATGTCCCAGTCCAGGATCGACTTGTGCAAGACATCCATTGGCGGGATCAGTCGGGCCCGCATGTCCTTCGCCGACCGCTGTATCTTGATCTTCTTGACAGGGCCGAGCATTTGCTTCTTTAGCTGCTGTACCCTATTCGAGGCCTCTTCAGCGCGCTGCTTCCCGGCGTTGGTCTGCGCCTGGAACACGGCATCGTCTTCCGAGTCTTCTTCATCTTCGGACGACGAACCGACCATGATTTCACTCTTCTGTGGGGCATGGTCTTTGCCCATAATTCCGGACAAGCCCTGCAACCCAGACCCTTCGCCGGGGTTGATCTGCTTGGGCATACGCAGCGCTTTGGCGCGAGCAATAGCTTCGGCATCCCTCTTCTTCTTGAGTTCGTTCTCCCTCAGACGGTTCTCCCGGGCCTTCGCAGCCAAGGCAGGGTCGAATTTCGGAGCGGGAGTTTTTGCCACGGGTTTGGTTGGGGCTTTCGCCGCCTGGCGGGCTCTCATCTGGTCCAGTTTGCTCTTGTGCTTGTCTAGCCCTGGCGTTAAGTCATGCATGTCGTCCCGGATGCTCAGTTGACCCATCGTTATCTTGCCCTGCGTGGGTACTCCGCCATCGCTGCCAGCAGACTTGGACCAGGCATCCAGATTCGATTGCCTTTTCGGCGCCTCAGCCTTTTTCACATCGACGATTTGGATGTCGTCCTCGTCCTCGCCGAGTGCCCGCATGAGTTCGGCACGTTGCCGGTCGTCCAGATTAGTACTAGTTTCGAACTTCCCGAGCGCGTTTCTTGTGCAGCAGCCACGGACATACAGCCGAGTGACTCCAGTGACGTCGAGTTGGTTTTCTGCCAGACGCCCAAAGAGCTTGACAAGACTGTTCACAGTTGTGCTGACCAGGTGACGGTCCTTGAGACGAAGCATCTTGGCCAGCCCTATAGATCGGATCTGGGGTTCTTCAAGGAGCGCGGCCATGGCACTTTTGACGTCGCTTGGTGAAGGACCCAGAGCCGACGACAGTAATCCATCTTGAGCCATGAGAGCATCTGCCAGTTCCATAACGTCTCGACAGAAGTTTTTCATCGTTTCCGTGTCGACCAACCTGCTCCAGCCGTCGAGGTCATTCAAAGCATGCTCGATGAATTCCCACTGCGATTTCCACCAGGCTTTGACAGCCATTTGCTCTCCCGGATCCAGTGTTCGGGACCGGAGAGTGCCCGAAGCTGGGTCGCACAGCGCCGTAAGAAAGTCCTTGGAGCATTTATGAATCTGGATCTGAGGTGACCACAAGCTCTTGCGGGACGACACGACCACGGTGACCGCCTTGGCGAATGACGTCAGAGCCGATGCGAAATGCCTCTCCAGGAGTCTGAGGATGGCGTCGGTTCGGCTATCCTCATCAGTCGCGGCCTTGATGAACGCGACACCGGCCTCATGCACGACGGGGGCACCGTTTATCAGCGACGCCACAATAGGCTGAACCGTCAGCGGGTTGGCGAAGAGTTCGGCAAGGTCCAGAAGACTAAACTCGGACAGCTTGTCCATCAGTTTCCCGATGGCTTCGTTCGTTTTCGCCAGCTCGGCGTTGAACGCTTCCTTGGGCTTGGAGAGGCGTTCTTTCTTCTTAGGGATGAAAATCTCGGCTTGCTGGAGAACCACAGACGCGCTGAGCATATTCCTGGCCAGCGGTATTGAGCCGGGATGCAGTATGCTCAACGCCGCTTCCCAGAGGCCCGAAGAGTTCCTCGTGACTTCGCGTTGAACTCTGTCGTCACTTGCAATGTATGCACTGAACTCCTCTGCGGTGACTTTTGAGTCAAGCAGGAGAGACTGCCCGATGACCGCCAGGGCAACCTGAGAGAGTTGGCTCTGTTCCCGACCAACCGATCGCTCTCCAGCCATGCCTGTCAGCATATCCTTGTACTTAAGCGTCAGATTGAGGACGGCGTTTGTGTGAATAGTCGAAGAACTGGGGTTAATTTTGAAGGTCGGCTGGAGAAAGGCCGACAGAGTAGCGAGGAGAGCCTCCGCGGCGCCACGGTAACAGACCTCCCGGCCTTCACCTGGCATCGAGCTGTCTTTGGCAATGTCCTCCAGAAACTGGTGCATGATGGAGTCGCATAAGTCACCCTTCTGGCCGACAGGGACGGAATCAAGAAAAGGCTTGACCCATGCGATGGCAACAGGGCCCTTTTGATATTCATCTTCGGGCATGGAGATGGCGAATTGCCGCGTCTGGGCCAGCAGAGGTTTATAAGCAGGGCTCGCAAACACCTGCTGGGCGACGGATGCCGGGGAGAAGTTGGCAAATGTGTTCGACAGGCCCCGTGGCCCTTTGCACAGGATGATGTTGAAGACTTTGAGCACCGCGGCCAGGTTCGACTCCGAGATGATGCCCATGTGGTTTAACATGGTTTGGTAGATGCTAGGCTGCGCATCTAAAGATCCGATCATGTCAACGAAGTGTTCCTTTGGAAGGGAGTGCAAGATCATGCAGAGGCCCTCCCAGAATTGCTGTACCTGCCGGGACGGGACGTTCACTCCCGCTACTGCGTTCAGAGCGTGCTGCAGGTCATCTTTCACAGCCCATGCGAAGTCATCTGGCGTGACGGTGGGCTGTTTGGACCACGAGGTTTTGGCAAACGCGTAGCGAGTCCTATCGTCGTCGAATAAAAAATAGGTCATGGTGGGCAGCACCTCGCCCAGCTTCAGCGGTCTCCTCTGTTGGACGGATTCGAAGACGTAGGTGAACTTGGGCCGGTGTTCTGGGTTATCCAAGTATTTCATGCAGCAAAGCGCCTCGTAAAGAGCGATCAGGAGCTCGATGCGACCTGTCTGGACGAACGTCTTTTGGTCGATGTCCCCTTGGTAGGACTGGATGAAGTCCTGGGCCTTCTGAAGACCGCCGCTGATCCGTTCAGCGTCAAACTGGTCTAATTTTTGATCCATAGCGTGGACCACTTCGTCGGAATGCGTCCTGGTTACATGTCTAGTCAGCTTCTGCGTCGCACGTACCGAGATAAGGGTGCAACAATGAGGGGGGATGGATACACACTCTATCAGATCCTTCAGAAACGGCTTGCGCTTCCGGTGCCACCCACGAACGCATGCAGCGCAAGATTCCAGAAGGGAGTTCACCCGGGCCCGGAAGATGGCCAGCAGCTCCTGCGCACCTCCATCTGCCTCGAAGCCCAGAACCAGGGAGCAGCGGTACACAATATCGAGTCGAGCCGCGGCCTCTTCGATTCTTTTCTTCTTCCCGTCGATCCCGATTTCGCCTGCCTCCTCGAGGTCTTCGTAGTCTTCTTCGTCCTCCTCGGACACCTTGGGGCACATCAGGTGCAAATCGTCATGCAGGGCGCCCAGGTCGTTAAAGGCTTTCTGCAAAACAGAAACCTCGTGTTCTTGCGTCATGATGGTAGAGGGGGCTACTCCGAAGTAGCATGTCCGTGGGCCACAAGAAGAGACAAGCGTGGGAGGAGGGGAAGAGAGAGAAGGTAATTCGGTTCGACAAAGTATCGAGTCGCGCTATAACGGAAAGCCCATCGACCGAGCTCGATGAGGAGCGGGGGCCTCTGGGAATTGGAAGATAGGTATCTGGGTAGGTACTTGAGCAGGCAAATAGGTTAGTATCATTGGGTACAGAGGCCCATCGTTCTGGGCTCGGCGCTACGGTTGACAGTCCGACAGGTATTGGGGAGGGACGAAGGTGGTAGGAGTTGCCGTGGGAGAATCCCGTGAATGAGCAAGGAAGGCACTAACTGCTTCAAAGTAGGCAGGTGCGCACGCACACGGTCGGGCGCACGATGCGATAGTCTGAATTGGTACCCCGAAACAACAGCTTGGGCCTGAGCCTGGGCCACGCTCCGTATTCCGGGAAACGAGGAATCAAGGAGTGGGATGAAGACGACCAGGTCTGCAGGTTTACGGTGGCGGAACGGGGGATTAATGGCTAGCTGGCGGTCGCGACCGAGGCAGGACAAAGGGAAAGAAGCCGGGACCAGAGCTATCGCAGATGGCCAGAATCTAAGAGCCACCCGATCTTCCAAGGAGTGTGTCGATTTAGCCAGGCCGGGTGCCGAGGTCGGACTGCGAGAGCGGGTGGCCGCGAAGCTGGGCGAAGGATGACGACGGCGGGATGGATGTCCGCTAGATGAGGAAACACGTGGTGACGCCTGCTAAGCCCTCGAAATTTAAAGATCCATTTGCGACCGCGTAAAGAGGCTGCTGTAGCGCGCCGTCCCGGAGCGCGGCTCGGCCTTATCGATAGTACGTATAGTAGTACACGCGACAGGCGTGAGGCGAGCGCACCTCGGAACCTACACATTTGATCCCCTGCCTACGCGGTCTCCAATTATCGCAAGGGGGGGCTTGGTTATTTTTGGTGTTTACTCACCAGGATGTATATAGGTAGCGCGGCCTATCAATAATGTAGCACCGCAAATCAACAAGTAGCGCGAGATCAATCGAGCCAGGTACTTATTGCTCTCTTTCGGCAAATATACCCCCGACCCCTCGTTCTACCTAGCGAACTGCTCGCGTCAGATCAAGAAAACCATATGCTCCCGTACGCAATCCGCCATGGTTGCCGAGAGGTGTTAAACGCTCTCTGCGGTGGACATCTCTTTCATGGTTTGTAGTCGGGATCGTCGCGATTGTTGAGATCGTCCTCCGTGACAGCAAGTTCGGAAGCGGTATCTAGCTCAAAGGCATCGAGACTGGGCCGTGGTCTGGCCTTGCGGGTACCAGAACGGAGTTCGAGACTCCTGCTGGCGACAACACGATTACTGCCCTGGGGAGCAGTGTCTGTTCTAGAGCCGGCCTTGTGGGCCTTTTCCCCGTTGGCCTCAGCATCATCTTCCAGCTTCTCTTTCTTGCTGTTCTTAGAGCTCTTGAGTTTGGTTCCGGCTTTCTTATTGCCCTTGATGTCTGCGTTATCCATCTCCTTCGGTTTAGCGTGCCTCTTTGTGAAGCGATTGAGAAGGTGTTCCAGAGGACAGATAGACCTCTCCCATTCCTCTGTCCCCGCAAAGCTCTTGTCATTGCATCGATAGCATGTCTGTCCATGGCGGATGAAGAGCTGGTGAAGACCATATTTGAGATGGTCGGGGCAGCAAAACTCTAGATGGTGGAAGACATTGTCCTCGTTGGTCTTTTGCGGCGCCCAGCCAAGCCATCTGGCCATCCTAAAAACGTGTGTGTCGACCGCGAAGCAAGGCCTCTGCAGGGCAAAGAGGACTACGCATGCTGCTGTCTTGATGCCAACGCCCGGGTACCGGACAAAGTGACGGATAGCCTCATTCTTCGTCATACCGTGCATGTGGTCGAGGGTCAGTTCCTGCGGGGCTGCCCGTAGTATCGCCAACTCTTCTTCATTTTTCTCCGCAGCGCCGACGGGTGCCAACACTATGCCGGTCTGTGCCCCTCTCTGCTGTATATTCTCCTCGTAGACCAGAAGCAGGATAGCTTGAATGTTCTTTGCTTTGTTGGCGCCGAGTCCCCCTGCCTTAAGAGCCTGATATACGTCGTCAGGGCGAGCCCATAGGACAAGCCACCAATTCACGCTTCCCTTGCCTGTTCCTTGTTGGCAGATACCAAACCTCGCAATCAAGGATTTTAGCATGTTGTTCGCGCTGTCAAACGTAGTAGACTGGCTGAGAACGGTTCGCATCAGTCCATCAAGCACCGAGGGCACCTCGCCACAGCCTGCAATCTCCTGAGACGGAGCTGCAATAATAGCAGGAGGTAGGGGTTGCACATCGCCATGCAATTCTGCCAGGATGTTGTATACCGCCTCGCATTCCCCGGGGATGGGGTGATGCCAGTCGGAATAGGGTGTTTCGCCTGGCATGAGGCCATAGGGGTTGTCTGATGTCTTGCGGGCCTTCCTTTTGGCCTTGTTCACCTCACCGCTCGGTTTATAACCTTCCGCATCATTGGCTGTGTTGTGTTCGGCTAGGCCTGCAGTATCGGGCTTGCCATTCGAGGTTTTCTGCTCATCGCGATCGACTGTGTCTTCGTGTACCAGACCTGCCGTCGGCCCGTCGAGTCGCCGTTTCTTTTGGGGCTGCCTAACAGTGCCATCGTCCCGCGGACGAGCTGCTGCTACGGGGGCTTGTGATTCTTCTGTGAATAGCTTCCCAAGGTTGTGAGGGAGGACGTCCCAACCACCTCTTATTGGGACAGGCGGCGCTCGGTGATTGCTTTTCGCATCGCTCTTGGCAGCTGGCGATAACAGAATGTTTGCCGCCTCTGCAGCTCTCTTGGCTGCTGCCCTGGTCTGCATTGTCGCGAGTGAAGGTTTCAGATTTTGATGTGGGGTATCATCACGAGTGCTGGATCTGCTGATGAAGCATGAACAAAAGGCGGCTGCTTTTCTTTGGAAGGGAGAATGTGACCGATCCAACAACCCAGGAAATAAGTGAGGAGAAGTTGGTTACAGCACCGCCCGACAGGAATGTGAAAAGAAGTGGAGGAAGGTGCTAGATGCCGGGAAAAGTACGCCGACAAAGGTTAGGGAGGAAAGTGCAAGCAAGTCGAGAAGGGAGGTAAAAGGTAAGCTGGGTGGGCTGTTGCTTGGGCAAGTTGGCAATCAAAGGTGATTCCCTTTTTACGTGAAAACTGTACGGGAATCGATAATGTCGACAATCTACTGAATCGAAGAGGGCCCGGGGGGGGGGGCAAGAGGGAGAAGGCAAGAAGGAGATACGATTACAATTGCGCCCCTATTCACGCAGAAACTATACAGAATTTCGTAATGTTGATATGTTGTTGGCTCCACGATTGAAGAACGTATAATATGGACTAAGCACACGTATGGCAAGGGAAAAGCGCCCTTTCCGCGTGGCGGTTATTAAAGTGAATACTCGCGTGCGGTTATGATATTGTACCTCAAACAGAAATGGTAGGTAGGTACTAGGCAATTTGGTCCGGTTGGCTATCTGACTGTAGAATGGTGGTAATTGAAGAAAATGCTCTGTCCGTGTGGGAGAAGAAGATAGAGTTCTAAGATTACTGTTGAGCACTGCTGTCCGGATAGAGGTAGTTGTGGTAAAGCGAAATTGGAGGCATACGCAATCGAGGCGGAATCTTCTTGTTCAAGAGATCGGAGTCCAGTTGAGCACTGCGAGACGGGGTTTCATTGTCTCTCTAGTATTCGAGCCATGCCAGCCGGGAAGGTAGGAACAAGACGGCCCACGCAGACAATTTGACATAGGGGCAAGAATGATGAACTAGTCTGGTCTATTTTGTCTACCTGGTGCTAGGTATTTGCATACTGGTCTAAGTACCCCATGTGCTTGCCCCGAGAAAGCAGCAACAAGACGGCATGTCTACCTCCCCGGGCCATGGTCCGCTTCGTCTCCCGGTCTAAAACTGAAACGTGCTGCTCGTTTCCCCCTTTCCGCAGTTGTTCAAAGCAGTCTATTGCCTGGAGCTCTGTCTCGATCCCACTATCGCTCGGTCGCCACGTTGTGCAGGCTGATATCCTCACGAAGAGGGGAACGCACTGCGCTGATTGCGCTGGCGCTGTGTTCAAGATCCGGTCGTGGCATCTCGCCAACGGAGGCCGGTACGCCATCAGCAACGATCGTGGGGCCGCTGCTGGCAGTCGGCTGGGGCACCGAGCCCTGCACCACCGCTGCGGTCTTTTTCTTCTTTCCTCTCAGCTCATGTAGATGCTGAAAGTAGCCATCCGGCACGGGTGTGACGTAACTGCCGCAGAAGACTCCGACCTCGAAATCTTTGGGGCCTCCTTCAGGAGAGCATTCTGCACAGGCCTCCTTAAGGTCGTCCAGTTCCTGGTAGACCAGGTCATCGGCATTGATGATCTTGGCAATCTCAACACGGTCGCGCTCTGTAGCAATGAGCTCTTTGGGCGAAGCGAGGTCGATGCCGTAGATGTGCGGGTACCGAATGGGGGGTGCGCAGCTCGCAAAGATGATCTTCTTCGCACCTGCTTCCCTAGCCATGGTAACGATCTCTCGGCTTGTGGTGCCTCGCACGATGGAATCATCCACAAGGAGGACACATCGGCCCGCGAACTCCGACTCGATAGCGGACAGCTTCCTGCGAACTCCGCTCTGTCGCTGTCCTTGGCCAGGCACTGTAGCGCGGCATGTTAGTATCAGACCGGTCGCCAATAGCACACGGTTGAAATAGGACCCTCTCGTCAATAATACAAAGACAAGAAAAGTACCGTAACAAGACCGGCGCGGAGTAGAAAACTTACTGATGAATGTACGGAATACGTAGCTGGAACAGAGATCAGTGTCAACGGGCAGCGGAACACTAGGTAGGGTTACGATGGGGCTTACCGGTTCCTGCAAGAGAGCGCGTTAATGATAGCTCGTACGAAACAAACATGGTGGACAGTCTATACTCACTTCACGAATGCTTGGCAGTAGGGCTTGCCCAGACTCTCGGCTACGCAAGACGCAGATGTGTTTGACGTCTCAGGAATGGGAATGACGGCATCAATCTCGTTTACCACGGCGTCGCCCAGGGTCTTGCGGATCTTTTCAGCCAATTTGTAGCCCATGCGCTGTCGGCTGGTATGGACGCTGATGCCTGCACGATGTTAGCATAGACCGACACTGCTGACACTGCCCGGTGGCGCAGATCATTCAGGATCGACAGAAGAGTGTGTCAAGGGTGACCTACCATCAATGCAAGTATCAGGGCCTGTGAAACTGTTAGTATCTTATCAAAGTGCAGCACTGCTTTTTGGGTGACGGCGGATAGGACGTAGCTGCTTACGAGCAAAGTAGACCTGGTTTCATACGGGGTCAGCAAACACTCTCGATTAAAGTAGGGGAAGAAGCCTGCGGCGATCATTGGGAAGCCCGCTTTCAAACAATCCGATGCACCGAGGATAGTGTGGTCGGCACATACATATTCAAAAATGTCAGGAGTGTATGACTTCGGCGCTTCAACCTGGCGGAAGACAGGTGCTCGGCTCTTGCGAATGAACACAGCCTCGCCTGGCTTGATGTCGCGCATGTTGGAGAAACCGAGCTGTCGCAGGGCGATGCTCTCCGATGCCAGCCTGCCAAGAGTGTCAACGAGCACTTCTCACGCAGCTCACCAACAGCCTCCCTCGGTGAACAAGGGGGTGAATGGGTATGGTGGCTTCAATTTTACTTACATGTAATCGGTTGCACCCTCCAGAGTGGTTGACGCACGCTCGCCGAGGATCAAAGGTCGAATGCCATGAGAGTCTATCCTGATTCAGCATTTGCACCGGGGTAACGCACCCGGGACAGGGCAAGCGGGAGTATTGATGGCGTACCTCTGAATGCCAGAATGCCGTAGCCCGCGATCATGGCTGTGCAGGCCCAACCGCCATGGCAGCGGCGGTACATGCGCTCCAGGGCCGCAAAGATGTCCTCCTCGTTGACTCGGGCTTTTCCGGTCTCGTTGAGTTCGCTGGCAAAGATATTCAACATCAACTCGCTGTCGCTGTCGGTGTTGATGTGTCGGTGAGCCTCCTGGTCAAGAAACTGGCGCAACTCGGGAGCATTGATGAGGTTGCCGTTGTGCGCGAAGACGATTCCGTAGGGGCTGTTGACGTAAAACGGCTGAGCTTCCGAAGGAGAGCTCGTGCCGGCCGTGGGGTATCTCAGGTGGCCGATTCCTGGAGTAATATCTCAGACTATATCCCACCAAAGAGGCAGGTAAACGCAATCCAGGGAATCTCACCCATAGAGCCTAGCGTAGAGCAGTCAGCATACCGAACTCACGGAGAGAAGAAGGCTGGGGTGTACGAACCAGGAAGATCCAGCACTCTTTGACCGCTCTTGAAGACATCAGCAGCAAGACCGTTGCCCTTGCTGTAAGCGAAACAGTTAGCCGATGGCAGCAGGGAGCACGCCGCGTCTTTTCTACTTGCCACTGGTAAACTCGACCACCAGCTGCGCAGGTCGCTATGCCACCTAGAGAACGAGGGTGAATATGTAGCCATATGCCCAGAAATCAGGGAGACGAACAGGCATCCTGGCCTCTGTGTTGCAGGAAGTAGAGCCTAGAGCACCGGAACTTAGTATCCTCCACAGGGGGCCAGGTAGAGCAGCGAGGGAGACAGGAAAGCTGCTTACGCATTGTGAAGGTCAGTGGCGGCTTTGCAGGGCGACTCGAGGTCGTCACCAACGTGACCAAGTATCAAGCCGAGGATACCACACATGACGGCTTCTTAGGATATCTATACGCAGACCCACAGTTAGCGATTTGCGCTTTTCGGGTTAGGAAAAGGCGCTGGCAACGGAACACCTCCGCGAAGCTTGGACGAGAGCGCGCAAAACGAAGCGAACCCCCCCGTTTCCGACGATACTGTTGGCCATTGCCTGCTTATTAGAAGGGAGAGCGGTAGGTGACGCATGTCCGTGGTCCTGCCGTACAGAAGCAACAGTGGTACCAAACGGAAGCTACCGTACTACCGTATCGCAAAGGAAACAGTGCACCGGTAGGTATGTGGCCAGGTACTTTTGGACACGCGCCAATGTCCGCATCTCCCACGCCGCCGCCTTGGTTCCCCTTCAGTCTCGTGTACGGCGGGGGGGCTTGAGTTGCGCGTTTGCCATTGCGCCCTTGTTTGGCGACGCTTCTGGAAAGACTCCGCGATCGGCCCCAGCAAGCGCATCGGTCGAACGGGCTTGTAGGGAGGCAGGGGAGGCCGAGTAGCCGGCAAGTAGGACAATGGGATCTCTACTCACCTTCTCGCTTGACTGCGACGGGTTGCGACAGGTTGCGACAGGTTCCGATGAAAAAATGGAAGAGTTTCGGTCGAAAGGTGGTGAGACTTCGCGAGTCGGTGCCAAATTTCGAGCGCAGGCGATAAGGATAAGGACGTGTGGAGGAGGGGCAAGAGGGGCACAGAAAGAAAGGTATCTTGACTGCGATACCGTGTCGAAGTGGGGGGAAAGCGTGTAAAAGGTTGGGGTCTGATATGGCGAGGCAAAAGGCTCCATATATCAAGGGACGAGAGTATTTGACTCGTGGGCTTGCCATTCAGGTACTCAAATAAGACCTATCCCCGAGGGCAACAGGAGGGTGGCCGCCGACGAATAACGCGCCATTGTGAGACCGTCATCGTGACCGCAGAAAATTTCTTAAACCCCTTTGAACTAGGTTGCCAGCTTAAGAAGTCCCTGTTGGGATTAGGTATAGTTGGCAGGGAAGCCTGAGCACTCGCTTCGCAGTAAAAGTTGGAGAAAAGAGTGGGGGGTGGTGAGCGAGTTATTTGAGCCAACGGACTGCAGACAGGAATCCACGCCTCAAGTCCCAAAGGTATCGTTGGTATTCTTTAGGGTTTCCGCCTCGTATGGATAGGCTTTTTCTTGGCTTTCGAAGCATTGTGACCTTGATATTCTGGCAGCAATGCCACTGACTCACATGGTGCCCGAGGACGTTGTACTGTGTGTAGTCGAGCAAACTGTATGCGCTGGATTGTCCTCTGCACGAGATCCCGATTGTTCCGTTTGGCCACCTGCAGGGTGATGCTGGGAAAGTGAATGGAAAGAGCCGGCTGGCTGGGCCAAACCTCCCTTCCCCGCAAATCAGGCCGGGCATGGACATCCGGCTCGTCAGGGGCAGAGAATGGTTGCGTTCCCATTGACGAACATCACATACCCGCCCATGCTGTGTGTATGTAGTATACCTTACGTATTTCGCGCCTTTAAAGCAACTTTATCCCCAAGGGCTCCCACTTGATTTGTGATGGAGCGTATCCCGCACTTCCCGGAATCCTTCAATCGCTGGGCTGCACGCATATACCTACTTGTATGGCTCGCCTTCGAATCTTAATAAGTCAGTAGGAAGATGGGTACCTGAGTACTTACCCACTTACCCAAGAACCCAAGTTTCCTCAAGTACTTACAATAGTTGGAGGTTGCGGAAGCCAGGGAGAGGCGTGGCCCGCCAGCGTCCGCGGAACTTTGAAACGTGCCACTGGATTGAACATCACGACACCTGTAACAACTATAACCACTATAGAGAAAGGCTGAACCTGTGCGTGTGTGCAGGTATAGGCAAGTTAGCCAGCCGGAAGAAGCGCCGGAGAGAGCGGTCGAGGGTTCTGGATCTCCCCAGGTCACCAGTAGCATGAGTGCTTCACACAGATGGAGTGTACTCGCTGGCCTACCGGCCACTGCAGTTGGGGGTTCTTTTTTTTTTTTTTTTTTTCTTTGTCAGGCGCTTGGGCTCCATGCATGGATCTTGGTCATGTCGCGGGGCCCACGCTGCCTCATCGTCAGGCCGTCCATTCAAAAAAGCCCGGGCCGCGAAAGTGGGAATCCTCTGCTAAGTAATCTGCATAAGCGATCGCTAATCGCGAATAAGCATGAACCCCTAGCCTCCTTTCGTCATCGCCAGCTTTTACTGTAGAGCCATGCCACGTTATATCTACGGCGTCCTGAGTAAGCGCCACCTACATTGCCTACTTGTTTACACATCATAGAATCTCCAAGGAGTTGCATACTCGGGGAGTTTGGTTTGGTCATACGTTTTCAATCATCAGTCATTCCCGCCTTGATGAAGTGCCTCGTTCTCGTCTCTTCTGTCTTGGCCGTCTCCATCTCCATCCTCTTATATAACGCGGGCTTCATCGCAGCTCTCTTGCAGGACGTCCTCTCCATCAACGTACTTGCGCCCAAGACTCAGCCAACGGTAGAACTCAGCGACGCAGGACTTGTGTCTTCTGCATCCATCGGCCTCGCTACCCCGTCCATGAACGCCATTAAGAACACAATGTCCAAGACTCTCTCACATGCCAAGGTCCTCCCCCATCGGTCGGCTACCAGGGGTCACTCGGACCATGGCTGGTTGAACACGTACCACAGCTTCTCCTTTGCCGATTGGTACGATCCTCGGTTCTCTCACTTCGGCTCGCTCCGGGTGCTCAACGAGGACCGTGTCAAAGCCAACTCGGGCTTCCCCACCCACCCCCACGCCAATTTCGAGATCTTCAGTTACATCCTGTCGGGCGAGTTGACGCACCGCGACTCGATGCTGCAGAAGGGCTCTGAGGGCGGCCAGTCGGACAAATTTTACCGCATGAAGCGGGGGGACGTCCAGTTCACCACCGGCGGCACCGGTATCGCCCACTCGGAGCAGAACGAGCACCACAAAGACACGGTGCACTTCCTCCAGATCTGGGCCATTCCCTGGAAGCGCGGGCTCCCGCCCAAGTACCACACTCGCCACTTCTCCGACGAAGACAAGAAGAAAGCGTTCGTGCCCATTCTGAGCCCCCTCAAGGGCGGCCCGGACGCCACCGCCGAACAGGAGAAGGCGGCAGAGCCCACGATCCCCAACACGATCCCCATCCACGCCGACTTTGCGATGGGCGCGGGCATCATTGCCCCCCAGCAGACGTTTGAGTGGGTCGTCGGCGCCAATGCAACGGAAAATCCCAAGAGAAAGGTCTTTGTTCACGTCCCCATGACGAAGAACGGCAAGGCCAAGATCCGGCTCGATGGTCGGGAGGACGTCTTCGGCGAGGGAGACGGAGCTTTCATCGAAAACCTCCGGGCTGGTGACAAGTTGTCGGTCGAAAGCGTAGGCGAGGCCGAGGCCGAGGTGATTGTGCTCGATACCGCGTGAGCATGCCTAGGTTCTCGGGGAAGCAGCGAAATCTGGATTTGAATTAAGCGTTTTTGGCACACGTAGAAAGAAGAAGAACGAAACTTATCTGACCATATCTACCTACTTACCTACCCACCAACCACATTTGCGGGTGGCCAGATGAGGCCAAGCCTTCAGATTTCGGATGAGTGAAAGAGCGTGTTGCCGATGCCTTGCATATAAAAACAGTGGTATAAATTGTCCCGGCTGATACAGCGAGAGGTGTCTTTAGATGACCTATTACATTTCATAGTGGGGCAGGACCGCCACACGTGGTTCAGGCGGTCAGACAAATATCGTGAGATGATGCTATACCCAGCGGGGGTTCCCTTTACGCTGGTTACATACATACTTATTCAGGTGACAGGTCATTATAATCGTGCCTGGCAGCTGGAAGAGCGAAGAGTACATAGTTGAATACATGCGCACTCGTAAGTTATATGTAATGGGGTCACGTACCCCTCTTCCCATATATCCACAGCCCTCGATACCATAGGGCCAATTTGGTAAGGTGGAAATGATGGGAAGCGGAGAGGTACCCGAGAAGCTGCAATTCCCAGGCTGGTGGTTTTGGCCGGCGACAGGGCCGAACGGGGATATCGGCCGTCGCTAAAACGCCCTAGTTACGGTCCAGGTGTGTTCGCCGCCCACAACGTCTCCATTTTCTTTGCCGCCACCTGAATCCTGCGCGTATGTAGCGTCCGAAAACGGATGTCCCATCGCAGGCGAGCGGCACAGCAGCGACACACGAGCTGCTGTTATTAACTCGCTTCCGACCACATGGCGCCATTCGCATCTGCCCTGGCCCATCTGCCCATCCATTCTGGCTAGCTAGGCAGCAGCTAGGCTACGATCTCCGACTTCCCAAATTGCGACTCCTTCTCAGTGGCCAGTCGAGAGGCCAGAGACTGGATACCCCCAAGCCGCTAGCAAATGGCTTTTCTCCGAAGGGCAGATAGAACAACCAACGCCAATGGCCAAGCGCCGCTTCATGTGATGACAGATTGGCGTTGAGTTCACTACAACGAAGGGTTGTACAATTCATCCCCTTCGCGGCAATCCCCGCACCGTTTACTGGGGAGCCGGTCGGAAAAAGAGAAGGAAAACGAAGCACCCAACAGGACTGCCTTGGGGGAGTAATACGCGCAGGCGGACAAGCTGACAAGCAACATGGTCGTAAGTTGGCGAGAGCCGTCCGTTGGCATCATCCTAGCTCATCTGGGCTCGAGGGGGCATGGCTGCCTAGAAGTTTCCCGGCCAAGAGCGTGGATGAGGTTTTAAAGCCCGAATGAGCCTAGCAACCTCGCGGGCCACAAACTCGACGTATGCACAAGACCGGGGCGGACGGGCTCCGAAATAGTGGCTACCTGTGGATGGCATCCTGCCCCTACCTCAGCTCTGTGGATCGAGCCCGGATAGCAGACCGGACGGCAAAGCAAAGAGCGCACCAGGAACGGCTAGACGTGCCTCGCGGCGGGCGCCGTCACGATCGATGTGTGCCTGCCGAAACACGTAGAGGAGGTCCGAGGCGGGATGCCGCGAGAGCTCCAGGAAGCGCTTCTGACATGTCACCCGGCGGTGATGATCTTTTCCCTTCTTCCCTCGCCATCCCCATCGAACAAGGTTATCCATCACAGCCCTGACGGTGCGAAATTGGAAGCGATCAGCTCGTTGCAACCGAGGACGGTCTCGGCCCATTTGGCGCTCCTTATGGGCCCCTCCCCCTGGGCAACTGGGCTGAGGGTAAGCGGCTGCACTGCGAAGGGTCCAGCCAGTCGCAAAGCGTCCCTTTGGTCGTGATAGACCCATCAAAAAAGGCGATCCGCTCCCCGTCCCCTGCGCCGGCCCACGTACCTTGCATAAGGCACCGCTAGCGACTTTCCTTATTCGTCCGGTGGTGTGTGCTTTCCTCGTTCGAGTCTAGGACCAACTACACCTGGTCCCGCATCGTGGCCAGCGGCGGCGGCTCGTCGAGCCGGCAGGACGCATTCGGGATGTTCGCCGGCAAGCGATCTGTGGTAGCGGCCGCGGTGCCTGAGCATGGTATGGCGCGACTTGCGCCGGCCGAGAAGCGAGAGTAGGGGTGAGAGTGAAAGCTCTGTACCTACAGCATCTAATTTGGCCGGCTAGGCTGGGCAGCGGCGGCGGCGGCGGCGGCGAGAACGATGCCCTCTATTCATATTTCTTTGCCGCCGCTCCTCCCTCTCCGGCTTTCCTCTCCTTCTTTCCCCTTCACACTCGCGGCAATCTGTCGAAGTTGACAATAAGCGGTCTGTTCTGCCAGCCGTTGCAGCCATCTTGGTTTGCGTCCTCTCCTTGATCCCACCCGATCATTACACACTCGCTCGGCCTCGGCCAACTCACGATCTTTTCCTCGTATTACATAATACCGGATTAATCCATTCCCTAATAACCGGTCAAGATGCTGTTCAAGAAGTCTCTGGTGGCCGCCGCCGTCTCGGCTAGCCCGGCTCTCGCTCACTACAAGGACTACCCCGTCAACGCCTACTGGGGACAGAACGGTAAGCAGTCTTCAGTTCTCATCGTTTTATTTTTAAACGAGCAACCTGGCACCTGACCACTCACGCCCATCCGGACCGTGTCCACCTTATGCTGGTGCCATCTGCCGCGGGAGAGAAACTCCCCGTTCAACAAGTCATCATCTCCTGCCTATACTGACCCGGAGTGATGTAACCAGGTGTGGGCGATACCCTCGGACAATACTGCGAGTCCAGCAGTGTCGACACCGTCACCGTCGCGTTCGTAAACAACTCCCCTGAACACGGAAATGGCTACCCAGGCACCAACTTTGCCGCCCACTGCGCGGCCGCAGTCTACACCAAGGGTAAAGTCGATACCAAGTTGCTGAGCGAATGCTCCTTCATCAAGGAGGACCTCCAGAAGTGCAGGAAGCTCGGCAAGAAGATTGTGCTGTCCATTGGTGGCGAGTACAGCGAATTCAGCGACTACTCCCTGTCCAGTGTCGAGGCAGGCGAGGAGTTTGCCCACTACATGTTTGAGATGTTCGGCCCTTACAAGGAGGGATACCACGGGCCTCGTCCTTTCGATCTCAGCCCGGAGGAGACCTTCTGCGTTGATGGGTTCGACTTTGACATCGAGACCAAGTTCGACGACCAGGCTCCCTACGTCGCCATGGTCCAGAAGCTGCGGTACCTCATCTCGACCGTCCCGGAGAAGATGATCCTTTCCGCTGCCCCCCAGTGCCCCCTCGACCCCAAGTATTTCCAGATGGACACCATCCTTGCCGAGGCCCAGTTCGACAAGATCTCGATTCAGTTCTACAACAACCCGGCCTGCGACGGCCGTTCCAACGGTTTCAACTACGACGCCTGGGTCACCTGGCTCTCCAAGACGGTCAACAAGAACGCCGAGATCTTCGTCGGCCTCCCGGGCAGCGAGGCCGCGGCCCCGGCCGGCGGCTACCTCAAGCCCAAGGCGGCCACCGACCTCATCTGCAAGTACAAGAAGCACGCCAACTTTGGCGGTGTCATGATCTGGGACGCCTACCTGTCGACGCAGAACGAGGACTGCGAGGCTGGCGAGACCTTCTACGACGTGGTCGCTGACGCCCTGAAGTGCGGTGGCGCCTGTGGTGAGAACATCCTGCTGTGCCCCAAGCCCCCCGTCACCACCACGTCGTCGTCCGCTGTGCCCACGAGCACACTGAGCAGCATTTCGACCTCGTCCTCTGCCAGCACCGCCGTGACAACCACTTCGGCTGCCTCCACCAGCTCCTCGGTGCCTTCTACCACCAGCTCCGCCGTTTCTTCGACCAGCTCTGCCCAGACCACCAGCTCCATTCAGTCCTCGGCCAGCAGTTCTGCCCCGTCCTCGGCCAGCAGCTCTGTCCAGTCTTCGACTACCAGCTCGGTCGGTACCAGCACCTCGTCGGGCGCTTCCAGCTCCCAGAGCAGCGGCGCCTCGGTCCCTGCTACGACTAGCAGCTCTGCTTCGTCCCCCATCACCTCGCCGGCCACGTCTTCGACGGCGACCTCGTCGGTCACCTCGTCGGCCACCGTCTCCTCTTCCACCACGGAGGAGGACGAGTGCGAGGAAGAGACGTACAGCGCGTCCGTGCCCGTCCCGACGTCGTCGGCCAGCATCACCTCGAAAGCCTCGACTTCGGCCGTGACCTCGTCCGCCCCGGCCTCGTCGTCCACGACCTCCGAGGACGATTGCGAGGAGGAGACGTCAAGCGCTTCCGTGCCCGTCTCCACCGTGTCGGCCAGCACCACCTCGGCGCCGGCTACCTCCAAGCCCAGCGCTTCCGCGACCTCGCCCGTCCCCCTGACATACCCCGCGTCTCAGCCCCAGTCCTCGTCGGCGACGGGCCCCGCCACTACCGAGTACACCACCTCCACCGTCTACACTACCAAGGTTCACACGGTCACGGCCTGCCCGCCTTCGGTGACCAACTGCCCCGTCGGCGAGAAGACGACCGAGGTCATCCCTGTCTACACCACGGTCTGCCCCGTGACCAGCGAGGAGCCCGTCCCTACCTACCCCGCTGGAGGCCAGGGCGGCAACGGTTCCCCTTCGGCCCCCGCCCCCGTTCCCACTTACCCGGCTGGCGAGAAGGGCTCCCCTTCGGCCCCAGCCCCTGCCGCTACGTACCCGGCTGGTGGCCACGGTGGAAGCGGCTCCCCTTCGGGTCCGGCCGGCAGCTACTCGGCGGCCACGGCGGGATCCGCCATTCCGACCTACCCGGCGGGCGGCAACGGTGGCCACGGCTCTCCGTCGGCACCCGTCCCCGTTGCCACCTACCCGGCTGGCGGCAAGGGCGAGCATGTTGGCAACAGCGGCTACCCCTCGGCGCCCGCCGGGAGCTATCCGGCTGCCACCCCGGGCACCGAGACGACCAAGAGCCCGGCCGTTCCCACGTACCCCGTGGTGGCCAACTACCCCGTCGCCTCGACGCTGACGAAGGTGGTGCCCGTCTACCCGACGGCGGCCCAGGGCAACCACACCGTCCCCGGCACCGGCTACCCCGTCATCCCTTCGCCCACCAAGGGCAGCGGCCACGGCGGCAACAGCCCGGCCGCATCCTCGGCCACCCCGGGCTACCCCGTCACGACGGCGCCGGTCACGGCTGGGTCGGCCAAGATGGCGGTGAGCCTGGGTGCGCTCTTCGCTGTCGTTCTCGCTCTCTAGGCGGAATGCCCCCCCCCCCCCCCGTGGTGACGGATTTCCTTTTCTTCTTGGATAATTCATCGTGGATGGATCTGAGGAACACGGCGGTTGATATATAATGAAATACATATTTTACTTGACAACCAGCTCCGCTGATGGTCGGCTAGACCTCGTACCGAAAGCGCGATAAGGTAACTCGTATCGTGAAATGCACTTATACTATGCGCTGGCTCTCTTTGTTATGCCCGATTAGCTAAGTAGGTACCTACCTGGGCAAGAGGCGGCGTGGCCGACGCCGACACCTTCTCCGTGCGCAGCCTCGATAGAGGGCGGTCCCGCAAAGAAAGCCGGACAAGAGGCAACATCTAACAGAAGCAGCAAGCGCCAGCGGGAGCGAGACGGTGAGAATATTCTGACCCTGCCGGCAGGCAATTGTGTACCACGTGGGAGCCGGCCCCGACGGCACACGCGCGCGTATTCGGCGACGGCCAAGACCAGGCTGGGGGGCGTCCGTCGCATGTTGGCAGGGTTGGATGAAACCAACAAAAACAACGGCCGGGCTGGATAAGTAGACGACGACTCGCTGGCGCTGTCAAGGGAAGGGAAGGGATGCGGGACGGGCGGCTAGATAGGTGCCCGTATCACCTACATCGACAGGTACCTAAGCTCACCGAACGAAGGGATGCGGGCGGAATGTGGGGGTGATTGCCCTTCCAAGCCTAGCGCCAGGCACCCGGACGAGGTTTCCTAGGGCCAGCTCATGGACACCGGCCAACAGTGGAGCAGCAACGGGCAAACGTGGAACGTGGAGAGCAAGCAAGCACGGGTATGGATGGATGGGAGGGGACAGCCCGACGGTGCGACAGGCGAACGGGATCGATGACAGACGGCAGACGAGAGATGATGGAGGTTGTGTCATGCCGTCCGGCCGTTGTCTTGCCCCTTTACCCGCGTGGCGAGAGAAGGGGAGCGCGACGCGTAGTGAGCGCACAGAGTGCCTCGGCTCGAGCCGCGTCGAGTCGCCATGGACGCCCTGCAATGCGCCTCATTGCTCGCGTTCCCCCTCTCCCCCCACACACACACACACCGACTGAGGGCACTCCCAGCCCACACGAACCGGGCCCGGCCCAGGCCCAGCCAGCCCCCCAGGTCAGCGCTGCTTTTCCCCAACCAGCGCCTGTGTTCGCTCGTACAGTGGATGGCCAGTGGCCGCGCAACCGCCGCAACCCAACCGAGCCCTTGCGCCGCCCACCCGTGTTTGTTCCCAACCTACCTGCCCCCTCCCCAGGCGATAAAGGACGACCCCCGATGCTCGAAAATGGCTCGAGCGGGCGGCGGGCGGCGGGACGCTGGCCCATTTGGCTCGCTGGCCGCTTTCTGTCAGCGGCAGCACGCCCAAGCTCCAGGGCACGAGGTATGGGGTCCCCGGTCCTCAAAGCCCTGCATCGCCGTCCATCCCATGCCGGCGACCTGCTCGTGCGTACTGGCAGAAAACACGCGGAGCGTGACAGTGCAGGGACGGTGGGCCGCCAGCCCGTGGAACAACGAGTCCTATTAGCCATCGATTGTCCCTTGTGGCTAAGCCGCCTCCCCCGTACCCAGACTAAACTACATCTACACGAGCACCTTTGTCCGCGTCCAGGTGAGAGGTGAAGCAGTCGGTGGAAGAGGAGGAGGAGGAGAAGGAGGAGAGGGAGGAGGAGAGGGGAGACGAAGGGGAGGAGACAGGCCCTCCCCCCCCCCTTCTCCCCTTCGTGTGCCACCCCCCTCATCCAACTCTGTCGGCCTCCCCTCGTCTCGTTTCCATGCCAATGCCGGGCTCAAAGTCACCGGCCCATACCCATCTGTACTAGGCAATAACTATCTCCATCCATCCATGTCCTGGTCCCCTGTAGCTCGTAGGAAGCTCCCATCGCCGGAGCTCTGTCATTGGCCCGTCACTTGACAACCTCCTGTTTACCTGCGACCTTCAGCCGACCTCGAAGCTCATCACCCGCGTCTTCACCTACATCCATCTGTTCCCCCCGAACGGCTCCTGCCCGCTCTTGTACTGATCTGGCCCGGTCGCCCTGCGCCTGTCATCACCCGTCGCCTTTGCGCTCCTCATTGCCCGCACCCGGATCCCCCCATCTCCCCCCTCACGCCATGCCCGTGGAGCTCCGCAAGCGCAAAGCGCCGCCGCCGGCGCCTGAACCGCCGGCCAAGAAGACGTCCAAGGTCGCCAAGGCCGTTTCCAAGGTCAAGGAGGCCGTCACGGGCAAGCCGGACGAGAAGGCGGCGCCCGACGCGCCTGTCAAGGCCGGCAAGCCCGTCGTCGGCGAGACCATCGCCCTCGACGGCTTCGGCGGCGAGATCGAGACCAACGACGGCAAGAAGACGACCCTCAAGGCCCTCGTCGACGAGAGCAAGTCGGGCGTCGTCATCTTCACCTACCCTAAGGCCTCCACCCCCGGTTGTAAGCACTACTCCAGTTTCCACGCTCCCCCCTTCCTCTCCCCTCCCCAAAAATGCCGTGTGGTCTCCCCGGGCCACCTGAAGTTTTGCGCGAACCCGCGAGTCTGACCTGGCTGCCAAAACCCGCCGCCGCCGCCACCAAAAAGGCACCAACCAGGCCTGCATGTTCAGAGACCAGTACGAGCCCTTCACCCAGGGCGGCCTGGCCATCTACGGCCTCTCCACGGACTCGCCCAAGGCCAACACGACGTTCAAGGACAAGCAGAAGCTGCCGTACCCGCTCCTCTGCGACCCGGGCGCGACGCTGATCGGCGCCATCGGCTTCAAAAAGGCGCCCAAGGGCACGACGCGCGGCGTCTTCGCCGTCGACAAGGCCGGCAAGGTGCTGCTCGCCGAGGCCGGCGGCCCGGCCGCGACCGTCGACGCCGTCAAGCAGCTCGTCGCCGACGGCGGCGCGACGGCGGCGGCGGTCGCGGCGGCGCCCGAGGAGGAGACGGCGGCGCCCGCGAAGGAGACGGCGGCGCCCACGAAGGAGACGGCGGCGCCCGAGAAAGCGCCGGCCGCCGAGGCCACCAAGGAGGAGAAGCCGGCCGCCGACGACGCCGCGCCCGCCGCCGACAAGCCCGTCGAGAACGAGGCCAAGCCCACCAACGGCGTGGCGGAAGCGGAGGAGAAGAAGCCCGAGGAAGCCGTCAAGGAGCCGGCGGACTAAACGGTTTATCGGGCGCGTCTCCAGCGCTACGAATGAGTCTCTCACGCAGCGCGGGGCGCGTGTCCCATCAGCCTTGGGGGCGCACATCTGTCTGTGTCGGTGTTGGTCTACGGGTTAAGCATCGTGAACTGGTATAGTAAACGAGAGGCACAGAAGCCAAGCCTTCCATGTCATCTAGCAATTGAATGATTGTAGCTTTTTCAACACCGAGGCGGGACTCTCGGCGTTCATTTCATGGCCTGGTTGTCTCTCCTCTCTCCGGCTCAACTAGGTATCTGAAAGCTGCAGAACCGACGACCTGGGGCCAGCTCACGCATGCGACCGGCACCGGTGACGCGCCGGGCGAGGTCGCACTTCCTAACCCACGAGAAAGACAAGCAACCAACCCCGCGGAGGGAAGAAAACCGCTGTGAATCTGTGACAGCGCGCCAACGCGCGCGCGGGACTTTTGCATTGACTCGCCTCTTGCGCGCGCGGGCGTCGTAGTGGGCAACTGCGCACCTAAGAAGCTACCCCCAGCTTCGCGCCCGCCCCGGCCGCAGCCCGAAGATTACCCAGGTCAGCCCCAGCCAATCAGGGCCGGGCTAATCCGGCAGCCCCGTCTGGGAATCTTGCCCCAAACCGAACCCGACGTCAATAGCAAGAGAGAGCTCGCTCGACATCACCCTCACCCTTCCCCCCAAGCCATTGAGCTCCCAACCCGGCACCATGGCCTCCAAGATCTGCCCCGTGCTGCTCCGAGCGGCCGCCCGCGCCGCCCCGCGTGCTCCCCGCCCCCACGTCCGGACCTTTGCCGTCGCCGGCGCACGGAGAAGTGCCGCCCTCGCCGTGGTACGTTTGCCCTGTTCCTTGCTGCTGCCGCTGCTGCCGCTGCTGCCGCTGCTGCTGCTGCTGCTGTGGCTGCTGCTGCTTGGGGTGTGCGCCGAGGCCCAGCCATCGTGCCCTCCTTTCTCTCTCTCCCTCTCTATCTCCCACGGGGGAGGGAGCCCTGTTGCTTCCCTCGCCTTTGGGGAGGCGAGCTCCCGGCGTTCCTCCACTTCCTCTCTCCCTCGTACCGTACTGTCCTTTAGTTGGTGGTAAAGAAAACAAGAAAGGGCGGCTGGCTGACGGAATGCGCCCGCGTACAGCACCGGAACACGCCCGACAACAACCCCGACATCCCCTTCAAGTTCACGCCCCAGAATGAGGCCATCATCGCCGAGATCCTCAAGCGGTACCCACCGCAGTACAAGAAGGCGGCCGTCATGCCCATCCTCGACCTCGGCCAGCGCCAGCACGGCTTCACCTCGATCAGCGTCATGAACGAGGTGGCCCGCCTGCTCGAGATGCCCCCCATGCGCGTCTACGAGGTCGCCTCCTTCTACACCATGTACAATCGCACCCCGGTCGGCAAGTACCACGTCCAGGCTTGCACCACGGTACGCCCCTCCCCTCCCCCCCCACGCATTGCACTGTCCGTACATTTGCTTTCTTCCCTCGGATAAGGAGAGGTGGGACTTGTGAGCCACGCGGTCTCCCCTTCGACGCCGAGGAATGAGGAAGCAGTGTACCGGGGCTGAGCCGCGCCCCCCCGGCCCCCACGAGGGGCCGACATGGCGAAACCAGGACTAACGGAAGCGGCCCGGCACGTAGACGCCCTGCCAGCTTGGCGGCTGCGGCAGCGACGTCATCGTCAAGACGATCAAGGAGCACCTGGGCATCGAGCAGGGCGAGACGACGCCCGACGGCCTCTTCACCTTCATCGAGGTCGAGTGCCTGGGCGCCTGCGTCAACGCCCCCATGGTCCAGATTAACGACGACTACTACGAGGACCTGACGCCCGAGACGACGCGCCAGCTGCTCACGGCCCTCAAGGAAAACGCCGGCTCGACGGACCGCGTCAAGGTGCCCGCCCCCGGCCCCCTGAGCGGCCGCCAGACGTGCGAGAACAGCGCCGGCCAGACCAACCTGCTCGACGAGCCCTGGGGCATCGAGAAGACGCGTTCGGACCTGTAATGCACGCGAGGGGGGAAAAGACGACACGGGGTCCGGCCAACGGGACGGTCGGCCGGGGGGGGGGAAAGACGCGGATGAGCGAGGAGGGCCTGAAGGGGGGCGCCTCCCTTTGTACATAAAGCCACATTTGCAGCATTGACTGACACCATATCATGATCCAACACCACGGTGCTTTTTTATTTCGTAGTTCATTCTGTGGAAAACCCCAAAGCCCAGGGGAATATATCAGATACACCGTGAAGTGGAGCGCCGGGAAACAGAATGGGAATGGCTCAAAGAGCTATGGTGCTCTGGCTTTCGTTTTTAATGCTCCATCGTCGCCCAAGCAGGATTTGCCGTCCGCCATGGCATTGACGACGCTGTCCCTGCGCTCTTAGGGAAAAGAAAAAAAAACTACAGTTCGCGAAGCTTGGTACCCGTTCCCCGACCACCGTCATGAAGCCGGAAACCCGCAGCGCGTCCCGGGTTTCGACGGGTCCTAACCGAGCCGGAAGATCCAGCCGTCGCCGAGGCGGCGGTTGGTCTCGTCGACGCCGCCGAAGAGGACGATGGCGCCCTCCTCGAGGTCGCCCATGGGGGCGGCGGCGAACCAGCCGCGGGGGCCGGGGCCGGCGGCGTCGGCGGCGTCGTCGGCGTCGTAGGGGCCCGTGGCGACGGGGGCCCAGCGGCCCTCGCCCGTGGGGCGGCCGACGGCGTGGAAGACGGCGTCGGCGAGGCTCGCGGCCGTGTAGCCCTGGGGCGGCACCTGGTAGGCCCAGGCGTCGGCCCAAAAGGCGCCGGCGGCGGCGTGGCCGTCGGTGCTGGGCGCGCGCTCGCCCAGCAGGCAGACGAGGTACTCGCGGCCCTGCGAGCCCGTGACGGGCTCGAGCGCGCACACGGACCGCGGGCCGGGCCACGGGTTCTCGGCATCCTGCGCCACGAGGCGCGCGCTGTCGGCCGCGTCGGCGGCGGCGAGCGCCGCCGGCGGCACCAGGCTGACCCAGTCGCCGCGCGCGAAGACGCCCACCTCGCCGCGGCCCGTGGCGTCGTCGATCTTGTCGACGACGAGCTCGAGCACGTCGAGCTGGCCGCCCAGCTCGGCGGTGCCGTCGAAGCCGCCGAAGCGGTACAGCCGGCTCCGGGCAATGGCCAGGGCGGCGCCGCCGCGCGGCGCGCCCGGCGCCTGCGGCAGCTGCTTCCAGACGCGCGAGTGCACGTCAAAGGCCCAGACGTCGTTGGTGCGGCCGCCGTCGGCGAGGCAGCCGCCGTGGATTACAAAGGTGCCGTAGCCCGCCTCCTCCTCGTCCTGCGCCGTCTCGGCGACGTGGCCGGCGACGGGCCGCTGCGGGATGCCCACCTCGGCGCTGTCGCCCTCGGCCCACGCCTTCCACGTCTCCTTGGCGCGCGCCGGCTTCTGGTGGAACTCGCGCGGCTTGTCCGTCGCGGCGGCGCAGCAGTAGGACCGCGGCGGCGGTACGGGCGCCGGCACGGGCGCCGCGCTGCCGGGCGTCGGCGACGCCGGCGTCAGCCGCGACCACGTGTGCGTCTTGGTGTCGAAGACCCAGACGCAGCCGCCCTCGTCCAGCGTCGACGCCGCGTCGGGGGCGCCGCGGCCGCCGAACATGAAGATGCGCGTGCCGATGACGGCCGTGGCGTGGCCGAGGCGCGGCGCCGGCACGTCGCCGGCGGCGGCGCCCTTGCCCTTGTTCGAGGCCGAGACGGGGCTCGCGAGGGACTCGGCCGGCGTCGGGTCGTCGTCGGTTTCGGTGGCGGGCGGCGAGGCGAGGGGCACGTCGCTCAGCGGCTCGCGCAGCTGGGCGGCGTCGCCCGACTCCTGGGGCTCGCCGGCGGCGCTGGTCGTCGTCGGCGGCGGGGCCGTCTCGGCCGTCTCGGCCGGCTGGGCCCGGGGCGACGGCCGGGCGGGCACCGAGTAGTAGTCGGCCGGGGCGCTGCTGAAGGGCAGGGTCACGACGTGCATGCGGTTGTCGACGGGCTGGCGCGGCGCCACCTCGCCGCCGAAGATGTAGGCCGACCCGCCCACGACGTCGACCGAGTGCGACGACCGCGGCAGCGCCGGGATGTCGACGTGCTGCCAGGTGCCCTTCATGGCGGGGCCCGACGACGACTTCAGCGACGGCATGTGCGGCATGTGCGGCATGTTGGGCATGTTCTTTGGGAGTGAGTCGAACAGGTCGGTCGTGCGGCGCCGGAGCTTTGCGAAGGACTCCATGATGAATGTGCTGGTACCGGGGTGGTGTTCCAATGATCAAATGATGATGTTTAGAAAATGGTGGGAAACCGCGCGTCACCTCTTGTGGAGAGTGAGGTAAAGGATGGCAATCGCCGCTTGTCTGTTTGGCACCAACCGTCTCTTTGCAGAGGTTGCTTCCAGTTGGCCGTCTGGCACGCTCGTGCGTGACGTAAGACGGATCAGATGCGCTGAAGAGGTCGGTGGAGGGAAGAGGGGTTTCTCTGGACGAGGACGTGGGTGATCGACGGACACGCAGGTGCTAGCTACAATAGTAGCTGAGATGCGAATCATCCAAGAAAGATGAAAGTCACGGTCAATTCACGGGGGGGGGCTGAGAAGGCCGCCGGTCAGGTCGAACCGTCCAATACGAGAACTGGCGGCCCTTCTGGATTCCATTCCACCGATGTAGCATAGCCCGCGCCCTTGCTGCATCGGCCGTTTACAGCGGCAGGTCGGGTGGTTTGAGGCCGGCGTTGCCCGTCGTTGTACAACTCACCACGGATCCATACGTACGTGTGCCAGCTGAGTTATGTACGCCATGCCTCCATCATAAACCTTACATGGATCGCTCCCTCCATCGAGCCATCGTCTTGCCCGCTTGTTGGTTCGTTCCATACTGGGGTTACGAATGCATTGGGTTTGCCGGTGGAGAGTTGTCAAGGCGCAGCTGAGTTATTTTGGTGGGGGTATCGTGGTCGTGGCGGTGATATTCGCACGCAGTCCCGCCAGGTTTGTCCTTGATGGTTAAGCGCGAGCCGGGGCGTCCACCCGGTACTCGTAACTGGGCGTCGTTTGCAATGGAACAAAAGCTAAAAAGCCGTCCGTGGCTGGGTATATCAATTACATTACCAGCGTCAATAACCACCCCAAGAGGTCGAGCCCTTCGTTTCCAACTTCCAATGCCATGAGTATGGAACGCGCCGCGGCCTACACAACTGATCCCATCGCGACAATATAGAAGCGAATCATCCACTCGTGCCATCCACCCCAGCCGTAAATGTTTTCCGCCAAGGGCTGACCCGGACCAGATCTTCAACTCACAGAGCGAACATTACCATGCTCTACAGGCTGGATGCCTTCTTCCCTACAGCCCGGTAGGAGCATCGGTGTTTGTTTTCTCGAGCGTGTGCGCTACCATTTTCTTCTCGCCATCCGAGTGGGACGAGTTATCGCGAGCCATACGGAGATCCTCTTCGTCGTTGTCGACGTGGTACAGAGGCTCGAGCTGGGCCGACTTCTGGAAAAAGACGTAGCGTTTGAACCACCACGGCGCCGCCTTGGTCATCTGGTAGTTGGCGAACTTGCCCATGGGCACGGCGAAAACGTAGTCGAGTTCCTCCAGTGTCCTCTGTTTCGTTTCTGGAACCAGGAAGAAGATCATGATGAAGGCCACCAAGTTGAAGCCGGCGTAGAGCCCGAAAGCCCCGGCCGTACCCAATCGGTTGAGAATAAAGGGAAAGGTCATGGACAGCACCGCAGCCCAGCCGAGGCAGGTCGCCACGGCGAAACCCATGCCTACTTCTCGGTGCGACAGTGGGTACACTTCTGCCGAGTATGTGAACGGCACGGGTCCTTCACCCGGAGAATAGAAGGCTGCCCTACTGTTAGCCGGGGGTCCACGCCGAGACAGTGTGTGTGCAGAGGTACGAACCAGCAAAGAGGTAAACAAACAGAGCAACCAATGCAGTTCTCGTTGATTGCATCGTCTCCGGATCCAACAGGGTGCAAAGGCCGGCGGCCAAAAGCGTCCACATCTGTCACCGTCTCGTTAGACCTGTGCTCCACCTCGACGGCATTCGGATACCTGGAAAAGTAGCTTACCATATTGGGGAAAGTGAAGAGCAACAAGCTCCGTCGGCCAAACTAGAAAGGGCTTGTCAGACACACTACCTCGGCATGGTGGCTTTTGTTCGCACTTACCGTATCGATGGTCCAGAACGCAGGGAAGGCGAACAGGAAGTTGACCATACCAAATCCGAAGGAGCTGATCATGGCGTTGAACTGGGAGAAGCCGGACTCCTCGAAGATGGTCGACGAGTAAAAGGCAATGATGTTGATACCACACATCTGCTGGGCGATCATGACAGTAAAGGCCGCAATGTTGGCGCGTCGTACTCGAGGGATCGTGAAGAGCTCCGTGGCACGCTTAAAATAGCTGCTCTTCTTGACGATTTGGTCCTCCACTTGCAACTGAGCGTGGATGTAGTAGATGTCTCGTGCGACCTGGAGTGGGTGGTTTCGGAGGGTGCACATGTTCTTCCAAGCTTGGACATATCGGTTCTTCTTCATCAACCAACGGGGCGATTCGGGGCAAAGGTAGATCAAGCACAGGAGAGGGACGGCCGGAATGAAGGGAGCACCTGGCGGGAATCGGTTAGTATCATCCAGTGTGTCCCCGATACGTAGAGCCCGAGTACTTACCAAGCATGAGTCTCCAGTTTTGAGGGTGGTAGAAGACGGCCAGGTTGATCGCGGTTCCGAACATGATACCAAAGGCAGTCCACATTTCTTCAAGAAGTTAGCCACGGCGCTCCATACGGGTTCTTCGTGCAGGCGATGGACGGGCCAACATACGCCAAGACATAACAAGAGCGCCTCGAATCGACGCAGGCGAATTTTCGGCGGCATAAATGGGAACTGCAAGTCATCAGCATCAAAAACATTCGCGAATCGGCGAGCGGGGCCGGAATCTCACCAGTCGAAGCCTTGATACCCATTCCGATACCCATCAGCAGACGGCAGGCGAGCTGCTGTCCCCAAGTGTGGCAGAAGGCGGAACCGATCTATCACCAGCCAGAGTCAGCATTTTCGAGGAGGGGTCTCGAGAGAATTCAGGAGCACTCACCACCGGCCAGAGGCAAAAATGGGCCGAAACGAAAATGACACCACGGCGACCAATCCAGTTGTTGACGGGATCCGAGAGCCAGCATCCGATGACAGCGCAACCAATGTACGGACCGGCGTTCACGAGGCCGACGAGCTGTGCGATTTGGCGCTCAGTATGCTGTCGAGGGAGCAAGGAAGGAGCTTGTGGTACTCACGATGGTGTCATGTACGCTTTTGGAGCCAATGCCGTAGACTTTGGGGAAGAAGAGGTTGGCGCCGTTGGAGCCGGTCTGGTCCCAACCCTGGACGGCGGCACCGATGGAACAAGTGGCAATAGTCAGGAACAGCCTCATGGGCAGCCTCCATTTGTGCTCGACCTCGAAGCGCAGCGCGGCCTTCTCGGCCTCGTCCAAGGCGTCGGGACCCGTAATGTGCTCGCCAAAGTGCTGGGGCTCCTGGGCCACGAGGGCGCCCTTGCGGAAGAGGGCAACGTGGTCCGTGAGGCCCTTTTCTTGAACGAAAGCGTCAACATCGCGCATGAGCTGGTCGTAAGGGATGCCCTTGAGGGGGTTTTTGATCCTGGGGAAGCATGGTTAGCCGGCCATGGCGGGAAAATGCAGCGGCGAGGGCCCGGGAGGTCAGAGGGGCCCGGGGGAGCCGCAGTCGACGTACTTGGCCTCAAGGTTCTTGTTGATGTCGACGTGCTGGTCGGCATTGTGCCCATGTTCAAGGTGGTCGCCCGAAACGCCCTTGGGCTCACTGCCACGGATGCCACGCAATTAGCCAAAAGCTTGGGGGTGGGGAATCCACGTGGGCGGGAAACGTGGGAGACGGGACGCGACTCACACGGTGGCACGCGAGCCGGCGGACTCGATGATGTCTGGTTTGTCGGCCATGATGCTTGGTGGCCGCGCCGAGTGCTTGTCCAGCGGGCGTTCGGAGGGATCGAGATGGATCGTGCGAGTAGGAGGAAGGGCCTACGCAGTACAGGGCGGAGGCACGGAACAGTAGCGGGCGCTGGCTGACGTTGGTCGAGCGAGCGACGGAGAACGTATCGACGGGAGCTAGCTAGCGTTGGGGGGCAGAAGTGGAATTACGCATGCCAATCGACTCGGCGTGCCTGGGCAACTGGGCAGTTTCGACTCGGATCACGGCAACGGAGGGAAAGACTGGAGAAAGTGTCTTGGGATCTGGGCAGGGACGTCTTTATACATGTACCAGTTGACCCGACCAGCATCGACCGCACGCGACCGAACCCCGCCAGCCAGTGGCACCATGCCGTCGAAATGTTGTCTGCCGCCTCTGTCCGGAGTCCAGCCGTCCACTCGCCCCGGCCGGGTCCTCCAGGGATTCGGGAGAGGGGGGGGCCAAGCGTCGGCTCGTCTGACCAGTCTGGCCTGGCCAGCGTTTTCGATCCCTCCTTCGCAATACTACGGCCCCATGGCATGGGGACTGGAATGGACGAGGCAGACGCCTTACACAGTAGCGCATGCCGCCTCCCTCCCTGGCTCTTCCAGACCGGGGCCGGCGGGGTACGAGGGAGGCCGATAAAGGTTACGGGTCGAATCCTGATGGACACGCGAGGCCTGCTGGCCAAGAAGAGCCTTGAAGGGGCGGGGCGGTCGGTAGCAGGATCAGCAGTCGTCCCGGGGCCAGGGAAGTCTCGGTACTAAAGGAGCATGGGGCTGGCCAATGGCTCGCTAGTTCCCGGCTGATGGCATTCTCGAGGCAAAGGTCAAATCATCGACGGCGGGCCTGGGCATCCCATCCATGGGGTGGTGAGCATGTCATGGCGGAGGGGTCCTGGTCGTTCTGGCCTGGCTTTTCCTCGGCCGCCTTTGGGTTGGAACGATGCCAAGTTTCCTCCCCACCCGCCGTCGTCTTGGCCGTGGGCCAAGCGGCCCCAGACTACCCAGACCAGAGCGGCGGGCAAAAGATGGATGGCTGGCCCCGAGAAGCACGATTGCGCCACCCGCTGCGAGCTACGGGAGCAATTACGACGTTTTGCAAGTGGGACGGGGCGACGACCCCAAGAAATAGAACCACACACGGACACATAGACACGGGGGGTAGGTAAACATAACTCCAGCCCGGTCGTGAGGCTCTGCCGTCGCGCCATCGCTGCCGCCGCCCGAGTGCAAAGATGGGGATGGGCATGTTGGACATTGGCTATTGTGCCTACAGAGAGACGGGCTAGCACTGAAAATAGGTAAGTAGGTGACCCGGCTTGGGGACGAAAGACGAGGTGGGGCAGAGCTCTTGAAGGCGTACTCCCCCAAATTTTCTCCAGTCTTTTGGGGGGGAAACTGGGGTTGTGTGCCATGGGGAAGTCTCCAAAGTTCCCCCGCCCCCCCAGTGGCCCCTCAGTCTTCCCCCATTGGCCCTCCCAATCGTCTTCCTCATTGGCCCCTGGTTTCCCGCTGTCAGCAGTGGCTGGGCTTCGCTTAGCCAGAACTGCCTTGGACAGAGGCTTGCCATCCCGCGACTGGCTTTCTCTTGGCGTTTGTAGATCGGGCGAGTGTTTTGCCGATCGCTCGTCAAGGCTTGCTGGCCCGCAGTCATCTGCCATGAGATATGCGCCCAGCTTCGGGAAAAGTGCTTGGCAACCCCGCAAGTACGTCATTTCGGGCGAGGGCCACGGCTCTTGATTGCTCTATTCGCGAGAATTCTTTTTTTTTTTGGGAAGGGGGAGACAAGCAGGTATTTCTTACGGCGCAAGCATGTGCGCGCGCATGGTGTGTATATGTGTGTGAGTGTGTGCTTGTGCGCGTGTCCCATGTGAGGGGGGATCGAGCGGTGGAGAGGGAAAGCGAGAGAAAATCAACCATCAAGTGGAGACAAAACAAGGAGTGCCGTCCATCCACCCCAACGAATTACAATTACTCTACTGCAAAACGAACCGTGGAGTCGTGGTGGTCGTGGGTATCGTCGGTAGGCACAAAGTAGGCGGCGAAAGTGGGGATAAGCATGGCGAGCATCGATCCCTTCCTCTTGCGGCTCCGGTGGGCAAGGAATATGCATGCAACCAAGGGGGAGGCTCTTTTCGCGATGGCTGGCTATCGGGCAGATGACAGACCGCCTCGGGTAGTGGCCGACGATTCCCAATGCGGTATTTCGAATACTCCATGGGGAATTTCGAACATGTGCGGAGTTCCCCCCCCTCGACGCTGTGGCTGGCCGGCCAGCGTTGGGGTGCCGAGATGCCGTCACAGGACATCAGCACACGTGCCGTCGGGACCTTCTGGATCTGGGGTTCGGTTTTCGTGCAGATGGATGAATGCAAGCGTAGTCACCAGGGTCCCTCTGCACTGCGGCTCGTCCGTATTCTCCAGGCAAGCCGCGGTTGCGATGACGCCAATGTCGGAGACACGTCTGTATACATGTCTGCCTGTTTGCTTACTCATGCAGGCCTCCAGTCAATCCGAGAAAGACTGTCACGTTTCAGCATGATGGCGCATCTTAGCAGGCTGACTCATACCGTGAAATCAGCCGACCCTCCCTGTGATATTAGAACTTAGGTATCTGAACCGTCCTCACATTCCAAGCCAAGTGTGAAAGCCGCGGTGCGAACGGGATCGTAAGGCAATCGGATAACTTGCATGGTCGAATGTGCCGGTAGAAACCGCGGGCCGGCTTGAATAGTTGAAATAAGCTTTGTTATAGTGAGGTTTTAACAAGCAACGGATCCCCTATCAACCCCGTGGCGCCCGAGCAACTGAGCACGGCATAGCATCATTCCATGTACATACGAGACTACTCAGGCTGCCACAGCAAAGAGGCGCAACGTATTTGGCCGACCGAGGAGCCTTCTCTCCGTACCTTAGTCGGACCGCCCAGCTCTCTGTCAAACCAGCCCTTGCACTGGCATGAATCTCGGAAGCAAGGGAATCAAGGGCCGGCCGGCCTTGAACAGAGAATCACTCCCACTAGCAAGGAAAGGGGGCTCAAGGGATGGATTGGCCAAGCGACTAAAATGAACAGGTAGCCAACCCCACGCGGAAAGACTCGATCCCAATCGCCGAACACGAAATAACACCAAAAGATCAATAGTGAGATAATCGAGGAAGATGTCAAGCCGAATCATTGAACCCAAAATCCAATATACATGGAGCGCAAGGTGGTCGGAAGTCTCACAGCCAGCCACCCCCGACTGGGGAGAGAACGGCAATTAGCACCAACAGAAATCTTTTACCTCGCCCATCTTGTGCCGGGCACGAAATCCGAAACCCCCCATCAGACGCTTGGGCGTCAGGCGGGTGCGGTTGGCACTTGATCGAACTTGTGAGCCAAGACGCAGGAGGGGATATTGTCTCCGATAGGGGGGAAAAGCTGGAAGAGAAATCTCGGCGGTCCGGAGCGAGGCCCATGTAACGCAATCTTTCCTTGCCGTCGCGCTTGCTAGAGCTAGGCCGTGTCGTCCTGCCCATGCTGCTTGAGCCCAATCTCCGTGACCTGACCACACCGTCCGTGGTGGATGGAGCGGCTCGACAGGAGCCGAAATGTTCCCAGGAAAAAGTGCCCACAACGAGAGGAAAGTCCACAAGACAGCAAACTACACGATACGAGGCTTGGATGAGATCACCGCCTCCAGCTTCCTGGGCAGCTCAGCAACGTGCGTGCAGGAGCGACAGCGGCGACACGCCGATTTGTGAGGAGGACCATGCTTCGCCTGTTCACGAGTCATCAGCCTCTGTAGTGCCCGCGTTGTCGGTACTTTCCAGGACTGCCGGGATCAGACCTCCGGAACCGCGGCTTTTCTACCTCCACGGTCGTCTACCGCCCCGAAGCGGAGAGCGAAGAGCGGGGAGGAGGAAACGTCGAAAGGGACGTCGCATCTGCCCGGCACACCGGCCCATCCCCGGGGCGCTCCTGCCAGCGACGGCGACGCTGTCTCCCTCGCGGCGGCGCGCGTCGCGGATGCCCTTCCGTCATCCGCTACCGACGCGGACCTAACGGCGGGTTGCTTCCCCGGGGCCGGCGTCGGCGACGAGACCGGCCGCGGCAGAGGAAGGGGCCCGGCCAGCACAGTCGAGAGGGCCTGCAGACTGCGAAGAAGGCAGAAGAGACCCCTCCCAACGCCCAACCAGCCAGCCAGCCAGCCATCCGATGGGCGCGTGGTCTCGGGGGGTTCCCTCCTCGGCCGGTCTCGTCCGCCTCCAAAACCTACCTCATTCTTTTCTCCCTCCTCCTCTTTCCGCCGCCGCCACCAACACCGCCGAAGCCCAAGGGGGTGGTGATAGGAGAGAAAGGGGCGTAGGATGGAAACCCACGGGAGGGTGACAGTCTCCTGCCTAGCCAACTTTCTTTCTTTCTTCTGCCCTTCCCAAAGTCCCTTTCGTATCGATCCAGACCGCGGTTCGGCCCTTCGGGCCCCGCTAAGTAAACACGCGACGCGGAAGCCTCGTGCCGTTAAAGAAAAGAGGCGCGCGGCCATGCAAGGGACCCTCGCCCCCACGGCTATAGGGTGACACGGAGCCCCCTGCCCGTTCGCACTCGTATCGCCTGGGGCGTCCGTAAGTACACCCGGCCACGGGATACTTGTAGCTCTCTGGGGGTACATGGGCCGCCTACGTACTGTATATGTGATCTGACTGCCGGCCTGACGGCTGCCAAGGGGGCGGAGGAGAGGGGGGAAGAAAGGAAAAAAGGACGACGAAGGACCCACCCGAAGCCGGTTGGAACGTCTTAGACAGCCACGGTTCCGGGGCGAGTTACGCGTCTAGCCAGGCTTTGTTTTGTACCACGGCCGGCAGGCAAAAGTCGAGACATGACAGCTTGTCACCTCCTCCCCCTCGGCAATATACCAATCATATGGACATTGTGACCCTTACCTCGCCGCATCGTCGCAAGCCGACATGTTTGGTGTGATCCGTATACTCTCATAAAGTACGTACATGGGTAAACACGTATGCCACTCGCCTTGTGCCGGGGTCGATGGACTAGCACCGAGAAACCGAATAAGTCGCTTCCTTTTTTCTTCTTCGTCAGAGGTACCGTATACACGCACGATGAACTTCGTTCCCACTTCGCAACCGACAAACCTCCCCCAGCGGCCGAGAACACGGAATCGGCCCAGGCAAGTGGAGATGGTGGGGCGGCCGGATTTCTCATCCGTAGGAGGGGGGGGTGTCAATATCCAAGTGCAAAAGAAAAGATCGGGTGAAAGGGGAGGGGCGTCTTTGCCTGCCCGCGACGACGAAACGCTGTGGTGGGGGCAAACGGCGGGGGTTTGTTCGACCTGATCCGTATCGCCGGTCGAAGGGGGTGCAGGAGCGAAATCCCCTGGGGCCGGCAAAAACAACAACAACGACCCCTGAACCAGGGCCGGTAGGCGCACACGCGCGCAGCACAACATACGATAACGACGACGACGACGGTCGAGGTGGACAAAGAAAAGAGAAAACGTGTCAGAGAAAGAAGACGACGGGCATGGGGGCCCGGCCAGGGGGTGAGCAGGGACGGCGGGCCTTTACCGGTTGACTGGGACGGAGCAGCCCCATTCGTGCCCGACGAGGCGGCCTATGCATGAAGAATGCGACGTTTCCTTCCCTGCAGCGCCCACGCCCCGCGGCGCGCGCCCCCTCTTCCCCTAACCCTTCAAGGCCTCGTCGGCGACAGCGGCGACGGCGGCGGCGGCCGTGGCGGCCGTGCGCGACTTCTGCGGTGACGGGATCGGCAATCCGGCTCTGGGTTGGATCTTTGGCGAGTATGCGGGAGATGGCGAGTATGCGGGAGAAGGCGAGCGAGCGAGCGAGAGAGAGACAGGGAGACAGAGACAGAAGAGGCACCCCATTCCTTCCTCCCCCGTCCAATCCGAGTGAAAGTACGGAGTACAAATCATAACGTACACTTTCATGGGCCGGCCAGAATCCTCTGGGTCTTTTCCCCCCACAGCTCATCGACGAGATAGCCCACCCCCCCATGGCCATTTCTGTCGCCCCCCCCTCCCCAGGTCATGGTGTTAACTGGGCGGGTAGATCTGGGCACGCGGCACGCGGCAGGCAAGTTCTTTCAGCTCGGGGGGGAAACAGCCACGGGGATTTCGTTTCCCAGATGTTTCATGCGAGGCCCAATTTGGCCCCTACCTAGCCTTCAGCCGCAGCATCAAAGTGTAAATTTGCGAATGGATGGCGCCAACCGTCACCACGGCTGAGGTGTTGCCATCAGCTATCAAACCACTTGACTTCGTCGCCACTTGCGAAGTCTCGGTGTCGCGAAACAGCGCGCCCCCCCAAAACTCGCCATCAAGTAAACAGTGCAGGGAACGCGTGCGTCTTGTGCAACACGTATCTAGGCGCAGAGAATAAGGCGGATGAAAAACTGTATTGACAGCAAAAGCTCTACTGGTATTCTGAGAAAGAGGGTATTGTGAAGGTCGTCCAAATCATAACCCCTGGATATATCTATACCAAATCCCAATAACTCCTCCACGCGCTGTTGTGGACGGGGGTCCTGTTCACACCATGTACCGCAGGCCCCGTCCCCCCCCCCCCCCCCCCCCCCTCCCGCGGGTCAATGACAATGCAGGACCACCGAGGCCAGCCGTTCAAGGCGTGAGCAACGAGAAAGCAGAAAGCAAAAAGCATGGACAGACAGAGAGATCACTGCCATGGCTACTCTTCCACCTCCTCTCCCTCGGCGTCCTCGTCGTCGTCCTCCTCAGCTTCGGCAACGGGCTGGACCCGGCCCCTGCTCACTTTGTCCCCACGGAGGGGGTTGTTCGTGGCCCAGCCGCCGGGGGCCGCGCTGGGCACGACGACGGCGACGTCGGCCCGCGATGCCCACAAAGTAAGGGTCGGGTCGCCTGGGCCGCCAAAGACGATGGGCTCCTCGAGATTGGCCGCCGCCTTCTCGAGGTGCTTGGCGACGTGCTCCATGCGCTCGTCCCAGGCGTTGGCGCCTTGGAACTGCACGCCGCACCGCGCCGCCGGGCACGCCATGTACTCGGGGAGGTCGCACCGCAGCTTGTGCGCCTCGCCCTGGAGCGTCTGGATGCGTTCCTCCCACTCCTGCACCGTCTTCTTCTGCTTGATCTGCTTCTTGAACTTCGGCGGGACGTGCATGCGCCGGACGTGCTGCGTGTACAGGTCTTTGCGGTTGAAGATGGCTCCGTTGGGCAGCGCAGGCGCCGCGGCGCCGAGGCCCGCGAAGGCGTGCGCGCCGCTGGGGCTGGCGTTCGAGATCTGGGCGCAGGTGCCCTGGCAGCAGAGCCAGTAGTTGAGCAGGAGGTGCTGCGAGGCAACGTGACGTTTCCACTCGTTCTTGGCGGCAAATGTAGACTCGCACCCTGCGAAGCCAAAGACACAGGTGAAAGGACGCGTGTGCTGCTTCTTGATGTGGTTTTGCAGCCCGCTGGCGTCTTTGAAGCTGGCGTCGGGGCACTCGGAGCACGCGAAGCCTGTTCTTCCCGCCTTGTGCCCTGGGCTGCTCGGCTCCAGCTTGATCTTTTTGGACCCCGTTGGTTGCGACGTGCTCGCTCGCTTTTTGCCGCTGCGGACACCGCGCTGCTGGCTTGACACCAAGCGCGGGTACCGAGGGTGAGGCGCATAGGTGGCATCGCCCTCATCGTCATCCCGGGCCAAGTGCTGTGTTGCAACAATGTCCGCGAGCCCGCCTCCCTCCTCATCGTCGGTTTCGTAGGCCGGATAGCCCTGCGGGCAAGTGACGCGGGGAATGCGAATCTCATCCTTGACCGGTGTTTCATCCGGAGGGCTCGCGGCCCCCAGGTGCTGCAATGGGGTTGACTGGGCCTGCCAGTCGTGTTCGAGGACGCTTCCGTTGCTGGATGTGCTGCAACCACGAACCGAGAGCTTGACGTTGCTTTCCTCGCCGAAGCAGGATGCAAGGAGGTCTTGGTATGGACTCACATCGTCCAGCTTGACACAACCATCGGCCGTACCAGGAAGGTGTGATAGCTGGCTCTGGGAGTCCCAGGGGTCGTAGTAGGCCTGGAAGTACGGCAGTGACATTTCGTCCAAGGGTGTGGATGGCGAAGGACCCCGTTCACAGTCGCTTCCTTTCGGGCTGAGTGCGCTGCTACAGTCAGAACGCGCATAGCCCGAGGTCGGCCCTTGCCTCAGAGGCGCTGATGTCGGTATTGGAGGGATGGCGCCCTTGCACGACAAGTTATAGTCGGGCATGGGAGCGTAGAGCATGCCTTCATGGTCGGCTGGAAAAGGCAGCCCATGAGGAGACCCCCACGGGCTCATGCCGCAAGACGGAGTATTTGAACATCTCAACTCCGGATCGATGTAGTCACTACCCGTCGTGCTGTTCGCTGACGCGCGGTTCGGGTTCATGTGGGCCGGTAGCATGGACGAGGCCATGAAGGGGTACGGCTGGTAGGCCATTTTGGGAAGCGAGGACGATGTCGAAGGATGACTGTAAGACGACGGATGTTGGGACCATGGGCCGGAATGAGACAATCCCAGCTTCTCGTGGACGGCTATGGTGTTGCTCTCCGCTGGGTGTTGGGGGTGGGGGTGGGCATACCAGCAGGACGGGTGAATAACAGTGGATTATGCGTATGGCTGGAGACGGCCCTTGGGATGGGCAGTGCTGGGGATGACCAGGGAACGTGTAGGTAGATATAAGCAAGGGCGAGGTGCAGCCATGCCAACCGGTGTTTGTCTTCCAAGTGCCGTAGAGAGGATGAGTATCAACCCCCATACTTTTATCAGCTGGGGCGGCCATGCCTCCCAGGCTCACTGTCTTCTGAGTGCCCCCAGGGCCACCATTTTCCGGGTCCGTACCCACGCGGAGCCGCAAGAAATGTACGTATTCTTCTTCTTCCGATGTACATTGTACAGACATGGTAGGCTGAGCCATTGGGGAGGAGGGCGGCCAGGATGCAAGCTTGGCCGGTGATTGGAGGCGAGCCATGTACGGCTTGTATGCGTGTGCAAGTATTGGCCAACGCGTGGGCGCCAACCGCGACGATCCCCCCCCTTGCAGGCAACCAAGTTAGCACTCCTTGAAAGAAGGTGCATGATGGCTGATTAGCCAGCCAGCCAGCCCCTTTCCCTGCCCCCCCCTCGAGGGGGTGTGAAGGCGGGGCGTGCCTATTTTATGACACTTGAAAGTACACCGTGCCGCTCAGGCGGGTTGCCTCGCCCGTTCCGCCCGTAGTTGGCGAACCATTTACCTCGAGCAGGCGGTCCGCGCCGTTGCCAGCAACAACAATGCGGCCAAACGAGTGCGGCACTCACAGTTGACCATCGAACGGGAATATGAGAAGTGACAAAACAGGGCCAGAGCTGGCCCTTCAGCAACGGCACAGGAGATCGTGGCTGGAGACGTCGCCAGGGAAGAACGGAAGGAGGGGGAAGCAGCAAAGGTGCTTGCTGGGGTTGGCACTTTGTAGTGTACAGCTGAAAGGGAGAGGGAGAGAGAGGGAATGAAGGGAAGAGGAAGTAGAAGAACACGGCCCACAGGCAAAACCTGACGTGGTGGCCCTTGGTGCATCCTTCGTAAACCCTTCCCAGGCCAGGAAAATCCTTCGTCGCAAGTACCAGGCATGAGAGGGTGTGCACGGAGCAGCAAATCGGGGGCCGCCTGGCCAACGTGGGTATCGGACAGCGTCACTCACAGACGACCCATTCGCCCGGTTCCGAAGACGTAAGCTTCGTACCTGTCTCTCCTTGGTGGTCGGCAGCCGTCCAATGAAAGGGGACGAGGACCCCCCGAGGACGCCCTCTCGGCCCTCACGTCCTTAATACTCTCTCTCAGTCCCGCGTGGGTGACGATATCACAACACAGACACCTCTGCGGTTCGAGTTGAGCCAATCTGCTAGGGACTTTGCGACCAACAACGTCGGTAGCCCCAAGTTGTTTCGGTCAAGGATACGGAAGTAGGCGAACGGACATCGTAAACGCACGCCCGTCTTGGGACGCGGGACCGGAATTTTGCAGATAGGTATGCATATGCCCGGTAGGTGGGGACCGATGAACTGGCGAAGATGGCGATGGCGGCGGCGGCGGCGGCGGCGGCGGCGGCGGCGGCAGCAGTAACATAGACTGTGGTCGATATCGGCGGTGGAGAACCAGCTGGAGGGCCGACCTAAACTTGGAAGGGGGTCCGGGGGAGGGGCGCGGCCCCCAACTTGCATATTTCGCTATACTGATGAGTCTGCATGGTATTTTTGCGGCACGCCTGGGGCCCGCCGGCTGCTGATGATGCTTCTTTGCAGGGCCGCTTGTTGGCCCCCAAGCAATACAGTGGGGAGGGCAGGTGGTGGTAAACCCATGAATCCAAATACACCGACTTCGGTAGGCGTACCCGTGTACGGTACGAACATTCAGACACCTCCGTGCTATCCACCCCAGGTACCCCGTCTCCGGGGGCCAAAGGTCGGTAGCCGCTGGGCCGTCGCTAAACTTAAGAGGGATACCGAGATGGGACGGATGGGAGGGGTGGGATGACGGGAGGAGACGGGATAGGATGGATCCATGGGTGGGTGGGTGGATGGACTGGACAGGGAATGAATGGATTGCTGAATAGGAAGCCATCCCATCAATAGCGCCCCACGCGTGACGGACCTTATGGGCCGCGGAAACCGCTTCTTCTGGACCTCCTCAACTTCCATCTTCTCCCCAAGGGAACGCCATCCGCCAGTTCCTAAGGACTGAACCGCTATAATACGTTTCATACCCCAGCCCGATATTGCAGGGCGGGCAGAGTGTCAGGCGGTCGCCATGGCACGCGATCGCGGGCAGGCAATCGGGTCCCGTATATACCCTGCGAACCCCCCTAGCTACGCCCCCATTCCGGGTACTTTACCCACCACGCCGGAACCCAAAAGGATGGACGGATGGATACGCCCTTGTCCTTGGGTGCCTTTCGGGCCATCATCCCCGGCTCTGTTTCTCCATTGCTCGATCCAAGGATCATGGTTTCGTGCAAAGATATATGTAGGTGATAGGGCTGCCCTGTCCTGCCCTGCCCTGTCCTGCCCGTCCTGTCCTGCCTGCCTTGCCCTGCCTGCCCTGCCCTGCCCTGCCCTGCCCTGCCCTGTCCTGCCCGTCCTGTCCTGCCTGTCTTGCCCTGCCTGCCCTGCCCTGCCCTGCCCTGCCCTGCCCTGCCCTGCCCTGCCCTGCCCTGCCCTGCCCTGCCCTGCCCTGCCCTGCCCTGCCCTGCCCTGCCCTGCCCTGCCCTGTCCTGCCCTCCCCTGCCCTGTCCTGCCTGCCCCAGGCCCCGCCCCTCTAACCAGGGCTTCAGATCTCCTATACTCCGGGCTCGGAAGACAAATGGAGCTACTCCATACATGGCCAGGCTTGCAGCCCCTGCCTGGCAAAATGCATCCAGTCCCTGGAGCCCGCGGAATAACTGCCTTAATGTCCGTACACGTATGTACTTACATGTATATGAGGTAAGTGGATGGGAAAAGTACCTACGCACGCCTTCACTGGATGGGCCATACGGAAGCGCTTGGGCGGATATGGCCTGAGGGGGGGCGGGAAACGCCGCCTGACAATTTGTGAGATGTGACGGCTGGCGGCCAGGCAGTCGACGCACCTCATCGTTGCACAGCCGATGCCAACAGCAGCTGCGCAGGCAGGCGGATACTGAGACTGCTCAACCGGCTTCGTCCCAACGCCCCTACACCGAGTCTTTCGCCCGTCTGGTTCTCCCGCTACGCGTCTTGGTCATCCGAGAGGGCGGAGAGAAAGAGAGAGAGAAGAGGGGAGGATTAGGGGGGTAGGGAGAGGGAGACGAAGGCAACCGTCTACCCCACGGCTTCAACCCTCGTCCTTACCTCTAGCCTGCCGGTAACGACCAGTGGCGGCCTTCCGGATGGACGGTGGAGGCATAGCAGACGGTTGCCTCGCCGTAAGCCTAGTAGTACCGTGGCTGGCTATCTTAACCTCGAGCTGCTGGGATGCATACCGTGCCAGGGGACTGCCTCCGGCCCTCGCCGTCTTACGTGCCCTGCTGCATAATCGCCCACGCTCGTCTCTGCCACCGCTTCGAGACAGTACAAACCCATGCTTTCCCCTTCCGGGCGCGCGCCATCCTGTGCTTTTCCATGTACTGTGCTGGAGAAGCCAGGCAGATGTCCCGTTGTGCTGCAGTCGGCTTGCAGCGCACGCCACCCGCCCCCTTTTTGCGCCCAAGTGCCTGCCTGTGCTGACTGCTTCGCACCTCCCTTCTCTTTCCCACTATCCCTTACGGCTCCCCTCCCTTTCTCGATTTTTGGTGACTTCTACGCAGCGAAGCGTCTCCCGTCATACCACCACAAAGAGCCCATTCAGCTTTCTTTTCTCTCGCCCCCCCACACGAGAAACGGGGCGGCAGGACATCGACGCGGCAACGGAGGCATCGAAATAGGTATTGGCCTGGATACGCGCCTCTTGTGCGATCAAAGCCCTTCTCTCATAGGCCCAGAAGTGCACATTTCTGATCAACGCATGCAGCTGCCTAGCCAGCCCCAGTAGTTCAGCCACCCCGGTCATGCATGGTAGAAGGGCCAGGGGGGGCGTGAGAGTACACTTCGGGTCGCCCTGTCGCCTTGTCGCCCTCCCTCTTTTGAGTGTCCCGCCATCGATCCAGCCAAGGTAACCGCCCCGAGCCGCAGTCGATGCTGCTGAGCCCCATCCATGCGCCGGCAGGCCGGCAATCCTGCCGACTTGTACCGCGTCTCGCCAGGCATTTGCAACTTCGATCTGTTGTGATCGATCATCACGGCTCGCTAAGCCTCCGCGCTGCTGCGTCCCCGGCACAACCCTTGGGTGGCCGGCAGTGCTATGGCGCGGCACTTACTCTATGACTGCACCGACGGAATTATCCTCGGCAGCAACCGGTCGTCACATTGAGACGCCCATTGCAGAATCATGGGGGCCCGGCCGTGTAATCAGAATGGAAACACGGACGGCACGTAAACGTGGGCAGGAGAGGTTCGGTCTTCTCATTATCGCCATCTTGACACATGCCCGCACCACCCTAAGCGGTCCGACGCACCACTCCCAACTTTGTAACCGTCCGCTCCCGCCGTCTCCATTGGGTATCTCAACCGCATTCTTCGCAAAGCAAATGCTGGCAATCGCCGCTTACGCACTGCGGACCTGTATTGCTGCTGTTGCCTTCGGCGCATTGGCACTGGTCGTACCGTTAGTCTTGACTGCTGGGGACCCAGGGAGGCAATGGCTTGCTCACGCATAATATCACACCTGACCTCAAAGGTGGTTCACGGCGTGGTCTCTTGGTTTGCCGTTCGCCAAGTTCAATGCCCGTCGTCTTTCTCTTCGAGGCCGCAGTGCTGAGACCATGGCCCTGCTGGGACTCTCTCGTGAGCCGCGCCGAGTCGGATGGCGTCAGCCGTAGGCCGTCGTCGTCGTCCGTGTCGGAACCGGAGCAGAAGGGCGGTGATGCATCTGGATCGACGTATTTCCACTCATCCATGTCCTTCTGTGAATAGCCGTTCTTGCCGTGGATGTGGTTGTCGATATGGTTGAACCGTTCTGTCCAAGCATTGAGCCCTTTTCGCTGGGTTTCCACGATTTGCTCACAGAACCCGCACCAGAACCTGCTCTCGCAGTTCCGTCCTACGCGGCCCTTGTCCACTTTGGTGTCCAATTCGCGGCCACTCAAGCTGTGATGCTTCATCAGGTGATCCTTAAATGTCTCCCGCCGATGGCTGACCCTGCCACAGCTCCCGGAGGACTTCTCGGTATCAGGCTCTTGGCACTTCCAAACTTCAAGCAGGAAGTGTTGACTGTTCTCGTGTCTTTTCCAATCGTTTTTACTTCCAAATCTCTTGTTGCATACCTGATAAGTGCACCTATACGGCTTCGAGTGCCGTTTCGCATGCTTCCTGGATTGTGTAAGCAGCCAACGTCACACGGGCACACATCGCCTTACTTTAGCTCACAAAGACGAGCGAACGTCTTGTCACACTTCTCTGCGAGACAAGGGTGCTGGTGCTCCTGACGCAGGCTGGCGGAACTATCTTCTGTCTTATCCGCATGCGTGGGCAAATCCTTTCTGAACCCTAGTTCTCGTAACTTGCCGTAGTTGTCGAGGACCTCGACGACCTTCCGGATACTCTCGTCGTCATATATGTCAAGCTGTAAAAGGCCGCGGGTTTGTGCCACAGAGCTAGTGAATTCTGGTTCTTGGGCGACGTCGTCCTGCACTCGTCGGTGGCTGGTTAGATCCAAGACGGATACGCTACTCGCCTCAGAATCATATGGTCCGTTGTCGGCGAGCAATGCTGGCGAGGCCGGGGCGGGGCCCTGGGGGGCCTTCTCAGGCAACTCAAAGACCAGCTGCGACCTCTCGAGCTCAGCACTGGCCGAGAATCGAGGTGTGCAGTCGCGGTGCCCCAAGTCGCCCGGCATGACGGATTGTAAATGGGTTTGTCCTCCACCCGGATCCGTGGAATCCGGCGGGCAATCTGGGGCCGATTGGCTGGCTTGCACCGCAGACGACATGTCTTCAAGATGCTCCGTCATACTCAAACGTCCATCATCCGAGGGAGACGTCACGACAGGATCAACAGGATCAGTACCGCCAGTCATATGGCCTAGGTCCATGTTTGCGCTGCCAACTGGGGTCGCTGGTAATACCATGCCGTTGTACGATTCGTGGCGTGCGCTGGAACTGGGGGCTTGATCCGTTTTCTGAGACTGCAGGCTAGGGGCAGAGCCGGTCTCCAGGCCTGGGCTTAGCTGTCGGGCCCCGGGAGTGCACTGCACCGCGAGCTGGTGGCTGGTAGTATCGTCCATGGACCCATCTTGGACAAGCTGTTGAGGCCTAGAAGAGGGATATTGTCAGCGTTTGGTCTAATGCGGTCTATCGAGCCTTTATCTCGATACGCACCTGTAGATGTAAAGCTCGAGTTCTTCATCGGTAGCCATGATGGAATTGTGAACTCTTTTCAGATGGGCCCTGAAGTTGTCACCCCGCGGCCATATCTTTTCTTTGTTCCTGCAGGGACCGATATTGCAGAGGTATCGGTTGCCAGAAACTGTCTCGCCGGGGTGTACGCTTCGCTTGTGGCGGTCGAGGTCGTTTGAAGTACTGAACCCCTCAGTCCTGTTACAGCCTGGCACTTGGCAGCGGTGCGGCTTTGTGTGCCTCTGCATATGTTTCCTGTAGGATACACAATGTCTCAGTCGATCGGCATTCACCTGCGATCGGAACTGCAGCGGCAGGCTTACTTGAGCTCCGAGTTGGTTTTCACCTGCTTGTTGCAAGTTTCGCATACTATACCTTTGGCATCCAAATGATTGCCTCGATAATCCACTGGCGATGGCTGTGTGGACCACAGGCTGGCCTGCCCCGGGTCAAGCACCTGGAAATTGAAATCCGAGAGACGGCCTGCCAGGCTCTGCGTTTCCGGGCATGGATCCAGCGGCTCCCCAAAAACGGAGTTGTTGGCGATGCTGAGCTTGGCAACGTTGCTCCCGTAGCCCGAGTCCGAAGGGTCGATTCCAGTGGGGATGGTGTCGCATTCCGACGGCACGCCGGTGTCACGATACTGTTCAGAATAGGCGAAAGGGTAGGCCCCTGGGTCTAGTCCATTCATTCGCGATGCACTACGCCCATCGCAGTCTGGGGCAAAGTTGGGCGGGACCCACGGCCCGTCGTTGTTCTTATACCAGTGCATTAGGGGATTCTGGATAGGAGCAGAGACGGCGTGCTCGTAGGGTGCCCGCGCTACACGGTGCCGTGAGAAGGCACTGGACAGCACACCGTCCGGCATCGTATTGAACCCGAACTGATGGGGGAACATGTGAGAGACGGACGCCTCCGAAACATTTGCCGTGATGGGTCCGTGATCCGGGTCGCCGACCGCAGGGATGCAGTTATCGGCCATTTTGAATGAGCCTGTCGACGGCAACCGTGCGGGAAAGATCCAACCGGGACTCGGAAAAGGCCCAGAAGACCCGACGTTGCGGCTCCGGCTGGTGAGTTTCGCGACGGGAGTGCGAGGAGGTCGGGCGGTGGCGAGTCGGCGACGGCACTGCTGGGCAGCTCGCTAACAGAGGGTCAGCACCCGACCGGTTCCCACACGCGGCTGGGCCGAGCTTGTGGGCACGGAATGATCGGATCGGTGGACGAACTGTGCACTTGCGAATCGATGAAACAATGAGCGAATCTCTGACAAGCTGGTTCGCTGACAAGCAGACTTAGAGTTGGCGAGGCAGACAAGAATGCCCCGGTTTGACGTCTGAGGCTGTTTGCACGAAGTAGTGTGCGAAATGTCAAGTCGAGTCTGCTTCCGGCTCAGCTGGGGGAGTGTGGCTACTGCTGCCTGGCGGTTGTGCGGACCGCGCTTGGAGTGGGCGTTGTTTTTTGGGAACTCCGGCAGCTGCTCCAAGATAACCGGTGGCGCTATTGGCTCTGGTTCCTTTGCCGTCTGCATGCGCGAACGCCCGGTGCGACAGGCAGAGATGAAGGCAGTGCTGAGATGGATTCTGTCGCAGTGGACGGTGGATGTCCACGGGGATGCAATAGTGGATGGTGGAGGGGGACAATGGTAGTTCCCCACGTCGGCAGCGGGTGGCCAAGCTGCTAGGGGGCAAGCAAACCGAAGAAGCCCAACGGGAGAATCAGGGCGATATGGAGGCGGTGATGGGGAGATGGCATTCGTTTAAGCAACGCGCATGCATGTATGTGTGTGCGTGAGTGGGTGGGTGTATGGGTGCGGCGGCGGCATTGGACAAGTGGTAAGGCAACCGTCGGGTCTTGATGGACGAGCAGCAAAGTGAGGCGACCGATGCCTGGGCGCCGGGCAGCGAGCTCAGCCAGTCCAGTCGATTCCGTGGTGTGTTTCGGTGAGACGGCTGGGGGATAGGCAGATGGTGGATGGATGGATGGGAGGACGGATGTATGAATGGATGGATGCACGGAGGGGCCGTAACCGGGTGGAGTTGCTCTGGTTGCGTTACTGCGTACTCTGTACCTACCTACCTACCTCTTCGGTAAGTAAGTACTTACTTCTTGCCTACATCCCTACGTACCTCCCTGATTTGTTACTCCCTGGGCGGGATATCTACCCGCCGCTAAGGAGCGGGATGGTGGGATGGGAAACTGGAACTGGAAATAGGACAACAGCTGGGATCCAAGGTTGCTTCCGTGCAATTACTCCATTTCCATCTGCCTGTTCCTCTTGTACGCCTCATACTACTCGTACCTTGAGGTAACTAGGTTTCCAACTTCCACCGTGCAGTCAAGCACCCCCACGATGCAATACCCCTTTGGGCCCCGCCTACGAGGAAAGTTAGACCTCCCATATGAAAGTATACAAACAGCAACCCGTAACCGAAGGCCCATCAGCCTTGGGGAAGTACTCGGGTATATTGCTCTGACGTCATCGCCGCCATCTTCGCCGGTTGGCTAGTCGGGGGATCTGGGTTGGAGGCCTACCACAATGGGCTTGGTGATGGAAACGTGTCAAGTAGAACCGAGGACGGACTATGAGCCTGCGAATTCGATACTGGTGACTATCTCGGTGTACAGCATGTTGCACTGTCGGTTCGGTCGCCAAGCACTCAAACAAGTACCACCTTGGACCCCTTCACGTTCCTCGTGGCACGAAGAACATCGGAGCACGGAACATGCTATGTACATGAGGCCCTGAAGCAAGCTCGCGACGAAAGTCAAGGGTTGTCGTGAAAGAGCTGCCATGGGGTTCTCCACTATCTTTTGGTCGAATCTAGGGGTATAATCCCACCGGCGTCGCACAAGACGCGCACACCGCTGTCGCTTCCACTTCGTCTTACGCGCCACAACGTCCCAGAACTCCCGTGCCGAACCATGATGGCACGAAGCTGCCTGATGATGCTCGGTAGTTGTTACGGAAGTTTCTGCCGCCACATGCGGATGTGTCCTCGGCGGCCCCCGACTGTTACAGACGGCGCGAACATCAACGCGGTGCTGCCGGGGTGTGAGAGTCGAGGACTGCCTGATGGTGGAGAAAGCGCGGCTTCTGGGCAATTGTGTCCGGTGTGTCATTACCTCCGGTTCTCGAACCAGGGTTCCAATGTACGAGAGAATTGGCCGTATATCACCCCAGCACGTCTATTCCACTCATCTCGCGGCCTTGGCTCCCCGTCTCGATCGATGGCAGCGGGTTAGTACATGGGACCTGTCAAGCGAGCCGGGGACTCGACAGAATCTTCATGCATGTTAGACTCGATTTGTGCTATAATGCGTTGTGCTGTCAAGACCGGGACGCATGTAGCATGAGCGGCATGGAAATTCTGTGGCCGGCGCGACCACTATAGATGGCAAAACACCGAGAGGCCCGGGCCTCTCTCTCAATACTGACTGATACGGTAACACCTCTTGGTAGTTAGCAGTCGTGGTCCCGCCATGTAGCCTTGGCGCCGAACAATGTATAAGAATGTCAGTATCTATATCCTTTGGGCGGAATTGAGTCTCGCCCGTCGGGGTCGCCTGGCAGGGACCTTCTGACATGTCATGTTTGCATGCTAACAATCGGGCTGCACCGTTCTCTAACCAGACTGAAGGGGATCCCGTACGGGAAATCGATTGGTTCTTTCTTCTATCAACGTCGAACCCGGTTTCCGGGTCTGCAAGCCTCCTTCCCACGCTTCAACTTGCTTAAGTACAGATAGTTCGTTCGGACATCCGGAACAAGCTGCCGGGATGCTTGCATGCATCCGCTGTCCTAGAAGTCGTTATTTCACAGCCCGTACCTGCTGTCGTACAGACAAGGCATCATCCCGACTGTCATCAGGCTTGGAGCAGTAAGCCGTGGCGACGGAAGCCAGGTTGTCTGGTATCTGACGTTTGAACAAGAATATATACACGCTCGGGAACTACCGCAGCCGTTTTGGAACCACTGCCTGGAGCAAATATTGGGGAGGCTAGACTTCTGAAGCCGCCGGGGTTAGATACGCTGCCACTTGTTGGAAGAACACGCAGATACGCTTTCACCCGGTAGCTGCCCCTTTCCTGGCCGAGTTCGCAGAGCAGGCCGGCCTAGAGATCCTGCCGGTAGTCGATGTGTACCTTTTGGGAAGGTATCACATGTCACCAGCGCAAGCATGGGGATAACAGCAAATAAACGAAAACAATCTGTCGACAAACTGCGGCTATCCTTCGCCACGGCTTCCAGACCTGTCGACAGTGCCAATGTCTTGGAGCTCATCGCTGTCTTGGACTCTGACATTGTGCGTATGCAGCCACCGGCTTCACTTCCCGTTGACATCCTCACCTCTTTCTGCTTGGAGTCGCAGTCAGGTCTTGATGAGGTCGAATGCAGTATACAGTATGGAATCAGCGGTCACCGAGAACGGAACGGCTCTGTAATTAATTTCCAGTCGTCACCCCTGTTGTGTCCACGTCGTGTCCATGATGCCAGATTTGGCAGCCCGTTGGCACGCTTGCCGGATCCTGGACCTTCTCTTCCGGATTATATATTCCTACCAGATGCCCACTTGGCGTAGCAGGGCGATCAAAACCAAACAAGCGGCTTCGTTCTTTCCAGAGTGATACCCAATTCCAGACCACTGTTAATCATCACACCATCGGTAAAGTCAACGCATCCAGCCATCTTCTCATCTTCAACCCTCCTCCTAAGCTCGGGGCAAAAACGCAGATACGCAATGTGCGACTACGAGGAGTTTCTATTCGAGTGCGGTCACTCAATTATCCTGCTCAAGTCCCACTGTCACTTTGCCCGAAACGACCCCAACCACCAATGTCTCGGGGTCAAGGTGCTGCGTGAATCGTGGCGACAGGAAGGCCAGCTCTGTGGAGCGTGTTTCGAAAACGGCTATCGCTTCAACAACTCGAATAGGGTGATTTGCCACCTATCCTCGATTGTCGGCTCGGCATACAACTGACATCATCATTTGCAACATCCTCAGCAACAGCAGCAACAGCAGCAGCAGCAGTCGCAACAGCACAGAAGACGTCGCTGAGCGGTTGAAGCTGTTAGCCTCTGTATGCCCGGTCTATATGTCGGAGGGCGTGGGAAGGCGATTCTCGCAGCAATCCGTCCTGGCGAGGCTTTTGGCAGTCTTCTTGTGCGATCCATCAGTTGGGGTCGAGGCTGGCCGTTAATTCCGACATTGAAGGTATCGATGAGATCGCGGAAGAGACCATGAAGGAGTCCCTGGAGTGAGCGAATGGCTGGTTGCGTTTTCTTTTCGAGTTTCAACAAGCATGCTCAGTGACCAGATCACGGCTTCACGCGAATGGGGGTTTACACAACAGTCGGCTTTCACTCATCATTGTTTCGATTGCAGCAAGATTGGAGGGGCGTCACTTGCGATATGTGTTTGGTGGTCGACGATCAAACGCCTCGTGGAAGGGATGTCATGGGAAGTTCGTTGCTACGGCGATTGGCTATATATGCCTAAGTAAGTACCTATATAAGTATGTAGGTTATTGAGTAAACGGCAGCTTGCTGGCTTTGGTAGTTGGGTATGGATTTTCTTATCTGACCTTCTGTTTTCCGCACCTTGTATCGGGCCATAGTCTCTGGGGTCTGGGATGTCCAAGTAAGCCATGTACGCCGAATTTGGCATCTAGCATCGCCCTTCAGCTACTCAGGTCCCTCAGCTAGCCAACAAAAATTATAGACCTTTGCATAGAGTGTTTAGGACCGTGTGTAGCCCTCAGCTAAATAATAAATTCAAAATATCCAACCGGGGGCCGGATGACTTGGCTTTTAATGTACGTCTAATGGGAACTATCATGACGTCTTGATGGCTGCAGCAGACCGAGTGGGGGTATCTACATTCCTCTCAGAGATGTAAACGCGCATATGGGCCCCGGAAATATGTCTATAGCCGAAGACGAGCAGATCAGCATCAAAAAAGGGAGGCCACAGGTCAGAAGACAACATACCTGACAACACCGCTGGGTAGACCTTCAGCCTGCCTCTACAGGCTCAGAGGTGAAATGAGATAGATGTACGCATTGCTGAGAAATGCATGTCCCGTCCACGAGGCTCTAGCATCATTAGCCAGTACTGCAAGTTCAATGGCAAACGTCACTAGTAACAGGTCTTACCTCATATATTGCAATGTTCATACGTGAAATACGGATTATTTATTCCCAGTGCCTTTTTCTTCTGGAAAATCCGAGAACCTCGACCAGCCAGCTTTCCAGCTACAGTATATGCCCGGGTCGAATTAGCAACGGCATCTCTGTTACTTGAATTACAAAGTGCACCCTTCGGCCATTCCTACGACTGTCCAAAGAACCAACGTGCAGTGGCGTTCGACTAATCGACCTTCGCTACTCAATAGCTTAGCTGCCCGTGCACAGGTTCTTTCTCTTGACCAGCCTTACCCACCGTCTCCGCCGCCACTCACCCCTTCTGCCTTCGTAGTCCTCGCCCTCTTCCCAGCTAGGCTTAGGGGCAAATGCCTTGGCTCTGGTCCTTGACGGGCTGTCGTCTGAGTTGCTCTCCTCGACCACCCCCACTTTGTCTTTCTCATTTTCATCGAAGATATCGTACACCCATCTCTCGCCTTCCGTTTCCACCTCGACACCGGTGATGATACGTTCCTCCACCCACTCCCTACTCCAAAGGTCCAGTGCCCATTTCTTCTCGCTCCATTCCCAGCCCTGTGGAGGGGAGACGTCCTCGAAGAATCTTGTCCCAGATGGGCGCTCCCCAGCTAGGCGAGCAGCTGAAAGAGGGTCGTAAGGTGAAGGACTGAAAGTCCAAGCCTCCCATTCGCCGCTATGGTTCGAAAGCCTTTGTAGTTCAAAGATCTCGACTTCACGTGTTTCGGGGGCGCTGTCGAGTATTACGTCGCTATCCACCCACTTCTCCATCAAGCTCCGGGCTTTCTCCTCGTTAGCTTTCAAATGCTTCCCATGGGTAGCTTCGAGCTGTGCCTGAACGAGGGGATGTCCCATGATTGTGACGGCCCATCCCATAATTAAGAAGATGAAGCGCCACGGCAGGGCGTTTGAAGCAATGCTCAAGAACAGACAGGCGGCGAACAAAAAGACGAATATGGCGCTGCTCAGAGCCTCGTCGCTGAAGTTCAAGCGCGGGACGAGCATCGTTGCAACGCCGTCGTGAAGCTGACTGAAATCTTCCATGCAGTTCTGCAGGTCGCGCATATTGCGAAAGAAATCGCGGCTGAGCTCCTTTGCGGGTTTCACGGTCCTAGCAGGCGCCAAGGGCGGGCCGATGGGCGAATAGCCAGTAGCTTGCTCACTGGTCAGGCTGAAGTGGGCGGCAGGGTGGCGGGCGATGAAGTTGGGTATCATGACACCGATGAGAAGAATGGCCATGGGGAGAAGTGGGAGGAGGTACGGGTCCAGGCACACGAACGTGTAGACGGCCAGGAAGGAGAGCGTATGGGTCGGGTGGCGCCACGAAAGTAACCGAATGGCCTTGGCCTGGAAGACAAACACGACGCCGATACGGCCGTTGAAACGGCGGAAGTTGTTCGACATGGTAGGGAGGTTGAAGTTGGGCCGGCTCGTACTGGCATGGATGCCACCTGCCTTGGAGTTGTCGAGGGGGATGTCGCCGCCATCTTGAAGGATCTGCGCCAGCAGCTTTTCGAAGAGCTTGTCTTGCATCGACGCCTTGTCTTTGAAGACAGACAAACGCTCGCGAATGCCCTTGCGTTTGGGCCGCTGGGTTTCCTGGTCGGAAGTATCCGAATCCTGAGCAGCTGGCGTTTGTGACGAAGATGCCGGTGTGGATGCCGACCGCGAGCTGTCAAACCGGACGGTCGGAATAGGATCGTCGCGGTTGACGAAAGCGTCACCGGCAGACTCGTGGTCCATGGCTAGTCAAAGTTCCGCGCAGGCCGCGGACGAATCTGAACGAAAGCGGCAACGAAAGGGAAGGGCGGGAGATAGGGGACGATGACGTTGAGACAGCGCAGCTCAGGGTCAGTCTGAATATGGCATGTTCCCAAGGGTCACGAGCGCATCGCAGGGAGTTGAAGGCCGACAAGGTTGTACTATCTGGTCTGGGGAAGTTCAGAAGTAGAATTAGGTAAAGAGGATCAACGGCCGCTGGTGTGGTGGTAGTAAGATGCGTGTCACATGCCAGTTCACGGCTTGCGGTCTGCGAGTTACTGCTAGTTAAGCCTTCTGTCACATCCCATGTCACCACTGGAGGGAGGTTTTGAGTTGGTCGGGGCGCCTGTGGCCTCCCATGGGATGTGTTTCGTTTCGCGGGGCACGTCAGTTACCGGTGGAGAGCCCCTGTAGGTATGGATCGCTTTAGCGCTACTGCCCGGGCACCGATAGTTCATGTACCCGCTTGCCACCATAACGAGGGTCGTATAATAAAGGATGGGAGGTATGCAGCTCCATGTCCGCTGTGGTAAAATCCTACATATGGATATTTTAGGAATGATATTTTTTCCGCCTTGACAGTAAACAGACCAAAGCCGTGAAATCTACGAGACGCATGGTGTTGAGGGACGAGAAGAAGGCAAGGTGGGAGAAGGTCCAGGCTAAAGGTACCAATTGAGGGTACCACTGAGTACGTAAAGTACCTACTCCATCTCCGATGTAAAGCGGGGCCCGTGCGTTTTTTTGAGATCCATTTGATGAGCGACGCTTCGCATTTTTGGCGGAGGACCTGCATGTAATCGCATCCCATACCTAAACTCCAGATCTCTTCCCGAACTCACCTACCTCGGCTCTCGTCCGTCAGCGAGCGACCCGCGTCTGTACCTAAGCGCCAACTACTCAGAGAACCATGGACGAATTCGTGAGGCGCAGTGCCTCCCACGTTCTGCGAGGCTCGCTCACGAGAACACTACCCCGACGAGCACTGTACTCTGGCCTGCCGAGGACCGTTGTCCGTAGTGCCAGCTCGGCACCCTCAATCGCCGAAACGTCTTTTTGGAAGTCCCTGATACCAAAGCCATTCCGACGTCGTAAACAAGAAGTCGACTGGCACGTGCCGAAGAAGCCCAAGTCCAAAGAATGGAACCCGGCTACCTTCTTCATTGTCATCTTCATGTTTATCGGCTCCATGTCTATACAAATGATTGCGCTCCGACGAGACTTCAACACATTCACCCGCAGAGCCGAGACCCGGATTGGCGTGCTGCGTGAGGTTGTGGAGAAGCTGCAAAAGGGCGAGGAGGTCGATGTAGAAAAGGCACTAGGAACTGGCGATGCCGAGAGCGAGAAAGAGTGGGAAGAGGGTGAGCAACACCGAGCCTTTCCCAGAACATACACGAATCTGGCTAACCAAGTCACAGTCATGAAGGAAATGGAAAAGGCCGATTCGGTTAAGAGGAAGACGAGAGCGCCGAGGAAACACAAGCCGAGTGAGGCTGCCGAACCGGAGATCGAAGCCGCCGCTCACGGAGCCGCCACTGAGACGTCAGACTCGAAGCCATCCAAAGCTAAGCCTATAAGTTACTCGAACTTCTTCTAGGTTGCGGATGCAGAACCGAGAAAAGCCATGCCATTATGATGGGATTTATATACATCTACGAACATGTCGGCGCCTTGGCTTCAGGACATCATGTCTTTGAATACGGCAGCTCCGTGTCTTTCGTGGCTATCTTGGCGTTCCTCTGCTGCACGCTGATGGCTCGATGCGCTGCGTAGTTGCTCGACCACAGCCGGCAGCAGCTCGTCGGTCGACATGTCCAGTCGGATACCTCCGGCATCGATCTGCGATGCATCGCCGGGGAAGAACTGCTCTTCTCCTCGCACCCCCCCCAAATTCACAATCGCAATTGGTATATTGCGTTCTCGGGCTCTTTTGGCGATTCTCCAGGCCGAGTATGTTGCCAGCGAGGTCCCCATGACAAGCAGCTTGCCGGCGGCCTCGACGGCTGCCTCGGCGTCGATTTTGGTCTGGGGGCGAATGTTCTCGCCGAACATGATGACAGCCGGCTTCAGGATACCTGCCGTGCTCGTCGGCTTCCAGGCCCCGTCGCCATCGACCTCGACCACGGAACGAGCTCCGTCTGGTGTGGTTGGTGGTTTGGTCAAACAGCGAGGACAGGCCGGATATCTGAAGGTCGTGTACGGCGCGTCTGGTAGATCAACATCGCCATCCGGGTTTGTCCTCATCCCCCTTCGACGGCGCTCATCGGGGTTCTCGGTGTCCAAAGCACCGGATGCCAGTATTTCCTGCAGGAAGGAGGCCCAAGCCGGGTTCAGCCTTGCCAGCTCGTCCTGGAAGACGTCTCGTGGGAGTTCTTGGTGGCAGGAGATGCACACCAGAGAGCGTAGATAGCCATGCAGTTCGATAGTGGGTAGGTGCGGGTGGGCTTTGGGATGAAAGGAATCGACGTTCTGTGTAATGACACCACTGACGAGACCCAGTTCGCCGAGGTGTTTGACGGCGTAGTGGCTGGTATTTGGTTTGGCTTTGTGTAATGTGGTCCATCCTAGAAAGCTCCTGGCCCAGTATCTCTTCCGGGCTTCATGGTTTTGTAGAAACTCCGAGTAGTAGATGGGGCGGTAGCTCTGGTTGACCCGGTACGTCCCATTTTTGCCCCTATAATCAGCAAGGCCACTGGCGACGGATATGCCGGCTCCGGTGAGGACGAGCGTCGAGGCCGGCGAGCCACGGGGTGGCGGGGCGGTCAAAAATCCCTGTAAAGCGGCAATGGCCCCAGGGAGAGTAGTTGCGCTCGGGGGCCTGACGGTCGGGGCTGCTAAGGCATCCGTATAAGGGATGCGCATGTAGGGTTTGCGCAACATCTAGGCGGGTGATTAACCGGGCGGGTTCGCAGCGCGATGGGACTGTCCACTCAAAACCTAGGGAGTAGAGTCGTCTCGGCAGGGGAAAGCAGGCGGGCAAGCAGGCTGGGAATAGACAGTGTCTATGTACACTAGAGACAGATAGATGTACAGGCACCCGCGGGCAGTCTTGACTCCCAAATCAAAGTCGTCACCTCACTCTCAGGACGGGACAAGCCTGGGAGTGGCGCTAAGTCAACTATGGTAAGGACGCTGACCAAGCCGGAGTCAAGTACTGGTAGGGCTACATTATTTCTATATTACCTGGCTCATGCCGTTGCAGAAAAAAGAAAGTTAGGGACCAGAAACTGTGGGAGCAGCAATGGCAATGTTCACGGGGAGGCTCTTTTTTAGTAAATCCAAGTCACAATTGAGCCGAGGATAGGTGCTGGGCTTCCGTTTCCGGAGCAGAGGACTTGATCGCGTGCCAGTACGGCCCCGATGGCCGATGGGGAGGGCAGTAATCGTCTAAGCGTGGATTTGTGTATACCTCCAAGTAGGCGACGTGCCGAGAAGTGACGTAACGCTATACGGATGCGATATATAAAACAGGCAACACGGTGAGCAAGGCTTGGGTCAGGCATGATCCATGATCCATGACCAAAGTCCAAGTTTGAAATTGGGCGAGTAAGTTTCCCTTCTTGATGATATGGTGGAGAGCTCGTGAAGTAGCAGGTGGTGGTTCTCGTCTCACCCGGTAGCCTATCCTAAAAGGTATACTACGTACATAATACAGGCTGGCTGCCTCCGGTCGGGTTTTCTGGCGCATCGTATGTTGCCGGACACGGATTTGCGACCACATTCGGGTCCGCCTACCCATTGTCGCATACGCGCCACACACCCGCTTCACTTTTGTCCCGCAGGCCATCCGACCCTCCGCATAGGAATCCTCCGTCAACCTTGACACCTATTTCTCAAGTCCCTGCCGGGTCCTTTTCTCACATCTACCTGCCTGGCCGTCCCTAGCCGTCGATTGACCAACAGGCCCGGTCAGTACCTACTTCTCTGCCCTACTTGCATCTTGGAAGAGGTGCCTCTACGTAACCCCAGCAGACCTGTGCACGAGATCGGCGCTGACCGTAAAAACGCCCGACGGCAGGCCCAAGGCTCCCCCCCCCTCTTGCAGTCAGTCCACTTATACACACGTCCAGCGACTCGGTGCTCGCTGCAAGCTGGTACAGTAACGATCGGGGCTCGGGGTGGGAGGTACGTACAGTAAGTCCACAAACACGTCAACATCCAGGATAGTTCCGACCACGCACCCACGCATACGTAAAAGTACTTACTCGCAGCCTCCGCAAAGCAGGCAAGACAACCTCCCATCGCCTTTGATAGCCACTGGAGTTGGGATTGCGGTCGAACTTCACACGCAGAACTTGTAACGGGGGACTAAGAAAGCCACGCCGACATTGACCGGCATCTCGTCTTCCTGCGGTTGGAACCGATGCAGCCGCAATGACTGCTGGTCGACGTTGCGCGGGCCTCAGGGGGTTGGGGTTCGGTGCTCTAGGTGGTAGCCGCGTGACGGCTCCTGTTCCCGTTCGGTTGAGCGCAGCTCCAACAAAGGCTTTCCGTACTTCAGCCATCACACCTACACCTACGCCCAGGCACCTTACCCGGCGGGGATGCGGATTGGATCCCTTAGTAAGGCCACATCACCCGCAACTGCACCCGTGTCGTGTCTTGCAGACCTCAGCCCAAACCTCTATATCCTCGCGTCCGCCGCCGACTGTCCCCTTGTCCCGCCTGTCGCGCACCCGCGACTTCCTGCGCTCCTTACCCGCCATGGCAGCCCTCGCCCAAACCCGGAGCCACAGCGGCCACGGCCACGGCCACCACCATCACCACCACGACAACGTCTACCTGACCTCGCAGAACAAAAACGATGCCGGCGTTCGCATCACCCGCCTCGGCCTCTTCTCCAACCTTGGCATGGCCGTTGCCAAGGGCGTGGGCGGCTACGCCTTCAACTCGCAGGCCATGGTCGCCGACGCCATCCACAGCGTGACCGACATGGCCTCGGACGTCCTGACCCTGGCCACCATCTCCTGGAGCTTGCGGCCGCCCACCGATAAGTTCCCCACGGGCTTTGGAAAGATTGAGAGCTTGGGTTCCCTCGGCGTCTCGGGCATGCTCCTCGTCGGTGGCTTGTGGATGGGCTACGGCAGCTTGTTGTCTCTGTACGGCCATTTCTTCCTGGACCCAGCCGCGGCCGCCGAGATGCTGGCGCATGCGCACTCGCACGGCCACAGTCACGGCCACGGCCACGGCCACGGCCACGGTCACGGTCACGATCATACCGCCCCGAGTCTGCATGCTGCCTGGCTGGCTGCAGGCACCGTGGCTATCAAAGAGTGGCTCTACCATGCGAGTACGACAGCCTCCCCCTTTCCCCATGCCGGCTGCCGGCTACCGGACTGAAGGCAATTGCTGATCGCATCATCTCCCACAGCTATGAAGGTCGCCCGAGAGCGCAAGTCGTCCGTCCTCGCATCCAACGCCGTCCACCACCGAGTTGACAGTCTTACCGGCATCGTGACCCTGGCTGTCATCCTTGGCGCCAACTTCGTGCAGAATGCCGCCTGGCTCGACCCGGTGGGCGGCCTTCTCATCTCCCTGCTCGTTATCAAAGCCGGTGCCGAGAACACGCTTTCCTCCCTGATGGAACTCGCCGACCGTAGCATCGACGCCGAGGTCAAGGGCAACATCCAGAAACAAGCACACAAGGCACTGGTCGATTTCCCCGAGACGCACGAGATTGAGCTCCGTGATGTCTCGGGCGTAAAGTCAGGCCAGAACTACCTTGTCGACCTCGAGATGGCGGTGCCGAGCCACTGGACGGTGGAACACGCCCGACAGGTGGAGGACTTGGTCAGAACGCGGGTCGGGGGCAAAGTCCGCGGCGTCCGCAGGGTCCGGGTTCGCTTCGTGCCCAAGGAGGCCGCGGTGGCATCCAAATTCGACGAATTCATTGCTGGCGACGTAAGCCAACGGTCGAGCCCCGAGCCTGAGGAGGAAGACAACGGCCACAAGCACGACCACCACAAGTCCCACTGATGACGGGATACCATCAGAAAGGCACTGGCGTAGTTCTCCCATAAAATGGCGTTATTAGGATCTGGTTTGAAACTTGCAGCAAGACAGGAAACAGGACGAACAAGCTTTGATGATACCACAAGAGCAGCTCCCGAGAGAGCGCTTACCGGACCCATCGAACAGACGGCGGCGCGAAGCTGCGCAAAGGGTCGTGTACTTTTGCCCCTCGGCGACCAGAGGGGGGACTTAGCATCAGACGGCGTTCAAGACTCGCAGACATGAAGGTTAGCTGCTCACATGAGAGGACACACGGTGCATTTGAAACGGCATTCGGAGATGGGATGGGAGATACAGGGCCGGGCTCGTGACTTGGCATCTCGCCGGCTTGAAATTTGACAACAGAACTGAGAACCATCTGCGGACCTCCACGTGGCTCGTAGCAGGATATACCGAGCAAATTGAGGCAACACACACATTGGCGCGCCTATCCTGGGGACTCCATTCTCTGCAGCCGGGGACCCAGCTTTGAATACCAAAAGTACTTTGGATATCCGGCGACTGGCGACCAGCGGTCTAGAACGCTTGCCACGGGGGGCTGCGTATCCGTACCCGGGCAATTGCGTGTAGAGCCGCACACACCAGACCGAGGTCGAGCGTGGGTGGTATTCAGCCTAAATGCAACTCAAGTCTAGTCGTATTGGTTGAGCATTCTAGATACTGATTTTCCATACTGCTCACGAGGCGTACCGGTGCGGCGGCCAAGAATTTGATACCTACCTATGTCGATAGGTCTGCGAGTATCCCAACGCTGCGCACATGGACAAAAAGCTCTAGCCTCGTGCGAGGCTATCAAGCTCTGCCCTGCCGGCCCGGGCCTGGAGGCAAAGGTGCTGCCGTCGGGAAGACTGACGAAATGGAGGCCCCGCTGGAAAAAGCGAGACCCAGAAAACCACCATCCGCCATCGTGGATCCCCCCGCCAGTTGCCCTCTCCGGCTCCGAATGGATAGCAGGTGGGATGGATACCCTGATCTCATAGCAGTGGGAACCCCGCGTCAGAGCCAGCGAGCGGCGCTCCGTTGCCAGCCAAGCCAGCCCTGCGTCAAACCCAACGGGCCCGCGTCGTCAGGCCGGGTCAAGCTTGCATCAGGATGTGCGGCTACACCGTAGCAACAACGGTGATTCGACATCCATGTATCCGTGCGATGGGATCCAAGTATCGACCTCGCCGTCTTGTCTTCTTCTCCGTCCCCAACGACCCATCATTTGCTCACTCGCCCGAGACGTCCGGCGGTCTTAGCCCCCCCTCTCTCTTCCTCTCTCTGCCCTCCTCTTCTTTCTCTCAGGTGTGCTTCGACGGAACACCGACTGCCTTTCTACGAACAAACCACCCCTCCCCCAGCACACCCACCCAAGCTGCTATCGTCTTGTCTCGGCACACGCGCACTGCTACTGCCGCCTCCCCCGACTGCGAAGCTGTAACCTCCTAGAGGAACAACCGCCAGTATGAGCTCCGGCCCCTTATACCTGGGGTTCGACCTGTCAACCCAGCAGCTCAAGGGTAAATCGTGCCTTTCCCTCCGCCGACCGTGGGTATAGTGGACAGTCGACTGACGGGAGCGCCCCGCCCCCTGCCACAGCCATCGTAGTCTCTTCGGACCTCAAGGTCGTCTCGGAGGCCAAGGTCGACTTCGACGCCGATTTCGGCGCCAAGTACAATGTACACAAGGGCGTGCTGACAAACGAGGCCGAGGGCGAGGTGTTCGCGCCCGTGGCCATGTGGCTCGAAGCCGTGGACCTCGTTTTGCACCGGCTGCGGGACAACCAGTGCCCCATGGACCGCATCAAGGGCGTGAGCGGCTCGTGCCAGCAGCACGGCAGCGTCTTCTGGAACGCCCAGAGCCAGCCCGCCCTCGAGGCGCTGGACGCCAAGAGCTCCCTGGAGGCGCAGCTCCGCGATGCCTTCGCCTACGAGTTTGGGCCCAATTGGCAGGACCACAGCACCCAGGCCGAGTGCGATCTGTTCGACTCGCATCTGGGCTCCAAGGCGCGCCTGGCCGAGGTGACGGGCAGTTCGGCACACCACGTAAGTGCACACCGGCGGCCGCCAAAGACGCGTTCCGAGTTGGGACGGGGGCATGGGCTGATTCGTTGTAGCGATTCACGGGAACACAAATCATGCGGATGCGCCGGAGGCGCCCCGAGGTCTACCAGAACACGGCGCGCATTTCTCTTGTGTCCTCGTTCCTCCCCTCGCTTTTCCTGGGCGCCTGGGCGCCCATGGACATTGGCGACGTGACGGGCATGAACCTTTGGGACATCCACGACGCCAAATGGAGCGAGGAGCTGCTGGAGCTCTGCGCCGGCGGCAAAGACGGCGTCGCGGAGCTACGCAAAAAGCTGGGCGAGGTGCGTTTGGACGGCGGCGGCAGCATGGGCCCCGTCGCGCGCTACTTTGTCGACAAGTACGGCTTCAGCCCCGACTGTCAGATCGTGCCCTTCACCGGCGACAACCAGGGCACCATCTGCGCCCTGCCCCTCCGGCCCCTCGATGCCATCGTCTCCCTCGGCACCTCGTCCACCTTCCTGATGATCACGCCCACGTACAAGCCGGACCCGTCGTACCACTTTATGAACCACCCCTGCAACCCGGGGCAGTACATGTTCATGCTCTGCTACAAGAACGGCGGGCTCGCCCGCGAGAAGGTGCGGGACAAGCTCCCCAAGCCCGAGGGCGCGGACCCGTGGGCCAGCTTCAACAAGCACGTGCTCGGCACGGCGCCGCTGGACGCCGCGTCCGAGGGCGACAGGGCCAAGCTGGGCCTCTACTTCCCGCTGCCCGAGATCGTGCCCAACGTCAAGGCGGGCACGTGGCGGTACACGAGCGCGGCGGACGGGACGGGGCTGGCGCCGGCGGGCGACTGGGGCGCCGAGAAGGACGCGCGGTGCATCGTCGAGTCGCAGGCGCTGTCGATGCGGCTGCGGTCTCAGCGGCTCGTCGACAGCCCGGGCGGAGGGCTGCCGGCGCAGCCGCGGCGCATCTACCTCGTGGGCGGCGGGTCGCTGAACCCGGCCATCGCGCGCGTCGTCGGCGACGTGCTGGGCGGCGTCGACGGCGTCTACAAGCTCGACGTCGGCGGCAACGCCTGCGCCCTCGGCGGCGCCTACAAGGCCGTCTGGGCCCTCGAGCGCCGCGGCCCCGACGAGAACTTCGACGAGCTCATCGGCCGCCGCTGGTCCGAGGCCGGCGCCATCCGCAAGGTCGACGACGGCTACCGCGACGGCGTCTTCCAAAAGTACGGCAGCGTCCTCGGCGCCTTTGACCAGATGGAGCGCGAGATCCTCGAGGTCGCGCACAATTGAGAGAGGAGGTAGGACGCCGCGCGCGCGAATTCCACGAGACGAACTAATCTTTAGCCGCTGGGCTTTTTTGGTGTTTGTTATGAGCCTTTGAGATGTTCCGAATAGATTACATTTGTCCGTCTCCTTTTTCGTAGATCTCCATTGTAGTATCCTCCCGAGAAAGGGGCCGAGAAGGCGCAAATACTCGCCCGTGGTTCTTACCAGCATACCCGCGCAATCACGCTTACAGCGCCGCCGGGAACGGGCCATGGAGAGGGATGGGTGGTGGCATGGCATGGTTGCCGGGTCGCCTGCCTCGTACGGGGAGCCTGAAGGCTAAAGTCGCCTACATGTTGATGCACCTTACCCCAAGTGCCTACATGTCAGGTACATGTTACCCAACCCTCGACGCTGCCTGTATGTTCGTCCGTTTCCCGGGAAGTGTCTGCCTCTTTGGAGATCGATGCGTTAGATGTGGGTAGTGGGTTGGAACGACGAGCGCCCTAGTGGATCGGGGCGGCGCAGGGGTTGGTACCTCTCTCAGGTACTCGGTAGTTTTTGGCCCTCCCCTTCAGAAGCTTTCACGCTGTACGCCAAGGGAACGGAAGAAGTGGCTCAGCCCTTTGCGCCCATGCAGAGAGAGAGAGCTCAGGGCCATCTGTCCACTCGACCCTCTTTAAGTTCCTGGTCCTTCCTCGACGTCACCACAACGGACGTCGTTGGTACCTTCTACCGCGTTTGCGTGTCGCGAGCGTGGTTCGAGCCCATCGCCGGATATCTAGCTTTCCAGACAGGAATAGACGCAGCCGAGAGACGCTTCCTCCCGCATGTGACAGTTAGCCCAATTCCACCACACTGAACCTTCACCCCCCCTTTTGGAATCGTCTACGCGCCCCTTCCCCCCTGTAATAAACTCGCTTCCTCCCGAGCCTAGATCGACAACACCCAGTTCCTTCGCCCCGGGGCCCGTTGTTCCATCCCGAAAACATCCCGTCCTCTCTTGCTTCCGAACCTCGGGCGTCCCACGCTCGCCGAAACCGCACCGGGGGAACCCTCTTTGTCGCACAGCCGCTTTTTGCTGGGCCGACCTCCGCTTGTTTTTGGGTATCTAATACTTGGCGTCCTCGTAGGAACCCAAACGGCAACCCCCCCCCTCGAGACCGCCGCGCCGTCAATCATGATGAATCTCGGCCCCGTGTCGTACCTGGACTGCCTGGTCTTCTGCGTCTTCCTCGCGCCCCAGCTGTTGGTCCACGTCGGCCCGTTGGGCACCGTCGGCGTCGTGTTGCGCTGCTTGCCCTTCCTGTGTAAGTCCTGCTGCCGCGTGCGAGTTCTTCCCCCCTCCCACCCACCGGACCCGGTTTCCTCGGCTCACAGAGAGGGAGGGGGCCCGACGGCGTAGTGTACGAGCTGCCCGTGGGCTTCGTGTACGAGCACTTCTTCCAGTCCCGCGGGGAGCGGACGCCCTTTGTGCAGAGGGCGTCGGGCTTCGAGGACTTCGTCGTCCGATGCGTCCGCTTCGCTTTTGCCCACGTCCCGCCCCGCGTGGGCCGCGTCTTCTTCTCCAGGCACGTCGCCCTGCCGTTTTTGCGGTTCCGACTGCTGCGCCACGGCTATTGGCGATGGCCCATCCACTGGAAACGGACGACGGATGTGCGTGTTTCCTCCCCCCGGCTGCCCCGGCCCCGCCTCGGTACTAACCGCCGCCGTCTAGAAGCGCTTCAAAGGCGTATGGATGATTAAAGACCCGATGAAGCCGATAGACGTCTGTATCTTTTACGCCCATGGTGAGAACCCAAACCCGGCCGTTCTGTACGCTGCTATTCATGAGCCTTTTGCTAATACAGGAATCTAGGTGGTGGATTCTCGATGGGGTCGCCCTACTTCTACCTCGAGTATCTCCTGACCTGGCTCTCGTTGCTCGGCGAAAGCGGATACAGCAACCCGGCCATTTTCTCCCTAGAGTACACCCTTGTGCCCGACGCCGTCTTCCCCACGCAGTTGCAACAGGCCATTGCCGCGTACCGGCACGTGCTAGAGACGGTCGGCACGGCGTCCAAGGTTTGCGTCAGTGGCGATTCGGCCGGGGCGACCATCATGCTGAGCCTGCTGCTGCACCTGGCGAAACTGGGCCACGACGCTGACAGGATGGACGACACGGGCACCTGGCGGCTTGAAACTCCGGCCATGGCCGCCCTCATCTCCCCCTGGGTCACCTTGGTTTCGCCCAAACACCGCAACACAGCAAGCGACTACCTGAACCAAGACAAGCTGCACCAGTATGCCCTCGATTATGCCGGGCACCAGCCCGTGAGGGACCCGCTGGTGTCGCCGGGCGACTGCAGAGACGTAGATTGGTGGCGGCGCGCTTGCCCGCCGGGAGGCCTGTTCATTGCGTACGGCGCCGAGGAGGTTTTTGCACGCGACATTGAGGACCTTGTAAAATTCCTGAAGACGGCCGGCATTACGATCAGTAGTATGGCAGACGACGGCGGCATCCATGCGTGGCCCGTCGCCTCGCTTTTCCTCAGCACTGGGGCCCGGGATAGACAAAGGGGGCTGAAGAGCCTGGTCGACCAGATCAAGTCCGTCATCCCCACTGCCACGATTTAATCACCGGCAGGCCCAGGATAGAGGAACCATACAGAAATGGACGGCGAAGCCGGCCGAGTCCGTGTCATGTCAGATTAGATCAAGTAAACCTTCAGCGACCACCTTGTGGACCGGGAACCAGAGCGCGGCTGCACACGGCTTCCAGTCCAGAGGTTCTGGTCTCCGTACGGAAAAAGCTCTGATGTGTTTTCGTCATTCATGACACGCTCGGGGACTATCGAGGCCTGAGACGAGAACGGCATAGGCGAAGCTTGTTGAGACTCACAAGCTACCAGGCTGTTCACTCGAGGTCGCCTCGTGAGCACATGAGATGCTGTACCGGGGCGGCGTCCGAAATCCTTCTTTCCGCCTGATGGCACCGGGCGGCGGGGACAAGACGGAAGAGGGGGAGAGGAGGGAGTGATGCGAGCCCGCGTTGCCAGGGCTTGCTGGGTGGCGATGGCCCGTGGGTGAAGAAGGATATAGTATCCCCCGCATGAGGTACCTCTTACTCACGGACACGAGTGGCCGGTAAATGCAGCACATGCGGTGGCGGTCTTCTCAGCCCGGTCGGTCCCAGCCCTACCTACACGGCCGAGGGTAGGCCAGGCTGACGGCGCTTGCCTTGTCTGAAACAGACCACGGGTGACACACCGCCGTCTGTGCTGCGTCTGCGAGCCTGTCGCCGACGGCCGACGTGTCTTGGGGGGCCGTCGAAGCGGACGTAAACCGAGGGTTTGTGAAACCCCGGCTCCCGACCGCTGGCCCGCGGTAGAGTTGCGTGGCGCAGCCCGTGATGCCGGGCTCGAGACGCCAGAAAGTCAGGCAGGCAGGCAGGCAGGCACCTAGGTTGGTGTAAACACCGTACATACATACGTGACGGAGGATGGAGATGCATCCACAGCGGCCCATGGCGAGAACACACGGCAACACTGCACAACATGGGGGTGACGGAACGCGTGGGTGTGCGTGAGTGAGAAAACATCATGCGGGCGGGTCGGGAGGGTGTGTCAAGGCGCGTCTTGGGGTATTTCTACTAGCCCGATATAAGTACGTAGCGCTAGCGCTGGAGGGGATGGACAGAGTGATCTGCATCAGCCTTGAAAGACTCGGGAGGAAATGTTGGTGGCGGTGCTGGGTGAGCGTCGCTCCAGTCGGTGCCTGCCCCTGCAGCAGGCAGCGCAACGGACGCCATGGGAGGGAGGTACGGGAGGGGGTACTTCGTACACTGCCTTACCCTGAACGGGATGGGATCCCATGGGACGGGGAGATCAATCAGGACGAGCAACGCATGCCCGCACCACAGCGGGACCCCTGCTTGGCTGACGGCCCCGGGTCTTTGGCCCAAGCCAGGTATTTAAAAAAGCTCTTCTGCCCGGCCAAGCGACGAGGTAGAGCTGCCGGAGCGTGTCTGAGTAAGAGAGACTACGAAGAGAGAGAGCGAAAGAGTGAGACAGAGGGATCGAAGCACAGCCAATACCATCCCCTCCCGCCACCACCCGTGCCCCCGTCCCCGTCCCCGTCCCCCCCCGTTTGGGCCGAACGAACTACACACGACGATACCTATCCATCCCTCCCTCCATCGCCCTAGCCATCCTCCATCCTGCGTGGAAGTTGGGAAAACCGAGCGACCGTTTCTGATTGGCTCGGCAAATTCTTCATCTGCTGCGGGAGTCACTTCATCTTATACTACAACCCTGTTCCGTTCCCGTCCTCCTGGCTACTTCCCATCACTCTCGAGGCCTGAGACCCGGTCCGTATTCCATACCAGCTACTTGGAAGCCCGCATCCTCCCCCTCCCGCCTCCTTGCGCTCGCCCTGGGCGCTGCTGGCTTCATCCTGCCGCCGCCCTTCCGACTTGTTCCAGCGACCCGTTGTGGTGCGCGTATCTACTACCCACCTATTCCGCTGCGTCGGGTGACCACTGGTCCGGTCCCAGCCCTCGCCCGTCCAAGCCTCTTGCCTTCCATCGCGGGATACCGGCTGCGGCACGACGCTTGCTTTGGCTCCGCCCGAAGTGATTGCGCCGCCAAGTTTGCGGGCAGGCAGAGACAAAGGGGGACTAGCGAGAGAAAAAAAAGAGGGAAGCAGGAAGGTCTCTGAGAGAGAGCTCTTTGTTAGCCCCGCCATCAAACCGCGCCCCCCCTGCCTCGGCTCATCCGCCAGTCCCAGTCCCAGGCCCGTCCGCCCATCCCTTCCCTTCGTCCAGCCACGGCGTGCGCTGACTGGACTTGGGCAAACGCATCACCCTTCCCCCAGCACGCGCGAGACTGGCTGGCTCCCTACAATTCAGGCCCGGCGGTTGGTTGGCAGCGTCATCGAACGGACTGAACCTACCTTACGTTACCCCCTTCCACCCTGCCGAACTGAGCCCGCCCGCATCCCGAGACAGCCCAAATAAAGCATGTCGGACGGCGACGGCACCTACGCCCCCAAATCCCCCAACTTCTCCTCCTTCTTCCCCGCGGGCGGACCTGCTGCTGGTGTTGCTGCGACTGCGACACAACCACCACGGCAAACACCACCCGTATTGGCCGGCTCTGCCTTCCCGTTGCAGGCGCCAGCGACCGGAGGGTACGGTCAGCCACAGCCCCACCAGAGCTACCAACTCTTTCCTGGCCACTCCAGCCCTCCCAGTGCCCGACACCCGCCGCCCGAAACGTATAACAACGCATACAGCGCGTCGCCTTATAGCTCACCTGCCCGACCGCCGCCATACACCCACTACCACCCCCAACTCCAACACCCGGCATCGCAACCGGCAGCTTCATACCATTCCCCAACACCGCCACATCCGGTCCACGCACTCGCGCCGCCGCACCCCGTCTCGGGCAGTCAGCCGCCGCACTTCTATTCGCCCGCGCCGCCCGCGCAGTACGCCGCCGACTCTCACGCGGGCGCCCTCCAGTACCAGCAGCCGCCTTCGCGCCCCCTCCCGCCCAGCCAGGCATCCCCCACACCCACCACCGCCACCACCGCCGCATCCGCTCGTCCCGCCATCGCCGCAGAGCCTGCCGCCGCCATGCCGCCGCGACGCGCTGCCCAGGCGGCCGCAGCGCCCGAGATCGAGCCTTCGCCCGTCCGAACCAAGTTCCCCACGGCGCGCATCAAGCGCATAATGCAGGCCGACGAGGAGGTCGGCAAGGTGGCGCAGCAGACGCCCATCGCCGTCGGCAAAGCCCTCGAGCTCTTCATGGTGCAGATTGTCACCAAGAGCGCCGACGTAGCCCAGGAAAAGGGCTCGAAGCGCATCAGCGCGCAGATGCTCAAGCAGGCCATAGACGCAAACAACGAATGGGACTTCCTGCGCGACATCGTGTCCAAGGTCAGCGAGAAGGAGGAGACATCCAAATCCGGCAAGGGCAAGGCCGAGACGGAGAGCGAGGACGAGGCCGAACCGGCCGAGCCCAAACGCAAGCGGGGCGGCCGCAAGAAGAAGCCGACATCGTAAAAGGACGAGGCGCGCTCTCTTTCACTCACGATGATACGGTAATGGAAATGGAATCACGAGGAAATGGTCGGTTCGTCTGGCGTTCAGAGGTGGGAGGGCATATATCCGGCGTTGGAGGGTTTAGATAGCGTGATGGTGACGAGCAGCTGCTGCTGGGTTCCTCGCCCTGCGTGCAGGGACCACCACAGGCCGATAGTCGACTTATAATATTCCCGGCAAGACCCTTATACGAGGTTCTGGGCTTGTCCCATGCCATCTTTCTCTCCTGCGGTCGGGTACGTGACCTGCCTCGCACGCGCTGGAGGTGATTATGTTTCCCTTCTTTTTTTTTCCCCCTTGCACGAAGTGCCGCTAACCGAACCCAGAATGCCCATTGTGTTTCACGTGTGCTGTGTTGTAGTTGTGGCGTGTGGGACCGACCGCAAGCGCATTTGAAACTCGCAACCGTACCCACGGCTGGCCGGTGCTCAATGCGAGCAATCCCACACACTGCCACACATGTACTGCCCGCATTCTGTAGCACACAGCCCGTGGCCCACGGGCCGACGAGTCATCCTTGACGGCCCGGCCGTCATCGGGATAGCTGGGTTTTTGATGGAGGGACTGAAGGTCCGTCCTGGGTTGGGATGAAACGGGAGGTGGACAGTATTGCCTCTGTTTGGTAGGTAGGTAGTTTATTAGGGAAGAGGGGCCCATCAACCGAAGTATGAAACCCCGCTTGTTCCTTGCTGCATACGGATATATTGATATCCCCGGTACGGGGTTGGTACCATCACACTGTGAACTCCCAACGAAGGAGAGAGGTAGGATAAAGCGAAGGGGGAAGCCGTCCCCGGCATGGAAGCCCTGGATGAATATTCCGGGCTCTCATAGTTTCAAGTGCCCATGGCTCGACAATGTAGACGTCCATCCGCGGGTGAGCTTACTCCACTTACTCCCGGCCGGCGGTGCGCAATTTACATGCCTGCCCATGTAGTAGGTACAGTACTTCGAAACAAGCTGGGCGCCGCCTGTCGCTTCCGCCAGAAACATGGCGTATATACATATTCATGTTACCAAGCAACATCTACGCTGCATGGTCCCCCCCCCCTACGTCCTCGTACGTCGTAGAGTGTCAATGTGTGCCAGGGCTGGCGGTCCATTCCCCTGGCCCGCGGGTAAAACCCCGTGCATGGCCTGTCTGTCGTAGGCGGTCATCCGCCCATCCATCCATAGTACAACGTAGATCCAAGGGTATGGCGTAATGGGGGCCGGTACTTAACTGGAGCCCTTCCGCGACGACAAGGCCGGTCCCGATAGGCCAGCACTGACGGGCTGTAGTGCAGAGATGGACATGCCATTGGCGGGATGCGCAACCCAAGGGCCGGCAGACCCGCTTCGCCGAGCAGCCGTTGCCAAAAAGGAGCAGATGGCCAATTCGGTAGGCCCCTCCGCCTGCGGCGGCGACCTACACAGTAAAGGTGGATGTATGGATACGGATTGGCATGAGGTCCCGCGCTCGCGCTGCCTCTGGCTGGCTGGTTGGCTCTGGCTCTGGCACTGGCACTGGCTCTGGGTACCGCCCGCCCAGGCGAGTACCGACCACCTAGACAAAAACGAACAACAAACCTCTCCCACCCTCTCCCCAGCGCCGCTGAAGAAGCACCAAGAACCGGCTGCCCTGGGCCTCCATTCCGACCCCTTGCGTCTCCTTTCCCGATCCGACCGTATCCACGACCGACTTCCGTCCGCCCCCTTTCGTTGCGTGCCGCTCTCGCGCCCTGTGGTCCCCGACCCGCCATGACAAAGCTCTACGTGTAGATGCCATCCATGAGGCTGATAGCCCCGTCCCCTTCCCCCCCCTCATGACCTTTTCCTCTCCAAGTCGTGTCACCATTTCGCTATGTCGTGGGACCTGCTCAAGCGGTTCCTCGAGAGTGATGTCTTCAACCAGAACCCTTTCCTCTCTGTTTCCTACCTCTCGTGAGTCCCTCCCCCCTCCCCCTCGGTGCCCACCCCGGGCCTGGGCGCGCGCGCGCGCGTGCGTACATGCGCCGGCCGGCCGTCGCCGCCACCGAGGCCTCGTCCATTGACCCATGCGTGTGCCCTTCCAGACGTTACGCGGACCACGTCGGCATCCACTATGTGCTGTGCTCCAAGCTCCGCCAGTTCCCCTACGAGGACATCGAGTTCTTCCTGCCGCAGCTATGCCACCTCATAATCAGCATCGACAACGATTCGATGGCCCTCGAGGAGTTCCTGCTGGATCTGTGCGAGGAATCCGTCACCGCCGCCTTGCTGGTTTGCCTCCCCCCCCCCTTCCCCCGTGCCGCCGCGTGCACCCCGCGTCGAGCGAGCTACTGAACCGTCCCTCTAGACCTTCTGGCTCTTCCAGACGTACTTGCGCGACCTCGCTTCGACCCCGCAAGCACAGGCGTTCAAGACGTGCAGGCGGGTCTACAACAAGGTGCAGCACGTCGTTTTCGGCCACTCGGACACGGTCCGCAACGACAAGATCCAGGAGAACGTCTTGCCCGTCACCGTGCTCGCCAGCTTCGTGCTCGCCAGCATCGGCGTGCCCTTACTCCCGCAATGGGCCGGCCCTCTTGCGGTGGCGCAGGCCAGGCGGTCCCAGCCCGACAGCGACGTCATTTCCGAAGCGAGCCCCGGCCCCAAACCCACGAGGAGCCAAACCGTGACAGTCACGTCTACGAAGTCGTCGAGGCGCCGCGAGCTACACCGGGGTCTCGGCCCCTTGGAGCTGGGCGAGCCTCAGTCCCCGGCCGAACCGACGCCCCGGTCCCCGCACGTGTCCATTTCCCTCCCGCCCCCGTCTGCGAGCCCGCCGCCGAAGCCGACCGGAGAGCAGACGCCGAAGCCACGGAAACCCGCCTACGTGGATAGCCGGCTCGCCGATGCGCATCTGAGCTCCTCCTCGCTCCCCCTGCCCGACGTTCGGTCGCCGGGGGGCCATCGGCCGGCGACGCCCGTTTCGGCCGTGTTTCCTCGGCCGGGCGACAGTCTCTCGCGCCGGCATTCCCACCACGTCAAAACGCTCGTTACGCAGTCGGAAATGACGCTGGCGCAAAAGGGCAAGCTCCTCAGACAAAACTACTTCCGCTGCCAGACGGCCTTTTTGCAGGCCTTGGAGGACATCTCGAACCGGCTCGTCATCGTCCCGAAGCAGGCCCGGCTCAGCGCCCTGCGCGCAGAGCTGGCCCTGGTCGCACGGGATCTGCCCGCCGAGCTGGATATTCCCGTCATCTGCCCCCCGACCTTGGTCGGGGGCTCGCCCTCCAAAAGCCGCCACCACCGCATCGTGAGGGTGAGCCCGGCGGAGGCGACGGTCCTGAACAGTGCCGAGAAGGTGCCCTTCTTAATCATGGTGGAGATACTGAGGGACGACTTCACCTTCGACCCCGAGTCCCCCGACAACCAAAGACTGATCACGACGCTACTGGCCGAACAGGGATCGCGCAAGCGTATATTCGACCTGTCCGAGGCGCCGCGGCCGACGGCCGCCGAGCGGGCAGCCGAGGCAGGGGCTACGGATCGGGTCGACAGCGTCTTCGAGCCCACGTCGGGCGATCTCGGCAGCTCCCCCATGCTGAAACCCTACAACGACGAGGCCGGAAGCCGAAAGAACGGGAGGCATACCAGCGGGGCCACCACCATGTCCACCTTGTCCGAAGCGACACCCAGGACATCGGCCGCGTCCACGTCGCGGTCCAGCAGCCCAGGGATCTCGGGGGGGTTGCGGAGAATGACGATTACGAACCCGAAGAACAACTCGGTGGACCAGCCCGACTTTTCGGCGCTCGCGACGCACATGCGGACGGCGTCGCAGATGCTGGCGCAGCTGGAGGCGACGAGCGGCAAGCGGCCGCGCGGCGAGGTGGCGGCCATCCGCGCCAAGATCATCGCCAGCATGCAGAGCCTCGAGGAACAGAGCTTCGAGGCGGACGACGGCCAGGGCCCCACCTTCGACCTCATTATCGCCAAGGCCACGGCGGCGCAGGCGGCGGCCGAAAACGCGGCGCACAGCGCCACGGAGGGCAGCGTCGACACGCTCGAGCCCGAGCTGGAAGCGGCCGTGAACGAGAGCGCCGGGCTGGAGCGCATGGAGAACGACGCCATGACTGGTGGCGTGCAGCGCAAGGGCGACCGCGACGACCCCAGCGCGGCCGTGTTCGGCGAGGCTTGGCAGGAGAAGAAGGAACGGATCCGCAAGTCGTCGCCGTACGGCTGGATGAAGAACTGGGACCTCGTCAGCGTCATCGTTAAGACGGGCGCCGACCTGCGCCAGGAAGCCTTCGCCTGCCAGCTGATTCAGGTGTGCGACAAGATCTGGACCGCGGCCAAGGTGCCCGTCTGGGTGAAGCTCATGCGCATCCTCGTGACGGGCGAGTCGTCGGGCCTCGTCGAGACCATCACAAACGGCGTTTCACTGCATTCTCTCAAGAGGAGTCTGACGATTGCGCTGATTGAGTCGGGCACCAACCCGCGGCGGCGCATCGCCACGCTTCGGGACCACTTCGTCAAGACGTTCGGCTCCCCCGACAGTGAGCCCTACAAGGCGGCCGTGGACGCCTTTAAGCGTTCGCTGGCAGCGTACAGCATCATCTCCTACGTGATCCAACTGAAGGATCGGCACAACGGCAATGTGCTCATCGACAACGAAGGACACATTGTTCACATTGATTTCGGCTTCATGCTGTCGAACTCGCCCGGGTCCGTCGGGTTCGAGGCGGCCCCGTTCAAACTCACGTACGAGTACGTCGAAGTGCTGGGCGGCGTCGGTTCGCCCGAGTTTGACGATTTCAAGAGGCTATGCAAGCAAGCCTTCCAAGGTAAGGCGGTGTGACACGGTCACGATGGCGCCCGGGGGTTCCGAGCTGACGGGAGTGACAGCATTGCGCCGGGAGGCGGACCAGCTCATTGACCTGGTCAGCATGATGGGTCGGGATTCCAAGATGCCCTGCTTCGCCGCCGGCGTCGCACAGTCGACGGCGACGCTGAGGCAGCGGTTCCAACTGCAAATGAGCGCGGACGAGGCGGAGTACTTTGTGGAGACGGACTTGATTGCCAAGTCCTTGGGGAGCTACTACACACGACTGTAAGCAAAGGCCGCCCTCGGGCGGTTCCCCCGCCGCCGGCCCGGAGCCCATCTAACCCGGATTTTGCAGTTACGATACCTTCCAATACCGCACGCAGGGCATATACTAGACGGATGTCGGGGGGCTGCGGGTGGCTGCTTTGAGAAGAGCGTGGCGGCATCGACGTGGCATCAGGGAGGCGTTGGAGGGGATAGACTTGGCTCACAGGATCATGATAGGTTCACGGCGGAGGCACCTTGAGCACTTTGCGCCTCAACTTGCTGTTGGCCGAGGCGAGCACGCCCGCTGCTCATTGGCTTGGATCTGTGAAAAAAATACATATCGACATCCACCGAGCCCGTCGCCATGTCACCGTGCATCGTGTTTCGTGACCAATTGGTGCCCGTTGAACGCCCTCCGGCTGCCGTCCGAACGCGCGTGGTCCATTTTCTGATTGGCGGCTCGCGTGGCCCAAAGGGCGTCATTGGGAATGCCGAAAGAGACGTGCATGACGCACGCGGTCGAGGAAAGGCTCTCGGTCGGGTACGGGATAAAGGGGGAGGTTTCTGGAGCAGCAGGACCGCCCCGAGGACGGCGATGGGCGCGCGCGCGCCTGTGGTGTGCGTGCTGGTCCTCTTACACAAGTTACAGGCGGCGGCGGCGTCGTCGGCTTCCGCGCATGGAACACGACCTGCTACCGCCCTTGGCCCCGTCTGTTTGGACGAACGTGGCGGCCTTTCCTTAGCCACCACAAGCGCCCGCCTCGTCTCCCCTCCACGTCCCTTCTCCGCCTCGGGACCACGGGGGGGGGGGGGCTTCCCTCCGGTCTCGCTACGCCCACGCCTCCCACTCTCGCTCTCTTCTCCCCTCTTCCACCTCTCTGGTGCGCGTGGCGTTTCTTCTGCCTACCGCACCCCATGTGCAAGGGGGGAAAGGAAGAAGAAAAGGGGCGAGGCTTCGGCCCCGCGGGGTCACCCGGACGTTTTCCTTTCTCCCCCTACCCCCGCCCCCCTGCTCGGGGCGAGGCGACCGCGGACGCCGGGGCGTGTTTGGTTTCCCCTGCGCGTGGATAAGTAAATGCGTACGGTGTGGTGTTGGTGTAGCCAAAGAGGGCAGGGTACGTACTGCGGCCCCGATGACCGATCGGTCGGGTGGGTTATATAGTCTGCTTGTCGGTGCCATCCGCGGACCGAATCCGCGGTCTCGCGCGCGACGGTTTGGATGCCGACGGAAAAAGAGGCACGAGGGACGACCTCGGACCGACCCTTCTCCTCTTTTGTGTGGCGGCGGTGTGAAGGGGGCTTGGTCGCTAATGCCCTGTGCTCCCGTTGCACCAAGGCTCGGATGAAAGGGCCCTGTCCTTGGGGGGGGGGGGGCTGTTGGACGTGAGTGAGGGAGGGGGGTTTCCTTTTTTTACCCATCTAATGAGACGAAGAAGGGAAAGGATGGAGGGGTGGTACAGCGGAAAGTGGGCGCTACGACAGCGCCAGATGCCTTGAATTAGATCTCGCCGCGTGCCCGGTCAGTTTTTCCCGTCCCTCCTTCCCGTCCCTCCTCGCCCCTCTACTGGGTCGTCCCCCGTCATCTCGAGGCGGCACGCTCGGTCACGCGAGCCCATCACCTTCGGCCAACGCATCGTACGCATGGCGGAGGTACTTTATTATCGATCTGGAGTGGGGGTTGATGAACGCACCCCCCGAAACTAGAAGAGAGGGGGGAAAAGAGAGATGGGTGAACATCTAACAGTGTGAATACGCCAGCAACCGTTTCCCACTCTAGGCCAACATCCCCTCATAGCAGTGTATTTGGTTGCTCCGGACGGCGATAGTGAGAGCCAACTTAGGTACTGCTAGACCGGTCATCCCATCGTGCCTTCGATAATCACGGTACAAAACTACAAGAAACCCAAAACATAAAAAGAAGATTCGTCAAAGTACATCAGGAGCGGAGAGAGGGGACGGGGGTCAAATACGGATAGGGGGAAACGACGAAGCGCGGTCCTAGGCGACGTTCACGATGGGGGGGACGGGGGGGCGGAAGTAGTCGACCTCGACCTCGATGCGGGGCAGGGCGTCGGGGGCGGCGCCGGCGAGGGCGGCGAGGAGGCGCGAGAGGTCGTCGCCGCCGCGGTAGGCGCTCAGGTCCCAGGGGGCGGCGCCGGGACCGTCGTCGGCGAACCAGGCGCGGCGGACGCAGGCGCGCAGGGCCCAGACGCGGCCCGGCGTCGTGTCGAGCGCCGTGACGCCCTCAAAGGCCTGCGGGTGCTGCCGCACGTAGCCCAGCGCCGCCTCCTTGAGCGCCCGCACCGACGGCAGCACCGCCTCCACCACGCGCGCCGACGAGTGCTGCAGCCACGTGATGGTCAGCCGCACGTCGTGCGTGCGCGCAGGCGGGGACGAGGCCGCTGCCGCCGTCGCCCCCGGTCCCAGCCTCAGCCCCAGCCCCAGCCCCGACGGCGCCTGCGTCCCGCCACTACCGCCCCCCATGGCGATGGTCGGCCCCCCTGTCGGCATCGCCGGGGGCGCGACGTGGTTGTTGCCCGGCCCCAGCGGAGGCATGGGGGGCATGGGCCCGTAAGCGCCCGGCGGCGGCGGCGGCGGGACGGGGAAGCCCGGCGGCGGCGGCGGCGGCGGAGGGGGCTGCGGCATCGTGTAGCCAAAGGCGTTGCTGGGACGCCCGCAACGGAACGCAGCCGGCAGCGGCGGCGGCGGCGGCGGTCCCTTCCAGCCCGGAGGCGCCGGCCGAGCCCCCAACGGGACCCGGTGAGGAGGGTGGGGGATCCGGGCGCGAGGCGGCGGCCGCTCGTCGTCCGAGTCGGGCTGCCTACCGGCCTTGGGGACCTTGGGGGCGCGGGATCCTCGCGACTTGCGGCCCTTGCGGTGCGTCGCGCCGGCGGGCTTGGAGGCGAGGAAGGCGGCCAAGCGGCCGTGTCGCGGCGCCGTGGACGAAGCGGGCGTCGCCACGACCTCGGTGTCCGAGTTGCTCCACAGCGAAACGGCGGCGCTGGACGCCGACGTGCTGCCCGAGGCGACCGAGGTAGCGTCGTCGTCGTCGTCGTCGTCGTCGTCGTCGTCATCCACGTCGAAGGGGGCCTTGTCCTTCTCGAGGTTGCCGGGCGGGTGGCCGTAGCCGTTGGTCGCAATGTACAGCTGCACCGCCTCGGTCGTCTTGAGGTGCAGCGACGCCATGGCTTCGAGCACGCTGTCGCACGGCTCCGACGCCATCAATGCGTCGCGCGCCGTCCCGCTTGTGTGCACCACTATGGCCTTGAACTGGCCCGACGGCTCCTTGGCCGTGACCACGGTGATATAGTCATCCCTGGCCGTAAAGAACTCGCAGTTTTCTGGCCGTGCCGTGAGCCAAGGGGGCAACTCGACGGTCCGTCCCTGGGAGGGAAGGGGGAAGGGGGGAGCTCTTCACGCACCTATAATCTGACTCCTGTGGTCAAAGGTAAAGGCAACCGACGTCTTGGGCGCCATGGTCACCAATGGCTGGCCGGGAGGACGGGGAAGAGCTTGGGGGAAAGGGGAGGGCGGTGGAAAGACTAACATGTAGAACCAGCCAGGTCCCTTACCAGGAGAAGCCGGGTGGTGACCTAAGATCGGATAGAAGTCTATATATACCGCCTACCCGGCGACGTCTCATTACGACCACCCCTCGATCCGAAGGGCCGTACATGATGGGGCGGACTGGCGCCTTGCGTTTTCTCGGCCTCGTGGTAGGTCAGACGGCAGGGGTGACGATACCTGAGGTAGGCAGGCAGGCAGGCAGGCAGGCAGGCGGATATGTAGTAGAGAGGGTGTACCCCAGCAAGTAGCCGATGTTGAGCAGCACCGGCTGGTCCGTTGAGACACGCCCCCCCCTCATGACCGCATCAGGGCAAGTGCTCAATGTCGTGGCTACCCCCTCAGTCATAGTATGCATGCCTCAGCGTTGCCCATGTCCGCTAAGAGCGCCAAACGGAAATTTTCCCGTCCGAAAGGCTTGCAACTCGGCCGTGGCCGGAGTTGCATGGGTTGGACCACCACTACCGATCCGGGATTGAGGGGGAGAGCCGCCCGATCAACCCCTCGCTTTCCATCCGGCATTCTAGGGGTTTGCTCGCCCCGCCGGTTTGCTGGATACTGATGAAGACTTCCCGCCCCTGGGCGCAATAAAAAAAATATCAAGGCCACGGGGTCCCGATATCCCGTTCGCCGCCTCAAGTTGGCTCGCCGCATCCCCAAACTCTACACATTGGTCGGCAAAAAGCACTCCTGAGGTGAGGCTGCAGCACGCTTAACTGGTGCATATTCACCCTGGGTCGCAGGCTTAGGGTGATACATACCTTCACCCACCCGTGTGCCGTTGCGGCGCCAACAAAGACCACCCCCTCGTTCGCCCTCGCTTTGCTTGCATCTCGAGCGACCCAACACAAGAACCCCCAGACTGCACCTGAGCCGCGCTGTTCGGGACCGCGCGGACGAGGGACGTCCTATTTCGAAACCAAGCGTCGACTACGGTGTCGCCGGTCTTCACACGTTACCTCAAGCACTTCTTATGGGCTCCCATCTGCCGAGTCGAGGGGCTGCTCCCACGGCCTACGCCGCCATCTGCCGCCTGTCATCATCGTTTTGTACCCGATGCCAATCCGGAGGCTTTTCTTTTTCTCGTTTCGTCCCGCCCCGCGTCGACGCCCGGAAAGCGCTGGATGAGGATAAAAAGACGGGGGTCGAGGGCGCCCCATTATGAAATATTGGCGTCCCCCCCTTGTACCACGTACGCACTTTCAGGACGAGGCTGTCCGGCCAACATTGGGGCTGGTCGGGCGTAGCAACCTGCCGAGGGTCCAATGCCGTGCCAGGGAGCATGCGTGTAATCAATCATCTGCCGCCGGCGTTGTTACCCATGGATGATACGCTGGTGAGAGTGTGCATGCATCCGTGTCGCCTCGGCGCCTCGGTAGGCCGGAAACCCGTCTTCATTTATCCCAACACATAATCATCATTAATACATTTACGGCTGCGTCGAAGGCCGACACCACCCTTCCTTCTTGGCGAGGCGCCGTAGTCCCGGCCGCCGGCATAGGCGACCGCTCAGCCGGCGAGCGACATTCTCTCCAACCGCGTCTTGACGGCATCTACCAGAGCCGTCTCCCGTTCCAGGAGCGCTTGTACCTGATTCAGCTTCGCCTTCCTCAGCTCCGACGGTATGCGCAGATCGGGCGACGAGACAGCCTGCTCTTCCTCCCCGTTGCCACTCGACGTGGCTAGCTTCTCCGCTTGAGACACGAGCTCTTCCTTGAGCGCCTGCACCTCGTCGTATCGCCTGCCGAGATGCTTCAGCCGCGACGGCCCCTCTGACCCGGGCGCATCGGTGCCCGAGATGCTGGCGTCGAGCGCCTTCACTTCGTTGACCCACGCCCTCTCCTTGTCGCTCAATTCCCGACTGGTGGCCCTACTGACCGTCTTGCGCATGCGCTCCAGTCTCTGGCTAAGCGCTTCGCCCCGCGTCTTGGCCGCCTCAAGCCGTCGGTCGATGGCGGCGCGGCTGGATTCGGCACCGCCGTCGTGCGCCTGGTCCTCGCCCGTGATAGCCTCAACACGGTTCTTAACCTCGTTGGCCTTGGCGATTTGCTGGCGCAGCTCTACCTGCAGGCTCTCCAGGCGTCGGAACAACTCGGCCGCCCCGGTGCCAAGCCGGTAAGTCTCCTCGCTCAGCGCCTGGTGGGCGTCTGTGAAAATGGCCAGCGTTACGGGCGACAGCCGGACCTCCTGGTTGATCAGGGTCCTGTGGCGACTGGTCCGCAATTTGTCCAGCAAGCTCGGGAGCCGCAAATTTTCGTCAAAGACGTGTGGCGGCTGGAACGTCGGCCGAGGCTCGTAGAAATCCAACGGTTTGGTGTCCACCTCCTGGTTGAGCTTGGGGGCAATCGAATGCATCGGCTCGAATTCGTCGTCGGGCGCCTCGAAAACCACAGCAATCGGGCCGTACGGGTTGGCCGATAACAAGAAGTATCCAAGGTCGGGATCGCGGAAGGCGACCGCGGCAGCCAACGGCAGGTTGGTGTCGCCCTGGTTCGGGCTCGTGTACAGCCGCTCCCTCGTCGAGCTCTGTCCCTTGACGAACAGGTCGATTCTAAAGTCGCTTCCCTGAGACGAGTCTCCCCGGAGTTCGCTCTCCAACCGGAAAACCCACGGCGACAGAGACACGTAGGTAATGCCCGAGGGATGCGTAACGTAAAAAGCATAACGTGAAGTGATATCGGGGCTGAACATGGGCCAACCATCTTCTGTCATCTCCAGGTTCCTCAACGTGTCGAGGGTCTGAAAGGTCAGGAGGCTCGGTTCCTCCTCGTCCTCGGCCAAAAGAGCCGCCGCCCTCGACTTGTTCTTGGGTGGAAGCCATTTGGCCTGTACTCCGTCGAGGTCGAGACATATACGCAACTGGCCGCTTGAGGAAAGCAAGCACACCACATTAAGGGACAAGCCTTCCTGGTCGATGTCGTCCACCTCCAACTCCTCGTCTTCTCCCATCATCAACTCATCCGTGTCCAGCTTCTGGCCTATAACGAAGATGTCCGTGAGCTCGAGGTCCATATCGACCTCGGATTCGACGCCTAGTTCCAACTCGAAGGGGCCCTGGAGCCTGGGGACCGTCCCTGGCCGCGTGGGTCTGGTGTAAACATCCACAGGCGGTTCCCCCAAGGGCCCATTCACCTCCACGGGGTCTTGGTTGTCCAGGTCGGACATCCAGTCAAGCTGTTGCTGCGCCAGCAGCTTCGCCTGGGGGGTAACGTGAGGGTCGTCTTCGATGGCTGCCAAGTTGCCAACGATGGCCACCGAAAGCGAGGGGATCAAGGTGGGTGGCGGGGCCCATCGGGAAGGCAACAGGGGGCAGAGCGCGTAGACGTCGCCTTGTGTCATGGCCACCCACAGCGTCATAGGCGACCAACCTCCTGCGCCGCGACCGGCAAAGGCTGCTGAGGCCACGTCCATTTCGAATGAGTCGGCAGAGAAACCTTTGCTCGAGGTTTCGTTAGATGGCGCAAAGTTTTGGTCCAACGACGTGCCGTCGGCGAGCTTTCTCAGATCGATGGTGAGGGACGACTTGTCGAAAGACCAACGGTCTGCCGGTGACAGCTCCCACACTCTCACTACCGCGTCGGTCGTGATCGTTACCAGGGCGGAGCCATTCACGCCGAGCGGGTGCCATAAGGCCGTAGCCACGGCGGACCGGTCGACGACATGGGTGGTCGGGCCCAGGGTCCACGACTTGGGCTTGATGATGTCGTTTGTCGGGCTCGAGAGGTAGGAAACATCGGGGACGGCGATGATGCGGACCGTGTGGGTGGTCAGGACGGCCAGGTAATCGGCGTGGGGCGAGATGACCAGCTGTCGAATGTCGTCGGCGATGGGGAATTGGATCGTCTGCAGGACGTGCCGGCCGTGTTAGCAAGCAGGAGGTCCCGGCCACGCTCCAGGTCATCGGCGGCAGATCTTACTCGGAAGCCGGCGTATCCTTCTCGTGCCGATGCCCTCAGGTACTCTTCATCGTCCGGTTCTTCTTCGTCCTCGCGCTTGATTCGGATGCTGGAACGGCCCCGGACGGCCTTTTCCTGCCACTTTTCTTTAAGCTCGATGAGGTCGGCCCAGCGGATTTCCCGGCCTACGGCCACGAAGACCTGCGAGCCCGATCGCGCAAGGGTTTTCCGCGGCGCAGCTTTGGCGGCCTTGGACTTGGCGGCCGGGAAGGGCGAGCTTCTGCGTTCCTCGGATGTAGGAACGAAGAGGTTGTGGCCTGGAGCCGGCGGCGAAAGCCAGCTCGGGGTGTAGCTCTTGATCTTAGGCATCTTCTCGGCTCGCGCGTCGCAGTGAGCGAGAGAGCATGCCCGGTCCGGGTTGGGAGAGGGAGCGGCGACCTAGGGGATTTTCAATGCGTCCACGCGGGAACGTACGTATGTTGGTTGTTGGGCTCGTTTGTTAGGAAAGGAAGCGAATTCCTCGGGTGGCCAGCCAACGGGCGACGCATCCGGGAATTTTTGGGTGCCGCTAGAACCATGGAGTCATTAGCTTGCAGCAGCAAATGGATGGATCAACCAGTCACCCCGTTTACAAGTTACGCGGTACTTCGCGGAACGACCCCTGCAATAGGATGGAAGCTTTTTGTTAGGGACCTGGCAGTTCCTTCGGCTTACAGGTACAGGTACGTTAGTACATACTGCAAAACATCACTCAAGCACTGGGTAGTGCAAACCGATGCGGTACTGTACTGTCAATGGCACGGGCATCGATCAATGTTGGTCCTTTCGGAGCTCTTTTCACTGCACACAAGTAAGTCAAGTAGGTACTTTCAACTTTCGAGCTGCTCCTGGCACGCGCGCGAGACCGAAACCGCGTCTGACCGGGGCCAGACCTGCGTTCCACAAAACGGGTCCAAGCTTGCCTGCCTCGACTTCCATCATCATCAGCCGCGCTCACTACCAAGGGCCGTTCTTCGTATCCAGGACGTAACGCAAACACCCAACAGCTTCTTTCTCGGTCCGCACACCCATTCATTCCTACAAACAAAAAGGGCTGGATAAAGATGCGTGCAGGTGCCAGAAACACCGTTGACCGCCTGGATCGGCCCAGCGCCTACTACCAGAATAGGGTATGTTGTTTTGTCCGTCTCTTGCGCCGCGCATGCCGCGCATCGCCCAGGGCTTCTCTGGCCTCACGAAAGCGGCGCTTTCATGTCCCTGCCCATCAAACAGACAGCCTTACTAAGACGCTCCGCTAGAACAAGCATAAGGGCCGGCGGAATGACCGCAACCGGGATGAGAGGGATGGCGATTCGGAGATGGCCAACACCGATGCCACGCAACAGCCCGAAGAGGCTCCTGAAGACCCTCTGAAGAACGCTACCACTCTCTACGTGGGCAACCTGTGAGTCCGAGCTTCCGCTGTTCCGGCCGGGTCCCGTAATTTAACATTACCCCAGATCCTTCTACACCACCGAAGAGCAAGTTTATGACCTGTTCTCCAAATGTGGTGAGATCAAGCGCCTCATCATGGGCCTGGATCGCTTTAACAAGACCCCTTGTGGCTTCTGCTTCGTCGAGTATTACACTCACCAGGATGCTCTGGACTGCCTCAAGTACATAGGAGGCACCAAGCTCGACGAACGCGTCATTCGCACCGACCTGGACCCCGGTTTCGAGGAAGGCCGCCAGTACGGCCGAGGCAAGTCGGGCGGCCAGGTGCGCGATGAGTATAGGGATGACTTCGACGAGGGCCGTGGCGGCCTGGGCCGTGCTATCCAGTCGGAGCGTTTGCGTGACGCCGAGCGCTTCAAAGACCGTGACCAGCAGATGGAGGACGACTATGGACGGCTGCGGTAAAAGATGGAGCAGCGTTCTGTTGTATGATACGAGATACCCTGGGGAGAGGGGAGAGGCTTTTTGCCACGGGCTACCTCTTTTACTTTATTGGCATCTGGATCTTCAGACAGCAGCGCTGGTGTTGAGGGCCCGCAGTCCCTGCATTAATCCGAGGCCGTGATATGGAAACCAAGGTTGCAACCTTTGTATGCCTTGGATGCATTCGTGCTCCCGGACTGCCAGCTCTAGGGTGGGTGGCAAGCGGCCTCCCCCGCGGCTTTCCTCTATACACGAGCGTACATATTCCCCCGTGCCTATGCATTTCCCCAGGCCCCAATGAACGAATGTGCTACAGTATCGTACATCCCAACCACGGAATCAAGGCCGGGGTGATTGAGATTCCGGTCAGGTCTGTTCGCGCTGGCTTCGGCTCGGCGCTGTACAGTTGGGTACGGCCCATGTCTGAATGGACCCAGCGGCTCCGTTGGCTTAGTAGCCCGGCGGGTTCAGCCGCTGCGATACCCTGGTCCATTTGGGCAGTTCTGTAAACACGCTGGTTAGCCGCAGTTCCCTCGTTTGCCTGGTGCGATGTCCGACAGAGCGGCCTCTATCCCGTCCGCAGCCACGCCCGACGCACACCCCAGGCGGGTATGGACGTACTGTGAATGCCCTTGCGGTATCTCTTCTCCTTGCGGTCAAACATGGTGTATTTGTCTTTCGGCAGCATCTCGGCCTCGGTCGGCATAGTGTCCTTCCAGGTCTGGAGCGATTGCAGAGTCTGGCCCTGGCGCGCAAGCGCGGCATCAACGGTCGCGACGACCGAGTCGACGGCTCGGAGTCTTTGGCGCTGTCGGTTCTTCTGGCAACGGGAGATGCGCCAGGGGATCTTCCTGTTCGCGGGGAAGGATTAGTGGGCTGGCCAGTTGCGATATGGGTTGCGATGCGCTACGATGCAATGCAATCGACGGCTTTTTCCTCGAGGGCCAGCGGCGGACTGAGGCGGCCCCTCATCCTCCTCCGCCGCCGCCTCCTCTTCATGCGGGGGGGACATTGGGCTTTCTCACCAAAGCAGACCCCCAGACAAGGGGTTCGTGACTCGGAAAGCGCCGAACATGGTGTGCGGGTGATGTGCTGGTTCTGGGCGCCGAACTGAGGTATCACGGCCCGAGGATTGGCGGTCGCTGTCGAAAAGTTCAATGTCCGGGCCTGGTCTGGCGTGTTGCTGTGCCCGCCTGCCCGCTGCACAAGCTTTCTCCACATTGGATGCGACCAATGGGTTCCGGCCCCACGTTTGCGGCTCCCTTCCGTCCCTACGGATCGTTGCTCAGGGAAAGCCACTTGATCTCCCCCATTCCGATCAGTAACAGCTTCTACTCTTCATGCCGGCTGCATCACACAATCGCGTAACATCGGTTTCGGCTTCTTTCCCAGGCTGACTGACTTTTGCCGTCCTCGGTTTCTACTATTCGTCTTTCCCGTCCCCTCTGCCGTGCAGTAGAGGCCCATACACCCCCGCGCGCGCGCGCTATCTCAAGGTTCCGCGAACCACCCACTCCCCCGATCCGCAGTTGCCCAACATGTCGTATTACTTCGCCATTGTCGGCACGCAGGACAACCCGCTGTTCGAGCACGAGTTTGGCACGTCGAAGCAAGGAGGCGATGGCATGTCCCGGTTCAACGAGGCGGCGCGGCACATGAACCAATTCATCCTCCACAGCAGCCTGGACATCGTCGAGGAGGTGCAATGGGGAACTGGGCAGTTGTAGGTGCCCGAACGCCGGACAACTCTGCGATTTGGCGCAGGGGCTATCGTCCACCGCCACCTTGAAACTCGCGTTAACCCATGGCTATGCGAACAGGTACCTTAAACACGTGGACAAGTTCTTCAACAACTATATATCGTGCTTCATAACTGCCGGCAACATCAAGTTCCTCTTGTTGCACCAGCCCATGGGCCCCATCTCTTCGTCCTCATCGCGCAGCTCTACATCCATTGCCGCCAACCCCACGAGCCCACAGACCGAGGAGGCGGTGAAGAACTTCTTCCTCGAGGTGTACGAGAACTGGGTCAAGACAATTATGAGCCCCTTCTACAAAGTCAACATGGAAGTCCGCAGTCCAGTTTTCCGACAACGAGTCGTCGCCGCGGGGCGCAAGTACTTGTGAGCTTGGCCCGCCCAACGTACCGTATTGGCTCGGGGCGGGCCCCTTTAAATTCGCGGTTTGGACATGGGCGCCACGCTCGTGCGTCGGCCGCTACCCGACGGTATTCCCAAGGCCACCCAGTCTGTGATGCGAGGCGGGCGACAGGAAACCGTGTCATCAATAGGTTCCCCACGTGGCTCGAATGGCCCAGACGCTGCTGTGCGCCCGCCATCCGAAGTACCTCTGTCAGTTCTGGAATTGCCGCTCAGCCTTGCTCGCCTGGTCCGTTTATGGCTAGGCATGTGACACAGCAAGGTGGCTATGGCCTGTCCAGCATGCCGAAACCTTGAGGGTGATTTGGGAGAGCCTGGGCGAGAAACCTGACCCCTGACTCATTAATCAAGTGAGGTTGAGCCGAGTTGCAGTCGTGGGCTACACGATCGCCTAAGCTACTATCTCAGATACCCACCTGATCCCGAAGTGTTGGTCAGGGATTGGGAGGTATATGAGGTATTAAATAGGCACGCGGAACATGGCTGATCCGGGATGCTTCCGCTCGGGCGAGATAGGGACATCGTATTCCGTTTAGAAGCGCAGGACATGCCCCAGGGAAGAAGCGACAACCAGGAAACGGCTGTACATGAAGCCACGCAAGCGACGTCTTCGATCATCGAAGGGTATTTAGGCACCCAGGCCCGTGTCTATCGGCCATAAGAACACCGTCTTTAATACGCAATCCATAACTTAGGCGACGAGATTCAACTGGGCCGCCGACTCCGCTTTCTTCGCGCATCTTAATGGCTGTGAAGCGGTGCTTACATCTTACCATAAAAGTAAACCTTCAAGTCGCCATGCTATCTAATGGAATTCGACTTCCTATTCAGCATTCTGCCAATGTTAAAGGGGGCCGTTATAGGTGCTATAATTGAAGCATGCCTCTTAATCCAGGTGCATCTAATATGTTGAAAAGTGAAGTACTTAAACTACTTAAACTAGGTAGACAGTTGGGTGAGAGGCTCAGCAACCGGTTTCTAGGGTTCCAGTACAAGTTTGGTGGCCAGGGGCCCCCGCCCACTTGTAGGTACGGAAGCACTGTGCACCCAACTCTTAGAGGTACGTAAGGCTTGGAACCGTTTACTGTCCTGATGGGAGAGGCACCTGTGTCCTTACGTAGTCAAATTCGTCTTTGTGCCCATTGTCGCGGCAGAATGAACCGCTACTAACAATCCCGTTGAACAAACCACGAGTTCTTGCCAATGATCTAGATCCCCAAGCCTTAAATCAACCATAGACGGAAAGCGCTCGGTGTCATGCGCTGGCGTCCTATGCCTTCCATTCTCTGCTGGCGGGAATGATCGTGCTACATACCGGAGTGCTATGCTTGACTCGGAAATCTCGGCCGCCCACCACATCCACTGCATTGCACCCACTGCCCTTTGCCTCCCCCAGAGCATCCATCGCCGCCAGCACCAGCACACATAGCATTCTTTGAACCCGCTAGTTTCTTATCTATCGCCCTTGCCTACACGATGCCCGGTCTTGAAGACTCCTTTTGGGCGTCCACTCGCCACGCCCACCCAGCTGCTCCCCTCCGCCGGCCCCATGGAGTCGTGGTACACAACCCTGCGCCTGGTGCCATCACCGGACTCACGACACCTCCCCAGCCTGCTGTGGAACTCAAGCGCTTCCTGAAAGTGGTGGCACGCCTGCGATGGAAGCTGCCACTCCTTAACATGGCGTACGAGAAAGCGGGAAACCGTCTGGGCCTACCTTACGAGGATGTCGTTGCGCAGGAAGCCCAGTTCAAGGTGGATTTTCATGAATTTTACGCCCTTATCGAACGCGGGCTTGTCCACCTGATGGGAGTGTTTGATATCAGAGTCAGTGGCCTTGCTGGCGCCGCCAAAAACCCCCTCGGGATTCGGCAACATCACGAAGGCACGCTTCGTGTATCAGGAGGTTCGAACCGTGCCGGTCTCTCTGACAGTGTCCATAATCCTGCTGGGGCAAACGGTGAACGATACAAATCTACGAAAAGCTCGAGTACCGCGGCCGTAAAATGCAGGCATCAGTATCACGAGAACGTGCTGCGGGCTTTGGAAGACCCGGAAAACCCGCTTTACACTGTTTTTGGCTCTAGCGAGGTGTTCAAGCAGCTGGCTCGGGCAAAGGAGCTGCGCAACCGTTGGAAGACAGCCGACGAGTACATCGACGAGAAAGGACACGCTCCCGTACCGCTGGGGGCATACAACCTGGAGCACATCCTTGGGATGATACTGAACGCCTTTGAACATGGGTACGAAGTTGCCCGCGCATACGTCGAGTCGCTTTCTGGGGCGGGTGTCTTGGATCTTGATGTAATGTCGCTGGATGAGGACCAAGATGACGGTTCCATGGACTGGGAGTCATGTTGATTTTCCAGGCGTTTTGAGCTGGCATTCAGGCATGGAAAATTGTGCTTGGATTTAGGGCGTGTGGAGGCGTTCAATAGGTTTTATAGCATGGCTTGGGAGCGCGGCGTTTCTGATAGCTGTTATAGAAGTAGATAGGCTCCAGTGTTAAGAGACCACTACTAAGCGATTTATTTCTGACGGTTCCGTTATTCGGCGTGGTCGTTCTATGCCCCAGGACCTGGTCCTGTCAGGAATTACCGGATATATCCAGCAGGGGGGAATGTTGAACAGTGAATGGATGACAAGCAGTACGGAACAGAAAAAAACAGCATTTGGGGTGTATGCTTTAGGGGCGGGGGTGACGGAATTCTACTAGCACATAACCTTAGGTCCAGCCTCTGCCAACATGTCATGTACCCCTTCACGGGGGCGTTCGTGGCATGTGAGCAGAAAAATATCAGATCTGGGTTGTCTCCATAATGAGAAGCGATGCACGCCGACAATCGAGTACAGCGGGGAAGCTTACGGCAGGGCCAGTCTGTATGGGAACCAAGAACAAGAAAAAAAGGGCATGAAAAGACTATCCTTCGCCCCATCCTAAGTAAGGTTCTAGGCAACGGTCTCCTTGTCCTGCCACAAACCATCCATTGCTGGCTTCCTGATGCGGTGTGCGAACCGCACGAACTATACAAGCCATGGGTTTAGATTAAAGAACCGTGGCCAGAAGAGTTATTCGAATGACAGGATTTGTAATATCCTCCAAGGAGTTGGATGTTTGATGTGTCTCGACTTGGCTCGTTGTATGCCAGGCAAGTTAGGTATCCTAATCTCCAGTAGAACGATTTTCGAGCGTGGAGGTCCGGAATCGCACGCCTAAGGAGCTCGGGCGACAGGAGCAGCATTGGTTTGCAACCATGATCAACCTAGTCTTGCTACTGGGCTCTTATTATCCTCTGAGCACAAAGGCCTATCCAGATCCATTCCCCAGAGCCTTCAGGTAACGGGCCGTGATGAGCCTCCCGCACAGATATCTGAAAAAGTGGAGCCGTATCCGGGGCGGGCTGCAGCTCCCCAGTTGCCATCCCATCAGAAGAAGCTCCTTTTAACGGCGTACTATTGAATGTACATGGCAGTAGCTACCTAGGTAGCGCTTGGACCTCCATCGACCCCTGCCAACAAGCGCGAGGCTGCTGCAGTGAGCGAGTTTGACGCGATAGAAGGACATTTTTCCCAGCTTGCACCACCTGCCTATGGGACAGCGGAGAGCAGCTTGGCCACTTACCCAGGTACATACTTCCCCAGTGCCTCCCTTCATCGACTCTCTAACCACCTAACGATAATTGCCACTCCTTCTGCTTCCTTTCTCTTTCTAATTCCATTACCCATCGCCGCAGTGGCCTTTGGTTGTGACCCCCCGTGGCGCATTGCCACCCTCGACAGCACGCGAATCTACACACGCGCATCTCGTCGTCTCCTGACTTTCCCTAGAAGTCTCTACCTCGCACGAGCGCTCTTCTCGACTGCCGACCACCGCCGCCGTTGCTACCACTGCCGCCGTTGCCAAAATGAGTAACAGTATGCGCGACCTGGTTATGGGGGAGGCAGACGTGGATAGCGAAGAGGAGGACGAGTCTTATGATGAAGACACGGGCGAGCCACGCGAGCGTCAACGCGAATCCCGCAAGCCTATCAATGATTCCAGCGAGGAGGAAGATGACGACGAAGACGAGGAAGAAGCCGCCAAGGTGAGCTGCGCCCCTCTTCCGACCGCCCACAGTACCGGCCATCTAACCCATCTGGAATCTAGATTCGCGAGGGCTTCATTGTCGACGAAGACGAGGAGGAGGAAGAGGTCGAGGACTCGGATGCTCAGCGCGAGAAGCGCAAGCGCAAGCGGCGGCGCGAGAGGGAAGAAGAAGCCCGGCTTGACGAGGAAGATCTTGATCTCATCGGCGAAAATATCGATGGATGGGAACCCAAACAACCCGAGAAGGTGTGTCGCCCGGCCTCTTCGGCCGGCAACCAAGGCTAACCTGCGTCTCTGGCAGAAGAAGTTCAAGCGTCTCCAACACGGCCATCGAGACGACGACGCGCAGAACCACAGACGAGGCGGTCTTGATGACATCTTTTCCGATGAAGAAGAAGACGCCGACGACCGCCGCTACGGCGGTGGTCGCCCCAGCCACCGCGCTGCCGTCGACGATCTCGACGATTTTATTGAAGAGGACTTCCCCGAAGACGAAGATGAGCAGCGGCGCCACCGGGAAGACATGGAAGTCGCGCGGCCCCGCGATCGAGGCCTCGCTGGGCTTATGGACCCGACTGGTCTAGATCCCGAAGCACTCGAGGATATGGAAGCCATTTTTGGCAATGGCGACGACTACGAATGGGCCTTGGAGCTGGAAGAAGCCGAGCAGGAGCGCGAGAAGGAAGAAACCACCCTTGAGCTCAAGGACGTTTTCGAGCCCTCACAGCTGGTCGAGAAGCTGTTGACCGAAGAGGACAACTTGATACGCATGACCGACGAGCCCGAGCGCTTCCAAATCGACCGCAAGCCTTTCAAGCACTTGCAACTGACGACGGAGCAGTTCAAAGAGGAATCAAAATGGATCACAAACCTTATGTGGCCCAAGAAGCAGCTGTCGAGCGACTTGCACGGCCCGTTTCTCAAGGCCATCGGCAAAGTACTGGAATACTTTGTGCTCGAAGAGCTCGAAGTGCCTTACGTCTTCCAGCATCGGAAGGACTACCTGATTCACGCCAGGAAAACTCGGAACCCCGACTCTCGTGACGACCCAGAGGCGCCCGAGTACCTGGTGAACGCTGAGAAGCTGCTTACTCAGGACGATCTTTGGAGAATCCTAGAGCTCGACATCAAATTCCGAGCCCTGATCGAGAAGCGAAACGCACTGGAACGGAGTTCTGATAACCTCCGGGAGTCTGCCGGCATCCGGGATGAGATGCTTTCACAAATGATGCCCCAGGCAGCCACGATGGAGGAGCTTCAGGACCTGCAGGACTATGCCAACTTTCAGTACGCTGCTCAGCTGAAGGACATTGCCGCCATGAATGGCGTTACGCGGGAGACGAAGCGACCCGGCGCCAAATCCTCGATATTCGAACGCATCCGAAACAGCAGCGTTTACCAGATGGTCAAGGCATACGGCATCACGCCCGATCGCCTTGCGCAAAACCTGCTGCGCGAGGGCAAGAAGCACGCCGACGATGTTGATAAGCTCCCCATCGACCTGGCTGACAGCTTGACCGATTCCGCGTTTCCCACAGGCGACCAGGTGCTTCACCAGGCCCGCCAAATGTATGCCGAGGAGCTCTTCATGAACCCTCGGATGCGCAAGCACTTCCGGGCGCACTTCTACGGCATGGGCGAAGTCAGCTGCCGAAGAACCGAAAAGGGCCTCAGGAGGATCGACGATACACACCCCTACTATGAGATCAAATACCTCATAAACCAGACGATTCCCGATCTTGCGCGGAGACCCGAGTTATTCCTCAAGATGATGAAGGCAGAAGAGGATGGTCTTGTGGAGGTTGAGCTACGCTTGCAGAACGAAAGGGAGTTTCGCAAGCAACTTTACGCCGAATTTGTGTCGGAGAACTTCAGCGACCTCGCTGATGCTTGGAACCAAGAGCGGCAAGAGGTGTTGGACCTGGCGTTTCGCAAGCTCGAGCGAGTCATCACGAAGGGTGTCAAAGACTCCCTCAAGACGGCATGTCAGGAAGAGCTCCTGCAGCTCTGCCGTGAGGAGTACTCCAAGAGGCTGGACCAGGCGCCATATAAACCTAAGGGGATGGTGCTCGGCACCGCACCGCGTATACTGACACTGACCAACGGCATGGGCGATCCCGGTCGCGACCCCATCTTTTGGTGCTGGGTCGAAGAAGACGGCCGCGTGATGGAGCAAGGCAGATTTGGCAATCTCGCCCGCAATGAAGACCAGCGCCAAGCGTTTGTTGAACTCGTCGAGCGCCGGCGGCCCGACGCCATTGGTGTCAGCGGTTTCTCCTCTGACACCCACAGACTCGTACGCGACGTGGAGGGCCTCATCAACGAAAAGAACCTCCGTTGTCCTGATTTTGAGGATGTGGATACGGGCGATTGGCGCAGCGAGCTTCTCGAGGTTCTCGTCATTAACGATGAGGTCGCGCGCCTCTACAAGGACAGCCCCAGGGCACTCGCCGAACACCCCACGCTCAACTCGCTCACTCGGTACTGCGTGGCGCTGGCCAGATACGTCCAGAACCCGATGAAGGAGTACGCAGCGCTGGGTAAGGACATCACGTCATTACTCTTCCACCCATGCCAGAACCTCTTGCCTCCCGAGAAGCTCCTGAAGACGCTGGAGTCTTCCATGGTGGACATGGTGAACCTCTGCGGAGTGAACATCAACGAGGCTGTTGACGACGCCTACACGTGCAACCTCCTGCCGTACGTCTCGGGCCTCGGTCCTCGCAAGGCCACCAGCGTTGTCAAGGCCATCAATATGAACGGTGGTGTTGTCAACTCGCGAGACGAACTTGTTGGCGACCCCGATAACAACAAGTTGCCGGTCGTTGGGCCGCGAGTCTGGAACAACTGCGCCAGTTTCCTTTACATCGACTACGACAGCACCAATGCCGCGTCCGAGCCCTTGGACAACACTCGTGTCCACCCCGAGGACTACGAACTTGGTCGCAAGATGGCTGCCGATGCCCTCGAGCTGGACGAAGAGGACGTCAAGGCGGAGACGGACGAAAACGGCCCTGGAGCGATCGTGCGGAAGCTTTTCAAAGAGGATGAGCAAGAGAAAGTCAACGAACTCATTCTGGAGGAGTATGCGGAGCAGCTCGAGAAGAACTACAGCCAGCGGAAGCGCGCGACCCTGGAAACGATCCGTGCCGAGCTACAGGCGCCCTATGAAGAACTCCGCCGAAGCTTTGGTACATTATCCCCGGACCAAATCTTCCTGATGTTCACGGGCGAGACCAAGGAGTCTCTTGCAGAGGGCATGGTGATTCCGGTGAACGTGCGGGTGGTGAAGGACGACTTTGCCATCGCCAAGCTCGACTGCGGCATAGAAGGTCGCATCGAGGCGCACGAAGTCACGAATCGGGGCAATGTTTCCATAAAAGAGGTCATACACGTGGGCCAGACGGCACAGGCCAAGATCCTGGAGCTTAACCGCAAGGACTTCTTGGCGAAGCTGTCGATGCGCGAGGATGCCGTGAAGCGGCCCTACAAGAGATATGGGGACCACGAACACGGTTCATGGGACTACCGTCTCGAAGAGGAAGATAAGGAAGCCACACGGGAGAAGGACCGCGTCACGGGGCGCGTCCAGCGTGTCATCAACCATGCACAGTTCAAGCCCTTCAACTCGGTCGAGGCAGAGCAATATCTCGGCTCCCGCGATAAGGGCGACTGTGTCATTCGGCCCTCTTCGAAGGGCAACGAGCACCTTACCGTGACGTGGAAGGTGGCCGACGGCGTGTACCAGCACATCGACGTTCTGGAGCTGCATAAGGAGAGCGAGTTCTCGGTGGGCCGAACGCTGCGCGTGGGCGGCAAGTACACGTACGCCGACCTGGACGAGTTGATCCAGGAGCACATCCGGGCCATGGCCCGCAAAGTGGACGAGATGATGAACCACGACAAATTCAAGAAGGGCAGCCTCTCGGACCTCGGTACGTTTGATATCCCCGACCCGTCAGCTGCGGGCGTATGACTAACGCGTGAAACTAGAAAAATGGTTGACGGCGTATTCGGATGCCAACCCGATGCGGTCGATCTATGCGTTCTGCATCGATCCGAAGCACCCGGGCTACTTCTTCCTGTGCTTCAAGGCTAACAAGGAGGCTAAGATCGGCCGCTGGTACGTCCGAGTCGTGCCGAACGGGTACGAGATGATGAATCAACCCTACCCCGACATGCGCGCCCTCTGCAACGGTTTCAAGATACGCTTCTCGGCCGAGATGAAGAAGCTGGTGACGGATCGCAGCAGGCGTTAGGGGCAGGCAGCAAACAGGACGGTTCGGGTATGCACGGTTTAGGCTCTATAAATAAAGAGGCATCAACTGGTCATCCAGATACGAAGGACAATGGAGCTGGTTTATTTGTCGTCGCCGAGGCGCAAAATCCGTCCTGTATGATAATTGGGGAGGGGGGTTGTATCTGGTAGGCAGGCCACGCCACGGCAGCAGAGGGAAGGCAGGCGATAGATAGGGACAGAAATTCAGGAGCTTGGCTCGTGAGGCAATTTGGAAGCAATTTGGAGGCGGCCGCGTTGGTTAACTATTGGCACGGGAGCGCGGTCCGCACGCTCCACCTGATTGACATTGATTATTAGATGGTCCCGGTCTTTGGCAAGGAGGGGAACAATAGTTGTGGCGGGCGGATGATATCTTAGGGACCGTCTAGCTTTCCCTTTTTTTTCTTCTCCCCAACTGCACGCGTGTTCCTTGACGCCGGGTACGAACCGGGGAGCTGATGAAGGCAGGCTGGGAAGGGCGGACAAAAAGAAGGGCCCGGGAGAAGCTGTTCCTGGTCCCAATGGCACTCTGCCTTGCGAGACACAAGGCGGCGCATACGTCACCGCCGGCATCGCTCGGCGGTCATGGCTGAGCAAGCCGGGTCCCCCTGTGGCGGGGCGAGGGAGTGGCAGGGCACACAGCACGGGGAGGGGGCTGGCGAACTGGTAGGGGCTGATGGAATGGTACATGCTGGAAGAAGGGGACACGATCAGCCGGGCATCCGGATTACATTACGAGCCCCCACTTGAAGGAAGAACCATGCCCATCCTTCGAGTACATGTACCACCCCCTCTACCAATTACGCGGGCCTGAAAGGTGGTGGCCTGAGGCGTTGGAAGGCTGGTGTCCGCTTGGCCAGAGGCTGAGGCGGTGTCTGAACCGGCCATTCTCGGGCTTGTCCGTTTGGCGGTGTTATGGGGGAGCTTCCGTTCCATGTAATAATGACCCTGTAAGACGGCTGCTACCCCAACGTCAGAGGGGCAGCTGTCAAGCGGCACGGAATGGGGAAAAGGTGCCAGTTGGTAAAGCCTCCGCTAGTACCGTGAAGCTCAGCCGACGAGGCACTCATAAAACTAGAAAACCATTGATTTCATCCATTCCCATTCCAGTGCGGGCAGGCGGGCAGGTTGGACAACTAGGTCAGGTAGGTATGGAAAGTACTTTAGGTAGATGGATATGAGGCCCTCATTACTTACCTAGCTACAACCCCTGGCCGGCGGGCTCGTTTGTAGTACATAGCCTCAGTCGGAGCTTTCTCTCTGCCTGCAAGGCCAAGCCAAACCAGAGCTGGGCAAGCCGCCCAACGGCCCCCACCCCACCCGATCGCTACCAGCCGCGAAAGCGAATTACGCGAAAACGACGACGGGCATGGATTGGCCGTGGGTGGGATGGGAGATGAGAGGAGGAACGACGTGCTGGCTGTTTGCCTTTGGCATGGACGGGCTATATGTATAAGTGAACAACCCGCCTGCCCCGTACCTTAGTGAGCGGTACACAAAAAATACCTGCCTCTCACATACCTCGTTCGCGTACTGCCGCGCTGTGCCGACTGAGCTGTGCTGTGCCGTGCCGTATGCGTGTGTGAGAGTGCGTGTGCTGGTCTGAGCTGGTGTGCTCGGCTGTCCTATCCCATCCCGCCCACCCTCTCTATTCCCATGCGAGCCGACTGCAGGCCAAACCCCCTTCCGGAGAGAACACATTTCCCCGTAAAGGAGTGCAGCAGTGTCATTTATTCCCCGGAACGCCCGCGCCTCCTACAGTGAAACAAACCTCACTCTGCCGGCGCGACACGCAAAGCAGGACAGTGCCTCGGCGGTGTCTCCTACTCACCTGCCTCCCCCCCCCCCCCCCTTACGCGCCCCCCTACCCTGCGTCTTGGATACCTCTAGTAGGTTCTACTTCTGCACCTCCGTGTGCACGACGTACATCGGGTCCGAGGTTGGATAGCCTTAGCTGCAAAAGCGGGAGAAGGCATCCCCCTTCGCCACGGAGCCGCGGCCTGCGCGCCAATAGCGATCGACGACAGCGACGACAGCTACGACATCGGAGGCGGTGACGGCAACAGCGACAACGACGGCGACGACGACGACGACGGCGACGGCAACGACGACGACGACGGGCAAAGATGGCGGGAATCGAGCAACTCGAGATCCACAGCAAGGTACGTCCTCTGCGTGAGACCCCAAGTACCCAAACGGGGCGGCGGTCGCGCCACCCCTCGTCCGTCCCTGCATCTGCGGTGTGCTGACTTGGGAACTACCGCAGTCCTACATTGTTCGCTGGGTCAAAGTCGACGAGGACCACACCATATCATGGAGTGTGCAGCCACACAAGAAGTCGGTCAACTTCGGCATCGTGAAACACCCGGGCTCCGGCACCGCGAACCTGGCATCGGCAACGAGCGTCGATGAACTGAACAAGTCTTTTGACAACCCCGAGACCTCCAACAATGCCAAAGGCAGCCGCTTCGGCAAGAGCAATGTCGAGAGCGCCCAGGAGCAGCTGCAGAGCAAGGGCTTCACCATCATGAAGTGGCACGGCAAATGCGAGGCCGACAAAGTCTCCATGGGCACCTACGACGTTCTCCCCGGCCAGGGCGGCATGTTCGGCTTGGTCTTCGACAACACCTTCTCCAAGCAGACCAGCAAGACGGCCACCTTTGTCTTGCTGACCTACCCGACATCCCAACCGCCTCAGATTGCCCATCATCTCCCGAACCAGGCCGCCTCCGCGAGCAGGACCAACCTGGCGAAGTCGAGCCCCCAGCCCGGCGCCGCTGCCTCCGACTCGGTCGACAGTCTGCATAGCCATCGGACGAGGGCCCTATCGCTGGCCGGCCGTAGTGACGGGGGCACATCGGCGGCGTACCACACGGGCACCCTGCTCAAGAGGCGGCGGAAGAAGGGCCAAGGCTTCGCCCGCCGCTACTTCTCGTTGGATTTCTCCTCGTGTACGCTCTCGTACTACTACAACCGCTCCTCCTCGGCCCTCCGCGGCGCCATCCCCCTCAGTCTCGCCGCCATCGCCGCCGACGAACGGCGCCGCGAGATCAACATCGACTCGGGCGCCGAGGTCTGGCACCTCCGGGCCGCCAACGAGAAAGACTTTACCGAGTGGGCCGAGGCGCTGGAGAAAGCGAGTCGCATCGCGAGAGGCCTTGAGCCCGAACTCAATCCGGAGCAATCGTCGGCCCCCGGCGCCAAAGAGAAGCCCCAGCTGCAGACGGGTGGCCTCGCGCGCCCTCCGAATTCCCACCTTGAAGAGGAGAGGGAATGGCAGCAGGTCGAATCTCTCGTTAGTCGCGTAGTGGGCACGAGGGACGCCCTCCGACGCCTTGTCAAGGACATGGAAGCGAACAACCAGCCTCCCGTCCGCCCGACGACGAGCAGCTCGCACTTGTCTCCCGCCGCGCCTGCTGGCGCCGAGGAGGGCGAAGCCGCAGGCTACTTCCCCAACCAAGGCCAGGACAAGCGTCCCTTCTGGAAGCGCAAGTCAAGCACCACAGTGCCCCCGCACGGTCACCACCACCAACAATCCTCGGGCTCGGTCTTGTCGGTTGCCTCCGGAACTGCCAACGGATCACACGGGAGGAAGCCGTCCAAGGGCGAGGAGCTCAGCAGCGCGCACGGTCATTGCGCCGCGCTGCTGAGCGACCTCGATTCCGTCCTCTCCGAGTTTACCAACGTGATCGCCAAGAGCAAACGGCGGCGCACCCCCGCTCCCGTGTCGGCTGCATCCAACCCGAGACGAAGTCTGGAGTCCGTAGTGTCCAACGACGAGTTCTTTGATGCCGAAGCGGGCGAGGCCGACAATGGAGGCCAAGTCATGATGATCGCTCGCCGGGGCGGAGAGGAAGACTCGCAGGGCTCCGAGGCAGAAGATGATGCTTCGGTCCATTCTTCATCGTCCAAGTCGTCAGCCGAGGAGGAAGAAAAGCCCCTCGACCCCAGCGATAGCGCCGCACTGTTCCCGCCCAAACCAAAGTCGCTCGCGCCGCTTCCCATCGACAAGAGTATCGAGCGTCGCCGCACCATCCCGCCGGCCACTGTGCCTCCGCCGTCTCTCATTGCCTTTGTGCGCAAGAACGTCGGCAAGGACCTTAGCACCATCTCAATGCCCGTCTCCGCAAACGAGCCCACCTCATTACTTCAGCGCGTTGCTGAGCAGCTCGAGTACTCCCAGTTGCTCGATGCGGCCTCCAAGCTCAAGACACCCACGGAGCGCCTTTCCTATGTCGCTGCTTTCGCCGTGTCTCAGTTCAGCAACAACCGCGCCAAAGAGCGCTCCATCCGCAAGCCCTTCAACCCTCTTCTGGGTGAGACGTACGAGCTGCTCCGCACCGACTCCGAAGTGCCCGGCGGTTTCCGCCTCATTGTCGAGAAGGTCACTCACCGCCCTGTGCGACTGGCCATGCACGCGGACTCGGCACTGTGGTCCTTTACCCAGAGCCCGGCACCGACGCAGAAGTTCTGGGGCAAGAGTGCCGAGCTGACGACCGAGGGCCGTATCCGAGTTGCTTTGCGCTTGCCAGACGGGACAGATGAGCTGTACTCGTGGACCGTGGCGACCATGTTCCTGCGGAACGTCGTCATGGGCGAGAAGTACGTCGAGCCGGTCGGAAACATGACTGTCACCAACGAGAGCACCGGCGACAAAGCCAACATTGAATTCCGCTCCGCCCGCGGCATGTTTGGTGGCCGAGGAGAAGACGTGCAGGTCGACACGTTCGGCCCCGACGGCCAGAACACGGGGTCTAGCCTGACCGGTACCTGGACGGGTTCGCTCAAGTTGATTGATGCCAACACCGGCAAAGGAGGACAGGAGATCTGGCGCGTCGGCGACCTCGTACCAAACGCGGTCAACACGTACGGAATGACGACCTTTGCCGCTTCGCTCAACGAAATCACTGAGATCGAGCGTGACCGTCTGCCCCCCACCGACACGCGCCTTCGCTCTGACCAGCGGCTGGCCGAGGAAGGGAAGCTGGATGATGCCGAGGCCGAAAAGGTCCGGCTCGAGGAGGGCCAGCGGGTTCGCCGGCGGGATATGGAGGCCCGTGGTGAAACCTTCAGCCCGCGCTGGTTTGTCCGCGTCGGCGACGGCGAAGGTGAGGAGGAGGTCTGGCGGCTCAAGGGCGGCAAGGACGGATACTGGGAGAACAGGGAGAGGAACTTCAAAGACTCGGGCATCGAGGAGATTTTCTAAGGCCCTGATGGCCCCGGTAAGAAACCTACCTGCCTGGTTGCGCTATAGAGCGGAGGCGGGCCGCCAGGGGGAACAGCACGTCCTTCGCTTAGTATATAGAGGCCCGCAAAGTGTAGCAGTTCTAAGAGCTCCAAGAGCGTCACATGCGCGGTTCAACTGGGGGTCATATTGCCAAATAACTGTTGCGATGAAGGTTCCGGGGTCTTTCACCCGGTGCTGTGCGTGATGGCTGTTATGAGGTTAATGCAACATGATCACGCAATTCATCCCGTGGTAACGGGCGAGGAGCACACAGGCACTTCGGCGCCCTATCATTTGGTGACTCCAGACGCGGTCCTACATCCTTTTCTCTTTTTCTAGGCTGCCCTACGCATGGTAGGCAGGTGATACATTGTCGTGTTACAGTATTCGAATCCATTATGAATACTCGTGAGTTTCCCGATGGTGCTTACGGTTTGTTGGATAAGATTCATAGTTTAACCAGTCGGCCTGGGATCCTTGAACCTTTTTGTCCCACGCGACAACGTGTCACACGTGCCATATTCATATAACTGGATCTAAAAAAAAAAGGGGGGGGGGGGGGGGGTAAAAGGTAGGTTTTGGGTGTTTGATCCGCTATGAAGGACGGCGTAGGCGATGAACTGTCGTATGATGCCGTTCATTTAATGTACACAGGAGTAGTTTCAATTCATCGGGATCAATATCCGTTTGTACTCGCTAGCGATGACATCCTTTCAATCCTTTTCTTCAGGTAGTGTAGCACAATGGCTTCGGGAAATATTTCTAACCCTCAAGCTCCTGACGGCCCCGAACGTATGACAAGTAGAGCGACGATGAACTGCTCCAGGGCGATACAATATCCTCCATCTCTCCCACGACCTAGCAACCGAGGTTTTTCAGGCCAGAAACCATGCCGGGCGGAGCAGAGGTTACGGCCCCGCCTCCTTCTGTTCCGGGCGAGCCAGCGCCTCCTACGTTTCCTCCGGGACGAGAAAGGGGGCCCAAACACGTGTCGGCATAAATATCAGACAAAAGACGACCGTCGCACGTGAACGGGGATGGAGAACCGTGATCCCAGGTCCGTTGCTCCCGCGCCCACCACCCGAAAGTGCGAGGGATCCTCTTCCTCCGGCGACACGACCAAGTACGTAGACCCTGCCCCCCCTTGACTGGCTGAGCGAGGCAACCATGCGGTCCCGGGGCACCCTGCCCTGATCCGGGGTTCATCCACCCAATGTATGACCGGTCGGGTAGCCTGGCAGCGCCGGAGGGACGGTGTGAATGAAGCGCGGGACCCAGAACGAAGCCCAACATCACGTGCCGGGCGTAGGCATCGTTGGTTCTCTCTCCCGATACCGCGTCCCTATGGGTGCGCCTGGCCGTCGAGAAGGCGAGGAGGCCGTCTAGTCCACGGGTGCCCCTCCCTTCCCCTCCCCCCTTTCCCGAAAAGAGGGCAAATCGCGTTTCCGACGGAACGGCGACGTCCGCGGCCCGCCCCTTTCCCCGGGGTCGAGGAGGACTCTCGGAGCCCCGAGACGGAACGCGGACGACCCGGCTGATGGCCGTGTGTTGACGAGACTCAAGCACGAAACCCGGAACCCACGTGGGTGCTGGAGGGAGGGAGCTTCGTCTGGAACCATTCGGAGGGGGTGGTAGCAAGGTCTTGTTTGTCATGTGTCACCGAAGTCGGAGTTTTCGAGAAAGTGGATGTCGAAGAAGGGAATCAAGGGTATGATGAAGTACAGGGTGACTGAACCGACGTTGGTCAAGCTGTTATGCAGCTCCCATCGTTTTATCATGGTATTGTTATGGTCTTGCGTACGTCAGGGTTGTCCTTTGACGATATGAAGCCTTCATTTCGTACGTTTCGGCGTCGGCCGGAACTACCCTTGTCATCGGAAGCTTTGAAATTGAAAGGGATAACGGTACTACGCCCTTTACCCCTTAACACAGGACGAGTATTAGTTTTATTCGAACACCTTACTCATGGTAGCAACCTCGACCAGTTGAAACGGCGTGACGGAGACAAGGGTGGACGAAGCTACGATGTTGTGCAAAATTACGGCAACATAAGAGTATGAGCGGGGCTGTAATCAAGGTACAGCTTTACGATTTTAAAGGGGAAACCCCCTATTACCCCATATCCTTCACTACACTATGCAGGAACCAGAACGGTTTAGACATTATGAAAATGGCCGGATGATCAAGGAAGCAGCATACTGGCAAGAGGCACTTCCCAATACCAAGCAGCCACGCCCATGGCGCTGACGGACATGGTCAATGCCATCAGAAAATTGACCTCGTTGTTGTCCAGTAAGTCCAGACCACTGACCACCACGCGTGTAGGCTTGTGGTCTCCAAAGCTGGAAGTGCGATGCTGGTTGGTCGGATCGTAAGGGTTGTTGTCCGGCGGCCCGTCAATATCCATAGACCCATCAGTAGTCTCGACGGCTTGCTTGCCTTCGCCCTTTAATAGGCGTGCTTTCACGTCGGCACTCTTCCTGAAGTGCTCACGTGAGTTTGGGTTGGACTCCGTCGCCACTAAAACGCGGGCGCCCCCTTCGCCTTCTACAATCTTGCCTGACCGGGCGTCGCGTACGCTCCGCTGGAAAATGGCACCCAGGAAGCTGTCGAGCACAGAGCCTAGTGCTCCCCAGATAGTCAAAAACCAGGCTAGCGTTGCCCTTTGACTTGCCGTCCAGGCCACGCCACCGGCCAGCTTGGCAGCGGTGGCGTCGTTGCAAAGAGGGAGAAAGAGGAGCGAGGCGGTGACGACCACCATGCTTCCCAGGAGGCCGGCGAGCAGTCCCCACGCCGTCACGCCTCCGTTGGTTCCGGGGGGCACCTTCCGCAGTGTGAGAGAGGTGATGAGCCTCGGGCTGCTTCGGGACAGGATGCCCAGCTCGGAGCTGAAGGTGTCGGCGCACACGGCAGCGTAGTTTGCGACGATACCCACGACCAGGATGTCGGGCTTGTCCCAGCTGAAGCAGAGCGATCCCTCGGGGGCGCGGCCCTCGGCGACAGCTTGGCGACGCAAACTCAGCTGGTAGGCATGGAGCAGGGCCAGGACGGAGGCGACCAGGGAGTTGGCCAGCACCTGCACATGGGTGCGGGGGCCCTCGCCTCCCGACAGGCCGGTAGAGTTCAGCGTCAGACTCGCCTTGACGTCCTTCTTAACTTTGGTGACCCGGGTGCCGGCGAGGAAGAAGACGACGAGTAGGGCAAAGGGAAGATTCCAAGGGTGCACGGCATGGGCGACGGCGGTGAGGGCAGCCACGACGATACCGAGGGGCGTCAGTGACTTGTGCGAATAGGCGCGGTAGACCAGGGCCACCGTGGCCGGGACTGCAACGATAGCCTTCATGGTGGTGGCGGGCGGCGGCGCGGGCGGCGCGACGAGGGGAAGGCCGAGGTAGAGGTACGGGACGAACGGGACAATTGCCGATACACGAGGGGAGGTGTGTGAGCTGGGCCGTGTGTGGTGGGCCTCGTGCTGTTGAGTCGGCGGATGGTGAAAAGAAGGATGGGTGATGTTGTTCCCGTCGCCCTTGAACCCCCCGGGACCGAAGGTTGGGGCGGGATACGAGATAGCAAGGCCGCAGCAGATGCAAGGTTGCTTATGCGAGTTAATCCGATGAGGTCATTCAGGCGTGCGATCCCACCTGCACCTTTTGCGTGCAGAATCATGGAAGCAGCTCTTCTGGGCCTGACAGCAGCAGAAGCACCTTCCCCCGATAAGCCGGTGCCAGGTCGTCAGGTCGTTCGTTGCCTTGGGTACCGCGTGGGCGGCACGCGGCGGCGGAATTAACATGTTCCCCTCCCCGCCGGACCTTCCCCAGCTTGGGGACAGTTGCCATGTACCCAAGTACCACCCCACCACTCCACGCCAGACCCCGGACATGGAGTTGGAACCCAGTAAGTTGGGACCGAAACATCACGACCACACACACACAAAGGACATACACACACAAAGGATATACACACACTCCCTACAAACACAACCATGACGAGAAAACGGCCACTGCTGCAGGTCCGCCTTCCAGACGGAAACCCCATCCCCCAAGTCACATGCCTTCTCCTCCAGGCGGTGTAACGGAGTCCTGAGACCCTGCCAATGCCGGGTGAAGTGGCACGGCTGACGCGCATCTCACCCGCCCGATCCGGATGTGTGGTCGTGACGCACAAAGGGAGGTCGGCGAGCAAGTCCTCCCCGGTCACATACCCGCCCACACATCAGATGCCGTCAGGGAAAAGCACACAAAGTCTCTCGAGTATGGTCTGGGCCATGCCTGGCTCGGCAACTGTGCTTGTTGCCCCACGCGACGCTAACACTAACGACAAGTCCATCATTCATTTACGGCCATGTGGCATGCATCTCAGCCGCCTCGCGCCGTCAGCCGCATCCGGGCCGGTTGCGGGAGACAGGTTGCTGCAGCTTCTCACTCGTCTACCCACAAGCAAGCTCCGCACCCTTTCTCCATTCGACGCTGCTTTCGAGCTTGGGACAGGCGCCGTCAGAGCAACCCCATGCGCGTGTTCCTTACTCCTTTAGGCTTGCCCCGGTGGGAGAATCGGGGTTGGGGTGGCACGGCATCCAATGACAGCACCCAAACTCCTGGGTTGCCTTGGCTGTGTGCTTGAGAGAAAGCGACCTTCATCAGACGAATAGTCGCTTGAGCCTCCATCCTGCGGCCCCCAACGCGCGACCCAAGGAGATAGGCAACCATCGTCAGCGTTCGACTCCAACTTTCCTGATGTATCCTTGTACATCATAGACAAGGAAAACAGCAACACAGATGTCCCAAGCCTCGGGGCTTGCCCGGCCCTGTCTTACACGCAATCGCTCATTGGCCCATCGGCATTTCGCCTCTTCCTGGGTCAGCCCTTCGCACACTCGGCCCAACATAGCCTCCCAAAGCTGGTCGTCTCTCTTCGCCCTATCACGTGTGGGCCTGCTCGACTGCAACCAGGGGCATCGGGCATAACACCCCTGGCGGCGCATTAGTCTATGCGGATCACTGCCACTGGCCCATAGGACGGACGGCTATACGCTGGTCCTTGCGGCGCTACTCCAGCTTACGGAATGAGGAGCATCATGAAGCTCGTTGCGTCCATGTATCCCAGTCGGATCCGTACTACCAGCCACGCTGCCAAATGAAGCCGAGCTTAGCTGGGATATTGCTGCCGCCGCCCAGCTGTTGTCGATGCATTTGGATCGGCAAAGTCTTGGCCAGCCGCCCCAAAAACAAAAGTTTACCGCAGCCCCATCACGGACGCATGGCCCGATTGAGTTAAGAAACATGGCCACGAGCCTTCTGACAGGTTCATCGTACCTATTCATCGCTGCTTACTTCCCTTGGGCCCTCCTTCGATTTGTTCAGCACACGGGCCTGGACCAGCCACACTCGCGGCGGGCTGATCGGCAGCAGTTTGCCTTCAACCTTCACCCGTTGGCTTTCTGCCGTCTCTCACATCCTTTCTGACTCGTACATGCAGTGATTGGCCTTTCGCTCAACTATCCTTACGAGTTGGGCAAGCGAAAGCCACCAGGGTCCAGCGCAACGGCGGCGCCGTCGCCTAACATCGTGGGCTGACCGGCCCCTGGCTGTAACCACGGCACTCCAGTATGCCCCTCATGAAGCTTCCCCGCGTCCCCATGCCATCTGCAACGTGGGAGAAGCCGCCGGCGACCTAACCGCCCTTGGTCTTTCTAATCGCTCGCGAGCTTCGTCCACTTACACTTCCCGGTGAACCGAAGAAACCCATCCTACAAACACCTAGTTCGCGGTTGGCTTGGAGCCATCATCAGTTGCACCCTAAAGCCACCGCTCCCCCTAGCGCTGCATTGCTGCCGGCCAAGGACAAACGGTCGGCTAGCGTGCTGGGCGGGGCATCTCTTGTTTCTGTAAGGGGTGGGCAACTGGTGCGTGTGCGTGTGTGCTGGATCTGACAGTAAACCCATCGTGGGTGCGGCCGCCCTGATGCGGTCAAATCATGCACACCATCGACCGACAAACCTCCCTGCCGAGCCGGGCCAAGCCAGCCGTGAGTATGCAGTCAGTATACGACCCTACGACGAGTTCCCGCTAGCTGGGAGCGTCGAGCGAGGGCTGGTTCGCTAGTTGGCGAGTGGTGTCTTCCCCTGGCCCACCGGTTCGCTCTGACAACCAACATCGCGATTCTGTACACGGACATCCGGTACCTAATGAGCCGCCTTGCTGAGTTCAGGAGCATAACTCTGCTCCTTGGCGCCCGGTCATGTCTCTGAGGTGCACCGTTTCTGCCTCGCCTCAATGGCCCTTGTTACCCAGCAGCCATTTCCGCACCCCTGTTGCGTTGCGGAGGCGGGAGCCGAGATCCAGTTGCCGGTTCGACCATTCAGACATCTGGAGCCAGGATGGAGGAGGGGATTTGCCTCCGCGGCCGCTTATAAGAAAACAAAGGGCCCGTCGTCTCTTCCCGCCCCAGGAGTTGAAACAGTGTGCTCGTGGACTGCCTCGTCCCTTCTCTTCATCATCACCTTTGTTACCTTCAAAGGGTCCTATCGTTTTTCTTTCGTGATTCGTCGATCAAGCCGACATGTACAAGGGAACCCTAGCCTCGATCGCGGCTCTGACCCAGGCTGTCGGTACCTGGGCAGCCACAGTGACGTACAACTGGGAAGCGACTTGGGTCAACGCTGCCCCTGACGGGTTCGCCAGACCAGTCATTGGCATCAATGGTCAGTGGCCCTGTCCCAAGATAGAGGCCCAGGTGGGCGACCTCGTCGTCGTCAACCTGGTGAACAGCCTGGGCAATGAGACCACGGGCCTGCATTTCCACGGCATCGACCAGATCAACACAAACTTCATGGACGGTGCCAGTATGGTCAACCAATGCCCAACGCCCCCGGGGGCCAGTATCACGTACCAGTTTGTCGTAAGCATCGTCCACCTATACCCAAGAGACGGGTGAATGCATGCTAACGCCGTGGATACTCAGGCCAACGCGCCCGGCACGTTTTGGTGTAAGTCGCATCTGCGCGCGTGGTCAGCGAGGACGAAGACTAACATGGACGCAAAGACCACTCGCATAACATGGAACAGTACCCTGACGGCCTTCGCGGGCCGCTCATCATTCACGACCCCGAGGACCCGTTTCAGGGTCAGTATGACCACGAGATCATTCTCAGTGTTACCGACTGGTACGTCGCATGGTGTCGCGTTCCAGATGACAGCACTGACCGATACGATGCAGGTACCGTTCGCAGATGCGTCCCTTGATGCAGACCATGCTGTCGCCCAGTAACGTCCAGTTCAAGCCTCCTCTGCCGGACTCCATGTTAGTCAATGAGGGACAGGGTGCCAACATCTACTTTGATGTGGGCAAGACGTACCGGCTCCGCATCATCAGCTATGCGGCGCTGGGCTCGGCTATGCTCCAGTTCGGCTCGCACACCATGCAGGTCATCCAGATCGACTCTTCTTATGTCCAGAAGCAGGAGGCCACCACGTTGCGTATAGCCCCCGCTCAACGATACGATGTGCTCATCACGGCCTCAAAGAGCGACGAGGGCGCTAACCACCCTTACCTTTTCGCCCTGGATATTAACCGAGATTGGCAAGTCTCCCCCGTATGGCCGCACAACTTCACGGGCTACCTCGTCACGGACTCCTCATTGGCCATGGACGGAAAAGTTGATCTGCAGAGCTGGGATGTATACCACGAGACGGACTTCAAGCCGCTCGACAACGAGCCGATATTGGGCCCTGTCACGGCAACCTGGGAGCTGACTTTCAACTACTGCCGTGACCAAAACAACTACTCGCGGTAAGCTTTCTCTCGGAAACAAGTCGGATAGGGAGCCAGACTGACTGTTGCAGCGCCTGCTTTAACAACCACACGTACATCCACCAGAAGACGCCTACTCTGTACTCGGCGGCGAGCCTGGGTGATAATGCCAGTAATGCGAGCCTCTACGGCCAGGTCAACGCCTTCGCCGTCAAGTACAACGACGTGGTCGAGCTGATCGTTAACAACCACGACCAGGCGATCCACCCCTTCCACTTGCACGGCCACCAGTTCCAGGTCATAGACAGCCCGGGCCGTGGCGCTGGAGACTGGTCCGGCAACGACGACAACGCCAACCAGGTTCCCCCAAAGAGGGATACCGTGAGCACCGCGGCCAACTCGCACACCGTCATCCGCTTCCGCGCCAACAACCCGGGCGTATATCTGTTCCACTGCCACGTCGAATTCCACGTGGCAATGGGTCTTACCGCAACCCTTATTGAAGCGCCGGAGAAGCTCCAGGGCATCGCCATTCCCCAGGGTCACTTGGATAACTGCAAAGCCCAGAACATCCCGATTTCAGGCAATGCCGCTGGCAATGTGGATGACCCCCTCGACACTACGGGCTTCATCACGGTCCCGCCCATGGATTACACGGGTGCGGAATGGCTCGGAGCTGCCAGCACACGACGCTCCATCCGGAGGTCTTTGGGTCAGAGGCGTGTCGCCTGGTAATCAATTCAGCAACTGAGTTACATGGGAGAAGATGGAGGAACGAGATGGCGGGGGCAAGCGAGGCGCTCAAGTACACCTTCGTTACCGGCGTATCACTCAGCATTCACAATACCTTTCGTAATACCTATTTTTTTTTTCTTTTTACCCCTTGCGGTGGCTCCATTGTTGCGGATGGGGTCGGGGCCTTTTTGAATTGTTGTACAGATATGTCAGGCAGGGCGGCGGGGTTGTTTGGGGCACTTCATGTGTATTTGTCGGAGTCGTGGATATCTGTCATGCGTGGTAGAATAGTTGGCAATTATGAGTCCTTTGCCGCCAGCCGAAAGGCCGTCATATGTCGCAGCCACGCCAAGCGATATTTCGCACCTCCGGATGTTCCCCTCAGGGTATCAGCTAAAAATAGACGCCTCTTCGGCCGACCGGCCGTTCGGATGAAGGCGCCACTGGAGCTCGCTTCTCGCGTGTTACGACAGAGGCGCCCGCCAGCACCGCCTGATTGGCCGCCCAGTCGGTGTTCCTCACGGGACTTCTTGTTCGCTGGCTTCCGTGGGACGGTCCGTCGGCTTTTGCCCAACATCCATTTGTCACCTTGGCGCGACTCGGGCACGCATTCGGCTGGCCAGGTCTGGTCACCCGTTCTTGGTACTCTCGCCCCCGGCTGATTTCGCGGAGCCGTTTTTCCCTGCTGCGCTTCTCCCAGCCTCCCGCCGGTGCCAAGATTTGTATCCGCGCCCCTCCCCCTTTTCCCCCCTTTCCCCTTCTCCCTCGTGGCCTCAGCCACTTCTGTTTGCCCGTAGGGCAACGGACACGCTGCGGTGCGACGCCGAAAAGGAAGAGATGCAGCCTCCCCCCCTCACCCTGTCGGCTAGGATATGCCGCATGAACAGCCCCCGAAGAAGCGTGACACGGCAGGCGGTGGCCCCGACCACGGGCTTCGGCCTCGCGCCTTGTCCGTAGTGGGCCACTTTGGGGGCGTCGTACGTTTTCTTTCACGCCGAAGGAGCCGGCGGGACCCCCTTTCTCCTCCGTATGGACCGTAGAAGCAGCAGCGGCATGACCGCCTGCGCTGGGCGAAATTGCGCGGGAGAAACAAGCACAAGGTGAGAGCGCCACGGTGCTGACTGGCTCTGCCAGACCGTCAGCCAACCGGTCGGCCACCGCATCCAAAATTAAGCCAAAAAGAATAAATTAAAAAAAAAAACCCCGACCAGAGTGACGTAGACGACGTGGACGGAGTAAATGGCGAGAGGGTACACAGGAGTTGTACTCGGTAGATCAGATCACCCACGAGTTTTCGGACTGAACAGCCCCCCCCCCCCCTTTTTTTTTTTCTTCCTTTTTTTCTTTGCTCTGGTACGCCCTCCTGGCCCTTCCTGATGCAATCCATCGTCTCGCCTTTGCGGTGCTCCCGTCAGCATCTCGCAGCTGGCTGGGCGGGCGCGGCTTCTTGCACGTAAATGTTTGGGCTCGAGAGGGCCCCAGGCCTGATCAACATCGGATGACTGCCAGACCATGGGGGGAGGGGAAAACGCAGGTGTCCGACCTGACAAGAATGAGACGCAGAAGGCAGAGGAGAAACACGCGAGCGCACTTGGTGACCGACTATCGGAGGCACTAGTAGCAGCTCCTGCCTCCTCTCCCGCGGGCCCTGCGCTTGGTCCTCCTTTCATGGTGATGCGTGCATGTTTCGACCCGCCTCGCATCGGATGACAGCTCGTAAGCCCGAAGGGGCAGAGGGAGAAGAGAGAGGCGCAGGCGCCCGCGAATTGTCCCAACGCGCCTCTCCTCCCTCCTGCAAGCGACAGACGCCAGGTAAGCAGCGCCCGGACCTCGGTGTTAGTAGCCGATCACTTATTTTCGAGCTGTCACGGAATTATAAAGCAGTTGGCTCTCTCCGTCGTAGAGGCTAACACGCCGTTGCCCCTGCGACGACGGCTTTGCCAAGACGGCGTGGCGCGCGCGGGCCAAAGTAGCGGCCCCCCCTTCGGTCGGTAGGGGCTGGGATAAAAAAGAGAGAGGGGGGTGGAAGTATTTGTCTTGCTTGAGTTATCCCGCTGGCGCATGCAGGCGATGAGCAGGCGAAACCTAATTGTAGACAAGAAGACAGCCACGCGGACTTTTCGCGTTGCTTTTTCTTTCTTACTATGTCTCAGCTCGGCGTGGAGTATGGATTCTCATTAGCTGCTCGGACTTTTTTACGGCTCCCTCGACACGGGAAATGATAGGAACACGATCCTGGATTATGCAGTTCCACGTCTGATGGTGACTTCGGCTCATGTTTACTTGGTAGTGCGCGGACCTCTGCGCAAAAGACATGCAGTCAGCAAGACCTCCGTATAACGGGGTCCGTCTGGCGCCCAGAAGAGCCCAAGAGACGCCGTACTGACCGCCTGCGGAGCCTCTCACCGATAGGCCCAAAAATCGGTCCGGAGTGAGACAGAATAGAACGTCCTGTTGGCAAAGTGCTGTCCGCGGGGGCGTAGGTGACATGACCGGGGGGTGGTGGAAAAAGGGCAACGAACAACGGAAGGTTGGCTTTTTTTGCCCCGATCGTGGAGTTCAGGCCCTAAGGTCATTGACCAGATGTCCTGCGCGGATTGAGTCGTTGAGCAGAGTTTGGTCCCGAGAGTTGGACGGAATGGGTTATAGCATGAGGGAACGGGCAGTTGGCTCTCCCGCCGCTCAACTCTTCCATCTGGTCTAATGCTCCGTACACCACGACCGGAAATGTACCGCAGAGAATAGAGCGCAGTCCCGGCCTGCATAACAGCGAGGAGTGCGGGAGCAGCAGGGCTGGAGTGCCCGGGACACTAGGGAATCGAGCCTTCGGCGGGCAAAAGGGCGACAAATGGCCCGCAACTCTGAGTTCACGCGTTCGGGCCCAGCAACAGGTAATGCGTGCTCGTGCCCCCGCACTTTAAACGGAAACGGTTGACCACGCCTGCCCGGGGTCCGGCTCAACCAGCCTCAGGGGTCTCCGGGCGACAAGGGAGGTCGGGGAGGCGGCGGCATAGTCGGACCCCACGCCGCGATTGGCCGCTTTCCGAACAGCCATATGCGTGTAGGCGAAGGGCTCCGAACCGAACCTTAGCTTGGCCCATACTGACCGACTATCACATGACACCCCCCGGAGCCGACTGAGTTGTCATGAAACGAAGACCCTTGAGTAGTAACCCTCATGTATAGATGCCGAGAAGGACAGGATGAAGGGTAGCCCAACAGGCAGGTTACATGCCAAAACCGGCGTGAAAAGCCGCAGTAATTGAGTTACCGGCAGGCTTCCGTACTTCGCATCGCCACGTGCAGGGCGGGATAACTAAGGCGGGAGTTGTTGGGGGTGGCGGGAGACGGCGCCCGTGACGGCAATCCAGGCCTCCTCGGAAGTGCTTCGTAAATACGAGGGGGGGTGTTGGATGATGGCAGCGTGCGGAAGGAGAAAAAAAAAATTAAATCAAGAACATATGACAGAAGGGCCCCGTATATCTAAACCTTGCTCCCATCCAATAGGAGGGCAGAGCAGTACAGGCCATGATAGCCAGGGTGATACGGCCGATATCGAGGGCACGTCAGCCGCTGGTCCTCATGCAGGACGGCGAAGAAGCTGCGGCTTCCATCAGCATCGGATCACGCTTTGTTGCCGTCGCAGGCCATGTGAACCCAAAACAAAGAGCCCGTAAAGCTTCTCGGGAGATTCGCTGGATCGGCCTGGAAAAGGAAGTGCCTTGGAGGCGCGGCGGTGTGGCTGCTGCCGACTTCCACATGTGTAAGTGTGCGAGGTCATGGTCAGTGCCCCTGATCGGAGGCGGAGAGGCGCTCAAGAGCATACGCACAGCAATCCAAGTCCCAAGAGCGCGGTGCGAGCCCTGCCGACAAGCTCCATCGAAGCAGACAAGTTGAGGCTTGCAGGCCGGATCAGGTTAGCAACGAGACAGCATGCAAACAAACTCGCCATGGCCGATCAACGGGCCCGTTGGTCTTCGTCATGACGAGAATCTGGCGTCGGAGGTTATAGCATGCACATGTCAGCTTGGCGATGGCGTGAGGTTTCCGTGGGCGGGATGAACATGCCCAGGGACGCGTGCCCAAGCAAGAGCCCCGTGTCTGATTCCCACTTGGCCTAATGCGGGTGGTCGATGATTGATGCAGACGCATAGATGGGAGCGGTGATGGGGAAATTTGGATGGCCAGGGGTTTCAAGGAGATGGGACTTTTCTTCCGCCCTCCACGCAAACGTCCGACATGCGTGGTCTGGAGGTTCGCGCCCCGTTCAATCACTACCTTGGTGTCAAGTAGCCGGGTAGCTTGGGCCAGGCGGCGAGAAACTGTGCTTTGCCTCGAGTCTGATCTGCGGCTTCGCGAGCGACGCAGGCATGGCTGCACTCCAGGGCTTGGCATGCCGTTTCCGGGCCACGATGTCCCTGCGGAACAAGACAGGATAGGGTAGAGATAGATCGACGGGGCATAACCTAATGACTGCGCCTCATGATATAGGCTTTTGTGCCCGCTGCGGCTGGTGGCAGAGAGGAGAGGTAGGCCTACTGGTGGAAGCAAAGGTAATGTTAGTCAGCGTGCGGCTTGGTATAGATGATGATGGGAGGTACCTAGGCAGTCAGTATCGAGGTATGCATGTTATTAGGCGGGAAACGGAAGGGCAGGGACGCAGCTGTCCTGTGCCTGCATAGAGTCCGAACCCGAGCAGACGGGTTGTTGCTTTTCTTTGGACAGGGGCGGTGGGTGGGTTGTACGCAGGGGAGGGCTCTGTCTAGTGCTCATCAATGCTGATGCCGTGTGTTGTCGATGTTGCTGGATACTTAGCCAGCCGCGGCCCGGAAGCCTACTTACCTAGCTAAGTACAGATCTAATGAACTCTCGCCTTGCTGGTACTCTGAGTACGGCTCGCTCGAGCTACTCTCGAACACTCACTCACACACGGCCCAGGGCTATCATGTCATCCGGCCGACAGCCCGCCCTGAGCCAGCATCTAGGCCTAGCTCCGGGTAGCCGCAGACCGAGTCCTCGGCCTCGATCCAATGGATCCATCCCGTCGAGGCCGTTGCTCTCGTCGCCCCGAACCAGGGTAGTGGATGGCGGGACCCGAGGCAGTGCGCGGCGGTAGGAGGCCGGTACTGTTGGTGACGGGGCGTAACAAAAGAGCTGGCCATGACCCAATGGCGTTCCCTAGCGACGCCTAGCCCGAGCCGGGCGGAAATGGGCGAGGGGTACGAACCGGGGACGATGGGTCAGTGGTGACGGACTAGGGCTGGGGAGGAGGCGGGGAGGTGTGTGAGTGAGTGAGTGAGATACAATGTGTAGCGAGCGGGCCAGGGAAAATGGAGAGAGAGAGAGAGAGTGTGTGTGTGTGTGTGTGAGAGACAGAGGTGCGTGCGCGTGCGCGCGATTGTGTGCACGGCTCCCCTGAAGAGCGATGAGTGTGGTTGGTTGGTTGGTGTGCGGCGACAAACATGGATCCTACCTGCCTCCTCTAATCCTGTTCCGGTTCGCTACTTGCGAAGGAGCCGCTGGTGTCTTGTACCTGCCCGCACTCTATCCGTCCAAGATGAAGGTACCTGCCTCCAGATCATTACTGTACCATCCACTCTAATCTTCTTCGGCGGACCAACTGAGCCGGCCCGTAGAGCGTTGCGCTGGTTGCTGGTCGGGATGGGTCTATGGGCGGGCTGACTTGCTTTCATCTATTCTCCTGCGCCTACAGCCACCCCAGGCGGAGAGGGTAGGGGAGTATGTGGGTAAGTACCCAACCCAGTACTCTCGGTAAGAGCTGTTGGGAACCCGAGAGCTGGTCCCAGTAGGCAGGGGGTGGACAGACGGGGGGAAAGTCTATTTTCACTTCACGGCTTGGGGGCTGCTAACCCACCCCAAGATCCATTCCAATAGTCCGAGCCGCCGGAGCTGATCCCGCAGGGACCGAGCCCTGGTACGTACCCGAGTGGCTCGCGCGAGCGCTGGTTCGGCTGGGCGTGAGATGTAGCAGAGCTGGGAAATTGATTGTTCCCCCCTCCCAGCCATCCGTCTCGCCGGACAAGACAGCTTCGGACATCTTTCACCCACACATACGCAGATTGCCGGGTTTGCCCGCCGAGGAGAGAAATGGCGCGCGCACGCGTGACGCCGTGACAGGAAATTGCCCGTCTCATTTACAGTTGCATACTGAGGACCTGGCCAGAGGCTAACATCACCTTGTTTTTTTTAGACGCTCTCTCTGACGCCTGGGATGACTGAGCTGTGCTGGGGCGGGTGCTGGCGTTGCCGACTCTTGGGGGTCCACCGTGGGAAGAAAGGCACCCCAGCCCGTAACCTAAATCCCAATGTCTGTGGACTGGGCAGTGCAGGCGCGGTCCCCATGCGGCTTGGCCTTGGCTTGCAATGGGATGTTCGTCGTTTCGCTGTTTTGCCTTGCGTTGCGCCGCGGAGTTCCCCAACGGCCATGACCCACCACCGGCCCAGCTGCCTTTCCCCCCTCCCCGAAACGAAGAGGGATCATCGCCACAGAGACAGCACTGAGTCGTCCGGTACCTCCGTTCATGACAGTGCTCCTCGTGCTTGCTGTGCGTGTTTGAGCCTTGGCGCTGCGTGCTGGTTCCAGGTGAGCCTCATGGCCCAGCAGTGTCGCCGTCTGCCTGCGCCCGCGCGGACGGACGTGGGCGTATCGACCATCGCCTATCGGACACGGGCTTACATGGCGCTTCTGCCAGCCTGGGCGTGCCTCCTGCCACGCCGTCGCGGCCTTCCAGCGGGGCAACAGAATGGAAGAGAGACGGGCCCAGAGACATGCGAGCCTGTTGTCCCTGCCGGACTCCCTCCCACGCCCTTGGGAAGCCCACCCCTGTCCAATCCCCCTCCCTGAGGGCTGGGACGTCTGTACGTATCTGCTCCGCCAAAGCGGGAATGTGTTGGTCATCCTTCATCAGCCCTCGGTCGCCGAGATGGAGCCACCCATGCCGGTCCGGTACATGGTGCGAGTTGGAGGGGGAAGACAGACAGGAAGAGAGACACACATACAGTCGGTTGGGAGGGGTGTGTGTGTGTCCGTCCCCCCCTGCCCACCCCCCCCCTGCCCGTGCCGCCTGTCTGTACCGTCAGGGTAGGTCCTTGGGATAAGCTCGTAAGTGGCACCGACCGTTTACCGTCTTTGCCTTTGCCCTGCTGCATCCGAGCCGAGCCAGCTCATGTATATAAGTGAAAGCCGGCTCGTCCATGGAAACAGCTATTATCACATCTCATCAAAAACACACAGGACAATCACCTCCTGACCCATCACATCCAACAATGGCGGACCAGATGGCATTCCTCCTCTTCGGAGACCAATCCCTTGATACCCACGGCTTCCTCGCCGACTTCTACAGACAAGGGAACCCGAGTGTTCTGTCCAAGACTTTCCTGGAGCAGGCTGGACAGGCACTGAGGGGAGAGATTGAGCAATTACCCCGAGTGGAACGACAGAAGATTCCGGTTTTCCGCACTCTTCAACAACTCAACGAGAGATACCATGCCCAGAGCATTAAATATCCCGGAATCGACAGTGCCCTGCTGTGCGTGGCACAACTCGCCCATTACATAGAGTACGTCCTTACCCTCTTCTCCCTCCCGAGCCCCGGCCGCGTGACCCATCCGGGGCCGGGGCAGCCGGCCGGCAGCGGTGCTAATACGGCCCTAGTCGATCCGAGAAGGAGTATCAAGATGCTACAAAGCCGGAGAACACATTCCTCTCCGGCCTCTGCACAGGCCTGTTCGCAGCGACGGCGATCGCTTCGAGCCCGTCGCTTTCGTCCCTCCTGCCGATCGCGGTGCAGGTCGTCTTGATGGCCTACAGAACTGGGTCCCACGTGGCCTCGCTATCCGAGCGGCTGAGCCCTCCGACTGACAAGTCGGAGAGCTGGACGTATGTCGTCCCTGGAGCCGAGGAAGCGAAGGCCAAGTCTATTCTCGCAGAGTTCCACACGTCCGAGGGAATCTCTCAGGCCTCGCAGGCCTATGTCAGCGCTGTGTCCGCCAGCAACATCGCCATCTCCGGTCCGCCGGCCACATTGAAGTCCCTCTTCAGCAAGGACTTGTTCGAGTCGAGGCCAACGGCCATCCCCGTCTACGGCCCGTACCATGCCGCTCACCTGCATGCGTCCGCCGATCTCGACAAAGTCCTTCGCCTCAACGACGAGGCCGTGACTGCCGCCCTGGCAGAGTCGAAGCCGCGAAGCTCCGTCATGTCGTGTGTGACCGGTACCTCCTTCACCGAGACCGACACCAAGTCTCTCCTCCGGGCCGTCGTCCGGGAGATTCTCAACGAGCCCCTGCTCTTCCACAAGGCTCTGAGCGGCAGCATCGGCCAGGCGCGCAGCTTCAAGGGCTCGCGGGTGCTCGTCATCCCCTACGGCCCCACTCAGGCGGCCAGCACGCTGGCCAACCTGCTGAAGGCGCAGACCAAGCTCGAGGTTGTGCTCCGCAACACGCCTCAGGTTTCGCGGACGAGCAATGTGTCTACTATCGGCAACCACGGGTCGACGGGCAAGTGCAAACTGGCCATCGTCGGCATGGCGGGTCGTTTCCCGGACTCGGCCAGCGTGGAGGCGCTTTGGGAGTTGTTGGAGAAGGGCATCGACGCCCACCGCGTGGTACCGGCAGAACGTTTCCCGGTAGAAAGCCATTACGATCCGACTGGCAAGGCCATCAACACCAGTCACTCGCCTTATGGCTGCTGGATCAAGGATCCTGGTCACTTTGACCCTCGATTCTTCAACATGTCTCCTCGTGAGGCCTTCCAGACCGATCCCATGCAGCGCATGGCATTGACCACCGCGTACGAGGCTCTTGAGATGTCGGGTTATGTCCCTAACCGTACACCTTCTACCCGGCTGGACCGCATTGGTACTTTCTATGGCCAGACATCGGATGACTGGCGAGAGATCAACGCCGCCCAGGAGGTGGATACTTACTACATCACTGGTGGTGTACGTGCCTTCGGCCCCGGCCGTATCAACTACCACTTCGGCTTCAGCGGCCCGAGTCTGAATATCGACACTGCCTGCTCGTCCAGCGCGGCAGCTATGCAAGTTGCTTGCACCTCGCTGTGGGCCAACGAGTGTGACACGGCCATCGTCGGCGGTCTATCCTGCATGACCAACTCGGACATTTTCGCCGGTCTCAGTCGTGGTCAGTTCTTGTCCAAGAAGGGCAACTGCAACACTTTTGACAACGCGGCCGATGGTTACTGCCGAGCTGACGCGTGCGCGTCTGTGGTCGTGAAGCGTCTCGATGACGCTTTGGCCGACAAGGACAACGTCCTCGCCGTCATCCTCGGCTCCTCGACCAACCACTCCGCCGACGCCATTTCCATCACGCACCCTCACGGTCCCACTCAGTCCATCCTGTCGTCGGCCATTCTTGACGAGGCTGGCGTTGACCCTCTGGACGTTGACTACGTCGAGATGCACGGTACCGGTACCCAGGCTGGTGACGGCACCGAGATGGTGTCTGTGACCAATGTCTTTGCCCCTGCTAACCGTCACCGCGCGGCCGATCGTCCGCTGTATCTCGGTGCTGTCAAGTCCAACGTCGGACACGGCGAGGCCGCGTCGGGTATCACGGCTCTGAGCAAGGTGTTGATGATGCTCAAGAAGAATGCCATTCCCCCGCACGTCGGCATCAAGGGGGAGATCAACAAGACTTTCCCCAAGGATCTTGGTGAGCGGGGTGTCAACATTGCCTTCCACATGACCCCCTTCCAGCGCAAGGACGGAAAGCCTCGCCGCGTGTTCATCAACAACTTCAGCGCTGCCGGTGGTAACACCGGTCTCCTGCTGGAGGATGGTCCCCGCTACCCCAAGGCCGTGGTTGACCCTCGCGGTGTTCATGTCGTCACCGTCACCGCCAAGTCCAAGGCCGCCATGATCCGGAACGCTGAGGGCCTAGTGCGCTGGATGGAGGAGAACCCGTCTACTCCTCTCAGTGATGTTGCCTACACCACGACTGCCCGCAAGATTCAGCACTACTGGCGCATGAACGTCGCCGCCAGTGATTTGGGAGAGGCCGCACAGCTGATCAAGGAACGTCTCAAGGCCAACTTCGTTCCCGTCTCACCTGAGCAGCCCAAGGTCGCCTTCATGTTCACCGGCCAGGGCTCGCATTATGCTGGCCTGGGCAAGGACTTGTATGCGCACCACGCCGTCTTCCGCACTGCCATCGATGAGTACAACCAATTGGCGCAGATCCACGGCTTCCCGTCGTTCTTGCCTCTCATTGACGGCAGCGAGCCCGAGGTTCAGAAGCTGTCTCCCGTCGTTGTCCAGCTGGGACTTGCCTCTTTCGAGATGGCTCTCGCTAAGCTTTGGGCTTCTTGGGGTATCCGACCTAGTGTGGTGCTGGGACATAGCCTGGGCGAGTATGCGGCTCTCAACATTGCCGGTGTGCTGTCCGCCAGCGACACCATCTACCTCGTGGGAGCGCGTGCCCAGCTTCTCGTGGAGAAGTGTACTGCTGGCACCCACGCAATGCTGGCTGTTCAGGGCTCCAAGGAGACCGTCCTGGAGGCCCTGGGCGAGCGCGGCTCTTCGACGAACGTTGCGTGCATCAACGGCCCTCGCGAGACAGTTCTGAGCGGCACCTCAGCCGAGGTTGCTGAGATTGCCGAGAAGCTCGGTGTCGCCGGTTTCAAGTGCACCCAGCTGAAGGTTCCCTTCGCCTTCCACTCAGCCCAGGTCGAGCCGATCCTGGATGACTTCGAGAAGCTGGCTCGTTCCATCCGCTTCGAGACGCCCAAGGTTCCCATCATCTCGCCGCTCTTGGGAAAGCTTGTTGATGGCGAGCCCATCAACCCTGCCTACCTGCGTGACCACGCCCGTGAGGCTGTCAACTTCCTGGGTGGTCTCGTTTCGGCTCAGCAGGCCAATATCATTGACGAGAAGACGGTCTGGCTCGAGGTCGGCCCACACCCCGTCTGTGCCAACATGGTCAAGGCCGCTTTCGGCGCCACCACTGTTGCCGTCCCGACTCTGCGCCGCAACGAGCCCACCTACAAGACGCTGAGCGCCAGCCTTTGCACCCTTCACACTGCCGGCCTCAACCTGGACTGGAACGAGTTCCACCGTGACTTCGATTCGTCTGTCCGTCTGCTGGATGTGCCGACGTATTCTTTCGACTACAAGAACTACTGGCTCCAGTACACTGGCGATTGGTGTCTTACCAAGAACCGTGGTGCCTTGGCTGCTCCTGCCGCCAAGGCTATCGAGGCGGCCAAGCCCAAGCTTTCCACGACTACTGTCCAGAAAGTGACCAAGGAGGAGGTCAAGGGTGATGTTGTCACCCTCGAGACCGAGTCCGAGATGACGAGAGACGATCTGCGACTCGTCTGCTCGGGTCACATGGTCAACGGCACTGCCCTAACCCCTTCGTCGCTGTACGGTGACATGGCCATCACCGCTTGCGAGTATGCCTACAAGCTGGTGCGCCCGGATGCCGAGGACGTGGGATGCAACGTCGGACACATGGAGGTGCCCAAGACGCTCATCTTCGACACCAAGGCCAAGAGCCAGATCCTGCGCATGACGGTCAAGGCCAACATTGCCGAGGGTTACGCCGACCTCACCTGGTCTTCCGGAGAGGGTAAACAGAAGACTGAGCATGCCAACTGCAAGGTCACCTACGGCAGCAACCAGGAATGGTTGGGCGAGTTTGAACGCGTCAGCTACCTCATTAAGTCTCGTGTCGAGGCCCTGAAGGCTGCCGAGCAGCGCGGTGACGCTTCCAAGATCGGTCGTGGTCTTGCCTACAAGCTGTTCGCCGCTCTCGTTGACTACGACCGCCGCTACAGGGGTATGGAGTCAGTCATCCTCGACAGTGAGACTTGCGAGGCTACTGCCAAGGTGGTGTTCCAGACTAGCCCCGAAGATGGTACCTTCCACACTGCTCCTTACTGGATCGACAGTGTCTGCCACATCTCGGGCTTCATCCTGAACGGCTCTGACGCGATTGACTCCCGGGAGCAGGTCTTCATTTCTCACGGTTGGGGCTCCATGCGCTTCGCCGAGCGCCTGTCTGCGAGCAAGACTTACCAGACCTACATCCGCATGCAGAACGTCAAGGGCACCAAGATGATGTCGGGAGATGCCTACATCTTCGACGGTGACAAGCTCATCGGTATCGGCGGTGATGTTCGCTTCCAGGCCATCCCTCGCAAGGTCCTCAACGTCGTGCTCCCGCCCCAAGGCGCCGCCGCCGCCTCGGCTGTTCCTGCTCGCGCTGCCCCTGCTGCTGCTGCTCCCAAAGCGGCCAAGACCCCTGCCAAGGAGAAGAAGCAGGTCACTTCGGCCAACCTGCCCTCGGTCAACAAGAAGCTTAGCAAGAACTCGGTTGTCGCCCAGGTCATGGACATCATCGCCAAGGAGACTGGTGTCAGCCACGACGAGTTGGCTGACAACATTGCCTTCGCCGATCTTGGTGTTGACTCCCTCATGGGCCTGACCATCAGCGGCCGTCTGCGCGAAGAGATGGAGCTGAACGTGGACTCGCACTCGTTCAACGACCACGCCACAGTTGGCGCCTTCAAGGCCTTCTTGGCCCAGTTCGAGACGGCTGGCGGCGCCGACGACTCAATCGACTCCAGCGGCTCCTCCGAGACGGCGGACATGGAGAGCGAGTCGGATGTTACGACGCCTCCCGATGAGAGCGACAAGGGCTCGGTCAAGGGAGATGCGGCCCCCGCCGACAACACCAGCGAGCTTCAGAACATTGTCCGCAACACCATTTCGCAGGAGATGGGTGTTGAGGTGGAGGAAATCATTGCCGCACCTGACCTGGCTGCTCTTGGTATGGATTCGCTCATGAGCCTGTCCATTCTGGGTATTCTTCGTGAGAAGACGGGCTTGAACATCCCGTCTGATCTCCTGGGCCACAACCCCTCATTGAAGGACATCGAGCGTTCCCTGGGTATTGAGGATAAGCCCAAGCGTGTCGCTGCCCCCAAGCCTACCGCCCCTCCCAGCGAGCCTAAGCAGGCGCCCAAGCCTACCCAGGAGACGAAGACGCAGTCCGATGTGGTCGACGCCTATCCTCACCGCAAGGCCACTTCGGTTCTGCTCCAGGGAAACCACCGCACTGCCACTAAGCAGTTGTTCATGATTCCTGACGGCAGCGGCAGCGCAACCTCTTACACCGAGATCTCGGAGATTGGTAAGGATGTCGCCGTCTGGGGCATGTTCTCGCCCTTCATGAAGACACCCGAGGAGTACAAGTGTGGTGTGTACGGCATGGCGACCAAGTTCATCCAGGAAATGAAGCGCCGACAGCCCGAGGGCCCTTACGCTGTGGCTGGCTGGAGTGCCGGTGGCGTCATCGCCTATGAGATTGTGAACCAGCTCACCAAGGCTAACGAGAAGGTGTCCAACCTGATCATCATTGACGCCCCCTGCCCCATCACCATCGAGCCCCTGCCTGCCGGCCTCCACGCCTGGTTCGCCGAGATTGGTCTCCTGGGTGAGGGTGACGCCGACGCCAAGAAGATCCCCTCGTGGCTGCTGCCGCACTTTGCCGCCTCGGTTACGGCGCTGTCCAACTACACGGCCGAGCCCATCGCCAAGGAGAAGTGCCCCAAGGTCACGACCATTTGGTGCGAGGATGGTGTTTGCCACAAGCCTACCGACCCCCGCCCCGATCCCTACCCGACGGGTCACGCCCTCTTCCTGCTCGACAACCGCACCGACTTCGGTCCCAACCGCTGGGACGAGTACCTCGACGTGAACAAGATGACCTTCTACCACATGCCGGGCAACCACTTCTCCATGATGCACGGGGACTTGGCGCGCCAGCTGGGCACCTTCATGCGCGACGGCATGAAATAGAAGAGGAGTTGAGCGGTCGAGGTTGGTGGTCGGAGGAAAAAGCTCGGCGTCTGATGATACTCCTCTTGTTCTCCCTCCCGTCTTCCACAAACCCCCTGTACACCATACGCGCTTGCTGCATCTTTCAGTATTTAGCTATCATCGGAACGCATACATGTCAGGATCGATGGGTGTTTTTGTTCATGGTTTTCTTCTTTCTGCTATACCGGATATAGATTGGCATTGTGAGCCTTCGAGTTAGCCTCCGTTATCTCGAGCTTACCAGCAATAATACCTTTTGCACAATAACTTTCTTGACGGCCTTGTCTCCTCCTCGTGTAATGCTTCCCCCTTGCGTGTGACACATTGTGCTGATACGACACCTTCGATATTCAATCTTGGTCCGAGTACTCGCCCGTCGCCAAACCCGGTCGTCCAGCCGCGTCGTGCTACGTTGGCCAAAGTGCCCACGGCCCCAGGGAGCATATGAAAAGGTACGACGAACAAAGTCATGTTCAGGTTACCACTAGTGCCGCGTATCGTGTACCGTTGCCCGTGTCCCATTCTCGTCCGGGCCCGTTGTGATCCCTCGTGAAGAAAGCGCCGGGAAAGCTCTTTGTCGTACCGGCGAGGCAAGCTGTGCCGGCCCAAGGTACCGTGGGCCTCCCGAGGCAAACACAAACAAACCCCAGCCCTCGTCCCCCCGGGGTCCCCGAGGGTCGCCGTGACTACAGGAAATCCCCCATGTTTTGCGCATGATGGTCTCGTTTACCATTTCCTAACCGGATCAGGGAGCAAGTTCGTTATCGTCGGTGGCGGCTTGGGCGGGGGGCACCGGAGACACGGGCCGCTATGCATCTTCTCCAGGACCCTACGCTCACCGCCTTCCCTGGTGGTATGGCTGAATAGAGATACGGGAAACAGACGGGGGCGGCGAGTGGTAAACTCGTCACCCAAATGTCGACCGTGGCCGGGATGCCCCGTGTTTTCTAGAACACCCCGTGTTCCTGTTCCCCCTCCCCCCTTGGCGGATTACCCACTTCGTCGTTACGGGCCGCGGGCGTCTTGATAAAATCCGATGCCGTGCGGCGCATGCGCCGCCACCCGGGGACGGCACGAGAGCTGACCAACCCGCGTCAAGTTTTTGCATGTTCTGCGAGAAGGCGGCCTGGCAGATTGGGGGAGCCGCTGACGTCGCTCCCTTTCTCTCTTTTCCCGGGCCCTGAGATGCCGACGAAGCACGACGACTCTGACTTGATGTCTGCGCTTCGCCTTCACCGTCCAGTGCTGGCACGCCCCTCCATGTCGCCGTTGCCGTGACACGCGAACCAAGGAAAGAAAGAGACTACGGGGCCAACGGAGGCGCGAGCCAGCGCGCGAGAGAAACGGGAAAAGAAGCTGACGGTCTTCCCCTCCCTATCCGGTGTGCGACGTCCAAACCGCGGGCGACGCGGGACGGGCCAATGAGTTCTGCCGTAGGCGACTTGCCGGCGTGTCGGGTGACTGCATCGCACTACAGCGGGTTGGGCTTGTTGGCGGGCGGCTGCGGTTGCACGACACTCCCTCCTCCCCCTCTTTTGCTCATGGTGCCCCTGTCTGCATCCGCTCCCAAGCCTCGTCCAGGCATTCGCAGTAGTCGTGTCCTTCCGTCGCCCGAGCACTTGTGCATTGCCTAGAGGGAGGGGGGCACACGAACCTGGCCCAGGCGCTGGTGCCCAAATGGCGGCAAACACCGTATGAGCTCATTGTGGACGATGCGTATTGCCGGGCAACGAGCGGGCCGGGCTTTCTTCCGCTCTCCGTGGTAGTGGCAGCGGTGTCAGTCCTGACTGGCAGAAACGGCGTCCGGAGGGCCCAAGACCCGCGGCGAGGAGGGGGAAACGGCGAGAGACACACTGAGAGAATGGGTGAGGCGGAAGAGGTATCGACGGGGTGGGCCATGGGATATGCGCATGTGGATTGCGTGCGTGCGTGCATGTGCGCGTGTATGTGTGAGTGAGTGAGTGAGTGTGTGTGTGTGTGTGGACGGCCTGGCTGCTCCTCCAAGCACCCAAGGGGAGACAGGGCACCGCCGCATCTGCCGCACCTTCTTCCATGTTTTTGTCAGTCTGGCCAGGTCCCATCTCTGCCCGTGCCAGGTTTCTCCTCCTCCTGTCCCTCCTTCTTTACACACGTGAGATCTGACGGCGGCGACTCGTGACAGGTGTGCTGGGCAGGACACCCGGTTGGTCGGCACACAGGCGCGGCGACGGGGACATCGCCACTCAGACGCTCGCGCATGAGGCCTCTCCAGCCCACCCCAGGGCCGGTGACACAGCAGTCCTGGAGTTTATTCGCAGCGGCGAACCGCGACACGAGACGCTCTTGATGCCCTTCCAAACGGGGAGCACCTTGCGAAGACACGAGCCGGCCGGCAGGGAAACCGTCTCGTCCGATGGTTTCATCATGATGCTGTCACCAAGAAGGCAATCCGGGAACCAGGCCGTCGCTTTCCAGTTCAGGAACGGCGAGACAAGAAACCATGCGGCCAGCCTCGTCCACACGCATGTTCGCAGGCAAGCCTCCAAGGGTTTTTCTTGCGGTAGGGAGTGCGACGTACGTGGGCACCCGCTGCACCCTGCGAGAGAACTTTCTGCTTCCTCGGCCACGATGAACCCTTGGCCCTTCTCTGCTCCAACTGGCTGCTTTGTAGCCCCGTCTTCTCCTTTTTCTCGTGGAGGCTGCGCATGTCGGGAACAGACATGAGATACAGCAGGCACCCCCTCTCCCCCATCCTTTTCACGAGAGCCCCCCCGGATGCATATCTGCACGGGGGAGCGGAGAGATGGATCAAGGGGAGAAGGAAAACCCCTTTGCCCTCAATTCAGCAATCATATGGGGCACAGCGCCAGACGGCACAGTGCTTCGGGTCAACTCAGCTCGCGTACACCCGCACACAATCGCGCCACCACCCACGGGCTCTTTAACAAAACCCCTTCCCCTCACATATCTGTAGCCCAAAGAAGTGGCTTCTTGCCTTGCTTAATGTCGCCAGTGACCCGAGGACGAGCGAAGTTTTGCTCCGTTATCCCTGTGGCTCAACTACTGCTTCACTACGCAGGAAGCCAGCCACGTACCCTGGTCTGGCCATCTTTGCCTTCGCCACATGCCTCTCGTGCCATGTCGAAGTCGCAGCAAGCTGGGATTCCCCGTCATCTTTCATAACTGTATGTTGTGATACCGCTGCCGGAGGGGAGGCTCACTGAACCTCATCGTGCTCCTGCATGATCTGTACTTGGTAACCTTGCCCACCGGGGAGAAAGATCTTGCAAGCCGGTTGTGCCTTCGGCGTTTTTTTTTCATGCTTTGCCGTGATGTGGGCAGCAGAACTTTAGCAGGCAGCCAAGACCCGATATATCGACGCGGGAGAACTGCCAATGATCACACTGCAGAAACAGTGGCCAAGGTTCGAGTATCCCTGAAGGCAGAAAGAGCTGAACCTTACAGGCGAAGATGCTCCGGACCAGTTTTCAAGCAGCCTCCAAGATGAACAGCGCAACACCAAGAACTGCGCGGCAGTCATTTACTCCTCAGCTGCTGGCAGATGAGACCCCAGCCGACTCACGAACCAAGTGGGTGGCTGGCCGTCTGTTCGTAAGCCATGGACAGGAAAGTGCGGAAAACATGCTTGTTCCTATGCCAACCCATCCAGAGAGCCACCCGGGCCGTCTAGTAAGGCCTCGACGGCGTCGTGCACGCGGTGGCCCTGGTGCATAGTTGGTGGCGCTGAGGAGCCCGTGACGCTGGCCTTAACTTTAACAGGTAGCCGTGCAGCTTCTCAGCCGAGAGAGAGCAGAAGAGACAGACAGCTAGGTTGTAGACACTAGTTGGCCGTTGGACCGTCGCTCCCTCGCGGCATAACAAGACAGTAGCGAAAATAAAGAAGCTTGAAATCACCCGAGACAGTTCTAGTCTAGCCTGGTGCTATGTCTCAGGATCCCAGCCTGCCGATAGAAAGGGTTAGTTTAGAGATCAACAGACTCAGCCCCGTGAATCGATAGGAGAAGCGGAAAATCCGAGCACGGCTCTTTGCTTCACACCCCTGCTGAATCGAATCGAGCCCCCGTGTTCCCCTGAGACAGCCAGAGCGCCCGGTTCTTGTGCGTCGTCCTTGGCGGCTGTGAAAGGGAGAAACGTGCCTACAGGGTGGGAATATGCACGGTTGCCCCGGTCGCCCGCGTAGTCTCGTGACGGGACTCGTGAAAGACTCCGCCGCCTATAGCTGAGTGCAATAACATCTGTCAGCCTCAGGTCTGCCAAGTCTCTGATGATCGCCGCGGCGATGCATCGTTGAGCAAAGGGACGTCCACCGCTGGTTCATGGCCACTTTGGCTTGCCTCTGCTTGTCTAATGGTTCAGTGCGAGTTAGTCGTCGCTCGTGGACAGTCAACTCGATTAACATTTGCCATTCGAAGTATAGGTGCTCCTGTGTCAATCCAAATTGGCTCGTGCCGAGAACCTACCGATACACACGCAGCTGCGGGATCGCACAAGGAGGGGGGAGCCCTGCCCCAGCTCCCTACCCCAGCTCCCTGCCCCAGCTCCCCAGAGGGCCTTGCGTATGGATTCCACCGTGGCCAACATCCCTGGAACATGACCCAGGGCGCAGCGACCCGTGCGGGCGGAACGACCAGGATAGGAATTGTCAAAGACGGCTTCTTTACGGCCGAAAAAGGAAATGTGCTCAAGGAAGACAGCACGCCTATGTACACACCTGGACAGTCCCATTCCTAATGATTCATCAGTTGAGTGCTCATACTCCTTACGGTGAGCCGTAATTTGAGGAGCTGACCGCCATCTGCCGTAGACGACCTGGTAGGAATAAGCACTGCCGACCTCAGACACGGCAGTGCCCCTCAACGCCCCCCCCCTCTGTTTGTAGGCCTGTTGCGTACGCGTCAATAGAAGTATGCGTGCGCTGGCGGGGTACAGCTGTTCACAGCCAAATCTGGACATGGGTGGCCACAACTGGGCGGCCTTCACAGCTCTCCCGAGAGGCATGCGGAAAGGCACGCGGAACGGGGGCGTGACCGTCACCGAATCTCTGGCACGTTGTTAGGCCGGGCCAGGTTTTTCGGAACGACGGCGCCAATGACCAACGTCCAGGTCGCCAGCAGGCAGACGTTTTTCAGCCAGACTTGGACGACCCGCTGCGAGGCGTTGAGCAGAAGCAATTTCAGCTTAGAGGATGCGCAGATCTTTGCTCCAAGCGAGCAATCACCTCGAGCTTGCGGGGCGACAAGGCACTTGTCGTCCGCATACACGTTCGTACGCAAGCTGCAGTCTGGCGGCAGAGAGACAGATAGCCTGGCGCAGTGTGACATGGAGCTCGTCGAGTGCTGGAAGTGCACGCCCGGTCCCCCTCGGCGTGCGGCCCAAAACGCGTATGTGGCGCCTTGGGTGGACAATGTGGCTGGAAACACTAGACTGCGGATATAGCTGACTGGGTCGACCGGTAGGAATTCCAGTTCTCTCGGGCGGCGATGACGCGCTTATGCCCGGAATCGGTAGGGTAGGCGAGGTCGGGTTGTCTCCAGTTGGGCGGTGCCTTATCGCGAGAGCCAGTCCCTATGCCGGTGCAGCAGAGCGGGAGGGGGGTTGAAGCGGTAGGTGGGCAAGCAAGCCAGAGCATCCCAAGGCAGGCAGCTGTGGTCCAGCTTGTTTGACTAAGGTGGGCGTATCGGCGACCACACAAGGTTGTTGCCCAATTGGGACGTGGCGGAGAACATCGTGCAGATATAGTAGGGCCAGGGCTCTGACCGACTGACTAGTCACATCGGTCAACCCAGGCTTAGCGGTTGGGCCGTTACTAGCAGCTGGAGCTGGGTGCTGCTATTCCGGGGTTTGCTGGTTTTCGGCCGGCCTGATGGGCGACGCTCTGCAGGACCTCATTGTCCCCTGCCAGATCTAAACAATGGGCGAGCTGATAGGTGCGGACGCCTGCTGCTGCTAACGTTGACACTGCCTCTGCCTCTGCCACTGCCACATCCCACGAGGGCCAAGCAACTTGGAGCCAGCAATGAAGGAACGGGCGACAGCCGCGAGACCACGTCCTTGGACCGTCAAGGTGGGCGCCGACCGTACGAGGAGGCGAGGCGAGCCCGCGGAGGTCCGAAGGGATTAGATTTGACCACGAACTTTGGGCCGTGGTTCCCTCTCTGGCCACGAAGCCGTCATCGAGCATCTGCAGGTAAGAAGGCGGAGGCTCTGTCGACAGAGCCAGGACCGACCGCCCAGCGTATCTCTGCAGCGGCGGAGAATTACCCGCAGGGCGATCGATGGCCACGGCTTCATGGAGCCGGCCGCATCATCCTATGGTGCGGAGCCAAGGGGAAGATAGGGCTGATATGATGGGCAATGGGTCGACACGGGCAAACTGTTTCAAGAGGGGGAGGAGATTGCGTGCTGACGAAGGCAGTGGGGTTTAACAAGTGGCTAGGAAGGGCACCGGGTACGACGAGACGGTTGGAGTCGACAGTTGACAACAACGTGGTGATGGCATGTTTTGGCCTCTCGTGTGAATAGCATGCCGGGCCCTGTTGTGCAGTAGCGATTACTTTTGTTATTCTGGAGACGGAGCTGATTCGTCGGCGGGTCCATCCCTGCCGCCCGCGGAGGGGCTTGGCACTCTGCCCAGACGCTCGCGCCTGCAACAAGAAGCATGGAAAAGTCAAAAGACGAGGAGGCGTCGGTACGTATTGTTATGAGAGCTGCGGAAAGAGGTACATAGAGTAGGGCACTCACGTACAAAAATACTTGCCTATATGGTGCTGGCCCGGATGGAGGGGTCTCGCTCTTTCCGCACTAAAGCCCCCCTTCCCCGGGAGGAGCCTCTCTTTTTCCCTGGGGGCCTTTAAAGCCCATGCATACATGTAACATCCAGTGTATCTTGACGACCCTGACCGAGCTGGCTTCCGTGACTGGGCCTAGGGTTGCCAGTTCAGGTACCTCCTAGACTAGCCTAACTCCATCCCTGTAGCTGGGCCTGGCTTGGAGGTGGATATGTAAGTAGGTAGGTACCTATCTCCTATGGGGTGTTGACCTGAACGTGCCCCCGACCACTGGAGTCAACGCGTCAACTTGCCAAGTTGACAGGCCCCGCCACGGCACCAAGTCGCACCAAATGAGGCTCACCCAGACAACCGCACGATTCGTGGCAGCCATACGCGGCCGATCCCACGGATTGCAATGTTAAGAGCGGTAGATGGTATAAGCCGCGTATGGTTGTAGGCCATTCAAGGTTCCTAGGATTGGTCCAGAATGTTTATCTCCCATCTGTCGTCCAGTCCCGCGCAGCTGAAAGTGGGCAGATGGGCCCTTTCTGTCGATGGAGCCGTCCGAATCACGCTTCGTCGTTCCGCCCCCCACGTGAAGCCGCCCTGCCCGCGTGCTGTCGGGACTGGAAGCCAGGGAGGACAACCTTTTGATGCCCTCTACCTCCTAATCATCGTGCCGAGTCTCGATGGAGGTCGTCAACGGCATCAAGACCCCGGTTCCCGCTCCCCCCTTCCCTCCATTCCAGCGTCAGCTCGGCACCGAGCTTGGACTTGGAGCTACCGATCTCAACGTCAGCAGCTCGGATCGCTGGGATGTCCATCGACCGACCCCCCCGACCCCCCCCTGTCGGCATGTCTATCTGCCTGCCTGTCTGTCTGTCTGCAAGCACACACATACCTATCTGCCTATTTCTTTACAAACCTACGGAAAGTACATGCCCGCTTCCAGTACGTACATGCATACTTACGTACAGCCATACAGACACCATATATTTTCCTACCTACATGAAATGTTTCCGTTGTACCCGATCCATGCAATGCACACGCCTGCAGACGGCCTACCCAGTGCCTCCTCCCTCACACAGCTCAGGTCGTTCGTGATGCCGGTGTCTCGCTACATAGGACCCTGACCAATTTTCATGCCGCCTCCCCCCTCTTGGTCTGCTGCGGGTCCGGGCTCCTCTTTGGGCCCATGGTCATGCCGTAGGCCTTGCCGCGCAGCTCAGTCCGGCACCCGGCCCCGTTCCGCCCACACCCACGTTGCTCCTTCCTAGGCCAGAGCTGGGGGCAGGGGAAGCCTTCTGGTTGTGGGCGTGCTTTCCCGGTAACCAGTACGTGCCATGTATGTACGTAATAATGTCTGGGTGTATGCAATGTACCTAGCCTAAGTCTCTCTCCATGACATGTAGGCCGCCTGTACGACGCATGCCCATCCCATATCGCCTCGCCTCGCACGCCCAGCTGTGTCGTCGGCCGGTGGGCATGGAAGCTGGCGAGTTAGCCAACTGGCTCCCATACCCCTTCTCGTCCTCTCTTTTTGCTCCCTTGTCCCAAACCTTCGGCCGTGACTGGCACTTGTGACTGGGCCCGCTCGTGGCAGGCCTTGCGAGAGTGGCCACGTTCTCCTCCCACCTTGCCCCAACTCGCCTCCTGCGCGTTCAGCAGCCCACGAGCCGGCCTCGAGTAAAGATTAGCGGCTGCGAAGGACCTAGAAGCCTTGGGCACTTGGGCTGTTCGTGATCCCGAGAGCTGGCATGGCGTACGACTCGCTCTCGACCCAGGGGGCCACGCATGTATGTAGTGCCCTGCTGTCCCCAGCTCTCGGCGCGTACCAACGAGAAGGCCCGGTGGCCCTACATGCTCACCGTTCCCCCCTCTATCATTCCATGTATCTGTCTGTCCGTCCGCCTGCCCGCCCTGCCCCCCTGTCAGCTTTGGTGCCGCTGCCGGCGCTGGTTCTGGTGCTGATTCTGGTGCTGGTGCTGGTGCCGGCCCCGCGAGCGAGCGAGCGAGCGAACAGCCCAGATCCCGGCCACCTCGCATGCATACGCACGCTGCTGGCTATATACGAGCCACGGTGAATGGTTGGGTGGTCAGGGCCCTCCTAGCCAACTCCGCCTGGCGGCCCGCCGTCTATCTTGGACCATCCTCCTCCATACACGCCCCCTCCTCCCCCACGGCCCCCAGAGCATCCGGGCGCTGGACGAGAGCGATAGCGACCCAGAGGGAGGGATTGCCCATTGACTTCCACCTCAGACAGCCTCTGCCGTCTGGTGTGGGTCTGTTCTCCGCCCGTCGTCGTGCTCAGTCAGGACTGCTTGTTTAGTCTTTCCGGCTCTTTTTAACCCGCCTCGTATAGACCGACCCCCCTTCCCACCCTCCCCCCAATCCCCGGGGAAGGGAGGGCCGTGGCATGCTTTGCATTACACATCCTTCGCCTCTTCTTTCAACGCTCTGCGCCATGGGTGAGCTGAAACGCTTTTGCTTGACTTTCACTACGCTCTTCTTATAGAAGAATGACATATGCTCATCCCTCTCGTAATCATCCCAGGGCCCACTCCATCGTTCGTTTAATTCTGTCTGGCTTTCAAACCTATAGCCCCACAAACTCTGTGCTTCCTTGACTCTACTGAGGTCTCACTTATACCTACCCGCGCTATCTCCTTCCGCCTCAACTGTCCTGTCCTGGCTACTTCGCCTCATCACGCACTCTCACACCCCTTTTTCTGCCCCCTCTGTTGCTATGCACACGGTCGTTACACCCTGAGTGCCAGTGTCAGACCACATCCAAACCTCCGCGACCTCCCGCCGGCAAAACATGGCATCCTCCACCAAGTCCCGTCAGCCGCGCCTGCGCGCATCTTGCGACGGCTGCTTCCTGGCCAAGGTGAAGTGCTCCAAGGCCAGGCCCATTTGCTCAAGATGTCTGGCCTGCGGCATCGACTGCCGCTACTCGCCCTCCAGCCGGGCGGGCAAACCCAAGCCCGACACGCACGGCGCTGGCCACGGAATCCCCGGCCAGGACATGAACGAGATGCACGGCATGGGCGACGATAAGAACATGATGTACTCGCCGCCACCCGCCCAGGGCTCGGACCAGATGTTCCGAGTCGACACGGGCTGGGCCACGCCGCCCACCAGCGTCGACGGAGGCATGAGCAGGAACGCCTCGATATCAACCGGCCTGGCACTGCTAGGCATGGAAGAGCGCCCCATGAACGAGCACGATATGACCACTGCGCCGGACATGTACGCCTCAACGATGCCCTGGACACCGCCTACGGACCTGTCCTGCGCTCCCTACGGAGATGTGGCCGTCTCGGCCGCCCACATGTCCAGTAGCCACGTGAGGTCACATTCGTTTGACATGTCCATGTCGACGCCCCTGGGCTGGACCGACCCGAGCAACCCGGAGATGATGGCCTACAGCCAGATGCCGACGCCGGCCAGTATGACCTCCAACTACTTCCCCAGCCCCACGGCAACACCCAATATGCGACCTGGCAACACACGCCACAAGACTTCGCCGTCGACGGGGAGCGGGGGGTCATGCACCTGCTTTACGGCCTGCCTCCAGTCCCTACAGGCGCTGCATAATGCTTCGTCGCCGGCGGCGCCGCCGTTCGACCTCGTGCTGTCGCTCAACCGCAAGGCCATGGAGGGCTGCGCGGCGATGCTGGGCTGTTCGCGGTGCATGAGCCGCTCGGGCACGCATACGGCGGCCATGCTTCTGGCGACGGTGCTCGGCAAAATCACATCGTTTTACAAGAACGCCTCGCATTCATACTTTGAACACGGTGGCGTCGGCCTGCCCCCCGCCGGTCCTGGCGGCGCCCTCGGAGTCAGCTTCGGTGTCTACCAGCTGCAAGGTGAAGATGGCCGCTGGCTCGAGATGGAAATCCTGGCCCGCGAGCTCCGCAAGCTCGAGGAAGTCTACGCCCGCTTCCGCGAGGTCTGCTCTGACCTTTCCGAGGACCCCGAAGTGAGCAGGGCCATGGTCGGCTACCTCGGCCAAACGCTGGGCTCGACAATCGATCTCGTCAGCCATAGAAAAGGAAATATGACTTTTGTGGCATGATTGGAGGAGGGGACCTGTGGGACAGGGCGCGCCGTGTCTCGGGAGAGCGCGAGGCCGGCGGGGCGTTTGTTTCGTGTCGTTTAATGAATCTCTTTTCCATTGCGGGTTGGCGTTCACGTTATTGGCACCGGAAACGGTCATTGGACTGGTACATATCCTTTTCTCCCTTTTTTATTCCTCTTTCTTTTTTTTTTTTTTTTTTTTTTTTTTACACGGAGCCCAAGTTGGCGTCCTGGCATTGGGACCTGGGAGGATTGCTATAGAGGGCTTTTCACTCGTCTGCGGGGGGAGGAAGGGTTCGCGGTTGTGCTGCCCGCAATGACCAGCATGTCAAGTACGGATGGTTATTTCTTCGGTTCTGTCTACGGGATGGGGTGGGGGCGTTTGGGTTACACACTCTAGAGAAGCAGGAAGCTTTCCACGCCGTGTCGGCTTCAGCTAGGCACTCATTATGTAGGTTGTTAGGCGCAAGGTCTCCTTTCTTCCCCCCACCACCGCCTTCTCGGGTCAAATTCCACTCGTCGTGTATTATATGACGACACAGGATTAACGAACGCTGATGCTTAATGGATTCATCACAGAGCGCGTTGGACAGCTTCGTACGAGCCAGCATATACATACAGAGTTCAAAGCATGTGCACTTTTTGGGGATGAGCAATGCCCGTGGCAAGAAAGTGTTACATGGGACGCCTGCTCACGTGCCCGGTCGCCTGACCATTCCACTGGTCATTCCCCCGCCGGGTGAGGGGTGAGGCTCGAAGTCGAAGCGTAATATCGAGCCGGAGAACCGGTGAAGAGCGAGGCGGACCCAGTGTCGAAGCGAGGCACACTGAAGGGCACTCCGCATGCGATGCAACATGACTTGCATGGCGGATAACGAATGAGACTCCGTGACTGTCCTGCGAACCCACGAGGGGCCCGGTCCCTTCGGGCTGGCCCATGATGATCTACTGCAAGGTCCCAGGGCCGGCCTCGGTTTCATTTTTAACGCGGCCGGCAGACAGACCTGGTGTATAGCAGGCTCTTCGACGCGCACGCGCGTGCGCGAGAGGGGGGGGACAGGGGACGGAACTCACCCGCATGGAGAGAGGACGAGCGTCGCTCTCACGCGTTGCGTGGAGTCCGTCCGCCCGGTTCGGCCTCTTCGCCTAACCGTCAGGCGCACCCTAGTCCATCCCCCATCGATTGCCACCCGGGGGACACGGGAGAAGGGACATTGGTTCCCAGTTTCCGTCTTGGACGCCGGGCCCTATGTTGACGGATTGCTGCCGGTGATTGCTTGTAGTATTTTCGGCTTACATGAGGGCATGCGGTGCGGGATAACCCTTGAGCGGAAACAGAGTTGGGCCGTCTAGATAAGGCGATGCCATTCTGGCTTCGGAGGTCTGACTGTAGGCCCCCCTCCCGTGGACATCGGATGCGAGCTTGTGCCTGCGGCGGGCGCGGCAGAGCCAAGAGCAAGGCGAGGCCACACCCGCCGGCCGGAGCAACCCCCCCCCGCGCGGGCTTGGAGGGCTTGGATGGGAAGGAAGGAGGGCTGGAGTATCAGCCGGCATCTGCGGGACGCGAAGCGAAACTCTCGTCGTCGTCGTCGTCGTCGTCGTCGCCCTCATCGTCTTCGTCATCGTCACCCCCCCCTTTACCCACCTTCATCCCCCTCCCCATCTTCCCCACGCTAAGGCGGATGGGCGGGCTGGGCGGGACGGAGGAGTTCGGTCTGGGAGTTCTGGGTCCGAGAAGCGTTCGCTGTCCATGGGAGTGTGTGAGCATGTTTCCTGTCTCCTGGCGGCAATTGTCCGCTGACCCTATGTGTAACACAAGCGTGGAAGCCTGCCTACTTCCTCGTACGTTGGACCTCTCGGCTACCCGCACGCAATCGGTGCACACAGGGCCGCATTTTTCACGCGTCCTCCCGACAAGTCAAAGCCGAAGGCATCCTGCGGGGATAGGATCTGGGCCAAAGCTTTGCGTAAATTTAGCTACAGGGCGTTCTATGGGATCCCAGAGGAGAAGGGTGCGAGTGGCGACGAAATAGCGGCAACGAAGAGGACCCATCCCCCTCAATGTTGCCCTTGCTTGTCCTCCAGTCCCATAGAAGACTGCCCTTGCGGCTACCTAGCAACCACTGCGGCGGCTTATTTGGCGATTACTGTTGGCCCAAAAGTCTCGGGTTAGGCCGTGCGATCTACGGTCACCTGCCATCCAGCGCCACGCGGAACGCGACTCGCAGGCCCAGGCAATCCAAGCTTATTGTTGGATTTGCGCATACTTTTGAGGGTTTTCCGACGCCGGCCTGCGATGGCTGGCACTCGAATACTCCCCGTGCGCCATTCCCCCATCAAGATGCGATGCACGGGACGTGTGGCATTGCCCATGCGGGTTGCCGGGGATTTGCGGTTGCATGTGTGCAGCCACTTTTCCGCTCACGCCAAGTCTCGAGCAGCATGCGATGCATCTGAACTGGCTGGAAAGAACCTTGTACGCAGGTGTGCGCACAAGAAGTACTTTACATACACCCATCTATTTATGCCAAGCGGTTATTACCAAGTACATGGTTTAGATTGGGAAGGAAGCAGGGCGTCTCATGTTAGCCACTTGCCTCTGAGTGTTCTATTCTCCGGTTAGGTACGCCTGTAGAAGGGAGGTACACATACACCGACGCAGGGCAACAACGCCCAAACAATCCCTCCTCTTTCCTTGTTGGTTCCGCCGCGACGTTCACGCTTCGGTCAGATCTATCGAGAGAAGGTTGCCTAGGAGCTTCAATGGTACCCGCTGCCTCAGATAGTAAGTAGGCTAGGACACACCCACGCCGCCACTGCTTTACGGGATAGCTTCGCTCAGTAACCTAGCGGCAAGCCCCTCCCCTCCGACATGGGGAAGCTACTGTGGGCCAGCCTCCACCTACTGGACGTCAACATCCATCTTTACGTCCCTCCCGTCCCTCTCCTCCCAGCCTCTTCCTCTCGTCCCACCGGAGCACAGCGCTCGTGCGCGCCGCCTGTGCGGGCACTGGCATTATCGTCATAGCGACCCGTCTGAGCCGCCTCTGGGTTCGTCGGTCGCTTCTGCTTCGAAGCCGTCCGGTCTCAGGAAACGCACAGGGTACGCATCCAGCGGCACCTGTTGACTCTCTCTGAGCAACTGGGCCTTCCCGCTCCCTCTCCGCTCTTTGAAACCGTTGACATTGGCGCCCGTGAGACACAGCATCCTTTGAGATGGATATGTTCCAGAACGGCGCCGCCCTGGCCTATGAACGTTCCGTGCCCGCCTCCCGGTAACCCAATGGAGTGGCAAGCTGACACTGCGCCCGCTGACAATCCCAGCGACAGAGCTACCCCCTCAGCGAGGAGGCTGCTTCCCAAGCCCCTGGGTAGGGATATGCTTGGCAGCGCCTCAAGCTGGTTTTCTCGGACCCGTTGCGCTGGTTTCCCATAGTGCAGTACGCGACGACCGCGATATCAAGGCCATCCTGGCCTTTCACCATCGGCGACACGACTCAGGCCTGCGTCGGCCAATCCAAGTACGCCTAAGAAGCTCCCATCCATGCTTCACCCTCCTTCTCCGGATACCACGTCCAAGTTTTGGCACGGAAGGACCGCCGCCCGTCCGAGCACTCGAATTACAGTAGTCGTGACGCATTTGCTTCTCTGTGGCGCCTCACGCACTGGACAGACTCATCCAGACGCGCTCCTGAAGCTCGGCCTGTCAGCATGACTGCATGCGTAGCCACACACCTACAGGCCATTCTCTAGTTGCTTTTCGATTGGCCGGCTTCTCTTATCTACGCCTTGATTGTGCTTCCACACTGGCAACGGACGTTCCCCATATGGCAGCCCGCGGCCTAGTTTTGAGCAGTTGGGCCAATCCTTGCGCTTGTACGCAGTTTCGAATGCTACGACGACAAATCCTGAGCCCGCCGCCACTAATCCCCGGCTACGTCGACACTGATGACGAGAGAATCCCTCCCGGTCAGCCCTGGCCCACGGGTCTAAAGACAAACTCACGGCATATAGCCAGGGACAAGCTATAACAGAGCACCACCATACTTAGATTTTCATTGGGCTTCGGAGACGGTTCGTTGCGAACGCGTCAAAGATTCGTGCCAGCCCGCGGGCCTGCGTATCACACAAACCGAGGCGTGATTCCTTTCATAAGGGGCACGAGATATAGAGATAGTAGGAGGAAACCCAAGTGCTCCCACAGGAATCTGTCAAACCGTCAAGGGGGAAGCTATAATGCTTGAGGGTGTATCGCCATCATCGCCCATGATCATCTATCGGTCCAGTACAATGCCATCGTCCGCTTCGCCTCCTGGTCAGGCCCAATCCCCAAATCGGGGAAGGGCGGGGCTTCGAGGAGTTGCACTGATCGTTATGTGCATGTCCCCGCCCAGCAGCCGGGATGCTCGTTTTTGGACACACGGCATATTCTAGTTTTAAGCTTGTTTCTCCCCCCCCCCCCCCCCCCCTCTCCTTCACTTCGTCCTATCAGCAAACGCCCTGGTCGTCCTATCAGCCGACGCCCTGACACACCAAAACGGCAACGCACGCGCGCGCTGCTTCTGCCAGGCTATGTTGAATCGCGGCTGACAAACCCCTACAGGCTTAATACCCTCGCTGTGTCACCATCGGTGACGATACGCACGTCTCTTTCGTCCGAACTCTGAGCGCGTGGGAAGCAGGCCCAGTCATGTCGAGCCCTACTTGACCCTTGACGGGCTAGTTGTACTTCACGCTCCGATCTGCGCCATGTCACTCCGGGAGGGGGACGCCACCCGATTCCCCTAGGTCTATTTCTAGAACCACGCCCTCGCTATGACCAGCAACTTGGACTTCGAGGTCTGGTTTTCTTGCACCTCTGGCGTTATGCGGCCGCATAGATACCGGTATGGTCCTCAGATGTAGCGAGTACTATTCTGGTTGCTCGAAACGGCTTTTTGAGGCCGTTTTGACACAGCCGTACATCCCGCCGGCGTGCATTGCCCATTGCTGATCTTGCAGGAGTCATACGCTGATTTGCACAAACTAGGGCTGACTTGGGCAAGAGTTGGTGAAACACCAAATATAGAAACGATCAACCACTGTTGCCGGTGAGCTCATCACGGCCGGCAAGCACGGCGGTACGGCGGACGCACGGCGGTACGGCGGACACACCATCAGAGGTAGGGAATCCCGTGGCGAGGGGACTGTTGCCGTTTTGTCGACAGACTTGGGGCGAGGCTTCTCGTGAGACAACTCAGCCATCCCGAAGGAGCACGCAAGCGCCTTGGTCTGCCGAGATCCGGAAGTCCGCGTTCAGCTCCAAGTGGTGGTGGCACCGGCATTATCAATGGACTGGGCGGCGCCAGAGAATAGTCGGCAGTGCTTCGGCGGAATCTGATGACCGTTCGGAGCCAGGGGTATCACGGCATTCGCTCCCGCCACCACGTAGCGGGCGTGACATGGTGATCCTTTCCTTCTTCACTTGGTCAACCCACTGAACCACTCCGAGTACGTGTCGCAATTCCGAGGGCCGAACCCGTCTGGCAGCCGATATAATATTCGTGTTGGTGGGCCACGCTCACCGCGGGCGACATGCCGACGTAAGCGAGGACGTGGGACATCGGCGGGAGTGGCCGAGTCGGAAAGGAGGAAAGAAAAGGAAAGAAGGAACCGGCTTCGGGTCGTACGGGGGCTGTGCCTCTCTCGCCTGCCTAGGTACCTTTTACGTGCGCCGATATGACCGGACGGTATGGCGTTGGCCCACGAGCATGCAGAAAAACAGAAGTCTGTCACTCCAGGGGCCCCGGATGCAGTACCTGTTTTGCATTCGCATGCGATATGCGCACCGCTTGTGCGCGAGGCATTGAAGGGTCGAGAAACGAAAGAGGCAAACAAATGGCCCCCTCTCCGTCGCCTGGCACCTACCTGCGTTCAAGGTAGCATTCGGGGCGCCGGTTGCGGAATATTGAACTGGGGCCAAGACGAAAAAGAAACTTGACGAGATCTATGACACACACAACTGCTTCTCGGCCTTCCTGCCTACCAATTTCCTGGTCGATGAAGATGCCGCCGCCGCCACCGCTACGGTTGCCGTTGTGCGACGTTGCCAGAGCGAGCTAACCGAATGCCCTCCCGCGAAAAGAGGGGGGGGTTGGGTTCAAATTTGCACCATCATCTCATCGCTTGTGGGGGCACCTAGGGACGGATGAAACGACAAATTCCAAGCAAAACAATCCATGACGCTTACACTCTACACCTCAATGCCTTTGGTTTTCTTTTCCGTGCAACGACCGGGGACAAGGCATTGTAATCAGTTCCTCGGAATTTGGGGAGTTCATCGCAAACGATAACACTCCGTTCGGAAACCTTCACAATTTCATGCAAGAGTGTATATGTTGAGGACATCCTCTCGTGGTTCAAAACCCTCTATACAAATTACACAAGGCGTCAAGAAGCGTGGATACTTGTACTTCCCATCGAACTCCTACACCCCTGCCAAGTTGCACCCAACACTGTCCAGAGTTCATGAGACAGTGCGGTAACCCCGGATAGCTCTGTCCTCGACTCCCCGTCACGCCCATGGAGCCTGTGACGTTCGCACGCTTATACACCACCGCCGGAGCAGCGGATGACCTGGCCTGGAGTGTGGATTAGCAGCTGGCTTTTTGTCTACAAGGTGAGGCAGGTTTGCCCGCGAGTGGGAGGAGAGGGAATACATACCGTTAATCCACTCGCCCTCATCGCTAACCAGGCAGTAGACGGCTTTGCCAATGTCGGCGGGGGTGCCGACGCGGTTCAGAGGGCACATGCTCGCCAGGCCGGCCTTGATCTTGTTGATGTCCATACCCTCGTGGCCGCCGGGGACGTAGTGCCAGCTGTTGGCGTCGAACATGTCGGTCTCAATGCCTCCGGGGGCGATGGCGTTGCAGGTGACGTTCTTCTTGCCGCAGTCGACGGCGAAGGAACGCGTGAAGCCCTCAATGGCGGCCTTGGAGCCGGCGTACAGGGCGTGGTTGGGAATACCAGCCATCTGGGCGGCAATGGACGAGGTAAGGATGATGCGGCCGCTGTGGCTGATGTGCTTAAGGGCGTTCTGGGCGACGAAGAACTGGCCGCGGCAGTTCAGGTTGAAGACCTGGTCGAACAGCTCAGGCGTCACCTCGGTCTCCTCGCACCAGACCTCCATGCCCGAGTTGGAGACGACGATATCAATGTGGCCAAAGTGCTCCAGGGCCTTGGCGAAGAGACGAGCGACATCCTCGGGCTTAGAAACATCAGCCTGCATAGCGACGGACTTGGAGCCCAGCTTGGCGAGCTGGGCGACGACTTCCTCGGCGGCGCTGGAACTCTTGGCATAGTTGACGACAATCGAAGCTCCGCGCTTGCCGAGCTCCAGGGCAATACCCCGGCCAATGCCGCGACCGGATCCGGTGATCAGAGCCACCTTGCCGGCCAGCGGCTTGCTCTGGGTACCAGTCGAGGCGACAGGGATGTCCTGGGTGGCGGCGGGCGACATGGTTGCGGTGAAGCGATAGGCGAGAGGGGTATATAGAAAAGGAAGACGAGGAGCGAGGTGGGTGATTTTGGGTATCGATGCAATGAGGTGATGAGCGGATGAGAGAGCTGAATGGATAGACTAGGTGCTTTCCCGTAATGTTCCTTTATAGACCGTAATGGGCGGTCTGAGGGGGGCTCCGGGCGAGGACCCATGTTTGGGGAAATGTGTCGGAGGCCAGAGCCTACGGACGGACGCCAGCACCCATACGGAAGGCTGATGTTGCTGGGAGTGCCGGAGCCCGAGAGCAGACAGGCAAGCGGCCGCCACGGATCGATTAACAAGCGTCATGGCATATGTCTTCGACGGGCGGCGCGCGCCCTCTTTTGCTTCGAGGCTTGCTCGGCGTGCTCCCGGCCTAGTTTCTCGCTGCTCACGATGGCGCGCGGTGCACACATCGACCACATTTGGCGTTCGCAACGGCCCGTCCTCCAGGCCCAACCGCCCAGGACAGATGGACGGACGGACGGACAAGCGGCGGCGGCGGCGGCGGCGGAGGTCCAGGTCGCTGGGTCGCTGGGCGGCTCGGGCAGAATGGCTGGAAGGGGGCTATTACTTCTTTGGGTCAGGCCGCTGTTCCCTTTGCCGTTTCGAGCCGGATGTCCAGCCGGAAGCGCTGCTGATTGGCTATTGTGGCCCTTGCCGCCAGCTCAGCGCTTGACCGCCTTGGGCAAGGGCTGGTCTTGGATCATCTGTGCCCCAACGGATGTCCGCCTTTTCCCCTCCCCCTCCATTTTCCCACAGAAACACAGTCTCGAAAACGGCCAGCAAGCCCTCGCTGGAAAAAAAAATTATTCCAGTTTTGTGTTGCCTCATCGGATTGAATCGGCTCGGGTCTGCGTATGGGGTATGGGGCGCGTGGGCCCGGCTCAGCAGTTGGATAGCTAGCACGCCGGCCGGGTGGCTGGCTGCTCGCTATCATGCCAGTCCACGAAATTGAAAGGAGCTTGGCTTCTTCTCAACCGTCGGGTACCCGCGAGAATCTGGACAGCCTGCCTGTTTTGGAAGACGCGGGCGCAACGCACTCACGCCATCCTAGGGCAGGCGGGCAGGCGTATGTTGTGGCCAACGACAGCCACCCGACGATCATCTCTGGTGGCACGGGTCGAACATGGTGGTTGCAGCCGTGATGATACGGGCAGCACTGGAAAGCGAAGCCACAGCGCCTGCGGTCGTCTTTGAGGCTCGCGAGGAGCGAGACTGCGAGGTCTACACCATGGCTTGGCGGTCCTAAAGGTTCTTGCGGCATTGGAAGCCCCAGCCAACAGGTGGGTTTCGATGACATAGCTGAAAGAGCTGCATGTACTGGCACTGGTACTGGTCAATGCGAAGACATGTCGGCTCCAAAGGGACAAGCCGGCAGGTACGAGGCCGGTGAGAAGAAGATCAGCCAATCCAGTAAAGGCAATACGCCGTATCGCGCCTCCCCCAGCATGGTTCCCGCCGGGTACACGGGGTAGGTATATCATACTTCATCACACTCATGTGAGTAAGCATGTATCTAACAACTCACCTGGCAGGTTTGGATGCATGCAAGCTGTGTTCGCATGTCTCCGCCATTGTCAATCACATCACACAACCGGCGATAGTTGCTCGTGCAGCGACACCGACGACAATGGTTTCTTTCCGTAACGTAGAAAACTTGGCACTGGCGGTGGGCCAGACATCGGCTACCGATCCCGGGAACCAAGCTTCCTTCACGTGCCAACCACCTGTACTCGCTCGTACGGTTGCCTAGGATTTGCCATGGGTAAGAAGAAGACATGCGGTCGTCAGCCCTAGCCTCAGCTCGGGTGAAGCGCAACCGGATCGCGCTCCGGTCGGCCCCGTCGTCCACATCGGCCTTATGGTATGCAGGCCGTATTTACGTTGCGCCGTTCTATCGTGCTAGGTCTGGACCAACAAGCTTCTTAAGCACCAACTCCTTTCCTTTGGTTTGATGGCGACGTCTCTCGCTCCTTCCCGGCTTCATGTGAAACGAGCTACGGCCAGGCAGGTAAGCAAGCAAACACGTGGCTCCCAAGAGTCCACGTCGGCACGCGTTTGGCCATTCACGAAGTGAGTGGTCAGCCATCTCATCGCCATCTTATCCCTCCCCTGCTTCTTCTATTCCTCCCCTCTCTGTCACTGTCTGTCGCTTCGCCGTTTTCTTCTCGCTCTCCACCTTTCTCTTTTCCCTCGACAACCTTGTTCCCTGTTACCAAAGCCCCGCCCTGCCCGTCCATGCCTGGTTCCCCTACGCCCACAGCAGAAGCTGGATGCTTTTTCGGGAAAAATCAATCAGCAATACGCCCGTTTGATTGGTTCATTCCCCGGCGATCCCGAAGGTGGTACAACCGTAGGGCTGTGCTGCGCACTTACATGGTATCCCCTGTATTAGCAGCTTTAGGGACTGCCTACTTTATGTAGCAGCTAGCGGGAATGAGTACGCGTACGAGAAGGGCCCGGCTACAGTAACACACTTGCCGAACTGAGGTGTGCGGTCGAGGGCTCTCTCCCTTCCTCTAACCTGATCAACGTGGAATGGCATCCTTCCGTCGATGGGCTCACATAAAAAAGACTGACGTCGAATCAGCAGACCGGGTCCTGGCCGATGCATGAGCACCTCGCGACACGTAGCATGGGATTTCGGTCTGTCCGCCGTGTCCCACAGCCTGGGCACCAGCTGTAATGTGATGGTTAGCGTTGGCTCTATCGCCACAACCTTCGGCAGTTGCTTCGATGCCGCCACTTGAGAACCCGTCCTGGCATGCGCTCGATGTACCCATGAGAAGGGGCGCGCCACCAAGGCGAGCCTTCTCTCACGGCCCACCCCTCATCACCTCCCTTGGCGGAAAGGGTGGCGGGTACAAGCTTAATCAGATCGCAGGGTCCATCGCTCATCTGTGGGAAAACGTAACTAGGTTCTCTGTACACCACCGCCTACATACATGACGGCTGCTCGACAACGCGAATGCAGCATGCGTTTACAGGTACACTTTCAGCGCCTTGCTCTGCTGTTCCTTTGCTCTCGCCCGCGACAGCTCCACACATTGCCGGCCTTGTCGCGGCCTTCTGCTCTCAGGCTGCCGATAACGCTGTGGGTAAATGCCAGTGGCATCTTCACTGTCGGTTTCTATAAATAGACGGACGTCACAGAGCGACATAGGCCAATCACGTTGGCGCCCTGTTTGTCCAAGGGAATATGCCGCGGGAGCGTTCGTGGTCCACGTCAACGGGGTCTTGAAAAAGGGAAGAGAGGCCAAAAAAAAGAAACAAAACATCCCCCTCGAGGCATAACAACGACAGACACCGCCTGCCATTAAGACACGCTGCTTGACTATGGAGCTGCCTGCGGCTTCCTGCATGCGGCGGTATCAATAGTCGAAAACTTAGGCGTGCTGCAGCTGTGCGAGATCCGCCCACGGACGGCTGGCCCTCGAAAGGGCTGGCGTTTCGGCCTTCTGCCCCCCCCCCCCCCTTTTCCTCCTTCCGCACTTTCCACCATTTTATGCGTCACTTGGAACCCCGTGGACGCATTCCCCCTCCATCGCAAGCACTACTGCATGGGGAGTAGTGACTACGTGGTAGAGACGGGCCTCTCTTTCCGGCCGCCGCCAGGGAAGCTCTCAGAACGAGAACAACTTTTCAAGGCGGCGCTTTTTTGCTTCTCGAAACCCCCTCTCCCGTTCTCCACGAAGGAGGGATTATCCGGCAACACGGCAAGAGGGCAAGAGGGAGCGGGGGCGGGGATATCCGGGAACACTTCCGCCCCCAAAAACTCTCTTGCCGTAGTGTTATTATCGGCCGTTGGGCCGGCAAACAAACACAGAAGCGGCAGGAGGCGACGGTGAGGAAGGGGTGGCAGGGGGGGGGATACGGGGGCGGGTTATCTATCGTCGGGCCGTGGCAATCTCGGTGAGGCCCCTTCTTATTATCTTGCTGCGGTGCCCACGATGTGGAGACTTGGGGCCGTGGGGACGAGGGGACGAGGGGAAGAAAAAAGGTCAGGAGACGGACAGGGTCAGGAACGGTGGCGGCTCAGTAAGCGACTAGACCCGCGCAGACCGGCTCCCCGAGAACAGAGAAAATCCCAACATGGTCCACATGCACCGCAGGAGACTAGTTCGGGGGCGAAGTGATAAAAAGCCTGTTCTTGGCTGGTATGTATTTCTAATCAAGTATACAGTAGGGCAGGGGGAGAATAGGGAGGAGGCAGGGTTGATGTACGGAGACAACGGCCTCTTTCCCAAAATTAGCATGTGCTCGGACGGGAGCAGTATTGTGGCGGGAATGCGACACCATCCCACATACGCGGTATATCTGGGGCGCCCATTTTTATGCTGAGGGAAAAAAACGCCTCCCGATGGGATAAATCAGCAAAGGGAAAAGAATGTCAGGCGATAGTGAGCCATGGATAGAGGCTAAGTGCCTGTGTCCCCAAGAAAGAGGTGGTGCTGCTAGGTCGGGCTTGTTCCCCTTGCCACGACCGCCCCCGTGCCGAAAACACCTAGAACGCCTTGGGCCCACTCATGTGAATTCTTCTCTCTGCCGTAGGAATGGGAGGGCCGAGGCGGGCCTACACTCTCTGTGTAGCAGTCCATATGCGCCTCCCCATCCCTTCTCGTCGGTCGTAGCCAAACGAAAAGCTCCATCCCGAAAGGAGGGCATGGGGATCTCAACCGTAAGCGGGTCTATACCGCAACGCTTGCTAGCGTGTCTAGATTCCAGTTTTTCCCCAGGGTCACCAGTTTACGTTTGATGCCGCCGCTGAGCCGACAGCTGACGCCGTCCTCGATGGCCTTGACCGTGTACTCCAGCACGTCGCTTGGTTTGTCCAAGGACATGGGGCTACCGTCAGGCCGGGACAGGACGGGGATGCCGTCGCCGCTCCAGAGGTACGAAATGACGGCCGGGTCCTCGAGGTTCACCTGGTCGATGGCCACCAGGCTGCCCGACTCGTCACGCTTCTGGAAGTTGGGGTCCAGGCGCGAGATGCTGTCGGTCCAGAGGATCAGGGTCGCGCGGTAGAGGGCCGCGCTCCACCACGTCGGCCGCTTGTCGCCCGGCATGGCGCGGACGAGGCGGATGACCTGGCCGCAGTGGAAGATAGCCTCCTCACGCTGGTAGATGCAGCGCTTGTGCCGCAGCGACAGCTCCCAGTAGGAGCCGTCGAAGCCGTCCCGGCGGGCCAGGCGCTCGATTTCGGGGAAGTTGGTGACGGCGTTGAGGGAGATGAGATGGTAAAGGACGATGTTGGTTTTGCTGACGGTGCAGTCGGGGTTGGCCGCCAGGAAGGTCATGGAGAGCTCATACCACTTTTGCAGGAGAGCCTGGACCTCCTCCAGCCGGTTCATGGTGCTGGCCTTGGTCACGGTGCGCGCCGTCGTGCGGCGCGCGCTCAGGACGTCGGAGAAGCAGGACAGCATTTGCCGCAGGTGGGCAAGCAGGCCTTGCAGGGGGTGGAGGAGAAGGCGGAGATGATGGGGTGATAAGGTGTTCTTCCGACGCGACAGGTTGTCGTGGAGGAAGTCCTGGAAGATGTCGTAGAGAGAGGGTGTCAACTCGGAGGGGGTAGAGAGCAGTTGGGGGTTGACATTGGCGGTGCAGCCGTAAATGGACTGCATCGCGCTCATCCATTGCTCGCAGTTTGTGGATATCCACAACAGGTCGGGGCCGGGAAGGGGAGCACAGAGCTCGCTAATGTTCAGGATAGGGGCCGTGTCGTGGAAGAGACTCAGCTCTTGGTCCACCATGACCCAGTTGTACACCAGGCGATTTTGAGTTTCACGGTGCAGCCACGAGCGCCATTGCAACTCCGTCGTGGTCGAGCCGTGGAACGACGGAATCATGGCCGGCTGCGACTCCAGCATGCCGGCGTGTTTGAGCATGGACAAGTACATGCCTCGCTGGCCGAGACTGATGTCCATCAGCCACTTATCGCCTGACCAGGCGCCCAGCAGCGTGAAGAGTAGTGCGCATCGCAACGCGATCGGGTCAGCGCACATCTCAATGTCCTGCGATATTCTGAGTCAGCATCGGCCCGCCATGTCGGGTCAGCTCTTCCAATCTACCTTTTCGATGATATCAAACAGAGAGATCCGGCACGTTTCCACCAGTCCCGCCGAGAGCGCCCTGGCCTCGGCTGTTGGTACAGCCGACGCGCCCTGGGCGATCATGAGCAGAACCAAAAGAGTGGATGCCTTGTTGTTCGAAATCATCTCATTCGGATCAACACAGCCGGTTGAAACGAGCGAGTAGAAGAACGAAAGGCTCCTAACGTCTGCAGTGCTTGGTTAGCTACCGGCACCAGACAAAAACAAACGGATAAAGGAGCCGGGGAGGGGTCTTACATGAGCGCAGGAAATACTCCAGGATCTTGGACGGCGGCAAGACGAGAAACGTTGCCAAGCCTGGGCTGCCGTACCGATCCTTGCCGTACCCGCCACGATGAATTTCCAGCGCCTTGTGGAGGAAGGACTGGGTAATCGCCAACATGTTGTCTCTTGTTCGTGGCTGGAGGGGTATAACGCTAGCCAGGTCACTGGCATCCCAGTCGACATCGCCGAGATCCTTCTCCAGGGTGTCCCAAGTGTGGTCCTGTTGGCATTTCTGTTCCAGGCTCTCTAGATGCACGATGGCGGTTCGGGGGCATGAACCGCTGTACATGGGAGGATTACACCGCGCCAGGGGCCACGAAGCCTCGGCGGCAAGAACGGCCTCAAACTCTGGCACCTCGCTGGGACTGGACATGGCCACCTCAGCAGGCTTCATTGTTGGTTCGTAATCCGCGCTGGACATGATGCTTGTGCTCCTGGTGTGGATCGACCCCCTTGACGATGACAGGTGTTCCGAATTGGACGAGACGTCGCTCAGCTCTGTGAAAGTGGGCATGGGCACGTCGGCCCGCGCGAGAGGCATGTTGCCGGGGTACATCTCCAGGTCTAGCGGGTAGTCCGGCCACATGAGCATGTCGTTGTAACTGGGGTCGTGGGGCAGGAAGTCGTTGCCCAGCTGCATGATCTCGTCGAGCCCTTCGACGCGCGCATGTGGTGAGGGAAAGTCATCGGAGCCGGGCGAGTTCCTCTTGTTGGGGCTGTCGTGCTTGTGTAGCCTTGGGTCCATGGTCAGACTGGCCTCGGGAGAGACGACCGTCTTTCCCCCCGGCGAGTCATGTTTCATGGCGCTGGACTCAAGATCCATAAAAGCTGGATTCATGGTGGCCGCTGACGGCGGCTGAGGAGGCAAGGATACTGACGTGTTGCTCATGGCGGCGCTGGCTTGCGCCATGCGCATTGCTTGCTTACTCGAGCGCCTCGCACTGTCAATGACACATTAATATCTCTCCCACAGCCTCCATCTTCCCCCTGGTGAAAACTCACTATCGAGCAGCGCACGGCAGATTCTTGTCGGCACACCTCGAGCAGGGAACCCGCTTATCGCATCCTGTTTTCGCCTGGGCACAGTTCAAGCAGGCAATGGCTTGTCTGAAGTTGTTGACTGGTGGCGGGGCACCTGTGGAGGGCTCGACTGTCGGCTGCTCATGATATCTGTGCAAGATGGCAAGATGGGGTCAGTCGCAATTCCAAGCAGCGAAGTGGCGGCTACGGTTCTTGTCGGAACCGAGGAACTCACGTGCTGTAGTGCCTTTGTAAGAGGTCTCTTCTGGCGAAGGAGAGCTGGCAGCTCCCGCAGCGGTGTGGTTTCACGTTGGTATCTTGGCCATGTTAGCTGGGCCGAGAGTCAGCGGTGGGCAAACCGGGGTCGTCTCACGGGTTGGTATGTGTCTCTCAAGATGTTCCTATTAGGATCGCAAGTTAGCAACACACGGGGTCAAGGGCAGGTCTACCGGGGCCAGGAGCGCGTACCTTTCTCGTGAACTGCTTCCCGCAGTATCTGCATTCCGGGTGTCAGTCTACCAGTCCCCTCTATACGCTGTGTGTTGAAGTGCATAGGGCTCTGTGTCTTGACCGCCTCTGGTCATGTAGCTCTTTTTCCTGACTTGTGAGGACCGTCCGGCGAGCTGGAGACGTCTCGAGGAGGAGCAAGGGGGCGAAGGGAAGGGTGACTTACGCGCAGAATACCATCTTTCCTAACTATAGTCCTGCCTAGCAACAGGAAATCACACGATGGAGATACTTTGCCGTAGTCGACGAAACCCGAGGGGGAGGGAACTTAAGAGAGGGGGAGCGAAGAACCGACTAGACTAGCTGACACTAGAAGACGGAAAAGACAGACGGGAAAGTTGGCATCGTGGAGCGATCGGCTAGACGAGCGGAAACATACTTTCTCGATAGGTATTTAAAAGACGTTGGGACACCACAAAAGACAAAAATGGAAGCTTGGCGGGTACAGAGGTACTAAGCACGGCCGCAGCCACTGGGCTGGGATGGATGGTGCATCGGCTGGTCCATTAACCCCTGCCTTGTCAGAAGAGCGCCAGGAACGCCGAGACGAAACGTCTCCCGCAATCTGGACACCAGAGCGGCCCAAGGGATCGCGACAGGGATCCGGCTCCCACCTGCGCAGACTCAGCAGATGCCGGTACCTACGGTGGCCACCGCAGGCAGGACGGCAAGCAGTGGCCAGCCAATACAACCTTCGCGCGGCCGTCAGGCGCGGAAGAGTTGGTCAAAAGCGACGATGATGCTGTTGGTTGAAGTTTGTGGGCTCGAGGTTGAAGTCTGCTGTGCCTCGTCGACATCAGGGGACGGCGCAGCTGAGCGCCATCCAGAAAGCCAGCCTCGGAGCTTCTATGGACAAGGGTCAGTATCTTTGCCCAAGTCACATATGCGCGTCTCGGCCCAGGACGTCGGTCCACGGGGGTTATCGGCCAAGGAGGTGAGCAGTGGCTTACAGCCTAGCGGATCGGCAACACCAGGCAAACTTGAGCCTGGGATGTATGGGTTGGAACAACCAGCAGCAGCAGCAGCAGCAGCAGCAGCAGCAGCCCAGCCCAGCCGGCCCCGCAACGACGACGGGGGGGCGGGGGCAGGCGGATACGATGGGATGTACCTGGTGGTAGACTTACACCCGGCGTTTTTGTGAGACACGCCCCCTCGCTCTCTCTCTTTCTCCCACAGCGCGGACTGTCGTCTCGTTGTCCTTCCGTTCCCAGGGCTTGGCTGGGGTTGGATGGTGATACCGTAGGCAGCGGTGGGGTGAGAAGGGCCCTGTAGGTCAGCAATGCAACGTCGTTGAGCTCCCCGAGACCCGTCCATTACTCCCCGGGATACGAGACGGCGACGGGAAAGATGATGACGACGGAGACCCCTTCGCTCGTTTTGCAGCTGAAGATAACCAACCGGTCGGGCCCCCCCTCGGGAGCAGTGGCTTCACCTCGCTGGCTCGTCAGCTGGATGGGCTGGCTTCTCTAGCCTTCTGGGCGAATATGGGCTTCCTGCGGGCAATAAAACTCTCGCGCCTGGGGGTCCTCGCGCGGCGGGCGCGCACAAGTAGCGCACGCACATGCCCCCTCCCCTCCGTCCCTCTTGCTGACCTCTACTTCGCCCTCCTACCGGCAGGAAGGCAGGGCAGAAGGGATGTGTAAGTGGCATCGCCCGTGGCACCAAGGCGCTGGTAAGTGTGAGTAGCGCGCGGCCCAAGTTCAGTGCAGTTGGTGTCCGCCTTCGATATCGACAGAGCCTATCTAGGGCCAAGACCCAACGCTCGGACGCCATCCGGGCCAATCTAGTTGGAGAAAGAGGCTCGGCGGGGAATCAAGCCGTCGTGGTTTTGGGAGCCTCTCCCAAGGCCCACGGTTAGCGCCCTAGGTAAAAGAGAGGGAGAGGGAGCAGGCGAGGGAGAGCTGGAGAATCAGAATGAGTGCTGCACCTCCACAGACGTAAGCTGTCCCAGCCCGGGCTGGAGGTAATGGATGGGATCCATCCTGGAAAGCGGGACGTAGAGGGCCCCGCATGGATCTGTTCCATTCGAACTTAGCGAGTACAGGTGAGCAGGTAGCGAAAGGTACCGACGCTCCCGTGCCCACGTACAGGCCCTCCCAATTACCGCGATCCGATACAGGACATGTATTTCCCGGTACGACGGGAGCGAGAATGCGGGCTGGGGGAGGCGGGGCCGCTGGTTGCGCTTTCCTGGCCCGTTCTTCCCATGCAACGGACGGTTTCCCACCTATCCGAGATAGTCAGAGATCCATGCAACCGATCCATCCTTATGCATATTTCTACCTGCCTTCCATGTGTACACTATGTTCAACGGTGGCGATCTCACTGTAACCGGAACCTAACTGGAGATCGACCTTACTTAAGCCTCCAGCTAATTATTTCCCGATAGTCACAAGTGTGTACGCGTAGGAAAACCCAAGGGGTATGTGGGATGGCAGACGAAAGTCCCCAGGGCAAGGAAGAGGTAAGTAATTGAGTAACAAGGAAGCAGATGATGACTACACATTTAAAGTACCTGCCTGGTGTATTACCTGAGGTGGCCGGGGGGTCATGGGTCGGATGTGAATGGAGTTATAGTGTGTACATAACAGCCGACTTGCGTAAAGTAAAACCTGGGAAAATCTAACTAGCGGTCACGACAGGGTGATTGGGACCAATTGACTGCAAAGCAAAAAGAAACGAAGAACCGGGGAGTCAATCGGCCTAGCTTCTCCACCTCCTGACCGCAGGGAAGGGCTCACACTCAATTTCTCCGTCTGTACGAACGGCCAGGGACATCTGACACTCTCTTCATGTGTATATTTCCTTTTGGTGTCGGAATGCTTGGCTGGGCCTTGACAGCGCTCTCGCGCGCGCGTCACAACACCGCCTCCCCCCAATCCATCATCCCCGTAAAGACGCACCCCGGGCAGCTTCCCAAACGGCGCCCGAAGCGCTTCCCGAGGTACATATGGTATGCGCGCACACCTGGGAGCCGTGGTAGGGATGGCGGATGCTCACCCGTCGGGAGCGTGGGCCTGACGGGAGCGAGAGGCAGAAAGAAAGAAAGGTGGCCCAGACCGGGGAAACTAGAGGGAGCAGAGAACGATGCGAGGGCGCCACCGCCAGTGTCGTCGACAGACCGCCCGCCGGGTTACGGCAGCGCTTCGGTTACAAAGTCGGGAACAGCAAGACGCCGGAGCGGCTTCCTCTGTCGCCGGCGGTCCTGGGCGGTTCAGGTTCAGCCCTCACGAAGCCGGCTGATGACATGACCAGGGCTGATATCACCACAAGGCAGCGGCAGAAACGCACCAAACACGAAGCAGGAGCGGACGGCGGGCAGCCGCCACACTAAAAGTCCCTACGTGCGCCTTCAAACTCCCTCGGCCAGCGCCAGGGCCGTCGTCAGGAAATGGGCCAAGTCTTTCGTTAGGCCGAATCGAGGCAGTTGCCGGCCGTCGATCATTACCTGGCTTCGGTCGTCATGAGCGGTCGGGAACGCCTCGCAACGCCTCCAAAGCTGATGAGGAGCCGAATGGACGGCAGGCTGACCCTTGGCAACCCGTAACACGTCATTCGGGCGGGGCTTAGGGACGGGACGATCGGCACACCGTTTGGCCTGCGTCCCTTTGTGTTGGTTATTCTGCTGTGACCGGGTACGACGTCGGCGAACGCTTCCGCCATCCCACGTTTTGTTTCTTTCCCCCTCTGTTTTCGTGCGACACTCCCTCCTTCGCGCTCGTCGGTCCCGAAGCCCTACGATGTACCCGCGCTGCCGACCAAGACCTGGTTTCCTTTTCGTCGGGCGCCTCCTCCCTCGACGCATCATGCATGCAGCTATGACACTCAAGATGCCCCTCCCTCCTCCCTTCCCCCCTCCACCGGCGCCCCTCGCGACGCCGGTTTCGGTGCTGACGGCGGCGGCGGCGGCGGCGACATTCCACGGTTGGTTTGCATGGTGCTTCATTCCGACATCCCCTCCTCTTCGCTCGTGCTCGCCGGGGCGACGTGTCGAGGCGACGGGCGAGGCCATCTTCGCCAGGCGTCCTCCCGGTCGTGTAAGGTATCTCCTGTCGGGCGGCGGAAGCCCCTCCCCCAGCCGTGTTACCCTCCCGTACCGGGCCTTGCCTGCGCTTCTCCCATCCTTAGACCGCCTAATGGATTCTGACCAACGTGCGTCGAGTATCCGGATCGGGACACGGCCGCTCAGCTGATTGGTCGCGCGGTTCCCTGTCCCCCCTCCAAATAGAAACCGCTGAGGACAGCGGCGAAGCCAGGGAGCACGAGAGGGTGGGATGTAGAGAGACGTTCGTAGGCGCACAAACCCGCCAACACACATGCCCGGAAAAGACCTGCCTACGCCCTAGTGCCCGAACTAGCCGGCCTGAGGCAGAGCATCGTATACTCTTGATTCGCTTCTTCGGGACCGGACCAGGGCGGTGCTGGTTTTCGTCGAAAATAGTAAGCGGGCGGGAAGAGGGCCGTTGCCGGTGCGTATCGTGCGGTGCGGTGCGGTGCGGTGCTGTGCTGTGTCGTGCTGTGCTGTGCTGATGCCGCCAACAGCATTGTGAATCCTGGTTCGCCGGGCTTCGGGTCGGCGGCCGGCGACTGGTGTCCGTCGAGTAGCACGACTTCGACGCCTAAAGGAAGATGCGGCGCCGTCGACCGTCTTTATGGGAAGGCATTTCGCAGCTTACGATAGAGGGAGCCCCCTGGTCGGTATCGACATCCAGCGCCCCAATGGGGGGCAATGCGACCCTTGCTTTTCCGCTCCGGACATTGCCGCAGGATTTGACGGAGTTCCCCCATCCGCGCGGACCCAAGCCGCGCCTCACCGTATGCCAACGACAGCCAAGCTCACACGACCGAGACCACCATCAGGCAAGGCTCAGCATCGCAGCCGCCCTGGAGTCTTACATTCACGAGAAGAAATATCGCCGGCAAACAGTTATCGAGGCCAGGGCCACTGTGACCTTCCATCCGAACGGCCCGCCAATTCCTGCCCTTGATGGACCCGGCCGGATGCCATCCCGATGGCCTGCCTTCCTCCATCTTCGCCACACCAAAACAGATGTTCTGTGTGGCTTTCACGGATGGCCCTGGGTGACAGCCCCCAGTCCGGAGCTTCCTCCCTGGGCCGTCTGGGCGCCATCGGCGTCGGTCATTCTCATACTATCTATCAGATCTGCACGGATATTCACCACCGGACATACGAATAGACACCTGCCTGAAATGGGCCTGCGTCGTCCTTCCTGTTTTGGGCCGTAGGCCCATACTGGTTTTCCCATCCACGGAACTCTCGTGCTCGCTGGTGGCATTGCGTGGGCTGCTTTCCCCCCAGGGTCAGTAGATTTTGGGCCTTCGCCGCCCCTCCCTCTGGCATCATATGATGTTGGTCATGGAAATTACATGCGCGGGGGACCTGGTGCCCGAAGACCGATCACCGACGTCGGTCTCGTATGGCCTCGGGTATTCTGTTATTCACCAACAGTGCTCCGATGGATATTTCGGGTTTCGCTGGAAGTAATTACATAATAGGGCCGTGGGTACGCCGTCACTGGACGGCCTGGACAAGTTAAGAAATTCAGAGACGGTCCCATGCTTTCAGCAAACATGAGGGGACCGCCGCCAGTATCGTGGCTTGTTGCCGCAGGCGCGGATGCCACGTGACCAGGTCTGCCTCCTGAGACATCTTTGCTTGACAGCCCGTCGGACACCCGATGAACCAAGCCTGGAGATTTAGTTCCATCGTCCAGGACCGAAGTGCGGCTACATCCACGGCTATGGGTCCCACCGCCAGCTAGTTCGGCCGGGCCTCTGGAGATACCGAGTCGTGCCCTGGTTCTGTTTATCATGACGTTCTTTCTCGGCCCAAACCACGTAGCCCAGTTCATCTCATTTTACCCGCTAGTTGGCTATTCGGGTGCCGTTGACGCCCCGACGCATGCACACCGACGGACTGAGGTGGTAGCGGACAGGTATGTTTGTCCGGCAGATGGCAGAAGTTCTGCAGATGGACAAGGGAGGCGCCCTCGCTAAAGGGGGGCACCGAGACAGATGCGACACCATCCGCTCTGGAGGGCCATCTTAACCCCCCGGGGTATAGTCACCCTCGGCGAATAGTAACCTCCGGTGTTTCCCCCCTCTGCGCCTCTTTTCTCCCGCCCATCGCCCCTTCATATGTCGGCGCCGCAGTCGGCCGACACCGCTCACCAAGTGCCCCCCTCCTCGACTTGCGTGTCCCTGTCCCGCTTTTCCTCCCTTGTGCATGCGAACGCTCTTGGAGAAACGACAACGGCTCGAGACATACATCGGTCCTCTGCGAACACGCGAGACGTATAGGACGTCCATGTGCGACACGGGGGCCCATGGGGACGCGGCCGCCTTTTCTTGTCCGCCGCTTGACCGACTCTTCTTTCGGTGGTTTCATTACCGGACCCAGGGGGCGAGGGGGGCTTATGCCCGTTCGTAGTTTTTTTGGTCTCCTCGCGTCGGCCAGCGCTTTCGGGCCCCGAGGGGTCTCATCAAACGCCCGATGGCCAGAGACAACTAAAAAAGGGGGACGACAGAAAAGGAGAGAGCCCGCGGTGGCCCCCTAATTATAAAAGACCCGCAAGCCCACCATGCCACCGCCCCCCAGTATCGCCCTTGCCGGCCGTGGTACAGAAAGAACGCGCCCCCAGTAAGTGTATCGACTTTCGAAGACAGCTTCCGAGTGGCTGGCGGGGAGCTCTGAGGGCCTGTGACTTCCGCCAACCACACACCCGCCCCACGATAACTATCGGCGCTCTCCCGTCCCCATTGGCGACGGCGGATGCCCTGGCCCATGGGCCTGGGCCGCGAGGGGGGGGGGGGCCAGGACGGTATTTCGCGGCCGGGATGCCGAGCGGGACACGGTTTAGAACGGCCAACGGAAAGATCGAGTCGCTGCCTGGGACGGGGGCCCCGCAGCGGAATCGACAACGGAGAGAGGGAGGAGGGGGGCAAAGGGAATCGACCACTGGGCGTACGATAGGGGTGAACCGAGCGAAGACCAAGACCACCACGCCCCGGGGGCGAAGTAGGGGGCTACGAGATGCGCGAGAGGAATACCTTGGCCGACCAGGGACCACAAGGTGTTGACTGAGGAGCGGCACGGCCAGGGGTTCGTCACATGGGGAAGGGGCAACAAGGCGGAGTACGCAGTCACTGGATCGGGGCTGGGATGCTCGAGGGAGGAGTGACACGGCGGGGGACTATCACAACGGGTTCTCTGCAATCCCGCCCCCAAAGGCACGCACCCCCCCCATCGAATCCTCGCCAACCGCTTGGAAACACGCCCGGCTTGTACCCAGCGCCAATAACCAACAAAGCGCCGGCCTTTAGTCCATGCCGGGCAACCTGGAGCCCGACCCGGAGCATCCGTCCGAGACGTCCCCTCTCGACCCCTCCCCCCTCTGGTGCTGCGCGGACGGGGCGGGTCGGACCCATTGCCCGGAATAGAGTCACCTGTGGATGCTATACCGTGGCGAAGGGGGAGCCGCCGGGCGGCCCAGCCCCCCAGGGGATCGACTTCGACGACGAGGGACCATATGACGACCCCAAGCGTGGGTTCAGATCAGGTCGCACAGCCGCTTAGGGGGGAGGAGATGGGTGTGGGTTATCCGTCTACCGCGGCAACAAAAGCCGCATGTGCTTATAGGAGACGTCTACGCAGCATGATTGGTCCCCGGGGGGCTCGCAGGCATCACGATCCGCCCAGACGGAGGGGAGAGGGGGTGGCCACGATGGCGATGGTGGTGGTGGCTACCTCTCTACTTCGACTCGTCTCTCCCTTGGCCGAGCGTCACGAGAGCCGGGCGAACCCGGTCCGGGCGGCCTGTAGCCCCCTGCAGCACAGCCGAATGAGACCCTCACCGGGGCGTTCTTGACCTCGGCGTCCACTGTAAGGCTTAGTCGGCGGCAGGAGGGGTGGGCCCGCGGCAGGGGTCGCGGAGGGAGCCCAAGGGTTCTGACTATCTGCCCTGTGCAGACGGCCAAGAGATGGGGTCACGGCCTTGGGGGCCGAAGAGGACAAGAAGAGAGGAGGGGGGTGGGCGTGGTCGCGGGGGAGCCGGTATCCCGCGTGAGCGCACGGTACCAATAAGCCGAAGCGGCGGCAGCACCGCGGCGACCTGTGTTCGTCAGTAGCCGAGATTATCCCCAGCGGGAGGGAGGCGGCGTACGCGAGTTTTTGGGGGCCGCAAAGGTTGACATGAACCCGTGGCTCGAGTTGCGGCTCCACTGCACCTTTTTTTCTTTCTTTTCCTTTCTTGCCTGGGCGTTGGCCCCATCTCGGCCCTGCTTCCTCTCGCAGCTCCTCAGCTCCGTTCGAGCTTCCCTGCCAAAGAGGGGCGCACGAGAAATCGTCAGGGCCTGCCTGTATCCTGCGTGATGTTTCGGCGGTATTGCCGCTTCCATCTTGCCTGCGGTGCCGGTGAGGAGGAGGCTTCAGGTGCCCTGGCCGGCCAAGTATGGGTTTTGGCATTGCAAAAATGCAGCTAACGGCAGCACTGCCGTGCAGGAAGCAAGTATAACAACCAATAAAGACCACCAACCAGCATACAAGCCCATGTTGATTGGAACCCCCTAGAGCAATTCAGTCAGGGTCCTCGCGGAAATGTCGCGTCGTGTTGGCTACTCACCCCGTCGTCTATTTTCAAGCTCGCCCGCTAGTGGGCCCCTCGTCCGCCCACGCCTACGGCATGGCATCGCGACCTCTCCCAACCCGAGCCACCGGTTACACCTGTGCCACCACCGGCTTGGCTTTTGGGGGGGGGGGGGGACTGATGACTTACATTCGCCCGGTGCGCGCTACCCGTGATGACTGACCCCGAGGTCTTATCTCAGTAACTGCACATCCTTCGCGCAACGAAGCCCGCGCCGCTCCATAGCTAGCTTCTCACGTCATCAGCCATACACGCATACCCACACACAGCCGCACACACACGCGCGCGCACACGCACACGCACACACGCATACACCCCCGTCGAACCCCTTTCAGTCTTCTGGTTCGAGACCACCGGTCCATAGCCATGCCGGGCTATCATCGAGGGAGGAGGCTCCCCCCGCCTCTCTGGCGGGCCAATCACATCTCCAAATTCGACAATACGCAATGCCTCTTCTCCAGGCCGCAACATAGTCGCAGCCTGTAGTCAGTCTCCTGCCGGCATTTGTCATCACAAGAACGCCCGTCGTCTCACAGCATAGGCGCCAATACCCACCAGCCGCCTGATGTGAATTTTGTGCGACTTCAGCTCCATGGCCATTTGCGCTGTTTTACGACCCCCAGCAGACTGGCTATTTTCGTCTTTCCCTTCCCGTTTTACCAACCCCGGAGCACGCCGTGACTCATCACCGCCGGGCCCATGAACACATGCTACATGTGCCCCCCCCCGGTCACCGGCATCCGGCACCGCCATGGCACCTCCAAATATACCGGCATTCAGGATTAAGCCCAACCGCTGTCTTGTGAATTGGGCCGCCAAACAACATGGCGAGGAATCACTAGTGTCTCGTCGAGTTGTGAGGGAAAAGACTGTGTTGATACCTAGATAGAGAGGCGTTCAGCTACTCCAACACTCTCGTCAGAAGCGTGCACCCCTTGTAATAATCCGACAGTGAATCGTAACGCCCCGAACCTCCTGGTTTTGTTGACGCCTGGCTTCCTTGGGAAAGACCTATCCTCAGGGTATACTTCATAAACCGAACTGACCCCTCATCGTGGACCTCGTAATCTTGTTCAGGCCGCCTTCTTCTTGCGCCGCCCTCGTCCGCTCTTGGCCCAGGCCGCCTCGAAGAGCGTCGGCAGCGGCTTCAGGTCGTTTTCGGCGAGACCGAGTCGTCTCACGACCTGGAAAGCGCCCGTGCCCACCGTCATGGTTTGGCCCATGATGATCTTCTCCGAAACACCTTCAATCTTGTCCGTCTTCATGTTCGCCGCCGCCTCAAAGAGATGGTCCGGCGTTTTCTCGAAAGACGCCAGCTGTAGCACCGAGTCACGCATCTTCGACAGACCGAAACGTGTGATACCCAGCACCTCGCCCTTGTACGTCATCACATCCGCGAGAAGCTGCATGTGGCGAGGATCGATATCCATGTCGCCCATGACCTCGCCGATCTCGCTGGCGATCGTCGTGCGGGCGGCCTCGATGCCGAGCACATCGCGACATTCAATGACCGAGTTCGACCGTGTCTGGGTGCCGATGACACCTTCCGTGTTCATGCACTGGCGGAGACCGTAGCCCTCAACCAGCACCGTGTGTATCAGGCAGTCGGACTCCTCCCCCTTCTCGTCTACCCGCTTGCCCTCCTTGACCTGAATGATGGCTCGGGTGGCCTCCGGATAGCCAGAGATAGCCACGGCAGGGAGAACCCGCTTAAGGTTACTCACGCGGGTCAACAGGTCTGCGGCTATTTCAACTGTCGCCACCTTGCTCTTGACGGTTCTCTTGGCTGCTGACGGGTCCGGGCTGCTGACGGAAATCTCGATTGTGCCATCAATGGGGTAGACGCGAATGTCGGATGCCGAAATTTTAAGCTTCCTAGCCTTGACAATAGCGCTCTTGATATCGTGAAGTCCAATGCCGAGGTGCATGCTCTCAAGCGCATCCATGTCGATGGCGAGCGTGATGTAGGCCCTGCTTGACTCCCACTCATCGTCGACGTATCGTAAAACGTCCTCGACAAACCTCTTTTCCACCCGGCCGCGGACCATGCGTGCGGCCTCGATCTGGTACTTGTTCTCCAGTGGGCAGGTGATGACGGGCGTGCTGATCAGCTTTGACGCGTTGATGATTTCTTTGATACGAGGCACACCCTGCGTGATACTCATACCAGCGACACCGGCAAAATGGAAAGTCTTCAGCGTCATTTGGGTACCGGGCTCGCCAATCGACTGAGCTCCGACGGCGCCAACGGCGTGTCCCGGCTCCACATGGGCGCGCTTGAACTTGTCCAAGCAGAGCGTAACGAAAGCCTCCAGAGTGCGCTGGGAAACCTTGGCCACCCGCTCACTGTGGAGCCGTCCGTCGACGGGTTTTCCGTTCGCCTTTGTTTCCTTCTTGTCAATGCTAGCCGCACTGGCCCGCGGCTTCTTCAGGTAACCTTCCAGGCCGAAGTGCTCGCGGGTGTTGGCCAGTTTGGTTGCAAGCTTGGTTACAAACGCCTCAATGGTTTTCAGGAAGAGACGACTGCTTTCATGCTCATCCAGACCGTAGTCTGTCTCGTCGTCGTAAGCGAGGCTCTCTCCCTTGAGGAGACCTCGCCTCTGGTATTGCTTCCTTTCCTTTTCCAGCATAGTGTCGCACAGCTCGAGGATCTCGAAGGGAAGGAGAGCCCGCTCCTCGTTGTTCCATGTCAAGTTTTCGGCATGGGACCAGGTCCGATCGAAGTGGACAGGGACAGCAGAACCCTCCATATCAACGGGGTCCAGCTTGTCGGCACCGAACTGGAATTGAACAACACCACCCTCCGAGGTTCGAACAGTGTCATCGTACTGGGCCGAGAGATCCTCGAGAGACTTCATCAGACGCCGGGACATGTAGCCGGTCTCGGCAGTCTTTACGGCTGTATCGACCAGACCTTCACGTCCCGACATGGCGTGGAAGATGAACTCGGTCGGCAGCAACCCGGTGTAAAAACTGTTGGCAACAAAGCCCTTCGACGCAGGCTGCCGGGCCAGCTTGTGGAAATGAGGCAGAGTCCGGTCCTGGAAACCATCGGCGACTCGGGAACCACCAATAATTTGCTGGCCGACCAAGGCGATCATCTGGGCCACGTTGATGTTGGATCCCTTGGAGCCTGACGTGGCCATGATCCACGGGGCGTTCTTGGTGCTAAGAGTTCTGATGCAGTATTTACCGGCTTCGCCACGAACCTCACTGAGGGTTCCTGACATGGTATTCTCCAACGTCTCTTCAAGACTGCATCCTGCGGCCTTGGTCAACCGCTTGTTGTTGTAATCCGAGATCAGCTCGTCAGTCTTCAGGACAGCTTTCTGCACCAGGCCGTGCTTGGCCTCCGTCAAGGCCGCCGTCGGGAAAACGTCGCCAATACCGATAGAAAATCCCTGGTTCGTCAACATCCTGGCACAGAGCTTCGCAAGACGAGTCATGGCCACGGCCGCCGCTTCGGGCCCGAAATCACGCAGGATGACGTAGAAGATTGAGTCTTTCTTTCCCGATCCGACTGTGGATTTGTCCATTCTGCCACACATAACCACCGAGTTGCGAACCACGAGCCAGCCGTCTTTGGGGCACATGTCCGGCGCACGGGTTCTCTCGTTGGGGTCTGGCGAGCTCCTGTTGGGCGGTTCGTATTCTCTACACTTGGCGTCAAGGTTCACCTTGACGGGCGAGTCCTTGTTGGGTCGCATTAGGATACTGAAAACTTGCTTTCCGGTCCAGAGCCTCTGTGGTTTGTAGATGGCCGGAGGCGGAAGTTCGAGATGTGTCGCTCCGTCCATCATATGCATACAGATGTAGGTAAACGTCTTGCGGTCGAAGAACATGTCCTTGCCACTGAGAATATATGCAGCAGTGATGAAATCCTGCGTGGCCGCGATGATAGGCTCTCCGTTCTTCGGCGTAGCCAGGTTGTTCTTGACACCCATCAAGTTGATCGCCTCGGCACGAGCCTCCTCGGTTTGAGGGACGTGAAGGTTCATCTCGTCGCCATCAAAATCGGCGTTGTAGGGCGTGCATACACATTCGTTGAGACGGAACGTCCTCCAGGGCCGGATCTTGGCGTGATGGCTCATGATACTGAGCTTGTGCAGTGAGGGCTGGCGGTTGAAAAGGACAATGTCGCCATCCTCAAGGTGACGCTCAACCACGTCGCCATAGCGTAGATCCTTGGCGACTCTGATCTTGTCGCCGAACTTCAAGGATGTTTTGTAGCTCTGATCGCCATCTTGTTTGATGACCGCCTGGGCGCCAGGGTGGACATCCGGACCGTTGAGAACGCATTTTCTCAGCTTATCAATGTTCTCCCTCTGTACTCTTTCCGGATACGTGAGATTCTTAGCGACAAGTATCGGCACAGCGACCTGGTCAATGCTCAGATTGGGGTCGGGAGAGATGACAGTCCGTCCAGAGAAGTCGACACGTTTACCGGACAGGTTGCCTCGGAAGCGACCTTGCTTGCCCTTTAAGCGCTGACAAAAACCCCGCATGGTCTTGACGAGGCCGGTACTCTGGAGACCCGGCACATCGCTGTTGACGTAGACAGCAATCTGCAGCTGCAAGAACTCCCACTGTTCCATGATGGTTTGTAGTGCACTGCCTTTCTGCAGGGCACCTCTGATGAGACCGCACGCCCATACAATGTCGCCCAGGCGGGTCGTCAGATCATCCTCGTTGCTCGCCCCTTCTTGAGCCACCGAGGGCCGAATGCAGACGGGCGGGGCAGGAATGTACTGCCACAAGAACATCTCGGGTCGTCCCTCGGTGGGGTCCATGCCGAGGAGCTCGCAGTCGGTGGCGCTGACCTGCTTGAACAAGTTGAGAACTCTCAGGGGGTTCAAGTCCTCCATGGCCTTTCGTGCATGCTTGTCCAGATCCGGGTTGTGCTTTTTGGCTTCGGCGAACGAGTTATCGAATTCAATCTTCTTTCCCGGGGGTTGTTTCTTCTGCGAGGTCGACTTGTTATAAGCGACAAACTTGTCGTGCACCAGCTTCAGCGCACCCAGCTTCCGAATTTGTCCGTTGATCTCGCCACAATATGGGCATGCCTTGGATTTCCGGCATTGCTCGTTGATCTTCTTCAAAATGGCCTGCCGCCGCATGTTGTCGATGGGTCTTCTGAGCTCCTTCAGAAAGCTTCGGCGCTCTGTCTCGGTGAGCAGAACGCGGGAGCAGTCCTTGCAGATCTCCTGAAGTACCTTCATCGTGAAGCGGATGTAGCCAATGTGGAAAGCGGGCAAGGGTAGGCGGATGTGGCCGAAGTGGCCGGGGCAGTCCTGGAGCTTCAATTCGCAGGTGGCGCATACGGCTGTCTTCCCAGATATACCAAGACGCTTATCCAGGACGCCGTTCTTCGTGGGTTCTCGTCCGTGGGAAATATCATACATGGTGCGGTCCGATACCTCCATGACGGCCTGGTTCGCGATATCCTGCATGGACTGGATTCCGAACTTCATGTGTTTGAAACGCTTGGGCGGCTTGTCGACGACTTGGTGTTTCACCGGCGCCATGGCACTGGTGCCTTTCGCCATCGTATCGGTGGTGGTCGCCATTGCGTTGGTCGGGGTTCGGTATCGAGCACGGGTTTGGAGGGGCTATCGGCGCGAGGATGGCGGGACAAGGCCTCGAGCCTGTGTGCGCTCGAGTTCTCCGAGGGCGTGGTGATGGCGTGCTCGAGCTAGCGTGGTGACGATCCAGGTCGAATCCTCATATTATAACCTTCTGGCAATGCGTCGCATCCACTGCTCTCGGCGCGGCTTCGATTTGCTTCACGAGATGCGACGGAGCAAGTGGAAGTCGGCGTCGACAAGAATATAAATGGGAAATTTTACTTGACTCACAAGCAACTGAGGTAAGGTTGGTTGGGGGATCCATGCTACCTCTCGTGGCCAACCAATAAGCGTCCACTGGTACGGACATGCTTGCAATGGGAGTGGACGTGCTGTTGATAGTGGGCCTGGGCTGTTCGAACCGGTACCGGCCCGCCTGCTCCTCCCCCCGGCCGCATAGATCTTTACAGTGTAAGGGACAGATGCTGCTCCCTAATGAATTTGGTATCAGAGAGGGGCAAACCTCTTCATTAATTATTCCGTGTGTTCTCTTGGGGCGTTACTATGAGGTAGCTACATAGTAGGGTGATATGGAAGGTACATAGATACTAGGTCGTTCTGTTGGGTCACGTCCTCAACGCCACTAGAGGTGATTATGTCCCTTCCAGCGTCGTTCTCTCCTCATGGTGCCTTTCAACCCCATGAGACTATGTCCCTTGTCATTTGTCTACGTTACTCTATTAACCAGAGGTTGTTCACCTTGGAGAACTGCCGCGTTTGTCCTACCACAACATATCATGAGTGATTGGTGGACCCAGCTGCCTGGTATGCAGGTACCGAGTTGGTGGTTTGTAAATAATAGCCAGGCATCTTTCGGTAACTGCTTCACAGCCAGGGAGGGCTCCAGACGTGGAACATTCCAGTGCCCCGCATCGATCTGCTCCTGCTTAAGTCAGTCAGCCCATCCTCTTAGTACCTGAACGACTACGAACTGCCCAGTCAAAGTGAGGGACCCCTAGCGTGTATCCCTCCACCACTTAGCCTGCGTACCATCCAACTCAAAATACTTGCGGTAACGCCCTCACTTTTAGGGGGGGGGCAGACTTAGTAGGTAGCCCTGGGTTGGATGCATGCCTAGCGCCCTGAGTCGCATTGGGAAGGCAGGTCTCTGGATGGGAGGGGTGATTTCACCTGATTTGTTAAGTGGCATCCCATACATCTAAGGACTCATGAGATATGTACAGAATGAATATCGCCTAGACAAGAGGTCCTGGCTGCCTGGTGAGTGTTTCCGTCTCGTGTCATAAGCCCCTCCAGCAGCAATTTGCCGGCGCGCCCACCACTTGGCGTCACTCTACACAGGGATCCATAACAGGGACGCATGTGACAATGAACGAATGCCCATCTGTGCCGCGTGCAGCTTTAAAGACCATCATCACCATCAGCCCTTTGTATCCTCATCTGACCGCCATTAGACACACTACGCTCGTCATAAAAACCACTGCTGCGTCCCTGCATTCCGGCCGCAGAAGCAGAACCTATGACTCACCCATGCGATAGCAACCTCTTCGGCTTGTCCAACCTTTTACTCCCGACCGTCCGATCCCTCGCTTCCATTTTCAGTTCGGCCGAAACAAACCTGCAACTCTAGGTACTTGGCTAAGGCATTCCTAGTCGCTCTGCTGCGCACTCTCGCCGCTGAAGCCATTTCACGTCCATACATTTATTCCCAGGCTTCACTCGAGATAGGCGGTTGTTTGTGGTGGTTATATAGCCACGTTGACTCTCCACCGCTCCGTCCCGCGGTGGGGTGATAAAAGGGCGCCACATACTTTCCGTACAACACGCGGTCGCGTTTACTGGAATCTTCCCACCACCAGAGTCTTCGGATGGAGACGCCGTCCTCCAGATGAGATGGCATCAGCACCCAGCGGCAGCGGCTCAGGGGCCACGGCGGAGAAGAAGGTCGAGAAATCCTACCTAGCGAGCGCCGTCGACTCCATCAACCCGTGGAACACGAGCCGCAGCAGTACGCCGACGCCCAAAGAGGCCCCGAAGCCTCCGCCGCCGAAGCCCAAGCCGACTCAAGACGCGCCCCGAAAAGCCGACGACCACAGCACCAACCCCATCTACGGGCAAAGCTTCAAGAGATACCCGCCCGAGTGTCCGCCGCTGAATGTGATGTGGTTCCACGCCATCGATGTAGGTTTTGACCGACCCGTGCGCCCAGCTTGCCGCCCTAACCAGCGGTATTGTAGGTCCCGAAACGGAAACCACAGTTCCTAAAGAGCAAGACGGAAAAAGAGAAGGAAGATTCCAAACCCCAGCCACCAAAGAAATACTTGGCATTCAGCAAGGACGATTCCGTTTCTATCGAGAACGCGTACCAGTCCCTCCTGGAGGAGGCCGAAGAGGAGCGCGGAAAAGGCATCACAAACGCGAATAGAGGGCTTCGATCAGCCTCCCGCCACGGTCGCGCAACGAATTCCCCAGATGCGCCCAACACTACCATCGATCAGGGCAATAAAAACAAGCGCCAGGGCCTACGAGTGCCGGTCAACGAAGACTTCCTCTTCGATGTTGATATCGAAGAACGGGAGCTCGCCCCTGTCTACTGGCTTGGGCCAGTTTACGATGTGAGACGAGGCAGCTGGTTTTACCAGGAGGGCTCGACACTTCGTCCATGCGAGGAAAATTTGGCGGCCCAACTTGAGGAAGGGTATCTCAAGGTGAAGCCCTGGACGTACCCGACCGCCTCGCGGTCGCGGAGCAATTCGGGGACCGGTGCGGAGATCACGCCCAAGGCTTCTAGGGAGAACCTCAAGGCCCCTAAGCCGTCCAAGGAAAACTTGAAGGCGGCAGCAGCATCCCAGACAGAGAACACCCCCAAAGCTCAACTTGCTACAATACCTCAACATCAACCTCAGACGTACCGACTTTTTGGTACATACATGAACAGTAGGTTTCCACCCTTTTATTTCATCCAGTCGCGGCCCTTACCCCAATGAAGGCGGTATCTATACGTATTCATATTTGCGAAAGCTTTTGAAGACGCCCATATGGTCTCCTGGCCTCCGCGTGAGTGACAATCGGGCTGACTTGTCTTCCCACAGGTATTGCGACATACCAAGACTCAACAACTGCTTGGCTCTCGTCCGATAGCATGCTGTCGTGGGTAACGTCAACTGTGTATCAAAGGTTTGCTGGAGGGGGTTACAGTATGTCACTCTCGAATGAACGCCCACCCATAAAGTATGCGTCTGACTTGATTGACAGTGAGTGGCGTGAAGTTGGTACGGGGCTATACTGAGCCGGGAAAGAAGGAAGCTAAGCGACCAACTACACCGACAACTGCTTCGGCTACTACGGCTACGGAACAGTCTCTACCTTTGAGCGAGAAGGAGCAGAAGGCGCTAAAGAGGCGGTCTGCTCCCCCTCTGGTAAGGTCAGACTCAACCGCCGGCCTGGAGCCCGAGAACGAGGGGGTGGCGGCAGAACTGGAGAGACGAGAGAATCGCCTGAAAAGACAGTTCTCTCCGTACGTGGATAACTCGGAAGACGTAGACAAACGGGAAGAGGAGATCCGGAAGCGAGACGAGCAAGAGATTCTAGACGATTACAATGCACCAGCTGGCGAGACGCAGGGACGCGAGATCGAGCACCTCGTGCTTGTAACCCATGGAATCGGACAACTTCTGGGTCTTCGGTAAGTAACGACAGGAACCTGCGCCGGTCACATGTAATAAACACAGCAACTAACGTCGTCACAGAATGGAAAGCGTCAATTTTGTTCATGACGTCAACGTACTGCGCAAGACCATGAAAGGCGTGTACGCACACTCAGCAGATCTTCGCGCATTGAATTCCGAGTTTGGAGAAGGCCCTGGGAATTGCCGCGTTCAGGTTCTTCCTGTGTGCTGGCGCCACCTTCTCGACTTTCCAAAGCGAAAAGAAAAGAAAGGCGAGCTGGACTTGAGTACCGCAGCCTTCGAGGACGAGGACGACTGTGAGCAGAGCCCTTTTCCCTGGACAGCTTGCTCGGATGGAAGCCCCCTTTCCAAGATGCTAACAGCCTTGTAGATCCATCCCTGGATGACATTACTATCGAGGGAGTCGCCTTTGCGCGTTCCCTCATTTCTGATCTTGCCCTTGACGTTCTTCTATACCAGTCGGCATACCGGGAACAGATTGTCAACATCGTGCTGCGGGAGTCGAATCGTATCTACAAGCTTTTCAAAGAACGTAATCCGGAGTTCAAAGGCAAGGTCCACATCATGGGTCATTCTCTCGGTAGTGCGATCATGTTCGACCTCCTCTGCCGTCAGAAGGAAAAGCCCAACGACGGTGACGCATTGCGGAACCCCCTTCGCTTCTGGACGGGAACGGAACGTCCCGAGTCTACATCCAACTGGCGCGAGCTGGCATTCGCCTTCGATGTCGAGGACTTTTATTGTCTTGGCTCGCCCATCGGCCTCTTTCAGATGCTCAAAGGGCGCACCATAGCAGCCCGGCACCTTCCCCTCACAAAACCGTCCGAAAGCCCCCTGAGCAACGACCATCTGGATGATCCCTTCTTTGCTACGAGCCCCACCGAGCGAGTGTCCTCCGTCACAGGCCTGCCGTCCTCTGTCTCCTCGCCAAGGGTAAAGCAGCTTTTTAATATCTTCCACCCCTCTGACCCCATCTCGTACCGCATGGAGCCACTCATCTCGCCAGCCATGTCAGCCTTGAAGCCACAAGTTCTTCCTTACACCAAGAAGGGGATCTTCAACTCAGTGGCACCGCAGGGCCTATCTGGCATCGGCGTCAAGGTTGGCCAGAGTGTCAGCGGGCTTTGGAGCAGCATCAGCGGCGGGATTGCCAGCTCCTTGCTCAACAGAAGCTTGGGGTTCAGCAACGAGGATGTAGCCAACTACACGGCCAATTCGGGCAGCAATAACATGACAACCAATAATCCAGCACCAGTCCCCCCTTCAGCCAGCGAAGGCAACAATCCCATGGTTGGCGGGGGTGGATTTCCCGACGTCTCAGCGCAGTCGGAAAAGACGGCAGCGCGGAAGAAGGCTCTTGCCCGCCAGCAGTCTATTTCCGGCGGGACGGGCTGGCCCGATGGCGACGAGGGCGGCGGCGGCCCTACGCTTATCGACGACGACCTCGAAACCCTCTACGCACGATTCCAGAAGAAGCGCATCGAGGAGCACCAGGCCGCGGCGAGCCGCGCCGAGGAGGGCCAGGCCTTAGGCGACGCCTGGGCTGCCGAAGAGCAGAAGGCACAGAAGCTTCGGCGCGAGGAAACCAAGGTGCGAGCCTTGAACCGCAATGGGCGAGTGGATTACAGCATTCAAGAGTAAGTTGGGCCCTTCGTCTCCCTCTTCCCTCCCCCCTGCAGACGGCCCTGAGCTGGTAGGTGGTGGGCCGAGGCAAGGACTCGCTGGCTGACATATTGGATCTTAGGAGCGTGCTGGACTTCAACCCCATTAACACAATCGCCTCACACATGGCGTACTGGCAGGATGAGGACGTCAGCCACTTCGTTATGTCACAAATTCTTTCCAGCCGCAAGACGAATTCGGGGAGAAGCAGCATGAGATAAAAACAGGCATAGATGGCATGCTATGAGTTTGGCAGTAGCGTAATATGTAGAAGGGAGCCAGGGGACGGCGTCTGGCCCTTGCTAGCGGGCTTTGAATTTGTAGAAGACTGCTCGCATCCATAGCGCTACAGGCAAATCGGGTAACGAGCTGCCAAGTTGAACAGTTTAATGTGTCATTTTTAAGCGTTGCGCCAGATGCGTGCGGCACATTGGTTCGAGGGTACAACTTGCTTCAGGGCACATGGGGCTAGGGTAGAACGCGCTTCAGGCACGAGTCACCACGTGAAGCCACAATTGACCGAGCTCCGTGAATGTAGGCATCGAAATTCCATTCCGATATAGCTAGCAGATGGTCGCAACGGCGGCTGACCAGGGTGCAAAGCATCGTCGAGTCATGATATGTACCAAGCAACTGGCATCTTGTCCGTAAACTCCATGAAAAACTTTTCCGACCCTATTTTTGGCCGTCTCGTCGAGAGGATTGCAATGAACAGAAGGACAAAACGTTGCAAACCGAGAGTGGCAACGAAAAAATTCGCGTTGCTGGCGAATCCACCACCAGAAGGCAGTATACAAAGAGGCTCAATCGACGATATCGAACTCCAGCTGCCGCTCCATATGCTGCATGATTCCATCACCTCGGACAACCGCCGACCCTTAGTTGTTGGGGCACTGGGACTGAACGTGGCCAGGCTGCTGGCACTTGTAGCAGATCTTCTCGCCGCCAGTCGACTCCTTGGGGCAGTCACGCGAGAAGTGGCCGTTCTCGCCGCAGTTGTAGCACTTGGAGCCGTTGACACACTCGCCTGAGCCGGTATGTTAGATGCATGAGTGCGCGGTGGCTGCTGGGGAGGACTCACGGGACATGTGACCGTAGCCGCCGCACGAGTAGCAGGTCTTGCCGGCGCCACCACCGTAGCCGCCAGCGGCGTAGCCGCCGCCGCCGCCGCCGAAGCCACCGCCGTACGCCGAATCGGGGCAGTTACGGGCGATGTGGCCAACCTTGCCACACTATTTATTCGTGTGAGATAAGAATCATATCGTGCCGGGTTAGACAACAACAACTTACCTTGTAGCACTCGGTAGCACCACCCTGGCCACCCTGACCAGCGCTGCTGGGGCAGTCACGGCTTATGTGACCAGGCTGACCGCAACGGTAGCAGGACTTGGTGTCCTTGGGGCCATCAGGGCACTCGCGGGAGATGTGACCCTCGTTGCCGCAGTTGTAGCTGAAATGCATGGTTAGCAGACTGCATCGTAATAGACAACCCGTGCCAAGACCAGAGTAACTTACCACTTCGCGGCACCACGGGTGGGGCAGTCACGAGCCTAGAGAAGATCTCAGTCAGTATGGAAAGAGGGCCACTATACATCGTATCCGGGCTCCAACCGATCCTTCATACCTGGTGGGTAGTCTGGCCGCCTAAAGAAACTCAAGTCAGATGATACCCTACTCCCCCAAGCGAAAATGGTCAAATCAGGCTAGAGAGAGCGGAAGCCAGAAGATGGATCCGCGCTGGTGTGCGGGTGAGAAAGCTTTGCCGCAAGATAAAAACAACAGTTCCGAGTCCGACAGAGGGAAGAAGGGCGACAAGTTAAAGGGTAGAGAGACGTCGAAAAACGCAAAAATCCAAGAACAATGAAGCACGAACTGCGCCAGGGAGCTTTCGCAGACCTGCGCTCGGCATGCATGTTGCCCGCGAGAGGCGCAACCACCAAAGCGACGCGAAATGCCTGGGGAAGAGGGGAGGCAGAGGACGTTCTGTGCGCCGTCTGCTGACCGATATTTGCTTGTCCTTGGCCCTGGGATGGGAGGGGACGGCGACGGTAGCGGGCAGTTTTAAAGAACGCGAGCACGATGCGAGATAGCACTTACAGTTGAAGCAGGCACGTCCGCCGCCGGTCTGTCCACCGAAATCCATTTTGGTGCGAGTTTGCTGGAGAGAGCGAAGGTTCTGTATGTGAAAGTGCGAAGGTGGTCTTTTCGTGATCGCGGTCAGTAGCGCTCGATGCATCAAATGGGAAAAGGGAGGGAGGGGCGTCAAGAAAGGTGTATGTGGACTGGAAAGGTTTTCGGCCACAGGGCAACCGGCGTTCAGAAGCGACCGTTGGGGCGTCGGCCTGAATGAGCGTGCACCGGGGTTAGGTGGGCAGGTATTTTGTCTGGTGGGGGAGGGGGTGTCTGAGAGGTACAGTACGGCCTCTCGTGCTCTCTCCAGTCGCTGAAGGCGATTTTTTTTAGAGGTGGGGTGCAGAGGGGCGAATTTTGCGAAGAGCCAGGCCGGTCAATTGACCAGCAGTTGGAACTCTAAAAAAAACACGGAATGGGCTGGTGCGGGAGGCTGCTCGGGGCTTGGAGGGGATTTTGGGTTTGCTGGCAGAAACACGTACCAGGTCTTCAGGAATGCTGGGCTGCGGGAAATCGACGATGTGGGAGTTGGAAGAGGTCGGTCCTGGAAGTGTTGACGCAGACGTTTTGTGGTTCGCTAGCCGGCGGGTTCTGGTGCTGGGAGAGGAGAGTCGGGGCACGCAGGCAGATGTGAGTGAATGGGGAAAGGCGGTATAGGCCACCGGCACGACGATATTTTTGATTTTTTGTGATTCGAGGTTGGGCCCAAGCGGTGTTGTGTGGGAGGCCAGACCCAATCCCATCCCGCTTGCGTCGCCTGGCTCGCCACTTGCTGCTGGGCAGCTGCGACTGCATGCCTGCCTGCCCTCTCGCCCTAGGCCTGCCTTTGCGGGCTTTTGCCGCCTACTTCCCTTGCCTAGGCCCGTTACTGTATCGCCACCTTCCCTGCAATGGAACGTGCGCGGGGGGGGGGGAATCGTCAATCTCCCCAGGTCGTGCCGATTGGACCCTCGCCGCAGGATGGATCCCAGATGCATCCAAGTGCAGTTGGACAAAAGATTCCCATCTCGCAACCTCGGAAACAAAGAAACGGGCCGGGGAAATGCCATGGGCCCTCGACACGTGCCGTTGGCGACGTGTATACTATTGAGGACCATTCGGTGTCATGCCCCCGCCGTGACTATCTCGTAGTGCTACTACTACCTTTATATGGCTTGGGCAGCGCCAAGGGCGATAGGCAAATATCCGTCGCTCCCAAAGCCAACTCTGCTCGCCGAATGGTAAGCGATACTTGCTGCTACCCAGGTACAGACCGCGTGGCGCTGCTCTCCTGGTATCTTATCCGCTGCAAATGGTCACGATTCAACGCGAGCTCTCAAGGCCCGCCGCCTCGGGCCATAAAACGAGAACCTCCCGCCCTCGTTGAGAGGCAGTCATGGACCGTGGTTTACCACAAGTTAATTGTGGATGTAGATAGCGCCTAACAATCTGCAGGGTGCTGGGGCGGCGAAGCGCATCTCTGTCGGCCTACAGCCTATCCAATGAACGTGCTGCCCAGCCCCACTTACCGCCGAGGGGAGCGTTGTTATGTAAGGAAGTAGGCAGGTGCATATGGGGACGGGCAGGGGCCGGGGCCCGATGGCTGGCGAAGCTGGAGTCAGATTAGCAGGGCGCAGGGCCGGAGTCTTTCCATTTCCCATTAGGCGTTCTCTGATTGGGCTATGGCATGCCAGTTTCGCTTCGATCGGAATGTGTCTCTCTACGAGCGGATATGTAGGGTCGACACATGTAACGGGCAAACAAACGTCGTCGCCTCTGCCTCTGTGCTATCATGGAATGGACGCTATCGGCGTTGAGGGGCCAAAGGGTCTTTCAATGGGAGTACGTACCTAGTTAGCTTATGCAGCGCGAGCCACACCCACTTTGGCCGGGTGGGAGCCGGGGGAAACGGAAAGAGCTTTGGCCACGCGGCGCGTCTGCGTTGGCCCCGAACATGGCGTCACGTCACGCGCCATCTGCAGGACGGTGACAATTAAGGCACCCGCGACGACTGCCGCAATACACGATGCTGCAGAGCTGATTGATACCAGCATAATCTGTCATTGACATCTTCAGTCGCGCGTAGACATCGAGCACTAGAAAGTGCGCTGTTGTGACCATGGACAGTTGGTTCCGAGACACCGGCAGACCAGCCCTTGTTGATGCCCTGTCCGAGGTATGCGACCGGCTTGAACAAGACTTCACCGCACGTAGGGGCAGCCAGAAGATACCCCAAGGTCTCGCGGGCCGAGCTGACAGTGCCAAACAAATAGGCGCCCAGAGGGAAGCCCAGGACAAGATCAACACCGAGACCGAACACGATCTTCTGCGCGTCCGAGCTGCCAACGTCGACCGTTTGGAGCAACAGATCCAGACCCTTAAATATGAGCTTGCCCAACTCAGGAGCTCCGTGCAAACACCCTCGGACACAATTCGCCCGTCGACGAGCCCACAGAAGAGCCAACATCCTCCTCAGAACGCGAGGGCACCACTTACTCCCGTTTCTGCCAACCAGACTATCAGGAAATCTGTCAGGGGGGACCGCTTGAAAATCGAGTTGCTTAGCCATGCAGAGCTCTTGAGCGAATATCTCAAATTAGATGAAAGGCATGGGAAGCTACGCGCCCAGGCCGCAGAGTCTGTAAAGGCCAACGACCGACTCCAGGGACGGCTTCGACAGCAAAAGGAGTCATTGATCCGTTGGACAGAGCACGCAGCCGCCCTGCAAAAACAGAACGAAAAGCAGCAGACAAAAATCAAACAGCTAAAATCCACGGCCGCCGTAGCTACGGGCACGCCAGCCACCAACTCATCCTTCGGTCCCGATACCGATCCCATTGCTCCAGATGCTTTAGGACGAGACGAGCATTGCCTTGCGAATGGCGTTTACCAACGAACAGAAAGCCTCCAGGCCAAGACCAACACGCCTGCAAATCGGGAACAGCGAAAATCGCCACCCGCTTCTACAGAACAACCCAGTCATTCTGATGTGGGTAAGCCAGATGGAGTCCCACCCCCAGTTGTGGATGACCTCCCGCTGCCTCCTATGCCGGCGGTCAGGAACTCCAATCATGAAGTGCCGATCAAGGCTGAACCTTCGTCCGATACACCGGTTGTTGTATCAGAACGTTCTGTACGGAAGAGACGGCGGGAAGACGACCAGGTAGTGGATACACCATTTGCTACCAAGGTGAAGATCGAGGACACTTCGGACCCCGTGGTCACAGATGAAGAGCATCCATTCGTGCCTCACTCAAGCATCGATTTTGATGATAGGGAACCCCTCCATCCTACACCGAAGAGAAACCGGACGCCGCGGCCGGGTACCGGGCTGAAAGACGACCCCATTGCCAACCCGTTTACAAAATCTAATGCACGCCAGCGTGATGAAATTGACCACGCTCTTGACCCTTCACCTAGCCGAGGCCGCCGCGTTCTAGGCCGGGCACCATCGAACGAGCGCGATCAGGGGCAGAGCCACGCGTATCCAGCTGTGGCCGCGGCTTCTATCCCGTCCACCGCGGCACACCTATCCAAGTCGTCTTCAGGGCGGCTTTCGAACGCCAAAGGCCTCGATGCCGAGACCCCAAACAGAAAATCGAGGCTCATATCTCGGACCTCCCATGGACTTGGCCAGAGGATAGCAAGCCTGGCAGAAGATGGGGCGCTCGAAGACGACCTGGAGCCTGCGACACGCCCACGACAACGGAATGGTCTCCTCGATACCCTCCTGCACACTGCCACCCCGGAAAAGATTGCTATAGACGCTCCATCCAGGGTGGGTCGTGTAAGTCAACCGCTAAGCTCCTTTGAGGACCTGGTCCCTCGGCGTCAGCTAGATTCCCGGAAGAATGGGCGTAAGCAGGCTGCCGGGTCGGCGCAGCAGCCAGAAGACCGCGCAAGCAAACATACGGCCAAGCCAACATCGGGCGTGACCTCGTCGAACCCGAAGGCACTCGAAAATTCAGGGAGGCCTTCAAAGCGCGGGAAGGACATGGTGCCATTGCGTGAGCGACCGCAAAGCGAGCTCCGCCCCGAGGATTTCAAGGTCAACCCCAGGTACAACGACGGCTTAGACTACGCCTATACAGAGGTCGTCCGGAACAAGGACGATCGTGCATGCCTATCGGGTTGTGTTCAAGAGGCTTGCTGCGGGGCGTGGTGGCGGGCGCAAGCCTTGCGCGAGAGAGTCAGTGTAAGTAGGTCTGCTTTCCAGGCAGACTTGGAGGCTCATTTGGGCGACGATGCTTGGAGGCTCGGCACGATGTCGAACGAGGAGAAAGAGACGACGTGGATACGAGCAAGGATGCAAGAGCTCGCCAATACATACGGGAAGCACAATCGTCACCGCTTCCCACGCAAAAGCACTCCGCCGGGGTTTTTTAATCCTGATTTCCCCAGCACCCAAGAGCTTCTTGCGGGAAAGGAGGAGGGGGCAAGAGTGGAAAGGGAGCAGGTAGCGGAGCGCTGGAGAGAGGCTCGAAAACCCAACCGAACGGGGCTTTGGTTATTCAGGGACGAATGTTGATGGCATACTACGTATTGCGAGCGCGGGAAAGATCTGGGTCCGACCACTCGCGCCTGTCGAGAGGAAGAAAGCAGTCTCATAGAGCGAGGCCCCGCGAAGAAAAAATGACTCACCACTTCAACCTCTCGCCCATCGAATTCTAACCTGAATTAGTTTTTGTTCACAAGGCCTGAGAGCGTCTGAACGTACCGCGCGAGAAGGGGGACCGAAGAACTTGGTTCAACACTAGTGTATTTGTTTATGGAGGTAGTGAGCTATTTCTTCTGTTTCTTAGGAAACGTGCTGTGTAAAGTTTAAATAAAGCTTCCGTCGAAGGTCGACTGGTCTAGTAAGGGGAATCGCTCTGTATGTGTGATGTGTGGTCCCCTTATATTTCGAGGACAGCATACATGGGTAAGTACGGCGTAGCATACCTACCTACCTACCAAGGTAAGTATGTAGGTCCCAAGTGTAAGAGGTATGTAAGTAAGTACATTACGTCAGGAATTCATTTCAGCACGAGCCTAGCTGAGGAAACAAGAGCCGACGCGAATATTAACAGCAACACTGTACGACGGGGAAGCGTGAAGAACGCGGGTGCCTAGACAATATATCAAGGTGGCCAACAAGGGCGTGTGAACGCCACAAGCATGAGGTAGTACGGGTAGTACGGGATACCTGTTACAGGAAACAGAGTTATGAAAATAGCGATAGGCGAACCCGCCGAAAGAGGGCTAGGGTGAAAAAAGTAACGCAGGTAGCAAGGCGGCTACAAAGTACATCAACATCATCAGCCTACCCCAATTGCTCCTATATATAATAAGCAAACGAACCACGACAACGTCACCCTCCTGCGAAGCAAGGCGAAAAAAGCACTGGGCATAAAGAATCCAACTGATCTAGCCGGGTCTCTTGTCTACTGTGACTCTTCGGCCAGACCAAGGACCATCACCCCGTGCCAACCGGCTCGCTTGTTGCTGCTCAGCCTTCTCCAACCTTTCCAAGTGAGCCGACTCCGGGTTACGGAGCCGCGCCGTGGTGGTTTTCTAAGAAAAAAAAAAACGGAACGCACAGCCCATTGATTTGGGCACAGGCGAAAGGCTGCGTCAAACTGCCCCCCCCAAGAGCCAAAGCACCACGGTACCGCACCCACGAGCGGCACAGCATTCCGAAACCGCAAACGCCCCCTCCGCCCTCCCCCTCCCGGCGCACAGAAGAAAGACACTTGCTCCCCATCGCCTTGCACGCCGCTGGTAATCTCGGCCCCCGCGCGCATCGGCTACAAGCTCCCACCGCCGCGCCGAGTTGTGGTTGTCGCCGTCGTTGTCGCAGAAGCAGTGGACCACTATCCACTGCCTCGTACCCCCCCAAGCCGGCAAGATGAACGGTAGTCATCTGCCGGCTGGGCAGCCCACGCCTGGCGGCCAAGGCGGAGGGCCTGGCGGCGCCGGAGGGCCCGGCGGGAGAGGACCGCCCGATATGGGACCTATGCCGGGCCCAGGAGCAGCAGGCAATGGCCCGAGACGACGGCCGCCGCCGCATCAGTATGCCTCACACCAGCCGTCATATCATCATCACCAGCAGCAACAACATGTCAACGCGGGACACATGTACTACAACAGCGCGATGAACCCATACGCGAACAGCTACTACCCGCCCATGGCACACTACTACCAAAATGGTGGCATGCCCGCGTCGCCCTACCTGCCTCACAACCCCTACGTCGCTCGATCGCCCCCGGCCATGCACCAGCAATACCCTCCCATCGTCTCGTCCAACATGCAGCACCCCCCTCCGCCACAGCCCTACCCCAGGCCGCCTCGGCAGCAGCCTTCTCCCGCTGTCTCGACGCCACCCCCGTACCAGCCTGTGGCTCCTCCTCCAGCCCCGATACCTCATACCCCCTCCTCGACCCATTCGTCCCAAGCCGTGCCCGCGCCGTTGACGCCGACCACTCCCCAGATCCAAGAGGTTGCCCGGCCCCATCCCGACGTCGAGGTGATCCCGGCGAGGGCCCCTTTTAAAGCCCCGGTGAGTGATGAGGCCCCCGCCTGGCGGCTGTGCGGCAACTTGGCTAACTCGCATGGTCTACAGCTGCCATGGCTCTCGATGCCTGAACTCCCTTTTCCTACCAGAAGTGCGAAATCAAAAAGGAGGAAGAGAATATTAGCTACGGCTACCGGCGGCGTCGAACTGCCGGCCAACCAGCAAGCCGGTATTGAGACACTGGCCGAACCAAACACCCAGGACGAGGTCGCAGCTGAGCCTCTGGCCCCCTCGACTCCTGCAACACACACGCCCAAGGCCACTGCCATCTCTCAGACCGCAGCGGCATCCGCTGAACCCAGTGAGCAGGACAAGGATGCAGTCTCCGAACCCCCCGGCGAGACCCCTACAAAGACGACGACCAAGCCCGCTTCGCGGGCGGCTGTTCCCGCGATTCCCGCCTTGCCCGTTCGCCCCAAAGCTAGCCCCAAGGAAACAAAAGCCGTCGAGGCGCCGACTACGGGTCAAGAGTCGGGAGTTCCTCCAACAGTGCCCACAGAAACGCCAGACGCCGAATCGAAGTCCGCAGACGCCACTGCGCCTGCGTCTGCACCTGCGCCCGCGCCTGCGCCCGCGAAGCCAAGCCTGTGGAGTGGTCTCTTTCGGGGTGCTCCCGCTGCCGCTACGACCAACGGTTCTCAAGCAGCAACAGCGGGAGCAGCAGCAGCAGCTACTGTACCTGCAGCCAACGGCTCGACGGGAGCCAGCGCGCCAAGTGGTAGCACAGTCGATACGACGGGCAGCTTCACCAAATCCAACGCCAGTTCTCTGGCTGAGGCTCTTGCCGACTTCCGCATTGCCAACGGCCAAAAACTGGCGTTTCTCGAACCCAGAGGTTTAATCAACACTGGGAACATGTGTTACATGAATTCGGTAAGTGGCATGGAATCAGGCCAGGGAAAAGCACCTCAAATACTGACATACTCTAGATCCTTCAAGTACTCGTTTTCTGCGTGCCTTTTTACGACTTTCTGGATCAGGTGGGCAAGAAGGCTGCCTACAGCTTCAACAGCGAGACTCCTTTAATTGATGCCATGTGAGTTTCTATGCCCTGAATATATCGCCCGGCTACATGACTGACCACGGCGACAGGATCATGTTCATGCGCGAGTACCACGTGATCGATTCCGCCGTCTCTGTGGAAAAGTTGCGAATGCGACTCAAGAGCGAAGAATTGGAGCAGTTTGGAGAACCTTTTACGCCCGAATTCGTTTACGATGCCATAAGGAAACTTCCGCGGTTCGCGAGTATGAGAGTAAGTTGTGCCCGGATCTGAGAGAGCGCCGCGCAAGCTCACTCACAATTTGTTCAACAGCGTGGTCACCAACAAGACGCCGAAGAGTTTCTTGGCTTCCTTTTGGAGTCCCTTCACGAGGAGTGCACTCACGTCATGCGCCACCTCCCCGAGCCGTCAGCTGCGGCCGATCCTGCCCATTCGTCGGCTTCGACAACGACGGCAATGTCCTCGCCCACGAGCGCTACCGACTCTAGCGACTGGTTAGAGGTTCGCGGGCCTAAGCAACGAGCCGCCATCACCCGCTCCTCGGGGCACCCCATTACTTCGTCCCCGCTGAGCAAAATCTTCGGGGGCCAGCTGAGGTCGGAACTGAAGGTACCAGGCCTCAAAGACTCGGTCACTCTCGAGCCGTACCAGCCCCTCCAACTGGATATCGGCTCCCCCCAGGTGCGCAACATTGTCGATGCGCTCAAGAACCTGACGAGGTCCGAGACGTTGCACGGCGACTTTGGGTCTCCACGAGGCCCGGACGTGACGGCGACCAAGCAGGTCTTCATCGAGTCGGTGCCACCCGTGCTCATTTTACACCTCAAGCGCTTCCAGTTCGACGCTCAAGGCACAGGGACCATGAAGATCTGGAAGAAGGTCGGCTACCCCCTCGAACTCGAGCTACCCAAGGAGGTCTTCACGCGTGCCAAGCGAAACAGCATGTTGGCCGACGGCCGTGGCCTCCCCAAATACCGGCTCATTTCCGCCGTCTACCACCATGGCAAGAACGCCAGCGGAGGGCACTACACGGTCGATGTTCGACGCCAGGACGGCCGCGAGTGGATCCGTATGGACGACACGGTGCTACGACGCGTGCGGAGCGAGGATGTGGCTGAAGGCGGCGTGGAGGAAGAGGCGGTCAAAGAGGCCCTACAATCGGATCACAAACGAGACACAGCCATGGGCGGCTCGGGCAACCGATTTGAAGGGTTTGGAGAGAACGATGCGGGCGACGACGAGGGATGGAACAAAGTCACGACGCCGGCCAGCGGTGGCGCCAAGAAGTGGAGCAGCATTGCCAACGGCAGTGCTGGTACGCCGGCTCTGGCCAAAGGCAAGCAGATCAAGGACAGCATCAAGGACAACAAGGTGGCCTACCTGCTGTTCTACCAGAAAATCTGAACGGTTTCACCTCTCGCCAGCGGCCGGATGAGGGGCCGAAGTCAGGAGGTCTGTGCCGAGGTCCTAGCCTGTCCAGGCGAAGGCAAAGGGCCGAAGCATGCGGGATGCTCGCAGTGCCTCAGGGGTGGGTTTATTCACGAGTTGTTCACGACGAACGGCGCTGGATGCGTTGCACGGAGCAGCAAGGCACGAAAAGGGATGGGAGGTCTACAGCTCGCAGAGGGCGTGTTCGAGTATGGCGTCGGAGGCGCATCGAATTGGAGACGCTGACGAAGCCGCGTCGTGTCCTTGTTCCTCGGTATCGGCATGATAAAACGCGGGTGCCTGGGAGGGTTCCGTCCCGCTGGTGGCATCGGCTTTTAGCTACGGAGAGACTCGCATGATGTGCCACGACCTCGGTTGTACATTAGAAGAAAAGTGCTTTGAGCCTAATAGATGTGATATCCTTCGAGGCCGCTCCCGGTCGTGCCGGGGAAAGGAGGGTGGAGGGGGTTGTCGACGGGTCAAGATTTGGGGGGGGGGGGATATTGCGGGATAACGGAGAGACGGGACTGGCAAGTGTTGACGTCGGGAGAGGATGATGGCAGGTCGCTCGGGCTCGACAGGAAAAGAAGACAGCTCCAACGCTGCCCAATAATGAAGTTCATGCCTGAGTCGTGTTCGCGCAGGATCTGCTGAAACTGTGGGTGCTTTCGGATTTACTGGCGGACGGGTGCTAATCACCAAGAGGGTAACTGTTGCACCCGGGACACAAGTCGCCAAGCGACTAGAGCACACCTGTAGGTACCTCTTCTCTTTACCGACTGCGTACCAGCTTATTACGGGCTACCAGACGTCCATTCTTTTCTCCGTGGTATGGGGAACGACCTGCCTAAGCTTTGGCCGTCCAGGGGCCCAAATGGCGCGCGCGGTCAATCCCCCCTAGCCGGGAAAGGATCTAAACGGGCAGCGTTTGGGGAAAACTGGGCAGAGGGCACGCGCGAGCGGGCGTTGGCCCTGTTTGTAGTAGGCGGAGGCGAGAAGGATGATGATGGGAGAAGTGGCGCCCGGCCACGCGACCTTTTTTTCTTTTCTTTCGTTTGACCCTTTTTTGGTACATTCCAGTAGCGGCCAGACAGGGCAGGCAAGCCCGGCCACGCCTAAAAAGCCACCCGTGACCCATGATGACATTGGCGGCTCGGCGGACGACGACGTTTCGGCAGGCCGGGTAGGGCGGTGCCGCCTTGCTGGCTACCTACGGTACCTACCCAGCCCTGGCAGGCAGAGGTCGGCACTCGACTAGGGTAAGAAGCAGATACATTGTACATGTATCATAATACGGCGGCCGAGTAAGTAGGCAACTACAAAGGCATAGGGAATTCATTTCAGCAGGCAGGCAGCTTCGGGAACTAACCAAAATACCAAGCGAGATGGGAAGAGGCACGCGGGTACTCCGTAGAGCAAATGCCAAAACTAGGCAAGTACGTCCTTTAGTCGTGGGTCGGTCGGCAGGTCGGCAGGTCGCACCTGGGATGAGACGGGACGAAATGGGGTGGGATGGGCCGGAACATGGACCATTATGGAGTTCAGAGAGTTCCCTGAAGCAAGTCGCCAACAACCCAGGTCGAGCCGTAGGTCTGTCTGTACCTACCACTTTCAGAGCCGGTCGGGCCAGCAACCGCACCGAGGCCTCTTCACCTTTTGTTAGTACTCCCTACCGATGGGCCATTCGCCTCCCTCCCACACTCTTTTCCCGTTTCTCTTACTCAACTAAGCATGCATGGAGGCCGACTAACTTAAGCGATTAAAATTAATAGTGTGGATGGGCTCGTGTCAAATCGGCTCTGGAAGGAACAGGCGGGTGGCCCGTTCGGCTGGGCGATCGGGCTCACCGTGGTCAACTTGGCAGTGTCCACGACCCCGATGGGGCGCCTTTCGTTACCTTGGTGTCGCATCTTTGCGCATTTTCATCACCATCAATGGGCACCACGACGGGCCTCTGTCTCGTCCCGGTCTCTCGGGAGGGCCACTCCCTCTCGCGCGCGCGCGCGGGGGCGCCGCGGCGGCAGGTCACGAGGCGACGCCCCTTTCCCAACCCTGCCCTACTTGGCCCTGTATATAGGCGTCATTCGACTGCGGATAGCCTCAAGCCAAGACTCGTCCGATCGACAACCATACGACTGGACGTGGGCTCGGCTTCCTTCTCGAACCAGGCCGGACGAGCAACACGATCCAGCAGCCCGGTTGGCTATGCCCCAGCGTCGTCCCCCTCCCCTTTCGGCGTGGCGGTGATGGGTGCTGCTGCTGCTGCTGCTGCTGCTGCTGGGCTACATGACCCGGGGCTACCAAGGACGGGGTGCATGAATGTTCCCCATGGTTGCCTCGAATCCAGGCTCTTCTTCATTTCTCTTACCGCGGCCCCCCCCAGGCCGTGACGCCGGTCTGGGGCAGCTCCGCGTAAGGGGTAGAAGGGCGATGGAGATTGAATGGGGAGCCCGCGCCGGAGAAGGGCCGTTTGCTAATGATACGGTATGCCGGCCGCCCGCCCGCGCGGGGGGGGTGAGGGCCAGGAGAGGGCAACAGGCAAACGGGCAGACTCGGAAAAGCAAGGCAGCGCGTTTCGCTGGTGCCGCGCCTGATGGTCTCTTGTCAAGTTTTCTAGGCGGGCTTGGCGGGCTCCGTCTGGCGCGCCGGAGGCCACCGTGCGTCCCCGGAAGCCCAGTTATTTCAAAATGACGCAGGCCAATGAGCCGCAACCAAGAATATGGGGAGCGCGACCCTCTTCGGCCCCCCGGGGGGCCAGAGCAGCTTCATGCCTCGTCGCTCCCCCAAACCTGGGCGGCCGGGGCAAACGTCACCGGGGTTCTTGGGGTCTCCATTACCCACCGCAGAAGGCCCGAATACCGACACCACATAAATCGACCGGATGGGCTGTCCTCTGGGGAAGAAGAAGGGGGGAAGGGCAGAGGATTTTCCATAGCATTGCCAGCCTGGGCATCGCGCCGTCGGAGCTTTGCTTTCTGTTGTCTGTTTGGAACTGTTGCTAGCCCCTCGCTCGCTCTTCTGTTCGCTCAAGTGCGAACCCGTGCCCGGCCTGGACACACATATAACTGGACCCCCAACGCCTCTTTCTGCCTTTTACATATATTCGGTGTCCTTGCGAATCCGGCACCGCCCTCTTCTGCTTTTCCAGTCTCAACCTGTTCTCATCGTCTTTTGTGCCGGTCGCCACCATGTTTGGCAGGACGTAAGTGGATTTTGCTCCCCTCCGGTCCCCCGTTACATACACATACACACACGTATACATATACCTAAACATGCACCCACACAAGCACTCCCCCTGTGTGTGTGTATGTGTGTGGGTGCGTATATGTGCGTGTATGTCTGTATATATGTAAAGGCGGAAGAGAAAGGCGTGGCCCGTGTACGTGACCATGATGAAACTAACTCTCAAGACCAGATCCATTCGTGTCAATGGCGCCGACTGCGGCGTCGAATCCATCATGCTCGGAGTCGTCACTTCGCTGGGCGGTTTCCTCTTCGGTTACGACACGGGTCAGATCTCGGGACTGGTCACCTTCGTAGACTTCAAACGCCGATTCGGATACCAAAGAGCCGATGGCGAATACGACTGGATCCCCATCATCCAGTCACTGCTTGTCTCGTTGATGAGTATAGGCACTCTCCTCGGTGCCCTTTCGGGAGGATAGTAAGTTGACCATCACGCCGCCCGACAAGCAAGTCAGCCTTGCGTGCTAACCGCCGAAACAGCACAGCGGACTGGTGGGGACGACGTCGGAGTTTAACCTTTGGTGTCGCCGTCTTCGTCGCCGGTAACATCATCCAGATCACGGCCATGGACAGCTGGGTGCACATGATGATGGGACGCTTCGCCGCCGGTCTGGGCGTGGGCAACCTATCCATCGGCGTGCCCATGTTCCAGTCCGAGTGCTCGCCCAAGGAAATCCGCGGCGCCGTCGTGGCCTCGTACCAGCTCATGATCACGATTGGCATCCTCGTCTCCAACCTCATCAACTATGGCGTGCGCAACATCGAGGAATCAGACGCCTCGTGGCGCATCGTCATCGGTCTCGGCATCCTTTTCTCCCTGCCCCTGGGCCTCGGTGTCTTGTTTGTACCCGAGTCGCCGCGGTGGCGAGCGGGCCAGAACGATTGGGAGGGCGCCCGCACGGCCATGGCCAGACTGCGCGGCATGACGGCCGACCCGCACAACCAGCTCGTCGAGAATGATCTCAAGGAGATGTACGACGTGATCAAGAAGGAGGAGGCCTTCGGCAACGGTACCTGGAAGGAGTGCTTCATGTCCTCGCCCCAGGGCATCCCTCGCGTCCTTTACCGGACTGTTCTTGGATTTTTGATACAATTTCTTCAGCAGTGGACGGGCGTCAACTACTTCTTCTACTACGGCGCCACCATCTTCCAGTCGGCCGGCATCCACGACCCGATCCTGGTGCAGCTGATTCTGGGCGCCGTCAACGTCGTCATGACCTTCTATGGCTTGTACGTGGTCGAGGCCTACGGTCGCCGGTGGCCCCTGTTCCTGGGGGCCCTTTGGCAGGCGACGTGGCTGCTCGTCTTCGCCGCGGTCGGTACGGCGATGCCGCCCGCGCAATACGCGTCGTCGGGCATCGTCATGATCGTGTCGGCGTGCATGTACATCGCCTCGTTCGCCGGCACGTGGGGCCCCATGGCCTGGGTCTGCATTGGCGAAATCTTCCCGCTGAGGACGAGGGCCAAGCAGGCCTCGTTCGCCACGGCCGGCAACTGGCTCGGCAACTTCATGATCTCGTTCCTGACGCCGCTCGCCACGAGCGGCATCTCGTTCGCCTACGGCTTCGTCTTCGTCGGCACCAACCTGGCGGCGGCCCTGATCGTGTGGTTCTTCCTCTACGAGTCGCGCGGCCTCAGCCTCGAGCACGTCGACCTGCTCTACAGCCAGGACAAGTCGCTGAAGCCGTGGCGGTCGGCGGGCTGGACGCCGCCGGGCTACATCACCCGCGACCAGCGCGACGAGGCCTACTTCCAGGCCGACGCCGCCGCAAAGGACGCCCAGTCGGAAACCTCGCACGGCCACACCGAAAAGGTCGGCGGCGAGACACCCACCGAGGTGCGACAGGAGGTCGCCTAACCTCCCCCCTCCCTCGCCGGCGGCGTCTTCTGTTGTCCTCCCTTGCCTCGTTTCCGAGGGCTCGCCCTGCCGGCAGCCTGGCGTGGACACGCAGCCAAGGCACGATCTTTAGTCATCGATAGAATATCACTTCATGAAGAAATACTTGACGAACCCGTCCTGCATCCGTGCCGTGACGTGACCCTGTCGGCACAAAGCCTGCGTAATACCCTTCTCACTTCAGATGAACAGCGTCCTCCCTCGTGGGGTTTAATATTACGAGATTATATCTTGATTACGTACCAAGTTGAAAAAAATAACTTCTATTTTTGACTGGTGGGGACAGACGGACGACGTGTAAGCTCCTCACGAGGGGGGGCTCCCAGAACCTTGCGCGTACCCGAGGACGGCTGTTTGACCCCTAGTGTAGATATACGTCTATGGTGCCTCGGGGTTATTCCTGTCCGAATCCCACTTTCGCCCTGGATCACCTCACTCTCTCTTAAACTGAGGAATCTCGTTATGTGTGTTGCTAGTGATGTGAAGTGGCATATACCTTCCATCATATGCCGTATCTCTTTCGCTCCCCGGCCTGGTCACGTGGAAACCCTCGAGTGCCGGGTGGACAGAGGGTGAGTGATTATACATCGAGCCGTTACTTATCATGTATAGTTACGTATATGTACTGGTAGGGGAGAATGTGCCGACGGAGACGTGTCGCCTACACGTCGGCCGTCAACGCCCCATCCCCCTCGTCCCATCCCCCTCGTCCCATCCCCCTTTGCGATCGCCCTTTAAAAGGCGGCGGCGGCGAGGTTGTTCATGAAGTTGGGGTCGCGGAAGGGGACGTTGGCGGCGCCGAAATCGGTGTTCTGGAGGGCGGCGCGGGCGGCGGCGGGCAGGCTCTCCCATGCGACGAGGGGCTGCTCGCCGCCCTTGACGTCGGTGGTGCCGAGCTGGTGGTTGACGGGCCAGGTGCTGTAGTAGCGGATCTTGGGGCGCGTGCCGTCGACCTGCAGGTCCGACGTGTGCGTCGTCCATCCGCCGTGCGCCGACGTCGACACGCCCACGAGCCGCGGGCTGCCCGCGTCGAGCCCCTCGACCCACGCCACAATGCCCTCCCACTCGTGCCGGTGCCCCAGCTCGGGCGACGGCGAGTCCTTGGGCATGTACCTGTCGTGCCGGCGTCAGCCGGAACAAGGCCCCCCGGGCCTGGAGGGAGGGAGGGAGGGAGGGAGGGAGAAACTTACCAGGCGTACATCAGTCCGTAACGCGACCCGACCTTGGAACTCCGTACGTAGACTATGAGGGACGAGCGTGTTAGGCGAGCGATGCCACGGGGGAAAGAGGTGGAGCAAATCCCACCCTCGGCCACGCCCGACCGGTGAACGGGTCCCCGGGGGGGGGGGCGGACGGGAAAGGCCAAGGGTATATTTTTTGGTGCCTATCGGATTTTACTTACCCTGGCCGGTGCTCTTGGAGCAGCCCGAGCTACCTCCACCGCTGGGGTTCAGACCACCGCTGCCCAAAAAGAACAGGCGGTCAGCTGTCTCGTTCGTCTTTCCGGCTTCCGGCGGCAAGGGGGAGAGGGGGGGTTACCTGGTGTTGCCCTGGGCGTCGACGGCCGGGAAGGGCACGCAGCCCGTCTCGACCTTGAGCCAGGGCTGGAACTTGCGGTAGGCGTCGCCGAGGGCGCCGGCCGGCACCGTCGTGGGGAAGCCGACGACGCGGTCGTGGTCGATGACGGCGCGGGCCTCGAGCGGGGCCGCGCCCACGCCGGCGGCGGCGAAGAGGGTGGCGACGGTGCTGGCGAAACGCATCTTGCTCGGCTAGGGTAGAAAGGGCGAGCGAGCGACAAGTGAGCTGAGGTCAAAGGGCGAGGGAGGGAGGGAGGGACGCGTTTCGTAACGAGGGACCGAAAAGGGCGGGAAGACGCGGCGATGGCCCAAGAAACCTCAAACCACCGCCCTGACGGTCGTTCGCCATCTATATACTCCGCCCGCGTATGGGGGCGCGGGCACAGGGACCTAACGAACGGGCGCCGGGTTGCCGGGAGGGGGGGGGAGGGGGCAGAGGAAAGAAAGAGGGGACGATGCCACCGCGTCCGGGCGTCCATCCCATCTCCAATCACCACATGCTATGCGAGCGCGTGGCCGAGCCGGTCCATGTCCATGTCCGTGTCGTTCTTTCCCCACCGGGCCAAAAAGGGCGGAGCCTACCTCTTTTTGCGGGACGGCCTTGGATGAAAACAGAAGGACCTTTTTGGGGGCTCACGGCAACATCGTCATATCCAATGGTTGGTGTGGCCCTCTCCAGCGGAACCGGGGGGTAGGAAGGTGTGGTTTGTACACCCATTGGCATGAAGGCTGACCGGCACGTTTTCCCACCCCCCGTTTCCTTTTCCATCATCGCATTGGCAACAAAGCCGCAGAAAAACCAGCCAGCCCCTTCCCTCACACTCAATCGGGCAAGTAGGGCCGCGTCGTCGACGTTGTCGTCGTCGTTATGCGCCCGCTGCTTCTCGACGAGATACCAAACTTGGGGGCTGGCCCGGCTTGGGGTGGGGGGGAGTGACCAGGCGACTTCCCTTCTTTTCTCGCGCGCCGGACGATTAAGCGAGCCAACGCACGTTTGCGATCCAGGGGTCTCACTGCCGGCACTCGCAGATTGGACAGGCTCGAATCGGGTAGTAGTAGGAGGTAAGGCAGGTCAAAGAGGGGGGGGGCTGATACTACCTACCTGCTTACATACGACTAAGTTCCCGCGCGTGTGGAGGTGTCGCCATTTTAGGCCGTCACAGCCGCCCCGTAATGCCGGGGTTCCCAGAGATGAAGAACGGGTCCCGAGTACCACCCTTCCAAAAGTGGTACCCCTAGAGAGGCGCCCTTCGAGATAACGACTGCCGGTATACAGCCGGAAGTCGTGTGTGCCCGTGCCTGTGCCGTCCCGTGTTTTCTACGGGGAGCAGCATAGCGATGCCGCCTGGACCGAGTACGGTTGATACGATCGAGACGAACCGGACATCATGTACCATGCTGAACAGACACGCGCCCCTTGGCGTCCGTCATCGGTTGGCACGCGTCGTAGCAACCCACCACGTGTTCGACGCACAGGCCATGCCTTCTAGAAGCCCCATCTGCCTCCGGCCGCCGGAGAAGAAAGGCCGTGGCCCGCAGACAACGTAGTCGTGGAACTGCTGCCAGTCGCGTTGGCGCTCGAGACGACGGGCGTTTTCAAGTAGGCCCATTCGTTGGAAGGCTTTCGCGAGCTGCGGGCGAGACGAGGTCACCGCCGGTCGCTGGCCCCCCATAACTGCAGGGTTGTAACCTCCCGGGGCACAGAACTGCCACCTCGGCCGAGTGGAGGAAGCCGGAAAGCGCTCGTGCAAAAGCTCCTACTTGCCCCCGGCATTGCGCAGACCTAGATCGACCGACGCTCGCACTACCCATCGACGGCCTGTGCCGGAGATGGAAACCGCCTCCCCGCACCAATTCCCTCCGCCGTGGATCCGTACCAAACCACCGGCCCGGCCGGATGTCCTGCGAAACCCGTCAGCCTCGGCTTCGAAGCGGGGCTTCATCGGCGGTGTGAGAGCTTACGTCGCCCACTTCACAACGCGTCTTCGATGGGACTAAATCCACGACGGGAGCAGCCGCGACGTCAGGACCGAGGGCGGCCTTTGAGGAACAGCCGTCGCGGACGAGAAGCACGTGGCCGGCGCGGGTGCAGACTCAGGCGGCTAAAGGTTTAAAAACGACGGCATTTCGGAAAGATCCCTCGGCATCGTTCGGGGGGAGGGGTGGGCCCAGCTCGCTCGCCGTGGGGAGGAATGAGCCTCCCTCCTCTCGCACAAAGGGGGAGCCCGGCCGGCGCTTTACAACCGACCGAGAGGGAACCTCGAGATGATGTCCCACTGCGGCCTCGGGCGGTGGGCTCCGGCGACGGGGCTGTTCTTGACTCGCCGGATGCACGCACGGAAGATGCCTTATCGCCTCGCCCTCTCTGGGAACAACTGGAGAGAAGCCAGCCCTCTCATTGGTGGGAGGTCAACGGCATACCCCTGTCAGAGGGGGGGCTGTGGCATGGGACGGGATGGCATGGGATGGCATGGGATGGGATGGGATGGGATGAGATGGGGTGCCCTCAAGATGTCCCGCCATTCATCTTTCCCTGCAGCAACGCAGGGGCCCCGCCGGTTTGCCGGCTCAACATCAGGCGGGCAGGTAGCGGAGCGTTATCGACCAAGATGGGTTCTGAGGTAGCATGGTGTCCTTTCTTTTGGTATTGCTGCTCTCAACGCCAGCCAGGTTGGGCGTTATCGGTTGTTACCAAAATGGGGATTTCTCCACTCGCCCGTGCTCGGGTCATCTTGACTAGCTGTTGCTCACTCGCTCCCATGTTACAATGTCACGCTTTTCATGCATCACAGACCGCGAGTCCCAAATGACACGCCAATCTCGAAAACAGCACTTTGCGGTGAGATCTCTAGCGTCCGAGTTTATGCGAGACAGTAGAGCCTCAAAGTGCCTTGGTTACACCCGAGTGCGCTGGGTATGTAGGAACGAGGGCTGCTATAAGCGACCATATCCGGTAGGAAAGGTGCGCATCCCTAAGATGTACGCATGAACCAGTGGAGTAGCTGTCGGTGGTCTATTTGCTCTTTGAGCTGTGTCCCTATGGCTTAGAGCGGAGTGAAAATGTCGGGGACCCTCGAGATATGGCGGTGCCCGAGTCGGTGCACCTCCTATCGACCCACCCGGTCGATTATCGGTACAAGCCATGATGGTATTACCGAGCAGCGATGTCGAACTTGGGTCCAACCTCTCCTTCCTGCCCTATATTGCGAAGTGAAACAAGCCGCTCAGTTCCCGCCATGCAGCGAGCTCACCGCAGCACCAACCCTTGAGTTCGGCTTGCATTGGCTAGGCGTCAGGTTGTCTGTCGGTCTGTTGGCCGAGTTCGTTCTGCATGGTCCTCGTTCAGAACGACGCGTTGAAAGGGGTAGGTTCTCGCGGAGCCTTTCGAGAAATAATCTTGACGGGCTTTGATGCACCCTTGGGCCAGGCATAAACGGCAGACGCTTCGATCTGGCTCGCTCTGGCTCGGTTTTCCGGGAACGCCCTCCGCAGAGGCTTTGTTTTGCCCTGCCCTCGCTGTGGCTGCTGCTTCCGCCGGCGCGAATCCCCTTCACCCGTGGCGGCGGCCTCCAATGCATTGAGTCCGCTCGATGAGCCACTCGAGTCTATTGCCAGTGTTCGGTCGGTCGACCCACTAGCCTCCGTATTCGAGGGCTCCCGATACGGCTCAGTGCCCTCAAAAGCAACGGGAAACCGCCGGCCTTCTATCCTGTCTCGCCTTTTTTGTCTCCTGGCCTCCTTCCTGGCTAGTTTGATTTGTTCATTTTCGAATCGCTCGGCTGCTTTTGCTCTCTGCGCCTCCTTTCTTGCATGGTATTCCTCATCTGCTCTTGCTGACCTCAGTTGGCTCTTGGTAAATGATGGTTCCTCGTGGTTGAGTGGTGTGGGGTCCGCAGGTTTCGATCTTGACAGATCGTATGGGGGTCTAGGGTCGAAAGATGTTCCAACCTTTCGGAACATGTTGAAGCCATCCGTCTCCCAGGTCGGACGTGGCATCGGTTGCTTATCCCATGCTAAGCTGACTTTGCCCTTGATGAGCATGTCGCGTGGCATCTGCGGTGTCTTGGTCGCCATACTACGATACTCTTCCTCCTCCTCTCGCTTCCGCGCCGTAGGAAACCAAGACGGCGCGTTGGATGCTACACGCCTAGGCACGATGGGTCGCTTTACACGACCGACCTTGGGCTTTTTATCTCCCAGCTCGTTGTGGGAACGCGAGAGTGGGTTGCTGCCAGCGAGTTGTCTTAGATAAGATCTTAGTGATGCGTCTTGATACTTGTCAGAGTCCAACGTACGAGCGGTGCGATTTCTGTGTACCCCGGGCAGATCAGACATCTGGCGCCGGGTCGACGGGGTCGTGGACGCGTGCGTGTCGACGCGCGGGCGGGTGCCGTGGGCGCCCAACGGAGAAGCGGCGCCGGACGGCGCATGCGACGGGACGGCCGCTTGCGCCGAAGGGTCGCGGGCTTCGTGCGAAGCTGGTGACTGGTCGGCTTGGGACGGTGCCTGCAGGTCACGAGCAACAGGGCTGATACCCGAGCCGGCGCCACGTTCCGTCGTGGTGCCATCTTCCCAGAACTCGACGTCGCCGTCCTCTCCCAGCGTGCCGCGCTTGACCAGCTGACCGCGCTCCCGCATCAGGTCCTCGACGGTGATTTTGCGGTCCCCGAAAATGTTCATGTGGTCGCTGATAACGTGGCGGTTGCGACACGAAGGACAGGTGATCAGAACGGAGCCGTGGTGATAGCCCTGCTTGGAGATGGTGTGAGAAGACCTCGCGCTACAGGGCACGCAGGTGAAGGTCAACTCGTAGTGAGGCTCCATCTTCACCCGGGCCTTGGGTTTCCCCGTCGCAGGATCCGTCGGATTGGGCGGCTTCGGTATCGAGTGGGCGCATCGTCGCGAGAGCTGCGCGGGCTGGAGGGTCCGTGGCAGGCTCGGATACGGGCGAAGGTGGCATAGAAGTGACGGCGTTACCGGCGGCGCGCGCGAGGAGCGGAGAAGATGGTGGAAGGCATTGATGCCGAGTCTTGCTGACATATTGAGGGACGGGCGAGAGCAGCTAGCAATAGACTGCCAACGCGCGCAAGCCAACGAAGGGAGGTGGAATACAGATTAGAGGAATAGGACGGGTAGGCTGTGAAGGTCGGGCTGGTTAAGAATTTCCACAGGGTGGAGCTCCACTGTATGATGCAACAGCGACGAGGGGTGTTCTTAAAGGCGAAGTACCTTGTACCGAAGTAAAATCAAGTTGAGGACAACAGCCATACGGGCCGTTGACAAATACAGCGAGTCCTTTAAAGGCTTACGCCCGTCAAATCAAGCACACAATGGTAAGAAAGAAGCACTTGGGCACTGGCCACGGCGATAACATCTGTGTATCTTGTTGAGAAACCTGTACCAATGCCTAGATACTTAGAGGCCGTCACGATGTAGCATGGGCGCTGTAGTGTAGAAAGCTTGCACTCCCACAAGATGGGCAGGAATGCACGTCATTATGGCTGCCACTTACTATACAGACTCATGCCGGCAGCCTGCTTCAAGAAGTATGTACTTTGAGCAATTCCATGTCATGACCAACCCGGTCTCACTCGCAACGCCGGCTCTCAAAGTTGCCTCAATGCAGCAAATAGAGCGAAACCCCCGTCGCAGCAACAGTATCATGAGTCTCAAACCAGAGTATCCTCCATCCTCTGCCTAGCTAGCCTTTCCCAGATGGCGGCATTGTGGAAGACAGCAATTCAGCACCTGCGACAACGCCGACAGCTGTCCACCCAGCTCGCCGTATCTCCACGAGGAACGCTGCCGGGACAGCGGCATGAACCATGAGCAACCAAAGCTTACATTGCCCCTTCGTCGCATGGGCTCCCCTAGGCAGCACCATGCCGGAAAACGACAACACAGCACGTGCGACAACGACGACGGCTGTCCGCCCGGTTCGCCGTACTCCACAGAGGAACGCCGTCGGGACAGCGGCACGAACCGCGAGCAACCAAAGCTTGTATTGTTCCCTCCTCGGATGGGTTTCCCGGAGCAGCCCCTCGCCGGAAAACAACGGTACAACACGTATGAGTCTTTCTTCTTCTCTTCTTGGGTGGGCAGCTGCATGGCCCGCGGAAAGCTTGGACGCGTTGCATCTTTTTCTGCTGCTCGGGCTGGCCCCCATCCTGATCTGGAGCCTGCTGTTCGGCCTGTCGGTCTCCTTCCTGCTTGGACTGCGTCTCACCTTGCTGTTCAGCCTGTGCCGCTTCCTGCTGTTCGGTCTGTCCGTCATCTTGGTCCCCGATCGGCCTAGTCCCCAGTAGCGCGGCCTGGCCTTCTCTCTAAGCGGCGGGACGGTTGCGGGGGTCGCCGCCGGTCGCGACGACGACGCGCTCCGTGTCCTCGCGCAGCTCGGGCATGGCCTGGTCCATCTGGGCGGCGAGGACGTCGCGGAAGCTGGCGAAGGCGTTCTGCTTGCCGCACAGAAACTGATTGCGGCGGCGGGCCAGCTCGACGAACTCGCGCGTGTAGATGTCGGGGTTGCGGCCCTTTTCGACGTACTGGACGAGCTCGTTGGGCACCTTGAGCAGCGCCATCTCGGGCGACGGCGTCGATGCCGTGCGGTGCAGCGCCTGCAGCGACGCGTCGAGGGCCCGCACCTCGCTCGCCAGCACCTCGCGCGACGGCCGCGTCGATGCCGACCCCGCCGAGGTCCCGTTGTTATCGTACGACGACACCTGTACCATTATCTGGTAGAGCGACTGGATCGTATCCTTGAGCTGGGCTATTTCAATTCGTGCGAGTTAGCGCACGAACACGGAGCGATGGCGAAGGAAAGGTGGGGGAGGGGCGCGGAGGGAGCCGCTCACATTCGATCATGTCATGGTCGGGACGCGGGATGGGAGCCATGATGTCGGTTTGGTAAGAGGAGAAGTTGGCGGAGAAGGAGAGTTGGCTAGGTCTGCAGTTTCGCTATATGTAGTACTCGGTTTCGGTCGCTGCTCGTAGTCGTAGCCGTGGCCGTGGCCGTAACTGATTGTAGTCGTGGGAGGATCACATGAAATCGGAGGTGAATCAGGCAGAGAGGTCTGTAGCTGCGGGCAGCAGCAGCGGCAGCGGCAGCGTACCTACGTACCTGTATTACACAAAGAAGGAGAAGGAACCTGAAGAGGGATGGGAATCGGGAATCCATTGGAGCCTTGTTAGATGGATGTACCCCAGGTTTGCGGAAACCGCCTGGCCCACACAACAACAGCCCCACCAACCTAAGCATTCGCACCTGCAGCCACAGCTGCATGCACAAAGTCTAAGTAGACTGTTCCTGCCCTTGACCGACGGTTATTGTACTGACAGGGAGCATAGAGACAGCTCGTATAGTTGTATGTTGAGAGCACCGCCGGGCCTCCATTACGCCTGTTCACATACCCATGTACATATCCAGACACTCATTACCGCCTCTCGCGGTTCTGTTGCCCTTCTCTCATGTGGCTTTTCTTCCCGCCGCCGTAGTCAGCCAGGCAGCGTCGACGACCCGGAAACACGCACGCGCGCCCTCACGCCTTTAGTCAGTCAAGCCCGATCGGCAGGGATGTCTTCGAGGACGCCCGTCAGTCTCGCGATGGCGTCGCTTTGCACGCGGAGGGCGGCGGCGTCGCGGCCCCCGGCGCGGAGCAGTCTCTCCAGAAGAAGCATGTCGAGCACGGTGCCCGGGGACGCCGGGCCCATGCCGCGCTCGCGGAGGTGGATGACGTGGTGCATGCGCTCGGCCGCCACGGCGAGCAGGCCGGCCGCCTCTTCCTGCCGCGCCAGCAGGTGCATGGCGTACGCCGTGGTCTGGTCGAAGAACTGGACCGCCTCGGTGCTCGCCGCCTTGGGGTCGTCGTCGAGCAGCCGCGCATACCGGCAGAAGGTCGAGACGGCCCGCAGCGCCATAACGGACCCCGAATGGTCGGCCTGGATGAGAAGGGCCTGGTCCGACATCTGCCCCTCCGGCCCGTCCTGCTTCTGCGCGCGAATACGTGCAAACATGTCGGTCCACATAGCCCGTATCAGCTCAACCGAGTCTATAGCGGCCACTTCGCTAAGAGGAAGCGCACCCAGCACGCCATGGAGCGTGCTGCTCACCACCTGTCCCGGTCTGTTGATTGTGCACGAGTCCCTAAAAGCCCGGCGGCAATTAGCTTTTGCCTTTCCATCGGCATACTCCAAAAGGCGCATAACTATGCCTCAGGTGCGATATGCTTGGGTCCCGAGGAGGCGGTGGCGCTCCTACTCGAGCCGACGGTATGGCCGGATTTCTTACCATAGAATTCCCAGCACTCCTTCTTCCTGCTCTCCGTCCATACACTGTCGGAGACTATCGGCACCAGCATAGCAGCCCTGCTCTAACAAGCCACAGAGGCCTTGATCCTCCGTCTTCACGCGGCGGAGGCTCTGCAGCATCTGTACCAAAGGGTGCCTCTCCGGGTACCTTTGGTTTACCAGCCGCGTCACGTGCTTGAGAAATAGGTCATACAGGGGGACCTGCTGCCCTGCCGCGATGGTGTGCATCACTTCCGTCAGGTTGAGTAGCAACCACGGGTTTTCCAGCCGCAAGACGTCCTGCGCCCTGATGAAAGCCTTGCGAGCGAGTCGTCCGGCCAGCTCGCCGAAGCCGCGGTCGAGAAGCTCGGGGATCAGTTTGAAAGCGCTGTGGACAAACTGGCTGTCTGTGTAGAACTGCAGCGGCGAGGGCGGTGGGGACGAGTTCGTTACGACGGCGTTGTGGGCAGCGCGCACGTCTTCGAAGTAGGCCGCGTTCCAATCTCGTATGCCCAGCAAAAACCCCATTTTCTCCTGGTCCGGAGCGATCATCGTACGGCGGGCATGCAGCGCCAACGGCGACGACTCTGCTTTGCTGCTCCGCCGCTGCGCCTGGGCCGGATGTTTCGGCCGCTGCTTCGGGCAGCGATGGTTTCGCAATCCCCGCGCCGCGGCGGTGGAGCTCTCATCCTTCTTGCCGTACTTGCGGAACCTGCGAGGGCGTTGGCTGTGTCCCGGTCTGCGCGCACGGTGGGCGCGAAAAACTTACCCCCATCGGGTCAGCCGTTTCTTATACCGGGATTTCCTGCCGGCAGGTCGCGGTCAGTACGGCGTGCCCGGGGGAAGGGGTGCATCCCGTGGCTTACGTTGCCCGGAAGTCATGCTCCCGCTCCATGACCGACATGACATCGTCCAGCCGACGCCCCTGCTCGATGTACAGGCGCCGGATATGGGGGTACATGGCCTCCCAATCCTCGTCGTCCTGCTGCACCCATTTCAGTCGGGGCCGCAGCGTCAGGCCCTGACTGGTCGCAGCCATGCTATGAAAGTCGGTCGTTTCAGCCACGCGAGGGTTTACGGGCAGAATGAGGGGCGCGTAACCTTCCTTCCCCCTTCGAGGTTCCGGGAGTAGCCGAGGTAGCAACGAGCACCACGTGGGTCGGGGTCTCCGCCGTGAGGAACAGAGGCGGCTCGGGGAACGGCGTGAGACGGGGCTGTCAGCACTTGCGTCGGATCGGTACCAGGTCTCGCCGTCAGGCCGTGTGGTTGCGAAAACCAAAGGATTCCACCGGTGGGCGCCTATGCGCCCGGAGGCTTCTCTCTGCCTCGCTGCGTCCCTCACATCCGCTTACGTAAACACATGGCACGCCCTCATGCTCTCTGTCTTTGCCTCTGGTGCGCGACAGCTTAAGTCATTGTTTTTGTTATTTACCGGCCGTTCATGGCTTCGGCATTTGTCCTCCTCGAGTCAGCGTTCTGCGGGTGCTAGTCCCATTCAGTCTATCAGCTTGTAATATATGATTTTGCTTGCAAGCAGCCGGTGCTACCGGGAACACCAGCCTGCTTGTACGAGGTCTCATTCGACTGGATTGGCATAGGTATAAGCTATTTCGACTCGTGTTGTGTACGTAAGTTGGCGGTAGCCATCGGTAGGGCCTTATCTCCCCACAAGCGGTCTATTTGCCTCGAAAGCTGTTTGTCGCCGAGAGTCAAAGCTGAGTGCCACGAGGAGAAAGCGATACAATTTTAACCCTAATCGAAATAAAGTGCCTTGATAACAATACCGTCGCCCATTACGAGCCAACAGTTTCAGTATCGCCGCCTCGTCCAAGCAGGCGCTTCAACTCCTTCTGTAAGCTTTGCCTCTTCGCTTTGGTCTGTTGTTCCCGAGTTTCGTAGCTCTCGTCTTTATTACTTCCGTCCTTGTTACTGCGCGGGTTACCAGCCGGCCCCGCGGTCCCACGGATCATCGCATCGAAGTCTGCTCTCTCCACACGGCGTCCTCTTTTCCGACCCGCCACGGCAATACTCGACATAGGGGTCCGGTAACTGCCACCTCGGTCTGTCTGTACGGGTTTGTAGAGGTGCAGGTACTCGTCGCTTTGGGTTGGGGGTGTTTTCCGGGCCATCCTCTGCAGCTTGGAGATGACAGCCGCAGCCAACGGTGAGGACGAGCGATTGTACTGCGAGCTCGGTGAGTCCATGTCGGTTCCTTCTTGAGCCTTCGCTGTCGGCTCTGGATGGGCTAGCTGCTGTGAGTGCGTCGGCCTCATGGGGTGATCTGCCTTCCGAGCAGGCGTGGTCGGTCGCGACGTCAGTGCTTGGGATGGTGAGCTGGCCCTGTGATCGGCCCGGTACGGTCTGCTGGGTGAACTTCCTCTCGATGATATCTGTTGGGTGAGGCGTGAGGAGGGTCGCTTAAGAGTTTCCGAGGTTACGTAGGAGATCTTGTGTGAGGGGATCGTAATGCTTTCATGAGAGGTATCAAGGGCGTTCCGGACAGCATCGCGAGCCTGTGAGCGCCGGCGACGCAAGCACTGAGGTGGTGTGTGCAGAAGAGGTGAGCTGGGTCTTGTCGGGCAGATAATAAGAGGGTCTAAGGTAGTAGGCGAGGTTGCTGAGGTGGAATTGGCATCGTGGTAATCCTCATTGAGAGTAGACACAGGGTGTTGCTCGTCCTGCGGCCTGGATTGTCGCTGGCTCGGGGCTCCCCGGATCCATTGCGGGATAGGTTTGGTAGGATGCGGCTTGAAGGCCGGCTCCCACAATGGATCTAAGATAGAGACGTATATGGTTGAGTTGAGAGGAACGACGCAGGCCATTTCCTCTTCCGTTGAAGCTTCAGACCCAGCACCATCAAATGTCCGCTTGGAAACAACGGGGGACGTCTGCGCCGCAGTCTCTTCCGAGACCATGGCCATTTTGCCAGGGACTCGTTTGATCTGGCCCATAACACTTCGACTCACGGTGCCCTGCTTCCTCTCCCACCTGCTGCGGCTTAGACCGCCGTCAGTCTTGTCGGTTCTCCTGAGGGCCTTCTGCACGATCTCGGCGTGGTCCAGCTTGTCGGCCTCGATGTCGGCGATGCAGTAGGCGCACAAGGGAACATCCTGAATCTCCTTGGCCCGAGTCGCCACGCTCTGAATGTCGATTCCCTGTTCAGGTGCATCGGCCGGCCAGTTCTCGTCGCAGAACAGCTCCCTCACTGTCGTCCCCTGGGCAATCAACTGGCTGCCGCATAGCAAACATCCATAGCAGGCGCGGTGCCAGAAACACCATCCAAGACTGACACATTCACTGCCACGGCACACAACTTCACCGCACACCCAGTAAATGGCCAGATCGATGATGGCGTTGTAGCATGGCTCGCACGTCAGTCTCCAGGACCGACCGAGAACACGCGGGGGGCCCCGCGATAGATGCCAGCAGAAAGTACAAGTGAAGAACTGAGGGTGAACCGGGGCCCTGGCGTGTCGTGGCATAGATGGCAGTTCAAGCCCTGGTAGCCGATGACGAGTTGCGAGGGGAGCTTGGATGGGACGTCTAGCATTACGAGGTGAAGGCAAGACCCAAAATGAGACGGATGGCTGACGTTCCGCAGGATGAAGAGTTTGTGGGGAAAGGAACCAGCATCCGAGCAGGTAACCTCCGGGTAAAGCAACCTGCCCTTTTCGAAGGTACACGGCGAAATGGCATAACACCGGTGCCAAACATCATGACATGTCCCGGTGGGGTTAGGCCTTCTATGTTGAGGTCTTGCTGGGGGGGGGGGGGGAGGTACCTATGTACCGAAGGTACCCAAGTGGCCATCTTTGGAAAGAACAAAGGTAGGCAATGTTGACGCGGCAGGTGTGTTTCTTGTGGGATGGAATGCCGCCTCCTTAACCCTCGGAAGCGGATTCCGGGCCTGGGTCATTACAAAATATTTGATGATAGTGGACAAGCCTCCCAACACAATGCGGCCAAGTTTATATGTGACTATATGGGGTATCGGGCGTATCTCCGGCTTCTTCACATTTTGGCAAGCGTGAGAAAGCTACCTACCTACCTTACGGGCACAAACGCGATGGGGCTGGGTGAAGGGAACGAATAAGCAACAATATCAAGTCTTATCATCACAGTACAAAAGTTTGACTCTTCAATAAGGACTGAGCCGTTAATGGCCTCCGTGCTAATCTCGAACCAAAGCAAGCAAAAGACCTCCCAGACGCCACGCCATGCGCATACAAACAAAAGGGGACGGAGAAGACCAAGCCGTGCCAGGATTGGGTGTTTGTGAGAGCGTCGTGACCGGGAGGGAATCGGGGTATCATCGTAAGTCGTACAATGTAGTCAGATTGATGGATTAAAGAGTTAGGGCGTAAATAGAGAGGCGAATCGAGGCGACCATGAGCCGTGCTCACGCGTTATTGGCCGTCGCCAATGTGGTCGGCGACCATGGCTGGTTCCGGCTCGGCGATCGGCCCAGCGCGAGAATTCGGCTGGCTGGCTGTAGCAGCCGGCGCGATCTCAGGATCAGGGATCTGTATGTCGAGCTGAGGTTTGCATTAGCAACTAAACGACCATCAAGGGCCGCAAACTGTCGACTCACGTTCATGTATCCCGTCCTTCTTAGGGGGACTATTTTGGGGGCCAGGATACTGTCTTCGGTACCAATTGTCTTCTCCATTTCAAGGTTCCACTTCTCGATCCACCTTTCCACAGTCGCGAGTTTGCTCTTGGTGTAGGTGAAGCCCAGGTCGTCCCATATCCAGCCCGTCAACAAGCCCAGTGTGCCGTCGAGAATATTGCGCCAATGGTAGGCATTGAACGCCGGGACCAGTTCGCCGTTGAGCTTTTCGATGATGCGGCGGAATTCCTGTTCCGACACACCAGCCGGGTCGAGGATCTCGGGGTACAAGTTGGAAAAGGTCGGCGCCAGATCGCCCTCGACCAGCCAGTCCCTCTTGATACGGATGATGCGCGTAGCGGCGTACTCGGGAGAGTTAATAGGCACGTGGGGGTTCAGGTGTGGGAAGCAGGGGTGTTGAGGTCCCCATTCTTCACCAACGTCTGGCTGGTCGGGGTCGCCCATGATCGACGAGTTGCTGGACGAAACCGGTGACCCAATGCCGCCGGGTATCGAGAGATTGTCATGGCTCAAGCGGTGGCCGTGGGGATCGGGGCCTCGCTCGAGATCTTGCGCAAAAGACCGGGCTGGGTCGTCGTGTTCGGGAGCGGGCGCCATGGTGGCTTTGCCTTTGCCTTTGTCGACCTTCGCAGGGGAATCACTGGTTTTGTCCGGGCGCACAAGTCCGAAACTGATAGCACGCGCACGGCTCGTCACACTCTGCCCCCGTTGTCGGAGGCTTTTGGTCTTGGACTCGCTGTCTCTTCTTGGCTGAGGCTCGGAGGGACCAGCCTCGACTTGATCGGGAGGGGGCGGGTTCGAGGTTCGCTTGCCGTCGTGGGATTGGCGAAGCGACTTGGGGAGGCTGGCGCGACGGTCACCGCTGAGCCGGCCTTCGAGCTGCAGACTGGCACGAGCTGAAACAGAGTGCCTACTGTGGCGTTGTTCGGATTTGCTCAGCAAGGGACAGTCGCCAGTGGCTGCACCGACGGGATCGTTGGGGTCCGAGGTGACGTCGATGACGGGGTAGTGAAGTGGGACGTTGGGAGGTGGCGGTGTCGACGGGCGACGGCGTCTTTGAGCGTAAGAAGTAGTCGTCGGAGGCGGGGATCGGGGGGTCGAGTTGGTGGGATTCCACAGACGAGCGGCGGGAGGTCGCTGCAGGGCCTCGGGGCTGGTTTGCAGCAGGTGCTCCAAATGGTCCTGGGGTCGGTAAGGAGTCCTGGCCAAAAGGTTCCTGCGCGTGGTGGGACGCGGAGGAGTGTGGTGGTGCGGTGGCCGAGGCGGAGGCGGCGTCTGTGTCGCTACGAAATCGGGTGCAGGCGCGGATGCGGGTGCATGCGCGGGCGCGGAATTAGGTTGCCGAGGCTGTTGGTGCTGCACTTCTGCATCTAGGGCGGCCGATGACAGTGTCGCGGGTGCGATGCCAGCGTGCGAAGCCGTTTTCTAAACGCTGCAGCAGCGGCCGTCGAGGCGGCCCGTGGTCGTGAACTGCCCGGTCGCAGTTCCAGAGGCTCCAGGTCCAGGTCCAGGCCCAGGTCCAGGTCCAGGTCCGGGTCCGGGTGCAGCGACGCGAAAGAGGCGTCGCCAAGTGCTGCCGTTGCAGGAACCCCGGCTGGCCGATCCTCGTCGTCGGATTTCAGGCAATTGGGAAAGCAAGGGCGAGGTCCTCGGTTACGAAGCAGATGGGGATGGATGGGATCTGAGGGCGCGTCCGACCTGAGGGCGGAGAAAATGCGACCGTCGGGAGGAACCAGTGCACTGGTCGCCCGGGACTTCAGGCAAGCGGTCGGACCCCGGGCCCTGTAGGGACGCGGAAGTGAGGCGGAAGCGACAGTGGTGATGGTGATGGGACGGAGGGCAGCGGCTGTGGCGGTGATGGAAGAGCAGTGGCCCGCAGAGGCACTGGGTTCTGATCCCCTTGGGGGTCCAAATCCACGTCCACGCCTGTGTGGTTGCCGTTTTGCTGCGGCTTGTCGTCGCCGCCGTGCTGTTGCCGGTGCTGGTGCTCGTCGCGCGTGCTGGCCCAAGCCTGCAGCAAAATTAACTGTTCTGAGGGTGTTATGAGGCGCCGTTATCACGCTAGTTGAAGGCAAGCCCCCCATAATATTAAATTAGTTGCATGGATGGGTTAGCCCGGAGGTGAGGGCTTTCCCTCCCTCTGCTTCTTTGGGAAACGGTGCGTCCCCCACGCCTCTCGCCTATCCACGCCAGTGTGTCTGGTTGGGGCTTTGATTTACGTGCAGTGCTGGTGGAAGGTCCACGCGCCCGAGATCTTGAGGGCGAGTGTTGCGATGCAGTGATGGATGGGCTTCTCTCGCACCTCGATGCCACGGGCGGCTGTGTAGGAAGGCAATGGAGGCTTGGCGGGTTGGGGTGGCCGCCACAGACTCGATAGGTGCTGGCCCTCGTGGCGTTCGTGACCTTGAATCTTGGGCCTCGGCTTCGGAATGGCGTGGAACGGGCGGGCAGTCTTGCTTCTCACAACACCGCGTATGTCGGCAGAAGGCTTAGGTACCTCTTCTCACTCCTCACGCAATTCTCAGACCTCGTAGACATTCGAGGACGGCGAAGGGCTGCTGAGGCCGGATGGCCGTGGTATATGTACTCTGCCCGCGGCAAATAGTGTTAGTGGCTCATCCTACCAACCGTCGGTTCCGGTGGGTTCCCATCGTCATCCCATGTCTTCATGCCTCGGGATCCCAGCCCAGAAACAAGCATTACATTATTGATTGCCTGGTGTCCGCCTGCGCGCGGGCGTGGGAGGAGCTCCTTCTGTGTTTCTATCGGCGCGCGCACTGCGCAGGAGGCGCGCCCAGCCGTATGAAAACCCCATCACGGTTCCAGGGGTTCCCGTCGCCCAGCCAGCCATGGTGGTCAGGATTTGGGGGGGGGGGCCTTGGCCATGTCGACGCCGACCGGATGGTTGCGCGATGGGGCAAAAGATCGCACACCCGCCGGCCGTTCCGCCGCGTAACACCCACGGTGTCGCGACGTACTCGGTATACAAGCCGGGCCCGCTCTACGGCCTCGCTCTTCCTCCCTCACCCTCCTGGAATGCAACTGTTTGGCACAAAAAAACCGGTTTGCGCTGGCTGACCACATCGGCCGAGGACGCATTGTCTGTCTGTGCAGCGCCGAGCATAAACGGCCAAAATTCGTGTCGCCGGGCTTATTGGTGGTCGTACGTGCTTTCAGCTGCGCTCCACTTGACATCGCCATCTCCGGCCTTGCCTATGCGCAGACGGTTCGTCCGAAAACCCGCCCGACGCCCCTTGGGGCCCGAGACACACGGCATTGATGGATGTTCACGGCAGTTGCATAGCATCAACGTTGCGTTCAAACGTTCGTCGGCCGGGCCGCATGTAGGAACCAGACCTTCCTCCATACATCCTCGATCCCTAGCCTCCCACGACTACTGAGGCAAAGCAAGCAAATACTTGATCCACTACTCCGCCCGTCCTGGGAGACTTACAACGGTTCCTGCGGTCCTCTGTGACAGCCCGCTACCTATGTGTAACTACCCAGGGGACTTCTTCAGCTCAGCCGCAATGGGTGCGGGTCGGCGGGCGTCCGAGGAGGCCATCACAAAGGCCCCTTGCAGCGGCCGACGGGAGTGTGAATACGACCTGTCGTGTAGGCGGATTGACAGGCAGGCAGATCGCCGTGTCAGCCTGCACTGCTGGGTAACTTGCATACACGACGCGGCCGCACTGGGTGTAAGGAGTTGTCCGACGGGTTGGGCCAATAATACCCGGAACCCATGGATGCTTGCTCTACTGCCGTACCAAGATCCGGGCCAAGACACAGTGGACGGTCCCTACGCCAACACCACCACGTCCATGGGATATCGTAGGTACCTACCTCCTCCTACGGTAGTGCTATCATGGAAACAATCATCCATAAATGGATCCGTGTACGGGCTACTTAGTATAGGTGGGATATAGTGTGGGGCAGAGTGCCCCACACTGGGTGCATACCATCCATCCGCATCATCCGGTGTGTCCTGCTTGACGCCCGTTACCTGTACTAACTACGTATCTCCTAAGGTAGGAAGCCCGTAATTGATACATATCTGAAGGTTCCCGCCAGCCCGTCCTTTTACCCCAAGGGACCCTCTGTACTTGCAGAGTGCCGAAACGGGGCATCGCGGGGGCTTCCGGGCGCATCCATTCAGCTCACCGACACCTGCGTGGCACGGTTCTATACAGGTACGGATCCTGGATTTCCCCGCATACTGGTCGTTTACCCTATCGGGAGCCTAGGGGAGTCAGGACGGACTCGTTCGTAGCTTACTCGCTCACACCCAGGACTTAAGTTAAGTACATAAGTACTTACTGCTTACCTACTTCCTTTGTCTCGTGTCATCCATGCGTAACAGATGCGGGCCTGTTTGTAGCCCCCATCCACCAAACCAAGCTCATCCCGCTGTCCAGTCTCAAGCTCGTAGGAAGAAGACAAGGTAGTATTCGCTCGGTACACTACCAGATCATCCGTTCACGAAGACGTAGATCAGGCGGGAGAGGTAACCGCAGTAGTGTCCCGGCTCTTTGGATCGGGCTCAGAATGCCGTAATGGCCTGGGTTCTTGGTTCCGGATTGCAGGGTTACCGCGCCTACCTCTTTCTTCCGCATCTTGTAGACGAGGCCAAAGCTGCGACGTTACGTCTTTTCCTTTCCATCCATCTAAAGGGGTACTTACTTTAGGTAGGTTCTTACATACTTCGCAGCCCTCTTTGGTGGCCGCGTACTTGGTTCGTTCCTACTTGGCCATATCCATCCATCCTCAATCTCACCCGGGCATCCCATACACACGCTGGAAGCCCGTTGGCACGGCTACCGCTATTTTCTTGGGAGCGAGACAACCTCATCGCGTGCGCCCCCGCATCAGTCTGGTCTGATCGACGGCGCGGAGGCCCCAACCAAGACATCTAACCCTTTCGGCCCTCGCATTTGCCATAGCGTATAACGTAGCTCTGGGTGGCGGTCCGACATAAGAGCCGTCTCCTCGCCGTACGACCTACCTGAGGCAGCCCCGCCGTCCTCGATTTCTCCTCCTATGCAGTCTCCCACCTGCGGCGTCCAGAGGCTTCTCCGTTTCGACTAGGTCTCCCTCGGTTTCAGGGCCTGCGCAGGCGACGCAGTGCTTACCAGAGCATATCCCCCGCATACCCAGGTCCCTCAGGCTCCCGCATAGGCTCACACCGGGCTCAGCATCGGGTATGCGCTTATGTGCCCCATTGCTCGTACCCGCCATGGCCGACGACAACTACGCGTCAACGTCGACGGCGGCAGCTTCCGCGGCAGCGTCCCCTTCACGCACCCTGCCTCCGAGTTTGGGGCTTAAGCGGACCGCCACCGCCGACGAGGCAGCTCAGCCGCGCCGTCGTCTACCGTCAAACGCTTCGGCAACTACAGAGAACCCCTTTTCTGAGGCGCGGCGGCGCAGCTCCAACTTCTCCGACCTCAGCCTGAACGACGCCCGGCAGCCGGTTGGGGACAATGCCGACGGGCTGTGGAACTCAGGCGCGCAAAAGGTGCAGCCAGGTACCGTAATCCCCTTGGTTCTGGCCTTGATACCGGCTCTGGGCGACGTGCTCTTCACCAACGGAAGCGCCTTCCTTACCGACGTCATTCTGCTGGGCCTGGCAGCAGTGTTTCTGCACTGGTCCGTTACGCAGCCGTGGGAGTGGTATCGGACCGCTCAGGAAATAAAGATCCTGAAAGATGAAATCATGATGGAACCCGTTTTTGAGTCGGACAGCGAAGCCGAGCACTCGGCACCCGGACACGTGCCTGAAGAGCAAGGAAAGAAGGATGGGGGAGAGGAAGAACTCACAGCCGACGAGGGTACTTCAGCGCAAGAGCCATGGGAGAGGCGGCGCGAGTCGGCGGCGCGAGAGCTCTACATCCACGAGATGCTGGCGCTGGCCTGGTGCTTCCTGTTCCCTATGCTGAGTGCCTATCTTCTGCACAGTATTCGTGGTCATCTGGGCCGTCCGTCCGAGGGGCTTGTCTCCGACGATAACCTGTGCCTCTTCCTCATCGCCGCCGAGGTACGCCCTGTTACCCACGTCCTCAAGCTCATACAAGCTCGAACACTGCGCGTGCAGCGTGTCGTTGTTTCCAACCCCCACGCCGTCAAAACCGCGAGGGATCAGCAAATCGAGGCTCTTTACGCGCGCATGGAGAGGCTGGAAGCCCGGGCAGCGGCAGGAGAGATTTCGCCAACCGCCACCCCAGCCGACGCCTCCAACACAGGAGTCGCCGAGGTCACGGTGGCGCGTAGCGTCCGAGACGGCATACAACCGGAACTGGATGCTCTGAACCGCGCAGTGCGCCGTTACGAAAAGAAGATTGCCATTCTCGCCGGGCAAACAGACAACCGTCTAGAATATCTCGAGTACCGTCTGAACGACGCTATTGCCCTCGCAGCTGTGGCGGCCAAGCACAGCACAACGCAAGGAAATATGGCAAGCTGGCTCTTGGAGAAAACAACCCGCATCATTGTCGTGCCTATCCGGACAACGGTAGCAGTATTAATGTTCCCCTTTCGAACGCTATCGTCGCTCCTGGGTCAGCAGAGCCGTGCCTCAGCTGAGAGATCGCACAGAGCAGGGCGATATGTCAGACCCGGCTCGGCCAGAGTCAATTCGGACCGCCTGCCAGCTCGCATGTCGAGGAGATGACAAGCCTCTCTATTTTAAGACGCAACTCGCCCCCATTTAGCCGGACAGGAGGCGTAAAATATTGGGGTGTTATGATACCACGCGAATAGCCATTCGGGCAAGCAGTTTGGGGCAAGGAAATGACGGCCCGTCGTCGCTGCTTTGGAGGAATCCAGAGGTGGCAAGTGCTACCGTGTCTTTGCTTTCGATACTCTTAAGACGAAAACTGGATGGAAAGGGTCGCTGATTTAAGTAGTTAATTGCATCACCACCCTCACACATACCCTGCGGGGGTTTCCGCCTCAGGAAGCTAGGTAGCTTCCACCATCCGACGTAGGCTACGTGGGGTGAGCATACAAGCCAGGGCACACGTCCCGTACCACAAGCACCTCAGATTCCCTCAGGCTGGTGTGAATCGGGATCGCGAGACAGCGCCCCGGGCGTGGTGAATTCCCTTAAACTACTGCCCAACGCATTACCAGACATGGCGAGCCAACTCAAGCATCCCACCAAACTCTGGGTGTCTCGGGGTACGCTAGGAGAAGAAGTCAAGAGGAGCGAAAGCTCCGGCCACATTCGAACCACTTTTTAAAGAAAAATACACTCTTCGGGCGTACTCAGACACTTGTGGCTGCTTGGAAGCGCGCGCGCGGGGAAGAGACGTGGAACGCTGCGAGGTCTATAGGCACAGCCGGGCAGCAGGCAGCGAGCGCATGTACACATTCCGTAGGCACACCACGTACAGTACTTACCAACAAAGGATACAAGGCAAGTGGGATGCACGGAGATGGAAGGTCTTTCGACGCCAAGCTCTTGCCAAGCCGGCGAGCAAGTGAGGGCGAATTTGTGACATTCACAATCGGCTTCGATGCAGCTCGGAGATTGCGTCCCGTCTAGTGTTCTTTTTCGTCGCGTTGGATGGGACCGGCCAAGTCCGTGAGGTCGTCGAGCCGCCGATCGTACGTAGCGCACGCAGAAGACGTAGAAGGAAGCCCCAGAGGAGGGGACTCAATCCTTGCTCTTCCGCCTAGTTCGGCTTGCCACCTTTGTATGGGGAGATGCGGGTGGCAGCAGTGATACTGACAACATGGGGCAGCAGTTGGCCAGATCCAACCCGTACATCTATCTGTAAGCGCTTACTGACATAACGCGCGTACATGGCTTGCCCAAGTGTACTTTGCAAGAGAATAATACGCGGACAATACTGCGTACAGAGCGGCAGGCCAGTGCCAGAGTAGCCCTCCAGAGGCAGGGCTGGATGGAGCAGGGCAGATGGTGGGCACTGGTATGGATGTTTAGGTTGGGATTCCCATGGCCAAATCGCAACCGCGTCTCCAGCAACCCCAGCCCGTAGGAACGGCGCCGGGATCTCGGGACTTGGGATTTTCGATGATGCGTGCGCGCTATGGCCCACGAGTTTGAGGACGGTGGAGCACACAATGCGTGCACAGGAGCACTGCCTCCGCCGTCCCGGCCGTGGATACTCACCCGTTTCGTCTGTTTTACAGGTTACATACTTACTGTACGACCCGCAAGTGTTGTTGGTATGTAACTCCGGACGCACGAGTACGAAAGTAACTGGGTATCGTGGAAGTTTCCGCCCCGGTGAAAAGATTCGAAAAGAAGCTGGGGGTAGGGAGCACGGGCGGAGAGGGGGGACGGAATTATTCTTGGTTCTCGAGAGGCTGTGTCCATACAAGTAAGTGTCCGAGACAACCCCCCTCTGCTGGGAAAAGCCACCCATGCAGGGCCCGTCTCGGCTTCTTTTACTCGGCTCCTCATGCTGTCGAGTACGAACACGACGACGGTGCTGCAGGGCACCCGCCGCCGCCGTCACATCCGGGAGCACCCTTTCCTGGGCCGCTCGCCACGTACGAGTCTAATAGACACTCCAGTACCTAGTTGTACTGTAGGTAGGTAGCTGCGTACTCATCACAGCCTGACTTTTGCCTGGGCGGGCGGTCCCTGCTGATCGTGATCAATACTTTTCGACGCATCCCTGACTCGGCCCCAAATTAACCGGCCCAGTCCGGGGGGGGCTTCTCTTGGAGGGGCGGCGCTCGGCGTGATCGCACGTACGGGAACCTGCAACCCTGCGAGCGGCGCCCTCGGGTCACACACATATGCTATCACACGCATACGCGGCACCACCCAAACGCAACCCGCCTACGCAGCACAAAGCCGGCGCATTGAAAACCCTCGTCCCGGTTGGGCAGGCTGGGGCGCCCGTGGGCAGCGGGGGAGAGAACCCCCCCTTCATCGGGGCTTTCGTTTGTTTGCTGTAGCCCCCGAACCGTTCGGTGGGCAGGCTGACGCGCGAAAGATGCCGACCTCGAACTGTTAACCGTTCTCTACCCAACTTTGGTTAGGTTCCGATAGTGACGTGACCAGAGCGCCCGCTACCGACTGTTACTGGCTCCAGCGCCTGCAAGGGCGCTGCTTTCTTTAGTAACTCCCGGCTACTTAGGCCCTGTCCCTCTTTTCTGCTCCACTACGGACGCGGCGGCTGTGGCATTCTGGCAATCCGGGACCGAGACGTGCAGCGACCTGCCGTGCAGGGTTGTGCTGCTGCTGCTGCTGCTGCTGCTGCTGCCGCTGCCGCTCTCTCTTCTTGGGGCCGAGAAGCAGACGACGCGGGAAACAGAAGAGTGTATCACAACACACCGGAATGTCGGCGACGACGACTTCCAGATAGCTGAACGGGGAGGAGCCGCCAATCATCTCTGCCACGGACGACCTGTCTGTTCCAGTGCCAGTCTCGTCCCCGCTCGCCACCGGCCAGCCCACCTGCCACCAAATGACAGCGCATGATGGCGGTTTTTTCTTTTGCTACAGCCCGTCTCAGCTCACTTACGTCTGACAGACAGTGACATCTTAGCCAGAGGGAAGGGAGAGACAAACTAAACTGAGGATAATATTCGACGGCGGGCTCTGCTGACCCCCCGCCCCGGGGGTTGTGGCCGTCGCATTTTCATAATCAAACCTGCTTGAGCTTCACCATGGAGCATCCACGCATCCTCGCGGCTTCGTTTGATGGTCTGGCTGCCGGTTCGCCGATCCAACAGTGTTGGTCGTTGTTCAGCTGCAACTTTGACTCGGCGCCTGCGTGGCCGGCCTGTCCTGGGGTAAAGCACCGCAGTGCGCCAGGTATGGAAGTATGCAGCTGGAACGCCTCCCGGGCCCGTCCCGCCTGCGTCGCCGTCTGTTGTATATTGCCCCCAGGTTGGTCATGTTTCTCCGGAGAGGCTCGTCGAGGTAGGTTAACCCCCCCCCCCCCCCCTCTTGCTCACCAGCATCCTACGTACCTCGGTCACGGACGAACCGTGATGCATGTCTTCACTTTCGGCCATAGCAGCGCGAGGCAGGTCGCCGCCTCTTACGCCCGATGCGCCCCAGGAGCGCCATGGGCTGGGCCATGTTACCACCCTTCGACAGCCATGTCTATCCGCATGTAGCAGATGCGCCATCCCACCCCCACTGCAAAGACACGCCACTGTATGGATGCAAGACCGCAAGCCTCCGAGATATACACAGTAGCCCACCCGCTTCAGGGCTGGCAGGGGGTGGTAGCTAGCCGCCAATCAGGGGCGCGAGGGCCACCAGGTGCCCCCTCTGGTACCGCTGTGCTTCAGGAACAGTACCGGCAGACCGGACGTCCATCCTTGCAGCAGGGGAAATTTGGATCGCGGGCGTGTCGAATCGCAGTTCGTCTCAACCTCAGCTAGGCTGGCTGCCACCGTCCCACCCAGTCTGCTCTGCTGCTTCTACCCTGTCCTGCCCCAAACCCGCGCGGGGCGACCGGGGGAGGAGAAGAGAAGAGAGGGAGACAGCGTGTGCCGTCCGCCAGCCATGGCTCCATGTCTGTCTGTCTACGATACCAGCCCTGCAGGAGAGTGAAAACGCTGCCGAGATGAGATGAGCCCCCGAGCCAGCCAACCGGCGACCGCAGGCTGCCAGCGTCGATCCTGCGCGGGAAGGAAAAGAAGAATTCGAAGCAGACCAAAGCATTCTCCCTGTGCCGTGGCCGGAGTCGGGTTGTATTCTTTCTCTCAACATTGTGCCATGGGCCTGCCTGTTGCGGCTCTTCCTTCTCTACCACTGCCCGTCGCCGCATAACGTGAGGCTCCACTGCAGAGTCCTGGGAAGCTCCGTGCATGATATCGGCACCTTGTCATACCTGCCCTCCCTCGTTTGATCTTCCTTTTTTTCTCTTTCTGGGCCCGCATAACGCTATCCCCAGGCCTGTACCCAGCCGCAGCCGTGGCCAGGGAACACCACCCAGGCCCACGATCAGCACTGCCCGCCCTTTCCCTGCCAGTCGGGAACCCGTTCGGGGCAGGCCGTATAGCCACTTCCGCCTTGTCCTCCCTCGGGCTGTCCTTGGCTACCTCGCAGGAGCCAACCCCGCCGACATCGAAGGATCATAAGACGAGTTGGCCTTCCTGGATCCCGGAACCTTCACGTCCTGTTGAGGAACTTTATGTTACCCGATAATAAGGCATCCTCACCCACGCCGCCCTCGCCGATGATGCCTCGTGGCGGCAAGTAAAAAGACAAGAGAAGACCACCCTCCAGAAGACATCCAGGCGCCGGATCAAAGATTGGCGTCGTGGGTTCTCAAAGCGTTGCGTATTGCGAGGATAGACCGTTCCGAGGGGCACACCAGGTCACCATGGCTTACCGACCGCCTCGGCTATGGCTGTTTCTGTGCCTGGTGCTGTGCGTGAACGCTGTGCTGGCCAGCGGGCTCGCACCTCTCCGGCGGCAGGACGTCTCTCCGACCACAGCGGCGGCCACAACCCCAGCAAGTTCCCAGCCAGCTACTACTCTCCTTACCGGCTCGACGACGGCGCCTGCGGTTTCCTCCGACACTCCTGTCCCTTCCGCCCTCAATGGGAACTCTCCCACCAGCACGACCTGGAATGATAGTTCGTTTTACGGTGAGCCCTCTCGCGCCCCCGGTGCTTCGTGGCGGCCATTGGCTTTCTGACGCAGAGATAGCGGCGGTTCCACCCGGCGAGCTTCCCCTTCCACCGAGACTAAGCCCCGCGTGGGCCGTGGCCGGGGTGATTCTGCTCATCACTGGCATCACTTACACGCTTGTCGGCATCAAGAACGCGTGGCTTCACGTGTTCTTCTCGGCGGCGTTCTTGACGAGCATGTGCACTGTGGTGCTCATCCTGTACGTCATGACCCTGCCGGTCACCGATGCCGTACAAGGGGCCTACTTTGTGGCCGCCCTCTGCGCTGGCCTTCTCCTGGGCGGAGGAGCCATGATCTTTCGAGAAATCACAGAGGGTCTCGGCTGCCTCCTGGGTGGTTTTTGTCTGGGCATGTGGCTCCTCTGCCTCCACGAGGGCGGCCTGCTTACCAAAACCGCGGCCAAAGCCGCCATGCTGGCCGCTTTTTCCCTAGCCGGCTTCGCCCTCTCTTTCAGCCGCATCACTCGCGAGTATGCTCTCATGGGTCTGATGTCCTTTGCCGGCGGGACCGTCGTGGTCCTCGGCATTGATTGCTTCACCCGGGCCGGGCTGAAGGAGTTTTGGGCCTACATCTGGGATTTGAATGATCACCTCTTTCCCCTAGGCGCCAGTACCTACCCGATCACCAAGGGCATGCGCGTGGAGCTTGCTCTGCACTGCATCATCTGCTTACTGGGCATCGTCTCGCAGATTCGGCTGTGGAAGGTTATCAAGGAGCGGCGGACGGCGCGGGATGAAGAGCGTGCCGCCGTCCAGCAGATACGGGATGAAGAGGAGGCCCGCCTTGGCAGGGCGTTGGAGGCTGAGAACGCCCGCGAGAGGAGCGAATGGGAAGCCGTTTACGGCAATGGAACAGTTCACCAGGACGAGTCGGCCATGGACCCATCGCCGCCCGGCTCGCGCGATTCGGGCGTTGCGGATCTCGGTGAAAAGAAAGGCTCGCAGTCCGGCCTGACAAAGGACGGGCAGGATGGGACCGTGATCGAACTAACCGAGTTGGCCCCAGTCGACCAGTCACGCCCGGCACCATCATATACAGACCCGAAAGAGGCCGACGTGATGGTTATGGCTTCGGGCGAGGACGACACCATTGCCATTGACGATTCGCTCTCCGCCAAGGCTGGGCCGGGTGACCTGGAAAAAAGCCCGACGGGCCCCGAACCGGGTCGACCAGCCTCTGTGGTGTCGGCTCGTAGCTCGCAGCGACTCTACAGGGTGTCGCGGTCATTCTCACCCCATGTCGCTCCTTTGCCTTTCAAGGTCCCTGACCAGCCTGAGGCGGAGTACCGCGAGGATGAGGAAGACGAGGAAGACGACCGTTCTTCTTTTGCAACCTGCGCCGATGATGACCGCTCCATCATTCTGGGGAGGAGAGGCTCCCGAACTTCCTCCCTGCGGAATCGCCTGTCTGTCGAATCGGGACGCTTTCTGAAAAGGCTGTCGCAGCACTCGATTACCTCCAACTACTCGAAGAGGAGATCTGGAGCAGCAACTCCCACCCCATTGGCTACGCACGAGGACGAAAGCACTGAAGAACTTGTTTCCGAGGCGGCGAGAAGCCAGCGTGATGATGTTGCCTCTGCCGATGCGACCATGGACACAACCAACAAGACAGAAGACTCCGACAAGCCCGAGGATGCGACTGCTGATCTTCCCCCAACGACGGTGGCGAAAGTCGTGGAGCAACCGAAGACGACGGGCACTGTGGAAGACACGCAGAAGAGGCAGGAGTCTGTGGCAGAAACAGTCACCGTCGGCGCTCCCAACACCGAGGCCGCTGTGTCGGAGACGGGGGATGCCGCGACGAAGCAGCCCGACCCAGAACGACCGGTGGCCATCGACGCAACGAAGACGGAAGAGGAGGCTATAAAAAACAAACAGGCGACCTGCGATACGCCCAAAGGTTCGAGCACACCAAAAGAGGCCCGTTCTGTGGCGGCTTCTGCCGTTTCGTCCGTGCCAACCAGCCTCACCAAAGACCGACTACCCGCACGAATGTCTCGTGTCGCCATGACGTACCGGACCAACGAGTGGGCGAAGCACCTGGCCGCGGCAGAGACGCCCGAGCCGGAAGAAGTTGACTCCAAGCAATATCTGGACCACTCGGAGCTGCCCACGCATGTCGAGGCGACCGCTCCCCTTGACGTATACAGCCTTCAGCAGACTGCCCATAGCGGCGCCCCTGGACCGGCCGTTGTGTCACGGTCGCCGTCCACCGCACCGAGCGCCGCTGCCCCGTCGCCGGTCGTTTATCGTTCCAACTCGAGGATTTCCAGAAGCCCTGCGGTACAAGAGGCCAACAACACCCGAGCGAACATGATCAGCGCGCAGCCACTTCGTCCAAGCCACAGCTTCAAGAGGATGTCGACGGCCAGTCACCGCATGTCAGCAGACGTCTCGGTTCACCCTATCGCCGAAGAGAACGCCTGCGAGCTTCTGTCGGTGGCTGGTGCTTCTCCGCTAGGGTCCGACAAGATCTCACCCGCCTCCTCTGCTCGTGCCTCTCTTGAACAGTCATGGTCCCGGCCCCCGGTGCCCGGCGTCGTCTCATATTCCAGCCCGCAAACTCTGCTTGGGTTGCGCGAGATGGTCCTTCGCAACAAGACGCCCCAACTGGGCTCGACCCCCAGCCCCGCTCAAGGTTCAGGTTGGCCGGCCCCAACAAGCGACGCCGGGTCTATTTACAGTTACGTCGCCCCATCGCCAGTGCTATCTGGGGATGACCTGGACAACGTTCCACTCACGCAGCGCAAGCACATCATGCGCCAGAGCAGCCTTATGACGATTGCCTCGCAAGCCAACAACAGCGCAGCGGACCCGACCGTGTTTGACTCGTCGTACCAGCGCGGACGGCTCTCGAGCCTGCCGTCGCAGATTACCCGCGAGGCGCAAATGGCCAATTTCCGGCAGTCGGTTGCGCAAGACTTGCGGGCCGGGACCCCCGTCATCCCGACCGGCAACAACAACAACCGGGAGGGCCTCCTGCCTTCGGCGTCCTCGCCCGTGGCCCTAGGCAACATGACGCGCGGGATCGCGGTGCGGCAGAGCATCGAGTACGGGCGTTCCAAGCTTCTCAACCAGCGCGAACAGGAAACGCAGAGGAAGCAGTATGAACAGTGGGAGAAGGAACGCAGCGACCGCCTGTTCGAGGAGCGCATGCGGCGCGGTGATTTTGCCGACGCCCATCGCGAGGCCCTGCGTCGCATGCAATCGGCAGTGAAGGAATCCTAGAGAGGACGACCCTCTGTCCTTCCGTCTGGCGAGAGGTGCCGGGACTGCTACGAAGACACTTTCTCTCATGACACGATTCGTTATTTCTCTCATCCCTCTCTCCCTCGGACCCTCGATGACGGCACTTGGGGTTCCTCCACCATTTCCTACTATTAGGTACTCTGCCAGGAGAACCTTTATCATGATACCCTTCTTTCATTCTCTCGGGCATTGAAACACAGGTTCTCAGCTCTCAGTACCTGGAAACCACGCTCTCTCTCTCTCTCTCTCTCTCTCTCTCTCTCTCTCTCTCTCTCTCTCTCTCTCTCTCTCTCTCTCTCTCTCTCTGGCCGAAAAGCAAGCCCCGGTATTTCTTCATCTGGGTGCCATTCTCACGCGGCTGACACATGAGCCTCTCAATCTACCAACAACCATTCTCTACTAACTACTTATTCTCTAAACAAATAATCCATTAATGGATAAACGTCTGTAAATATGACCAGCGAATCTTGTACAAGCACACGCTTCGCTGCAGGCCGAATGGGTATGTCTGAGAGGAGGAAAAACCTGTGCATACGCTTTCTCTCTTCGGGTTCTAATTCTTCGTGTTTCTCTTTTGTGTCTTAGTTCAGCGGCTTTGCTCGGGATGGAAGGGGCACCGGAGCCATGGGTCCTTGGGTTCTGGTGGGTTGCAGGCATGGTGCCGGCGCGAGGCTATAGGAACAGAACGACTCTTCACGTGGCAAACGGTATGGGGGACGGAGGCTTTTGGCTGCGGGCGGAATCTGGAAAATAGGAGTTCGGCGGGGGATAAAAATGATGGCTGCCCTAGGCACCATCCTATATTTATGCAGACGGTCAAATGAGGAGAATAGAGTTACTGTGTGACACTCGATTGCATGCGGGTGGCAGACCACGGGCGAGATTGTTACCCGTAGCCCGCTGGCCGGCTCGCGACTCTCTGTATGTTATACCGGAGACGGAGCCGACACAGCAGCCAGTGCAGTAGATGGGCGAGCATTGCGGCAAGGGATTCTTGGCATTACAGAATACCGCCGGTCGACTCCCGTCGGACCGACTTCGCGAGTAGCCCAGGTAGTCGTTCGTGCCGCCGGCGGACGTCGTCACCCAGTCTGGCCCCAATTCGTTCTTGCCTTCTTACAGGTGGCTGAGGTTTCTGCAGCATCAGTCGCCCCGGACGGGGCGAGATAGATGAATTTTGATGCAAGGGGCGGGAAGGGGATTGGGGATACTGTGGCGCCACACCTGTCATATTTCAGGGGGAGAATGCTCACATGAGTGAGGTCCTATCAGAATGCCGTTCCATAACTGTCCAAAAAAAAAAATAGAGCCCCCCCCCCTCATGGATATGCTTACATCCTGGGGTAACCCCCCTTATGAGATGTCACGTTGACAAGCTCTTGGGCAAATCGGGGGGTTCTGGGTTCTGGCCCCACCGTACGAAGCGCAGGCACCAACCCCTAAAAATGGAATGGAATCCATTAGGCTCGAGGTTGGATGGTCAGTAGTGGGGCCGTATGAATCACCCGGAGTGAAGGCTGTCTGGTCCCTTGGGCAAGCACCTGTTTGCCTCCCTTTCCATCACCGCTACTATGTATTCTGTATCCGCAGGCGTGACCGTTTTCAGTTGAGAGCGGATTACTGGAACCGTCGAGATTTACTTAGCCGCCCGTCTGGAAAAGATCATCACAGGTACTTTGGGCTTGCCTTTCCTGGGCAGTGGATGTACAATGCACCCCCGTACCAGACAGGAACTGGAAGTCTGGATGGGAGCGCATCCCCCTCTGCGCGCCACATAACCTCCCGAACTCGCCTTCCCCGCTGTGCTCTCCACTTAGCCCAGTGCCTGCCTAACAGACCCCAGGCAGCTCGCCAGGCAGGCGCATACCTCCCCATACATGGAATCCATGATGGGATGGATAGGCAGTTACTCATGGTCGGTTGTAGGGCGAGGGGGCACTGAGAGCGGGCTAGGTGAAAGATGCTAGAGGTCAGCAAATGAATGGTGAAAGCTAGCAACTCATGTACTGAGGTAGTTCGCAGGTACCCCAGGCAGCCAGGCAGTGCAGTGAATAAAGTAAGCAGGCACATGAGGTAACTTAGGAACCCTCCAGACTAATGGGAAACCATCATGAGTAATAAGTGCGCAGGCCCCCCAAATGCACCCATGCCGTCTCGGTTGTTCCTTTGTCGCAATCAATAAATACCTTTAAACCGCTCCATTGTCAGTTCCCGCCCTCGTTGCCCGGGAAAAGCCAGAGTTGCAGCACATTTCCGTACAAGCCTTTCCTAGCATCTCACCGTGGCATTATTCTGCTTTTCTCTATCCGCCTTCATCGACCCATTTGGCGCGTCTTGGTACCTCCATAAATTAGACCGGCGCAACCCCACCACAAGGCATCTCTTCCGCCACCCATAATCCAAACACCCAAGCCTTTCCCATCATCTGCGGATCAACGTCGCTGACGGATCGGATCGCAACCACCTCAACCGCCTCTCCCACCATCACCCATCGCCGACATCCAGCACCCCATCTCTCCCCAAGTCACGGATAAACGCACGAAAAATGGCATCTGAGGCCCCCACCAAGATTCGCCTGCAGTCGAACGACAACGCTGCTATTGAAGTCGGTAAGTTGGCCTTTGGCCCGCCACCCCTTCCATCCATCCCCCTTGATGCGTACCGTTACTGACCAATACCGCGCAGACCGCCAAGTCGCTGAGCGATCGCTGCTCATCAAGAACATGCTAGAGGATCTGGGCGATGCGGCCTTGGATCAGACCATCCCCATTGTGAGTACTCGACACATTCCTCGCAAGATACCCTGTTTCGCTAGATACTGACACTTAGAACGCTGTAGCCCAATGTCACCGAGTCGGTCCTGCGGAAGGTCATCGAGTGGTGCGAGCACCACCGCAACGACCCCCCTTCCACCAACGACGACGAGTCCGATACACGGAAGAAGACGACAGAGATCGAGGAGTGGGACCAGAAGTTCATGCAGGTCGACCAGGAGATGCTCTTCGAGATCATCCTCGTACGCACCACCCCCCTTCAACATCGGCGCCGCTAGACGATAGTACTGACTCTTTGCCACAGGCGTCCAACTACTTGGACATCAAGCCACTCCTCGATGTTGGGTGCAAGACGGTTGCCAACATGATCAAGGGCAAGTCTCCCGAGGAGATTCGGAAGGTGCGTAACATACAGTCCCTCCCCGTTTCCCTGCGCATGCCAGCCATACTGACGTAATCCCAGACGTTCAACATTACGAACGACTTCACCCCGGAGGAGGAAGAGCAGATTCGTCGCGAGAACGAATGGGCCGAGGACCGATAGAAGGATGAAGCTGCCCGTAAGCCTTCACTAGGACCCTTGCCAGACGCGTAGCGGAATGGGTAGGTTGAGGCTTGATGGAGCATTTCAGCTGCTCTAGATACCTCTGTTCGCCAGCACGCTACCTGTGTTATCGCTGGTTGATGGAGGGATGGAGGATTGTTCTGGACCGAAGATTTGTCGGCTGCTCGGAAGACGGAGCATCACACGGCGTTTTTCTTCTTTTGTTCATGAATGGCACGATTTGCACGTAATCCTTCGGGACCAGTCTACGCCCTCGGGCTAGTCGGGGTTACGAGCGATGCCGGGGTGGTCAAGATCCCAGATTACTGGCAATACAGATACCCGCAGAAATGATTTTCGGCAACCCTGCTCTTATTGCTTCCGAGCTGTCGGCGCCGTGAACGTGATTCACGAGCGCGTATGGGTTGCGATTCCATCCCCGTGTTCCATCGTTCTCTCACTGAAGTGTTTGCCGCGAGCATGATGTTTCCGGATAGGAGGTGAAGCCCAAGTAGCTGCGGGCATTCAAGCATGAATAGGCTAGATATACTTTCCCACGGTCTAGGGGGCTCGTGGGAGCCTGGGGGCCTGTTTACGACGTACGGTATACGAACACAGTGTGGTAGTTCTACCCAGCGGCACACGGCTTGGTCGACTCCCCGAGCTGTACGTCATGCCGGGTGCCCCGGCCCATACGCATTGGGAGGCGCTCGGAGTGTAGATCCGACCTGTCCCATTCCGAGCCTGCTTCTACAGCCTTGCACGACAGGCGTGTATTCATGGCTCTCACATGGTCACAGAAGGCTTGGGGAAACTTGTTCACAAAGTGTTCATTCCCTATGACCGGTACCAGTGATGCAAAGCCCTTTGAAGCGGAATCCGGGCCGATCATACTGATCGACCTTTCCACCGGGCGAGTCTTTTTTTCGTCTTCCCACGTTCTCAGGCTTGCAGGAGGGCAAAGCCCGTTCAGGCAGAGACCGCTCTCAGCATAGTCGCCATCCTCGTTGCTCCCATTCCCTGAAGAGATCCTCAACACATCAACGCCGTCATGATAAGCCGAAAGTCGGTGGAAGCATTCGCCGGAAAACCAAGGTGCCCGCTTCTTTGGTGGGAAGTGGTGAGGAGGGAGGCGAAACGCTTAGATGCCGAGGCGGGTCTTGCGCCAGTGTCTGCGCTTGGCGTTGTAACTGCAACCAATGTGTTAGCCATGGGGGCACGTTCCGGACAGGAGGGCCACCGGATTGCTCGTCGCAACACATCCTCCTCTCGACCGCAAGTGCAAGGCGCGGGGCCGGGTCGAGAGTCGCGAGCATCTGAAGGGGGAGGCTCTGATCGTTCGGTAAGGGGCGCGCGTACCGAATGGTGTTACCGGTTCGGAGACGAATCCACTGGGGGATAGGTCGGTTCTGCTTCTGGGCCTTGGCCAGCTTCTGCTTGGTACGGAACGACTTGTGGCTCTGTAAAGGTGGGAAAGATAACTGGTCAGCCTGTGGTTCCTCGACAACGTTTCCCCCGGCGCCGGCGCCCTCTCCGCCCCCGGGGTTGTTTGTTGTCTCCTTGCTCTCAGGGCGTGGTTCCGCCCCTCATCGCGCCCCGTCGTTCGTTCGGGCTCGTCGTTGCTGGCTCTTTTTTTTTCGGTGGCCGACGGCGCGCGATGCGGTTCGTTTTTTTCACGCCCCAGGGCGGTAAGGGGGTTGGACGGCAACTACGTACCGGCATTTTGACTGCTGTTGCGTCTGCAATGTCGAGATGGGTTGGGTTGTCTGCTTCGGTGATGGGAGGTGGAGTAGTAAGTCGAAGGACGGGCTGCGGTCGCTTAGCTTTTGCTGGCGGGCGAATTTTTGCGTCGTCGGAAGGGTTGTGCAGCCCTTCCATAGATTTCCCGGGCGGGTCACGTGCGAGGCGGGCGCCAAGTGGGAACCGCCTAGGGGACGCTCGGTTCAATCCAGATGCGACGGGGGGGGGGGATGGGATGGCTTGGTTTGCCGCGCTGATAACGATAAGGCACTTGTGGCTTCGATCACCGGTACCAGCAACTGCACACGGTGGGCGATGCATCGTCATGTCTGATGGGGCTGAGAAGCTTGAGCTTATTGGATCGGCACGGGCGGCTTGGCTTTGGGGGTTCGGGCCAGCTCCAGTACTCCCAAACCTCCCTGGTCCCGTATGGCCCAGCCAGCAGACAGCCTATGCGCTGCCACCTTTCATGCGAAGCGAAGCGCTGACGTTCGTGATAGGTACCGTACGGGAGACGGACAAGGAGCAGCAGGCATTTGCCCGGGCCACCTGGCGTACCCGTGGCCTGGCCTGCAATCAGGTCCGCGACAGGTTGCCTCCCTTTCATTAGCAGGATGGATGGCAAAAGGTACAGCATTTGTTGCCCGCTTACCCATCTTCCCCTTTCGCCTTCAGTCTGTATAAGCAGGCTTCACACTTGAAGGGACTGTTGTTTCTCTGTTGTTTTAATAAGCAATCCCGTACATAACTATTAAACGGCGTCGAGAAAAGCGAAAGGCGTCAATCCCCCCTGCGTCGTTCATCCGGCCTTCATCGACTCGGCTCCCTTCTTGCGCCGGCCCGTCCTGCGAACCATTGGGAACACCCACTGCTGGCGTTGACGCGACCCCAGTGACGGCGGCAACTTCCAGACCATTCAAAACTACCTTACTACATTGCCCTACTACATATCTAGGTATGCTACCTGCCACATAGCAACCAGCCTGTGAACTTGCTCAGCTTTCGGGTAGTGCTACTCGTACATACCTCCATTCAGGTACGTAACATACTTACATATTCAATATCCACTTTGGCCAGATCTGACTCGACGGGCTAATAAGGCGTCTGACTGCCGTTCGGCGACCTCCACCGTACCCTTACATCGTCTGCTACGCCTCGATTGGGTGCCTCCCGTACTTCCATTCAGAGATACATACCTACCGATCCATAGCAGCAGCGCCGCCGCCCCCGGTCCCACGCTTCGCGCGCCTAGACACACGAGACCTTCCCGTGCCTCTCGCGCCTCTTGCACGCCCCGACCGCCCATCCCAAGGGAGAAGGCATCCATCTACCCCGGACCACCGAAACCGAAACCACCCGCACGACATACACCACATACGTAGCCAAAATGGGTCAGAGCATGTCATGGCTGTCCAGCCTGCTGTGGGCGAAGAAGGAAATCAGGATCTTGATTCTCGGTCTTGTAAGCAGCACCTGCGCCGCCAGCAACAGCACCACGCATCCCGCGCCCTGGCTTGCCCGTTTGCTGAGTGAGCTCAGCGACCTCACGACTGACTTCGCATCGCACAGGACAACGCCGGAAAGACGACCTTGCTGTACAGATTGAAGGTGCGCGCGCTGCCCTGAACTCCCCCCTTCCCGACAGCCCGCACTCCCAGCCGGTCCCCGCCGGCCGTCGCTCCCCGCCCGAACCATGGATGCCCGCCCCGTGGCGGCCCAAGGCTTGCGCAAGAGGCGATGCCCGCGAATCTTATCATCGGAAACCCTGACGGACCAGCCGACTGACCAACATTCGTAAACTGCAGATAGGCGAGGTGGTGACCACGATCCCGACCATCGGTTTCAACGTCGAGTCCGTAACATACAAGAACCTCAACTTTAATGTATGGGACTTGGGCGGACAGACTTCGATCCGGCCATACTGGCGCTGCTACTACGCGAACACGGCCGCCGTCGTCTTCGTCGTCGACAGTACCGATATCGAACGATTGCAGACAGCCGCCGAGGAGCTGGGAGCCATGCTGAACGAGGACGAGCTCAAGGATGCGGCTCTGCTGGTCTTCGCCAACAAGCAAGACCAACCCGGTGCCAAGGGAGCAGGCGAGATCAGCGAGGCACTACGACTAGGCGAGCTCAGGGACCGCAATTGGAGCATCATGGCCTGCTCGGCGGTTGACGGCAGTGGTGTGAACGAGGGAATGGACTGGCTCGTAGTAAGTCATTTCCTGGCCGACTCGGTCCCCGTGACGTCGTCAGCCCGCTACCGCCGATAGGGAGGTTTGGTTCCCAGAGCACTACTAACCGTCTCCATCAGCAAACTGTGGCGCAAGATTAATCGCTGCCGGCGGCGGCATAGGAAGTTGGGGGCAACAGCCAACAACTTGCCTGAGACACGAGATACATGGGCCTTTTTGTGCAGCAACGCCTGTCACCCGTCGCAACGTGGCCCTTCCACGCCGCAGAAGGCATTTCGCTCGCATACGGCTTTTGGGTACATAGGGGGGGAGTGACCTTGAGGTTTTGTTATGCATCGGGCGCACGCACGCAGGGAGTCTTCTTAAACGAAGGCAAAAGGCCCCGAGCAGCCAGAGACCCAGGGCGTTCAGGGGTACAAGGGATCACGGGAGTTCGTAACCCAGCCCCCGCTCGCTGTGGTAGGACTCGCCCACGGAACGGGGGGCCCGAGGTGGCAGAGGCGGGTATTTCATTGATGAGCCCTTGGGCTATGGTTACCAGCAGCATCGAAAGAAGAGAGACACGAGCCCTCGCCATGCAAAACTAGGCGATTTATCTTCATACCCCGCGCCAGTAGCAAGAAGACGACAACCACACTGGTGCTTTCGACAGCTTTACGTACGTACATCCACAAGCGCAATAATCACCAACTCTTGTCGATTTCCACTTCAACTTCAACTCGTTAAACGGTCAATGAAATTCTCGCCGGTTTCAGATAGCCCTCGTCATCGGTGAGGAATCCGGTCACGGAGCGCATACAGGGCCCGATGGGTAGGTATTTTTTTCTCTAGGGAGCAAGCATCAGTCGGAACCTCCGGGGCCCTATGTCCGTGGACGGCTTACTGTCGACTCGCCTTATGTGTGGTGGAAGTACACCCGGACCGACAAGGCAGGCATCGACGAGGTAGTAACGGAGGAGACCTAGGGAATTCCCACCTGGTTAAGACGATGGAGGGTAGCGAGAAAAGAAGGCGGCATGTTCTCGTGGTGCGAGTGACGGAAATACCCCATGATGTCTATACCGGCCTGTCCACTGTCTACTAGACCCACTGAACATGTTGTCTTCCCAGAACGCTTTCTTACAGAGCCATTTACAGACCCATCTTGTCATCGCATGGCATACGCCCCATGGGACGTGGCCGTGGTAAAGATTAGGGCCGTCAAGTGCCCTGGCATGAAACGAGAGCGTGCAGAACTGTCTTGAACGGCAATCATGCCCCGGACCCGGCGAGTATTTCAGCGCGGAGAAGCCGGTGAGGGTCTTAGTGTATATAGCGTGTTGGATGGATTCCTATCCTGGGTTGTGCGAACAGGATCCGCCGTCCGAAAATACAGCCCGTCGGCTCGTGTGAACTCGTAGTTCACAAACCCGCGCGTCAGCCAGGAACTCCTGCGCGTGCTCGTTGCACCGTAATAGCAGAACGCCTGCTTTGAAAACAGATTTAAGTTTAGGATCATCCGGTATAAGGTGCCGTGCTAACCAGAGCCGCGTCTTGATATCACGAAGTGGGCAATCCCTCTTGGTAGACGGTATTTGCGTTTGCCCCTTTACTTGGCCGTCCCCGACGTGAGCGCCCTGAGAAGGCCATCCCGGGGGTACTGATAGAAACAGCGAAAGCGCTCGAATTTCCGGATTACGGCAATTTGCCAGAGAGCAGACACATTCTCGTGACAAAGTAAGGTTTGCGAAGACTTCGCTCGCTGGTAACGCGTTGGGTATCAACTGCTCCCGACTGGTGATCCAACCGGTTCCTGTTTAGATCTCCGGCACGTGTAGTCTCTTCCGGCATCTCCATAGGAACGGTTCTCGAGGTGACCTCGCGTCACCAAGGCCCAGCCGATGACGGATCTCAGAGCGGACGTCGTGCTGTTGCGTCGCAGCAAAACTGGTTAAGGAGGGATCCCACGGGCCCCCAACGCACAAGTACCAGAACAACAGCGGGCGCCTCGGGCGCGTTTCGGCGTCTTGTCCCGTGTCCCCCGCTGTTTTTTCATCTCGAGCTTCCGGGATGGAGCGGCACACCCGGGCCTTCCCGCTTCCCCGGGGCGGGACCAAGTCCCGGGTGGGTGCTTCCGAGGGGTGACACCTCCTGCGAGATGTGACCGTCTCACCCGGCACGGCTGTTCGAAAGCACCTGCATGTAACTTTGCACTGCAGCTCTGCTTACAATCGTACATAACTGTTCGGGTGAAGATACTGCACGGCGGCGGTTGCTGGCATTGAGGTTCGGAGCAAACAGTCAGCGGCGGTGGCAATATACTACAAGAAAGCAATTTCCCCAAGCTGGTAGGCGCCGCCATCCGTTCAAGGGCAGGTCTTACGTCTTCGGTAGCACAAAGAGGTAGAAGTCGGGATTCCTGCGATGATTGATCCACGCGCAAGCGTCGAGGAGAGATCGTGCCAGCTGTTTGCACAGCCTGCCATCACGCTTTCAGTAACCGTACCGCCATGTCCTCAAACCCTGGTTCCTCGCCTTCTCCTTGGCAGCTCTCGGCCACGGACATGATGGGAGATTCTCCCTTGGACAGTTCGTCATAGTCGCGAACCTGCGTGGCGCCCTGTTCGCGCTCGTAGCCTCATAGTTGCCTAATTCCAGACTTCTGCCTCACAAGTCTCGTGTGCTCTCGCCTTATTATGCAGACGCCACCCCAAGGGATCCCGGAATACCTTTGGGCCCCCCCCCCCCCCCCTTAAGGCATGGGGGTATCCGCAAATAGAGCAAATGCGTGGGCATCATCGTACCTCGCGCCAGATACGACTGCGTTGTCCACCAGGGTGCGGATTCGAGCCACTTCCTGAGGCGTTAGGACCACGTTTACAGATGCAAAGTTCTCCTCGAGGTACTTGGACTTCGTAGTTCTGTGTGTCCCATCCGTTACACACTCGGTTTAAAGTCAAATCAAGACGACTTACCCGGGTATGGGGAAAATATCGTCGCCCTGGCTCAGCAACCACGCGAGGGCCAGCTGTCCCACGGTGCAGCCCTTGTCCCCGGCGATGTCTCGCACCGCCTCGACGATCGCTAGGTTCTTGGGGAAATTCTCCTCCGAGAACCGGGGGTTTAGTCGACGGTAGTCATCGGCCTCCAAGTCGGCGGGGCTTCGGATTTGGCCCGTAAGCATACCGCGTGACAGGGGCGAGTATCCGACAACGGCCACGCCGAGCTCGCGGCACGCCGTCAGGAGGCCAACCTTGGGGTCCTCGATTTCCGTCGTGAAGAGGCTGTACTCGACCTGGACGGCCGTAATGGGGTGGACGGCGTGGGCCCGGCGCAAAGTGTCGGCCGACACTTCACTGAGGCCCAGATAGCGGATCTTCCCCTGCCTATCGTCCAGTACTCTCGTCAGTGTCCAATTCTCGGCCGCCGTTTTCAGTTCGCACGTCTCTTTCCGGACCCAGCTTACTTCTTCAGCTCCGCCATCTCCCCAATAATGTGCTCCACGGGCGTTTCACCAGAAAGCCGGTGGGGGTAGTAGAGATCGATATACTCGATGCCCATCCGCCGCAGGCTCTTGTTGCAGGCTTCCTGGACGTAGGCGGCGTCCCCGCGGAAGCCGAATTCGGTGTCGCTGACGACGACGCCGCCGAACTTGGTAGCGAGGAAGATGTCGCTGCGGCGGCCGGTGCGGGCGAACCACTTCCCCAGCAGCTCTTCGGAGTCGCCCTTTTCCAAATCGCATTAGCTTCGGCTCTTTCTCGTCCCAAACATACGCCTGCTGCCTACGTAGAAGTCGCTGGTGTCCCAGAACGTCGCCCCAATCTCATGGGCGCGATCCAGGAGGGCTAGTCGCTGGGCGTCGGGTGGGGGCTTCCCGTAACCCTGGGACAAGCCCATGGTCCCGAAGCCAATGCGCGGCACTGGGGGGCCATTGCGACCAAGCGGACGAGTCGACATCGGGCAGGTTTATAGGGACTTTGGAGAGAACCTTTGGCAATACGATCTTTGTGACTATGTCCTACGATGATTGTTGGAGCCGAAGCCGCAGAAGAGTTAAGGAATCATCGACTCTTATCTAGTGAGCTCCCAGGGGCATCCCGCCCGTATAAAACAGGTTTGTTTCCTTTGCCTGCATCTGCAGCCCAGCAGTGATATAAGTGAGAAATCCAAAGTCCTAACTGATACCGCAAGACTCATGGGCCTTATTGGTGTTATTAGAGCCAACAATGAGTGATGGTACGTCATCCCACGTAGCGCATCAGCAGTGGCTGCTGACGTGAGGCTCCGCCCCTGATCATGTTGCCTTTGCTGCTCCGCTCCACCATGAGTACTGAGCTTGCTCACTCTCGAGTTACGAAGCAGCAGCCTCAAATGAAACGACGGCATTTTGAATCCGTCAGAAGCCTATAACTCCCCACTGAAAACGGGATAGTGGGCACAGCATAGAGCTTGATGTTTGCCCTCGTACAGAGGTCATCTGGCTAGCCACGTCTCCAAGCTGCGCCGTGACTAAGCAGCTTGGCAACTGTCTTTGTCACCGAGGAATAGGCAGTTTATTAACGCACTATGTCTGCTATATCCCACGTTACCTGAATCCGGAATTGTGATTCGTTCCTGTCCGGCGGAAACCAGCTACTGGGTAGTGATCCTCGCTGTGAGCGGGTTAGGCAATGCCGAGGTTTTTGGTGAAGGCATGAGCTTTTGCTAAACCACTCAGTGCTAAGGGGTTTCAGACAGATGTGATACAAGTACTATCTATGTACGTACGGGCTACCTACCTTAGGTACGTGTGTTATAGCTGTCCGTGGTGGGACCTTCACGAATCGACAGGCCCGGAGATCAGTCTTGGGGCGGGAGGGGCGGTATATCCCGGTCCCCACAAGAGCTATTCGGAGTACGGTTATGCGCCACTGCCTCTCGATCGTGAGCTTCGTTGACTGGATGATATTGTATGTCCAGTAATCGTTGTCCGTAACAACTGCCTGTGTGGAGGCAGAGGGGACGCAGGTAGACGGGCATGGAAGAAAGTCGGCAACTCGGCGAGCGAGGCTCGGAGTTTCCGTCCCTGAGTTCCGACTTGGCAGCGCGGGGTCTTGAGCTGCCCGAACAGGTTTCCCACCTACTTTGGATACCCAAATTCATATCGCCAGATGCCGTGAAGCCATGATTTTTGTCATTGGCGATGCGATGTCGGACGACACGTCGGACCGGACATCTGGAAGAGGCCGAAGTGCTCACAACCTACCGGTATTGTGTGCTACGCGCACAAGTACCAAACAGCGAACGACCCCCCTCCCTCCCCCGCGCCAGTCGTAAACCGTCGGTGGATCGTTCCACCGGCGGGAAATCCGCCCGGGACCTTGATGCTCGATGCAGTAATTTTTAGCGTCTCGAGGGTTCGCAGGTTTGCCACTAGGATTTTCCTTTTCGTCTCGGGTCACCCAATTCGATGGGTTGCTGAAAGAGGCAACCACAGAGATCAGCCAGACGGGTACTGACTGGATCGTAGCGGGTGGGCGGAGACGTCATGAACCAATCGAGGCGCATCATCTATTCTACCCTTTATATCCATAAGAAGTACCCACCACCTTCAGATTCCCGTACCTGGAAGAAAAGGCGCCGCCGACGGTTTGTTAGGTACGTCCAAATTTTGCCTGGTGAGGGGAGGAGGGGCAGGAAATCAAACCCGTTGTGCCCCATCCAGCTACTAGTGTCCGGTGCTCCACCCGAATGTTGAAACCAGAATCGAAACGAACATGGCGTGCCATGCAATCCATGACCAAATCCCGAGCCGAACCGAGAGAGCTGATGGTACATTGTAGAGGTGCTTGGTCTCTTATCCCCTCCTAGCCTGTCTAAATGGGGGGCATGGAGGCAGCCAGGCATGATTTTGGCCAACGGATGCTAACCCGTGTTATGCTTTGTCATGACCCCACAGCCGGTATGCGAAGCCGTCATGGGGTAGGTAGCTGGTTGTCCATGTGTACAACCGCTAGCTCTTTCCAGTGGCTGGCGGGCTCCAAACCGACCGTGGTGTTTCGTGGCCCATAGGGTTCATCGTCGTCGTCGTCGTCGTCAACTCGTTACAGAGCAATCGGGAGTGGATCCGCAGGGGTCAACTACCACTGGAAACTCGCTGGGATTTCCCCGCCCGGCCAGTGGATCAGCGCGGGGTCCCAGACGAAGCTCACCAATTCCCCGCTCCCCATTGGTTCTGCCACCAACGCGCCTACGTACAACTACTAGGCACTTGCTATAGCAGGAAACGGCGTGCATGCAAAGTTCATGGGCGAACCGGACGCCGAGCGTACCAGCGTGCGAAACGAGACAGACGATGGAGGCCCGACCTGACGCCCCGTGCCAAGCGTTAAGAAGGTGAGCAAAGAAGAAAGCAAGCGCCTCAGGGTGATTCGGCCTGAATGCCATAACATGGTTACTTTGCATTTTACCTACCTATGCCAAGGGCACGGCATGGCTTGAAATGGCAGTCATCAGATGGGGGCTTCCCGGCCCTTATTCAGCAGCACCCGGTCGAAAGCTTGCGAGCCCCCCCAAAGGCAGGGAAGAAAAGGGAATATCCCGGCTCGACCCCGCGTGTGTCTCGCGCGCCTCTCGACCTCGATCCGTCGTTGCGATCCAGTGTGTGACCGCATTCGGTACACTTCTCACTAGTTTTCGCTGGCTGGCAACCCCGCAATCTGCTGCAATCCATTGCCGGAAAGGCGTGTTCCGGGTCATTCGATCTTGATCTTACCGGCGGCGCAAAAGCAGGAGTACAACGTGATGCCGCGTAGGCCATGTGGGTAGAGGTAAGGTATGCACTTACATAAAGTTGCCCGTCTCCCCAGACCCGATCCCATCCCGTAAACCCCCTCTTCTTCTTTTTCTCCTCTTCTTTTCCTCCCTCCATTTCCTTCTTCACCCTCTCCACTGTCCCTCTTTGTTTCCTCCTACCGAGGACAAGAAGAAACCACTCTCCCACAAACGAACACGCGAACCGGCACCATGTCTGGCCAGTGCCCGATTCGAAGCAACGTCGCTGGCGCCGGCACCAAGAACCGTGACTGGTGGCCCGACCAGCTTAAGCTCAACATCCTCCGCCAGAACAACCCCAAGTCAAACCCCTTGGGCCCCGACTTCGACTACGCCGAGGCTTTCAAGAGCTTGGACTATGCCGCCCTGAAGAAGGACCTGCATGCCTTGATGACCGACTCGCAGGACTGGTGGCCTGCCGACTTCGGCCACTACGGCGGTCTCTTCATCCGTATGGCCTGGCACAGCGCCGGTACCTACCGTGTCTTCGACGGCCGCGGCGGCGGTGGCCACGGCCAGCAGCGCTTTGCCCCCCTCAACAGCTGGCCCGACAATGTGAGCCTGGACAAGGCCCGCCGCCTGCTGTGGCCCATCAAGCAGAAGTACGGCAACACGATCTCGTGGGCCGACCTGATGCTCCTGGCGGGCAACGTCGCCCTCGAGTCGGCCGGCTTCAAGACCTTTGGCTTCGCCGCCGGCCGTCCCGATCAATGGGAGGCCGACGAGTCCGTGTACTGGGGCCGCGAGATGACCTGGCTCGGCAACGAGGCTCGCTACGGCAAGGGCGTCGAGGGCACTACTTCGGGCGGCACCGTGGATGCCGACCAGAAGAGCGGTGGCCAGATGCATTCCGAGCCTCGCGAGCTGGAGGAGCCTCTGGCGGCCGCGCACATGGGCCTGATCTACGTCAACCCCGAGGGCCCTAACGGCAACCCAGATCCTGTCGCCGCCGCCCATGACATCCGCACAACTTTTAGCCGCATGGCCATGAATGACGAAGAGACGGTGGCGCTAATCGCCGGAGGCCACACTCTGGGCAAGACACACGGCGCTGCCCCGTCGGACCATGTGGGCAAGGAGCCCGAGGCGGCCCCGATCGAGCAGCAGGGCCTCGGTTGGGCCAACAACCACGGTAGCGGCAAGGGCGCCGATACCATCACGAGCGGCCTCGAAGTGACGTGGACGACTACGCCTACGAAATGGAGCCACGGCTTCTTCACGAGCCTTTTCAACAATGAATGGGAGCTCACCAAGAGCCCCGCCGGTGCCAACCAGTGGGTTGCCAAGAACGCCGACGACGTCGTTCCCCACGCCTTCGACCCCAACAAGAAGATCAAGCCGACCATGTTGACGACCGATCTCTCGCTGCGCTTCGACCCGGCGTACGAGAAGATATCGCGTCGATTCCTGGAGAACCCCGAAGAGTTCAATGATGTCTTTGCCCGGGCCTGGTTCAAACTGCTTCACCGTGATATGGGCCCCAAGTCCCGTTACCTGGGCCCCGAGATCCCCCAGGAGGATCTGATCTGGCAGGACCCCGTCCCCCTCGCGAACCACCCCCTCGTTGGCCAGAACGATATCGCCAGCCTGAAGAAGGACATCTTGGCCACGGGCATCTCTCCGTCCAAGCTCATTTCGACGGCCTGGGCCGCCGCCTCGACATTCCGCGGCAGCGACAAGCGTGGTGGCGCCAATGGCGGCCGCATCCGCTTGGAGCCTCAGCGTAGCTGGGAGGTGAACAACCCCAGTCAGCTGGCCGAGGTACTCAAGGCCCTTGAGGGCGTCCAGAACAACTCCAACAAGAAGATTTCCCTGGCCGACCTAGTGGTTCTCGCGGGCTGCGCTGGTTTGGAGAAGGCGGCCCAGGACGCCGGCCACAACATCACCGTTCCCTTCACTCCTGGCCGCACCGACGCGTCCCAAGAACAGACGGACGTGGAGTCGGTCGGCCACCTCGAGCCTCTGGCCGACGGCTTCCGTAACTACGGAAAGTCGCGGCCGCGCGTTCGTCTCGAGGAGTTCCTGATCGACCGGGCCAACCTGCTGACGCTGTCGCCGCCCGAGATGACGGTGCTGCTCGGCGGCATGCGTGCTCTGAACACCAACTACGACGGCTCGTCGCACGGTGTCCTGACTAAACGTCCGGGCCAGCTGACGAACGATTTCTTCGTCAACCTGCTGGACATGAGCACCCAGTGGAAGGCCACGGGCGACGACACGTTTGAGGGCGTTGACCGCAAGACGGGCGAGAAGAAGTGGACGGCCACCCGGGCCGACCTCGTATTCGGCTCGCACGCCGAGCTGCGTGCCTGCTCGGAGGTGTATGGCTGCTCCGATGGAGGCGCCAAGTTCGTTCAGGACTTCGTGGCGGCCTGGGACAAGGTCATGAACCTCGACCGCTTCGACCTGAAGACGTCTCCTAAAGGACAGCCCCGGCTCTGAGTCAAGGGGCCGCGATAAATGACGTCGGTGTCGGGGGGACCAAATTGTGCAAACTGTGGGAGGGCGCACGATATAGTTCGGGAGTAGTGCTAGCAATGAATGGGACATGCCAATTTTTCCGCTGTATTGATACCGAAGTAGCACGGGCTGAGCGTAAGCGTACGGTGTGCTCTCTTGGTTATTCTGCTTACTGCCTGTCTTGTTCTGCTTGTCACCTGTATTATGCACGGAGTCACCACCCCTTTTATCCACGTCATGAAACTCCTCAGTTCCCCCTCTTACCCCCGACGCAACCAACCTCGGACGGTATCCACACAAATTACTGACACGACCACCCCGAGTATGGAGCCGGTCCAAATTATTCCTCCATAGCAATGTCCCCAAACAGCCGGCCCAGTGCGGCAAGCGGGAGGCTGGCTATCCAGATCGAGCTTCTAGCGACCCCAGGCAAGAAGAGCCCCAGGCAGAACCGGCGGAAATTCCCGAGAATAATGAGCGATGGCGACGCTCCGACAATGTCACCTCACTTGTTTCATGCCCGGAACCGGCCTCCTCCCTTTGCCGAAACGCGACGTCACGCCCGGGGCCAGACAGAGCGCCGCAGCGCCGCCTGGGATCCGGCGCGGTGCAGACGTGCCCCCAGGCTGTCGGTGGCCGTCTCGTCCGTGAGGGATACCTCCTCGCCGGGCATCGAAGCCGTGGTGCCGGGGCCGCCGCCGTCGCCGAGGCCTCCGGCGGGGGCCCGGCGGCGGTCGTCGGCGGCGGCACCGCGCTTCTGGATGCGGATGCGCGTCTCGCCCGGCCGCGCCGCGGCGGTCGGTGAGGGGAGCGGCCACGGCGGGAGCGGCCACGGCGACGGCGCGTCGTCGTCGTCGTCGTCGTCGTCGGGTCCGGGGGGGCGGGGCCGGCGGCCGAAGAAGGCGGCGAGGCGCGACGAGGTGCGCGGCGGGATGGCGGGCGCGTCGTCGGCGGCCAGGGGCGGGCGGCGCGGGGCCACGCCGCGCTCCAGGGCGTCGGCCAGGTCGGCTGGCGTTGGGGCACCGGCGGGTTCGGCGGACGGGCGGGCGGGCGGTTCGTCCCGGCTTCTGGGACGGAAACGGTCAGCTGCGGCCCCCGCGGAAAGGGGCTTGCCCGCCGTCCCCCCCCCCCCCCCCCCCGTGGCGGGTTCGGGCTGGGATTGGGAGGTGGGCAACTCACTCGTCTTGCGGCCCCCGGTGGGCCCGGTCCCGGCGGCCGTGCCGGAAGGCGTGGTGGCTGCCGTGCGAGTCGTCGAGGGCCGAGTCGAGCTTGGCGGCATCGACGACGGGCAGGCGCGGCGGGGCGGACGCGGCGGCGGCGGGACGGACGCGGCGCAGGCCGAGGGCGCGGGCGTAGCGGCGGTAGGCAGCGAGGGCGTCGGGGGTGAGGCCGAAGAAGAGCACGATGGGGACGGTGGTGAGGATGGGCAGCCAGGGCTGGTTGATGACCTCGGGCGGCACGAGCCAGCTGGGCACGAACATGACGGCGCCCCAGGGGTACGGGTCGGCCGTGTGGTGGACGCGGTGGTAACTGTAGGGCCGCCAGCCGGCCGTGTCGCGCACGCTGAAGGCGAAGAAGGCGAGCATGAGCGGCACGTACGGCACCAGGATCGAGAGCGACATCTGGTAGAGGCGGCAGCGCAGCCGCGCCGCCCGCGCCGCCGCCGCGCCGTTGGCCGGCCGGTCCAGCGCCGCCGCCGTCGTGCGGGCGAGGGCGCGGAAACGCCGCCAGGCCAGGACTGCGCCGGGGGGTCAGTCTTGGTCGGGTCTCCCAGGAAGAAAAAGGGGGCGGGGGGGTTAACCGACAGGCGTAGGGCACGGCGCCGAGGGCGAAGAGGGCGGGCGGGCTGCTGTACAGGACGATCTTGGGCCAGCTGCTGTCGTAAGTGGCGGAGCAGCCGACGAGGGCACCGACGAGGTAGCGCTGGGCGAGGACGAACCAGGCGGCGGCGAGCTGGAGCAGGGGCACGGAGAAGATGACGAGGGCCTGGGAGCGGCGGTGGCGGCGGCGGTCGCGGGGCGAGGGCACGGGGGCGAGCTGGCGGGAAAGGCGACGCATGATGGCGAAGACTGCGGCGGCGTAGACGGTCTGCAGCGGGGCGGCGAGCCAGGCCTCGGCATCGCAGAGGCCGGCGCCGTCCCACCAGGCGGCCCAGTCGTCGCCGGGCCAGAGGGCGGCGTTGGCGGCCGTCAGGGCGTTGAGTAGCACCACGTCGGCCACGAGCACGCCCGCCGCAAGCTCGCCGTGCCGTACGAGCTGCCGGAATGGCACCCAGCACAGCATGTTGCCCAACACGGCCCCCGCGATCCGCCCCGCCTGGTTCGCCCGGAGCCCCCCATCCGCCGCGCTCTGCGCCTGAAGCGCCGCGTTGTCGTCATTCAGGATGGGCCGGACGACGTACGACGGCATCGGTTTTTTCGGCTGCTTTCTGCTGGTTTCGGCGGGGTGAGGGGGAGGTGTCTGGAGAAGGAAGGGAAGGACCCGAGGGAAAGGAGGCTCGGGGATATGCGACCTGGTTGCAAACGGAGACACTAACTATTTCGAGGCCAATCTTAACAAGCAGCACGATTCGGATGAGGAGGGGGAGATGGTTCGACGTGCGAGCGAGAAGGTCGACGACGGGCTGCGAATGTTGCGTGCAATTATCAATCCTGGTTGCTTTGGACGGTGGGAGTAGAAGGCATTGTTTTCAAGCGCGGGAAACTGGGCCTGGATACTTGAGAAGGTCGGCTGTCACTGGTCCACCAGACACGCTCCCCAGAAATCAGCTCACTGAAAACGAGAACGTCTCTTCGGGCGCATTCGAGAGTCACAGAGCCATGTAAGTACTCGAAGAAAATACAAGAAGTGGTGGAAAGATGGAGAGTGAGGTGCTCCCACTCCCCTTCATCCACCGCCCAACAGCTCCCTTTCTCGTTGTTTCACCGGTTTGGGGCCTACCGAGCAGACGAGGCCTGCGAGAGCTCACCGAGCTCCGTATATGATTTTATTTTTTTTCTGCAGTTCATACTTTCGAGTCCCCCCAGAATGCCGTGGAATACCTCCTTCGATGGCCCTCGTGTAAGCGCAATTAATGGGTTTGGTCGGCCACCTTTGCAGGCTCCGTAGCGGCGCGAGGCCACGCACAGCATCCATTGACACCGGGAAGCGCGGGATGGGCTTCCAAGCCCTTACATACCCAAGTGCCCTTCCCCCCAAGATGTGTCCTATAACTTGTACGAAGCGTGGATGGTGATGAGACGGTCCAGGGCGTATCGGTCGTGTAAGTCACCGGGCATGACGACGACGTCTCGATATGCAATTAAAGATGTGCACAACGGGCCGCCAAGCCTCAGGAACCACGGGCCAAATGGGGCTTCACACGTCAGAAGTACGGACAAGAAGTACCTACTACTCTCGAGACTCCGTTTCCCGATTGCCGGCACCTCTGACGAGATGCATAGAACATTAATGGGGTAGGGCGGGCTAGGGTAGTACACGTTCATTATTACCCAGCACCGGCATTGGTACCTTAAGTACGTACCTCTTTATGTAGGCAGCATTGAAGAAGCTACTATGCATCCATAGTAGGAAGGAACACTGGCCGCACGCGCCCGCGCGACACCCCAGAAATCTCATCACTTACAACCAGCAGCTCGTCCCCACATTGAAAGATTCCCTGTCCAAACGTTCCTCCGGCAGCTTGTGCAAACCATTAACACCACCACCGTCGCTCACCGTCCGGCCCCTCCCGTCGGTCCTTTTTCTTCCTCATCTTGGCCTTTTGCCCTCACGTTAGAGATTCGCTCCCGCCTTCTTCCCACTTGCACCGCGCTTTCGGCGTTTTCGAGAAACCCAAACTCCCCGCCGTCCTCCCCTGCGGGAGAACCCCTCCCCCCGAAAACACCCCCTCCGATCGATTCGACGGAAAGAAACAAGAGAAGGAAAAAACAAAAGAAAAAAAAGAACCATGTCCTCCTTCTTCGCCCGTGCCGCCGCTCCCACGCGCACCCTTACGCGCGCCTTCAGCGCCTCGGCCGCGCGCCCGCGCGCCCGCATCACCATTGTCGGCAACCTGGCGGCGACGCCCGAGGTGCGCGCCACGTCGACGGGCCGCGAACTGATCGAGTACGCCGTCGCCTCCAACTCGGGCCCCAAGGACAAGCGCACCACGAGCTGGTTCCGTGTCGTCAGCTTCGATGGCGAGGGCCCGCGCCGCGACTACCTGACCTCGCTGCCCAAGGGGTACGTCTGCTAACCCCACCAACCCTCCCCCCCCCAACGACCGCTGCCTCGTTCTCTCGCTCGCTCTCTCCGTTTTCTTTTGACCCCTCCCTTCCCTTCCAACTCCCGCTCCCGTCTTCCCCGCTCGTATACATGAGACTCGAGCCAGCCAAGTGGCAGCTGTAGGCGTGGGAGGAGAAGGGGAGGAGGGGAGAAGAAGCAAAAATCAAATACCAAAAGACCCGAGGCTGACGGATCAACCCCCCCACCCACAGCGCGACCGTCTACGTTGAGGGCGATGCCATCATGAAGTCCTACGAGGACAGCGACGGCAAGACCCGAACCGCGCTGAGCATCTACCAGAGTGAGTGCCTTGGATCCCGCCTTTATACAAAAGCGCCGCCACCCCCTTCCGGCCCCGGGCGTCCGCCGGCTGACCAAAAAACCCCCAATGCGAACAGCCGAGCTCGAAGTTCTCCGCCGGCCCAACAGCGGCTCCAACGACGAGCAGTAAAGCCCACCACCTCACCAACCGACCGGGGGACAACAATAGGGACGGCGCGCATTGGGAACTGGGACTTGAACCTATTGTTCCCCGTGGCGCCTTTTCCATCATATAGACGGAGGGAGGGCGGAGAGCGGCCGACTCTCTTCTCATGTGTCCGACGATACCCTTGACGCCATACTTTTTTTCAATGGCGGTGGGGATCGAGACGACTGAACGACACGACTTTCCCCACTCTGCAGTCCGTAGAACGTCGAAAGAAAGAAAGAAAAGGAACGAGGGGGGAGTAAGGAACGGGAAAGAAAGTCCTCTTTTCCCAACCTCCTCCGTGAGGGAGGGCCTGATTCTTTTTTTCCCCTTCCTTTGTTCGACATGTCCAGACGGCGCGCGCGCGTATATCGTGCGAGACGGGGCGTCGACGTGTCTAGTGTAAAATAGCCCACCCCACGGTACGGAGGGGGTTTGATGAGAGAGAAGCGATTCGATTGTGGTTGTATTTCCTTTCCCCCTTACCTCGGGACGTTGCTCCTCTTTTGTAGCTTATCGCCCGGCAAATCTAGAATCGCGGCTTGGGCTGTGCGTGCACGCGCGCTGCTCTTCCATCGGGAGCCGTACCGCGGCAATTGCACTTCCCGTGGCACGGCAACCTCGGCGTCTCCCTCAGCCACCAGCCGGCGGCATCCTGCTAGGAACCCAGTCCGGGAGGAGCTCGGCGGGGAGCCGGAACAACCCGTTTCCCCAAACGACATAGACCGGTGTAGTATCCCCGGCGTTAGACGTGTTGGGCTACTGAATAGACTGAATAGGGCGACAACGTCCGCCATATTCGGCTCATGAAGGGGGGGGGGGGGGGGGGTAGAGTCAGTTCTCTGCAACTTATCCCGCTGTTTTGCTATACCCACCGAAATGAACCACATCTCTGGGCTTGGGGCACCTGACAGGCGTGCAAGCAAGCCCGGGAACCCATACGGTAGCAGTCGTCTTCACCCCTGTCCAAACAATCGAGAAGACGAGAGTAGAAGCCCACCATACAGGGCTAAAATTCTGGTCATATCCATTACTAGGCGACTAGACCCGACAAGTGACTTTCCAATGGCCTCGGCGGCTCAAAGACTTGTTTACCACCCAACGCCAAACTTGGTTACCGGCCGAAACAGATCCACCTCCTATTCAAGGAAAACTCCCGCTGTAAGCCAGACGACACAAACTCCTGCCAAGACATGTGTCCCGAGTCTCGGCATTTCCCTTTTCCTGCCCTGATGCGGGCGTCCAAATGCAGAAAAATCAAATCAAACGCAACGCCTCCGCTTGGGTCCATCCTCTCAGCATGCCCCTATCGCTCCATATAGTCGGCCATGCTTCGCAACGTGTCGAGAAGCCCCCATTCGTTTCGCTCGAATGACAAGGCCCTGACAGCACCCAGGTTTCGGCGTGCGAAGGCGTTGTGGTATGTACTCAAACGACATGGAGTCGTTAGGCTTTCAAACAATAGACAAGAAGGCCCTGAGCCGCGAGGCCCGAGGCGTGAGGTGTGGTGATGGTAAGTCTATGCGTCCGCTGCGCCACTCTCCCACCGACGACAAGCCGACGCGGGCCGATGGGGGGGGTATCGCGGGAGACGAGTGAAGATGCAGTATGGATCATTCAGTCATAAGTCGTGAGAGCCAAGAGCGGGCCGGAACATGACCTCGACGACATGGTTGGCCATTAGAAGGTCGTCGTGTAGCTTCGACTCAGCCCGCGTTTGGTCGACTTGGACGACGGCGCCGTGGCTGTACCACTACCTCCAATCTTTTCAAAGCCTTTGAGAATGTCGAGGCCAGCACAGTTCTCGTCGTTGTCCTCAAAGAAGGGGCCCGTGCAAAAGTCCTCAAGTGAGCCCCAGTCACCCGTGTGCTTGATGGGCGACTCGATATAGGCTTTGCTCGGCGAAGAGAGGTCTTCAAACACCTTGCTTGGCGTCTCGTAGGCGAGGGGAGTGACGTAGGCTGACAATTTTGACATGGGCACCGGGGTCACCGACTTATTGGCTGCGTTCCTGGTGATGTTGCCGAGGGTATTGGCCGAGCCGGTCCGATCAGGACGCGGCCTCTTGGCCGAGCGCTTGATGGGCGAGCCCGTATCGACCGCATGGAAAAACGTGTCCAGCGTGTTGTCCTGGAAGATGTCGAAGTCGTTGCCATCGTTGACAAAGTCGTTGAAATGAAAGAACGAGTCGTCGATTTGAAAGGCGGGGCTCACGGCATCGAAGTTGTCCGACAGACTGCTCACACGGCGCAGAGGCGAATTCAGCATGTGGTTAACCTTGTCACGATGTATTCGCAGGTTCGTGTTGGGCGATACCGAAGGTGGCGGACGAGCCGGAGGCTTGATTTTGACAGCCGGTGTCAGGGGAGGAAGCATCTGGCTGGTCTGGCGGATAGGCGACGATGAAGGCGGGACAAAGCTGTACGAACGCCCTTTACTGGGGCTGTCGTACGAGGAAGCACGTAGACGTGCGATTTCCTCTTCGGCGCGGCCCCGCTTGATGCGGGAACGGTCGGCTTCCGAATTCAGGCCACGCGTGGCTTGGTTGGGCCGCATGGCCGAAGACTCCAAGGATGAGATGTAGCCGCTGTCATCCATCGCACTGTCCATGGATGCGAACTTGCGCTTGTGGGTGCGGGTCCCCGACGAGGCCGGCATACGCAGCTTAGGGGGCGGCGTGTTGCTGCGATGCTGCCGCGGTACCGGCGGAGAGGAATGCATGGCCGCAGGTAGTGGGGAGTAGGTGTGGCTGTCGACAGCGCTGTCGTGACCCTGTGGCTTATCGCTGTGTTCCTCGGGGCCGTCGGACAGGGGGATGGTGGCGTCGGATGACACCTCTGGCGGTGCCGTCACGGGGCGATTTACTGAGGACGGTGCCGGAGGTTGCGCTGGCAGAGTGGGAGGAGGGAGTGCCGGCATGTCATTCACGGCATCCGATTCCAGATGTGCGGGCTCAAGGTGGGTCGACATGACGGGTACGTTTTCCACGCTCGCTTGGGATTTTCTCGTTGGTTTCTCCTTCATAAACTGGTGCTCCATACCGGGCTCGATGGACCAGTAGTTGCCCTTTCCTGGGTCGTCCTTGGGCCGCTCCTGCTTGATGAAGGCCTTGTTCAAACTCAGGTTATGACGTATGCTATTTTGCCAGCCCGCGTCGTTGGCGTTGTAGAAGGAGTAATTGTCCGAGATCCACTTGTATATCTGGGACAGTGTCAGGCGCCGGTTCGGGGCGCGCAGGATGGACATGCCGATGAGCTGGGCATAACTGTGGCCGGGCTTCTGGCCATCATCCACAATGGGCGGGAAGGAATCGTGGGGTGGTAGGGCTGAATCGTCCAGTCTCGCCGTCGTCTTCTTCGCCGCCGGCCTAGCTTCCTTGATCGGGGCAGCCTCGAGCAGTGTCCGCCTGCCGGGCACCTTCTGGTAGTAGCTCTCGAGGTTTATGTTGAAAGGAGGCTGCGGCGCCGGGTACAAGGTCGGGTGCATGTTCTCCTTGCTGTAGTTGCCATAAGTCGGGTCCATCATGGGCTTCTGAGCCGCCGTCTTGAAGCGCGACATCAAGGGCTGCTTCTTCATCATCGAGTCCGTCATCTGGCCCTGTGAGCTCGGCGGTACCAAGGAGACCGAGTTCATCTGGTGGTGGTGCGACTTGATGGGCGTCACGGGCGCGGCCGTGGCCCGGCGGCCGGGCTTGAATGGCGAGTTCTGCTTGCCGGTTTTCGAGGGCGGGTTGAAGACGACGTTTCCGCTGGCGTTGCTGAGCGGCGCACGCGGGGCCGCCATGGGCTGCTGGGGAGTGACTGAGGGCATCGGAGGATGGCTGATGGATTGGTGCACGGGTGCGTCGAAGAAATCGTCCTGGTAGATCTGGAGCGGCTCGGCGCTCGCGACGAAGCGACGATTCGGATGGGCCATGACGGCCGGAGGCAGCGGAGGTGGTAATTCTGCTCAGCGGCGGTGCGAAGGCGGGTGGGCGGGCGCACTGGCGCAGTGATCTGATATCGTGTGGTGTTAGTTGTTATCGCAGCTATGGATGTATCGACGGCGGGTGGGCGTGAGTGCGGAGGCCCTGGTACATGTACTGCTGTCATGTGGGCATCGACGGGAATGGAACATGACCCAGCGTTTTGGTCTGCATGACGGAGGGATAATTCGCGTGGAAGCGTGGGCCAGGCAGACAGGCAGGTACTCACGGCAAGACTTTAGTTAGGTCGGGCTCGCAGCTTTGATTAGAAGTGGGGACGGCAAGCCAGGGTGAAGTGTGGCGCGATAGAGGCCTTGATGATCCTCGATCAGAGTCTCAGATGCGGCGGTGAGCAATAGTCGTACTGGGCGAGAAAATTCATATACTGGGTTTGCAGGTCCAAATCGTAACCTTTTTTTCTTCTTCGTTTCTCTCCCTGGGCCGCTTCCATAGGAGATGCTGGGGGTGTTGGGCGAGCGGGGATCGAGGGACGGGAGAGAGAGAGAGAGAGAGAGAGAGAGAGAGAGAGAGAGAGAGGGAGAGGGCTGACGAGAGGAGCAGCGCGGGCGGTGCTAACTAGGTAGCAGCAGATTGGGTGCGGGTATGCAAGAGAGATATGCGTACGGTAGGTTGATGGATGGAGAGAGGGCGTGCAGGATCCGGGTGGAGGGGGGACGGGGGAGGGGGAGGGGACGGGATGGGGGGTGTATGGCGGGAGGGATTGAATAGGTTAGGTGGATTCGTCTCGTGAGTGAGCAAGATAAAGTGAGGGAGTGGTAGCGGCAGGAGTAGCAACCTTCGACGTCTAAGTGGTACTTGTGACCTACAGATGACGGACCAGGCTGGAAAGAAACGAAGAGAGGGAAAAGAAGGGCGAAGTGATAGGGCGCAGAGGTACAAACTATGTACAGGCAAGCGCGGGGATTAGAAGGGACGCCAAACCCAAAGCAGCAACTCTTTTTTTGCTTCCTCGTTTGAGCCTTGGCTGGGCGAAAGAAGCCGGCCGTGAGCCCAGGTGTCGCGGCTAGCGAGCAGGGGGGGGACGAGCGCCCACACACGGCAATCCAGGCTCCATTTCAGCCAGTCGCAGCTTGGCCAGCACGCCAACTCAGCGTCAATCCACCGGGAACAGAGGGTGTGGAACGGAGGTCCAGACGAGGATTGGACGGGACGACCGGGGGCTGACACGATGAGAGACAGGGTTGATCACAAGAAGATGGAGGGCCCAGGAATGTCTCGAATCCCGGCCAGCCTAGCTCGGACGGCCCAGGACGACGGCTGGGCTGGGCTGGCTGTGGTGCGGGCGCGGAACCAAGTCTTCGCACAAGGACGAACGACACTTCCAATGGCTTGAATACTATTACTTGCCTATCTTCCCCAGGTGCCGCTGGCCTGCGGGCTACGGGCGTACCTGACGGACGGCTTACGTGGTCGAACCATGACGATGATGGCTTTTCCCGATGGGTCCTTTTTTTTCCTTGAATTTTTTGGTCCCCGTCTGGCCGGCTGCATGATGGAACTGCCGCCGCTGGTGGATGTGGGAGGGAGTGGTAAGGCCCGGTAGTGGCTTGTTTGTAGTACGGATACCGTACGACCATGACCAGGGGGTGTTCAATGCTGAGCTGATGCAAGGCCCAAGAGACCCAGTGGAGGAATGGAAGGGACGGGGAAGGGACGAACGGGCCTCACAGCGGCGCCTGTTCCGCATGAAGAAAACCACGCTTCTTTTTCTTATTCCCTCGACGTGGCACACACACGCACAAACGCCTAACGGGTTTGACGGGACGCCAGAAGGATTCCCGAAAGCCGGCCAGAGACTACTGCCACACTCAACGCGAGGGAGAAGGAATTGGAGGGTGGGAAACCGGTCCTCGAAATAGGTCGTATGGCTGGCCGGGCGGCCTGTCACCACGTCCAACACTGGCAACCGTTCGCTGTCAAGGAGGGAGGAATGTCTGAGCGGGCGAGCCGCCGTTCCAGGAGCAATCGTCGCTTGCCAATACAAGTGTGTGCCACCCCGAAACGAGTCGTCAGTTTGCGACCTGCAGCCTGATGCCGTGCACGCATTACAACGTTTGCGACTGAGGAAGATTCGGCCGAACCATTGGGCCAGAGAGCCAAGGCAGCGGCGGCGGCGTTGGCGTGCGCGCGTGTGTGCTCGCTCTGTCCGTCTACGCGAAGCATGTCGCTCGCATTGGATGCTTATCCTCACCACACCCACCCCACGAACGCCGGAAAGCATTGGCAGCTCAGCCCGTCAAATCTCGTGAAGACGCGGGCGCAAAGCCGGGCCTCTCTGCTTCAAGTCTGACGCGGGACGCGTAACGCGCATCCCTAGCTGTTGATGCTTCGGCGCGCGTTCCGCCAATCAGATGGCGACAAGCCGTCATTTATCCCCATCTGGAATGCGCGACCACCTCGTGCGTCTGCCCACTTACGCTCGCGTCTGCACCTCCGCCTGCGGCAAATCACGTCCTCAATGGCTGGTTTGGTGTGGCCGTCGTTCCCATGGATCGACGGTACACACCCACACACAGCCTCCTCTCCCTTCCTCCCTCCCTCTCTCTTGTCTTGCGTGAGGGGTAGCAAAAGAAACTACGCTGGTTCGAGGAAAGAGTACTAATTAAAAGGTTCAAGGTCCATTGCGAAACCATCCGGGCGCCAGTAGTCATGATTTCCTGCCGTTTGTCCCGAAAGCAAAGTAGATTGCCCGTAAGCTTCCCCCCCGGTTGTTCGGGAAACCGCTTACACGAAGGGGGGAGAAGTTCTCGGGGCCTCTCCCGGGTCTTTACACAAACGCAGCTCGAACATGCATACACGGTCCCGAGATGCATGGTAGGGAGGGAGCCCTGGCGCATAGTTGGCAAAAGCCGGACAGCACGCTATAACTCCCATCTATAGCTTTCTACTGTGTACACTGTAGGTGGGAGTGGTGGCACCCACAAGCGGCCTTTCCCTACTACCCTGTTCATGCCTAGGGTAGGTACATCCCGTTTGCCCGGTATGCCCGGGATCTCAGCTCCCAATTTCCCTCCCACTGAAGCATGTATTACTCATGAAGATACTTGTGTAGGCAATAGGTGGGTTTGTTCCTGTGCCCTGGATTAGTAGTACTTTCCATATCCTCACTATTTCTTGTTCCGTTCCAACGGAGAGTATCAAACCAGAGCGTCGGCCCTCTTTCATTACCCACCACCACTCCTCACTGTCCTCGACTCCCAGCCTAGCGCTGGAATTAATCGCGAGTGCCGGGTCATGACATCACAATGTTGGACTTTGCCCCCCGCTCCATCCCTCCCCATGCGCGCTGGTCGCTCAGAAGCCCGTTCGTATCGGGGCTAGCTGCTTTTGCGGTCAGTTTGTTACAAGAGCATCCAAACTCCCAGATGGCCCCGCAGCCGAGACCAGCAATTCCAGCCAAGAAACCGTTGTCGCTAGCCAGGTACCAAAAACATTCCGACGGCCATTCAGATATCCCCATGTTTCGTGCCTGGATCGCCGCCCCTCCTCGCCCGTGGCAGCCTTGTAATACGACTAAACATCGGGGGCTTTTGTCATGGCTGTTCTGGCACCATCGGGGGACAGCTCCCCAAAATGTACATCGTACCTACAACTAGCTCTTCCCCCACCCCGGCACCATGTTCATGGCTTCTTTTCGCCTGGGCTCAGGGGCCCTGCCCGGGTCCCTTGAGCCCCCCTCCCTCCCTCGCAAACCTGCGTCTTCATTTGAGCCCATGACTGGTTCGCAAACGTGCGCTACGCGTCTGCCAGCTCATCTTGACTGTTTCTCTCCAACCAAACTAGGCTGGGCGTGCGGGCCCTCGGGATCGCTGGCGATCGGGTGGGTGATGGGAGATCTGGGACGACATGGCACTGGCACATGGCCCTTCATGGAACGTAGCCAGTTTCCAGGACTCCGCGTCTCCGCGTCTCCAGTTGCAATGTAACAATGTCGGCCTACTGTGTAATACGGGGGCAGTGTCGGGCTGTTTCCCCATCCGCTCCCGCACCGGGGGGGCGGGCTGGGCACAAACGCTGGGGGGATATTTCGAGCAAGCGTCGTAGGGTTCGCTGGGGGGTTGAGTAGGAGGAGGATCCTCTACCGATCCACTTGCCGCGAACGTGAAGATACAAACGACGTCCGTCTATTGGCATGGAGTCGCCCATGACCCTTCCGGAACGGACATTTTGCTTTCCCTACGGAACACCCTGTAGGGATGGGATGCCCGTCTGCATGCAATGCCGTCCTGCCGGCCAAGGCCCCGCGCCCGCACAGGTTGCTGCTCAGCTCGCAAAAAGATTGGCGCCACATGGGACGGACCCTTCGCACGCCGTGCGCACGCCAAAACGTTTGGGGCAACGAGCGGGCGCGTACCGCGGACGCGCGCACGGGAGGGAACCCTTGACCCGGTACCGCGGATTACCAGCGCTCCGTCTGTACAATTACAGACATACTATAGGTACGAAGATTATTACATGATGGGGAGATGGGGAGGGGGAAACGGGATCCCGCTAAACCCATACCGAGCCCCCCCCCCCCAATATGCAGCCTCTTATGGCCAGAACAGGCAGCTCATCCGCGCCTGCCGCCGACAACCGAAATGCCATGTCCTCAATCTCTCTTCCCCATCAACGCCCTCTCTCTCGGTTCGGGCATGCACATGTCATGTCGTAGGCGCCTAGCCCTTTCTTTCCCCTACCCCTACTCCCCGGTCTGCATGGGGGCGTACGCCCAACAAGCGCAGTCTTGCGATGGCGTCTTCGCTTTCCATCCGAGGTCACGGTATCGGGACTAACTTTTTTCACATGAGGGCAGGTGACAGCCGGTTTGCGTTGGCGGCAGAGTTTACTTGCCGTTTGACCATGCTTTCGGGCACCTAGCGGACCCGGCAAGCTTGTCAGGTTTCCAATTCTAGGGAAGGGAAGCTGGAAGAGCACAGCCTACCGATAACCTTTTTCTCTCAATTGCCGGAAGTGCTGAATGGCCCTGTAACCCTGCTTGCCAGCGCACAGCTCTCATGCCCCCATTCCATGCCTTATCACCTCTATACCAAGGCCGCCCCTCCCCCCTCGTGATCGGCCGAGGATTGGTCTCAAGTCAGCGGCCGGCGCAGGGACTCAATCGTGATAGGTACCCTTCCAATCATTGGGCGATCAGCCCCCCCCCCCACCAGGTTGGCCAGCTTGTCTTGCTACGGGTGAGGAAGCGTGGGAAGTGTGGGAAAGTGGGCAAATCCTCCGCCCAGCGCATAGCCCAGCTGGGTACTAATTTGCCATACAATGCTCGCGAACGAGCGGCCTACGGCCACACAGCCCTGGGAAAAGCAACCAGGCGTCCAGCGCCGGCCCTCGAGTGCGCGTGTGTTTCCACTGACACTCAATACGGCAGTCCTGCCAGGATGCCCACGTCTATCTAACTTGACGTAGCGGTTGGTCCTCTCGCCTGGATCATATCATATGCGATGGACTGACGCCCTCAAGCTCACTCACCATTTGGGGGGGGGCCACCCGATGTGCGCAGTGGTTTCTGGGCTGGCGGGCTGACGGATTCGCTAGCCCTCGCCACGACCGCCACGCCGGGCCCTCGAAGCAATTCTTTTACCATTGTGTCTTAGACGGCAGTTACACGCCTCTTCCGGGCTCCCTCCTCGCACAGGGAGAGGAGACGACGGCGATGCTGCTGCTGCTGCTGCTACCGTCGCCGTCGCCGTTGGGCCCGGCTTCCAGAGGCGCTGTTTCAGCTTTTGCTGTCAGGACGCCGAGCCAGGGTTGTCGCTGATCCGTCTCCCGGGAAGGAAGTATCGCTTGGATGACAGGCAACTCGTGCCGAACAAAGCCGTTTCCAGCAGTGGCCCGGGCTGGGAGAAAACACGGGCGGTCCAGCCACGTTGCCGCAGGTGAAGCACAGGGGTGATAATGCTCAAGCTCGTGCGGACTTTGTCGATATGGCGGCTGTCTGCCACGTCGAGCATTTTCTCAGTTGCCTTCCGGTAGTCGTCGAGCCGCTCGAGCGAAGGGGCCCCTGTTAGGGAAGATGAGCCCGACGCATCGCAGCTATGGCCCCTTTCGGAGCGGCGCGCGCGCGCGCACACGCTCTCACACACATGCTGTCCCACACTTCAATACCCATGCGACATATGTCATCTCCCCGAGTCTCCAGGGCAGTCAAGCCGCTCGCACCCCACGGACCGAGCTCTGGGTATGCCATGAGGAAAGGCCTCTCGTCTCGGCCCACCGCCAGGACCACCTCTTGAAGCAGGCTGGAAGGAAGACACCCAGCTGCCTCGAGAAACCCGCCGCCCGAGGGACCTGGCGGGCCTGGCCTTTGTGCAGGCCGGTTTGCCCGCCCAACCGTCGAGAAAAAGCCTAGATGCGGTCGGCCGAGCGGCTGACGCCGTGGGATCCTGCTGCTTCCTCGTCGTGACGTCCTATGAGGCACATACTAGATCTCCTGGGCAAGAGAGACCTCCTGGGGCGGCCCGGGTCCCCACCGCTACGACCACACGTGCTCAGGGCACGGCATGCCGAGAATCCCTAACATGGTGTCTCTGCTGCATCCTCCCGTACTCTTCCAAACACGTGGGGAACGCAGCCAGCCTTCCTAAGCCGAGTGCCTGTTCCTCTTCTCCTGCTTGCCGCTTCAGACACATCCTGCGGGACATTCACAGCGCAGGTGAAACATTGCTCGGCAACCACTCGTGGAGGGGTCCGCCTTAGACTTTTGCGTATAAGACAAAAAGCACGTGTCGCAGGGGTGTTCTCCTTGGCACCGACTGCCATCGGGTCTCGAATTGGGGTTCATATCGGTCGGACAATGTATATTGACCCAATGTCCACCTGCGTCGGCGGCCGGCCTTCGGCTCACCCTGGCCTTTGTCGCCAGGGTGGTATTGCCAACTACGAAGCCGCTTCGGTCGTCTCCCTACCACCGTATGCTGCAGTCCTCATTACCGAAAGCTCCTGCCGATGTCATGACGGGGTTCTGGTCTATATCTGGGGGTTCTTCGCGCAGTCCCGTCATCGTCAGGGCCGTTCGTACTTCGAACAATTCCCTCCTTGAGTCTATCTCCAAGTTGGAAGACACGGGGATCGGAGCTCTGGCTCTACAGGTGGCCCCGGCTCCGGCTCCCGCTTTGGTGCGGCCGGGGCTTCAGCCGGTTCCAGGAGGCCTGCCACTCATACAGCATCCACTCTGGGCTCCGGCCCGTCTGGCAGTTCGTACATATCTGCCACCGCTTGTACCTCTCCCTTCTTGGTCCCCAGGTCAGTCGGGGGGTTCACAGCGGGTCTTACGCATCTTGAGCGAGATCTTGCGTTGGCCGTAGTGACATTCGATGGGCTCGCGGACGTAGCAACACAGGGCTCGTAATTTTGGCGTCCTCGTATCTGTGAAATAGAAGAGCCAAGGCGTGATTGGTGAGAAATTTCCTGCTCGATCATGGACATGGCGGATGGGCCACTTTGGCGAATGGTGGAAAGTCCTCTTGTAGCGCCGCAGTGGCATGGGAGGTGAGGTAAGAGATCATCGTTGGTCAAACGGGGTGAGACATTTCACCAACTCATTTTGATCTGCGTCATACGAATGACATTGTCGGTATCTCTTTGGCTTCCCTTGCCACATGACAACAGTCACAGCCCCACGGTGCGCGTTCACTGCCTTTGGCTGACAGACATTCGAGGTAAGTGTAAGCGAGTGAGATATGCCACCTTGAAAAGAGACTGGACAAGAAAGCAGCCAGCCGGAAGTTCGTGAGCTGTGACGAGCACAGATTGCCTTCGAAGAAGCGTCTACCTGGTCCGTGCTGTTGGGTATATCGACTGTTTGCTTGGCTTTTTGTATGCAATCCCGACTGGCATAGGCCGCGACCTGAGTGAGAGGGACCTTGGGGTATCCAAAACACAAAATAAAATAAATTGGCGGGCGGCTCTGGGGCCCAGACGACTCAGTGGCCAGCACCCCTGGAGAGGATTTCTCGGTACCTCTCCAGACTGAGCCCAATGATGTTGATGAACGGCCACTGTGTGTTGCTCTTGAAGAAGTGTGCCCAGATCTTCAAGACAGCAAGGCCCAAGCCTCCGGGGTCGGTGGGCACCTCGGATTCCTGGTCATCAAAGTCTACTACCGCGTAGGCTTCCGCGACGATGCACCGGACCCAGTGCAGTATTCGATCTTCGCTATCTTTTGGCTTGTTAGTACGACACTACCCGCGGGTCCCTTAAGGAGGGTAGAGGAATAAACCTACCAGTCATGGGGACATCCATGGAGGCTTTCAGCATGTGGAGCCACTTGCCTAGGAGGACGGCACACTCGAGCCCCGAGAGAGAATGCCGGACACTCCAGAAAAAGGCCTGGCTGCGAGCGACTCGGTCGATACCCAACCTGACGGGCACGCTTAACGCATGCGCGGCATAGAGGAGAGCTGAGATGACACCATCGCTCCGCTCAACACTTGGCGACCGACACAGCGCTCGGGCAATTCGAGAGGGATCTCGAGTCTCCAGTTGGCGAAAGGGGCCCAAGTTGAGATATATGCGGACGTACGCCAGTCCCAGAAGTGAGCTTGACGTGAAAGGGATCGGCCCATTCTCGTTGTTCGGGTCGAGGCTGCTTTCAGGGGCCTGCTGCCAGCCACTCGTCCAGGAGCGTAGGCCACGTCTAAGGAGTAGGGGTCACATCAGTCCATGCACGGCGTCCGGGGCTGGGTGTGGCGCTTACTCAAGCTTGTTCACCTCCTCGGCGGGCAGTGCGGCCGAGTGGTCCATGATGGGAAGCGAGAGGTCCCGGACGATATGTATCCTCTGGAGTAACCCGTGCAGGAGGACGTAGTTTCCAAGGGGGGTTGGTATCGGGTCCAGAGGCGCCGTACCATCCCCATACCTGAGAAGCAGTGACAGAGCATCTTGGAAGTTGAGCTGTTCCTTGCCTATGGCTCTCCGTGCGAGTTGCCACTGGCACGCATTTGAGGCTTTCCATTCCGCTGTGGAGCAGGGTAGCCTCAGATGTAGCTCGTTGCTGCGCAAAACGGGATAGACGTTGTATGCGACACTGTGGGTGTGCAGGAAGGTGAAGGAGATCAGCTTGGTGCGTCGTTCAGACTCCTGTCGTACCCAAGCCAGCCAGGCCGCCCTGGGGTGGGGGGCGTTGCTGACGACATCGACTTGTTCATCCAGCCCAATATCGCGGAGAATCTGCACGAGAAGACTTTGGAGAGAAAAGGCCTCGACGACGAATCGTTCGCTGCGCTCCCAGGTTGCGAAGCCCATCAGTATCACGAGCGCGCGTACTGTTTCCATGGGCTCCCACGGCCCGCCCTCTTTGCCCCAGCCGGGAGGCGTCGGCCCGCACTCGAGCCCCGCCACAGGACAAAAGTTGTGCATGTTCAGAAACGTGCTCGTCTTGGGCCCGAAGCGTCCGTGTTCGTGGATGAGCCGTTCGAGAAGGACTGCCTTGGCCGCCCGGAACAGTCGTTCCGAATTGCGAAATTCAAAGCAGTACTGAGCGCCCATGGTCGCCACGGCAAGTACCAGTTCGGGCGCGGACCCGGGAACGGTCCACGTCGGTTGGTGGATGAAGGGCATGTGAAGGTGGAAGCCCTGGAAGTACGACGTCACGTATCTCGTGAGAGCATGGCGTGAAGGCAGCATGAAGTCGGTATCGATGACATCGCGGAACGACTCTAGGTAGGAAGCCAAACAGTCACGCTGCTCCTCTGCTACTCTGAAGGCCGGCGACACCCTCTCTACGCCACGGGATTCTTGGAGGGCACAACAGCATAGTCAGCATGACGGTTCCATTACATCAGGTAGCTTTTGGTATGAACATTGGTATCAACACAAGCAGACGCTCAACAAGTCTGACGCTCCAAAATACACGATGTTGTGAGGCGGGCACGGCAGTGCCTTGCTCGATAATCCCAGGGGTCCTGTTGCGGCTCGTTGATTCACTGCACATGAATACCTTTGCAGCGGTGTTACTAAAGTCAAGACGAGTATGCCGGGCGGAGCTGCGTGCGAAGGAAAAGCAAACGGCACGCGATTCGACTTGTAGCGAAGAGAAAAATGGCACTTACTGTTCTCGGATTGTCCCTCCGTTAGCTTGCTCTTCTCTGGGGCCGAGGGGAGCCAGTAGCTGAAGGGCGTACCCGCCCTCCCATCGTGCGCCGCCATGTCGGTGGCGTCTGGCCTCGGATCCCGCAGCTCTGGGTCCAGCAGGTCGTTCTCCGGTTCCGGGCCGTGGAAATAGGGACTCCACTCGGCGGGCAGGCCCACGCCGTCGAGGAAGTTGGCGAATTCGCGAAAGTGGTCAAAGCCGCCGGTGATGTCCTGGCCTGTAGGTCATGTCAGTTTGGCGGAAACAGGGCGGCGGTAGGGGGGCGACTGACCATTGTCAAAGTATTCGTGGGCCAGCATAGGCTGCTGAAAGGGCTGCGCAACGATGCCGGGCGGCTCCTCCAGGCCCGGATTGGGATCCCGGTAGCCCCCGGCCATGGGCATAGGCTGTGAGGGCTGTTGCTGGCCCCAGGGATTCATACTCATGCCAGACAACGAAACGGCAGCGGCTGCGGCTGCAGTGGTCATATCGTCGACACCGCTGCCGGGGCTTTTCGCGGCGCCATGGGCAGTCGACCGTTCCTCGGGCGGCGACCTCTCGTGCAGAGCAATGCGTTGATGCCGAGTCAACAAATCGCGGCGCGTGAAGGCAGCTCCGCAGTGGCAAATAAAGGGCTTCTCCTTGGTATCTGCATCATGAGTGGCACGTCAGAATGTGCTGCTGCCGATCGTCGACTGGACGGAGCGAGCGGCAGAGCGGCGGGTGCGTTGGCACCGGCCTGGGCGGCCCTGCAGGCGTGTCCGCGCGCGCCAACTACCGTGTAGTGAGGATGATGTGCGTTTCTCCGCGCTTGGATGGCGGGTGGTGGCCTGCCCGCTTGCCCACCCACACCCACTAGGCCCGGGTTGGTCTGTATGGGCACGCTGGAGACACGAGGAGGGGTTGAACAAGAGGCAAGGCTCCAGATTTGGGTGCCGGGCCAGAGTGCGGAGGAGGAACGAAACGATTCGTTCGATGGGCAGCATGGCCCGGGGGAGGGGCCGTTCCAGTGTGAACTGGCCAGCGGCTTGCTGGCCAGCTCTATTGTGTAATGGACGAAGGAGACAAAAGACGGGAATGGCTGCGAGCGGATGGGCCACCAACCACCGGCCGCACGGGCACCAGACCAAGGTACCCCGCGCCGCCGTCGTCGCGACCCAACAGAACCAAGCCGGCGATGCTGAAAAAGAAAGGAAAATCCGGGGTACTGACGAGTCCGCACGTGGCGTTCCTTGTGTTCGGAGCGCTTGAAGCTTCGGCCACAGTGTGGGCACGTGTGCGAAGTGTTCCCGGCGGCGGCTCCACGGCGTCTGCGGCCACTGGATCGCGACGCCGCCATTGTCGAAGTCGGCTGCTGCTGCTGCTGCTGCTGCTGCGCCAGGGCCTGGGCCTGGGCCTGGGTCTGGGCTTGAGCCTGAGCCTGCGCGGCCTCCATTTTGGAGGAGGTTTCGAGGGATCGGGGGTGTGTGCTGTTGGAGAAAGACAACGACATCTTGGAGGATTGTCGGGGTTTAAAGTCAATTGGAGAATGTCAAGGACGATCGTCGGGTGGGGTAGGCGGGTAGCGTGACTCCCTCTCCCTAGCGCATACTACTGGGTACGTCCACTGCCTAGTGTCGAGCGGGCTGGCATGCCTGGCTCGTCTGGGGCCGGCCATGCCTAGACAGTAGGCGTAAAGGGTTCGCGAGGCGGGTAAAGGGGCCAGGGTACTGACTCGTCACGGGTCGTCCCCGCTTCTTATCGTCAAGTGAAGTGTATGGGGGTCCTGGACGGGATGCATACACGGGGGCAGGCAAAAGGCAGGCAGGCAGGCAGTCAGTCAGTCTCCCACCGGCGGACGCGGACCGGAGGGTTTCTCGGGGCCAGTGTCAAAAGTCTCGGATCGTGACCAAGGGGATGCGGGCTCGTCCGACCAGTCCTGTCGCGCGTGGGTCGTACGTAACCGGCTCGTAACTTTCAGGTTAGAGTATAATAACGACTTGTCAGCCGGTCTCGGGACTAGCATCCGGGTACCCCAGGAACCACACGGCACGAGGGTGGATAGCGCCCTAACCGACTTGGGTCCTCGAGAGAAACCTGCCATTGCCTTCTTCCCCATCCCATGAACCCGGCCCTGTGTCCACGCTTCTTTGCTGGCCACCTCTGACCCCTGGCCCGCATTGACCAGCCGGCAGGATCCCAACACGAGCATCCATGGCAGGCACCTTTTTCAGGTTCCCTGGCGTTGCCAGCATCACCGGCGCGGGTGGGACGGGTACGTCAACGTAACGCGGCCATCTCGTGCGCTCCTCGTACAATCCATCCTGAGTCATAGGACCAGCCCCGGCCAGCCGACTGATATGTAATCCCAGGCATCGGCGCCGCCGTGGCCAAGGCCTTCGCCCGATCCGGCTGCTCGCGCATCGCCATCACCGACCTCAACAAGGCCTCTCTGGCCCGCACGCGTGAGGCCATCCTCGCCATCAACCCCCACGCCCAGGTCACCAGCCGGGAGGGCGACGTCGCCGACGAGACTTTCGTCAATGCCTTCGCGCGGGACGTCGTCAAGACCTTCTCGCGCCTCGATTATGCCGTCAACTGTGCCGGCATTCTGGGGGAGCCCCTTCGCTCCCACGAAACCCCCACATCCGCTTTCGACCTAATCACCAATGTAAACTACAAAGGATCCTGGCTCACTTCACGCGCCGCGCTCGCCCAGATGATGAAACAAGAGCCCCTGCCCGATCATCCGGACCAGAGAGGTGCCATTGTCAACATTGCTTCGCAGTTGGGCGTCGTTGCCCGACCCAGTGCTGGTACGTCGGGCACCGCGTTTATACCCCTGACCCTAACTGACCCGTACACAAGCACCGTATTGCGCCTCCAAGGCCGCCATTATCAACATGACGCGCGCCGATGCTATTGACTATTCCCGGGAAGGTATTCGTGTGAATTGTGTCTGCCCTGGCGTCATTGCCACGCCCATGACGACCGGTTCGGAGGAAGTGACACAACGCCTGAAGCCCGCGATTGACATAGCTCCTATGCAAAGAATGGGGACCCCGGAGGAGGTCGCCAATGCCGTGCTGTTCCTATGCTCACCTCAAGCCTCGTTCATTCAAGGGCACGCTTTGGTGGTAGATGGCGGATACACGATCAATTAGCGACGATTGTTACTGTCTGATAAGCCTGGAATAGGACAGTTTGAATAGGAAGGCCGTGCATCATACTCGCAGAGAGGGGAGGAATCCTCACGACCTACGCCTGCACCAAAGCGTTGCTCGAATCCATTCGGCTTGATAAAAAAAACCACGGCCTGAATTCTATCGGATGCATTATTGATCAACAGTTGATGACGCCGATCATGTTACCAGAAGGCGTCAAGCAACCACACCTGGCACCTCCCGAGCACCAAGCTCAACCTCATGAGGCCGCTTTCCGTTTCCATTCGCCCAGCCTTCCGGCTGCGACGCGCCCGTCTCTATGCTATCCGACAGTACCGTGTCCGTGGCGGTCGGGGCCCGGGAAGGCTTCCAGTCAAAATTGGCCTCCCAGGCGTGCCCGACCTTGAGGATCTTCTTTTCCTGCCACAGCCCGCCGACGATCTGCATGCCCACGGGGAGCAGGACGTCAGGGTCTTCTCGGGCCGGGCCGAGGCCAACGGGGATGGTCATGGCCGGGTGGCCCGTGAGGTTGAAGACGGCCGTGTTCGTAGTCAGGCCGATGCTGGGTTCGAAGCAAGACCGCGGCGACGCCCGCGAGCCGTGCCGCGGGGCGACGTACGGCGTCGTGGGCATGACGAGCACGTCGTACCTCTGAAAGGCATCCTCGAAGGCGTCGCGGATCCGCCGACCCAGGTTGACCGCCTTGCCGTAGAGCCCGGGGAAGCTCTTGGACAGGTAGAGGCCGTTGATCACGGTGTTCTTGGTCGACGGGAACAGCTTGTCGAAGTTCTCGGCCGTCCAGGGGAGGCGCGCCTGCTCGAACTCGGTGAGCGAAAGCCCTCGCCTTCCGTGCGCCTGGCCCAATACGCCTGCGGCGCCAGAAATTCTTTGTTGGATGGTCCACGCCAGCGGCCCGTCCAGATGCGAAGGGACGGATACGTCTTCCACCAGAGCCCCGAGGCGCTCCAGCCCGTGGGCTGCGGATCGGACTATATCCCTCACACTGGGCGTGACGATTGCGTGCTCGAAGCCCTCGGTAAGGAGCCCTACCTTGACGCCGTTCAGGGGCAGTTGCGCGGTTTCGACTAGCTGCAGGGATTTGGCGAAATGAAACGAGCCATGCGCCCCGGCCCCGAGTGATCGGTCGTCAATACCGTCGTACCCAGCGATGGCGTCGAGGCATGCGGCCGTCTCTGCTACCGTCCGGGCCAGGGGTCCGGCGTGATCGTCGATTGCATCACCCGACGTCACGCCCGTGTAAGGGACCAGGCCATGGGTCGGTTTGAAGCCGACACCTGTAGCACGGCCATTAGCCGGGGAAGAGACGGGCTGGCAACATCTTGCAATAAAAACTCACAGCCGCATAGAGCCGCGGGCACGCGGATGGAACCTCCCTGGTCCGTACCAATAGCATAGTCCATGATGCCGCCGGCGACCAGAGCGGCACCGCCCGACGTACTTCCACCTGCCGAGTAGCCTTCCTCATGAGGGTTCTCGATAGTACCCTGCGCGCTCGTAAAAGACGAGGTGGAATTGCAGAAGCTCTCGCAAACGGCGGTGCCGTGGATGTCGGCCCCGGCATCCAAGACCCGGGTCACCACCGTCGCGTCTGTCGAGGGAGTCCATGCAGGGAAGGCATCGGTGCCGAAGAACTGCGGGACACCGGCCACGGCGATGCAGTCTTTGAGACAGACCGTCTTTCCTCTCAGGACAGCACTCTCGCGGTCCCCCTGGATGAAAAACTTGTGCGCCCAGGCGTGGCCGAACTCTTGCTCGGATTCGGACGGGACCCGGAGGTCCTGGCGGGGGTATTTCTTTAGATCGGGGACGGGCTGGTAATCCGGAAGAGCGAGTAGCTGCTCGGCGCAGTCGTGCACGGCGGCGAGGAGCTGGCGATAGTCGACCGAATCTTTGGGGTCGATCCGCAGGCCGAGGTCCTTCAGCAGCTCTTCGGCGACTCCCTCCTTGACCGGGTTGGCTCTGGACGATGGTTAGCTGCCCATTACAAAGCGCAGCGCCGGCTCTGCGGTGATGCTTACTCGCTAACTTCCTTGAAAAAGACAGACATGTTGCTACGGGCACTCTACACGATCAGCCTTGGTGCATTAGCTGGACCCTGCCGTCTCGGGTCCGCTGGATGGATCACGAGATAGCGATTTTATACATGCGGCGGAAAAGACCCGCACGGTGGGTTAATATCAGTCAGCTTCGGAGCAAACATGCATGACAAATCGGTCCCCGGGCCGACATTTGCATTGGTCAAACTGTTACCCGGAGTATCGATTAGGAAACGAATGGTATGGGCCTATGAGGTATGATTGGGAGCTTATGGCACGGGACATGTCGTAAGCAAGACCATGGATCTCAAGTTCTGATGGCGTCACTTGGAGACTATGGCTCCCCAAACCAGCGAATGCGCGTTGTCTCCAATCGCCTGCCATTGCCAAAAACGGCAATTTGGGGTTGATACCCCACAATGTCGGTGTCGCCTTGGGTCTGTGCGCTTCCTCTGGTTGTATACCAATCCAAATCATTCCGTGCAATACCCCAGGGGAGGACTTGATACACCAGCCGGCGAGGCCAGGCATCCGAACCAAGAATTTCAACACTCCATGGAATTAACCAGGCTACGTAGATCTAGATAGCGCTCTACGATGCACGGTAACTCACAGTATGGCGCGTGAGAATGTGGGAGCTGGACACAACACCAGCAGTCAGCCGGTTGTACGAGAAGCAAGCAACCTGGGAAGATAAAATAACCCCAATGTGATAGTAGTCTATGCCACGCAAGCTTAACCATTCATCCGTCCTTCGAGGTCTTGCCCCGGTACGTATCAATGACGCCGGCCACATTCTCGAAGGCTATGACCGCAAGGCGAGACCGGACGCGGTCCCGGGGCCGGTGGCCGTGGAACCGACCACCGGGCGGGGATGGAGATGGACGGGGACCTCGGCGGCGAGCTGGCGCCCCTCGGATCGGCTGCCGGCGACGATGGTCCAGCATCCCAGGGTGCGGGCGAACCGCACGGCAAGGTGGCCCAGGCCGCACACCCCGCCAACGGCCACGGTCTCTCCCCTTTGGAGCCCCTGGGTCGCCTGCCGTATCATCCGTCAGTCCGTGCCTTGGGTAAGCCGGGCCGAGGAGGGGCGTCGGCCCGGGGGCCGCGCTTCGTCCCGAGCGCGTGAAACCTGGCGGCACCGTGCAATCAGCCAGCGAGGAAGGATAGGGACGGCTGGCATGAGACGGCTCCACGTGCCTCGCACAGTTGCGCAGCTCCCATCTCGTTTGAGCGGCCTCCACCTTGCCTCTGCCTCAGTCGAGCAAAGTTCAGATTATCGGCCAAACTATCGCCTCCAAGCCTAAGCGATAAGCCAATTGCCAGCTCTGCCAGCTTCTCCAACTGCAGTCTCTAGTGAGCCAGCAATGCCGTACTGCTTGCTGCCATCGTGAACGGAGTGGCCTTCTCTCGTCTCCAACTGCCATAACGACGGAGCGGTGGGTCGTCTGGTTGCATTCGGTGCGCCGTGTGGAGTTGACAAATGGTCAGATACCGCATAGTCGGCGATAGAGGAGGGGGTTGGAGTAAGACCCCAACTTCTTCACTCACGTCAAGCAACCCCCTCTCTGCCCCTCCGTCTGAAGATGGACTCCAACCCCGTATCGCGGTGAATTACACAATTCACTCTTTATCGTGGAGCTGTCAAAAGTGTGAAGCAGGGGCATGCGTACATCGTAAGACGTTGCGGAAACGTCTTGCGGGGCCCATGCGGTCCTGGGCAGATCGGATGGCTGCGTCATGATAGCAGTGTCCGGAACCCCCGCAAATGAGGGGGTGGAGGGGCAGTCTCCACGATACGTTGCTATATGCAGTTAGAGCATCGTGATAGGACCCTGATATCGGGTTGCGGTCCGAGGAGAGGCGTCGCCGTTTCAGACCGGCGGGAGATTCAGGCTTCCTCTTCCGCAACCGACGGCTTCCCCTCGTGCGTGACGGCGAACCTACCCACCGACACACCGACACATTCTTAATAATGGGCAAGAAAAGAGTCCTCATCAGCTACGGCGTCGACGTCGACGCCGTGGCCGGCTGGCTGGGCTCGTACGGGGGAGAGGACTCGACGTCGGATATCAGTAGAGGTGCGTTCCCGCGCGCCCGCGCGTTCCCCGACGCCGGGGAAGAGAGACGGGGGTGGGATGTTGGCTGACGCGGCGCGCCCGACCCCGAAAGGCATCTTCGCGGGCACCGTCGGCGTGCAGCGCCTGCTCAAGATGTTCAAGAAGTACGACATGAAGACGACTTGGTTCATCCCGGGCCACAGCCTCGAGACGTTCCCCGAGGACATGGCGGCCGTTCGGGACGCCGGCCACGAGATCGGCCTCCACGGCTACTCGCACGAGAACCCCGTCGACATGAGCCTCGAGCAGCAGCGGGACGTGCTGGACAAGACGTACAAGATGCTGACCGAGTTCACGGGCAAGCCGCCGCGGGGCAGCGTGGCGCCCTGGTATGTCCCTTTTTCTTTTCTCCGCGACGGCCCCTTTCCAGCTGGGATGGTGTTGGGCGTTGACCAGATTCTTGCGTGCCTTTTCAGGTGGGAATGCAGCAAGGAGGGCGGGCAGCTGCTTCTCGACTACGGCATCGAGTACGACCACAGCATGAGCCACCACGACTGCCTGCCGTACTACCTGCGGACGGGCGACACGTGGACCAAGATCGACTACGGGAAGAAGGCGGAAGAGTGGATGAAGCCGCTGGTCAAGGGCCAGGAGACGGGGCTCGTCGAGATCCCGGCGAGCTGGTACCTCGACGACCTGCCGCCCATGATGTTCATCAAGGGCGCCCCCAACAGCCACGGCTTCGTCAACCCGCGCGACATCGAGGATCTGTGGCGCGACCAGTTCGACTACTGCTACCGCGAGTACGACGAATTTGTCTTCCCCATTACCATCCACCCCGACGTCTCCGGCCGCCCGCAGGTGCTGCTGATGCACGAAAGGTAAAGTCGGGCGCTTTCGCCGCCGCCGCCACCCCCATTGCTCGTGTCTGCGATGCTAACGAACGGGGGCCTCGCCCTCGCCCTACGACCCAGACTGATTGAGCACTTCAAGAAACACGAGGGCGTCGAGTTTGTGACGATGGAGCAGATCTGTGATGACTTCAAGAGCAAGAATACCCCGGCACCGGGCGCCATCCTTCCGGCGACACCTGGCGCCATGCTCAAATAACGTGTTTGCTAGAGGGACTATAAAGCGAAGGAGCTATACGGATAGATAGCACAGTAGCCCGCGAATACGAACGCGAGGCACTCACCGTGGGACGCGTTTCTCCTCCACCGCCGGATTGGTCGGTCACAGACGTTCGGTTCCAATCATTTTACCGGGGCAGATTAAGTTGCCGACTCTTATGCCAGGGGCTCGGCGCTTGCTTGCCTATCAGCAAGTTCAGCCCGTTGGACCCTCGATAACCCGACGTCACGACAGCATCAGCAGCTCGTGTGCATCTTTGCCTATCGCACACTCGTACGTCACCCCTTGGCACGGCGGTTGGAGAGCTTTGCTATCTCGAGCGCCGTTTGTGTGATAATCGAGCAATCAGGACCGGGATCCCCCTTGTGAGGCCGTCGCGTCCTCGCGACTCCAACTAGTGGAGATTGTGCCTCTCCAACCGCACGGCCGTACCCGAAAAAACACTTGCCGAAGGGGACCCGCCTCGTCCGGTTCCACCCTCTCCCCCGGATTCCACTGGCCCGTATCTACGCACCCATGGATAAAGTATTCTGGGGTTCGAGGGAAGGGGGGCCGGGTCTTGGCCGCCCCATCTCTATGTACCATACCTGCCCTGCTCTCGATAGGCCTGTCCACGATAAGCCCGCCGGTACTATCCATAACCACAGCGAACCAGGCTTCGGGTGTCGGATCGAGGTGGCCTATAATTGACGAAAGGCCCCTGAACGACGGACTTTCCCATACGCCACGACGCCCGCCCACCTCCGCCGCTGTGCCAGACTCGTTAGATCAGATAGTCCAGGGCCTCCTTTTGCTACCAACCGACGGGCTTCGTCATGGCGCCATCAGACTCGGAGAAGTCCGGGGCCGACGCCATCGCCCCGGCCCCTGGCCGAGGTAGCGGCAGCATCGAGGCCGTCAAGCTGGAGACGGCCGACGACGACGCCTTTGAGGTCTTCCGCAAACAGGAAGGCCAGGTCGACTTCCGCACCGTGTCCTGGGTTCATGCCTCCGTCATCTTTCTGAAGGGTATGTGCGGGTTTGCCCCCCTCCGGCCTGCGGGACCATGTCCGGTCCGCGGGCTGTCCCGGGACGCGGGCCTGGCTAATGGTGCAAGGGAGCAGTCATCTTCGCAACCGGCGTCCTCACCATCCCCAGTGCCATGTACGTGTTGGGGGCCCTCCCGGGCGCCATCAACGTGCTGGGCTGGCAGTTCCTCAACACCTACTGCGCCATCATCCAGGGCAACTTTCGCAACTCGCACGCCGGCTGCCACTCCATCGCCGACATGGCCCAGGTCGTGGGCGGCCCCTGGCTCCGCGAGCTCGTGGGCCTCTTTTTCCTCGTCACCTTTGCCATCGTGGGCGCGTCGGGCATCTTCGGCGCCTCGGTCGCCTTCAACGCCCTTTCGAACCACGCCCTGTGCACCAACTCCTTCATGCTCGTGGCGACCGCCATCGTCTTCCTGATGGCGAGCGCCCGCAAGTTCGAGAAGATTGCTTGGCTGACCTGGGCCGGCTTTCTCTCCGTCTTCATTGCCGTCTTCGTCGTCGTGTACGTGGTGACCCCCCTCCCCCATTACCCAGCCCCTGGGCGGTCACACTGCCCGGCCCCGTGGCCTTTCGTGTTATTAACACTGCTGCTGTGCCCATAGAGTCGGTGTCACGACCCGTGATCGACCTGCCGCAGCGCCCCAGACTGGCGACTATGACTTTGGCTACCATGTCATCGGGAACCCGTCCTTCGTGGCGGGCATCACTTCGGTCGCGACGATATTCTGTTCGGGCGCCGGCACCTCGGCCTTCCTGCCCGTCATATCCGAGATGAAACGACCGCGTGACTACAACAAGGCGGTCTACCTGTGCATGAGCATCGTGACGGCCTCGTACCTGTCCTTCAGCCTCGTCGTCTACCGCTGGTGCGGCAAGTGGGTGGCGTCGCCGTCGCTCGGGTCGGCGGGCGACACCATCAAGAAGGTGGCGTACGGCATCGGCATCGTCGGCCTGCTCGTGAGCGCCTGCCTCTACATCCACGTGGCGGCCAAGTACATATTCGTCCGCGTGCTGCGGCGCTCGAAGCACCTGCAGAGCAACTCGCTCGTGCACTGGTCCGTCTGGCTCGCCTGCACGCTCGGCATGTCCGTCGTCGGCTTCCTGATCGCGTCCGGCATCCCCATCTTCAACTACCTGCTCGCCCTCGCCGGCAGCCTCACTTTTGCCCCGCTCGCCCTCGGCCTGCCGGGGTACCTCTGGGTCTACGACCACCAACACTACCGCCGGGGCAGGGCGTGGCAAGTTGTCTTGTACTACCTCAACTGGCTGATGATTGCCCTGGCCGTTTTCTTGACCGTCGGCGGCACGTACGGCGTGGTGCAAAACATCATTGATGCATACGCCAGGGGCGAGATTGACCGCGCGTTTTCGTGCAAGGATAATAGCAACTCTTCGTAGCGTGACCAGCGCCGGCACCCCGAAAGGGATAGAGACCCCTAAAGACGTACCGGCATGTTCAAACGATTGACCCAATATAAAATTTGAGCCCGGCCGCTCGCTATTTTGACCTGTGAATGAAGTTCAAGCTGTCGGCTGAGGGCTGAATACTCAACGAACCCTTGTTGGCGCTTGCCACGAACGAGCGAAAGTCGCAGCGACGGAGTCGGGCCCTAGAGATGGGTCCGGGAAACTTTCACGCCATAGAAAGAAGTCGCAGCTGTTCAGCCGCCCATGCGTCCAGCTCGCCCCCCAGCCATGGCCACCATAGCCGTAAAAGACCCAGGCGCCCGACCTTCGGTGCGTTCTTGCTCGAGGCGACAGGTGCAAGATCGTCATCGCCGAGTGGCCCGGCAAGACAAGATGCTGTCATTTGTAGCAGAACGCAGGGTCCCGCCACTACGACGAGAAACAGCAGAACGCAGTGGGGCGACGCCGGGGCGGCGTTCCGTGTGCAGAAGTGCGTGTGGTCTCCTTGACGAAGCCATATTGTCGGTCCTGGCAGCCAAAGCTGGCCGTGAATTGTTGGGCTGATTTCTGGAAGCCAAAGCCAGTAGAGACAGAAGAAGGCATCCAGCTGAAGTACTATTGGAGTTCCCAAGTCGGTCGTTGACGCGGCGTTCCGGAGGGTCACGTTAGGTTCGGTAGTCTGGAAACCTGCGCGCATCGACGTCCGGTATCAAAACCCCGAGATGGGAATCCTGCACACGGGATCTACTGTCGTAAATTGACGATATCCCCTTGGGCCTGCAAATGTGCGACCTATCAGTACCTCCCGTTTTTGGACGTGACCTCTTATTATGTAATTAGGCTATATTTCTCACTCTCGCGGTGCGGCGTAAGTGCCGCACGGCCTCAAGAGCTTAAATCCCATTCGGTCAGTCTCCTGGTTAGTGCACATTTGTAAGGGCCCAATGGGATGAGTCGACAGTGTGGAAACGCCGGCAGTGGGCGTGGTATATTTGACCTAGGTTTCCGAAGCGTGATATCTGCTTGGTTTTTCAAAGTCTTCAGCACTTGCATCACCAAGGTCAGTTGGTGCTTCGGATATTTTTTCTACACGGCATTAATGAGCCATGTTTTGGGGCGCCCATACTACCGACTACAACCAACCGCTCCAAGTACCAGGCCCGCTGCAGAAGCGTACCACGGACCAGTTCTTGGGTAGTATTGATGGTCCGGAAGTTCTTATAGCGGGCCACGCTATCAATTCGCAGTCAGCTCTGTCTAATGTGAGTATGAATTTCCTTACGGACTCGCCGTGCTGGAACAGGGTCACCTACCTCCGGTCCATCAGCCGTGCCGAGGCCAGTCAGTCCCGTCATACAAGCAATACGCTTACGACGACGAATCTGCATACAGAGGGCGGTATATGGAGCCAAAGTGTCGAACCCCGTAAACACTTACCTCGTTGGGTAAAGTGAAGTCGGTACTTTTGTGAACATGCATATGCAGTATCTCTCAGGCATCATCTGCCACATGCTTCCATGCATCCCATACGAAAAGCGTGGCAGGAACTCTTTGGCCCCCCCCGGCCCCTGCGTATTTTCATGGTCTGTCAGTGAGAGCAGCTTCGTAGGCGCCGCTTTCGTGCGAGCAACATCGTCCACGGGAACGGTCGGGATTCTGGCCGAGCTCGAGCAGTCCAGCAGCTCTCCTTCCTTACCGCCCGCCCAGGCCGGCAGGAAGAAATGCCGTAGTTTGGCTGCGCCGCCCTAGTGGTAGGACTCGGTCGAGTCCTCGCTCAAGCCACTTACGCTCATCACTTTGGCCCGGGGTTTAAAACGGCCCAGTACGCCGTATGCTAACCCGATTTGCACACAAACGAACAGGTTCTTTCCGACGAGGTGACATGGGCTGGCCACGCCAGGGTGCCAACCTCTCGTGAGACAATATATTTCGGCTTCCCTGCTCTGAAATACTACGAATTTGGGAGACCGGGTTGTCGAGCAGCCTGCGACCCGCGGCCCCCCGCCGTTGGAAGCCCGTCCTGCCTGACGCGGCTGTGTGGGAGTGCACCGTGCGCGAGAAAAAAAAATCCGTATTCGTGACACGAGCGGGCGAGGAAGAGGACGAGCGAGGCGGGGGTGCCGACCCATATTGGCCTATATTATCCATCGGCTCCGATGATTACCTGATATCAGCCTCTCCTGCCCACGCGGGCTGTTGATGAGCGCGCCACAGCTGAGAATATTGGCCGGCGCCCGGCCTGACGGACGAGAGAAGCAGCTTAGGTGGACGACCTCTTGGGAAGGGGGGGGCGAGGCTGGCGGTTCGCCTTTAAGAGGCTGGTGGTTCGCAGGCTCGTGGTTCGCCCCCGAAAGGCCCGTGGCTTAGTAGATGGCCAGGAAGTGCCTCGAGGATCGGAGATTAAAAGTCCAGACCTTCCCGGTCTCGGCCCAAATGGGGTGTAATTCGGTAAGCAACACCGGCGCAGAGGAGAGAGTACCGAAAGCTTTCGGCAACGCTTTCGTTGAAGCCGATCCACCGCCGGTTTTAACGTGCCGGTCAGGCACCGTGATTGGGTCGCCACATAGTTCCAGAAGCAGAGCATTTCCATTGTTACACTCGTCCGTCGAGTCGTCAATGTTTCGGTCGGATTACGGCGGTCAGTCTAGGTCAGCCCGGGGCACCGCTTCAGGGGGCTCTGATACAGAGAGTACTTGCGGGCGTGGAGGGAGGTCCAGTCATGGTCATCCGGCGCAGGCGATTGATTCACTGAAAGGTCGTGCAAGGCCAGGCCCAGGCTGTCGCCGCCGCCGCCGCCGCCGCCTACTTGTGCAACTTGAGGAAGTACTGTTAGACGAGCCCCGGCCGATCGTCTTTCCGTTGGGCGTTGGTGAAGCAGGAATTGCATAACTACATAGGTGTAGGTAGGGGCATTCACTTCCTCGCGCCCATGGACGCCCTGGCTCACCGAGCAACTAGCGAACCCCAATCGTGACTCCATTTCTTTACCCACTGCCTGCGAAAAGGTTCCCTGTTGGCTCCCCCGTGGTCAGCCAGCCCATCTCCCCCATCGCCATACTATTGTATACAGAACCCCTCCTGTGGATTGACGGGTTGGACTGAACCGAGCTATCTGCAAGTTCGCTCCAGCGGCCCACTCTTCCTCACGGTACTTTTGCGACTTACACGATGACGGCAAGTTGCCATCCAGTGCGCATGTAAGGCCCCATAGGTCGGGTTGATGCTTTTCCTCCCACCGTGGCCGTGGATGATGTCGCGGTCGTGGTCCCGGTGCTCATCCACTTGCACTCGGGCAGCAGCAGTGCTCGTATGTAGGCCATGTACCGCCTGGCTCACACTTCACCACCCGACTAACCCGTATGTAACCAGACCCTTCCCCCCCGCAGGCGCAACAGGCGCAACCCCCCCCCCCCCCGAACAGTTCCGCATTTTGCTTTTGCCTCCTATGCGTGTGCAAATCGGTCGAGCAACCCCCGGGGCTTGTACATATATGTATGAACCTGCATTTGAATTCGCCTGCTCGCCTTCTCTTACCCTCGGCATCGAGGTCTGGCCGATCGGCTCGACATCATCGATAGCATCCTTGGACCATTAAGTGCTGCTTGTTCGATTGCCTACCCGGTGGCCCTACTTACACCTTCTCGCCCACACCCGACGCATGTTGCAAGGGCTTCATCGCCGTCACCCATTTGCTTGGACGAGCGTGACCGACGCCGTTTCCCATGACCAGTTTCCTCAGGGTCCTCAATAGCATGCCGCGGCATTCAGGTACGTGCTTGTTTCTTTTCTTTTGCGCTTTTGTAGGCCACCCGTGATATGCGAGCGCCGTCGACCCTCCCTGCTGGAGTTGACGAGGCGCTGGCCCCGGTGTTTTCTTTGACGATGCCTGAGATGCCCGCCCGCGGTTCTAACCAAGCACACCAGACGGCACGCCAGGGCACGACTTCCCCAGCAGCGAGCAAGACGGCTTCTTTGCTGATCGAGACACTGTCGCCTCGACGAACCACCCGTGCTCGCTGCCGTCTTTCCCCGAGGCCTTTGGGGGCCCGAATAATTGCGACTGGCAGCCCTTCCCGTCCTCCCTGTACCCAGTGCACGCCGATTTCTCTTCTTCCTCCCCCGCCGATAACGTCCCACTCGCGTTTGACCACAGCAGCAACAGCGGCAGCCATAACAACAGCAGCAGCCTTTGCCAGACGAGAGTCTCCGCACTTGGCGATCGTTCGTTTTCCAGCCTATCCCAAGCCCCACTATACTCACAGCGCCAGCGCCAGGACCAGCACCAGCGCGAGCACGAGCACCAGCACGAGCACGAGCACCAGTACCAGTACCAGCACCAGCATCAGTACCTGCACCAGCACCAGCAGCCCCAGCACTCACTCGACCACCACCCAGTTACGTTTAATCCGCATCCGTTTCTAAGCATAGGCCTGGACCTCGACAGCCTGAATTGCGACCTCGAGCTACATCATAATACCTCCCATCATCAATGCACTAATCAACAGCCGCCCTCCACTTCGCAAGCGTCGCTGCCTCGTCTTGCCTTGCTTCCGACAACAACCGCCCCTTCCATCGCCCGACTCGACCACGAGTACGCGCCGAATTCTACCGAAGCGCCACCACCATTCTCGACCTCGGAGCAACCGCACAATCTCCGACCGCCACTTTTACAGCCGCCACCGCAACCGAATCTCGGCGGCGATCGCTTTGTCGACGCCCTGCAGGCTCAGATCCCTGGCGACGACGGCGTCCATTTCATTGCACTTTACGACAACACCAACAACCTCGGCCCCTTTCCGTTCTGGCACCCGCCCATGACCAGCACACCCAGTTTCAACCCCAACCCCTTCGAGCCAGAAACCGCCATGCCTTCATTAGCAAACCCTCCGTCGGCCCGCCGCCGATCATCTCGACGATTAAGCAACGGCGTTGTGGATCTTACCAAGGAGGAGGGCCGGGACAGCCTCACATCCTCGTCGCCGGTGCCCATGGCGCCGCCTCCCACCAGCCGCAAACGGAGACGCTCCACCACAACCGGTGGTGGCACCTCGGCCTCAAACGCACGGCGGACCTCCGCATCGCAGCCCTCCAAAGCCATCAAGACGGAAGCTAAAGAGCCGGATTCCCGGGCCGACGATGCCTGCGTGTTTGGCTCGTCGCCTCCGCCAGCCCCCCACAGCGACGAGGACGTACTGGATCTTACGGAAGCAAACGAGATCTCTGCCGCTCAGAAGAAGATTGAGGCGGACCGACGTGTGAAGCTTTCCAAGTTTCAGTGTGTCATTTGTATGGACGACGTAACCAACCTGACCGTCACTCACTGCGGTAACTCTAGCCCGATGCCCGGCTTCTAACAGTACCGCTGACCTAAACCCAGGCCACCTATTCTGCTCCTCGTGCCTACATTCGTCTCTGCACATCGACAGCACCAAAAAGTCGTGTCCTGTCTGCCGGACAAAGGTTGATCCCCGAAGCAAGACCGGGAAGAATACCAAGTCGTTCTACCATCTTGAGCTCAAGGTCATGACGGCGACCCGCAAAGGAAAGCAGCCAGCAGCGGCGACCCGATAGCAGTTTGGTGCTTACCATATTGCAACGCTATTGGAGGATTCTTATTGTCCTCGAGCGTCTCGCCTTGACAAACAACGTCACGTTGAACGCAGCCACGTTGACGTCACGGCGTTACACCTCGGAAATCAGAACGTAACGCCGCATCCCTTCAGCATTGAACACACACGAAAGTCACGACTCTTACACTTAAGATACCGGAAGTGTTGGTATCTTATGTGCAACGACCTCCCTGTTTTAGGCGTCAGGCTGGTATCTACTGTTCCTGGTGTAAGGGTCGCCCACATCCCCCCAAGCCCCCAAGCTTACGAGGTCTTGGACGCCTCGCGGAGAAGGTGACGCACCGCTCCTTCTGGCTTCGCGTTTACGCTCACGGGGGCTGGTAGCTTGATATGCGGCAAAAGCACAAACGCAACCTCACGTTCCCGTATGAAGAGGATCAATCATGACCACCTGGTCACCGAGGATGGACCTACTACACCAAAATTCACGACACGCATGTGGAAATGCGGGCTACTCCGGTGTTTGGCTGCTCAGCGACCCACCTATTCGAGATTCAGTGGGGTGTGTGTATACTGCAGGAGGGAAAACTGTGGGACACGGCGAGATATCCTGCCGGCACTGTATTGCATTGGACGGGGAGTCATCCGTGGACCAAGGGGAAAACTTGATACCCTTTCACACCCTTTGCGTCATCGCCTGAGATGCTGGGCTTCTTGCTCGCCACTCGAGCTCTGAAATGTAATAATATCACGAGGGAAAAAAAAGGAAATCAACCATGCTCCCACAGACTGGCCTTCTTGCGACGCACCGAGTTGATTTCGCCGTGAAACCACTCCGTTGAAGGTAAACACGTAAAGTATCCACCCGACCCCATCTCTGCCTTGTGAAAAAGCAAGAACCATCCCAGTCATCCATGGCTGCGCTATGAAGTCTAGGTCGCCCCTTGCCCTGGAAAAAGTCACGCAGTTCACGTGGCTCCAGCGGTGCACATGGCTTCGTGGTTATTTTTAGGGAATGACGCCCCGTGGCCCGGGGTGCCTGGGCGACGGCGGGAAATGTCGACGCCCGCATCGCCGGCCCCTGCTTTTGGGCCGGAAGACCAAGCCCAGCCCAGCCCATTCGGCTTTCAGTTGGGGAAAACAGAGCACTACAAGCTGTTCGGTCTCGCCTGGAGCCAGGAACTGTGTGTCGACCCAGGGAACGCAAGCAAGGCAACAAACAATATACTTCTATTAGGGGATATGCTCGGTGGCTAGCTAGGTGGGGTTTGGCCAACTACAGCAGCACTTGCCTCGCCTCGTCGATGCCGGGACTCCGGGCCGGGTCGTGCAGGTCGGGGTCGCCGTCGTCGGGCCCCAGCAGGCCGTGCTCCTCGGGGGCGGCGCCGGGCTCGCGCGCGGGGCCGCTGAGGTGGCCGTCGGTGCCCGCGGTGCGGCGCGTCTCTTCGGCGCCATTGAGGACGTACCAGCAGTCCTTCTTGGTGAGGAGGCCGAGCAGGGAGCCGCGCTCGACGAAGAGGACGTAGCGCACGCCGAGCTTCTGGAAGTACGAGACGGCCAGGTGCAGGCTGCTGCGGCTCGACAGCGTCAGGGGCGTCTGGTCCATCCAGGGGCGCAGGTCGAGCGTGGTGCGCGGGTCCGCCAGCGGCTGGTGCGCGAAGAAGGCCTCCGTCTCGGGCGGCAGCACGCGCGGCGCCTGCGTGGCGCTGTCGAGGTTGTACGCCAGCTCGGCGCGCGAAATGTAGCCCAGCAGGATGGCGTCGCGCGGGTCGCTGACGACGGGGAAGCCGCGGTAGTCGCACGAGTCCAGCACGGCGCGCAGCGACGCAATCGTATGGCCCGTCGCCGTCAGCACCACCAGGTCCTCGATGCGCGTCATGATCTGGCCCGCGGGGATGTCGGGCACGTGCTGGAACCCAGCGCCGTCGTCGCCGCTGTCGAGGAACGGGTACGCGTTGAAATGGATCCACGACTCGTAGATGCCGCGGCGCGAGAAGGCGTCGCCTACCCACTTGGACAGCATCACGGCCACCATGATGGGCAACACGTACGTCAGGGCGCCCGTCAGCTCGAAGGTGATGACCACGATCGAGACCGTGAGCCGTGTGACGCCTGCTAGCGTCGCCGCGGCCCCGATGACGGCGTAGGTACCGGGTGTGATGCAGGGCACGTCCGGTCGGCAGGAGGCGAACGCAATGAAGCCCGGATGGTTGTGCTGCCAGATCTCCATGATGATGCCGACGGCACGTCCCGTCAGGGCCCCAATGGCCATGGAGGGAAGAATGATGCCAGCGGGGATCTGTAGTCCGAACGTGATGGACGACAGGAGAAAGCCCAGAACAGCCGCGAAGAGGAGCAACACAATCGTGTTGGCTGTAGCCGCGCCGGTTTTGCACAGCCCGAACTGGTCATCGAGCAGCTGCGAGCACTGCGAAAACAAATTGGCTACGAGCTCCGAGTTCTGAGCCCGCATATATAGGTTTGGATAGTTGATGAGGGCGGTTAAGAGGGCCACAAGGACGACCTGAACCAGAGGGCGCGGCAGGGGCAGGTTGGTTGACTTCTTCCACCGGGCTACACGCATGTTGACTTTGATGAACAGCCCTCCGTAGATGCCGCCTAGAACACCGAGGAAAGCGAAGGGCACAAGCTCGAAGCCGTGCCAGTTGGATGTATACTTGACCTGGTACAAGACCAACTGACCGGAGCGAAAGGGGTCGAATGCCTGCAGCATGACGGCGGCCGTCATGGCACAGACGAAAGATTGCCACATGGTTTTGTCGGGAAAGTAATACGATAGCTGCTCCAGTGAGAACAGCACACCCCCAATGGGCGAGCCGAAGGCGACAGATATGCCAGACGCCGCAGCTGCCGACAGCACCTCGCGCTTCCGGGCTTCGTTCTCGTTGATATTGGGGAAGAGCTTGATGAACAAGTTGGCACAGCAGCAAGCCACATGGACCAGGGGGCCTTCCTTACCCAGCCACATACCCGATGCGACAGCCAGGACCTGTATGGTATCAATTTCTGTTGGTCGACAACACCAGGCCGGGGGCAGGTCAGGCGAAACCGAGCGGAGGACAAACATACCAGACCCAGTGATTTGGTGACCAAAGTCCAAGCCCCCAGGAACCTTCGTATTATAAAGCCGCCCAGGACCGTCTTGATCTCGGGTATACCACTATGCTTCGCGTACGGGGCATATTCTTGGACGAGGAAGCCGGCACATACAGCAAAGGTGACGGAGAAGAGAATGAAGAAGATGTACTCGATGAACCATTTCCCGCCGGCGCTCCCCACGCCGAGAGCGGCGGCCCACGGTCGCCAGCCGGCGCATTTGGCGCCGGTATCGTAGCCCATGCAGCAGAAGCCCCTGTTCAGATAAAAAGCGCCACCGTCGGAGCCCGAGGCACAGTAGCCGCGCTTGAGATCGCCCAGCCAGTCCGTCGTCACGTCAATGCCCGCCGCGAGAGCTCCGACGGCGAGGCCCGTAAGCACCAGGATCACCCACACCTGGCTCGCGTCGAGCAGCTGCTGTACATAGCCGAGCACGCCGGTGGCCCTGGAGTAGAGCACGCGCAGTCGCTGGCGCTCCTTGGTGTACTCGAAGATCCAGTCGATGGCCGTCAAGTCCTCATACCCCACCCGCCGCCCGGGGCCCTCGACGTACCAATCGAGCGGAAGGCCGTCTTTGGACGCCGAGGGGACGTGTCCGCCATTGGGCCTCGCCGGGTGGGCCCCCGGGGCTCGCGTCGGCGTGTTCGTGCCGGACAAGGAGATGGGGGCCGGGGCCGTGATGCGGTCGGACAGGCGAACGCCGGTGATGTTGGACAAGAGGCGGGCGGGCTGGGCGAGCTGGGCGAGGATGCTTTGTTTCTGTTTTCGCTTGAAGCTCAGGGGCTCATTCAGGGGGTCATTCTCCAGGAGATCCCCCTCGTCGACGTCGACGAAGTCGGCGAGCTCGTCGGAATCGTCGTCGGGGCGCTGGGGCGGCGGCGGGCGGGCGTGGGCGGACTGCGACGACGAGGACGCCGCGCCGTCTGCTCGCTCGCGTCGGCTAGGAAGGTTCCGGGTTGCCATGGCTTTAAACTGGCAAGTCGCACTGGCGTCCCATTTCGCAGTGGCTTCTCGTTCGTGGTGACCCGGTTGGGAGAAGACTGGAACGGTGCTGAGATTATGGGATGTGATGTCGCTACGTGGGTTCCTAGCTGCTGCTGGCGGCGACGGCTGGGACGGGAGGGCGGTTCAGCACTTCTATCAGTGATAAGCCAAAGTACTCCCTCGGAGAATCCTGGGCATGCCAGTACATCCATACAAGTACGTTGGGCAGGGGCCAGGACGCGGTTGTCTCAAGAAAGTGGGATGCCGAAATGGGCGCAAAAGGAAATGTATAACTCGAGGTTCTGCATCGACGTGAATATAACAATAGCTGGTCGGCCCAATCCCACCATGCCCGTCTCTGAGCGCAAGTCATTGGCATTCAACGCTGGTGATGGGCCAAGATCGCCGCTGCTGTTACTTGTAGCTCTAGCGTCACGGAACCAAACTCGTAACCAACGCGCCTGCAGAAATTCCAGAATCAACGAGCAATAGGCACCTACAAAGTAGGTAATTTTTACCTACCTATCTTGTCTGCGAGTGCTCCACCGCCGTAACTCTTTTCTAGCCAAAGGAATACAATCATCTCGAGATGAATATTTGCGTCTGGAATGACTCTCCCACCGTAAAACTTATCATCGGCCTCGTCTGTCCCTACAATTAAACTGAGCCATGGATGCGTCCGCGCAGCCGCGAGATGATGCACAGGCACATTTGCCGGGCCCCGAAGCTCGTCAAGTCGGACAGATACAGCAGCTTCTCAAAGCCAAGGACGACACCTCCAGGTTTGTCGGCTTGGCTCTGCTGAAATCGACCCTGGATGACTCGTCCGAGCTCCGGGGCAACCGGGAAGTCGTCGCGTTGCTATGGGAGTCCATCTCACCCAAGTTCCTCGACCGCCTGCTGAAGACGGGCTCGAGGCCTGGCACCAAAGACAAGGACGCCAAGGAGATGCTGGATCTGGCTGTGAATGTGCTCTACACGTTTACCCTCCTGCTCCCGGAGGATTTGCTGTCGGACGCCAGGCTCACTGGGAGAATTCCGAGACTGGTGGAAGGTGTGCTGCAGAGGTAAGTACTAGTCGTCGCTCGTCAGTTCGAAACGCCAAGCTTATATACCACAGCTCGGGAGAAACGACGGACAGCATCCTGAAGACCCTTTTCACACTCGTCAGTCATGTCGAGGGTGGGCTTGTCTTTGCAAAGGTTGAGGACTGGACTCCCTTGGTCGAGATTGCACCCAACCATGAACACGTGTTAGCCATCTTCTCGTGGTCGTGGCTTCACGCCTCAGCGAGTCCGGAGGCTCGGTCTGGTCTCAGGGACAGAATCGACCACACTATCGCCGCCCTGGTTGCGTCATATAAAGGAACAGATGCCGTTACGCTGCTGCGGTTCCTTGACAAAGCCCTGGGGCGTCTAGATGACGAGGTAGGAGGATAGCACCTTTGAACTCACTGTCTTCTTACTTACCAAGTTGGCTTCCGCAGCTCATTCCCGAGAACCCGGGTTGGCTCTCCGGGGTCACTGACTTCATTCGCAACCTAGCGACCGCCAAACCAACTCCAGCTGGCCGTGAGGCCTATACCAACTGTGCTGCCCGTATTCTACTTACATACCCCGAGCCTGCACCTGCGCTCCTATTCGGTGACAGCGGGGACTCGTCCACGCCGTTCTCATATCTTCTTATCAATCTCGTCGCCATTGACCTTCGATCCAGCCTCCCTTCGCTTCTGGCAAAGCTCAACACTCCTGAGTATCCTGCCATCTCTACGCGACTATCTTCTGCGCTCTTCATCCTGGCATCGTTCGTTATTTTCCTCGTTCAGCAGATGGATAGCCACATGGACATAGGCGGGCCCGCGTCCACGTTCAACGCGGCGTTTCACATGGAACCTGACCTGATGCTCAAACTCAACCGCTCCATAGGAGAGACACTTTCAGTGGTTATGGAATACCTCCGTGATCGCTGGGATGCGGCCGTTGCCGGTGTCCAGGGCTTGCATCCCGAGGCACGCCGGGGCGAGTCCCATACCATGTCCGGCTCGCACCTAACGCTCGCGTGGGATGCGCAGAACGAACCTGCGTCCGAAGACCCGCTTCTGCTCGCCGCTTTCCGCCTTCTGGGTGTCTGGCTCCGCGAAGATGACGGGGAGGGGTTGAGGAGGGAGGCTATCAGCTTGATTGACATGATGATGGATCTTTACCAGGAACACGGCGACCTCACAGGAACCTTGGGCTATCGCGCATGTGTGATTGGGGTGCTCCAGGGCGTGACGCAGATTGACGACGGTATCCAGGCGCTCCTGGATCACGGCGGCTGGTCAATCCTCAGCAAGGACCTCTTGATTACCTTCCACCAAACATCGGCATCACCGCCGGACCCGCAGCATTGCGAGCTGGGGTCGCAGCTGGCCCTCCTGCTTTTGGCGCTGGCCGAGAGCCAGCACTATACGTTGGACGAGTGGCTGGATTTCGTGACGGCCGCGGCGTCGTATGATATCCCCGACGTTCCGGAACCCCCGGCGCAGCTCCAACGACTCTGGGCTGACGTGCTGCAGCTGGCGGCCTCGCTGCTGGCGAATGCGCCCCCCGGTGTCAAGAGGCGCTACATTCACTCCGCTGGTGCCATCAGGGGCATCGCGGCGGCCGTCAAGCCAAAGATTGAGGTGACTGAGGCCCGGGAACAGATAAATGATATCGTGTCCACGCTGGACAGAGACCCAGTACTCGGCAGCGGTCCAGCCCCGGTCTGAAATGCATACCGGCTTGGTGCCGCAGAGATAGGGTGCCTAGGCAGCACGTGCGCAGAATTCGCCCACGCCGCTATGTCGGATCTTGACGGCCCATCAGCGAGTTGTCATTGCAGCATGTCAAGATACTGTGTTCCATAAAACGTCGGCCCAGCAACTGGCTCATTGGTTTCTTCCCGCTTCGGGGTGCGTGCTCGGTCTGGCGCCCAAGCGGGGGCCGAGCCGGGTTGATTACAGGTCCGAGGTGGCCGGCCGGCTGCTCGCTCGCGCCGTTGTGAGACACCTTTATCGATCGAGCACGGTGGCGGTCTGTCTCAGATTCCCAGCATCGCCATGCGTGCATGGCCGCTGTCGAGCTCATTGCGCGCGGCTGGGTTCAGATGATAGACGTTGACGGGAGAAAGCGGAAGCCAACTCGGAACGCGCTTGTTTATTCTCTGCCATGCCGTGTTCCATCCCGTGATCCATCCAAGTCGTCTGGACGCTGGATATGTGCACAACGTCGCTAATGGCAACTGCTATTTCCTTGCCTCCATCCCCGGAGCCATCTGCACCGAGAACTGGTTTTGTCCGTCACTCGCTCATCCTTCTTCCCCATCCTCTCTCCCGAAGCAGCAAGTTAGTCATCCTGTCCATACTGGCCCCATCTGCTCGACTGGACGCCTTTTCGCCTTTCCCCTGTCCGTTCAGCCTCACCCCTTCCCTTACGCAACCGCACCCCCCCCTCATACCCACCACCACCACCAACTACCACCATGAGGTCCACCCGCGCCGTAGACACATGGGTGCCGGTGCTGCTCGTCCTGTTCAGCGGGCTCGCGGGGTCCCCTTGCGGCGGCGGGCCGGCGCTGGCGTTTGCGGCGCCCATCGACAACAAGCCGCCGTCGCACATCGACAGCAGCAGCCGCAACAGCGAGGTGTCAACACAGAACAGCGGCGTCAGCAACGCGACCCAGTCTACCATCGTCAACGGCAACACCACCGTCACCACCATCACCACCGTCACCAACGGCAACAACAACACCATTGTCATCATCCAGCCGCGCGACTGCCACTGCACCTGAGGCCGAGGCGCGCACACGCCTCTTGTTCGGGCGGGTTAGAGGGAAGGAGGGAGGGAGGGGGTAGGAAGGGGACGGTGGTAACTCTTCCGCATTCCAGCATTGTCTTCACCGACCAGTCTTTGTGTGCCCCCTTTTTACCCCTTTCCGTTCCGAGGGGCAATACTTGGAAAAGGGGAGCTTTTCCCCCGGCCCAAACGCCCGTCGGGGACAAGTTTCGCTTCCCTTCGCCTGCCCACGGTCGGGTCCAGACGCCCGTCCCCGAACCGTGTACGGGCTGGGCACTCGGGGCCAAGAAGAGGGGAAAGAGCAGCAGCACAGCAAGAAGAGAAGAAGACGATGACGACGACGACGACGACGACGACGCAGAAGAGGGCTACTCCGGAACGCTACGCTTTGTGCCGTCCCCCTTCAGTTCCGATGACCAAGGCATGGGGAATCCGCATCCGGAGGATCGGCGCCCCCGGTGCTTTTCGTGGGTCCGACCCCAGCCTCCCTCGCCCTCCGCCCCAACGGCTCCCCATGTTTCTTGTACAAATATTTTGTCATTTTTTGTCCTGCCAAGCCGTCCCGTCGCGGGGCCCCGGGCTTTTCAGAGCTCCACCCTCCGACAGCTCTCCCTTCCTTTCGGTCACTCTACTACTCTCCTGGACCGCCGTCCCCTGTCCACGAAAACTTGCGGTTCTTTTCCCCGCCCTCCATACCCTTGGTCCAATCTTTACCTCTTCTTCTTCCCCGCGGGGCAAAAAGGGGCGGGGTGTCGGGGTAAGCCCTGCCACGGCGACCGCATGAAACTAACCGGCGTCGTTATTTTAATACTCCTTGGCCCCCCCTCTCCAGGGTTTTCATTACCTACGGATTACTTGACGTGGGAATTTCTCTTTTCCGGAACAAAGAGGAGAGAGGGGCCGAGGTTCTTTTTTACTGCAGCCCAACCCGCCATCGCTTAACCCGGTACCCTATGGTCGCGACTCGACCAAGCACCTCGCTACCTGGGTCTTCCCCGGTGCCCAAAAACCCTCTCTTTCCGGCCGTCCCGGGGCGCGCGTGGGGGGGGGGGGGCGTAGGGGAGGTTGAGGTCCCCAAGAAAAGGATGGTGGGACGAAAACCGACCGAGTCCGTTTCGGTCCCCCCTCCTCTCGCCGGCTCTCGCCGGCACACGCCGCTTACACACGCTCGTGGCGCGCGCCGACGCGCCGAGACGCGCCAATCCCGACTACGCAGGTCGTGTGTGTGACGGCCTTGGCCCAAGGATAAAGTGCACGAACTTCTTCCCTTTTAGGCATGTATGGTTGGCGGGGCGGGCTGGGCAGGCAGGGCAGACTGGGGGTTAGTGATATCGCCAACATTGTTCTTCTTTTCCGCCTCGCCCCGTCCGCCGCCTTGCGTGGTCTGGACGAGAGCCTGCCGTTGATCTTGTACAGAGAGGAGGCCCAACACTTCTGGGGGCCGGGGCTGATAGAGGGGGGGGGGGCACATGGGAGCACACGGGAGTTCGGGAAGCAGGCTTATGGCAGGCTAGTTGATTTCCTTTGTCTCTGTGCTCGCGGGGTTCTATAGTTGTAGCTTATATACACAAGCTCAATACGAAGGGAACATCAGCAACCAATGCCTCTTGTACTGCGGGACTCTATCCGAGCGCAGGGCCTGCTCACCACACGCGCGATATAGTTATTCAAGTAATCAACACGTTTGCTCTATTCGTTTCTCATCTGGAGTTATGTAGCTATGTGCAAATCGCGGCAGCGAGTCGCAAGGACACCCACTTGAGGAGCCCGCGGGCCGGCGGACTCGGCTTAGAAGAGCCAAGAAACATACTTGTTATAGAACTTGCTGCCGGCCGTCTCGCCCTTGAGCTCGCGCTCGGCCGCTTTGCGGGCCAGGAACTCGTTCTCCTCGCGGTCAATGATGTCCTTGCCCGTGTAGAAGTCGGTCTCGTGGGGTCGGACGCCCTTCTGCCAGACACCCGTCTTCATGCGGCCCCAGACCTTGTGGCCGCCGATGAGGCACAGGTAGACGGGAATGCCCAGGTAGCCCGTGATGAAGTCGGGGTACTTGTCGGCGAAGCTCTTACCCTTGAAGGTGACGAAGACGTCAAAGTTCTTGGTCAGGGCGACGAGGATGCACATGGCAAGCGCACCGTAGGAGCCCCAGATGCCCAGGGGGGCGACGTAGGGCATGTCGCTGTTGGTCAGGCCTTGGGCCTTGCGGGCGCGGCACCACCAGATGTGGGTGACGAGAATGGAGACCCACGTCATCAGACCGAAGATGGTGGTCAGGTTGACGAAGTAGCTAAACACCTTCTTGGAGTCGTCCGACACGTTCATGAAGGCGAGCAGGGCGAACATGGCCGACATGGCGAGGGCGGGCACGGGCACGCCGTTCTTGTTGGTCTTGCAGAAGATGGCGGGGGCCGAGCCGTCCGAGGCCAAGCCGTACAGCGTGCGGCTGGCAATGTAGAGATCCGAGTTGGCGGCGGAGAAGACGAAAACCAGGATACAGGCGTTGACGATGTGGGGCAGAACATTGATGTGGGCGACCGACATGGCGACGACAAAGGGCGAGGCGGCGGCGCTGTTGGACTGCGTGGTGGCAAAGGCCAGCTCCTTCGAGTTGTAGGGTACCACCATGCCGACCAGAACGACGGAGATGATGTAGAAGAAGAGAATACGGAAGAAAGTCAGCTTGATGGCCTTGGGGATCGTCTTGCGCGGGTTTTGAGCCTCGCCGACCGTCACGCCCACCAGCTCGGTGCCGAGGAAGGCAAAAGTGGCCGTGACCATGGTGCTCCAGAAGCCGAGGAACTTCCCGGCGGCGCCGTCCTTGATGTACGTGTTGAAGGCGCCGGGTTCCTGCCAGTAGTAGAAACCGGTGCGGCGGTGGTCCGGGGCGGCGCCGCCGAGGGCGATGCAGAGCGTCGCGATCATGATGCCGATGATGACAATGACCTTGAAACTCGACAGCCAGAACTCGAATTCACCGAAGAAGCGGATACCGAAGTAGTTGATGCAGATGATGATGACGAGGAAGACGGCGATCCATACTCCCGGGTTGACCCGCTCACGTGGCAGCCAATACTGGATGACGAGGGCGGCCGCCGTGAGCTGGTTGGGCGTGACGATGATGTACTTGCACCAGTAACTGTGACGGCGTTGGTAAGCATTTGGAAGACATCGTCTATGTGTAGGCGGCGAGTGTATGGGTAGTGGTGGTGTGTGTGATGGGTAGTGTTGTGTATGTGTATGTGTGTGTTAATGGTGGTTGGCGGGTGGAAGGGTGCTCTGTGTAACGGAGATGTGTGTGTGTGCAACGGAGGGGTGTGCAACGGAGGGGTGTGCAACGGAGGTGTGTGCAACGGAGGTGTGTAACGGAGGCGTGTGTAGTGGTGTGTAATGGTGGTGTGTATCCACTGATATAGAATGGGACGAATGGGGAAAAGCGCCAGTCTTGGGAGATAAGGTCCTCCCCAGCTCTCTCTTTCTCTGCCCCACAGCCTGACGGATGGGGAGGCCCACAAGGGTATGTGCGTCAAAAGCCGACGTGGTCGTCATTATCCATCCGCGTGCAGGTGGATGAAGAGAGACGCACAGAGCTCCCCAAGACCAGGACCCAGACCCAGACACAGAGCCCAGGATCCACCGTGGGGAAGAACCAACGGCCGGGAAATGCCACCCTCCACCCACCGTCACGTTGGCCGGAACCCGTCGGTCTTTTCTTTTGGCGCAACGGGACCTGGGTTCGGTCGACGGTTGGGGCCCGGCTACCCAGCTCTGGCCCAGGGCCATCACACCATCCCAGGGACGAACCGGAGGCACGCGAGGGAAGAGGCGAGGGAAACGGGGGAGAGAGCAATGGGAGAGAGGATTAAAAAAAAGAAACAAAGCTTACGTCCAACCAAGCGCGAAACCGAGCGAAGGATCACAAAACCGCGAGGCATAACCGGTAAAACCCGCCGACATGGGAAGCCACGCCGCCATCTCGCCGAGCGCGGCCATGACCAGGTAAACGACGAAGCCGATGATGCTGTACGAGATGAAGACGGAGCCGGGCCCGGCCTGCGCGAGAGCCTTGCCCGTGCCGATGATAAGACCCGTGCCGATGGCGCCACCGATGGCAATCATGGTGATGTGCCGTGCCTTGAGGCCACGGTGCAGCGCCGTCTCTTCCGATGTCTCGATGCCGCGGATGTGGCCTTGGCCCTTGTCGAAGCCCTCCCCCATTTTCTCGGCGTCGTAATGGGGCGTCGTCTTGCCGTCATGCGACGACGACGACCGTTGAATGGCCGCCATGCTTGCTGGCTGTGCTTGCTTGCTTGCTTTGCTGGCTGGCGCGGATGGTCCGGCAAGGACGGCGCGTGCCGAGGTCTTGGGACGAAGCTTGACACGAGCGCGCGCGACTTGGCTGTCCAGCTGCCGTGTACGACCCAAGAAAACGACTGGGCGTGTAACAAGAAGCAAGAGGAGGAAGGGAAAAGCGGGAGCAGAGCAGAACGAGCTGGGGATGCCTTCGCTCTCGCCGTCCGCAATCCTGGCGGGCGGTGGCTGCACCTAAATATTGGACAGCCGGCGCCCGCCAAGCACCTCCCCGGGGTTCCCATTACTTGATGCCCTCGCCCGACGAGCAGGGCCACACCCCGTCGTTATCAGGCGAGAGAGAGAGGTACGCCTACGGCCTCGACTGCAAAGTACCCAGAACTTCCACCCCTTCGCCCTCCTGCAGCCGGGGGGAGGGTGGCGGGGGGGAGGGGAGCAGGATGGCAGCCAGGCGATACCTGCACCGAACAAACCCTTGACCGCCAAGCCAAAGGTTGACCAGAACACCCGAATCCTCCTCCAAGGTCACCGCGGCATCGCGGCCTGTACTTCCCTATCGAGACAAGAGTCTGTGGAGGTGGTGCCGCTGCTATCGTCCCAAGAGGAGCCCGCCAAGGCCAAGGCCAAGCCAGCCATGGCATGCCGTCTCTCATTTCGGTGACAGTCCCTCGCGCTCCAGCCAATCGCCATCCAGCTGAATATCGTACAATCGCACTGGCGCCACGCGGCTGGGGTCTAGGGCCTGCCGCTCAAACGACACTAAACTACATCTTATCACCGTCGGTAGCGAGCGTAGCCAACCTAGAGCCTACCTACCAATGCGGGCACAGTAAGTCGATGCGACCCCCCGGAGCCTTGTCCAAGAGACCTGTGGGAGGCAAAGGCCCTCATCTTCATCTTCCGACCGCCTTGAACAATCTTTGCATTGTGAGGGAGAACCCGTCTGCCAGCTTGCTTACAGGGGGCCCGTCCGTCCCACCCCGGCGTCGACCTGGACTGGACCCCTCCCTTCAGCTTCCGAACGCCTCCCTCGCCCGACGTGTATGTATATACCACTCAGCCGCCCGAAGGGACGCCCAGCATGCAAGTAACATCAGCCCATGCAGGCAGCTGTCATGGTGGATGTCAACCCTCTTGACCCTCCCTCCCCGCTCCTCACGTGGTGTCCCCGTCGTATCCATACGAGAGCTCAGCTCGGCACAAGCCATGAAGTGCCGCCTGTATTAATGGAAAAGCACCGGCTCGGCCGGTGCTTCAGGCTGGATTGCCTCGTTCTCGTACTGCCATCATCCCATATCAGTTAAATGAAGACTATTGCCGAGGGACCGTGTTGTCAACCTACATCGAGAAAGCCCGTGGCCATGATGATGACCAGGAAGGCTTCTGCCAACTCCTGGATTTTGTCGTCCAGGGGCACGTCAATCTTGCCTCCGCCGGTACCGATGCCCGCAGACCGCTTGAGAACGTGCACAACCAGCAGCCGGTGCTCCGTCAAAAACCGCCTGCCCTGCATCACGTTGTGGGAACCGCGGCTGACAACCGCCGCCCCAATAATGCGTGCCACTTTGACGAGAAGGGCATAGTGGTTCTCCAGTGCGCGGGCGTCGGACGACGTGACCTGCAGCTCGGGGTCTGCCGCAAACAGCCCCGACTGTTCGACGGCACGAAAGAGGTTAGCATGGAGCACATCCCTGGCCCCGTCCCGCGTCTGGCAGAGCTGGAGCAGCAGCGCCAGTTTGGCGTCCTCGTAGTGCTCGAGATCCGAGTTGCCTGCTTCCGTGTCAGTCCCAAGTCCCCAACCTGGATAAAGCACCCGCAAGTCCCAATGGTGCAATCAGCACGCTTCGGGGGCGGAACTTACCACTTCGGTGAACTTCAATCCATTCGTGCATAACATTGCGAAGTGAATCCACCAAGATGCCGATAAAGTTTAGTCTCTTCAGCATGTCCACAACATATTTGTCCCTTTCGTGCCGGCCGAGATTGACAAGAGCGCCAAGCAGGATGAGGGCTGCCGTTTGGCAGGCAGCGTCACCGCTGTAGGCGTCGTCACAGACCACATTCATGAGTCGCTCTCCAAACGATTGAATCGCCTTGGCCGCGTTCCGGCTCCCCGAGAGGCCGTGTTGCCCGTGGTCCACCAGGTTGCTGATGTACCGGAAGCAGATGCTGTAGTAGACGGCACGCAGCTCAGGACTGCCTGCCCATTTCGCGATTGCGTTCAGGCACATCTGGAACAATTGGAAGAGCTTGTCGCTGACTAAGCTTCCGATGGCCCGGTTTTGCTTGTCCGTCGACGTCATCACGGTGAAGTCAAGGTTGAACAAGAGCACCTTGGCGAGCTTTGCCAGTTCGTACGCTGCCTCCGGCCTCTCAGATCCGTACTGCTCGAGGCTCGGGAGGATAGCCTGCAGTACTTGGAGGATGAAGGCGATCTTGTTGGTGCCCTTGAAATCGTTCGATTCCGCCATAACGGCAAGCAGCTTGTTCCACACCTTCAGAACCTTTTGGTTGTGCAACCGGACTTGGGTAAGCCGGTTGAGATAGGCCGCCCACTTCCGCAGATCTGTTTCCTCTGCTTCTATTGGCGCCAATTCTTGTTGAGGAACCAGGTGGCCCGAGAGCCGCTTCTGGTTGCGCTTCAATAGCAGGATCTCCTCGACCTTTGCGACGTTGTAGATCTTATTCGACTCTTCGTCTTCCTCAATGCAAACGCGGAGGTCAATGTCCCGATAAACTGTCAGGTGGGGAGGCGAAGCAGCGAACTGGTCTTCTTGCGGCAGCAGGTCGTTCAGATCAAAAATAGACTGGACAGGCACAGTTTCCCCGTTATCCAACGGGATCTGACCGCCGAGAGCGTCGAAGATCCGCCGCTTCAGCGTCGGCTGGTGGCTTTGAGTAACACTGCAAAGTTCGTGCGTGATGTACTCCAATGCCATGGCTCTCATCGAGAGATAATTGACGTAGCCCTGCGCAGGTGCAGTGGTAAGGAAGTCGGGCCCAGTGGGTTCCAGGCCGTCCCACGTAGTAGTTGGCTGGACCATAAGGGGCTGTATCAGCAGGTGGAAGAGAAAGTCGTTCTCGCGCAACTGCTCCAGAACAAGCCTTGACGACAACCTCGAGCTCCAGAGCGCCTGGAAAATCCGCATCGACTTGTACTTGAGGTTGATGAGCCATTGTTGCATGGCCCCGTCTTCGCCTTGCATGTCCGTGTGTATTGCTACACCGAGAAGCACGTGGAACAACGACTCCGACTTTTCAAAGGAACTGCCAGGAATAATACTGAGAGTCTCGGGACCGCAACCGAAGCCAAGAAGTAGGTGGGCTACAGTTGGCCTGTCGGGGTTGGCCCGGATGGTGGAGTAAAGAAAGTCGAGAATGAATATTCGGCTTTGGTATCCGACCGACTCGTCCTTGCGGTAGTGGTCGAGCTCGGTGCCGAATTCAGAGATGAAGGAGCCAGAAACAGCATCAACATCGCCGTTCTCCTCGAGAGCGACTATGGCCTTGTTGCGACGGATCTGTCGGTCGGGCCCGGCTTGCCAGGCTGAGATGATTCTGGCCGAGGTGGATACTTTTTCCAGCAATCTTAGACTCGCGTGTGTCAGATCCGCATTGCCCAGGCCGCAGTACCGCCCCAAATCTGATATGAGCTTCAGATTGGTCATGAGGCCATCCTCTATGGACGCGTAGGCTGCGTTCGACATAGGGATGGCCAGCGAGCGGCTGGGTTGCCTCGCGTGTGGTTTAACAATGGGGCGCACCAGGTCAAGGTAGGTGGTCTGCAGCTCCAGGACTTTCAGTATCACCTCGATGGCGCGCAGAACACTAAGGATGAGTGGGGAGTCGGGGCCAGCCGCGCCCATCTCGGCCGACTCTTGATGAACCGTTTGCATCAAGGCCTGCATGAACTGGCTGTCGTACATCCATTCCATCACCCGCGCAAAGGGGTGTAAACCGACATAAGTCGCAAGGTCAGATGTCGATATCGCTGCGTCCACAGGAATGCTGGTCTGGCTGGCAAAGATAATGAGGTCCTCGTTGAAAGTAGCCAGACAGGTGAGGGCAAACTCAAGGCAGAAGTATCGCAGCATGCGCTGCTGCACCCGGTCTGAGCCGTCGGCAGTCTTGCGAGCAAACACGTAGCCCAGTGCGAAGTCGACATATGGTTCTACGCCGGGACGTATTCGTATCGACGCGCCCAACGTCTCCGCAAAGGGGAGCGTGTCGTTGAGCGGCGCGTAGCCTTCGGGGAGACATGTCAATGCAGTGAGAAACTGTACGAAGGCACATGTGTCTTCAAACTGCGGGCTGATATCCTCAAATAGGGCCTCCATGTAGTACGACGGAGGCGCCGTGTTGGGTCCGGTAGTTGACTTTTGGACCGAGGGTGCCAGGAAATACCCGCTCATACATGAGTCGAGATACTCCCACATCATCCTGCTCTGCTCGAGGTCCTTCCGGCAGAGCAGCGCGGCTAAGACGCTGAAAGCACATGATCTCAGGCGGGGCGGCACCAAACTGCTGATAAGCTCAAACAGTAGGTCGCACAGCTTGGGCTCGCAGTCCCGCAGAAACACCCGGGCAGGCTCGCTTTGCGAAGCCAACTTGGCTATCAGTCGCAGATAGCACTCCAGCATCATGGCAAACTCAGGTTCTGCTTCTGCCTGCTCATCGATGATCTTGCCTGTTTTGTATGCCTGGGTCTGGGTGGTTGTCGGTTTTTCTCTGATCTTGTGGATGTAGAACTCCAGCTCTTTCAGTATCTGCGACCAAGTCAAGGACAGATTCCGCCTCATCTTCCCGGTCGCATGATGTCCATCATCTAGAAGGAACTCATGCGCCGACGTGGCGGACTCGGCATCCTCGGATAGCGACTGCAGCATTTCACAGAAAGCAGTCACTAGTGGGGTAGATGCTCTCCGGGACGCCCACTGCAGAAAACCGGCCAGGTTGCTATCAGGATCGGCCCAGAACGCGTCGGCTGCTTCTGGCCGTCCCTCGTAAGCGTATGCAATGATGAGAAGAAACCGTTCCAAGTCGAGGTCCTGTTCTTGCCCATGCTTCATTTGCCGCTGCTCGTCCTCCTCCGTCCTGAGCTTCCGCAAAACGTCGGGCAGGTTGGAGATGGCTGCGTCGACAAAGATTTCCATCTGATTGGCTAAACAGAGTTGGAAATAATCGGAAAACGGAAGTGTGTCGGGGGGGAGCGACGGGGCTTTCCTCTGGAGCCACTGCCGAATGCTGGCTCGCGCTGGATCTTGCCAATCTGAGGTTTTGACGTCGGCTACCATGGCAAGCACCATGTCGAAAGCGCCGTCCTTTAATGCCTCCATGAAAAGCCTCGACCTTTCCTTGTCTTCTGCATCGATGTCAACGCCTGGTCCTAGCGTCAAATTGCTCGTATCCAGGTACCAGCCGCTATACTCGGCCAGCCACCAGGCCCTGACGGCGGCGTGGAGGCAGGCCATGGAACGCGGCTCGTCGTCGGATTGTTGGCAGATAACGGTGTTCAACTGCCTAGCCATTTGCAGGTCACCGTTGCCCTCAGTGGACCCGAACACGGTGATGAAGGTACCGAGTATCGGAAAGAAGTGGACTGGAACATTGGTTAGCTCCCGGGCTCATCTAAGCAGACAAAAACAGTGCTCATCCCGGACTTACCAGTGGCATAGTCGTACCTGTCCACCTTCTTGAGGTTGGCTAGGAAGTCGGTGAAGTCTTGCTTGGTAGCTACCCGCCGGTCAATGGCGTGGCAGATGATGACGGCGAGGAGCTCATGTTGCTGAACGAGACTGATCTGCGAGAACTCAATGACCTCTCGAAACTCGTCTTGTTCGGCATTTCCGAGTACTTGGGCTCCGGCTACGCGATCTGCCAATTTCTGTATCCAGGCCCTGATGTCGCGCATGGCATCCATGCACCGAGGCACAATCTTCCGTGTATGGCCTGAAGGCTCCGTTCCCAGAATGAATTCGTTCAGGATGGAGCCAAGCCAGTCCTCGATCTCGTCCGGTACTTCGTCCGGCCTAGAGAGCTCAAGCAGGAGCCTGATGCAATCCAGCAGGTATCTTCTTTGCCGGTGGAATCGGATCAAGGCGCAAACACGATGCGTTCTTCCGAGGACGGGTACGTCTTTCTGCGAATCCAGCACGATCCGTGCTGCCACCATTTCGTCCAGTTCAAGCTCGTCGGCTACCTGAACGGCAACCTCCTGAAATTCGCTGCTGACTTCGTATTCATCGTCCGACATCTGCAACTTCCCTGTATGCCAGCTAGCCCGTTAGTTTTGGCCCCAGGAGTCACGGCGAACAAAGTTGCGCACCTGAAAGAAGCGCATTTCGGCTGGTCTGGCTCCGCGCAGGCTTGTCCAGTAATATCTTGAACCTGTCGGCCAGCACCTCCAGTGGCGCTGCGATGAGCTGCGGCAGATCGACACGGAGTTCTTTCGGCAGCTGCTTCGTGAAATCGAGGTTGCGATGGAGGGCCTGGAGAGCCTCCAGAAGATCCGGGATAGCATCGGCCATGGTTATTGGTATAGACCCTTTATCGCATCGTCGCGCGGTCGTGGAGGGGTGAGGAAGCGGGCCCGTAGCGGGATCGGTTGGCCGCCAGGCTTTCTTTCCCTTCGCGTAAGGCCGGATTTCTTAGGCGGTTGGCGGCGGATCTGGCGATGGATGTGAGGGCGGGCGCTGGCGGATAGGAAGGGGATCCGAAATCTGTTTATGTTGCCGCTTCGACGGCCGAAGCTGTGACGACTTTGCGGCCTCTGGGTACTGAATGGACGTGTCGAGCCCGTTCCAATGCGCGCCCGCTGCAACGATTGGTCCAATAAATTTTGGCAGGGGACGAGCTGTCTAGCGCCGCTGCTTCCCTGACCACCCAGCACTAAAAGATACGCGGTATGTACATCTACGTACTTAATAGTAAGGTTGAGAGCTGGGAGGCTGCACGGTTCCAATGGTAAGAGCGGGTGGATACCTGGGGCAGCTGAACAGAGGCGGCAAGTACGACACAATTCCAGAAAAGCAGGCGGTGTGGGCATTCTGCCAGGCACTCACTCATTCACACGTCTCGCCCTCGCATGGATGGATGCGCGTGCAGGCGCGCCGCATGCTTTGAGATTCTCAGAATTCGAATGCAACGAAAGCCTGGGGGTATGAGGCTCAAGTCTGAGCTGTGAGTACTGCAGCGATCCGCGGATCCAGTTAAGTCTTTAGTACCTACCTTAGCTCTTCCCGTCAGTCATCGGGCATCTGCTCCAATCCATGGTTGCCGTTGTGAGGGTACTTATCTTACCACTACTCTATCCCCAAGTTCAGCATATGCTGTCCCACTTACGGCGTAGGTAGAGAAGTGGGCAGCTTCTCGAGCCGACGAGTTCAAACCCAGGCTTCCTACATCCAGACTTCCCAAACTGACGGCTATTTACACGGCAGGCCGCCAGACGCATCGATGTTTCTCGCCGCGTCCCCCCAAGTTGCCCATTCCACTCTCTGGTAACTGCATGTCGGGGAGGCTGGCACCCTGATGCCGCATCCCATTCTTCCTTCGATCTTTTCCACAACCCGGAAGACCCTCGGTGACTGAGTGAAGTCCTTCGACATCCGCCGCGTATCTCAACTTCGCAAATCATGCCGCCCAAGAAAGCACAAAAGAAGAAAGCGCCAAAAGCGGCGCCAGAAGATGCGCCAAAAGATGCGCCATCCAAACCTCGAGAAGTAACCCTCGACGGGGTTATCGGTACGTCCCTGACAGAGGCCCTCTTGCTTTGCCACATAGCCCTCTGCCTGTACTGAACGTCGTCAGATACACTTGAGAACGGCACACTGCGAGATCGCCAATCATCTCTGAATGGTAAGCTGGTTCCTCCCAAATCACCAAGGTGGTGAGAGACTAAACTAGCCACCAGACCTGATATACCTTTTCGAAAAGCAGACCAGAGCCGCAGACATGTGTGTAAAACCCTCTCTCATGGGCCGGGGCCTATGTGCTAACCAAACCAGCTACGACCTCGAGGACAAGCACTATCACAGAATTCTCGACAGCTTGTTTCGCTATACCACTCGCGAGAGGGTTGCATACCTTGGCGGCGCGAAGACCTCCAAGAAAACCGCCACTGGCAAGCTGCTCAAATGTTCAGGAGCATTGCGGCTAGTTGTAGAAACGGGGGCCCCGAAGCTAAAACGCAAGACGTTGTTGGCAATCATTGACCACATCACCCACACGCTCCCCGCGCCGGGTGGCGCGCTTCTAGAACCACTCGTTGTGGGCTATTTTAGGGCGCTGGTAACTCTCCTGAGTTCACCGGCCAAGGTTGAGGCTTTGGCAACGTTCCAAGCGGAAGGATGGCACACCTTGATTGAGTTCACCTTGGACATCATCGAAGGGTCCGTTGAGGCTGAAGAGAAGGACTCCGGCCACTCCAGAGCATCGCCTGCACCCCCTGCGCAAGCCTTCTCCCTGCCAGCACCGACGCCACGCCCTACAGGTCTTTCCTCGACCCAACGTAGCAGCACTTATATCCAGTCCAGCCAGCTGCAGGACACTCTGCAATGCCTACTGGCACTTGTGTCAGCTCCCAACGCACCCCTCGGCAGGTTTGCCCGAGACATCGCGGCCACGGTGCTCCAGGTTCCTAAGCTACGGTCGGCCAGCAATGGCACAATCCTCCAGCTTGCTTTTGCCGTTCTCAATGCATTACTGGCCTTCGCACAAACTGACGATATCGACCTTGCAAATTCACTGGCAGTCGAGATAGTGCCACTGATCGGCTACTGGTGGCAGGCCAAAACCAAGGCCAAAGAAGATGCTCTGCTCAGTAGTGTACAGGTCGAGATGCTCAAGGCTCTCTACGCTTTACACCTGCCTATCGAGAGTTTGGTACGACAAGGCGATCCATCGCTCCACGTAGACCTCGAGGAGCTTTGTGACATGTTCTGGTCGGAGTATGCGCGAAGAGAAGACCGCATCCAGCTCCAACAGGACGACTTGAAGTATTCGGCCCTGTCCCGACACCCACATGCTTTCAGCATCAACCTTTTCAGCCTCCGCGCCCATAACGTGGATGCAGAAAGAAGATGGTCTGTTTTGCACTGCCTATCCATTCTGGAGGCCATTTTGTGGAGAGCGTCCCAGTCCCCCCAAGTTCTCACCGGGGATGATGAGGAGCAACCACGCAAAAAGCGGCGCACGAATGCAGGTTCCAGCCGGCTACGCCAAAAGCTGGGTGCCCCTGAGCCAGTTCAATTCGCTGCTTTGCAGATGATTCCCTTCTTCGTCTCCTGCATCCAGATTGACAGCACTGCTGTAGCCGACATGCTGCTGTCACTGATCACGCTTGCAGCCCATAAAACAGAAAAGCTATCGGTATGGGCCCTGATAGCCGCCGCTGGGTAAGGAAGACTGCCCACAGTCTGTTTGATATCTCCCTCAGCTGACCGAAAATAGCCTGGCGCAAACTCGCCTTGCAAATGATAGTGCATTGGCACCGTCCTGGAAACAGTTGTGGTACATCGCCGCACGCAATTTGAGTATACAAGCTAGCTGTCGCGCGGCTTCCCTCCTGCTGCACTCGATTTTGTCTCACAATCTATTGGCTTACCACGACATGTCTGACGATATTAACAACATAATCACTGCAGCCGATGTCAGCGGGCCAGCCATTCTCGTGGACTCTTCGGTCGTTCTCATGGCGAAGCTGCTCCAATTGAGGAAGAGCCAGCTCCCGAACGCAAGCTACGCCACGAGTAGCCATATCGTGCGCTGGCTCTTTCTCCGATGGGATCCCGGTAAGCCGTCGCCGATAGTTGGGAAACTGCTCCAGCGAGACTGACTCATCCAGCTGATCCCACGTTCATTGCGTTTTATGCCCGCCATGTCGAACCCCTGGACGTCATCAATCTACTACGATCAGCGTACGGGGCGCCGCGCCTCGCTCTCTCTGGACCGCCTCAGACCATTGTGGGCCCCATCGGAGAGTGCTGGAGCGCATTGCAAGAGCGCAAGGATATTCTGCGTTATCTTCATCTGATAGAAGACGACGAACGGGATGGCGCACAGGACAACGGCCCACGCGACCGCGGCACATTCTTCGACTTACCACCGACCCAAACATCCGACACGCATGCTATCCGGAGGCTTGTGGCGGAGCTGCTGTACCCCAAAATAGAGGAGCTGGGACTTCTATCAGACTCGTGGAACAAGCGTGGGGATAGATCGTCTCAAGTCTCCCCCGAGAAGCTGCAAAGCGTCTGGTGCTGCATAGTCGTCATGGCCTTCAGCTTACCTCACTTGAACGACGCCAACACCCGCCAGGCCCAGGATCTTGAAGGCATCATGTTCGACGTGCTGGACAGGGCTTTAAAGGCTGCGTCCGAGGCCAGCGATAGTTCGTCTCTGCAGGGAGAGGTGCTGAGGATAATACGGCCGTACATGCCTAGTTGTGCGACAAGCGAGCTCACGTCGCTGGCAAGGGAGCACCCGCATGTTCTTCGTGTCTTCGCCCAATTATCCGAGACCTGCCACGAGAGGGCGCCTCAGCAGTCTTTCTCCATCAACGACGACATCATGGATGTGGACGAAGAGTATGGCACCCAGGAAAGTGGCGTCAGTACCGCGTCAAGAACGACAGTGGTTCCACGGCGGGAATCAGCAATGGTCGACGGCGACTCCTTTTGCTTTGACACTACAAAAAGGCTGCATCTTCTCAAGTCGTTCAGCGAGGACCCCAGCCAAATCGGTCTCGTGCCGTCAACATTTTTGGATGCCTTCCTCGCAATGCCGGACGAGGATATCCTTCTAAGCCGCCAGTTATGCCGGGAGATGCTTAGTGGCGATCTTGTTGTCCACCCAGACGATGCAGCCAAGGTTGTCGAACGCATGGGAGCCCTCATGAGCAGCAGCAACTTTGCAAGCTGCGAGCTGGCCTTGCACCTGGGCCTGGACGTCTTGGATGCTTTCATGCCCCTGTGGTCAGCCGAGAGGGGTGGTATATTGTCCGAAAATGTCAATCAGCTATACTCTTTCTTCGTCAAGACAGCTTTGCGGAGGAACATGTTGTCCACTCAGGCCCGGATTGCACTCGCCCGCCTTCTCCTTAACCTTACGATGTTGGATGAAAATTACCCCGTGGCTCAAAATCTTCCGAGGACAATCGACACCTTGCTGGACGTTCTCCAGGAAAGCGCGATTCCTGTCCAGTTCTTCATTGGAAAAAACATTTCCAAAGTTTTTAGGCGGTTCGTCCTGAAGATGCACGACGATGTCTTCGCCGACTACGTCTTAGAGAAACTGCCTACAGATCCCACGTGTCTGGAGGGCATTGCTCTGAGGCTATTCGTTTTTGCCGAAGCAGCTCGCGAGTGGCCTACCCTCCTGCGTCGGTGTGTATACCACATTTTCGAGACTCCGGGCAAAATCCCCGAGTCTACGAAACACGCGACTTTTTGTATGAAAATTATTGCCAAGGCGCTGCGATTGGATAGCGCTCAGAAGCTCTTTCGCTTGTTCGCGCCTCAACTCCTTTATACCTGGCTGCACGACAATGCTGTGGGGGAAATCCCTTTTGAGATTTTCGGATATGCCAGTCTCGAAGACTTGCTCAAGCATGGCCAGGCCGAAGCATCGGCCATTATGATGATGCAAGGCCAGGACGAAGGCATATCTGATCTGGCCCGACTGCTCGGCCTAAGCCCCGTCCAGCTTGTGCAGAAGTCATTCTCCAAAGTGCTGGCTTTCAGTATAGCTCACGATTTCAGCGTGCAAAAGGGGGAGAACCACCAAAGCGGGGAGAGCCGGCTCCGTAAGCTCATGGGCCGGGACGAGTTCCTCGAACATGTTTACATCAACTTCGCCGACACCATTGGGCACTTTTTTGCACTGATTGACCAAGAGGACCCAATCGAGAGGTACTGGATGAGGGATGAACAATTCTCTTACGCAGCCGAAGCGATGGACCAGATCAAGCAGATGTGCCATTCTGACGTAGAATTGGGGGCCAACCAGCAGCCCACGTTCCAAGCCAAATACCTGACTCGGAATTTGGCTCTGCTTACAAGCCGAACAGAGTACGAGTTGCACAGTCTCTGGACGCCGGCTCTTGTCGTTGCGGCAGCGAGGACTCTCTTCAACCTGATTCATTCCGCCTTGGGCCCGCTTCACACTTGCTCCATCATCCGCAAGGTTCGAGTTTTGATATGCCTGGCCGGCTCGGCTGCGTGGGCCCCGTACCCTTTACAGATGCTACTACAGACACTGCGGCCTTACTTGGTTGACCCTGAATGTGCAGATGACGCCATTGGGATGAGCCAGTATCTGCTTACCCATGGGTTACCGGCACTTTCTCAGTCGCCTTCTTATCTTGCCGGCTACAGTCTGTCGACGTTGGCCTCGTTGAGGGTTTTCCTTGAATCCAGCCAAGCCAGCACAACACAAGAGAGTCTATTCAAGGCAACGATGAGCAAGGCACAGCAGTTTCATACTTGGCTCGCCGATTACTTGGAAAAGTACCAATCCCCATTGCTACAGGATCAGCAGATTGATGCTTTCAAAGCAATCACCAATTCCGCAGCCCACGTCAGATCCTCAGGAAATGCCGAGCGTGGGACACATGAAAGCAACCTACTACTCGAAATTCTCCGCGACGAGAATAGTAATGCCCAGCTTCTTGACGAACCATCTCGCAGAGTTGCTTTCGAAATCCTCTGCAAGGACTTCCGGATCCCTGCTTCGCTCCATCACGACACCGTGAATACGGACGAAGAAGCGGTCAGTCTCGCCACCGCGGTATGGAAGAGCTCACGCGCACAAGCCATCAGCGACGAGTACCTAGCCTGGGCTGGGCGTGTGATAGGTCGGGGTTTCGCTGCGTCGGGGACCATCGATGCAAGTTTGTTGCAAGAGTCCAGTTTGACCCAGTACCTCAAGGTCTCTTCAGAGGGCACAAGCTCTGAAGAGGGGCTACTGAATTTGATACAAGACCTGACCGCGGGTAGCGACTGCTTTACCGCTGGACTAGCAGAATCTGCCTTGCGGATCATCGTTTCGGAAGCTGCTTCCCAAGAAGATAATGCCTTGTTGGCGGCGTGCGAGCGCGTTCTCAGCCAGCGGTTGTACCGAGCGTCTAACTGGAGGCCGTATCAGACTCCACCATCGGATAATGCCACGGTGGATGCCCGACCCGACAGTCTCGTGTTCTCAACAGCAGCGCTGGAAGATCCGATGTGGTCGCAAAATCTCACGTCGCGTCTCATCCAGGCGGTCCCGGAAAGCATACTTCTGAGCGCCCTGTCACAGCTGCTTGAGCACGTCAAAGGGTTCGCCGAGTCAGCATTCCCCTTCGTCATCCACCTCGTACTTCTTGCCGAGTGGAAAAAACGTCAAGCTGCGAAGCGAAGCTTGTCCGGGGCCCTCAAAGACTGGCTCAAGCTGTCATCCCCTGGCGCGACGGACAATCTAAGCCTCATGATCAACGCGCTGCTGTATCTGCGGACACAAAAGGTGCCCGGGGAAAGCTCTATGGCCGATCGTGCACATTGGCTGGAATTTGACTCTTCGGAGGTCGCATCGGCTGCTGCGCGTTGTGGTATGTATAAGACGGCACTTTTGTTTGTAGAGTCGGCTGCAGCCGAGGGCTCTCGAACGTCGCGTCGTTCTTCATCCTTTCAGGCCCAGGAGTCTATGGACGTCTTGGTAGATATCTTCGAGAACATCGACGACCCTGACGCTTACTACGGGCTGCCTACCAACTCAAGCCTAGGCAGCGTGCTTTCTCGGCTTGAGTATGAGAGAGACGGTAGCAAGAGTCTTGCATTCAGAGGAGCTCAGTTTGACAGCCATGTCCGCAGAAAAGACGCGGCCTCCAACTTGGATATCAGGTCCCTCGTTGGCACATTGAGCGACCTGGGCCTAGCAGGTCTATCGCACTCTCTCTTACAAAGCCACCAAAGTCTAGATGGAACATCTTCCGTCGTTGACAATACCTTCAACAGCGCAAGGAAGCTCGAGGTCTGGAATATTCCCCCTCCTCCTACCTCGGATAACCCTATCGTGACTTTGTACAAAGCATACCAAGGGTGCTACCAGGCCGTGGACTTGCCTGCGGCTCAAAAATCGGTATATGCCAGCTTCAGCTCCATCATGCATAACGTCGTCAAGCGCGACGTCAGTGCGACCGACGTTCGGCGCAACTTGGTGGCCCTAGCTGCTGTGACCGAGTTGGACGATGCCCTCCATGCAGTAGATGCGACCGAGTTGCAAGGCATACTGACAACATTCAAGGCCCGGTCGCATTGGATGAAGAGCGGAAGGTAAGTGTTCATCCCGAACCAAGCGTTCCGCCTTCAGCACTTACACAGTATAGATACATGGATGTCAGCCAAATCCTCTCATGCCGGGGGACGACGTTGAGCATACTTGGAGACGCTCTTCCAGTTCGGTCCAATGCGAAAGTGAAGCCTCCCGACTCCAAGCTGGTAGAAGTGAAGTCCATGCTGCTCTCATCCGGCATATATCGATTTCACCAGGCCACACAAGAATCACTCAACATTGCGACAGCCCTCAACGACATGATCGTTCCGAATACGGAACTGGGCCTTGTGATTGACGCGGCCGCCAAGATCGAGGCGGCCAACGCGCTTTGGGATCACGGGGAGATGGTTCCGTCCATTCGCATGCTTCAAGGTATCGACGAAATGTCCGACTTAAATAGACAGACGGTATCCGTCCAACGAAGCGACCTGTTGGCCAAGATCGGCTATCAAGCGTCAGTTGCGAAGCTTGAAAAGCCGGACAGCATCCAGAAAAACTACCTTTACCCGGCTTTGAAAGAACTTAGGGGCCGGACAGATGGCCAGGAGGCTGGCAAAGTATACCACCAGTTCGCCATGTTCTGCGACGAACAGCTTCAGAACCCTGACGGCCTCGAAGATCTGGCACGTCTGCAGAGCCTCAAACAAGGAAAAAACGACGAGGTTGTGCAGCTGAAGTCGCTTATCACGGCGGCCAAAGACTCGCAAACCAAGACTAGGTACCAGAGTCACCTGGCGAAGGCCAAGCAGTGGCTGGAGTTGGACGAGCAGGAGCTGCAGCGCGTTGAACAAAGCCGCAGCGAGTTTGTCCGGCTGAGCCTAGAGAACTATCTTCTCTCTCTTGCAGCTTCGGACGAGCACAACAATGCTGCGCTCCGGTTTACAGCCATCTGGCTCGAACGTGCCGACGAGGAAATAACTAACGAAGCCGTCAGGCGACACATCGAGAAGGTTCCCACACGGAAATTCGCCCCTCTCATGAACCAGCTCAGCTCCCGTCTGCTGGACCAGAGCCAACCCTTCCAGAGACTGCTCATCGAGCTTGTGTTCCGCATATGTGTTGACCATCCGTATCATGGCATGTATCAGATCTGGTCGGGCACCAAATCCCGCACCAACGAAAAGGACGACGTTGCAGTTCTGCGCCAAAAAGCCACCGAGAAGATTGCAAAGAAACTTCAAACAGTTGAACGAGCGGCACCGATTTACGTGGCGATCGATAGGACGAGCAAGTCATATCACATGCTGGCTCTCGAACGTGATACCTCGCGCTATAAGGCAGGGCAGAAGATCGCGGTGCGGGACTCGGCTGCCGCTACTAGGCTTATGTCGGACTTGACAAAGTACAAGATACCGCCGCCAACCCTGCAGATCGAATTGTCCGCCAGTAAGGATTACAGCCATGTTCCCCGCGTACATAAGCTCGAGGCTTCGATGAGCATCGCCTCGGGCGTCAGTGCCCCAAAGATTATTACCTTGGTAGCCAACACGGGCGAGCGGTTCAAGCAGCTCGTCAAGGGCGGCACTGACGATTTGCGCCAGGACGCCATCATGGAGCAAGTCTTTTCAGCAGTGTCCTCTGTGTTAAAACTCCACAGGTCGACCCAACAGCGAAATTTGGGAATCAGGACTTACAAGGTGCTGCCGTTGACTTCGTCATCCGGACTCATAGAGTTCGTGCCGAACACGATCCCGCTCCATGAATACCTCATGCCGGCACATGAGCGCTATCATCCCAAAGACCTCAAGGGCTCTCAAGCCCGCAAGGAGATCTCGCAAGTGCAGAACAAATCGATCGAAACACGTGTCGCCACGTACAAGAAAGTGGCCGAGCGGTTCCAGCCGGCCATGCGCTATTTCTTCATGGAGCATTTTGTCGATCCGGACGAATGGTATGCCAAACGGACGGCATACACGCGGAGCACGGCTGCTATATCGATTCTCGGTCACGTCCTCGGGCTCGGGGATCGGCACGGGCACAACATACTGCTGGACTCGGTGACGGGCGAAGCAGTTCACATCGACCTGGGCGTCGCATTTGAGGCGGGCCGGATCTTGCCCGTCCCCGAGCTCGTCCCCTTCCGCCTCACGCGTGACATTGTCGACGGGATGGGAATATCGAAAACAGAGGGTGTCTTCCGTCGATGCTGCGAATTTACACTGGATGCCCTGCGCGAAGAGGCGTATTCGATCATGACAATCCTCGACGTTTTGCGGTACGATCCGTTGTATTCCTGGTCCATCAGCCCGGTCCGGATGGCCAAACTACAGGACCCACGCCGCGAGGAGGGCGACGTGGGGCCCGCAGAGAGCATCATGGACCCCAAGAAACGGAAGGCCAGCGTGCCCGGCGGCGTAGTGAACCAGCCAAGCGAGGCTGATCGTGCTCTGGAGGTGGTCAGGAAGAAGCTCAGCAAGACGTTGAGCGTCACGGCCACCGTCAACGACCTGATCAACCAGGCAACAGATGAACGGAATCTCGCAGTGTTGTACTCTGGTAAGTGGACGAGGGCTCTCGCCCGCTCGTCAGCCTTCCGTACCTTGCTACTACTGGTCACTCCAGGGCTAACGTGAAACCAGGTTGGGCCGCATATGCTTGAAAAGACGTTAAGATAATACGATACCCTGTACACATAGCCGCTCGTCGTCGCCCCATCAATACATGATTCGATTTGAGAGCATCCGGGTTATCTGGGATGTTGGCTGTGCCTGGGGCAGAGAGAGAGAGACGGGGAAACGAGGCAGTCCACGCGACGATTGCGGTTTAGTGTTTCATGTGTCAAGCTGTGACCTCGGAGTTCGAAACATTCTCGTTTGACTTCTTTGCCGCCGCAGCCTCGGCCTTGGCACGCCTTTTGCGCGCTCTTCGGACCGCGATCTCGACCTGGGCCATTTCGTAGTTGACAGAGACCAGCTTGGGCAGGACGTGCTCGACGGCCTGGGTGCTCTGGGCCTGGGCCTGGCGGAGGGCCGTGGGCGTAAGCAGCCCAAACCAGTGGAGGGGATCCCTCTGTTTCCTGGCCGGTTTTGGCTGGGGACCATCGTCGGTGCTACCACGGCGGGGTTCGCCCTCGTCCGGGGTCTCGGCGGTCCGGTCCCCGGGGCCGGCGGGCAGGGGCGCGTCGGCGTCTTGGGCGAGGGCCCTGAAGCCGAAGCGGTGCGCCCCCTGGTTGTCGACGCCGATGGCGACGCCGCGCGAGGCCTGCATGCGGTCGTCGTAGAAGTCGGGGCCGAAGCGCATGCCGCGCTCGGCCGAGAAGTTGGCGCGGGCGATGTGCTGATACATGGCCGTCTGCAGGCCGTTGAGCTCGGCCCGGAGCGCCGTGTACTCGTGGAGCAGCCGCAGGTAGCGCTCCAGCAGGCCGTCGATCTCGCCGTCCTCCATATCGCGTGGGCGCAACCGCTTCCGGCCGGGACGAGGAAAAAGGGCCCCAGCGTGTTCGGTCCGGCTTGGGAGGTGGGTTGGGAGGGAGTGGGAGAGGGGCCAGCTATACCATACCGTGTTACAATGGGTGTCGGTGCTTATCCCGACGTCCACTCGCACTACGGGCTAGCGAACTGGTGGCCCACGGCCAGTCAAAGCCACTTGAGCTGCTTTCGCCACATCCCGTCCGCTTGTGGCTGGGCATTACCGTCTGTATCCTGGCTCGGTCTGTCAAGCTGGGTTTTGGTGTGCTTGTGTTCGCATTCGCATACGGGAGAGGCGCATCCCACTTATTATTCCTTCGTGCAGTCCGGTCGCTACCACTTGCATGTTGCTAGCAGTCTCATCTATCAACGTCTACATTTTCTCGAGAACCCTCAAACGCCATGGACGGCCGCCAGGTAGTAGTAGCATGTGCTCCCGGCCCCTTTCTTTTTGATGCAGGGTGAACAGCCGACAGGTGCGGCACATGGTAACCTGCGGCCGTGTTTTCCGTGCCTACTTTCAGGGACGAGGCAAGGGGTACAATTATCCGCCGTATCGCCATGGCCAAGACTTCGGATGCGACGAGGAAAAAGCAGCCCTGGCTATCGGTTCAAGCAACTAGTCGTTTGGAAGGCAATCCTAAGCCGGCCCTGGGGCAACGTCGCCGTGGGCTATTTCCTTTGGAGCCCGCTCCCTGCGAGCCCCAATGGTTGACTCCTTTTAGATGCAGCGGTTCTGTACCACGGTGGTTTTTTTTTTTTTTTTCCATTGTCCCCCTTGCAAGAAAGGTCTGGCGCCCGACGTTGCCCGTCGTGGCACCTGTGGTCCGACGCTGCTGGCCAACGGTCTGCATCATCGCCAGCCCGGATCGTTGTCTGTGCTTGGCTTCTATGTGGCAAGCCGAGGGCGACACGGTGCTGGCCAGCCGAGCTGTGCGACGGACAGCCGGTTGTTTGCCTCGACGCGGCCGGCTTTTGGCGGAAGCACCAACGCGGCTTCGTCCGTTGTCATCGTCGTCGACAGGGAAGACGAGGGAACTGACGAGCTTCCACAGTCTGAAGCGCCTGCCAGGCGCGGATCCAAGTAGCTCGCTCGCGTACTCGAAAGTAGGAGGTAGCTACTACGGGATAAAAGACGTAGCATGTATACTTACGTATGTGAGCTGTACTGAAGGTGCCACCGGTGGCTCGACACCAAGGGAGTGGACAGCTTAAGGTTGCGCCGAGATGACTTCATCATTGACGGCCAGGCCGTGGTTTGGGGGGAGGGAAGGGGCAGAGTCCCTGGCCACACAGGTGCTTGACTGCCCCTGACTAATAGCTGAGTCGTCAAGCCCGTGACAGGTCGTAGTGACAGGTCGGCTCATGTCAGCCTTTTCGGACCTGCACGCATGGATTCACTCGTCCTCAGCGAAAGCCCTGGTACTGACCGTCACCGTGTGGCGTGCAGGACCCGCATGTGCGCGGCCGGGGAGAGGGAAAGGGAGGAGGAGGGAGGGAACGTGGCGGAAGGGGGCGAAGTGGGAGAGGTGGGAAGGGGGGATGGAATGCCGGGACGCACCGGCGATGGGCGCGCCCGGGCGGGAAGACGGCGCAAAAACGCCCCATCGCGGATGGCGTATCAAGTCGTTGGGGGTGCGGGCGCAGTTGCATACCTTGCACATAAACGCGCACTCGGTGCTTCCTTGTGCTCAGGTGCATTGTGCATTGTGCATTGTGTGTGCGTGTGCACATATCGGCGAAACAAAAGGTCAACATGGCCGGTTGCCTGTTTCTGCGCTTGCCCGGAGAATTTCTGTTGTTGGCGGGCAAAGCCGCCGGCCGGGTTTACGGTTTGCGGATTGGCCAGCACGGATATACCTATAGCCAGTTAGACAGGCCAAGTGATGCAAGATACCTTGCGGTACCAAATCGAAAATTATTACAACTACGGCGGGCCCCAAAACCAAGCTGCCGGAACGAGGGTTCTCCTGCGAACCGCTCAAGATCTTTCCTTTCCCATGTTGCTGGCCCGCCCGGTACCGCTTGTCCTTGGTTCGGGTCCAGCAGAAAGGAAGTAGGCACTCGTATTGCCGTTGTCCTTTTTTCCTTCTTCATCTACTTCTTTTTCTTTCTTCCTTTTTCTTACATTTCTCTGTGGCGGCAGTACGGAATCACCAATGATGTGGACTGTCGTCGCCACGGTATGAGCCCTTGCCTCGATCCAACCGCGCCTTCCCTTCCCGTTGACCCCATGGCCGTTTGGGCTTGTCCTGCATCTCCGCCCCGGCATGTGCTGGGTGTTCGTTCCGGGGCGCGAGTCGGTCAAGGACTTTGATGAGGGACGAGGAAGCCGTGCTCATCAGAGGGCCCACGCTCGGCCGTATCGGCAGAAATCGTCCACCGCCACGAGGGGGGAGGGGTCCCTTTTACCCACCCGGAAAGGGGATCACTGGGGACAAGACCAAAAGGCGCATCGAGTGCCGCCCGCCCGTCCCAGCATATGATCTGCCCAGCTCGCCCAACTTGTTTGGCGGGCGGCGGTCGGCGAGGGTTACGAGAGCTGTGAGGTGAGGGTCCAGCAATAGTCTTGGCTATTGGCCAGTACCACTAGGTAGGTAGCCGTAGGTAGTTTTGTGATATGTGGCAACGGTGGCTCAACCACCGAGCACGCAGCTGATAGCTCGGTATGGCGTGCCTCGAGGCCCCCCTGCAAAACGGGCTTGGGACGGGCTAAAAGGCGTGGCCGCGAGGACCCTGCCGGGCTGGACAATGGAAGGCCGACACCAACCTTGGCTAATTGCTTGTCCTCGAGTCGGAGCCACACCACTTGAGAAGGTACAATTGGACGTACAGGGGCCCTTCATCGGGGTGCATACAACTGACCTAATGTAAGTATCTACTTACATGCGCACAAAAAACCAGGGTACTTTGTTAGTACCTAAGCACCTTGGCTCGCTACCTCCAGTTTATACCCAGATGCGAGAGGTGCATATTGATGGGGATTGATAAGATGGACGGATGCAGGAAAACCGCCCCATAGCGACGCCGTCGATGCTCGGCCCATGTTGGTCGCATAGTACAATGCCCGCCGTCGATGTGCGCCGGCCCCGTCTCACGTGGCGTGCCGGGGTAGCGAAACAGTAGTGAAAAGAGAAGCCAACGGGCGCGCGAGTGAGCATGGAACGAAGAAGAGAGGGGGGGCACAAAGAAAAGGGAGAGAAGGAGAGAGGGGGTAGAGGGAGAAAGAGGGAGGGACAAGAGGCAGGACGGCGGCGATACATCATTTGCCGGCCTCGAGGAGAGGCTGCCGGTGTCCATGCATATGCACCATCGCCCGCCCCCAAATGAGCGAGGAACTGTACCGAGATGAAATGCACCGAGATATCTCTCGATGCCGGTCGTGGTGTTTGTTGATATGCAGTCTATGCGGTCTATACATACCGGCAAGTATGTACGGACCAGGCTAATGCAAGCAGATACATGGCCCTAGGCGGCGCTTCGTACTCCCTCGGTCCTGCAGGTAGGTTATTATTGACTGTGCCCTGTGCATGGTGAGGCAGAGAGAGGCTGGGTAACAAGGAGCCTCGTACCGGAGCTGCAAGTGAGATTCTGTAGTTTGGGAGAGCAGATGAATATAGCGAAATGCCGATTGACCTGTGGTCGCGTGGCAGGCAGGTCAATTCTCTCCGCATCACCCGCTCGGGCTGCCCTCCCTCCCCATATAGATGATGTACAGGTCTCGATCCCCAGGCGGAGGGAAATTCTCCGTCGATGCACCTTTTTTTGTTCTCCCTCTCTTCCCTCTTTGCCAGGGTTTGGTTTTTAATCGACCGGGACCAGAAGTAGACGAGAGAGGAAACCCACCGCTCGCTCCCAGCGTACCGTACCGTACCGTGCCATAGTGCGCGCCGTTCCCTCACCAGCAGAGTCGCAATAGAGCAACCCTCCCTCTCCGTTCACACGCCGGCCGGCCAGCGAGAGCCGTGAGCCGTGGCCCGCCTACCCGACCAAGCAGCCCCGGCCAGGTCAACCCTTTGCCACGCTACGAGGCTGATGAGCCCCGGTTCCGCTGCTACTCTACGCAGCCCAGCAAGCAGGTAGGCTATATCTTTATACCTCCTCGGCGGTATACTTGTCTTCTGTTAGTACCAAGTACTGCCGGTAGTCTCCTGTCACAAACCGCCATCGACACTCACGCCTACCCGTCCTCCATCCATGCGATCCCATCTGTGCATCCATGTATTTTCCGATTGCCCTTCCCCCATCCTCTCAGGGCCGTGACTGGGTCGATTTGTCGTCATACCCCGTACCACCCTGCCCTGCCCTGCTCTGTCACACCCCCCTCCCCTCCTTGGCCCTCTTACTCTGCTCCAGCCACGGGCCGGCGCTCAAGAGCAAGTTCTCGAAGCAGCGACGGCACACGGTGGGGAGAAGAAAGAGAGGGATTTAGGGAGTAGGAGAGAGCTGATGCGGATGGGGATGCGGGCGGAGGCGTGGATGTCGGGGGGGGGGGGGGTGTCCCGGGGATGTTAGTAGCTGGAAATGTGGGTGCATGCATGGGATGTTTATCTTGTGCGCCGCACCGCACGCTGTCTCTAGTCAAGGACCCTTCCTAGGTCATCAGCGGGTGTGGTTTGTTTGGGAGGTATGGGATGGGATGTGATAGGGATTGATGGTGGTGGTGGTGTTGGTACACTGGTACTGTTTTCCTGTCGTGCCCACTTGGACTTCCATTTCCACTAGATCCAATGCTCAACTCCCTCTCTCCCTCTCTCCTTCCCACCCTCCGTTTCTTTCTCCCTCTCCTCGGGCTGGGGGGGGGGGCATTGGCCCGAATGGGGCTGCTTCTCTTTCCATTCCACACTGCCAGGCTGCATACCACGCCCCCCCCATGCCCATGCCCCATACCCATCCATGCACATGGATGGGTGCCCATGCAAATCCATCCCGTCCCATGTGCTCGCTCCCCATGCTGCCATGCCCACCACCAGCACAAACCCCCCGTCACCAGCAAGCAGCCTAGCTAACATAAACGGACTCGGTTCTTTTCTGCCAAGTCCACTTCCAGGCTTGAACCCGAATCGAATCCATCCCATCCCATGCCTAGTTGCTATCTAGGTCCTATCTAGGCCCATCCCGCCAGTTGCCCGCCAGTTCCCACTACCACCACCTGCCGACTTGCTGCGGCTGCTGCTGTCTCAACCACCCACAGCCAGCTTCGTTACAAGAGGATCCTTCCTTTCATTAACCTGCAAAATAAAAGAAGGAAGGAAAACAAAACAATTCATAAAGGAAAAAAAAACCCACAAGTCAAATACATTCACCACCCTGTTTTTAACAATAGGAGCCACGCTGCCTGTCTACCTGCCTGCTTGCCCGACAACCTAACCGTGCATCGGCCCGCCGCTGCTTGCACATACGCTGGTGCTGGTACTGCACACACCTGCACTGGCAAGACTGGTGGTAGACAGTAGGTAGAGGGAAGGTAGGTAGTAAACGTCGGGTCTGTCCGTCCGGCCATCGTCTCCAGGTGCAGCCCCCGTTGTGACTGCCTGTCTACTTACCCTTACTTTACTTAGGTAAATACTAAGCCGCCCCAGCCAGGCCTATCGGCCTGTCGTTCTATCTGTCCGGGTTGGGTCTGGTGCACAGGGCTGTTCCTGTCCAGTCCAGTCCCCTTGGCCCATCCTCCACTGGCACCTATTCGTTCGTCCCTCGATCCCTTCCCTCACCCTATCCACACCCGCCATCCACCATCCCGGATTCATTTACAACCTGAGGTGCGCCCCGTCCATCTGTACCTGCTACCTGCTTGCTTGCCTGGACTGCCTGCTTGTGGTAAGTACGCACGCTTGTTACCGACGTACATCCTCCTCCTGCTTGTCGTCTCTACACCAGGACCAGCACCACCAGCACCACCAACACCATCAAGTCACCACCACCCCGTCCACTCATTCACCCGTTTCTAACTTGCTTGTGACGCTTGATTCACCTCTCCCGTCTCCTTCTCCGGCTCTTCCAAATCCCTTTCCTCCCCTCTCTACCCCCTCCCCTCCCGAACCCGTGCGCAGCGACAACAATCGAGGTCGTCATCTCCTGTACCATTCCTCTTGTTATTAGCGGTGTTGCCGTTATTCCTTGTCCAGTGTTGTTGCTATTGTTCCTGTCGCTGCTGCTGCTACTGCCGCTGCCGCCGCCGCCGCTGCTACTGCTGCTTCTCCTCTTCTTGTTGCTGTTAACAGCTGCGTTCCGCCGTCCGTTGCATTTGCATGCTTGCCTGCCTCGCTCCCCTGTACTGTACTTCCCCATCACTCATTCCCCCCCTCGGACGCATCATTTGCACCCGGCCTTCTGAGACAAGCAACAGCGAGACCCCTCTCATTTACCTAAGAAAAGTAGGTAGGATTCGTTGTCTGGTCCGCCTCGACTCCACACACGATTACCTACTAGCCTGCGCCCGGAACGTCGACCTAACAAGCCATCCTCTCAATTGCCCACTGCTTGCCAGCTCGCATTGAGAACGGCTCTCCCAGCGCTCTCACTCCAGTCCCCAGCCCAGAAGTCGCCGGCAGCCACTAATCGACCCCAAGACACCTCGTGTATCACGCGATAAGAAGTTCAGTCTCGACACTTCCGACGGGCCTCCCAGATACCTTTTTTGCTCCTCTGCAGGAGCACCTCGGCTGGATCAAGATGGTGGTTGCTACGATCAAGTAAGTCGTGCCAATCTGGACCGCCTCTTCCCCCCGTGTCTCTCCCATCTCTCCCACACCGCGCTTCCCGCACCTCCTGCCGTCGCATCCATCCCCCTTTCTGCCTCGCAGACGGCTCCTCGTCGACCGGCCAGCAGCCGACCACGAAGAGGCCGGCCGATGATGACGCCTTTTGCGATGCCGCTACTTCGGCCGTCTTGCCGTTGGGCCCAGCTGCACGGCTTTGCGCCCTCTCAAGACCTGCTCGGCCTGAATGACGCGTTTCCGCCATCGCTGCCCATCTCGGCCCTACTGCCACTTCCTACCATCCTCGTCATCATGCCCCCAGGGCCGCGCCTCGGTCGCCGCCGCTGGTTGTCTGCGTATTAACCTTCGCCTGCAGGTGTGTTGTTGTCGGTGACGGTGCTGTTGGCAAGACGTGCCTTCTCATCAGCTACACGACCAACAAGTTCCCCTCGGAATACGTCCCGACAGTCTTCGACAACTATGCCGTCACGGTAATGTGAGTCTCGCTCTCCAACCCGAACCCCCTCTCCCCTCGGATCGCCCTCCCTCGCGACTCGTGGCCCCCTTTTGTCGCGCATCGCTGGACTCGAAGCCGCCGTGCCGTTGGCAGGGACCCTGGTGGTCTGCCGTCCGGTGGGGCTGGCCATGCGGCCGCAGGCAAGGCAACAGCCAGGAGCCCTGGATTGACATGTGTATTACCAGGATTGGCGATGAGCCCTACACGCTCGGACTGTTCGATACCGCTGGACAGGAGGATTACGACCGCCTGCGCCCCTTATCATACCCCCAGACCGATGTCTTCCTGGTTTGCTTCAGTGTCACATCACCGGCTTCGTTCGAAAACGTTCGCGAGAAGTGGTTCCCCGAAGTGCACCACCACTGCCCCGGCGTGCCTTGCCTGATCGTGGGCACGCAGACCGATTTAAGGGAGGATGCCAGCGTGCGGGAGAAGCTGCAGAAGCAGAAGATGCAACCGGTCCGGAAAGAAGACGGCGAGCGGATGGCAAAGGAGCTGGGTGCCGTCAAGTATGTGGAATGCTCAGCATTGACCCAGTACAAGCTTAAGGATGTGTTCGATGAGGTATGCGCACCCCTCGGTCCCCCCTTGGCCGCCCCCCGTGGGACACTGAACCAGTTGCTAACCGAGATGGGGGGGGCTATCAGGCAATCGTTGCAGCTTTAGAGCCACCCGCGCCCAAGAAGAAGTCCCATAAATGCCTGATTCTGTAATCAGCTCGGGGCCTTCTTTCTTCAGTCGCTCGTTCCCCCCACCCGCACCGGAGGACATGGAGCTGTGCGTACGCACTGGCCGGGGCAACATCATCGTGGTGCACGATGTTTTGAATTTTCACCATCACAGCGAACTAGACTTGGGAAGGGAGACCTGCGGCTTTGCTGTGGGATTTAAGGAGTCAGGTTGCGGGAGAGAGGGAGGGGGAGAGGGAGCGCGAGAGCGATGATATCGGGGTGACGGGAAGAGGAGAGGGCGTGACGGGCGGGGGTGTCAAGCGAGGGAGAGGGCGAGCGCGGGGCAGAAAGATACCACGACGAGGGAACACAGGGACCGGTGCTCAGCAAGATCCAGCATACCCCGAGCGTCGCCTCTACGGGTAGGGGCGGCCGTTTCGTTCCCGATTCTGAGACGAGGTTGGAGACAGGAACGATGCGCGAGAGAATCAACAGGAGGAGGCGACCGTGGCTATGATTGTGGTCGTGGCCCCCGGTTCCCCAGAGCCAGCCAGTCAGTCGGTCAGTCAGTGCTCTGTCTACGACCGAGGAGGGGACAGAGCGGCCCGCATGCCGCTGGCTTTTCTTCGTCTGTTGGGGTTGTTCTACGAGGTGTCGGTCAAGGGGCAAGCCAACGAGAAGAAAAGGCGCGAACGCAGGCAGCACTTTCGATAGGACGGTTTGGCGATTTGGAGTGCACAGTTGAATTGAGTTGTTTCCCCTGTCCCCTTTTGTGCTGCTCGCATGATTTTGCCGGTCTCTGGCCCCGTCTCCCCGGTCTGTCCTCTCAGTGCTGGGATGTATGGTATGGGATGTGTTCGCAACGGATGGGTAATTGGGGCGACCTAGAAGACATTTGCGGGGCGAGGAAAGACGGGGATGAGATTTTAGGTCTTTTTACCCCCCCGTCCCCATCTCCCCTTGTTTCCCCCCTCTCATTTCCTGTTTGTTTCCCTCTTGGTTATCTCCCTCGTGCAAAACAAAAATTCATGTCGGGGATTTGTGTAGGGGGAGTATAGGAAGGATAATGGGATGGATGATGAAGATGGTTGGGGGTGGGTTCGTCGCGTGCCCTGTGTACCTAGCCTCGAGGTATCTTTGCATGGCTATTTCTTGCCTAACTACAACTGCTTTACCTACCTACCGTACCTATGTCGGGTACATGGTTGCTATCTGAAGAAGCTCGATATAAGTGCTTGGATGGTTCCTCGCTCGGGCCTTCCCCGTACGTAGGTACTGTGTAGGTAGGTTGGTAATGCATGTACCTAAGTGGGTAGATACACGGTGGCGCGTCCTGGGGTGTGAGTGAGTGAGTTAGTGTGTGGAATGGAATGGATGCCAACGCCGTCGAAAGATGGCGGGCTCGTCGGCGCTGGCCAGTCGGCAACGGGGTTCGCAATGGCAGGCTTGGCTGGGCCAGGGAGACAGCATGGATGGCCCGGGATCTCCTGTAGATGGAACGCAAGTGGGCTTACCCTTGGGGGGCCAACCTGACGCCAATCCGGTCTGCAACTCAAGCGCAGCCCGCATAAATCGCATGAACCACCACACGCGTGAAATCCGGGGTCTTTTTTTGTGTATCCTCTCCCAAGCCTTTCACCCTCAGGAGAGGAGGGGGGGGGGGGCAGGAGAAGGGGGGAATAAGGGGAGGAGGAGAGGAAGGATGACGACGACGATAACAACGGCGCCGACGACGACGACGGCAACGAGCAACATACTTCTCTCTCCCATCCATCCCCTGTGGCCAGCACGTGAGATGGGTTCGTCGTCACGACCGCGGCCCAACTGCGCAAGCGCCCTGGCTTGGGATTGGACTGTCTCGTCACACCGGTCCCTCGTGCCATGCCGGGGATGCTGCACTAGCCGGCCCGCCGCCAGGAGGGCGTTCTTGATAGTCAGGTACGGGGAATTACCCTCTGACAACGTGATAAAAGGCAACGCGAATCTAGTAGTGGTTCACGGTTAGTTAGCCTTTGGCTTGTTGCTTCTTTTGGGGCCCAGTTGCTGGCAATATTCCGAGCCCGTGTCGAAGTACGTATGAAAGTCGGTACCTAGGTACTTACGAAAAGAGGTAGGTAAAGTAGTAGACAAGTCGGCGAGGACGTATCGGGTACCACGTTCACCCGCACCACCTACGAACTGCGTATTCCATTCTGGTTATCCCACAGCCCGCGATGTTCGGTATAACCATACTGTTATAAGTGCTGCCCTCTGCTCTCGTTTTGTCCGGTTCTCACTCGGCTCCCCGCCTCCAGCTGTGATGATCCATCCATCTGCTCTCCAGCTTTGGTTTCCGGACCGGGGCGGGGCGACGAACCGGCCCAACCAATCAGGACCCGAGTTCGGACGGTGCCCAACTGGTTCTCTATCTACAGCGCACCGGTCTTTTTGTATCGACCTCTCGCTGGGCGGGCGGCCGACGACCGGCCCAGCGCGAAAGCCTCGAACGGGGTCGGTCATGCGTTGTATTTTGTATGGCCGCCCGTCCCTGCCGCCCCAAAAAACTTTGACTCATTACCGCGTCTAAAGAAAGAGAGGTACCTACGGGGTACTGATACTACTGACCTGCCGGCCTGGGTCCCTAAGAACCTTAGGTTCACCACCCCCTCTCTGCCCTGGGTTTTGCCCTGCCGCTCTCACGGTGGAAAAGAGCCTCGCATAACTGCGGAGGGCCCAAAGACGTGGATTGCCCCGCCTCGACCTGCCGGCTTGGGCAATCGTCGGCGAGGCTTCGTCGCTCCGCTGCTTACTTTTTGAGGGGATGGGGAGCCATATGCATCCCTAAAGTCGGCCGTCCGTTCGCCTAGTCCATTAGCGCATTGATAAGTGCCAACTACATTATCACATATCTAACGTCTATCATAGGCAGTGCAAGTCGGGCCGGGGCCCGGGGGTTTGGGCGTCCGAGTCGGGCAACGTTGGGTGATACAGTTCGGGATAAAAGCACGTCCGCTCGCCTCGTCGCTCGGTGGGGGGTGAGGGGCTGGCTCGACATCCCACCTTAGTGCCCGCGATTTGTTTGCCAGCAGGCCGGACCTCAAGCCAGAAAGAGGGCATCGCCGCCATCCGTCGCCATGAAGTTCTCGGGCCTGTACGTTATTGCCTTGGCGTGCCACGCTGCCGTCGTGCAGGCGTGCGGCGACCACAAGCACGAGCAGCGAGACTGGACCAAGGAGGAACTCGACGAGCTGGAGAGGAAATGGGGAACCGAGGTGGGTTGGAAACGTCCCCGACAACCGATATGCCGGCCGGCCAGCCGACCACCTAACGTTGCTTCTAGTTCGGATACATGGGCATCGGCTCCTTCGCCCACCTCGAGCACGCCAAGTGCCTAACCACGCCGAGCGTGTTGTACGACATCGCCATTGTGGGGGCTCCCTTTGACACGGCAGTGAGCTACCGGCCCGGTGAGTCCTGGCGCGGCCGCTTCCCCTTCCCCCGCGGCTCCCCGCGTACAAAGCCGTGTGCTGACGAGGCCGGCACGCAACGCAGGCGCCCGCTTCGGCCCCCGTGCCATCCGGCAGGCGTCGGGCCGCCAGACGTCGTTCCGCGGCTTCAACCAGCGGGCCGGCATCAACCCGTACCAGGACTGGGCCACCATCGTGGACTGCGGCGACATCCCGGCCACGCCGTTCGACAACGCCGTGGCGCTGGAGCAGATGACCGAGGCCTTTGCCGAGTTGGGCGGCCGCCCGGCCGTCTCGCCGCTGCTGCCGCGCCCCAAGCTCATCACGCTGGGCGGCGACCATTCGCTGGCGCTGCCGGCGCTGCGCGCGCTGAAGCGCCACTGGGGGCCCGGCATCCGCGTGCTGCACTTTGACGCGCACCTCGACACCTGGCACCCGGCCAAGTACCCGTCGGCCTGGCCCTCGACGCAGGCGCACTTCAACCACGGCTCCATGTTCTGGCTCGCCGGCCAGGAGGGCCTGCTGTCCAACAGCAGCGCCGCGCCCAACGTCCACGCCGGCCTGCGCACGCGCCTGACGGGCTGGGGCGACTACGCCGACGACGACGCCCAGAACTGGCGCCGCCTCGCGAGCGACGACATGGACGACCTGGGCACCGCCGGTGTCGTCGCCCGCATCCTCGATGTCCTCGGCACCGAGGACCCCGTTTACCTCTCGCTCGACATTGACGTGCTCGACCCCGCCTTCGCCCCCGGCACCGGTACCCCCGAGCCCGGCGGCTGGACCACGCGCGAGCTCATCCGCGTCCTGCGCGGCCTCGAGGGCCTCAACCTCGTCGGCGCCGACGTCGTCGAGGTCAGCCCCGCCTACCAGGGCGCCGGCGAGGAGACCGCCCTCGCCGCCGCCCAGGTCGTCTTCGAGCTGCTCACCTCCATGGTCAAGAAGGGCCGCGACGCCATGGGCAAGGACCAGCGCGCCGCCACCCACGACGAACTCTGAAGGCAAAGGTGGCAAAGGCGACCTCGTGTCTAACAGGGCTGGCGAGTATGGAGGCGAAGAGGACGGGGGATTACGGAAGAGCTGGCCGTAGGAAAGGGAGCGCTCCCTTGGCCACCTCTTTTGGAGTCGGGGCCGTAAGGCAGTAACCCAGATGGTTCACGCTGGCGCAACGGGCGGCAAAGGCCGCTCTGCCGCTGTTTTGCATAGTAGGAATGGGCTGGCTACGAGGGAGTGATATACGGCGATGAAGAGAATACGAGGGACTGATAGACAAGACTATGAGAAGACTACTGGCATCCCGTATCTCCAGTTGGATCTGAATTCGAAACAAGGCACACCAACAAACAAGGGGGGGAATACAAGAAGATCGATCCCCTTGCCGCCCGTTCGCCACCGCCCCCTCCTCACAACGCCGCCTCCCCGTGCGCCGGCCCCGTGGCCCCCCGTTTCCGCACGCGGCACGGGTACCCGTCCTTGGGCTTCGCTGTGCCCTGAAGGACCTGGTAGGCCCGCTCGCCGTCGACCATATTGAGTGACGCACGTGGCCCCTCCTCCTCCTTCCCCGGCGACGTGGGCTCGCTGGTGGCGGCGGCGGCGGCGCCGGGGGTGCCGAGCCGCACGGCGCTGCCCCAGGGGGTCCGGTCGCGGCCCGGGCCGGCATAGGCGGGAGCGACGTCGAAGCAGCGCGCCGTCAGGGCCAGGATCACCTTGGTCTCGAGCAGGGCCAGCTCCCGGGCCACGCAGTTGCGGGGGCCGCGCTCAAAAGGCCGCCACGCACCGCCGCTCTCGGGAGCGCCGGGGAGGAAGCGCTCCGGCCGAAACTCGAGCGGCCGCGGGAACAGGTCGGCGCGCCGGTGCAGCGTGTGGTGCGGCACCCACACGAGGAAGCCGGCCGTCGGGTAAGCCGTCGTCGCCGCTTCTCCGCCACCGCCGACGACGATCGGCGCGTCCGCTGCGCCCGCCCGCACTGTAGACACGGGCGGGTACAGTCGTAATGTCTCTTTGATCACGGCCGTTGTGTAAGGAAGCGTAGCGTCGGCGAGCATGGCCGCGGGCCGCGCCTTGATGATGGCCGCCGTTGCCGCCGTCATCCGCGCCGCCGTCGCGTCCTCGTCGCTGTCGTCGTCGTCGTTGTCGTCGTCCTCCTCCTCGTCGCCCTCCCCGCGGCTCCCGAAGACGGCGGCGTGCTCGGCGCGGAGCCGCGCCAGGCACGCCGGGTTCAGCGCCAGCAGGTGGTACGCGTATGCGATGGTCGACGACGTCGTGTCGTGGCCCGCGAACAGGAACGCCTTGAACTGTGAGACGGCCTGGGCCACGAACGTCGAGTCCAGCGCCCCGGCCCCGGCCCCGGCTCCGGGCGGCTCGTCCTCGTATGCGTCCAGGGCCAGGTCGATGGCGTGCCGCCGCCCCGGCCGCTCGCCGGCCCGTCGGCTCGCGAACCGCTCCTGGAGAACCCGCCCGAGGTACGCGTTCATGACGCGCGTGTTGCGCCTTTGCAGCGGCCACTTGCGCGGGTCGACCCGCCAGAGGGCGTCCTGAAGGTTGGGGAGGGACGCGCACTGGCTTTTGAAGGCGTTGACCAGCTCGTTCTCGGACCGCTGTGCCTTCAGATCGAGATCCCTGGCACGCATGTAAGCAGTAGACGGGAGGGCTCGGGAAGGGGGCCAGGCAGGTTTTTCTCGCGTACAACACAATCGTGCCGATGATGTCGACGGTCAACCGGACCGCTTCGTCCACCATGGGAAACGTCTCGCCACTGGCGGCATAGCCATTCCTACCGCCGTCCGGCGTCAGCTGTTTGCCAACAATAGGCATTCATAGAGCCGGTTTTGGAGCCTCCTTAGACCCGAGCAACAGAATCGTAGATCCACGGGGGTAAATTCGTCCCGAAGAGAATGACCAAAGAACGTCAGGTGCTTCTTACAGCGTTTCCACAAAGGTCAGTGTGTGGTCCACGATGCTGGGTACCAGGGTCATAAGATGGCCTAAGGAGAAAGCCGGGCTAAACAGGGTCCTCAGATGCTTCCAGGCCTCGCCGTCGGCGGAAATGATGTTGTCGGCGCCCAGCAAGGGCCTCAAGAAGTCGCCGAGCGTGTGGTGCTTGGGCAGCGAGGGCTGCTGCGTGACCTGGACCGCCAAATCGGGATCGACGACAACGCACATAGGATCCGCGAAGGGCCACAGGTCCAGATAGAACAGGTTGGGCAGGTCGTACTCTTTTTGCAGGTAGTAGTTGAAGGTATGTCCGTGACAGTCCGGCGGGAGGCGGCTCGTGATCTTGTGCATGGCCCCGAGGTTGCCCAGAAGCCAGTGATGCGGTGGCTTTGGCTGTCGTCGTCCATAGGGTCAGCCGTGAAGGATACCGTCCCCGGTGCTTCCAGGACGACTTGTGAACTTACCAAGCCCCGGAACATGGCGCGCGTTTGGTAGAGCTTGAAGCAGAAATACAGGACGCCCTGGATCACGAGGACGAGCAGCACGCTCCCAACAAGCTGCCACGGCGAAGGCATTGTGGCCAAATCTGTTTCAACGAGAACCCCCCCTTCGTCCAACAACGACAACAACAAAGGACCGAGTGTGTTGGAAGCACTGTCCGGTTTGGCCCGGCGATAAAAATGGTTCTTCGTACACGTATGAGCAGAGGCACCGTTATGAACTATCAACAGGAGCATGGCGGGGACGAAGCAAGCAACCCCAATACCCGCTTACGGTAAACCGCGTGAGCCCGTGGTCTTGTCCAACCTCAATGGCCAGCGTGACTGCCTTGTCTCATGTGACGAAAGCACGGCCGGATCAGCTCTGTATTCACACTTCGCCGTGATGCAGGAACGACGTCACACACGCACACGGGCTCTAGGTCACTACAGGCGGAAGGTACGACTCGTCGGAGCTGCTAAGGCCAACCGTTCCTGAGCCTGGCACGTCGCGGCGTCCAGCCCATCGATTCTGGCCCGGCCAGATTGATGGACAGCGGCAGGGCGAAGATGCACCCCTGAGGCTCCTAAGCTTTGCGGTCTGGTCACCAACACAGTTGGCGATGCCACCTGGTTTTGGTGTCCCTGGTTCAGTCGGGGGCCGCCCCGCCAGGATATGCCGGGATGACTCGCTCATGGGCTCACTGACAAAGCTGGCACCCAAAGTATTCTGTTGCTTCAGGTCAGGCCAGCGTCCCCGTAAGTAGGGGTGATTGTCTCAGTCAGGAGCGGCCCGGGCCTCCCCCGTCGCCGGGTGAAACATGGAGAGGGAAATCGGAGGTGAGACGAGATATCATGGTGATATTCGGTTGGGTGTGGTCTCCGGTGACCGCAGTCCAATCGCCGTGACTCATCGCAGCCAATTAGGACGTTATCTTGTAACCCCACCAATCAATCGACCTCCATCCCACTATCGCCTCGCATCCCACCATCGTGCATACTTATTGGAGGGGTCGATAGATGATACTCTGGCCGTCCGGACCTTGACCGTCGATTATTTTCTGGCATTCGGCGCCGTTCAACAAAAGCCCTCCTCTCTCCCGACGGCGAATCCTCCGTCCTCGTGTCTCTACGAACCCTAGCCAGCTATTGTGAGCCGCAACACCACCACTCTCGCCCACCCCACCCACAGCGCAAATCATGGCGGCCGTGCAGGAACTGGCCGAGCGCGTCAAGAACGACGAGAAGTGCTACATCGACACCGATGCCGGTGCCGACGACGAGACGGCCGATGGCTCCGAGTTCAAACCCTACAAGTCGCTGGCCTACGCCTACATCCAGAACTACGAGAAGCCCACGCCCGAGTACCTGACGCGCGCGTCCGTCAACGGCCCCCTGGGCCCCGGCGAGGACCCCGCGGTCCGCCTGCAGTGGAAGGAACCGGCCAAGAGCGCCGTAAAGAAGGCCCAGAGCGCCATTGACGCCCACAAGAAGAAGCTGCAGCGCCAGGCCGCCGCCGCCGCCGAGGAGGAGAAGCAGAAGAAGCAGCGGCTGCAGAACCTCGAGGAGGCCAAGAAGATCGTGCTGAAGCAGGACGAGTCGCTACCCGCGCCCCAGCGCATCAAGATCAGCAACCGCGACGTCGATCTGGGCGATGGCGACAAGAAGGGCGCCCGCGTCAAGGTCATGGGCCGCATCCACCGCCTGCGCGCCCAGAAGCAGGCCACTTTCATCACCCTCGTCGACGGCTACGGCCACCTGCAGTGCGTGCTGCAGGCCGGCGACTTGACCAAGACGTACGACGCCCTGACCTTCGCCCAGGGCACCTCGCTGGCTCTCTACGGCGAGATGCGCAAGGTCCCCGAGGGCCAGTCCGCCCCCGACAACCGCGAGCTGCACGTCGACTACTACGAGGTGCTGGGCGCCTCCCCCAGCGATGAGGACGCCATCACCAACCGCGTCTCGGCCCAGCAGAACCAGTGGGACGGCGCCATGCTGGACCAGCGCCACCTCGTACTCCGCGGCGACAACGCCTCGTCCCTGATGAAGATCCGCGCCGCCGTCGAGCGCGCCTTCCAGAAGGTCTACGACGACATGGCCATCACCAAGGTCTCGCCCCCGGCCCTGGTGCAGACCCAGGTCGAGGGCGGTGCCACCCTCTTCGGCTTCCCCTACTACGACGAGGAGGCCTACCTGACCCAGTCCTCCCAGCTGTACCTCGAGACGGTCCTGCCCAGCCTGGGCGACGTCTACTGTATCGAGAAGTCGTTCCGCGCCGAGAAGAGCCTGACGCGGCGCCACCTGTCCGAGTACACGCATGTCGAGGCCGAGCTGGACTTCATTGAGTTCGGCGACCTGCTCGAACACCTCGAGGAGATCATCTGCCGCGTCATCGACCTCGTCTTCGCCAACCCCCAAATCGCCGCCTATCTCAAGGAGCTTAACCCCGGCTTCCAGAAGCCGACGCGGCCCTTCATGCGTATGAAGTACGCCGACGCCATCGAATGGCTGAACCAGCAGGACCCGCCCATCCTCAACGAGGAGGGCAACCCCCACGTCTTCGGCGACGACATTGCCGAGGCCGCCGAGCGCAAGATGACCGACACCATCAACCGGCCCATCTTCCTGACCCACTTCCCCGTCGAGATCAAGGCCTTCTACATGAAGAAGGACCCCCAGGACCTGCGCGTGACGGAGAGCGTCGACGTGCTGATGCCCGGCGTGGGCGAAATTGTCGGCGGCAGCATGAGAATGGAGGGCTACGACGAGCTGCTCCAGGCCTACAAGAACCAGGGCATCGACTCCAAGGACTACTACTGGTACACCGACCAGCGCAAGTAAGTTGAACCCGAGGCACTACCCCTGTTCGGTCCATGCATCGCCCATCGCTAACGGCCTCGTTTAGGTACGGCACCTCGCCCCACGGCGGCTACGGCCTCGGCCTCGAGCGGTTCCTGGCCTGGCTGGCCGGCCAGCACACGGTCCGCACCACGTGCCTGTACCCCCGTTTCATGGGCCGTTGCAAGCCTTAGGCGGGAGGAATGGGGGACCCGGGGTAAAGGAGCTCCGGGTTATGGGTGCGTCTCCCGGCGGGGGGGGTTTGTGGTATAAAGGAGCGCCACCATGGCACGACCCATGGTGACAGTTGATGAGGACAGCAGCGGCAACGAAGTAAAAAATAACCAAAATTAAGAGAAGAAAAAGACTGGCTCTGAAACAAACAGTCGAAGAGGACCCTTGACACATTTGCTCCTTGATAGGTGGGAAGAACGATGCGGACTTGCTGCCCATCCTCCTCCCCTATGCCGTCGTATTATCGAAAGACTTCGGAACGGTGCGGCATTTCGGTGAAACTCCAGCAGGACTACCTCCCGCCTTCGCCCTCCTCGCCGCAATATGGCGGCAATATCATGCAAAGGCCGCGACCGTGACACCTGTACGCAGCATGGGGAAGAAAAGCCGTCATTTTGTGGCACATGCCCCCTCTCCTCCCACCCAGCCTGCGCGCGGACGAGTTTGCGAGGCCATTACATTCGCGCATACGCACATGAGGCCGCGTGCCAACTATTGACGTGGGCGGCGCGGTGGAAATTCCTGTTTCAGCAGTGTACCTCACGGCCCCCGCCGAGGGAGCGAGAGGCGGCAGAGAACCCCAAAGGAACGGCCGTGAATCGGGTTCCTGGGAAGTACGTAACCGAGGGCAAAAGCGTGGACCAACCTGGAGTTGCGAAATGGTGACTTTGCACATCGAACCGACGCGCATTTCCTCCCTTTCCGTCTTGTCTCGCTCTGCGGAAAAAACGACGATGGTGGGAAAGATGCGCCGTCGAGTACATACACGCGCCCTCCCTCCCCCTAGGGGGAACAATGGAGCGCCACGGAATGATGTCTGTCGATCCCTCTTCGCAATGGGGTAAGAGAAGGGAGGGGGGCGAATTGTTTGTCGATACATGACTAGGAGTGGGAAGTATTGCATTCGGGGAGCGCACAGGGTAGCCATTGATGCGTCAGCAGCGGCAGCGGCTCCTTTCTCCTCTGCTCTTTCCTTCAAGGGACCCCGGACGCCGGGCAAAGAGCAAGCAACACGTTGCATCAATAAAGCAGGTACTCGGCGAGAGAAAATGGGGGGGATTTGGCGCTGGACTTGACGGCGCGACGCGAGAGTCGACTCAAATCATGAGTCGCTCTTGTCTGACTGGAGCCCTGGGCACGCTTGGTACCGACTTCCTTGCCTCGTTCTTACCTTGGCCTTCGAGGTGCGCCAGGCTCGCAAGGCGAGCTGCCCGAGTGAGGCCAACCACGAGGCCCAGGTAAATAAGTGTCTCGGGGGGGGAGAAGTGATGGTCTGGAGCTTGTTCTGCGTCGCGTGTTGTATCTAATCTAACCTAGAGGCAATCCATCCGTCCAGACTTTCCGACGTCTAGGGCAAGCACCTTCGATTCCGGCAATGCGGTGTCGCATACGAGTTCCGCGACAGCATGTACAAATTGGACAGAAAGGAATTACCCGGGGAGCTGAGCTTGAGTAACGTGGGTGCCAAAGAGAGAGAGAGAGAGAGAGAGAAGAAGGGAGGGGGACTGGTGGCTCTCTTACTCCCATTCCCACCTCCTTGCACGTGCAGAGAAAAAAGAGAGCTTGGGAGGGAAAATTGTGTGGCGGTTACGGGCATCATGATTGAATGGTCGTAATGCGGACAACGTCGTGCAACCGTGTCATGATCGGTCGCCTCGAGGGGAAGTAAAGCATCTCCCGCGAGCCGCAAACTGGGGAGCGGCCCTCCATCCACCATGATCTGCTGACCTGGAGAAGAGTCCCCCCCCTCGCTTTCTTATGTATACTCTTGCGGTGCCTGGCAAATCATATCTGCAAAACCCTACGGCTAGTAGCCAGGGCCAGTTCGATAAGGATTTAAGGACACGCGGTGCGTAGACACGCACGGACGCACACGCGTTCAAGAAATTGACAAATGCGGCGCCGTGGGAAGCAGTCAGCCAACTTCGACTTCGCAACGTTAGAGGAACGGATACACGTACGAGATCCGTCCAAGGGACGATGTTCTTAGCCGCCGTCTAGTCAACTAGCCGGGATAGATTGCGGTCGGCCGGGCGGTGGCCAGGCGACCCTTGTTGCTGAACGGGTTTGGAGGATAAAAATAAGAAGTGCGACGTTCTCCTGCATCGGGGAGGGGGGACGGGTACCTTGCCGTAGTCTTGGTACTGCAGCCCAGGCCCTTTTTGCTGTGCAGGGTCTCCTGGGTTGCGTCCATGTGGGGATTCGCCCGTCCTTCTAGTCGTCGTACTAGTTAGTGGCTGACGATGTGGTGGCGGATGGTCTTGATGTAAGCGTAGAACGGCATGCTGGGAAAAGGGGTTTCCGACTTGAAGGGGCGGTCTGTTTTTTTTTTCCCTCCTCCTCTCTCTCGCGGTGGAGATAGATCAGTACATACGTGTCGTGCAGAGAGTCCAGTCGCTGTACACGAAATAGAATTGGACGGGATGGGATTCAGGCGAGCCAGGCTCCAGGCTTGCCAGGGCGACTCAACTACTGTGTACCTCCCAGGTGGGACCGCCGAACGACAGCTGAAGGAGAGGAGGCTGAATCTGGAGGCTTGGCCCTGGGGGGCGTTTGACAGTAATTGACATGGGCATGCGACCCTCTACCCAACTTGTATGAACCCCCTCTGACGAGCACAGCTCCTGGTGCCGTTGCCAACACCCCGCTTGGCGATTGGGAGCAGCGGCCCGTACTGAAATAGAGGCAAAGAGGGGGTCGAGGCGACAATAACGACAAGGGAGTGGGGGAACAGCTGGCCACTCGCTGGCAGGTCGGCAGTAGGCGTCGCCCAACGGCTGCGCAGTAGTTTAACCCGAGTGTTGCACATCCTTGTCCCGGAGAGAGGGGAGAGGAGCTGGGGGGCAGAGGAAACGAGCGTTTGCCGGAACACACAAAAAACTCCTGTAGGCGCGCTCGGTTGCGCAGTGATGCCGCCATGGGCACTGGCGGCGGCCCATGGGAGAATTGCTGCGGCATTCTGCGGGCTATCGGACTTGGGCTCGCTTGTGGTGACGATGACGGCCGTGAGCTCGGGAGCGGCTGTGACACGAGGAAACCCACCGGTTCCCTTACGCATGAATTGCCCCAAACCCATTCGTCCCCCCTGGGTCTGGCACAAGCCCCAGGTCAATGGGCGACAGACGGACGAGGGTTCGTTTGAATGCCTATGCGTACGCAGAGAACGGAGCCTGACTGGAGAGCCGCATCCAATAGCCCTTACGACTATGTACGAGTACTCGACGCCAGGCTGTGCCAGCGGCTCGCGGTCCGTGAACTGACCCCGCGATCTGCTTGTATGGATGGATGGCACCAGCCGAGGTACCTGGGCGCACCTCTTCGCGGATGACCGACGTCTACGGGATCTGCAGCGTGGGCCGCCAGAAGAAACGACGCCCGGCTGCAATTGCACATGGCCGGGAAGGATATGTCTCTAAGGTTGGAAGCGCTCCGAGAGACCCGGAGACTCGGCGCTCTGAGGCAGCCGTTCCCCAGTGCCACGCTGTTGCCGAAGCTGCCGAAGCTGCCATTGCTGCTATCATCGTGGCCTAGGTAAGTACCTAAGGTATGTGTGAAGGTACGTAGGCAGGTAGCTAGAATTGTGCGCGAGAGCAGGCTGCAGGCGCTCCTGCACCGCGCAATACACCTGCAGACCAGCAATATTAGCGGGTAGGTGGTGGCCCAAAGAGGTGTGTAAACATGCAAAAAGGAACGAGGCCAGGGCTGCCGTCATCACCACATCTGAGGCTCTTTTTTAGGCGGACAGGCGGCGGGATGGAAGCCCTGCTAAGCTGCATCGCGTGAGCCGAGTCGGTCGGGAGGGGCGGGCGAGATCGATTGGTTGGTTAGTGACGCCCCCAAGGGTGACGGTGACGGCCCCAGGCCGGGCCCAGCCTTAGGCCCTGGCAAAACCGCCCACATGCAGTTTAGCTATCGTGCGCACCCATCCGTGAGGGCGGTTTGGGAACCGTGGACCAGCAAGGGCGCCTCCACTCCTCACAGCTGGCCAGTGTGCTGGACCCTCTAGGAGCATGGCTTAGCATGAGGTGCCCAGGTATTAGCCCCGTGAGTGGCAACGGTCGAGGCCGGACCTGGTGCGTGGTATGTATACGGGAGAAAAAAAGCATCGGTAACAGGTTGCCTCGCTTCTGCCACCCCAAACCCCAAGTGGATGGGCCAGATCCGCACGCTCATGTGTCGAGCAGGGATGGTTGTGGTGACAGCAGGGCGTGCGTGCCGCTGCATTGAGACGATAACCACGGGCCAGATGAAGGCCGAACAAGGCTTGGCGCAACGGAGGGAACGGCCAGCGCTGAGTCCGTCAGGGTGTGTAACCATGCTCCTGGGTAGCACCCTGTCTTTTGCCGAGCGTGCCCCTTTCTCTGTGCCAGCGTAGCCCGAACACTGGGTCTCTTTGGGAGAATTTCAGGAGCCGTCCGCTTTCCAGCCGTGGATGGCGGCAAGCGGACGGCTTTGCGGCACCCGAGGGGGTAGAAGGGAGAGAGGGTGGGATGGATTTCAGGGACACAACAGAGTGGAGGTAAGGACGGAGGAGGAGTAGGAGGTACGGAGTACACAGTGGATGGGTCTGCAAATCTGTACCCTACGCAAGTACTTACCTTTAAGTACTTTAGGGTCTACATATCGTGCCGCCCCTGGACTAGCCTGGAGTGAGCCAAGGGCCAGTACTCAGTAGCGCGCACGATAGGGTGGGTGCGCTTTCCTCAGGGACCTCGGGGGGGACCTCCCTCGCCATTCCTCAATCGGGCCAGTGCGCGACGCAGACCGGCCGAAAGAAGCAGGCGTGCCTTTTCGTCCCGGTTTCCATGCGCCGACAATTCCGCAAGCGAACAGAAATTGCATGTCTCGTCCCATCCACCCGCATTGTCGTGTGTTCGCGCGGCGACACTCGGTGCCAGTTTGAGCAGGGAGCGCACACAGAAGCGCTGTTCATTTCCAGGCTTGTGCGGCTGGGCCAGTCGCGTGACGGCAGCAGACCTAAGGCGCAATGCAGGTACCCTGAATGGGGGTTGCTGGCTGGCCAGCCCGTCGCTGTGGTTGGACGGGGCCGGCCAGTGGAGGAGGATGGCGAGGGCAGCCCCGAGCGATGTAGGGAGGGGAATCCTGGAGCCCGCCTGCTTGGGTATTGGTAGGGAGGCCGTGGTGTCGGAAGTACGTACATGGATGTCTGCCATGGGAGGACGTATGTAGGTACGGAAAAAGAGGTGAGTAGCGGTACTACGAACCCTTCGCCCGCGTACATCCATCTTACCGACCTTTTTACTTTCCTAGCGTAACATGCGTCCCATCGTCCCGTCCGTCCCATGGATGGAATCCCATCCCATCCCATGGGATCCCAGATACCCAGGTCCCTGCGTACTTGGCCAAGGCCACCCGCGCTGCTATCGTGCTGTGGAAGAGCCTTTATGGATGATTGTGATGGGAGATGTACATAGCGCTCTGGGTTCAGGCATGGATGGCAGCTGTAGCCGCCCCCTTGGGCCGTCGGGAAGTGTCAGCGCTACGGCTGTATGTGCCTGTCCGCCCGCCCGCCTGCAATCCATATCTGTCTGTCTAGGTCCGTAGACACCGCCAACAGCGCCTGCTACCCGCCAGTCGCGGCACGGGCTGCGCATGATGCGTGTACATATGCGAGTACATACTCAACAACTCCCGACAATGCCTCGTCGTATGTACGATGTATGTACGGCGGATGTACCCGGTCTGTAATGAGGTGAAGGGGATGGTATGGCGCATGGCATGGCATGGCATGGCACGGCATAGTAAATGGCATCCCCATCCCATCACATACAGCCTCACTGGCCCGGGCCTTCACCTCTTCACCCGTTATGCCACCTTCAACCCCCCTCCCCTCACGGACCAACTTAGGTTGCCTCGTACTGCCGCTCCCGCGGTTGTTACTGCCGCCAGGGCGGCTGTTGCTGCTTCTTTGCTCCTGCCACATCGCACCCCGTCCCATGCCATCCCATAGTCGCTGCCCGGGATGGCATGGGTGCAGTGGTTGCCAACTGATCCCTGGCTGGGCTCATTTAACTAGCAGCAGACTCAAGCCCGTTTGGGTAATCGCGACCAGGCCCCGGTCGTCCCACCCCCCTCCCACCCTGAGCGCCTCCTTACCGGCCGTCTCCATCCCCATCCCCATCCCCGTCCAATCCAGTCGTCGACCGCGGCCACATCCACACCCGCATCCACACAACTCGCGATCCTCGTACCGTTCTTCTTCCCTCTTTTATTCCCTACCGAGCTGCTTATCCTCTTCTCTTCCCTCGTTCCGTCCGACCTCTTTTTCCCCCTCCCTTCCTCCTCTTCCTCCGTTGGTCATCCAATCCTTTCCATTGCCGGCCTCTTTCGTCAGCCTTGCATCCGTCTTTGGATCTTCTCCCAGCTTTCGATTTACCGACATTCGTTCATCCGTTGACTATACTTTCTAATATTCTTGGCCCTTGCCTGCAGCTTAACCCCCCCGGCCGCATAGCTGCAACTTTTGCGCTCCCTGCTATCCCCTTCTCTTCCATGCCTCCCAGCGAAGAGACGCCGCCCTAGCAGTCCAGTACATACCTACACACTCGGTCAGAACCGACTTCTGTGTGCGGCCAGTCTGTCAGCCACCGGGAAAAGAAGCCGTCGTTCATTCCGACGACCGTTTCAGGCCCGTTTCTCAACATTGTCGCTTTGCCCCGGAGGAGGTCCTCGACCGTCACATCTCTATTCGACGACGAAGCTGTGCGTACAGACCAGGCCCAGCGCGCCCCATCCCTCGTCAAAGCTTTCGGAGCTTGATATCCGCTGCCGCCAGCACGCCCTTATCTGTTTCCGTTCTGCCCCGGCCAGTTTCTGGGCATTCTACTACAGTTCTTCCGAGTATCGCACCCTCTGTTCGCCACCGTCACGGGCCCAATGACCTGTGAACATACACGGATATAGACTGTTGCACATAGTCCTTCTCGGTATACCCGTATCCTTGCAGGGCACCGCTTTCACCAGCTTTTTACACACATCTTGAGATACCCCGTTATCTTCAAATCACCGGCCTTTGTTTGGAACCGACTCGAGGTTGTTCAGTTCGCCAACAGCTTTTTAATACCACGCGCTGCAAATCTGCTTGCCACCACTCCAGCCGGCCCGTCAGCCCTGTCCTCCGCGCTGCTCTGTGCCTGATCACTCGGGCACATCCGAATCCGTCACAACGGCAGTACTTTCTCACCCCACGCGGGACACCCTTGTCCCCCCTCATCTACTCGGGATGCAGGACCTATCCCAGCACGGTGGCATTCCCACCGGGCCCGCTCAGGGGCCTAACGCTCGATTCGGTCATGTTTCCAAGCCATCCAACAGCGACACGGGCTTCTCCCACGGTGCCTTTACGTCCAACGTCTCCGGATTTGCTGACCGGCGCCGTGGCAACATTCCTGCCATCAACACGCAGCCCGCGGCCCAACTGGCCCCTCCCACCAACCAGCACGACATGGCCACCCCCGGCACTGGCTTCGACATGAACTTCACGCCTCTGCTGCCCTCGCAGCTTCTGCTCGGAAGCCCCTTCCAGCCCGGCAGCCCCAACGCCTTTGCTAGCCCTCAGTTCCAGAGCATGTCTGCCTTTCAGCACGGTCAGCACAACGGCCAGCAGCAGCACAACGGCATGGGCAGTCCTGTCCAGTCTCACCAGAACTACGGGGCCATGGTGTCGCCCTCGACCTACGGCGCCCCTCAGTTTTTCAATCCCCAATCTCCTACCGGAGGCTTTAGCACCATGGGCGGCCAGATGTCCATGCAGCCCGGTTCTCCGGTCCCCATGAGCCCTACCGGCATGGTCACCGGAACCAGCAGGACCGTCTACCTGGGTAACATCCCTCCCGACACCACCGCTGAGGAGATCCTCGGCCACGTCCGCAGTGGGCAAATTGAGTCCGTCCGCCTTCTCCCTGACAAGAACTGTGCTTTCATCTCCTTCCTCGATGCGAATGCTGCCACCCACTTCCACTCTGATGCCATCTTGAAAAAGCTCTGCATCAAGGGCCAGGATATCAAGATTGGCTGGGGTAAACCCTCGCAGGTTCCCACCTCGGTTGCCCTCGCTGTCCAGCAGTCGGGTGCTTCGCGCAACGTCTATCTCGGCAACCTGCCCGAGGAGATCACTGAGGAGGAGCTCCGCGAGGACCTCGGCAAGTTCGGCGCCATCGACACCGTCAAGGTGGTGCGTGAGAAGAACATAGCCTTTGTCCACTTCTTGTCCATTGCCAATGCCATGAAGGCCGTCCAGCAGCTGCCCCAGGAGCCCAAATGGCAGACCCCCCGCCGCGTCTACTACGGCAAGGACCGCTGCGCCTACGTCTCCAAGACGCAACAGCAGAATGCTGCTCAGTACCTGGGCATCGCTCCTGGTTATGCCGGCATGCTCACGGGCGCCGATCGCGACGTCATCTCTAGCGCCCTTGCGCAGCAGTCCGTGGCGGCGGCTGCGGTGGCCACAACGGCGGGTGGCATCAACAACCTCGGAAACCGCACCATTTACCTTGGGAACATCCACCCCGAGACCACCATCGAGGAGATCTGCAACGTTGTACGTGGTGGTCTGCTCCACCACATCCGGTACATTCCTGACAAGCACATCTGCTTCGTGACCTTCATTGACCCTACGGCCGCCGCGTCCTTCTACGCACTGAGCAACCTGCAGGGTCTGATGATCCACAACCGCCGGCTCAAGATTGGCTGGGGCAAGCACTCAGGCGCCCTGCCGCCCGCCATCGCCCTGGCCGTCAGCGGAGGGGCATCGCGGAACGTGTACATTGGTAACTTGGATGACACATGGACCGAGGAGCGTCTGAGACAGGACTTCTCCGAGTTTGGCGAAATTGAACTGGTCAACACGCTTCGCGAGAAGAGCTGCGCTTTCGTCAACTTCACCAACATTGCCAATGCCATAAAGGCCATTGAGGCCGTGCGCAGCAAAGAGGAGTACAAGAAGTTCAAGGTCAACTTCGGCAAGGACCGCTGTGGCAACCAGCCCCGCCAGATGCAGCAGAACCAGGCCCAGTCTCCCCGTGACGGCGTCTCGTCGCCCTTGCCCAACGGCAGCCAGAACGGCCACTCGCCCACGGGTGCCACCTCGCCCCAGTCCGCCTCCAGCAACTCGGCCATGTTCGCCAATGGCAACAACCCCCTGACGATGTACCTCAGTCAGGTTTCGCAGCAGGCCCAGCACCAACAGCACCAGCAGCACAACATCCTGGCTTCCCAACAGGCCGCCCTGTTCGGTACTGCCGCGTCGTCGCCCAACGAGCTGTCGCTTGATGGTTCCCAGCAGGGCCACTTGGGCCACGGCCAGTCGGCCAGCATCTCCAACGGCCTTGCTGCCCCCAACGGTGCCGCTCCTGGGGCCACGACCATCGGCGGCCTCCTCGCACCCAACAGCCGCGGCGGCCAGCACAACCGAGCTGTCAGTCTGCCGGCCTTTGCCCCTGGCTTTGAGAACGGTGGCGGCAACAGCCCGATCGGCTCCAACGAGGGTGAGCGCAGAGGCCACCAGTACCAGTCCAGCTTTGGTGGCATGGGTTCCGGCTTCGGTCTCGCCATCCAAGGTGGCCTCAACGGATGGGTGGAGGAGGAGGTTGCCAACTAGAGAGCGGCAACCGATACGACGAGTTCGCAGGTCGATGGGCCAGGAAAGGTTAATCTGTCGTTGTAATCGTCCCGTTTGTTTGATTTGGCTGGGTTTGTTTCCATGTTGGATCACATGTCGTCTACGAAGTGTTTTACGTAGCCCTTGCATCATCTTTCCTGGTTAATCGGCCTGGGTGGACGGCGGAAGAAAATGTCGGGGTGCAATTGAAACCGAGAAACATCGAAGGGTTCGCCAAACGTCGACGTGGACGTGAATCTCTGAAAACGGGATTGCCCGCTCCGTGGGACTGACAATTGGGGAACGGGACCCGTTGCTGTGGAGCAGGCCACGTTCGGCTGCTTCTATTGAAGAAAGGGTAGCGCATCTAGCCACTGTAGAGCAGCGTCGAGAAAGGAAATACAAGTAATCAACTTGATGATTACAAGCCTCTTATCCTTCCCCTGTGCATACTCGTTCATTAAACGTGATGGCTTTGCTGCCAACGTCGCATCGCCGGTATACCTCTGGTGGCCATTGGAGGGGTAGGAATGGCTAACCCTAATGGCCGATCAGGATGCATTCGAAAGAAACACAATGCGCAAGCGTCTTTTCGATTCGCAAGGGGCCGTTTGTGTCAGTCATTCCGTGCGTGGTCAACAAGTGCAGAGGCTTGCGGCACAGCCGATGGCGGCTTTCCGATCCGGCATGGCGGAGAAAGGCCCAAATCTGATAGTTCTTGCTCGAGTTGACCTCGCGGCCGCAAAAGCGAAATTAATAGCCCGCGGGTTCTGGTTTCGAAGGGAACGCGGGCGTGTCCACGTTGGCTCTGCACTCCGCCTTCCAGTCCTTGGGCACGAATTTGTCGACGATGGATTTGAAGGCCGCCTGCCGCGGTTATTAGTCCTAGCCGAGGCGGGGAGCAATCCGCTGGGCAAACCTACCAGAGTACAGAAACTATCATCGCCCTCGAGATGCTTGCCGACTGCCCGGCAACCCGGGACTTTGACCACTTGGTCGTTGTACCGCAGGCGCACGTAGTAGCCGTCCAGCGTTTCCCGCTCGACGTCCGACAAGTCCCACGACCGCTTGCGCCCGATGCCCGGGGGCGGCGAGCCGGGTTGGGTCCGGGAGCCCCAGGAGAAGAGGCGGCCGAACCAGCCGTCCGATTCGCCCGCGGAGCCGGTGCCAGCCACCGGCGGGATCGTAGCCTGGTTCTGCACCGGAGATGGCCGGGGCCGCGTGTGGTCCCCCTTCCGGAACATCTCGACGGCGATGTGGCTCGTGTACGGCGGCCATTTGTCCGTATCGAAAGCACCCAGGCTTGCCAGCACGCCGGCCAGCGTCGTGTCGTGGCAGCCGCTCAGCCCGAAGCGGATGGGCGTCGCTTCGTCCTTCTGGGGCTGGCGTGCGACCTCGTACTCGCCGTCGGCCGTGCTGCGCTCGGCCGAGCCAACCATGCGGCTCACGATGTCACCCATCAAGGCGCCAATGCCCAGAGCGCGATACTCGATGCTCTCCTTGTAGCCCGAGTACCATTCCTCCACGCCGATTTTCTCGACAATGTCGCGCCCCTTCTGGTCGTAGAAAGGCTTGGGCAGCCTCGTCTCGGGGCCGTGCGCCAGGGTGGAGTTGATGGTGTCCATGATACCGCTCAGGCGCGGGCGGCCGTCCACTGCCACGCGGGGACTGCCCTCGGGCATCCACTTGCCGTACAGCTTGTTCAGGTACGCCATCTCGTCGGTGTCGTTCCAGCGGTCGGCGGTGCGCTGTGCGAAAGCGCGCGAGAGGGCAGCGAAGCGGCGACAGGTGCTGTCGTTGGGGAATAGTGTTTCGTCGGCCAGGGCGCGGGTGAGGATGCTTGGGGCCGGGAGGTCAGGGGCGCGGGCGTGGGCCGGGTACAGGCCCTGGAAGACCTCCTGGAGGCTCTCCAAGGCGCGCGGGATGGGCGTGGCCCGCAGGTACAGGCTGTCGGCGTTGGCGAGGGCGGGCGGCAGGAAGCCGAGCTGGTCCACGTACAGGCGGCGCAGGCGCACGCCCAGGGCGAAGGTAGTTTCCCGGCCCTTGTCCGTCAGCATGCCCATGTCGCAGATGGCGTCGAGCTCGCCCTGCGGGCCCGTGGCGACGACGGGCTCGTCGTGGGGGCCAAAGGCCTCGAGGCGGCGCTTCCACTCGAGGGTGGTGAAGCGCGCCGGCTCAACCGAGCCGTCGAGCACGGCCGACTTGAGCTGCTTGACGGCCGAGCAGTACGGCCAGAAGGCGGGCAGGCCGGCGTTCTGGAAGCGCGCCGAGACGGGTGAGCGCTCGCCATGGCGGAGGAGAACCTGGACGAGCTGCAGGTCGAGACCGGCCGGGTAGAGCGTTGCGAGCTCGGCGCGCGTATATGGCGGCCGGGGTTCGAGGGTCGTCATGCTTCACTGTCGAGGTTGATACCTCTTATACAGGGAAGTAGTGGCTTCGAAGGCAGAAAAAGAAATGACGACTTGTGGGCAATTGGATGACGGTAGAGGCCGAGGCGTCGGACAACAAAGAGTGAATTGATTATTAGAGGTATGGACTCAAGTGCACGTTATCACAGGTCTGAAGCCGGGTAGGCTAGGAATGACGGATCGACTACCTAGGTATATACCTTGGTAGAATAGCGCATAGACAATGAAGAATGCCCGAGGTGCACACGGAGTCGGTCTCCTTCCACCTTTCGCGATACGTAAGAGAAGGTGACAAGCACCCGGCCATGGCCCGGTCGCGGTCCGGTCTGGTAGGAAGGACGTACCTACCATATCAGACAGATGTACCGAACCAGCTAGAGGAACTGGGAAGGCCCAAGCTCCGTCTCCCAACTGGCTGCCCTGGCGGGGGTGGGTCTGTACTACCGGTGTACCGACGCATACGTTATGTAGAGTACCTGAGTACGTAGCACTAACTTCCTAGCTCAAGTACCCATCTCCGTCAGTATTCCAGATGGGCCGGCCATGGATCCATACGAGTGGCAGAGCTGCGTCTCCACTGAAAAGTCGCAATCGCACCCGCCGTCCGGATTCCCGATGCATGTGGCAGCTCCGACCGCCGACCGCCGATGATAGAAGACGTCGACTGCGCCTCCGAGACGTTTGCAAGCCGCGAGCCGAGTCCGCCCACCCCGGCCCCGTTGCCCCTCCTCCCGAAGTCCTTCCCCAGGCCGAATCGTAGCCGGCCGGGCCCCGAGACGTCCATATGAGGGCATCCTCCAACACCGTCTGCCTGCTATGTAGGCACAGACTCGCGACGAGGGCCCCCAGGCGAGCCTTGCCGTGGCCTCATCCTACGGCGGCCTGCGCCTATTCGACCGCTCCCGCGCCCGCCACAGCCGCCCCGAGCTCACAAGACGACGACCACGGCCCCAAACCCGAGGCTGTGCCCATCCGGCCACATGGCGTATTTAAGGACGACCGCTTCCCTAGGGCGGGTGTCACGGACCACGGCAACTCGCGGAGCCGCGGCCGCTTCGGTCCCCGGACGAAGCCCTTGGGGGACGACGATATGGGCGCCCTCTTCCATCAGATTGTCGAGGGCCAGAACACGGCGTCGGATCACGCTCCCAACACCGACATGTTGCTTGTCTTCGACATCGCCCATCTCGAAACCATGGTCGACAGCAGTGTCCCCATCACCCGCTCCTACCACTTCCTTAAGACCGAGCTGTATCCACGCGTGCAGAAAGAGGGCGTACACGTGCCCAGGATATTCCTGACTGTCGTGTCCAAGTGCATGTCCAAGTTGATCACCATCAAGAAGAGAAACATGTGGGACCCCGAACTTCCCCCTGTCGCCGACATTCTTCGCGTGTGCGCCGACATTGGCGAAATGTCGGTCCAGCACTGGGCCCAACTCGTTGGCAAGCTAGTCGAGAAGCTGTGCGAGCCAAACACGTCCCACCAAGACTACGATTCCATCGAGGCCTACGAGAAGCACCTGGCCATGCGAGATGCCATGATGGAGGACCTAATCGAATCATGGAAAGTCCTGTCGCTACCCAAATCCATGGTCGTGACCCCTTCGGCTGGGGAAAACGAAGTAATCGACGGCTTTTGGTTGCCAAGGTTGGAAAAGGCGGGCACCATCAAGTTCCACGGCACATACAACTTCAAGGCCGCCCTGAGTGGCCTCTTTCCCCAGTATCAGTTTACCAATGACCAGAAAGCCCAGGTCAGCAGTTTGGCCATCGCGACGTATGCACTGCTGCTGGATCCCGACAGAAGTAACGCTCGGTGCAGACAGAGCGCGGCGCGCTTCATGGCCATGGTTGCCTATGTGCTGGAGAAGGTGCGGGTCCGGAGCAAAACGCTCCGCGACAACCTCCCACGCACACTGCCGCTGACTTCCGAGTATATTATGGCACAATGGCCGAGAGTTCGCGACACCCTGGAGCAGGATCCCGTCTACAGGGACATGTCGAACAGTGCCTCGGCGGCGCCGGTACCTTCAGCGCGACGTACAGACAATGAATGGGCCATAGCTCTCACCAAGCGTCTCAGCCAGAGCTACCTACTACGCAACCGTGGCGAGGCAGACCGTCTCTGGCACGAATTTATCGGCAATGCTAAGGACCTGACGGCGGAGAGGACCGCACGGCTACAGCAGTACCCCGACGTCTTCAATTCCTTCATCAACACCTACATGGCCTTGAACCTGTCGGACAAGGCCATCGCGGTGTGGAACATGCTGCCGGCGGTTGGTCTCCGGCCAACGCTGAAGACGTGGAACATGATGCTCGACGGTTGCCGAAAGGCCAGGAACCTCAACGGGTTGAACGCGGCCTGGAAGAAGCTGGTGGCGTCGGGCGCGCGACTTGACACTCAAGTCTGGACGACGCGGGTAGCGGCGTTGATCGACTGTGGCGAAACAAAGGCCGCATTGGCCGCCCTGCAGGAGCTGGTGACGGAATGGAACACCGCTTCTAGCACGGGTCGGGACGCCGTCCAGCCCACCATGGAGCCCGTGAATGCGGCGGTGGCGGGCTTGGTCCGCCAGGAGAACCTGAAGGGAGCCGAGAACCTGGTCCACTGGGCCAAGAGGAACGGCCTGTCTCCCGACGTGGTAACATTCAACACGCTGCTCCGTCCTCTCATCCGTACCGGCCGGGATGATGAGGTAAAGACGCTGTTCCGCACCATGAAGGCGCTAGGGATCCAGGCCGACGCCGCCACATTCACCGTTGTTCTCGACGGCACGCTTGCCCACATCCCCGAGGAGGACACGGCCAAGCAGCTTCAGGTTGTTTCGGAGGTTTTTGAAAAAATGAAGGCCTCGGGTCTCGAGCCGAACCTCCACACATACGGCAAAATGATCTACCTGCTTCTGGGCTCGGGTGATCGTGCCACCAAGGTCGTCAACGCGGTGCTCTCGCACCTGTGGGCTCACGGTCACAACCTGAGCCCGCACATCTACACCATGCTCGTAGAGCATTATTTTTCTTGCCGTCCACCGAGACTGGACTCGGTCAGGAGCTTGCTCCAGTACCGCCGCCTCCTGGACTACGACGATGCGGACCGAGTTCTCTACGACCGCGTCATCAAGGGGTACGCTTCGGTTGGCGAGCCGGCCACAGCTTTTGAGATTTATTGCAAGCTGAACGACGCCGGCTTGAAAGTGGAACTCGATACGCAGACTAGTCTGCTGGAGGCGCTGGTCACCCAGGGTCGGCTGGAGAATGCGAAGGAGCTGGTCAACCGAACCATCAAGTGGTTCAGGGAGCAGCACGGCGAGGCGTGGCGCAGTCCCCAGCACGCCAAGTTCTGGAGCCATTCGTTCTGGCATATGGCCCAGCGGTACGGAGTATTGGACGGGCTGCCCGAGGATGACGAGGACGTAGCCGACAATGGCAATGCCGAGACGCCGTGCGATAGCGAGCGCGCATAGGTGGCGGTGTGGTGAGATGCTGCGACCTGGTATGGCGCAGCATGAGTCCAGTTAAACACAATGTATGAAATGAATGTTTATGCGACCTCGGTTTGCGCTGGAAGGGGCGTGTGCTTGGGCACTGGATGCGTCTTGAGATGATGCCGATTGATCAAGTTCCGGAGACGTAAAAGCCGAAGTCGCCCCAAATCGCGTATACTTTCCCAGACGCCATAAGAAAACGCACCAGCCGTGTGCCTCGTCTCCAGACCAAGCGAACTTGGACTTCAAGCACACGGGTTGAATAAACACCCGCCGTCGTCTCTCATACAGCAACCCCCCAATCGGGACGTGGAAAAGGCGCCGGGGGTCTGCCCTGTCGCCTACGGTTAACGATGGACCGGCCCGTACGGAGAGCTTCCCCGGTGTCATGATGCGCATGGGCGTTCAGTATGGCTCCCGCCCTGTGTGATTGACCGCGGTGAGGTGATAAGTAGACAGTTCTCTCATTGGCTCTCGATTGCTGTCAATGAGTATTCATTACATTGGCGCATAACGCGCCGCAGGCCGTGATGGTATATTGTAGCGAGCGGAGCCAAGGGGCTGCCCCCTGGTGTATTAGGATTACGTCTGATTTTCTGTGTTTCTGGCCCCTCCCAACCCATCAGTGTTCTCAGCACCTCGACGCGGCTTGCCAAGCCACATACGCCGTCCTACCTCGAGGCAGTCATCCCTTCAGTACGTCGTCGTTCCGGTTGTACATCGGTTTTCATACACAGCCCACGTCATGGCAGTCTGGCGTCGCCGCGAGCTCCAAGTAGAAACAACGCCGGGTATGCTGCTTTCTCTTCCGCCAAATCATGTCCTGCGGGCGGTATCCTGTCCTCGGCAGCGCCATGATGAACGGGCGAGAAACGAAACGGAGAAGAAAAAAAAAGTCCCTATATGAATACAACGAAAGCGGCATATAAATCATGCTCATCAGGTCAACCCAGACTTAGGCCGCCTTGGTCGATGCCGTCTTCTTTTCGGCTTCTACGGCGTCAGCCGCATTCTTCCTCGAGCGCTCGTACTTGAGCGTGGTATCGCCGTGCCATATGGTGCCCAGGGCCCTGTCCCAGAAAGTGAAGAAGGGCTGAGAAAAATTGGTCTTGATGCCCCAGCTCTGGTGGTGGATATCGTGGTAGGTTGCGTTGTTGCCGGAAATGTGCTGGAGCGGGTCCCACGGCAGCGCGTACCCGCAGTGGTCATCGACAGTCTTGATGGATGAGACGGTGAAGAAGATGATGCCTTGACGAGCCGTCAGTCCGGCCAGCTTGTAGCCGATGCCTGCGCCGAGAGTGTCGAGCAGGAAACCTTCAAAAGGGTGGTTGTAGAGCGCGCCGTAGGCGTAGGGGACGTAGAGGCGGTGGTGTCGCGAATGGAAGGTAGCTAGACGCGCATTAGCACGGGGGCCCGCGGGGTAGGGGGTCCGACGTGGACGTACTGTACAGCCACTTGTTCATGTGCATGGCCCGGTGCAGGAAGTACTGCCACGAGTCGAGGAAGGCGACGGCCAGTCCGAACTGCAAGGCCGGAATGACAGCCCAGTAGATGGCCTTGGCTACCGCCATCTCCCAGGCAGCAAAAGCGGGCACGGCGGCGCCGTCGGGGCCAGCGAGGCCGGTGGTCAGAAAGGGGTAGTGTCCGCCCGATAGGGCGCCGGCGATCAAGGGGTGCGTCGCCGACATGTTCTTGGCCATGGTGGCGGCATTAATGCCGAGCGTGGCCAGCATGGCGGGCAGGGCCCGCTGGGCAAGGCGCACGCGCGTAGCCCATACCGCGACGTCGTAGTCCTCCTTGCCCATTAGCTCAGGGGGGTCGAAGTAAGCCAGGGCGGCGCCGACGACCATCTGAATGATCTGCTGCAGGAGGACATCGCGGAGGACCTCGTAGCGGGTAGCGCGGTTTCGTGACGCGATCTCGGCCGGGGTGTGCAAACGGTACTGGGGGTAGAGGTCGTAGACATCGATGATGTGGAAGATGCCTGATACGACCCAGTAGGCGACGACGGGGGCCATCAAAGAGACGTAGAAGTCGTCGAGTCCGGGGATCAGGCTCGGCACGGTTTTGAGCTCGTACGAGGGCAGCGGCGGAAGCGCCTCGGGCATTGTCGCATTCGCAGCCATGGCGGCAACAAGCGACGGGGGTCTCGCGCTGCGCAGCTTGCGATGGCGTTCCGGAGGGGTAGTGGGCAATGCTTGCTTGCGTGCGTGCGTGCGTGTGTGCGCGTACGGGGGGGGGGGGGGGGAGGTGCGTGTTATCGATTTGCGAAGCGGCGACGGCAGCGTGCGGCGGCAATGGGTGTGGTGACGTGATGGAATGCAACCAAAGATCGGAGGGCCGGGGGCGAGAAAAGGGAGGGAGGGAGGGTCTATGTAAAATGAGGCAGGCCAAAGGAGTGTAGTATGAGAGTGTATCGCTGGGGCGGGTGGGTAATATTGCGATTTCTCTCTCCCTTCAGCATGGACAGCACGGAAGGAGCGGGAAGGGGCGGGGTGAGGGTTGTATTAATAAGGACCGTGAGCACGAGAGGTGGTTTGGGAAGGTAAGGTAGATTGGGTGGGATGAATGGGCATGGGTTCTTTCGCTCGGAGGAAGAAGTAAGGTCGGTAAAGGATGGGAAGAGACGAGGGAGCACGGAAGAAAGACGCTTACGGAATCGGATAGGGAGGTAAACGTTCGGTGGGCAACACAAGACGCAACTGAGCCCGTTCATTCCATGGGCAATCCATCAAAGCCGAGTAACTCCGGTGCTCCCTTTTTCAATTTCGCTTGTCTGGTCGGGCGACCCGTCCCTTCCGAGCCCGGTAATCAGCAGTTTTTTGGGGGGCCCCATTTATGCCGAAATGTCGAAGTGTCGGCCTCGTCTACGACCGTACCGACCGAGTAGTTAGTTGTACCTGCAGGGACGGCCAGGCGGTCGTGTAGAGCGAGAGAGCTCATGTCTGACGACGTTACTCAGTCGTCGGGCTGACATGGCATGATGATGCTGCGTTGCCGGCCACTCTCGCTTGAGCGTCCGTGTTTACTCCTTGCACTTGCGCTCACGACGCACGGCTCCTTACGACCGTCACCGGCGCGGCCTCTCCTTGGCTGTTTACCGCGTATATCGTGGGATCCACGAGCTTGCTTGCCAGGCACTGGCTAGCACTAAACAGGTACCTGGCTAGGTAGCAGATCCATGCAGCCATGTACACCTCGGCGCGCGCGCGCGTGCGCACACGCATGAGCGAACGCCGACGCCGATGGAGCTTGAACCTGGAGAAATGGAGCGGGTGGCGAAGGGATGAATGGATCTTCCCATGCGACCATGAAAGCTGAGCAAGCAGTCCTTCTTTGGCTAGGTACTCACCTCTTTTTTTTGCACAGCGTATGCAGAGAGTAAGGAAGGGCACAAACTCGCTCTCGCTCTCGCTCTATCTCTTCCCCCCTCTCTCTCTCTCTCTCTTTCTCTTCGATTGGGCCAATACAAGAAGTCGCCATGGGAATGCACAGCAACTGCCGCGGCGACCGGATGATTATAACATGAATGGGACATAGAGGACTGAATGCCAGCTGGAGCAATGAGGCGGTACTTACCAGCGCCATGCATCCCGATTCCGTCTGCCCGTTAAGGATTTGCCATTCGGCTTCCTCGAGTGTGGATGCCAGCCGCACCTTTGGTGCTACGCTACACCCTACAGGGGCAAAGCCGGAGATGGTAAAAAAAGGTACTTGTAGGCAGTTTCCCACCAGCTTGAGCAGAGCCGAGTGGAGAGATCCCCCAGCCCTGCCAGCCACAGCCCAGATATCAAATCCAATCCTACCCGTGCATTCATTAGAACGGGATAGCACTAGTATGAATACATATGTACTTGTGAATGTACAAATACGCACCTTGTGTTACTCCTAGGACTGCCAGTTGCCAATCGCGTCTGCGCTTGAGCCTGCAGCCAATAGCCAAGCTTAATCGTACGGCTGCCCGTGGAGATTTTTCTCGTAGCCCCTCCTTTCCCACTACACCCAAGGGTCGAGGCCGTCCATCTTTTTTCCCGCCCCTCCCACTATTCTTCGATTACAGAAGAAGCCATCCCGACTACTTCTTTCGTCCTTGTCACCATATCCCTTCTCTTCATACCCTCGAGACCCGTGAAGCCGACAAGACAAACACCGCCATCATGATTATCTTCAAGGTACGCCGCTTGTAGGCCAGGAGCCGCGCTCACCCCGCATTCCCTCCTCCCCACCCCAGCGCCCTCGCTCGGTTCACTGACCAAACCCCGCAACCTGTAGGATATGTTCACCGACGCCGAGATGATCTCGGACTCCTACGACCTGAAGGAGATCGATGGTGTCATCTACGAGGCCGATGCTGCCATGATCACCATCGGTGCCGTCAACGTCGGTGAGTTTTTCCCCCGCTGCCTCCACTCCAGCCGGACGCTTCGCTGACCAGTTGTTCCTCCGTTTGCAGACACTGGCGCCAACGCCTCGGCTGAGGAGGCCGACGAGGGTACTGAGGATGCCGACCAGAAGGTCATGAACATCGTCCACTCTTTCCAGCTCCAGAAGCTCGAGGGCTTCACCAAGGCCGACTACAAAGCCCTGATTATGAAGTACATGAAGGCCGTCAGCAAGGAGATGGCCGCCAAGGGCAAGCCCCAGGAGGAGATCGACGCCTTCCAGAAGGCCGCCCCCGCCAAGGTCAAGGAGATCCTCAAGAACTTCGACGATTACGAGCTTTACCACGGCGAGAACGGCGGTGACCATATCGGTGAGGGCAAGGCTATGTAAGTTCTTCCTTGGTGGAGTTGTTTCCAAGGGACACTCGGTTAATATTTATTCTTCAGGCTGGCCCTCCTCAACTACCGCGAGGATGGCGTTACCCCGTACTTCACCTTCTGGAAGCACGGTTTGACCGAGATGAAGGTTTAATCTATCCATGATGCTATCTTCTTGGCTTCTCGGTCGGAATAGGTCACTTTTTGGGTTCTCGTTGGTGGTTCAGGTTTCCCTCGGCCCCTTGTCCTAGCACTCATCGCGACGACTTGGCCTTCTGGCATATGTACCGCCGACGCAATATCAAATCACTTGACTGACCATGCGTATGGGTTGCGCCACGCCTTTGATACATTAAAGGGTCCTGTTGTGACTGTCCGGCAAATCCTTGATGGATGAAATGATAATCCTGAAATGTTTAGCTGCGAGTTGCTTGGACGCTGGCTTCGGGATGGCCTTTCAACGTCCCCCAGCCCCTCCAAACTACTGAATCCGTGTGACAACATATGGACTGTTGTATACCGCACGCTAAAACTTGGGCCGGGTGCTGAGCGGTACGGGCGGCGGGGCTCCTCCATCGTCCACCAGAGTAGGTGTCAGTCCTGGCTTCTTCTTAGGGGGCGGCGGTGGTGGCGCAGGCTTCTTCTTCGCAAGGCCGGCGGCGAATTGCCCAAGCGGACTGGCCACTGCTCGCTCCCCTTGACTCGCGTTTGCTTGGTTCGCCTCGGTTTGTTTCGTAGGTCCCAGGTTGACTCCGAATCGCTGGCCCAAGCTGCTGGCTGCTTGCGCACCTTTCCCTATCTGCTCACTATGCCTCTGACGAAAGTCGTTGGCCGAGGTGGCGGCAGCGGCTACTTGATCGCCATGGCGCTGACGGAAGTTGTTGGCCGTGCTGGCCGCCGCCTTGGCGTCGGAAAAAGATACCGAAGAAGGGTTTTTGTGGAAGTTGGATGCCGTGCGGAGCGCCGCTTGTTTCTCTGCCATCATCCAGATTTAGTAAATTGCGAAACCAGGTGTCCCTAGAGCGGGTTTTCGGGCCACCCTCGAGCCAGAACGCCAGAAGCAAAGCGTCACAGGACATAGCAGGAGGGACATGCGCTGGAGCAAGCAATAAAAGAAGGCCGGATGCTACTTACGGGCCCATGTTGTTCCCTGGCTGGGGGGATCGACGGCGGGTGCCGGCGGGGTGGACTTGTCCCCTCCAATACCAAACCCAGGGACCGAGATGCCAGCCTTCCCGAGCCTGCTCAGGGCACCCTGGTTGAGGAAGCCTTGCTGCGGCGTCTCGGCGGCGACGGCGGGCGAGGGCTGCGCTGGGGACTGCGCCCGTACGGGCGAGCTGGTGCCGGACCGCGGGGGGAGACGGGGCGGCAGCGCGGGCGGTGCCGGCTTGCCGCCGGCCGTGGAAGAATAAGGCGGCGGCGGCGGCGCTCGCCCAGCCGCACCGTCTCTCCTCACGGGTGGCGGGGGGAGATGTGAGGTGTCGAGGCCCGAGGTGTTGATGTGGAACGGCTTGGGCGGCGGTGCGGGCTCGGCCGTCACGCCCTGTTGCTGGGGCGGCGGGACGGCGGCCGAGGATGGGCGGCCTGGTGGCGGAGGCGGCGGCCGCGCGGTCGAGCTCGAGGGCGAGGCGGGAGAAAGGGGCGTGCCGGTGCGTCGCGGGGGCGGGCCGAATGAGGCCGGGTCCCGAAGGGAGGAAACGGGTTGGGCGACGTGGGTTGCGCTCGACGACGAGGACGAACTATTGCCGCCGCGGCCGATAAGGCCATTCTACATTTGTAGGTCAGACTGTCAGCCCCCGGGCCACGGCCGCCGGTGTCACGCGAGACCGCGGGGGGAACGGGACAAAAACTGACGACTTGGCCCTTCAGGGTGGTCCCTTCTTTCTCGGGGTGCCACCCATTCTTGAGGATGCCCTTCCAGTCCGACATGACGGGGGGCGCTTCTTCGTGTTTCGATGCTGACCGCGAATCGGCCGAGCGCAGACCGGGTCGAAGCTGAACAGGAAGAGATCGTTCGGGGCAGGGCAGAATCACAGGGTGGGTTGGTCCCCTGCAGAAACAAGCCGTCCCGGCGGTTTGGGTTAGGGTGGCCTACTACTAGTTAGTCACTGTCGGGCACATCCATGGAGGCCAGGGATGGACGCACGAGAGTGGGAGCGAAACGAACGACTGAGTGCTCTGGATGGTACGAAACGCCTGAGCTACCTTAGTAGGCGGGATGTATTCAAGGAGGATGTGGGATGTACATCCAGCTATGCACTTAGGATAAGAGATGACGTAGCGCCAAAGCAAGGCCGGGACTGGCTCAGCCACAACGTCTATGTCCGGGACGGCTGTATTGTACCGCTGAGCCTCTGCAGTCGTAAGGTACATAGATAGTAGATGGGGGGGGGAGGTATGGCATGGGATAGACGGGATGTAACTGTCGGTAACTGCATAAGGGGATCAGAAGCATAAGCAACCAGCTCTGCCTGGTTGCCTGCCTTTCCGAGCGGGATCCATCCTAGACGGCTCTTCCGTCCAATTACCCCTCGCTAGGCCCCATACTTGTGTGCTGTACATTTACATGTAATGTAGGTACACAACATGCGCTAGCCCCTCCGTGCTGGCAACATCCAAACGCGATTTCGGCGTGCGCAAGACTGGCCGACAGACGCGTCCCTCCATCATCCATTGTATCAACCGCATGCGCTCGAAGATGCCACCATGGCAGCGCCCACCAATTCCGACACCGAACTCCTGACGGAGCATTTCGGCTACCCCCCTGTCGTGAGTAGCCCGCCCCGGTTCCGGCCAGAGCCTGCGCTGTGCTGCTCTGCGCCACGCCGCGGGGTCGCGCCGGTGGCTAACGCGCACGTCGCAAACCCTCGCAGAGTCTAATCGACGACCTCATCAACAGCATCAATATCCTCGCTGAACGGGCTCTCAACTCGGTCGAACAAGGCCTGCTCAACCTCCCGCCCGCGACGCTGGGCTTTAAAGCGCCGCGGGGCGCGCCGCCTGCCGACCCGCCCCCGGACTATGCCGAGCTGGCCAAGACGGAAATCGAGTCGGGCACGCACCAGCTTGAGACGCTCCTCTGCACCAGCATCGACCGCAATTTTGACAAGCTTGAGCTGTACGTCCTGCGCAACATCTTGTGCGTCACGCCGCCCGACGCCCGTCACTACAACGTCCGGAACTACCTTCGCCTCAGTCACTACCAGGGTCTAGACTTCTCGGCCCCCGCCGGGGCCACCGGCGAGAAGGGCGATACCCACGGGGACAAGCCGACGCTCGAGTCCATCGGGCAGCTGCGGAAGCGGCTGCGCGAGAGCATGCGGCTCAATGCCCTACTGAGTGCTGAGCAGGAACGCAACGCGCGGCTGCTGAGCGACATGCGAGCCCTGCTGGGCATGCCGGACGCCCTCGAGGTGAAGCGCGAGTCGAGCGTTAACACCGAAGACGCGCAAGAGCCGGGGCCCTTGGCCTTCCTGCGCCGACAGGTGGGCCCCCTGAGGGACGCGGGCCCCGATACGCCCCTGAGCACGACGACGGCGTTCACGCTGTCGCAACTGCAGGCGCTGCGCGCCCTGTCCATGTCGCTGCGCACCCTGGCGCCAGACCTGGCGCCGTCGGCCAAGACGGAGGAAGGGGATGGTGACGGCGGTGCGCGGAAAAGCTGGCGCCGCGAGCGAGTCGAGTACGTCGAGAGCGCGACGCGACGCCACCTGGAAACGGTGCAGGGGCTGGAACTGGGCAAGGACGGCGAGATCCGGGACGGTGAGTGGCAGAGCGAGGGGAGGAAGCTGGACAAAGGGGAGGTGGAGGGCCTCGAGGGCCTTGTGGCGGCGCTGGGGGGCGAAGGCGGCCCATCGGGTGCGTGGGAAGGGCGCGCGGGGAACGAGGATGCCATGAACGAATCGTGAGCGGTGAGGAGCGACGGCGGCGCTTGCACGAGCCGGGCCTATGTGGCATAGGGCGGCTTGGTGATTTGGGATGACTACCTGGCTACGGCTCACGCAGGGGCGTTTTGGCGTTTTGGTTCTTATGCAGCCCCTACTTTCGGAACCCGCAGTTGCGGCTTCTTCTGTAGTTCCTCTGCCTCTTCGGCTTCTTCCCCTCTTCTCATACTGTATGTCCCATTGTCTTGTGTATGTACCGTAGCAGGTAGGTCCTGTTGAAAAGCCCGACTGGGCTGTTCCCCCCCCGTGTGCGCACACTCGGTGCGCTATACCCCAACGACGACGAAGCTTGCTTGCGCTCTGCTCCTTCTCCTGGGGTTTGGCTAAATTCCGATCTGCCGAGCCGGTGCGGGCGTGCCGGGGCCAGGGGGAAATCCCGAGCACCCACCCCCTCGAGGGCTCCAGCTTGCAGGACAGAATGCCTGCCGAACAGTGGGGGGCTGGCAATGCCACTTCGTATTTAGTAGTCGGTTGTGGTCGGCATGCGGCATACGTCATGGGCCGATGACTAGTGGCCACCGAAGCGCACGGTAGACGACCAAGGCGCCTTTTCCACTAGCCCATAGTATGTATGCCAGTCCAGCGGTTGGTTGTCTGATTCCCACAGTAGTTACTTCGAAACAGTTTCTGGAGACTCAATCATAAAAATAAACGGGGTGTCATTGGCAGTGGAAGAGGTGGGCACGAAAGGGGGCAGCGGGGACGGGTATAGGTGTTGTTCCTTCACCACCCTAACGCACCCTTGGGGCGGGCTGGCCGGCACGGTGGACGGCCAGCGCATATAGGAGGAAACGGACAGCGAAAACTGCGGGACTTTGCTCAACGCCACGGCCGCCCTCTCGGCCTCGGCGGAACGCGACCGGGGGGGGCTCTGGGCTCTCGTAAGGCGGGCGGGCCGGGTTACTTGCTGCACTCCATGTCCAACCCCCACCTCCCTAGCCGAGGTCGTGTATATAAGTGAAGACATAGGTCCGTCAATAGGGCGTCTTACTTCAATCACCAAGCCAGCATCTCTACGACAAACACTCTTGGAAACAACTTGTCGTCGTTCGCTCCAAACCCAACCCTCTCTCCAACCAAACCAGCACCATGAAGTTCACCATCGCCACCGCTGCCGCCGTTCTGGCCGGCTCCGCCTCGGCCGCCTCGTTCGCCGTCAACAACTTCGCGGCCAGCTGCACCCCCCACAGCACCTTTTGCCAGTACGTGTTTCCCCCCTTTTCCTTCCTCTCCGGGACGCCAGGGTGACTGACGCGGCCCGTGTCCAGGTACTCGTTCGACGCCACGACGCCGTATAAGTCCGAGACGCAGTGCGAGAAGCGGCTGCAAGGCCCGGACCGGCTGCCGGCGGTCGAGGCGGCCGACTGCAAGAACGGCGTGGCCTGGAAGTTGGCCCGCACCGCCGACGGCGGCTTCGACCTGACCCTCACCAACCGCCTCGACTCGCGCAGCAACGCCACCGGCATCTACCACGTCCCTGCCGACCAGATCGAGACCGTCAACGGCGGCGCCGTCCAGACCGAGCGCTACGTCGGCCCCGCCAACTTCACCGTCGAGCTGAGCACCGCGTAAAAGACGGCACGGCCGACGAAGAGTAGGGGATAATAGGACTTGTACATAACGCCCAAGCCCCTAGTTTATGATAATCACGTCTGTACATTTCAAACCCACCTACCGCACGCTTTCGTGTTGAGGAACTGGTGCCGAGGTTCCAGCCCGATAGGTAAGATGATGAACATCCATATGTAGCTGGTGTCCGTAGACTCGGTTGTCGTCGGCTTCATTATACGTGAGGGTGAATGCCCCCCGGGCAGGAGACTTGCCGTTTTCGTGTGAATTGCATGTCCGGCTTTGGTCAACAGGGGCTAATAGATAACTCAAAAAGAGCCGCATCGTACTTCGCCCGGGATGGATGGAGTTTGTGCCGCCCGCATGGCCAAGGAAGGTCCGCGGCAAGCCGGGACCGCTCAGGTTACTTGTACGAATTGGTGTACATGTACGGAAGAAAATACCCCACACGTGCGCATCCCCACACCCGTCATGATGGGATGGGGACCCTGGACCACGCCCGCGATAAGAAAGCGGCTCTCTAGCCCTGGAAACTGTGTCCGCGCCGGCTTCGGCTCTCGACTCATGTGATTAGATTGCTTAGTGGTAGATAGTTGTTGTAAGTCAGGACGTAGCTTCAGCAATAAGAGGCCAACGGAGTAACCGATACTTGTTGCTCTCTTGTGTGTTTATCCCACACGAGTACCCGGCCTACGTAATTCTCCCTCCGTATCCTTTCTCTCTTTCTCTCACCCTCACTTTTTCTCTCCCGGTCCGAGGTTTCAGCCTCCGCCCGACCGCCCGACCCCTCTGTCTTACGCCAGTTTTATCGGCCGGCCCCGGGTTTTCCCCCGTCCAACCCGTGTCCCAGAACCCACTCCATGGGCCTGCTCGTCTTGCTGAGCCCCGGCGCGGCAGCCGGACTGGCGGTGCTGGTGGCGGCGGCGTACTGCGTGTGGGCGGTGCTGGCGTCGCCGCTGCGGGCGGTGCCGGGCCCGTGGGCGGCGTGCCTCACATCGGCCGTGCTCAAGTGGCACGAGTTCGGCGCCGGCCGCACGCGCTACCTGCACCGCCTGCACGCCGCCTACGGGCCCGTCGTCCGCGTTGGCCCCCGCGAGGTCGCCTTCGCCTCCGCCGCCGCCGTCCGCGAGATCTACGGCGCCGGCGGCTCCGGCTACGACAAGACCGAGTTCTACAACCTCTTCCGCGTCTACGGCCGCCGCACCATGTTCAGCACCCTCAACAAGGCCGACGTGAGTAGTTTTTTGCCCTGCCCCCGCCGGTCGTGTCCGCGCCTCCATCTCTAATAACCCTCACGCCAGCATGCCAAGAAGAAGCGAGTCCTGGCGGACCGATATGCCAATACCAACATCATGCGATCCGCCGCGCTGGACGGTATCCGGGAGCGGTCGTCGAGGTTCATGGAGAGGTGCACCCAGTCGGCCGGCCAAAGTATAGATCTTTTCGTAAGCCATCTTGCCCTCCCCCGGATCGCCCCCGCCGGAAGCTGACCCCTGAGCCAGATTTGTATGTCGCCCGGTTGAGCCCCGAAGCTTGGGGAACCGTACGCAGGGGGCACTTGGTTGTTGACCTATTAACTCGCACCCAGGCCTCCATGACTACGCCTTTGACTGCGTTAGCCACCATCTCTTCCATCCGTACGGCTCCGACTCGCTGCGCGATGAGAAGGATGAGGCCATCATGCGCCAGGTCGCCTTTGACGACAGTCTTCAGAGTAGGCGTGCCTTTTTCCCGGGGTGTCCGTCGTCGGTTACTGATCCACCGCAGATCGATTGCTGTCCTACTACAACCCGCAGCTGCACCGGGTGGTGTCCCGCGTGCTGGCGTTCCTTTCGAAGCCTCGAGAAACGCCCCTGGCTGACAACCTCGTTCTGACGGCCAGCGCGAAGCCGGACCCGGCCCCCTTCACCCTGCTCAGCCGCATGCAGGACAAGAACCACGGTATGGAGCACCTGGACATGGCCGCCGAGTGCCTTGACCACATGGCCGCCGGCATCGACACCACCGGAGGCGAGTACCACCCCACCTTTTCCCTTTTCCTCCTGGGATACGCACCGACTGACCCCGAAGGATGACGACCTTGCCTGCAGACGCCCTGTGCTTCCTCATGTGGGAAATGTCGCAGCCGCGGTCGCTGCATGTGCAGAAGAGGCTACAGGCGGAGCTCCGCGCCCACCCCGACGTGCCCTTTGACCAGCTGCCCTACCTCGATGCCGTCGTGACCGAGGGCCTGCGCTGTTTCCCGGCGATTCCCATGTCGCTGCCGCGCTACGTCCCGGCGGGCGGCCGCACCATTGACGGCTACTTTGTACGTGGCTTCCCCGTTTTGTTACTTGCCACCCCCTTCCCCCTTTCTGGCGCACTACAGCTCCCTTTCCCCCCCCCTTTATTGCGTGCTCCCGTTCCCTCCTTAGCGATCCCCCGGACGTACGCGGACGCGCCACCCGACGACGCGAGCCCCTCCTCACAATGCTCTAACCAAAAAATGCTGACAAACGACACGGGAAACCGGGACAGCTCCCCGATGGCACCATCGTGAGTTGCCAGGCGTACTCAACGCACCGCATCGACACGCGCGTCTTCCCGGACCCCGACACGTTCGCGCCGGCGCGTTGGCTCGAAGCCGACGGCGACCAGGAACGGCGCCGTCTGTTCTTCGCCTTTGCGAGCGGCGGCCGCGGCTGTATCGGAAAACAGTAAGTCCCCCCGCGAGCGCTCCCCCCTTTTTCCAAATTTTCTTTTATTTCTCTCAGTAGGCCCCTTTGCACCTTCCCCCCTTTTTTCTCGAGGCAGTAAACGGAAGAGAGGGCTAACGAGGGCCGTCCACCCGTGAACAGCCTGGCGCTGGCCGAGATGAAGATCCTGCTGCGCGACGTCTACAGCCGCTTCACGACGGTGCCCGACCCCGGCATGACCGACGCCGACATGGCCATGGCCGACCAGCTCATCTCGTCGCAGCCGCGTGCCCAACGCTGCCTCATGAAATTTGTGCCCCTGGTTGCCAAGGACGTGTGAGGGAAGTTGATCGGTTCTCTCGTGCGAGCCGTCTTCTCAATTTTCTTTCCCCCTTCGGTTGGCTTGCCCAGCTGGGGGACAAAAAAAGCCTTTTGTGCATGCCCGTCTTGCCGTACCAGCGAAAGAGAGAGACGCTGGCTCCGTTCTTTCCCGTCTACCTAGGCCTGAGACCGTGAATACCAACAGGGACCGTGATGGGAAACAACCCTCACGGTGCTTGCAGGCACCGTTACATAGTGGATTGTTTGTGCGCTTTGGTGTCACTCTGTACTTTCAACCATGAGAACACAGCACCACTACTCAAGCCGTAGCCCGTCGGCGGCGTGTTGGATCCCCTATGACCCGTCACCAACCCGTTACGCGAATTCGTGACTTGTTATTTGTTGCAAGTCCATTAATGGGGTTCCTTATCAACTAGAACGATATTTTGACTCCTATGCACTAGTATTAATCACGACGGTTAATACTCTTTGTTAATCACTCCTGTTAGACAATTTTGTTTATGAACATTATTGCTGTTGCATATCACCGTTATCATTAGTTTTTATTATTACCGTTAATCACTATGATAACGGACTTCCATTATCGTACACAAAGTATTGTGCCATTGGGCTATGAGCCGGGGGCTACCGATATCAACCCTCCGTTACGTTGCCACCGGACCATCCGGTCAAATGCCGACGCGTTCCTGGGTCGGCACTCAGGGAGATTGACGTCGTCGGGGCCGGGGGGCGTGTGAAGAAGAAGAAGAAGAAGAAGAAGAAGAAGAAGAAGAAGAAGAAGAAGAAGAAGAAGAAGAAGAAGAAGAAGAAGAAGAAGAAGAAGAAGAAGAAGAAGAAGAAGAAGAAGAAGGCAACTGTGCGACTTCACTCATTATTACAGGCGACCAATCGGGAAGGAAAAGGGCGGCAACCCCGAAAACGACGTGCTATATCAGTAGACTATTGTCTATACCTCCTTCGACAATTAGTTCCGTGGCCCCTTTCCACTCGCTGCCGCAGGGAGGAGAAGTTTCATGCGAAGTCCGTCTATTCCGGTCGCAACCCCGGGCAACGTATAGCGTTCTTGCAGGCCACCGTTTCAAGCTCGACGTGTCCTTGGGAGGAAGGGAGTAGGTTCTTTGAAGGACGACGAAGAAGTAGTTACCCTCCTTGCTAACTACAGGAGACGGGTTGTAGGATACTACACCAGGTTCCCAGGCCGCGGGGGCTTGGCGAGGCGAATTGTTTCCCCCAAGCCCCTTGGCGCTCGATGAGGAGAGGAAGGGGGGAAACCAACATTGTCTTGGAGGGACAAGAAGTGTGGCAGAATCAGTCCAGATGACCCGGATGCGACAGCGGCTCGTTTCCGCCTCCGACAGGCACAGTCGGCCGCATCAGCCCCTCCAGAGCAATTCCGTATCTGTCTGCATGTCCTGCAGGGTGGATGATTTCCTAAATGTCGCTCTGCATTTGCATGGCCCGGGATGGTGGGGAAGGGGGGTAGGGGGTGTGCTTGCGCTCGGGAAGAAGAGGGGGGAAAGACGACGGCGAAGCGATTCAGCGGACGTGGGCGCGGGCGCGGACATGAGCGGAAAGAGCCAGAGATGCCGGGTGTCCCTTTGTTCAAGCGAGCTGCAAGGCTTATCAAACGGTTGTTGTCAGTGCTGCCAAAAAACGGCAGACATCGGCCACCGGGGTGGGGGGGGGGGGGGGGGGGGGGGGTCAGCGAGCTGAGATGGTCTTTCACGGATGTGACGAGTAACATGGGAACCCTACCATGCAACATGCAGCCCGCCCAATGGCCCAACGAACTAGCCCGGAGTGGCCCGTCTCGTCCTCCAGGACAGAAATGTAGGAACGAAGGGGCCCGTCCGCCCCGGCGAAATAAGGAAGAGGAGCCATACTCCTTGTTCGCAGGGCCGGATTATTCTCTTGGCCGCAAGGCTATCGGCATAAAGCGAGTTACCGGAAGTCGTATTGTGATCTGATGCCCAGGAGGGGAAAAAAGGGGGGTGGATAGAGTGTGTTGGGTACGAGGAGGCTCTTGAGCCGCGCGGCTGAAACTGCAAGACAAAGAACATGCCCGCCGCCGTCGAAACCCATGACATCCCATAGACGCTACGGCTGGTGGGATGATGAGGCGCAATCCCACGGACGAGGAGGGTAAGGGAGGACTTGGTACGACCCGGTTATTGGTACTGGGGGACCCGGGGTGGGAGAACGAGGAGTGGATGAGATGGGCGGTGGATGGTGATCACTCTGAGGGCATCGGCTAGATAGAACAAGAGTGAGAGTGGGGGAAGAAGCTTGACCTGGGCGCCTCTGCCTGTCTCTCACACACTCTGTCTTTCACTCTCCGCCGTGTAACACAAAGGCCCCCAACCCCCTCCCCTAAAACGAAAAGGGCGACGGGCGGCAAGGAAGGACGACGGCATGCCCGAGCACCGTGTAACAGATGCCCACGCCCGCCCTTCCGTCAGTCCAGGGAGCGAGGATCTGCAAGCCGGCTTTGCAGGTTGCCGTGGAAGGGGGCGGGGGGGGGGGGGGCGTGGATGGAGGAAGGGGAAGAAGGAGAAGGAGAACCGGGAGGACCAGGACGGTCCACACGCATATAGAATTGAGTTACCGCCGCACCCATGGTGGGGGAACGAAAGCAGCAGGCGAGACGTGGACTGGCGTGGTGAACATGGGGAGAAGTTTTGCACGTGCCGGCAGGACCTCAAGGCGCCCCTCCCCCCCAAGCCACTCGATCGACGGGTGTGAAGACGACGGCATAGGTGGTGAGGATGCATTGAAAGGCAGCGGCCGCAGAATGCAACGCATAGTGCCGATATGGCCATGCACAGAGCATGCAGCAGTAAACAGCAGCAAGACCTTAGGTACCTCTTCCCCTCCCCCATGCCGGCCAACAACGCCCCGTGGACCCAAGATCCGTAGCTCAAGGGCAACAGTGTGACAGGTGACCGCAGCTACGACGGGCCAGATCGATCTACATCGATTGAGAAGAGTAAGAGGGCGCGCGAGAGATGACGGGGAGCAGGAGGGGCCATATTTCCCGTCCGTCCTTCCCGTTTGTGCCTTGTTGGGTTCGGCATGTCGGTACATCCCGCCCCCCTCGAGATGCTCACCACCCCCGGGGCACGTTCGTGGGCGAACCGTGGCGGCCGTAAAGTATGATGAGCGAATGCGAAAAGAGGAGAGAGAGGGAAGGGCACCGCTTGGAGTTGGCCCTGCCCGGACGAGTTTGGCATGCAGGTCTGCCTGCACCGCACGTACCTCCCGGGTCAAACGGGGCCCATCACGGCGCATCCAGAGATGCCAATACTTCGGTTGGGAGGGGACGGTCGCCCGTTCGGCGGCGGGCATCAAAGCGCAAACCCAACACCAAGCCAGGCTTCATGGGCCGCAGATCATTGTCGGATCCAAGGCTTGACGCGAGCGAGATTTTGTGCGCGATGTGGATGCCGGCGAGTAGTTCCTCCACACTTCGATTCCCTCAGGTCGAGAGGTGGGTGGGCATTTCTGCTTCATGTATTGACCTCGCATTTAGTATGGAAGTGTGTCGGGAGGTAGGTTAGTAGGTAAGTAGGTAAAGGCTAACGTAGGTACCTGGTATAATCAGAGAGAATGGATAACAAGAAGAGGTATGGGATAGTGGATGTGGTTAGTATAAAATGTACCTGCCTCCAACCCTACATCCTACCTACCTACTTGGGTAAGTACACGGGGAAGGTTTCTCTTGGGGCCCCATCGCCGCTGCTCCCAAGCAGCTTTTCCCAAGCGAACCTGCATGCAATAACAACAACAATAACCACCAGCCACGGCCGGCAAGCACGTCCGGGACGCCGGCCCACCCCTCTCAACCAGGCGCCCCACCGCCTGGGATAGAACGAACGACGCCGCCCTGCATTCTCCCACTTCGGGTCACTTTGCTCTCCCCTATGGGGCCGGCCGCAGAACAGAGCCCTGTCGCCGCTAACAGCTGTCGAGCGTCCGGGGCATTCGGCACTGCCCCTTCCCCTCCCCTCTCGGTTGTGATCGGCTGGGAGCTCTGGGTGATGAAGGGAGGAAAACAGGAGGTGGGGGCCGGGGGGGAGGGTACCGGTAGGAGGGGGAGGCACGAAGGGAGACTACGCCGCATATACTAGGTACATGGATATGTTTGTGCATTTCGTCGTGTGTAACGCTCGGCCAGACCTTCCGAGCCCCCCGGGGGAGCGAGGGGAGAAATGCAACAAGAGCTGAGAGGGCCCGGGCGGCCGAGGCCGTTCCATCATGTCCTTCTGCCTGGCCACGACGACGCGCAGGGCCGCCGTCCTTTCATTGGCCCTCCACGCAGACGAAGTGACCAAAGGGCGAAATGCACGTCACCTCGCCTGGCTCCCTCTGCACACCCCCCTCCATCCTAAATTACACAGCTTTCTCTCCCCGGGGCCGTCCGTCTTTCACCTGCATCGATGCCTGATCGTAGATGGTCACTTGATGGTGGACCGAGGACAACCAGTTAGCCGCTTCAATAGCTGTCGATAGTTGATGGAGGCATAGGCCGGCCAGGCCGAACGGGGGCATAAGCATCGTACTACATACGACCTAGCTATAAGGGGTTCATGCATATAGAAAGACCCGCGGGGTAGGATGTAAAAATACCAAGACAAACAACAGTGGTCTACTGCCATGGCTCTCCTACAATGTCCCTCGCGACGAATAGGCCGCTCATCAGACCCAAGACCAATGGACGCCGGATAAGTGCCTGAGCATATGAACGCAGCAGAGAAAACCAGGTGAATAGAACCATTAAACCCAGAATACCAACCACCTATGATACGCGGTGCAAATCAATTATGCCTCCGGCTATGCATATAATAACACATAGACCTCCGAACCGGGTCGGGAGTCATGCCGCACCGCCCAGTTGAACCGACCCCGAAGCCGCAATCCTTGACAATGTCCTCCTGCCGCTTTTAGGGGTGTGTGAAAATTCACACTGCTTCGGTTGCCAGTTCAATGATGAAGACGAAACAAGGCCAGATGTGAGACCGAGTTGGCGCATCCAGCGCCATGGGAATACCACACCAGCGGCCTTGTGGGGGACATCGTCATGTGGCCGACAGTCGGGCGCCAGCAAGGTGAGGTGAAAAAAAAAAAACAAATCGCAGACCCCTGCGCCTCCCAATCGGATGGTATGAGTCGCCCTCTTCTTTTTGTAATCGGCATGCCGGCTCTATTATAAGACCTAGCCAGACCACTCATGAGCCCGTATCGCAAAAGAAAAAGCACAAACGCACCACGCATAATCGCGGGCGTACACACAGAAGCCACCATCGCTCCAATCGCTTGACGGGTATCGTGTGTCGTTCATCATTAGTAAACCCTCTCCAGTCGATCGACTGTGCCGACTATACTCTGCTCATGGTCATCAGAGAGGGTGGCAGAAAGTTGGGCCACCCGGATAAATCAGGAAAATGTCGCCACCTCGTGCGCGCTTCTGTCCATGCCGCGCCTTATGTTTCGTCGTCGATCCGGAACGTCAGATCGCTGCGCTTTGTCGGCGGTAATCAATGCGCCGTTCGAACGAATAGCTTTCAAATGCCGCTTCCCCCACATGAAGGGGGAAATCGGTTATGCTTTCAGGAGATGGAGTTTCGAGCCATGGCTTCCATCTTGATGGGTGCCCCGTGCAGAATCCTCCCGTCTCCTTGGACGTAGTCAGCGTACCCCCCCGCGGGGCCCATCGTGCCGGTGCCGAAACCATCAGGCCGGTAAAGCGTGGCCGAGATCGGCGCGTTGTGGTTCCTGGCCATGTGATTGTAGGCTATGAAGTCTTGATTCGGTGCCACAGCCACGCCCGAGGGGTTGACAAAATTAGACGGGGCTGCTGGTTGGTGAGGTGCGTAGGAATGGCTCGGTCCGTTCGACGTGTTCGTCCAGGAGTAGACGGCGGGCGCCGCAGGGCTATGGTAATCGCTCGGCGTCGGTACCATGGCCGAGGAGCGTCGACTGGCGTCGTGCGGGTTGTTGTACATTTCCGGGTAGCCACCGGGGGTGTGGAGGCCCGGCTGAGGCGGAAGGACCGAGTCTTCAACGTAATGATGCGGATCAGCGGCACCGTCCGTCGTCAACATGGGCTGCTGATACGGCTCTCGAGTTCCCATGTCCCCCACGTTCATGAACGAGCCTCCCTGCATGTGAGACGGGCTGTGGCCGGCGCCGTGGAGCGGCATGCCGTTCCGGGACGGCGAAACCCTCGACGGTATGGGCGTGTCGTCCTTGTCCCCCTCGCTCTTGTACAGCGAGGCCTCGTCGCGGTCAGACAGGTATCCATCGAGGCGGTCGTCCGACTTAACAAACACGCGCGAGGTGCCTAACGACCAATTAACAAGGGTCCCCGGCGCATACGGACCCAGGTGATACTAACCGAGCTTGCCTGCTCTGTGGCGCTCTTCCTGATAGGCGACCTTGAAGATTTCTCTCAGGTAGGGCCTCTTCTGCGCGTTGCTGAGGTTGTCTTTGTCGGTAAAGAAAGCTGACAAGGCCTCGTTGGTCACTTCCTCCAACTTGTGAACATCCAGGTTCAACTTCCTGACGTTTGGAGGCTGCTGGTCGTTCGGCTTGACGATCATACGGAGAATGTGGTTCAACAGGTGAAGACGTTCTGGTCATAATCAAGTACGTGTCAGTTCATCCAAGTCGTGGACATGGGCGCTAGGCAATCTCGCGTACCTCGCTTGTAGAGATGGTCAGGCTCCTTATGCCGGACGCGGTCGTCCTTCCCAGGCCCCCACGGCTGTGGCCACCAATCGGGGGCCTTTTCGTCGCTTCCCGTGTACGGATGAGTCGATTGTTTCTTGGGCTCGACAGCTTTGATCCACGCCTTGGCTATGAGTTTGCATGCCGTCTGCTGGCAGTTCTTGAAGCGCTGTTCGTAGAAATTCCAGAGCTCATCCTCGTCGGTGAGCTCAATGGCTCTGGTAGATGCCACGGTGGGGATGTGGAGGGTCTCGTCGTCGTAGTCAACCTGACGACGGGCGCCGCTGGCTCTCTGCCGCTTCCGCGTCTTATAGTGACGATCATCATCGAAGGCGTCCACCTCACGCGCGTAACGGCGATCCATCCCCCAGCGAGAAAACTGGCCCATGCCATTGTCAAGACCGGCATCTGGACCGGTGCCTAGTGTCGACGAGGCTGGGTGCCAGAGTAAGCAAGGTGCAAAGCGAGTCAACGTATGTTCTACTTACCGGCTTCAATACGGTGCATAGAGCGTTGAAACTTGTCGCTGTCGAAAAAGGCGGCAACCTTCACATTCTGCTGTGACGGTGATACTAGTGTGCGAACTTCTCCGTCGTGGCCGAGAACAGCAACGAAATAGTGAGAGCCGTCCAGTTTAGCATGCTGGCGAAGAGCCTTCTCGATGGTCTGCGGCACTGTGAGTTGGCGATGACCTCACAAACCGGCAGCAACGGAACATACTCACCATCGGTGGTTGATACTTGTGGTAGTTCAGCTCGGGTGCCGGGACGGCTGTATATCTCTCATCAACGCTGAAAGGGTTGCGGGGGTGCTGGACATCCCGCTGGGGATCGAGTTGCTGAACCATGGTTGGGGTGTTGGGATAAGATGGCGAGAGCAATGAAAGCCCCGAGTGCGGAAAATTATATTGCTTCCGCGGTACAGGACGTTGTGCCACCTGCGCCCCCGTTCATGAAGGGGCCGAAGGAGCCGGAGGGTGAAGCAACCCCTGGAACCGGGTCAACACAAAGCCTCACGCCTGGCAGCCGGGTTAGCAGACTGCGTTACAAACAAGACTCATGCGAGTTTGGCTCTTACAAGACAGCGGAGGGACCTTGGGGTAGCGTTGCAGAGGGGCGACGTGGTGCCCTGGTGTATTTCCACAGTGAGTGGGCGTGGAACGAGACTCAGCATAAGAAGGAAGCGCTGGTGACTGGTTGCTGGTACGGGCACGGGAGTGTTTCGAGCGGTGCAAGAGCAGACCCGCAGGTGGGAGTATATCCGGGAAGACGAAGATCAAGCCGTCTAAAGTCCAGGCTGGCGTACCACACCCGGGGCAATATATGCTGCTGGGGTGGGCCTGGGACCAAGTGGCAATCCCAGCGTCGGCGCAGACAGCGTGCGGAGGAGCGGGAGGACTCCAGTACCACGGGGCACACACTCACGCCGGGCAGTGCGGATAAGAGGTCGTGTGTGTTATACTCGGGTGTGGGGGAATGCGAGACGGCACTTCGGGCGTCGACGGCAAATAAGCGAGACAGTGTTTCTTTGTTGGGACGGATAGAGCGAACTTGCTCGAGAGGTTGGCGGCAGTGAGAAGACGCCAAACGACGAATGCTAATAAGGGAGGGCAGGAGGAGGAGTATATGTTGCTTAGCGGCTTCGAACCAGAACCAGGGGTGGCCAAACGGCGGGTGGTCAGGGAGGAGGTAGGAGGAGTATATTTTGCTAGTCCATGCGGCTGCGAACCGGGGCCACCGTGCGGGAGGGTGACGGGGGAGGGGGAGGGGAGGGGGAGGGGGGGGGGGGGGGGGGGGGGGGGGGGGTGAACAAAGAAACCAATATCGAGTTGTTAGAGGCTGAAGGCCGTGTTTGCGGTCCCGGCCAAGGCGATTGCGCAGGGGGGTCTCAAACGGTGCTATCAACTAGGAAAGCGCAAGGATACCGCGTAGTAACGGGACGTGTGATCCTCTTTCACTCCACCGCGTCTCTAAGACATCCAGCAAAGAGATGCCCTCCGCTGGCCTCGTCGCGATGTCCGCACCTGTCTCGGGAGCCGATGTGGGATGGGGCTGGGCCGCGAGAAGGAGAGGAAGGGTTCCAGTGGTGGAGGGCGCGCAGCGGTACCCCCTAGCAGGAGACAGCTTAGATATGCAAGATACGAAAATCCGCTCGCGACTCGGGGAGGGGCACGGTGATGTAGCTAAGTAGGTAGCTATGGAGAAGGGATGGGCGGCGGGCGGTTGCACACAGACTGGTGTGTGACAGACGGGCCGACCAACAGATTGGCGATGTGATATGGAACGACGGTCCCTGAGTTTCCAGAGTCGAGGGGGAGGGACGGTAAATGACGTACGGGAAGGGGTCACACGGCGATGCAATCCGTTTTGTCGAGGGGAGAGAGATGGGGAGGAAAGAAGGGGGGGGCCACAGGGCCCGGCGGGACAGGGAGCGAGGCGACGAGGCAAAGGCGAGGCGTGGCGATGCTCATCGAATCATGAGATGTTCGGGAGTGAATTCCCAGTAGCCGGGTCTCGCGACACAGCCAAACGGGCGTCGCGCATCCACCACCTCTGCCCAGAAATAGCCCGGGTGGATTCCGACTAGCAGGAGCTCGTGAGGTGTGAATGGGAAACGGCAAAAGCAAAAAAAAACGAAAGCCGAATACTAGTCCAGCAGAGAGGAGGGGAGGGAAGCGGCCATGGTACCGCGGGCTGTGTTTTGATCGCTGCTCGGTAGATGAAGTACCTGGCTCGGCTGGGGAGTAGCACCAGAAGTAGATGCAAGGATCAAGAGAAAGCTGCAATCAGAAACCCAGTCGCCCCAGGCAGCCTTTTTTGGGCAAGATACTAAACGGTCCGGGAAAGATAGCGAGGGAGGAAAGGAAAGCCTGGTCTCCAGCCGAGCTGGCTATCCATGTCCCCATGTTGGCCCCTCCCCTATACCCTGCAAGCGTGTCAGTACAGGAAGCGACGGGGTGGGTGTGGGTTACGGGCCACGGCTGCGAGGCGTAAAGCCGGAAGGCCGTTCCTGGGAGCACACTAACTAAAAGAGCAAAAGATCTGAATGATGGCGCCGTCCACATATCTCGCTGGCATCCTTGCCCGGAAGGGATGCCTGCATAGGTAGTAGGTAGGCATGTGTGTGTGAGCGCGCGCGCGTGTGCGTGTGCGTGTGTACTTCGTATATGTGGCGGCGGGTGGGTGGGTGTGCTTGTCCGCATATCTTCATCCTAGGCAATAGGTAACTAGTAACCAAGCAACTTGCGCCGCCAGTAACGATACCTACCTGGGCATGCCAATACCGCTTACCATCACAGCTCCTAGGGATGCCAACCGGATCACAAGAGAGGTATGTAGGTAGAGCTTGTTGGATACGACGTAGCGGGCATGAGGGACGATGGGAAGGGAGGGAGGGGGAAACCCAAGCCTAATCCACCGACGACCAAGACCACGTGCACCCATCCGACGTACACGAGAGTCTGCCGGGCAAGAGATAGGTAGGAATGTATGTACATTCCGTACTTTCTCACACACACCCACCCGCCCGGCCTTCCTCTGCGTACGCCCGCGCGCATATACGTATGCTCGGGGGGCACAACTTGTGCGTCCTTTTTTTTAATTCTCTTGTCCACTTTATTTGCTGGTTTTCGGCGTTGCTGTGCGCGCCGGACTGCCCAGCGCAAGCGAGCCAATGATCCCACGACCATTCAGGCCTCTCATGGCGGCGTCGTAATACTCTCTAACTTGTGGTCATCACCCCCCCTCTTCCTCACACACACACTCTCTCTCCCTCTGATGGCCCAGCACGCCAGCATGGCCGGTAGCCAGTCAGGCCGCCGAGCCAGCCGAGCCACCAGGACCATTCACTCATTTGTCACCACCACCAGTCGGGCGCGACTGGTGGGCGCACAACGTCGGCGGGTTAACTGGTTGCGGGGCGAGGGCAGCGTGGGACAGGGAGCCATGGATGGGAATGGCCCCTCTGGGGCTCGCCATGGACGGTCGCTTGGCTCTGCGTGGGAGGACCATGGCACCCATTGGCCTCCGCTCTCCTCGCCTGCGACAGCCTAGAGCCTAGGGGGGGCGGAGAGGGCGAATGGGCCGGCGCTCGCCTGGAATCGCGAGACGTGAGAAAAGAAAAGCAATAGGAAGCTCAAGAGGTCGAAATGCATGATCGTGTGGGAGCCAGCCCATGTCGACGACTAGGGTCTCCTGTTGCTCAGGCTCGGGTCGTTTGTGGATCCACTGGTAACCAACCGTAGGTGGGTCGGTGGGGAGGGAGACTTCTGCTGCTGTCCGTCTGTCCACCCGTTCTTCCTGGTTCTCCGTCAGTGGGCCGCTCCAGTGTCTGTGCCTCTCCAGTTCATGAATGTCTGGTTGTATCACCAGCTCTAGTCTTGGTTAGTACATAGTTAGATACCGGTCTGCGTCCGTGCTGAAGAGAATGAGCGGCACAAGGGGGGGAGGAGGAGGAGGAGGAGGAAGAGGGGGACGCCTACCATCAGCAGCAGCCGCAGCAAGCATCATCACCGTCTTGAGCGCGTTAGGCCCGTACAATACGATGGACTCGCCTGGATACATGTGCCCATCTTTCAGGCTTGGCCGCTCCCTGCCCGCCCTTGCCAGCGCGTGGCTTTCGTACAGGGAGGGGCAAAATCTTCCGGGGGGCACGCACGCGAGATAAAGAAAGCGGGCATCTACGCGCCGCTCCCTGCTCTGTTCGCCTCTCTTCATCGTCAACCTACGTATATTCCCCATCGTCCAGACTGGGGGGTCAAACTCATGGGGGAGGGGATGAACGTGGAGTACGACGCGAAATGGGCATTCATTGGTTGTGCCCACGTCCGCTCCCTTCCACTTCCAAGGCCCCGGCCCTACTGTGTACAGTACATGCATCATGAGGTATGCTCTTACATACGTTTGTACAGTGGCAGAGCAGCTGGAGGGTGGCATAGGGCAGGGCCACCTCTCGCCAGTGCCAAAAGGTGGTGGGCTGGCTGATGAGTTTTATTAGTGTGCGGCACGGCTTTTTGGACTTCACTCGTTCATGAGCGTCGTGCCGAGCAACTGGGCAAATATAGATCCCGTCGATCACCCACCTGGCTTGCGGGCTTGCTGGCTTGCCTGCCGCCTCGCCCGTCTGGCGTGGCACCTTTGAATCTGCTGGCGGACCCCCGTGGTTCTAAAAACAGGCTGGTCGCTTCTCGTCGGGGAGGGGAGGGGAGGGGGAATCTGCGTCCCGCCTGATATACCCTGCCCATGCACCATCATTGGGCATGTCGAACTGACATCGTGGCTGGCAGGATGGAGGGCTTTTGGTGTTGGCTGGTCCTCCTCTCCTGGATCGTCGCTGGCACTCGTGCTTTTCATCTCCCTGGCTTCCCGTTGGCGTACCCCAAGCGCCGCTCAACGTCGCACCCTACGTCCGCTATTGGGTGGCGACGCCGATATCAGATCCGTTGCTTCTTCCTACCGCCGCCCAGTTTGTTTCACCAGCTCGGGCTGGCTGGCGGGCTGGCTGACTGGCTGGCTCGCTGGCTAGCTGGGCCCTCAACGGCGGCATGAGCCAGGACGCCTCGTGCCCAGCCCTTCGCCTCGACGCGAGCATCACCACTTTTTGTTTGCTGGCACGGCTGCTGCACCGGCCGGGGTCTGTGCACGACGGGGGGAACGGCGTATGGACAAATGGGTTTGACGCGCCATCACGTACACAACTGACTTGTGTATATCGTTGGTGACATCTGGAAATGTTGGACATTCTACAAAAAGGGTGGCCGTTGGCGGGAGGGATTCCACATACCTGATGAAATCTTTTAAGGCCCAGCCCATCAGGTCAGGTTCGGTGGTGGTCTCGTGGCTACACCTTTGGTTGCTCTAGTTGCTATAGTCATACATAGTCAACATAGTAAGCTCAGAATCCTTGCCAGCGAATTCCGCATGCAAGGCAGGGTCAACCCGGGACTCTCATACGACTCTATGACTAGTGAGAGTACATTGGTACCTACCGACCTAGGTAACCCAAGAAGAGGTACCTACTTAAGGAACCTACTTACCTAGCCGGTTGGTTTTATGGGGCCTGAGAGGGGAGGGGCAGGTTTCCCGGGGTTGAGGCAATGATGATGCCGGTTTGGTCGGTCCCAAATCGACCTCCATCTTGAAACATGGGTGAAAGTCGCAAGGGGATGACCTTGCTACGACCGCTCAGCGGTGTACGTGCCAGCATCCATGCCGGTACTGCTCGTCGGCACGACGAGAGCCCGAAGCATTTCATTTCGTCTGGTCAGTTAACCCATTTGCGGGTGCTTGGACGTTCCACCGAGACTAGTGCAGCGCTCGAAACTTTATCATAACTTCACCCACGCTGCTCAGCGCGTCGGTGGTTCGCAGACGGGCCCCAATGGAGTCCAGCAGTGCCACGCGCCATCATGTTCGGCGGATGCATGAGCCCCTGGCCGATCGCTGCGCAACTTACCCGCAGATCAGAGGTCGACCGCAGGCCCCGAGGCGTAACGACGATGTCGGGTTACTTCCAGGCCGCCAAGGCAACTCAGCGAGGAGCCAATGCCATCTGATGACGTCTCAAAGCCCCCTTGCCTCTGCACATGGAACACCATACATAGCCTGTCGGGATAGGTAAGTAGGCAGTATTCGGAACAACACACCGGCTGCCAAACCCTCTGCCCTCTCCAACCGAACGGACGGCATGGCGTCTTAATTTGCAGGACGCTGGTGCTTCAGCTACTGAGGGGATTGGCTTGTTCGCTGAAGTATACCAAGTACCTCCCACGGATTGTCGGCAACGAGCTGGTGCCTCTCCAACCCTCTCCAACCCCTTCCATATATTCTGTACGAGCGCAGCGTGCATAGGATCAATACTTGTGCCAGGTCTGTAGTGGTTCGATGGCGTTGAAACGCCCATCACAAGATGACAGATCTAGTACTCACCTGTTGCGGGTCTCTTCTTCCTTCCGGCCCCGTCCAATAGGTGCTTACCAGGTGTGGGTGCTACGGTGACCCTCGCCCGCTTCCCAATGGCTACGACGTCCTGCAAAGTAACGCCACATGCACGAGCGGAAAGCCATTGGAGGCTAGGAGAACAATGGAAGATGGACCGGCAGCGCGCAACTAGGGCCTCCCTTCTCCTTTGGTTCCCTCGTCTATCTCTTGGGGTTTCAGAAGCCGTGACTGTTACGTTAGAGGAGACGAACCCAGCGCCAGTGGACAACTGGAGAAGGACGGCGAACGACGGTACCGCCAGTTCCAGTTCATAGCAAACCTGGCCCGGTCCAACATGCACGAGCTCCACGGGAATCCGGATAGCCGCGATCTCCAGCGCCTGGCCCCCACGACGGACATCGTATCCATGGTGCAATGTGGCGAGCTAAGCCCTCCGTTGGCCGTCTGTCCATCTCCTGTGAGGGACTAGCGACTTGCCATCAGGGTAGGTAGATAGGCACCCAGGTAAACAGTAACAGCCACACTGGCGATACTGCTTGGCCGACTTCTACTTGGGCTGTTCGACAAGTACCACTTACGTTCTCCCGTACATGCCATTGCCGTACTTCGGCATTGAACCGGGTCAGGCACTGCGCCGCAGTGCCGCCGTGGCGAAGTCTCTGGAACGCATATGCCATGCGGATACACGAGAGTCCGAGCGGCTTCTGCCCGCACCTTACAACTACCAGGAGGCTGGCTTTCCTTTTCCTCATTGAGGGCTCGCACGAGGGACCATCGTGACCTCCTGACAGGAACGCAAGATCTGACCGGCTCGACTGTGAAATTGACGTCGCCAGATAAGCGATATTGGATGTCATCCAACCAAGTCGAGGCATGCACCAAAGTATGCATTCATATCTGGGCAGGTCGGTTGCGAGTTGGCAGCGCCTCTCGCATGGAGCAGCAGTGGCAGCATCAGTGGCGGCAGCAGTGGCAGCAGCAGCGGCAGCAGTAGCGGCGGCGGCGGCGGTGGCGACGGCGGTAACAAAAGCAAATAGCGGACAGAGTACAATAGTAGATACGTCAGCACCCAGACAACGATGCTGTGTCGCAACGCAGGTTTGCAAGGAATATTCTTCAATGCAGAAGCGCTAGAAAGGGGTGGCAGATGAGCGTGTCGGTGTGGTCGTAGGCCTTTTCTTCCCCACTGAATTATCTACAACTACCTATGTATATAGATAGCCGTACGTACGTTCATCCTGGTTCCCTGTCAGCAACACGCCACGCGTGGGATTTTATCGACAGCTTCTAGGGAGGTAAGTGGTCTGGCCGTGGTCGATAGAACAGAACCCCCACTGTTGACCTGCTCCGGGCCCGAGCACCCCCAACTTTCTAGCGCCCACGCTTTAATTTGATCGCGTGAGGGAGGTACATGCCATGCGTGCTCTCTGCCTTCACGGAGCATCAATCCAGGACGGGGAGGGATATGCTCCAGGATGCTGTCCTTCAGCGTTATGAGAGGAGAGAGGTATATGGAACTCTGCGTGAAGCAGAAGGCGTAGGAGCAGGGGCATTGCGGTCCCGGCCGTCGGTTGTACTGTACGTATACTTCCAGGTGGTAAGCGAGTCAACCCAATGCTGGCCCACCAGCCACAGCATCTACACCTCGAGCCCTGGCCTTTCTCCCAGGCGCTTCGTGCCAGGTGGTTCGGTCGAGCGTACCCGAAAACTCAATGAAGGCCTGGGAGAGTCATGGTAGCTGTGCTTAACAGGCCCCACCCCATCCGGGCTTCGGGGCTACCACCCGCTTACGCAGGCTGGATGCGCGAGTACCTGGGTACCTCCGGTACGCTCAGTGGCTGTCCCTGCGCAGCTATTCACTATTCGTACTCCTATATATAGGTACTCAGGTAGGTTTTCACCCGCATCCCTTCAGACAAATTTATTCGACAGTGTAAGGTAAGTAGACAGACACCCTTCAAAGTTGTCACGTATGAGATAAGTACAATATACGTTCTTCCGTGGGCGCACGTTTAAGTAAGGGACAGAAGCAACTGAAAAGATGGAAGGGTACTACCTCCTTACTTGGGTACTTAGGTAACCCTGTGGGTCAACGGTGAGTCAGTAGAGCAGAGACCTAAGTACCTACCTATCCCCTACGCGTTTTGCTCTAGGCTTTTCAATTCTCTTCATTCGGCACCTTCATCATTAGTGCTGTGCTGGAGGCACCTTCAAGCTGGAGACTACCGAGTATGCGCAGTACCTAGGTAAGTAGGTACTCGTACCTAACAGCGTACTCATCAGAACGGAAGGCAGGCCTGGACGTTACACCCGAGCTTCCCCGGTGGTCCGAATGGATCCCAGCAGCGGCAGGTGCGACCGGTTCCCTGGATCCTTGGCCGGGCCTTCGCGTTACCTACTGTCGGGTGTACTCCAGTAGTAAGTGGGTCTTTCCCTCCCAGCTAGCCTGGATACTGTGTATAGGGTGGGAATGGATGGGACTAACGGCCAATATCATCCGCCCGCTATTCGCTCTGCCGTGCGTGCTCGGAACCGGGACGCAGTGCGGACTTCCTGTGCTCACCTCCGCCCATTTACATGCAGCTTAAGAAGAAAGCAAACGGTTCTTCTGGCCACCTCGGATGCGACTAGGCAGTTGGCACCTGCCAGCGGGCAATTCACCGGTTTGCGGCTCAAGGGTCGCTGAGAGCCCTCCCGAACCGGCGGGGTCTGAAGCATATATTTTAAATGAATGTTCAACACAGCACATGTGCTATCAGCCACAATGATACGATACGGGGCTGACGGCATCCCACGACGCCGACGGTAAACCTATATTGTGGGTTTATGAGTTCGTACTCTAGGTAAAACGTCGCGCTATTGGGGCGGGGACACATTGGCTGGCCAGACTGGGCCTACATGCCTCATACTTACGTGCCTCATTCTTGCCCAAGTATCTAGCTGAAGTAAGTTAAGTAGCAGCTCGCTCGGTAGGAGGAGGTAGGCAGCCTCCCGCTCCTCCCGCAAGCGTGCGGGCATGAAGAGGGAGCACGCCGTCGTTGCCACTGCATGATCCTTAATCCAAATCGCTTCGGGAGGGTTAAGGGGCTCCCGTCACACTCCCGTTCTCCAGCAGGCGGGGGTTCGCGTGATCCGCTGCGTTGGGTCAGGTACGGCAATTCCGCACGGACAGCCATCGTCGTGTCATCCATTCGTCTCAACTATGGAGGCTCCAGAACCTTGTCCCTCCCGTCACTTGCCACACGGTCCATTTGCGGGGACCACAGTTGTCCGGCGTGGGCAAGCGAGCACGAGGGTAGGCATGTAGCTCATGCTGTCAAGCTGTACGGAATGGAGGGACGAGGCAACCCTACCCGGGGCGGGGTGGGGAGCGGACAACTCCATGTGCTATCGAGATTGAGAATCTCATGCTCGGGGTTTCGGGATTACCATGGCACGGCACAGCAGCGCGACGGGGCTGAAGAAACTAACCAGCCCCTGCGCCGTCGGCACGTCGGCCATGCTCGTCGTACCGGGACAGAGAAACGCCGATTGACCGGTCCCACTAGCCGACACGGCACCCTTGTCTGGCCGCCCGTCGGGCTTTCGTTCCGCCCTCGCCACGGCCGGGAGTGACACTGCTATGGCAGACCAGCTTGACAACGGAGCGCAACCAGACGGGCAGCGTGGAAGGGGACCTTCCCGCTCTATGTCTTGCGCTTCCACCACTGCCGCGGTCGCGGTCGCCGAAGCGACCGGTAGAGCCTTCGACGTCATGCCCGGCGGCGCGCCGACGGCGGGTGACATGGTTTCAAGACTCGTTTGCCGACAAACGCCGGTCTTCGAGGCCAGTCGTTTCTGCCAACTGCCGAACCTGGCACCGACCTTGTCCGACACTTACAGTGCTGATCCCATCGGGCCTGGGCCGTCTCGGCTAAGGAGACCCTGATCACTCCCGTGAGCCTTTACACCCATACGCACCTCTTCTCACCGCCCACCTGTCCGAAAATCCATCTGCCGTGCCGCTTCGCGCCATGTCAAGGCGCCCATGCATGAAGTCGACAACCCGTGTTTCGGCAGTCGCCCGCGACAGTGGCATTGCCAAGCAGATCATTTCAGCTTGCAATGTCCTGAACGCACGCAGCAGTTGCCGATGGGATCGGCGCCCCGTCCCCGGCCGTCGTGGATTCCTACCCACTCGCTCGGTGGTAGGTTTTCCATCCACCATCATGCGCAACCTTTTGTTATGAAGCGCATGCCGCCTCTGCAAGTCCCCTTCTCTACCCCCCGAACCGGCCATAATGCATACTCATCGTCCAATGTACCCACCTACTTCTTACACATTGCAACTGCCCCTCATCATTTGCCCATAGTAGGTGCAACACCGCCAGCCGGGCCATCAGATACACGAATGCTGCCTGGCTCCGAGTCCGAAATCATGTGCGGCAAGCCGGGAATTGCATTGGTCGGAAGCCGCGTTCCGAGTGTCTTCCCGCGCCCCACGCACAAACGCTTCTACGGATTCTCCATTCTCTCATCTCCATGCCCATCACCATCCACTCCCCCCCGAAGTCTCGGCTCTCTATGGCAAGACATGTGGGACGGAATCGAGCTGTGCTGACGCCAAGATAAGCGAGCGGGCATATTTCTCGACGGCTCTACGGGACTGGTATCCATCGTGCGCCGGCGGGCAGCCGCCCGCTGCCCTGTCCACACCCCTCGGGGCGGCTCTCTCAACCCTTGCGGAGCCGCACCGTTGGCCGACGTGGCCATCGTCAGGTGTTGCGATTGGTCCGCACTGACTGGTACGGGTCCTGAGAGGAAAATCGCGCCCTGCCCCCCACCAGCACCGGCCCTGCCTACCACGTCGAGGGAGCCGGGGAGCCGGGCAATTGTGCAAGGAACCAACTTGCCAGCCAGCCTGGGCCGCTGGGGCGCGCCAAGCTCAGCTGATATCCCGAGATTTTCGCAGGGCCACCGACCACTTGGATACCTGCTGACATATGCACCAAAACCCCCGCCGGAGGTGCCGCGGGAATACCGGCGGAGCTCTCACCCGTTCAAGAAGGCATCTAGCGTCCCCCTCCTCATGCAACTGGACCTACCAGATCTCGTCCGATCGAGATAGCAAAAAGTAACATGCGCCATCAGAACAGACCGGGAGGGAATGCACACGGGCAGCTGGCCCATAGCGTCCGCACCTTGACTCCCATACTGTCTGGCCAGGGCAACACCAGGAGCCCCGCGTATAAACAACCTCCCTTCAGGTGTGGCGGGGCCGGAACCGACCAACGTGTTGCCCTTCGTGGGAAGCCTCTCAAGGGCCCACTCGGGCTGTCATGTCCGCGGGCGCTGCGAAGGACGCTTCACCCCACGCTGGGAGCCGGGATGATGGCTCCCGCCCTGCCAGCCTGTGGAAGCCAATATTGAGGCACGAGGTGCGAGACGCGATAGTGCCGGGCTGCCCTGGTAAACGCCAAGCGCAACACAACCCTCCGGGATCTCGGAAAACGACTGTACCCTTGATGTGGGATGCCTCCCTGCCCGCGTCGTGGGCTCTGCTTCTCGTCAAGGCTTCCGACCAGTCTGCTCTAATACAGAAGTACGCCGTCCTCTAGAGGGAGCTTGGCAAGGTTGGCCACCTCAGTGCTGACATGCGGGCCAATCTCCGTTCTCCAGTGGGCGCGGATGCTGTTCCGGGCAGTTGCTCGGCCCATACGGTTCCTCCGCTTCAACACCCCGGTTCACACCTTTACCCCCTACCTGTCATGGCCGGGGTTCAGGGTTGAACATCGTAGGGGCTGGGCGCGCCCGGCATGTATCCTCATTCCATGCCGACCACTAGGCGCCGGTTCGGCAACAAGCCTCATTCAAAAAAGAAAGCATGAATGAGTGTTTGTGGCAGATCATATGAGCGCTAACGACGGACTTATATGTATAACTCAATCGTCATCGTGTCGTCGTCGACTACCTTGGCGGCATTCTCACCTCCATCCTGCGTCCTTCGACCTTCGCTCTTCCTGATCCCTTGTCCTCACAAGCGAGGGCACACGCGGCAACTAGCCCAATTCTACTTGCAACAGCGAGCGGGTGCATAGTGTCATCTTATCGCGTCTACCGCCCACCAACCATTTGGCCCGGAAAGGAAGGACCCCAATCAACACCCCGCGGCAACACCTTCCGGCTCGCCTATCGAACTCTTACCTCGCTTCGCATGGCACGTTTCCACCCGGGTTCCCCGATCAATACCCAGCGGATAGCTTGCTCACTCGCCATTGCCTTCCACGATGGTAGGTAGGTTCCGAGAGCCATGGGCGGCCAGTGAGCGGCCGACAGCCCAGCGGCACCGTCCCGTGCCGACCCGTCCCGTACGGCGCTACTACTTTCGATCGGCCCTTTGGGCTTCGTCTTCTGCTTCTCATTGCCCAAGTCCTACCGAAGTCCGCTTGAGCCCGTCCGTCAGGAATTCATCAGGCACGTGGCAAGGCAGGCGCCCGCACTGCGCGCGGGCCTACCGCCTGACAAGCAGGGCGGAAAGAGTGGCGGCGATGCACAGAGATGGGGCAGGAGCCGAGGATCGTACATGGTCCCGTCCTCGCCTACGTGGATGGGCTGTTCTTCGCTCACGGATTTTACGCTCCACGAACCCTGCCCGGTATGCAGCCACAGGCGTGGCGACGCCGCAACCTAGCGAGGGCATGCATCATTAATAGCCGGCAGCCCGCCGCGTAAGAACTACGGCTACATAGCCATTGCCTATTCTACTATGGTTGACAACCAGCTACGAAGTGGGCGGGGGGGGGGGGGGCCGCGATGCCGCTCCGTGGTAACAGCTACTGCAGCGCAACATGGCGTCTTGGCTGACATTTGGGCGCTGGCATCGCCACCCACCCCTGTTACCCCCCTCGCTTGGTTTCATGGGGCAATGGGAAGGGATATATCACATCCTCCCTGTTTCCATCTTGTTTCCCCCCGTAACCACATACGACAGCTGCACCGGAGTGGGTGTGAACCCCCATGGGCACGCTGCATACTCAGATTGGCCGACGGCTCATTTTTGGGCGCCGCCTGGACCTTGGCTGCACTCGGGGAAGTGGCGGCATGCCACCCGGCCCGGGCAAGCAATCGATCTAACGTCGGGGATCTCACATTACCTTAACGCGTCCCGCCGTGTCCGATCGCAATGCGCCGAGGAGCGTCTAGATCTGGGCTTGCTTTTCACCTGGCCTGTCCCGCGTCTCGGCCGTTCGGCTCCCGTGGCCAGCACGCTACAGCCACGCTCCGCGCTACTTGGCAACTTGCCCTCTGCTTAGTATTACAGGTCCGACTTATCCCCTTGCGCTGGGCACCTGGAGGGAGGAGGGGAAGGAAAAGCAGCGAGTTGTTTTCATGCATGAGGTACTTCGCCGTCCCGACCCCTGCAAGGCCTCCATAATAATGAATGCAAGATAAGCGATGGCGATCGAGGGGTGAAAGCACCATGTCATGAAATAAAGAATACTGCACATGCAGAAAATGTCTCCTTTTTTTTTGGGTTGTTTTCTAAACGCGAGCCCGTTGCCACCCAGTCGCTCTGTATTAGGAGGGCAGCCCTAGACGAGGCCCCACAACACTGTATTCGGAAGGTGTACATCCCGACGCACGCCATCCGGGGTAAGGCACAGTCTAGACGTGCACGAGCGCCGGCCCTATTCCGTGTCTAGGCCGGCCTGCTTCACCAGGCTGTAGAAGAAACCCTTGCGCTTGATGAGCTCCTGCGGGCTGTCAAACTCAACGACCTCGCCCTTGTCCAGGACCACGACGCGATCGCTGTCTAGAATGGTGTTGATGCGGTGGGCGACGGTGATGATGGTGCGGTGAGCGAAAAGCGGTGACCGTAGGGTCGTCTGGAGCATGGCATCCGTCTCGACGTCGACAGCCGCCGTCGCCTCGTCCAACACCAGAATGTTGGACGGCGTAAGCATGGCCCGCGCCAGCGACACGAGCTGCCGTTGACCCTGTGATAGGTTGGACCCTGTAGAGGCAGGTTAGCGTGCCGTTGGGTAGAGACACAAGCGGGGAGCGGGGAAAAGAAAAAAGGAGGCATGGAGTGGCCAGAAGGCGAGATAAAAGTGAACCGTGTCTCAGGCCTGCTCTTGTGTGGTCACACCCTCACGGAGGGGCCCTGTCCGAGCTTGCTGGCCCTCATGTGCCCCGTGGGCTGTGTACGAAACGACGCAGGCGCTCTCCGCTGCGCAAGCAATCCTGTCTCCCGGATGATGGATGCCAGATCCGACCACCCCAAGAGAACAGGGCTACAGCCGCAGCACATCACATCGGGCGGCTCTTGTAGACACACACCCACCCCCGGGAGCACATAGACGAGGCAAGGGGCCGAAACAAAGGAAATCGCTTAGGAAACTTACCTCCTTCGTGTACCTTGGCCTCCAGGCCACCATCCATACTCGACACGTGGTCCCGCAGTCGTGCGTGATCTGCAGGTAAGGCTCGCATTAGCAACCAACTCCGTTGGTTTACAGGCCGCATCAACGCGGAACGCACGGGGCGTGCCCGGCGTGGGGTCTAGGCCAGGAACAAAGCAACCAAAGGGGGGAACGCTTACCTAAAACGCTCCATAGCTCCGTGTCGTCGTGCACATGACCGGGGTCCAGATTGTCGCGGATTGTTCCCTCGAAGAGGGCAGCATCCTGTGGAATAATGGCAAGTCGTCTGCGGAGGTCCAGCAAGCCAATCGTAGACGTGTTGAGGTCATCGATGCTGATGTTTCCCGTTGCCGGCTCGATAAGACGGAAGAGAGCCAGCGTCAGTGAAGACTTGCCTGCTCCTGTCCGTCCCACCACACCGATCTTTTCGTGCGACTTGATGTCGAGGTTGATATTCTTCAACACCAAATCCAACCCTTGACGGTAGCGGGTGCTGTAGTTTTGGAACTGGACTGCGCCGAACGCCGGCCAGGCCACGGGGGGCCTGTGGTTGGGGACGATGTCGGGAGCTTCGCTGGGGAGACGGGCATATTCGAGGACACGTTCCACAGATACAATGTTGGTCTCAACCTCGACCGTCTGTCGCACAATCCAGTTGAGCGATGTGGTAATCTGAAGGCCATACGACATCATGAGGCCGACCATACCGGACGTCAACGGGCTGTGGTTCGCCATGGAGATGACGGCAAATCCGGCGGCGGCAAGGATGATGATAGCACCAATAAACTCCAGACGCACTGCCAGCCACCTGTTGGCGCTAATGGACGGATAGTAGGCGCGCAGATTGGTGTCCACCCGCCACTCGTTCTCCAACTCAAAGCGCTCCTGCTGCCGGTAGGCCCGGATCGTGCTGATGCCTCCCAGCGACTCCTGGAAGTGGGCGTAGATGGGACTCCGGCTGACACTGTCCAATCTCTTGAGTTCCCGTGACGTCCGCAGGTAGTACCGCTGGATCCAGTAGTACATGAGACTCAGCGGTACGATGAGCGTGAGGAACCACGGCAGGCCCACCGAGATTACCGCTAGGGTGAATGCGGAGCGGGCTCCGTTGACGAAGAGCATGTTGAAGGTGCGAGCAAGGACTTCGTCCAACTTGTAGATGTCGCTAGAAAACCGGTTCATGATACGGCCTGCTGGCGTCGTGTCGAAGAAGGACATAGGCGATCGGAAGATGGCCGTGGCCATTCGCTCGTGCAGTTTTCGCGACGCTTCAATGGAGCAGAAGATCCAGAGAATCAACGTCTGAATCACCGTCAAGGCAGCCGAGCCAATGCCAAAGGCAAAGTAAACGCCGAGGTACTTGCCGACGTCCGAGTTGGTACCGAGTTTGCTGTTGTGTTCAGACCAGGTCTTCAGCCAGAAACTGCCACCTATTGTTGCAAGTCAGCATCCCTACCGTGGAACGTATCCATGTCAGCCCAAAGCCACGTACCAATCTGCGCCGTCTGGGCCGCGAGAAGTGTGACAAGATAGATAGCAACGGCAACCAAGTTGCTCGTCTTGGCATATTCCAGGTAGACTGCCACGCGTTAGCCTTCGATCAAATGCGCGCCTCCTGAGGCCACGTACCGTCCCACTTCACCTTTCCTTGCTCCACATGTTCCTTCGTTTGTCGTGTCTTGCTGCTCGGGTCTTCCTCGTCGCTGAGCTTGCCTCGAGGACCCTTAAAGCTCGCAGCACTCGCTCGTCGGAGCGTAGACATGCTACCGGATCGTTTCTGCATGGCCGAAGAAGCCCCCGTCTTAATAGGGGCCAGCTCAGGAACGTTCTCCTGAGCTTCCTCAAGTTCCTCCTTGTCGGTGGGGGCTTCAATGCACGTAGAGCTCTCGCTGCTCGAAGAGCGCCCGGGACTCTGGGCTCTGGATGCCGGGCCAGAGTCCTGGCCGACGGACCGGATCAGTTCGGCAATGCCGCCCTTCATGGCCATGAGCTGTCGGAAAGTACCCCTTTCGGCAATTTCGCCGTTCTTGAGCTGTACGATGTAATCCGCATCGGTCAAGACGGAGATGGCGTTAGTCGCAAGGATGCGACATTTGGAGCCCAGCAGTCCGTTCGGCCCCAGGACGTTTTGGATGAGATGCCGACCAACGTGGGAGTCGACAGCAGACAAGCAATCGTCAAGCAGGTAGATATCAGCTCTTGCGTAGACAGCCCGAGCCAAGGCAACACGGGCCTTCTGGCCACCGCTGAGAGAGATGCCACGCTCTCCTACGACGGTCTCGTCCCCGTCGGGAAGCTGAAGGAAATCGTCAAGCAGTGCACATGCCTTGACCGTTTTTTCGTAGAAGTTAGAGTCGTAACGATGGCCAAAGATGATGTTTTCTTTAACCGTCGCGTTCATGATCCACGGCTGCTGAGCCACATAAGCAATGTGGCCATGAACTTGTACAGTCCCACTCTCCTTCCAAAGATCGCCCAGGATGCTCTGCAGCAGCGACGACTTGCCCATGCCGACGCGACCAACAATGCATGTCAATTCACCCTTGTGAGCGGTAAAATGTATGTTCCGGAGGACTGTCTTGGGTTCGTGACGGTTCCACAAGAATGTGCCATGCTGGATAACCACGGCCTCCTCTCCGCGCTCCTCGACGGCCGGATGGACTGTGACCGCGTCATCCTGAACTTCCTCGGCCGTCAGGTAATCGGTCAAGCGGCTCACAGCAACGCTAGCCTCGATGATTGACGTGATGACCATGGGCAGCACGGCCAGAGGGAAAGTCAGCAGGTTGAACAAGGCCAGAGCTGGGAAGACTATTTGGGTGGTCAGGGGCTCATCCTTGGTGAGAACGAAGACGGCAAACGTGGAGCATGACACCAAGAAAGGCGTCGAGGACCATGTGAAGTTGGCGAATGCTTGGCCAGCGCCGATTTTGCGGAGGTTCTTGAGCTCCAGGTCGTTCCGAACATAGTTGAGCTTGTTCATGAATGCCGCGCCCCAGGCGTAGAGCTTGATGCTCTTCATATTGGTGATAATTTCGGCGATCAAACGGCTCCGGGCGTCCTTGTTCTTCATTTGCTGCTTCTGCAGTCTCTTCATGAAGCGGGCAATAAAGCCATTGATGGGAATCATGATGATCATGATACCCACACCGGCAAGCATAGACCAACCAACAAGCTGGTACAGCGAGAACATGCAGATGGCGATCTGGAACGGAGCGGACCACACCTGCTGAGCAAACTGGGTCAAGTCTTGCAGGCGCTGGGCATCGACGGCCATGTAGTTGACAATGTCACCTGTCGTCTTGGTAGAACGGCCTTCACTGGAAAGCTTTAGTGACTTCTTGTAGATGGCAGAGGCCAGTCCAGCTTTGATTCGCATGCCTGTCACGAACGCGAGCTGGAAATATTGGTGCTGGGCGCATGTCAGTCCTCAAGCGGTCCGCGGCGGCAACACAAGGCATCTTACAATCATAGCGGTTTGCAGGCAGGCGACAAAGAACATGGCAATGGCAATAGCGGCACCCTTGATGACAGGCTGCTCCGCTCTCCCGTTCTCGTACGAGGCACAAAACGCGATCAAGTACCGCAAAAGTTGCGGCTGGGAGAAGGCGGCCAGGTCATTCAAAACCTTGAAAACGGTGGCAAGCATGTAAGGGAGACCATAGGCCTTGAACAGTGCGAGCCAGAGAGAAGGATTCTTCCTGTGCTTGAGCTCGTACTGCCAGGCCTTTTCGAATTGGTCGCCCGTGGTCGATGTCTTGTCGCTTTGCTGCAGCCCCCACAGGTCTTCCTCGGTCAGAAACTGCTTGTAACCGTATTTCATCATGGGCGTCATCCACGAGAAGGTGAGTTTGGAAAAGACGGTGGCGTATTCGGCGGGGCATTCTTCGCCCTCGTCATCGACCAGAGCCTCGTACGTGCTGGTGCTCTTCGGCCACAGCCACTCCAAAAGGAAGGCGAGTACAGAGAGACCGAAACCCACGGTGTAGGTGACGAAGTAGGGCTGACCGGTGTGGTATATCTGCTGCGAGATGAGAGAGCGAAGCTTGACCGCATAAGCAATCAGCAGGAACAGCCAGAAAAACAGGACCACGCCGTTGGCGTTCCGGGCGCGCGCGTGCTCGACCCATTGTATAGAGAAGACGAGGGCCAGCGAAAGTATGGTCAGGATGGTTGTCCATACGCGAATATCTCCGAACCAGATAGCGGGAAAGTTGATGATCTGCACGACGAGCTGAGCGACGGTGGCGGCGATGACAAGAAGCAGGGCGACCTGGTTGCGCGTGCGCAAATGTTAGCATCTGTCAGACCACAAGACCGCGGGCGCACGCGCTCGGACTGGGCAACGTACCTGCTTAGACCAGAAGTGCCAGCCCTTGGCAACTTCGACGGCCTTGGACTTTCGGAGGAGGTACCAGAGGGCGAAAGGGCCGCAGACGAGGCCGTAGACGGCGACAGACAGGACCCACACGTCTATGAAGCAGGGCGTGAAGTCGTAGCGGAAGGGGCTCATAGGCCCCCAGCCCTCGGGGTTACCACATAGCGGCTGCTGGAAGTGCTGAGCGGCGGTCAGGTAGTCGGATCCGAGCTGCTCCCGCAGAGGCCGGTATCCCGTGAAGGAGCCGGTCGAGTGAAGGACCTGCTGGGATAGGTAGTCGAACTGCATGACCGGCTCAGCTGCTCATAGTACGCAGTCGCGGAGGATGGCGCGATCGAGTGATGGTGTGAGATGAGCAGAGAGGGGCCAATGGCATGCAGAGGAAAGGGATGGCGAGATGGAAGGTGATGATGTCGTTTTATCGGAGGGAATTTTCGAGGCGCGCGGGTGGGGGAACCTGGGATTCAGGTGCTCGATTCGCCGTCCGCGCACACGCGCTGACTAGGATGGATCGATGACAGCGCAGACGGGCCTGGAGGCTGGTTGGCCGGGCTGGACCGATGGATCATAGAAGACTTTGGACAACCGGATCTTCAGGGATTAGTAATGGCAGTGGATAGTGTAAGCATGGGAGCCAGCCGGGGGCTAGGAATTGTCCGTCCAGCTCGGTCGCTCGCTCGTGCCTCCGGCCGCTGGATGGCCAGGTGGGGAGGGGGGATACGGACCGTTAGGAGCGGGAGCTGGTAAGATAGGCAGGCCAGGCAGGCATCGCGGCTTCGGCCCCGTACCTTCCCACGATGGACGATGCAGCCGCAACGGGTGCCAAGAGGCTGCCAATGGGGATCCTGGGTCAAGGGGAGACGGACGCCAGGCAGCTGGCGGGTCCACGTCACACCGGAGAGCACGGCCCTGCAGAGGATTCTTAAGCCGCACGCCCCTGGCTTTCCCAAAAGGCGGTGCGCTCTATCTGCGCGTGCATTTCCTGGCTTTCGCCTTTTTCCCATTTTGCTGTCGGGCGCCCCCCGCACGCCCCGAGACCCTGGCCTGCCTGGGACGGGCTCCCATTGGGAGGTGCATGAAGCTACTGTACCACCGTATGCACACCACTGCGGAGTGCCGAGCCCGTACGGAACTTTATGGTGCCTACATTTTCCCTCTCCTGTACGTAGCCTGGTGTTTTGCACGAGGTATACCATGGGGCAAGTAGGCACCTGTATGCGAGTCTATCCGTCGCATCCCTGCCCAGCTTGGGGAAATGTGGCTATCGCCCGCATATAAATAACCTCCACCAAACCCTCTTAACCTCTAACGTTTATATAATACCTCTCTGCATGTAGGCACTCACGCTGTGTACCTACATACCTAGGGACAAAGGCGGGGTGGACGGTTGACCTTGGCTGCCTTCACGTGTGACCAGCCAGCCCGAGAGAGGCTCACCAGGAGCAAAAAGTACGGTCGCAGCCGCAGCAGCGTTATTGAGAGGCATACATTCGTTATGCCCTGGCATACAGGGAATTGCAAGAGGTATCAAGGACAAGGCTATCCGTTTCGATGTACTTGCTTACCAACTACGTGGACCTCAGTGAGCCGCCTCCAGTGGAGCAGGGCTTCTTTCCACATCACCCACCGAAGTCCAATGGGCGCGCTTTTACAAATCATCGATCTGTAGTTGTGTCAAGCGGGAGCTTGTTTTTGTGCCAAGGAACCGAGATGGGCTATCCAACATGGGACCCAGCTGCATCTCCATGAAAACCCGTGCGATGTGTCACTAAGTCGGTAAAGTATCTAAATGGGTACGTAAGAATACACTTTCTTGGAGACAGTCCATGGCCCGTCGACAACCCGACTTTTCATGGTCACGTACCGGATATCTGCCCCTTCTGCCAGTCCTGAAGCCCCACTGACATCTATAGAAACAAAACATCCCGTTATACTTTCAACTTATGCGTACCGATCGGTTTTGGGCTTGTTCAAACAATAACACACTCACTTGGAGTTGCTTCGCTCGCACCTCACCCTCCCAGCCTCTCGCTTCATCCGGTAATGTTGCTCCTTGTTGGCGCACGCCGAGCGCCAATTATTGGGCCGTCGCGCTGTCATCGCCTACAGCAACGAAGACGGCCAGGAAGGCAGCGTAGCCCGCCGTAGCAATGAAGATGCTCGTCTCGTCCGACGTGCTGCACCACGCTAGCGTGAGTGCGAAGAGGAAGACGGCGACCGCCGACGTGATGAGGCTCTTCTCCAACGTCCGCCCGACGCTCATGATGACCTATGCGCCCGTGAGTCTCGGGACGGAGCGGCCACGGGAGAAGACGACATCAATACCATGGGTGCAACCGCAAATATACCACCGACGGCCGCCGTCGTCAAACGGCGTGGGAACTCTCGTCTGCGCCGTTGTTCGGCCAGTCGGAGTTCGTGGGTCAACTCAACCTCGGTCGCATCGCTCAGGGCACTTGTATTTGTGTCTCTCTTCTCGAATTCAGCTGCTTGTACTGGGAGATCCAAGATTTTGGCCTTGCTGGCTGCGCCTTTCGCCCCCTTCGCAGTCATGGGGAAAGGCGAGATGAAGAAGGGACGAGTTGGTTCGGGGACGCCAGTAACCGAGCCATCAAGAGCTCCGTCTGGCCTCGGGTATGCCATGGGTCCCTCCGCCGGAGCAACGATGGTATGGCGACGGGGAGGTGCTGGGATGGGCCCGGGCAGCAGTGAGAGGACTCCGGCCGTGGAGTTTCGTCCCGATGGAAGGTTGGGCATAGAACTGGTCGAGATAGTTCTGAGGGGATGGGGTTGAAGAGGCACTTCCGCCTTGGCGGAAGACAGGTCGATCTTCACGTGTTTAGGCATTGTGTTTCGGGGGCCTGTGGAGGAGAGAGCACTTTGCCATGAGCAAAGGAGAGATGTGACTGGCGCCGACACAGAGATTCCATGGTGCTGCAAATAGAGAAGCAGATGGGGTAATGGAGTTTAGAGATAGCCCAACAGAGGTTGGAAGGCTACACGTATATACAGCCAATGTGAGGCAAGTGATACCGAAGTTGAGTACGCCCTATCTACGAGCTCTTAGCCAGGCAACCTGCAAGCACATGAGGCATGGGAGGTTACGGCCACTGCTTCTCAGAAACCCGCGCTCTCGTACTTGCTTCCTGGTGAGCTTGCCATGGGGTTTCAGGATCGGGCCAATGGATGGCAGGGTGGTCAAAATGAGGGCGGACCTGCCTGCTTGAGGAGCGGAAAAGTTTGGAGTACCCTAGTGTTTTTTTCACGGGCGGTCGCTTCTACGAAAGGTTAAGAACGTACCTACCATAAGCACCTACATAGGTAGATAGTTATATGTAAGAAGTATCTACCCGACCAACCTTCCACCTGAGTCATGAAGGAGATACGAACTTATGTTGTAGTACCTTGTCTGGGGGCTTTGAAGGCTGGATCCCATTGCTGGATCTCGGAGATCCGCCCCAATCGCAGCTACCCCACATTGTTTTCCTCCACTGCCCTTGGTACTTGTCTACTACGTACTGTGTAAGGTATGTAAGTACTTGCCTAAAGAACGACGGGCGACCGTCAGCCACCAGCGCTAGTAAAGGCATCCCCGCGAAATGGTGTGTGCGCTACCGTCGGACTTAACGCGCGCAACAGCGAAACAACGGATTAGACCATTATAGATGAGCTTCATCACTCCGAGCAAACTACATCTTGGAGCTTGGAGGTAACAGGGCCACCAACTGACAGAACTCCGAACCCATCTCGAACGGCTGTGCAGAGAGCTCGACTAACAACATAGTCAGTCCACTTGCCGCCAGACCTACCTCCTACCCGACCGTACCCGTCCATCATCTCGGCGTCATACCCACCCGCCCATCGAGGAGCACATCCCCCCGCCCGACACGCCCCGTCCAGCAAGCCGCCATCTTTTTGCCGCCGAGGTTTGTGTGACAGCTGTTGCATGACCTCCCTCTAGGTCCATGCCGCCGCCACCGCCAGACCGCCTCAACTCGTCACAGAACAGCCGGGTGGGTGGTCTCGGGTCTCAGGGAAGACGCAAGCCGGCCGACGAGACGTCGACGTCCAAACGTCGCCAGTCCGACGCCCGCCCGTCCGAGCAAGTTCTGAAGCGTCCGAAACAAGGTGAAGCTACTCCCGCCGAAGCCCGGAGGATGAGCAAGGTGCTAGGAAAGCGACCCGACGCCGAGCCCCGCTCCGCCTTTCGACCTCAGGAGGGTGTGAAGCGTCTGGTCATCAAGAATCTCCGGACCGCCTCCCGCGCGAACGACCTCGAGCAATACTACACCAAGACCTGGAACGAGCTCGATGCCGCCGTTGCCGCCATCTTTGCCCAGCAACCACCTCGGCAGCCACTCGAGAGGTTGTACCGCGGGGTCGAGGACATCTGCCGTCATGGCAAGTCCAAAGAGCTGTATGACCTGCTGCGTCAACGCTGCGAGGTTTATTTGAACCAGGAGATGCTCCGGTCCATCAAGACGCACATGGGCGTCAGTGCCGCCGAAGCTCTGCGCAGCGTGCACAGGCATTGGGTAACATGGAACCAGCAATCGGTACGAAAGCCTTCAAGTCCCCTCGGGTACTTCCCCCGGTACTCGGAAGCCCTTGGCCGGCTGCGGCCACTAACCTCGTAGCAGTTGACCATTCGCTCCATCTTCAGTTACCTCGATCGCTGCTTCCTCTTGAGCGCGAAAGACCTGCCCCAGCTGAACGATTTGACCATCACCCTGTTCCGGAGGATGGTGTTCCACGCGTCCTCCACGACGGGCTCCCAGGTTCTACAAGGCATGTGCGATCTGGTCCACCACGACCGCACAGGCGATGTACGTTTCGACGGTGCCCTGCTCCGCGATTCCATATCCATGATACATGTCATGAATGTCTACGGCAAATACTTCGAGCCTCGTTTCCTGGCTGCCTCGGAACAATATCTCAAGGAGTTTGCCGATGAGCGTAGCGCAGCGTCGCTCAAGTCGTACATCGGGGCATGCGAGCAGCTCCTCGGCACTGAGGATCACCGGTGTAACGCATACAACTTTGACAGCACAACCAAGCGGCAACTCGTGAGTATGGCCCACGAGATACTTGTCGAAAACTACTCGGAGAAGCTTTTAGACGGTGAAAGCGTTGGGAAGCTCCTGGACGATGGCATGGTCGACTCGATGAAGGCTCTCTACGACCTATTGCGCCTGTGCGGCATTCAAAAACGACTGAAGGAGCCTTGGGAGCACTACATCCGCGATAGGGGCGCGGCCATTGTGAACGACACATCTCGCGGCGACGACATGGTGGTACGGCTGCTTGTGTTCCGCCGGGCCCTGGACCTGATGATACGAGACGCCTTCCTGCAAGACGACGACTTCACGTATGGACTACGAGAGGCCTTTGGCAACTTCATCAACGACAAACAGATCCTGTCGTCGTGGAACACGTCCACCTCCAAGGTTGGGGAGATGATTGCCAAATACATCGACATGCTCCTGCGTGGGGGGTTGAAAACGATACCGAAAGCGCTTTTGTCGGATAACAAGGACCGCGCCGAGGCAGAGAGAAGCGGGCAGGCTAGCACAGGCGATGAGGACGCCGAGCTTGACAGGCAGCTCGATCAAGCATTGGAGCTGTTCCGCTTCATCGAGGGCAAGGACGTGTTTGAGGCTTTCTACAAGCAGGATCTGGCCCGGCGCCTTCTCATGGGACGCAGTGCCAGCGCCGACGCGGAGAGGAGCATGCTCACGAAGCTGAAGAGCGAGTGTGGCTCGATTTTCACGCACAACCTGGAGCAGATGTTCAAAGACCAAGAATTGGCACGTGAAGAGATGGCGTCGTACAAGTCCTGGCTGGAAGGAACAGGCCGCAGCAACCGCAGCGTCGACTTGAACGTCAGCATTCTGTCGGCAGCGGCGTGGCCAACGTATCCCGACTCCCGGCTCTTCCTTCCCGACCTGGTGGCAAAGCAGCTCGAGGAGTTTGAGAAGTATTACGTGGGCAAGCACACGGGCAGGCGGCTGACGTGGAAACACTCGTTGGCCCATTGCGTGGTCAAGGCAAGGTTCAACAAGGGGACCAAGGAGCTTCTTGTCAGTGCCTACCAAGCCGTCGTCCTGGAGCTGTTCAATGCGATCGAAGACAAGCCCGACGGGTTCCTTGGCTACTCGCAGATCGCCGAGGCCACGGGCCTGAATGGGCAGGACCTGCAGCGGACGCTGCAGTCGCTGGCCTGCGGCAAGGCGCGAGTACTTACAAAGCACCCTAAGGGCAAGGACGTCAACAAGACGGACACGTTTACAGTCAACAAAGCGTTCGCAGACCCCAAGTACCGCGTCAAGATCAACCAGGTCCAACTGAAGGAGACCAAGGAGGAAAACCAAGAGACGCACAAGAAAGTGGCGGCAGACCGCCAGTTCGAGACGCAGGCGGCCATTGTGCGAATCATGAAGAGCCGCAAGACCATGACACATGCCAACCTTGTGGCCGAGGTCATCAATCAGACCAAAAGCCGCGGCGCCGTGGACACGGCCGAGATCAAGAAGAATATCGAGAAGTAAGTCGGCAGCAAGCCTGGCGGGCACACTATGAGGGCCTCAAGCTAATAAGACGCCGCAGGCTGATTGAGAAGGACTACTTGGAACGCGAGGGCGGCTCGTATACGTATCTGGCATAAATGGGCAGGCAGGAAGGTACAGAACGGCCGGCTGTGCACGGGATGGTGTCCACAAGGGTCAAGTAAGTATCGTGAATGAGTGTGTAAAGGTTTGTTTGTCCGGGATGTTCTGGGTAAGATAGCCCTGGTCTACAACTTCGTTTCTTCAGGGCCTGCAAGTAGGACATGACGAAAACAGCACGCATGGTAAAATCACTGGACAAAAGTCTGCGCACAGGCCACCCCCCTCGTGCCAACTTCACGACATCAACATAACCACCCTATCTCTTCATCTGCCCATAACTCGCTTAATTAGCCATGGATATGCACGAATTTGGTCGCATTTTAACCGCAGAGCGCAAGCCTAACGGACAGTTTAGCCCTGAGGCTGTCGCGGCTATTGTAGCTTTCGCTATATGCGGTCAACCGCATAGTGCCATTGCAAAGGCCTTCGGAACGCGTCGACGCGAAACTATCACCAACCTTGTGAGGCGCGTCACTCAACGGGAAACAACAAAACCTAAGAAAAGAAGTGGTCGACCGCGTAGGTTAACCTCTCGACAAGAGCGTTACGTATTTCAATTAATACGGAGGAAGCCGCGTGCCACGTGGAAAGAGATCTGCGTCGAGAGAGACGCTCTCTTCGACCCTCGACTTAGGACCTTCTCTGCAAGGACGGCGAAGCGCGCTCTTCGTAAGAGACATATCGGCCACTGGCGCGCTGCGAAGCGTATTCTCCTCACTAAAGAAGACGCTATACAGAGGCTTCGTTTCTGCCGTGAGTGGTCCTCTAAAGACGCTCAAGAGCTGCTTATGCGATGCCTCTTCTCCGACGAATGCACGATTCAAAACGAACCCTCTAAACCTGGCGAATGGGTGTTCCGATACGCGCGCGAGCGCTTCCGTGAGGACCTCGTGAACCCTCTGCCACACTCAAGGCCTCGTATCAGCCTTATGGTATGGGGTATGGTGTGGCAGAGGGATGACGAGTCTGGGATGTCCCCCTCATTTTCTGTGAGGGTGATCCGGACTCTGCACGTAAGGGCTTCACCTCTACCCGCTATATGGAGGTCCTAGAGGAAGGACTCGTGCCTCTATATGAGGCTGGAGACCTCTTCATGCAAGATAATGCGCGTATACATCGTTCGCATGCGGTCCGGGACTTCCTCGAAAGTAAGGGCATTTGGACGATTAAGTGGCCTGCTCATAGCCCCGACCTCAACCCTATTGAGCAAGTCTGGAGGGCCCTAAAGCTTAAGATATATGAAATCGAGCCTCGTTTTCAATATCTGAAGGATAACATAAACGATTACGCGTATGCAAGGGAGATAATCGAGTTGGCGTGGAGTGAGCTAGATCACGGCCTCATTTTAAAGCTATTAAAGTCAATCCCACGGCGTATAGCAGCGGTACTTCGCGCAAGAGGCTGGTATAGCCATTATTAAACTACACTTCGAGAGTTTTCTTTTAAAAAAAAACCTACTTAATTTGCTATCGAATTGAGTGCGTGAGTTGTAATAAAAGTTGAAGGGTAGAAATTAGCGAGTGGTTGGTGATGTAGTCTGTGCGCAGACTTTTGGCCAGTCACTTTACGTATCCGCTGTAATGGGTACCGCGTATCCGATAGTATGAAAGACTAGTCCCGCAGCTGCCGAGTGTACGAGTAGTTGTACGTGCCCGTGCAATAGTACACGCGGGTAGAATCGACAAGGAGGAACCAGGTGGAGAGTGGGTGGCCTGTTTGTTTTTCCGCGTTTCTGGCATTATGTGAGTGTACACGCGCGTTTGTTTGCTGTCATCTACAGTCACGGGCGAGGTGCCGGAGTATACTAGTTCCATTACACGCTGTATGCCACGGTTGGCCCCCAGTAGTATTATTAGCGTGATAATAGGACGATGTATCCCGCCGGTACGGAGGAGGAATTATTAATTGCGTCTACTTCGTACTGCGATACCGGGTATGAAGACAGGCTCACAGGTCAGGGTGAGGGGGGGGGGAAGAGGATGAGTGTGTGCATGTGTGTATGTACCATGTTGTCCGCATAGCACGCATTCACTCCGTTTGCCCCGGAGCAGAGCCGCTGAGACGCCCCTCGGCTCTTTTCCTTTTCGCTCTCTACCCTGTGGTAGCACCTATGAAGTCATGATATAATACTTCGCACGCGCATCCCACCTCTCACCCCCCCCCCACCAGGCGATCAGCGGGCCACGCCTGGCGCGGCCCAGGTATGCCTGCATACTCGTCGCGGCCTTTTCTCCTCCTGCCCCGGAGCGAAGGTCCGCTTCCTGCCTACTTCTTACCCGTAGGTGTGCCCGCGCCCCGGCATTTATTTGTTTTTTGGCTTTGGGGCAGCGACCACCGGTGGCTGGCCGGTCGCGCGGGCGAGACGGGAAAATCGGGTCTATGAGATCATACTCTGTACATGTCGTCAGATGGAGCGATTGCACGGCGACGACTATCTCGATGGCCTCGCCGTTTGGCATGACGTCGGTTGCACCAGCTGTTGAGCGATCGAGTGGTTCGGTAGATGATAAAGCGTAGCGAATGCCTCCCCCCAACGAAAAAGATATTGCCGACATCAACTCACAACCACCACCACCACCACAACAACAACAACGGCCCTCTCCCACGTCTCGTACGAGAACCCGCCACGTACATTTACACTCGCCCATCTTCCTTCATCCATCTACATCCCGAAAGCTTTCTCTCCACAATGGCCCCCTCCACCGAGAAGCTGCGCGACATGGCCAACCAGGCCGAGGCCGACCTCAACACCTACGAGGCCAAGACGGGCGCTCACAAGACGTCGGTCAACGACGAGGCCGGCGTCGACTCGCGCGTCGAGTCCAAGTTCCCCGGCGCCGAGGTCAAGTACGATCTGGATCTGAGCACCAACGCCAGCTATAACAAGCGCATCCCGCCCGAGGAGGGTGGTGAGCTGGACGCCCGCGGCCGGTATGTATATGCATATATGTCTTTTCGCCCTTGGGACACAGGCCCGCGCGCACGCGCACCCACACACGCGGAGGACCACATTTACTGACGCAGCATTCCGATGCCCAGCCAAACCCGCGGTGAGCACTTTGAGGGCAAGGGCGGGCCCGAGGACAAGCTGGCGCAGCGGCTCGCGGAGAAGGGCGGCTACGACAACGTGAACGAGCTCTCGGCGCGGCTGCCCTCGGGCGAGAGGGGCCCGCAGGCCACGCCGGTGCCCGAGCCCCGCGGCCGCGGCGTGGCGACCGAGGGCAAGGAGGCGGTGCGCGCCAACGCCGCCCTCGCCGAGCAGGCCGGCGAACCCCGCGCCCAGTTCAAGGGCGATGAATACTACACCCCCGAATCGGTCCCCGACTCCATCTCGGCCGAGGGCTACGTGCCCCCCGAGAGCGTGACGCAGTCGTCGCGCGAGGCCGAGCACCCCTAAACGCCGTAGCGTGGGCATCTTGGCTTGGTTTCCCGGCGTCTCTCCCACGCAGCGCGTCCCCACCACGATGTCACTGTATGATTTTTATTTAAGAAAACTGAAAAGGGGAAGGGGGCTTGGTCGTCTGGCTGTTAATTTCGATGCGGACTTGGCACCCCAAGTGGAAGACGGAATTGGGCAAACCGGTGTTGGGTGCTCTGGCGGTGTAATTGGAAACCCGCTGAGATACTTCATCACCTCCCTGTAAGATGATAAACATGATGAATGATTAACGACTCAATAAGTTGACCACTTCAAACTCTTAAAACTTCCTCGTGGCTTCTTGGCTACATTTCATCATTTGTCGTATTCACATGCTATGTCGGAAGAAGCTGCTACACTAATAAAGACCCGGTTAGGAAGAGAGCCGGCGTATGTACCACCTCTATACCAACTAGAAGATAATCACTTTTCACTCTCGGGGACTACGGAAGCCGATCACCGGTCACATAGGTCAAACAAAACACGGGTGGCTGGCTCACGATAACAGAAACATTCTTGCGTTGCGGCCATCAAATCGCATGTGGCTCAGCTGCGCACCCCCAAACGCCCGCACTATTAGACAATGCGTACCAAAACGTTCATGATGCCATACCGTGCGTGACCCATGATCTCCCGAAGCCGTCCCAACGCCGGCACTTGTAGTCAAAACAAACTGTCGTCATAAACCCCTTAATACTCCAACGAAACCAGCTTTGTGTAGGTAGTCATCGACGTGCCCGCCGCCCCCTCCCCCTTTTTACGCGGCGGCAGCGGCGGCAAACCCCAGCTTGCCAAACAGGGTATCCATGGCCACCCAGCGGCGGCCGCATTTGTCGAGATACTTCTCAACCACGCCCTGGATGGTGCCGAATCGGGCACGGTTGTGCTCGGCCAGCGCCAGGATCTCCTCCCGCTCCGTGGCCGAGCTCACCTCGGCCGCCTTGCTTTTGGCCTTCTCCACGTCCCACAGGCTGGCCAGGTAGACGAGCTGGTTGTAGATTTGCCGCTCGCCGTACTCGTACCGCATGCGCCCGAGGCACCCGTTCGCGAGACCCTTGGGGCCCAGACAGCGGCTGCCGTAAACGCTCATCTGCCGCGTGCGGTTGCCGCACGACGCGTCGTCGCACACCAGCCACGCCTCGTAGTAGCGCGCCGTCTCGGCGCGAACGGCGGCCTCGACCTGCGCCACGACGCTGAGGTTGGGAATGGGCGCTGAGCACGCCTGGCAGCTGATGCCTTGGGGCGTGACGTTCTTGCTCGAAACCAGGCCCTCAAAGGGCGTCGAGGTGCGGCACTTGCGGCACCGCAGCGACAGGCGGGTGCAGTCGCGGAAGCGGATCTCGTCGGGGATTTGAGACTCCAGAGGGTGGATCTCCAGATCGTTGCCCCCGTTCTGGTTCGACGTGTTGTTGGCGTACCTCCGGACGTCGAGCCCGAGCTGTTCGGCCAGCTGCGCCGTCGAGGTGCCCACGATATTGGCACACAGTCGTTCCACAGGCGGGAAGATCTGCTTGCCCAGGTACCACTCGACGTCGATCTTGAGGCCCGAGTCGGCCTTGGTCACGTCTTGCGGCGTGTAGGCTCGCTTGGCCACCGGCTCCGAGGAAGACTTGTCGCCCGTGATTACGTACGAGATGACGTCGCCACGGCGCACGTTCTTGCCGCGGGCCATCTCCCGCAGGGCCACCTGCACCTGTGGCATCGAGTCGGCGTTGGGGTATTCCTTGGGCGCCTTGCCGAGCTGGGTGAAGATGATGTACTTCTGGACCGGGATGGCTTGCTCCCGCATCTTGGTCGCGATCTCCCGCAAGTACTCGTGGATGCGTTGGATCGACACCTCGCTGTCGTCCCCGCTCAAAATGTCGTTCAGAATGCGCGAAGAGATCTCCTTGGACAGGTTACAGTACTCGCGACGCTTCATGTCCAGACCCTTGACCTCCATCTTCTCTTCCCACTTGCCGCCGGGTACCTCGACGAGGTTAATGGCCGCGTACTTCTTCTTGGCCTGGAGCAGGATACGGCGGAAGATGTTGTCAATGTCAATCTCCAGAAGCCGATACCGCTCATTGACGGCATGCTTGAACTCCTGGCCGACCTTGAGGGCATCCGCCACCGAGTTGACATTGGCGTTAATCATGACGGAATCCGTGTCACCATAGATGACCTGTAGTGACTTGGACTCGGCTAGTTCCTTGGTGCTGCGCAGAATCTCACGACCCTTGGACGTCGTAAGAACGGCCAGGGGCCGCGCATAGAATCGTGACTTGGTGTACCCCAGGCAGCCGTACATCGAGTTAGCCGTCAGCTTCAGCGCAAGCTGCTTAATGTCCCACGTGGTAAGTTGCTCCGCCGTCGCGTTTTTATCCTTCATGAGCGACTTGACGGCCCGCCTGTTGTTGACAAGCGTAGCAATGAGCTTGGGGAGTATGCCCTGGTCCTGGTCCTTGGGGACTTCGGGCACACCGTCATTTTCTTCTTCGGACTAGACGAGCTGTTAGTTTCTATCCTGGGACCCGAGGGTAACGGATTGGTCGGGTTCTTACCAGTCCAGTTCGCTCAACCGTCGTAAAACAAATGTTATACTCTTGGATGATGGAGGGGTACAGCGAGTTGAAGTCCATGACCAGAACGAACTTGTCGTAGAGACCCTTTTCCGGCTCGAAGACCAGACCTCCCTTATACTTGTCCTTTTTCTTGCCTTCGCCAGCCTCCTCCTCGTTCTCCTCGTCAGGCTTCGGCTTGCTCTTGAAGCTCTGCTTGTCGGGGCAAATGTACTTGTTGCGATGAAACTCGTGCAACAGAATGTACTCGTTCCGCTCGGCGCGCGTTCCCGTCAGGGTCCGGGCCCACGAGTTGCCAGCCAGGTTGGTAAGAACCTTGGTCAGGGGCAAAATTTGCGTCCTCAGCGCAAGAGCCGCGATGTAGTGCGTATCGGCCTCCATGTGGGTAATGTAGTCCATCAGACCATTCTTCTCGGAGGCCCAAGTCTTCAGGGCGGCCTCGTTGTCAATGTCCCGGCGTTTCTCGCCCCCGAGATAGAGGCTGCACATCTCGGTCAAGCTCCACGATTGACACTTGATCATGACCGACTTTCCGGCATCATTGGCCAGGTCGCAGAGAAGGCGACCGGCCATCACCTGGCGCTCAGCAAAGACGCTGCCACCAGTCTTGCCCAGAGATGGCGGCCATGCTTGTCTTCGTAGACGTCCCAGACGCGACCACTGCGGCGTCTTCTTCTCGTGCAGCCGGTTGAGGAGAACGCTGTAGTCAACACCTTCCAGTTGGTGGCCCATAATCACATCTGGATCGACAACGTCGACCTGCGCCAGGAAGAACGACAGAATCTCGGACTCCTGCTTCACGAGCTTGATGAGCCCCTTCTTCCTGTCCCGAACCAGCTTCTCAAAGCCCATAGGGAAGGCCGAACCGTTCGGGCGGATCGCAGTAAAGGTCCGGCATGGCAGCTTCTCGGCGGGCGTCGTGTCGCTCAGCAAGACGCTGTCATAGATCCGGGCACTGATAGCGAGGATCTCCTGCTTATTGGCCTTGGCGTTGAACGTGGTTCGCAGCGCGACACTCATGATGGTGAGGGGGGGCGCATCCAGGTTGTCCGTCTTCGTGTCGCAAGACACCATGTCGGGATGCTCGACCAGGACCTCGAGCTTGGCGTGTGAGGCGTTCTTGAGGCTGCCAAAGTCTGCGTCCTTGATTTTCAGCCAGCAGGGGCCTTTGATCCCTTTCCACAGGACGAACTGCTCAAAGAGAGCCGTGTTGGTGCCGAAGACGTGAGAAAAGGTCTCGCCTGTGGTCCCGGGCTCGAGCAGGGGCTTGGTGTAAGGGTACAGAAGCTTCAGGTACTGTGTTTCCCGGGGTATGTCAGGCAGCTCAAATGCGTATTTTCGCCTGCAGGGCTTGATCTTGTGCATGTCGACCTTCATTTTGGTCATAATGTCGTCCACTTCGGAGTAAACGTTGACCATTTTGACCACGTCTCCGGTATCGAAGCCACCGTGGTGACGGGTCTCACGGGGCAGGAAGTAGAGCTTTCGCAGAATATTGTCCACCTTGACGAAGCAGCTCACGTAAGTTTTGGTCTTCTTGTTCAAGACTTTGCCAAACAAACACAGGCTGCCGTGGACCTCGGTATAATCGGTCCAGAAAAAGTTCAGGCTGCCGTCTGCTTCTATGGCGTCTTTATAGTCAATCTTGCCAACACTGCGCGTCTCGGTAGCCGGGCTGCTGACTACGTTGAGCTTGCTGGTGAGATCGTTCCAGGACGACGCATCCACAGCGGCGTCGGAGGCCTTGACGGGAGAAGAACTGGCGGGGGAGGGGTAGGGGTCCGGCTTGGCAAGCTTCTTGATGGGCCTGGAGGCGGCCAGGTTGACACTGGCAGTATTGATGGTGCCGGCGTGAGCGACCTCCATCATGTCTACGTTCTCGTCGTCGTCCGCAGCCTCGGCCTTAATCTGGGCCTTGCGTTCGACAGCTTTGGTGATGGGCGATGAAGGTGCAGGTTCCGGGTCACTCATGGCGACATCAGGGGCCGGCGGCAGGAGCTCGTCGTCCATAGAGTGGATGAATGTGTCGTATTCGGGGGCCTCGGGAGTGGGCAGTCGTTCCGGACTGATCCTGGGGCGCTTCGAAACCGGCAACCTGGGCTCGGCCACAGGCGAGGGGATACGGGCTCGCCGCCTCTCAGGCGACCTGTTCCTCTTCTGGGCACGGGACACGGGGATGGGGTTGCTGACGTCGACTTCGCCCAGGAGTTCGGCCAAGAATTTGTCATCCGCTTCGGTTTTCACAGGCTGGCGACTCAAGTCAGTCGGGGCGCGCAGATTCGACGGAACCAGGCTCACCTTGGGCTTCGCGGCGGTGCGGGCTTTGGTAAAATACTCGCCAATGTCGCGATCGTTCGCATCCCGCTTGGCCTTGTCCTCTTCGCGTTTCCGCTGGTCTGGGCCAGATGCGTGAGCAGGGCGGCGGGAATTGAGAGGGAGGGGCAAGCGAACATACCTGACTTGCGGTCTTTGCCTTGGATCACCCGCTCATCTTCGCTGTCCGTCTCGTAGTGGTGGACGCGGTCCCATTCCTCGCGTCCGTCGTCGGCATAGCCTTCGCCATTGTCGTCGACCACGAAGTCGTCCTCGTCCAGGCGTTCACGTAGAATCTCCCTGTATTTGGTCTCGTCGACCTCGTCGTACACGTCTCCACTGTTCTCTACCTCGAACGTGTCGAAGGCTTTTTTACCCGAGGCTCGCAGCGCGCGGAGCGCCGCGAACCGGTCACGCTTGTTGACAGTCCGGGGCATGGCGTAGACGGATGCTGGCGGCGCCGGCAGAGAGCGGGAAGGAGAGAGGCTGGTTACAAGCGGCAGCAGCTCATGACCCGAGCTGAGCGGCAATGAACTCGGGATGCAACACCGAGGTTGGTATTTTCGTATGTATGTATGTGTGCGTGAACACGACGGTGCAGGTATCTCAGTACCCAGCAATGGGGAGGTCTGAAGAGGTATGTATAATGCGTGTATGGGTCCGACGGAACGCGGGACGGCCTCTCAATTAAACACCAGAGCCCGCGTCTGAGTGTCGCGTCGCGGCACAGACGCGAATCCCTGTCCGCGTGGGCGGGTTCGCGAAGAAAGATGGATTATGTACTCCGTACTTTCTACTAGGGAATCTATCGCTTCTGTACTTTCCTTCTTCGGTTGGTCCAGGACCTTCCTTCTCCATTGGTACCCGCAGGGATGAATGCATGGATGCCGCTGTCAATTGGCGCGTTGCAAAAGTGCCTGTGCCCATACAACCCCTCCATCACCGGCCCCTCATTGGAGGTTTTCCAGCACCCTGTGCTCAAGCTACCAAAGGAACATCGTTCTACCGCACAAGAGCGGCAGGCAAAGTCCAACGTCACCTCCGATAGGCGTGGCCGGGCCGGGACCCAGAAAAATTCATGAAACCGCGTCTCCCTCGGACAGAGAAGATCTGCTCGAATTCCAGGCTGGGACGTCGCCAACGTCCAAGTGCTCAACCCGACGCTGCCATGTTCGCCTGCCGAGCCTGCACGCGCCGGCTGCTGGATGTAGTGATCCGCAGCGCCGTTCCCGTCGAGGCGACGTCGCGCGCGGCCCCGCGGGATCCCCTAGCCCGGGCCTCGGCGCCAGCGATGCTTCGCCAGCAGCGAACATTTGCGACGGCAGCCCTGGAGGACCAACCCGAGGCCCGTGCCGCTGACGACAAGCAGACCGATGTCGCCGCGTCGGACGAGGCCGACCCCAGGCAACGCCTGCGCAACCAACGCGCCATGCGCTGGCAAGTAGAGCAGCTGGGCGACCCCTATCAAATCGCCAAGCATGTCCAAGTTCTGCTGTCCAAGAACCGCTTCGCCGAGGCGCTGGATCTGACCCGCGAGGCCAGTCGTACCGAAAAGGTGGCCGTCAGCTGGAACTACCTGATCGAGTATGAGGCCAGACACAAGGGTCTCCGCGCCGCCATGAAACTGTTCAACGAGATGAAGAAGAGAAATCAGCAGCCGACGGCCCAGACCTACACCATGATCCTGAAAGAGTGTGCCGACCTCGCATCCTCGCCCCATGCATTGTCCGAGGCCGTCAAGTTGTACAACAACATGTTGAAGAGCGAGCGCATAAAGCCCAACACCATCCATCTCAACGCCATGCTGCGAGTGTGCTCCAAGGCCCACGACGTAGAAACCATGTTCACCATTCTCGAGTCTGTCAACCAAGGCATCCGCGCCCCCAACAACCAAACCTTTACCACGATTCTCAACGCCCTACGGGCCCACGCCGACAGAGAAAAGAAGATGGTGGAGCGAGCCCAGCACCCACAGCTGGACACTCTGCCGGACGACTATATTGACAAGCTCGTCAAGCAAACGATAGAACGCGCCCAGGCCATCTGGCAGGACGTCTTTGCCCAGTGGAAATCCGCCGATGTCGTGGTGGACGAGGAGCTTGTCTGCGCTATGGGCCGGGTGCTGCTCCTGGGCGGTTACCACGAGAAGAACTCAATTCTCGAGCTGGTAGAGCAGACCATGGGTGTGCCCCGAGACGAGGGCGCCCTCATCGCTCTGGCCAGGGAAACCGTGGTCCAGCCCGACGCCGACCATAGCAAGCCGCCACAGAGACAGCCGCAAGCTTCTCCTTCCCGTGAGCTGCGCAAAATCCATGCCCGGGATCCCAAGCCGGCCTCGCCCGGCCTTGCCCGGCCGGGCAAGAACACCCTGTCGCTCATCCTTGCGGCCATCGAGGATACCGGTAAGACTTCGCTGGCGTCGCGCTACTGGGAAGTCTTCACGAGAAAATACGCCGTGGAACCCGATGCCGACAACTGGCGCTCGCTCCTGCGCTCGCTGAATCGTGGCCACAACAGCGCCAAGACTGTGGACTATCTCCGGGCCATGCCACCCGCGCTGACATCGGAGAGTACTTTTCTGCGCGCCATGAAGACGTGCATGCGCGACAACCTGAACAAGCATGCCTTCCATCATGCCACTCAGGTCCTCGAGATGATGCTCACACGTTGTCGCTACCCTGATCTGGCCACGATGCGTCTGTATCTGCAGATTGCCTACGCGAACAAGCGGCCCTTTGACGAGCTGGCCAAGAAGGACGCCACCGGCGCCAAGCTGGCATACGGCAAGCAGTTGATCGTGGCTCTGAACAACCTCTGGGAGCCCTACAAGCTCGCGGCGAAACAGTTCGCGTTTGGCGGTATAAACCGCATCGCCGTGCCCACGGCGAGCCCCCAGACGGAAGAACAGCAGTGGAGGGCCCAGGCCACCGAGAAGTCCGAGGTTGTGGCTTTGGCCCGCAAGATGATATCGGCCTCGGACCGCCTCACCTTTGGCGACCTGGTCCCTCCCGACATGGTGGCCCACCTGAAGGCCCGTTCCGTCATGCAGATGTCCTTTGTGACCAAGTTCTACGCCGAGCGCGCCAAGTACGACCCGGTCTGGAAGCAGAAAGACAAGGAAGCGCGTGAGAATGGCCAAAAGGAGGATGATGATGACATGGAGTTCCTCCCTGGGGAGGATAGACACTAGGGATTCGAGACTGACCACCACGACATGGGGGAGGTCAACGTCCCCTCATACCAACTGTACCATAGTCCCCAGGGGAAGCGGACGTAGAATGCCGCCGCGCCCTTGCGTCCCGCCGTGGGAATGATACAACATTGCGGCGGTTTCATACCATCACCTGAATCCAAGAAAGCGCTCCGCTCACGCCCCACGCGAAAGAGGTCAACGCGACCGACTTCTCGGGCCCGTGCCGGAACCCTGGCATGCCGAGTCACGGACCAACGTCCCGTGGAAGCCAAGCACGACGTACGTAACTGTGAGCGGGAAGTCCCCGAGGGCGCCGGCTCGGCTTACCCCTCTTGACAGCATGGATCCTCATCAAGCCCAGCCTGCCGTCTGAAAGGCCATCATGCCCCTATGGAAATGTAGAGCGGGATTTAGCTCCTGGTGGCAACTACAGCTAGAGCATATCTTGTCTGTCCCGACCATGTTCGTCGTGTGTGTGGATTTTGCATGGAACGAATAACAACCAGGTCTATGCCATTGGGCGCCATTCAATCAGTACTCATTTCACTCGGAGCAGACCAAGCCGCATTGAACCCACCACCTTTATGAGATACATCTTGGCTTCCTTCATCCAGATCCCAAGGAATAGGAACTACGAACATCACAGATCCGGGTCAACACTTTGAAGTAATGAAAAGCAATGTTATTGCTGCTATCATTGCAGGCCAGGCATTAAGCTGATGCTCGAAAAGTCACCGGGGGGTTTTCCGTAAAACCTCATTTTCTCCTGCTCGCATGACAATCGTAAGCTGACGGCCATGCTGAGCTCCGCCACTGCTCAGGCATACATACCTAATGCTGTATCGCACCAGGCCTTCGTCATTATGCCCCTCACCCTGACCGACGACAAGGAGAAGCGCCAGCAGCTCGCAGAACTCCAGCACCGTAATACACCACCAGTCCGGTTGAGCGTCCCTGTGCGCGCAAGCGGTACCTTATGCTGTCGGCAACCCGCTTGGCCTCCTCTCCTGGGCCACCACCCAGCTTTGCTTTTCGCCTCCCCAGTCGTGCGTGCCTCCTCTCTCCCTCGCTCCCCCTCTCTCCCTCCCCCTCAAGGGACCCATGGCGCCAACTTGGCCGCCAGCAACAAGCAGGGTTGTGTTTCGCGCCGCCAAGGAATGAATACAACTTGGGAAACATGACCCTTGCGGACAATCCTCGACCACTGCCATGAAGATGCAGGAATATGTATGAAACACAGTCGGGTGAAGCGAAGAATGTTCAGGGGAAGTCATGTCTCTTCTAGACAGTGGTCGAGGAGTGTAACTCTATGGGAAATGGGAGGTATCATGAAGTCAATGAAAAGCAACCTGCAACTTTTGTTGACACATTTTGAAACCCCGTAAAAATGCAATACAGCCCCCAAGTCTATGCTGAGATGTGCAGCAGCCGCAAATGCAGGACGTGTCTATGATGGAACGGAATCGGACACCTCATTCCTTCCCGGCTGCGCCAGTGTCGGGCGTGGCCTTGGCCAGGGCGGGCGAGGCAGCAGTCGACGGGGGCGAGGCAGGGTTGTCTTCCATGTTGGCGAGGAGGCTGCCGGCGAGTTAGTATACAACCCGGCCGATGGGGAAGGGGGCCCGAGAGTTCTGCTTACCTGTATGCGTTGATACTAGCGCTGTCCCTTGTGGGAGGGGTGCCGGTGCGGGACGAAGCAGCCGAATCTTCGTTGCCCCGGCTCAAGGAGCCACCAGGACCCAGTCGCCTGCCGCTGTTGCTTCTTGACGAAAACATGGAGGTAGGGCCAAGGGTAACGTTGCCAGCCGAGCTGCGGTTGGCAGCGCCCTTCAGGCGTCGCAGATCATCCATACCGACCTGGTTCTGTGCGGGTTGCGGGAAGCCAGAGGAGAACTGGCGGGCGTCACCACGACCCATTTGCGGCCGTCCGGGGCCGCCGCGTTGGTTGCCGCGAGCGTTCTCGGCAGCCTTCTGGGCGGCGGCGGCCTCGGCCTCGGCACGGACCTCCTCCAGGGTCTTGGGGCCCTTGTTCTGCTCCTTCGAGTGCCAGCCGGCCCTACGCAGATCGATCACGTCCATGAGCATAAACTTCAGGCGGCTGGGCAGGTCGGGCATGTCAATCATGGTCTGAATGCGCTGGAAGTAGGCGTCCATGAGCAGCTTGCCCTTCTCAGACGCGTCCAGGTTGCCACCGATGGTGCGCAGCAGCTTGGACAGGGACTCGACCTCAGCCTCGTCCGGCACACCACTGTAGTCAACCAGTTTGCGGACACACTCGTGCATGATACGCTCTGTAAGCATGCCGAGCTTGTAGAGCTCACCGATGAACTGCACGAGACCCAAGCCACGCCGCTTGGCCGCAGCAGCAATGTAGTACTCGTCCGACAGCATGGCTGCCTCGCCGGGCTTCTGCGACGCGCCTTCCTTGAGCTCAGGCAGCTGTGTCTTCCAGCCACGCTCGAACTCTTCCTGACAGCGGTTGAGCAGGTACTTTCGGAACAAAGCACCACCAATGACGGGCTGGCCGTTCTTGTCGTTTACGTTCTCGTCGCGGATTTCGGTGCTCATCGTCTCCAGCATGCGCTTGCAGAATTTGGCGTACATGGACGCCCAGTGGGCCTCGTCGGTAGCCTTCTCGAAAGTGAGCTGGATGACCTGGCGCAGGGTCCGGCCGTCCGACTCCTCCTTTGACTGGCCAGCGATGTCGAGAATCGACTGGGCAACCCTGTCGAAGTTCTCGGGCGTCATCTTGTTGAGGGCAGCCTTGACCTTGCGCTGCACCATGGCGGGGTCCATGGGCCCCGAGCCCGGGGCAGCGGTCTGCTTCTGAGTCAGGCTCATGGGCTTCCAGCCGCTGCCCGACGTGGTGGGCAACTCAATCTTCATGCCCGCCGTCAGCGGCATAGTCTTGGCTGCTTGGGCTTCCGACTTAGCATTGCTGAAGGTATCACGTTTGCTGCCAGGGCCGCGGGTGTTCCGGCTTCCCGTACGAGGCGAGTTAGGCCCAATGTGGGAGCTAGACGACCTAGACATAGACCCTCCGCCAGGGAACGCGCCGCCAGGTCGCTGGAAGCTGGCCATGGAGCCCATGGTGGGACGCTGGGCTTGCGACTGAGACTCCTGGAAGCGGGCCTCCGATGTGGTGCCCGGGGGCAGAGTCCTGGCTGGCTGCGCATTGAACTGGCCGAAGCCACCGCCGCCACCGAAGGCACCGGCGGCGCCTCCTCGGCCCGAGGGAGCCCGGCCACTGGGGCCAGGAGTTCTGGCGCTACGCCCGGAGCCATCATTATCACCGATCAAGTTCTTAACTTGGTGGTGGAACTCCATCGACGGGGTCTCGGTGAAGACCGTCTTGAACTGCAACAAGAAGTTGGGATCGTACTTGAACGCGGTGCCCTTCCTGGAGACAGCCGAGTTGAGCGCCGGGTTGGGCGAGTTCAGACCAGCAGGGTAGCGCATGGGGAAGTCCTCAACCTTCAGCAGTCTCGCCGTCTTGAGGGACTGCAGCGCAGCACTGGGCTGAGCGGGCTCCACGCCTGCCTTGGTGTTGAGGTTCAGCGGAGGAGGCTTAGCTCCACGCTTCTCGCCGGGGCTGACCTTGGCTCCGGCCACAGCACCAGGCTTGTCGTTGATCGTGAGGTTTGCCGGCTTAGAACCGGCCTCGGCACCGTTCTTGTCTGAAATGGACATGTCTTTGACCTTGCCCGCGAGCATGTCGGCCACGGACATACCGCTCGCCTCGGCCTCCTTCTGGCGGCGCTCCTTCTCCAGTTCAAGACGCTCAGCCTCGGCCTCGGCTTCACGCATCTTCTTGTCGTTATCGGCAGCGCTGAGCTTCTTCTGCGCTTCCTCGGCGGCCTTCTTCTTCTCCTGCTCCGCCTGCTTCTTCTTGGTGATTTCGGCCTGCTCGGCCTCGCGTCGGGCGTCCTCCTCCTCCATCTCGCGGATCATACGCTCGGTCTCATCCTCTTCGTCCTCTTTGGCGGCTTCCGCAGCAGCGGCAGCATCAGCCTTGGTCTTGGCCTCCGCTTCTTCCTTGGCCTTAGCCTCTTTAGCGGCGGCCTCTTCCTTTTCCTTGGCCTCCTTGGCAGCGGCCTCCTCCTTGGCCTTGGCCTCTTCCTTGGCTTTGGCTTCGGCCTCCTCCTTGGCCTTAGCTTCGGCCTCCTCCTTAGCCTTAGCTTCAGCCTTCTGCCGTTCCTCTTCAGCAGCCTTCTCCTGGGCAGCCTTCTCCTCGGCAGCCTTGGCGTTTTCGGCGTCCTTGTTCCCACCCTGCAAGTTCATGGCAATCTTGTCCCTCAGTTCTTGCTGCACCTGCTCCCTGGTCTTGGTGGCAGCCGCGCTGTCAGAGCGGAGGTGTGTAGGTGTAGCTGGCTTGGGCGGCGGGGTAGGAGTCGAGGCGATCACGGGAGGTGTCTTGGACTGCTGCAGGCCAGGAGTGGGGGGTGCGGCTGCCTTCAGGCTTGACAGGTCAACGGTCTCGCCGTTGGCGTTCTTGATAACAATGGCCGAGCTCTTCTTGTTGGGCCGGTTGAACTGCGGAGAGGCAACAACTGCCGGCTGCTTCACCTGAGCGGGCATAGCCTGAGGTGTTCCTTGAGCCTGGGTCTGGCCTGTGCTAGAGGCCGGCCGCTGCTCCGAAACCTGCGAAGAGCTACGTGACATAGGGGGGGCGCCGCCCTGGGGGTACTGGCCAGGGGCAGGGTATGGGGCCTGGTAGTGAGGGGCGGGCGAATGGGGCTGCGGCATCATGCCATAGGGCATGCCGTTGTAGCCCATGCCCGGCATCTGGGTGCGGGGGTCGTAAGGTGGGTAGTACTGTTGTTTCATTTTGGTCAGCATTTGATCGAAGTTGCCGCTCTCTGGCGACAGGTCAAGCGGGCCGGCACTCGGCACAAGGGGAAACCCTTGGCTGTAGTGATAAGCCGGCGGCGGGATGCACATGTTGGATTGGTGGTCCGTAATGCTCTCTCCGCGCTCAGGTGGCAACTGTCCACACCTTCGGTCCACCGTCGTGTCGACAGGGGCAAACCAGTTGTCCACGCGCTTGTTGTTCTTGCGCTTGGGCTTTGGAATGCGGTCCTGCGACACGTCTTGGAGCGAATCTGAGCGGTGACGATGGCTGTGTTGCGAGTACTTCTCGCCATCACGGCCGCTGTTGCGCTGGTTGCGCGGCTTCCCCGACTTGAAGGAGACGTGCTCAAAGAAAGACTGGGAGGGGGGATGTACTTGGTGACCTGGCATGGGCGGCTGTGCCATGTTGGGGGGAGCGTAGTAGAACTGCGGCGCCTGCGCCATGGTGGGAGGCATGCCGGCGCTATGCGGTGTTGAATGCCGAATCGACGGGCTCGCATGCGTCTGCGGGGGCGTGCTGGCATAGGATGCAGGGCGGTTCTGGAAGTTGGGGTTCATGCCGCCACGGCCCTGGGTCGGCTGGCCACGGTAGTGGTTGTTGGGGGGGTAACCCATCTGCTGGTTAGGCGTGAAATTTCCACTGAAGCCGCCTCGGCCGCGACCTGCCTGCGACTGGAAGCCTCCACGGCCAGGAGGACCACCCTGGTTGCTAGGGTCGCTAACCATGGACTGGGCTGACTCGTTTCTCATATGGGCGTTGGCACCAGCCGCACCCTGAGAAGCGGACGGGCGTCGCATGTGACTGTCTCCGCCAAAGCTGCCGAAGTTGACCGTGTTACCCGGCTGAGCACTGGAGGGAGGCCGGCCACCGCTGGCCGACGGTTGCGGAATTGGCGACGGGGAATGTTGGGGGGATGTAGCGCGAGGGTTCTCACGGTTGCCGGGGATGGCTATGGGGGCGGAGCCCGGCTGAGGGCTACTGTGCTGCACAGCAGGCGAGGGGAAGCCGAACTGGATGGGTTTGGCGGTGCCGTTGGCGGCGAAGTTGTTCGGCCCATTCGGGGCCGTCATAGTGACGGACGGCGTACGCGCGTGGGCTTCGCCGTTCGCAGCGGAGCTGCCGTGGACGACCGGAGGGGCGCCGGAGACGTTGGGCACTGCAGGCATGATCGTCGAGTTGGGTCGACCGTTTACGGGCGATACCGAGTTTGACTTGGCATGTTGTTGAGCAACAGATCCCGCAGCGACTACAGGCTGCTGCGCGCTCGTACCCTGCGCAACCAGCGGTGTCTTCTTCGCTGCGCCGGCAGCGGAAGCGTACGACGGTGCTGACGTGTTGGTGGGCGTCTGCGTATTGCCGGTAGAAGTCATATGTAACGCTTGATTGAGAATGCTCTCGCGCGGGTGTTGTTGATGTTTTCTGCGTACTTGGGAGTGGGCGGCGATGGGGGTGGCCGAAGATGTCCTTTGCTCCTTCGCGCTGGGGACGAAAAAGAAGCGAAGATCGATCAACGAGGATGGATGATGAACCGGATATCAAATCCGCAACGAACGCAGGTTCTTTTTTAATGGGTGGGCGGAAGGCCAGAGTTCTGGGTGCAAGCGGAAGGATGTGGGCTCGGTAGGGCACCTGCAGGGATGTGGGAGGGTACCGAGCTACAAGTCACCGAAGTGCACTTTTTGCCCGGTGGGGTACCCGGACAGACGTCAGTGTAGGTACCGGCAGTGGAGATGAGGTCCGTGTCTGCGCTGGGTGTTTCCCATGTTTTTGGGGTGGCCTAGGTAAGGTAAGGTTGCTAAGGGTACAACTAGGTTCTCCGAGCTCTTGTTCGGTGCCTATGGGGCCCTGACTTCGCTACCTGGGAATCGGATACTCAAGTATTTTCATACACAGGATGCTTCACTTTTATCGACGTCTGCAGAGGAGACAGTCGTGTTGCATTCCCCAGGACTCCATTGCTTCGTCGTCACCAGTGGTAGACAGTATGGGCACGTACTGACCCGAGCAGTACCTATGGCTTTCAGTTTTCGCTCTAGACCCTTCCTACTTACTAGGCACAGGCAGCAGTGATTTGGCGCAAAGGCCAGTCAAAACCATCTGTGAATTGACCTGATGAATGCCGGGCTTGTCCACCCCGTCTACGCTTCTACACTCGATACTGGACCACCCCCCGCCAACTTAACACGTGCGCAGCCGATTTAGGCATCCTTTGTCCATGACATGCTTTTGTCGTTCTGTGTTGACGCACTGCAACCCCTTTGTACTTTGGTCGCCTATGGAGACACTCGCGCGTGATGAATGGGGGCACTGAACCGGGCAGCTCATATCTCATAGTGTGTACCTATCAGGAACACTCGCTTTCCTTGCACCTAAGGAGACCCTGAAGGATGCCTCCTCTCTATCATCACTCGGCCGACTCCCTCCTAGGGTAGGTATCCCTCCGACCGCACCCACGAGCCCACATGGGCGGTCAATGGACTATCTAGAAGCAGACGGGCGGCTTCACGGCTCTGGCCCCCGTATCTCCCGCTCTATCCCCCGCTCTATCCAGTCGGGCGGTGGTCGGTGCTTGAGTGATAGGTACTTAGGATACTCGCTTCCATGGTAGGCGAGCTACACCGACAATGACCTATGTGCCCAAGGATGCCGCGTCTCCTGAATGTGTCGGAACGTTGTCGTCCTCGTGGCGTGAGGGCGGCCCATAATACATGCCTCGTACTATCTGCGATCCTGGCAACAATATTAATATGCATGTACGAGACCAAGCAACCACCAACAATGATAAACGGGTGGGCAGAGGCGCCAGACCCATGAGTGCAACGTCTCTCTGCCTGCCTACTTCCTGGTTCCCAACAGGAACCCCATACATACAAAGATATCTCCGGGAAATTTCGACATGCTATGCCGGTGAGATGCCATTATGCACTCGCTATTTGTTTAAGGGCTTATGCCTCCTGCCACCGCGAGCAAATTTAGCGCTGCCGAAAGTCTGGCGCGCGGCGCGGGTGGCCCATCGCCACTCTTGCGCCCCTGTAAAAACCATCTTGTTTCCTAACTCCGATCGAGTCATCCACTCATGACGTGCAATATATGGGTTGCACATTCTCTTCGCCGCCAGCTGATTGGAGATTCCCAGTGATGCAACTTTTTCCAGCCACGGCCGTTCCGCGCTAGTATTCGTACATCTTGCCTTTTCCTTTCTCGTTGCTGTTAGGGTGGTACGAGGATGGGTAATTATGGACGCATCCAGTCACCTTTGTCCCTGGGGGTCTGTTCCTCTTGCTTTCTCCTCCTCTCCCTATCGTACAACGCAGGACGGTCGTCTAATCCTTGGTAAGCTCGGCTTTACCTGCCTGGCAGTCTGGATCCTCCTCGCGTACTCGTCCGCGCGCCCGTTGGCCCACGGGCGGTTCCATGGGCTGTGCTCGCTATCCACGTACGACCACCTGGTATGTGCCCGCGGCCTCTCGGGCTGGGTCCAAGTACTGGGGCTACGTTATTTGGCGTCTAAGAGGGGCACACGGCTCCAGATACATGAGTACGCTACATTTTGATGTCTGCGGCTGGGGAAGGACGATGATGTGCAGCCATGCGCCCGCCCTCTTGGGCCAGCGCAAGGACGCACTACTATGGTCCCGGCGAAGGCGTAACTGACGTTGTTAGAGAGTACAGTGTCTGATCAATCCCGACAGTCAACAACATCTCTTATCCACCCTATCCGCACGGCATAAAACACTAGACATTTGATTAGAGTGGGATAACGATAGTCGAGACCGCTCCTCTCGACTTCCGAATTCCCGGTTTGATTCCCGTTGAAAGTACCAATAACATGCGAAAAGACACACGACATCGTTCACGCTCCGCGAGAAGAAACGACCACCGGGCGGTGCGGGAGTTAAGCCTAAGAACGGTGGCGGCATAAAGTGGAGGGCTAAAGTATTTCGAGGTACGGGAGCACACAATACGAGTGAAGTACGAGGGCATGAAATCGATGATGAAAATCGGACAGAAATCGGGAAAGAACCACGAGGAAGGAAAGCTCTCGATCGTCTCTCGAGCTGCTATTGAGAACAGACGAGTTATGCAGGATACAGTACTTAATAAATCCGACAGTCAACAACATCTCTTATCCACCCTATCCGAACGCCACGACACACTAGACAGCGTCTCCTCCCGGGGCATGGACATCGGCAAATTTTTTCTTGTCGCGTTTCAAAACAAGTTGACCAGACAAACTGGGGCGGAACGGGTACTGACTCGACGAGTGTGAGCGGCCTTCCAGGCTGTCTGCCTTATCCCTACTGGCCAACCCCTGTTGGGCTCTAGTTCCGGGGCGAATTGTCCCATCCATCCCATCTTTGGCTGGGGAGAACGATGGGCGGGCAGGCCCCGGCCCGCTTTGATGTGATCATGGGCGTTCGGATGGCCCAGACTGCTCTGTCTCCTCTCCGTGCGTTGGGCTGCTTGGCCGGAACGTGGTGGCATAGCGTCGATATGTGGAAGCCGTCGCAGCGCTTTTGTTCTTTGGCGTACAACTAAGGGCGACTAGTTTTTTACCGCATGGCCCCGGCTGGACGCGCTCGAATCCAACCTCAGACGAGCGGCCCCGGGAGCTGGCGCGCACATTGTGGTGGTACTACTAAGAGTCCACGGCCAACACGGCGCTTGCTGGCCTCAAGGACAATTCCGACAGCCCGATGGGGCCGGGGAGCGGGCGTCTATGTCCCCGGACGAGGCGTCGGGGGCGTGGATTAAAAATACGGAGCAGGAGAGCAACAACGCCTAAGTGGGCATCTTGCGACACTACACTGTGCACAATCCACCCCTCTCTCTGTCTGTTTGAGGTGTGCTTTCGGAGCCGAGTCACGGCCCCGCGCATCTGGTGCGCGGGAGTCGTCTTGGCGGCTGCCAATCATCAGATTCGATGGGCAAGCCGACCGGAGTTGGGGTGAGAGGGAGGAGGAGAGGGATCAAGCAAACGGATTTCGGGTCCCAGATCGATACAACTTGCGGTCCTGGATGCGCGCGGGACGAGAATCCAGCTGACCTGATCTCTTGTTCGTCCTAGGTACCTCATGCTCCATGCTGACTTCCTAGGTACCCAACAGGCGAAAAGGGCTGCTGGTATTCTTTGCTACGGCCAGGTCGTCTTCATTTTTTTTTTTTTTTTTGGCTCTGACTCACCCTGGCTCTAACGTGGTTGGTGGCCATGGTAGAGTTTGTAGGCGAGTGAGTAAGATGTACTAGATATGGACTAGCAAACGCCGAGGGTTTCCCTGTAGAGGCGAAGTCATGAGGCATTCCGTTGTACGAACCACCATGGATGCGCAAACATCCCATGATGCCGGGCAGTATGTGCCCAGTCCACCAGGGAGAGAGTCTTGATCATGTAAGGGGGTGTATAAGGTACTTAGGTAAGTAAAGGAATCCATGGTATCAGGTAACAGTAGAGAGATGGGCATATCCCGTACACCTACGGCAAAGGGTATCGAAGATCGTCGGTCGACGCAAAAGAATACCTGCCCATTCCGTGGGATGCCGCTGTTCAATCCGACGTTATCGATTGGGGGCTGTTGGTCAGGCCATTCCCCTCCGGCAGAATGACCTCAGTCGGGTTCCCGAGTCCCAGCACACTTTAATTGGCCTGCAAACCAGAGCATGCGAGACACATATGCATGCATTAACAAAGTCCATTTCAGCATGAAGATTGGTCCCCCTCGTCTCCTCGCCGGCAACGCTTTCCAGGCTATGAGGCTTGTTCGGGGGACGAAGGTTCGTCTAGAAGATAAACGCGACACGCCAGGCCCAGGGTACCGAGAAACAGCTCGTATTCATTCAAGCGCAATCCGCCGTCCCCTTACTCCTGTACCACGACCACCAAGCTTGATGGGCGTCGCGAGGCGCGAGATCGGTCTGTAAGCCACGGCGGCGCTTCTCGACCGTGGCAGAGAAGTCGAGCTCGGCTGCCCAGCACATGTCAGCAGCAGCAGCTCCCTCTCCTCCATGGCCGGGCGGCGACTGACCCGCAGCTATACCTGTCTGAGCCACCTGCTTGCATCCTCTTGTCCACTTGTCAGTCATCGTGCCCGGCCACTGGACACGTAGCTATGCGGCCTCCTCAGGCCAAGACGGCCTATTCGGGTTTTTCGAGTGGGTTTCCTTCCGGAATACGGGTTATGCGCCAGTCTCTCGGGCCAACCAACAAAGCCCCTCCCCCCCCGCGGGGGGACTCCGTTGAATGCTGAAGACCTTTGCCCACCACGACGGTAGAATTCATCAAGACGAACGGAACTGGCCACTACGAAGCATGAGTTCCGTATGGAGCGCACCAGGCTCCTTCACGGCACCCGGACAACATTGACGTCCAAGGCTAGGTGACTAACAAGTAATGCCAGGACGTCAGAGACATCGGGAACACCACGAGCCGGTCCTTCAAAATTGCCACCAACACACCAGGAAAATGATTACCGGAAGGACGGTACAGGACGCTTAAATCGTAAGGCCGCCGTGGTCGACGTTATCGTACATAAAGCAGCCGGTTCCTCGAACTTGGGTCTGCAACTGGCGTATGGGTTACCGAAGCGATTGGAAACAAGTCACTGAGGGTGGTCTTATGTGTCATGCGTTCAATCGATCTAGGGTCCAAGGCCCCATCGAAGCCATGCCTGTCTTGCAGCCAGGTGATATTCTCTGCTCGGCCTTTCCGTGAATATAGCCTAGCCCAGGTCACACAACTTCTCCGTTTCAGAGGCCTACAGCGTGTCCGCTTTTCCAACCATTGTTTGATCAACTTACATTGTACAAACCCCCCGACGCGGTCCAACGCCCAAAGTAATACTTTCTCAGCTTTGTTTGTCTTGATAGTCACCGATTCTTCTATTTCCCCAGCATCATGTTCGCCCAGGTTTCGGTGCTCGTGCATTGTGCTAAAAAGTCCAGTGCGTCCTAGGAGCGTACCCGGAGATTTCTCACACCCAATGCCACGGTAAGCCACAGACGTATGTCTTCGATCGTTTAGAGGCAACCACGGGACTGTTGCGGCACCGTATGCTGAACTTTTTCATAAACATCCCGACTGAATGACACACTTGGACTTCCCCCAGCGCCTTTGTACTGCGCTCTCTAGAATACCTCCAAGTTGACACAGTACAACAGGATCACAAATGCTCAAGTATGAAGTTACAGAACTCAGAGAATGACGGGTAATTTAAAAAGAAATGCGTAGTGGATAGAGCCGGCCCAGGTCTATTTACCTAAAGTATATAGCGTTTTTTAGGCGACACTTTTACGGAGCAGGAGCACATTGTGGTCACATGTCAATCTTTTGTGACAAAAACCCAGTCGTGTATAGGTATAGGCGAGCTGGTTGATAGTACTACATGTTCGGCTCTCACTTGTATCCTTTACAGGGGCAGGTATGGTTTCTAGGGACGTATACGCAGCTATGGGAAAGGAAAATATCGTTGTTGGGCACCACGGTTGCCTTCAGCCACGGTTGCATGGGCAACCACTGTGGTGGTGCTAATAGTAGTTAGACCTTCGCGAGTTACCTAGCAAGCCCGAACCTCTGAATAAACCAACTTTTGCTCGCGATTCTTGTTTTCTGGGCCTTCGTTCACGGCGTTCTTGGACGTTACGTAATCGTACAAGAGGCGCGGCACCGTCACCACGGCCCCCAACATCTTGGACCGCCATCGAGAAGAAGCCGCTACAGGTAGATGTAGCAGAGGGGATTGCCACTCAGCGTGTCGAGCAGGTCACGGATGGGGCGAACGGGGGCGTTGAAGCTGCCCATGTCCAGGGGGTCGTCGAGGGAGGTGTTGCGGCTCGGCGGGTTGTTGCCGATGGTGATGGTGCCGGCCACGGTCTCGGCCTGGTCGCCGTGCAGGGCCTGCCAGAGCCACCAGGCCCGGTCGACCATGGCGTGGTGGAGGTAGAAGTTGGGGTCGACGGGCGAGGAGAAGAGATCGCCGGCGTCGCCCCCCATGACGAAGTGCCCGGCCGCGTGGAGGCCGAGGAAGCCGTCGGTGAAGCGGCCCTGCAGCTCGGTCTGGAAGCTCGCGATGTCCCGCGACGCCGCCCCCACCGTCACGTTGAGGAGATTCGCCGCCGTCAGCCACGTGCCCGCCGTGTACGCCGAGAGGTCCCGCTTCAGGCACCGCGGGTTGTACCCCAGCGGCGTGCTGACCTTGGTCTCCCCATCCTGCGTCGGCGACACCGGGCCGAGGTTGACCGTCATGCTGAACTTCTAGGTTAGCCGCCATCTTCCCGGACCGGTGCTCGCCTATAAAGACCAAAAAACAAAGGGGGGGGGGGGGCGGAAAGCGGTGGAAAGGGTAAGGGGCTCGCGCACTCTTTAAAGGGCCCGCTTGTGATGCAGCCGCCGCCATTGGCGGGCGGAATGTAGATCAGGCCGGTTCCAGCTCGACTTCCGTTGTGCGGGACGAATGCCCCGTCGCCGCTCATGCTGGTCTCGCTGCCGTCAAAGACGGGCGACTTCCGCAGGTCGTCGGTGTGGGCAAGCCAGTTCCAGTACTGCCAAGGGTTAGCCGGTGCACACAACAGATCCGGCATGGTGCTGGCTGGGTGGGCGCGGACATACAGGCTGGAAGCCCTGGTAAGAGCATTCGTCCCTCAAGGCCGTCTCGTACGCGTGAACGAAGTACCTGTGCCAGCTCAAGAAGTTCCCCTGCCCGCTCGAGTCAGCTGCTCGACTCTGGTCCGCTGGTCCACCCGCCCTCGGATGCTTACGGTTCCGTGGATGCTTCTGGTCTGGTTGATGTGCTGGGCAACGAAGTCGTCGTACCGGTTCCGGACGCCGGGGGCCAGGGCCGGGTCCGTCTTGGGCGGCAGCTTCATCAAACAGTTGACGGCCGACGTGTACGCTTTCCTCTCCTTCGCCGACATGAGGGCCCTACGGTGGCAAGTCAGCCCCATCCGGAAACCCGGGAAAGTCCCACCTCCCCGCGGGTAGACACAGGGGCCGCAATTTACCAGTCCTTGCGCACGGCAGCGTTGAAGACGGAGCACGACTTCCTTTCAGCGCCGTGGCCGGCCTCCTTCAAAGCCGCGACAGCCCGGTCCTGCAGCTCTTGCAGCTCGTCCCGTGCCTGGAGGGGCGAGGCTGCTGCGATGGCGCAGAGGCCCAAGGCGAACAGTCCTGTGAGTTGCATCGTGGACGGCTTCTCCGTACAAAGGCGGTCGGGCGTAACCCTGGGAGTGTGGGGGGGGAGGACGGAAATAGACGACGGTGGCCCTTTCACGCAGAAAGCAGGGGATGACGAGCACACCACTGACGGAATGGAAGAGACCGTGATGAAAAGATTCCGCAAGATTCCCTCTGGGCTCAAGGCAGCAAATATGCCACTGCCAAGCGCAGCTCGCTTCGCCCGTGGTATGAGCCGCCATTGATACGGGTCCGGCTGGGCTTGCCTACCCAGACCCTTACGCCCTATAGGAATCATGCCATATTGGGCCTTTTTGCCGCGAGTATACGGATGCCGCGTATGCGGCCGTCAGCAGCTGACGGGGCCTGATTGGAATGGGCCGGGCCTAGATCCCGGCCCAGATCCTGTCCGAGATGGCACATAAGATTACGAACTGATCTGTATGGTCCGGTTTTCCAGATCTTGAAATGATTTGTTACGTGAAATGGGTAACTACACCGCTCCAGCGAGCCATTGGGCCGGGCTGGGAACGGCCTCTTTGGACAACCGTACGCGGTGCTGTAGCTCGCCGGCGTGAAGACCCGGCTATGTTACCCGTGTCCTGTCCCCGCCGGCCTTATGGGCCATGTCGGGGGCGTTTCCCGTCGCACTGGCACGAATTCGGACTGTTCTCCGTGCCCGTTTGGTAGCCCGATGAGCCCAGCGTCTCGGCGTTTCCCATGATATGATGTGGCCGGCTCGCCCACTGCCCCGGAGGACAAGCGACCCCTTCCCAGGGCCGACGGGCCGTTTGAGAATTTCTCGGGGCCCTCGCCCCTGGCCACAAAAAACCGTAAGCGCCAAGACGGTAGGGCCACGAGCGAGACTAGGGTGGCAATCACAAGTCAGTCCCGAAGCGGCAGGTCGCCGCCGCTCAGGCGGGGTCCAATCGTGCCCTCCCTCCCGGCGACCCCTTCCCTAAGAATCTTTGCCTGTTGGGCCTGTGCTTCTTCGAGCCCCGTGGCGCTTGGCCGATCACCAGGCCCGGGAAATGCGCGGACGGGCAACGGCGCCGCTTGCGCCGATCCCGACCACGGCGTTGCCCGTGGAACTGGCTCACCCTAGGATCGGTGCTCTCGTCGGGTCGGGGGGGGGGGGCGGTAGGTCGGCCTAGGAACGGTCACGTCAGGCAATTCATGGCTGTCTGTTCGATTGCCTAGGCTAGTTGCCCGTTTGATATGGGAGGTCTGTACGTCCCCTATACAGTGCCTGCCACTTTCTTGTAGAGGGCTCGCGGCGACTTGCACTGGGATGTACGAATAGCAAAATGTTGAGCTGTATCCTGCAAACGAGCACCGAAACGCCAGCGCATAGTTGCATGTACTGGCTTCAAGTTACTATCCTATCGTGAGGCAGGAAACTTTTCTGGGCTATTACTCTGTTTCGGTGCGAAGTTCCACAAAGAGTTACGGTCAACTCGATACAAGTTCGGGGGTTGAAAACTGCACTGGCCTCGTCAATGCAAAAGTTCGGGAGCCACAAGGAGCCTCCATAACCTTTGAATGACCACAGTCCTCCTGTTGTGGCTGCATCCCTAGTGATGTAGCTGATTCGGCCATTGATAAGTTGATCTAGGTCGCCTCGACGACGGATTTAGGCACGATGACTACGGGTGGAGATCTTGGCTCGTCGGATCCGAAGATCATGGGCATGTTCGAGCCCACGGAGATCTACGGCTATCTGGTCTCTTGCCTAATGAGCCTCGTCCCCTAGAGGGCGGCGGAGCTCCTCGAACTTCCGGCCTTTGTTGTTCGCGGAGGATGCGGTATTCCTGCCAGTAGTGGAACCCCATTACCTTGACAGGGTGATGGTGGTACCCTGTATCTTCTTTTAACACTTTCCTTTGTGTGTTTTGGACGTTTACTCCCTAGGCCGTCCTTGAAGCCGTCGAGCGAGTCTTGGCCGGATCGGATGAGTTGTTTCTCAGTGTCCCTCGCCGGTAATCGTATGCATAGCCCGTGATCTCCGCTTCGTTGTTTACTCGCCTCCATGGCTCGTTTCATATGGAATACCTAGCGACGGCCTCGCTCGGCTGCCTGTGGAAGGATTCGCTTTGGTGGCCAGTACCCGGTCGCTGATACAGCCACGGAGGGGTCAATGCTTCCGTAGGCGCTCTGCCAACTTCCTATAGCCCATGGTACGCCGGGGGTGGGTTGTTCATAGCGGACCAGTCAATTCTACATACTGTCGTCCTACCTGTCCATGGTGTTCCTCTATGGAACCGTTCTGGAATCTTCAAGAAGGTCAACTTGGTGTAGACCCCGCCTGCCCGTTATCCTCATTACCTACACGTAGTGATGAACTGATCCATGATCTACTCGGCTTGGAGTACAATGCCGATAATGACCAGACATGCATGGCTTCAATCCAGGGGAGAGCTGTGTGAATCAGGTGACTTGACCTTGTGTGCCTTCCATGTGTGATCTAGGCCGGACTGGCAGGAGAAGAGCAACTACTATTGGAAGTTAAGTCGGTACCTCCTTCCTGCTCCGCAAGAGGCAGTGACGAGAATGTTCTCCCTCAATTGTACCTCACCTGCTACTACTGCGATTTCAGGGGCGCACTTTTGAAACGCCATGTTCTGTAACCAGCAGTCTTGCGGAGGGGCCGTGCAAAAACAAGCCAGGCGGCAGATGGGACTGCTTACTCGGATGCTATCACGCCGGAACTTTCTTCGTCGCCGTCGTCCGCACCGTCCTCGTTGAACCATTCGTCTAACAGCCTGAGATCATCGAATGCCTGCGCGAGTGCGTCGGTCACGGCGTCTTGGCGCGCCGTCATGGCCAGATCGAGATCCAGCAGGAAACCCACACTCTCGGGCTTCTCGGGGGCCGGGGCCGCGGGCATGTATGTCTTGGACAGCTCGAGCGCCTCGGCGTTAGTCAAGGCACCGCGACGTACCGCCATGACGAGAGACCCCTGAATGACGGGACCGAGGGCTGCGAAAGCCACGCCAAGCTGGGAGCCCAAAACCAGGCACAGAACGAAGTAGAACTTCCACTCCTGGTCGTCGAAACTGTGCAACAAAGCCCCAAACAGATGAATGAGGTGGCTCAACAGGAACGACGAGCGCTCCGCCGGCGGGCAATGGAGGTGACACATGAGTACCAGGCGCTTGAGCTGCTTGAGGGAGGCGGCGAATACCTGACTGGGGTGGCTGTCGGGCGAAGAAAGGGAGACAAAGTAGTGCGCCGTCGGCCGCCACAGGAATGGACGGAAGAGGTCCAGGATGGCACAATGGTAGTACATGCTACAGACACTGGTCAGACGGCAATGGCCCACGGCCTGAGGGGGGGAGGCATCAGGGTAAGACGGGACTGACTGGAGAAGCAGCACATGAGCCGGGGCCGGATCTTGGTCGCTTTGGAGCGCCGCGTTCGTCAGCGTGTCGGACCAGGTCAGCAACGTCCGGTACTGCGCCTCGGCAAAAGCGACCGGAATCCTTTCCGTCAGCGGAACACCCGTCTCCTCCCGGTAGACAGACGATATTTCCTGGACGATGGTCCAGAATTGGCACAGCGCCGTAAAGGTGAAACCAACATACCCGGGCAGCGGATGCGCCGGCCATTGCACCCCAAGCATTTCGGTCGGCTCAAGGTGTCCGGGAATAGGGAAGATGGGAGGGAAGGGGATGCATTTGCCTGTGTAGAAGCAGTACCGGTGGCTCCATCGACAAGGTTAACTCGACTATCCGGCCTCCCCCGGGACGATGTGACTCACGTTAACCAATTGTACACCCCCCAGGCCGTATGTGCCGTCGCCCTTTTCCACTTAGGCGACAGGGCAGCAAAAGAGGCGGCTAAGGCGGCATCGTGACGAACCCCAAATAGCTGCATCCTCTCGGCCATACGACGGCCCTCGAGGATGAGGCCCGGCGTTTGCTCGTCTTTACCCTGGAGCGTCAGCATCATGCAGTACAGCTGGATGGCGGCGAGCGTGTTCAGGTTGTCAGATGAACGCTCGGATTGCCATAGCATCTCGGTCTCAGCCAAGAAGAACCTGGCCAGAGCCACGGACCTGACGTCGATGGCACGGTACGAATGCTTTCCTGGGCAGTCAGCAACCACCCCCACCCCCCCTCCGGGACCCGGCTGCCAAATTGACCGACTTACACAGGCATGAAACATCAAGGCGCTCACGAGGAAGGGCGAGCAAAAGTCCAAGCACTTCCCTAACAGGTCGTCAAGGAAGAGGTCGGCATCGAAAAGGCCAGTTATTGGATGATCTCTGGTAAGAAATGAAGACAAGACACGCGCGGCAAAGTCGTCGCTAATGGGAACCCGGGTCCAATAGTCCATGCGCACCCGGCGAAGACGATCATCGCACAGATCCGGTGCCCGGAAAGGGCCGACCACCGACTGCGCGGTACGCGGCGCAGCTCGGCCACGGATGGGGAAAGGCAAGTAATCTATAGCTGGGGTATTTGAAGCGGCGGCCGTCGAGGGGTCGGGTAGGAGCGGCGGCGGCTGCCCCGGTTCTGGGATTGGAGTACCCGGTGGCAGCATGTTGATGGACGTGAGGTCGATAGGGGCTAGCATGGGATACGCGTTGGGGTGCCTAGAAAGCAGCTCAAGCTCCAGACTCGAGGAGGCCGAGGGCGAGGCGGCTCGGGCCGTCTCGAGGAACGAAGGCCGCACCTTGTCGTTCATACTCCCCCGGAGCGAGGCGAGGACCGAGCCAACATCCCCCGAAGCCCGCAGCCTACGCAGTGTCTCGAGGGCATTGGCTTCCGGGTCTGTCGCCAGGTGCTGGAGGATATCGACGTGCTCCTGGAGCCGCACCTGGAGACCGCTGTCCTTACGGTTGTTCCTGAAGACGCACGTGACCTTTCGGTCGGCGCACGAGGCACAAGGCTGGTTTCCATCGCACTAAGCAGGCGGGACGCCTAGTCAGATACGGTAGCGGGGGCAGGTAGGGGGGAACGTACGGCGACCTTGCGGGAACGGCATTCTTCGCAAGCGGTCGTTATGCGGCGGCGTTTCGGAACCGGTTGACTCGGCGGCTCCGGCTTGCTTCCGGTCTTGTCCGGACGGTCTGGTGGTGTAGCGATGACGGCTGGCAGGATGGGTTTGTAGCGACGCTCCATCTATGGCTCATTCGAGCGGCCTCCCTCGTCAGTGATGATTCCGACCCCCACAGGACAAGGGCAGCGGCTGGCACTGGCGGCTGTCTATAGCTATCGGGGCCGGGCGGGCCAAGCTGGCTTCTAGGAGGCCATAACGATGGCTGCCGACTCAAATCACACGAGCCCCTTTTTGTGCAGCAGCAGGGCTGGGAACCCGATGACACAGACACTGCGTCGCACGCGATGTGTCGTGGCTCGGGGCAGCAGCTACGACTAGCAAGCCCAGAAGCCCAGTTGCCCAGATGTAGGCGTCTCGCAAACCGGTTCCGGCCAAGCTTGAGCTGGAGACTTACCAATGCGATGGGAGGAGTCGAGCGGGAGGTAGATCTCGATGCGCAGGCCGGAGGAGAGACCCCTGCCGCTAAGTTTCTTAGCCTTTAAAGCTGAGACTCCGGCCCTCTTCGGACCTGTTCCGAACTTGTCGACAACGACTATTGGTCGACACGCCCCGATGCTTGGTAATTCGGAAAGAAAACAAAACGAGACTCCTCCTCAGCACGCCGTCCTCTTCGACCCCAGGCGAACTCAATGAGCAGCAATCAAGGATGACCAGGCCGATGGAAGAAAGGATGGGGGAAGACGAGAAAATAGGCGCAAGCAAGTATCCGTCGGAGCTGGGAGGTCTTCTGTTCAGCCCCCGGGGTGTGAAGAAAGACAAAAAGACACGGCCGCGAGACAAGCATTCTGCCAGAAGGACCCTCGAAGTCTCCTTCCATAGACTGCCAATGCCTCGCCTACCCACCAGGGCTACAGGTGACAATGTGACCGCCTCTCGGTGGCAGCAAAAGGAACTGCATGGCCACCTGCACCCACTTTCACGTTCTGGTTTGTATCGGTGCTCCCCCCTCCCCTCTCGTCTTGTTTGGCATTGGCTCCCATACTTGCCTACGCATCACGGGACCCCCCGTGGCCCACTGGACCTTTTGGACCTTATTACTAACAACAACAATAATAACGGTAATTATTATTGTAATAATAAAACTCTGACCTTCTCTGGACCTTCACGGTCCCCCTACGGAGACTTGCTTCTGGTCAGCTACCTTGGGCGATATATTGCCGCCGGGACGTTCCCCCTCGTCGTCTGCAGAATCCGCCCGTTCGGGGGGTGTATAGCCTGGCCTGATGCCGCGGGAGGAAAGCAGACGGCTACCGGTCAGATCCGAGGTATTTTCCTCCAGACCCAGGCCATGGCCCGGTGGACCGTGAACCCCCCCGGTCACTTTCTTACCCAGACGGTCAAAGCCACTCCTTGTGGTTTACACACAACTAACTCCGACATGCAGGAGTCTGCCTGGGTCTAGTGCAGTCGTTGTGACCACTTCCCGTACCCATCCGGATAAAAGTCACGACGACTGAATTATACTTTAGCCCCTAGGTAGGTAAGCAGCGTGCCCTTAAAATACAGCTCCACGCAGGTATACGAGCCTCCGCGTAGTTGTAGCGATTCGGAACCCGGCCGCTATCTTGACAACCTCCTCCGCCGCCTCAGGTTTCCCCCCTGAAGACGAACCCCAGCCATGCTGTTTAGCTGAAAGGACCACAGTCTCCCCAACAGCCAAGCGCGAGCCAACCATCCGTACCCCCCGACGTGGTCGAGCCATCGTGTTGAATCGCCGTGGCGATACGCCGTACACGCAGCAACCTCCTCTCGTTCACCGAAAAAGGGATGCAGGTCAGCATTTACCAGCCAGGGGGAAAGGGGGCGGGATGCGGCCGTAGGAACTTGACCCTTTTCCTTTCACGAAAACGCTTCCGCAGCAAAAGGTCACATACGGCGCGGGAATCCGCCACTACTTTCCTACCTTCCCTTCGACCAACCGCCGTCGAAACCCCCTCCTCGCGGCCCGGGAGGGTTTGGCTGTCTCCGGCCGTGCTTGCCCCCCACGCCGGCACGCCCGATTATCGACTGTTTTCCACGGGAGCCGTTGCTTGGCTCGCCCGCCGCCGCCTTCGCCGCCTACGGCCCGCCGCCCACGCGCCAGCACCCGCCTGCTCGACGGAGAGGCGGCGGAGAGGAACGACAAAAGGTACCGGCAAGGGCTATAACGTAGGCTATGGTGACTGTCCGAGACGCGCCTTCTCGACTACCTCGGTATCGGCGCCTCTCGGCCACGGAAGACTCTCAGCTGTGTTGCCGCGTAAAATCCCACCGCCCCGGCCCTCCCCCCCAATACAGGTCGCCACCCGAGAGTTGTCCACCCCGACGTTTGTTATCACCTCCCCTCCCTCCCGATAGAACGGTTCCCCTCGCGTGTCTCGAAGACCACACCCGTCCGTCCGCTCCCCGAACACGGCCGTATGGAAGAAGAAGGGGGGGGATGTGAAAAAAAAAACAATGTCTCCGAGGCGACGGGCCGGACTCAACGTCCGGAATGGTTTCCCGCCACCGGGGAAGTATGCATCCGGCACTTGGGTAAATTCTCGCCTCTTCCTCGAACAACTCCTAGAATCGGGCCGGTCGTGGGCGACTAACGGGTCGATACCTGCCTATGCGTTGTCCTCGTCATCAACTAACCCAGGTTGGACGGCCGACAAGCTAGGTAGGTGGAAGGATACCCGATAGGGGGCACCTCACTTGGGCTCTGAACTTGGTATTTTGAAGAGCAAACGGTCAGGACCGGTACACACAGCACCTACGGTCGCCGGCTTGGCTGCGGAAAAACCAGGGGCGAGAGGAGTCGACACCGTGATAGACACGGGGGCCGGCACCCCTGCTTGGTGGCAACGCCCCTAACCAGTGACGGCTAACGCAGGTGGCTTGGCAATATCCGGAACTTGTCGTGTCGTGCAAGGCTGATACAGGTAATCGCATGGCTCGGTACGGGCAAAAACTTTGACGGGCGCGTGCTCGGAGAAGGCATAATCAGTATTGGGTAAGCATTTAGGGACCTGTCCTTGATGAGGTGTATTCAGTCTACCCTGTCTGGCAACATCCCGAGATACCAGCACGGTTTGGCTTGTCTATCCCATGGTGAAAGCCCGGCTCGTTACTCCTCACTCTTCCTTGTCTGCCGCCGTATCGTCTCCCCCGGAGCCCGCATCGTCCCGCTGGTCGTCGTACGTCATTTCCTCTTCCTTCATCTCTTCTTCGGCTACTTCCACGACCTCGGCATCGGGCAGCCCCCGTTCTGCACGTAGCTGCTTGACCCTAGCCGAAGTCATCTCGAACACATACTGGCCCAGATGCTCCACGCCCTCCATGACCGCCTCACCCGCTACTGCCTTCTCCTCGCCCTGTGCTAGCTCGTCGGCCAGAACTCGCTCCGAGGGCCACATCTCACCCGTCGCCAGCGTGAGCTTGTCGGGTCGCTGTAGTAGCAGCTCAAACGCGGGTTTGAGTTCGTAGCACGCCTCGAAGACTTCTCGGCGGCCCAGGATGTAGAGACCGAGCCGCGCACGAGACAAAGCCACCGTCAGGCGGCGGATATCCCGAAGGTACCCGACACGTGAGGTACGGGTCAAGGAAAGTATGATATCTGCCATGCCAGGGTTAAAAAGGGCCTCTCTTTCAGCATCTCGAGGTAGGTCAAAACTTACAGTCGTTCTGCTCGCCTTGGTACTTGTCGACCGTCGTGACAATCTTAGGCAAGCCGAAGATGGGGTTCTTCCCGCAACGATGGGCGAGAACATCCCGAATCAGAGCGCGCTGTCCGGCATAAGTGGTGAGGATGCTGACTTTGTCGGCGGGGTAGCCGAGTAGTCTCATGTACTGGAATATGGCCACGGCATACTCTGCCTCGCCCAAGTTCTGGATGAAGTGCGGAGTGGGCTCCATCTCGCCCTGACCTTTGTAGTCGGCCACGTTGATGAACTGGTAGTCGTATTTGAAGCCAGCATTGGCCGTCTGGAACTCCCGAAGACTCTCCACGTGTGGCAAGTTGCCCAGGTTAGGGTACCGCCATTGGTAAAGGGCAGCGATGGACGGGCGCGCTCGGCCTTGCTGGTCCAGGGTGACAACGGGGCTGCCCAGGCGGACGAGGCGGGAGAAAAGCGACTGTTCGAGGTTCGCGTAGTGGCGCGAGGCAAGGTTCTGAATCACGGGGGAATTCTGGTAGTGGTCACCGCAGAGCACCACCCTCTGCAGCGCCATCTGGCCATTCTTGGGCTTTTGCATGGCGAGCGGGATGAAGTTCTCAATCTCGGTAATCTGCGCTGCTTCCTCCATGACGACATTGTCGTAGTGGAAGCCCAGGTTGGCTATTTCGCTCCTGCGCATGGCCGCATGAGTCGACGTCATGGCCACAATCCGGGCCTCGTTGGTGAGGAGGTAGTTGGCCTTGTCTCGGTCTCGGCGTAGGATCTCAAAGGGCAGAACATCCGCCAACTCGACGAATATCTTGGAAATATGGTGGTAGCAGCCGTCGGCAATCTTGAGGACCGCACTGCGATCGGCATCCGGGGGGAATAAGGGTTGAGGGGCATTAGAGAAATAGTCGTGGAACGGGAATGCTGCCACGATATCTGCTGCGGACGCATCCTCGGCCTTGGTTATCTCGGTGAATTTCGCCCAGGCGGGCTGAATGTAGACAGAGTTGAAATATCCGGCTGTCTCGGCCGAGTTACCATGGGCGCCGGGGGCCCCAATACTCGCCGCCAGCCGGTTGACTTCCTGGAGGTAGCGGTCGCGGTTTTCGAGGAACGACTCCACACGGCCAAGTTTGCTGAAATTGCCCTCCGTATCGAGCTCTTCCTCGCCGTGGCCAAGACGAAGAAGATGGCGTTCATCGATGTCCAATGCAACGATCTTGGCAAAGAGCTGGTTCAGGGCCTGGTTGGAGTGTGCGATGAGCAGTGTCCGTTGTTCCGGGAAGTTGTGGTAGATGTTATTAATAATTTGGGTGGCCACGTCAGTTTTCCCGGTTCCCGGCGGCCCCACGATCACCGTCAGACCCGGTTGCGTTCCCGAGATGATGGCATCCGTCTGAGCGGCCGTGAAGCGAACATTGTTCAGTTTCGGTGCGTCCGTGGGGTAGGGGCCTGTGTTGGGCGGTTCGTAGGTCGACACCTTATATGTTTCGACCTCATCCAGGAGGGTAGGCTCCACGTCCCTCCTCCTCTTCTTGGACGGCTTGGACTTGGGCACCTCGGCCGCCGTCCCGGCATACTCTAGCACATAGGGTGGCCCAAAGCTGCCGGGGACATCGAAGCCGGGCTCAACGGCCTTGCCCGGCATGCTCTCGACGAGGTGCTGCCAGTTCAGGAACGTGTCCCTGTAGTCTATCTTATCCACTCGGTTGGGTAGGTTCTTGTACGTCGCACTGGCTGGGTCGCCATAGCCTAAGAAGACTTCGTGTAGCCACGAGGCAAGTGGCACCTCGGAAAGCGTCAGGCTGCGGATGGACTCCAAGACCGGCTTGAAGTTGTTTTCCCGTCCGCTTCTCCTGATGACCAGATTGATGCGTTCATACACATCGGGCTTGCCGGATGATGTCCTTTCCATATCTTTCTTGTAAGTCAGGGGATCCAGTCTGAGCTGCAGCTTTCGTGTGCCCGACTTTCCTCCTTCTTTGTAGTAGACTGCCGGGTCTCTGATTGTGCGGCCCTTGTCGTCATTCACCTGGATGATCTCAGCTGTGCGTACGGATACGAGTCCAAGCTTCTGCGCCTCGGAGAGGCCGGCACTGTCTCCATTTGATTCGGCCTGCGCTGTGGTTGCGTCGATCGAGATAAGGAAGACGGTGTCGTCTGGCCTGAGCGAATCCCACTCTCGACGAACGTTTTCACCCATGCGCTTGACATCTAGGGAGATCTCTGCCTTGACAGCCGAGGGCTTATCGTCGCCGACAAGCGGGGGCACCACTTCCAGGATGGACGGCCTCGATATCGGCAACGCCATTCGGGAGAAACCAGCAAATCGGGTTTCGCCCGACCTGCCGACTTCGGGCCGCAGCCGCTTCACCGCGTCTTCAATATCCCGGCGGATGCCGAAAAACGCTTCATACCGGTACAGGGTCAGAGCACGCCACAAGAAATCTCCGACAGAGAGGTACTGTAGATTGAGCTTGGGAATGGCAAGTGGATGTGAGCCATCGTAGCTCTCTGTGCTTGACAAGTTGAACTCGTACAAGCTCTCCTCGGTCGGGACGATGGGGGGGAGAGACTCCTGGAAGGTGCCGCGCCTCTCGAAGGTTGAAAGCAGAACCTCCATCAAGAACGGCCTGTCGACTGTCACCATGGATGAGGCCGGGTACTCCGTTCTTAATTCAAGAAGTTGGGCGAGCTGGAGAACCTCGGCATCCGTAAGCGGCTCGAGCAGGGCCCTCAGTTCGCTCCTTTTGTCGATTGAGCCGTAGTTGGACAAGGCCAGGACCGTCAACTTGTCCTTGAAATGCTTCAGAGAAATACGTTGCAGTCGTGCCAGTGCAGCACAATGCCTCTCGTACGTCTCTGTGCGGCTCAGTTGGGAGCCCGTCTGGTCCTCGATGTTGAAATAGGTGTAATGGCGCAGCAGACGCCACTGCTCACGCAGTAACCTGTTGTCCTCGTCTTGAAACATGGGTGATGCCGCCGTAGCCACCAATAAGTGTAGGTCCTGGAGCAGGGTGTTGACGTAACGCCGCGTGGGGAGTTGGCTCTGCAAGTCCGTAACGAGCTCGATGAAGCGCTCCGCATACAGCACGTGTTCGGGCTTGCGCTTCGATTCATGAAGTATCGCCAGGAACTCCAATATGAGCGTGTAGAGCCAGGCCCGCTCGAAGCGCAACCGGGCCTTGGTCTCTTCGTCGGCCGAGTCGTAACGCTTGGCAGCTGCCCTCCAGGCTTTCCGCAGGTGCGGCGTCTTCTCGAGCAGAGCATCACGTTTCGTCTCCGTTGACAAGTTGTGCCAGATGGAAATGGAGACCAGCGGGGCACACTCCTTCCTGACGATGCCGCAATCGAGACTCTGGAAGGCGTTGATGATGAATGAGAGAAGATGGGTGCGGATCGGCAGCGAGAGCGTGCGGTCGAGCGTCATGGACAGAACGCGGCGGAACAGGGCCGAGAAGTCGGCGGGGCGGTCTTCGAAGAGAGACCATGTCTCAAGATGCTCTCGTGCCTTGACGTTGGTGATCAAGGCAATCAGAAGCACATGGAAGTTGGAGGCGTCGTCCGAGTACCCGGGCCAGAGGTAGCTCTCCAGTATCTGCAGGCCCTCCAAGACCAGCAAGGACTTATACTGGAACGAGTCCTTCTCAAGCGCATCCCAGATCTCGCGCTTCAAGACGTCTTCCTTGACCTTGACCCTCGTCGTCCGTTTCGTCGACTTCAGCCAGTGCTGCTTGGCCAGCAGGGCGAACTCGGTCTCGCCTTCGATGTCGGCGGCCGTCGGTCGAGCCGTGCCGGCTTTCTTCTGCGACTTGGAGGCGGCGCCCTTGATTCGCTTGGCTGTCGGCATTGTTGCTGTGGCGGCCAGCAGGCGCGCGCGGACAAGCGGATCGTGTTGTGACGTGCCGACGACGTGACGACACAATCCGGGCGGGCAGCAGCTCGGGGACGAAATGGGCAAATGCTGGGTGAGGTCGTCAACGACATACGTCGATTATTTTTGGTGGCGGGAGATCTCTTGGAAGCTGTGGCGCAGGCGCTAACAAGCTCGAAATCGCGACGGAATTACAGGTTGCGCGTCTGCCAATAGGCTTCGATTGCAGCGCGTTTTCGCTACGAACTGCTGTAGCCCGTACGAAAATGCTTCTTCTGGGCACTGTAGCAGTTACCCCTGCACGCTACATAATTTGTATGTACAATTTCAACATCAACTACTACATACTTCCATTCCATACGCCCACTGAGCCAGTTTGGGCGGGGGTTATGACGCTCATTGGTTCTCCTATCTGGGCGTATCCAATTGCGTTGCAAGGTGAGCGCAGGAGGTACATGTACTCTCGCAGCGCACCTAAGCTGAATCGTTTTGGGCCGGCGGTGGGCAACGGCAGTTTTGTAACTCGCGCCCGCGATGCGACCAACGGGCGAGCTATGGAATCTATCCAAAGTAGTCCTGCGCCGAAAACACACCTCAACAAAGCCATCCCACTTCCGTTTGCGAGATTCCAAACGCAACCAGATTTCTCGCGTAGAAACCCCTGTTGCATCTGGGGTTCCGATGACTGCCCTAATCTAGGTTCTCGTGGTCCGTACAGCGCCCTGCAGCTGCCTCTTCCCCCTCGGCGAACTGTTGCGACGCCAATGGCAGACGAGCCTCGTTACGACTTGCGCCAAGCGAATATCCGCGTCTGTCTCCCCATCCGCCGCATTTGCCTAGGGTAGTCGGCAGAAACCCATCATGGCTGTATCCGAGTCGCAGGGCCTCGGCATTCCGAAGGCCACGGCCTTCGCCGAAGCCCTCCAGGCGGCCCTCGCACATGCTCGGAGGATCAAACCGTCGACGTCGATTGAGCCCGCGCTTACCAAGGCCGACTTCGAAGATTTCCTCGCCCAGCTGCCAGTCATCTTCCCTTTCGAGTCGCCCGATGCCGCCCAGGCTTCAGATGGCAAGGCTGTTGACAACAGGAAACAGCGCCAGCTCACCATAGTCGAGGTGGTCGTGCGCAACCAGTTTAATGCCCTCGTCACAACCACGCCCATCGACTCCCCAGAGTTCGTAAATATCTGGAACCTCCTCGACATCACCCATGCGCTGGCCGTGACGGAGAATTGCGAGGCGACCCTCGTCCACCTGCTCGTCGAGGCGCTTCTCGACAACCAGACGATCGAAGAATGCCGCAAGACGTTCGATTTCCTGGAGTCGCGACGCGAGCAGCTCAGTGCCACTCCCACTTCGCCGGAAACCAAGAAGATCTCCGAGTCTAAAAAGCTGGTCATGCTCCGATTTTGCAACGAACTTCTCCGGCGGCTCTCCCGAGCCGAGGACATAACCTTCTGCGGTCGCGTCTTCATATACATGTTCCAGTGTTTCCCCCTGGGCGACCGAAGTGGTGTCAACCTGAGAGGAGAATATCATACTGAGAATGTCACAACATACGAGACCATTCCCGCGCAACCCGATGCCGAGGGAGAGAAGATGGATGTGGACACCACGACAGACGCCGCCAAACCGGAACAAGATGGCAAGGCACCCGGCTCGAAGGCCGTGACGTTCGACGCCAAGAACAAACCGACTGCCGATAAAGACAAGGCGCTGGATACCGACGCGCTGTACCCCATTTTCTGGTCCATGCAAGAGTACTTTAGCCAGCCGACCAAGCTCTTCGATGCTGAGAACTTTTCCAAGTTCAAAACAGCCCTCGAGGCCACCATCGTGGCGTTCGAATCGGTTGCGCAAGGTCAAAAGGTGTCTAAAGCTCTGGACGACACTAGGGATCCGTCCAAGAAGAGGAAGAGATACGAGATTGAGAGCGCAGATGACAACAGCAACTTCAACCCCAAGTATCTTACTAGTAGAGATCTTTTTGAGCTGGAGGTACGAATGATTAAGCGCTCATGGGAACCAAACATTCGCTAACGTTTGATTCACAGATAAGCGATTTGTTCTTCCGTCGACACATACTGATCCAAGCGATCATCATCCTAGATTTCCTCAGGTCTCTTACGGCCGAGGCAAGGAAAAAGTATGCGGGCATCTCGGTTCCCAACAAGTCGGTTATGTACAGTGACAAGATTGTCAGCGAAGAAGATGTAAGTGGGAACGTCCATTTGGGCGCCGGCGAAAACGACTCACGCATCTCCAGGACAAATGGGCAGAGAACATCAAAAGAAGAATTAACGAGTACCTATTGGGTGGAACCGACGGCCAGTATGTCCACAGGATAATACAGTCCGTCACATCTCGGGACAAGGGCTGGATACGGTGGAAAATGGAGAGCTGCCCTCCCATTTCGAAAGACCCTGTATCGGCAGACGAGTTCAACGAAGCACGTGCTTCGGCGAAGCGTATGGCCACCAGCAAGAGGCTGAAAGCCCATCCCATGGGGTCGCTCAACCTCGACTTCCTTAAGGAGGAGGAGGAAGCCGCCGCCATGGAAAAGTTCAAGGACCCCGCCCGTTGGCAGCTCCCAGACGTGTCGGTGTTTCAATCCAAGATTGCCGACGACGATTTTGACATTGGCATGGCGAAGTCGGACAAAGAAAAGGGACCGTTTATCGAGACGAAGGCGAGCAAGACTTGGAGGGCGTTGCGGATTGCGAGCCGCACCAGGCTCGCCGCTTTTGACAAAATCGATGACTGGCAAGACGTTGAAGCTATTTTCAAGGACCCGGCCAAAGTCGAAGAAGCCTCCAAGGAGGAGGAGCAGGAAGAGGAAGGCGAAACAGGCCGCAAACCCGAGGACAAGCGGCTCATTCTCATTACAGGGCCTCCTGGCGCAGGCAAATCGACACTTCTCAGCATGCTGTGCGAACGCCAGCCACGTGTTTTCGCCAAGCTTCTACTTCATACGTTCAGGAAACCACTGGAAGGGGAGGTCGACGGCGAGACATTCCACTTCTTGGACACGGCCGCCTTCAACAGCATGGCAGACGGAGACAGGTTCATGTTCTCATATGGCCCGGGTGAGATGCCTGAATATGGTGCCAGCAAGCCTTCGGCAGATGCCATCAGCGAGTCGGGGAAAGTGCCAGTACTTTTACTTGATCGCAAGGTACGTTCCCACCGACACTATGTTGCACAAGCAGGCAAGGTCACTGACCCATGAGCAGGGTGTCGAAGGCGCAAAAGAATGGGCTTGCGACGTGCGCGCGGTCTTTATCGCTCCTCCTTCCCTTGACGAGCTGGAGGCTCGCCTCAAGAAGGGGGGCAAGTATCAGGAAGACAAGGTGGCCGAGGCGGTGAAAGCCGCACAGGAAGACATGGAGCAGTCCAAGTCTGGGGACTTGTATCAATGTGTGGTCGAAAACGGTGATTTGGAAACTGCATACAAAGCTCTTGAGGCGTTCATTTACGGGGACGAAACACAGGCGAACACGCTGAATGTGGCCGACGCCAACGTCGAGGAGGACGTCGCCATGAAGGACGATCCCGGCGAAGAGGCAGAGGTGAATGGGGTAGCGGCTCCGGGAAAGTCGTGATGAAATATGTGGCCCTCGTGAGACGAGCCCGTCGAGGATTATTAGACGCCCGCCAACTGGAACAGTCCAAGATGCAGCGCGGAGGGCAACGGACTGCGTACACTCTCCCGCACGAGCTACTCCGAGGCGCCGGTTCGTACAGTGTATGATAAACGAAGGTGGTTGAGGAGACGGTCCCGCCTCGGGCCGATGCAGCATAGTTGCTCGGATTGGAACACCCTCGGCGAAGATACCCAACACATCTATCTACCCTTGATTCTTTGGTCTTCCCGCGTCACGCCCACAGCGGCAGGCATGTCTCCTTCCTTGGCTGAGAAATACCGAAGTAGGTAGCTACGTCGATGGCAGTGTGGGGAGAAGGCAGTGCCGGGCCCGTTCATTCATACGGACACATCATGATTTGAGATCGCTTGGCGGCGTGTGAAATGCCAGATATCATCTGAGCCAGATGTGCCCCTGCACTTTGGCAAGGGGCATCCGAAAAGCCAGCCAGCCTGACTCGTCTTGCACTCGAGTCCAACCTAGACGTGGGATTCCACGTGCCACCGCCCTCTCCCCAAGACCTCCCCGAAAGGGTCATGATGGAGCTGTGTTCAAGCCAGAGAAAGCTGCGGCTGTACGGGCCCCCGCCCCTATGCTAGCGAGTTTCCGGGCGCCTGGGCATATCCGGCCTCCGGCAACGTCTCCTCCCCTCCTCTCCCTCCTTCCCGGGGCTCCTGCGTACGGCTGTGACGACTCCTCTCTCCTCCCACCGCCGGCGGCCCCCGGGGACGGCAGGCTTAGACCACAGGGCGCCGGAGTGGGGAAGTATCGTGGCCGCCGTACAGGCCGCCGTACAGGCCGCCGTACAGGCCGCCGCCCCGAACGACGCCAAGGCCGAACCGGACTCCGGTAGGTCTCACAATGACACGACTTTTTCGCAAGGGGGCGGCAAGGCGTCCCGAGGCGAAGGTGCCGGGTTGTCTTGGGCGTGTTAATAGATTATGGACGGGCAGGATATCTCTCTGTACTACACATAGAAGGGGCCCTGGTGTGGATGCTGTTGTTTGCGTGCCCCGAGGGCAAAAAAAGAATACAAAGATCGTCTCCATTTTCGACAGCTGGTTCGACCACACTGTGCTAGGCCTTCTTTTTGCCAGTCGGACCAAGGATGGAGCAAATTTTGGCGTGGGTTGCCACCCCAAGCGTCTGCTCCGCGACGTCTCCGCGAATTATCGAGCGCCTCTCTGGAGCAATGCAGTCCAGCTCCTGGCCGAGCAGGGGTGAACGATTCATCGCCCAGGGGCTAATGCAGCCGTCAGCCAGGCGGTGAGTTTTGCGCCGTCGCGCAGATTGTAACTGCTCTCAAGCCTGTAGCTCCTCGGCATGTTCGTCCTGGCGCCGCGTGCGGGACAGCCAGCCCGTCACTGTGGCGGGCAGCGCTTGCCGGCCTCGACGATGTCCTTCGGGGTCAGCGTCCAGGAGTAGACAGACGGCCGCTAAGGCTGAGCCGTGCCCGGGGCCGCGGACGGTTTCGGTAATGTTCTCGCCACCACGGCCATCGAAGCCCGATTGCGCCGCCCCTCTGGGCTCCGCCGAGGAGACCGTGAGTATACGCATAATCAGAGAAGCGCTTGTCCCCTCCGTCCGTCCGCCCGTGCATGCTGAGCTACCGGCACAGCGCCTGCGCTCCCCCGCGCCGTCCTCCCCTCTCCCCGCCTTCTCCCCCCTTCCCTAATGGGCAGCGCGGCCGCGCGTGCCGGGCGTATTTCAACCGCGGAAAGGGGCTCCGGGGAGATAAGGCGGCAAACCGAATAGCCAAGACGTGCCGCTCCGCACTGGGAACGGGAGAGGGGAAAGCGCTGGCACGCAGCCGAACCGCGTCCTTCTCATGAGCGAGGGCGGTGCGGGCGAACCGACGCTCTCTCGACGCCCACCCAACGAAAACCAGCTTCGTCACGGCGTCAATCGGCGAAAGGGGCGCAGGACGGAACAGGCAGCTGCTCCTGAAGGACCCTAGCGGAGCGTGCGATGAGCAGGATCGACAGTCAGGCCCTCGACCCATCGGAAGCGATCAGGGTCCCTTTTCCCCGTCGTCTCACCACCCTCTGGCCTTTTCCCTCCCTGCCTGCAAGCATGGGCGCCTGCCCGAAATGGGAGGAGATGCAGAGGATCGTCGTCTCTCGTCTCACTCGGGAACTCCGCCCGTGGGGAGGGGCGAGGGAAAGAATGTGGGAGGAGAAGTGCGCCCCAATAACACCATGGCCGAAGGGCCCTCCACCCACGTGCGAGCCGCCTGCCGCGCAAGCAGGCCAGCCAAGCGGCCAAGGCCACTGCCATGTAGCCTCTGCGGCTACGCCAGCCCCAAGAAATCGGGGTAGGGGGGAGGGGTGCGGATGATCTCAACAACGCAGAGCCAACTGCGCGGGCCCTGTAGCATCTCCCCCAACGAACGCCTGGCGTGTATGCAGGGCCAGCGTGGCCGTCGGTTGGGCGGTGCGAGGCTGGGAGGACGGGGCTTTGCAAAAGGCGCAGGGTGCAGGGCCTCAGGACCGAGGGCAGGGCAGAGGACCCCTGGTCGTAAGGCCCTACCTAGTCGTTAGTAGTCATAAGTAAAAACGGAGCAGGAGATGTCACGCATATTCGAGGCCTCTTAGCTTCACGAGCTAGCGGGGCACGGCATCGTTTGAAATTTCGCTTTGTTGTCCCTGTCGCGTATGTCCCAGTCCCGTGTGTCCCAATGGGGCAGGCCGGGCTGCTGTAACCAAGTGCAGCTGTTTTTTTTTTTTTTCACCGCTATTCCAGGCGCCTGTGGTGTGCCTTCACCAAAGATTCGCTGCATTGTTAGATCGTGTGCAGCTGGTGCTGATATTTCCCAGTCTAGTCACATTCGGGCAGCCATGCAGAGCAGCCGGAGACGGCCGTAAGGGGCGGGTGCGAAACCATGGTGTGTATACGCTCGCCCCATGGGAGAATGGGGAGTGGAATGGGCGCGTCAATCCCGGATTCCGCAAATGCCATCCATTTTCGTCGGCATTCCGAATGGTTTCGCCCGCCTCTTGTGCCTCGGTCGTAGCCGTCCATGCATGCAGGCCAGGCCCACGTCTGTCATGGACAGGGAGGAAAACACCAGTAATAAATCCCGCGACACCATTCCTATTCAATTCACGCCGTCCGGGCCCCAGCCACGGGGGCCCGCGGGCTATCGTGCCGGCGGAAACCCAAAAATCATAAAACAACGCCAAGAAACGGGACAGGACAGGATATGCTTGTATTGTGTCATAAAACCAGAAACATGGGGGGTATTCCTAACTACTCCTGGCCGAGAAAACAAAACGAAAAAACCCCGAGTGATGCAGTAGAGTTCTAAGGAGACTGGGAAAAAATGATACAATGTGTGACGAGGCCCGTGGGGGCGGACAAGTATTGAAAAAAAAAATTTGTACAAGATGGGGGCGGTAGGTGTCGCCCGACGGCGGCCCGGCAGTCGGGCGACGCCAAGCGGGCATTGAAGGTGAGCGAAAGAGGAGGAATCGTGTTTCCCGGTTTTCCTCCAATTTTTCCTCCGTGCACGTGAAATGCACCGACGTTTTGGGTCGAATTGCTCCATCCCCCGTCTAGGGCTTCGGGGATCGCACCAGCAATCCCCAAGAGGAAGGCCGATGGTGCGCAAGCGGGCGCCGTGCCGGAGTCGATGCTCCTCTGTCAAAACTTCCCGTCGCAACGGATAAGACATGACCCTGCAACTGACAGGGCGGTGCGTTCGCACGTCGTAGCCAGGCCAGGTCGTACCGTATCGTGTCGCGGTAGATTAGGAAGGTCGCCAGGTCGCCAGTGGCATTCTGGAAGGCTTCTAGAGTCGACGTCGTATCCACCTCCCCGTTTCGGTGTGTGCCCATCGTATGACGCCCGGGTGGAGCTGCATCGGTAGTCATACATGGTTGTCGGATGGAGACGCGGCATCGAACCCTTGGACCTTGGTGCTTGGCCGCCCGGCTTGGCTAGGTTGGCTGGCCTGCAACTTATCCAAGATCCCCCTGGCGGTTGGCGACTCTTCACGTGCGACTTCGGTGAAATGAATAATGGCTTGCTTCAGAAACGGACCGCAAACTTTTCAACTCCGGCGCAGATGGGGCCGCACCCATGGTTTCCACCAAAGGAGACGGGGCCGAGGCCACAATGGGCTCTCTGTCGATGGGTCGGGCGGAAGTGAGCGCGTCTGCTCGAAAACGTAATGGTAAGCGCGCTCGGTGGCTGGTTCGCGTGGCGAGGCCCCGAAGGCCCCTCTGCCAAACAGCGTGCGACGAGACCCAGTCCAGGCGATAGGAGAGCCGGGTATCCCAGACCGCCCGAGTCCCGGGCCGCCGTTCTGCAACCTGGGGGCAGCAGGCGTCATGGCCCGCATGATAGAAACTTCGGCGAGCTCACGCTTTCGCTCACACGCTGTCCTGGGAGATGGCAATCCAACGAACCGGCACGCCGTCGGGTCCCACGCGGTAGGGCTTCGGATTGAGCTGGCGTGGCGGGAGCAGCCACCGCGCATGGCCGGCCCGGTCGTCGAGCTTGCCGTGCTTGTGCATCATGTGCTCCATGACGGCGATACGAATAAAGTCCGAGTTCTCCCGGATCTCGCGCTGTCGGGGGCCTGGGGGAAAGGTTGCAGTGGCAGGCGCCTTGACCGACTCCTGCTGCGGGGGCGCGGGTCCACGGGCGGCGGCAGGCGGAGCGCTGCGTGACCTCTGGACCTTGTATGTCTGCATTTGGATAGACGCAGTGTAGCTGCGCGTCGGCGGCGCGCCCGTCGTTCGCATGTCGAGACGCGCGCTGCTGGTGGGGTTGAGGTACCGACGCATCGCCTCGCTCGGCTCGTCTTCCAGCACGGGCGGGCGGCGTTCGTCCGTGTATGGCACGGCCGGATCCGCCGTGAGGATGGACCGGGTGAGAAGGTCCTGGGGTGGGACGGACGAGGCGGTAAAGGCCGAAAGCGACCGGGCCGCCGAGCGCAGCGCCCGGATCGACGCCGTCAGGTTGGACTTGAAGGCCGTTTTCAAGGGCAGGAAAACCGTGGTTTGCAACCCGTCGGCAGCGATGGGCGAGGGGTCGAAGGCCGGGAATGCAACCTCCTCCGAATCGGCGTTGGCCCGAGCCGCCAGGGGGTGCTCGGGCTCCTCGCCCGGCGGGGACGACACGGGCTCCAGAGACCTCCGGGGCTGTCGGAATTTCCTGAGCCGGGGGGTCACGGGGCTCTCGAAGGACGGAGTGCCGAGGGAGTCGCCCAGCGAGGGCAGGCTGTCGAAGGAACCCGCCCGCGTCGACAGGGCCGAAGTGAGGACGCTGTCGTCCGTTACCGAGGCCTCCTCGTCGAAGAGCTCGTCGGGCGGCGTCAGGAGCACCTCGAGGGGGCTGCGGCCAAAGGGTGACAGGCTTAGTTCCTGGCTGAGGTCCTTCTCCGAAACTTGGGACCGCGGCACGATGCAATCGACCGTCATGCGCGGTTCCTTCTTTTGCCGCTGGCGCAGGCTAGAGCGGCGACTCGGAATGCTTGTCACGGCCAGGAGTTCCCGCAGCGAGGCGGGCATGGCATCGGGCGAGTGCACCTCGCGCTGGCGGGAACTGACACTGGACGACCGACGCACCGAGTCTTGGTGATGGCGAACCTTGTGGCCGCTGGCTGGTTTCGGCTTGGTCTTGACGGGTATCTCTACGGCGCTCGAGGGCGTCGAGGGGCGACTGTCAAACTCCTTGCGCTTGGCCATAGCGTCGTCGGTCGAGCGGGTGCTGGTAGGTTTGGCGGCGTTCTCGATCGGTAGCGTTGGTTCATATCTTCTTCGGGGCGCCAGGACGGGAGGCTGTTGCGGGTGCAGCGGAGTTCTGCGAGGTTTGGGACGCGATGGCGAAGGTGACGGTGGTAGCGGTTGCTGGGAAAGAAGAAAAGACCTGGGGTTGAGCATCATCTTGTCGACGAATGCCAGGGCAGTTAATACGCGAGGATCAGACTAATGTACTCGATGGAGCAGACCAGGCGGCAGGTGCTAGTTGCAATTCCGGGGGGGAGGGGGCCAGGGTCGGTACGTCGCGGGTACGTATCCCTTTCCGTATGGGCGGATTGTCACACGTAAAGGGCAAAGAAAGGGTACTGCGGACGGTGGTTTCTCGTACGTAACGAAGGGCCCGTCGCGGCGGTTTTTAGTGGAATCCGGCTGCAGGATGTCGTGTGCTGGTCGGGAGTGGTGCCTGGCCTCGACTGGTGGATGCGAGAGCCGGTCGCTGCGTGAGTCGAGGGCGTCGGGTCTTTGTACGGACCTGACGTGACCTGGGCCTTGCGTGTTACCCTGTTCCTGGGGGCCCGGCAACCCGTACGCACAGCGTCTTGGCTTGGTGGTGGTGGTAGCAGTGGCAGTGGCAGTGGCAGTGGCAGTGGTGATGGGAGCAAGGCATCCCCACGTGGAATCAAGGCAAGGAGGGTATGGTAGAGTGGCGAGCGGGGATGACGGCGAACGCGGGAGCGCAACTTCGTGTCTCCGTCGTCCTTCGCTCGTCCTTCGCTCGCGTGCACCCTTGTCAAAACAGCTAGACGGGTTGGCGACAGTGGCCACGGGGGCTTGACTCAGTGACGTGAGCAGTTTGTCGTGTCTGGGGGAGTCCCTGGCCGGAGCTGGCTGATGTTTCGCACAGGACCGGAGCACTGGGGTGCAGTTCGTCTCTTGGGCCGAAACCTGGGGACGGAAGATGGGAAGGTAGAGACAGGCAGCTTAGATGGCGGGAGAGAACAACGACGACAACGACGACGATGACTTGGACCAATATGCGCTGGCAGACGAGGGGGAAGGGTACGCATTCATACCGAGATGCTTCCTACCTACCTACATTCATACGACCTATAACAGGCGGGGAGGTAGAGTATGTATTTGAGCGTGTACCAGGCCGTGTCGTGCTGTGCTGGCTCGACAGAGAGATACAGACTGCCTGTCTGCCTAGGCTTACCACTGCCCTATCTGGTTAGAGCGAAAGGGGGGGCGAACAGCCCTCAACCTGCACTGCCCATGATGCGGATCCCTCCATGGAATCCATTCCGAGCGTTTCTTAGGTGTTTCTAGGTAGTCATACGGTCCAAAGAAGGGGATAAAATAAAAGAGGTACCTTAGCAACCCTAGCCGCCTTAAGAACCCACCCGGCTGTCTCTGTCGGCCTGCCTGATTCGGAGGGGCCGTCCGTTCGACATCTCATGGCCACCCAACCATCCACCATCCCGTTGCGGAGTTGTCTAGTTGTACTTGCCCGACTGACTGCCCGCCTGTCCGATTCCCAGGTATCGGTCCCATGCGCCTGCGTATGCGTTACGCGCCTGTACGGAGCCGGTGATGCGCTGCATGGACAAGTATGGAAGTCAAGAGGTACTTGGATACCAACGTGAAGAAGTCCGTAGGTACTTACTCGGGCCCCTTACCCTTGGTGCATCCAATTCCCATCAGACCTCCGACCCGAGCGGCGGCTGCAAGACCTACAGGCTACTTCCTTTACTGCACAGGCTCACAGCCCGGAAGCCGGGGAAAGGCCGGACTGACGGGTAACGTGTCTCTCTCGCAGGGGCAGGGCTGCCCAACATCCACTTATAGCAGCTTCTCCGGTCTCACCAAAGCCAGCTTAGAAACCAGGCAAAAGCCTCGGATGCCAGGGCTGCCAGGGTCCCTGAGGTTGGGGGCCTCTGCAGCTATCCCGTCCTGTTGATTGGCCAAAGGGCCCCCTTCGGACACCAAGAGGACCAAGAGGACCTGCTCACACGTATGACGAAGCTGTTGTGCAGCCAGCCAGCCACCAACAGCCTCGAGCAGAGCCGTCCGTCCATCCAAAGAATGAGTCGCGATAAGCAACCTGGCCATGTCGGAAAACCCCCTCCATCGCTTTTGTTTACTCTCTATGAGACGCCGCCAACATGTGAAGCAGCGCGGTAGGGCAGCACGTACCAACGGCCCCCGCGCGCGCGCGCGAGAGAGAGAGAGAGGGCTGTCAGTAGGAAGCGGCACGAAGTATGTACAGGTGTATGATATATGCAAGCATATGTATCCAATACCTGCCTCTCTAGCCCTTTTTAGGCGGGTGAACATAAGGTTATCGCGGAGGTGCCCACACACCTTTTGCCTATTCCCCATCCATCCATTTCAGCCCCAAGGTTTGGATTCCGGCTAATCCGGAGAGGTACATGCCTTGTCCTTATCTATGCAGAGGCGGGCGTTGACAGGTGGACGGTGTCATCAAGCTACTGTGAGTCGGGTCTCGCGCAAAAACATATATAGCCCCAAGGCAAAAGCTGCATCGTTTGACTCAAGCCTCGCCCGCCCGCCTGCACGGAATTTTCCCAGGCCCGTTCGCTGCGGGAGCCTCGATGTCCATGTTATCGGGGTGACCGGGTACCAAGGGAAAAAAAAAAAAAAAAAAAAAAAAAAAAGGGACTTCGCTAGGGACGGATATCGGTACGGCGGTACATAGCACAACCACGTACGGAGAGAAAGGAAACGAATACAGGTCGCTGTCTCTCGTGCTGCTGACGAGAGATCGGGCAGAACGAGATCTTCCCGGACCCGTCCCATCTCTGTTCCAATCCTCCCGCCACATGAGGCACGGAGTACCCAAGCAAATAGTGTTCAGCCGCTGCCCGGGAATCAGGGCCTCTGTGGTTGCATAGTGCAAAGTAATGCTGGAATCGCAAGCGGCCTCGAGTGCATGCACATGTCTCCCTTATCCACAAGCAACCACACGCGACAGCTTGCCCACGTACGGAGGACAAGGATGCCTATACGGGAAACAAACCTCGGCATACCGTGGTCCGTCATCGCCCCGTGATGGTCCACCGTAACACAGTCCACTGTAATCACACTACTCGGAGGATCTCAGGCTAGGGACTCACTGGGTGCTCGGTAGCGGAAGGCGCTATTCGTTAGCTGAAAGCGCACGTCTTTCTTATCGTGATCGTCTCAAGGCGATCTCCCGTGCCCCTTGAGGAAGTTTACTTGCCAGCCGGACAGCGTCTCATGTCCAATAGGCCCAATCCTGCGAGGGGTCGTGGCTTGCTGGTACCCAACCCCCCCCCCCCCCACTGCCTGGTTCGCGTCCAGTAGCCCCTGGCGACTTATTTGGGGGAGGGTGGAAGGGGAGACGATGGAGCATGGCTGACCAGAAAGACTCACGGCCCAAACCTCCGCCTTCACCTCGGAGATAAACGGCAAAAAAGACGTGCTGTCATCCGGGCCATCGGGCAGCTTCTCCTCTTCTCGCCTTGTGTCCCGACCACGGCGGCGCTGGACAAGAGAAGCCGTCTTCGCCTCTAGCGGCAGCCACGACGCAAGCGTGGAAAGTAGGCGCCTTCCCTAGGTATTGACAGCTTCGACTAGGGGTTCTGAGCCCGACGGACAAACAGAGGGAGGTGGCTGTTTCGGTGCTTTTGGTATCTAGGCAACTCTTGACTTCCCCTAGACCCTTGGCGTGTGGGCTGCCAATCTCGTGCGCGTGAGCGTTGGATGATGCCGAGTTGAAAAAGGTTCCGACCGCCTTTGCGACTTGAACCCTTCGGTATCAACCGGAATGGCCTGGACCTGTTCACCACGGCAGTCCGGCAGCTTGGACTTGTACCGCCATGGGAAGTTACCCGTCACAGCTTGTCCGTACGGTTCCACGGCAGCCGGTTTTATTGTATTTCTGATGAGTACTCAATGGTTCGAGACACATGTACTCTTTCTACTACTATACCCTCTCCGGGCGTTCGGGCAAGAGGAGACGAGTACGCTTCTAGGCGTTCCGCAGGCCGCGGGATCTGCGCGCCTCTCCAACAAGTGGCCGGTAGCGGGGAACAGGGGCACACAACCCAACCCTTCTTTCTCACACCGCGACTAGCACGACCGACATGCGGGTCGTCGCAAACCAAAAAAAAAAATAGGAACACACGGCATTCGTCTTATCGCCCGATGCTTATTGGCTCCCCCAGAAGACGCTTCCATGCAACCATCGGTCACGGCCACACACCACCATTTCCACGAGGAGGGTAGTCGGGGTTGCGCTCGTGCCGCCGATTTCGAACGGTACCAACTATCTGGGGTGCCAACCCCCTTCCCAAGAGCTGTGATGACGGCATACCCGCACGTTACGAGCCCTCCCTCCCTCTGCCCCATTCTTCTCTATGCCTACTCTGGGCTTACATACATACCCATACATACCCTAAGTAAGTACCCCGCGAGCTACGTACGGAGGGGTTCAACCGAGTCGGAGTGAAGTAGGCAAGGTGATGATTCAGTGAATGTGAAGGGTGTGACACACAAACACACATCCTCTCTTTTTTCCTTTATCTATTTCTCTCTTACTGCGTGAATGTGTGTCTGGGCGTCGGTCCGCCCGGCTGAAATGTCGCACATGGACGCCCGTTAGGACCCTGAATGTTCGTGTCGCAAGCACCCCCCTCCCCCTTCTCCCGGACACGGACACCCCCGAACGTACAATGACAGGATCAGACCAGGTCAGGCCAAGGGTCGTGGGACTACACACGCCCGCATCACGGGGAACGGCACTTTTGCTGGCTCGGCTGGTGGACTGAAGCAGATGTCTTTTCCCACAGCGTCCTTCTCACTATCACCTCCCCTCCGTACTGGGCACTGACTGGTTGCCAATCAAATGATGGATGACGGCCGGGTCTGACGCATACAGCTCTCCAGGTGACTTTAGAGTTATACCCCCCAGGCCTGTCGCGTGGTTCTGTGGAGACCGGCAGCCCGAACATCCATCCATCCAACTGCCCGGCTCGCAACGAGATAGCTATCCTTCATCATCTTCTCCATCCAACCCATCCATCTCTATCGATCCATGCCAAATGGGAACCAGGGTTGCGCAGCGTATGTGGGCTGGTCGGCGGGGGGGATGGGGAAGGGGGGGAAATGTAGGCATTCTGCAGCATGCGTAGTTGTAGCTCTCTCTCGACCATTGAACATCCCCCACCCCGTCCGGGCCCTGGCTTGCTATCCTGCTTCTCCGCGGGCCATTTCTTATCTCCCACGCAAACAACCCGTGGTACGGGATAGCCAGCCAAACGCTCGCCTTTCCGAGTTGCTTATTTAAACGGCCCAAGGTCCCAGGGAGATCCTCGTTGGAGCAGGCCCGGAAGCGCGCGAACCGTGTATACTCGTCGAAAGCGTTTCATGCGACGCGGGGCCCTGCGCAATGGGTGACGGCATTGCTGTGTGTGCCGTCGGCGCTCTCCCATGGGGAAGTACGGCACTCTTTTTTGGCGTCTGGCGTAGGGCCGACCGATCGATCGGGCCAGTACGTACTGGTACCAATGCTCCGCAGCTGGACTACTTATTAGCTGGGCGGCAATTGAGGGGACGTGGTTCTTTGTCGGGCATCGTTCCGAAGCTGCATCTTTGCTCGCGGACGCGAAAAGCGCGTGGGTGCGGCGTAGCCCGTAACACATATACCCACGCAAGAAGAGCCCGGCCGGCCGTGAGCCGGCCCTGGTCTCTCTCTGCCTTGGAAGCAGGGAATTTCCCTCCTCTCACGTCGAGATGGCAAGCGGGCGGGCTGCAGGTCAGCAAACGTGCTCGAGTCAGGTCACGCCCCCGGCCAGCGTCACATGGAGTTTTTTTTCCTCCTCCATATGCGTGGATCCCGAAGAGGCGAGCAGGCGAGCAGGTATTCCTCCCCCCACAAGGGGTAGCGGCAGCCAGAAGGACCCAGGTTTATATCATCCACTTGAGATCTTCAAAACCGATCCCGAGAAGATAGGAGGACTCCTGAGTCGGCGGTGACGTTCCGGTACCGCCGCCGTCGGCAACGAAGCGCGCGCGGAGACGAAGCCGGTTCAACGCCCATCGAACTCGTCATGCCTTGTACGATTACCTCAACCGGCTACAATACCCGATGAATGGGTCCAGGTGCCCATTCGGTCATGGCAGTTCCCACGACCTTTTTTTTTTTTCCATGGCTCAAAAATCGGTGAGGACACATGTCGTGGCCAGTGCCGTCTTGGTAACGCGGCTTGCTCACTGCGTCGCCAAGTACCTCTCACTTGTACATTTCCGTCCAGGATCAGCATCCTGGGCACAAGCCCAGCGGGGAGGGAGAGAGAGAATCGTCCAAAGCTCCCGTGGCCTGCGCAGCCAAGCCCGTTCGGGAGGGGGGGTTTTCGCAGTTTACTACCCCGTGTTGTATGGGCAGGGTGACACGGTTTGCGGTGAGCTTGGGTTCGTCTGCTTGGCGTCCCGGGAGGAAGCCCAAAAGCGTATACCTTCTTTGCCCTGTCCCGACGGTGCCGAAAGACCGGCCGTGCCCCCGCGTGTCCTTGAGTGTCGGTGCCGATCGTACTATACTCAGTTCCGCGGGGAAAGGGACAACCAGATAAACGGACAGACCAACTGGACGCGGCTTCTTCACGCCTGGGTTTCCCCCGGCGTTTTTCTCTCCCCTGCCGGCACAGGCTTCCACGCGGCAGAGTCGCAGGGCTCGGCCTCACCGCGGCCGGAGACCCACGTACGCCTTATCCTACGACGCGCGTGCGTGTCGTCACAGGAGGTGCCTGGGTCCTTCGTTTCCTCGGCCCAGCAGTGTCAGGCGGGAGACGGCCAGTGATGGTAATTCTCCAGGCTGCCTCTCGACCACACGGTCCTCTGGAAGTCAGGGGGACGGAAAGGGGGGCATCTGTGAAGGGGGGCCAGGGACGGGAAGTTCATCCGACTTGAACACAGACATGTGTGCCGTTCGGTCCCGACAGGAGATCTAGAGGCCCGGCAAGGTGGAAGTCAGTGGCCGCCTGTATGGCGCGGATGGCGACACCCTGATCCAGTTGGCGAAGGCGATTATCGGCATCGCGGCTACCGGTCTCATCTGTCTTTAATAGCCAATTAGACACTCACGAGTATCTGTTGACGCCTTGGGCAATTGGTGGACTCTGTGCTCGTGAGTATGACACTGCGGTTGGGACTGACGAGGACGTGCCCATACTATGGTACCTACTCGAACATACAGGATCGTCGTGAATCACAAGGTTCGAGTATTCGACCCTGATTTGTTTCGCTAAGGGGGTTGTTGGTTGCGCTGGGTCCCGACCAAGGGGCCACGAGTTGCCTCCCAGGTTAAGCTTACATCACGTGCCGCTCGACGCCGAGTCTTCAGCTTCAAAATTGATGGTCATCGACGCAGGATGTCCAATGGGAACTGGATATGAATACACAGACTCGAGACGAAAATAGCCACGTAGGGTTGTCGCCGGTGGGGATGACGATGTCCCAAGTTGAATACGAATACCTGTACAAACCATGAAACGCAACCTGCAAACCGGAACGTATGGTTAAGCTGCCGGGATTCGGCTCGACCTCGCCTTCCTCTGTGCCGCCTTTGCATACGGCATCCCACATTGCGGCTCCGATGCGGGGGATCACCGTCAGGGTTCCCGAGAGCCAGTCACACGGTCAACAGGGGTTGTTCTTAGTACAACCCGTGGCGTCAATGCCAGCGCTCGAGTCATTGTACATGCGTACAATGGCATCTTACATATTCAGAGGTAACAAGGTCTCCGAGACAGCAGGGTGAAGATCATCAAGGGTTGAAGGCACCTTTCCGTGGCGTCGAACCCCTGATTTCAGGGGCCTGCACAATCGCCAGGTTTTGGCACCTTGGGCGTCCCTTCGGATGCTGTCACTTCCCGCCTGCTGGGTTATTTCTCGGTTTATGTGATCACTTAATGCCGTGGCTCTAACCACAAACCTTTGTTCTGAAGAGCACAGGGGGTGTTACGGCAGTAGCTGGGCTACCGGTGAGGTTTTTGTAGGCCGAGTTGATCTGTCACCAGGGCGTCAACTGGTCCAAAGATGGCAGGAAGACGGCACGCCCTACGGATGCGGTGGGTGGTCAGCGGAATGACAATTCCAAGGGGAAAAGTTGTGGCTATGGTACTATACTGTGAACCGACGGCGAAGAGGACCCGGCACGCCTGGAGAATATACACACCAAACAAAGGGGGTCTGATTGATGCTGTAGCCCTATTGGGGGGCGACGTGGAAAATGCTGAGTTACGGGACGCACAGCACGTAGCTATCAGCTAATCCCGGTTTATGCAGTTTCATTGCTTGTCGGGGCCGTGGGCCGGAAGATCGGTAAGCATCTGAGATATGACAGCCACATTTCATCTTCTCCCCCAGATCGATGTCCCAAGCCTGGTTGACATGACAGAGGGTGTGTTGCACTTGCCACATATGGTGTATGACCCTCATGGTTATTGCGTTTAGTCTGAGATGACATGAGCCCATGGAAGTGCTACGCAGGGTTGGATATACCATACTTCTGGGTGCTGGGCTGGAGAGACGGCGAAAGCGTGTCCCACAAGACCAGCTAACGCTGCCACTTATAACATGATGCCTATAGAAATTTTGTGCCTGCCAAGCAGATGTTTGGTCACACAAGCTCTTTCTGTATGGTGGTCTCCCTTTGACCCCAGGCTTCACTTGGCGAGGATGGGCGATTCACGTACCCAAATCTCTCATAAGGAGTACGTGATAAGCAACGAGAAGAGCCAATGACGGGGCTTTCCTCCCATCGGCACGCTCTTTACTTGGCTCTGTTGTTCTCCCCCCCCCATTTTCTTATTAATAACGCGGTATCTGTTTGAGTCAACCGAATATTGTTGCCAGGTTCATGGCTCTGAAGCACCCCTCCTCCCCGCGCCCTACTTAGATTCCTCGGACTGTTCGGCCTCCTCCTCGGCTGCTGCCACGTCGTCCCCAGTGGATAGAATGTTGATGCCGGCGGCACCGCCGACCGACGTACTGCCGTCGGATCCCTTGGTGATGCCGGCGCTGCCACCTAGGTTCTTGGTGTTCCCGTTCCTGTCCACCGTGATGCCCTGGTTTCCCTCGAACTGCTTGCCTTCCTTGACTGCTGTCGCGTCTTCGGCCTTGGTGCCCTCGGCGGCCGCATTTTCCCCCTGGGCCGGGGCGGCCTTCTCGCCTCCAGCAGGGGCTTTGCCAGCCGAGCCGCCGTTTTCTCCTCCGGCAGGCAGTTCTACAACAGGCGCAGCGGTTTCTCCCCCGGCTGGCTTAGCTTTCTCTCCCTCGGCTGGCTTGGCCTTCTCTCCTTCGGCTGGCTTGGCCTTCTCGCCCCCGGCTTTGCCTTCGCCGCCTTTCGCTCCGTCGAGCCTCTGGCGAGCCTTGTCGATATTCTTGAGCGCTTCGTCGGCATTCTTAAGAGCCTCGTCGGCGCTCTTGCGAGCCTTGTCGATCCCGGACAAGCCTTCACCAGCCTTGCCTTCGGCGGGCTTCTTCGCCTCGCCAGCCGTTCCATTCGCTTTAAGCCCCCCGACCCCGCCTATCAGTATGATGGCCCTGGGCGAGATATCCTGACGTTTGGCGATAAGGGAAGGGACCCTGTAAGCCGTGATCAATTTGGCGCGGGCGGCGGCGCTACCCTAAGCAGGTGGGACATCAGTTGTGTGGTCTTCGCAGCCGCGACTTGCTTTTCACTTACGGTGAAGGTGATTCTGTCGGAGAGGCCCAGGCTCACTAGCGACAGGGCGGCAACGATAACGGAAGAGAGATGCATGATAAGGATATTATGAAACAGAAGCCCGGCTTCTAGAAGAACTGAAATGAACAAAGTATTGGAAACAAAAAACGACAAGTAAAAAAAGCAACGAGGCGTCAAGCTTCGTGCGGCATGTACAGCTATGAGAATCAGATACGGCACTATAGGAACGAAGGATCGTCACTGCGCGGACGGCGACGGGAGGCCCGGGTATATCATCGTGAGCCTGGCCCTCTGGCCTCGTGATAGCAGCGACATGGGCCTGGGACGCCTCGGCGCGCTACCCAGTCTTTCTTGGGTCCGGAAGGGCCTGGAACCGGGAATTGTAGCATTGAAGCGAAGCTGAAAATAACCCCCCCGGGCCCGCACTGGGAAACAGATGCCCAGGTGCTGAGTGGTGTGCCCCTCGATGGCGCTGGCATGGGGGTTAGGCCTTGGCGTTACAGGTGTTTTGGGTTGCGGGCGTCGACCCCTCCCCTGGCGGTCACGGGCTATGACAATGGGAAATGCGAGCCGTGGTCGCTCGCCCCCGCGGCGTTTCCCCCACGCACACAGTTATTTCGGGGTCGAGTCGGGCGCAGTTGAGGAGAGCCAAGTCTGCGATGCGACCTTGTGAGGCTGCCCAGGACGACACCACAGCTCCCAAGACAATGCTCGTGCAACTTGGCTGTTTCCTCGGTGCTTGTAAGTGCGGCCGCCGAGGGGAATCCGCCAAGACCGAACGGCACGTGGCCGACGGCGATGTTTCTTCGCTCGGACGACGCAGGTTCTGTTGTGACGCCTATGGGCCAGCACCTTGCGTTTTACGTAGATCAAGCACGTTCCAATGCGGTGGGTGTAGCAGTTCCGGGTGAGACCAATGTAGTGTTGCACTGCTCGTCCAAATAACCTTAATTGCATGGACCTGCTAACGGACTTTCCTTTCCTTTAGCAACTGCGTACTTCTTATCCGTTTACGTACGTTGGTACCGAGTACCTGGGTACATACTGGTAAGTGCAAGGCAGCCGTTGCGCCGAAGCTGTTGGGCAACCATCGAGCGTTCACGGCGATTGGCTACTTGTCTACTCTACCTTCATACAATTGTACTTATATTACCTATCAATGAGGTCTATGTAGTTGCCCGATGGGGATGCCCCGAGAGATTCTCATTCGAATATCCTTGCAAGTGCAGCGGCAGGAACCCGTGGCGGCGGCACCGTCCCCAGTTCTCGGCTAGTTCAGTACCTCATCATGTACCTCGACGGCAGCAAAATCCCAACAAGCCAATAAAAACAAACTTGGTGGCATCTGGCCAGTAGCCCGCGGCCCGTCTTCTTGATCCTCGTCACGTCAAAAGGCATCGTCCGGAAAAAGTTCCCCAGGAACCCCCCTCCCCCTTCGCCCGAACCTGCGCGAGTCTACATCGTCAGCCCTCCCGCCAGTCCTCCCGCTCGCTCTCCGCCCCCTCTCGCTTCCGGCGTCGGATCGTTCCAGCTATGGCTCAGGAAGCGTCCAAGCCGCCGAAGCGGTCATCGCCGCTCAAGACGGGCTACCTCGTCCTCTACAATGCCCTGTCGTCCGTCCTCTGGCTGACGGTGCTGGGCCGCACCGTGGGCGCCAATGTCCTGCGCGGCCCCCAGTTCGTCTACTTCGCCACGGGCGACTTCGTGCTGTGGACCCAGACGCTGATGATCATGGACGTCTTGCACGGGCTCGTCGGTATGCCGTACCCTGCTCCCACCGCCCGCCCCGCCCGCTTCGCCTCGTGAACCAGAAACTGATGCTGGCCTCTTGTCCTCTGTCCCGCCCGTAGGCATCGTTCGCTCCGACCCCGTCACGGCGGCGGCCCAGGTCGCCTCCCGCTACGTGGCGGTTTGGGGCGTGCAGTACCCGTTTCCGGAGCTGTGCCAGTCGCCCGTCTACTCGTCGATGCTATTCGCCTGGTCCGTCACCGAGGTGATCCGCTACTCGTTCCTGGCGCTCAAGCTGCTGGGCTTCGAGCCGGCCGCATTCGTCTGGCTGCGTTACAGCTCCTACCTCATCCTCTACCCCCTCGGCATCACGAGCGAGATGATCCAGATGTGGCGCGCCCTCGAGCCCGCCAAGCAGACGTACGGCATGCCCTACCGGACCGTCCTAGGCGCCTGCCTGTTCGTCGTCTGGCCCATTGGCGCCTACGTCCTCATCGGCCACATGAACAAGCAGAGACGCAAGGTCCTGCGCGACGCAAACACTCGGGCTGCCAAAGCGCAATAGAATCACCGCCGTTGCGGCTTGGGTCGATGCCTGCACTGCGACCGGTTAGAACGCAGTCGTGTATAGCGCGCTGGGAGGCGAGGAGCCGTAGACGCCAAAAGCCGACGATGAGGGCTGCTTGGAAGACTATACAAATCCCCACGGCATTGCTGGCTAAACCCACAAAAGCTTCAAGACAGCGGAGGAACACTACAAGGCATCCATTGAAACATGCCTTGTGGTCTTTTCCCAAGATGATTGTTTAATGTCTATTGAAAGGGGCAAAGGGCCCGGTGGTTATCCCATGGAATCTTGAAAGGCACCTGCGAACTGCTTGTCGGTCCGAAAGAAGGGAAAGGGGTAGTCTTTCGATGAGGGCAGTATAGAGTCCATGCATTGGTACGCAGTACGCCATGTAGCATTACGTAGAACAACCGCGTCGCTTCTTAGGGACAGCGCATAGCGAAAAATAAAACTTGCTTGAAAGCACCGTGTTCTATGCTTGGAAACAACGTTGAGCTAACATACCCAAGTAGCCACTCGCGGGGGGAAGACGTCTTCCACACTCGATGACGACGCCAGACGCCTGTACCTCAACTCCTTATTCCTCTATCTCCAAGCTGCTTGATTCGTACCACTCGTTCTTCGTCCAACTAACAATGAGGTTCTTCGCGTCGTCTGAAAGCTTGGCGAAGCCCGGGTTGTGGTCGGCCTCGAACATGGCTGCGCCGGGGGGGGTGCATTAGCTCGCACCGCACACGATAATGACCACCCGCGTCCGGGGGGGGATACGTACCCATATGGGCGCCCGTCTCGTCCTTGGCGGCGTCGTTGACGGCCTCCTTCCACAGGCCGGCGGCCTGCTTCTTGGGCAGGTTGCAAAAGGTGCGCTCGTTGCCCATGACGAGGCCGACGGTGCTGACCTGCTTGGAGCCGGCGGCGCGGCCGAGGCGCGTGTAGAGGTTGGCGAAGCCGACGCCGACCTCCCTCTCGAGGCGCACCATGGCCTGCACGCGCTGGCGCAGCTCCTCGCCCTTGGCCAGGCACCCGACGAACTCGAGGTGGCTCCCGACCCAGCTCCAGCCCTCGCTCAACTGCTGCCGGTTGACGTAGGCCGCCGCGCCGCCCGCCGCCAGCTTTTCGCCCTCCCGAGTCAGCCGTTTTCCCGAACGTGGGGAGGGGGTTCGGGGAGCGTGGTGCGGAGCGCCCTCGGGCCGGAACGGTGGGATCAAAAGGCAACGGGAGTACAACGGACAGGGATTCGTGCGGGAGAGGAAAGTAAAGAACACAAGATTTTGCTTACCGCGCCCGCCGCCCCAGCCGCCATGGCGATCTTGCCCCAGCTGCCCCAGCCGCCGCCGCCGCCGCCGGCTGTCGCCGCTCCTTTGCCGTCTTTCTTGTTGCCCCGGTCGGGCGGTGCCTCGAGGGCCGCCAGGGGTTTCTGCTGGGCGGCGCGGGCGGCGGCGTCCTCCTGGGCCGTCTTGTTGCCGCCCCAGAGGCCGGCGAGGCCGCCGAGCTGGCCCAGGACGGCGGCGGCGTTCTGGTAGTGGCCCTCGGCGCCGTGGGCGACGACGCCGGGCGAGATGCCCAGGTACGGCGTGTCGAAGGCCAGGACACCCTGCACGTACGGAAACATCATGGCGTTGAAGACGTCGGGCTCCTGGGCCTTGCCCTTCTCCGCGGCGCCGCCCGCTGCCTTCGCGTCGGCTTCCTCGCCGCTGCCCCCGCCGTCGTCCTCGCCCGTCCCCCCGTGGGGCGCGACGGGGCGGTCGCGGCTGAGGGCGAGGGCTGTCTCGGCAGCGACGATGCCGCCCATGGAGTGGCCGATAAGGATGGTACGGACGCCCGGGTCAACCGTGGGGCTCGGGGTGCCCTGGGCCACCTCGAGGTCGATGACCTTCTCAAGCAGCCAGTCGCGGAAGCGGGCGACGCAGTCGCCCAGGTCCCCGCGCGTCTCGTACTTGGGGTAGACGATCGTGCGGATGGCGACGCGCGGGAGCTCGGCGCTCAGCAGCGCCGCCAGGTGCTCCGTGAAGTCGCCGCTGGCCCCAAAGGTGTCGTCGCCGCCCTTGAAGCCGTGAATGAAGCACAGGAGGAGCGTCTTCTTCATCGTGCCGCCGCTATCCCCATCCGGCGGTCCTAAAGTGCTGGATAGGTAGGGCTTCCTAGTGCTGGATGGAGCCTCGAAGCGCTGAATGGAGCTTCCAAGCGCTGGATGGAAGGTGGGGAAAGGGGTGAGAAGCGAGCGAATCGGCGGCCAAGCGAAGGAGGTGTATATTCTACCGCGGTAGGTAATGGATAGTGAAGGGAGCGGTTGCGCGCCCAGGCTGTCCTCAACTCAATCGTCAACTCTGCCCGTTCACTTGATGATACATGCATCCTGACAGTCCACGGGTGACGTTTTGGACAAGCTGTGGCGGGGCTTCCGCCTGCCCCGCACTACTGGACTCTATTCCATCCGGTCTCCCACTCACTATCTGCCCGCTTTCGTAGCCTTCAGCTCCAGTAAAGGGAAGAGGTAGGGGGATCCGGAACCAGCAGAGTTGTAGGTACCTGGATTGGTATCTCCCATACTACTACTCCTGGAAATACAACGTTGCCGACCGAGACGTTTGCTAGGTACTTTCCGGTCTAACAGAACGTGCCCGTCTACGATCCCATGTGCTTCTCCAGGATGTGGCTGCCTTGCAAATTTTAGTTGGTCTTTGGTTGGTCCCGTCATGATATTCTGCAAATAGAGAAACGGCCTGTACATCACCTCCGAAGCGATCCCTTGACCTGGCCTGCTCCTCTGGATTCGGGCCGATCCGTCACCCCAAAAGATGTACTAACCTACCTGCTTGATCCACCCTAGCAATCGACTTACACCCGCGCTTTCCCCCTTTACTTTCCCACCCACCCCGTCGCTCTGAAGCAACTTCCGTCCACCGTGATCCGGTCAACACCAAAATTCACGGGCTTGCTCAGTATGTGGCGGTCAGCCTCTGGACTAGATAGTCGCCGCTGTTAATGCCGGGGTACTTCTTGTCCGACTCGGTCGCGAAGGTCCCCGGGATGGCCTCGATATGGCTTGTGAAATTGGGGTTGCAGAAATACCTGAGAGGGCGGACGGAACGGGTCAGTAAACGGGTCTCGCGGCACCCAGGGGGCACGGGGAACGTACGCAATGCTGTACCGCGCCGGGTAGACGTCGCCGTCGCCGCTGGGCGGCTCGACGACGCGGTGGATGGTGCTCTTGATGGTGTCGTTGCTCCAGCGCGCCAGGAGGTCGCCGGCGTTGACGACGCACGTGTCGGGGATGGGGGTGGCGTCGACAAAGGCGCCGGTCGGGCTTTGCACCTGCAGGCCGCCGCGGGCGTCCTGGAACAGTAGCGTGATGCTGCCGTAGTCGCTGTGCGCGCCGGCGCGCACCTGGCCCGGGTTGATGGTGAAGACGTCCTTGCGCACCTCGGGGTAGTGCAGCAGGCGCAGCGTGTTGTCGCCGGCGTCAGTGAAGGCGTCGAAGTAGGTCTCGTCGAGGCCCATGCCGACGGCGATGGCCCGCATCACCTCCATGTGCAACGCCTTGCACTGGTCGTGGAAGGCCAGCATGCTCTCCCGGAACCCTACGAGCTCGCCCGTCTCCTCGGGCCAGTGGTTCGGGTGGTCCGGCTCCCCCTCGCGGCCGATCTCGAGCGATTCCTTGATGTCGGGGTTGCCCTCGCGCAGCTTCTTAACGTCGTCGGGGTTGGTGAGCGACGTCGTCTTCTCCCGCCCGGGCGCCGAGTAGCCGCGGTTGGCCTCGGGCGTCGTCCAGCAGTGCTTCATCTTCTCCTCGGCCGGCAGCCGAAAGTACTTGGCCGAAGTCTCAAAGGCATGCTGGCGGCTAGCAGCGTCAATGGGCAGGCCCTTCAGGTAAATGAAGCCGGCCGTTTGGAAGCCATCCAGGATGGCCTTGGCCGTCTCCTTGCGCTGCTCGGGGCTCCCGTTCAGGAAGTTGGAAAAGTCGATGAGCTGTGGGTGCCGGGCGTTAGCCCTGTGAGTACGACGACGCCCAGCTGGCGATGCTTACTGGGATAACCAGTCCCTCGCTTTTGACTGCGGCGGATTCCATTCTGATGATGGCCGGGCACCGTGTGGGGCGTCGATGCCCAGTAGAGACGAGCGTATAGTGGAAGCAAGCACCAAACGGGACAGAACAATAAAGTCTGACCGGGACCCTATACCGTCCGATGTATGGATGGCTCCGATGGCGACTTCCCCCCGGGGTATTGGTCTCTTGCGCCGGCTCTTAATAGGAAGAAGGCAGCGAAGAGATGCCGCACCGTTTTCGCAACAGTAGTACAACAGACGAGGAGCACCGGATGATGCCAAGGGCCTGGGCGAGGGTCGCGTGTCGAACGAAGAGGAGGAAGAGGATGTCAGGAGCAAGGACCCGAGGGCACAACTTATTAGTTGCAAAGACGCCAGCCAACTGCTGGTCCGAATATCTACTTATCACGGTGCCGAAAGACCAAAAACGTTTGAACAGGTGCCGAAAGTATAAGTGCGATAGGCCGATAAGTGTGGGCAGATAGAGTTGCGGGGCAGAAGTCGGGCAGTGGGGTTGAAAATGCCCCGGAGCTCGTCCACTCCCAGGCCCGGGGGAGGCAGGCGTGAGTGGTGTAACGATAACCGCCGGTGATCGCAAGCGATGCGCGTCGGTACATACATTGGTACGGACGTTGTAACAGTAAGTAGTATGTATGACTGGAGGCTTCTCGTCAGACACTCGTCAGAAACGCCTATTTGCTGCATCGGCTCTCCGTCGCGCGCAACCCAGCAGCAGCAGCATAGCACAGTGTGTTACCGGTAGGACGGTTGTTTGGTCCCATCTCTATCTACATTACTCTTCCGTCTCCGCATCCTAGGGTTACCCTTACTCCTCTACCCCTCCACCCCCTCCCCCTCCCTCTACCTCCTGCACTGTCAAGCACATACATTACATGCCACGTTAAGTACAACTTTATAATACCTTACCTACCCCGATTGGCTTATACGGATCCTACCGCTGCTTTTCGAGGGCTCTCACGGCAAACCAAACCAGCTGCCGAATCGACTTACATCACCCCTCCTCAAGATGAGCTCGTCGTCGTCGTTCAGTGTGGTCGACATCCACACGCACATGTACCCGCCTGCCTACGTGCAGCTCCTGGAATCACGAGACACCATCCCGCTGATCCGCCGGTTCGCCGGCGCCAAGGACCCGCGTTATGTCATCCTCCCGGCCGAGGCCGAGTCGCTGGACAAGATAGAGCAGGAAGGGGCGGCCTCGTCGGACCACCTGCCCGGCCGCCCCATCACGTCGCACTACTCGTCGCTGGCGCAGAAGATCCACTTCATGGACACGCACAAGATCGACATCTCGGTCATCTCTCTCGCCAACCCGTGGCTGGACTTTGTCGCCCCGGCCGAAGCCGCCGCCACGGCCCGGTCCGTGAACGAGGAGTTTGAGAGCATGTGCCGCGAGCACCCGGGCCGCCTGTTCTTCTTCGCCACGCTGCCCCTGACGGCGCCGCCGGACGAGCTGCTGAAGGCCATCGAGTTCGTGCGGGACCTGCCGCACTGCCGCGGCGTCATCCTGGGCACCTCGGGACTGGGCAAAGGCCTGGACGACAGGGCCCTGCTGCCCGTCTTCAAGGCCATCGCGAAGAACCGGCTGACCATCTTCCTGCACCCTCACTACGGTCTGCCCAGCGAGGTCTGGGGCCCCCGGGCCACCGAGGAGTACGGCCACGTGCTCTCGCTGGCGCTGGGCTTCCCCCTCGAGACCACGATCGCGGTGGCGCGCCTGTACCTCTCGGGTGCCTTTGACGAGGTGCCGGACCTGCGCATGCTCCTGGCCCACAGCGGCGGGACGCTGCCCTTCTTGGCCGGCCGGATAGAGAGCTGCATCGTGCACGACGGCCACCTCGTCCGCGAGGGCAAGGTCGGGCCCAACCGGAGGACCGTGTGGCAGGTCCTCAAGGAGCAGATCTACCTCGACGCCGTCATCTACTCCGAGGTCGGCCTCAAAGCCGCCATCGACGCCAGCGGCGTGGACCGGCTCATGTTTGGCACCGACCACCCCTTCTTCCCGCCGCTGAACAGCGACGAGCAGGGCGAGTGGGAGAGCATGACGTGGAACAAGACAGCCGTCGAAAAGGCGCTGGGCGAAGGCAGCGAGGGCGCCAAGGCGGTGATGGGCGGAAATGCCATCGAGATCCTGCGGCTGAAGGAGGAGGCTTAGCCCGTCCCATCTTTGGTCCAACACTTGGGAAGAAGGAGGCCTCTGTTCAGTCACGCTCTAACGCGCGTGTAACCAGAGCACCGAGTTAGCATGTACCTAACCGCGCTGTCTCCTGGGATCCCAAGGGAGAGTAAAACCAAAGACCCGGAGAATACGGCTCGTGAACGCAGGTCGAGACGTGGGGTGTCAGTCGGCCCAAGTGGTATACAGTGCTTCTCGAGCCCAACCACCTTTCGGCTTCGTGCTCACCTTGGCCCCTACCCGTGCTAGAACAACAATCCAAACAGTTCCGTATATTGGTACATAGGTGATTCCCAGTGAATAATGCCCATGGAGGAACGCCCGGGTCCGAAATCGTCAGTATCACCAAGCGCGAACTGCCGAGGCAGAAGTGTGCACGGATATCCCCGGAAAGGGCGGGACGCATGCCTGCGCGGCTTGTGCGGGATCCAACGCTTCCTGGATCATAGAAAGTGTTCGAAGTCTCCTTCCGTGCGCACAATAGCGTCTGCTGCCTTCAAAATCTCGGCTCTTTATCCTACGAGGACCGATGCCGATGTTGCCGAGCTGATGCTACCATCCGTCACGCCTCCCAGCCATGGCGTCCATCGACCGCCACTGGAGAATTTCCACCATCAGTCGACCTCGAAGACCATCCCAGGAACCCTTCTGCTCCAAGGGCGCATTGTGAAAAGCGAGAAAGAAGATACGAGAATAACGTTATCTCTTTCGCATTCGCCTCCCCCTGTCCAGCCGGACTCGGCGGCAAGCGGCCTGTTCGCCACGTTCGCAAAGGTCCGATCTTACGAACCATGTCGGCTGTATATCCAGCCCGGCCGTACAAAGGACGGGGTAAACCCTCCTTCAAGCCTCCCATTTTATCCCTTGAGGCGCTGTTCGGTTATTTGCACGCCTGCTGACGTTCCCTGGAGGCACCGTGGGATTCAGCATCACGAAACACGCCACAAAAGGCGGCATATCGCCACAAGCTCTGGGTAACCCGAAGCGCTCCGTCGAGTGGCTCACAAACTAAACATCGTGGCCGATATTGTGCTTGCTCACTTACGGACAAATTCATCGGGGCATTTGCCAAACGGCACTGCCCGCTGCTCACCAGCACACCTGGAATTTTAGTCGCCGCACAGCCCGCGGTGGCCGTTGGTTGGGTAAGTAAATCACTGGGTTAATCGAAGGATCCGCGGGGATCTGCGTCGAAGACAAAGACTGCGAGTTCTGTCCGGATGCAATGTTGAAGCGCGTGCCGTGGCAAAGACCAGCATAATTTGCAAGTCCTGGAAACCTTTTACGTTGCGTCCGCTAAGCCGCGTATGCACCACCCCGAAAGCAGCACCATATGTAATCAATTCACGACACCGCGGCCAATGGATACCGCAGGTTGGCTGCTCGGAGAATTTAAGCAATCGGCCTGACTGAACCGACTGGCGCCATTGCAATGGATCTTCGCTCCCAAGCGGCCGGGCCGCACATGCTGATGGTAAGCTGCAAGGTTAAATGCACCACGGCTTGAATACGACAAATGGTAATCTTGAAAATGACATGGTGCCCGGCTGGGAGAGGATAGGGGTTGGGTCCCCCCTTCTGTCCCATCTTTTGCCCGGTTCATAGTTTCTAGCCCTACTGCTGTCCGAAAACAACTGCCCCGGGACAAATACGTACTCCTAGGTACACGAGAACGAATTACCGCCTAGGCCAAGAGCGCCTGCGCGATGGCGTTGGTTCGCCGCCAGTTGTCCAGCAGGGCGCTCTTCCGGTCGGGGCCGCGCAAGCGAAAGACGAGGGGCTGGTCGCGGGGCTGCAGGACCATGTTGGTGAAGGCCTGGGCCTTTTCCTGCCCGGCCTGCTCCCGCATGATCTTGGCCAGGAGACGCTCGAAGCTGACGGTGCCGGGCTTGTCCCTGATCTGCCGGTATTGCTTGAGGCCGGACCGGAACAGCGTCCCGGTGTCGGCGAGGGCAATCTTCCTCGTCGCCATCGCCTGCTTCTTCCACGCCGTAAACGGGACATGGCGGAGCAGGGGAAAGACGTCGATGGGCGGCGCTGAGCCCGGCGTGAGAAGCTTCAGCATATCCTCTTGGGCGTGGAAAACTTAGGCGCATAATCCGCCGGTACGCCTCGAGCAACGGCATCGCTTGCTGAATACCCGTGGGGCCAAGGATGTAGTTCAAGCTCTTGCGCCATCGGCGGTAAAAGTCATTGTACTGCACCTTGAGGATCTGCGTCTCTTCGGGGCTGTGGAAAACTTATTGCGAGAACATGGGCATGTCTGGACGGTCCGAGAACTGGGCGCCGCGCTTATCGAAGACCTCATGGATTGACCAGCTCTCGGCTGTTCAGGATGACCAAGTTCCCGGCACCCGTCTTCAGCCCCACGATGCCGCCGTACGGGGCTTTCCGTTGCTGAAATTTAACGTACAGTTTCACTAAGGGAATATCCAGCAGGTTACCCGGCCCGTGGGTGACCGGGGGGGGGGGGGCCGGGATGGCAGTGTTTGGGGCGTGGCGTGAGAGAAATCATTCGGAGGCGCAGAAGGCGATCAGGGCTAGCACCGCCGCGACGCTCGCGAGTTGCCAAGTTGAGAGGGACATGAGCGTCATCACAGTTCCCCCTGTGGCCTGTAACCACCGGGTAAGCGTTCAAGGCTCTGACAATGTTTTACCGGCCCGCAAGAAAGAAAACGAGACGGGAGCACGCTTCGCTTCAACTGACCTCGGCCAACTCTACACCAGGGCATCCGGCTTTCTATACATTGCTGGCCAGTCACTTACTATCCCCTGTCCACACACGCTCTTCCTCCCCTTTTCTCGCCAACGCGGTCGCCATTTCCACAGCCTGCCTATTCGTATAAGCGCCCCGATGAAGACGCAAGCATAAGCCGCCGATCTTTTCTGTCAGACGCGATAGGCAATGATTTCGAAGTGATCAAGAGCTGCAGACCATCCCTACCGCCCTGTGCGACACTGCCTCCTCCATACGATTAAGCCTGTTTCAGCCGATGATGGATGCAAAAGGACTGGCTGGCATATTTGCCTGGTGCGAGGGCAACGGGTTCGCAATCTGCCGCTCCTCCTTTCCCAGACCCCATACCAACCGCTCCAGGGCCGCCCGAATGCCCAAGTAAGCGAACAAATTGGTGGGCGGGCATGTCATTTATGACGAGACAGAAGCGTACTGACTGAATGTATCCACCAAAGAGCCACCCCCCGTTCTTGCCAACATAGTCCCCTTCTGGCTTCATCTCCTTCCCGTTAACACTTTAGGAAATGTTGCTGCCGGCATCCGCTCCACGACGATCGGATGAGGACTCGTGCCTCTTTCTTGGGGGCGGGGCGGGGCGGCAGTCGTTATCTGCATTCTCTCGTCCACTGCTGAGAGGGCCACGCTATTCATTTAACAATCCAATGCCAAATGCAATCCCAACCTGCTCAGACGCCAGCCCCAAACCCGACGAAACCCAGGCGCCCATTGTATTCCTGTATTTCGACCGCTCCGTGACTTTGAACCTCGAAACAAGGCCTCGGCCCCTCCCGAGCTCCTGGGCACCGTCTGCTCGTGTTGGAACCGAGCTCGGTGTACTGTCTTCTGCTTATGTACATTTTAGCCATTACCTGGGTGCCTACTTGAGCGCCAACCCGAACCCCAGGCGGCGCTCACTGGTCGGAAAAACTAGTTCTCTTGCTCTTGCTCTTCCTCCAGAGCCTTTAAACGATTGTCCACCTTCTCGCGGTGTGCCCGGTTCTTCAGATGGACCGTGAAATTAGCAGCCGACATGTCGGGCCCGGGGGTATAGAGCTTTCCCGGACAATCCAGGCACCTAATACGAGGAAGGAACCAAAACCGCATGTTGGGCGGAATGGGGGCGCCTGGCGGGGGCATGGGCATGGGCGTGTCCGTAAGCTCATTCACGGCAGAATAACGCATCACGCCCTCAAACAAATCGTTCGCGTAGCCTTCTTCTTTGAACTTCTCCAGGGACTCGACGAGCCAAGCGGGGGGAGGCGGCTGTGGTAGAGTAGTGAGTAACATGCATACGATAGTGATATACGGGTGATAAGTAGCGGCATATGAGAACGAAAAGATTGCCCAGCGGGTTCACGAGTCAAATGGACGGCTTAGGAGCTAAAGGTTGAGGGCCTGTGCGGAGGGAGAAAAGGGGGTGAAGCTCTTACAGGAGTGGGTTGGGCACCGCCTTGTGCCGGAGGAGGAGGGGCGGCAACACGGCCCAGTTGCCCAGCAGGAACAGTCGCCGGGGTTTTGGGTGCGACCGGAGCATTCGGGGCGGCAGCTGCGGCGGCGGCGCCGGAACTGCTCACGTTGGGGGTGAGAGGGGGTGGCATCGTGCTCTGCGCCGCCGCGTTCGGGGCTCGCGTATGCGTCATCTGGGGCGTCTGTGATCCCGCGGGAGTTGATTGTCTCAACTTCAAGTCACGGAGCAGCTTCTTCAGCTTATCCTTGCCCACTTTCAGAGTGACCCAGTAGCGCGGGGGTTCTTCGGTGGCTTCACGTGTTAGCTCGCGCCCGAATTTTCGGGGGATGCGCGTTTCGTGGTGATGTATCGTTGCTTCAGGGGTTTCCGAGCGGCCCAGATTCGCCATGCGCTGCTGCGCGGCCGACGCGGCTCCCCGCATGCCTCTTGTCCTAGCGGTGCCAGCCAGCTGCGAAGGCGCAGGAGAATCGGGCGACGAGTCCTCGCTTTCATCTGATTCCGACAGATCACCTTCGCGCGCGCCGCCGGTGCGTTTCCGGCCGGGAGGCGGCGCGCCGGCAACCCTCTTGTAGAGTCGGCTGTCCTCCACGTCCAGAGCGGCGCCAGGGAGCGTAGAGGATACCACGAGCGTACGGATCGTCCTTGCCCGCTCCTTGAAATCGGGCAGCGAGGGACCGCCTCGTCGGTTGACAGACCTCTTCTGCCTCCTCTGCTCACGTTGAAATATAACCTCATTCCTCTCCAGATCGGCTTCGCTGAGTTCGTACAAGTAGGGGGCGTAGTCCTTGGCCTGTTGCTGGGGCCTGAACACGCTGGGCAGCGGTGAGGGCAGGAAAGCAGCCACGAGGTCCGGATCCTCGATAGGCCTACCATCGAACGGATGACCAACGCTGTACAGGCTGCGGGTGAATATGTGGGCCTGCTCGCGGATGCAGTGGGCAATGGCAGTAGTGAACTCGCCGCTGAGAGACAACTCCTTGGACATGCTCACGGCAAACTCCTCGGGCGAATTCAGGGGGTTGTTGATTTCCCACTCAAACTGATCCACCAAAGTATGCGCGCCGATGGTGATGTTCAGCTTGACCAGTATCCTCATTTCGTCGTTTTTCCACGCCGAGTAGGGTAACTCGGGATCCAGCGCGTCTTCTTCCGAGAAGACAAAGGGGTAGAAATCGTTCAGCTGCTCATGCATTTGCTGCACAACTTGGTCGTACACCGGCCCGAAGGCGGGCTGCTTCAAGCCCATGTCCTCGACCAGCTGGGACGCGAACAGTTGCGTCGAGCAAAGCCGCTCGTGCAGATTCCAGGTGAAAGTATCGCGCAGGCGAATCTTGTCCCAATCCACGTCCAGGCGCACGGGAACCAGCTCTTCATGCTGCTCGGCCTGCTGTTTCATGTCCTTCCTCTTCCACTTGAGCGCGGGCGTCGTGCGCCTGCCCGGCCGCGGCTTCTGTTGAGGGTAGAGGACTCTAGCGGGCGCACCAATCTCGGTCCTGCCATTGCCGTAGCCGCTGTAGCCCTCACCGTACAGCCTGCTGGGGGGGAACGCCTGACGGTACTCGTTCCTCACGAGCTTGTAGTCGGCGATGGCACCACGAACGCGCTTGAGGTAGTCGTTCTGGACTCTTTCGTCGGTAACGAGGGCAGCGGCGTGCATGCGGTCTCGAGTAATAATATCGTTTATCCGGTACTTCTCGAAGGATTCCTTGTCGCGGTGCGGGAGACCGGCCGTCGCGCTGGCGGGGGCGGGCGCATCCGACGCATCCTTGGGGGTCGACGTGGATGAGCGTTCCGACTTGGCCGCGGAGGCCGATGACGAGGTAGCAGTGCCGGGCAGCGCGCCGGATGCCGAATCCGAGTCCTGCGTGGTCGCCATGTTTGAACCGTCGCGCGACAGGAAGCCTCACATATGGCGGGCGGCTGGAGAGGCAAAAGCAAGAAGAGCAAGCCGGGCGTGACCGGAGGGATGGATGAAGCGAGCGAGCGGCAGGGGCGCGTAGCGATGCGGTTGGCGGGGATGGCGATGGCGATGGCGATGGCAAGGTTGAGGTTTCGAAGTTGAGGCGCGGGTTCTGCTGGCAAGCCGGGCCGCCGGACTGTGTCGCGCGATTGAGCGCCTGCTGGAACTTTTTGGGGGGTTGTTTGGCAAGCTGCCGGCCAGTCAGAGGAAGGCGTGCTGGAATGACAGAGACGCGCCTGACTCCCGGGCATTGAGGAAGAGGTACTTTGGAAATGAGTAATAAGCCCACGGAATCTAAGGTATTGCCAGCTTGCGTACTGGGCGGGGGCCCGTGCGCTCCCCGGGGGGGGGGTTTACTTGGAACGAACGGCGTCTCTCCTTGACACGGACGGCTACAAAGCCCTGACGGCCTGGTCAACGATGAAAAATGCCTATCATAGAGGCCTTGTTCTTCACTAACGCCGACTTCTGCTTTATTCTTGCCAGTGAGTGCTTGACTCATGTAACCACGAATAACCCAATGAGCTACGGGAGGGAATGACTACGCCTGTGGCGTGTCGTCTAGGCACACGATAGCGAAGTGAATGGCTGCTTAGGTATTGACACGCATTGTTAACGACCAAAAAAAAACCTATCACCTAATGTAGCCACGTAGGAAGCTCAAACTGATGGCGGAAAATGTCCTTCATACCCATGTTAAACTATAGGGTTTTGGACTAGGACAACAACACGAATCTATTAGCTGGCTGTATCCTTGGCGCTGTGGCAATGTTGTATAAGTGCTCAAGTCCTAGGTATTGTTTGCTTACCCGCCTCGGGTATTTAGTTGTGAGTATTATGACTGGAAACGAGCGTATCGGGCGACTTGTGTAGATGCATGATGACTGATTAAAATCGTTAGGGGTACAACATGGTTTAATTGATCACAAGCGGACTCAGGCCATCACAAGCGAGGATGGAAGCTGGGCTGCTGGGTGCTTGCGGCCGACGGTTAGAGGTGGGTAGGAACCTACAAGTGAGGGACAGCGTAGATGGAATAGCCCAGCAGGGAGCTTGGACGGGGGCAGGTATACCCATACTTGCTCTGCGCAAATGGGTTAACTGCCAAAGCAACCTTGCCGAGGGCTTACTTAACTAGCGAAGGTCTTGCTATTCAAGAAGGTAGGATTCTACGGATCGCACAAGGCGGTAGAAATAGAAACCAAAGCAGTAGTAGTATGCTGTATAAGTACCTAAGGTAGGTATGCGTGTAGGAAGAAAAGTGGAGACCTACGGTGTCACCAGCTCGGGGAAACATGAGACGTCACCAGCGATTTCCATGAGAGCTTCAATTGTTCACAAGCGTCGTTGGCATGAGGCAGCTCGTAGGCAAGAATCTAGGATGCAGGTCGTTCGTTGTACCGGTACATGAATCGGCTCGAGGTTGCTTTAGTTGGATGTAGTACCTCCCCTGCGGTCCACGCTTCTTGCAGCAAAATCGCCCGCCTCGTCACTGCGCAAGCTCCCTGTCCCACAAAGACCCCGCAGCTGGGAAATGCCATGGAAAACGTTGAAAATCGTAGCTGTCACCTCTCTTCCTCCCACATTCCAACATTGTTCTAGCCCCAAGGACCGCCCCGTCACGACAGGAACCGCATACAGAAACAGCTCGTCACAATGGCCGACAACAAGGAAGTTATCGGTTCGTGCATCCCACTTTCCCCGGCGTCGCGCCCTCGCCCTCCGCTCGTAACCCCTACACCTCCCCACCTTCACCTCGACGTACCAGCTACTATGCCCGTCGGTACTGCTGCCTGGGTACCTCCGGTGTGCCGGTGCCGGTGCTGGCGGTGCTGCTGGTGCCGGTGCTGGCGCGGCGCGCTCGACGACGACGAGCTGTCGGTGCAGCACAACTACCCCGCCGCCTTTTAGAGCCCCAGCATTGCGTGCCCTCGACGGCGCGTGGGCTCGTCGCCGCGGCATCAGAGCTAACGGTCATTGTTTTGCAGATTACTCGCTGAGCAACCCGGCCACCGTCGACAAGTACAAGGCGGCCGGCGCCATCTCCGAGAAGGTCTTGGCCGAGGTGTCCAAGCTCTGCGTCCCTGGCGAGAAGATCGTCACCATCTGCGAGAAGGGCGACAAGCTCCTGGAGGAGGAGATCGCCAAGGTCTACGGCAAGACCAAGTTGAAGGGTTGGCCCCCTCTCGAGCTTCCGCCTCGCCAAGCCAGGCGCTGACCTCAGACAACCCCCAGGTTTCTCCCACCCTACCACCGTGTCGCCGAGTTCCTTCGTCACCCCTTACACCCCTCTGACCTCGGACGAGGCCGAGGCCAAGGTCGAGCTCCAGGCCGGTGAGCCCATCAAGATCCAGCTCGGCGCCCAGGTCGACGGCTTCGGTACCATTGTTTGCGACACGGTTGTGTGCGCGCCCAAGGATGAGACTCAAGAGGTGACGGGTCGGACCGCCGACCTGGTTCTGGCCAACCACTATGCCAACGAGCTGCTCCTGCGCCTGATGCTGCCCCCCGGCGTCCTGGCCTCGGGCACTGACGAGGAGAAGGCCAAGGCTGCGGCGGTCAAGCCCCCGACCCAGCAGAAAATCACCTCTATGCTGGAGAAGGTGGCCAAGGCGTACGAGTGCAACCTGGTCGAGAGCACCACGTCATGGCTGTTTGACCGCAACGATATCGAGGGCAAGAAGAAGATCGTCATTGCCCCCGGCGAGGGCAGCAAGGGCGACGGCGTTCCCGAGGTGGGCGAGGTCTGGGGTGTCGAGATGGGCATGAGCCTGGGCAGCACTGGCAAGCTGAAGAACTTGGAGCAGCGTCCTACTCTGCACCGCCTCATCAACGAGAATGGCCAGGCCAAGCGCTCGACCTCGAAGAAGCTGATGTACGATGTCAAGAAGAACTTCCACAACTTCCCCTTCAGCATGAGACAGCTGGAGAGCGAGCGTGATGCCAAGCTGGGCATCCTCGAGTGCGTCCGCAACGGCATGCTCCGTCAATACGAGGTTGTCGGCGACAAGGAGGGTGCCCCTGTTGCCCGACTCCTGACCACCATCCGTAAGCTTCATCCGACGACACTTCTGGCGCAACCACCCATGGCTAACCCGCGCAGTGATCACTAAGAACGGCATCACCAAGCTGAGCGCCCCGCCAGCCCTGGACGTCACCAAATACAAGTCGGACAAGAAGATCGAGGATGAGGAGATCCTGAAGATCCTTGAGCAGCCCCTGGCCAAGAACAAGGGCAACAAGAGCAAGAACAAGAACAAGAAGAAGACGGCCAAGGGCGACGACGAGTAAATGTATGCCTCCTGATAAGCATTCTTGGAAGGAGACGCAACCGATCGTCGGCCCTCGCCTTGATTCGGAAGGCCTTTGAAGGCACCGTCAGCCGCCCCGAGAGCGGAAGGGATGGGCCATTGGGGGCATTCGGCCGCACCTTGATATTTTCCTTCAAGTGTGCTGCAGATATGGGATGTTACGAGACCGCTTACATGGCCGCTGTGGACCCGGAAAAGTCCGGTAGCCCAACACCTAACATCCCAAGGAGGTGGCAGTGGACCGCAGTACCTAGGTACTTCAGGCTAGATACTTACCTTTATCCAAATCAAGGCAGGGTTGAGTACTGCCGGTTATCGATCAGCATGAGCATATGAGTGTACGCAGGTCGCGGGATACTGTATGACGGGGATCGGAATACAGTTGCCAACAGTGGCGTACGGGAGAGCAGAGGTTAGCATATCTGTGACGAGCCGCCCAAGGACGAGACTCAGGGGGTTTGGACGTTGCAATGCGGCGCCGTGGTGTGCGCTGCGGGCGGGGGGAGGGGAACCATGGCCGGCAAACGCCTACAAGCCTTTCCACAAGGATCTCATCATCATGATGACAATAGGACCGGAGAAAGGCTCGTCGCTTACATGCCGGCAGGAATCACGTTCTTCGCATCCCCGGGTGGCATGGCCAGCTTCCGCATGCGCCTCGGCCTCTCTCTGGGTTGATGTTAGTGGCGGGCCGATTGAGAATGGTCCATTACCTTCTTGCCTCCTCACTTAGGGGGCTGGGCATGGGTGGCGTCCGACAAGTTGGATAGTACGATATGAGGGGAGGGAGACAGAAAACTGCGCACCGCCTCCCCCGTCCCCCGCCCCCCACTCCAACAAACAGCCAGCCCTATCTCGACCACAAGAGGTGTGCTTCTCCTGAATGGAAGGAGTCATGGTTCCAAGGGCATGATATCGGAAGTATGTAGTTTTGGATATCATATATGTAGGCAGTTAAGCCACCCCGCAAGTCAGGAAAAGCAAGTACATTCTGTGCGGTTGCACTCTGCTAGAGAAGGGCACGGGGGGGGGGGAAGGGAGCGGAAGAATGCGCGCGCAGAAGGAGAGGGGGAGGAGGAGGGAGAGGAAGAGAGAGACAGAGAGAGAAAGTGGGAGAGTGTGTGTATGTTTGTGTGCGCACATGAGTGAAAGTGTCAGGGTACGTGAAAAGGCTTAAACGGAGCAAGAGGAGTAACAGTAGTAGTCACGCGGAAGGTTGCTGTGGCCTTCCCTTCCATCTCTCTTATGGGATGGAATGGAATGGATGCGAGTGGTCTGACGGCCAGCCTAAGCAGGCGGGCTGGTGGTGGTGACCTCCTAAACTATTTGCGACCTTTACTCCCTACGGACCACCGCCCAGCGGGTATCAGAAGCACCCGCAGGGGGGTGACGATGGGCCAAAACCGAGCAAACGGCGAACAATCAAATAATCTACAGGAGAGCAGAGGACTGAAAGAAGGATACCCCCCGGCACGGCGTACGATGCCTGAGGCAGATTAAAAAAACATTCTGGAGGGGGGGCCTGGCCACTCGCTGTAAGGCAATCCTGTAAGGCGAGCGCGCCCTGGTTCAACTGGGGAAGGGGGGGCCTTTGCACCTCTGCAACTCTGCAGCGCCGGGGGGCTCGGAGCAGGACCATTGATTTTTTGAACACCCAAACCATCCTCCCTACCCCATCCAACGAACGGAACCGCGTCACAACCACGAGAAAACGCGCCTCACCCGCCCGGGATCGATGCATCCCGCACGCGATTAAGTATATTGCCCTTCGTCCCGATGGAAAGACCAGGCGCTAACCGTGTGCGCAGCTGCAAGACCACAAGGGCCGCCTACCACCCAGGCTAATAGGGGCGGCAGCGCGCGCACTCTCCTCCTGACGCCGGCAAGAAATGGCCCCAACAAAGCCCACTGCCCGCTCCTCGTCGCGTTTTTCGAGTCCACTGCAACTTTCGAACTCACCTTCGAGTCACAACAAGGGCATGACCTCGGACGGTCAACGGAACTTCATGGCGCGCTGGCTGGAGCCCCCGGTTCAATCCAAGCCCAGCTTTCAAGAGGCAGGCCTTATGCGCGGCGGCGTGGTGGAAAACATGGCCCCTTTGGGCACGCTGCCGCGCGCCGCCATGCACAGGCGCTCGCAGCTGCCCGGCGAGGAGACGCCTGCGCCGTCGGTCAAGCGCATCGTGCTGAAGAAGACGCCCAAGGCGGCGCCGACCGAGGACGGCGGCGTGCACCAGGCCGCCGGCGGGCGTGGCGACGTGGTCGAGGTGGAGGTCGCCGACGGGTTTGCCGACGCTGCCGAGGCGACGGTGGCGACGACGTCGCCCACGCGGCCTTTGTTCCCCGTCGCCGGCCTGGACGACTCGGGTGACGACGATTACCGACCCAACAACATCAAGACTAAGGCGCGCCGCACCTCGGCGGCCAACGGGGTTGCAAAGCGCCCTCCAGGCAGGCCCCGGAAAAACACCACCGCTGCACGTGCCAAGAGCTCTCCTCCTGCTGCTCCTCCTCCTCCGCCCGCCGCGCTTCACTCGGAGTCACAGTCACCGTCGTCACCAGCGCCATCATTGGTACCTGCCCCCATTAGTTTTGTTGCACCACCTTCCCTGCAAGACAGAGAGCCCGACAACAAGGCGTTGGCTGATCTAGCCGTGGAGTTCGCTGTAGAAGAAGCTCTCCAGCACCACCGCTACCCTACTGCCTGGGCTTTGCGTCTTCTCTACGACGATAATTCCAAGGACAATCGTTTTGTGGCTATGATTGAGGACATCTACCTCCAGAGGGCTGACGTGGACACACAGCGCGAGTTCTCCCGCTTGGTCCGGGAGAAAAAAAAAGAGGGTAAGCGCGATAACACGGCCTGCGATTACTTCGTGCCGCCTTCGCCCGGCAACAGCCGGTCCACCCCGAACAAGCCCAAGCCCGCACCCTACGGTGCCATGCTCACGATGGATTTCTCAGCCGCAAAGACGCCGTCCAAGTCACCCTCCAAGGCGCCGTCCAAGGCGCCCTCCAAGGCGCCCTCCAAGGCGCCCCCGCTGTCGCCCATCAAGCTGTCCAAGCACACCAGCGAGGACGGCTACGGCCACGTGAGCAAAAAGGCCCGGCTCGAGACGGCGTCGGCGCCTGCAAGCATGGGCCTGGTCAGCGGCAGCAGAGGCCGGCCGAAGGGCACGAACGGCAGCGCTTCGGCCAAGCACTCGCCGTCCAAGCACTCGTCGTCCAAGCACTCGCCGTCTAAGCACTCACCGTCCAAGCACTCGCCCACCAAGTCGCTCACCAAGTCGCCCTCCAAGGGCCGACGGGTGCGGTCGGGCTCCGTCAGCAGCGACTCGTCGCTTAGCGAGGTCCCCGACGACGAGCCCGAGGACTATGACGAGTTCAAGAAGATGCTGGACGACGAGATTTCGCGGCCCAGCACTGCCGAGCCAAATCATGCGCCAAAAGCGGGAGACTTGGACCAGCCAATCAGCAGCCCACAGCAGAAACCCACGTCAAAAAAGCCCCCCCGGCCTGATGCTGCCTCCCCAAACACGTCTGGAACCCAATCTTCTGCCCACCCACACGACTCGGACATGTCCGCGGCCGCCGTCATCCCCAGCGGCGCCTCGCAGCAACGGGCCCCCTTCACCCACACCAACACGCCCCTCCGCTTCGCCACCAAGTACGCCGACGCCCTCAATCAGGACGCCCTCATCCAGCGCAAGCTGCAGGCCAAGGCAAGCACCGCCGGTCTCACCAGGGTCGAGTCTTTTGCCAGCTTCACCCGTGAGCCCCTTGCGGCGGATTCCATCGAGGAGGCCCTGCCGGTGCTGCCGCCCGTCGCCGAGCAGACTCGTACGTTGAGGACACCCGCGGCTCTGACCGGACGCGCTGCTAGGGCCGCCAAGCGGCACCATGAAGATGCCGAAAGCTCACCGGTCGCACCTGAGATCGAGCCTCCCTCTACGCGGAGCTCCAGAGCGGCCACGCCTTCGGGCAACCTGCGATCGACAAAGAAGCCCAAGACGTCGGGGCTGCGAGTCAAGAACTCGTGAGTATTCCCTTTCCTCTGTTTTCTTGCGGCGACTGCTGGCGGCCGTTGGTTGGTGAAAGGCGCGCCACGGGAGCACCAGGTGGACCAGCCGCCGGCCCAGTCGCCCGTCCACATCATCATGTACTACCGATCCCGGTGGCTGGCAGGGCCGTTGGTACTGCTGCTGCTAGGCTAGTTAACTACCCGCGCGAGCCCCCGTCCCTTTCTCTCGGAAGGCCCGTCGCCATTTGATGCATTTACTGATGTGTATCGTGTAGCCCGATGAAGAAGAAGGGCTCGGCTGCAGGAGTGCCTCGAGAAGGCAACAGCCTCACGTTGAACGACAAGGTACGTTTCCGGCTGTCCTCTACCCGTCCTGCTCTGGGCCTGTCATCGATGGGGCCGTCAGGGAGCCGGCTGTTGCCGTCCTTGCCCTCGAGGCCGCCCGATCTCCTGGGGGGAAAGAGGCCGAGCCAGGGTTAAGATTGCGCACGGTAGCGGCGGCCCTCTCGTGGGCCCCATCCGAGTTGGGCCGAGGTCTGAGCGGTTCCACGCACACCATGCTAATGCCTATGCTTAGGAAAACGGCGCCTCTAATGACGATGCTTGTTGCACCTGCGGCGGCAATGGCGAGCTCGTATGCTGCGACGGTAAGTCATCTCCTGGCCGCCATTTCTTGATGCTCCAGCTAACTCTCCATCAGGCTGTCACTACTCCTTCCAGTAGGTCCCCCGACTCACTTCTCTCTTCCGCTCGCTCGCTCGCTCGCTCCCCCCCCTCATCATCGCCATTTCCTCCCTTTACGAAATTGCACCCTGTTTGCGGAGTTTCTCTGTCTCCCTCACGGTCCTCCCCGCGCGCCCGGCGGTCTTGACAAGACTAATTTGAAACTGACTTGACTCTCTCTTAGCTTCCTCTGCATCGACCCTCCTTTGAATGAGGACCAGCTGCCCCAAGACTGGTACTGCTACGAATGCCTGAACCTGTATTTTCCGGCCCACTTTGTCGGCAACAAGGGCACGTTTGGGTCGTTGCTGGACAACCTGGACAAGTCCAACCCTCGAGCCTTCCGCCTGCCTCACGACATACGCGACTTTTTCGAGGGCGTTCGGACCGGCGAGGAAGGCGAATACCAAGATATTCCCACTGGAAAGCCTCCCAAGTAAGTAACAGCCTGTCGGCTTGGCTTGGCTGGTTGGTAGGAGCTGACATAAACTCCAGGGGCAAGAAGGGTTACGAGGAGCCGTTCGACTTCTACAAGGTCCGAGATGCCGATGGCAATGCCGTGCTGTGCCACCAATGCCACAAGGGCGCCAGCGACAACCGTGCCATCATTCCGTGTTCGGTGCCCAACTGCGGGCTTCAGTTCCACCTCGAGTGTCTTGACCCCCCGATGACTATTCCTCCGGTGATCCGGACATGGCAGTGCCCCTGCCACGCGGGGCGACCCCCCATTCTGAAGCTTGCTCCAGCCCACAGGTACCGCAAGATTAAGAACGCCCCCATAATCGAGCAGGCCTACAATCGCGGCCTCCGGAACAATGGGTTCATCGAGGTGGAGGAAGATGACGACGAGGCCGAGGATGCTTTTGTGACCCGGAACGACTACGGCCGAGTCTACCGCCTGCCCGAGAAGGGCATCAAGCTGGACTTCATCGCGAGGTAGGAGAACCTGGACAGCACTGTCCGACAGTCACGAATACTGATTGGTTTACAGCGTTCTGGAGAAGCGGAAGCCGGCCAAGGATAAATCACCCTTGCCCGTGACTGCACCTCCGGCCGCACCTCCGTCTGCCCCCCCGGCGGCCCCCCGTCCGCCTACACTCGAGGAACAGCAAGCCGCCTTGAACCTCTCTCAGCTGGCCCGTGGCGACGGCGTCAACCAGCTGATCCAAGCTTTGATCGTGAGTGCCCCCCGACCTCGGAACAACCCCGGAGCGTGGCGCAGCGTGCTGACTTAGGCCATAGTCTCAAGCTGGCCCAGGCGCTGTTGCCTTGATGGCCCAAGGAGACGCCACGCGCTTGGCATGTGGCGACCTAGACCAGGCCAACACCGTGGCCCTGCAGGCCATGCTGACCCAGGCCGACGGGCTCCGAAACGCAATCAAGAAGCTCCTGGAGGCTCGGCAGTTCAACCAGGGACGGGCTTCAGACCGTGGCGACGCTGGCGATTCCATGCGCCTGGACTGAGTCACGTTGCATGCCAACTTGCCACACCTGGCACCCTGCGCCATAACAATCACTACTGCTGGCCCCAGTAGTCCGTTACGCGTGCGACCTTTTGTCGTCTGAATTACGAAGTACGCCCCCTCCGCATGGCGACACCCCGACCGGGGGATGCTCCATCAGTCATCATGGGGGGAAGATGGACGGGCTTCCGTCACCTATTCAACACCTTTGTATTGTACAGCCAATAACAGCAGGCCCAGTACGGCGCATTGGGGAGCAGGGCCGACAGGCGCCCCGACGCACTTGCACGAGGCGGTGGATCCATCCGCCCCGGAAGGATCTGCAGCTCTACACTCGCAGCAGCAGAAGCAACTGTCCGTTCTGGATTCAGCAGCACGTTGCTCGCCGACCTCGCCCTGATTTTGCACTGGAGACAAGCCATCTTTGTGTAGGCCCCGCCGTGGGATCACTGTCTCGTCCCTAAATGACAACGCAGTGACTGCGGCGACAGCGCAGGTTTTGTCCTTCCCCCGCCCCCCGGCAAAAGATGGACAGGATATGGAAGCCGCCGAGGACGACAGCCTCGAGGCTTTTTTTGTTCCTCGGATGGGCCAAGGGGAACATGGTCGTGGATGGCAAGGAAGTACTTAACTCATCGTGGATTATCCTCAGCGTTTGACAGGTGCCCAGCCAGGCCTCTCTGTTCTGCTTCTGCTGCGCATTGCGGTGGACGGCCGTGACTTACATAGTAGCCACGATGGGAATAAAAAATACGATATTCTTGGGAGCATCGGCTCGCAACCCCCCCCCCCCCCCCCTCTCTCGCTCGGTTGTGACGGTCTGCTGCTTGTGTTTCGGTTCTAAAGATGCTCCCTTGATCATTTGCGCTATAGATGTACAAATACAAAATACTAGCCCAGCGATAGCACCTGGCGACACGCCTGTGAGGCCCCCTTTCCTGTGGGTGAATTGTGGTTTTCAGCTATGCCCTGCCATGCCAGGCTCGGTGCCACCCCCTCGACAGACCCCCAGGCCTTCCGCGAAGAAGACAGAGCACGGGGAAAAGACGCGGCAAACTCTACATACAAGAAACATAATCGCACGGAACCCCGGCGCGGGCTTCCACGTCTATAATGTACCTCAGCAGAGGGCGTGCAGCGGAAAGCCCAAGGACCCCAAGAAAGTCAACAAGCTCATGATCGTGCCGGGTGGTCGCCCGCCCGCCCCTGGCCTCACAGCCTTCGAGAATCGTAATCATGCATGAGACCTCCCCCTTTTCCATCATTGGTCGGTCCAATTCGTTTTCGTTACTCAAATGCAGGCCACCAACTCCATATAGCGCGAACAAGTCGAAACCACTGTGACGAGAGCAAGAACACGAAAACCACACGCCTTTCGTACGTAGCCAAAAAAAAAGAAAAGAAAAAAAGAGAGAGAAAAAAGACGGTAGAATCGAGACCGACCCCATCACCTCTAAAGGGCCAGCGTCAGCTTCATTGACGGGCACGCGGCTGCGGCGATCTTCCTGTCCGCTGAGGGGGTTGACCTACACGTCCACGGCGGGCGTTGACGGGCTGCTCTTGCATGTACGGCATGCCGCCGTACCCGTAGCCTCCCATGCCCATACCAATGTTGAACCCGGGCGGCGCAAAGCCTGCCGGGGCGCCCGGGGGCTGGATCGGGCTGCCGTTGGACATAGGCTGCGTGCGGTACTGATCGACGGGCATGGCCGGGTAGTAGTTGTTGACGGGAGGCGCGCCACGCTGGAGCATGTTCTGCTGGTACTGCATCTGCTGCATGTTGGGGGGCACCATGGGCGCGTTGTTGCCGTTGAACATGGGGCCCTGTTGGCCGTACTGCGGGAACGGCGGCATGGCCGGTTCGACGCTCTCGCTACGCGGGATGGCAAAACCGCCCATGTCGTAGCCGCTGGCAGTACCCGCCGCATTCAGAGGGTTCATGAACTGGTTGTTGTACTGCGCGTTCTGCTGCATGGCAGCGGCATTCGCCTGCACCTGGGCCTGTCTCGAGCCCGGCCGCTGTCGCTCGTTGGCGGCGTGCGCCGAGTGGTCGCGCGAGGCGCTGCCACCGCCGTTGCGCGTCGAGAGACCGACCTCGTCCATGAGTCGCTTGTATCCCTGGTTCGGCTGGGCTTTGATGCGGATAAGTACGTTCTTGACATTGTCGACCACCTGGCTGCGGATGCTCTCGTCGAAGAAAGGGGTGGTCAAGACCTTGAAGATGAGGGTGGCGCCACAGGCGTGGTCGCTGAGGATGGCCTCGAGCACTTGGTCCTTGGGTGTGAAAAAGAGGGCCTTCAAGATGGTGTCACGCGCGTCAGCCTCGGCCTTCTGGTTGATGACCTTGAGCACTGTCAGGTACGCCACCTTGTGGGTGCAAAGGTGAACCAGGTAGGGGACAAGCTGAGGAGCCAGCACACTGCGTCGTTGGGGGAAGGTGCACGTGTCCAGGAACCAGGTCAGCAGCAGAGCCCCGTTGGCATTGGTAGCCAGCTGGACGCTGTGCAGGGCAATGGCGGCCGCGAGCATCCTCTGCTGGTCCTTGCTGGCGTGGTGGCTCTCCAGGCACGCTCGCATGGCCCGCGCTCCGTAGCGACCCTGGCCGATCTCCCACATCCTGCTCAGCATCGTCTCGAAGATGAAGTCGTTGAACGGGGGGCCGAACTTTAGGCAGCCCTGGAGGACGTAGTTTCCGTACTGGTCCAGGAACAAGGGCAGCGTGTAGGCTCGGATGTTTTCGACAATCATGGTCATCTGCGCGGGCGTCTTGCACACATCGATGATCTTCTGCGCCGCCCAGGTTCCGTTCTTGTGCACGCCGATCTCGGCCAGGTGAGGCGCAATCTCAGCCAGCATGGCGTCTCGGACCTGGTCCGAGCAGTGCTCGAACAGCTTCTGGACCACCGTGTTTCCAAGGTAGTCCGACGAGAGCTCCGCGATCTCGGGCAGCATATCAAGGGCAATGTTCTCAACTTCGCCCTGCGAGAGACTCTGGTTGTCGATGCGCTTGCGGATGTCCCGCAGCTTCGGGGCGTCGTGGACACGGGTGTGCGTGGGCTCCCGCACGGGCGGGATCTCATCTACGAATGCGGTAAACTGGATGGCCGACGTCAGAGAGCGCGAGATCCGGAAGGTGTCCTCGTCGGTGGCCCCGAACGACTTGACAATCTGGAGTATGTCTCCCGTCATCTCATGCAAAGGAGGAATGGTGGGAGCGGCGTTGGTGAGGGATGCCGCCGAAGTACCGTCGCCGCCGGCGGCGGCAGCGCCCGATGCTGCAGCTTCCTGTCCCTTGGTGAAGGGATCGGGGCTGGGAGACGGGAAGGCACCTTCGTGACCAGGGGTGTTGGAGGCAGAAGGCGGCTTGGCGAAGTTGATGCGAATCGGGCCGGCCCCGGGGAAGATTTCCTTGCCGTTCATGGCCGTCTTGGCAGTCATGGCGCTGTCGATTCTCTCAAAGTTGACGAAACCGCAGTTCTTGTGCGTCAAAACCCGGGCAGAGAGAATGGGGCCGTACTGCTTAAACATCTCGGTCAACGTCGACGTGGTGGTCGAAGTAGGAATGCTGCCGAGCCACAGGGCACTCGTAGGGCCCTCCAGGCCAGCCTCGTCGGCCGCCAACAAGCCATTGTTCCTGCTGTTCGACCGACCCAGGTTCAGGCCGGCAACAGACTGAGGCAAATCCTCATAGTCCTTCTCGTCCGGCAGTCTGATCTCGGCTGCCGTCATGGAATTGTCAAGCCGCGAGGGCGTCGGAAGGAAGGTGCGCATGGCTCCCCGGGAGCCAGCGCCGGCCAAATCGAGCACACCGGCCGTCCGTGCGCGGGGGCGCGTGATAGTTTGGCGGGCGAAAGCCTGCAGGCCCTGCACGGCAAGGTTGTGACTGTGGATGGCAGCATTGGTGGCAGCCAGCTGGTCCTGAAGGAGAGCGGCGTACTGGCTCTCAGCTCCCATGCCGTCATCGTAGTCCTCTTCGTCCTCGTCGGCGTACTTGTCTTTGTTATTGACCGAGTAGGAGCGGAACCGGTTTGCCTGCTTCGTGAAATCGGCGAGGCCGGGAAGGTAGGGGGTGGCAAGCTGGGCGCGCTGAGGTTGGGGCGTCTCGGCAAGGCCGAGATAGTCGAGGGTTCTCATGTGAACATCGTTTTCACCAGTGCCCTCCTTGGAAAAGGCCGACTGTGCCGGGGAGCTGGGGCCGTTCGAACCCACACTCGCGATGCTTGCCAGCGTGTTGCCTCGCTCGCGGCCGGTGGGGTTCCAGCTGCTGAAGATAGAAGGGCCGAAGGGGGAGGCGGAGGTGGTAGGGATGTTAGACGAGAAGGGGCTACGCTGGGGCATAGAGCCAGCACGCAATCTCGACAACAATGTCGAAGACCTGCCAGGGTCTGCCGCCGACGAGGATTCGGCCAAGCCGGGCGACGGCGTCTTGCCGAAGGGGCTGGTGGAGGGCGCAGGCCGCGCGGCCTGCTGTCCCATGGGCGGGACATTCAGCATACCACTGCCGACCGGAGCGCCTGGAAACCGGGACGGGACTGTCCCGGCGCGGGCACGTCTCCCGCTCAAAGGCATGCTGTCGGGGGTGGGCAGCTGGTTGAAGTCAGGAAAACCGTCGGTGGGCGACTCGGGAATGTTTTCGCGCAGGGGAGTCGAGTTTCCGCTCGTGGGCGGACCGCCCCAGAGGTTGTTGACGGGCAAGCCCGCGACTCCCTCCTGGGCCTGGATCTCTCGAGCCCGCTTGGAGAACAGCCTGGACGAGCCGGAACCAGACTGGTCATTCAGTGGGGAGCCTGCCCCCGATCGCGCGGCGCCCGCCATTTTGCTCCCGGGGATTCCAAACGGCGACCTAACGGCCGGGTTGGTTTCGATGGGAGACTGGGAGTTGGTGGTGGTGGTGGGCGAGGTGGAACGGCCTTGGCCGGTGGAACTCAGCGGCGGAAAGCCGATGGTCAAGTGTTCGGATCTAGCAGTTGACATTATCGATTATTCATCCGACCCTCGTCAGAAGAAGCGGCCTGTATAGAATAGCGGGCGCTCTCTTTGGCGAACGAGTATGTACTGGTTGAATATTAACCCGGTGCGGCCCTAGTATGCAGGCGTGCACGACAGGGTTGAAAAGAAGGTCGAGTAACTTTAGGGTCGAGCTGGCTGACGACGACGCCAACGACGACGCCAATCGTGTCTAGCGAGCTTGCTCGTGCTTGTGCGATCCCGGCGTAGATCAACAACGGCCAAGGGCGACAGGATGGCGGATGGCGTATTATGTCGTCGAGACGCAAGGTTGACAGCAAGAAAGGACAGGATGGCGTACGTCCAAGCGAGCGAGGCTGTCGAAGGTAAAGAATCCCGACACGGCGGTGATGCGGAATTGTATTACAATTGGTCGGGCTGATCAGAGGTCAACTGATCGGGTCGAGCCGCAGGCGGTGCGTGTCGACACGGACGAGCAAGGGCTGTCGGAAACGACGAATGGGTCGATGCAAGGAACGTCAAAGCCCGAAGAGGGTTCCGGTGCGCAAATGACAGCGGCGGTGATGAAATTTCGTAGGCGGTTGGGTTCCAGAGCTGGGTCCGGGGCGGTAAGGTTCGGAGTCGAGCTTTTTTCTCAAGCAGGAGAACACAGTTGCCCAATGCTTTTTTCTTTTCTTTCTTTTGCGTCTCTCTTGTCTCCCTGCGATACCAATCGAATGTTGTGTAGCTTTCTGGCACTCGAGCCTCGAAGGAAGTTTCCCGACACTGATCCGAGTCCTGGATGAGGGAGGAGCAGGAAGTAGGTGGGAACGAGGACAGAGAGTAGGAAACGAAGGGGGGAGGGGTGAGAGGTTTGGGGAGGGGGAGAAAAGATCGGGGACAGTGGGTGGAGGTAGGAAAAAAGGCCAAACGGATGGATCAATTCCAGTTCAATATACAGGCTTCATTAGGCGGACGGTCTCTCTCCAGCTGTGCACGATCCCCGGTAGCATCGGAGGAGGCTGGTACTTGCACACGAGTAAGGCAGGGCAAAGTCGGGGAATATGAGGGCCTGGAGAAGGGGATTAAAGGATGGCAGACACAGCAGCCGCAGGAGTTGGGGACACAGGGTCAGACAGAAGCAGGAGCAGCAGGAGTTGGGGGCGATGGTGGTGGAGGAGGTGGAGGAGAAGAGAGGGGGGGGAGGGTAGAGGTAGGTAGCCAGTAAAGTCGGCTCGAGTGGTGTTAAAACTATGGACAGCCGTAGCCGTGGTGCTGGTGGCCAGCGTTACTGGACGGCATAGGTGGGCTACTCGCCGGTGCTGGTGCTGGTGCTGCTACTGCTGGTGCCGCTGTTGCTACTACTACATCTGCTACTACTGCCGCTGCTTGCTGCTGCTGTTGCTTGTGCTGGCCGGCCGGCTGGTTGGCTGCTATATGTTGGCTGTATGTTCGTGGAGGTGGTGGTGTTGTGGATAGATAGAAATGCGGTCGCCCCTCCACGTAACGCGCGCACGAGGTTTCAATGGGGACTGGAGAGGTTACTAGTCAACTACATGATGCGAGCAGGGAAAAATAGGCCGGGGTGGGGTCGCAGAATGGCAAAGCGTTAGGCCGGTTCGAGCCAACAAGGCCAGACGAGGCAGGGCAGGCTCGACAGACTGGCAGGCCGTGCAGATGGGCCCAGCATTGAGGGCGTTTGGAAGCAAGGCCTAGGACGGCATGAAACCAGGGGCGACCTTTTACGCACATCCCGTCCCCCCTCTCCCCCTCTCACCCCCTCCGGGTATATTACTATGACGGGGCCTGGCGCGCGAAAGGCCTGCCCCCCCGGTAGTCGGCCGGGGTCGATAAACAGACCGCAGCCACGGCCCCTTTGTGACCAGTGCATCCCAGATCTCATGGATACTTGCCATATGCATTCGCAGATATCTGGCGACGACTGCGGCAGCGCGGCTTGGTGGCTTGGGGGCCCCATGTAGAAGTACTGGGTATCGATGTATCCATGCAAGGTGTCTGGCCAAAGCAACTAATCCATTCCTGTGATGAAGAGGTGGCTAAGTTTGTACCTACAGATACACGTAGGTCCCTACATTGGTAGGTTATGCACAGGCGCCTGCCTATTTCATGCGTACGCCGCGTACTTGGTAGATGCTTGGGTAGAGATCGGTTTCCCCAAAGATACTCGAGTAAGAAGCTAAGCGAGCATTCGCCTTTAGTGACGTTGAATTCAAACAGTCGGCGGTTGACACGGGTTAGCAGCAGGATCGGTTAAGCGGTTCGCCGTTCAACGACAACTGCCTCCAGGTCTGAATGGGCCAGATAACCGGCCAAGCAACCGGCCGGCCGGTCTGGCGGCCTAAGCCTCGGACGGACGAGCCACTTGTCAACTCCAACGACGGAATGAAGCTAGAGGGGTCACCGTCGTCACACTGGAGTGGGACCCCCACTCGTCTGTGTGGCCTTTTTCGGAGCCTCTCGGCCTCGCCCCTGCAAATCCGCACCGCGAGCGCGCTGCGAAATGACCGAATCAGACGGGGCGCCATCCCATCCTCGCCATCTGCATCACGTCTCTGCAGGGTAGGGTGGATTCGAGACGTGGCGTTGTTGGGTTTTTCGTCGAACGCCGCCGCCGGCCAATTCCTTCGATTTCGTGATCTAGGTAAGGTGCTTATGCACGGCTAAGGGGAGAAGCACATGCCGTGTGGATGTTTCAATGGCCGTTGTACCTTGGCCCGCTTTAATCAGGCACTGGACCTCAAATAGCTAGGGCAGTCAGGGCTCCTAGGTACTTACCCACGTACTTACCTTGGCAGAGAGGTCGTGTTAGCACCGTGGGAGATATCTACAAACCCCGCTAGAGATCTCTTCATCCCCTAATCGCTCATGATGGAATGGGTTGATGGAGGGAGGCTTGGCCGGGCCGTGTGTCTCTCTCTGTGGGTGCATGTCTGTATGTGGGTGTTTGCAATCTAATCCGAGTCCGTCAGGTGTCAGCCCTCGGTGCCAAGGATCGTACGTCCCCGACGACGATCTTCGGACTGTCAGGCCCAAAGGGCGGCGGAATGGGTTTGCCCCCATGTGGCCGACCAAAGTCAATGCCAACGTTCTTTTGCCACATGCATCATTGACCGTCCTCGACTGCTTACGCCGACGACCACGTTTGCTTCTGGGTACTTGTCGTCAGCTGGTACCTTGGTTTTCGTGGATTGGGGCCGACCTAAACCTTCCCTCTGTCCAATAACTGGAGGCAGGGCGCCGCGCTCTCCCCACGACATGGCGGGAAACGTATGCCAATGAGAGGCAGCCTACACAGTATGTGTCTTCGCGCAAGCTGCAGGCCCCGTTGACATCTTGATTGCTTCGTTCCAACCCACGCGCGTATCTATTCATGTGTCAGAGCGGCCGCCCAAGACGGGGCTGCTTCGGGAACTGGGCGCACAGGCAGAGAGCTGGGTGGTGCTTCCGGGGGCAGCAAGCTTCAACGGCCGGCTCTCTGCCGAAGGTAAAACCTCAAGAAAGAGAAGCCTCACTGCTGTGTGTGCTGTGTGCACTCGCTTACCGCCCAGCCCAGCGGCATGGCATGGCTCGACGGGGAACCCGTGGTGGCTTGGGCGTCCAGCCGAGACCTCGTCCCCTTGTCGACGCCCCTGGGGAAGTGCCGCTCCCCCCTTGTGCCCCGGATTGCACCCGCGATCGACCGGTAAAACCGCCCGCTTCCTACCTAGCCGTTTTCTAGTTGTACCTACGGGCACGCGCACACGCCCGCGCCCTCTGCCGGCGCCGGTCCTGCAGATCGCCAGCCGAACACGCGGTGTCATCATACTGCTGCTGCTATATGTACTAATCCAGCAGCACATGGAAAAGAAAGCTGCCATGGCTGGCTTGACACACAGGTCTGGTCCGCGTGAGACTTCGGGCTGCTGCTGCTCGCTAGGCGAGCACATGGAACCGGTTTGGCTGCCAAATCCGAGTCTTGCAACAAGCGAGAGTCGGACACAAAGCAAAGAAACCAACCCAAAAAGAGGCTCCCTACTTTCTTCTTGCACGTCCCCAGCACAACAGACAAGACAACCCAAAAGAAGCAATATCTGCTATATACCGTGTCTCTCTACGCACCCAGTCAATGGAGGGCAGGTATTCCCGTAGCGTCGAACGAAGTCTGGAAAACCCTCGCCGGTCGAGGACGGGCGGTGGGCAGGAACAGTGGGTGAGACAGCGCCTATCCTGCCCGGCATGTTTGTCGAGGTGACAGAAGCCTCTTCTGGACGCCCCTTGGTGCCGTCTGCAGCGTCTTGGTGTTTGATTATGGAACATTGCCGCCTGGCTTATAACTGCAGATACGATGCAAGTCATAGCACAGCTCAAGGGTTGGGTTACTACCGGTACTCGGCCACCCCCCCCCACACTCACATGGGAGGCTGCTGTTTCCCAGCTCTCAGATGCCCCAAACGAGGGCAACTCGGTCACTCGGTGCCGACGGGGCCCCGCCTTTCCGCCGCCGCCGCCAGTTCATCTCGTCGGATTCGGTGGACGACTTGAGGCGGGCTTCTATATCGCCTACTAGCTAGCATACGTGCAACCGTTTCCGTTTCCTGCTAGTTGTTATGTGCCTACTAGTATGTATGTACTTGCTTATGTACCGCCATAGGGCTTCGGCACCGCACCAGGGCGCTACGAGGCCCCTTGTTCCCCTGGCGCCGCCCCCCAAGAAGCCTGGCCCGACCGTCGGTGTCCCTCTGAAGATCTTGTTGGTTGCGATCAACGCGACGACTCTTCCTTTGTCCACCAATGAGGGCTTCGGGACGGGCTAGAGCCCAAAATCCGAAACATCGTCTCATGTGCCTACCCATGGCGCCACGGCGCTGCGTCTTATCCGACGACGCGCGATGCTGCAGCCCGCCCCCTTTCACGACACGTGTGCCTTGCGACGGCTTTTGCGACTAAACTCTGGTAGCCAGTTTTTCTTTTCTTCTTTCTCTTTTGTAGTCTCGCGAGGCACGACATCCTCCAATGGGCTCGCGCACACCACCTGTAAAGTAGGTACATTCTAGATGTTAGGCGCTTTACTGATGCCGTGCGTGGATAGCGAGCGCGTCCCTGGGCGTGTGTATGGGTTTCCACTCGTTCCTGCCGATCTGGGACCCGGGGGTTCCATGTTCCCGGGATCCTCCCTCCTCTATCCCAAGCCTTCACTCTCCCTCAACGCATCGCGGGCCGGGCGACCGTTCGCAGGTCTTCGGTGGGCGAAAAACCCCTCCGTTTCTTTTCCATCCCACCTTCATTTCCCTCCTCGCTCCCCTCCCCCTCCCCGAACGCGAGAGCGACAGCAGGAGGTGCACTCGCGCGCTGGCCCTGTTTCAGATGCTCATCGCAAACCCGTAGAAGATGGCCGGCAGGGATGAGCGTGTGGGGGTGGGTTCGCACGGGACCTCAGCTCTTCGCCAGTAGTCATCCACCCCTTACCTTTCTCCTCTCCTCTCCCGGGGAAAGCCATTCAATTGCATACAAAGCGCCGTGTCGGGGGACCATGACCCTTATGCCCCCTCCCCGCCCAAAGTCCCCTGTGCCTGAAATAGACCCCTCGCCCGAGGCCCGGGCTGACGGTCACTCTATTTACGAGATGGGTACATGGCCGACTATTTACATTCCCCGGGGGTAAGGAAACGAATGCGTTTGACAACTTTGAGCCGTGGGGGCAGTTGATCTCGGCTCGTGTTCCATGCCGCAGGTAACCCGTGTCATCTTTGGGGGGGGTTCCTGTTGTCGGCTCGCCCGTCCGCGCAGCCGCAGGTGGGAGCGGAGAATGGCCCCTTCTCCCCCCTTCCCTAGGTACAAAGTACATACGGCGTCGCGCCCGCGTTGCCCGGCGGACGGCGGGGAGGGGGTTCCGCCGTCCCCGCGGGCAAAGGTCCTATGCCGTCGTCCGTCATTGGGCAACGGGGAGGGGAGGGGAGGCTTCTTGTTATCCGCCGACGTCAGCCTCTGCTTGCCTATCGCATAGCCCTCCCCGCGTGTCCCCCCCCGGTACGCGCGTACGTAGGTTATGTATGCGTAATGGTAAGCGCCAGGTTTCCTTCCCCTCCGCGCCCCCTTGCTCGTGGGCCCCATGGTCATCGGGCTGCGTCCTCGGCCGGGCCCTTCCAAGACGGCCAACCCTATCACGGCGATTGGCTACCAGGAAACAATACAAAAAGATGAAGCAAAAAGACCTCATCTCGCTCGGGACTGGCCAGCTGGGTCGTACGTACCACGCGCAACCTTGCCGCTCAGGGGGTGGAAAGGGTCTCAGCTCGGCGAAAGGTATAATGTGAACAATGCCGGTCGGCCTGCGAGAGTTTGGACGTCGTCCCATGGGGAGGGGGGCCGCCATGCAGTCATCTTGTGTGTATGTAGCTCGTTCCAACCCATCCGATCGTGAGCGACGGGCCAAGGATCAGGCCGACGAGGCGAGTCCCGGGACCGCCGCTCGGCCCTCTATACGTGCACCCGTATACGGAATACCGGGCTCCCTGCCCCTTCGATGGCGGCGTGGCCGATTTTCTTCCCCCTCGCCTTTTCTGCTCAGCACCTGTCCATTGGTACGTACCTATTCATTTTGCGAGCGGTACCGAGCCGCCACGGGCCGATCGGAAATCTCGGCTTCTGCCGGCGTGCGTTTCGCAAGTTGCCTCGGCCGGGAGGGGAAGGGCGCCGTGCTCTCGGGGGTTCGGCTGGACCAAAGACGAAGCTAACCTCCGGACCCCGAACTCGGGTTCGAAACCGAGGGGGCACGGGAAATAGACACCCTCGTCACTCAACCTATCATGGCAACAACCGACGGCTTGGGGGAGAGCAAGATCTGGGGACAGCCGATCGCGGTTCCCTCCCCGTCATCACCGCACCGGTAGAGACGGGCGTGGCCTTGTCGAGGCGTCCATGTTGGACGACGTTAAACAGATTGCAACAAGGTGCGGCGACCACTGTAAATAGTCGGGTATCTATTTGCATTCCAAGGTACTACACTAGGTACTGCCTCGCGTCGCCCCGGGCGAGAAATTGCATTCGCCTACCGAACTATATATGCCTGCTCCCAAATCCTTTCCCCCCATGGCCGGCCGGGTCTCGTCTCACAGAGCCCACTCATTCTTATTATCGTCCGACGTGACAAAAGGCTCATCGATGCGCTTGATAGCGTAGTCGCTACAGAGGATGCTGTGTTTCCCATCATCAGTATGAAGCGCTCCAACGAGTCCGAGGGGTTCCACTTACCAGGCGGAGGCTACGAGTGCGTCAAGCTCCGCAACCACGGTGTCCTTCTTTGCCCCACGTACGTAGCCCTTGCTGATCTGGACCTGGCAGTCCTTGATCCGTTTGCTCTTGCCGACGCCGGCCTGCTCCAGCACCTTCTTCCCCAGGCAGTCGGAGTGGAAAGCGTGCTGACAGGGGAAGACGAAGAACTGCCTGCTCAGCAACGGCAGACCGCACACGTAGCACTTCTCGCCGGGTTCGACAATGGCGTACCGATGGTCGAGCGCGGCGATGTCGATCTTGATGTTGGCAGCCGTCTGGGAGCTTTCGTCCATTTCCTTCTTCAGTCCGTCAATGTTGCGGCTGTAGTCCTCCAGGGCGTTGCAAATCTCCTCCTTGAAGTCATCAATGACGACAAAGTCGGGGAAGAAAGGAATCAGGTCCTCAATTTTCAGAAGATCGCAGCGCTTGAGAAACTCGATGGCTGGTTTCATATCGCTGGACTGCGAGACCACCTTCTTCGCCACGGCGAGCCAGAGCTTCTTGCGAAGAACGGGGTTGGACATGGGTCTGTCCGCAATAATAGCCGCGTAGTCGATCTGGTTGTGCGAGAGCGCCAGGTCCACGGCTTGTACATACTGGCCCATGTTGGTGTAAATATGCACGCATGAGAGGGTGCGCTTGTACTGGATGCAAAGCCGAAGAGCAAAATCGGGATCAAACTTGGGCTCCTCGCCCTGGGACTCGAGGTACAAAAGGAGACCACTCTCATCCCTGCTCGGGTGCGCGGCGTAAATGGAGACAAGGGTGTTGTGGACCGCGGCATCGGTCGAGTTCAGTTTGTTGACGATGTAGAGGAGATAACGAAGAGCCTGGTTCTGGGCCAGCGGACCGGTAAAATTCTGGTTGTAGTCCAAGAGGGCCGGGATGATCTTCCGCGGCTGTAGATCCGGGTGGCGCATCAGAATCTCGACCAGCTCGTGGCCCACATGCGTCATCAGCACACTGCTGTATCTGTAGAAGACGTCCGGGTCTGTCTGCTTCTTAAGAACATTCAGGGCCTCGGCCCACCGCTCCCGTTGTACCCAATAAGACAGGACGTAGTTGTAGTCGTTGACGGCGTTGGCATAGTAAAGGAGATCGTCCTCCCGCGCGTGACTGCTGATGGTGTCGTAAATGGTCTTGCGGTCCAGATCCGACTTGTGTTTGTTGATGAAGTCGTGGAATTCGTCGCGGACCGACACTAATTGCTCTCGGGACTGGTCGATGCTGAGATGCTCGACCAGCTCAGCCTCCGTCTGTATGTTGTCCTCAAGCGAGTTGAGCTTGGCCATGAATATCTCCACCAGCCACGTTGCTATCATCATCCTCTGCATGAGCGAGGACTTCTTGTACATGCCCAGTTTAGTCAGCAAGTACTTCCTGAGGGCATCGTTCTGGTTGCTGTCGATAAAAGCCAGGGCCACCTCCTCGAACGGCTTGCTGCTCTTGCCGTAAACCCCGGCCGCCTCGATGAACAGCCCCTTTGCGACCAAGTGGTCGCCCGACGCCATGGCAATGGCGTCTTTCTGGGCTGGCGTCTGTGCGTATTGCAGTGCCATGTCGAACTGTTGTCGCTCGAGCATGATGCGCCATATGTCCCGCGCTTCGTCTCGCACCACCACCTCGAAGATCTCCTGCGGCGTGAACAGCCAGAAGGTGTTCTTCTGTTGGTCCACGTACAGGCCCAACACATTCTGGCCCTGGTCTATGACGACTTGGTCGTAAACGACAGAGCCCGTCAGCCGGTTCGCTGCGACAACGCGGCCCCCTATCAGGCTGACAATGTGCCACTGGGTCAAGATAGCAGCGTCGATTGCATCCTCGGTGGGCTTCTTCCGCAGCGAAGGGTCGGGCGGGATGATCTGTGATTTGGGCAGCAGCTTGGATTCGGCAAAGATCTTATTGCCGAGCTCGGGGGTCGCCGGAACCGTCAGGAGCTTGCCATGATAAACGCCGTGTGACGAAAGCCAAGCAAAGGCCCGGTCGGGCGGCACGTAGTCATAAGGTTTGGCGTCGGGCGAGTCTGGCGATATGGCCAGTCCAGATGGGGCCGCGGCCGCGCCGCGCGAGAGCTCGTGGATCACAGGGTGTTCGGCCTCGAACAGTTTCGTGTAGATGGAGCCGCTCCCTTCGTGGTGGCTGCGTCCGACACGACCGACGAGGTGGAATAGACGGTTCTGCGTGGCAATCATGACCCTTCGCAGGTCCGAGGTCCCCGCCATGTTGTCGACCCAAAGCCCCGTGACGGGGCCATCGGGAAGCTTCTGAAGCACCTTCAGATACTTCTCCTCCTTCCGGTAGAACTCGTTTGTGCTCTCGATGAAGGTCTCGTATATGTTACCGTCGGAAGCGCCGAGCAGGACCTCGCGCGTCGAGGCGGTCGGCAGGGACGGGTTCCAGGCTATCGACTCGATCGAAACGCCTCGCAGCCTGCCGAGCGGCCGGGGCTGGCGCGACTGCGAGTGCAGGTAGTAGTTCTCGCCCAGGGAGGTGCAGATGAGGAGGTGCGAGGCGGTCGGGTCGAGGAACATGCGGCGGATCACGCCCACCTCGGAGGGCCGCTTGGGCAGGTCGATGTCGTCGATGTCCTCGGGATGGGTCAGGTCGATGCGCAAGATGCGGCCATTGGACAGGGCGAGCACGAGCACGTTGTTGGCGACCTGGGCGGCCACAAAGTCGGCAGCGATGGAGAACTGAAGCTGAACCCTCTCGACCTCGAAGATGGGTAGGCCATCGTTGAGCACACCATTCGCGGCGGGCATGCCCACGAAGCCGTTTGATCCGTCCAGCGCCATGCTGCTTCACTGCCTGCTCATGTTGGGGTTGCCGGGCCGCTCGCTGGGGTGGCGGCAACAAGACGACGCCGCGTTGTGTTGCACGATGGCACGGCGAAGGGGCTCGACCGGGGCAATGGCACAGGGTGTCGCTGCCTCGCTTTCTTCCGGGGATGGGTTTCTCTTGCAGCCTACAGCCGCTGTTGATGTTTGGGTATGATGCGGAGCTGGTGCTGTAGCATATCATAGCATATCTAATCGCAGTTTATGCAGGTAACGCGGCAAAGCGGATGGACCCGCGGGCCACTGACATCACATTCGTATTAACGCGGCTATGACCATCTCCCACGGCCTGCATCGTGACCGCGAGCCGCACCTTTGCATAAGTACATGTGTACCCTTCACGTACTTGAGAGCTCCCTAGGTAAGTAGGTATATCCTGTGTATAGATGATTTAGGTCGTCGGCCCTGCCGACTTGGGGTCGTGATCACGCAACACTCGTCGCTCGGTAGGTCAGGCACAGGTGTACATAACTTTGGCGTGCTTGTTGGCTGCCGAAAACAGTTGCTCTAGCTGAATCCAAAGATGATTGATAGCTTCATGGGTATTTGCAAATATCGTAAGAATGCAGCCTCCTCTCTCTACACCCGCTTCCCCGACCACCAGAAGGCCACCCGCGAGCCAAGGCACTCTGCGGCACCTGGCATGTTCACTTGGAGGGTACCGCGTGGCTTGCGCCAACTCACCCCCGGCGGATATTTCTTGCTTCCAGGTCGCGCGCCTGATAACAGCCATGCGATGCGAAAGCCGGATGGCAGCGTCGTAGCCCCCAGTACTTGGGCCCGGGCCTTCTGCTACACCAATCGCTTTCTTGGTGGCCACCCTATTCTGCGACAGCATATTCCGAGTCCGGTATCGCGTCCCGGAGAGTTGCTGCCGGTCCAAGACTTGATGGCTTCGCAGGCTTTCTGGCCGTCACGACCCTGAGCTTGATAAAGAATCCACTCGCCTTTTCCGGGTCGGACATCAACTCCATCATCTCGTTCTGCCAAACCGCTTTAGCGAAGCGTACTTCCTCGGGCGCCCAGCCCTTGTATTTCGTGAGCAAACGGAGTGTCACAGCCTCGAAGGCCTCGGTGGTGGAACGCAAGAACAAATGACCTGTAGACAGCTCCTTGGGGCTCAGGGGTATCGCGTGTTCCGTGACGGTTACATCCTCAAAACCGGCGTCGTACAGCAGCCTCGGCTCCAAGTGGTACACCCCGCGGGGCCTGCCGGAAAGCTGTGCGGCCTCCTTCAAATCCTGCCCTATTTTCTGGATGATGGAGTCCGGGCTGAAGAAGGAGAAGAAATTACCAAAGCCTTCGTACTCGTCAAAGTCCAGGAGTTCGATCCACCCGCCCGGTTTGGTGACCCTGAACGCCTGGCCGTAGATGAACGACCAGTCGCAAAAGGCGCCGATCATGTTGCGAAAGTGGACCAGGTCATAATGGTCGTCGGGGCGTTCCCACTCTATTTCGGCGTCGTCCACCTCGAAGAAGACATTCGGGTGGACAGCTTTGGGGAAGACATCGGCAAGGTCAATGCCAGTGACTTCCGCGTCCGGGAAGCAGTCTGCCATGTCCTCTGCCCTACCGGAGAGTCCAAGTCAGTACGCGATTGCCGCAAGCGGCCCGGGGAGTGCAAAAGTCAAACTCGGAAAGGGGAAAGACGAGGGCCGGGGTTTCGTCGCCCGGGACGAAAGGGAACTAGTTGGTCCTTACCATTCCCCGGTTCCCGCGCCAATGTCTAGTATGTGGCTCGGATCCTCCAGTGGCACGCTCGTGAGCTCCCCGTCAAAAGCGCTCAGGTAGACTTCGTGCAGCAGAAGCCAGCGAGTTTGTTCGGCCGTGTCGTTGGGGATGTGATACTCGCCGACGTAGCGTCGGCCATGTTCCCACACGTAAGGAACATCCGACGAGGCCAGGGACCGGGTCGAGTTGCTGTCATGTACCTTCAGTCACGTATTCGTCCAAGGCGTCGGTCCCGCGTCCAGCTTACAGTGTCGCCTCGCCATCCTCATCGTCATAAAAGCCGCCACCAGCGCCGTGAAAAATGGAGAAGGCCGGGTGTTCGGAGGGCGAAAAGAGCGAGCCGGGATCGAGGGGGATTCCGAACTGCACCGTGTCCTGCTCATCGTCGCTGACGGCGAGCGGTTGTACCAGGGCGCCCCGGGCGAGACTCAAGGCCCCGCTGCTGGTCCAGTCGCTCGAACACTCCTCCGAGGTGGTGCCGTCGTCCAGGTCGGGGATGTCGGCGGCGCCAGTGCCGGCAGTGTCGCTGGAGTCGGCGTCGCGGTTGGGGTCGGAAAGGCGCCTCTCTACGTCCCGCGGCAGGGCGTCACGCCCCTGCGGTTCCATCTTGGTCGCTTTACGCCCGGGCTTTGCCGTGTGCTTTTTAGGGTCCTGCACCCCGTCTCCACGACACTGCTGTCAATGATCCGAAGGGCGCGGCGCGTGCTCGTCGAGGGGGGCCCTACAAGCGACTCGTCCTCATGGTGGCGGTATTGGCATGGTTTGGTCAGGTTGGCAGGTCAGGTCAGGTCAGGTCGGCAGCATCGCTCGCTGGCCCGGGGCGTTGGTGCGGACACAGCCAATGGACGGATTGGTTGACGGATGCGAGATCCCGAAGGCTTTCAACGGGTCTCCAGCCTCCAGTGGGTTCCCAGTGGTTTGGTTACGGCTCCTCCTGGTCTGCAGCGGGGCCAACCTTAACCCGCTATGATGGGGCAGCTTGCGCCCGAGACTGGTGGAAGACAAAAAAGTGAGGGCGCTGCGCCCCGGCTTGGCCGTCGTGTGAGGGATGGGAGAGTAGAAGACGGGAAAGGTCCCGAGGTGAAAAGCGTTGCTTGCCCCGACATCTTTGAATTCAAGCCGCCTGGTCTCCTTCTGTCGACCGGCCCGCGACCCGGCGCCCGCCAATTGTGACCTCCCCTCTGTTAGTTCACTACGAAGAGGTAGGTATATAGGTATGTACTCAGTAGACATACGCGAAAGAGGTATGGGAAGCACGAGGTACCTGCTAGTTAGGTTACTGCGGTTCCATTGGTGCCCACGAACGCCCACCAACTACGGAGTACATCCATCTTACGCTACTATCCCGGATTCCCACGCTAAACCTTTCATCGAACCAGTGGTATTTGCGCAGAGGTACATTACGGCAGACGCATGCCCCATCCCATACTAATTGAGTATTGGTAGTTAGTGCCTTACTTAACTTCCATTGGTCGAATACTGCTGAGTAGAAGCCCTGTTGATTGATACTGATAGACGCGGTTGGCGGAACACTACGTGCGGCCCAACGCCCGTGGGGAATGGACCCAAATCGGCAGGATCCATTGCGCTCTCTCCCATCACACATACGTGAATCAGCCCACCGTATTGGAACCACAGCACGCACTCCCCCATTTACTGTCCAGGCGTGAGTATGCTTGTTATGGAGGATGAGCGCGCGTCCTTACTTTGTACGGCAGTGTGAACGCGCGAAGGCAATTTAAACCCCACCGATTGCTTCACGACCAAATTTCGTAGGGATTTGGACATGTTGATCATTTCGGTAAACACTCGACCGAGGCACATCGGCTGCCAAGATCCTCCGTACGCACCGCAGACCTGTAGGGCCGTCTCTCTTCCCAAACCACATGGAGTAAGCGAGAGCTTCATTAACACTGTGCAATTTGGAGAGTTTTTCGGAACACTAGATCTATCAAGCTCGGCGTCACATTTGAGACACAACTACCAACACTACCCCAATGCTAAACTAGGCCTGAACTAACTATACTCGAAGTGACATGCTCTTTGTGTATTATTAAACGGAAATATGAGTGCAAAGCCGAGTTTAAGACCTTATACTGCAACCCCCAGAAACATCTACCCGTTATCGTCCACCGCTCTCATTGGTGAATCATACGTCGTAATTGGCCGAATCGATCAAAAGAGACCCGGCCTGGCTCTCTAGCTTCAAACAGAACCGCAATTCGGGTACGTACCAAAAACAACACTGCTGGCTACCGCCCGACGGTCTTCTGCCAAGGCTTTCTATGTCATGCGGGATATCTTGTCCACCAGCGCCGATACGATGGAAATTCACCCAACCGGAACTCCCGGAACAATAGGAACGCAAAATGAGCCAGCGGGCCTGGCTTGTGTCCCGAAACCTCAAACCGCCACCGCATCCGGGCGAATCGCATCACCCACCTTCCCCTTCGTCGCTGGCTGCGGCTCATCGCAACTTCCATCCCCGTCCAAGCGCGTGCCATCACACACTTTTCTCTTCTTCGTCGATTGCGGTTCGTCGGGAATATCGTCGTTGTCCGAGGGCGGCGTCGCGCACCCTTTTCGCTTTCTCGCCGACTGCGGCTTGTCGCAAATTTCCTCCCGGTCCGAGTGCACTTCTGCCTCCACAACAATGGGGAACGGGCTGAGGACCTTGCTGATATCGCCCCACCACTCCTCGCCAAATCGACGGTACCAATCCACGGTGATTCGGAGACCTTCGGCGAACGTGGTTTTCTGCACCCAGCCAAGGTTTCGGAGTTTGGTGCCGTCTACAGCGTACCTGTGGTCGTTGAAAGGGCGATCATGGGTGTACTTGACCCATTTGTCGAAATCCGTCTTGGTCTCGTGAGGGACGCCCATCTCTTTGAGAAGCATTTTGCACAGCTTGATGTTAGAGATCTCGTCGTAGGAACCCACGTTGTAGATGTGACCGAGGGAACCCTTATGCAAAATGGTATCGAACGCATCCGCTGCGTCGCCCGCGAAAAGATATCTTCGAGTCGGCGACCCATCGCCATGTAGCACCGTCGGCCGTTTGCGGTTCAGCAAACATGTAAACTTGGGGATAATCTCTGTGCCTGGGTCAGTACGGCTGCTCTCCCAGTCGGGTTTCGCGGTTTGGAGAATCGAGCCACTCACTTTCAGGAAACTGGTGCGGGCCATAGACGTTGTTGCTGCGGACGATGATGACGGGAAGCTTGAAGCTTTTCATGTAGGAGTTGACAAGCATCTCGGCGGCGGCTTTGCTAGCAGCATAGGGATTCGTTGGGGCCAAAATGCTCGTCTCCAAGAGGTCGTCATCGTCGTCCTTGACCTCGCCGTAGACCTCATCGGTGGAGACGTGAATAAAACGGTTGATGCCGACCTTTTTGGCGCTCTCGAGCATGACGTGTGTGCCGTACACATTGGTGTGGGTGAAGCCGTACGAGTTGCCGAAGCTCAAATCGACATGAGACTGAGCGGCGAAGTGGAAGACGGTGTCGATGTTGTGACGCTCCATGCAGTCAAGCACCTCAGAGGGGTTCGTTATGTCCCCATGGTAGAAGCTGAAGTTGCGCTTGTCGTTCAGGACCCGCGTGTTGTTGAGTGATGAGCAGTAGTCCAGCTTGTCAAAGGAGACAATGTTGTAAGCTTTGGGGTACGTGAGGGTGAGGTGGCGGACCAGCCAGCAGGCACTTCGTCGATCCATGTTAGTCGCGTCCGAACCTCCGCGCGGCGCCGGGCGCCGGCAGCGATGCCACGGGCCGGGCGAACAAGTCGAGACTTACATGAAGCCGGCCCCACCCGTGATCATGATGTTCTTTACATCCGGAAGCGGCTCAAACTTGGTACTGCCCGTCAGCACCGGGGCCTCTTTCCAAACACCGTAGTCCTCAAACAACCTGGACATGCGGCGATTGGACGCCGACGTGGCTGCATGTGGTTCGTAGTGTTAGCCAGGGTCCGCGCATGGATGCATGCAAGGCTGTCGCTAATGACGTACCCGGGTGGCCATTGCTGTGACTGGCTGTCATAGTGAGCAGTGGCGGGAGGCTGTGTAGGTTGGGCCGTGTGTGCTGGGCAAAGATGCGAGCTGTTGGGTGCGAGCGTGACGGTTCCCCAATCAGAGAACGCTAGGGAGAAGTGCCCAGACCAGAGAGCTGTGCCCTGGGCTTTTGTATCGCGGATGCGAGGAAGGTACCCGGCGTTCCGCTGGCTCCCGACGATACCGACCGAGGTGGACGAAGTCTCAATACACTGGCGGGTTGGTTGCCGATGATGCCGCCCAGGGTCGACCGCAGGGACGAAGGGAAAATGTGGTGTGTCAAGGGAAAATAACGAAGAAATGGCAGCCACGGGGCGGCCGCGCGACAAGGAACGCGAAGCCGGAGGAATGCGGCGCGGGGTGGGACTATCACAAGGTCTCGCGGTTTGGCTGGGACTTGGAGTTGAGGGAGAAAGTTCGGGCCAAGTGCCTGCATCCCTGGCCCTGGGCCGAATGGTAGGTCGCTAGTCAGCTACACTGCCGATCGGGGCTGGCAAGGCAGGTAGGTATGTGAGTGGTAGGTATTGTTTCGGATGCGATGCCTTCTTGGGTACGGACAGGACTTGCGGAAGTTGGTTCATGGGCAGGCAGGCAGGCTGACTGGGGGGCCGGTGGAGGTAGTATTTCGCCAGAGCACCGGGTCACGAATGAACAGACGCGACGGCCAGGCCAGCCAGGGTCATGAAATACTGGGCGGGGAAGAGGGTGGGCGATGGAACGCCGGTTCCTGTTGCAGAGGCGAATGCCGGCTTCGTCGACTCTGAGTAATAAACAGGAAATGGGCCACGGCTGGGCTTGACTCTCTAGTCCAGGCTTCCCGGGCGGGAGCTCTGTGCTGCGCAATTGTGTTCCTGCATGTCGCTTCTGCCGGCTTTTGCCATACGGAAAGTCTGGGTGCGCACAACTCAGCAGAGGGAGGGCGAGGGAAAGAAAAGATTCGACCAGGATCAGGGCCGACAACGAACAGCAGCGCCGACTCGCAGCGCCAATACCGCACCAAGAACCGCACCAAAGCACCACCAGCGCCCGTGCCAGAACCAGAACAGCAGGCGTCGGGTGCGCACGTAGTCGGCGGCAACCGTTTATCGCTTGCTCCTAACCGTTTCAAGACAGTGCTAATCTTACTCGCGCCGGGATGGCATCACTGACTTCCAAACCTTAATAAGAGAATTCCTAGTTCCGCATGTCTCGAGCACGGCGCCAGCCGCTCGCCGACCATGCCCGACGTATCATATCGGAACTAGCTGAAGACAACCTGTTATCGGCCCCCCCGCCGCCGTCAGAATCAACCTTGCATTCCCGAACTGACAGCATCCGGGGGTGGATGCCTGCCTACATGTACCTACCTTATCTATGCTGACTTTTCTATAAGCTGGAAGCGCAAGATGGCAGGGCGTGGGCGTTGCTTGCATCAACCCACAGCCCGTGGCGGCACCATCAGTTCTCTGTTGGGTTCCCTTTCCGTAACCGGCTTAGGTCCCGGCCTAGGTCCCGGCCTTGGAGCCAACAGGACCAGCTCTGTCACGCCGATCCGTGGTACTTCTGGGTCCGCGTCACCAGCCGCGGGAGGTCAAGTCCATAGAGTGGGATGGGTGCCAGAGTCTAGAGCGGGAGAACAGGGTGTTCCTGTTTTCCCCAGGGTTCCTGCGAAATCACCACACTGACAGACGGACCTTGGGTGGGACCGGACGACATGCCTGGTTCTGGATGCTTGATTTGCAGTGAAGACCCTCGGGGCGCCATTGTTAGCAGCAGCCCGTTTCAGAATGCATGGTTACCTTGTTGGGTGCTAATTATATGCTTGGAGGGCTCCAAGCGTCGTGTATGCCGTGGGGCAGCGCTGGGATTGCTGTTTCCTCACTCTTATGCTTCATTAAACGGAAGTACGCAAGTAGATCTGGAGAGTAGTACAGTCACGTGAAAAAAAAAAAAAACCCTCAAAACCGTTGCGTACGTACTTCCTTCTCTACATGGAAACAGGCAATGCGCGCCAAGATACCACCCCGGATCAGTCGGTTGATAGATTCGTACCCGTTACGCGTACCCAGACCGTGGATGGATACCAATGTAGTTACGATGCGCAGGGGCGGTACGCGTCCTCCCTTGACGTCCTTTTGAATGCCATTGCGCAACCGGTGGCACGCGAAGAGTATGCCTGTCACTACCGCGTGGTGTGCAACCATCCATGGCCCTCAGCCTTAGATGGGGAGTTGTCCTACGACTTCGCGGCCGTAGCAAAGCAGAGCACGAGACAGGCGAGACCTTGAGAATCATGGCGCCCTTCAGACGCAACGCTGTAGACGCCTGGACACAACCAGCTTGCGTGGGCGTAGCCTCGCTGGAACACGGGAGCTGGCATGAGACCTGCATAACAATGGCTCGCTACTATCAGCTTGCATACCTGCCGAAAGAACGCAATCCTCTCAGTCTCTACCTACCCTATCCGTGGCGCATTAGGAAGGGGGGTTAGACGGGCTAGCAATCCATGTGCACATGTGCGCCCCCACGATGCCGCCGGGCCCTGCATCGCTGGGTGGACAAGGGTCGATCCCAGCCTAGGTAGGCTGCAGGCATTGAGGAGACAGGTACAGGAGGTAGGCAGCTAAGCAGGCTAGGTACCTCAGGCAAGGAGCATACCGTTTCACTGTCGCCGTTTTGATTGGCCCGTGAAGGACGTATAGGGACAGCTGAGTCCCATATTGGGAGACGTGGACGGGATCGCGATGTTCCCCGTAACCCGTACATAGCCCGACTATAATGGCAAGAAGGTTCCAACGGGCCTGGGGCTTGCATCTGGCGTCCATCCATTTGATCTGATCTATCATCAACCTATGCGGACACTCGCTCATTGGTTTCCACTATTTCCACTTCGGGCTAGACGATGTTCCGGTTCGACGGCAGTAGCAACCCCATGGTCCGCCGTCATTGGATCGCCGTGTTTTCACTCCGCGTCTATTCAGTACTTACCTCATTTTTGTCTGTACACCTGTCCAAGACGGCGGGAAGTGCCATTTCACTTCGGCACGACGCTTCTGGCGACAGTGCCTGACCACGTTATCCCTTGCGGTCCCGAAGGTGGCGGGAAGTGTCGTGTTCCTGCGCCTGTTTACTGCTGGTAGCGCATGTTCCGCCCCTAGCCACCTGGCATTCGCGCAGTACTTAGGTAGTCCGAGAGTACGAGGTCTTGCCATTCTCATCCCGTGTCATCTTGCGACACTACCTTCACGATGGCGACAGCGACCGTGAGCAGCCGCAGCAGCAGCGCCATCGACCGGCCGACGTCGGCGGCTTCCGCGCCCACCGAAGACCGCGATCCACGGGGGCGATCAGGCAGTGTCGATGCCGGCCGTGACAGCCCAGCGCAACACTTTGACCATGCCCTCTCCGAGGGCCACGATACCGAAGAGGCACATGAACTCTTGGAGAAGGACGAGGAGGCCCAGCCAAGGGAGTCGTCGTCATCGTCGTCGTCGTCGCCCTCCCAAGGCGATGGTATGGTTTCGGCCATTGTGTGGATGGCCGTCAACACCCTGGCCACTATTGGCATCGTCTTCATAAACAAGGCCATCTTCTCGGACCCCTCTTTGAAATTGGCCCAGCTTAGCTTCGCAGCCTTCCATTTCTTCGTCACGTGGTTGACGCTGTACATACTGTCCCGTCCACAGCTGGCCTACTTCATCCCGCGCCGGGCCACGATTCGCGAGATCTTTCCGCTGTCCGTCGCCATGGCCCTCAACGTTATACTGCCAAATTTGTCGCTGGCCTTCTCCAGCGTCACCTTCTACCAGGTCGCGCGCATCCTCCTCACCCCAACAGTGGCCCTGATGAACTATGTGCTGTACAAGTCTACGCTGCCGCGCAAAGCGTTGTATGCGCTCGCGCCAGCGTGCGCCGGGGTCGGCATGGTCTCCTATTACGACTCGCTGCCATCGGATGATGAACACGTCAAGACCACCTCGGGACTGGGTGTTATATTCGCCTTCGCTGGCATATTCGCCTCGTCCTTGTACACAATATGGATCTCCAGCTACCACCGAAAGCTGCAAATGACGAGTATGCAGCTGCTCTTCAACCAGGCGCCCGTTGCGGCGTGCCTGTTGCTCTATGTCATCCCATTCGTCGATACATTTCCCATATGGGCGGAGATGCCCCTTAGCCGATGGGTCATGATCCTGATGGTAAGAGAGTATGCCACTCTGCCACGGCGTGTACTAAACTTTTAACTAGTCCGGCGGTTTCGCCTGCTTGATCAACATCTCTCAATTCTTCATCGTAGCGAAGACAGGGCCTGTATCGAGTACCGTCGTCGGTCACATGAAGACTTGTACCATCGTGGCCCTCGGCTGGGCGACATCCGGTCGGTCCGTTAGCGACAAGTCCATCGTGGGTGTGCTGATTGCCGTAGGAGGCATCATTGCGTATGTTGCAGGAGACTCCTCTGCAGGTTGTATATCTCAGCTAACTTAGTCTAGGTACTCGATTGTCATGCTAAGGCACAACGCGAAGGGCGGTGCAAAAGTCTAATTTCCTGCAAGGCACATGTCACCAGCAGACGTCGGCTTGCATATTAGCGGCTTTGGGCATATGAGTGTTCGCTGTTCGGAGATGAATCCCGCTTACATCGATTGGCGGCTAGAAACCGTAAAGCAATAGACATGAGAGGCCGAGCTGGGAGACCCAGAACCACCAAATGCAAACAACTCTCAATGGTGAGGAATCGTTGTCTTCCCATTGGTGGTGTACGGCGACTGGCATGAATAGGGAAGGTGTTTGTCCTGACCAAACCTAGTCTGCTTTGCGCCATAGGGACATCCACAGCGGGATGCAACCCCGTACTAGAAGCGCGTCGAAGAATATCTCGTTGGGCTGGGAACAAAGTTCCGTCGTACGCCGGACGGACCACAAGACCAGTGGGTTGTATACATCAAGGATGAGCCACCGCACGTGTGGTTGTAGTGAAGTGGCGAAGTCCGTGGCGAGTTGAGGTGACCGTGGCCCGAGGTCTATTACTATGCGATGCAGAGGTCTAAACACGGCCCGTAATGCGGTGATTCGAATATTAGCAGCGATGGGCGGGCACAGCACATGTCGTTCCCGGTTGTCTATGGGAGCCCTGAGGATGGGATTTCTGGCGGTGGATACTTCTTTTGTGCACTAGGGAGGCAAGTATTCAAATCGGCACTACGACGCAGGTAAGTCTAAATGCTTCTTACCCAGTGCATTGGATTGGATTGATGGGCGGCTCTTAGTGACTCCTTCACCAGTACTTCTCAGCCCAAGAGGAGTGTCATGGCGGCCGGACATGTTATAGAAGCTTGAGAGGCATCTATACGTAGTGATAGCCAGCTGATTCACGAGCAGGCCACGGAGTGATCGTCTTTACTGGACTTTAGGTACGCATGGAAGACAGAACTGAACAGTGCATTGTTATGTAGATCCAGTCGTGTTGCCGGCGGTGAGCCCTGGTAAATTGAGTCGGCAGCAGGAGAGCAGGAATTACACCCTCTGTACAATGAGCGAGGACACAAAATCGCAAACAAGCCTTGCGAATACCGCCAACAAGCGGCTACGCTCACCTCAGGCAAGCAGAGGCTTGACCTAGGTAGGTACTTAAGCAGAAGATATTCGAGGCTGTATAGAACGAATGACGGCCTGGGGGGTCTTTTTTGCAGATCCGGGGAGAGTGGGCAGTGGGATTGGAATCCGTATTGTGTAGAGGGCGGGTGCGGGATGGAAACGCACGGGCCTCATGGGCTTCGTCATTGGCAACTGCTTTCCTGGAAGGCTCAGGCCAAAGGGTCAGGCTCCAGGTTTCGGTAGCTCCGCCTCCGCCGACGACCTCGATCCCGCCAGGCTCACTACAAACCACCTCCCACCTACCGAACCCACTCTTGGTGACGCCTATCGACTTCCCTCTAGCTGTTGTTGCGCGCCTTGTTATTTGCCGCACAGCCCCCGAGCTTCGTCTCTGCCGCTCACAGGAGACTCTCGAATGATGCTCCTGGTCCTTTGATTACATCCTCACGATCTCATTGTTATCCTGGTGCGCGGGTTCGTGAATCTTTCTCACCCCCACCCCCACCTCGAACTACCGACGGCCTGCCCAACATCGCCGTCGCCATTGTCCAAGGTGCGATCCAAGTACTCACTCAGTGCCCGTAGCCTGCTGCCTGGTGCCTGGCTAACATCAAGCAGCGGCACCTTGTCGACAGCCAGCACTTACCAGCGCATGCCAACTGTGCTAACACTAAGCCCGCCAGCCTGCCTGCCAGTCCGCCCAGCAAGATGTGGAATGATGATGAGGATAACAACCCTTACGGGACCAGCTTTGACAGGCGGGACTCCGTAACCACCTCTTCATCAGCAAATCCCACCTCGCCAGGACTACGCGACTGTAAGTCCGCACCCTGGCTTGTTGTTCCCCTTCTCGAGAATCCCCCTCCCCTCGTCGCTTATCTCCCCCTCTGCCGGCCATGCGGAAGCCTATGCTGGATCCGGGCGATGACTGCCTCGAGGACGTGCTGCTCGATGAACCCGCCCCTTCCACCGAAGCTGACATGGATTGGCACATGATAGACAACCCACGCTACGCCGAGCCCCAGACACCATCCTCCACCAGCGAGGATGCTCCGCCGCCGCCGCCTCAAACCCTGGGCGGTGACCCCGACGACAGCGACGAGGAGTATGCCGCCCAGGCGCGAAGCCACGTGCCCCGACCCAAGCCCGGAGGATACGGCAGTCGTATAGAGCAGATTCTCTACGAGAATCCGGACCTGCCCATCATGATCACGGTTGCTGGCAAGAGCGCAGAAAGCGGCGGCCGCTTCATCGTCTATACGATCCGCACCGGAGACCTCGAGGTCCGCCGCCGATACTCCGAGTTCGCATCGCTGCGAGATGCTCTTACAAGACTACACCCTACTCTCATTATCCCCCCGATACCCGAGAAGCACACTATGGCAGACTATGCCGCCAACCCCACCAATGCGAAGCAGGATCAACAGATCATCGACCTCCGAAAGCGTATGCTCGCCGTCTTCCTGAATCGTTGCCGCAGAATGGACGAGGTTCGGAATGATGGTGTTTGGTGGAGGTTTCTCGACCCTAACGTGAGCTGGAACGAAGTCCTCCAGTCGCACCCCGTAGTGTCCATTCCCAAATCTGTACTTAAGGCGCCGCCCTTGGATCCGGCCAATCCTACCGAGGCGCATGCCCATCTACCGATCCCAGCCGCCTCGGCCAAGTTGCGACCCTCGACGGCGCCGGGCCCTACGCCAACTTTTGAGAACCCCGGGCCCCTAACCGGGTCACAGATCCTGCAACGCTTCCCCCCCGATACCCACAGCCTGGAAGAGCAGGAGCTTGACCCTTACTTTAACAGCTTTGAGGGTTCGATTAAGGATCTTGAGCATCTTCTGATGGGTCCCATGGAGAAGGTGAACCGCCGCACCTTGAGCCATCTCACGGCCTTGTCGTCGGACCTGTCAGACCTAGGCGCGAAATTCAATGCCTTTGCGCTTTCGGAGCAGGACGCTTCGCTTGCGGCGGCCATTGAGCGTGTCGGCCAGGCCGCTGACTCATCATACATAGCAACCGAGGAGTTGGCTGGCTCACTGGGCGCAAGTTTCGCCGAGCCCATGCGCGAGAACGCCCAGTTTGCAGGCGTGGTTCGTGGCGTGCTCCGCTATCGGACATTGAAGCGAGTGCAACAAGAGATGACCAACGAGGAACTCGTAAAGAAGCGAGCCCTGTTGGACCAACTGGAAAGAAGCGAGGCCGAGGCCCGAAGAATAGAACAGTATTTGAGCAGCAGCCAACAGATTGGTAGCCCGCCGCAGGCTCAGCCGCCCCGCAGATCATCGAGCATGAAGGAGACTTCTACCCAGCAACATCACAGAGAGAGCAGCGGCGAAGACACGGCCTCCATCGACTCTGACTTCCCACCCACACATGGCGACTTCTCTTCGGCGCCTTCGGCGCGTGTTGGAGCCCCCGAGCGCACCAGCCCAACTCACAGGAAGGCACCCAGCAGCAACTCCATCACCAACAAGATCTTTGGCCCAATCCGGCACGCCGTCCAAGGTGTGGTAGATGTGGACCCGGAACGAACCAGGCGGGACACGATTGGCAAGACCAGGGAGAGTATTGAGCATCTCGAGCTGGCCCAAGTGGCTGCGGCGCGGGACGTGAAGGATGCCAGTGCCAGTATTCTGCACGACTTGAAGAGATTCCAAAGCGACAAAGAAGAAGACCTGAAGCGTTATATGGTGAGCTCGCTGTTGCATAACCACGACTTGAGACTTTGAAAGCAACTAACATGTCCTCCACAGCTTGCGTATGCCAAGAGCCAGATCGAGTGGGCGCGAAAGAACAAGGAGACTTGGGAGGAGGCGAAATCCGAGATTGAGAAGATTGAAGAGGCCTGAAGGGGCATTGACCCCCAGAAGTTGCAGATCATAAGCGATCGCTCACGGGGACTACAGAGAGCCGCGTCCGTTAGGCGGCCGTCATTGGGCGCCAGGCGCACCAGGAGTTTGCGCCACAGGCCGCCTTGACAGATGTTATAGTAGTAGTATAATCCATGACCGGAGAGTAATGCGACATGAGCATACCCCCAAGCGGCAACTGCGGTTGGCCCTGGAAAATACAGTGCCGCTCTCCTTTACCGCAACAAGACCGACATGTTCGTTTGCGATAAACAAAGAGTCACGGCGCGGGCTTCCGGCAGAGGGCGTGCGATGGCCTTGGGATTACAATATTAGAGGCTTGTAGAGCAGCATCTATTGGCTACAGCATGGATCAACCTTCCTTGGCAGCCATCTTCTCGGCTGACGGCGACAATTCTCTATCGGAGCTGCCAGACTCTATGTCCTCGAGGTCATAGCCTCGGCTCTGGGGGTCCGAGACAGGAACGCGTGTATACGGGCCCCAGGAACCAGGTAGCAGCAGGCTTTGAAAGCGGCTCCAGGCGCCAGGCTCCGAATCTCGGTCCGAGGGTCCGGATTCAAGACCCGAGGGGCTGCCGCCGGATAGCCGGTGCCACGAGGACCGGCAGGCGTCGAGGTGGGCACGGGCAGTTTCAGGTCCCGCCGAGTAGTAGAACATACCGACGAGAGCGATGCTGTAGCCAAAGGCCTGGAGCAGCGTGACGGGCGTGCCCCAGAGGAACATGGAGGCCACGACGAGGAGAATAGCCTTGAAAATGCCCGTCAGGTTCATGGCCAGGGCCGACGTCCGGCCGATCTGGATGTGAGGCGTCAATACAGCGCAGTTACGGGTGGGATGCAGACGCGAGGGAAAGACGCGTGGCGGGGGCGAAGGGAGGGAAAACACACCAAAAAGACGCTCGCGACGTTGAGCAGGAAGGCCACCATGGCGTTGAGACCCAGGACGGGCAGACCCACGCGCTCGAGGTCGGCCCAGTCGAACGAGGGCACCTCGACGGTAAAGGCGACGACGCCGTTGAGGAGGGCGCAGACGGGGGCGTAGTAGTACAGGCCGACCAGGGGGTCCATGCGGAAGCCGCCCTCGTCGTCGCCGCGCTTGAGCAGGACCTGGATGAGCAGCAGGCGGGTGCTCTCGGCGACGGTGCCGGCCATGGCGAAGAGGAAGCCGAGCCAGCGGAACTCGACCTCGGCGAGCGAGCTGACGAGCACGCCGACGGTGATGACGCCGACGGCGGCGAGCACGGCGGGGGCGGGGCGGCTGATGCCGGCGGCCCAGGCCACGGCCAGCGTCGTCACGGGCGCAAAGGCCTTGAGCATCTGGATGAAGGAGACGGACAGGTGCAGGTACGACAGGTTGCTAAAGACGAGCGACGCCGTGTACAGCGCCCCGATGGGCAGGACCGCCCGCAGGTACAGCCGCCCCGTCAGCGGCACAACGTGTCGCGAGTCGAGCAGCGACGTCGTGCGCGCCAGCAGCTGCGTCATGGCCGTCGCCGTGCAGAGGTGAAGCGTCGTGAGGAGGACGGCTGCGGAACGCGCGGGGTCAGTCAGTCTCCGCTCGGGAAGCGGCATCCGCCCGGCCGCCCGAGTGCCGGTGATTACCGGCCCCGGGACCGCCGGGGTGTGCCAGTGTGGCGGCGCGAAGGGAAGAACTCACGGTACCCTACATGCTCGTGTTAGCCCACTATTCAGCCCGTCGAAAACTGTAACCCGAAGGTCAGGGAGAGGGACCCTTCGGGACTTACGAAACCCGGCTGTATCAAGCAGCCACTTGTTGAAGAGAATGGTGAGGTTGCTGAAGAAGATCCAGGCTCTGTTGACTTTACTGTGAGCACCACTCCGGCCTCGAATCTCGTCCCGACTTTTCGCAGTGACAATAACGTGATATGAAGAGCCGATCCAATCGCCGGCGGGCAGATCACTAGTGAGGGAGGATGTGCGGGTGGGGGCAACGGGCACTTACGCGACGTAGAATGCCGGGTGCAGCTGCCCGTCCGCCTTGCCGGGGCCCAACAACGAGGGCGACGGAGGGCCCATGTCACGCGGCGCCGTCATGTTGCGAATGCCGATGGTGGAGAAGCCGGAGAAGAAGCGGGAGTGACACGGAGGAGGCGCCGAGAGGGGAAAGCGGTGCCTATATAAGTCGTCTGGGCATCCGGAAGGGGACGATGCCGGTGGGTTCTCTACAAGCACGCGGGGCGGCCCAAGGAAATGGATGGGTTGGTTGCAGTGTGTGTAAGTCGTAAGCAGCCAAGGGTGACTGACTACAAGTACCGACCGGGCAGGGTGCTAGTAGATATAAGCAAGGCGAGCGAGTAAGCACGGAAGGTAAACGAGCGCGTATCCCTTTATGGCAGAGGATATAGTTTCCCGCGATTGGCGAACCGGGCGTGTGAGGAAATAGGACTCGCGCTCTGGCCCTGGAAGAGGGGAGGGGCGGGAAGGGGCGGGGGAAGGGGGCACAAGCAGCATATAGGGTCTCACTTTCTCGAGCGGCGGGAGGACCGGGATCGAGGGAAGCAGCTCGTGTCGCCACGAAACGAGACAAAGCAATCGACTTCTAGGTCTTACACCTGCTGGCGGACGAGCGAGCGGCCGGGGGAATCCAGTTCAGCCCGCGCCCAAGCCGTGTTGGGACGCGAGAGGGGTATTAGAGGGAGAGAGAAAGAAAGAGAGAGAGAGAGGACGAAATGAGCTAGAGCCGAGATGGATGGTCTATCCCAGGTACCCGGGGACCCTGTGCTGCTGGGCCGTCAGCTGAGCAATTGGGCCCGCGCCCTGTTGGACACATCCTCACACGGCGCCCACGAGCCGTGGGCACCACTAGGGCGGGTAGTACGAAGGCTACTTTGCTGGTTAGTTGCTACTACTTTTACCGCATAGCCTCTTCATGTACCGGGAGGGGCTTGACACGAGGGACACTGCCGGTATTGTTGGGTGCTTTTGCGGGCATCCATCTGTTCTCCCCTCTCCACCGCGGATTCTTTGCTGGGCCCAGCGGCAGCGGCGGGGAGGGAAATGGGGGGCAGCGGCGCCTCTTTTTGGCGCTCAGCCCTGCCGCGGGTCCTCGAGAATACGAGGCGGCCTATGCATCGCGGACGGGAGAGGCAGAGAAGAGGCCGTACGGAGGACCCGGGCTTTGGATCAACCAGGTTGGCCCACGAGGACCCCGAAAGGCGAAAGGGGGCCTGGAGGAGAGGAGGGGCGATTGGCGGGTCAGCTTTACTGCCTTTGCCGTATATGGCGGACATCCTGGCTTTTCTTCTTCTTTTTTCTTTCCTTTCTTTGCCTGGGTGGGTTGGCCTAGTAAGTCCGCCAAACCTACAGGTACCCGAGTCGGCCGGTAGGCAATGCTGTTCCTGGCCCCAAATTCGTCCGCGCAGGGTTATACCTGCCGGGGCTGGGAGGGACCTCAGGTAAGGTGACTTACCATCGAAGGCTTTACGCATAGGTAGTGAGCTAGCTCACTCCCCCTTACGTGCTGTCCTCGTGAGGGCCCCGTCTCGCGAGCCGAAGAGGAAAGAGGGAAAGAGAGAGAGAGAGAAAGTTCAATGAAAGACGAGCCCTCCCTCCCCGGTTTGGGAACGACCCTCCAAGGTCCGGGGGGAGGCAAACCAGCGGAATTGCCATTGGGAAACCAATGGCCAGGACGGGCGCGCCCAGCGCGTGCGCGGTGGAGACGGTCAAAGACAACCCATGTTGGCGCGTGCAGTTCAGAGCCCCGTAGCCCGGGGGACCATCGTGTACCGTGTATCCATTTCTCACCTCAACCTTCAATTGCGGACATCCATTATTAGTCCCCTGGCTCTCTTTTTTGCCGTCTTTCAATTTCACCGGACCGTTTGGCCACATCCGAGCAGCCGGTCTTCGTGAACCGGTGAAGGCGGTCCGCTCTCCTGTCACCGCCGCCGCCCGCCCTCTCCCCGACAGCGCCTTGTCCCCATCACGTTCCAGCGCGGGTCATTTGTGTATATGTGCCCGTCTGTGCGTGTGTGTGAGAGAGAGCGTGTGTGTGTGTCTGTGTATCCGGCGGGATCCCGATCGTTGGACGGTGAGCTGACAGCCCGGGTTCGTGGATAGGTTGCTTTTGAGAAGAAGAAAGGGCCGGGAAAAGGTTGCCGGGAACGCCATGATTGGCCTTCTGCAAGCACGTACCAGCTGAACGGGCCATGGCTGCACGCCTGGCAGTTGCAGCAGGGCCTGTAGAACATACAAGGCGAACGCACATACTTACAAAGTGCACGCGTCTCGGATTGGTGCAAAAGCGCAGCACGTTCTCTTCTCGCCGGATAAGGCACATTGCTCTCCCCCAAGCACCCCTGGGGGGAAACCACCCATACGGACTTTGGGCGCGGGGGATAATGCGACGCCGGAAACCGGACGCCAGAAAGTAGACCCAAACTAGCAGATCTTCTCCCACGAAAACATCGGGCCTCGCGGCCGGGCAGGCAACGGGCTCGGGACTCGACCCCCCGTTGCCAAGGCTGGTCTACTCCTTATACGTCGACCGCGGACGGCGCATTCCTTTACCTGCCTGCAGCCGCATGCGTTCCAGAACTCGACCTGGTCCAGCCAGCACACTGCTAGAGGATTTTTTTTTCCAGCTCTTCGACGCCTCCTTCCCCGGATCGCTGAAAACCTGGCATGCCCAGCTGCCCGTACGCCCACAGACTAGCGACGCCGCGCGAGGGCGTATCAGGTGCTCGAGTGGCTCGTCTCATGTTGAGACAGTTGGCATCTTTGGAACGGTAGCACCCGCACTATGCGCCGACCAGTCAACCATTTGGTTTGGCATATTGTGGGAGTGGGTTGCTTGGTGGGCATTATCGCCAGGAGAAACCCAGGGCGGAGGGTTCAGTACTGAACCTCTAACTGGATTAGTGACAGACTGGCACTAACATGGCAATGGGCCCTGATGAGGAGGCCATGAGATCGCGACACAGCCGAGCACGCGCCGCCATCCACCCAATATCTCCCAAGCAAGATCACGGTCAAGAAGAAACCGGTGACGGCATCCCCCGCAAGCCCTCCCGCTGCGGAAACCACATACATGATCGCCATCGCTCGGATCACTAGCGCGATAGGCCAGCCCAGATCTGAGATCCGATGGACGTGTTGCACTGCCACGGAGCCAATCGCAGGGTCTCTGTACTGGGGGCAAAGCTTTGGCGGTGACGGCTCGGCATAGTATTGACTGTTTGGAAATACAGCAAGACCCGTCCGAGCTTCACAACTACCTCACTTGGGGGAAACTGCGAACCCGCGCACGTGCCGTCGGAACAAACTACGGCCTGGCCAAGCGAGGCTGATCTCCTGGGCCTCGGACATCCATTCAGCTGTTGGAACCTCACGCGAGGCACTTCGTCGTCGACTCCGAGGCTTTCGTAAGCATCAGGATGGACACAATGACACCGTAAAGCCCCAGGACTTCGGCAAAGATCAGTATGAGCACCATGCCAACGTATAGGCGTGGTTGCTGGGTACTGGCTCGCACTGTTCCATCGCCCAACCGTCAGTACCCGTTGCTCTCCCCCCTCCCCTTTGGTTATTTTCACTTGGGGTTCGGGGGCTTACCGCCGGCATCGCCAACAATGCCAATCGCAAACCCGGCAGCGAGCCCGCTGAGGCCGACGCTGAGACCGGCTCCGAGTTGGAGGAACCCCTTGTACAGGGTCATCATCTCCTCGAGGCTGCCCGAGATGATAACGCTGGCAACGAGACCATAGATGGACAAGATCTGCGCCATGATGGCGCAGAGGCTGTGTACCTGTCACCACCAAGCCCTCCGGACTCTTGTCATTTTTGTCGTCGAGGAGACTTACGTGTTCTGCATCATGCGGTCCGGGCGAAGGATGCCCGAAGAGAAGATGGCGCCGCTCGACTTGGCGGTCCCGTACGACGCGCCAAACACCGTGAAGACAATGGCGCAGGCACAGCCCATCGCTCCAAAGAACGACTTGATGAGTAAGCCTTTCCGCTTCAAATACACAGACGCGTTGGGAGGACCAGTGACATACTGCATATACCGGGCTGCCGCGGAAACGACGAGGTTAATACCTTTTGGCGTCTTACTGGGTCCCAGGAAGTTGGTGGTGGGGAGAACATACCATCGATCCGGATTCATCAACATGACTTCCATGGTGGACGGCCCGTGGATAGGGCTCTTTCTGCCCACCGTGAGCTCCTGCGAAGACTGGGCCTTGTGAAGATTGCACCTTGCTACGTGCCAATAGTTTCTGATCCGGTAAGTATCGAGAAGCACCTCCAATCCGTTGGTGGTGCAGCAACACTTTGTACGCATTTTGTAAGCATCGACGACGACTGGTCTACGAGTCTTGAGCCGCGGAAGCAGCCTCTCCGGCGGCCTCCTAGATGAGGCCCATGAGGCCATCATGCATACCAAGCTTACACCTGACGATGCGGGCGATCAGGCAGAAGAATTCTGTCGCTCATGATTGGGTCGGCGTCAGCAATATACCAAGGAAACCCGCCGCGCGCCGCCAATACCGTGAATGCATCTGCACCTTTCGTATCGGGGCGCAAGGGAAGCTGGTTGAAGTCGGTGCCGCATCCTTTTCAACACCCTCGAGCAGTGTCGCCCTGGGCATGATTCGACAGGACCGCACGGGGCCTACTGTCCGTCTCCCACACTTCTCGCATCAGTCTTTCGTCGTGCGGATGAGGGACGGACCCCCACGAATGCTTTGGCCCGCATAGGTACCCCAGTAGGGCTTTCGCGAAATCGGAACATCAAAGATGGCCGACCCCACGGAGCGTCATGATGAAGTTCAGCTTATCCCAGGTTGGTGGTTGGAGGAGGTGATCAGTGCCCTATCATGTTGGCCGACCCCGCGTTCGTGCCAGTGCCCCAGGTTAGCAACTTCTCTCCCAAGAAGTGCCAGTGAATCCACACCAAAGAAGAAGCAGCACAGAAGCTTTGGGACTTCTCGGCAAGTGGGAGGCGGAAGAAGCACGTCGTCGGAAGACGTGGCGGCGCCCGCATCTGGAAGACTTGAAGGATGGATTGGTGGGCCGTGACACGGCGCCGATGCATCGTGCGCCAGCTCGTCTCTGGTGGACGTTTAAGAGAGCATTCCGTCGTCATTGGGGTGTAGGTAGAGATTCTAAGATTAGGTTTAGTAGTCCGGCAATCAGGTAGGTTGACTGGGCTATCTTTGTATGACTGCCGAGCCGCCCGACGCCCGTCACCCATTGCGTGTGTCCCGAGATCAGCGGCGACCTTCCTTTTGTTCTGTACCGAACTGGATGGGCGCCACGCTGTCAGTCTCGTATGGACCTGCATGCTCTATATACCGCCGGGGTTTGGCAGGCAACCATCGCGGTTCCGGCTTGTGTTTGGTTCTCTCCCCTGTGCCGAGGTCTCCCTGCGAGATGCCCCGTCCTCGATACAGCCTACCTGTCACACGGGATCCCAGATGGTCCAGCATGGATACCGGTTAGGCGGGTGACAGTGCAGGGGCCAGCCCGAGGCCCCAAAGGGGGGTATCTCGACGGGCTGTGGAGCGAAAGCGATCTCGTCTCATTGTTCTGTTGCCCTGTGCTTTGCTTGACTGATCTCCTTTGCCCGTATCACGCGGGACCCATTGATGGCAGCGCGGAAAGGGTCAACGTATTTGTTGTAATTTTGGTACATTTGCATACGTGGCTGGCCAATGTCGAAGATGCTAAGGTGCGAAGTAGGTAGCAGGTCATTAGTCACCCGCGAGTATGCAATGCCTCGCGCGTCGGCGTGGGAGGGCAAAATGGATGGATGGATCTACTCTCATCTGGTGCCACTGCCATTCTGAGCATCGGCGGATGTTGCGCACATCACCACGGGCGCCCTGGCCCTGCGTCCCTCCTCCAGCATTCCTGCTGGCGAACATTCCCCAAAATTTTCTCGACTAATGAGCGCTTCCCAGTGCTCAATCCCCTCCTGTCCTCGTCGACAGGTGTGTGTTGTGTTTTGTGCCTGCGACACCAAGGTGGCGACTCCACCTGGCAGACGTTGAAACGTCTCAGGTCGGGTTACGGTAAGGTCTTGGGGGCTCGGGAACTGGCCCTTCCAGTTCCTGCCCAGTCATGCTTGCAAGGCTGGCGTATCATGTCGTGTAGGTCGTGCAGCTGCCAGGGCCCGTCAGTCGCTCAAGGATCAGATGCTGGCCGCCTGCTCTTTTGTTCTCCCGCCTCGCTGCCTTCTCGTCAACCCCCGGCACGCCGGCCCCCTCGTCGACCCCAGTCGGTCCGGCGTTATACTCAGTATGGGCCCTTAACGCGTGGCCCGGCGCCAAGCCTCGCTCGTCGCCATCGACCCGGCCGGCAAGGATCAGCGTCGCACTCATCAGCGCGGAGCCCCAGCCAGGAGGGAGATCCCCTCGCGCGCTGGCCCTGGGATGGGGTACCAACGCGCCGTGTGTGAGACTCGCGCTGCGCTTGGCGAGCCGCCTCCCTCCTCGCCACCCCTCCTCGGGGCCTCCCTTGGCCTTGCCCAGCGTTGGCAGCTTCGTCCGAAAACAGCAGGCCAGTCCGGAACAGCAACGCTGCTATTTTGGGCGTCCGGCCGGCCGTTGGGTACCTCGCTTTTAAGCCCGGCATCGCCACGTTGGTTTGTCCCTGCCGGAGTTCCTGTTCTGCAGCTGCTGGTCAACTTTCGCTTCTTTTACCCATGCTTTAGCCTTCAGCCACTTGCCTCCCCATCCCACCCGCCTTATTAGCCCCGAGAGGCCGCGCACGATCTGACGACTGCATTGCTCGCCCGCCAATCTTTCCCTGTGTAGCTTGCGGTGGGCTTCTTGGCAACGAGACGGGGTATATACAGACCGGTTTCTGTACACGCGCTGGGCTTTTGACTTCTTATATTTCGATGTGTTAATGTCCCCTCGACGGACGTATACGGTTTCTTTTGGTCGACCAGGGGAGTTTTAATTCGGTTCGGATCCTGTGGCTTTCGTCTTCCCGATTCCTTTTTCCGTCCTCGGGAGCTGCATTTATAGCCGCGCGACGTCGGGGCGAAAATGAAGTTAACCATCATGGCTGGCTTGCTGGCCGGCTTGCTGTCAGCGCCCACCTATGCGCTTGCCGTGCCGCCGCAAAGCCGAGATCTGCCGTCGAGAGTCGTCAGCATGGATGTGCAGCGGAGGAAAATCGCCAACCCGGTACAACGAGACAAGCTGCGTCGGCGAGGCACCGCCGAAGCCACCCTGGACAACGAGGTATGCAGCCCACCAACCTATGCGTCTACTGCGTGCTACCGCCCGCTTCCCTCTAGCACCGGGGCCGGACCGCTGTGGACCTACCTGCGCCGGGTTGGCTGCTGATTAGCTCCCTAGGAAACGCTGTACTTCGTCAACGGCACAATAGGCACGCCTCCCCAGAAGTTGCGATTCCACCTGGATACGGGCAGCAGTGACCTCTGGGTCAATTCCGAGAACTCGGCACTGTGTTTGTCAAAATCAAATCCGTGCAAGTTCGCCGGCACCTACCGCGCCAATGCATCGTCCACCTACAGCTATATCGGAAGCTGGTTCAACATTTCCTATGTCGACGGGTCGGGCGCCAGCGGTGACTACGTCTCGGATACGGTCACGATTGGATCCTCGAAGCTCGACAGCCTGCAGTTCGGTGTTGGATACAAGAGCACGTCCGCCCAAGGCATCCTGGGTATCGGATATCCCGTGAATGAGGTCCAGGTGGGCAGGGCCGGCAAGAAGCCCTACGATAACCTACCAGCGAAGTTGGTGGCCGAGGGAAAGATCGCATCCAGTGCTTACAGTTTGTGGCTGAACGACTTGAGCGCGAGCACCGGCAGCATCCTGTTTGGCGGCGTCGACGCGGCGCAGTACGTCGGAGAGCTGCAAACCCTCCCTATCGAGAAGCAGGGTGGCGCCTACTCCGAATTCCTGATTACCATGACTGCGCTTGGCCTGGACGACACCGCCATTGCGGAAAACCAGGCCCTCGCCGTGCTGCTCGACTCGGGCTCCTCGTTGACCTACCTGCCGGACCCCATGGTGGATAAGATCTACCGGCAGGTTGGCGCACAGTACGATCCGGCCGAGGGTGCCGCGTACGTGCCCTGCGCGCTGGCCAGCAGCAAAAGCAAGGTCGAGTTCACCTTTTCGTCGCCCAAGATCAGTGTCGGCATGGACGAACTGGTGCTCGACCTGATCACTACCGAGGGCAGGCGGCCGACCTTTAGCAACGGCGTACCCGCGTGCCTCTTCGGCATCGCTCCGGCGGGCGCCGGCACCAACGTGCTCGGCGACACGTTCCTGCGATCGGCCTACGTGGTGTACGACCTGGCCAACAACGAGATTTCCTTGGCGCCCACGGCCTTCAACGCGACGGCATCTCGCCTCCAAGAAATCGGTACGGGCACCAATCCGGTTCCTGGGGCCACGCGCGTGCAAAATGCCGTCGCGGCCACTGCTGGCATCGCCAACACGGGTGCTCTGAGCGGCCTGGGGGTCGACAAGGAGGACGCCGCATCCTCGCTGGTGCCGTCAACCCTGTTTGTCGCCCTGTTCTTCGGGCTCGGAGCCTTGTCGACTCTGCTATAGAGCCGTCCAACATCATCTTTCCAAGGAAACGTTACGTGCTCCTTTGCAGCTTGGCTTAGCGGGCCAATGACCAGTGTCTTTTTCTCTTTTCTCTCCATTTACGAAACGGTGTATAGCAAAGCATTGCAAGGCGTTCGGGTGACGGCAGGGGCACAAAGCTCTGGCCGGGTTGGGCGGTCCTACCGCAGCACAACCAAAGTATCAACAAGTCGGCGACGGATTCACGAAGTCGCCTAGCATATAATGTATTGAAGGCTTGGTGGACGGTACATACATCCGAGAGCAGTGTATAGCGGAGACGGAAAACAGCCTCCTAACTGAATATAACCAACCCCATATCGACCATTTTACACTTCAACCCTTGACCGTTCAGAGAAATGAAGAGGTAAGCTGCTGCCTCGGTCTTCACAACCAGCCTTCCCCATCGTCCCAGCTCGCCAGTATTCCCAGCAGCGTTTGCTTGCCTCCCGTGCCTCTGCTAATGCCGGATGCTTGACGAGTACCCCGTAATTTCGAAATGGGGGCCCAATCGCCCTGGTCGGCCTCCCCGCGTTGCTCTACACGGCCGGACGCGGGGCCGGCGAACGAGCCAGTGGATCGCGGGAAATGACAATGGCGTCTGGTTGGACCAGCAGGCTCATCTATACAAGGACACGACGGGCTGACTTGCAGCATCGCATCATATCACACCGTCCCCTCCCCACGTATCCATTTGTAACGATGTTGGGAACGGATCCATGCCCGCGCTGGCTTGCAGGGCAGCCCAGTTGTACATATTGTACATGCCTATGTACTACGTACAGCCCGTCGGGCTTTTTGTGGCTGCTCCCTCGGGCGCGTCAAGGCCCAACAGTCAGTCACGGGCTGATTACAAACGAGTAACCTAGTACATGCCGGTGCTGTTCTGAACACCTACCCCTACCTAGGTATTCAAGTCCTATCAGAGACACTGGACCTGTAAAATGCTTAGGTATCAGGTAGACAACTATTATATATACGTTGCGCCGAATGGATGCAGCGTACCTGATCATCTGCCCGCCTGCGTACCACGTTCTACACGAGATATTCGCCCATTCGCACTAAGCTCACCCTTAGGTAGGTATGTACGGAGTACATAGGTAAGTATATGTAAGCCCTGTAATGACATGCAGTTCGGACGGCTTCCATCTTCGACTCAAGCCTTTTTTTTGCTGTGGGTCCTGGCCATCAAATCGTCGCGATCCCAAAAGGAAAAAAAAAATACTTAGCTCGACCTGACGGGCAGGGTTCTTGGCGGTCGACGCTGGAAAACGGCAGCAGCTCAGAAAGAGCAATTGCCCCTCCCAACAAATCACGAGCCGCGGCAGTGGCGCCCACCTGAGGCGGGGCGAAGGCTTCACTTCCGTTGTCTGCCAAACATACGGCCGAGGGAGAGCAGAGTACATCCATATGCCAGATGTTGGTATCTATTCAACAACCTTGAGAAGCAGAAATTCCGGCTCCAACTCTTCCCTATGTCCTACTCACCCCCTCCGAATCCCTGATCCCTATTTCTTGTAATGGCAGTGCCCTATTCGCAACCAATTGCTGTTCCTTCGTCCAACCCCTCCCGCCTCGGCCTCGTCTGTCCGATCTTGTGATCGCTCTGGTCCCGGGCTAGACAAGTCACAAGCTGCTCCAGCAAGCGTCCACCACCCCCTGCGTCCTCACACCTCTTCCGGTCTCCTGGCCCCCCACAAAGCAGGACCACGTACCGACAAGGACGGGGATAGTCGAAAAAGTCCGGCCTGCCTTTCTCTCCCGCCCTCGCGACCCCCCCCCCACCGTCGACCACTAGGGCCACAGCTATTCCGAACAGCTGATCGCACCAGCGAGCGGGAGGTGAAGTGAGAAGGACTCTCGACTCGAGTGACCAGCCGCCCAACAAACCGTCTTGCAAGCCCCTCCTCCGGTCGACGACAGTGCCTGCCACCAGCTCCACCGCTACATACTAGTTGCTGTCGTCCGCCGTCGACGCCGCCGCCGTCGCCGTCAGCCTGCTCGTCCACCTGCCCGCCGGCCTTGTCGAAACCACCTCGGCCCTTGCGTCGCATCGCGTCGTGTCGTGCGTGGCGTGTTTTTCGACTTCCGAACGACGCAGGCCGTGATCCAACATGTCGGTCCTAACGTATGTGGCCTACTTCTTCGTAGGACAAATCGCCCTGGCCGCCGCCTTCTACATGCTGTCCTTCGTCGTCCCCAAGGCGGCCTTCGCCGCCCGCTCCATTGCCGCCTACCTGTCCCTGCTCGTCGTCGCAAGCTACGGCGTCGTCGTCTCCATCCTCCTGCGCCTCGTCGGCCGCGAGCAGATTGCGCAATGGGCCACAGCGCGTGCCTTCAAGTACCTCATGTCGTGGTTTACGGGCATCACGTTCGAGGTTGAAGACCCCAACAAGCACCTCGAGACAATACGGCCCGCCGTCTTCATCGGCAACCACCAGACCGAGCTGGACGTGCTCATGCTGGGCTGCATGTTCCCCAAGTACTGCAGCGTGACGGCCAAGAAGTCGCTCAAGAGCTGGCCCTTCCTGGGCTGGTTCATGACGCTCAGCGGCACCGTCTTCATCGACCGCAAGAACTCGAGCGACGCCCGGCAGGCCATGAGCGGCGCCGCCTCCCAGATGAAGGATCGCAAGCAGAGCGTCTACATGTTCCCCGAGGGCACTCGCAGCTACTCCAAGGAGCCCACCCTACTGCCCTTCAAGAAGGGCGCCTTCCACCTTGCCGTTCAGGCCGGCGTGCCCATTGTGCCCGTGGTCGTCGCTAACTACTCGCACGTTCTCTACATCAAGGACTTCGTCTTCAACGCGGGCAAGGTCCCTGTCAAGGGTAAGTGAACGGGGCCGGTGCAAGGGAGAGGCACCTACTACCAGATGGACGCTGTTGGCTGACCTGCGTAGTGCTCGACCCCATTCCTACCACGGGCCTGACAGCGGCCGACGTCGACGAGCTGACGCGCTCGACGCGCGAACTGATGCTGAAGGAGCTGGTTGCTCTGTCGGCAAAGGCGCAGAAGCGCCCTCTGGCGATGCCCGCATCCAACGGCCGGGACGGCGTGGTGAAAGCCAGTGGTGCCGACGCTACACTGTCGTGAAGCAAGTCGGCCGTCGGTCTCGACAGAGGCCGAAAACCACTACAAACCGGCCACGACGACACGCGACGCACGTCGCGGCTGGTGCGCCAGCGGAGAGTGGAAGTGTGCTGCCAGGCATGGTGACTTTTCGCCACGGCAACGCATTTGATACCCTTAGACCATGCTAAATGGCGGTTTCCGATGTGGGACAGGCCCGCTTGCCTGGGCACAGGCAGCGGCCAGACGGCGGTCTCTGCACTGCTGCTGTCGCTGCTGCTGCTGCTGCTGCTGCTGTTGTTGTTGTTGTTGTTGTTGTTGTTGTTGTTGTTGTTGTTGTTGTTGTTGTTGTTGTTGTTGTGCGCATAGCGATTCTCAGCCCTTGACTTGACAGCATTGCATTCTGCATATAAAATCAGAAGAGCTAGGAGTTGGGTGGTCTCATTATGCTTTTAGCATGACTTGGCAAAATAGACGAGATCGAAAAAAGGAGAATACAGCGACATTGGAATAAGGCAAACACAGCTTGGGGCTAGATTCACGATGACCCTTTTCGCCCCCCTTGCATACATTGCCGGCCACACGCAGTTCGCCATGGGCTATGCTGGCCAACGAATCGGTCGAAGTGGTATGGCTCTTGATACTCAGTATCCGTCTTGGTCCTGGTTTTGGCCGAGGTCCTGGTTCCGTGTCACTCGAGCTACTCAGCTGCAAGATGTTGGTGCCACCCCCAAGCCAGCAGACTGGGACCATGTGCGTTGATTTACAGGCTCTCGGCGGATGAATGGTACATACTAATATATACCTATGCAGTAGTCGCCGGCGGACTCTCGGCTCATGTGCTTTTGGTCTGTCGCATTTCCACCTCGGGCGACCACGATCCGGCCCCCAACCGTTGACGTAAGCGGGGTCACGATGTGCCGCCGTGTTTTGGTTTTACCACAAACGCTGATGATGCCCATTGGCTGTCTGTTTCTTGGGCCCGGGGCTATGAAGTACATACATGAATCTGGGCGTTCGCTCTCTCACGGATCAATCGTTGCGAACCGGCCGGGTGCTCGCCGACTTGCGAGTGTGGTATATCCGACCAGAGACAACAATGCTCTCTCGAATGGAGGGTAGCCGCCGTAGCCACGCTCAACTTTCTCGGTCGCCCGGTAGGGAAGCCGCTGCATCCCATCAACCCTTGGCATGGCACCACATCGCCATCTCCCTGGACGCCGCGGGCTCGAAATCGAGGGGGGACAAACCTCTGGGCCGCGACCGACGGCAGTCTTTGGAGAGTCCCGAGTGGCAGCAAGAAATCAGGTACGTTCCACCGTTCAACACCCCCTCATCATGGCCGGTCAAAGCGGTCGTGCCATCCGCTCTGTTCGCTGCGCCTTTGTCCGCCCTGAGCTATCAACTAGGAATGACCCATTTTTTCGCGCTCGGGGTCGCGGCCTGCTCGGCTGAGGAGGCAGGGAGGAAGGGCGAGACACGCCAACTCAGAAACATGCTCGTCCTCCTGTCGCTTGTAACATGGCACAGGAAAATCAGGGACGACGCCCGCTGCCCCTCCGCCCGAGCCTGGGCTACCTCGCGCCGAGGTATCCCGTGATGGCCTTGCGGGTTACCGCGTTCCCTTTTCCTCCAGCTCCACGCCCTGGCCTGCTTCGAGTACGGGGCGGGCGCTCCCGAACCATGGGGCTTGGCTGGATACTTGCGGGCTTGACAGTGTCTACGCGGAAGGGAGGTCTTTCTGGAAGCCCCTGCTTCCCTAACACCACCAGTACGGGCGCCCGGCTCGGGGGCTGGGAAACTGCCGGCTTCCCGCCATGTTGCCTTTGCCGAAGCAAGACAAAATGCGTCAGGCGGTTTCGCGAGTTCCGGCAGCCGGTGACGTCGTCCCCTCTTCAGCTGCCCCTCCACGATGGGGGAGGGCCTGTCACCCAGCAGACGACGGGTGCTTGTGGTGGTGTCCCTGTAAACTAGCATACGTATGAATATAAAGGACCCTTCCGCCATCTCGGAGACCCGGTAAAGAAGGGACACGACCGGTCCCACCTCCATCGTACGCAGCAAAATCCTTACTATTCAGAAATCCTCTCACAATACTCAACTTGGGCCGCAAGATTAATCGCCAAAGATGTCTTCCTTCGATAACGACAACCTCAACGTTGGTCTCTTCCATTTGAGTGTGTGGAATCCATACTGATGCCCTTTCCAGAGCGGCTACAGCGACAACGCCGACGTACGTGATTAAACAGAGCCCCCCTTAAAAATCTGGTGATGACCTCGGCCTTCTCACGCTCGTCGGCACAGGCTTCCAGAAGGGACGAAAATGACAGCTACGGCTCCCACGACCGTCAGGGGGCCACCACTCTCGATTCCAGCGACCGTTCGTACGGCTCTTCCGGCCGCGACAGCAACAACAACATAAACCTGGATAGCCACGAGTCGTCCGGCGCCGAGGCCGCCTACGACACCTCCGGCGACGGCAGTACGTATGGTTCGCGCCGCCAGACCGACTCCTCGTACGGGTCCTCGGGCCCGGAAAGAGCCACCTTGGGCTCTTCGACGAGGCCCCGGCGGGACCGAGACGACGCGTACGGCGACGAAAACACCACGGCTGACGACGACGGCGACGACGATGACGACAAAGATGAGGGCCACGGGGGGTCTTCGCGCGCCGCCGACGGCCCCAAGCCGGGCTCGCGGTCCGATGCCGAGACCTACGGGGCCTCGTCGGGCGGCGGGACCGGGGGCCACGCCGGCGCCCGGAACCCCGACCGCGGCGGCCCCGTCGCCAAACTCGTGCAGAAGGCCGAAGCCCTGATCCACCACGGGGCCGCGGCCGGCGAGGGCCGCGAGACGCGCGAGCCGAAGGGCTTGGGCGCCGGCGAAGAGTACTGAGGGGCCGGCAAGAAAAGGGTCCTGGACCTCGTGGTATTGGGCAGCCCCCCGCCTCCATCCCGGCGGCCCGGTTGTCGTGGTCGGGGTTCTAGGTAGTTAGCTCTTTAATACGACGCCCGTTTGGCCGGTGGTCACTACGATCCATCGGTGCCGTCGCTTGGCTTCCGGTGACGCCATCGTGAATGCCGGCGAGAATGCCGGAATTCGGAAACTTGTCGTGATCCTTTCCCGGGTAGGCTACGCGGACCCGGCTAACGACGTCCCGGTTTGCTGTTCAAGTACGATGCCCGTGCTGATTAAGAAACGAGTCTTTTCTATCTTGCTTCGGGGGCCATATTTCAATACACGTCTCGGGTTTTCGGGGTTGGGGGATTCTGCGTACGCCTCTCGTATTCGTAGCCAAGGTACTACCCACTCACGGTATCCCCATCCCTTCTTGAGCAGCGACCCCGCGAGGGATCGTGTACTCGCCAGGCAGCCCACGCTCGTCTGCTGTGACTGAACAGACATTTCGTAAACGCCGTCTTCGTAATCGATGTGGCCATGGCGTTACTTGTTGCTGGATACCGGTACCCTCTGTTTGATCCCCGCTACCTTCTTCTGTCTGCCCACAATCGCCGAACCTTGCAGGGCCGTGAACACCTTGATCATACACGTCGCGCGTATTTACCCGTCGTGGCCCTCGTGGATACTGCCGAGCCTTGGTGCTGAATTCAGTCGCTAGAATGGCGGAATGGCGGAATGATGCTTCGTGGGCGGATACTGCCCGTGCCGCGCCTCATCCATTCATCGTATACACCCGTGGCGCGCCAGATCCCTAGAATACATGAAGATGCATCTGCTATTTGATTCCGAAATTATTTTCAACAGAGTAGTCAAGTTTTTATTGGAAAGCCCCAACCTAGATTTCTATGCCAATGGAACCCCTTCTTGAAGGAGTTTGTGAACTCCATGTCCCTTCTTGGCCCAACACTGTGATGCAATACCGGACGAAGATCAGACCCGGATTTTTTGCAGCCCCTGAATGGCAATGGATCACAGAAAGACGACGAGGCCATCCTAGTATGGCCGCTTGCACAGATGTATGCGATACTCGCCATTTGTGGCCTCCAGCTCAGTCGGGGCGAGCACTATCGTAGGGTCGTTCACAGGACATTATCCAATTGTCTTCCACGGAGCACAGCCATGTCCAAAACGTCAGAAACTACTCGTGATTCCTGTTTCCAGCCTGCCATGGAGCGTGCTGACTATCCTCCATTTTTGGTCCTCGTGGCTCCCAGAAGATGTTTCGAGGCGGCCAGCAGCCGCATCTCCCCCTATTCAGCCCTGGGATCAACGACATAATATAACACGCGATCTGATATCCGCCTGCACGCCCAAAGACTGTTTCCACGTACGTCTCCGGGTTTCTTCTTCTTCTTCTTCTTTTTTTTTTAATATTCCGAGCCGGTCCATGCTCGCCCGTGAGCTGCATCGCTGCTCGCACCGATGCCCGTTTGCTCTGGGGAGTAGGTACCCCTAAAGCCCACCAGGCAACCACCCTCGCCGTCGCCTTACCCCTCGCCCGCCGTGCTTGTCCGGGCATCCTGTGTCAGAAAGTATTTATGAAGCTCTCTTCTCACGCCTGCATCGTCTCCCCTCCCTCCCTCTCTCTTCCCTCTCCAAGTTTCCGCACTTTGATCGATCTTGCGCTTCTACCACACCCGCATCTCACACTCCTCTTCCCCGTCGTCAAGAGCGCTTCTTCGACCATCCCCTCAAGCTTCCAAGATGTTTCCGATTTTCAACAAGATCACCGCCTACATCACCAACCGCCTCGCGGGTCGTCGTGCTGCCACCACGATGGACTGGTTGGCTGGTCATTCCCCCATACTCCCTCTCTGCTTCGGGATCTTCGCCTACTCGCTGTTCGCGGCCGCCTTGGTAAGTATCTCCGTCTCCTTTTCCTTTCAATCCCCATCATCACCCGTTGCCCTCTCGGAATCCTCGTCGGCACCCTCATCGGCATCGATTCTGGTAACTTTCGTGGTCGGCGGCACCGTTTGCATCCATCACCACCTCCCCCACCCCCCTTCATCACCACGACCTCCTGATGCACACCTAACCTAACCCCATGGTCGTCTTTGTCTTTTCCCCTCTGTTCATCCAATGGCTTCTCTTCCTCCAATCTGAGCATCGATTTCCTTTTTTTGCGTCTCCCGTCCCTTTCGCCATTCACTTCCTTCATTTATTGCTTGACGACCCCAAGCTTTCGTCCGGAGGAACATCCGCCCCTTTCCTCAGCACCTAGTTCACCTTGACCAGCCTTTTTGAGGTATGAATATTGATCAGTGTTTCCCACAGACTCTTGGTGCTGCCAACATCCTGATCGGTGCCCTTGTGGTCCTGGTCTTCACCTACCTCCGCCGCATCCACATGCTCATCAGCGGACGTGTAGAGGAGGTACCTCTTCCCGAGGAGCCCCTCCCCGAGGGGCCTCTCGAGGAGGAGGAGGCGCAGTTGCTCAAGCCCAATGCGGAGATCGTCCGCGAGATCAAAGCAGCCAACCAGATCCGTCGCCAGCAGCTCGTCCGCATCGAGGTTCGCCGCACCAACGCGCTCGGTCGCCAGCAGCTCGCCAAGGCGAGAAGGGCCGAGGCGAACCGGATCTTTCATGAGTTCCGTGACCGTCCCAAGAGGCCAAGTGAGTTATTCTCCGTGTCCCTTGCCACTCCTTTCCGCACCGTCTTCTACCTCATACCCTGGGAACTTTTGTCTCCGTCGTTCCTCGTTCGGCGAATTGTTCCACGAACCCCTAACGAGAAATGCACTGACCACGAGTGTTACAGAGCCCGCGCCTGCGTTCAACCCGGAAGAGAACAGGAAATGGACGAAGCACTTCGAGAAGCCTCAGCGTCCCGCCTGGGCGTTTCCCAAGCGCGAGCGCGGCGCCGCCAGGAATATGCGTCTCTGTCTGCTGCCCCGGCCCCGGCGCACGGAGTTCATTTTCACCCCGCGCGAGGCTCAGATTCTGCGCGAGTTTTCCCAGCATCCCAAGGCCGAGCCTCTGGACCTGCCCGCCCCGGGTTCGCGCGTCGATGCCGCCGAAAGTCACGCCTTCTGGTCCAAATTCTTCGCCCGCCAGCCCGTCGCCGCTCCTGTCAATTCTCTGGCCCACGTCTCGGCTCCCGCGAGCTTCGCCCCAGCCTATGGACAGACGGCCGGTATGGTCTCGTACCCTGTTGTTGCTGGAACCGGCTCTCAAATCCCGACTGCCCCCTATGTTCCCTCTCCTCTGGCTCCATCCGTTGGCTAGGTGTCCAATGGTGTTTGCTATGAGCAGGCTCCCCGGCAGGTTCGGGAGGTTGTTCAAGCGGTTCAGTACGCATCCCAAGAGGTTCTTCAGGCTCCCCAGATCCCTCAAGTAGTTCCCCGGACACCCCAGGTTCCTCAGATTCCCCAGGTTCCTCAGATTCCCCAGGTTCCTCGAGAGATTGCCCAGGTCCCCCAGGTCCAGGTTCCCCAAGAAACTGCTCAGGCTCCTACCGTTCCCGTGATCGCGTTCGCCAACACGTCCGAGGTTGCGTTCTCATCTGCGTCTGAGCAGACTGTTTCGGCAGCTCTGCCCGGTCGTTTCAGCCACCCTGCGAGACGCAGCGCCCGGAAGCCCGTCAAGGAGGCGGCCGACTCGGCCGTCCCGGAAACCATTTTTTGGGGGGAACAAAAGAGGGAGGCTGAGCTCGCCATCGAAAACTCGGCTCTTCTGTTTGTGCCAATCCCCAAGAACATCGTGTCTGTCACAAATGAGTATCGACTCGACGACGGCTCGGTCATCGCCCCGGTTCCTGTTGCCGTCGAAGAGGCTCCGGCTCCGGCTCCGGCCCCGGGCCCGGGCCCGGCCCCGGCCCAGCCTGCTCTGACTCCGGATCGCAGCCACCGCCTGCCCCTCCGCCTGCAGAAGCAACGGGACCGGAAGGCGGCCATCCTGGCCGCCGCCCCTGCCGGCGTGGCCAAGACCCCCGTGGTCGCCCCGACTGTCCCGTTTGTCCCTCAGCTTCCTCTGCCTGGCCTGGTACCCCAAGTCCCTCTGCCTGGCCCGCCAACTGCCCCTGTCAACCAGTTCACCGTCGAAATGGCTAACGGGGAGAAGGAAGAGCTCGACTATGGTGACGAGGACTCGGATATCGCCTGGTTTCAGCAGCAGCTGGAGGAGATGCACTTCAACGCCATGTCGGCCGCGGTCTCTGTCCCTGCCCCTGACTCTGCCCCGATGGCCCCGGGAGCGCCCATGAAGTTGTATGACATGAACTCGGAGCTGGGCACCAAGTCTCGCGCCGATTTTGAGAAGTCATCGATGCGCATCATCTCGGTCGATCGCGACAAGGAGGAGAGGCCCGAAATCGACAAGGAGGTCGAGAGGGCTTCGTCCGAGGTCATGGCCGGCCGAAAGACATTGCCTGTTCGCCGCCGTTAACAATGAATCGCCAAGCCTCACTTTTGGCTCGTGCCATGCAACCCTCGTCCCAAGATGCCCCTCTCGCCTCTTGCCCTCTCGTTTTTTCGCCTTGTCCTCAAGTCAGGTGGTCCAGGTGTGCGGCCAGCACGCACACGGCAAGACAAAAGCTACGCCTCAGGGCTGTGGTCACCGCAGCGGCGGCCGGAGCTGGCAGCTTCGCCCGTCCACATCCGTCTGGTGTGTAGCGAATTGTCCGTGTCGGTCGCGTCGAGGGCCATGCCTGTCACTCTTCGGCCGTGGTACCAAGGGTTCGATTCCCTCACGGGGTTTGGGTATTTAGCTTCCCAGACTCCCCACGGCATCTGGGTCCGTGGCGTTGTCAAGGCACTCAGGAATTGCCCCTCGGCCCCCCTCCCCCCGGGGGTTGTGCCTGTTCTGCTGCGCCAACGACACCAAGGGTTCGATGCCCCTGTGGAGTTTGGGTATTCGGCTTCCCAGGCTCCTCATCCGCAGTCCGCAGGTGGGCTTGCGTGATGGTGTCTCGGTTCGGCGAGTTCTCGACTCTTTCAGGCATGGCCCGCGATCTGGCAGTTGGTGGTGTTGTTGGTGATCATGTTCCCGTCGAGTCATGTCGTTGCTATGGCCTGTAATGGCCTTTGGAGCTTGGCGTTTTGATTTCCTGGTTCTGTTTTCTTTTCCCCCTCTTTTTCCTTTCCTTTGTTTCATGGCACACGTCCTTCTTTGGACAACAAAAACACATGTAAAAAAAAATTGGCAAGTACAGCGGTGGCAGGGGGGAAACCGGTGGCAGCGGTGGAACCTTGTAGCGCCGCATTGTTGGATTGGGAGGTGGATGAAGGAATGGGCGGCGGTGGCGTATGGTGGTTGGCGCGTCACATCCATTCCTTCCCTATTATCCCCTTGACCTCTTGCAAGAGGCTTGGCCTATCTGGGGTTTTCCGGTTCGAGCATTGGCTCTACGAGTTTTCTCCTATCAGCACAGTAGCTGGCGTTACCAGCACTGCGCAGATGGGGTAACGATGGCGGTTCTTAGGTTGGAATTACGCGCTGCCATTGCGCCCCGCGATATCGATGCCAGACAATGGGCATATAATCAATAATCGGTTCGTGACTGGTTCCTACCAGATAATATCACGACACCAGCGGGACAAGGAAGCCGGAATTCAGGGGTCAGCCACACCAAATAAAACCATGGCGCCACCTGGGCATTTGCTGGCGCCTTGGTGCCCTGAAGCGGTAGTGACCTCGAGCATCCGATGTCTCCATCTACACCTTGGTCGTTACTGGCGAGCGCCAGGCGGCGACTGTGACGACCGTCGAAACTTTCCATTGCCAAGAACTTACAAAAGCACCATCAAGGCAATGAATGGTCAATGGCCAGAACAACCATCATGGGTGCCAAGGAACACATGCAAAGCCGCCAGCATCAACATGTCACGGGCGCGGCTTTCAATAGCCCAAGACGCTGGAAAGCCAAATGACATACAGCTCATTGCCACAACAGGGTAAATCGGCTCGGATACATAGCGAGTTCGTAACATCAATGTGCGAGCTTCTAGTTCGACGTCGATCATGGCGAATAGACGGGGATCGAAGCCGACAGTGCCCCTCCTACGTCACTTTTGAACGACCGGGGCAGGAGATCAAATCAAACCGTCACTGGCTTTAACGAAGAGTCACCGTCGCCGGTCGAGTACGATAAACGCTACGGCTAGACTCCGCCGCCGTGAATTTTCTTTTTGCAGATCATAATTATTGCGGTTCACAAAGGAGAAGGCGGCCGATGCAGCTTGTCTGCTTTCTCTCCTCCAGCACCAATAGCTCGATGCTCTAGGCGGTCTTGTTGGGCCGGCTGGCATGTCCCCAGTATGAAGGTGGCACTCTTCTGAGGGAACAGGCCTGAGGGCGTGATCTTCTCGACCAAAACCCAAAGTTCAAAGTCATCCTACCACGCTCATTCTAGGGAGACCCCCCCCTTAATAGGGAAAGCGTATCACACCCCCTATCGCTATCCCTTTTCGAGCGTCACAGATGTGGCAGTCCGACGCTTGGCGCCGAGACTTCGTGTACCGCGTCAGTAAGGTTATTCGAAAGAGGTTAACGATGAAGATCGTTTCCGAAAAAGGAGAAACTAACTCTGAATTCCTCGACGGATTTTGCGTGCACTTTGCCCTCCTCGAGAGTAGGTCAATCCAAAATCCAAATCAAACTACCACACTTCGCGGAGGGTACAAGAGAGGGGACCCACAAGGCCTTGTACCGTGCGTGGCACTTTGAGCTTTGGATTTTGGTCGAGAAGATCACGACCTGATGAGTGGTAGAAGGGATCCCTAAAGCCGTACCGTTGTGGACCATTCGTTCATATTTCATACATGATTTGAGGTACGTAGAAAGGAAGCGTGTTGGTTAGGGAAATAACGCCATGGGTATTCCACGGGATCGTATTGTCCGGCCCCAGAAACACTTGCGAGCTAAGCGAGGAGGCCCAGCGCTTGGGTCGTACTACACAACAGGTAATTGAAAGTCAGACATTTATACGAATACGATTAGCGACCAACGTCCCAATCGGAGCCCACCACAACTGCCGTCCACCAACAACGCATCGCCATGAACTAGGGAAAGGGGGGGAAGATTATGGGGAAGTGGAGCTTCGCTATCTATCGTTGGATCAATCCCTTTTCGTCCTCTGCCGTGGGTACGAGAAACCGCATGCAAACACTACCCGTAGACCTCGGTAATGGGCGCCCATGGGTTACCCAGAAAAACCCAGACGTTCCTGGGTTGCCCATGAGTAAACACAGAAAATACTTGCGTTACCCATAGGTAGCCCAGGAATTTGAGCGTGCACCCATAGCTTACCCATGGGTTAGCATAAGCTACCCAGAACGACCCATATCGAATAAGAAGCCGTCGTTAAAACTTTATGTGGAGTAGAAGCTACCCATGGGCTACCCATGGGCAAGTTGAAGTGGGACGAGCTACCTATGGGTAGCCCATGTGTTGTTGTCAATGCTTTCCCATGGGTAGCCCATGGGTTGGGTAGCCCATGGGCTCTCTTGACAACCCATATTGAAGCCCATGGGTCGTATGGATAAGCATGGGTTTATGGGCTGGGTTATGATGACCGAAGTCTAACTGCCCGTCCGTCTCACAGGTTCTGTGCATCCGGATGCACACGATCTCCACCACGGAAGCCCCACGCCGCCGCCGCCTACGCGAGCCGATGATGATCAACCGATCTCAGCCCTTTCCCCATCGACGCAGCCAAGAGGCACAGGAAGCAACTCGAGTCATTGCTGGGCCCTTCGCCGGCGCCTGTCGATCATTTGTACCGCCCGCCGCCTCGTTCGAGTTTAGCCGGCGAGAGGAGAAGGGGGGGGAGGACAAAACAACGCCTCGGCTAACACTCTTCTAGCGTGGCTCTCGTAGAGCTGCTGGGGCATCTATTTGTTCCCCCCTTGGCCGGCACGCCTGGCCCGAGACGACGACAGGGGCAAGAGGGGGGAAGAGGGGAGAGGGGAGAGGGGCGAGAGGGGCGGGAGGGCGCCGCCTTGGATGCATGAGCTGTGGCCGTTTAGAGAGCTCCGTGTTGCTTGGCTTAGGACTTCGTCGCCTCGTTGATTCGTTGAAACATGAGGCCCGTCCCATCTTCCCCGTCAGATAAAAGGTCTGGACTAATAAGAGGTCTAGGATCCCGTATCACTCCTCTGCTGGCTAGTACTGGGCAGCAGGGCTGCATAACTCGATTCGGCTTTCCCTGCTTCCGATATGAGCCTGCTGTCGGCACTAGCCGCCGACTGTTTTGGTGTGCGGCAGCAGCATACTTAAGTAACAGGAGGGATGCCTATCCCAACGATGGGGGCACATGGCTGTTTGTCTAACCATCTCATTTTCCTCTCAGTAGCCTGTCCGCCTGCTTGCTGTATTTACAATGGGCCAAATCGAGAACCTCATCGCAGAGCGAGTGCCCATCCTGGCCTCTGTTCTGGTCGTCTTCTGTGGCGTCTTCTTTGCCTCGGCACTGGGCCTGTTCAGTGACAAGAAGGCCACCGCCAATGTGATTCCCCTGGTGGGCGAAGAGATCGGCAACTCGGAGCAACGAAGGAAGGCCTATCTGGAGAACGCTCGAGACATCTACGCGAAGGGATACGAGCTGCACAAGAGCCGAGCGTTCAGAATCACCGACACGGATGGTTCGTCGCCCCCTGCACATGCACCGTCCGGCCTGTCGAGTGCTAACGGCGACCCAAGGCGAAAAGGTTGTGCTGCCTCGTAATCTGCTGGACGAGGTGAAGCGGCTTCCGGACGAGCAGATCAGCATCCGAAAGGCATTCGACATGTCCTTGGAGGAGAAGTACATCCAGATGGGCGACCCGAAACACGGCGACTTTCTCATCCATATCATCCGCGCCGATTTGACCCGGAACCTCAGTACGTGAAACCCATCCCACCGCCCGACCGTCGCTGACCATGCGGCAGACCGCATCAACCCGCAGCTCTCGGAAGAGGCCGCCGCGACGGTGGCCAACGAGCTACCGCCATGTGATGATTGGACGCCAGTGTATCTGTACTCGACCGTGGCTCGCATGGTTGCCATCGTTTCAGGCAGGATCTTCCTGGGCCCCGAGCTGTGCCACAAGGAAGAGTATATCCACGCCAGTATAAACTACACGGTGGACGTGTTCAGCGCTATATCCGAGCTCAAGAAGTGGTCGCCTTGGACCCGGTTCGTCGGCCAGTACTTCATCCCCCAGCTCAAAACCGTCACCGAGCACAGGAAGAAGGCCCATGCGTTCCTGGCCCCCATCATCCGTGAGAGGAGGCAGTTGATGGCGAAGGGTGAAGAGCTGCCGGACGACATGCTTCAGTGGATGCTGAACAAGTCCACGGACGAAGAGCTGCCCGAAGCTGCCATGGCGAATCTCCAACTCGGCCTCAGCCTTGCCGCGATCCATACGACGACATTGACCACGACTCTGGCGTACGTATCAAAGCTTTCGAGTCCGAGAAGCCAAGGGGCAGTGAGCTGACCGCATCCCAGACTCTACGATCTAGTTGTCCGACCGGAGCTTATCCTAGAGCTCCGCGAGGAAATGCAGAGAGTGTTGGCGGCGCATGATGGTGTTTGGACGAGCCGTGCGCTGTTCGAACTCAAACTTCTTGACAGCTTCATGAAGGAGTCGCAGAGACTGAGCCCCGGCAGCCTGTGTAAGCCAGCGGACCGCATACGCTCCCCACCGTGGTCCGAATTTTGGTACTGATGCTCCTTGGACCTGTAGCACGTTTCGGCCGTTACGTCGAAAAGCCACTGACGCTGAGCGACGGAACCCACCTGCGCGCCGGCGATTTGATTGAGTCGCCAGCGGCCGCCGTCCTCCTGGACGCAAGGCTGTACGAGAACCCCGAGGTGAGTCTCTGCCGTATCCCACCAACATTGACCGAGGGCGGCTTCTGATCTGTCATGGGTAGACGTTTGATGCACACCGCTTCCTGAAACTGCGCGACGGCACCACCGCGGACCCCCTGCAGTATTCGAGCACTGAGCAATACCAGTTTGCCACGACCACCAAGGACTTCATGGTGTTTGGTTACGGACGCCATGCGTGGTAAGTGCTCCTCCCCGTGCCGCCCCCCGAGGACCGCCCACGACTAACCCATTACAAGTCCCGGACGCTTCTTTGCCGCCAACGAGGTTAAGCTCCTGATGGTCAACATCCTGCTCAACTACGACCTCAAGATGCCCGAGGGCGTGACGGAGCGGTATCCCAACATAGAAATCGGGGCCAACTCCATGCCGGACGCGACCAAGCAAATCATGTTCAAACGCGTGGCGGCTACGTCATGAATGTACTTGAATGTACTTGGGAGTATCTGAGGGGAGTATCTGAGGGGAGTATCTGAGAGGATTAGCTGCTGCGACTTGCCCGCCCGTTAATCGGATGAGTTATTTGGTTATTGAACAAACCACTTCTCGCTTGACTGCCCTTGGCATTTCCACCTTGACGTCGAGACACGGAAAAAAGAGAGACGGACGGGCCACTCGGCGTCCAAACCTCCCATATCGGCTTCTTCCTCCTGGAACATAATCCATCAACCCCGTAACGACCCGTACTGGTGGCCGAGAAAGTTCTGGAGAGTGGGCACTTGAAACGCCCGTCTTCCCCGGGATTCCCAGGCTAGAGGGCTGAAGAAGCTTTTTCGCCTGCTGCAATGCAACGCCAACTCGCGGGGCAGGAAAGTTAACATCGACCAGTCAGCCGAAGTGGTCTTGTTTTTAACCGGCCCGGCATTGAATATTCCATGCCCCAAAGGCCGTGCGCACGTACAGCTACGGCGGCTTCCTGTTTAAAAGCGTGCTGTTTACGAGCGTGCTGGTAGTTTCTACGGTGCTCCCCAACCTAAAGCCCGTCGTTCGGGGGCGGCGCCCACAAGCTGGCAGCATGCAAACTGGATAATGTACGTATGTACACAATAGTACATAGCTATGTACATTATTTAATGTATATGGCGAACCCGAAGAATCTGGGAAACAGGAGTCAATCGATCGGAGATTACGTTGCGCCCATCCGTACGCGCAAGACGAAGGGTTGGCTTGTTCAATCACATGTATGCACCGCGCGCTTGTGGGGGCGATGCAAGCCATTCGTTACTGGGATGTAGAGAGCCTCATGTTCTGTTGAGGCCCATGCTCAGCCACAATTTCCCGGACCCCTGGTACTTGTACGTCAGCGTCCCCGTCCTTGGCTCGCAGAGGGCCTGTTCCTGCGAGACCTGTAAGTTCAAGGCGCCGAGAGTTGCTCTTCACCCATTTCCTCCCGCACCACCTGTCGCCGCGCTCTCTAGGCACCGTTTCTTATCGCTGCGCCCAGATCATCACCACTGCCTCTTGTTTTTCCTCTTGGATGGGGGCACTGCCTGCTGGCGGCTGTACCTGTACACCATGCCCGTGTCCGTGATGAGCGTCGCCTCCCCCGTCGGGTCCGAGATCTTCGCCGCCACCGCCCTCCTCGTCCTGTCGCTCGCCGTCCTCCTCGTCCTCCGGTACTACCTGCCGCTCCGGTCCACGCCCGCCTACGTTCTTGTCCCCATCTTCTTCGCCCTCTGGCTCCCGGCCTTCATCGTCCTCCTCGTGCCCATCGACCTCGCCTCGAGCGCCGCGACCGACGATGTGGCCGCTCGGGGCATCTGGTTCCCGCCGCGCTTGCTGCTGGTCTCGTGGCGCATCACGTACTGGCTGACGTTTGCGCTGACATGGTACGGCTCTCTTTTTCGGGGAAAGAAGCACCCCGCCGCTAACATCGGGTCCCCAGGTTCATCCTCCCCATTCTTGCCGAGTACTCCGATGCCGGCTACCGCGAACCCAAGGATCGGATCCTCTACTCGTTGCGCGCCAACGCTCAGTACCAAGCTCTGGTCTTTGGGGCCGGCATTATCGGTCTCGTGTTCGCCTTCGCCAAATACGGATTCCACTTTACGCCTCTAAAAAGTGTCGTCATGGCTTTGGCCTACTGCTGGGGCCTGGTCCTGGCCATCTATCTCATGGGCCACGGCCTGGTCACCATACCGCGGACGCTTTTCCGGAAAGCCAGCATCAGCGGCCGCCTGCGGAGTTTGCAGACCCACGCGCCGAAGCTCTACGAAAAGATGGAGGATGCCGTGGCGAACCTGGAAGAACTCGAGGCCCAGGTGTCGGAGCTGAGCAAACGGAAGACGGGAACTGCGAGGGACTACCGCGAATGGATCGAGGAGATGGCCGACATCTGCAACGTGCCCGAGTCTCAGCCCGGCGGTTTGATGCCGCGAGCCGGGGGCGAAAGCCGCATCGTGCCCACCGTCATCACCGAGAAGTACCTGGCCGACTTGTCTCGCCAGCTTCTTCGCGCGCGCCATGCAAGATCCCGCTACGTTGATGAGTGGAACCGCCTGCTCCAGGATGCTGCCCAGACCCAGGCTATCCTCGACTCTGCGGCATCCAAGAAACTCGACTTCGGCAGCGCCAACCCCAGGTCCTCTTTTGTGGAGAAGCTGACGGTCCTCACGCCCTACGCGCGCTACTTGCTTCACTTCCACTTCCTGCCGGCCTTCCGGATCTTCTCGGCCGGGGTCCTGGCACTGGCTTCGGCCTGCATCATCTGGTCCGAGATGGTCAAGACGGCCCTGCCCAACCTTTCGGTGATCCGTCTCACGGTGGTGCACCACTGGACTGGGGAATTGGGACAGGTTGGCTTCGCCGGTCAGGTAATTGCCGCGCTCTGGATCTTGTACATGTGTGCGGCCGCCCTCACGTCGATGACGGAGGTCAAGGTTTGGCGAGGGCGGGCATTGGTCTGGCGCAACACGGCTCACGAATCGGGATTCTGGTATGCGAGCTACGTGGCGCGGCTGAGCGTTCCCCTCGCGTACAACTTCATGACATTTCTTTCCTTCAAGACATACAGCAAAACGACCTTTTACAGTTTCCTCGGAGAGCAGATTGACTTCACGCCCCTTGGCGAATGGTTCGACAACCTCTTCCCCGTCCTGATTCTTTTCCCCGTCTGTGCCACCTTGTTCGGGTTGTACGGCCGGGTGCGGCGCATGTTCAGCTTTGACATGGACTTGATGGACGACGAGGAAAACGAGTTGGGCTATGGCACAGGGTCGTGGCGTGAGGGCCGAGCCCTGATTGAGCGAGAACTCAGCGGCGTGTCCATCTCGAGCCGAGACCCGGTCGCGGGCGCCGCCGGCTCGGCTCGGGCAAGGCCGATTCTCTCGATCCCGGCGGCAAGGCGCGAAGGCGTCCAAACTCCCTTTGCCACATCGCCATCTTACCGTGACGAGCCGACGCGGAACCCGACGCGGACGGCGCGTTCCAGGATGGCTGAGGAGGAAGCCGAAGACGACAACTTCTTCTCACAGCTGGGCCATCGCTTCAAAAACACGATGGACACGATGGATACCCCTAAATGGTTGCAGGAGATCGGCGACGGTTTCAAGAAACCGAGCTGGTTTGGTGGCCAGGACGAGGCTCAAGGGAGCAGCGCCGGCGCCAGCGGCACCCATAGCGACGTCAGAAGATGGTTCGGCGGTGCCGAGAGCGGGATCAGGCTATAGCGCGTACCGTGATGTCGGTCCCTTGGTTAGAAGTAATCACACGAATATACCACTTCAATAAAGTACTTAATGCCGATTAATGCCAGAGGTAAACAACTTGCTGGCCGCTCCCTGTACTCTGGCTTCTTTCGGCGATGGACCAAGCGCACTGGATCGATCTTGTCGTATAGACATACCTGAGATGTACGTAAGCCGGTCCCAATCCTCGCGTTCGTTCGGCCAGTAGCAGGCATCTCCCACTGCTACCCAGGAGGGACGGTCAGGAGAAGGACCTGAGGTCTCATTGGAGCGAGACAACAGGCGTGGTTGTCAAGCACGACGGCGTATTAGTTTGAGTAACCGCTACGAGGCTCCTGGAGTATGTTAATAGGTAAGAACGTCAAGCATCCACGGACTAGCGTGACGCAGAGCGGGTCCGCAGGTCGTAAGCTGGGCAGCAGAAACCGCATCGTCGGTACGATGGGCGCGCTCCTTGGACTTGAGAGTCTGGGCCAGGCCAGACCATGAAGAGGGTCAATCGGGGAACCGGCATGCACACGGAGGATTGGCAGGGCAGATGAACTGCAGGCCGGAGGAGGCGGAAAGAGAGGCAAGCCAAATACGGTACGTGCTCGATTCGTTACCATGGGGCCGAGTGCGGGCGCGCCTGCAAGATTTGGCCGTTGCTCATGGCAACAGCGACTCGCCCCCCTCAAAACAACGGGATCCGTGGTTTCAAACCCCATATGCGCCCCCCTCGTGTCCACCGCCCGTCTTTGCAGCCGAGTTCATAACCAGCACTATTTCTGTCCAGCCCCAGCCCCAGTCTCGTCTCTCTCTTTCCCTGATCCAACATCGGCACCTGCATGCACCCATATACACACACAAGCACCATGGCCGCCCGCACATTAGAATCGCGCTTCGAGCGCATGTCGGTCCACGACGAGAACGATGTGGCCCCATACCAGAAGGCCAAGGACAAGTCCAAGGTACGTCGTCCGCCGCGCTGCTTACCGCTGCCGTCGGCGTCGGGGCCCTAATTGACCGTGGGTACACACAGGCCGTCGTCACGTCAACACAGGTGAACGCCGCCGCCCCCGGGCGGCCGCCGCTCTACAAGGTGGCGCTGCAGTCGCAGAGCAGCAACACGGTGACGTCGGTCGTCACGCTCCCGTCACAAGCGGCGCAGAAGAAGAACTCGGCGCCGCAGTCGCCCGTTCGCAAGCCGCTCCCCAGCGCCCGGACGTCGGACCGGTCGACGGACGAGGCGCCGGCCGAGCGCAAGTCGGTGGTGCTCGTGGACCAGCCCACCGTCAAGCAGTTCCACCTGGGCATGTTCGAGATCGGGCGGCCGCTCGGCAAGGGAAAATTCGGGCGCGTGTACCTGGCGCGTGAGCGGTCGAACGGCTTCATCTGCGCGCTCAAGGTGCTGCACAAAAGCGAGCTGCAGCAGGGCCGCGTCGAGAAGCAGGTGCGCCGCGAGATTGAGATCCAGAGCAACCTGCGCCACCCGAACGTGCTGCAGCTGTACGGCCACTTCCACGACAGCAAGCGCGTTTTCCTGATCCTCGAGTTCGCTGGCAAGGGCGAGCTGTACAAGCACCTGCGCAAGGAGAGCCGCTTCCCCGAGTGGAAGGCGGCCCAGTACGTGGCCCAGATGGCGAGCGCCCTACGCTACCTGCACCGCAAGCACGTCATCCACCGCGACATCAAGCCCGAGAACATCCTCGTTGGCATCCACGGCGAGCTCAAGATCTCCGACTTTGGCTGGAGCGTGCACGCCCCCAACAACCGCCGCCAGACCATGTGCGGTACCCTCGACTACCTGCCCCCGGAGATGATCAAGCCCGGCGGCACCGACAACTACTACGACGAGAAGGTCGACCTGTGGTCGCTCGGCGTCCTGACGTACGAGTTCCTCGTCGGCGAGGCCCCCTTTGAGGACACGCCCGTCATGACGCAGCGGAGGATCGCGCGCGCCGACATGACCATTCCGGCCTTTATCAGCCCCGAGGCCCGCGACCTCATCAAGCGGGTACGTTGACACGGGCGTCCTTCCCCGTACCTCTTTGAAAAGCGTGCTAACCCGACGGCTTGTAGCTACTGGTCCTCGACCCCGAGAAAAGAATCCCGCTCGAACAGGTGCAGCAGCACCCTTGGATCGTGAAGCACTGCGTCAAGGGCGAGCGAGCGGCCAACCGGGAGAAATCCAAATCCAGCGGCAGCACCAGCAGTCAATAGCCCCTCCCCCTACCAGACGGGACGGTGCATGATTTGTTTGTACATTATTTGTTTAGAGCCGGCGTTGGGGAGGCATTGGCGTCATAGGGTTTTCCAGGTATTTTGCATCATGAAGTGGCGGGACGAGGTGACGTTGCTTGGACCAATTCACACAAAGATTTTCATATTTCCTGCCTACATTGTTTACGCCCATAAGCAGGCATCTCTTGGGTTTGGGTCCATCTGTCCTGTGACCCTTCAACTCCGAACGCCGCCTCATTCTCCCGTGATGCTATTGTACATTGCCGCCCTGGCCGCGGGGCGTGCCTTCCCCGGGACGACCGCCCGCCTCCCTTATCTGTAGATCTCGTCAAAGGGCCGCGTGTCGGCGAAGCACGAATCCCACACCTGGTTGACGACCTTGGTGGCCTGCACGTCGTCGCGGCAGTGCGGGCGGGCCATGACGGACATGATGGCACGCTTCCGCACGCACTCTTGGAACTGCTGCGTCAGCGTCCAGTTGCCGCGGCCGAAGGACTCCTTGGTCCACCGGCACTCGCCGCTCAACATGGAGGCGCGAATCTAGGGGCGGGTCAGCCAAGACAAAGCGGCACACGAAGGGGGGGGGCAGAGATGGGGGAAGAGTCATACCTCGGTGCAGGCGGCGTGCTTCAGGTCCTTGTCGCCGCGGAAGTCGACCTTGAAGCGGAGGTGGTCCCAGGCATGGACCATTTCGTGGGCGAGGGTGTCCTCGAGGTGGGCGCGGCCGGCGACCTCGTTGGCGCAGAGGAGGATGCCCGAGTCGGGGCTGAAGCCGCCGCTCTGGCGGTGGACCTGGCCGTCGGCCGTGAGGCGGGCGGGGCAGCGGCGGCAGACGACGGTGGTGGCGTCGAGGGCGCCGTTGAGGTCGGCGACGCGGTCGCGCAGGAAGCGCACGACGGGCGAGTGCGCGAGCAGGTGGTCGCGCATGGCCTCGCAGCGCGCCACGTCGCGCGCCTCGTTGGCCCGCGTCCGGTCCTCGCGGTAGTGGAACTGCCCCTCGGCCGTCACCCCGCCCGCCAGTATCTTGAAGTAGTTCATCCACCACGCCGTCCGCGGGTCGTACCCCGTCCGCGCCGGGTCGTTCTTGAGCAGCGCCGGCAGCTTGTCCGCCTCGCCCGTCGCCGTCGCCGGTGTGCGTGGTGGTGCTGCTGCCGGCGCCGGCGCCGGGGCGCCGCTGCCGCTGTTGTCGGTGTCGGAGGGCGAGGATGCCATCATGTCCGTTGGGAAGCGTGAGCTTGCTTATTGCGCGGACGAGGCGGCAGGCGCGGGCGATCTGTTGAGAGGCGACGCTGTTCCCACCTGCTGGTCGCACGGAGACAGGGAAGGGAAAGAAGACGGGCTGTTATCAGGCGTTGCGGGGGGGAAAGAGGTAAAAAAAAAGTATGGGGAGCTGTGTATGTACAAATCGATACTGGGTGTGGTTGCAATGTACGGACAATGGGATAGTACTATTACTCGCTAGTGGTTGAGATCGATCCATGGATCCATTATTGGCTGCAGTGGGTGGAGCGGGACCTCAGCCTCTGGGGGGAGGTTCGCTGAGCCTAAGCCAGAGCCTGAACCTGAACCTGCACCTGCGGAGACGGGCGGTACGGGCGGCAACCCCTGGTCGTTCCCGTTTCTGCCGACCCCCGACGCCGTTCCCTACCTTACCTTTTCTCTCCTCCGATCCCGCACAGCCGGCTCTTTGCCCCGTAAAGCCGTCCAGCTCGAAACCCATCACACCACCGAAAGGTGCCCCCCGGGAAACCCCATTCTTTGCCGCCGTGCGTCTCTGGTGGCCGTATCGTGCTCCCCCGGAAAACGGGAACTCCGTCGCACAAGCGGATAGACCCCACGTTTCCTCTCCATCATGGCGGCCCCCCCTGAGCATTCCTCGGCTTGTAAGTTTCGCCCTGCATCTCCGTGGCTCAGCTGTTGAGCCATATCCCGCCCCCTCGCTCGCTTGATTCCGTCGAGTATAGAAAGCCGTGTCCTCGCTCGACTGGCTGCTTTTTCGTCGCCTGACCACTCGCAGTGATGAAGAGCCCCAAGTCACTTACCGTCGTCATCAAGCTGGGTTAGTCGACGTCTCCTTTGCCGTCCGCCTCCTCGCCCTCCGACGCGCGCGAGCGGCCCCGTCATCGTCTGGCTTTTCCCTTGGTCTCCTCGGCCCCGCGCGCCCCCCGTCATGTGCTCATTCGTCCTGTACGTAGGAACCAGCTCCATTGTCGATGAGAAGACGCACGAGCCGCTGCTGCCCGTCCTGACCCTCATCGTCGCCACGGCCGTGCAGCTGCGCAAGGATGGCCACAAGGTCGTCATCGTCTCGTCGGGCGCCATCGGCGTCGGCCTCCTGCGGATGGACCAGGGGAAGCGGCCCAAGCACCTGCACAAGCTCCAGGCCCTCGCCGCCATCGGCCAGTGCCGCCTGATGAGCCTGTGGGACAACTTCTTCGGCCACTACCGCCAGCCCATCGCCCAGATCCTCCTGACCCGCAATGATATCGCCGACGTAGGTGCCTGTTTCCGGCGGCCCGAAAAGGGTAGCCCGCTTGCTGACGGGCGCTCTAGCGGACCAGGTATCTCAATGCGCAAAACACCATGATGGAGCTCATGGACATGGGCGTCATCCCCATCGTCAACGAGAACGACACCCTGGCCGTGGCAGAGATCAAGTTCGGCGACAACGACACGCTCTCGGCCATCACCGCCGCCATGGTGCATGCCGATTTCCTGTTCTTGATGACCGATGTCGACTGCTTGTATGACAAGAACCCCCGGACTCACCCCGACGCTAAGCCCATCGAGGTTGTTGAGGACATCAGCGGCGTCCAAGCCGATGGTGAGACCCCCACCCCTTTTTTCCCATTCGCGCCCTGACCCAACCCAGTCTCCAGCGCTGGCTCCAGCCTCGGAACCGGCGGCATGGGCACCAAGATTGTGGCGGCCAAGTTGGCCACCTCGGCCGGCGTGACGACGGTCATCACGCGGTCGGCCCGCCCGGGCAACATCGCCCAAATCGTCAACTACGTACAGAGCCTTCCCGGCGGCAAGTCGTCGCGGGCGGGGTCGACCGACGGCCACCGCCACGACGAGGCCGAGGCGCCGGCGCCGCCGGGCGACGGCGAAAAGGTGCCGCTGCACACGCGCTTCCTGCCGCTGCCGCAGGCCATCCGCGACCGCCACTTCTGGCTGCTGCACGGGCTGGCGCCGCACGGCACGCTCTACATCGACGCCGGCGCGCACCGGGCGCTGGCCGACAAGGCCGGCCTGCTGCCCGTCGGCGTCCTTGACGTCGAGGGCCACTTCGCCTCGCACGAGGCCGTGCGCCTCGTCGTCGTCGAGCGCGCCCCCGAGGCGGCGGCGGCGGCCGACGGCGGCCGCCCCTGGCGTGGCCAGCCCGTCGAGGTCGGCCGCGCCCTCGTCAACTACGCCGCCAGCGAAATCATGCGCGTCAAGGGCCGCAAAAGCACCCAGATCGAGGGCCTGCTCGGCTACGCCGACAGCGACTACGTCGCCGACCGCGACAACGTCAGCCTCTTCGCCCGCGAGAGCCGCCCCGTCACCCCCACCGCGGAAGCGAGCATGGCCGCCGCCGCCGCGCACGAGATAGAACAAAAGGCGTAGGCCTGGCCCGGCCGTGGTCTCACGTACACGATACACAGGCGTTGGGGTGGATTGTGGTGGTTTCAACAGAAATGGTCAGGGGCGGGGTGGCCATGTGCTCACGACATTACGCGGCGGGTAGCTAAAAGCATCTTCTTGTTCCGCCATCGTGGCAACTTAGACTTTTCCTTCTTTTTTCCAATACAGACCGATTGCTTTGGGTGGTTCAGCGAGAACGCCTGCTTGGCTACGCTTCCGGCCCAGGCAATAGTTTCCCGGAACCCTTTACTCGACACTGCTACGACTTCACTGCGTGCTCGCCCTTGCCCGCTTCTGTTTCCCCTATCGAGGATACGCGGCTCTGCTTGACACAGGGCTGCATCGTGGTGGGTCATTATCGTCATGCCAAGTGAGAAGTGGTATATTCCGGCGTGCCCCCTGCGTCAGGGGCATCGTCAAGATCACAAGCAAAAACATCTCCCAAAAACATGGATTCTCCATGACACCCCAAACGCCCGATATGCAATGCCCTAACCCCGCCTGGCTTTTCGTCTCGCTTAAGCACCCGAAAACAGCGTGTCCTCGTCGCGGAGGTATTCTCCGCAGTCGGCTTGCCGGAAGACCACGATGCCGGTGGGGTCCAGACGGCGCGCGTCGCTGGTCGAGCGTGCCGTGACGCCAAAGCCCAGCGGCCGGTCGTCCATGCTGAAGACGACGATTCCGGTGTGTTCGGGGGTCTGCAAGAAACCAAGGGTGTTAGCAGCCCGCTAACAGACACCGGCATGTATGGGGAGGGAAAGGGAAAATCGTGCAATCCGTAAGGAAGTGGGCAATCGCTGCTTACATCTTCGGTCCATCGTCCGATGTGCGCCTTGACGACGTTACCGCCGTACAGGAAGGGCATCTCGCCGGAGGGCTGTGTCGTCTCGAGTCAGCATTCCGAGGCCTCGCGGGACCCGACGTGCTGAGATCGCCTACCTTGACCCAGATCTTGTACCGGCAGTGCTCGGCCAGGATGGGGAGCGCCGTGATGTGCAGCTTGACCTTGCCCGTCTTGGTGATCTTGCCTAGGCAGGTGCCCACGGACAGCAGCTTGTCGCGTGAGACCGAGGTGGCCAGGTTCGCTATGGAAAGGAGGACGTAGTAGATGCGGTCCTTCTGGACGCGAAAGACGTACTACTCGCGAGCAAGAGTCAGCGTTGCCCAGCTCGCGCAGGTCCGGGTGGTGGCTCTGGGGGCGGCCCCGGGATCCGCCTCGGGAGGGTGTCTACTCACGCGGTCGGCATTGGGGCTGTCATCGAGGGGCGCGATCAAGTTCTATTCCGCACGGCCGGGTCAGCGAAAGGCGTCGGGGCCGGGGGGCAAAGCCCAAGCGTGATGGGGAAGGCCAACCTTCAAGCTGTTGCCGCAGAAGCTGGCCAGCTTCGCGAACAGCGTCTGGGTTTCCTGTTCCGTCAAGGGCCGCATTGCGTCGGCTTGTTGCGAATCGATGCGGGTGGCGGTGCTGAGAATTCGATATAGCGACGCTGGACCAAGGGCTGGGTGTTACAACTGCTGGTCGCGGGGGTTGAAGTTCTTTGCCAGCCAAAAACGCCGTCTTCGATCTTCCCATGCGGCAGAATTCCCAAGGAAAAAAAGGCGGTCGGCGCTTGGCAGGCGCGGGATGGAGAGCTAACTGGGTTCGCCTTCCAGCCGACAGGGATTCTCAGCCTAGAACTGTGGGGCGGGAGACCCTGCGGGAGCTCATCCATTGAAATTTTGAAATCCAAATCGGCGCGCTCATCGCATCGCATGAAAATCACCTGCCAGCAAATAGCAGTCGATATGGCGCCAGCACACACCATGGCCTCCAGACCCTCCAAGAAGAGGAAACTGGCGTCTTCCCAGCCCGAGGAGGACGAGGGCCGGTCCAGCGTCAAGGCCCAGAAGGCCTTCTTCAAGAACGCCGCCTCGTGGAACCTGGAGCAGGATTATGAGACCAAAGCCCGCAAGGGCAGCAAGAAACAACAGAAAGAGAGCACCCGGCTGCCCGTCAAAACTTCCGACGGCCGCTGGGAGAGTAACCTGGTGGACGATGCGCCGAGCGATGAGGAGTGGCTAGAGGCCCAGGACGTGAGCGAGCCCGAGCCTGAGGAGGAGGAGGAGCCGGCCGAGGCGGCCCCGAAAATCCCCGTGGCCCAACAGATTCGGGAGGCCAAGGAGGAGCTCGCCAAAATAGCGACCGCCGTCCAGGAGGACCCGGAGGAAAACGCCGGTGCCTTCAAGGCCCTGGCCAAGATCGGCCAGTCCCGCGTTCCCGCCATCGTCAAATTAGCCTTGGCCACCCAGCTGCACGTCTACAAAGACACCATCCCCGGCTACCGGATACGGCCCGTGTCCGAGGATGCCGGACAAGAGAAGCTTTCCAAGGAAGTGAGGAAACTGCGCGCCTTCGAGCAGTCGCTCGTCACCGGCTACCACGGCTACATCAAGGAGCTCACAAGGCACGCACGGTCCGGCCGCGGCCTCGAGCCTACAAAAGGGCAGACAGTGGCCAACGTGGCCATCACGTGCGCCTGTACGCTCCTGAACGCCGTGCCGCATTTCAACTTCCGCGGCGACCTGTTGAAGATCCTGGTGGGAAAGATCAGCACGAGGCGGGTGGACGACGACTTCAACAAGTGCCTCCAGGCGATCCAGACGTTATTCGAGGAGGACGAGGAAGGCCGCCCATCACAAGAGGCCGCCTCGTTGATTTCCAAGATGATGAAGGCGCGGGACTACCAGGTCGATGAGAGCGTCTTGAACACGTTCCTGCACCTGCGGCTCCTTTCCGAGTTCTCGGGCAAGGCCTCCAAGGACCATGTGGAGCAGGACGTGGGCCCCAACGGCAAGAAGCCAAAGTTCAAGAAGGAGTTCCGCAGCAAGAAGCTGCGCAAGGATATGAAGGAGCAAAAGGCGCTGCAGAAAGACATGGAGCACGCCGATGCCCTGGTCAGCCACGAAGAGCGAGACCGCATGCAGAGCGAGACCCTGAAACTGGTATTTGCTTCGTATTTCCGCATTCTCAAGTTCCGCGTACCGCATCTCATGGGCGCCACACTCGAGGTAAGAAGAGACAACCCCCCTCTCCCTTTCCCTTTCCCTTCCCATTCCCCTTGACCGTCGAGCCCGAGCCGCCTGCTGACGCCAAAGAACAGGGTTTGGCGAAATACAGCCATCTCATCAACCAGGACTTCTTCGGCGACCTGCTGGAGGCGCTGAAGGATCTGATCCGGTACAGCGACGCGGCGGCGGCCGGGAACGAGGACCTCGAGAACGACGACGCGCCGGTCCGCAACACGACGCGCGAGGCGCTGCTCTGCACCGTGACGGCCTTTGCACTGCTGGCCGGTCAGGATGCGCACAACGCGCGGTCGGACTTGCACCTGGACCTGTCCTTCTTCACCACGCACCTGTACCAAACGCTGCTCCCCCTGTCGCTCAACGCCAACCTCGAGCTCGGCGCCAAGTCGATGCACCTGCCGGACCCGGACGCACCCGCCGCCCAGCCCGCCGCCGCCCGCAACAAGGTCAACCTGCAGACCACGACGGTCCTGCTGATCCGCTCCCTGACGGCCGTCTTGCTGCCGCCCTGGAACATCCGCTCCGTGCCGCCCCTGCGCTTGGCCGCCTTCACCAAGCTGCTCATGGGCGCCTCCCTGCACATGCCCGAGAAGTCGGTTCAGGCCGTCCTGGCCTTGCTAACCGACGTGGGCGGCACTCACGGCCGCAAGGTTGCCGCCCTGTGGAACACCGAAGAACGCAAAGGCGATGGCGTCTTCAACGCCCTTAGCGAGAGCGTTGAGTCCTCCAATCCCTTCGCGAGCACCATATGGGAGGGCGAAATGCTCCGGCGGCATTACTGCCCAAAGGTGAGGGAGGGTGTCAAGTTGGTCGAGAAGAGCATGATACGGGAGCGGTAATTTTGTCACGGTTGTTTACCCCTGCCGGTAACCCGGTAGCAATGCAAATAATAAACCAAAACCTGTTGACTGACCCCTCGGCCGAGGGCCGAGGGAAGGTCCTGTCATATATGTCCGATGGCCGTCATATTGCACACGCAGTCCTATGCGCAAGCACAGTAGAAACGCAGCCGCAGCCACTCGCAGCAAATTGCTTGTTCCATATCTCATTAAGCTATGAGCATGTTACCGCTGGGTCAAATTACGTACTGGATCGAGGCAAGATGCGGCACGGGCCGTCCTGACTTAAGCCTGGCCTGGAGTACATTCCGTCCCTTCGTCTCTTTTTACGTATGCCCGTTGGCTCACAAATAAGGCGGTTCATATGCGGAAGAATAAGAAGTATAATGCCGGTACCGTCATCCGCATACGGTACAGCTAAGCAACGGCAAGTTACATACTCTGACATCCTCGCCCCGGCTGAATCCAGGCTGAACGATGAACACGTCCATATAGACAACGGACATGCTCGTATGTAGGCTTTCAGTTGTCAAGCAAAGCGAGACGAAGCGATGCCGCCAAAAGTACTCTCCTTGACGTTGTCTGTCTGGTTAATATGGGACTGCTTGGTGGTATTCGAATCGAGGCTTTGAAGCGTGTCACCGTCCCAGCGCTCGTGCTCTTGCGAAGGATGGAATCGCGCAGGGGTTGGAGTAGGATGGACAAGCCTAGCCAGGAGCCAGGTAGGTTCATTACGCTTGAAAGTTGTTAGCTTCGGCAGACTTTGCTGTGGCATTGATCAAAACCTACTCGAAAATCCAGTGCGTTGGCCTGAAGGGCTTTGGTGTCCGGACCGGCTTGAGGTGCCCATCTCGACTGAAGAACGCCACCATAAGTTTTGGTGGCATCACCAGCCACAGGAACCCCCTCAGCATCTAGCATTTCGACGTCGCCACCCAAGTCATCTCCTTTGTTATCCGGCTCGGGTGTTAAGAGACCAGGCCGAGTAATCGAAGGAGCCATGGCAGGCTTAGCGGCGGTTTGCGCAAAGGCTGGAGCCTCCTTGGCCGGAAGAGAACTATTCTTGGAACCGTGGCGTTGCTGGCCATCATGAGAATCTACACCAAAGGACGTACCATCAAAGTGATTGTCAGAACTGTTAGCGGCAGCATTGGGCGTCGAGAACAGGGTTGTATGCCGGGGCGTTGGTGGTCCAAGCTGAAACTTCGACGCAAAACGGCTATCATTTAGCCCTCCATGGCCCCTAAGAGGCTGGCTGCTTGAAATGTTGGGCGAGTGGTCGACCGGGCCGGGGATACCAGCATTGGCGGCACTATTGGCCCGCGGGGCGGTGATGTTGATTGCGTCCACCGTCGAGGAAGTTGAAGGCTGGCCAGCCTTTTCAAATTGAAGGTTCTGAAATTCATGAGGGTTTCCGGCGACGACCTTTGAGCTACCAGCCTGGAAGTTGAAGATATTGTCGGCTTGTGTGGCACCGGTGCAAAAATTGAAGATAGCAGATCCTCCTTGAACGCTTCCAGCCGTATCGGCACCACGGGACGGGCGAGCGGGAACACAGGCAGAAAACCTCAGGTGGGGAGGCACAGCATACTGAGCAGAGCATCTGATGTGCTGACCAGTAGACTGACCATCGACTGGTGGGTAGTCATGACTATCAGCACCGGCGACCCGCCCGGCCGTCTCTGTGTCTTTCAGTGTACTCGTCTGCGCAAATGGTGTGAATAGGGTGGGCTGAGTATTGTGCGCAAACTGACTATTTTGCAATCCGCCAAGGCCATTGGCAGAAGCTTGACTATTGCCAGGAGCCGTCCTATTGGCAGTAGCAGGGTTATCGCCAGTCGGGGATTTGGCACCGGACTGCCCACCTCCGACAAAGCCTCCAGTACCATCGGCTTGTTGAGTGGAACTACCAGCAGAGACTCTCAGGTGAGAAGGGATAGACGGAGGAAGACCAGCCAGCTTCTCGGGAGCATGTTCAACTGGTCCTCTCAGGTGAGGAGGAACATTCTGAGGAAAGCTGACCGGCTGCTTAGGAGCATGTCCGACGGGTTCTCTCGGGTGAGGAGGTGTTGCCTGGGAAGGATTGACAGCGACGCTGTCACTGTTATTGTGAGACTGAGCAGCACCAGCCATCTTCACAGTATCTAGACCAACGGCTGGTCTCAAATGGGGAGCAAGGGTTTGGCGAGAATTGCCTTGTGCGCCGACAGGAGCAGAGACGCCTGCATCGGTTGAACTTTGATGCTGAGACATTGCAAGACGACTCACGGCACGCTGAGGGTTGAGAAAGGCCGAAGAGGAGTTGTACACGTGACTTCCTCCGTTTCGTCTACCAGGGCGGCGAGAGCCATTGGAAGATTGACTGGAAAAGCTCGCTCTCAACTCCCTGGCTGCCGCCATCTGAGCAGCGTGATCCATTCTGAAGGAGAGTGCGGGATACAACCAATCGCAAAGGACGGGTTTAGGCTGTCGACGAAGTCTGGTGATTTATTAGCAAACGAAAAATAGATCAGATATCCGGTAAGAAAATGGGCTCCACGGACATTTCGCGTTGGAAAGATGCCTCACCAACGAAAACGATTGTCTACGCCTGTGAAGTCGTACTTGACGTGGAAGCGGTGGCGGAAGACGAGAAAGAGACCCCTAACACGCGCATATGCAGTGAGGGAAACAGAAGCGGGCAAGCAGATGGCCGTGATAGTGACGGAAAGGCCGGAAGATGGGGTGTAGGTAATTATGTAGGTATGTAGGTCACGTACATACCCACCTAACGGGTGATAAGGTGGAATGTTCCTCGGGGGTTCATGACCGCAAGATGGGCGTCGAGATGGAGAGATGGAGAATGATTCGATCTGCCAAGGCAAGTGGGAAACTAGTAGGGCGATGAGGTACCAGCCCAGAATGAAACACAGGTATGCAAAGTGGGTGGGAGAGGAAGGAGCTCGACCTGATCCAAAGGAAGGTGGGATGGACGACTAGAAAATACCAGCCTGCAAGTACGCACACCCCGAGGGGCCCGGATGTTTATCTATGTGAGTACATGGATACTGTAGGCAGGTGCGTTGTCTAAAACTGGAGGGAAAGAAACTCCCCATATACTGGATGTGTGCCTTCCACAGTGGAGGCTGGTATCAAGGGTGATTTAGGGATTCGGTAGTCGCCGAAAACAGCGGGTTGAAATCGCCAGGAGGAAAATGCCGAGTCCGGAGCAGCACCGGGATTGGGACCGGGCATAGGCCATTTGGAGCCCCTTCAGGCAGCTCAGGAATTGGAGCAGCCAGTAGGTGCCTCAGCGGACTTCATGCCCGGACGTGATACTAAGGATACGCAATGTAGGTGCGTCTGTGGCACTGTAGCTATGCAAATGCCATCGTTGAAGTGTTTTTAATTGCACAAGATGTACAGGTTGAGTGAAAAAAAAAACACCACATGTCTTCTAAAACCGACAAAGGCGGCCCCAGATGATGGAGCAGGGTCAAATTCCCAGGATGTGTGCTGTTCACCTATATTTCCCACGATACAAACTTGAGGGCCATCACCCTTGAACCGTCTATGCTCCTCGAATTTTGCCCTCAGCAGGTTCCGGCTTCCTTGATTTCCGTTGTCCAACAGTAGTCTCGCTGGCGTTGATCTTGGTTCGCTTGTAGTCACCACTTGGCAGATCTCTGAGCCATGCAACGTCAACCACGGGTACACGCCCTCGAACAAAGTCAACAAGGGCCCCCGAGTTGGGTGCATTTTCCGCAAGACCAATGCATGAAACGCGAGGGATGCCCACGGCCTCAGACAAGCGACCCTCGCACGACTTGGAGAACCCAACAAGCCTGATGGGCGGAAGGGAGGGAGAAGCCTCAGAAGCAGCCCCCACCATTTGCGGGAAATGGCTGTTGAGCGCGCTCGGCTGACCAGACCGGGCCACAAACACCACAGCGTAGCGGCGCATGCAGGGTAGCCTTTCGACGACCTGAGCCTCGGACATCTTGGTCCCGGATGGCCCGGGGGCGAGTGGCTCCTTGCGTGCCGTTGTCTCCTGCAAGCGGCGAGAAACGGTGGCGAAGCCGACATCAATATAGCGCAAGATATCCGGGGCCGGGGGCGCTACAGGCATATGCCCGGGCGGTTCCGGCTCCTTGCGTTTGCGCTTCCGCTCCCTCTTGCCCTTGGATACGACTGCATGCTGTCTCCGGTAGTGTCCGAGCGGGGACAGGAGGCTACGAGGTCGGGTCAGTGCATGCTCGGGGCCACGGGCGAGACGGAGATACTGCAGGCGAGATTGGGCTTGGCGGGAGATGACGGCAGCTAAGCGCGGCCAATCTCGCTGCAGTGGTCGGGTTGCCCTACCTGCATAGGATATCCAGAATTGCGTCTTGGTCGTCGGCGGAAATGGCTGGCCTGCGTCGGAACGTCAGAGTCCCGGGCGTCCGCCACGGGCAACGGAAGACATACCACTCAACCGCCGAGTACGGCGTGTCAAGTTGAAAGGCGAGTTTCTTCTTTTCCATTTTTTTCCGCCGTGGAAAGGCCGGGTGGAAAGAAAGCTCCTAGTTGACGCGGGAGGCGGCGGTGGCGTGGCCGAAAAACGCCGGCCAATGAGAAGGGGGAAAACCAAGGGATGATCTGAGCTACCCGAGAGGACAAAAGGCTTTTTGGTCAAGGCGAGCGTCTGAAAGAGGAAAGCTTGACAAGAGGTGACTGTTCCGTGTTACCTAGGTCCCTGCCTCCGGTATTACCTTGACTGGGGGAGGGGGAGAAGCTCTTGTTCTGTATTCTTCTGAGTTGCTTTCGTCTCCCCTCTCTCCTGATGAGTTGGCGAATTTCAAGCTACAACCTTGCTCAGGCGGTCCGTGCTGGAGGCTAGATGACGCTAGCGAGAGGGCCGCTCGTGGCTGCCGTCCCTTTGCAAATACCGACGGGAGAATGAGGCTCAAAGAAGGGGCTCCATCTCCCTCTTGGGGTACGAATGTGAAGTACCTCGCTGCTCCCCTAGCAAGGGGGCAATTTCTAGTTAAGTATGTACCTGCTTAGGGGTGCGAGAAAGCTATCTTTACAGAATACCAAGTACCTAGCGGCTATCTGGGCCTTCAGGTAGTACGTTCATCGTGTGGCTGCTTTCTACACAGCATGGGGGGCCTTCATTCAGAGCTTGTACGGCCACACGGAGATGGTTTGCTGCCAGCTTGGCTGGGTGTGCAGAGATATCCATTCAGAAGCGTGTGAAAAGCTCTTAGCGTGGCTTGGAGGCGCCCGCTCATTTGTTAGTCCCTGAAGCTGCACGAAAGAGGGTACAGGCCGGTACTGGTCACGAATCCAATCACTTCATTATAAGTGGAATTGTCCACCAGATGGATGGGTCCGGTGGTCGATCCTCCAGTATCCCAGCCAACATGTGTGATCTGACGTGTCTGGCCCCGGCTACCTAAACATGCCTTGCTTCGCCGGCCGTTAAAGCCTCCGGATATCGCATCCATTCGAGGCAGAAGGGGTAAATGCCCCCTCCTCCTCCTTCCCCTCCTCCGTAAAGAGGCTAAGAGCCGACGTAGTACATATCTAAGTGGAAGGCAAGGAATTATCCCATTATCCAGATACACGCTATGCCATAGTGCTTAGGCTTGTATCATGGGAGCTCCAAAAATGAGTTTCTTCTATCTGTGCAACTAGGCCTTCCCACTGTTGGTCTTCTGACAGATTTCATAGCCTTGTCATGTGCTGACCCTACATCGTCGCAGTCGGGAACCTAAGCATCTGATTGGGCACTTACATCCAAGGTATTTATGATGCCGTTAGTCCATCCCATAGATGCCGTAGTGGTTGTTCACTGTAATTTTCCGTTCTTCATGTTCGGTTGGCTCACTTTCAGAGGTTGCCAGCATTCCATGACACTTTTTGTTAGCATTCCATTCACTCAGGTACCAAGCACCGGCTAAGGCGTCCGGGATCACCACACATCGTGAAAGATCCATCTATCCCGCTTGCATGGATCCCTACCCCGCCAAGCAGCCCAGCATGCGTGCGAGCATGCGACCACAGCCTTCGTCTACTATGAGAGAAGCAGCAACATCGAGCGATTTGACGAGCCCATCTATGACCGGGCTACCATAAGCATACGCTAGAAGTCGGACAGTGCCGCGGGTGCGAGGGGGTCGTTCCTCAACAGAAGCTGTAAGCCGTCAAAATAGCTGGATCGGGGTTAAAGTAACTGGCCAGGCGAACTGACCGGGCGCATCCATGGCAGCGCGAGTTGTCTTAGTCTTGAGAGGGTTATCCGAGGATTCGCATTGTACCACCAGTTCCAGTCTCATCCCATTACGCAGTGTGTACTTAGGTAAGGAATGCTTACCCACTAGTACTTTGGGCCTGTTTGGTTATCTCTCCCGTAACTTCAACTGGGCAATGTGATTCACCACCGGCTCGTTCAATAGTGTGGAAAAGTTGAGGAATGCCATGCTTCACGGTGCCTATCAAAAGAGGGCACAATACGGTCCTACCTTGGCGGTACATCCATCCATCAGATCCGTAAGCCTGCAACAAAGGTATCCCAAGAAACAGACTACTGGACGGCCACAAAGCTGGGGCTAGGCACCCGGCAAGCTCCTAGTGGACGGGCTGCCTAGCATCCATTTCGGGACGTTCAAGGTTGCCTTGTCCTAAACGCGCCCCTCCCCCAATACCTTTGCCTGCCCCGCTCCTTCCGTCACTGCTGTCACCACCAAAAAAGTAGAGAGCTCTACGACACCACTACTACGCGACCCGGTGCTTGTCCGGATCCAGATCGCCACCAGAGCTGCCACTCCCCAATCCGTCTTACATGTACCTTCCTTCCATGTGGCACTCGCCCTGCCCAGCTACCACCTGCTAGCAGCAGAAGCAGCAACAGTTGTTGTTTTTCTACGCAGCCTTCCCGGCACCACTTCATATCTCCCCTCCTGCCCCGCGTCAGGCAACTACAACTAACTCGCTCCCGTTGCCTGTTGTTGCCGGGCTCGCGCATCAAGATATCCGGCTCCTTGGCTGCCCACCAAAGCTCCTACCCCCCTTCCGCACGCTTCTACGTACACACATCACACAACCCCCACGCGCGCATTTCCTATCCACATGCTGATACTGAAGAAGCCTGCAAGCCGCCGAGCCTTCTCGCGCGAACGCCGCAAGTTAGGAAGAACGTGCCCGGAGCTACAACTAGCCTTCCTGTTGCGTTTGCGCCAGCCAGATGGAACCAGATTCGAGACCCTCCCTCCCGCGAGAACGAGCCGTCTCCTCTGAGCCCTGCTCGACCCGCCCCAATCCTTTCGACGACGACGACAGCCAGGTCTCTGCCCGTAAACGACGGCGGACCTCCCGGACCGCCTCGCGCAGCCTATCCGTCGAGACCCTAGCGTCCCAACCGCGGGACAGCTCGGATCCCGCCGCCGCCATGACTGTCGACACACCCGAGCCACCCATCCCGAGCACACCCCCGTCACAGTCGCAGACCCTTCCCGAGCCTCACTCTAGTAGAGTTACTATAAACCTGCGCCCTGCGGACCGCCGGGATGCTACCCCCCCGTCCCCGATTTCCCCTTCGGCTTCGCGCTCTCGGAAAGAGAGCGTAAAAGCCAGTGTCGAGGACTCCGAGGTAGCTAACCCCTCCGCGCCGAGAGTGGAGAACTGCGCCGACGAGGGTCCGGAAGGGGAGCCCGCCGAGTGTATCTCGAGGGTTCCTGTCATCGCTCTTGACGACGATGAAGATGAAGAAGACGACGACGACGAAGTGCTCGACATCATCGATCCTCCATCTCCGGTCGCGCTTGTCGGGGACACGAACAGCATGGACATCGAGGCGCTTTTATTCGAGTTTCCGTATCATGCTTCGGACGAGTCATACTACGACACCATCGTTCGCCTCGTCCAGTTCCTCTCCCAGCGTAAGGTGTCAGAAAGCCGCTCTGGCAGCAGTACACGCTCGCTAACCAGCACAGCGTCCACGCAAATCGACGAGGTGTTAGTGGCGCTGAGAGACTGGTTCGACAAATTCTTGCTCTGCGCCAAGAGGTGCCCGAATCCTGTTGTCGTCGAATCCTACATGGAAAACAGGGCCTTCTGGCAGAATGTGCCCGATCTGTTCTACACGACCCGCAGTAGGGTGTAAGTTTCAATCCGCGCCCCAGAAACCATTTGCCGCGCTCATCTGTTCTCTTCAGAAATCCCTTTCTCAAAGGCAAAGAGGCCAGGGACTTCGCTTCACACTTCTTCGCCCAGCTTGCAAGGCTGGCCGGGTACTTTGCCTCGCTCGATTGCTCCATCTTGCAGGCGGCGGTTGTCGATACGAACGCTGACCAGTTGGAGCTGACATCGCCATGTTTTGTGGCGTGCCTCGGCTACTTTGCCCGCTCCGAGGACGCATCGGTATACAGCTACAGTATGGATGGACTCTCGGACATTGGCAAGCTATTTGAGCTCTTCCGCGGCGGCCCGAATGGCGCGATGACCCAGCTGGTATACATGACCGAGCTTCTCCTGGCTCTGTTGGAGCGATGCCCCCGGAAAACCATGGATGCAATCACCCAGCTTTTTGTGCTCGCGGACAGCATCATGCTGGAGACTACTCAGAAATTACCATATGCCTCGGCATCCTCGCAACAGGCCCTTCGGTACAGGAAGAACTTGTCCCTGGGCCACAGACTCTTCGAAATGGCCTCGGGCGCAGTGGACGTAGTAATGGACAAGTTCTTGAGCCAATTCTCTGCCGACTGCGTCAACCGTCTGATTCCCAACATGAGCAGCATGTTGACTTCCAGTCTGCTCAACAGCAGTAAGGAGGCGGTGGGTCTGGTTGATAAGCACCGTGCCGACCACCCAGACGTCCCGCAGGCATACACTGCCGAGACCATTGCCAACGAATGGCGGTTTGCCGTGCTCGGAAAGCTCATTAGGTCTCGGCAAATGCAACTCAGGGTTGCTGCTGTCTCCTCAATGAGCACGGAGCTGGTCAATATGTGGAAAAGATACAACGACTCTGGGGACGACGATGGGCCTGGACAGCAATACCTGCGCTACTTCTCCGAATTCCTCGCCAGCATCGGGCTCGTTGACTACATTTTTGGCCCCACCTGTCATCCTGAAATCACACAGGAGAGCTCAAACATCATCGGGTTCTTGGTGGTTACGAGGACCTTCACGACCGCCCAGGCCGACCTATTCTGGCAGACAGTCACATCTACACAGGACCCCAGAGTAGCCGACGCTCTTGTTCGCATGATAGCTAAGATCACACACCTCATGGTCCCTGAGCAACTCGGCTGCATGTGGGAGCACCTAGAACGGCTGCCCCTCGATGCATTGACGCCCTTCATGAGGGACCTCTGCGAGACAATGATCAAAACGCAGATCAACAAGCTGGGTATGCATCCGAGCCCGCTTTTGACCTCGATGACGCCCATCAAGTTCGTGCTCCGACTTGTTCAGGAATCCTCGGTCTTCGATGCTCAAGGCTCGCCAGCATCCGCCGAGATCCAGAATTTTGCTGTCCCCAAGTTTAAGGAGCTGGCCCAGTACGCCGCCACTGTGGAGATGCGCCAGGAAATCATCATGAACTGTCTTCGAGACATTGCCGAGAAGAAGCCGACAACCACAGGAAGCATTACCGCTCTATGGGCGGTCATACGAGCTTCTGCAGGCAGAGAGTTGGTCACGCTCATCGAGGAGCATAACTTGACCCACCTCCTCGTTGAAGATCTCGAGGCCACCATCGCATATGCGCGCCAGCTGGGCCCGTTCCCTGTTTTGTCGAATCCAGTCAGTGCGGCGCGTCGAGAGGTCATTTTCACCATTATTGGACAGCACGGTTCGGTCATCAGCCCCGAGGATGGCAGACGTCTCTGGGATTGCCTTGTCGGCGATGTCGCCGCATGTCATGAAGATAGAAAATCGGCCTGGCAGTTCCTCAACGCGGCCCAGAAGCGTCCCTTGCACACCCAAAATCCGTTCCTGGTGGCTTGTCTGCACCAGTACCTGCCTGCGTTGCCGCCTTCCTGTTACTGTGAAGGCACGCTCGAGTTTGTTCGCGACGCCCTGCTTCCCCTTGTGGACGACCCGAACAGCACCATCTTTGATGAAGAAGGTCGCCTCGAGACGGACGCCATCGAGCTCCTTTGGCAGATGATCCTAGCCGCGCCTCCAAAAAGCATCGAAAAGGATGCGATCCACATGTTGGTCAACGATGTGTACGTCGCCAGCAAGTTGTTGCTGTCCTTTCCCTTGCATCGCGCCCGCAAGGTGCACTCTGGTCTGCTCAACCGCTGCCTGGAGCAAATGGCCGCCGCAGCACGCAGGCTGCGTGATTTTACCGAGCAGACCCCCGACGGAGACGATGACCCCATGGTCATCGTGCCCACTGAGGAGCAGCAAAAGGGCGAGGAACTGAAGTTCACCAGATCGCTCGCGGTGCTCCGTACTTTCCTTAGAACCTTGCAGACCAAGTCACATTTCGCCGCTCCCGATCTCCGGTCCCTAATGCTCCAGTCACCGGGAGCCGTGGAAGGCGACTCGGCACAGCTGAAGTATCAATCTTTTGACGGTGACGAGCAATCTGAGGTGAAGCCGCTCGATATCGGCATCCACAACACTGCAGCCTCTTTGCTGGCAAGTCTAAGGGAGGCGACTGGATTTGATAATTACCGCATCTTCTACCGGGGTGCTCCCCTTGCACCTACGGAGGACCAAATTTGTACGTCTCTTGAAGATCTTGATATACACGACGGCTTGATATTGGTAAAGAGAGAGACGGATGTCGTTACTTCGCCAGTGAGAATCAAGCCTGGCGCATCGCCTTTGGAGATTGAGATTTTGAGTCATTTCAAAGACCTCTGGGAGTACCTCAGCATGGACGAGAAGTTGGCCAGAGAAGTATGCATTTGTCTCGCAACAGAGCGAAACGCAGCCATACTGACCTCACTCGGCAGATCTACACGTTCGTCGTCAAACTTCCTGCCGACGAATCTACTCTGCAGGCATTCGAGAATACCTCGACGTCCTACCGAGATATCTTCCCCTTGGGCCAGCCTTTCAAGTGCCTTTATGCCATACACGCTCTGCGAGAGTACCTGAGTACCCGACGTTTGAAGACGCAGGTGCTCCAAGTAAGTTCGCAAGACACTGATACTCAGCAGAGGACTGCCCTTGAACAGCATGACGCCCTTCTGAAAGCAATGTCTCTGCTGGTGGGAGCCATTTGTGACCCCGAGATCGTCGTACGGTGCCCGAGCGAAGCACTCAAGGTATCCCTCAGTCTGCAACTGGTGGAAAGTTTCCTTCAGCTACTCAAGGGTAGGCCTCCCCCCGGTGTAGCCGATTACGGCTGTCCCAATTCTAACGTTGTGGTAGAATCGGTCAATATGCCGTCGATTGAGGAATACCTAAACTCGGCCCTACAAAACCGCCTGTTGGCCATCCTTTCCTCGGCCACTACCACGCTTTCGCCCCAGTACAACGTTGAGCTCATCAACCGAGTTCTGGAGGCTTTACTGGAGTGCTGTGCCCGGAGTCGCGCCTTTTGGGACGACTTCCGACATAAGGACGGCGTGATCAGTATCGTCCAAGATCTCCTGCTGGCCGACGAGCGGCCTTTTGTGAGGAAGGCGGTGTACAAACTGATCAGCAGCAAGTGCATCTACAGCCATGGTGCCCCAGGCGTGCCCTCGATTGACTTTGCCGAGTTCTTCTGGCCCATCGTTTTTGGGCTTTTCCCTCGCGCACTGGACGAGCCAGCCAAGTGCGAGGAAGTTTTCAGTCTGGCGTTTGTCCTGATGAAGAAGCTTGCCGAAGTGGAGTCGCCCGTTCTCGACCTCCGTGCTTGTCTGGCGCACTGCGGCACGTTGCTCTTGACCCATACGACGGCGGAGGACATCTCGCGTCCCGAACTTGTCGACGTGACTTCTCATGGTCTTATCTCGATGCTTCATTATGGAGTCAACACGATATCGCCTAAGGAAACACTGCCATTTCCCGAGGGCTTCGGCGAAGATTTGTTTCGTAAGCATCTGTTTCCCTTGGAAGATTCAGAGTGTGCGATTATGCCGCAGGTCCTCTTGAACTCGAACTCCCGCAGTATGCTTTGCGACATACTCTTCATCATCGCAAAGTCGAGTCCGGGGCACTTTCGATCTCTACTCCAGGACATGTGCGATCTGGTACCCTATGAAACCGAAAGGGCACCTGATCCGTACCCGTACGAGCTGACCCAGTTCTATGATCGGCACAAGGCAGTTCGGTCACCCTGCGGGTACTCGGGGCTGCGCAATCTTTCCAATACGTGCTATCTGAACTCGCTGTTCACGCAACTGTTCATGAACACGGGTTTCCGGCGCTTCATGTTGGAAACGCCTGTTGCGGATCCGGAAACGCACCAGCTCCTGAGTGAGACACAGATGCTGTTTGCACAGCTTCAATACAGCGCCCGTCGGTTCGTGGATCCTGGCCCATGCGTGGCCTCCATCATGACCTACGACGAGACACCCATAGACATTCACAACCAGATGGATGTCGACGAGTTCTACAATCTTCTCTTCGACCGCTGGGAGGCTCAGCTCCCGGATGACAAGGCGAAGAGAACGTTAAAGTCCATCTATGGTGGACAACTCGTGCAGCAAGTCAAGTCCAAGGAGTGCGAGCATATTTCTGAGCGCATCGAGCCCTTCTCTGCCATCCAATGTGATATCAAGGGCAAGGCAGGTCTCGAGGAAAGCCTGCAAGCCTACGTCGATGGGGAAATAATGGAGGGGGACAACAAGTACAAATGCGAGATGTGTGATCGACATGTCGATGCAGTCAAGAGGGCGTGTCTCAAAGAGCTCCCAGACAACCTCATCTTCCACCTCAAGCGGTTCGACTTTAACTTGCGGACGCTGCAACGCAGCAAGATCAACGACTTTTTCCCTTTTCCAGACAAGATCGACATGCAACCATACACGGTTGAGGGCCTCAGCGACCCATCCGGCCGCGCCGAGCCGGATACCTTCGAGTTGGTTGGTGTCCTCGTACACTCGGGTAACGCCGAGTCCGGACACTATTACTCCTTTATTCGGGAACGCCCTGGCTTGGCGAGTGCGCCATCCTGGATGGAGTTCAACGACGACAGTGTTTTGGCTTGGGACCCAGCACACATGGAGAACGCTTGTTTTGGCGGGTCTGATCATCGTCAACCGTTCGAAAACACTGTCTACGATAAGGTATACAGCGCCTACATGCTCTTCTACCAGCGGTCTTCCTCGGTGAGGAGGGAGCAGGATCTTCTGGAGTTGTCAGGAAAGCCCAGTCCACTGAAGTTCAGCATCCCGCCCGATCTGGAAGCTCCTGTAAAGGCCGACAACTGGGCGGTGGTACACAGATACTGTCTGAATGATGCTGTCTATGGCCCACTCGTGAGGAAGGTCCTGAGTACAGCCTGCGGGTCTGCGTGTTCCAAGGACCACGAGACCGAAGATGCCGCGATGGACGCCGCCTTGGGCTATCTGGATCAAGTCGCTTCACGTGCCAAGGACACGCCCGACTATGACGGAGTGCTCCACGTCGTGGTCATGGTGTGCAAGAACTGCCCGCGGTGTTGTTTGGCCATGTTTCGGTATTTGACCGAACACGTAGAGGCTTTGCGCAATCTGCTGCAACGGAACGCCGAACAGGCCATCCGGCAGTCTACCAGCAGCTTGCTTGCATGGGCGTTCGGCTGCCTCCGACAGGCTTTCCCCGTGGAGTACGGCATTATGGACATGAGGGGGTCATTAGGTGGCAAATGCGTCACTGCTGCAGTGCGCGCCTTTGTGGCGCTTTGGGATACTTTCCACGTCAGCCTTCGTGCTTGGCCAGAATACTTCGGCACCATGGCCGAGTTCGCACAGCTCGGCCGGGTGGAGTCGGGCGCTCTCTTGCAGGCTGACTTTCTTTGGAAGCTCCTCCTGATTGTCGGAGCCGACAGCACGATAGACCTTCCTCCTCAGTATGCTCGCATGGTCCACACCATCAACAGACGGGTGGCTAGGGGCCCGCCTAGCTACGAGTACATCATCGCATTGATCGACACGTTACTCGGCTATATGGATGACACAGTATCGGACCAGTCAGCCATTGCCGAGACGGCGGATGAACGCCGGGAGATGGCGATCCACGGTCAGTCGATACCCTACACGGCCGAGGAGATCAATCTACTTCACAGGACGCTTCCTGGCACCAGCGTCAACGCCTTTGTCGACAAACTGATCCAGATTAACCAGAATGCCGTGGCCACGGACTCGATCATCGTGCGCCTGATGGAACTACACCCAATCATGGACAACAGCATCTTGGCAGCGCTGCGGTCGGGCATCTCCGGGCAGCCAGTCGCGCATTCGGTTGCTCCGTACCTGCGTGTGGCGGCTGCATTCGTGCGGAACAGCAGCACAGCGGCGAGTGTTCAGCGTTTGATCGACCATATCTGTCACCAATGCCGCCACATGCAGAACACGGAAGCGGCTTGCTTCCTCGAGTTCTTCAAGGAGGTCTACGACGGTTCGCGGGTAACGGAAGACAGTTCAGAAGTTGTGCGCATGCAAAGCCTGCAGGACTTCCATAAATGGGTTCCGGGGCTCCTCGCCTGTGCGGATGAAGCCGTAAGCTCCGATACGGAAAGCCTCGTACAGGAGTTTCTTTTGATGGAGGCAGTGTCAAGGTCGCCCACCACCGCCGATACCACCAAACGGCAGGCCCTGGCAAACGCAGGCAAAGAGTTAGGGGTGGCCTGTTTGGATTATATGCAAGACACGTATATCCGCCGGAGAGCACAGGCGCCTCGCAACGCTGTCGGCTGTCTAGAGCGCATGGTCAAGGGTTGCGGGGTTTTCTTTCCATCCGAGGCGGGAAGTAGCGAGATGTCGAGGCGCGACTACGAGGAATACTATCCAGGTACGTCTGCTGCAGTCTTGGCGGAGATTTTCTGTCTGCTCTCCTTCTCTTCACTACCCAATGTTATAATTTTCTTTTGGGTGAGTGGCTGATGATGTGGCAGCGGTTCTTGAGCAGGTGCGACAGCTGGTCATCGACGAGATCGAAGACGAAGGTTCCGGTATGTGGAGCGACTCTTCCTCGGCCACGCTGGACGACATGAACTGATACCTCGCAAGACTGGGAGCACTCGGCCGGGTCGTCGGAACCGGTTGAGAGCTTGGCCGACTTGAGCATGCAAACGATGAGTGAGCTCCACGAGGCCAACGTACGGTGAAGGGTCGGAGGAGCCCTGGCACGACATGACTAGGAGGATTTCACGCGAGCGAACTGAAGCATACATAGCGCGGGCGTGGCCGGCGTCTTTGCGAGAGGGAAGGCATCAATGGTTGACGGCTGGTTACGCAGCCGCATAGTCCGTTGCACTGTTGCACTTTTGAGGTTTCCGGTGTGGGGGGTCTGTCTGGTGGCAGCTGAAAGCGAATGGCAATTGCCGGCGAGCCAAGGTAGCTTGTTAATGAGGATATACAGCGCAAAATACGTAGCTAGACTGCAGTGCATTCACTACCTGCCTTGGTAACCCAGGCAGGGGCGTGGCGGGCCAAGGCAAGGGGCAAAGCAGCAATGAATGCGACCTGTGTTTGCGAAATGACGGTGATGCAGACGGGAGGCGCAAAACAGAGCGACGTGGGGATTCACTGGTTGGACGCGAACGATGACAACTAACGGCAGAGGAGAGGTAGGTATGGAATGTAACGAAAGCTATAAAAAGCTGCCGAGGGGGGCAAGAAAGGCGAATTTGCAGGTTTGAATGGTGAGGTGAGTACATGTCATCTGGAGTGGTCGAGGCGCCGAAGCAGGGGGGCCCCCGGATCTCCAGGCACATGGGGATGATGGGGCCTATTTTTAGCCGGCCTATGAAAGAGGGAAGGCGATGACGATGGCTGGACGGTTTTTAGTGAGGGGTTCATCCGGTTGCACGAGAAGCAGAAGAGACAGAGAGGGCTGGAGGGGAGCGCTGGGGAGTGAGTGAGTGGAGGTGGGAGTGGGAGTGGGGCATGTTCTGGGAAGGCCGGACTGCCCTGGCTGCATCTGCATCTGCATCTGCATCTGGCCTCTCTGGCTCTGCCTCCACTCCCCACCCCCCCGTTCCTCGGCAGCTATTTTGGTCCCTTAACCGCCCGGGCTACTTTAGTCAAGGTGTGATTTGCGGGGACGAGCGGGAGACGAACTGGGATGGAAGTCGGTTCTTCTCTCTCCTTCTCCACGAAGTGGGTGCATCACCTTCTCCCCGGTCGTTCGCCGAATGAGGGCCGGAGACGGGTTCGCGTCCGTGAGGATGCCGGGGGCAATTCGTTGTCCAGTGTGGTTTCGTCATGGGATGCTGCTCTTCATCACAAGCCGTCGCCGGCCGCCTCGCGCGTCAGAGCGCCATGTCATCCTCAGCCTGGCCGACGTGATAGGACGAAGACGCGTGTTCGCACGGCAATTGCATCCCGTTCCCCGGCCCATCCGTGCCCGTCCGTGGGCCTGCGAGATGCTACCGGCCCTCCAATCCCGTGCGGTCCGTCAGCATCAAGATGGTAGTTGTGCACACGCCAAGCGGGATGGGAAGGCAGCCGAGCCACTGGGGAAAGGCTGAGGGGTTGGCAGCTCGTCAGAGTCTATCATCAGCTTGCCCGTCTCCCTCTTGATGCTAGCAATGTTTCAATCCCTATCCCCACTCCCTGTGCCGTGGCTCGCGTGCTGAAAGCAATCCGAGACATTCCCTCTGTTCATTGCTCCTCCCGCCTGGCCGAAGAGGTCCCAGCCGATCGGCCTAGCCAGCGGGCAGTCAGTCATCGGCCGGGAGTGTGTTCACTTTGGGTGTCGGAAGCAGCGTCAACCACGAGGGCCCGAATTTAGTAGCATCCATGCGAGCAAGCGAGCCCGCCCTGGCCGAGGTGAGGTGAGGTTGTTCTCGAAGAATCCGAACCTTGCTTTTCGGCTCCGGGGGGCATTCAACTGCTGCTTTGCCCATCCCTGTCAGCTACCACGGTTCCGCTGGCGGGGCTTCCGGGTCACCTTGCAGAATCGAGGCGCCCTGCATCTGTCCCACGCTCTTGTGTTTTTACTTGGTCGGTACGACCCCTTTTGCTTGCTTATCTCCATCTACGTACCGGAAGAAGGGGGGCTTCCCACCCAGCGGGACGTGCCAATGTTGTTGCTTGTCGGCTGACTGATGCCGCGTGCGTGTGTCCGGTGCCAGTCCCCCCAAGTATGTATGTATATGTGGGTGCCTCGTTTGTTTCATTGCGGGCCTCGCCCTGCCGGGGGTCATCCCATTTCGTTTCGTTTCCCACGATTAAGGTTGTGTGCATGCAGGTGCATGGCGTGCCCGCCTTTTTTCGTCGTCGTGATAGCCGCCTATGCTTTTTTTATACTGACATCCCGATCCCACTCTGCGTCCCCACATCACGCAGGTCCCTTTCTCCATTCTTCCCATCCTTACCCGCTCGCTCTCTCTCATCTCCTCTCCTCGCTCCGGCTCCCAACCACGTCCCCCCGGACACGGCCGCTATACTCGCCAGTTCCCAAATACGTCCAGACCCGAGGCCTTACACAACATCTCACCACAATCTATCCGCCGCTTGTTTCATGTTTCAAAGCTCGGTTTCCATTTTCGGATCCTACCCGCCCACCCGGGCCCTGGATAACATCGCCACCACTTTTCTACTTATACACTGCCCTTGGCCCTCCTCCACCCGGCCGAAATCCTGGTTCCCGGCAGTAGATCCATCCGTCCATCACCACGACAGATGACAAAGACGCATCCCAGCAGGACATGAACACCCTGGCATCGTCCATCCGCGTCCTATTCTGAGAAGCGGCCGGCATAATTCACCCTCCGTTGCAACGTCGTACTCGTGCACAGCCTCTCTTTCCATCTTGCCTCCCCGACACTCTCTTGTCTCTCCTTCACGCTGTTTGGCGATTTGCGCCCCCACCTCGCCAGCTCCATCGCCATGTCGCTGCTGAAGCAACGCATCTCCTCGCCCCTCGAGGCCGGCACCTCCCTGCTGGATACCCAGCACCTGCCTTCCCATCTCACACAGGCCCTCGAGTATGCCTCGAAGCGGCTGGCCCGCAAGGCAGTCCCCGTAACCCTGATTGTGATCCGCCGGGACTACCAAGTCCCGTCTTGCGCCACACCCACATCCTCCACCGCATCGACACCGAACACGCCTGAGTTCTGGACCACCACTAATTCCTCCCCCTCGCTCTTCGCCGCGCCCGTGACAGGCATCCGGCAGTTGGTGCGCCGGGGTACCAACGCCTCCATCGCCTCTCTTTCCTCGGCGTCGACCGCGTCGTCGACAGCCTCTGACTCGGGCTACGGCTCCACCTGCAGCACCACCACATCACCAACCTTCCCACCCCCTACAGAGCCCATTGCCACGCCGCGGCGGTGGCCCTTCACATCCGGCAGCTCCGTCCCCAGTACGCCTTCTTCCGTCTCGACAGCAACGTCGGCGGCGTCAAGCGTCCCGGTTGGCTGCCCTAACCCTCTTGGCGTCCGCCTTCTCCAGGTTCACTCACTCACACCCAAGGAGGAAAAGACGCTACGCACAACCTTTGCTAAGGCGGAGCGGAAATTTGGCAGCAACCGAAGTTTGTTTCCGCCCGCCGCCACAGCTGCTTCTTGTGGCCTCAACAGCGACCTCATCCGCCAATCCATTTTGCAGAACGAGGTTCTCTTTTCTTCCGAAGGCCTGACCTTGCTAGGCCTTGATAGGCTGTACACCTTCAAGGCCGCCTTGTCGGCCTATGCTCGTACCACGCTGCCGCCATCGTCCTTGGCGTCACCCCTAGTGCCCGGAGAGAGCCGTGCCCGGATCGAGGACGCCGTCGACGAGCTCCGCCGCCTCGTACTGGCCAACGCTGGCCGCCCCGTCTCCAAGCCCGACCTACATCGAAACTACGACTGGATCGGCGTGAGCGCCAGCGCCCTCGGCGACGTGGAGCGCATGTACCGGAGAGCATACGGTGGGTGGGAGAGGGCGGGCGCATTCGAGATGCCGCCCGAGGAGACACAGGGCGAGATGAACAACCTCCCGGCTGAGCCCGAGAAGAAGAGACGAAACATACTCAGAATTGGCACGCCACCAGCAAAAGCGCCGGTCCTGAAGTTGCAGACTACTTTCGATAAGTCTCTCAGGAAGCCCAGGGCGATCAGCCCTGAGATTATCCAGCCGAGGTCGGCTGAGATTGAGGGAGAGGTCGGGGCCAGAGAGGAGGCTGTGGAGCTCGAGATCAAGATCGACCGACTCGCCGTAGCAGACGACGGCGAAGAAGACGAAGATTTGACGGCGCGGCCGCCAGCGTCGGCACACCCCTGCTGGAACAGTCTGGGTTCGTCGATAGATGCCATGCTCCAGCGCCAAGAATCGCTGACGGGGGCAGGCGGCATGTCGAGGCTCTCGGTGGACAGCCAGAGGCAGGGCCCTCTGACGCCGAATGGGTTTGACGATATATCCCCAATCACACGCGGTGAGTGGGGATTCCTCTTCTCAGGGGACGGTTCCATGAGCCGGGCGAAAACAGCGCCCGTAGACCTGTTAAGATGAGACAGCACGGCAAGAGCAATCCTGCCTATGTAATGAATAACGACGCCCCCGAGCAATGTCATGTACCATATACCTACGGGCTTCGTCTTGCCGTGACTCGCATTTCCCGCCCGCCGTGCCTGGCACTTGGCCTGACCATAGATGACCAGAAGATCACCTCCATCCGTAGCGCGAGCCCGCCTCGTTCCGGTTGCTCTTGCCCTTGGCAAAGCTCTCCTCCAGAGCCTCGCGCTGGGTCTGGACCTGGTTGACCAGCTGCCGCAGGTTGTGCTTGCCGGGCGCGATGGCGCGCACGGGGTTGAAGGCCTGCTGCTCGCCCGAGGCGCGCACCTCCTCGTTGTGGGCGTACTCGCGGTCCATGTTAAAGTTGACGACGCTGGACGCCGAGAGTGACGAGGCGGGGGTCCCCGTGCGCCCAAACAACTGCCGCCGCGCCGCCTTGGACAGGTTCATGTCGGCCGCGATGCTGTCGAGCGAGGCGGACTGAGCCGACGCGCTCGGCTCGGCCCGCGCGTGGGCGAACTGCGCATCGTATGCCGCGAGCGCCTCGGCGTGGCTCTGCGTTGCGTCGGCTGTGTACATGGCATCCGCGGCCGCGGCGGAGTCGTCGTCGGGGATGGCGTATACAGGCTCCTCGGGCTCGTCCGATATACCGAAGAGCGACACCTTCTTTTTCGGCGGCGCTGGTTCCTGCGCTGGGGAGGCCGCGGGAGCCGCGGCGCCATAAGTAGGCGTGACTTTGGCAGCCGGCGCAGCCTTGGCCGCGTTCTTTTTGGCCGGCTTCCTCGACACCGACAGTGGCTTGAACATTAAGGGTTTCCCCACCAGTTTGACCTCGTCGGCCGGTTTCTGTCCGGCCGGTATGGAGGGCTGCGCGTTCGCGTTTTGGCCGGGGCCCTCATCTCCGTCTCCGTCGCCGCCGTCGGCGGCTGGGCCTCGGCTGAAGCCGGGCGCCGCGCCCGTCTTGAGGTTGACGCCGGGCCTGGGCGCCGCCTGTCCGTGGGGGCCGCTCGTCGCCGGCGCCGATGGCTTCCCCGTGTTCTTCGGCGGCGGCAGCAGCGAGGCGAAGCCGCCAAATACGCCGCCGCCTGTCCGGGCTCTTTTCGCTGGCGGCTCGTCTTCGCGCGCTTCCGGCTTCGCCTCGTGGGGGCCCGCGGCGCCCCCCAGGTTGACGACGATCCGGCGCGGGTTCGAGCGGTCGACGACCTTTTGGACGGGCTTCTTCGCGTTGGCGTTCGCGGCGGCTGGGGGCGCGGCGGCGGCCGGTGCCGGCTGGGCGACGCTTTCCGATTCGGATTCCGAGTCCGAGTATTCGACGAGGCCCATCTTGATTCGAGGCTGGTTGGGTGGTCGTGAGGGGCTCTGAGATGATGTACAAAGAGCAGAAGTGAGTTGACAATCAGCCTTAGGTCGCGTTACGTAGTAGTGATTGTCGGTTCACTATTAGCCCGTACTATATTAGGCCGGGGTGCGTGCTTCCATTCAAATTCGAGCCAACGCCCGCCTGTATGTGGGGAGGCGCTACCTAGTACGTACCTCCCCTACGGCGCCCATGTGTAGTATGCATTTCCCAGAAAGCCGGGGGGGAGCTACTTCTACTCCTGCACATGTATGGGATTGGGGCCAGGAGCACAATGTCCCAACGTCACTTTCTCTGCCAGGCTGGAACCTCGATTGGGAGACTGGGACACTGACGCAAACGCGACCGGTACAGCTTGTGAGTTCGGAAGCAGCAAGCTCATCACGTCCCCGCACGCCTCCTTCTTCAACCACCGGGGGCTCCCAGAACCTTGGTACGTTCAGTAGTACGCCACGTCCCTCCGTACGCGGGCTGTGCTCCAGCGCGCCAGGACCTCGACGGCCAGGGCCAGCAACTCCGTGAACGACTGAGGCATTCCTCCTCGCCTCGCAACCCGCGAGATCAGCATACTGTGCCAGTTTGCTCACGAGCCCGGGCTCTCTTTATTCAACATGTCTCTTATTCGGGTTGAAGAGTAGGACTCCGGCACATCCCACGGCGCACAGGGCCGCGCTAATCCTTGTCCTCACAGTCTGGTCGCCTACCAACTGCGAACGAGTTACCTAACCGAGGTCGCCGACGGCGTTGGCGAGCGTCTCATTACCCTCAACGATGGCTTCTTTAACACCGTTCCCTTCAAGGCCGCTGGCTGGCGCTCCAATCCCGCCCACATTAAGCGAACCCACTCGCCCCCCATCCCCACCGCCATCGCTTCCGAATACTTTCAGGCTGCCCCTCGACTAGCCGGTCTGACCCTGGAGGATGAGGCCGAGGAGGGCGGCATGCTCACGGGGGGTGGCGGAGAGACCCATGGCCCCGGCGTCGCTACGAGGCGCCGGCGGGAGCGGCGGCGGGAGCAGATGGAAGACGACGACAGCAGCGACCTAAGCGACGAGAGCGACGAGGATACAGACCAGCGCGCTTCGCAAGGCATTCGCTTCGCCAAGATGCCCCTCAGGAACCGCTCCGGCTCCTCTCCGATCCAGTCTTCCAACCTGCGGCAGACGACGACTGTTTCGTCACCCCGCGCCGCGCCCGGTGCACGGCGGGGCTCACAATCCGCCCTAGAGACGGTCAAGGAGAGAGCCAGGCGGGATACCGTCACCAGCAGCGAGGTCTCGTCGGACAATGAGTTTGACGCTTCCGGCTTCCACAGGCAGAGGGAGCTCTCGAGGGCCGCCGCCAAGGCTGCCAAACTGCAAGCCAAGATCGCCGAAGAGCCAACCCAAGGCAATGTCAAGAGACAGGAAAGCGATCTCCTGGCCGAGGAGGAAGAGGATTCCGACCTCTCTGACGGTTCTTCGGCATTTGGTGACAGTATTGATTCCACCTCGATCTTGGCCGACGTGGAGGACCCCGCCGTTGGCGCCTCTCCTGGCCAGCAGCTCGTTGGGACACCTCCGAAACAGCTCATGCGCCAGTCCACCGTGCGAAAGCCTCTCCGGGTGCCTGAAGCACCGCGTCTCGAGGCACTCCCGCCGCCGAGGCCGCTGAGCATCATCCGGCCGCTGAGCATGGCACAGCCAAGGAGCTTGCTGTCGGATGCCCTCAACGCTAAAAACACCAAGCCCGCGATGCCTTTCGAGCAATTCGCCTCGCTTTCGGGTCAGGGCGATCCGGACCCGCTGTCACTACGTATTTATGTCCCATACTGCAAGACTCCCTCGAAGCCGTTTGAGGTCTTCATACGAAGAAACATTCAGGAGGAGGATGGCAGCTTCAGGCCGGTGACAGTCGCCGAGCTGATCGGACTGAGTCTGTGGAGGTACAATGAAGAGAAACTCGAGCCGCCCATCCCCGTGGACAAGATGAATGTGAATTGGTGGACACTGCGCATGGTGGATGGAGACGAAGTGGACGATGATTTCCCTCCGCTAGAGCGCAAGAAACCCGTGAATTCGTTCACGACGGCTAATAACCGCGCAGGGCGGCGGACTAACAACAAAGTCTTTGATGACTTTGGGCTGGTTCAGGCCTCGGAGGAGGAGTTTGAAGAAAACCAAGAAGCTACGCCGCAATATGGCCAACAGGAAGCCGCCGAGGTAGAGGAGGAGGAACAAGAGACGACGCCGAAAAACACGCCGCAGACCCAAACATCCCTTCTCCCACCACCCGATTTTCCGCGGCCGAATCCCATCATCAACACCACCTACCGTCATGACACGGTCCATGCTGACAAGCCTGCGCCGCCCACGGAGGCACCGGTGCCCGCCAATCGGGGCGAGAAGCGCTTCCTGCGGGTTCGCATATTTTCTACGGATGCCACCCCTGGCCAGATGGTGACGATGGAGGTGACGACGGAGAAGTACCTGGCCGAGATCCTCGAGGAAGTCTGTCTCAAGCGACGGCTGGATAGGAACGCCCACGTGCTGAAACTTCCCACCGGCGCTGTCGTCATGCTGGACCGCACCGTTTCCTCGATCGGCAATGTAACCGACTTGGAGCTGCATCGTCGGCGCTTTGCAACCGATGGCCCCCTCACCCACACCGGCTCCCCCAGCAGCTCGGCGCCCAAGATACACGTCTGGGATAGCACCACCAACCCCAAGAAGAAGAAGGACAAGGCGGCAGCACCGCATCCCCTCGCGCAAGAGAGCATGCAGCTGGACGAGGCTGCCAGCGGGGCCATCAGCGTCAAGAAGTACATCGTCTGGCGCAAGCAGGCCATGCGGTTCGTGAACATGAACGAACGCATCCTGCGAATCGACGGCGAGTACATTACCATCCAGCACTCGTCAGGAGGCAAGGCGACGCGCGAAGGTGGCAAAACGACGACGATGCACTTCAGCAGCGTGATTGGTTGCACAGTCTCGCGCAGACACCCGGCCAACCTCAAGGTAGGCGCATGCCGGTTTTGCTGGTAGACACGTAACCGCTTCGCTAACATGACATGCCACCAGTTACTTGTGTTCAAAGAAAACGAGGAGAAACGATATGACTTCGAGGCCAGGAGCGTCGAGGAGGCCGCCGAGATCGTTGGCGAGATTAAGAAAGGCATAGCACCATACAAGAAAGACATTTAAGTGTCTTCACGCGACATGAGGGCGTACCGCACCACCACATGCCCTGTTGTACCAAGCCTGTCGTATTATAGGGGGCTCGGTTGAGGGGCATGGCGGTTGTGGTCGCCGTCACAACATGCCACCATGATGAGGCGGGAGCAGGCAGCTGTACGGCGGCAGTACAGTGGCGCTCAGATAGCACACTAGGGCGCGGCACGAAAAGCGACGCTTTCTGACAGGACAGTCGCGAGAGACCCAGATCTCGTCCTGGCACTAACGGGTTGATGCTGGCGCCCGCCGAGCAGACGGAAGACGGCATCGGTTCGTGGCCCGTGTCAACGCTTCAGGGCCGTGGGTCATGGAACGAAGCAGCCAAGCGAAACAAGGTCGGCTCTTGCCACCATATTCTGGATGAACATGACCAATGGCGGTTCTATGTAGGTAGCAGGTAGGGTTGACGGCATGGGAGAAGGCCAAGCTCGCGTCGGGTCAAGCGAGCGCCCCGCAGCAACAGGCACTCGGGCATGTGGATTCGGCGAAATGAGAGGAAGGCGTCTGCCATGTACAGGAGCAGAAACATGAAACCGAAAGCCGTCCCACCGCACCCCGGTGGCCATACGTCACTCGCGTGTGTAACGTATGCAAGGAGAGGTTATCGGCGCACGAAGCAAACCTGGAAGGGGAGGACAGACGGCCAGCTGCAGCGGGCGGTGGCTGCGGGAGGCGGGAGCAGGGAAGCCACCTCGCCATCACCACGTCTTCCCTTGCGAGCTGAGGAAGGGTTGAAGGGGTTCTCCCGAGGCGTGGTGTCCTACGGGCCGGCGGCCTTTGATGGGTACCAGCATACAGACAATATGGAGGTGAAATGGAGGCGGCAGTGGTGACATTAGATGATGGGCAACGGTCGGCCTGGTCTACGCATTTCTTTGATGAAGCGCATCCGTCTCCGGCGGCTAGTACTGCTGTGCGGCTGGTTTGAATCACTCGCCAGGGCAGCCAAGATGGAATAAAAAAAGAGAGGTACCTGTTGCTGCTTGCAAGACGTAGGTTTGCAGGTGAATAAATAAATGTCGGCATCGACGTGTGTTGACTGATGCCTGCCTGGTGAGCGGTTGCCTCCTAATCAGTCAAGCTGCAAACGCCCTCCCTTCTCTTCCATTTAATCGGCATCTCGTCAACAGCAAACACCTCCAAATTCTCCCCACCTTCTACACATCGCAGAAGTAATATTTTTTCTCCCCCCAGGCTCGCCCCTAGGTTTTCTCTTTCGTTGACTCGCCATCCATCTCTCGTTCATCCATCGTCGTCCATTCACCGCGCGCTACTCCTACGACTGCATTTCCCGCCTCGTCCCCTCGTCACCTGCGTCCCTCACCTCCACGAGTATCGCAGACTGCATTCCTAGATCTCACGGTTCTACCCAAGTCCACCGTCAACATGCAGTTCTTCAAGCTCGTCGTTGCTTCCGTCACAGTTGCCACAGGCATGGTAAGTGTTGATATGTTTTGGTCCCCGCCCTCGACCACGTACTACTCACTGCCCGCCCTGCCAACACTTGGCCTCGCCCTCACTGGCGGGCTCACGGACTGCTAGTCGGCCAGGTGGTCAAGATACTGACGTGTTTTGCAGGCCTCTGTTGCCAACCAGTACAACCAGGAGTGTGACTGCACCAATACCGTCACCCTCCCTGGTACCGCCGCCGTTCCCCCCACCGGCCAGCCCAGCGCTCTGTCGTCTGTCTACTCGGTCGTCACGACGCCTGCTACCACGGCGGTTCCGGCCCCTCAGTCCCCTGCTGCGACGACGTCGGTCTACGAAACCAACCCCTCGTCGTCTGAGGTCGAGACGGGCGCCACTCCTGCCACGCCCGCCACACCCGCCCCGATTCCCTCTGGTTCCTCGGTTACGGTCGTCCTCCCGACCGCCCCCACTGAGGCTCCTAGTTCGTTCTCGGCTACGACCCCCGCTGACAGCACTCTGGACACTGCCACCAACACGCCCGGCGAGACGCCCACCGATTCGGGCTCCGCCACGCCCTCTCCCTCGCCCACTGAGGCCCCCCCGGCTAATGCCGCTGCCTCTTCCCGCCCCACGGGTATCGCTGCCCTTGCCATCGTCATCGGTGGCATCGCCCTCTGTATCTAAACGCCGTGTCGAGCTGCCTCGACTTCTGTTCGCGCGGGTACAGGACTAGGCCCCCCTATGTGCCCTGAAGAGAGTGGACGACTTCACGGAAGTAGTTTGGTAATGGCAGATGCATGAGTATGGAACCAAGAATGGCGTTTGTATTTCTGTGGTGGTTTTCATTGCATACTTGAGGCCACAACTGCGGCAGAGACAGCTTTGACCTTGGAAGTTTCTCATAGGACGGAAACATTGAGCAATAGCACCTAATGAAGCATCAGTTGCGATGTACCATGCCTTGTCTTGATTCCACTAACAGTATTTTCTCGTCTGATGCTTATTTTTCAAAGCTTAAGGTAGTTCACTCGCTGAGGCTTAGATGCCTACCGCCGTGTGGTAAAGTCCACGATCGCGTTTCTTCCACTCCAGAACATTATTCGCCTCCTGCGGTTTCTGTACCGCAAGCATTAAGCCAAGTTAAATCGCACCGACGGATACAAACGAGTACTTGGAAAGGCAACCTCAGCTAAATAATCACTCTCCCCTCGGATCATCACCTCATCACCTACATGTCGCAGGTGGCCCAATCATCCAACCTGCTGCCCTCCAGGCAGGTACTCACTCCTGCATTTCATGGAGGTTTCTCGCTATTGCAGTATCTTGTGTACGAACCAAGTCGTACGAGCACGGCTCTGGTTCTTCACGGACGAGGCGGCGGCAGGTCAGACAGGCATACCGTTATCAGCGGCGCAATGCCACTTCTCCCACTCGACCCACCACGGGACTGAATTGCCGGGCGATATTGACAGACCAAACCCAGACCCTAAGCAAAGGCCGTCACACCCCAAGGGCCGACTGCACGAGAAGTAATGAGGATGGGAAGGGATGCAGTTGCAGGAGGCCCCTTGAAGTCGCCAACCCGTTCTTGCGCCCCTGACAAAGCGCGAGACTCGTGTACGGCGGACTGGGTAGAAGGTCAATCATTCTGACAAGAGTATCAACTACAAGAAAAAAAGAGAGGAGGAGAAACATCGGCTGGCTCATCGCGGTTTGATCTACAGCTACCAATAGAAGCCGCCGACCAGACAGAGGGAGAGATCACCAAACACGACGGCACCTAGACGCCTCACTACTTCCTACCCTGTCGGACTTTCCCGGTGCATTTTCGAGAATCGAGCGGAGGATCATACCACATCACACTATATCCCCTTCCTCTCGGCCTCTTGAAGCCATGACCCCTGCCTGCCTCGGTTCTTTCCTCACAGCTTGGCTCTCTCGGCTGCGCTATCGATGCGTTTCCCCTCGTCGGCCTGCTCAGCCACCGTCAAGTCCGGCAGGCGCGCGGGCATGATGCGGCGCGGCTCAGCGCCGGGCACCTGTAGTACGCTGGAGTCAGTCTTGTCCCATACTCTTTACTGGGTCGAGGGCGAGGAGGCCCTATTGTCCCTCGCTAGCTCGTGACAAAACGACGTAGCACACAACAGTTTCTCGGGCGGGGTTGAGGACCAAGGGGAAGCCCCTCGGGCTCGGAGAGGATAAGAAGGGGCGGGGCTTACAACAGCGTAGGGCGCAAAGTCGGTCACGCCGGCGTCGGAGCGCAGAAAGTCCTCGTCGAGCAAGAGGCGGCCGTTGACGCTGGCCGCCGGCGCACGGAGCACCGCCAGGACGGCGTCGGAGAAGATGGTCGCCTTGCGCAGGTCCCGCGCCTCCTCGGGATTCCGACGCACCATGGCGGCCGTCGCCGCCGACTCGATCGCCTGCGTCGCGCCGTCCCCCCGGTCAGTCAGAGGACGGGAGAAAGATCCTGGAAAGCGGAGGCAAGGGATTTCCTACCACGGCGGGCCACAGGCTCGTGATGGCCATATCACGCAAGCTTTGCCGCTCCCAGTCCATCGCCAGGCCTTGCGTCAACACACTCATGGCTACCTTACCCTGGAGGGGGCGTCAGCACAAGGTCCTTTGATATTTATCCAGGCGGTAATGCCCCGCACAAACGCGCGCAAGGGAAGGGTAAAGCGCACCATGGCATAGGCCGTTTTGCCGCGGAAGAAGCGGCTGTAGATGGGGGGGCTGACGACGACGATGCGGCCGTGGCCGTGGCGGCGGAGGTGCGGCAGCGCGGCCTGCACCGTGGCGTAGAGGCCGTGGACGTTGACGTCCTGTAGCAGGCGGAAGCGGCGCAGGGGCGTGTCCTCGACCGAGGCCCACCACACAGCGCCGGCGTTGTAGACGACGGCATCGAGGCGGCCGTACGCGGCCACCGCGGCCGCCACGAGCGCCGCCACGCTCGCCGCGTCCCGCACGTCCACCCGCACCGCCGTCGCCGCGCCCCCGGCCGCCACGATCTCGCGCACCACCGTGTGGATCGTCGACTGCGGCGAGTGCGGGTCCGGCGGCGGCACACCGTCGTCGTCCCCGCCGCCGCCGCCGCCAGTCGTTTTGCCTGCCACGACGACTACAAAAAGGGGGGCCCGGGTCCCGAGTCAGAACTACGTTACGCGGATAAAAAGGGGGGGACGAGAAGGAGACTCGAGTGGGGCACGAACCGGCATAGTGGTTCTTCGCCAAATCGATGGCGATCTGGCGCCCGATGCCCCGGGAGGCTCCTACGACGAGGGCGACCTTTCGGCCGTCGTTCATTTCGGGCATGGAATTCAATTGAGGGCGCAAAAGCGAATGGCACAATGGTACTGTTTAGGAGGACGAAGATACCGCGTTCCAGTTAAATGTTCCAGGAATGACGGGACGGAGGTTGAAGTTCTGAAATATGGCCGTCCACTCTCGGCTCTGATCAGTAATCGGTTCGGCCTGGAGTCCTGTGGATCCACCATCTCTACCCCGGAGGTTCGCATGTGGAGACCGGCATGAAGTGGGCCAAGTACTTCTTATTGATCCATTGCGAATCCATCTCCGAATGATCTATCCATCCATCTCCAGTAATGAGCACCAACCCGTCGGTGCTAACTACTTTTGTTCCGGGAGACCTCCGATGCCTGCTGTTCCTTCTCCCGCCTCAAACCGCCCCTCATGGACTACAATCGCGACGCCGTCGTGCCGTGCATCACGCGCCACTACGAGCTGCTGCTGCGTTTGGCCCACCTCGAATCGGGGGACATCCGGTACCCACCGCCGTGGGGTTGGGACGACGAGCAGCTCGTCGTCGACGTGCTCCGCTACTGCGGCCGGTCCGATGCCGTCATCGACCTGCTTTGCCGTCCGCTCTACGCCCGACTGCCGAGGTCCCCCGCCACGCGCTACGTCGACCTGGAAACCCGGTCCGTCTCCTACCTCGGCGGCCAGGGCCTCTTCGCCGGCGCCGAGCCGGGCGTCCGGGCAAGTCGGCCGCCGAATTTCACGGCAAGCGCATGGTGGACCTTGCCCTCATGCCCGACGAGGAGGACTAACCCCCCGGGGCGGGCCTGAAGGAGGCGGCGGCGGAAGAAGACCAGCCCTGGCTGGGATATTTTCGGCCGTATGACATGCAAAAGTACTTCGACTTGCTTTACTCCGAGTACAAAGGCCTCGTCTAGGTCCCCGTGTGGGGATCCTGCGGCTGGGAGATTGCCTACGGCACGTAGCCCAAAGCTGGGCTCTGTGGCACCCGCACCCCCTCTTGCCTGCCATTCTCGTCTTCGGGAGGATGACTGGTCGCAGACGGCGCAGCGCCTCCTCCAAGAACACGGTTGGCCCGATGCTTTTAGAAGGGAAGAGTACAAGCAAGCAGTCTTATCCACGCAGAGGTAGAAGTACTGCCTGGTCCCCCCCCTCTCCGGGAAACCTCACGTCGCTACTTTCAGCACCCGCCGCTCCTACGTGACGAGGTAACCTCCCTCAGAGCTGTCGGCCACCCGAGGCATACTACTTTTTCGGTTTGCATGAGGCGCAGTATCCTCAGCCGTTCCAGGCGGATCGAGAAGCCGGCGTTGTCGCGCAGCGTCTTGGGTCAGCATGGGTTCTCCTAGAGACCGTCGTCCAAGAGGAGATCGGGCATGTTCCCAAAGGGCATCAAGTCCTCCTTCTTCGTCACCTTCTTCGTAACCTCCCAAACCTCGGTCCACGTTGCAGCCCAGGATGTCGGGCAGGATGCGCCTTGGGGGTCTGATCTGTCTCGCCCCGATCTCTTCGGAGTAATAACCCCGGCCAAACCAGGAGCCGTCCACATGTTGGTGCCCCCGGGCTGGAGCGGATGAAGACGCGGTCATTGCGGGCTTGCCAGATGGAGGCTGGCGGGTACTCGTCGCGCTGGCAGTTTATGCCGGGCGCCTGCATCCAGCCGTAGATCCAGTCGAGGTGGTGGCTGAGGCCCAGCGCGTCGGTGCACGTCAGCGTGTTGGTGGTCTGCTGACGCTGATGACAGAGCTATAGTGCAGGCAAGCCTGGCCGAACTGGAGGTAGTCGCACGTCTTGTCGATGCCCTTGACGCAGCAGAGCCGCCGGTACCTGCTCCTCTCGTACCCGTCCATCGTCGACAGCTGCCCCAGCTGCCCGTTCATCTGCGGCGCCTCGTGATCGCCGGCGCTGCACTTTTCGTCGCACGGCGTCGTGTAGCACGTCCCCAAGCCGCCTCGTCCTGGTAGCTGTGGTATTCCAGGCCTCAGCGCCTACGCCCCAGCGAGTACCGGAAAGGGGGCAAAGCGGGGGGATGGGGGTTCACTCACGCGAGCTCGGCTTCGGCGATCTCGTCTTTTGTCCACCGAGCCGCCCACAACCACCGAGCCGATGCAAAGCCCTACGATGCGTGTCGGCCGGGTTATTAACATCGGTCCGAACCGTGAAAAGGTGCTTATGTGCCATGATATTGTCGAGAAATTTGATGTGGCCTCGGGCGAGCTGACCGTTGCCTCCAAGAGCGAGTTTTGCAACGTCGACGAACCCATCTGCATCCGTGCTACTTGTACGCTCTATCTCGCGGCCCAGAATGACACGTGGTAGACGTCCCCCATTCCCGGATGTCGAAAATACTGAACCTAACACGTTGCGTACAGCGCTTCTATCGCTGCGCCGCTTTCGGACGAGATGGCGACCACCGTCTCCATCTCCATCGCTCAGCTGGCCACTTGGAACCCGTACATCCTGGGAGCCTGTGATCACCTGGTGGCGCGACGGTAGATTTGTAGCGGATTAGCAGAATCACGGTCCCGTCTGACGGGAAGGGAGAAGCTGACGGACAGGGACAGGCCTCCCGGGGGCAAGTGGATTGCGTCGCCCGGGACTGTACGCGATGGGTCCTGGCCAACTCGCCCAGCGCCTGGTGTTGGAAGGATGCCCAACGACGCCAAGATCACGCAGCCCCGGCTGTGGGAGCTGAACCCGGTGCTAGGCAAGAAGGAGGCCGATTGCGGCACCATGGTCTGGCTGGGCTATTACTACTGGGTGCGTGGCCCGGAGCGGGGACGGCACGACGGGGCCTTCGATGACGATGTCGCGCGCCAGCACGACGAGCCGGGCGAGCTCGACGACGGCGGGCTTGCCGAAGCCGACCAACACGCAGGCGGGCCTCGACCCCAACTGCAACAAGTTCGCCGAGGCCAAGTCGGGCGACAGTTGCTGGTCGCTGGCCAACAACAACGGAATCTCGCTCGAGCAGCTCTACCGACTGAACCCCATGTTGGGATCCAACGGCGAAAACTGCGGGACCCAGATATGACTCTGGTATTATTACTGTCTGGCGGCATAGGTCATCGACACAGGCTGGGGCACTTCGAAAGTCTTTGATGAATAGGGGGTGGTAATGTAAAAAAGACCCCACGCATGGCGGGCGGATACGAATCCCCAGCAAGAGATACAACGTAGTTGTAGACAGAGAGTCTTGCCCGGCCGACGATCCTTGTGCACGGAGATGTTAGTCCATCCCGTGTACATATATGGATGACCTGTCGAGGTCCGTTTGACAGCCGGTTGCTGAGCGCCCCAATGAGAGATCAAGAAGACTTGGATTCCCCTAGCCAAGAACGGGTTTGTGATAGATAGCAAAAAGCACTGGAAGGCCGTACCGGTTTTCTCCTCCGATCATGTGCTACCTTATACATAGAGTGGGCGATCCGCGATCCGGCCTTGCCAAGAAGCTGCTCTGGTGTCGTCATAATCGGCCCCACGGAATGACGCTCGCTCAACCCCACCCGGTGCCGTTGCTTCAAACAGGGTATATAAGGTTCAGCGGCCGCGCGCCGTCGATCCCTCTTTTCCGGAACAAGTAACTCACTGACGGCATGATTCGCGATAGTCGTAGGAACACGCAGTAACACTCCCCCCCCCAGTACCGCCACGCCCGTCTTGCTTTCAGTCGTCAAACCCAATTGGAGAAGACTCATTCCCGGCACGACATTCCGCCTATCGCAAATACCTACCGCCACCATGTCCTCAGACACGCAGCAAAAGCAGCCGCAGTCGCAGCCACAGGAGAGACGGGACACTGAGGATACAACGCAGCAGCAGCAGCAGCAGCAGCAGCAGCAGCAGCAGCAGCAGAAAGACGGGCAGAACACGCAGCCGCAACAACAGAAACAAGACGCAGAGAATAAGCAGCCCCAAGGCGGCGAGAACAAGCCACAGCAGCAGCAACAACCGCAACAACCACAAGCACAAAAGCAGCAAAAAGGCGCTCAAAACCCTCAGGCGCCGCCCTCTCCGCCGCCCGACGCTCCCGAAGGGGAAGTGAAGCCCGAGGCGGTGGCCAAGAGCATGGGACTCGGGGCCAAGGACAAGCTGGTGCAGGAGCTGACGCGGAAGCTGCAGGAGTCGCAGGGACTCGAGGCGCAGGCGCAAGAGCTGCGGCAGCGGGCCGAGGGGCTGGGGGACACGGAAGAGGCCGAGGCGCTGCGGCGCCAGGCGTGGGAGCTCGAGGAGAAGGCCAAGAAGGTGATCCGGTCGGCGCGGCGGCTGCAGAATGGCGCGTTCCAGGGCGGCGCCGCGGGCGCCGGCATCGGCGCCGGCCTCGCCGGCGGCCTCGGCACCCTCGTCGGCTCCCTCGTCGGCGGCGTCGCCGCCATCCCCACCACCGGCCTCGGCATCCTCATCGGCGCCGGCGCCGGCGCCGTCCACGGCCCCTGGGTCAAGCTCGTCCAGGACACGGTCCAGGAGGACGAGGAGGCCGAGAAGAACGGCGACGAGCTGCCCGCCGCCGACGACGCCTGAGGCGCGCGCCGAGCGGGGGGCCGAGGAACGAAGAAACGAAGAAACAAAGGGACGGACGGACTGCCCCGTGCGGGCTTGGGACGACAAAGTCACGAACACGATTGCATGCTGAACGAAAGCGGGCGTTGGGAAGGACCAGGTTGCTTCTTGGGATAGGGGGGCAAGGGTTGCAGGGTTTAACTTGCTGTACAATCGTATACCGTGTTTCCGCCGTCGTATGCCTCGGTTATTTGGATTGCGCCTCCATATGTGTCGTCAAATACACGTCCGTCGGATTTATTCCTTGCGTACTCAAAGCTACCTGCATATATGAAAAAGGAAAAAGCCTGGCTTCCATATGTTCACTCGGTTCCATCGCATGTTACGACCATCGCCTGCACGTACGGATGCGTCCTGCAGATGCCAGGAGGCCAAGATTGCCCGCCGCCCTGCGCGTAGGCCGGGCATCCATGCTTGCGTGCGTACGCGTGGGTGGAGTTGGTCTTCCGGGAAGATCACGGCCGGGCCCGAATCCGACGATGGATATCACAGTAGTGGCGACCGGGGGCCCAAGTCGGCGGGGACGGGGACAACGCAGAGTGGTATGTCTTTCATCATCCATACCCCCAACAAATCCATATACGACCGGCGTATACAAGCAAGCCCCTTACCCAGTTCTTAGTACGGATGGGTACACAATGGGGGACACCGGGTCGGCCGTATTTCAGGAGACTTGCTCTTGAGGCTCCCCATCCGAGTCTTCGAGCACCCCCAGGGCGGCGAGCGCTGCTTGGTCGCTTCGGGCCCCTTCTTCAACGAGGACGTTTGCATCTTTACCTAGCGTCGAGCGTTTGCATGAATAGAATAGATGTGTTTCTTTACTAAACTGCCCCTTCCATCTACTTTGCCTCCTGGGTGCAAAGCAGTTCGATTGTGTATTCCCCCGGGGTATCATGCCTTCGCCTTCGCCCGCACGTCAGACCACAACTTGTCGATGACCTGGAAGACGGCCGTGACGTCTCTCTGCACGGCGGCGTCGAACTTGTCGCCCAGCCTCTGCTGCATCTTGTCCGGGTGCCACCGGACGCGCTCCTCCTTCAGCCTGGCGAGGAACTCCTTCTCGCCCAGCTCGACGGGGTCGAGGCCGTTCACGAAGAAGTCGCGGACGGCGTCGGGCTCGATGTTCTCGCGGCCGCCGGCGGCGGGCCAGGCCAGGCCCTCGAGGCGGCCGTCCCAGGCCTCCCAGCGGCCGGCGTAGTCGTCGTAGCGGGCGCGCCAGCCGCGGCGGCGGCGGCGCTCCTCGCCGCGCCGGAGGCTCTCCTCCATCTCCCGCGTCAGCCGGCGGGCCTCGGCGGCGCGGTCGGCGCGGGCCTGCTGCTCGGCGGCGCGGCGCGCGCGCTCCTCGAGCAGGCCCTCGTGCGTCTTCTCCCACATGCGCTGCCGCACGTGCGCCGCGTACTCGTCGTCCGTCATGCGCTCGAGCTCGCCCTGCGGCCCCGCCCGCGCGTTCGCGTACACGTGCAGCGGCTGCCCGTAGACGCCCTCCCAGTACGCCGCGCCCTCGTCGTCGGCCATGGCGTCGAATAGCGACGCCCGGAACGCCGCCTCGGGGTCCAGTGGCGGCGGCTCATACGGATTGGGCGGCGTCGGCGACCGCGACCGCCGCCGCCGGTGTTTCCGGTGGTGGTGCCGCCGTCGGTGATGGCGATGCCGGTGCTCGTCACCGGCGCGATCCTCGCCGTCCTCGCGCTCGTCGTCCCGATGGTCCCTGCGATCGTCGCGCGCTCGGTCGCGGTCGTGGTGGTGTTCCCCATCCCGCTCACGATGCCGGGAGGAGCGATGGGAGCGGGATGATGTGCTTTTGAAGCGGAACTTGGAAGTACGGCTGCTTCTCTCTTTTCGCTCGGGGTCGGCGACAGGACTTTGCGATTCGCGCCCAGACTCGGCGGCCTCGCCTGGTGGCTGCGACGCTTCTGGTGGCGGGGCTGCCTGAGGTGGTCCCGGTGGTGGTGAAAGACGTGCTCTGTCGGGGTTGATGGAGGACAAGATGTGTCGCCGCTTGGGCGACGTGATCTCGGTCGTCATCGTGGGTATGTCATGGTCGAGAAACCACGGCTGAGCTCGTTGAATCGGGTTTGGTTTGTCACCGGGGGCCGCTGGCGTCGTTCAGCGGGATGGGAGAGCTCAACTTGACTTTGTGTGTCTCTCTTAGGGGCGGAAAGAATAGCGCTTCTATAAAAAGTACTTGTACCCTGTACCTGCAAGTTGGGGTGCACACAGCAGCGCAGTGACGTTGTGAGGCGGGACCGCTACTTCTAGCCTATTGAACCCATCCAATCTCGTGGCTTGCCCAGGCTGATGCGCCCCGAGAGCTACGAATACAGCGTTAACTTGTACTCTCCTCAAGCGGCAGCCAAACAGTGCATTCCCATTTCGCCATTTAACAATTCGCATACACCCGCTCTGTCCTCTGTATTGGAACGCAACCATTCCCCAGTCGCCAGGCCATCTATCCCCTGCGTTGGCGAGACGCACGCGCCACGAAAACGAAAATGAGCAAGCCGGGCCTCTCGTACGGCCTGAACCTGGCGAAGAAGCCGGGCACCAAGCCCGCGCCCGCGAAGCGGAAGCCAATCTTCGGCGATGACGACGATTCGGACAAAGAGACCTCCAACAGCACCGGGCCCCAAGCGACCGAAATCACCGAATTCGACATCGATTCCCCGGGAAACCCAGTCGGCGGCCTGGGGAAGAATGCGCCGTCCAAACCAAAACATGGCCCTGCCAGCAAACAGAAGCTCCCAATATCCATGTACGGCGACCTGTCGAGCTCGTTGGACTCGCGGAAACACCAAGAAGCGGCCGAAGACCTGGACCCGTCCATTTACGACTACGATGCCGTTTACGATTCATTAAAACCGGAGAAGAAAGTTACCGCCGAGGACGCCGAGAAGCGGCCCAAGTATATGAAAAGTCTTCTGGCCTCAGCGGCCGTTCGGAAACGGGATGCCCTGATCGCCGAGGAGAAGAAGATTGCGCGCGAGCGCGAGGCTGAGGGCGAGGAGTTCGCCGACAAGGAAAAGTTCGTCACGGAGGCCTACAAGAAACAGCAAGAGGAGAACCGGCGCATCGAGGAAGAGGAGCGCAAAAGAGAAGAGGAAGAGGCGAGGAAAAATGTAGGCGGCGGCATGACGGCCTTCTACAAGGATATGCTCAACCGAGGCGACCAGAGGCACACGGAAGTCATGAAAGCAGCCGAGGAGAAGGCCAAGGCCGGCCCCCAGCCAGACGAGGCTCCCGAAGAGGAAAAGGCCAAAACGGATGCCGACATTGCCAAGGACATCAACGCCAAAGGCGGGGCCATTGCGCTGAACGAGGACGGGCAGGTAGTCGACAAGCGCGAGCTGCTCAAGGGAGGACTAAATCTAGGTGCCAAGAAGAAGCCCGAAGCGCGGAAAGAGCAGCGAGACTCGGAGCGCCGGCCGGATCGACCGTCGACGGGTTTCATGGGGGCTGGAGGCAAGCAGGCGATGCGCGAGCGGCAGTCGCGCATGCTCGAGGCCCAGCTGGAACAGTCGTTGAAGCGGTCCATGGAGCAGGAGGCCGAGGAGCAAGAGAAGGTCGAGCGCGCTGCCAAATCGAGGAAGACCGAAGGCGAGATTTCGAGTGCGCGTGAGCGGTACCTTGCCCGAAAAGCCGCGGCGGCGGCCAAGAAGGACTAAGGCAAACATGTGCTCCTTGCTGGCTGCCCAGTGTATTGAGCAGCTTTTCTCTGGCTTATAGTACAGAGACGAGTCGACATGGGCGGCGACACATATCCACCTTGCTGCTGGTCGTGTCTTGCATGATTCATCGGGTAAAAACAGTTGCCGTAACTGACGTCGAGGCTGTGTTGTGTAGCATTGATGGTTATATACACAGACGATGGGGGGCGGTTCGCAGCCGGCGATGCGCCGCCGCCCATTGCGGCCCGTCGCCCGTCGCTCTGGATACTGCCTTTTGTCTACTGGCCCTCCCGCTGTAACCGGGTGATGTACGAGGTGCTGACTTGGTTCCAAGCTGACATGTACTTCTCCATGCACTGGGTGAAGCAGGTCTGTTCGCCGCTCGAAAGAGAGGAGCCGGGCTTCGGGACGCACTTCTGGAAGCAATGCTCATTGATTTTCTAGAGACACGTCAGAAAACAGCAGCCCAGGAAAACCCGGCAGCCGATGAACAAAGCGTAAGACACGCACCTCAATCAGCTCTCTGGCGTTGGTCATGGCATATTGCGTCCGGACCTGTTTGATCACCTCCTGCTTAACATTCTCGGAGTCCATGTTGGCGGGGAATTGATGGGTGCTCGGTCGTGGTTCGGTAAAATCTGCCGCGGAATTGCGCTCGGGAACGGACCGTCAGTTGCCGGACGGAGCAGGAGGCAGAATCGAGTTGAGATGTTGGTAATCGCAAGACCACAGTGCACTGGAGCTATTCTAATGGTGGATGGATATGCTCGAGGCTAAGATATTTCCTTAGCGTCATTAGTATGACGGAGACCTGCGGCCTGTATGTACATGGATGCTCGCGCAAGGCTGCGAGGGGTCCATGGCACAGAGGGACAATAAGTACCAGCCTCAAATTGTGGCGGTGCATGATATTGATGTGGCTGATAAATACTTTTTGCCCAATCATAAGGCTCCTTGGCGTCGGTAACGAATTGGGAGGCGGGCAGCAGCAGCAGCAGCAGCAGCACCTGGAGGTAACAGGGGTCCAGGAGCCCAGCAGCTGGATGGAGAGGCCCCGAAGCTCAAGCTGGCCACTTGGCGTCGAGCAATGGGCCAGACGGCCCGGTTTTATTTGGCGAAGCGTGTGTGAAAGAGGCCAGCTAGCAGCGATCAGTCAATCAGTACTCCGTAGATGGCACGGATCCTGACCGAGACAGGCTGGACATACGAACAGCGCGCGACGGCCTGGTGGACGGACTGACCGACTGCTCGTACACGACCAGCTCTCATCGCACGCATTGACCTTGCGGTTTTTTACCTTCTTCACGCCGCAAGACGCTCAGCAGCCGCCTGTCTTTTATCCCACCTGCCCTCTCTGCTCTCCTTGCCCCCCCTCCGCTGAGGCGTGTGTTCCCCGACCCTCTACCCCCGGCCAGACAGACGATGAGGTGGCTCACAGCCTTGTCTGCCCTGTGGCTGGCAGCGACTGCCCGCGCCGCCGTGAGCCATGACGATGATGGCAACGTGCGAAGCATCTCGGTAAGCCGAAGCAGCCGTGCCCCTGCTCGTGCCGCCCTGTGTCCCTGACCCGGCTTCCACCGCAGCTGCGAACGCACACCCTCGTGCAGCCGTACCTCGACTCGGACATTGCCAGTCGGTGGTATGAGTTTGGAGGCGATACCATTATCCGAACAGATTCGTACGCGGCCCGCCTCTGTTTACTCGCGCCCTGGAAGGCGGACTGACGGGCAACCAGATATGTGCGCCTGACCTCGGAACGCCCCTCGCAAAACGGCTGGCTGTTCTCGCGCGTGCCCTTGACGGCCACCAACTGGGAAATCGAGGTCGAGTTCAAGGTCCACGGCCAAAACCAGCTCTACGGCGACGGCTTTGCCATGTGGTTGACCAAGGAGCGCGGCAAGCTTGGCCCCGTCTTTGGACACACGGACAAGTTTGAGGGCCTCGGCATCTTCATCGACACCTACAAGAACAACCGGCCCGGCGTCGTCTTCCCCTACGTCATGGCCATGTACGGCGACGGCAAGACGTCCTACAACAAGGACAATGACGGCAAGGATACCGAGTTCGCAGGCTGCTCGGCGCGCGGTATCCGGCACGCCAACGTGCCGACCAAGCTGCGTTTGACCTACTTCCAGGACAAGACGTTGAAGCTCGAGCTCCAGTACAAGGCCGAGGACGAATGGACCCTCTGCTTCGAGACGAGCGAGCCCCCCGCGATCCCCGCCGTCACCTACCTGGGCTTCAGCGCCGAGACGGGCGAGTTGAGCGACAACCACGACATCATCTCGGTCAACGCGCGCAACCTGTACAATTCGGGCGGCCCGGCGGGCAAGTCGTCGCCCAGCCGCAAGAACAGCCAGCCCAAGGTCGAGAAGGAGAGCGGCGGCTGGGGCTGGTTCCTCGTCAAGATTGTCCTGGTCGGTTTGGTGCTTGGAGGTGCTTACGTGGGTTACACTGCCTACCGAAGCAACAAGCGGACACACCGATTCTGAGCGGCGCGTTTATGGAACTTGGGGCAGCGGACGACGGAAGGGGCCCCCCGGCGTTACGCGGAAAAGAAAGGAATGAATAGCATACACCTGCCATCTGCATCCAAGGCTTAGAGTGCATGCGCTCCGTGAAGTTTCACGCGGTCCTAGATGCAGGGGAGGGTTTTCCGGTGTGTATCGGCATGTATACTTGTTGACTATCGGCACGTCAAAATTACGATGCTCCTGCTATTTCTGTCGGGCGGCTCAGGGCCAACCGGTGCCGTATCTCTGTGACCCAGGGACAGTGGGCTGAAGTCATCCCTGAGATCAATCGGCCACGGGCTGAAAGTTGCGTGCTTCGTCGGTTTCGGGTTGGGCTCGCGCGCACCGTGCCCGTCCGACCAAACCGCCCATGCCGATGTGATGAAGAAGCGCTGTGCGTGCAAGCTGACGCTGGCCAATGGGGGGCCATCGGTCGGGTCCTAACCCCGGTCCGGGGCCTGGTTTATGCATGGCTTTGAAACCGGGAGAAGCAAGTACTATGGCGTTCGCTTCCTTGCGGCTAGACGTAGGTACGCAGCTGAGGGGAATGGTCAGCGGGGTTCAAGAAAACCCCAGCATCTGGTGATTGATTCCTGTTGCGGTAGGTGAGTGAGAGGAGAGTAGGTGCTTATTAAGAAAGTCATTTTGGCTTGCCGCCGTTCCGCCAGCACATACAGACACACAATCAGATACATACGAGGCCCCGTGTCCCCAAGGTGCCTCTGCCTCCCTTCGGCTTCTTGCTCCTCTTCCTCCACGGTACCCCGGCAACGCAACAAGCCAGCAGCTCCCTGCCCATTGTGCCTCGGCACACGCCGACTGGAGCGGGATCAATGGCACGCTCATTGTGCGGCTCAACTGCAGTCACCGGGGCGTCTTCTGAAGTCAGCATTGTGTGCCCCACGCCGGCAGATGACGGGGTTGGGGGCTGATAATGACATGTAACCAGTAGGCCTAGGCAGGTATGGAATGTAGGTGATTGCAGACCAAACATCTTAATAAAGTAGCCTAACCTCTTCAGCTGCTTTTTTTTCTTTAGCGAGTAGACGAGCCAAATTGGCAATGGGATGACTGGCTCGTTGAGGCGGCGGGCGAGAGCCTGGGCAGGGCTACGACTTAAATTTGTACCGCTGCCACTATTTTACCCCACGTCCCACACGTGCGTTGCAATGCGCCAGCGTTCCCAATGCGTGACATCCCATGGAGAGCCTGTTGGGTCCTGGATCATGGCGAGATGGTGGCAGGGACGGGAGGAAGGGGGGGCCGCGGCACGTCGATTTGAGTGTTGGGCACCGATAAAAGACGATTGATATCGTCGCGAATCGCAACACAATCTCCGACAATTATCGATCAGCCGTACGAGAACCTAGTACGGTTCGGTTCGTTGTCGCGCCGCCCGCAGAGCCAGCTGGTAGTCACCCAGGCTGCTCGGCCACGTCCAGCGTGCTCGGTATGGAGACCACCCGCCTGCCTACTGCTGTAGTGGGTAGCCGATGCACTTTGTATCCATCGAGCCATCTCCGCCCAGGGCTCCCAAGATGGGGTACTGGCTTTTTGCTCTGGCGGGTGCACCCAGAGTGGCGTCTGCACCCTCGTCGTCTTTTTCGTCTTCACCTTGGGCTGCGCGCTTCACGACGCCATTGTCAGCGCGCTGGACGAGAAAGTCCAACGGTCGGAGCAAGTAGGTTTCGCGCTTCGCGGTTGGCGTCACCAAACGTGCACGCGCTTCTTCGGGCCCTGGCGCCATGGCTTGCGCAAAACGTTGGCCGACGCCCCCTCTCCCTGTGTCGGCTTTCTCGAGGTACGAGTCCGCCCCCTTGGCCGCACGCCCGCAGAGCTGTCGTCACAACCGCGGTCCCCACCTTTTGAAGTGAATCGGGAGAGTTCACCTCCAGCCCACTTTGCAAAGCTGACCTATCCATGGACGATCTTGCTGATGCTGGTCGAGACCCCACCTTGCCCAGCTGGATTAGAGTACTCCTGCAGTCAACAGTCGTTTGTCGCCAGGCCGCCCGCCTACCTTACCGACATGAGATTAGTCCTGTAGCTGCGGTATCCACGCATGGGGGGTGTGGGATTGCTTGATGACATGGTATAGCGAGCCGCCGCTGGGTCTAGGGAAGCACCTCTCCGCCAGCCGCGCCAAACTGTGTCCTATTGCTTGCTTCCCCCCCCCTCTCCCCTCGTCCCCTCCCGACCCGAGCGTGGGTGATTCCTGGTTGCTCCCGAGTTGCTTGCCCGCTTACTGACTGCGACGACGCCGTAGTACGAAGGTAGCTTAGCTGTACATACATCATAGGCTGCTTGCTTGCTGCGCCTGCTGGAGAGACTGGAGACCACCCCCAGCTTAGGTTGATAGGGCGTTGGCAGGAGGTACCTCGTCAGGGAGAAGAAACCCCGACGACGCGCGCGCTCTTGACCACTAAAGTCTCACCGGGCACCTCCTCAACTGCCCACCTGCTCTTGAGCTTTCTTTCAACTCGAAAACCCCCCCAAACTCGACCCGGACGGTACGACTCTCCCTCTTTTCCAGGACCACCGGAAAAAGCTCGTCTGCTCTTTTCCGAATTGGCCCGTTGGAGCTGCCTGGGATCGTCTTCTCCTCAACGGTCCTGCCCCCCGTACGGGAACCCGCCGCGGACGTGGTCTCCCCTCAAGTTGACAGCAAATCGTCAGACCAAGCCCGCTTCCCGTTGTCGCCTGGCTCCAGCTCAGCTCTCTCGGAAGGGACTGCATACCCGTCATCCCCTTGCATTTGCCCACCTTCTTATATATTATTCCGCGCTTGGCCTGTCCCAAGGCACGAGACGGGGAAACCGAGCCTGACGCTTCTTCGTCGCGCATCTATTTTACCGACCTACCTACCTACCTACTTATACGAAGCAGCTCCGCCGGCTCTCTTTGTGTCTCGGCCGCTTCCTGGACCGCCTCCCGCCACCTAGCCGGAACCCGCAACCAGCGTCTATCGGCGGCCAACGTCCGTTGCTGTAATTCCAGCCGAGCCAATAGGACGGTTTGCGGCCACACAAAGGACTCGAAATACTTGGGTTATCTTGCACCGCTTGCTATCGACCTCCCCTGGCTCAAGACTCGCACTCGTCCTCTTGTGGGCTGGGATCCCGACCCACGGTGTATCCTCCATCCCATCGCCTCTGCCCCGCCTAGCCGCCCACCTTTGGGGTCTCCCGTCTTATTGCTACGCTGGACTTGCGCCGTGCTGCGTGTCCAGCCGCCCTTTCCACCTCCACTGACCTGAGCAAAGCGAGGACGTCGTCCTCCGGCCCGTGAGCTGCGCTGCTTCTTGGCCTCCGGATAAAGACAGCGTCTGGGCCACCTCCAATTGACGCCGACAACGTGCCGGCTAACGACGCGCTCGACGCCTCGACCCAGGGTGCTCCCCGATCAATCGCCACCCAGTTCGTCCCGTCCATTCACCAATCTATCCATCTATGCCGAGCTTAGGATTCCTCAAGAAGAAGCGGACGAGGGAGGAAAAGCCAGATTCCTCCAGCCAACCGACAAGTCCGGTCACGCCCATCACGCCGACGTCGTCCAGGCCGTTCGACAATTCGCTCACAAACACGCCTAGCCACACCACGGCCGCGAGTAGCATATCACATTCGCACACGCATTCGGCGGGGAGCCACGCGGGACTACACGACGTACTGAGCCCTGGCGCGGGTAGCGACTCGCAACCGCAAAAGATGAGTTCTGTCAGCAGCCAGCACCAGCAGCCGCAGACACAGCCACCTCAGCCGCAGCAGCAGCAGCTACAGCAGGCGGCGGCGCCATATGGAATCCAGCCCTCGCCGAGTCCTGGCCAGGTGGGCACTCCTCGAGCTGTTCCAAGCATCAGCAACCTGATAAATAACCCACAGGCCGATGGTACGCCTCACCCCGCGCATCCCAACGGCACGAGCCGCGTACTAACTGATGGCGAAGGTGCGAGTGCCATTGCCGTGCCCCAGGCGCCGCCCCCGAAGCCAACCACACCACAGCCGCACCAGACACACCATCGCCAACAGCCCTCAGAGGTCAGGGTGACCAAGGGCAAATACTCCTTGGGCGACTTCGACCTGCTCCGGACCCTGGGTACCGGTAGTTTTGGGCGCGTCCATTTGGTGCAGTCCAAGCACAACCAGCGCTTCTATGCCATCAAGGTGCTGAAGAAGGCGCAGGTGGTCAAGATGAAGCAGGTTGAGCACACCAACGACGAACGGCGCATGCTGGGCGAAGTCAAGCACCCTTTTCTGGTGACCCTGTGGGGTACGTTCCAGGACCCTCGAAATCTGTACATGGTCATGGACTTTGTCGAGGGCGGTGAGCTCTTCTCGTTGCTGAGGAAATCTGGGGTGAGTTCCCCCCCCTCCCCGCCGCTCCCCACCGCTCCCTTGCCCCCCTCGACGGTGCGCTCGTTGCTGATCGTCTGCATAGCGGTTCCCGAACCCCGTGGCCAAATTCTACGCGGCCGAGGTGACGTTGGCGCTGGAGTACCTGCATGCGCGCAACATCATCTACCGCGACTTGAAACCCGAAAACTTGCTTCTGGACCGCCATGGCCACCTCAAGATCACCGATTTTGGTTTCGCCAAGCGAGTCCCCGATAAGACTTGGACGCTCTGCGGTACGCCCGACTACTTGGCGCCCGAGGTAGTCTCGAACAAGGGCTATAACAAATCGGTCGACTGGTAAGTAGTCGAACCCCGGACGAAGGCGGGCGGCTAACCGCGCCAAGGTGGTCACTCGGCATTCTAATCTACGAAATGCTGTGCGGCTACACGCCGTTCTGGGACAGCGGGTCGCCCATGAAGATATATGAAAACATTCTTAAGGGTAAAGTCAAATATCCGCAGTACGTCAATCCGGACGCGCAGAACCTCCTGGAGCGCCTCATTACGCATGACCTCACCAAGCGGCTCGGCAATCTGTACGGAGGGCCTTCGGACGTCAAGAACCACCCTTGGTTTGCCGAGGTTACGTGGGATCGGCTACTCAGGAAGGACATTGACGCTCCTTACACGCCACCGGTCAAGGCGGGCGCGGGTGACGCGAGCCAGTTCGATAGGTACCCTGAGGAACAGGAGAAATACGGCCTACCGGGATCAGACGAGTAAGTCAAGTTGGGGCGGGTGCGCGGCGCGCCGAAGGGCTATTGCTGACGACAGTTGCTAGGTACGGCAACTTGTTCGGTGACTTTTGAGTAGGTGTCAATGGTGAAGGGCATTCAGGGGATATTCGCTACGCGTGTAGGGTGCTATGGCCCCGCACCGCCACGCCGGTGCGCAGAGCAAGGCTGTGCGCGAGCATTCGGCTTATTACCCTGTGGGTGAGGAGTGGATAGGATGGAGTGCCGGGACGGCTGAGTGCTCGGCAGGGGGAGGGGGCGGCGCAAAAAACGACTCATGGCGAAGCAGGTAGCAAACAGATACTTCTGGGTCAGCATCATACCGGACGGGGAAGGAGGGAGTCGGGCGTGGTGTCTCGGGGTTCAGGGCAGTCGTCTAGCCGTGTCGGCCCTGTCTGTTGGCTCTCCACTGCTAACACTAGTCATTACTTTCTAGAAGTAATAGCATTCTACCAACGCGGTTTTTAGGGGGCTCCTGGCTGCCACGAAAGCAGGGCTTCCTTGTAAGCCGGCGATATTGTCGGCTTGGTTCAAATTGCAGCATGGTTGGATGACCGTGGCGGGTTGGCCATGGCTTTGTGCAGAGGTGCGACGGGGGAATTTGTCTTTGGTTGAGCGTCGGCCGGCAGGGGATGGCAGTATGTCAGTAGTGATACTCCCCCCTAGGCTCGCGGCCAATCATGCCTTGCCGTCGCATTCGGGCTTGCTTGATCGTCGTCGAACCAAACGGGCCATTGTTACGAAGAGTGAACCAACTGCCTCGCCCTTATTACATACAGGTGGCTTTGTAGGGGCGTACCTACATACGGAAGTATGCATATACAGAAGTATGTACATACATCTATGCAGCCAGCGATGGCGTGGGGGTGTGTACGGTAGGGTGTAGGGGGACGAGGACTACTCACGGTTACTGTCGCCCTCCTGGTACTTGTATGTACTTATGCGCTGTATCGTTTCCGTCAAGGAACGCGGAGATGAACGAGCCCCCTGGCGGTGGCGGTTCCGCGCGGCCGCGGCTGGAGGCTGGGTTTTGGCGTGAGGTTGATGGATGCCCAGCATGGGATGGATGGATGGATGGATGGATGGGTGGACGGGAAGTATACTGTGTAGAGACGAAAGGGCCGCGGACTTTCGAATGAGGGAGATAGGGCCTCGATTGAGCCAATCAAGGCCAGGCCGGCCAAAGGCACGGAAGTCGACACAAAGTCGGCCGGAGGGGGGGACGGTCGGCCGCCGGGGGCAGTTGGTCGTTCGGCCCTCTACCGTTGTTGTTTCCTTCGTGGGTGGGTGCATTGGCCCCCCTTGGGGCGGGAACACCACGCGGGACGGGATGGCATGTTGGTTGATGGTGGTTTCGGCGCTGCGACTTGGCACACCGGTGGCTGCATGTGGTTATTGTTGTGCAATGCATTATGTAGTTAGTTGACGTTGGTAGAGGTAGGTAGTACTTGATGTAGGTACTGCAAGCATTTGGGAGTGGGAGTCGCCGCCAGGGAACTTTCCCCCGCTACCGCTACTGCTGGTGTCTTAGGTTGTGCTGCTTCACTGCGCTACCCGGCCACATCCCATTCCCATACTACTGCACATTCCACCTCGGACATTGGATGGGCTGTCAGCCATCCATCTTGTCCATTGCATTCCAACCTATCCCCTCTTCCTCCTCCCCCCCACCTGCAACCATGAATTGCGTGGGGATGGCCCTCACACTGGGATCGCTCTCGGATCTGTCGCACCCTGACACGATCCGCTGTTTTTTTTTTTTCCCTCTGAACTGGCCAGGCCAGCCAGCCCAGGGAGCCCAGAGAGCCTAGAGAGCCCAGGATACCGATGCCAGGCCAGGCCTTCCCCCCCCCCGGTCGTTTCCTCCGAGGACAACTGGGGCCGGTCTGGCTGACCGCTCACTCTCTCGCTCTGTTAGGTCGGGTCGGGTCAGACAGACGCAGATGCAGGACTGGCTTGGTCGCATGCAGTCCATCCATGCCCTCGGTAGGTACATTCATTACCTATCCAGCTTCCCATGTACGGGATCTGACACGACTTGGCACGCGACCGCGAGCCCACCCCCAGCCAACTGACCATCGCGATTGCCCTTTGGCCGCCCCGTCCTTCTCTTCACCTGTTCGTGTCGTCTTGGATCCGCATGCGGGTGCTTCATGTACTGATAGACTGCAACACCAAGTCGGTCCTCCCGTTGGTCTTGTCTAGCCCTGACTCTCTTGATGCCGACCAAGTAGTCCGGTCGCCCGATTTGATTGTATAACCCCTGTCGGCCTGCCCTCCAGGGCTCTCCCCTATTTTTTACTTCCATCACTTCGTCATTTCTCCCCTTGCCGGCCCTGGCTCGCCGCTCTCACCCATCTCTTCTCTTTTGCGCCCGTGTCCTCGCCCACCATGGACGACTACATGTTCCAAACGCACGTGGACCATTGCAAAGTGGTCACCGAGCCGACGAGCTACCTGGAGATATTCAACTATGCCGTGAGTAGGGATCCATTGGGAGCGAACGGGCGCGCTCAGCCCGGGCCCGGCGCGCTGACTGACACCTTGGCACAGGACCCATCGTTGAATTACGTCGAGGAGCACCCGCTAACGGCCGACGAATTCGAAAACTTCCTGAACCGCCGGGTACGTACCGCCGATGTCTTGGCTCTGCCTCTTCGGGGGGCGACCGTTGTTCTGCTTGCCCTCGACAGAGTGCCGTCTTTGCCGTTGGTCGGTGGAGCTGCCGCGCCTCGCCGAAGCGGGGGAGGCTGAGCTCTCGCTCCCCCTCCGCCCGTCGGCCCCGGCTGTCACGCCGCCCGCTCTTGCCCGCCTGGTCCGGCAGACCCGGGCATAAGTTGGGTTCGGGTCCGGGTCCGGGCCAGGCGGTTTCTTGTGATGCAGCGCCCCGACGTTACCATGGGTCTGTCCCCGAGGGTGCTCGACGCTAATCCGCCTCGCCCGCCACGTAGGGAGCTTTCGAGCCGCCGAGCCATGGAGCGAAACTCCTCAGCGGCCTCCGCCTGGTGTACGTGGCCACATGACCCTCCAAGATGAGCAGTCTGGTACCCATGAAAGGCTGACCCGAGCGCATAGCCTCCAGAAAAACGCCAAGCAGAACGAGACCTTTGCGCCGCACCACATCTCGTTGTCGAAAACCGAGTATGCGTCCATGGTGAGGACGTTGCGCCTGCCCTTTCGAGCCATCGAGGGCACCAGTGTGGTCGGGCCCTTCTTCTGGGCCTCGTATGACCACAATGCCAATGATCCCCATCTACGTAAGGGCGGCTTCTTCTCATGTCTCCTTGTGCCCGACTCGACAGCCACCGCTGACACGGCACGCAGAGATCATCTTCCGCAAGTCCGACGTGCGCAAAAAGGGCAAGACGCGCGGCTGGGAGCTGATGCTGTCCCATTCTTTCCAGGCCAACATCACTACCGGCTTCGTCAAAGGGACGGCATCATCCGACATCAACGATGCCATTGAGCATCTCCGCTCGTGCTCGGACCAGATCGCGCACCCGATGCTGCTGCCCATCATCATCCTGTCGCACGACTTGTCCTCGCGGTCCGACCAGAAGCAGCGCGACGCGCGCGACTGGCTGAGACGGCTGGAGAATGCCGTCACCATGCGCGACGAGATCGACGAGAAGGAGGGCTACATGGACTTCAACCTCGACGCCATCAACCGTGATCTGGTCGAGTGCCACTCGCAGGTGCTGTGGAAGCGCCCGCAGGCATACCAGGAGATCATCAAGGAGATCAAGGAGGGTATGGACAAGTTCTGGCAGATGACGAACCACGAGCGGCCCGATGTTACGTCCCTGCACCACAGTCTCATCAGCCGGCTCGAATTTTACCGCATCAAGCTGACGGGCACGGAGCACTACGTTCACACGACCCTCGAGCGACTGAATATTCAACGGCAAGCCGTAGGTATCCCCCTTGTCGGCTTCGCTCGACCGGAGTCGAACGACAGGTGCGGTTTTCGGGGACTGACCGCGCAATAACAGTTGTACAACATCATCGCCCAGAAAGAGTCGAAACTCAACCTTGAGATGGCGGCGCAGCAGCGACGACTGGCCCATGCCAGCAAGCGCGACAGCACTGCCATGAAGACACTCTCTCTCCTTGGCGCCGTCTTCCTACCCGGCACATTCCTCGCGTCGCTCTTCAGCATGACCTTCTTCGACTTCAACGTGGGGCCGGCCAACGGTGATCCGGACGACGCGTCGGGGAAGGGCGCGCAGATTTCCGAGTACCTGTGGGTCTACTTTGTCGTCACCATTCCTGTGACACTCCTCATCGTGGGGTCCTGGTGGTACCTGGACCGTCGGCGGCAAAAGCAATACGCGCTCGAGGACGCCGACATCGAGGCCGGTATCGACAAGATGGAGGAGAACATCATGGCCGTTATGCGCAAGAAGACGATGATCAAGGCCACGACGTGGACCTCAGGGAGCACGCCGACTTTGCTGAAAAGGGAAACCTGCTGAAGGGCGAAAGGAATACGAAAGCCAGCAAACCCGGCAATGCGAGCCTGCCACGGGGCCGAGACGATTCCGCCAAGCGCGGGCGCGTGTTATGCGCCGTTCAAACCCCAAGACGACCGAGGATTTTCCATAATCTGGCCCGGTAAAAGCTTCTGATTATGAGACGCGTAAGGAAGATGAGGATACGAGGACAGGAGGAGAGAACGTCTTAGACGACACCAGCTGAGCAAGCAGCGGCTAGGTGGGCCTCTCTCTGTACCTCTCTGATGGACAATCAGGGTCTTACGATACCACGACTTCATACGACAAATCTGCCACGAGCACTGGCCATATACTAAGCATATACTTACATATCCACATAGAGGCCCATCGATCAGGGACCGATGCATACTAGTAGTAATATACAGCTTCACGCCCTCCTGCCGGCCAGGAAACCGTTGCGAACGGGGAAGCCCGCTCCCGCTTTCTGATGTTGCTTTTTCGTCTCTTCGTCCAAAGTGCCTCGAAACATATCAAGAGGGCTGGGAGGTGAGTGTTAACAATAGAATAGAGTGGAGTGTTTTAAACGGAGCACCGGGGGTTAACCAAGGCGGCGCTGATGGTTACTCAATACATACGTGAGAGTGTTGAGCTGGCTTCTCACTTCCGACCTCCTCAACTCGCTCGGTTCGAAGGCAGTGAGCGTGTCGGTGGAAAAACAAACCCCCGAAACCCGGCCACAGCCGCGTAACCCCCGGGTTCAGGTCTGAACAAAGTGACTCGATGCGTATCCCCCCCTCCGTGTTTCTTTTCTCTTTCCTCCTCCATCCCTCTCCCGCTCCGAGGCCTCCCCTTCCGTCCCACCCTCTTATACACCAAAGCGCCACCAAGAACGCGGCCGTGTTCCATGGGCGGCGGTTACCAAGGCCCCGGTAGGCCCGGACGCACCTTCCGGGGAGGAGGGGCGTGTCTCTCCCCTTGACTCGGGGGCGGGGAACTCGACTCGTAACCCCCCCGGGGGGGGGAGCATGCGGATAGTTGTTAGTTGGTGGCCATGATCGCCATACCCGTTCCTACCGGGGTAGCCCCCGAGGGGGGGGAACGACAAAACAAACGGCTCACTGAGCTCACTTCACCAAAAATACTTGCACTAGGTTAGCCGTTGACCTCCCCCCTCCTCCCCCTCCCTCAGCCCCCATCGAACGCGTTTCATAGCGCTCGGTAAGCTTTTCCTAAACCCCCCGGGTTGGCTTGGGGACGAATAGGCCCCTTCACCCTGACCTTGACAACGAACACCATCTTTTTCCACACCGGGGCTTTCTCTCTCCCCCCCGCTCACCGCCCCGGCATCGGGTGGGTGATGTGAGTGGGGTGGTAGTCGGGTCGCGCGGGAAGGGAGGAAAACCCGAACGGAGAAACCCCCCCCCCCCCCCAAAAACCAAGCCCTCCACGCCGAGACCTTGCCGACGGCCCAATGTTTTGGTTCACTGTGTGTATATGTAGGTGCGGGTGCTTGGGGGTCGTTTGCCGTGGCGGCTATCAGTGGAAACCGCCGCGTCGTCGTTCCGACTACGTACCGGTGCTGTACACGGGTCGGGTCGCGGGGGAGGCGACATGGAGCCGGTGGAGGGTTTTCCGTAAACTCCACTGCTCCAGGACGGATTCGGAAGTCGGCGAGGTCTATGAGCGAATCATAGGGCGTAGCACACAGAAGCCGGGGTGGGCGACGATACGGATAGATCAGAGTGTGGGGGATAAGCAACCGAGATTCTTATTGTGTGCTGCGAGTGCTAGTCGCCGAGCTTTGACTTGGCAGCAGATCTAAACTTGCTATCCTCCCATCATTTGGTTAGGGTTTTTTTATTCTTTCTTTGTGCCCAGCGTTGGGTCTTGATGAGGGCAGTGTCTGTCCGTTACCGCCGCTCCTGTCAGCGGCTGTGGCTGCCCCCATGCCCTCCTCGATTCGCCATGAGCTATATCTATGGGGCGTGCTTCTCATATCCAGCGCGGTAAGCCTGCCAGGTCTTCGTTCGTTTTGTTGCGTCTTGTAGACGTATTAAATAGTGTAAATGGGTGATAATTGGCCCGAGAACCGTCCTCGACTTCAATGTAGAATAATCCCACCATGTTGAAGTGGGGAGATGCCTACCAGCAAGGCGCTGGGAGATAGGGTATTTGTATGTGCAAAGGGGGTATAAAGTTGAAAAGACAAGTGTGAAAAATGCCCAAAAAGGTCGATGGAGCCGAGCGAGTCCCAATGTATTCGCTGGGCGCCAGTTGGCTCTTTCGGTAGTCGTTCCCGGATCCCAAGAGCATTCCGGCTTCATAATATCGTGGGGTGATGAAAGCAACAGTCGCTGAAGTGCAATGAGTACCCTGTTGCCAGAGGTCGAGTAGCCGGTAACCCCCAGGGCCGTGGCCGTGCAGTGCCGCGATGGAGAAAAAAGGGGCGTGTCGCCGCAAAACCTGGTTCCTTCGGATCGAAGGCGAGTTTTCCAGACGCCCGCGTGTCGAGTTGAAAATGCCAAGCGCCAACGGCGAGGGACGCCGCCTCGATCGGGTCATAAAGAATGACGCGGATTAACCAGTCCAGCCCCCGCCAATCCAAAACAAACCATCCATTCGTCATGCTTCCTCCTCTTCCTCGTCCAAAAACGCCGCCGATGCAAGGTGATTATACAGAACCAAGTTGGAGAAGGGCCTGGATGGCTTCGCGCTCCTGCGCGTCGGGCGATGCGGCCAGCGCCACGAGGTCGATGTTGTCCAGACGTGGCTCGCGGAGCATGCCCGTGCCGGAAAAGGAGCGGAAGCCGCCAGACCTATATAAATGAGGTGAGAGGTAGCTCGCGGCGCGATGAGCTTCAGCCGGGCTGTTGTAAGAGCCTGCGCGCAAAGCGGCAGCGCCAACAGCGGCCCAGTCTTCGTCGTCGGTCGCGTCTTCGGGATCGTCGTTCATGACCATGTCTTCGTCGTCTGGTGCCTCGGAGCAAGACGCCGAAGCGGGCCCGTCGAGTGAGCCGAGGGACATCTTGTCCGCCTCGTTCTCCATCATACACACGTCGTGATCCTCGTGGGAGAAGGCAGCCGAGTCGCCGATGCTCGATGCATTCATCCTCGGGCGGCCGATGCGCCCGGTGCCTTGGTGGATGGGAATACCGGCTGGGTACGACGTGGGAGCGCCGGCCTCGGACGAACCGTGGGCCTGAACTTGCCGGCCCGGCTGGCCGCGGCGCTTCGCATCCCATCTTCCCCAACCGACCTTGATATACTCCACGTCGCCGTTCGCGCCGCCGCCCACCGCGCCGTGTCCGTGCCCGTGTCCCCGCCCTTCAAGCGCCGCCACGACAAGCCGCCGTGCCTTGGGTGGCGGGATGCCGGCAAAGCCGGGCACAGACGTCGTCAGGTAGCCGGTGATGTGGCGGATGGCCAGCGGGCCGTGGTTGAGCAGGATCTCGGGGAGGTGGTACTTGGAGAGCAAAGCCGGGGTGATGGCGCCGGCCGACTCGAAGGACGGCGAGCCGACTGCTGAATCCGTCTCGGTCCCGTCGTGCAGGTCCAGGTCCGAGTCGATGGGCTCGAGCCGGCCGGCCTTCTGCAGCTGGGCTTTGAGCCCATGAGGTGGAAGCGCAGGGGAAATCGAGTTGGGGGGAGTCGGGAGGGCATGCATTCGTGTCACAGGGACACTCCGTCCGGAGGCCGCTACAGCAGTGAAGTTGTCTCGGCCGACGAAGGTCTGGGGAATATCGCGAGCAGCAGCAGCAGCAGCAGCAGCAGATGCCAGGGAAGCCATTTTAAAGGTGATTCGGATTGCGTTCTGAACGATGCGGCGACGCGGAGTCAGTATTTAACCAACAAGTAAACAGGACGGGTGGTGGCGTGCGACGCGACGAAAGCGCCGAGTCACCGGGTTGAGTCAGAGGGCGAGGTGAATGATGATGGCTGGTCGGGTTTAGATAAGAGGCGATCTGATCTCACTTACAGGACAGCCCGAAAGTGGATAACCTAGGCGGATGGCGACTACGAATCTCTCTAGCTGTTTTCAAACCGGGACGAGGCAGAAAACAAGTCAGAGAAAGATCCAAATGGCAGCGCTGGCGCGATAATCTCTCGACTGCGACAGAAAGATGACTCTTTGGGGGTGCAAAGATGCGTGTGATGTTGGGTTGGTGATGATGCTTGGGGGAAGGGGAGAAGGATCCGAACTTGGAAGGGAGCGACGGCCGGCGAGCTACTAATTAATGTAATTGATTGAGAGGGAAAGAGAGAGAGAGAGCGCTTTGGTAGGTGTGTGTGTGTGTGTGCGCGCGCGCCTGGGTGTGTGTGTGTGTGTGTGTGTGTGTGTGTGTGAGTACAGAGGAGGTACGGTTGATGGAGGTCGCTACGTATGTTACGGAAGGGGCATGCATGATAGGGAATGGCGGGGCAGACCGGTACAGAGTACAAAGCATGTCTTTCCCTTCCCTGCCTTTTCCTTGCCTCCCTCCTGCTCAGCTGTGCGTACGCGTATGTGTGTGTGTGTCTCTCTCCCTCTCTAATCATTGTGTTGGTCCGTCCGGTCATTGATGGCGGCGTCGAGCGCGCAGACGCAACAGCACCCGGGTTGGAATGGATGGATGACGGGTCGATGGTGGCCACGGTTGCAGGGGGGTGAGTCTATTGTCCGGCTACCCGGTACTTGCCTGGCTGGGCATTCGTTTGTGGTATACATACTTATGGGAACCGTCAGTGCCGCCGCCGTGCGCACTCCCAGACAGTCAGCGCCCAACAGTGTCCCGGGACCCGAATCTGAAATGGTATCAGTACGTACTCATCCCTTGGCTTCAGTGGTATACTCGTACACATTAGCGGTGATGCACGGGATGGACAAATGTCTTGGCTGGGTATGTTGGATATTTCTGTGTGCAGTACCTGTACCCTATGCTAAGGATGGATACGTCGCCCGTATGCGTAAATGAGCCACGAGCATCACTTTCTAAGTACTTGGCCTTGTGGTAGCCGTAGCTTGGGTGCCCAAGAAAATAAATGGTGTGCATGTGGCACATGGGACCAACCGTCGGCTCAACAGGTTTGGTCGACGCTGCTGTTGCTGACCTGTAGGCCGGTTGTGTGTGTGTGTGTGTGTGTGTGTGTGTGTGTGTGTGTGTGTGTGTGTGTGTAGGTGTGTGCGTGTAGGTGTGTATGGGTGTGGGCTCGGTTCGTCTTGGTCTAGTTGCAAGGCAGGCTGATGAGGGAAACTGGAAGGATGGATACCTAGTTCGTACACGCCATGCGACGACCAATCAACAAACCCGAACCGGCGCCTGCTCAACTCCGACTTCAGGCAGCGTTCCCAATCCCATCTGGCGCGAGTACCCTAAACACACACAATTACGACTATATCCATGTACGGGCTGCCACCGCAGCCGCTTCCCCCCTCCCATTCATTGCAGGTTCCCGACAAACCTGCCCGACCCAGCTTGTGGTCGGTCTCCCGCGCAAGCCCGGGGTCGATGCCGTCTTCGGCCCTCTCGTTGAAGTCCGGACGGCGTTCACGATTGGAGGAAGACGGACAGGGGGCCAGGGGGGGCCAGGGAGGGGCAGGGGGGGGCCGCTGGCTTGATCATCAGCTCCAGCACTGTCCATCGCGGACCTTCGCATACCCAGCCGGCCGGCAGAGCACAAACCAGGCGCCTGCCCTTCCGTGCCCGCTCCTGGGCAGGAGAAGGAGGAAAAAAGGAGGAGCGCGTGCCTCAGTAGCGGTCAGCGCGGCCCCTTTGTCCGCTGAGTCCGCTGCAGGCGGCGGTCGCGATGTGGGCTTTCTGGCGGGCGCTCTCTGCGTTGTCGGCCATTGCGGGCGAAGAGGGCGGGGGGAAGCGGGAATGCGTTCTTGTCATCGTCGTTGTCGTCGTCGGTTACCTGCGTATACACAGTACCTTCGCGTATACTATAGTCTGTCCCACGTAGTGCGCCATCTATGCACCTGCCCTCAACGTCTAGGCCGCGCTGCACAATAAGCACGCTAACCACGGAGTACCAGTATGACATACGAGAATAGTACCCCTCCAGTATCGTGGTAAGTGAGGCAGCCAGCCTGGCTGGCCGAATGGCTGATGACGTCGGCACCAACAGCAGCCCAGCATCCGCCGCCCTTTCAGACACGTGCACCCCGTTGTGCTATGGCCCAGGAGACGTGGTAACATGTTGCAAAACCTCGCAGTCCGGATGGGTCTTGTTTCGTCTGGCCAGGCTCGACCGTTTCTTTACCGTTGCCATTATCACCTCGCGGGGCATAATTGCTACCAATACACGTCTTTGCGCTCCGCCCTCGACTGTCCGCCCCGTTGGCCGAGGGCGCGCGATGGGCAAAACGTTCAATGGTTGAGACTGGGATTGCGACTGGGACCGCTGGCACGAGGACGACAGACGAGGGGGGGCCTTACTAGGATTGGGATGACCGGTACCTGAGCCGGTCAAAGGGCAAATGGGGGGGGGGCGTGTGTATAGCCCAGCACAGTATGGCAAACTGTCTGGGCCATGGGGAAGGTGACCCCTGTCCGGTTGCAAGGCGGTTTATTAATGCCATCAGTGGCCTGGCGGCCCCGGCGCGCGTTCATCAGTGGGCTCCTACCACTGGACGGTAACTAGGGAGTTGCACGAGTTAACACTAGCCGCTCTCTAATCCGTCAAAAGTGGGATGAGACGCCCTCAATATACGCACCCCTGCCCGACACGAAATAATACTTATCCAGATGCCCCAGGAAAACTCACGATCGCGATCTGCGAAACCGGCCAAGGCAGAATCACCCTGACGACAAGACAGATGGTCCATGGCGCCGGCCATGCGGTTCTGGGACCAGCCCGGATGGTGCTTTTGCGCAACCCCACCGGGTCCTTTTTTACATCTTACACAATTGTTTCCCCTTGCCCTAGCGAGTTTTGGTGCCGTTGTGTCGTTTTTGGGGGAGGTGTGCGCCTGTGTCAGCAGTCCCTAGGCCAAACTTTATTTTGTTCCAAGTCCGATCCAGATCGACTCACTAGTTGGCATCATGTGTCTCCCTTCGGCCCCGGCCCAGCCGCCCTGCTATCCAGTCGAGCCAGTAATCTAGGGTTAGGTTGCGATAGCCACAAGCAGGCGTACCCCTCGTCCCTTAATCCCTGGTATTCCTGATAACGCGTACTAATACACACCACGCGCGCACTAATACCACACGCATGTGCCACACCACGCCGTCGTGGCAGGAGAGATAAGGGTAGCCCGGTAGTCTCGCAGGGCGGCATATCAAGCTAATAAGCAGGCACGCAACAGCATACTTGGATGTGGCAGAAAGCTTGGGTGGGTCCTGATTCCGAGGCGTCACGGCATCGACGAGGCTTCCGGACTGCCGTCCTCCAGGCCGATGCCGTTAGTGGCCGCGCTGTCCGTACCGAGGACGCAGTGCTGCTCGTGAGCACTACCCTGCCGTTACCTATCACCTAGGTACTACAAGGTAAGGTAGGTAGTGCCCGTAGCCCCGGGATATTGTAGTCAGGTGGCTTCGCCACTGGCCTGGCTAACATGGCACCTCGGCCTCAACGTTTGACTCGTACCTTACACAGAGGCTGGTCGCCTTTGTCCCCGAGCGGTCGACCAGCATGCATTTCCCTGGGAGCAAAACCAGCAGACGGGCTCGCCGGGTTGGGGAAATGGGGCCGCGCCTGAATCGACAACTGCTACTAACAGTGCAGTCGTCGGGGTTTTTCTGGCACCGGTCGCCTCGATGCGACCTGGGCGACGAAAGCTGCCATCGTGCTCGCATAGCCAAAAGCAACCTCACGTTCCCGTCAGCGGGCCCTCTGATTGGCCGCCCGCCGCCTTCGACGACGCAGGGCGGCGCCGCCGTCGTGGCCCTTGCGAGACTATGCGTAGTCCCGGCCTGGGGAACGGCTGGGGAAGTCGAACCCGACACGGCACCACCTGCGCCAACCGCCTGTGTGGCTGCGTATCCGTACCTCTCTGCTCCGCCGCCGCAGGATTTGGATAACACCGTGGCGATCATGCCGCTAGCTGGAAACTGGCAATTACGTTGTGCGCATGCCGCCTGCAACCGTCTTCGGTTCCTGTCGCCAGGTTGTCCGAGGGGGCACTCGGGTTCTGGGGCCTTGAGCTTCGGCTCGTGGCCAGGGCGCTGCTGCGCTTTGCACATCCCGCCGTCTCAGGGGTTCTGTACTGTGTAAGTACGTATCAGCTAGGTATTTCAGTACTGAGCGACGGATCAAGCCAATCACGGTTGCGCATCCGGGCACGGCAGCACGACAACGGCCACCAGCGCAGCTCCAAGCAGCAACTACCGGCTGTCCGGTCCACCCGAAGCCCACGACGGGCGACGATGGCGCCTTGCGCGGCCTCGCAGGTCCATTGTCTTTTCCACGAAAGAGCGCGCAGTCCTCGAGCACATGGCCAAGCTGCACCCGACTCGTCCCGTCAAGGGCCGCCGCTACACCATCTTTTGGAAGTGATGGCAGCCCCATCTCGGGTCTCCATTCCGCGTCGTCATCCCCATCCACCGCATGCAGCATCTCCCTCCCGCCAGCGCACCATTAGGGCTCGGGACCTAGGGCCACCAAGAGGGCAGACGCGCCTGTTTCCAGAGCTTCTAGCTGGTCGGCCGCGTGCAGCACCGAGCTTAGCGGCCGCCAGCCGAGCCGGTCTGGGCCAGACTGAAATTCCCCGAGATGACCTGTGCGCCCCGCGTAGCGAAGACGGGTTGACTCAGCTGTGCAAGCGCCGTAGTCGGATGGACGACTGCTCACCCACGCCTGCGCTACCCCGGTGCCCCGTGTAAGAGCCGTTGTGGCTGCCGTCCGTGCCGAGGGAGCCCCCGGTAGGGAATCTGGACCGCTGAGAGGCGCAAGCCCAGGTCCTCAATACATAACGTACGAATAGCTCCATGCCCACCTTCCGCCTCCGGCACTATGGTGCTTCCCCGCCTCCTCACCCCACGGCGAGGGAGAACGCGAGCGAGCAGAACGAGGGGAGAGCAGCCCGCCCGCCTGCCAGCACGCCGTGCTGAGACAACAAGTCATTGTGTGTATGTGAGTATAGGTATACGTACGCCTCGAGGGTTTCGCCCCTGCTGCGATGGGTCCTGTCTTCCGGCATTCAGCCGGGCTGCCGCTTCGACCGACGCCTCGGGATACGTTGGTCTAGACACGGCCAAAGCCTGATGCGGCCTGGAGGTAAAAGTAAACGTGAGACGGCCCCCTCCCTCCTCGGCGGCCTTTCGGTGAGTTGGGACGCCGACGGTGGGAGCCAAAGCCCCGCGAGAAAGTAGCCATTACACCGTCTTGATTCCTTCCAGGCATTTGGGCGAGGGCGGCGGCGGCCACAAAACATCTCGTCATCGGCTAATCTCGCCCGGGGAACGAAGACAAAATAGGGCCATGTACCTGTACTTGGCCCCCCTGGGCCGCCGCGAACATTGCGCCGTCCACAAAGGTACCTGCGTGGTACCCGGGGGCGTCGTACGAGACGGACGTCTGGGGGGGTGGGGTGTGAAGGAGTCGTCACATCGCACATGGAGGGGTAGAGGGCCGAAAAGGGCCTTGTCTTCTGCATGGGCATATCGTCGCCGGCGCGCCGGAGCGGCGCTCGAAAAGGGCTCAATGGTTGTGCGAGGGTTTCTGGCCTATTACCCCGCTGCTGGGCGCCGCCATTCCCTGTCCAAAAACCCCCCACGTTTTCCAATGGCGCCATACGATGGCCCTCCGTCACAGTTACCGTGCTCGCACGCCGAACCGAGACCGGGCATAGCTATCCCCTCCTAACCCTGCGGCGCAGCTTCTGAGCTCCATAGTTGAATCACACACATGCGCGGGCGATATACGAGGGGGGAAATACCAAAAATAAACCCGCACAGCTTTCAAGGGCAGAGCAGAAATAGGTGGCTGGTGTTCCTCACTAAGTCACGATAGGTCCCGACAACTTCCGGACTGCCCCGACCACGGCAATCTCCCCCCCGCATCTCCGCCCCCTTATGGTCTTCTCGGATCCGCCGATAAGACCTCGTCGGCAAGGGACGCCACCCCCCGATATCCGGAGGTGTTGCATCTCGTGCGAGCCTATATCAGATATCCTCTTGCCCTGGTGAGGGGAAGTGGCCAACCGTCGACAAGCCCGACGTCTTCGGTAGCGACCCTCGGGGCTATACCATTTGCTACCCTCCCCCTTCACATGCCTCGCTAGCGCGTCCCGTGGACGACGTAGAGCCTGGGCTCACGGGTAGTATCAGTTTCGGCATAGCTCCTGATGCGTCGACGCTTCTCGCTCGAGACCGTAGCGTAACTTCACTTACACCATGTCTCCAATGCTACTCGTCGAAACGGGGCCCTTCGCCGTGGTATTTCTATAGGTCGCCAATCGCGTAAATATCCGCCGGCAGGGCGCAGTGTGACCGGCTGCATGCGGAAGGGATCAACCGAGGCGTGCTCCCAAGGAATCAAGCCGCACCATTCTCAAAGATGTACTGCCTGCAAGCCTGCTTTTGGGGTCAGCAACATCATTGGCGAGCGCGGCAGCCCGCGTGTTTCGTGTGGCAAGACGTACGCTCTTGAGAACATGGAGTTGCTCCTCCGACTGGTCGTAGACCTGTCGATACTGTCCGATGCTCTCCTGGAGGACCAGTTGCTTGGTCGTCAGGCCCTCGCCAATAGCCTTCATCTTGAGCTCCATCTCCTTGCGCAGGAAGGGCTTGCCAAGACTGGTTTCCAAGTTCATCCTGTCAAATCCTTCGATCAAGGCCACGCCCAGCCGTGTCGGGATGAATTCCATGATACCTCTCTGTCTTCCTGACGCGGCACTCCCTCCCCGACCGCCGCGCCCCCGGCTCCCTCCGCGACTACCGCGGCCGCCACGGCCCCCTCGGGTCGCGGGCACGTCATCGGCGCCATCGTCGTCATCAGTGCCTTGTTGGCCCGATCTCGGCACCGTACGCACATACTCTCGGTCCTGGATCTTTTGAATGTGTTCTGCCATGGTGGCGTCGGTGCCGATTCCGTTCGCGTCCATCAGAGCAATCAGGTCCGCCTCGGTCAGGTAACTCGGGGGGGCAGTCTTTCCCTCGGTCATCAGGGCCTCCTGGGGCTCGAAACGTTCACCAACCGTAAAAGGCGGCAGTACCGCTGTCCCGGTCCATTTGTCGTAGACGTACACGTCCAAATAGTTGCGTTCCAGCACAATGACGCCGTGGGCGTGGAACATCTCCTCGCCGTAGAGCAAGTCAATATCTGTGGCGACGCCCTTTGCGTCCTCGGAACAGCAGGCGAGGAACCGCCTGACGACAAATTCGTATATCTTTTTCTCATCCTCGCCGAGGACGGACGGTGCCGCGTATGTTACGGGGTGAATAGGGGGGTGGGCCTTGTCGTCGTTCCTTCCCTGCCTCGGCTGCTGGAAACCGCCGTTCACCAGATTTTGGGCAAATGCCCCCCAACGAGCGTCCGATGTCTGTTTCTGGACGAGCGGTCGAAGGTTCATGCCACTGTCGAAGCGATCCGTCTCGGTTCTGGGGTAACTGATGAAGCCCTTGTTGTAGAGGGCCTCAGCCGCTGTCATCGCTTGTTGACCCGACATCCGAAGAAACCTAGTGGCCATTTTTTGTAGCTCGACTGTCGTGAGAGGCAGGGGCTTCCATTTCTTTGTCGGCTTCTCCTGGACTTTGGTCACTTCCGCCACCTTGGCGCTGAGGCATCTTTCGTAAAGAGTAATGACGGATGGCCGATCGAAGAGTCGGGTCCTGGACCACGAAAAGTTGACGTCCATGCCTTCTTTGTTGTGTTTGACTTTGATGCTCCAGAAAGGCTCAGGCTTGAAGTTTTTGACCCGGAAATATCTATCGACCACGAATCCCAGCGTGGGGAATTGGCAAGACCCTGGAGGGCTGGTTAGTGGCGACGATAACATGACACCTCGACTGCTTACCATAGCTGATGACGAGGTTTGACAGGGGACCGCCAAGGCTTTTAAGGTTGTTGGATAGAAACCGTGTGAAGGCATAGCCTATCCTGAGGTCCAGTTCGATTCGAGCCGCGACAGCACTGACTTGCCTCTCATCCAGCATGACCAGATTCCTCGCTGCGTGGACAATATGCCTGGGTCAGGGTGAGTCGTCGTCGTCGGACCAGGAGGGAGGGCACTGACGCTCGTTCGATGTTGCTAAACTTCGCTCTCTTAACGCGCAGGCGGTTGTTGCCTTTCTTAGCGGCCTCGCAGATCTCTTGGCCAATATGTTCACCCTCGCGATCACAGTCGGTCCAGATGCAGAGCCCCTGGCACCACTTGGCTTGGTCCTCGATGTTCCTGGCAATGTCCTTCTTGTCCTACGGGGAGGGTTATTTGAGACAGCGTCTGGGGGCCGAAATCGACTAGCATTCATACCTCGCTAAAGACAGTCTTAACAGGCGCGTCGAAAAGTCGGTTCGGGGGCGGATGCCTCCAGTCCTTATACTCCGACGGGAACTCGACCTGGGTGATATGGCCCAGAACAGAGGTCATGGTCACCTCGCAGTTGCCCCAGCCCGCGCCGAAATCGTAGTCAAAGACATAGTTCTTGATGTACTTGTTCCGCGTATTGTGCTGCTCGGGTTATTCGCACGGCGTCCCGGGGAGAGAGCAGAAAAGGGACTCACGACTTGCAACGTGCCGCCAGAGAGATGACCGGCAACCGCTTTAGCAATGGACGGTTTCTCTGCCACGCACAATACCTTCATCTTGGACGCGAAGCGGTGCGGTATGCCGAGAAAACCCGGCCCCCCAACAACAATCCGCGGCCGCCTGGAAAGGATAACCAGGTGGGGAGATAGCCTCATACAAGGAGCTGCGAGACAACTGCACATGAACGGCAAAATTCTGCTACATGCCTCCCCTACGACACCGTTCTGAGAGATTCAGTTGGTATAGGCGGGGTCGTGCAAACCGCGTTACTCATAGACGCGTCTTGATCATCATTTTTGCATGGTTGCACCGCGGTCGCGCACAGGATAGCGGGTACGTTCGGGCCTGAGCAAACAGGCAGAACAAATTTTCTGGCCGTACAGAGATGGATGTATCGCAGCGGCCGGCCGGCTGTTCGTTCAGGGCTGCGAGTGGCTAGAATGGGAGATCCAGTGGTTCTGTACGATAAGATGTCACTATTTGGGCCACTTATGTAAACATTCAGAACTTGGATGGAGATGAGCCTAGCTTCCATTTTTCCGCCGACTCGGCCCGCTCCAGCAGCTATGGCAGGACCGAGGACGACATTTACAGGGGTAGCTCCTTCCACCTACCACTTACGTACGTCGTCTGTGCGCCCCGCACGAAATATGCCCAACCGGGATCAATGACGCCTGCTATCTAGAGCTGAACGGTCGGTTTCCCAACTTCAGGAGAACCTCAAGGACTCCAACCGCTGACTTTGGCTCTTCTCTCCGCAACCACGCCGCATTCTCGTTGGTCGGAGAAGCCGCCGCAATACACGATGGCGACCATGGCCCTCCCAATTCTCAAGTCGCTCGAAGAGTGCGCCGACTTCTCCAAGACGGTTGAGCCATATGTGGCCCAGTTCTACGAACTCCCGCAAAGACTGGTCGCCAGCGGCGGCAGCCCGCATGGCCTGTTGACACTGTACAAGAGCACCAACCCCCTGGTGTCAGGGTTCGCCTTCTCCCTCTTCTTGGGCTGTGTCTTCCTGGTCGTCTCCGAGTTCAACAGGAATTACTCGCAAGTCGATCGTATGTGGAGTCTGCTGCCGACCATCTACAACGCCCATTTTGCCGCCTGGACCCATGTGAACGAACTGCCGACCCAGCGGGTCGACCTGGTTCTCTTCTGGAGTGTTTTGTGGAGTGTATGTTTGCCTGGCCCCCTTCCTCAGTCTCGGTCGAACGGTTGCTGACAGGAATTGGGTTCCAGGCCCGCTTGACCTTCAACTATTGGCGCAAAGGCGGCTATACCGTCGGCTCTGAAGACTATCGATGGTCGGCATCCTCCAGCTCCATCCCGGCGTTTGGCTGAAAGGCTGACATAAGAACCAGGGAAATCATTCGAAAACAGGTTCATCCAGTCCTGTTCTTCGTCTTTAACCTGACCTTTATCTCTTTCATTCAGAGCGTTCTGCTGTTCTTGATGGCTGCACCGACCTATGCTATTCTGCTTACGTCACAAATTGAGCCAGAGGCGACCATTGCTGATTATGCTTTCACGACCGTGCAAGTATTGCTTGTCACGTCAGAATGGTTCAGCGACCAGCAACAATGGGGTAAGCCCAACGTTATAAGTTGAAGCCGCGGGGACTAACCCGGCTGCAGATTACCAAGCCGCCAAGAAGGAGTACCGGGAGTCGGGAAAGGTGCGCCGTGGCTATACGCAGGCAGACCTGGAGCGGGGATTCATCACTTCCGGCCTCTGGGCATACAGTCGACACCCGAACTTCGCGGCTGAGCAGACCATCTGGTTCGTGCTGTACCAGTGGAGCTGTTATGCGAGCAAGGTCCTCTATAGCTGGACCGGCCTGGGCGCCATGTCCTTGATCCTGCTCTTCCAGGGTTCGACGATCCTCACCGAGGCCATCTCTTCGGGCAAATACCCCGAGTACAAGGACTACCAGAAGCAAATCGGGGCGCACATTCCCAGTTTTACCGCATACAAGTCGCCTGGACCCAAGATCATCCGCACGAGCGAGTTGGCAAAGAAGCAGAAGGCGAAACAGAAGTAGGTGGTGGACGATGGGCGTCAAAGGTCCGGCCTTGCTTGCGATGCTTGCCTGCAGCCAAGCGCCGGGGTGCTGCGACGCGCTCCTGCAGCCAGCCACTGCCGGATACGGACCGAGAGGATGGGCTGCCGTGGCATGTATCGTACGCAGATACCTGAAAGTATCGGGGCATGTTCCCGCCGGGTGTCCGAATCGGGAACTTTAACAACTGCCCAGCCCCAACTCTCGGCGATGGCCAACTGCCTGCCTTGACACAACCTTGTACCTGGGCCTGGCGGCGGGAAGTTGTTGTTGTATCTTGTTTCTTCCAGCACGAGGTGCATAATGAACAAGGTCGGCCTTCCAGGTCGGTTTAGGTGACGAGCATTGTGACCTGTATAGTGCAGAGTGATTCGGAGGAGTGAAGGGAGGAGGGGAGGGACGGATAGGTGCCCCAATAGTCATCCGGGCCACATGACGCGGTGCGACCCGAGTCGTGCAAGGTTGCATACAAACGCCGTGTCCTACATCGGCGGCTGTGTTGACGCCTGGTGGCCATCGGATATCCATATCCCCAGGTGTCCCTCCCTCACTTCTTCTCCGGCGCCGGCTTGGGCGGTGAGGTCTGCAACCTGGTCAGCCTTGGCCCAATCTTGGTTCGAGTGGCTGTCGCCCGCCGCACACTAACGCAGCCACACAATAGACCATGGCCGTGACCCCGCATATGGGTGGCCGCGAAGGCGGCTCGCTCTGCTGCTCTGTTGAGTCTCACAACTCACTCACCCACCGGTTTTGGCGTGGGGTATGCTACCCGTCGCCGTGAACTTGGCATGGAGTGAAACGGAACCCGCTGCGGTTTGACGTCGTCTCTCCTCCTTTCATGCAGGCGGCGGAGGCGACGACCCCTTTCCCCCAAGCGAGGTACACATCCTATTGGGCGGCGGCGCTCATCTCACGATAACCCCAGGGATGCGGTGCCAGTGGAGCCCCCAGGACCCCTATCATGCAGGTGCACGTAACCTAGCCGGACCCCGGGCGGGTGCCGTAGGTAGCTTATCTTACCGGACGGACTACTCAGGCCCGACGGCATTACGAGCGCGCGACACTGCGCCTCGGGCGCTCGTTTGCGGTTCTCGTCAGTGCTCGCCCGTCAATTAACACGGGAAATTGAGCCGGAGGTGGGGAATCACTAATCCTGTTCGCTGTATGGGGGGCTCGTCAAAAGTCCCACCTGCCATGGGACGCACATGGCCAGTAGTACCCCGGTCCAACCACAGGCACCTTGGCGGTCGTTGAGGCCATCGCCAGAAATGAGAACTATATATGTATAGGCCGGTCTTCGTCCCCCTACCTGCCCATCCACCCCCCTCTCGGTTCGTTATACTTATTTCCCCCTCTCCTCTTCAACGCAAAGTTCCCCCGTCCTCGGCTTATCTGCCCTGCTCCGTCCACTTATACCTCCTGCCGTTTCGAACTCTTGAAATCTCCAGATAGAGGCAGACAACCCGTCTCCATCTCTGTCGACATCGCTTGGAAACAAGAATTATCCCCGAACGAAGTCCGATTCCTTTATTCTCTCCACCCCACCTCCACACATCCACCTGTCTACATTCCACCATGTCCTACCTCGGCGACGCTTTGTCCTTCATCACGGGTCTTCTGACGAGCCCCTTTGCCACGCCGTCGGCCTACCAGGACACCACCAGCAGAGGTCGGACCCGGCCAACCGAGGCGAGCACGAGCTACTTCCCGGAGCGGCCCAGCTCGTCGGGGCGGTCCTCCCTCTCGAGCGACAGCTCCCAGGACGAGACGCCCCTGCGGCCCGATATCGTCCGCCAGCAGACGGGGTCCAACCCGCTGCCGCCGTTGGCGCGCGAGTTCCCCGCGCCTACCGAGGAGCTCGACATCGACAAGCAACTGGCCATGCAGCCCATGAAGCGCTCCCTCCACGACTCGCTTCGCCGCGCCGCGACGGCCGAGCGCCGAAGCAAGGTCGAGGACGCCGAGACCAAAGCCCAGAAGCTGGCGGCCGCGAAGCTGCAGCTGCTCGCGCTGGCCGAGCGTCGCTGAGAGGACGAGCGAACTGCCATGTCGCATCGCGGCGATTTGGTTGGGGAGGGGCGCGGTTTGGAAAGAGTCGTCCCTCAACATAAAGGACCAGGCTTTCGACGACGGACACAGACCAAAGTCGCCTGGACTGAACTAGTGCATTATACCCGGGCAAGGAGTGGGATTGGTAACAAAGCTGGCGTATCGGTCGTTTCATTGGCTTGCCTTTCACGGCGCCACGGTTTTCACACACAGGGAAGAGATATCTGGTCCGCGTGACAGTCAGTGCACCTTTGGTTTTTGATATAAGGTTTTTAATCTCGGTGTTTTAGCGACAAGTTGAACCATTGATTGGCCCCAAGGCGCATTCTACTTGGCACTTCTACTCGTGAGCGTTGGCGTGATGACGACCCCGTCGCCGGTGCACCTTATATGCTGGCGTTTGGCCGCTACTGGATCCTCGAGCCCAGATTGAAGCCGTACGCGACAACGGAGATGAAGGTGACCAGGTTAAACAAAGACGAAAGGCCGTGAATCTTGCCAAACTTCTTGTTGAGGGCCGTCATCTCTTGGGAGTGAGGCGGCGAATCAAAGCTCTTCTTATCGTCCTTCGTCTCTGCAACAATGTTGGTGTCAGCAGGTCGTTTCACCCGGGGGTCTGGCCCACCCGCGGCTTCGGTGCACGATAGCATGGATGCCGATGCCGAAAACTTACCTTGCTGTCGGCGCTTGGCGGTGATAGCGTTCGTAGCTGGCAGGAAGTAGGCCCAGTTTACGAGGCCGGTCAGACAGGCCGTGCCCAGCGGCAGCAGCACGCTCCAGCGATTGTGCTCGTCGAGCACGCCGCCGAGACCGGATGCGGCAATGCGGCTGCCGGGGTAGGTCAGGGCGACGACGACGGGCAGGATCGTCTGCATCCCGAAATAGGCAGGGAAGATGGCGCGCTGCAATTCGGCGAAATGGAGTCGCGGGAGCACGGTGAAGGAGGTCGTGGCATTGACGAAGCTCTGCGTGCCCACACGTCGCCGTTAGAGCCGGGGGGGGGTTGGTTCAGGTGACGCGGCCATCGCCGAGGAAAACACATGGCTGGCATGAATCAACTGGATGACGGACTTACGTGGAAAAAGGTGGTTCCCAAGAGGGTCCCGTAGCTGTTGGGGGGAAAGGCTTCATATGAGCATGGTGCCGGCTTGACAGGACGGGTCCGGGGGAGGGTTGTGCTGTGTCACGTACGAGAGGACGTGGTATGGCCCAGGAGACCAGAGGAGCGAAGCGGTCGTCATGATTTGGTGTGGAATGCTGCGTAACTCTGGTGATCTCGACAGGCTGGTGGGGAGTGGGGGGTTGTGTCAGTGAAGATTGCGGAAGAAGGGAAGTTTCCCCAAGGTTGGGAGAAAAGCAATGCTACCTGCGAGGCAGAAGGTAGATGTAGGAGGTAGGCAACGTATGGTAAGGTTCTACGTGCTGAGCAAGCGAGCATGGATCGAGAGGGGAGAGACTGAACTGAACGGATGGCAACCGGGGCAGCTACTGCGGCGCCTCGGTCGCTCGGCGCTCCAGATGCATCGCACCATCCATGACGCTGAGACGGGGAATCGGTTTGCATGCTTTCTCCGCCAGCTCCAGACCCCCCAACCTTCAGTGCATGGGTCCATATGGGAGCTCCCGCGGGAAATGGAGCTTACTTGTTATTAGGCTCATCTGGTTTGCGACAGCCCGAAGCCCCGGCTCTCCAGCATCTATCCCCTTCCTGTCCAAGTAAGCGCTGACAGGCAAGCGGAGAGGTACCTGCGGCCGCCTTATTAGAACTAAGAGGTATCTGCCTACTTACCTCGTCCTCGTCTTTTACAATGTAATTACTTCGTTCTGCGGAGAGGCAGCCAAGTATATCAATTAACAGCGGGTGAAGAGAAGGGCGTAGAATGGCTGCTGTTACTGAATACGGGCCAACGAATCTACCTAGGTCGCATGTACCTCCATGGTACCTGATATCCAACTAATCCCGATTGAAGTAGGCAGGCATCCATTATATGGGTGGATGGGTGGATGGGTAGGTAGATCGGATTGGATTCTAGAAAGCGACTTCAACATTGGCGACGGGCTGTTTGCCTGAGCGTGACCTCGCTCTCAATTCGCGTTGAGACCCACTTGAGATTTCAGTCGCGCCCGCGCTCCCGTCGCTGCCTAGGAAGGACGTGACGCCAATGGACCTGTCGAGATGAACCGTGCCGCGACTGCCTGATGCGCCTGGTGCCATATATGCAGCGATTCCATGGCCAGGCCGGTCCCGTATCCAGAATTGCGGCTTGGGACATCATTATAAGATCTACCTCCTCTGCAGGATTTTCCTCCGCCGGCGAACAATATACATGCCTTACCCCTCCTCCCACTGAGGTCATGAGTGTCAACATATGCAGATTCCATTAAGCCCACATTTTCTATCCGGTCAGCACACTCCTACCTCACTGGCTTTGCTCAGTACCGCCCGTAACAATGGCCGACAAGGAAGCCACTGTCTACATCGTCGACCTCGGGTCGTCTATGGCAGAATGCAATAACGGCAGGACCGTGTCGGACCTGGAGTGGAGCATGCGTTATGTGTGGGACAAGATCACCACCACCGTGGCCGCCTCCAGAAAGACGTGGACCCTCGGCGTCCTCGGCGTGCGTACCGATGAGACGGACCACCCCTTGCAGGAAGAGAGTGGCTATGAGAACATTTCCATCCTGCGAGATATCAGCCCCATGTCGCTGCCCGAGATGCGCGAACTGCAGGCCAAGATTGTGGCCAGCGACGCCGCGTTTGGGGACTGTGTGTCCGCAATCGTCGTGGCTGTCGACATGATCGAGAAATACACCAAGAAACTCAAATACAACCGCAAGATCGTTCTCGTCACCAACGGCGAGGCTCCTATTGATGGCGACGATATCGCCGATATTGCTTCCAGGATCAAGGCCCTTGGCATAACCTTGACAGTATTGTGAGTTCCTTGCGGCACACCCACGTGCGCCGTTTGATGGCCTGTTGACCTGTATACAGAGGTGTGGATTTTGACGACAACGAGTTCGGCTTCAAGGAGGAGGACAAGACTGCCCAAAAGGCCAGTAACGAACGGGTGCTGAAAGAGCTCACCGACGCCTGCGAAGGCCAGTACGGCACCGTTGCAGAAGCCATCGAAGAGCTCGACGCTCCGAGGCTCAAACCAGTCAGGCCGTTCAAAACGTACGACGGGCCCCTGACGCTCGGAGATCCTGGCCACGAGAATTCTATGAAGATCTCGGTGGAGAGATACTTCAAGACGCACAAGGCGCCCGTTCCGCCGGCCAGCAACGTTGTGGTGAAATCCGACATCGCAACGCAGTCCACGGCCACTATGGACGTCGACGCAATGCAGGGCGTCGAAGCTACCGGGAGCGCGTTTGCGGCTGTGAAGAGCTCACGGAACTACAAGGTCAACGACCCCACGGCACCCGGCGGCAAGAGGGACGTTCCGTTCGAAGACCTCGCCAAGGGATACGAATATGGCCGAACAGCGGTACATATCAGCGAGTCGGAGCACAACATCACCAAGATTGAGACCGAAAAGGGATTCGCCATCGTTGGCTTCATCGGAAGGGAGAAATACGAGTCATTCCTCGCCCTCGGGGAGACTGGAACCATTGTGGCCCAGAAGTTCAACCGAGACGCGGCTCTGAAGCTATCATCCCTGATCCACTCCCTGCACGAGCTCGAATCCTACGCCATCGCGCGCTTGGTAACCAAAGACGGCAAAGAGCCCGTCCTGCTTCTGCTCGCTCCTTTTATCGACGTGGATTTCGAGTGCTTATACGACGTACCTCTGCCTTTTGCCGAAGATGTGCGCAGCTACTTGTTCCCCCCCCTCGACAAGGTGGTCACACACAGCGGCGCCACTTTGTCGCAGCATCGCTATCTACCGACTGAGGAACTCAACGAGACGATGAGCGATTATGTGGATGCGATGGACATTTCAACCTACGAGATAGACGAACAGGGGTAGGCAACCAGGAGGTCCAAGACCACTTTGGAAGCCCGAATGCTGACTTCACCCCAGCAACCGCACTCAGGAGTACGCCGCCGTCGAAGAAAGCTACTGCCCAGCCTTGCATCGAATCAATCAGGTGGTCCGTCATAGGGCCATCTATCCAGACCAGCCGCCGCCACCCGTTCCACCGATACTCCTGAAGTATGCTCGACCAGACCAAGAACTGGTCAAACAGGCCCAAACAGTGCTTGCGGACCTCATAGACACTGCCCAAGTCAAGAAAGGCAGGTCGCCGCTCTAGATTTCGACACCCTTTTCGTATAGCGTGCTAACACGTCGCAGTGCCCCCGAAAGCAAATGCCAAACGCACCAAACCCAAGGCCGAAGCAATCTCGGGGCTTGATGTTGACGCTCTGCTCCGACAGCCGCAGCACAAACGCACCAAAATAGACCCAAAGAATGCCATCGCAGACTTCACGCACATGGTCGATACTGCTGAGAACGATACCGTTTTCCAGCAGGCTTCGCTGCAAATGGGCCAGATCATATGCGATCTCATCGCTGATAGCCTGGCGGATTTCCACTACGAACGTGCCGTCGAGTGTATGGGTGTGTTTCGCGATCAGATGAACAGCGTTGAAGAGCCTGATCACTATAACAAATTCATGAAGAGCTTCAAGAAGAAGATTTTCTCGGGCGAGCTGGGAGGAGATCGGCGCGAGTTTTGGTACCGCGTGAGAGTGGCGAAACTTGGCTTGATCGATGACAGAATGTCAAGCGCGTCGAAGGTCTCTACCACCGAAGCCGAAGAGGTAAGTTGCTGCGGCTGGATTTTACGAAGCGTTCGCTAATTCGATATCAGTTTTACAAGGTATAGGGGCACCATAATTTATACCCCAATGTAACCACGGCGAGCCCTGAGACGAGGGTTTGGAATGATTTGTACGCAGTTGTATGATCAATTACTGTGCTATGTGCTGTGGGTATGGTAATGAGATCAGAACGGTCAAATGACAGGAGGTAATTGAATCTTCGCGATGGGAGAGGCTATCTCATTTCCGTAGTGGGAGCAAACAAAATTCATGGCCTCAAACGGAGAAAGCACGAGAGCAGCCAGCCATTCCATGCGTCATCCTCAGGCATTCCGAAAGAGTGCAATAGTCAACCTGGCAATGCAGGCAGTTTGCCAAGGTGGCAGTGACCGGGTGCTTGCAACGTTCTGGCAGTCTTGCCGAATACGTGCACGAATCCCCGCGTAGTGCCCTCAAGTTCCTTTCCTTGCGGAAGGCGGGCGTGAAGTTCGTACTTGCTCTACCTCCGTCATGCCTGCCAGTTGGCCGATATCCCGTTTACAAACATCTAGAAGCGTAGGATCTAATCCAGGTTGGCAAGTAACATCAGACCTCTCCCTAAACACAGGTACAGGGATCGCGTTCTTTGATAATCCCCATCGGCTGCGGGTGCCCCCAAGCAAACAAACTACAGGGCAGAGTACTGGACTATACCTCCGTTACTTCTAGGGTCTTTCTCTGGACCCCCCACCAACCTCGCCGTTTTCTTTCCTCCTCTCTCGAATATTCTGACAAGTTCCCCGACACCTGGAGCTGCCCACAACTGGTCCGCATTAGTCTCATACTTCGCTTGCACAAAGTTTGTTTCCCTCTTGGGGACCGCTACACTCACTCACGCCGATTCGTCGGTATACACATGCCAATATGGGCGACGACGCCGAGAAGTTCACCGTCCGAAGTGGCGTTGCGTATATTGTTAGGGACAACGAAGTCCAAAATGTTTGCGGGCACCCGTCTCCCGTCTACGTCCCATCCTTGGAGCCCACGCCACCCAGTCCAAGACTAAGCCGCTTGATCCAAAATATGCAACTCCTTGACATGACAGATGATGGTGATGACGGCAGTGATGATGATTGGGAGATCAAGGCCCCCTGTCACCAGCATCCCCCCAAGTCACAATCCAAGTCCGAGCCCCAGTCAGCAACACGTAAGTACTTTACAGTACATCATGCTTCAAGGCCACCTGCTTACACGGGAAAGAATATTCAAATATCACCTCGCTTGCTGCGCAGTCCGGGCCGAGTAAACTTCGGGGCGTCTTCGAGCCCTTCGGCCTCGAGAAGCGAGAAACTTATCCGGAGGGCTTAAAGCTGTGTCCGTTCAAGTTGATATCGCAGTATCCCCATCGTTTTGTTGGCAAGGGCAACTTTGAAAAGGCAAGCGCGACGTTTCCTGTCAGAGGGCCGCTCTGATAGTTGATTTAGGTAGCGGAGTACTTCAAGACGAATGTCTTCGATGGCCGCATCTGGGACATGTAGGATGTCGTTTTGTCGTACCTCCGCACCAATAGGCTGACTTTCCTAGGTTCTGCATCCATGATCCATGCTTCCAGCGTGATCCGTTGATTCTTGTGCCCACCGCTCAGTTTGAAGATTTCCTAGACATTGCCAACGCCCGTCTCGGAACCACTCTCAGCATCCCTGAGAACGGAAGAAATTCTGAGATGTTCCAGGTTGTCTTTGCCGGATCCGGCCTACCTCGCCCCCGTTTCATGGGACGAATGTCAAATGAGTCTACTTACATGGAGACCAAGAAGACTCTGGGCAACGCGGACGATGATTACAAACAGTACAAGGCGTCGACCCTACTGTACTTGAAGGGAAAAATGGACGGTATTTACAGATTTCTACAGTCGTCATACGGAGCTCAAAATCACCCCGAGAAGAAACGACAGAACAGAATACAGACTCAAAAGACCTGGGGACGCACAACCAAGCGGGTCCAGCGATACCTTGGCCTCCGTACGCGAACGGCATATGACAGAGATGAAGGTAAGCGCGCGTATCGTGAGTTCGGCCAGGTCTCTGTGTTGACGATCACGGCAGCGGGCAAGAATTGGAATGTCTACATTGCTCCACCATTTCGAAACGAGCGGTCGGTTCGATTCGGTTGCGTTGACGTGGAGGCCTACGAACGCAACAACAGCATTGTCACCGAGATTGGCATAGCCATACTAGACACAGAAGACACCATCGGAGTAGCGCCGGGCGAGAAAGGCCAAAACTGGTTTCCTCTGATCGAGGCCCATCATCTTCGCGTTAGGGAAGTTTCAGATTTGGTCAACCATGAGTTTGTCAAAGGTTGCCCGGAGTATTTCGACTTTGGGTAAATCACTGTAACGCGAGCCGGCTGCTGAATGGAGCTGATGGCGGTACAGCGAGAGCGAGTTCGTCTCGCAGAAACATCTGCGCGAGCGTGTCACCAACATCATTGAGAATGGTAACGACACAAGTCCTATCGTCATGGTTGGACATGACATCTCCATCGACCTGAAGTACCTCAAAACCATCGGTTTCAACATATGGAGAAGCGCAGATTTCTACGACGAGGTGGACACAAAGACCATGTTCCAGCGAGTGCAGCGCTCCCGTGACCCGAGAGGGCTAGAGCACATGTGCAGTGAGTTGGATTTACCCGGCCATAACTTCCACAACGCGGGCAATGACGCCGTTCATACTCTACGTGCCATGGTCGCCATGGCTGTTCTCAGAAAGACAGGTTATCCCGACATTGTTCCAACCGTCTGGAATCCTCGTGACGTTCCTAAGTAAGTTTCTTTTCCCAGATAGTTACGAGCTTTTGTATCTGATATTTTTAAACAGCGAAGCTGAGTGGTCCGATGGCGAAGATGACGATGGCGGGTCGTATGAGAGATCTCTGGAGCCTGTGCCCACGTCTTGTAAGTGATTATAGGTGATTGTTCACTGGCTATCGACTGAATCCCTCCCCAGCCAGCATACAAATGGACTCGTCGGCCACTAGTCCTGGCACGACACGGCAGATAATCTGGTAGCCGTGGCCCACGACCCGAGGGGCATTGTGTTTGTTCCAAGGCATTTCTTTGTATCTTGGAACCGCGCTGATTACGAGCATGACCTTGGAGAATCTCGGCCGGGTCGGTATCGGGATCTTGTTCTGGACGTCCACATCTGCCGATCGGTCGAGCATGCTACTATTGCAAAGCTCTGTTTCCGCAGGGCTTGTCGGAACATTCGGAAGTGGCACATTGGCAACGCAGGACACGAAACGACTGCTTTCTATTACCCCGTCCTAATGAAGAGAGGAGATACAACCCTGGCCAGGTCTGTAATCCGGGTCTTGCAGAGTACAGGGCCATGAACCAATTCCAAAATGCTATGCAATGACAAATTCCGTGCCCTCAACGCCGTCGCTCTTAATGTGGTGCGGTGTTTTCGGTAGTTGTACATAATTACACAAGTGCAGAGCGCTGCCGCTATACGCCCTTGTCCAGGATCTGCTTCGCCTCGTTGATCTTGGTTGCCAGGTACGGACTGCCGCCTCTGTCGGGGTGGTTGAGGAGCATCAGCGTCCGGTGGGCTTTTTGGACCTTTTCCTTGCTGAGGGAGCTCTCGCTGTGAAGTGTACGTCAGTTATATGCGTCTGGGGGCGGTAGCTCCAAGGAGACACAGCGGCCGTACCTGAGGGAGAGGATCAGCGAGGCCTCTTTCTTGGTCATTTTCGGCTCGAAGCCGCCCTTGTAGAAGGCCTTTCCCATAGCGCCTACGCCGCCCCTGGACCGTCTCCAGGCGACCAAGCCGGCCCGGCCCTAAGGAGAACCAGTTAGTACGGGGTTTGGGATGGATCTCCAAGATGCAGCGGCGACGATGCACGCCCCGGAGAGGCCCGAGGGCTCGCCGGCGAACAGCCAGGCGGGCCGGGTTATTGGGTGTGAGTGGGAGCTGCGTACCAGGAAGGCCGCCACGGCAACACCACCTCCGATAGCAAGCATGGACGTCATGTTGACTTTCGACTCTGAATGCGACGCGGGTGTGCGGGTGGGCGGGATCGGTGATTTCGGTTCGGCGTCTGCAGGAGGGTTGTCGCCTATGGCAAAGACGACAAAAGATACTCGGCGTCACAAGTGGCGTCGCACTCCCGCTCAATCCCTCTCGCCCGCGTTCGGCCCAGGTAGAGTTTTGGGGCACGGACCATGGGACATAGACCCCTGCTGAAAAAGACCAATCAAAGCGGTCGATAAGATGGCAGAGGTGGATGGGTGGGGAGCCAAAACGCCTTATCGTTGGCATGTCCGCCCAAAACTTTTTGAAGGGTTCGCCTGAGGCGCATCCTCCGCCTACCTATACCATACTGGACCCGACACGCTGCCAGGAAACAGCCCGCAGTCATCATGAGGTGAGTCGGCTCTTTCGCTTTTGAGTATCGTGCTCTCCCGGGCGCCCGCAGGGCCGCAGGGGCCGAAAACGCCGTGGGAAGGAGCCGAGTTGAAAGGCGTGCGCGGCGCGACAGCCGTCCTTGCTGCTCTGGAAGGGGGACAGCGGAGCACGGCGCATTTCGCAGACTCGGTGTCTCGAGAATCAACCGCTGACCCAACTCTACAGAATCGAAACGTGTCACTTTTGCAGTCGTCCTGCCTATCCCTGTATGTACATCCCCCAGACTCAACTGGACAGGACATGGCGATCTCCAGGCTAGCCGGCCGCGGGCGATCTCCCTGTCCAAGGGTAGCCCCCTCTGCGCCGACGTCTGCTAACGTTCTTCCTCTGATAGCCAAGGGAATCACGGTTAGTCTTCCCTGTCAAGAAAAAGCCGAGCCCACGGGGTATTCTCCGGAGACCCATTCCCCAGATCGGCATACGCACGCCCTGCCTCGAGTAACATGGCGCATGCTGGCCCTGAATCAAGTTTCGGAGCATCGCGGTTAGAGGGACAATTAATGCGGTAGGGGGGAAAAGACGAGGGCCAAAGCTTCTGGCCAATCCACGTCCGACCCTCTCGCTGCTTCGTGTGGCGTGTCTGCAGAAGAAGACTGGAACATCACGATTGACGATATGCTGACTTGGATATCAGTTTGTGCGCAACGACGCGAAGCAGTTCCGTTTCTGCAGGTCAAAATGTGAGTATACGGGAGTGGCGCGGTTGTCTTGCCGACGACCCCTGTACCACGTGTCATACGAGACTGACCTGACGATACCAGGCCACAAGAACTTCAAAATGAAGCGTAACCCGCGCAAGCTCCAGTGGACCAAGGCGTACCGCAAGGCCGCCGGCAAGGAGATGACGGTCGATTCTACGCTGCAGTTTGCCGCCAAGCGCAACGTCCCCACGAGATACAACCGCGACCTCTGGCAGAAGACGCTCAAGGCCATGGAGCGCATCGAGGAGATCCGCCAGCGGAGAGAGCGCGTGTGGTACCGCAAGCGCATGGAGGGCAGGAAGGCGCGCGAGCTGGCCCGGGACAAGGCCCTGGTCGAGAGTCACTCTCACCTCCTGCCCCGCATGCGCGGCAGCGAGAAGCGCCGCCTTGCTCTGGAACAGGGTCTCGCCGCCCAGGAGATCGCCCGCATGGAGGAGCAGAATGTGCTGCCTGCCAAGACCAACAAGCTGTTCGGCAAGGAGATGCGGAGACAGAAGATTCGGACCGACGGCGGCATCGACGTGGAGAACGAAATGGACGTCGACGAGGAGGAGGACGACGAGTGAAGGGGCAATCCGACCTCGGGGAAGGGGGCGTGACAACTTCTCGGTCGGCGTGGTATCGGCCAAACAAATTGATGTTCTTGATCACGGCGTTCTATGGGATATGCCCTCAGTTTGCTCGCATGTCATGGCGTTATGGGTTTGATAGACGTAATGTCACTTGGAAAACAGGGTTGCTTGAGGCGCCCTCGAACGAAAAAAGTTACTGGACGAATGTTTCACCGCCTCCTATTCTATTGCAGCGACAAGTGACGAGTCTACGTCTCGGCCGCAAGGCGCATTTCCAGTTCCCAGGTATGCATCTTAGTCATCCGCCATGTATGGTTACGTGCGAATAAAGCGCACAAACCCACCCCGAGTAATTCGGTTTCCGTTGAGGCTCCGCCGAAGGAGGGGCGCACATGTCGGAGTCTAGGTATCTTTGACGGACGTATGGTGGGGAAGTGTATGAAAAGACCACTGGCGCCTGCCTGCTTCGGGGTGTCTGGATACGACGTATACCAGCGAGGGTGCTGACCTCGCGCGGTCTGCCCGTTTATCAAGGGCTGCCCTGGCGCCGGCACGACGACATGAAGGCGGAGGGGGTTGCGAAGGCGGCAGGAGGGAAAGGGCAGCAACGGCGTGAATACCCGATCCCACCACGAGCCCCTTCTTCACCGGACCGAACCTTGGGATTCCGCCATGCTACCAAAGGGGACGGCCCCTAGCTTCTTCTTTTCAAACGCCGCCGTCGTCCTCGGGGATGCCGTCGCCGGCGGCGCGGCGGCGGGCGACGCGGCCCTCGGCGTGGAGGTGGTGGACCCGCGGCGGCGGCGGCAGGCCGGCGTGGACGCTGTGGCGGACCTCGGCGTCGACGGCGGCGGCGCGCCGCCGCTCCGCCTCGGCCTCGTACGCCGCCTGCGCGTCATCGTCGGTCCAGATGTTGCCGGCGCCGCCGCGCCCACCGCTGCGCGCCCCTCCCGTCGCCATCGTCGTCGTCGTCTTCGTCTTCGTCAACGTCGGCGGCGGCGGCGGCTGTTGTTGTTGTTGTTGTTGTTGTTGTAGGTGCTGGGCGGCCGTCGCGGCGTCGACAAAGTTCCCCGCGCCGCCACGCCCCGATCGCGCGTACCCCGCGGCCGAGGCGGCGGGGCCGCCGGCGCCCCCGTAGGGCCCGGCCACCGCGGCCCATCGCCCGGGTCCGAGGGCGGCGCGTCGTCGTCGTCGGCGCCCACGCCCGCGCCCCCCCGCTGGGCCTCGGGGTCGGGGGGCGCGGCGGCGGCGGCCGCCGCCTCGTCGATTTGCTGCTGGCTGTAGTAATTGCCCGCGCCCCCGCGCCCGGAACGGCGGTAGGCTTCCATAGCTTGGCCTCCTTGGTTTCTCTCTTTATTTTCTCCCCTCCCTGTCTCTTTCTTTCTCGCCCCTTTAGGGTCTGGCCCCCACTCCCTCTCTCTTTCTCTTTCTCTTTCGCTCTCTTCCCTTTTCGCTTGGGGCTTGGCTTGGGCTTTTCCTCCCTGTGGCTTGGGGTTTTTTATTCACTAATTTCTTTTTCCCCTTCTCCTTTTCTGTAACGTCGTCGTGATAACGGTGACGGTGACGGTGACGGACGGGGAACGTGGTTGGGTAGAAAGTGGGTTCGCTCCTCCTGGCGGCCCCTCCCCCTGGGTGGGCTTTGCGTCTGGACTGGCGGTAGGTAAGGTTAGTAGTGAGAGGCATGCGCACACGCATATGTACAGTGTCGCCTGGGGGGGTGTTGTTTTATTAGGGAGCGACAAGGGGCTGAGAAAGATCAACAAAAGGACGTGCCGATTCGAAGGCGCGGCCTCCTTCTCCCCGGCCTAAGCCTCCTCCAACTCAGGCTCCGGAGCCCAGGAGCAGCTACCCGCGCTGCCGTGTAGGTACGAGCTAAGCTTGGAACGTGACGGCCTCCCTGCCGGTGTGGGTCCGTCGTCGTCGTCGTCGTCGTCTTCGGTGGTCGTTCGCGCCCCGGCGAAGCCCTGTTCGAGAGGGACGGTGGTGGGCAGCGATGGAAAGGGGGTCGGGATAGTGCCGCGGCGTCCATGGGCCCCCCAATTACCGCATTTCGACATTCACGGTTTCACACGCGCGACGCACACCCAGTAGCAATCACCCCCCCGGCCGTTTGGGGGAACGCGCGGATCACACCTAGTTGTCCCCCGTTCCAGTTTGGCCAATAAATAACCCGCCAGGCCCACGGCCCTGCGCCTAGTTGTATATGGGATATATGCTCGGCAGCCGCCGCTGTAACGGGGGGATTTGAGCGAATGGGGGTATCTACAATACGGCATAGCGGCCGTCGGCCAGGCTGGCGTTGTCTCGCCTCGGAGCCTCGAGGGGATGGACTACCGAGAGCCGCCTGATGCTAAGTACGAAACTTGTGGTAGCTCGTAGCTCACCAGGGAAGACATTCTGTTCGAAACCCGTGACCAGGGGCCGAACCAGGGAAACCAAGCCGGGAAAAAAAAAACAACTCAAGGAAGAAAAAGGAAACCGGAGTGGAAGCGAAAAAGAACAATCATATTTCGTTACAGGTTCCGGCTTCCCATCCACCCGCCTACTCCGGCATCCATCCGGAGCTCCTCCCTTGTTCTTTCCCCTTGTTTTTCTCTTCTCCCACAAGCGAAGCAGCCTGGCTGCTGGCTGTCTCGAACCTGGGCGGGCGCCCAAGAAATCGTGTCTTTGTCTTTTTTTTCTTCCTTTCTTCTTTCCGCCTTCTCGTAACGACGTCATCGAAGGGGTCAACCCCAGGACGTGGACACCGCATTTGTTGGACCGTCCCGTATCCACCGCGTGAAGCGGCCCCAATGCACGCGCGGGCAGCGCAAAAGCTGGATGAACGAACGGTGAGGACGGAAAATATTCGTGGTAGTACCAGGGAGTTCCCCCTTCCTCGCTACTTGCCGACCACGATGGAGCCCGAAGGATGTGGGTTTCCGCGCTGTTCAACGCGTAGCTTGTACCCCGTACTGCTGGGCAAAGCCCACTTCTTCCGCTTCTTATACTTTTGGGGGGGCCTCTGTCAAGCACAGTATACGGACCAGACGGCACTATACGCGGCCCCGTAACTGCAGTGCATAAACAACCAAAGGGGGAACGTGTGACTCATGGTGGGAGACCCAATAGCCCGGGACCCAGCAAGTTGGATTGAACGACAAGCTGCCCCTTCTTAGCACGCTGCTAGCATCGTGACTAGGCTAGGAACAAGCACAGGGGATGCTGTGGGAAGTTGGAGATTGGCCTAACAATCATCGATGCTGATCGATGCGCCTGGGGCCACGGCACGCGAGACGATCGCGTCGCATCGCAACCGGTGGAAGAAAAAAAAAAGTAGGGCCGCGCTGGTGAGCGCGAGGATCGGATTCTGGACATGGGGAAAGCCCGACAACACCATCCTGCCGTCGGCCGAGGCGTCTTGGGGGCCTCCCCAAAATGCCCTTTACTCAGCTGCCTCGCCATGGCCAAAATGCCATGGTCCCAAATGCCATCTTTCCGTATGCGCCCGGCCAGGACCAAGGCGTAGCGTGCCTTGCAGCAAACGTCGTTGAGAACTCTCTGATTTGACCAGCCGCAGATCAGGGCACATGCCACCCACCTTCTTCCCTTCCCTCTCTTGTTCTTTTTTTTTTTAACCCTTCCTACGGCTAAGTTCCTGGGTAGCGTGGTCCCCCGAGACCTTGGGTTGCACCCTCCGGGCATGCCGGGCATCCCGTGAAGAGGTATTCATTGTAGGTACATAAGCCAGCACGCGCTTATATCCACTCTTGCGCAACCAAGACGGGCTGCCAGCAGGTTGGCAGCGGTCAACACAGGTAGGGCAGCGGCAAATCGTGAGCTGCTTGTTTTTTTTTTCTTTCTTTCCTCGCCTTTCCTGACGCTGTACTAACTCAGCTGCGCCGGGAGCTGACCTGTACCTGGGCATCCCTCCTATTCACGGGAAGAGCACGGCAAATCGATGTCGGAGAACGTGGAGGGGGGTGGGTGCTGTCGTGCAGGCGGGTACCACGGGCAAAACGGGTAGGGCGGCGCTGATCCCCCGTGTCCCGACTCTTCGCTGGGGATGGGGGGCCGCTTCGCGATACTGTACGGATCGAACGGCGGGGAGGGAGGGGGCGGCAGCAAGGTTGAGGGCGCGAGGCCGTCGTCGTGCCTCCCCGACAGCCATGCCTCTGTCGACAGAACACGCTGCCCTGGCCACAGGTGGTGGACGGTCAGACGGTCTTGCACCGTCTCGGGGCGGGCATCGTTCATCCAGATGATGCCACTCCGTGTGGGGGGGGAGCCCATGGGGCCATGTCAGCTGTCAGGCGCCGGTTATCTCTTCAGAGCCTGTATTTGGCCCCCTCGGACGGGGACACCAGCGCTGATCCAGCATTCCGTAATGGGCCTGGACTTCCAGTGGGGGGGGGTGGGATGGGCTTAACGGCACCGTGGGGATGGCTGGTGCCGGGCGGCGTGCGTACTGTGCAGCGGCCCCAGGGCGTGTAAGAACGAGGCGCAGTCCCGCGTCACTTGATATGCCTGCGATCAGTGTAGAGTAAAAGTGGTGGTAGATGTAGTAGGTAGTGCGTAGTACATATTTCCTTACCTGGATATTGTAAGAAAGGGCCCCATGACCCCCGGCCCTTGGCGTCGATTTTCTTACCACCGTACCTGCCTCTTCGTACCAAGCGCTTGGATGGCTGCCGCAGTTCACGATGAGGTCGCCGGGCCGATGACCAGGACCAGAAAAACACACCACGGATCATGATATTACAGGTACAGCGTAATCCTGACGTGGCCAGCTTCGCATATGGGCTTCACGCGCCCCGCCCCAGCCTTCTCGTCCCTGCTCGAGGGCCGTCAATAAGCTGGTCATCGAGGGATGGCGGATAAATAAGCTGGTCGTCAAGGCATGGATGGGGATACGGAGTACTGGGTAGTTGTATGTAAGTTTGTATGGACAAAGTACCTGCCACGACAGTCCCCCGATGCTCGGACGAGCTGCAGCAGTTGCCCGGCCAGCTTAACGGTATACTCCTCACCGGTGAACAGACGAGGAGGAGAAGGAGGAGGAGGAGGAGTTGCCATGGGATGTCGTGCTACGCCGCAATGGCCCGCGGAAGCAATGAGACCCCGCGCCTGGGCACTCCCGACCCCGTTACGGCCAACGTTTTGTACGCTCTCGTTCAGAACCTGGCGAGAGGTAGAAAAAGTCTACTGCTCACTCTTCCAGAAGTTTCCCTGTAAGGGGCCAAGCTTATGTGGCTTGCATGGGCGTTCGGATATTTGACGAGCCAAAAGAAAGCAATCCGCGGGATGGATAGACACAGGATGAGCTGTGCGCCGACGAGCGAGTGGTTTGGTCCGGTGCAGAGACCGAGGTCGTGTATCGTGAAATGGTTCTTCTGGAATTGGGCCCCACAGCCTGGAATCTCGGGGGAACGATTCAAAGGGGAGATTGGAGCCTGTGATCCCGGCACGCCGGACCATTCGGCTTTCGCCGGCCTTGTCTCGAGCCAATATTTGCCCCGTACGCCGAAGAGTAATACATCGTACCTGCAATTCCCAACTTGCCGTGCGCCCTCCGTACATGCTGACTTGCTTATACTTACTGTGTACGATTGTGTCGACGTCGTTGCTGAGTCTGGGACGGCGCTTTACCGTACGCGGTACAGTGGGACCCGCGGAGCTTGTAAAGTACGTGTGGGATTTCTTGGCAGCTGGGCTTCGATAGCGTCGGTGGTCGGTGACACAGTTAGCGTTGACCATCAGTCACCGAGACAGCGGGCTTGTTACGGGACGGGCAAAACTGGTGTGCTGTCATGCCCTGTTGTTGCGAGGCTTATGGGTGTTTGATAGGGTTCGAAACGCACAGAAAAAGCGCCGGGGTTGTGGTTGGTAGCCGCGTGGACGGCCGGCTTTGGCCTCATCGATCGATTCGATACGTTGCAGGAAAGCCCAACGGTAGCAGGCCCGTCCACGGTACTTCCCAACAGCAAGACCAAGGACGCCGATAGAAGGGTGAACGTGGAGAACTAGGGACGGACTCCAAGACGAGGATGGTGTGTATCCATCGTCAACTACTACTGTACTGCCTCCCTTCATGTGTGCCACACTCGTCTATAAGGTGGTGGTGCAGATTCCCAGATCTCAGGTCCCCTCGGCGGCCCGAAACGGTTGGTTGGCCGGTCTAGCCGACGCCGAAGGCGGGCCAGACCAGGTTGGTCAGCAGCGAACGCCCCAAGGCGTCTTCTGCTGCACCCCTTGCCTGGCGCTGCCGTTGTACGTGTAAGCTTCTTCGTCGGAGTATTTGAGCGCTGAAAGCTTCGTGGCCTCGGTCGTCGGCAAAAGACGCCGTGGCTTCTAAGCAGCAGCTATCTATACGAATCGGGTTGGAGATCTCTACCCCAACTGTCTACACAGTATGGACGGTGCTGTCCCTGGCCGGCAGGACACCCTACCCATATGCCGCCATCGGACCAATGAAAGAGCCGCCGTGCCGCTACATACATATAGTACAGATATGAGAAACGGAGGGAGGTAAGTACCTGGAGGCAGCGTCTTTCCTTGGCAATAGGATGATGATGTGTACAGAGGTCCATAACCAACTCAGTGAGGTGCATCCTATCATGGCTCTGCCCACCGGACAGGACCCCATAGTCCTACACAGTAAGTACTTAGGTAAGCAGGCAAGCAGGGTATGGGAAGCTCGAGGTACCTGCGTCCACTCCACCAGGAATGAACCTGTTGGTGATAGGGTTGGCGGCCCATCCAGCGACACCGTCATGGGAGGGCATTGGTTACCTTAGGTAATACTATGGTATATGTTGGAAAGGTGGTGTGGCCGTAGCGGCACGGCACCTCCATACGGGCGAAGAGGGGAAAACGCCGTCTCGGCAGTTCACGTACTGGGTACGGGCTATCGGACCTACTCCGTTTTTTAACCCAGTACTTGCCTACACGTATGGCCGGGCCACGACAATCGCGCGACCCAGTGACAAGGTGAACAACTCGAAACGGGCGGATACTCGGTCTGCGCTGGAGCGAAGAATTTACAGATATACGTGCCGGTTCCGGACGGCCCCCGAGGCAGTGATACGACCAGGGATTGGAAGCGGGCGCCAAGTATCGAAACGAGGCCGTTTCTCCACAATGTCCCAGTCGATTAACTCTTGTGAACGGTGGAGAGCCATCGTCGCACGAGATTCTGAGGTCGCATCCTCATGCTCCGCTACCCCTCTCGTCCTCCCCCAATCCGTCCCAGACCGGTTGTGCCGTATCTGGAAGCTCGCGCCCTACGGTGTAGACACCGTACGCGGTAGCAATAGGTATGTAGGCTTGCGTGTGCAAGTACGCATTACTCGGTTAGTGTGCATGTGCGCGCGCGCATTGGATATGTACAAGTATGTATGTATGTGTGGTAGTCTTGCTGGGTAGGGGTGCTACTATCCTGCAGTGCAGCTTGCTTTCGACTCTTCGAGATCCCGTTACCCTAGCCGTCTTCGGTCCCAATGTGGCGAGAAGCCGACATCTGCTGTTCGCTTATAGGCGCCTGGAGAGTCTAACATCCAGCCGTAGGGGAGGAAATTTCATCACTGCGCGTAGTATCCGTATAGAGGTGCGTGTCACCCGGTACAGCTCTAGTAGTTTTTACGCGAGACCACCTGACACGCCTCGCCGAGTCGTAGCTCTCGCCCTCTGACGAGCCGGGCAGCTTAGGTGTGCTTGGCTTGAGCTTGCCCGCCTGCTTGTCTCCCCTCTCGTTAGCTCGGTTGCAGCGATTTCTTGCCCTGGGGCCGCCATAATCCTGACGCTGGAGGCGACGACCGAGACAGGTCCTGACGCCGCAGCTATTTGTAGGAACGGCACAGTAAACACAGTGTTTCTGCCTGGGCCTCAGTCAATCGAGAGACACGTTCCCGACGGAGTCCAATTCAGTGTCCTTCGAGCTATAATAATCTTACAACTGCGACGGGGCTCGGACGACGATAGGAAGTTCCGTTGCGGACGCCGCTCGTGCCACCGGCCTATCAGCTTGGGCTCGGGACACAATCCATTTCCCCCATCCCCATCCTCTCTTCCATCCGTAGTACTTACCTATCGCTCCATGGATGGATAGGTCGGATCGAGTGGGGCTGCCACTGAGTTGCGGGCTATCTATGTACACACCCTCTCTCCGTCCTCTGGGGCTGGGCTGGATCCATTGGATTCCATTTTCCATCCATCCTCTCCGCCACCGACTCTATACGTAGTTCGTCCTCCCACCGAGGCGTCGACCAATGAGCGCGGCAAAAGTCCACCGTGGCTTCGCTCGTCGCACAACGCCTCAACATAACGGAAGGCGGAAGACGGAAGACGGACGCACGGACAAAGTGCGCCCTGCGTCGCAGGCTGCAGCATTCCATACCGGCGGGCCAGGCCACGGATACGGTTCCAAACCGCAGGCCAGACCCGGAGGGAGCCATCAGGTCGCAACGGTGGGAGTAGCAGCACATTCAGCTTGCCCCATTCCTGCCCAGCCTTCCATGTCTTTGCTTAGTACAACTAACTAGGTAGCCGCCCGCAATGAGACGCGTGCTGTCAGGAGATGAGGGTCTCGTCCGTCCGTTGCGACTAAAAGCGGCATAGAGGAAGCCATTTGCCAGTATCAGGCCCAACGCAATATACGAGGCCCGAGTAATAAGAGTGTTAGGTAGGCAAATCAGAAACCGGCGGTACCGCTGCCACTCGTCTCTGGGGCACCCCAACCCACCTCACTAGGTAATCCGGAAGCATCCCGAGCGAGCCCCTCGGGTCCGCTGTTCTGCTAGCCCGCCATCCAAGCCAGTGCCTAATTAATAAGGGCCAGCGCGGTAGGGGAGCACCCAAGGCCCATTCCGGTGTGCTTTCAAGCCCACGCGACGGATACGGAGGCGCATCCGTGTACCGACCCGTATGTGCCTCTGTTCACAACTAGGTAAGGTGCACCCGCAGATACAATTAAGGAGTCGACTGGAGGGAAGGGGAACTGGCTACAACAGAATGAGGGGTTCGTCACGACCGCGCATGACTTTCCCCCAAGCTTTCTTGTGGCTACAAGGCAATTTGTCATTGGAGAGTGCTTGGGAACTGCTGTTCCTGCCACGTCCGCGCTCTCCAATTACATCCTGGTACAAGTTTATGCACACCAACAGCTCATCGCGATTCAGTTATCAAATCGGCACATTTTGTGCACGACGGCCCCAAGATCAGGCCGCCAAGAACCAGGGGTGGGCACGCGTACAATCTTCATGTGTACGCACTTGCTGGCCCTTCAGTACAATACGGACAATTGGAAGCCTGTGTGTTGGACAGGCCCAGAACGTTATCGCAAAGCCATCGGGCGTTTCCTATATCCCCCGTGCTGACGCCAAACACCCAGCGTCTCGGACGGTGCTTATTTATCGCCAGCATTAGATCCGAAATGCCGTCCCTGGCGGCTCTGCGTCCCAGGTCCTCGTCGGCGGGCACATTGTCCACCCTCGGGTCTGCCATCTCGCCTCAGAAGAAAACATCGCCGCCCGAGCCACTCCCCATCCCTCTCAGCCCCGAAGGGAAGCGAGGGAGAGCAAGGGGGGAGAAAGACAGAGAGGGAGAGAGAGCCTGAGGGGGAGAGAGAGCCTGGGAGAGGATACGGGCATGGGACCTCGTCGGTTCACGCCCATACCGATGCATCCCATTCATATGGGATATCAGCAGACGTGCTCTTACGCAAGCGCATGTGCACATAGCCAGTCAGGCTAGCTTTATCCGGGCACAGATCAAGTCTCATGCGGCCAGCCCATGGGCTCCATCTTGTCCATCCAACTCAGCCCATCCTCCCATTCATCCAGCCCATTCCCCCCCCTCTGCCACTAATCCCTCCCTCCGTACCGTGTATGTCATTGGGGCGCAGTGAGGGGAGGGGGGACAGAGATGGAGGGAGAGAGGGAGAGCACGACCTAGTACCTAACCTCGCCAGCCCGCCCGAGAGAGCAAGTCGTTGGTCGGCCTGGCCAGTTGGGCGGCAGCACCCAATCGTGAACCCGGTGCCCTCTTCCATGCCGGCCCTGGCCTGGATGCCATGCCATGCCATCCCATCCATCCGCCTCCACCCTCGTTTCCGACCACACGCCCCCCCCCCCCCCTAAATTGCCAGTGGCTAGTAGCCGCTAGTAGCACTGTACAAAACAGTGCCTCGAAACAGACAGGGGTGTCGGTACCCATGATGCCCCCGGCGGCTGTTGTATTTCTCGTTAGGTATTATTAGACTTGAGCGGCGGGCAGCGGACTGTACAAGATGGAACGGGGACAAACGTGCCTAGCGACCATGTTCCCTCCCCCCTCGCTCTCCCCCCTTGCCAGCCGGCCACGACCAGCTAGGCACATTGGAGGCAAGCGGATGGATCCCATGGATACGTCGACGTGATCCCCCTCCCTCCCATACGCCCCTCCACATCGAAACTTGGAGAACGGCGAGCGAGCGAGACAGCGAAACAACCCGCCAGTCAGCACAGCCAGCCAGCCCAGGCCGGGTCCCCGTCCACCCTCCCCCCTCTCCCCCTTCCCCAGCCCGGCCAGACAGCCAGACGAGGCGCGAGCGAGGCCAGCCGCGGATGCCCTGCGCCCCGTCGCTTGCTTGCTGCTCTTTTAGGAGGCGGGATCCATGCTCCCTCTCTCGCCCGCCCGCCTGCTGCTGGTGTTCCAAATGCGCGCTGCTTCTCTGTACATATCGCAAAGTACCAACCGACCACCATGCCATCCGACGACTTGGCTTGGACCGGGCCTGGCCTGACCGTTCTCTCCATGTACCTAGACCCCGTCGTGCCTGACCTTTGTTTCCTTCGAGGGGAGGGGAAAAATAATTATTTGTACAGTCTATCCGTTCCGATAGCTCGGCTTTATTGTTCCCAGCACCTTGGCTTGCGGCCTCCATTCCCACACCCACTCATACCACCCACCACGCACGCACACACACGACGCTCGCTGTCCAATGCGTCCAGCCAACCCTCGCCCTTGAATCTCACCACCACTACTGCAACAGCTTCTTTGCTACCTCGCCTTGCTTTTTTTTTTGGCCTTTGCTCTTCCTCCCCTACTCTTCCTGTTATTTGTCCTCCAACACCACCACCACCAATCACCACCACCATACCTTGCTCCCACCTCACTTACATGCTCGTGCCCACCTGAGTCGACCTCCCCGACCGCTTGTGCTCCCTACGTGGCAATGGCCTCCTCCAAGGTACTTACACGAGAGCTCGCACCCGCCTGAATCGGTGCTGGGGCACAGAAGCAAGCGGCTTTGCTGATCACTGTTGTCTCTCACGGCAGGATATGGCAATAACGGCGCGGCCACTTACCCAACAACGCCATTCGCTGTCGACATCGGCCACGAACCCTCTCTCCGCTTCCCGACTGCCCGCCCACGCCCGCAACAACTCCCATACCCATGCCCACTCGGCCCTCTCGGGTGCCCTCAATGCCACCCACCGCATAACGCGCCGGAAGAGCGTCACCAGCACCGCGCCCAACGTGGCCGCCGTAGCAGCCGCCCTGACCGAGGCCGGCGACATGGTGGCCCCACTCCCCATTTCGGGCTCCCGCCGGAGCAACGTGACCAAGGCCGCTTTGGCTCGCTCCTCGGTGTCCAACAGCCTCCCCTCCCCGCCCGGCAGCCTCCCCACCCACCGGTTCATGATGGCCGTGAAGCCCGAGGCGCAGGACAGCGCCATAGACGATTCGAATGACATGTCGGGCGAGGACGCGGACAACGGCATGGCCAAATCAAAGGTCCGCCGTGCCAGCGACGGCCAGCCGCTGGCCAAGGACGGCAAGAAGAGCAGCCGTCCCGACCTCCGCTGCGACAAGTGCGGCAAAGGATACAAGCACAGCAGCTGCTTGACCAAGCATTTGTTGGTGCCCCATTTCCTGCCCGTCCCGTGTCCCCTGAAGTCCCTTATCCCGGCCGTTGGTTAGAGAGAAGGGGCGGCGAGGATGAGCAGCAAGAGAGTGGTCCGGAAGTTGGCGCGTGGTAGCACAAATACCAGGTCAAGGACCACCACCCGCCGGACAAGCCCCGCCCCGCCACACAATCTTGGTGCTCCCCTCCCGGATTGCTTGATGGAACATTCGTTGACCGTTGCCGTGGGTGTAGGTGGGAACACACTCCCGAGTGGTCCTTTACGTCCAAGCTGCTCATTTCGAAACACCAACAAGTCCAACTCCTCGAGGCCGCCTCGGTTCTGGTGCAGATGAACAACATCACCGGCAAGGACGCCACCACCCCTCCAGACTCGACCCACGACTTCGCCAGCGAGACCGAGTCCGTATCCCCGGCCGGTTCGGGCTACTCAGAGCAGCAACACGACGGCCGCAGTTCAGCAGACACCACCCCTCCGCCACAGGCCGAGGCTTTCCGACCCACACCGAAGCGATTCAGCACCGGCAGCGCATACGCACGATCCTACCAATCAGCCACGTCCAACGGCTTCCTCTCGGGAAGCATGCCTTTCGGACCGGACTACGGATACCGCCGCCACGGCAGCGCCGATCGCCGTCCACCCTCGTCGGGGATGGGCAACACGGGCCAAGAGGACTCGGATCTTGCCGCCGCTGTGGAACTGCTCAGCTGCAGCTTCAACAGTAACGGTGGCCGGGACGCCAGGTTGCCCAACGATGCTCCCCCGGTGCCGCCACTGCCGGCGCAGTACCTCGACCCGGCGGCGCACACGGGTGCAAGCTTCATGGACAGCTTCTCGCCATTCGGCACCAGCTACCTGGCCCGGCAGATGCCCGAGAGCTTCACCCGTGGCGAGTCGCGCTTCACCAGCCACACCGAGGATGTCAAAATGGAAGACAGCGAAGGCAGCATCATGGACGACGACGACGACCGGCAGTCCAGGGTGCGCACCAGCGAAGAGGACGACGAGGGCGTTTTCGGGCGCATGGAAGAATAAGCGGCGACGGGTGTGCATACCGAGCCTCGAGGAGTACTCGGCGCAGTACGCCGGCTCCGATGGCAGGCGTCGGGCTGGAACCACACGAGTATGGCATTGTCGTTTTCTTTTTGTACCACGCAACCATATCTTCAGCCCTTGTAAAGTGGGTGGTTCGCTCCGCCGCCGAAACCTCAGCACCGAAGAGTGGGGAGAGGCACCAGCCCGCACCCCACGAGGTTAAAGTGAGGATCGGGGAGAGCGTCGAGCGAACACCGGATACCTAGCATATTCGAAACCAACAGATCCCATGAAGGATCTTTCCGCCGGGGCAGAGAGAGCGTCGGGGACGTCCGCCAGGAAGAACGTCCAGGCTCATCTGAACTCGTTACGAATGAAACGAAATCAAGTAGAAAATAAAGTAATTGAGAACTACCCAACAAGAGAATACTTGCCTGCTTATGATACATGTGACGACGGCCTATCATGGGCGAGGGTGGAGGGGTGGAGCTTGGCAACCGCAAGGGATATAAGCACATGGTGATGAACTGCCCCATGCTATCCGGCTGCTTCGTGTCGCCGAGCTGGGACGTGGATATCGTTATCTTGTTCGGTCCTTGGCGTGCCTAGGGATGAAGAAGGTTGCCCGTCTAGGCTTGGGTCTCGGCCGGCTTCCTCCCTTCCCTCCAGACACGACGTGGGTGGCCGAGGGTGAAGAGAACGACGGTTTGGCGAAGAGGTTGGAAGGAAGACCTGGGGGAGGGTTGCGCCCGCCCGTGGACAGTGGAGGGGCCGGTTATAAACGAGACGCGGAATCTGGGGAAGTGGCTGGAGTTGCGTCGAGGCAGACCAATGGACCTTCTACAGATAGAAGGCAGTCTTGACGATCTTGGTGGGGCCGAAGTGCTGGTTGGCAGAGCAGCTGTGGGTGCTAGTGAAGAAGGAAAAAAGTACGTCACTCGCACTGCTGTATTTACTTCCAACCCACCACCGTCCGACGAAAGCTACCTTGTCCATCCCACGCGCCCCAAGCTCTCCTTTACCTGCGCCAATATCGACCCTTCACCTTGCGCACCTCTGAGGATCGTCCATCATCGACATCAATCCCGTCTTTCATCTGGTCTTCCGGCCCCAAGCCCGTCACTGCCTTCCCCGCGCACCGATTCGCGACGCGCCCACTTCTTTTGTTGACCGTGCCTACATCCTCCGGCGTGGTTCCGTGCTCCAACGCCTCCACCATTGGCGACGAAAGCTGAGCATCCGGTCGAACCAGCATCATGCGCACGAGAAGACAAGCCGCATCAACGGCGGAGCCGTCGTCCGAGGCCGAGTCCACGCGCGCCCCTGATTCGCCCACCGGATCGAATGCCGTTGCCAAGGCGGATCGTCGCGCGGAGGAATCGCAGTCGCCTGCCCCTCCGCCGTCGCCCACCGGTCGCGGCTCCAAGATCCCCCAGGCGCTGCAGTTCCCCCTCGTGGTTGTCCTGAGCTTTGCGGTATCGTCGCTGGGCTACCAGGCTACCTACCCCTGGACCAAGGCCGTTCTGGCCAACCATGCGCGCATGCTGGATTCGCTGACCGAAGTGGCCCTCTTAACCGGCTGGAAAGTGTGAGTCTCGACCTGGCAAACCGCTTTGTATACTCACCGGTGGTGCTGTGGAAGGAAGCTAACATGGACTGTTACTCTGCAGTTTTGAGCTGGCCCTGGGATGGTACGGCGAGTATGACAGCTACGACCTGGCGGCTCTGAACGTGCTGTCGCAGGGACCTCCGGTAATGCCGTCTCTGCCCGTTTGGATCATTAACACCAGGCATCTGCTGACCACAGACGACAGTTGTATCTTCTCGCTGCCTTTTACCAGACTCCGCCTTCGTCTCTTGCGCTGAGCCTGGTCATCGAGACGTTGTCCACGTATATTCCCTTCCGGCTCCTGCGTTCTCTGTCGCCCGCGCGTGCCGATCCCGCGCATGCTCCCAACGCGGAGCTTTTGACGGACAAGCCGATCGCGCTGCTGACGAGCCTTTTGTCTGGCGCCATCTTCACCATCAGCCTCTTTGCAGCCTACGCGACTTATCTGCCTGGGCTCCTGATTGTGTATCTTAATGACCTGCCTTCGCTTGCGGCCGCCCACGAGACGTCCTATGCCAAGCTGCTCCCGGTGACGCTGCCGATGGGGCTGGCGGCTACCTCCTTCATCTTCACCCCCGCAGAAGCTCAGGAGATTCCCAAGCCTGGAGAAGGCGAGCAGTTCGACCCTGTCAAAGCCACCTTGCAAGAAACTGTCTGGTGGAACCTGTGGGGATGGAACAACAGAATCAAGACCGTCATGAAGCGGACTGCCATCCTGGCCCTCGTCACCGGCGTCAACACCACGCTACAGACCGCCCTCACTATTGAGGGAGCCGAGGTTTGGGGCGGGGTTGCCTGGGCGTCAGTTTGGGTCTTCGCTTCTGTTGTCACAGGTTTTGCGTTGGGTGCTGTTGGCAACGAGTAGTCGCTTGCCAGTGGCTGCATACAACATAGCTCCGGAGGAGATGGGGCTGGGGCCCGGCGTTTTAGGAAACAGACAAAGCAAAAGGTACATTCCTGGTTGCTCACTGCAAGCGTCGACCTATTGCCACTTACCGGCGTACACCTGCCACCTGTATAATTGCGTACGCGGTGGAGAAGGGGTGGTTCAACGCCTTGTGTCATGGTAGCCGTGCTCAGGAGTGTTGGGTCGGCCGGGGTGCAAAGAACTTGCATCTCCTTGCTTACAGATACCAAACAGATCTTACGATCAAGCAGCAGCATCAGGGGCGTCCTCGCCCTACTATGGTGAAGAGGAGTTGGGCGTCTTATTGTACGCAACCGGTTGTACTAGGTCGAAAATGCGTCCATGCTGCCCGAATCCAGCCGCGGGAGGTCTGCTAGGGGCAAGCCATCAATGGAACAGCCATAGTGTGCGTTCCGCTTATGCAAAGAACATAAGAAAAAACCACGAAAATTCGTCTTAGCCATGTGTCTGTCCTGGCCTAACAACGAACAAACCTCCCTGTCCAGGATATGCAGTTGCCTCCGGCATGTCGTGCTTGGTTCTTGTGATGGATGACCGTATGTCGAGCACAATGCGGCTTGGCATATAAGGGAATGCTGCAGACGTCTTGATCACTTGTCCACAAAGTTGTCTGTTTCTATATCTGCTTTGTCCACGCTCGATGGATGTCGCTGGCGGGGAGGGGTGACGCATGCAGGCCATCGCTTACTGGTCCGGATACTTGACTGGATCTTCGTAGAAAGTGCGAGGGGGTACCCGCCCTGATGCGCATCAGTCACATCTGGGCAGAGCAGGGTCGCGTAATAGGGTACACGTATTTTATGATCCAAACATGTGTAGGTAGGTATCTACTTCTCCACGTTCCTTACAACAAGTTGCGGTGATTGAAGCAAGTGCTACTGTTGGCACCTGCCAACAACATACGACCTTGTTGGGAGCCCAATTTCCAAACTGTCCAGCACGTCTATTCACGCGGCCGTATCCCATGTTCCTACCTGCTCCAGCTCCATACTGAGCCCAGCCCCGGCCCGTTCCGCCACTGTCATTTCCCACCCCTTCATCCCCCAAAACACCATGACGATCGTCTACAAGAACGGGCCAGAGGACGCCAAGGCGCCTGCTCCCGCTGTCACCCCGCCCCGGGTTCCGGCAGCCCCACCCCCTGCCCCGGCAGAGGGGATGGACGAGCCTCCCCCCTATACGCCCTTTGACCCCAACGCGACATGGGCCGCGGCGAACGAGGCATCGTCACAAGCGCAGTCGCCTCCGGCGCCGGTCAACAACGAGCAGCAAGTCCCCACGTCGGGGTCCGTGTCCAGTATGGCATCGCTCGACTTGGAGGGTCCCATGAAGATTGAGGGCGACATCAAGTCCCTCGGCTATATTCAGCTCGCGGGAGACTTTCACGTCACCCATGGTGTGGAGGCGTACGGGTCCATTGACGTGGACGGTACCTTGCATGCCAAGTAAGCTCAAGCGTTTGTCCTTACCGAAGGGCCGTCTCTAACACCCGTGTCCACAGTGGCCATGTTAATGCAATGGGCAATCTCAACATCCGCGGCCAAGCTGCATTCCGGTAGGCTGGCACCGGCTCGTTGCGCCCTTCAGGACAGGCAGTGCAGACGCTGACAAGACACTTGTAGAAGCTCGGCCACGGCCTACGGCAACGTGCACATCGATGGCAACTGTGAATGCGATGGCCACTTCACGATCATGGGGTCACTCCGCGTTAAGGGATACATGTTAGTGCGGCCGCTGCGAATCTGGAGCCCGCTCCCTGTTGCTGATTTGAGCAGGAGATGCGATTCCCTCACTGTTATGGGGTCTGTGACAGTGGTCGGCCAGTCTACTCAGTACATCGTGGAGGGTAGTGAGACGGTAATGGGCTTGAAGCAATTCAAGACCTGAAGTTCAACCTCGACGACGCAGTCATTTACTGCCGCCCCTACGACCGACACAGCGGTGAGTTCCATCCATCCCATTCACACAACCGCAATCCGTCGTTCCTTCCCCTCGGCGAGTGCAGTCGGTGACTTTCGCAACTTCATTCTCCTTTGCTAGAGGGGTTACTAACAAGATGAATACATTTGATGGACCACAGTCGAGACATCGGCTCGCTGGGAGACTCTGCTGTCGCGTCGATGCTTCTTCTAAGGACGTGTCTTCGGAAACGCACATGGACCGGATTCAAAGTAATCCCATTTTGTTCGATTGGAGGCTTTCCACATGTCAGTCGTGGCTATGTATCTGCCTGACAATCCTAGCACTACAGTCGATACGAGCCTAAGCCCTTCTCGTGTCAAGGTTTCAATGGTGCCTATTTGACTTGACCGCGGCGCGATAATGACCTATATAGAGGTATGCAGTGCTAGTATTGGAGGCCGGGACAGGTAGGAACGGAACAGCAACCTACTACATATAGTACTTTTACCCATTGTACGCCACGGCCCTGCACAATGTTCTTAGTAGGCCCGCCAGAATTGCAGCTCCGGGCCGAGTCGGTAGGTGGGGGAGGAGCTTTCCCCAGGCGCTTGGACCCAGGGTAATGCAGTAGCGGTACTTTCAGCCCACAGCAGCTCCCCCCACTGCACATGTACCTGCTTCGCCCGGGAAATAGCCGGCGGTCGCAGCTTGGATGTTCCTGCCACGGCTCGCTCCAGAACAGGAGAAAGCAAGCCACTGATTGATTACGCGATTGCAATTGTTGGCAGGCGCGTCGGACCTACACACCCAACTGCGACTTCCCTCCTTGTCCATCGCGTGCTTCAACCCTCGCCATCTCTGCATCGACATACCTTATGCGCTTTTGGTCGCCGTATTCTGCAGATGACCATGGTATACTAGGATTTGCCCAGCGACACGAGAAAGGGCCAGTTTTGCTGCGAGGAAAATGGCGACCGCGGAAAGCGAAGCGAACGGCGCCGGGGCTCCTCCTGACTCGGCTGCGCCGGCCGACGTCGTCGACGTCGCCGACGGCGACGCTGATGGCGACGGTGACACGCAAATGGTCGACGCCGAGCCCAGCTCGCCCGTCACGAACAAGACGAGCCCAACCCGGCCGCTGCAGCCCATCCGACCCCTCGAGCCCTCCACCACCAGTAGCGCGCTCAACTCCTTTAGCATGCGCGCCGACCCCGATGCGCAGGCGACCGTTTCCGACTACATCGATTTTGTCGATCATCTGCCCTCGGACATCCGCAGGTCGCTGACCCTCATCGGCAAGCTCGACCATACCTATAGCGAGGCCTCTGCCAACGTCGATCGACTGACCTCCACATGGGGCAAACTCCCTACACTGCCAGCTGACCAGCGCCCCGCCCCCATCAAGCTGCGAGCTGAAATCTCAGAGAACCTGAACCGCTCCCTGGGCGCTCGCACGTCATCCTACGCCGAGGCCACCCGCATGGCCGAGTTCGTCGACCGCCATGTTAACAGAGCCAGGACCATCCTCTCCAAGCTGCAGGTGATGCGTGACAACTACCCAACCGAAGAACAAAAGAGCCCTGTCCAGACCAAGTCGCCCCAGATGAGCCGCTTGCCCAAGGTCCCCCTCCGGCTGGACAAAGACGGCCAGCCTGTCCGTCGCCCGCCCCGCATCACCGTGCCCGGTGAGGTTTTGGCGCCCTATGAAATCGACTTCAATACGTATACCTCTTCCGACGAGGAAAGCTCCGAGGATGAGTCGTCTCCATCGCCACCGAGAATGTCCCCTCCACCCCGCATCAAACTCGTCAAAACACCCAAAGTCCCCAAAGAGAAGGCGCCCAAGACGGCTCGTCCCCCGAGACAGCAAGGTGGTGCGCCGGTCTTGTCGACAAGCACAGCTCTGGCCAAGCTTCAGCCCCCCCCCGAGAATGCTGTGATTGGCAGCGCCGACGCCCCGTGGCTTCAGCTCACACAATACGAGCTCGCTCGACTGAGGAAACGCATGAAGAAGAATGCCGTGTGGTGCCCCAGCGACACGATGGTGTCACGAGAGCTAAAGAATCTGGGACGTGGTGTGGAGGCCTATAGAGAAGCCATGAAAAAGGCCGAAGAGGAAGGCAGGCCTTTCGAGCCTGCATTGCCCGCTCCCATTGGGGACGGCGAGTCGGGCGTTCAGCATCCTCCAGAAGGCGCCATTAGTGCCGAAGCCCTCGGAGCCCCGGAGGTGCAGCTCAGTAATCGGGGCATGAAGCTCAACGAGGCTAAAAAGCTCAAGCGAGAGGCTCTAGCAAAACTTGCCGTGGAGGAAGCAGAGGAATCTGCCCGGAAGATGGCCGAAACGGCACGCACGTTCTTTAACCACGAGGCCAGCCCCTCGGTTGCAGGCAGCATGCCGGACAAGGCTCCGGAAGCGGGCCCGTCTCAGCCCTCGACCTCGCAACCGTCCACCTCGCAACCCCAGGATAAAGCACCGAAGAAACCGAAAGAGAAGAAGCGCAAGCGGGACTCCGAGTCGGAGGCCGCGCCCGAGATTAAACCTGAATTCACCGAGACCACGGGCGCAAACGCGAACGTGCCCACAAAGCCGCCGGTGAAGCGCACAAAGACGGAGACGCCCGTGCCGCCGCCACAGATACCGCGGCCGACCTCTGTCCCGCCGCCCGTCGAGACGCCCGTGCCGCCCCCACAAGTTGGGCAGCTTGCCCCGGTTTTCTCTACCACGCTGGTGCCCCTGCCCGTGCAACCAACACAGCCGGCTCCCGAGGTGGCAGCCCCTGTTACTAATCCTGCTCCGTCCCCTTCGGCCGGGACAAGCCCCGTGCCGGTACCAGTGCCGCGGTCAACGACGGCGCCCGCCACTACATTTGCACCCACAAACGCGACGACGGTAATGGACCTCGCCACAGCACCGGCCATGGCCACGGCCACGGCTTTGACTGCTGGTGCTACTACTACTACTACTACTACTAGTCTCACTGCTGCGACTCCGGCGCTCGCTCCGACCTCCTCTCCCGCGCCGATGCCCGTACAGCCAGCGGCGCTCAGCCCGATCCCTGGCCCTAGCCAGTTACCTGCGTTAGTACCGGCTCCAACCTCGACGCCCGGTTCGACTCCAGCCCCGACCCCGGCGCCCACAGCTGGAGCCGGGGCTACGGCTTCGTCTCCGGCGACGCCAACTACTACAACTACAGTTCCCACTAAGCCGCCGGCTGAGACTCCGGTCCCACCACCTATCAAGACGTCGACCACGCCGATCCTCCCGCCGACGCGCGATTTTGGCAAGAGGGAGACACGGAAGGAACAGAAGACGTTGCAGCCACCCACAACTAACACAAGACAGTCGTCTCGAGCTAACACGCCTTCGACCACGCCAGTTCCCGAAGCACAGCCGGCCACGGCCCGTCGTCCCGTCTCGCGCGGAAAAGCAGGAAGTCAGGAGCCGCCTGTCATTCTTGCGGTTGAGAGACCTCGACGCGCTAGCACGGCTCGAAACACACCGGTCCCTTCCGAGCCGCGTCAACTGAGCAAGCGGACCAAGAGGCCAGCGCCTGGGGTGGTGACGTCGTCTGCGGGTAGCAAGAGCGCTGTAGGCAGCCGCAAAGTGCCGCCCAAGAAAGGGACGCGGGGCACGAAGAAGCCGAACCAGCCCAACCAAGCGGCCGAACAAGAAGTCGAGGTCGAAGTGGATGATGATGGTAACGTCATCGATCCCGAAGAACCAAGGTACTGTTGCTGTAATGGGGTCAGCTTCGGCACTATGATACAGTGCGACAATGTCGATGTGAGCAGCACCAAACACAGCTCTTTGCGTTCGAGAAGTGCTGGAAGCCCAGCATACAGCCGTCACGAAACCCGCAACAAGCGTCGCAGGCGTGGCACATCGCTTGACAACCCGCTGACCACGCCACGTCCACAGAATTGCAAGCAGGAGTGGTTCCATCTTGATTGCGTCGGCCTCTCGGCCATACCGGCGCGTACGACAAAGTGGTACTGCCCCGAGTGCCGTGTACTGCTCAACATCGGCGGGCAGGGGACGGTCAGTTCACGCGGCGTGAAGATGTAGGAATATGGTACTGTGCTTATTTTGAAAGCTCCGGGCCGCGCGTGTGCGGGATGGATGGTAAGGGGCAGCAGCGATTCGAGGATTCGCGTTTAGTTTGGACGGCCCCAGAGCATTCCACAGCGGCACGATACGCCGACGCGTCGGTAGCCTTGAATTCACCCTTGACAGTGGATGCCGTCGGTGCATCCCAACTTGCTTCTTCCAAACTTTTGTCCCCAACGCCCAATCGAGCAACGACTGACGACGCGGTCTCCTGCGGGGCGTCTCCTGTCCGCGGGGGGGCGCCGGCCCGGCCATGCAACGAGGCAAACGGGGAATGCGTAAGGAGGGAGGAGCTACCGTTGAATGTAGACGCGGTAATAGGCGAAGCGCAGGCGGCCACCGTCTTCCCGAACCTTGGCATAGGCAGCCCACGGGACAGTTTGCTCCTCGCCCGTCTTGAGGACGTAGGCTACGTCGCCGAAGACCATGAACTGCCGCTCCCCCGTTTGGGCGTCGTCAAAGGCGCTCTCGAAAAGCCGGCGGGGCGTATGCTTTCGTTGGGCCACCTTGTCCCACATGCGACGACGAAAGTTGCGGATCTCTGTTATTTTTGACAAAAGAAAAAGCGTGAGCGAACCGTTTCCCCCTTTCCCATTCCGCCAAACCCATTATTTCGTCGGCCTTTGCTGTCAAGAAAAACACAACGTTCCGTTTGCTCCTCCCGTGTTGGGGAAAAGGGGGGGGAGCACGAAAGGGAAGGGAGGAAGAGGAGAAAGCCCACCTTGGCTGCCGGCGGCGCCGTCGTCGCCCACGCGCACCTCGGCGTCGCGCCCAAAGCAGGCGACCCAGTCGTCGGTGCGGCCCGCGTCGTCCGACGCCGCGTAGAAGCCGGCCACGAAGGGCCGGAGCGGGTCGTCGGCGGCCAGCGTCGTCGGGAAGAGGGGGGCGTCGCTCATTTTCCTTTTCCGCGCCTTTCCTTTCCTTGGCCGGTCGGGGGAGAAGGGGTAGGGAGGATGGACGGAGAGAGGGCCTGCGTCGAGGGGTGGTTTCTTCCCTCCCGTTTGGAGAGGCATCCATCTTTGGTCGAGGTGTGGGTGCTTGTTCCCGCCCCCCTCCCTGCGTGGCGAAGACAAATCGGTGCTGCCGCTGCTACTCCATCACCCTGGGAGGGGCGCACGGGTCGCTCCGTCATTCCCACGTCCTTGTGTGGCGCGAAAGGAAGGGGAAGGGGGGGTGACACTTGCTTGTTGCGTGCTGTTGGTCGTACGCTCTCATTGGGGACTGGACCCATCGATCCGTACGAGGGGCGGACCGGGACGGGGTTAAGCCACACGTTTATTTAGCCCAAAATACACTTTCCATTTCTTGCCTCCGATTACGGATTACTTTTCTTTCGGAATTACGTTTACGGGTACATGCGTGTTTTCGTGGCCGCTTGTATCTATATGCAGCCACCTTTGCTTACCCGACGCCCCCCCCTTGCGCAAACGCCGCCCGTCAACGCGGCTGAGCGTCACCGCACGACTGCCCGTCCGCCTAGGCCCTCAGCAAGCTGCCGCCGTCGCTGCTCTCGTCGAGCTGGACCTTGAGGGCGCGGGCCTGGCGCTTCTTGTCCTTGAAGCTGCCGGCGCGGCCGAAGTGGGAGCGGGCGTCGTCGTCGAGGCCGTGGAGGAGCATGGCGAGGGCGCTGCTCTTGAGGGGCCGGGTGCGGGTGCGGTGGGTGCGGCGGACGGCGCCGGCGAGGAAGAGGGCGGCGCCGGCGACGACGGCGAGGGGCAGTGCGGCGAAGCCCCAGCGGACGCGGACGAAGGCGCGCTCGGCGAGGGCGCGGCCGCCGGCGACGGGCGCGGCGCCGGCGAAGGAGCGGAAGGCGACCGTCATGGCGACGGCCATGTCGGCGAGGAGCAGCGCGAGCCCGTCGCTGGCCGCGTACTCGTAGTAGTTCCAGTAGAAGGCCGTCACGACGTCCGAGTCGAACGACGTCTCGCCGCTCGCGATGCCGACCGTGAGGTTGACGACGACGGCGCTGTCGGCCACGGTGCGGTTGAAGGCCGCCCGCGTGCGCACCGCCGCGCCCGCCGCGAAGACGCCCGCGAACCAGCCACGCATCGCGAGCATGGCTTCGCGCCCGAGCCGGTACGTCGTCGCGTTGCCGTCGGCCCCCGTCACGTATACGCCGAGGTCGGCGTCGGCGGGCGCGCGCGTCGTGTCGACGACGGTGCCGTTGACACGCGTCGCCGTCACCGTCTCGCGCAGCGTTCCGCCGACGACGGCCGCCTCGACCGTCTGCAGGCAGGCCGTGAGGCTGCACTGCCGCGCCCACGGGTTCACGTTGCCGGCCGCCTGGTCCGCCGCCTCGGTGCCGAGGAAGATGAGCCGCACGATGGTCGAGTAGGGCATGTCGCCCTGCGCGTTGGGGATCACCGGCGTCATGCTGAACACGGTCGCGCTGTCGTTCAGCCGGGCCCCCTGCGGCACCTCCCAGCCGCAGTCGCCGCTGTCCGCGCCGCCGGCGCAGTATTTGGTCATGAAGGGCGTCAGGTCGACGCACTCGTAGCACACGCCGAGCGTCTCGAACGCCGGCCACGTGCAGTTGCCTGTCTGGCACTCAAACTTGAGCGCCGAGCCTGGCCGGCCGTTCTCGGCGAACAACCCGTTGTACACGGCTGACTTGAGCGGCAGTATGGGGACAAAGCCCGCTATAAACGGCGTGAGCAAGCCTTCCGCCAGGGGGGGACCGGTATTTCTGGGATGAAAGAAAAGACGTACTCGGCGACGTGATTGAATGCAGGGCCACTTCGTAGCTGAGCGCCCGTGGAATCTGCGCGCCGTCGGTCCCGTTCAGGACGTAGGGCCGCGACTCGTAGGTGACGACCTGCTGGGCGAAGGGACTAAAGGCCAAGGACAGGATGACCAAGGTGGCGCCGAGAGAGCCGAGGAACCTAAGCGCAGCAGTTTAGCGGGTGAGCGTCCCCTCTTGGCTTTTCCTCTCGGCCTCACGGCGAGGGGGACAACGTACCCTCCCCGTCCCGTCACCAGCAGCTTGAGGGAGCCCCAAGCGCCGCGGCTCGCCTCGTCAAAGGCCTCCATGTCGGCCAGCGGCGCCCTCTGCTCCTTGAACCGGATCCACTTGAGCTGGGACAGGCCGTTCTGCAGCGACGTGCTCATGGCGGCCACGGCCACGGTCGCCAGCAGCGCGATGACGGTGTTGAGCGTGATGTAGTAGGGCCAGTCCGGGAGGGCCTGGCCGTCGAAGCGCGCGACGATGCCGACGATGGCGCCCACGGCGCCAAAGGCGAGGAGGAGCGTCGTCATCTCCAGCGTCCAGGAGCCGCCGCTCCGCGACTTACTTGAAGCCGAAGACGAGTCCACGCTGGCGGCTTTGGGGTTGGGCGGTTCGCCCGGCGGGCCGGAGGACACGGTGCTGCCGCTCCAGCCCCGCTGGTGACCCGGAGAATAGGCCGTGGACTGGCTCCAGTACGGGTCCACGTCGTGCAGCCCGACCGTGGCCATCTGTTTGTGACCATGGTGGCCGGCTAGGGGGTAGCTCTCGGCGACGGCGGCTTGTTCGGTTGGCTGCCCGGTCTCACGTAGGCCCTCTTGCTCAGCGCTCGAAAAGGTCACGGTCGGTTGACCGTGGACAGGGGCGTAAGCCATCTTGGCGATCCGACAAGGCGATCTCCAAGGCTTGTCTCGGCTTGCCAAGGGGTGCTAGCTAGTCGATGGACACGAGCAGATGCTGGGCACGCCGCCGGGCAGACGTGTTCTTCGTCTCGTCGGCCAGTTCTTATACACCGGCGGCCGTGGCCAGCATATACCCAGCAGCCTGGGCCGCACCCATACCCACACCGACACCATAGCCACCCCGCTCTCAGCACACCCACACGATGGAGGAACAGGCTGGCCAGTCTAGAATCGGGCGGCGGTGCGGACGTGGGTAGGAGCACACAGATAACGACCAAGGAAGGCAATTGTGTGCAGAAGGAGCTGCAGAAGGAGCTGCAGAAGGCGTTGGGTGTTGTGGCCGGCTGACCGCACACAAAAGAGCACCGCCGATTGGCACGCCAAGACCAGTTTATATCCAGGCTTGCCCCGAAAACGGACGCCAAGCGCTCACCAGCACCTGCCGGCTCGGACTTCGAGCCAGTGAGGGACGGCGTGACGTGAGAGCTGAAGTCGCCTGCAGGGTGTGGCCGAGAAGAGAGGGTTGTTAGCCCGTGGTATCGGAGATGGATACCTCGATTACACCAAGCTATTGAACGGGACGGGGCGAATCACGGCCCTTGAGCCGTCAACCCGGGTCGGCGGTGCTGGTGCTGGCGATTCAGCGCCTGCAGCTTGTGCAGATGGCGATAACGAAGTTGCCATCGGGTGACAGTGCGACCGTTGCCTGCCCCTTGCCTGCCTAATGCAGGCAAGTACCTAAATCATACCCTCGCCGTGGTCCGTATGTCCCATGTCGTAAACCACTGGCGGTTTCCATCCCCGCTTCCCCATTGCGAAGTGAAAAGCCTGAAGTTCAGCCGCCCTTGTGGGGCCTAGCTGGTTCTTCCCATAACCACCGGGCTTCGCAGTCAAAGAACAAGTGACGGGTGCGACCGCGAATACAATCAGGTCGGTGGTAAAGCCCCGGAAGAGGGCGGCTACTTAAAAACCACACGAACGCCCTTGGACCCCATTCTTGGCAACGGGATCAGAAAGTCGTGCACCGGAGTAACGTCGGACTCGCTCGTATCGTAAAGGTCGACGTCGGGTCCGCCTGGGCGGAACAGAGCCGAAAGGACAAAGTTGAGCTCGCAGTACGCAAGGCTTTCCAGACGTCAGAGACGCACGGGTATCGAGCAGGGCCGCTGCATAGAACGGCAAGGGCCGGGGCAGGGCGCACTTACTTCGTTCCCAAACAAGCCCGTGACCCTCGGGAGAAAGGGACCCAGCTGTTTTTCATCTCTGCCGTGGCGCCCTCCAGCCACCTCTCGGGGACAAATTCGAATGGTCGTGGAAAGACGCGGGCGTCGGTGTGCTGGAAGTACGCAGACATGCCCACCGGAACGCCGGCAGGAATCACCCACTGCCCGTAGCGAAGAGCTTGGCGGGGCGAAATCCGGGGAAGACGATGCATGACCCCGTAGCTGAGGCTGTATTCTCACATCCCTCACATTAGCTCGGACGGGAAGCTGGCGTCAGATGGGGGGCACGAGGCGTACCGGAGACCTTCTTTGATCAACGCCTGCAGGTACTCGACCTGCTCCAGCTGGGCCCAGGTCGGCTTACGTTCAGGATAGCCTTTCATAACATCCTTGAGCTCCGCCGCCAGGCGTTGCCTGATTCCGGGATTCGCCATGATGTAGTAGCAGATGAAATCCAGGGCCCGGGCTGTGGTTACGGACCCGGCGCCCAGCAATACTTGGGCTTCCTTGACCAAGCGCTCGTTGGCCAGCTCAGACTGTGGAACGTCACTACTGATCAAGTGTCGAAACAGAGAAATAGGCCCGTTCCTTTTCGACGCGTCTTGGGAGCCTGGCTTGAGCGCCTCTTGTTTGACCGCTTCAATATGATTTTGACACATCTGGATGGAATGTCAGCGCCAACACCAGCCAGGTCACAAGGTTGCTCGGACCAGCTTGAACTCGTTGAACCTTTGGCTGCGAGGGTCAATCTTCATGAGAATACGTTCCGGGATCCACTGGACAATCCTGTAACAATCAGCCCAGGGCCCCTGACAACAAAAGCTGTCCTACCTTATCAACCAGGGAAAGCTCATGAACACGGGCAGAGACTTGACTATAGCCTGGAAAAGCTCAAACCATTCGGGGGCAAAGTCGGCATCATCCACGAGGTCGGGCGGATCGTCCATGCAGAGCCGGGTGATGACGTCGCCTGAGAAGGCCACGAAGGCGTGGTCCAGCCTCACGACCCTCCCCGTGCCTTTGAGGCGGCCGAATCTCTCGACGACCAACTTCTCGCAGACGGCGGCCACCATGGGCTCGAGCCTCCGCACGCCGGAGCGCGAGAAGAAAGGCTCGAGCGGCCGTCTTCGCCGGCGGTGGAGGTCGTGGCCCGTCGACAGGAAATGCGACCCCTCAAACTCGATGCCCGCCGCGAAGGCGTCGTAGTTGTCCGTCGGCCGGACGGAGCCGGTCACGTAGAGCTTGTCGTAGTACGCGTGGTCGCGGATGGAAAGCTCCCAGGGGTTGATCCTCACGATGGGGCCTGGCCCAACGAAAGTACGGATCAGCTTGGCCCATGTTCTCAGCCCGAGACTTCAGGTTCGGCCAAAGACTTGACTACCGGCGAAAGAGTTACTGTACGTACCGTACTGATCATGCAGCCTCTCAATCTCGAACAGGAACCTCCCCTTCTTGACCACGTCGTAGTAGAACTCATACCAGCCCGTAACGGCAGCCAGCTTGGGGCCGGGGAATCCTGCTATGGGAGAAAAGACGAGGCGATGGACGGCAAGCCCCAGGGTATAGATTGCAAAGCCAAAGAAGACAATAGTGGTGGCGCGGGAGCACCTGTCCTCGGGCAGGTACTTCTGCATCGTAGCAACTCTGAACAAGGGCAAAAAAGTAGAAGCCGAATTCCTTCGGTGACGGACAATGCGGTAGGCATAAACGAATTGGCTACCTAGGTGGCGAGTACCGGGATTGCCATTTGATAAAAGGCCATGTCTCTCTGGTGAAACACCAAGGGCCCCGGACACCCGCTGCTGATGCAACAGCCGAAGCCGCCGTGCGTGGGTGCTTTCCTATATGCACCGATGTACGCTCGGGTCAGCCCTAACGCGGAATTCGTTTAACGATAACGGTGCATTGAAACCAAGCTGACATGGTTCCACACAGCAATCCTCCGAATTCAATTTCTCGGAGGATCCAGGCTTACGGCGCGACCTTCCGAAACGGGAAAGAAGCAGTTGGCCCCCGAATATCTCGTCCGGGGGGATGTACGTCGGCGGTGTGTTTGCTTGGCCCTCACTACAGCCCCTTCGGAAAGGGCACGTTGCAAAACCTGCTACGGTCGATGCCGTCGAGGGTTCCCGGTTCCGTAGGTGGGCCTTGTGTCCGGGGCTCTCTCTCCTCTGGTGGAAGCTACACCCAAAGTGCTGCCTTGCTGTCTATAATAAGTCTGTATGTGTCCGCTGTTTCTTGCCTCTCTTTTCTCATGTTCGTATCCTGTTTTCAGTACTGCTCGCGCTGTGCAAATGATGCCGACAAGGATGGACTTCAAGTACTCAGAAGTCATTACCGATTCCGAATATGAGACGTACGGACTTAGTGAAGGGATCGATCTCCGGAAGCACGAAGCTGCCGATCTAGAAGAGGTCGGGGCATTCCGGGCCCAGGAAGACTGGCGTCGCTTGGTCGGGCCGGTAAAGTCGCCGTACAAAGGGGGCCTGGGGCCGCGCATCAGTTTCGTGGCCGTGACGGTGCCCGAATGCCTTCCCGAGAGGCTCGAAATCATCAGCTATGCGAACGAGTTCGCTTTCCTTCACGATGGTACGTAACACATTGCCAACGGCAAGCACGCAACCAACGGCTAGTTTTGCTCATCTATTCCAAGATATCACCGAGGTCGCCAGCAGGGGTGTGCGTGATGCCTCGAATGATGAGATGCTGGAAGCCTTTGAGGAGGGCGCCCGAACCGGCAAGATTGGAAGGAAAGGGGCTTCTGGGAAACGCCGGATCGCCTCCCATGTTCTCCAGGAAATGAGCTCCATCGACCCGGCGAGGGCCATGGCGTCTGCAAAGAACTGGTCCAAGTTCCTGCAAGAGGCCAGTGGACGGCAGCACCATGTGCGCTTCGGGTCGCTAGAGGATTACATTCCCTACCGGTGTCTGGACTCTGGGTTTGAGTGCGTGACCCCCTTTCCAGCCCATTTAATGCTCATTGACCGTGTCTCCAAACCAGGTTCTGGCATGGTATCGTGACATTTGGTTGTGCCATCACGATACCCGAGGACGAGCTTGCCGAGACCAAGGAGCTTGTCATCCCGGCTTTTGTCGCCCTGTCTCTGGCGAACGACTTGTTCTCGTACGAAAAAGAGCGCGAGGACGCTGTCAAGGCGGGTTTCCCCCACGTAGTGAATGCTCTCTGGGTCATCATGAGCGAGCACGGTTGTGACGAGCAAGCGGCCCGAGAAATCTGCAAGGAGCGTATTCGACTCGAGGTAGCCAAGTACGTGAATGTGGTCCAGGCCACCAGCAGACGAACCGATCTCAGCGACGACACCAAGCGATACGTTGACGTTTTGCAGTACAGCATCTCAGGGAACCTGGCTTGGAGCACCCAGTGTCCCCGGTACCACAAGCAAGCCAAGTTCAACGAGCTACAGTCCCTCAGGGCCATGTATGGTCTGGGGAACTACTCTACAACATGTTCCCCGACTCGTTTCGCTGGCAACATTACAGCAGACGCCAAAGGAAACAATCGCCTTGCTCACAGCATATCCAACAAGGCATCCCTGCAAATTTTGGCGTTGAAAGAGGATGAGAAACACATGTACTGGGGTATCAACGGTGTCGGGATTCGGATCGGCAGCGGGGTTGATGAGAACGGCGTTGGACATCTTGAGTCTACCTGTCCGAAAAGTGATGGGAAGAAGTTAGCGGTTGAATCAACGCCTCTAGTGGAGTAAACTACCGGACATGAATGTGGAATCATCGCTACTCTGTCGTGTGACCCGGCGAAACTACTGGTCAAAAGGCATGGCTCCCTTCATAAGCACTCCGACGACCATGGAAAGAACAGAGCAGATATCGGCACGGGCAGATAGACACACGCAAAATCCAAGACATGGAGACGAGAAGCCCCACGACGGGAAGCGAGCGCGGAACCGTTCCCGTACTCGTTATGCTTGGGGACGACGGATCGTGGGGTACAGGGATTCGTCCCCAGCTTTCTCCACCCGCGCTATGGAGAAACCGAGGTTCAGTGCTAAACTCCGTACCGACTAATTGAGACCCGATGCTCGGCACCACGTTGGTAGGGGGATTTGGTTTTGAGTGTCTTCACTTGCTGACCCTAAGGAGACCTCCATCAACTTATCCCGCCCTCTCATCCGTCCTTTAGGAGTATCGCATACATACGAGACCTCTTGCCCAATTACCGAGCCGCAGGTCCATTCTTGCCTCTTGTGGCCTGCCTCGACTTTTCCCGCGCGCCCTAAACTTCTCGTCCAAATCCAAGGAGTATTTCATCATGCCGGAACGCTCTGGGACCTTCACCGTCGAGTACACGGGGCGGGTCGCCATCGTGACCATCTGTAATGAGAAGAAGCTCAACGCCCTCAACCAGGACCAGTACTTTGAGCTGTCGCAGATCCTGCGCGAGATCGCCACCCACAATGAGGTCTTCATTACCATGCTGACGGCCAAGGGTCGTTTCTTCTCCGCGTTCGTATTCCACTCTCTTCTCTCTCTCTCCTCCCCTCCCCTCCCATTCCCTCCCTCAACCAACCGCCCCCCCTTGGCGCATGCGATGTGATGTGACGGACCATCAACGCTGGAGACGAAAATGAGGATGATGACGACGACGAAGGGGCCCCCTTGCTGATGCGCGCGGGACCTGCAGCGGCGCCGACGTGTCCATTTCGCGGGCCCAGCCCGAGGGCACCGACATGTACCGCGAGTGGCTGGGTAGCTTCGTGGCCAACAACCTGAACGCGACGCAGGCCTTCTACACGCACCCCAAGGTGCTGGTGGTGGCGCTCAACGGGCCCGTCATCGGGCTCTCGGCCGCCCTCGTGGCCTTTGCCGACTTTATCTACTGCGCGCCGCACGCCTTCCTGCTGACGCCCTTTTCGTCGCTCGGCCTCGTCGCCGAGGGCGGCGCCTCGCGCGCCCTCGTCCAGCGCCTCGGCCCCAGCAAGGCCAACGAGGCCCTGCTCATGAGCCGCCGCATCCCCAGCGACGAGCTGCTCCAGACTGGCTTCGTCAACCGCGTCTTCGACTGCCCCGAGGGCGACGACGCCCGCTTCCGCGAGCTCGTCCTCGCCGAGATCGACGACAAGCTCGGCGACCACCTCATCGGCGAGAGCCTGACGGGCATCAAGGCCCTTATCCGCCGCCCCGAGCGCGACGTCCTCGACCGCCAGAACGTCGACGAGGTCTTTGCCGGCCTCCAGCGCTTCCTCAAGGGCGTGCCCCAGGCCGAGTTCGCCAAGATCGCCTCGGGCCAGAAACGTCACAAGCTGTAGCACTGCCCCAGCCGCGCTATTTGTACCATAGATTTGCATCGCGAGCGTGCATAAACTTCAGCATATCTCTAATTTATGGGTATCATGCCAGCAGCCCGAATAGAAGGCTTGTCCTTTTCCAGTACTCCTGCGATGCTTTCCTCATCCTCTCCTTTGCCGCATTCTCGAGGCCCGTCTTTGCGAAGACCTCGTCTGCGAGCGCGGCCAGTTGCGCATGGGACTCCCCTGCCGTTCCCAGATAGATTTCCAGTAGGATCATGTCATATACCCAATGAATGACAAGATCTGCCCTTTGCGCATCACTTGAAGGCGAAGACGGCGAAGACGGCGACTTAGGCTTGGTAGTCTCGAGGGACTTAGCCTCCCCTCCGTTCGCCACATCCTCCTCGTTCGTTCCGTCCTCGGAGCTGGCTTCGGTCTCCTTATCCACGTTTGCCCCGTCTTCTGGGCCCATCCCGCCGTCGGCAGTGGCTTCAGTCTCATCTCCCACCTTTGCCTCTTTCTCCTTGCGCTTGTCTTCACCCCCCGCCAATGCCGCCCGCCAGGCCTCGCACAGCTGGACCCCTAGTGTGCCCTTTAACGCCTGAATGGCCGTGGGGTTCCAGAGGTCCAAGCCAGCATCCCCCATGGCATTCACCAGGTTGCGCAGCAGCTTGAAGGTGCCCAGGGATGGTTGGGTGGGCAAGGCGGGCTCGCCCTCCCATAGGCTTCGGCCCGTGACCCGTTCTTTGGTCAAGGCAGCCGTTGAAAACTCCTCCAGAGGTCCAAGAGCGACTTGGGCCACCAAGGTCTCGTTCAAGGAAGGAATATACGCCAGGCCAAATGATTTGGCGCTCTCGAGATGGGGAAGGTGGCTTCGAATGCTGCGCAGCAGCCGAAGCGTATACATGGCAATGTGGCCACGGTCGGGACTGTCTTTATGCTTTTGCCAAAGCGCCCCCAAGTGCTCATCGAGTTGCTGGAACGACTGTTCCAAAGCCGCGTTGAGCCGTTCCTCGATCTTCCGGGGGTCGTCCTTGCTGAGCAACTTTTGCCGTTCTTCGATGGTTTCCTCGTCCTCGATTTCTTCGACGTCGTTATCCCAACGCTGGCGTCGTAGCTGATCGACCACCTCGTTCACGTCATCAATCAAGCGGTACCAAGAATCATAACCCGTCACTGCTCGGGCTACAGCGTCATTTTGGCCGTGGAGGCGGGACAAGATCTCGTGCGTGACCTGAGCCGAACCAACCGTCATATCCAGGTCCAACATTTCCTTGTCCCATAGACGTTTGCGCTGATCGGAAATGCCGGGCTGCCAGGCGTCCAGGGTCGCTGAGACCTCGGATCCGACAAGCCGAAGTTTGGTGACCTTGGTGTCCAAGACGTCGAGGAGTCGATCGTTGATCGTCTCGCGAAGCCCATCGAGCATGATGGAAGGATCGAAGCCCCTGGCTTTCCCGCCATCCTTGATCCAGCGTTGCAGTACGCTCGTGCGGAGATCGACTATGGCCTTGAACTCGTGCATGTGCTCCATGATGGCCTTGATACCCCCAAGAAGAGCCTCGCCGCCCTTCTTCGCCCAACCCGTCAGCATTTCCTTGGCCTGCTTGCCTTCGAGGTCGTCGTGGCGAATAAAAGGCGTAAAATACTGGATCTCGTCTCCACACCACCGCTTGTATATGTCAAGCCGCAGACCTTCCAGCGCCTGGAGTGACTCGTCGGCAAGAAGAGGCTTCTTCTTGAGTTCTGCCAGAGCGTTGGAGAGTTGGGAGGGCACAAGCGCTTGGACGTCCAACAATGTCCGGGTGTATAGGTCGAGTCCCCGCAGGGCGTTGTCGGTGCCTTTGTCTCTTTCGTGATCTTCCACGTCGAACTCGTTGGTCATGGCTTCGGCTCTGACGTTCAGACAGTGGCGCAGCACGTCGCGTGCGCCCGAGCTAGAGGCGAGGCTGTAGGCACACAGCGCCTGCAACATATCGTCGTGGGGGGCCTCTTCGCCTATCTTGCCCAGGGCTTTCTCGACGCCGCGGAGCAGCCGTCTTCGCAGGTGGCCCAGGTTCTTCTTGGCAGCCTCCACGGCGACGCGCAGTTCCCCGTGCAGCGAGCCGGCATCACTGAAACTCGAAATCAACAAGCGGCTGAGCACCAGGACTTTGGCAGCCAGCACCAGCCTCTCGCCCCTCCCCGGGGCGTTGCCCTTGAGCAGCCTGGCCACGGCAAGATCGCAGGCCTCGAGGAGCTTCACCCGGGCGACACAGCCCATCTCAGCCTCGGCGTCTTCGATACCCTGGAACTTGGCGAGGCCCGAGACCTTGCCGCCGACCACTGTCCGGCCGCATTGGCCGCCCATTTCGCTGAGGATGTTCTGGGCCAGGCTCATGTCGTGGCGCATCTGCACAATGGTGTCGGCGGTACCCAGGAGGTCGCGGTAGCTATTGCCGACCTGCGTGCGCAGGCGTGCGGCCTTCTCCTCGATCTGGACATGGAGGCTCTTGTGGATGGCTCGGATCTGCGGGAGCGTGTAGGTGGTGAAGACCTCGGCCGACGAGGTCAAGTGGGAGGTGTCGGGCGTGGCCATGGCGGCGATGGGGCGTTTTCGCAGGCAGGAACAGTATTCAGGGCGAGCTTTCGGTGGTGCCGCAACATCGAAAACCCCCGGCGTCCACGTCTGTCTCGATACAAAGCGAAAGGGAAGTTGGTATCGTGGCCAGTGGGCGGCGAGAGGGAGGTGGTTGAGTGCCAACGCTGGGGAGCTCTGACAATTGGCAGCAGCCGGCAGAGAATCCAGCACCAGGCGGATCGTACGTGTACATCACTTGCCGTGCTGAAATCCGCCATGGGGCTAGGACTGTGCGACATTCGAGGCGAATTGGTATTTTACTTTTAGCAGCAATGGTTTTTCTAGCCTTTACTACGTGAGAGCCCCCCCGTGAGTTCGCTTCGGCAGCCTAAATGCCGGATGAAATAGACGTGATCGATTGCGCCGCCACTCGTGTGGTACAGTGCTACCAACTACGAGTCTCGAGTGCGGTATAAGTGCTATGGAGCTCTGCCCTCCTCTGCAACCCAGACAGCCCTCACCTCCTGTGCTCCCGTTCACGTCGACCAGTTGACCGAAAACTCCGTGAAGCTAGCCTTCAACGGCGATGTGGCACTTCTCTCAGGCCTCGCAACGAGCGGGCTTATATCCAAAATCCACTCCTCGCCCCCGTTCTCATCCTCGTCCGCAAGGATCCAGGTGATCTCACGCAGGGGGGTCTTCTCCTGAACGTTGCCGTCGGCGTCCCGAACCAACCGGTAGACCCAGACACTCCTGCCGTTCTCGTCAGATTCGCGGACCACCTCGAGCGTCACTCCTTTGGCCGGGTCCACGGCGTCACTGATGGCATTGACGCTCCAGTCGGCCCACCTGTCACAGCCGACGGTGCTCAGCTGGGGCTTGCCCTGGTAGAATTCCACGCCCGTTTTGACCCACTGCCGGGCTGGATCCTCCGGCTTGGTGGGAACCGAGGCCCTCCGGAGGCCCAGGACCAGGCCGGCCTGATCGTAGCGCTCAGTCCAGTCGGCCCAGAAGGTCACGTTGGCGGACTGGAACTTGGAGAGCAGACCCGACGATGTGCGCGTGATTGGAACTACATGGTGCGGCGTCAGCGTTGCCTCTCGGCTGGGGAGAAACCAAGGGTCATTCCGCACCATTCCAGACATCGGTTGTCGGGGGTTTCCTCCATATGTCGGTGCCCGCGGGTGCTTCAAGGCTGAACGCTTCTGGAGAGGGGGCCATGGCGATGGGAAGGGTCTTTGCGGTGGCGGTGGTCGCGAAGGCGGTCAGTAGAGTAAGGTTGAGTCTCATGGTGACTTACCCATGGCTTCGACTGGCATAGGAAGCTCTGCCCTATATATAGACTTTTACGACGACACCTAGTTACATGTCGTCTCTGGCCCGTTCGATCCGGCCCTTCCCAACTCACCCCGCCTCCACCGCCAGTCCTCCAACATCCACGTCCCGTCACGAGCACGGTGCTACAAAACAGGATAAGTAGCATGAGAGCGGAGTTCTCTATCCCAGATGAAAGGCCCAACTCCGCCGTCCTAGGGCCACGATCCGATGTTCACCCGAAAAGCCGGGGTAGTTGTGGACTGGAGGCGTAGCCAAGACCTTCAGCAATACGTGAGCCTTGATCATGAGATCGTGAGTGGCGCTCTGCAGGAGACCTTTGGCACGTACCGCCTCCACTTCGTGGAACTTTCAGACGCTGCGACCATGCACATGCCGGCTAAATCCAGGGCCATTAATCCAGGGCCGGTTCACCCGGAGCGGCGTCTCCTGGGCTTACCCAGTAACAGCTCTGCCTGCATAAAAAACCAGGTGACGAGAACCGGATGGCAGGCTCTTTATACTCAAGGGTTTGATCGAGAAGCGACACCCGTCATCACGTAGCAAGGCAAGACCAGCACTGGCGACGCAAGCGGCTACGATTCACTGTTGTCACGAGCCTACCTAGGTAAAAAAAATTACCTGCTGAGCGGCATGAACATCACATCGAAGTACGTACCTCGGCTTCGTTTAAGTCGAGCGGTAAGGAGCAGCAAACCTCACTTCGTCGCGTGTAAGTGAGCGAAAGTTATACGCTTGTCTTTTGCTCGAAATATTGCCCCTCATGACGTAGTTCGAGGCATTGGCGAGAAGTAGCAGACACGTCCTGCACGCTTCTACCCGAGCCGCTCCAGCAATTGATTGAGGCAACTGGTTTCTCAACTGTATACCTACCCAGAAGTTTACGTCTTGGTTGCCATGAACAGCTTACAGCGAATCGCGAACGGTTGTTCGATTACGACACGTCTGGCCCGCCCCGCAGTGAGAGCCTTCAGCCAGAGGTGGGTCGCTATTCACAGCTCTTCGTTCCATACACATCAACACCATATCCCATGCGCTCGCCTGCATTGCCATCTATCCCCGGCTGTGAGAAGAACGGCCACCAACACTAACACCACATCACACCGAAAGAGATAAGAAGATGTCGAGCCTCACGATAGAATCCACCGTGCGATTGGCCAGCGGATACGACCTCCCACGCCTCGGGTTCGGGGTGAGTTTTGACCAGACCCATCGTTCTTCAGCGGCTCGCCTCCCCGCCCCATGCTGACGAGCGCGCTCGCTGCCTACCACAGGTATACCAAACGTAAGCTGACCCCGTCGCGTCTCTTCCGTTCGGCGGGAGGGCAGACGTCCTCGACGACATCCAGGAAGGCTCCGTCGCTGACATGCGCCCCGACGCCCAGCCCGGCGGACGCGGCCGAGGCCTCCGTGGGGGAGGCCCTGGCGGCCGGCTACCGGCACGTCGACTCGGCGGCGGCGTACCGCAACGAGGGGCCGTGCGGGCAGGCGATCCTCGCCGCGGCGGCGGCAGGCGCCGTCCCGCGCGCCGCCGTCTTCTTCACCTCCAAGGTGCGGACCAAGGGCATGTCGTACGCGAGCGCGCGCGAGACGGTGGAGCGGACGCTCGCCGAGACGGGCCTCGGCTACGTCGACCTCATGCTGCTGCACGCGCCCTACGGCGGCCCGGCCGCGCGCAAGGGCGCCTGGCGCGGCCTCGTCGAGGCCGTTGAGGCCGGCCAGGTGCGCTCCATCGGCGTCAGCAACTATGGCTGCCACCACCTCGAGGAGCTAGACCGCCACATCGCCGAGCTCGAGGTTGAGCGCGGCGGGCCCGGCCGCGGCGGCGTTGTCTCCGTCGGCCAGTGGGAGATTCACCCCTGGCTGCCCCGCCGCGACATTGTGCAATGGAGCCGCGACCGCGGCGTCGCCGTTCAGGCCTACTGCCCTCTGGTCCGCGGCGAGCGTTGGGACGAACCCGTGCTGCGCGACCTCGCCGCCAAGTACAACAAGACGGCTGCGCAGATCCTCATCCGCTGGAGTCTGCAAAAGGGCTACGTGCCCCTGCCCAAGAGCGTCACGCCCTCCCGCATTCGAGAGAACGCGGCTGTCTACGATTTCGAAATCTCGGACGAAGACATGGCCAAGCTGGAGACGGATGAGTATGCGCCATGCACTTGGGATCCCACGACGTCCCCGGTAGACAATTGATCCGAACATGGCGCGTTTCTAAGACGGAAAAGGCCAGAAATGGCGTACATACGTGCCCATAGACCAGCCCTGCTTGCCGAGCCACCTTTGGATGACATGCGACACGCGATAACCAAACCGAAACAAATACGCAGAAACCGAACTCGGGTTGCCTGGAAAGCATCCAGCCCAATACCATATGACCAATTGCTGAAGGAAACCCTTGCATTTCCTTGTGGTCTTTTAGATCTCCCCAGTTTTCCTGCCTTGTCGTGTCCTATTGCCGTTTTCATGAATCTCAGGGCTCACGGCTCTCCGGAACTGAGCCGGTCCAGCACGGGCCTCTGCTCCCAAGCATCTTCATCAATACTTGCTTCCTCGTCCTCGTCGGTTTCAATGGATTCCTCCTCGTCTACCGAACCGTGGCTCTCGCTGTATATGAAAAACTGGACAAAGATGCCTAGGTCCAGGAACAGGGTCCCCAGGCTTCCTGCCAGCCAGGAAAGGTTGACAAGGATATACCTCCCGTAGATATGGCCCGACTCGCCGGGCTGGCAGTGGCCGGGACGGGCACAGGTCGGCTCGTAGGCAAATATGGACAGGACGTATGTCAAGTTGCCCAGGCAGGAGAAGAGGAAGAAGAGCATCGAGATGCCCTCGACTGACTTCCGGCGCCAGTTGAGCAGTAATTGGGGTACGCGAGAGCCCAGGTACAAAACAGCACACATCCAGCCAAAGATCTGGCCCCAGAGGTTGAATTGGGGCAGTTCACCGACCGACTCGGAGTCGTGTCCGCCTGAATACCCCCGGCTCAGGTACCAGCCCGCAACGCCAGCCACGCACACCATGAGGATGGCGAGGGTATGGGTGAACAGGGTTTTCAACTTCGAGGACGGCGGCGGTGGCGCAGAGGGGGCAGCGGGGATCATGGGAACCGCCGGGGAGAGATGCTCCCAGCTTTGCCAGCTGTGGGTGCTGTCCCGCCGTTCCCGTTCAGCGAGGCGCGCGTCTAGCAAGCCGGTGCGCTCGTTGGCTTCTCCAGCCTGTCTCGCCTGCACCGGCTTGGGCTTGGGCTTGGGCTTGGGCGCAGATACCTGGTCCTTCCAGGTGAAGCCCGCATAGTAGAAGCATTGACCCAGCAGAACAACATCGGCGATGGTGTAATAGATGGCGAGAATTAGCATCGTGGGCAAAACACCCTGGAGGATGGCGCCGAGGATGTTGAACACATCACCGGCCAGCCATATTATGATGAACTGTAACGAAAGACCTTCGGCAGAGCTGCGCCGAAAGTTCTCGGCGATCTGGGGGCTGAAGACCACTATCCATGCTGCGATGGAGATGGAGCTGTACGGTGAGGGTTGTTAGCACGGAGCGGCGGGAGAGAACGAGGGTAGGCTCGAATCATAAACGGGTGAGGGCTATGAGTGCTGCATGTAGTGTCGCTGCCAGTGAAGCTACGGGCCGCGACCACGTGGTTCCGTTCAATGAAGAAACCGTACAGAGGCCGCGAGATCCAGCTTACTGGTGGGGACAGGGCCAGGGTGAGACAGGTGAAAGCTTGACGCGGCACGACCCGCAGCATCCTCTGGAGGTTCCCAAGAAGCTTGTCTGACACATCTGGATGTCTCTGACTGATACAGTTTGCCGTCACAAATCCGATTGGGCGCAGGGGATGCAGGCGGCAGCAGGCTGGAGCACCGAACGCATGGGAAGAAACTTACCCGCAAATGCCGGATATAGCTTCGACGTCCAGATTTAACGGGGCGGTAGGAGGGGCCATGGCGGGCAATGGGCGACGGGGGCGTGGCTCGGGTGGCACGATGCGCGAGCGATGGAGATATGCACAGGTAGCGGCTCGGTAGCCGGGCTAACGAGGTGGCCAATGCCGATTTCCGTTCGGCGGCGACGGTGAAAGGGGAGGAAACGAAAGAGAGGCTAGATTGTCGCGGGCCCAATCAGTCAACGGCGGACAATGGGGCGTTGAGAAGGAAACGAAGTCTGAGAACTATGATGAAGGGTTTTTCAAACCCGGCTCTAGTGCGTGGGGGGTGGAATGGACTGGAGAATCGCGTAACTTTTGTCGAACGGAAGCGCCCCCGACCTCCGTGGCGTCAATTTCATCCATCCCATCCATGGTGTGGCCCAAGTCACAGTGGCCCCACGTGTGAGAGCCTCCAGGTTGTAACAAGCCTTCTCCAGCCTTTTCCACTAAAAGCAGGCGACGGACGCCGCTAGTTAGTAGATCGACTCTGCATTTGCGGGGAGGGAGAGAGAGCGCATCGCTGCATTCTGACGTCTCCGGTCCAAGCCTGATGACGTCGTGTTCGCGCTGTACCTAGGCTAGCTACTGCTAATGGGTGTTCAGTCGTTGTGGTCCCGTAGCTCTCCTTCCCCCGTCGAAACCCAACTGCCCCCATATTGGCCATCATACTTGTCTCGAGCGTACATCTATCACCTGCTGGTCAACGCCAAAAGACTGCCACTGCATTAAAGTACTAAGACTACTACGGAATTCGCTTATGCCATTGGTGACGTACCTCTCCGTACTATGTACTGCTGGGCTGGTCGTGATCGCCGCGTGACTTGAATGACTCGTGTACTCATCAAAATTGATACCTACCTCCTCCGACTGGATAAAAATCGCTTGCTAGTCTGACGGACAATGCAGGTACGACGTATGGTAGCTATCGACGGTTAAGTATTAATTCATAAGTCTTTACTTGCACAATGACTCCATCTCACTGGATTCAGGCTGTACTTTTACTGTTACCATCCACCGTAGCGACACTAGGTATGTTACTGCTTAGCCCAGCCAGCAGGTGCGTGCGCGCTACGGAGCAGTCACTCTGTTGAGGATCTCATCAGTTTGCACTCTGAGAGCCGACGTCTGTCATGACATACCTAACCCATACGATTCTGTTTCCATTCAGATGGCCCTGAGGGCATCCCCATCACTGACGCCACATGACCCCCCCCCTGTATGTGCCTCAAAGCTGATCTTGTCGGGTTCCTGGCTTACATTACCTAATTATTTGGATCACTGCGTATAGAAGCCAGAGGAGATCCGAGCGCGACACAGGCTTCAGGAGACGTGTAGCACTGTGAGGCTTAAAAGGTGATAGATACATCCTGCTTGAGGCCAGGAAAATGGAGAGCCGAAGAAGAGTGGGCCGCTGATCGCTAAAGCTTGGCCCTGAGATGTCTGGGTTGGCGGTGCTTTCCATCCATGCTAGCCTCTCCATCGTGGCATTCCATACCAGGACCATGCGGGCGTGTTGCTTCAGTGACAGGCGTGTAGAACAGTTCGTACTTGCAGATGTAGTAGTTATCTTGCGTCTTTAGGTAGATACAGCTTCGTTGCATGCATCGGTCGGTAGAGCCCTGCCGTAAATCCGAACAGACGCACATTTTATATGGGTCACAAGGTCCACGCTAGGCGAGCCAGCACAGCCTTCCAGCGCTCATCCATGGGCAGTCGGCCCCGGAGCCTCCATCTCCCATCCCGGGCGTCCCCTTCCCCATCGACCGTTTGACATAAATGTCAGTACCTGGTCTGGATCTGGTCTGTCTCTGACCATCTTTGCGATCACTTCACCAGTATACACCCGCCCCCCAGCCAACGAAGGGTCAGCAGGGCGAAAGGGGCCAAAGCGCAAAAAGCTCTCGCTCTCTCATAAGGGAAGGGGAGGCATCGCTTTCCCGCTTTCACTTTCGAATATTTTGAACATGCCAAGCAACCCCCGGACGCATAGCTGACCACCCCCCCTTAATGCAACATGTCCGCCGACCTTTTTGCCGAGTTTGAGGATCTATCCTCCCCTAAACAGGATCAGCCTCAGGCAAAGGGTTCAGCTACGGTACCTACTGCGCTCTCTTTTCCCGGTCTCAGTCCTGCGTCCAGTGTGCCGCCCTTGCAGCCGCACAGCGGCCAGCCGTGGGCAAATTCCCAGCCGGCTTCTCAAGCTGCCACAAACTTCGACCCCTGGGCGAGCTTTGGAGCTACAACCTCCGCGGCAACTGCCACGCAACACACTACCGCTGCCACTGGCGGCCACGATGACGGTGAAGAAGAAGAGGATGAAGGGTGGGGGGATTTTGAGACTGCCGAAGTCCCCGGAGCGAAACCAGTCCAGGCAACGGATTGGGCTGCAGGTCACGCGGCCTCACGGCAGACTCCCGCAAACCCCCCGGAGCCTCGCAGGATCGGGATAGTCAGAGCCCCGACTTTTGAGCTCATCAACAACCTCCCTGGAATTTTCGGGGATGATGATGATAATAATGGGCTGGATACTATCTATTCCCCTCCGCCCACTCAACCGTCTGTCTCACGACAACAGCAGAACGCACCAACTCGAGGGCTTCCATCGCCACGAACCACACCCAACCCCCCCGCGTTGAACTCCAATGTTCTCTTCGATGCGGATGAGTTCGGCGGGGACGACGACGATGAGTTTGGGGATTTTGAAACGGTGGCTCCCCCCGCGCAAGCACCGTCGAAGCCTACGCCACTCAATCTGCTCGTGTCGCCCAAAACTACAGTTGGGTCCCATTCTAAGAACCTGTCTACTCTCTCCAATTTATCCAGTCTTTCCCTCCAAGAGCCCGCGTCGCCCTATCCCCAGGCCCCAAGATCCCCTTCGTTCCAGGAAAGGAACCCCTTCCCAGGGCTGGCACTGAACACCCCTATAAAAACCCAACCCGCGAACCAGGATGCCACCACAGCATCTCCCATAACGGCTTGGCCAGAGCTCGACCACAACTCGGCCTTTAAGAAGGGGCCGCAGGACCTATGGACGACCTTTGAGGACCTCCCTGAGAGCCCGAAACCCCCGAAAGCCACCAAGGCGGCGGACGACTGGGGATGGGATTCCGTTGACGCGGAAAAGCCAACGCCGCCAAAGACTGCCAAGTCTCCGGCTGGCAAGAAAGAAGTCGACGACAGCTGGGCATGGGATCCCGACGATGCGCCGGCTGAAGACGCCAAGGCGCCGGCACTTGATACCCAGGCGCCCCCTATCAACATTCCGCCTCCATCCGTGCTGCTGTCAATATTTCCACAGCTTTTGGCGGAAGCTAATTCGGCACTTTATAAACCCGTGGGCGGACAGCCTTTCTCCATCAAAAACCGAATTCTGTCAGATCCCAAGACACTCGAGTTTCTCAGGGGGTATCTGCTTCTGGCCACGGTTGCAGCGCGCATTGTAGCCGGGCGTAAGCTTCGGTGGCACCGCGACAAGTTCCTCATGCAGAGCATGTCGATTTCCGCCGCGGGAAGCAAGGGTATGAAGCTCGCAGGCATAGACAAGACGCAGGCAACCCGGGAAGACCGCGAAGCAGGGGACGTGATAGACATCTGTAAGAGCCCTGGCGGTTAGCCGAACCATCTTCCCGTCTGAACCACGATACGGGCATCGGACGACGGGAGGACACCGCTCCCCGCACACCGGGGCCGTCCTCGAAACATTGTTCGCTAACATGGTTCGGTTTAGGGAAGGAACACGTCGGTCGTCTTCGCTCTGCCGTCGCGGCAGCGAATTCGTCCATGAAAACCCCCGGTGAGCATCTCAAGATCCCTGAGCTGAGAGAAAACATGGCGGTGCAAACGGCCAAAGGGGTGCCGACCGCACCCAAGGCTTGTGTGATATGCGGCTTAAAACGCGACGAGCGAGTCGCGAGGGTGGACTACGAGGTGGAGGACAGTTTTGGCGAATGGTGGGTTGATCACTGGGGTCACGCCGCCTGCAAGCGATTTTGGCTTCGTCACGAGAATGCATTGCGCCAGCGATAAGCCTTGCGCGTCTTCTCACTGGGGCATTCTACCGTGCCATTGGCCCGGCGCATAGGGATCGACAAAAAGAAGTGAATTCACCCATGGCCTTTTTGGCGACCTTGATAGTCCTGTCGTCCAGCCACGGCCATGGTCAGGTGACTGGACCGGATCCAATAAGACCCTGGAGTGGTATGCGCACCTACGAAGTAGCAACGCGTCGTGAGCCAACCCGCTACTGCAGCAGCGCCTCCTCTCTCCCTTCCCCGGTATTCATGTCCAAGTAGATACTCGTACCAGCCGCTCCCTTGTTTCCTGGGTAAAGCACACACCTACCTGTACAAGTACTTCCTAACCTACCGGGTTCCTTACCCTTTATACTTCTGGATCCTCTCCTCTGCATCAACCTCGTGGGCGTCGCCGTGTTTGCCCCACAGTCAACCGCCCGCCAGACCTGCCTCAAGTGCTCGTTTGCCCCGCCCGACTAGAGTCGGCGGGACCTTCGGTCTGGCTACATTCCGTTTCCAGGACTGTGCGTGCATATCACACATGGAATCATTGCTACGGGGGGACACATTGTGGTTTCCCAACGGCCCCGAGAAAATACAATCCTCGGCCAGCGGCGGACCATGAAGACTTCTTAGGCACAGCAACCCCTCCCAGAACACGAATCGGGACGCTCTTCAGAGACGGCTTTTGTCCATTTTCCGAGCGTTGTCCCGACGAGTCAGTCGGTAACCCAATCGGTTTACCTGGGGTCTCGGGGCGTGCCGCATTTGCATATGGCCCTGCCCCGGCGTCGATGATCGGCCGGAGAATTCGTCTCGCCCGTATGCCGTACCATCCAGTGTACATTGGGCACGTAGGTAAGTAAAGTAGGTAACTTGTCGAGCAGGTATTTGGGATACTGAATGACAGGCTACGAACCCTCGCCCGGCTTTGGGGTACAACTACACACTTGGTTACTACCGGCCCTCGCAAGCAAAGCTACGCACGCACGAAGTCGTGTCTGGTTTGGGACGGGGAGACGCCTCTAGTAAGCCTCCGCATCGAGAGGTAGCGTTGGTGCGATGCCATTGGACCAAGACGGACCTATCAGAGTCGTTTGTTCCAACCGCACCCATGGATTTGTCTATAGCCGGTTGTACTGTTACCACTGTGCAGGCTAGGCCCTTCACCAACCCCCGCGGCGCATGGTGTTTCTTTTTTTTTTTTTTTTCCCATGCGAGTCGGGGGCGCTGGCAGCCGTGGTTCCATTGCCGCCGAAAACTGGCCCTCTAGGGCTGCTCTGGACCGCGACCCGGCTCGGTCGTTCCATGTGGAATGTACTCGGGGAGGGCTCCTCTGGCGTGCCCAAGTTGGAGGTCACACCCTCCTACCTATGTGTCACGCTGTGGCGGGTGACGTACGGAATGGCCCGGGACTCTGAGCTTCGGTGCGACGACCGGGGCGGCGATCAAGCAACTGCTTCGCGCGGTCGGCCGTACTGCCTGTCGGGCTTGGTGGTTGAGTGCACATTCCTCCGCCACTGGCATGAGTGGAAGGGGGAGGGATCGCACCGTTGGCTTCTCGCAGCCAAGCGAGTTGTAGCATCACTTTGAATGCATCCGGACGTGGATGACCACGTGTAGGTAGGTAATCTTCGCCGGACCCGTTGAAAACATTTTTTTTACTACATGCCTTCGCCAGTTTGCGTGGCACAATGAGATGGGATGTACTGGGCGGGTTGAGGGGGTTCTGCGTGCCGCTAGGATGGTGCCGGGGGCATCACTAATATGTGCCGCCTCCCTGTATTATCATTGGGCCCCCAGTAGGCAAACAGACGGGCTCGGTTTCCACGAAGCGCCGGGAATATTGTTCCTTGACCGTCATGGTTGGGCGGGTACAAGTGTGGTTGAAGGCGCCCCCCCGGGGGGCGGGGGGGGGATGGGGACAGATAGCCACTGCCCGGGCCGTACCTCTGGTATGGTGAGATAAAGCAGGTGGGAAATAAGAGGCTGGGGTCTGACAAATAAGAAGGCACATCGCTCACATCCTGAAGCGCCGCACGCCTGCGTCGAGGGAATGGGATGTGTATGGATGTACCTCGACCGTCCGTGATCGCGCGGTGGGAGGTATGCATGGACTGGAGCCCCAACTTCGGTCCTATGGCCAGCGGACTCCAGCCCGCACGGTGAGAATCACGCAAGTATCCCCCATTCCTCCAGGCGGAGCGGCAGCTATACAGATATGATCCAGGTAGATCCTAGGCGCGTTAGCATTCCCCACCCCGTCAGTCCCATCTCATCCACCATGGGACCAGCTCCAGCCAGCCCGGCCGTGGACCTCAAAGCTACCTACCTACCTCGGCGATGCTGTCATACCCCTCCAGAGAGCTCCAGGTCTGGTACCTGCCCCCTGGTCCAGCAGCCCAGTCCGCCCCGGCCGGGTTGTGATTCGCCACTGCCAAAAAAAACCGGCCCTTTTCTCCCCGCCGGACGCTGTTTCATAACGTTGAGTTGAGGAAAGTCAGATGAGCCATGAGGGGTCGCAAAGGGCGGGATCGACCACGCATGGACGTATGCGAGCATCCATTCTTGCCCCATCTTCTCTCTACACCTGCGTCTCTCAACGGGAACGGGGGTTCAGTAGGAAGGCAGGTGTTCACGGGCAAGGACGGGATTGTGTCGCGCGGAGTCAAGAGGCAGGGCCGTTGGTGGTGCATAAATTCCAGTCAAGAGGTATCTGCCTACGTAGCTAGCCCTGTACATGTAGGTAGTAGGCAAGGCAGGCATGCGGGTGGTCAGGTAGGGCTGATCAGGCGGAGGAGAGCGAGAAGCTGCCTTGCAATCTCTCAGTGATAGCGCAAGCAAGGGATCGCATTCCTATAGATATGTACTTACGCTATCCATATCACGCTTCCCTGCCTGCTTCTTCCTCACGTAGCAGCAGCCAACCGTACCTGCTCGTTAGCCTGGTCTAGGAGGAACGGGCATTTCGACGAGCTGCCTTAGATGTTTAGGTATTGGTCCCTTCTCCGAGTCGCCCAGCGGTCGCGTTTGGGCTGTTTATTACCTGTTACCAACTTACACCCCAAGTGGTACGGGAAGAAAGAGGAGGAGGTACCTACTTCCCTACATAGACCACTTTACTCCCACCTTCCCACCCCATATCCGTACAAGCCGCCCTCCCCACACAAAGCCGCTCGTCCCTCCAGGGAAGCTGAGCCGAAGCAGCACCACCTGCAGCCCAGGTCGACCGGCAACGTCTTCGACGGGTGGACAGCTTCAGAGCAAGCTGCTGTTATTACTACAAGCCCGTTGCCGTTTCCCCTCCCTCACCTCTCTACCACCACTCTTCACACCACTCCCTCTTCCTCTCCTCTCTTCTCCGCGTCCCCTCCTCCTCCTATCCCCTCCTGGCCCTATTCTTCTCCGACCGCCGTGGCCCGGAACCCTCTGTATCCGTCCAACTAGTCAGGTTCGTCTACCGTTTCCTTTCGGCGACGCACGTCTGTCCCCAGCCCAGCGTCTCGGTCCGTCCGTTCCCATCACCGCCCTACCTCAGCACGCAAACAGCACGGAACAGTGAACTACTTACCTTACCTTCCCCCCACCCCGGTCGACCTGCCTACATACCTCTCTGAATCCGAACCCAGATCGGGATCTTTAGCCCGCCTGGAAGTTGCCGCCCAGGAACCCCGCCCGTCATTCGCACCTCCTCTTCTGCATTCTGCCAGCTGCCCTACCATCCCAAGCTCCCACTCACGCACGCGAGCCAGAAGAGCTGTCTGCCTGTCGAATGAGAGGAGAGCTACACACGGCATCGCCGCAATTCAATCAACCACCCCCATCCGCGACCCCACACCACCATCCCATCCACCCCCAAAGCTCCTGCGATTGACGTCGCATCCAGACAGCTGAGCGACCGACTAAGAGCGCCCGCGACAGGAAAAAAAGCGACACCGACAACGCGCGTCCGAGTGAGAATCGAGAGAAGCCGCCGAGGTACGCAAAGACAATCCCTTCCCCCGCCCCTAGTGATCGCGGTTTGGCCTTGCCCGTCCATCGCCTCTTCCTCTCTCCACCCTCCCGCTGCCGTTCCTATTTCTACCACACATGCCCGTATCGTGCAGCCGCACCACCCTGCGCCCACCGCCCCTCCCCCTCCCTCCGTCCTTGGTAAATGGCCGCGCTGTTTGCGTCTGTTTCCCCGCCGTTGCCATTGTGGTTGATGTCACATGAAAACGCCCCGGCCATACCGCCTACCCAGTGCATCGTCCTCTGCGCGAGCTTACGCGAGCTACTAGCTAACGCCCACCCATAGCCAACGCAGTGTTAGAGCTCTCCAGCCAACCTTCCTTCGCAAGCCGCCCAGCCCGTCGGCGAGCACAAAGCGCTCCCCAGCTTCCCAACACTGCAACCCGTTCGATTCCAGGTTTCTCAGCTTACCCACATCGCGCACTCCCCCCCCCCCGCATACACGACTAGCATCACCGCCGTCGGCCGCTTTCGTCATGTCCGTTCCCCAAGATGCGATGCCGCCCAACGGCGATGCCTTTGAGCCGGGACTGGACCACCTGAAGCTCGACGACGACCTCGGCCCAGACGGCCTGCCTGCGCCCAAGACAGACGAGGAGTATGCCGTCGCCAACCTGACCTTGCGCGCTATTGTCTCGTCCAAGGAGGCCGGTGTCATCATTGGCAAGGGAGGCAAGAACGTTGCCGATCTACGTGACGAGACGGGCGTCAAAGCGGGCGTCAGCAAGGTGGTACAAGGCGTGCATGACCGCGTCCTAACCATAACCGGTGGATGCGAGGCTATTTCGCGCGCCTACATGATTGTTGCGCGCGCTCTGCTCGAAGGCGCGCCCGCGATGGGCATGGGCGGCGTTGTCCAGAGCAATGGCACCCACCGTACGCGACGCACTCTCCCCTCTGCCGAAGAACTGTGCACGGAATAACTGCTGACAAGATTCATATAGCCATCAAGCTGCTCATCTCGCACAACCAGATGGGCACCATCATCGGCAAACAGGGCCTCAAGATCAAATACATCCAAGATGTGTCAGGCGTCCGCATGGTGGCACAGAAGGACATGCTTCCCCAATCGACTGAGCGGGTGGTGGAGGTTCAGGGCACGCCCGAAGGCATCCAGCGCGCCGTCTGGGAGATTAGCAAATGCTTGATCGACGATTGGCAGCGCGGCACTGGCACGGTGCTGTACAATCCTGTCGTCCGCACGCAGCCGGGTGGAGCGACGTCGTCTCTGGGTGTCGCCGGCGGCTCTGTTGGCGGGGCTACTGCTGGTGGTGGTGGCTACGGCGCGCCCAGCAGGGAGTACGCGACTCCCCGTGTGACACGTACCGGCAACGGGGCCGACTTCAGCAATGGCGGCGCGCGTCCGTTCCGTCGTTCCGACTCGGATGCCGCGACCCGTGACCGCCAAGGCCCACCCACACACGACGAGAATGGCGAGGAGATCCAGACGCAGAACATTAGCATTCCGGCCGACATGGTGGGCTGCATCATCGGACGAGGAGGCACCAAGATCAGCGACATCCGCAAGACGTCGGGCGCGCGCATCTCCATAGCCAAGGTAAGTGTTGTTCCCCCGACGCGTGCTGCAGGCGGCGTTGGCCGGACGGTGGGCTGACGGGGTGGAGCAGGCTCCCCACGATGACACGGGCGAGAGAATGTTCACCATTATGGGATCCGCCAAGGCAAACGAGACGGCCCTGTTCATGTTGTACGAGAACCTCGAGGCCGAGAAGATGCGCCGCAGCCAGATGAACGCCTCGGAGTAGAGTTCGGGACCCGCTGTCTCGTGTCGCGAACCGCAAACCACATAGCCACCGGGGCCAGGCTTCTTTCGGGGCATTTCGCCACCCTCGTGCATCGAATGCTTTTTCTCTCTCTCCTTTTTGGCACGGGTCACATCTGTCAGGAGTATTTTCTAATGTTGGTCGAACTTGGCGAGACCCTAGTCTGCACGAGGGCGGATTCCAGATTTGACTTGCCGCAAGGCTGGCTGACCTCCACGGAACTGGTGGTCACAATGAAACGACGTAATGACGACGAATGGTTTCCTTCCCTCTACTTTACCCAAAAGCAGACACTACCGTCTTCTCCCCTTCCCGCTCCCCCTCCCACCCGTTTGTTTCCTAAACTCCAATATCATGTCACCCGATCCCACTCTCCTTCGCACAGCTCCGGGTTCCAGGTCACCCGCCTGCCAGCTTGGTCGGCGCTCGCGCGCATGCAGCAAGCGACAAGCAGCCTTGGCGGGCTGCTCGACTGACGGACCGCCAGCTCGTGTCCAGATGGAGCTGCCGCCTGTATCAAGACTTCCCACCCATCCCGCGCGAGAAACGACCCAATCTCGCTGCATCCATACCCCCATGATAGTCATGTTTCGCTCTCACTGCCCTGTTCCCTCGAAGACACTGGCCGCCCCCGCCTTGACACAGACGGCGCGCAGCACGTGGGGCCACGCAAGAGGTGGCTGCACCGGAAAGTCTGGTTTGTTGTCTGGTGGGGAGGGAACTGGCCGTATAGGTGTCTATCGTTTACTAACAGTAGACGAGAGGAGAGATAATTGCACGCTTGTGAGCAACCCTTCCAACAGGCCAGGCTTGTGTGCATGTATGTATAATAGGACAGCAACCAATGGCAAGTCGATTGTCCAGCCATCCGCGAATTCCTGTAGTCTTGGTGAGCCCCAGCGCGCATCACCTCGAGGCATTTTTAGGGTCCTCTGCGAAGTGTACTGAACACTTTTAGTAATACGTGCTACGTCTTCTATACAGGGTGCACTGCCAATGGATACTCCTTGGAACGCGGGACCAGTACTTCGTACATCCTACAATAACTAGGAAATTACTGTACGCCTGTACATCTCGGAGTAATAAGAGGGTATTCCTTGCCTACTTTGAGTACTTTATGTACTTATGTAAGTAATTACCCATGGGGAAGCGGCAGGTCCAACTCCGATCTCCATTGGCGATGGTTTGTTCCAGTGGTGTACTCTGGTGGGAACATCCAACGGCATATTAACTAGTAGCCGCAGCCCCAGGATTTGCCGTCGGGATTAGCTCGACCCGTCGGTTCGCATAAGCGTGGGCTCCAGCGCCGCTGGGGCCGCAGCTGGGGCTGACCCATCGGACGAATTGATTCTGCCAATCTGTCATTATCTACCCAGACAGGGACTGCGGCTTAAGTTTAGTGTCTGTACGTCACGGGCGCCGCATATTCTCAGGGCCCTTGGCCGTCCCTGAGCACGACCCTTCCTTGCACCACGGACACCACTTTATTCACTTCTTCTTCTCTTCTCGTTGCGGCCAGCTTGCCTGAATTCCAATCTTCCCGCCTCCGCCGAGCCGTCCTTGCGTTGTTTACCCGTCGTCTTCCGCCGCCGGCGCCTTCCCGCCTCTTGCGCCCCGTCGACCGTGAAAGATAGGGAGAGAGAGAGAAAGAAAGAGAGGCGCGCTTCTCATACCTCGACGGTAGATATAGACACCCCGAGTCTATATTGGTGCTCGCTTGGATCGTCTACTCGGGTCGCGTGACCATGGCTCGCACCAAGCAGGCAATGCCGGTGGAGCGGCAGCCGTCGGCCGACCGGCAGTATGCCGAGAAGAAGACCAATGGCGCCTTGAGCGCGCCGGCGCAGGCCGCCGTCCTCCCACTTGAGGAGAAGGAGGCCGGCGTAGTGCAGCTCGTCACTGCCGTTGCCGGCATCTATGGCTCCTTGTACGTCACGCCCCCTCCCCCGGGGTCCCGTCCCTTCCCTTCCTCGCCATCTTACCCACCCCGAGCCAACCGAGTCGCTAACCCCCTACCCACCGCAGCTTAACCTGGGCCTACCTGCAGGAGAAACTGACGACGACGCCGCGGGGCCCCCCGGGCCAGACCGAGGTTTTCCGCTACCCCGTCTTCCTCAACACGATCCAGTCGCTCTTCGCCGCCGTGACGGGCGGCCTCTACCTGTACTGCAGCACGCCGCGGGGCGCCCCGATCCCGCCCGTCTTCCCCTCGCGCCGCATCGTACTGCCGCTGCTCCTCGTGGCCGTCACGAGCTCGCTCGCCTCGCCCTTTGGCTACGCGAGCCTGGCGCACATCGACTACATCACCTTCCTGCTGGCCAAGTCGTGCAAGCTGCTGCCCGTCATGTTCCTGCACATCACCCTGTTCCGCAAGCGCTACCCGCTGTACAAGTACCTGGTGGTGGCGGCCGTGACGGCCGGCGTCGCCGTCTTCACCCTGCACTCGGGCAAGAAGGGCGGCGGCAAGAAGCACGCCTCGGCCGACCAGCAGGACCGCAACATGCCCTGGGGCCTGCTGCTGCTGTCGGTCAACCTGCTGTTCGACGGCCTGACCAACAGCACCCAGGACTACATCTTCGGCGCCTTCCAGCCCTTCTCGGGCCCCCAGATGATGTGTGCCAACAGTCTCATGAGCACCGCCGTCACGGCTGCCTACCTGGTCCTGAGCCCCTGGCTCGTCCACACGGGCCTCGGCGAGTGGCTCGGCATGGACGTGGCCGGCAGCGCCGGCGAGCTCGCCGAGGCCCTGCGCTTCATGGCCCGCCACCCGTCCGCCTGGTCCGACGTGCTGGGATTCGCTGCCTGCGGCGCCGTCGGCCAGGTCTTCATCTTCTACACCCTCGCCACCTTCTCCTCGGTCCTGCTCGTCACTGTCACCGTCACCCGCAAGATGTTCACCATGATCCTCTCCGTAGTCGCCTTCGGCCACCGCCTCGGACGTCTCCAGCTCCTCGGCGTCGGCCTTGTCTTCGGCGGCATCGGCGTCGAGGCCGCCATCGCCCGCCGCGAGAAGCTCGCCAAGGAGGAGGCCCGGCGCCAGCAAAAGCTCCACGCCGCCAAGACCCAGTAAAACCTCCTCTCCTACCCCCGCCGCCACCGCCTCTTTTTCTTTGCCTACGGGGGCGCGCGCGCGCCTCCCTGTAGGTATAGGTCGAGCGACGGGTCGTCGCCTTGGTGCGTCTTCGGCTTGTTCAACAGTCGGCTCCGCAGGCACCCTTTGTCTCCATAAACGGCGTATTTAGACCAAATTTGGTTACGAGGCCCATACATACGTATTGCATATAGAAGGTCTACAAAGTGAATACACCCGTTATTACCCGTGCTGCCCCGGGCGCACACGACGTAGATGCATACAACTTGAAAAATGCGTATTATTTTCCTCCCGTCAACAGTCGAGTTTCGCGCATCGAGCCCCTTTGCTAGCTGTGAACACACTGAATCCCGTTGTATAATGATGTGTTTTAGTTTTCCTCACGAGCCTATCCGTTTGTTTGGAGGCTAGTGGTCTTATGTACAATTAGGGGGCCGTGGCTTTTCTTAGTAAGCCACGGCAGCAGCAGCTATGCCGTCACAATATTGGCGTGTTATGTCCATACCGTCCATGCGGACATGCATGTAACCAATATTGCCGCGCAGCATCTGCTCGTATCTTCCACTCGCTTGTTGAGTGGCCGGCACCTGAATTCCCCTCTCGACGCTTTCCATGCGCGTTGCATCCCCTCGTCTCCGCCTTCTAGATTACATGCGTCCGTAGTGCAGAGCCCTGAGGGAACGGACGCAAGAGAATACCAAAAGAAAACCTGGCCAAACCCTCTGATTTTCCTACTTAGAAAAAATCGCGGTCCGGGTATATCCGGGGTTCGCCATGTCCGCCGTGCTGCGCTATGCCGCCTGTGCAAAGAAACTCCGGGAACGAATGGTCTTGGTGTGACAAAGAAAATTGTGTACTGCTGGATCTGTCCAACAGCTGCATGGTATGGTGTAGATGTGTGGCAATGCACCATGTGTTGACTGTGGCTTCAACACCCAGTGTCCAGCTAACTTTTGGATGGGCGCCACCGCCCAGTTACACCGGTGTCGACGACAGTGTCGAGGCCCCGACAGGAGCGTTATTCGACCACGTTGTCGAGGAAGAAGGTCGCCAAAAGGATAGGGACGATTGCAAGTAAGAAGTTATAGGGTACATGGGGGTATAGGCGCATCAGTCGTAACTCGTCGTCAGGATGTGGATCCATGGGTGAGCGTGTGTAGTTGGTGGCGCGGGGAGCGTGACCACGCATGCCGCATCTATAACAGCTCATCGATGGAGCGCACAATTGGCGTCTCTCCCTTGGTGGGGGGACTCCGCGGATCGGCGACTTGGGTAGGGCGACTGAACGGGTAGAAAGGATCCCGCGGGAAAACGGTTTGCCTAGGCGAGAAGAGCTCTTCGCTTGATTCGCTGGGCGACGGTGGGACTTCGACAAACTTCATCCCTGCCATGTCGCTAAAGCTTTCATGCAGGGGGTTGTTGGTCATCGTCTCGGCCCTCGGCGACATGAGCGCATCGTCGTCGGGCTGTGCTCGCGTCATATGATGGTACTCCTGGTGGTCCTCGGCGGCTTCCTCGCGGCGCTCGAATGAGGAATCGAGGCTGCCAAAGTTTAAGCCCGGGAGTCCAGTGCCCGGAGTTCCTTGGGCAAACCGGTGAGCTCCAAACCCGGGAGAGGGCGGAGGTTTGAAGTCACGAGACGCAGGCGGGAATCCCGGAGAAGGAGGAGGCTTGAAATCCATGAACCGGGGGGCAAAGCCAGGAGTCGGTGGGGGCTTCAGGTCCAACGATCTGGGCGCGAAGCCGGGCGTGGGCGGGGGCTTGAGGTCCAGGGACCGAGGAGCGAAGCCAGGCGTGGGCGGGGGCTTGAGATCAAGCGACCGAGGAGCGAAGCCAGGCGTGGGCGGGGGCTTGAGATCCAGGGACCGGGGAGCGAAGCCAGGCGTGGGCGGGGGCTGGACCTCCAGGGACGGAGAAGCGAAGCGTGGCGGAGGCGGGGGCTTAAAAAAAGACGATGAGCGAGGAGGGAAGGACTCATCGTCGTCATCGTCGTCCTCTTCCGTCTCGGGCTCGACGAACTTCAGCGGGCTCGAGCAATGGTTCTTGTCGAGGTTGAATCGGCCAAACTGGGCCCCGTCCTTCTCCCCGTCCTTCTCGGCCCACGAGAAACTCGACGGAGCCGAAGACGGGCCTGGCGATATCGCGCCCAGGTTGGGGCTTGACTTCCCACGCAAGCGCAAAGGGCTTGTCTCCGGTGCATCGGCATCTTCAGCGTCCGGGGTCTCGTCGGGCAGAGGCGCGCTCAGTGGCTCCGTGGGCTTTATATCAATGGCGTCAGCTGAGAGAGTAAGTCTGTGCTTGGTCGGGCTCCGCCCACTCTTGAGACCTCCGGCAGCTGATCGAGGAGGCAGTCGCTTCTTAGCGACTTCCTTCTGAAAGTCCTGCAGGCAGTACATGAGACGCATGTTGGGGCTGATCCATCGGCTCTTGGACTGCGCGGCGTAGTAGGCGTCATTGACGGTGATGCCGGGGTTCTGGTAGAGGCCGTAAGCGATAATGAGACTGGCAGATCGGCTGGCTCCCTGTTGGCAGTGCACGAGAACCTTCTTGCCCTCCTTGGTTCGCTTTTCGATGATCTCGCAGAGCGTCATCAAGTCGGTTGCGATGTCAGTGTTGTGGTCCCAAGGCATGTGGATATACTCGGGCTCGTTCGGCGGGTTCATGGCCTTGGGTGTGGTGGGTGTCTCGGGGCGGTCTCCCATGGGGAACTCGAAAGCGGTAGCGAAGCTGTCCGTGGTGTGAGCCGTATCAGGAACGGGCGACTCAACAACCATCTCCTTTGCCTTGCCGGAAGCCGGTTCGTTGAACGGGTTGTGCACCTCTCGCGCAACGTTGATAACCACGTCAAACTTGGCAGCCTCCTCGGCGGTCGGCTCCAGGTAGAGGAAAATGTTATCGTCGTAGATGGCAATGGGTCCGTCCGGGTAGCCTGGGGATTTTTGATCCTCATTGATCTCGCTCTCATCGCGGAGAGGAGCCATATCCATAGCAGCACGGCTTGCCACTTGCGCTCGGATGGGAGACTCCTCCTCCATGATGGGGCCGTCGAAGCTCACTTGGGGTGCCGCCTTGCTGGAGGGCCGGAAAAACTCAGACAGGCCCGACTGTCCTCGCTCGAGAACCTTGGGAAAGCTCATGCCACCAGCGGGGCCAAATGTGGCCGACTTCATAGTCGACAACATGTGGGGCGACGAAGTCGAGTGCTTGAGGGCACGTCTTTGCAGCATGGGCATTCCAGGGGAGCTGGGCACCTCGACCACAGTGGGAATGGGGTGCAGGTTGTCCGAGTCCGTCTTCAAGCTCAGCTGGCTGGGCTTGCGCTTCATCGCAGGGATTGTCGGCTTGATGAAGGAGGGGGAGGAGGGCTCTGACACTAGACTCGAGGTGAGAGAGGACTGGAACGGAGGCTGTATTGACAGGCCCTTCATGTTGCGCCGTCTCGGCGAGGGCGACGTCATTGGCCGCGGCAGTTCGGTGCTGGCACTCAAAACACTGTGGTCCATGCCGTCGTTGACTGAGAGGGTGTTCAGATTTGACGAGAGACCGCCGAAGGACGTGGCGGGGAACGAGTTGAGCGGTATTAAGTTGACCGGGGACTCGGGCGATGATGAGGGCGAGGGGTCCGAGAGGGAAGATGTGTCAGTGGTCAGGGTGGTCGTGGGCGACGAGTCGGCCGACTCATCGTTGGGTGCGGAGGTGGTGTCATGTTGACGGTGCAGGGGGCCCGCGGGCAGCGAGTGAAGCGCTTCGTGCTGCTGCTGCCCAGGCCGGACGGCCATGGGCGGCGGGCAAGCGGGCTCCATGTCCACCATCTTGGGGTCAACTATTGTGACCAGTCCCCTCGCGTCGTCGTAGTTGTCGGCCTCGGGGTCCAGAATGGACATGAATGAGGGAAGCTGGTCCTCGTACAGTCGTCGGGCCGTGGCAGACGGCATGTTTGGCTGGCGTGAAACTGGGAGTACGGCGTCGCCAATGCAGTCGAGATAGGTTCCGACCTTTGTTCAATGGGACAGACGCCTAGTGCTGATGGAAGGTATTAATAGACCGGAAGGCGAAAGAAATATAGAAAAGAAACCCGGTCCCAACAGGTGGAAGACGGTGGGCGGCAGGCGATGGCGCCGTGGTGGACAGCGCTGCTGAATCCTACTACTGGTGCTGCCGTTGCTGCCGTTGCTGATGCTGGTGCTACTGCTACTGCTCCTCGCTTCGAATGCTTCCCGTTTGGCGGTCCGCTATCTGTCGGGTCGGGTCGGCCAAGGTGGGAATGCAGACACGGAAAAGAAGGAGGGAAGAAAAAAGAAGGCGAGGAGGTGTGCAACAGATCAAGGGAAGGAGTGTGAAGCGTAATTGTATGGGAAGGCAGGGAAATGGGGGGAGAAAGTGACTTGGCGGGTGGTGTCTCGTTTCAAGCGACTGGGGCAACCACTATCGCATGGCAACGGGGCGGGCGGGCTGGCGGGTGCGCTGTCAGCGCCTTTTGCCGTGGGAGGGCTGCACAAGGACAGACCGCGCCGGGGACCAGGGCCAGGACTAGGTACCAGGACCGGAGCCAGGGCCACTCTTCTGCTTCTTCTTCTTCGGGAACGGGGCGAGCGGGAGGTGGCTCGCGGGCAAAGAAGACTCTGGTTGTGTACGTGCAAGTATGCGAGTGGTAAAGAGGAGGAATCTTTGTTGGATTATGACAGGTTGACAGGAAAGGTAGAACAAGTCAGCAAGCAACACACCAGGCCCGGTCTGTCCTACGGATGTTCCTTGTTGGGGCGAGTATGGATCTGTGTGTGTTTGTGTGTGTGTGGGAGGGTCCATGGGTGATGGAAGTGTGTGTGTGTGTATGCGCGCAAGCGGGAGGAGTAATGGACAAGGGGACCAAAAGAGGCGGGCAGGCGGGTGGGCGGACTGGCTTCGGTTTGTATGTCGCTGGGGGAATCTCATCACAGCGCTGTCGCCGCCGCCGCTGTTGCTAATTGCTGCTACTACTGCTGCTGCTTCGGGTGCTGCTGTTACTGTGCGCAGCTGGGGCGTGGGATTCCAATGGGAGGCCCGCCCAGGCGATGGGATCATAGGTACCTGGCCCGTCTTAGCCCCAGAAGTGGGCCTGAGGTACTCGGTGAGTACCTCCAGTCTAGTGCTAGGCCGCCTGTCCCTCCCGCAAAAGGCTTCATTCAGCCATGCGCCCTGCCTTGCCCTGCCGGCCTCTACCAGGTTCTGGGTCTGGGACAGGGATAATCACGCGGTGACCGACGAAACGGGCTGGTCTTGGTTCCCTGTTCACCGACCGACATATTGTTATTATTGTGTGTCCGGGCCGGGGATTATGTTCTACAGTCACTGCCACCCTATTATTTTACTGCGTAGGCTGCCCCATCCCACCACCGGGATATGCCAGGCACGTCCTGTGTGTAGGCTTGGGGAGGCAAAACTCCCAGGAGTGGAGGGCTAGTGGACAGCATGTACACTACGTACTGCTGTATGTACGTACCTACCTCTTCCATCCTAGGCATGCAATGTCGCAAACAGAGGCTAGAGGAGGGTAGGGACGCTGTGACGGCGTGCAGGACTGGAGGGGTTGGTGGTGTAGGAGGAGGAGGAGGGGGAGGAGGGCACAGAAAGTTGAATGTATCATCATCCACTCAACATGGCTCAAGGCGTCCAGGCCCAGCGAAAATAAAGAGCTGCAAGCCGCGAGACTTGGAAGGTACTTGTGTGAGTGTCCGCCTCGACACCCTGCCCGAGTACGGAGTATGAACTCAGCTATACCGGATTTTCCATCAGTGGAAACCGGGGCCTATCCAAGGGCGCAAAGTCGCACCGCCTTTCGTCCCTGGCAAACCACGTCGGGGTTGGTAGGCAGCCTGCTTGCCCCCCCCCCTCCCTGTTTCCATTTGTCTGCCTACCTTACCTACCGAAGTATGGATGTACGAAGTGAGCCGGCTGCGTGTCGTTGGCTCTCTTCAGCCGCCCCCTTTCCCTCCGCGCTCCTCGCTGGCGCGCGCGCCATAGCCAACTCTCGCCTTCCAGTGTTGATCTCATCTACGCGTGGCCACCAGAGGCGCTGCGCTCGCTCGCTCGCTCGCTCGCCCGCTCGACGGCCAGCAGCGGCGGAAAACGTATGGCGACTGGGCAACAATAGTCGTGGACCCCTGCACCGCCGGTCCCCGCCCAGGTGTCGTTTCGCGAGCCCTGACCAGCGCCCGTCTATTTTTAACACGCTGGCGCTAAGCACTGACGAATCATAGCACTGCCCTCTAATTTGGGTCTGCCGTTGACAATTTCGGCATGCCAATCATAGTATGCGCTCGCCGTGGATGCGCCGGCCTCGAATCCACCCACACATGGATCGTCAGTACTGGAGGCCCAGCGCTCTACAGCTCTGCGCCTGCATCCCCGGAGAGGCGACAAACCAATTGGCCATCCATCCTCTTCGGTCTGGCGATTTTTTCTTTCTTTTTTTTTTTTTCTTCGAATCGATGGACGGGATCTCGTCATAGCCTGGACCGTCAGACCGTGTGCTGCGCTGTGCCATTCCTCGGTCCAGCCCTGTCCTTCCCCATGGGCGTTATGAGTACCTAGTTAGGTACATACACGTTGGCGGGGTCTCCCAGCCAGGGGATACGGTACCTAACCGTTCGAGAGGCAGTCAGTCGTACTTCGTACTAGCATTGCGTCGGCTGTCCTTCCCAACCGCTCGAAACGCCTGCCCGTTGTCCTGTTTCCCGGCGGAAAGTTCAAACGAACACACACGTGTCAGATTGAATTTAATCCGCCGGCAATCGGGGACAAACAGCTTCGCCCAGATTAGCTGGAGTTTCTCATCCCAACCTAGCTCGTCGATGGTCCGCGGCAGCACGGCATACGTGAAGGCCGTACGTACTTATGTACCTCCGTCATAAGTATGTACGTTGTACTTATGCAGGTGCTGCCGCCTTCCTGTCAGGCAGGCCTGTCGTTTTCTTGTGCAACATGCATATGCTGGCTGGCACACGCAGACGTTGCTTGCTTGCCGCTCTGCCTCTCGTAGCCATCCACCTCTCTGCTTTTTGTCGCCACACCCGTACGCCGTCAAAAGCCCCCGCTCAGTCTGGCGATTCTGCTTCTCGGCCTACAAAACACGAGATGGCGGCGGGCTCGGCGGCCTCGTACTGGCAAGTTACTTGCCGGCCGGGCGATACCGAAGCATCTACATAGCTACTTGTAGGCGGGAGAGGTTTGCCCAGGCCGCTACCGGATGAGCCTAGGCCTCGGACCAATACGAGCCCGGCTCAACTTTTTGATTGGACTCCCGTCAGCTGTGGCAGCAAGCATATTTGCGAGCATGCGCGTCGTCCACACATGCTTTTGCGACCAAATTAGCAGCCATTCAGCAGCCACGGTCCCGTAGCACTCGGTGTCCTGTGCTTCGATAATGCAGGCTCTAAATTGCATAACCTCACCCGAGAGGCCGGGTAGTCCCTTGTCTATAAGGGACTTTGAGTGACGCGGTATAGTTCGGGGCAGACAACTTTCCTGCGGCAGCCTGAGAAGAGAGAGCCAAGGGCCCATTTCCACAGTCAATGCCCGCAGCGCCCCTCCCCGGAGGTTGCTCGCACACGGTAATATTGCCCCGAGAGACGAAAGCAATCAAACCCTGACCGGCCCGAGATGCCCAAGCGTTTCCGGAAGATGCCTGTGGTGGCACTCAGAACAGACGCCGTCCAATTCCACGCTCGTGGGAAAGCAATTGAAATCACGAGTCCGGGCCCCGCGCTTCTCATCTTTCCAGGCCGGGCCAACCTCGCCCATCGAGACGGCCTGCCATCTTGGAACTGCCATCTGAACCCTCGCGATCCGATCCCAACCGGATTTCTGCGGCCCCGAGCCCGAGCCACCTACGTCCCTTGCTCAGCCGGATAATGACTCGCCGGGCAAAACACAGATGGCTGCTCCTTCGTGTCCCAACCCGGCACCACTGCCGGTTCCGTATTCGCCGACTTGACGCGGCTGTCTGGAGGGGCCCACCCGGGCGTTGTACTGCGCGGAGCGGGGCGAGCAGGCTTTTAGGTCACATCGTGGTACCGCTCAGTTCGTCTTACTTTCATGAAGGGCGTGTCTCATGTTCCAATGGTGGAAAGGCCGCAATCCACCGTGCCTAGCGGGGCCTTGGACGCCAACGAGCCCGGGAAGATCAGAAACGAAACACGCATCCGTCCGCGATCTGGCTAGCCGTCCGCGAGCCAGCAGTGGCACGGTTTTGGGGCAAGTAGCCTCGCAAGCCCGCTAGCCCAGGCAGGCCGACAGAACGAAGGGATTTGGGAGCAATCTTGGGTACAACAATGCTTTGGTCGTGCCGCCCTCTGCCCTGCGCATCCTGCCTGCTCTGATCGATTTGGCCGTACGGACAGGAAGGGGGGAAAAGGCGCGCGTGTCGATCCTTCGGCAGCATCGGCGGTCGCGCGCACCTGATGGGTGCCAGACGGAGCACACACAGCCATCATGATCATCCACCAGGCGTGATGGACGGGAGAGCCTACGTCAGTCGTTGGGCCCGTCAGCCTGTGTGTGTGTCCACCCCGACTCCCACCAGGCCCTTCTCCATGCACACACCCAGTGACAGTCCACACGACGACGGGACGACCTGCACCGCACTCGTTGGCATCTTTCTCCTACTCGCCCCGCCGCTGCTTCTCGATCCACCCCCTTCCCACCAACTGGCCCACGCAGGCGTAGCAGGGCTCAGGCTCGCGATGCCCACGCGGGTGGGGAGGCACGTCGAGGCGATGCAACCATGCTAACGCCGCCCTGGGCTAGCCCGGCTAGCCTCGCATGTGCGCCGCAGGTTATCCTGGGCGTGTCTCTTGGCATCAATCTGAAACAAGGGGCCCGAATCTGGTCCGTTGCAGCATCAGCACCAAGCGATATGCCTGCTGATTGGCTTCTGCGGGGCCAGGTCTAGCCCACCGGCGGTTTGATCACAGTCTGGCCCCTCCCGCCACTTGGGCCTATATGCGTGCCATGGGATGGTGGACATAGTGCCCCAATTCAGTACCAAGCAGCGACCGCTTGTGGGTATGGATGCGGCTCAACAAGAGGGTCGTTCTCCTCCGAAACACCCCGACACCGTTCTGTCGTCTCGAGTCGCGTCTTAGTCCCAGATTCCAGGGCTCGAAGGGCAGCTTTTCTCCCGGCTCCCTTCAGCTGGGAACTGTCACGCTGGCCCCCGTCTTCTCTGCCGCCGCCTCGGCTTATGCCGCTCGCGCTGGTCGACGGCCAGCTTTTCGGTAATGGGGATGTCATCGCTGCCAAAAAGCCTCGCATAAGGCACCAAAGCCACGAGTCCCCCCCCCCCTCCCCCGGGTCTGTCCGTGAGGAGCATTCCGGGTCCTTGGGCCCTGGGAGCCCAGCCTGGTTGTATGAGGGCTACCGCTGCGTGGATCCATGCCGATCGCCCGCCCCGGCCATCCTTTCCGTCCGCCGCGATTTCTCCGAAGGAACATGCTTCAGCTTTTGTTTCAATCATCGCCTTCTCCCCTCCGCATCCCAGACTCGGTGACTACAGGACCGGCGACCACATGGCCACGGGGGTGGTAGTCCACGTGAACGAGGAGGAAGGGACGAAGAAAGCCGAGAGAAAGAGAAGGAGAAAAGATCGGGTGACAAAAAAGAAAGGATGGAGACTCACGTGGCTAGTAAGAAGACCACGTTAGTGGTCAAGGGTCAGGGCTCTTAGGCTTCGGGAGACGTCGCAGTCGCCTTTCCTACCCTCTTCGGCCTCCTTGCCGCTGTGAGGCCACACGATCGCCCGGCTCCTGCTTCACGGGGTATCTTGCCCGTGGCCTGCCTGCCCCCGGGGCTGAGCCTGCTGCTAAGGCACGCCGGCTCAAAGCCATTCCTCCGTCACTCCGTCATATGGGCAGGGTATACTACTGGGACGGGGACCGTTCGTGAAGGGGCTTCCGCTCCACTCACCTCGACTACTTAATTTAATTGGGTTGTCCTGCAGCTCGCATCCACGTCTCCAGCTCTCCGACGGAGCCGTCACGATCTGCAGGCCGGAGCGCGCAGAAACACGGGCCTAACGCCTATCGTAGAGAGCCCACACGAATCGCCGTGTACTGGAACCAGCCGGGCGGGACTCTCTGCAGGGCACTTGGGCATTCCGGCACTTGACGATGAGGCTACTCCCCCGAGTGGAGCTTTAGGGCTCTCCGGCGACGCTTGGGACGCCCGCCCGATGTTTCGGGCAGTAACATCGCGTGCAGAGACTCGCCTGTCTTCTCAGCGAATCTGGAGTCACTTCGGCTTCCTCTTGATGCAGCCACTCGGCGCCGTCACTATTGGCCGCCTACGGATCTATGTTACGCCCAGTCCCGTCAACTCCTTCCACGGGGATTGGCTCACAGCCGTGACCTGGCTTGGTTTGACGGGGCGTCCTTGCCTCGGGTCGTGACTGTTCACCTACCCGCAAACTCGTGGGTCGATGCATCTAGCGGGAAGGCTACGGCGATGGGTAGTTTAGGAGTCGCGCCGGCCGGGCCGGCGATGGTTTTGCATGCTCGACCATCCCCTGGCCCAGGCTTTGATACAGACGGACCAAGGGCCAGATGGGATATCTAGCCGCGGAGGCAGATAGTGCTTGGGGGGAAGGGGACGCTTGGAAGAGTCCAATCTCCATGGCGCGAAGCCGTGCCCAAACCATCTACATATGGAGCGTCACTAGTCCCCAGGCTCCATGACCGACCGTTGCGCCGCGCAGCTTCAAGCCACAGCCCCGGGTTCTCCACGATGCTACCCACCAAACGACTCGCGGATCCGGACTCTTTGACGCCGTCAAATTGTTTCTCTGTCCCCGGGTTTTGACAATGGTGGTGTGGTCCTATGGATGTAACCTTGACATCTTTTTTTTTTTTTTTTTTAAAAAAAAAAACTTCCTGCAGTGATAACAGGCAGGCTCAGATCAGCCATTCCCTCTCCCGGGGTATGCTGTTCCATCCTGTAATGAGCCAAACCCTAATCGGGGGGCCAAAGCCGTTCGTAGAATTCTTTGCTGTCGTCCGCATACCGATGCTGTAGATCACCGCTGCCCTGGTCCATCAAAAAGCAACATGTGTTTCAGACCCGGGCCTCCGCTAGTCGACCCCTGAAGGGGCCCGAAGATACTGGAGACTCAAGCAGCCTGCGCCCTATTGAGCAGGAATGGGCAAAATGGATACGAGATACAGCACACGGGAGGCTTGTACAGAGCATCCGAGTTGGAAAAGCTGCCAAGCTCCCTCGGCATAGATAACATGGCATGAACAGCTGGTCCAGTGGACCACGCGTCCAAACGCAGTACGACTATGCGTACAGAGAGATCCAGATCCCCAGCAGGCGAGGTTGATCCAAATGAGCCGAGATGATGGCGCCTTGGTCGCCGCGCCGTTTTCTTACCCTCATTCCCGCGCAACCTCCCCTATGGTACCCAGAATTAATTACTTGCGTCTTGCCCGCCTGGCGGAGCGGGAGGGAGGGGGCAGGTCATCTCGTGCGGGCGCACTAGCCGTTCGCTCAGCCTCCATTCCCGCCTTTTTTTTTCATTCCCAGTGGAGGGAGCCATGGCATTCGCCAATCCCTCGTGGAATCCCTCCTGGTCCGGGCACGATTCCATGGTCCCAGCCGCACGTTCATGATCTCCCTAGTCGAAGGGGAAAGAAAATGCCGGATGACGAATCGTCACCGCCTGCGCGCCAAATAAGGCCCGACACCTCTACGCGTAGGGCCCCCGTCGGGCTCTGCACCTCCCGCGTCTCCTCCGGGCCCGATGCCCGTAAGGCGCTCTCGCGGGCGCGAGTGCCTTGTGGCCGTCTCGTGGTGTGCACATGTAGGGCAGGCAAGTGGTGAACCTAAGCCGTGAGACTCTCGACCCGCATCGTGACGCTTTTCACCGTCGGCGCAGGCCCGGTGGGCACGTCGGAATAGTCGACGATTTTGGGTGACCCCTTTTGTCCGAGCAGGGTGGCGGCCATATAAGAAGACGAGGAACTAGACGCGCAATAATTCAGTATTACACGGCGCAGAGCCCCCACCCCCCCTTCTCGCCTCTCCCCTCTCCCGGGAAATAAGGCATGTGAGTGGCGGCGGGGTTCGTCACAGCCCAGGTCAGGTGCCCGGATGGATGGGATGACAAGAGTCGATTCTGCTCGTCAACAATTAACCATAAGTCGTCTGAACGATCGGATCCCTCGCCGCCCTCCGTGCCAGCCGAGCCACGAGGAGGACCCCTCCCAGGGCCTCTGACACGGACGAACCCTCGTTTTCCTGTGTCCCCGTTTGGGGAGGATGGAGTAGTACGGGGGGGTGGGAAAGCAGAAGAGGAACCGCCCACTCCCTCACTCCACCATGCCGCTCATTTCCTATTGCATCCAGGGCACAACTGAGGCGCCCCATGGGAAGAGCCTCGTTTGGGAACCTGATCACTACCCCGGGCCCAACCCGCTGGCCCCGCCCTGCCAAATTGGCACTTCTGGTTGGCCCAGACATGTGTGTCTTCAGATCCCCGGGGGGGGGGGGCAACCTGAAGCTCGCCAAATCGCCTTGCCTCGGCTGTCCTGGTGTGCCTGGAATTATTATCGGTGTCGGAAGGCTGGTAGTGTGTAGCCGAATCTCGAGAGGCGGGAGGCTCCCAAAGGAGTCGTAGCGAGACTTGGGAGAAGGAATCACGTTGTCATTCCCGTAAGGCATCGATGGGGCTTTAGGCTTTTTACATGGTGCGCACTTTGTCGAAGCTAACCAGCAATCGGCGCAGCGCTGCTAGATGTACAGCCTAAGGTAGGTCTAACTCAAAGCATGCAAGCACTGGCTGGTGACCTTCAACGTTGCCAAACTACAGCATATGCACATTAGCCAACAACACCTCCGTGATCTGGGCTGCCAGGATCGTTTGCGTACTCCGTACAATCACGACAGCATCGAATACAACCTTGACTATAGCCGGCCGGTGGTGCTGCTGCTGCAGCAAGTCGGGAAAAAGTATGTGCCATCCACGGGACCGACTACACGTGGATGTACGTGCTCGGAGGTCTCATAGCATCACGTCCCCCCCCCCGGCAGCCCGTCAGGTCGTACCACGCAAGCATGCAGGTAAGCAATGTCAGGCCGCGGCGCGAGCGCACTGCAAGTTATTACCTGTAATTCGCGATGACCGCCCCCCTTGCAGTCGGAAAGCAACTCCGGTTTTCCCATTGGGTGTCCACGGACCGAGGCGGCAGGTACTACGTACGGCTCACATGTGGCCGACACCAACGACTCCCTTGGATTGGTACGCGGGAGGGGCGCCTTGAAGGTCCGTATGTTTCGGTCGAAGAAACGGAAACAACACCTGCCCTGTGACGGAATCAGAGGTAGTAGGTAGGCATGTCTTTGGGCAGATGAAGCAGTTTTTGCTTTTATTACCTGCGAGCCCTGAGGAAAGGGAGTGGAAGGGAGGCATCGACACGTCTGGGAATGCGCGGTTTACACACATGGGTACGGAAGCATGGCGATCAACAACGGGCTGGAAAAGAAACAAGACAAAAGACAGTGGCGGGCCATTTGACGCGCTGCATCCGCCGGGAGTTGCAACCCCCCTCTTTTTCACCGTCGCGGTCCTCGAAGACACGGGGTTGGCGAATGATTCTGTGAGGACATCCGTAGAAGAGGTATAGGTCGCTGTCCCCTCCTGGGGGGATGGCGTCGTCGTCGACCTTGGTTCGTCCGTTCTCCCGTGAATATACAACCCGGACTCGGTTGCCAATGTGTCCTCTCCTGCAGCTCTACTGCAAGCTCTCGGGATTTCCTCGTGGACAAATGAGAAGATTGGGATGAGTTGGTCACCTAAGAGGGCACACGCGGACACACGCAGAGACAGAGGGAGAGAGAGACACACACACATCACCCACACGCATTGTGCTTTCCGAGCCGGCGGCGTCATTTCTTTTTCTCGTGGTTTCTTTTCCCGCCGACTGCCCGGCTCATCCGTCTGATTTTGACAGCGCAGACTTTGATGCTTCTCGTCTCTCCCGGTTTCTGCTCTTTCATCGCAAGTTTCGGGGACTGCGCCGCGATTCTCGTGGGGCCTCGCAACCCTTTTTCCTTCCTTCTCGTCCCTCGTCTGCGTACGGTCGGCGACCCTGCCACTGCCCCCTGCCGGTTTTTTTCGTGTGCAGAAGCCCGAGCGAGCCGTGGGAGACGACCAACTCCACTAATAACGATCAAGAAATAAGGCGAGCCGCAGCAGCAAATACTCGCGCTCCACGGCAGCCAGGAACGTGGGCGAGAGTAGCAAGTGGGCGACAGGTCGAAAACTGGGGTGGGGGGCCCACCAGCAGCACTGAGCGAAGGCGACGCATAGACCGGCAAAGCAGGGAACCAAGGAGGTTGTGGAAGCTAAGGCAAACGCCGGCAAGGGAACGGGGACTGGGAGAGGAAGGGATTGGGGATCGGGGACAAGGGAAAGCGAGCGAGCTGCCAACGAAGGCCCAGCGGCGCACGCCCACACGCGCGCGCGCACGAAAACCGACGCCATGGCCGAAAGACCTGATACCGCTAGAGCGTCAGCTTCGGCGTCCACTCGCACCACTACAACCTCTGCCTCGCCAGCCTCTGCCATCGCTGCCACTACCGCCCTCACCCTCACCCTCGCTCCCACCACACCCACTACCACTACCACTATCGCCTGCAATAATCCCTGGAGTCCCAGCAGCACCAGCAGCAGCACCCGCAAACGCACCGCCGACGGCCACAGCCTGGACCGCCGGTCGCCCCCCTCCGGGCCGTTGTCGCACAGCACCTATCATGCTCATCGCCAGAACCACAGCCCATCAAAGTTGCCGACATTTCGCTTTACCGACCTGAGGACAGAAACCCTAAACCGCCCGTCATTCCCCCCGGGCATCCCATCACCCATCTTTCCTGCCGAGACAGGCACCGCAGAAGCTCAAACTCGACAACCCGGCGACATCTGCGAAGCCACCCGCGCCCCCTCTCCACTGCTATTGATAGGCCACCATAACCACGGCCAGCAGAGTGCCGGCCACAACCACCACGACCCTTCCGTCTCCCACGAAGCATCGCCCGTGATCAACGCCGCCGCCGCCGCCGCCGCCGCCGCCGCCGCCCCCCTACCGCCCAGCGCGAATCCAGTCCCGTCCCGACTACCGGCCTTCCAGTTCACTGCCAATTTCGCACCCCTGTCGTCCGCACCGCCCGCGACCTCCAAGTCGCTCAAGCGTTCGTCGTCTTCTGCTCAATTGACGTCAGAAGACTTGAGGTCATTCGCGATCGAATCTGCGGCTCCCGTTGTCGCTTCCGCCCGCCCGTTGCGCAAGCGCGCCTCGCACAGTTGGAGTGCCGCTCAAAGCACGCACGAGGCATCGCGTCGCCCCGTCGTCCAGCACCACCGATTGCATTCGGCCGGGAGCATCCATCGCCCCCGTGACGACGCCGCCGCCCCCCGAGAGCTCCTCGTGCTCAAGACCGTTCAGAGGACTGCCTCTGATGATAAGAGAAGCCCGCTGTCCCGCCGCCCCCCACTGTCTTACAAGCCGGCAACAGCGGCTAGCCCTTCCGCAGGAGGAACGGCATCCATCCCCCCAATTCGCTCATTTCGATCATCCGATTCGCGGCGAAGTTTTGGTCTCGACATGAACCTGCGATCGCCGCGCGGCTACGATGATGAGCCCAGCAGTGGGAGCCATCGGGATCAGACTCTGCGCGCCTTAGAAGGCCGCCAAGACGACGATGCTACCATTCGCTGGGTCCCGCCGTCGGCGGGCGCCGCCGACCGCCCCGACGCAGACGACGATAGTGGCGACGTCTTCCTCAAAATGGCACGCGAAGAACCCGAGGGCAAGCGCACCCCCGCCATCGTGAGTACTTCTGGCCCGCGTTCCTGCTTTGTCGATCCCACTAATCGTTCACGCAGTCCCGCATCGCCCGGTCAGCCCACCGTCGGCCCCTCTCGACCGCCGTCGTTTCCTATAAGCCCACCTCGCCCCCTCCGGTCTCGCGACGCCTGTCCGAGCAGGAAGGCAGTAGGGCTTATGGCGGCAATCAGACGGGCGACAAAGCCCGCCGCGACCAGGAGTTGGAGGAGGCGAGGGCCAGAGGGAACGGCACCCCACAACGGTCTTCAACCTTCAAGCCACCAACTCTTTCCACACAGGATTTCTTCGCCGATGCCGGGTCCAAGTATAGCCGCAGTTTTCGGCGATCCTCCATTACCGAGTCGAGCTCGGGCGCGCCTTCTCGTGTGGCGTCGCTGAAACCGACGGCCTCGTTCAGCACGGGTCCTGGCCGAGCGTACAACTCTTCGCCACTCGCCCCCAAACCGGCCGAGGCGCCCAAACAGGACACCCATACCGGAGACCACCAAACCGAATCTTCCAATTCCACCGCGGCCCCGTCTACGGTGTGGGATGAGTTGGACGAGCTCAAGTCCCGCATCCACCGCCTCGAACTGACAGGCAAACTGCCGGCGACATCGGGCGCCGCCATGTCGCGCGCCTCGGACGAGCGACCGCCGACGGCGACCACCAACGCGACCACCATGTCCGTCTCGCCCAAGCGCGAGTCCACCGGCGCCGCGAAGCAAAACGACGCGGCCAGCACCGTGGCCCTGTCGAACAAAGACGGCCACCCATTACTACAGTCGGCGCTGAACAAGTCGAAGCCCTTCTTGACCGCGAACGTGTACGACGCCCTGGAAACCGCCGCCAACGATGCCCTGTCCTTGTCGATGATGCTTGGCACTGCGGGACAGCCGGGGCCCATTTCGAGCGCATCATCCACTGTGGGCACGGGGGCCGCCATGTCTGCACGGCAGCTGAGACGCAAGGCGGACGGCATCTGCCGTAGCCTCACGGAGCTGTGTGTAGCCCTCAGTGAGAGCACAGCTCAGCTGAAGTCGCAGACGGCAGCGGCCAAGACGCCCGAACCCGACCAAGACCGACCGCCGAGCCCCACCGTCCACAGATATGGCAGTGCGGTGACGCAGCTTCGAAACCCTTCGGGATCCGCTGATCGCAACCCGACCTCCATTATTACGAGCCCGAGGACCATGACCCGGCTGGAAGAGCGACGCAACAGCCTGCTTCAAGGCAGCGCGCTGCCACATTCCGCCACGCGTTACAGCGCCGGTACTCCTTCCACGCCTACCGAGGCCCACGGGCGCAGGACTTCGCTCATGCTCCCCCGGGCCCGTAGAGCCGTGACCGAGGAGCCCGAGCAGCAGCAACCGGGACGCAAATCATCGATTCTCCGAACGCGCCGCGCAGGGACCGAAGATCCCGAAGACGCGCCCAGCCGCAGCATCTCCCTTTTGCGGACACGCCGAGCGCTGGCCGAGGAGGAAGGGGAGGAATCCCGCTTCAGAGCCCCGTCCCGCGCCATTACCGAGGTGGCTTCGGCGAGAAATGGCATTGCCACGCGCGAGTACATTTCGCAGGTTCCTCTACCCTCTGTCGAGACCAGTCCGGTCTCGGCAGCCATACCCAGACGACGGCCCGTGCCGTCCGCACTCAGCACGCGAGTAATCCAGCCACAATCGTCAACGAACAGCTTGTCGGCACGCCGGTACATTGAAAGAATCACGCCGGACAGATCCATCGACCGGTCCACGGATCGAATCCCGGAGCGAGCAGCGGACCGCGAGCCGCAGAGTGCCGCGGCCCGGCTGTCCGACGAACGCGGTCAACGCCAGTTTTCATTTCCGTCCGTCTCGCGGATCGCCAGAGCCGGCAGTCTCGCCAAGCGCGGCACGCGCGAAAGCCTGACGATGAACAGTCCCACCACGGCCCAAGGCCGATGAGACGAATGCTACGACCTCTTACGTCCACGACATGTACCCCCAGCGTGCCATTTGACTCTTTGATAGTGGCGTTTTTTGCGGCGTTTGTCCATTCTTAGAGCCGGACGCAGACGAAGTATTTCCTGCGCCTATCCTTCAGCATCACATGCCCACGAGGTTTTCTCGGGGCTTCCTCCTCGGCGAAGGGGGAAAAAGCGCGTTTTGGCATTCGATTTGTATCATTTCCCATTGCATGCATCATTTAACCAGTAGCATGCACTCGACACACGTTCCCGGCTAGGGCCAGGAAGGTTTCTGGAAGCGAAGGCGCCAAGGGGGGAGGTTCATGACCACAGCGGTGGACATTTGCATTTAGACGGACTGGACGCCCGATGAACGAAGGAAACGACTTGACTTGCCGGTTGGCGAAACAGGCGACCAAAGCAGCAATGTACTTTGTAGATACAGGTCTGTACATTGACCGGCAGTAATGTATGAATACCTCTTATTAGCTCGGGTCCTAACGAGACACACGAATTACCTTCCATGCCGATGTTTGCCGGCTACTCCTGAGTATACGCCTTGTGTACCCGCGTATGACTGCAAGTGTATACAGGTGCGTAGTCGTTCATTCCCCGCGAGGCATGTATACGAAGTAGACACTTGAACTGCATAGACCATGTATCTGGAAATTGATCGCCCGGCAGGGAAAGCGCATTGGGAGGGCTCATTTTGCCATTCGACGGGTGACTCAGGCCGGCGGCGTTGTACCCCACCAGGATTTTTTAGTTGCTACTAGTAAGTAGCCCTATGGACGTATCAGGTACTTGATACAAACGGGTGCAGGAGGTGCAGGGGGGATATATCTTGGAGACATGTCTTTCCTCGAGGCTCGCGACTGATATGATCATACCACGTTCCGGGGCGAGACAACAACGCGTACTTCTCCAGCGGGCTGGGACATTTCAACCCACCCAAGCAAACGCATCTTCGTTTTCGTCGGCGGCTTTCGGTTGCCCCCGGAAAGTAGCTTCCGCCTGCTCACGACCGTGGCCCTCAGCATTTCGCCACAGCAGCAAGGCGGCGACCATCGTCCCGTTTCCCGCCAACCCGGGACACACCCACGCAGTGACTCACGGCAACATGGCCGACGAGGCGGCTCGGGAGGGCGGCGCCCGGGCGCCCCGCGGTGACGGCAAGGGCAAACGCGGCGGCGGCGGCGCCCCGGACCGCGAGGTCTCGATCAGTAAGGCGCTGTCGGCTCTCTTGCGCCACAAGGCCTCGGACGCCGGCATAGATCTCGACGGCGAGGGCTTTGCACGCTTGGATCAGGTGGTGAGTGATATTTCCCCTTGCTCCGGGGTTCCTTACGCTTCGGTCTCCCGGGGGGCATATTCTTCATGCCGTACCACCGCAGGGCGCGTGTGTTGGCGCGACGGGGCTGGAATTCGGGCCCGGCCTGTGACCCGTCCGGGTCCAGCCAGGGAAGCACCGGGAAACGGGGACGAGGCCCAGGCTGACAAGCAGGAACAGCTCCAGTGGAACCGGCTCAAGTCGCTGAAGCCCAGCCTGGCTGAGATCCAAAAGGTCGAGCGCGACAACGCCAAGAAGCGCTTCACGCTCAAGCCGGCGGCCGGGGCGGACGAGAGCGCGACGGACCCGCACGACTGGCTCATCCGCGCCAACCAGGGCCACAGCATTGAGATCGCCAGCGAGGCCCTGCACACGCCGCTGACGCTCGAGGCCGGCAATGTGCCCCCCGTCGTCGTCCACGGCACCTACTTTGCCTTCTGGCCCGCCATCGTGGCCGATGGCGGCCTCAAGAAGATGGGCCGCACGCACGTGCACTTTGGCACCGGCCTGCCCGACGGCGCCGGCGCGCCCGCGCACAGCCCCCAGGACGAAGAAGGGGCGGCCGCGCCGCCGCCCAAGGTCATCAGCGGCATGCGGGCCGACGCCGAGGTGCTCATCTTTGTCGACGTCGAGGCGAGCCTGCGCAACGGCGACATGACGTGGTGGCTCAGCTCCAACGGCGTGGTGCTCACGGCGGGCGACGCCGACGGCGTCGTGCCGCTCAAGTACTTCCGCGAGGTTCGCGGCCGCCGCCAGGGCGTCGGCCTGCTTTGGAGGGACGGCCAGCACGTCGCCGACCTGCCCGACGGCCTCCACGCCCGCGTGCCCCAAGGCAAGGACCGGCAGGGGGGTCGCGGAGGAGGCCGCGGAGGCCGCGGAGGCCGAGGCCGGGGCGGAGGCCGGGATCGGTAAAAAAAAACCGAAAGGAAGGAAAAGAAGCCATGCTATTTACGGCTACGCAACGGGGATGGAGGAAGTGGCATTTCCCACGTAAAGGCAGGCGAACCTGCCCAAAGCCACCGTTACGAAACCCCTAATGCCACTATCTCAATCACTTGCCTGGTGCAATAACTCGTCGTACTCAAAGTATGCCTCGGCTATGTACGTCAAACGATGCCCACGATGGTGCTTATATACGCGGGGTGGCAGACAAACAACGTATTTACATAGGCAGGACAAGTGGTAAAGTAACAGCCCTAAATAAGTAGTAAAGACAAATTCCTCGCGAAGACGGCGCGGCAAGAGCGAATTCAGTAATTTCGAGCCGAAAACAACAAAAACAAGGCCAAGGAAATCAAACTTCCCAAGAATGAACGCTCTTACGACGACGTCCACTGTGTCACTGGTATCCTGGGAATGGTCTAACGCTCACTCAGTATTCAGGAATTCAGAGAAAAAGAAAGTCAACATGGATAAAAAGAGGTCAATGAGGGATTCGAACCCTCGTCGCCGGAAGTGATCGCGGAAGAGATCAGAATCCGAAGTGATGACCAACTACACTAATCGACCTTGACTGCGCTTGTCGAATTTGATGGATATGCGCTTATTGAACGTACTAATCCTGAAACGTGTAGAAGCTTCGTAGAGACCCACATTCCGACAAAGGTTTTTCGTATTGGCCAGCCCCACCTGCCGAAAATGGGGGGCAGTGCAAGGTGGTCTTGTCTCGCCGAAACTCTCGGGTGCGTAGCATCAGAAGTACTTGTGGATAGAGTGGCCGAGGTAGGAGAGCCGGCCAGCGCCCGGGATCCGGATTCCTTAAAACCCGGTGAGCATTACACTAACCGACTGTTGATGAAGATTGGATTGCTCTAGTTTCTTTTAATCGTGATACATGGTGTCTTACAAGTAAGCAAGCGGCGGGAGGCCTCGGCCACGGTGCTAAAGTACTGCAACCCGCGGGCTCCTCGCTATACATATTAGTCGGGCACCGACGTCCAAGCCCCAAGCCGGCATCGGAATCGTGTCCAGCCGATATTGCCACACGTCAAGTCGTTTGGAACGCATCGCTATCGCTCCAGTGCGCGCGCACGCGCGCCAAAGGTTCAAACTTGGTCTTCGCCGGCCACCGACTCGTAGCCGCCTCGCCGTCGCCCGCCCAGGCCGGCGCTCATCAGAGCCGGGCTCTCGTAGGCCTCGGTCCAGTTGACCTTCTGCCCGCCCAGCAAGGCCTCACCCGTCTCGCGGCGCCCAAAGACGGGCGCGGGGTCGAACCAAAAGTCCTTGCAGTTCTGCACGTAGCCACGCGAGTAGGGGTTCTTCTTCTTGCGCTGCTTCTTGGCCGTGGCAGCGCTGCGGCCCGTAGCCGTCTCGATAAAAGTATCCACGCCCAGGATGCGGCTCCACTGCTTGAGGAAGCCCTGGCGGTGGCGGTGGCCGGGCGCGCCGTGGGGCTGGGCGCCGAGGGGGTCGTCGGCCGCCGAGGGGGGCGCGGCGTTGGGGTGGTTGGGATCCAGCGGGGCGCCAGTGCTCGTGAAGCCCTGCGTCATGTTGGCCGCGGCGCCGTCGCTGATACCGTACATGTTCTCGTACGTCGTCATGGCGCGGGCAACCTGGACGAACTGCACGAAAAGAAGCATGCCGACCCACGTCAGCTGCAGGGTAACCCAGATGCCCAGCAGGACATGGTAGGGGTCCGAGTTGAGGACCTTGCAGACGTTTTCGGAGAACAGGGTGCACTTGTCCGAGCCGCTGCTGGGGAGCTCGGAGAAGTAGAAGTAGAGCAGCCAGTCAAAGGTCAGGATGCCAAAGGTCAGGGAGATGAGATAGAGGAAGAAGTGGCGGTGGTTGTTGATGCCGACACAGTTGTTGACCCAGGGACAGTGGTGGTCGTGCTTGGCCACGCATCGAGCACATCGCTTACAGTGCTTGCTGCGGAGCGGCGTCCGGATCATGCACGAGACGCAGAAGTTGCTCTCGTCAAACTTCCACAGGCTCAGGAGCTCGTCGATGACGGCCTTCTGTTCGGCAATCCCGTTCAGTTTCGGGACATAGCCCGGGTCGAAAATCATACAAGACGCGTAGAAGTAGACGGTCAGACTGAACGTGCCGGCAAAGAAGAAGTTGAGCAGGGGGTGATCCGAAAACGTAGCTTTCACCGGGGTTAGTCAGGGCGCCGTCGTCCACGAGTGGGAGGGTGTCAAAAAGCGTACCTGGCAGCACGGCAAACAACCAAGCCAGTCCCGTCAACAACACAGACGCGGCAAAGATACCGGCCAGCCACGGCTATCGAGTCATTCTGTTAGATCCAACCGCTCGCCATGGCGCAGGAAACGGGGCCGCTTACCGTCTTATGCAAGTGTCGCATGTCCGGAGGGCCATACTCGACCACTTGATTTGTAATCCACTGGAAACCAAAACCGACGGCGCATGCCAGGAATACCGAGAAGTAGATGGGGAAGCGGGCCATGACCTGCAATTCGATCCATAGGAGGGCGCTCGGAAGCACGAACAGAAACTTATTCATGAAGGCGCGCTTGTCCTGGAGAAAGTAGGAGGCGCCCGGCCACCAGGGCGTCACGGGGTGCGCGTCCTCGTCGTACCCGCACTCCTTCAGGGCGCGGTGCCATGCCTTGGTCGTGTTCAGGTCCTGGGCGGTGATGGCGGGCGTCTTGCCCGTGTCCGTCTGGGCGAAGCGATCGGCGCCGTACTCGATGACCTTGAGCACGCAGGCGGGCGAGCCCTTGACCAGGGCCCAGTGCAGCGCGGTAAAGCCCTGCTCGTCCCGGGCGTGGACGCTTGCGCCCCATCGCAGGAGCAGGTCGACGCACTGCGGGAAGCCCTTGTAGGCGGCCCACATCAGGGCCGTGTGGCCGTACGTGTCGGTCACGTCGACGGGGATGCCCTGGTGCAGCAGCAGCGTGATGAGGAGGATGTTCCCGTTGAAGGTCGAGATGTGGAGGGTGTTGTAGCCCTGCGAGTCGGTGATCAGGGGGTCGGCGCCGTGTTGGAGCAGGAGGTTGACGGTGTAGTAGTTGGAGCGCTGGGCGGCCCACTGCAGGGGCGTCGCAACCGACTCGCCGCCCTTCTTGTTGATGTCGGCGCCCTTATCGATCAAGAACTTCGTCATGGCATACTGGTTGTTGATAGCGGCCCACTGTCAAGAAGAAGAAGAAGATTAGTCGTCGTTAGTCCTGCCGGCTGCGGCGGCGTCGGCACGTACATGTAACGGCGTGATGCCCTCTTCGTCCGTGTACGTCGCATCCTGCTCCGACGCTTCGAACAGCTTTTCCATGGCCGGTATGTCCCCTATCCTCGCCAGCTGCATAATGTCGGCCTGGGCGGGCGGCGCGTTGCCGGGGACGCTGCCCATTTCCATGTCATCCGAGTTGATCTTGGGCGCGGCCGCGGCGGCCTTGGACGACGGCTGCGTCGGCACGCCGGCGACGCTACCGTTGGCTTGCGACATCAGAGGAGGGCGGAAGCTCTGGGACGACGTGACGAGGCGAGGAGGGCGGACGGGCGGACGGGACGAGAGGCGCGGGCCAAAAGAAAGACCTTGGTGTGGTAGAAAAGGCTCGGGCGATTTAAGCGCAAGCCGGAGGCCAAGGGAGCACGCGGGCGGTGGATAGCTGGGCTACGTCGGCCAGAGGTTGTAGGTGTGTAAGGCCTGGTACCGAATGAATTATGTACCCAGTAACAGTAGTGGTAAATCGCTGGACCAGAGAAGACGATAGCGGCCGAATCGTCCTCGCGAAGAGAAGTTGAAAGGACGAACAGCGGTCGCAGACAGCAGCACTTCCCACCCCCTTCAATGCAAAATGGAAAGGACGGCAAATCGTGGGACCTTAGTATAGGTAGGCAGGACAGTCTAATCGACTGTGTGTCGTCGTCAGCCTCTCTCCGGCCCGGCTATGCCAGACCACGTCCCATCCGCTTCCCGCTTGGACGGCCGCTGATTGGCTGGAACCACCTGGCAACGGGCCTGACGGGGCGGGGATCAGGGACCCTCAGACCCAGCGATCAGGGACTTGAGCGCGTCGGTATTTCTGTATGTACGATGTACTATGAACGTCTGTATGTTTAAAAAGGGCTGAAAGAGCTTGGCGTGGAACCCTCCCCATCAGCCCGGTTCAGCCACTGGGTGGTCGTGACGGGGGCATCCATGAACACTTATTGATCCATCCCATGGGGGGAGAGGTACAAAGGTGGGTGAGCGACGACGATAAGGCCACAATCTGTCGACATTTTGGGACAGGTAGACCGACTCCAACCCCCCCCCCCCCCCAATTCATCCGGACCTTGACGGCCCCGCGCTGAGCTGTTCAGTACTCCATCACATCCTGCCAAGTACTACCAATTCGAGTACTTGAGTCGTTGCGTCCCCTCTCGAGAAAGGGAGGGCATACCGTTCCATCCCTCCCGTCGTTGCCCCGTCCCCGCGCCTCGCCCGCCATGGACCGAATCGCCCAGTATGCCGAGTACATACTCACCCCATCGGCGCCCGTCTTCATCGTCGGCGCCCTCATCGTCTTCCTCGTCCCTCTCCTCGTCCACATCTTCGTGACGCGCTCTACGCCCTACACGAACCTACCCTCGGTTCTGCTCGTGGGCCCGCCGGGTGCCGGCAAGACGGCGCTCCTCACACTGCTCGAGCGTGGCGACGGCGGCGCCGCCGCCACCCACACGTCGCAGGTGCCCCACGCCGTCGAGCTCACCGTGTCGACCGACGCCGGCGTGCCGCTGTCCTTTGTCGAGGCGGCCAGGGAGGACGCGCCCGGCACCCACAAGAAGTTCCTGCTGGTCGACACGCCCGGCCACGGCAAGCTGCGCAACTTCTCCATGGCCGACGTGGCGGCCCGCGAGGGCCTCAAGGCCGTCGTCTTCGTCGTCGACGCCGCCGCGCTCGACGAGAACCTGCCCGCCACCGCCGACTACCTCTACGACGTGCTTCTGGCCCTGCAGAAGCGTATGGGCGTCGGCAAGACCTCGCGCGCCCCCCGCGCCATCCCCGTCCTGCTGGCCGCCAACAAGGCCGACCTGTTCACCGCCCTGCCCGCCTCCCTGGTCAAGAGCAACCTGGAAGCCGAGCTGGCGCGGGTCCGCTCCCACCGGAGCAAGGGCTTGCTCGACTCGGGCGCCGGCGCCGACGACGGCGAGAACGACGAGAACGACGCCTGGCTGGGCGAGTACGGCTCCGAGAAGTTCGCCTTCAGCCAGATGCGAGAATTCGACATCGAGGTCGACATCGTCAGCGGCAGCGTGCTCGAGAGCAAGGTGGAGAAGTGGTGGGAATGGATCTCGGAGCGCATCTGAGCTTGTATGAATCTCGGAATGGACCACGACGCTGCTGTCTACGCGACACTATGACTACGATAATCTTTAATGCGCAAATCAGCCTCCTCCCGTTTCACCTTGCGACTTGGGCGAGGGCCCCCAATCCCCGGGTTGGTTTTGATCGTGGTGACGAACTGCTTCCCAAAAGAGAGAATTGTTCCAATGCGCGCACAATTGTATACTGGATGTACGATACCATCCATATCTCGCCCCATCCATAGAAGTAAGACCACCACCGGTGCACTGCTGCTGACACCATATCAGCCATGGGAGGCCATTGGGACGTCCCTGGAGAGTGACATTCCCCGACTCTGGTTACCGTCTTTTCCCTGTCCCCTTTGTGTGTCGTCATAGTCGATCTGGAATCTCTCGGGCTGCAAACTCTCTCGAAATCTGTCCAAGTTCACTCTAGCGATCTTGAATTGCTTGTACGTGATGCCGAACACGCCCTGAAAGTGGTCGAGGAACCCACGCTCCCGGATGAAGTCATCAGCACGCTCGACGTTATGCGGCGGGATCCCGAGGCCCCACATAGCCCGCAGTGCGGCGATGGCACTGTCCCGCAGCGTTGTGCTCTGCTGCATCAGCGAGTTCATTTCGCACCAGTGCTGGTACGCCTCGGCCGCCGGCACCCGGCACTTCTTGGCGAGCTCGTTTTGGTACGCGTCGTTCAACATGATCATCGTCCGGGCCATGATGTAGTCGATCACGGCCCCATGGGCCTTCCGGTGTTTGGCGCCGCGGGTGGGGTGTTTCCTTGGAGTCGAGGTGGCGGTGCGGAATGCGCGTCTCGTGCCGGAACTCGCCGTCGTAGACATGGTGGTTTGGGTCAAGGGGCCGTGGGAAAGAGATTGGAGGCCGCCATAGCGACAAGTCTCCTGAGGGAAGCACGCTTACGGTGCTTTTAAAGTGATCAGAAAGAGACAGTGGCTACCGCAGGGATAATAATGGATTATGGGTGGCTCTCACAGTATGCGACGGAGGTGGAAGGCCCGAGTGCAAACCCCGCGGCTGAAGGTGAAAGCATTCTGGAACGAAGCCTGGGCGCTCTTACCGCGTACTTCTTTGCTATCGAGACAGGAAAGGCTGCTGCCTACAACGCTGGAAGGGTATGAGACCCCGGAAGACAATCGCTACGTCACGTCTTCCTTTGTCCTACCTGCTAGGCCTGCCTCAAGCACCATCCCAACGCGGCGAGTGCTACCCTCTATTTGACCATCAATGCGGTTCCCCATTGTATCAGACGAACCCTGTCGTGCAGGCCAATGTATTGGCGGTTTGTGGAAGAGGATGTGACCAGGACCGAATGCCTTCCTTGGCTAGGTGCGCTGAGTAAACCCCTCCTGTCGAGGTGGCAGTTGACGCTTATCCCATGGGCTTCTGCTGTACTTTCCATGGAATGGGATGATGAGACATCACGGCAATGGCAGCGGCGACTTGCAGACTTACCACCGACATGTATTTGGAGGAAGACAGTTGGCGATTTATCTGCCGGGGCCAAGCGAAGCTGGTTCATCCATGCTTACCGTAACAACCCTTATCCCAAGGCATTGCTTCTCTGGCCTCGTGTTCACATTACCTACCCTTCACTCTTACACCACAAGACAAAGCCTTCAGAGTCCCGCGCGCCCACCGCCATGCCCGGATCTACGAATGTCGAACGAGAGAGGTGTGTTTATGGGTGGGCAAATGCCTGGCTCTTAAACCCCGTCAGGTGCCCACTCAATGTTCCGATTCTGCTGCGTGAACAAGAGCGCGCCAGACTCTGTGTGCAATATCAGGGAGGCGGCAGACAAGACGCGTTTGGAAATGCGAGCTCAGCATGGAGGAACACCGTGATGACTTCAGCAACCATATCCACCAGCTCTGGGTCGAAGAGGAGGGGATGCCCATATGGTGCATTGGGAAAGACGCATCATGGATGTGTTTCTGGTTCCAAAAATGAACAATCGGCGATCGGAGCAAACACGCCAAGGCGGATGGACGACGGAACTTGTGGGTGTTTATCATCGGTCGCTGCTTGGGCTGCTATGGAGAAGCTTCCGGGTGGCTTGTTGGCGAGCGGGTGTTGGACTTACGATTCTTTTCATCATCACGCTCGTTTGGCAAACATGGGTAGCAAGGACACGGGCAGTCAAATTCACAATACGTTATGCTGGCTGACTATGAAGAAACCCAGCCCCTGGCCTGGAACGGTACAGGCGAGTGACGACGTCAAGGATGGCGGCGCCCATGTCTTCCATAGCCACCAGTGCGTCGCACTCGTAGGCCTGCCCGACTATCTGGAGCGATACCTGTTGCTTCCAGCCGCCGGGCTCCATGCCGTTCTTATTGATGTTCTTGGTGAATGCGTCCATTAGGTGGTCGAGCTCTTGCACATCCGCCTTTCTAAGAGTCAAGTGCTCTAACATCCTGCTCTTCGTCTCCAGCCACTCGTACCTCTCCTCGTCGGCTGTGCGGGCCACGTCGAGGCAGGCCACGGCGGATAGGCAATAGGCAATGCTGATGACATCCTTGCTCGGCAAAGACTAGGGGCTACCATCCCCGGTGGAGGGGGGGGGGTGGTTATGCTTCTCCCCGTTGTCAAGCGGTTTCACTTCCGGGGAGGCGATATCAGGATTCCCGTCCATGACGGTGGTTGTGCTGGAACGAGAGCGAAGTTTGAACTGATACTTACGGAGTTGAAATGCGGTCTGTCCGAACCGGGTACGTCATATTACAACTGCCTCGTTAAGGTGTAGGCTATATATACGGTAGTCGAACACACTGGCACACTACTGGTCCATAGCAGTCTCCGTTGGGACGTGTCATGCCTTTCTACGCTGATTCGGGCCCAAAGGCATGGTGACGAGGCCGGGCTGACACTCGTCTTTCTCAAGAGCAACATGCCGGGTACGGGCACAGAGAGTCAACCGTGCGCCGTCACTACTGCGTCGTGTACGCTGGGTCGACAAGTTACTGCGTTGACAAAGGTGTTGTCTCCATTGCTCAAGGGGACGTTAGAGATTTGTTTTGTTGACGGGCTTGTGTCGGATGTCGTTGGTGAGTTTGGGCGGGCATAAAAAAGGAGACCCGTGCCACGCATATAGATCAACACCGCTTTCGTTCATCGACTAACGAGCCAACCCAAAGGTCGGGGGAAGAAGAAAGATCCCGGCGAATCTCCGAAATCCGTTCAAAATACCACACGGCATCTTCGTGGCCGCTTTTGCCGACAACATGTGCCGCCTCAACGTGACCGGCACCGCCGCCGCCGCCGCTGGGTCTCTCGTGTTCGACGGTCGGCTGGGGGCGGCTGCGGCGCGCCCTCGCCGTCCTCGAGGCCCGTTGGGGTCGCGAACGCTGGGAGGAGGCCGTCGCCGAGCTCCTCCTGGGACTGGCCGGCGATCCGCGCCTCATCCTCGTTCCGAGCTGGACCGCATCGCCCCGCGAGCCTGGCCGCATAGATGACGCGGCACACGTGGTGACATGGGGAAGCGAACAGGGGCCGCCCGGTTACCGCGAGTCTCGAACTTGTAGGACCCCGGAGGCGGTGCTCCCTTGTTTTACCGTCAGGGACGTCCGGTTCGCCCTTACCCACGGGGCCCGACATGCACGAAACCACGTCATTACTGGCTACCGCCCATCAGGTGGCCTGAGTATGGGAGATTCTTCAAAGGATATCAATTTTATTTTTCATAAATCATAACATCCCCAAGACGTTGAGTCTATCCACGCGTGCTGCCTCGTCTCCCTGTAGATGCGCGAGTTGATCAAATCTAAGGCGACCGGCCCAGCCCATAAATGCCCCCGAAACGCCTGTAGTGTATGCTGCTGTCCTGGGAAGGGTACCTAAGCAAAACCTCTCACCCCCCCCCTTTACGTCTTGGCCTGCTGCACCATCCATGTGAGCAGGTCGACCTTGGTCACCACGGCCAGCGGCTTGCTCAGCGCCTTGTCCTCGCCCGGGCCGGACTCGGTGACGACGGCGGCACTGTTCCACTCGAAGAACTTGCTGAGGTCCGCCAGCGGTGTGTCCATGGTGATCTCGACAAACTTCCTGCGCTTCTTGTCCTTGCCCGCACGGAGATCCGTCACCACTTCGTCCATACGTCCAAAGTCGAACATGACGTCCTTGACCGCGCTCTGGCCCGTGGCACGGCCGCGCGAGATGTAGCTGAGCAGGTTGCCGAGGGTGACGAGACCGACAAGTTTACCGCCGGGGCCCGACAGGACGGGCAGCTGGTCGAAGCCCTTGTCGCGCATCGTCTCGATGGCCTCCGAGCAGGAGCTCGTGGAAAGGACCGTGGTAACGGGCTTCAGTCGCAGCGACTTGATAGTGGCGCCAGCGTACGGGTCCTTGTCCTTCTTGGCCTCGTCGCCGCCGCGGACGGTATCCTTGGCAGCCTTGTCGGTCTCGGGCAGAAGGTCGTTGGCGGCCAGCCAGTCATCGTCGGCGAACTTGCTGAGGTAGCTCCGGATGCTGTCGGGCAAGACGACGACGACCACGTCGTCCTTGCCGAGTCCCAAGTCCTTGACGGCCTGGACCATGCCGGCCATGGCACTTCCAGAGCTGCCTCCCACCAGCAGGCCCTCCTCGGCAATGAGGCGGCGGGCCAGCTTGAAGCTCTCCATATCGTCCGTCTTGTACCACTTGTCGACCAGCTCGCGCTCCAGCACATCGGGGATGAAGTCGTAGCCGATACCCTCGACCTTGTAGGGCTTGTCGCGGTGTTCCTCGTTCAGGGCCTCGGGCAGGGCGAGGATGCTTCCTTGCGGGTCGGCGGCGACAATCTTGACGTCCTGCTTGTGCTTGCGCAGACCCTTGGCCAGACCGGTAATAGTACCGCCGGTACCGGCACCGGCGACCAAGCACGTAACCTTGCCGCCCGTCTGGGCCCAGATCTCCTCGGCGGTGCCGAACTCGTGGGCACGTGGGTTGTCCAGGTTCGAGTACTGGTCCAGGATGTGGGCGTTGGGAAGCTCCTTGACGAGGCGGCGGGCGACTCCGATGTGGCTCTCGGGGGCGTCCCAGGCGGCCTGGGTCGGGGTTCGGATGATGGTGGCGCCCAGGGCCCGCAGCACGCTGACCTTTTCGGCGCTCATCTTCTCAGGCAAGGTGATGATGGTCTTGTAGCCCTTGATGGCACCCACCAGGGCCAGGCCGATGCCTGTGTTGCCGCTGGTGGGCTCGATGAGAGTGTCGCCGGGCTTGATGCGGCCGGACCGCTCAGCCTCTTCGATCATGCGCAGCGCGATGCGGTCCTTGACGGAGCCGCCAGCATTGAAAAGCTCGACCTTAGCGTACACCTCGCACTCGATGCCCAGGGACTGGGGGATCTTGTTCAGGCGGACCAGGGGCGTGTTGCCGATCAGTTCGGTGGCCGAGAGGGCAACCGCTGGGGGTGGAGGGCGGTGAGGGAGCGACGAGGCACCGTTGGTGCCGTTGGCGGTGGCCATGATGACTGACTCGGTTGCTGGCGGTAGGCGAGAAGGCCGGGGTGAAGGGAGAGAGAGAGAGAAAGAGGGAGGGGGTCCAGAAGAGGGAGGAAAAAAGAACGGCCGTACGTCTTTGCAGCCAGGTGCTGACCGGAACTAAGTACAGGGCGACAGAAGGAAGAAGAAGAAGAAGAAGAAGGGCCGGCCGGGGGGGGAATCAGGTGAGACCTTCGTGCGGATGGATTCGGGCTTGTCGATAGTAGAAAACTTCCGCCCCGCCAGAGCCGAAGATATGCGGTGGATGGTGGCGGGTGGGATGACATGGAACTGGAACCAACAGGGGCCCTGAAAACTGAGTCGCTTTTCGGGGGTGGGGCTCAATAGGACCCCTGCAGGCCTGCCAATCCCAAAACTGTAATCCGTACTGGGCGCCAGTACAACTACATTTGAACAACGTGCCTTGTAGAAGCGCTACTATTACAAATCTATGGGGTATGGGACGGGAGGTGGTCAGATATGCTGCACCAATAGGGAAACTGCTACGCCCACTATTGCCCGTTCCTGCAGGTGCTCCCATTTAGTTAGTTCATACCTATTTACGGTAGATTATGCACTGAGCCCGAATAGGCAAGCCACATCACACACGTAGCAGTTCTGGAGAGCTGGGGGCCCGATTCGCCATTCATATCTCCAATTACACACCTGATCAAAATACGGAGCACTTGTATGAGCAAGCATCCAGATGTAGGTGCCTCCTGTTACCGTCGTTTAGTTACTTGCCGACAACAAAGGCCGATACACTTGAATCACATGCGGAACTTTGAGTTCCTTGTCCGTCCGGTCCGCATCCGGAGAGCGGATCATCGAGACAATGACTGGCTTCCAGTGCCATCCTGAGGGCCAATGATAGGTTTATCGAACTCTAGGGCCGGGAGCCTGGAAGGCACCCTGCTACAGCACGCTATACTCTGCAAAATATGAATTTCCAATACGATGACATGGGTGTCGACGGGGACGGGGGGCCGGATGCGCAAGGCGCGTTCGAAGAGGGCGTGGGCATCACGACGGCGCGACCCTGCCCCCTCGCGGCCCTGTGGCTGCTCCTGGCCGCCGGCAACCTCGGGGTCCAGTACCGGGCGCACGACTACCTCGCGCTGCCCTCGGTCCTCGTCCGCGCCGCCGTCACCGCCAGCTGCGCGCTCTGCGCCACCGAGTCTACGACTACTCAGGCAGCGCGGCATGTGGCACGTCGCCCCCGCCTTACACGCCGTCCTGGCCGACATTCTGGCGCGCCTCTGCGACGGGCTGGTCTTGGTGGCCCACGCGGCGTTCTGCTGCCCGCCGGATCTGATGCCGTGGACGCACGACGACGCCCCTGGACTGATGCTGCCCTTCTTTTTTGTGCTGTACTTTGTCTGGTACTGGATGGCCCTGTAGGTGGTACTGCAGGGTCTCAAGTACTGCCTGCCACATCCGGTGCTGTCGGTCCTGGACTGGGTGGGACGAGTCGTTCACTGGCCAGCCAGGTATGCCCCACGAGTCAGACTTGTGTCCGAAACGGCGTCGTGGCGTGTCCAGGAGGTCTTAACGGCAATTATCGTCGGCTGCCTCATGGCCGCTTTTCTCTGGGCGGAATCGCTGCAGACGCCGGCCGACGAAGCCCGAGCATGGGCTGCCTCTTTCAAGATGCTGAACGCTGCCCTCCAGCGGGACGGCATGGTGCTGAAGTACTTGGTCCCCGAGCGACGGATTTCCACTGAGCGGCGGCTTGGCTCGTCCTTCGGGTCAGCTTGCAGGCCGCCATGGCCGCCTTGTGTTGTGCCCTCATGGTTCTTTACCGCATCATGCTCGACTGCCACCTGCAGGCAAACCGCGCGGAGAGGCAGATGGGACTCCAGGTGCTCCCGGCGCACCTTGTCGGCCTCGGGGACCGCTTCAGCGCGGCGTGGTACCGCTCCGTGGCCGCAAGCCTGATGACCTTTACAGCCTACCAAGTCTCCTTCTTCGGCCGCGCCGCCCTGGGAACGGCGGCCTACCTGGATTCGCGGATCCTCATCGGCAGCCCTTGGTGGATTCCTCTCTTTTGCCGAAACGACAATTGGCCGATATACGGCTACCTGGTAGCCACGTCCTTGGTGATCACCCTGGCGACGGCCCTCGCGCTGTACTTCACCCACTGGGCGCTGCGACGGTACACTTGGGTTGTCTTCTGCCTCCTCGTCCACAACGGAACGTTTGACCTCCTTGTCTACTGGTACACGGGAATCGTCATCCTCCTCACCGCCACGCTCAAGCCCGCCTGTACCCCACCGTGTATCTGGATGTCCACATGGCCAACAGGTCGCTCCTAGCGCACGCGCTCGTGGCTTTCTTGTTCAAGCCGGAGGGGCCCCGGCTCATTGTGTCCCCCAACGCATCCATCGTCCCGCTCGATCCCGAAGGTTGGTGGAAGGGGAATAGACACAGTCGTTACCGTGGTATCCTTAGGTTTATATAGACGGTTATGGGAACCGCCGTAGAGACCAGAGACGGTACTAGCTGTCCAAAGTCGTGTATGCAAGCCCGGTCCTCCAGATTACCTTCCACCGAGACAGGCGCGTTCAGATGAGTTTTGATTATTCTTTTTGTCTGACCAGGACAACTCGCTACTAGCGGTTTATCCATGTCGTAGAGTATACACGGTAAACGGTGTGGGTCCCACAGCGTGATACAAAACGTTTGAGGCGTACCGTGGTTGCCCCTGAACGGCACACGGCGATCTGCAGACAACGATGAGGCATCAACAGTAGATGGAGTTTGGTCGTGACAATAGTCGTTCTTTTCAGTTCAAAGACTTTCTCTTATTCTCGGGGATATCAAAACAAATCAAAAACCACATCAGACAGCAATTGCTCTCCTTCCAGCGTTACGTAGCGCTCCAAGCGCGCAGTTCGTACAGATCCCAATATTCTACATCCATGCGTGGCGTCGTACAACCCCCGGGGGTGCGATGGGCGTCGTGCGCTTAGGCGCTGATGCCGTTGAAGGCGAGGAGGTTGGGGCTGCCGCGGCCGATGGAGGTGATCTTGCCCGAGGTGGCGAGGGCCTTGATGCGGGCGGTGACGGCGGCCGGGGTGGTGAGGCCCTCGTAGGCCATGAGGTAGAGGGCGAGGCCGGCAACGTGGGGCGTGGCCATGGACGTGCCCGAGATGGTGTTGGTGGCCGTGTTGGAGCCGATCCAGGCCGAGAGGATGCCGGTGCCGGGGCCGTAGACGTCGACGACGGAGCCGAAGTTGGAGAAGCTGGACTGGCGCCACTGCGAGTCGACGGCGCCGACGGTCAGGGCGGTCGCGGCCGAGGCGGGCGAGACATTGGAGGCGTCCTGGGCCTCGTTGCCGGCGGCGACGACGGAGAGGACGCCGGAGCTGGTGGCGGCGTCGACGGCGCGGTTGAAGGCCTGCGAGATACCGCCGCCCAGCGACATGCTGACGACGGCCTTGGTCTGGCGCTTCTTGGCGACGATGTCGTTGACGGCCCAGTTGAAGCCGTCGAGCACGTCCGACGTAGTGCCTTCGTCGCCGGCGAAGACCTTGACGGCCACGATGCTGGCCTGCTTGGACACGCCGTAGGTGCTGCCGGCGACGGTGCCGGCGCAGTGGGTGCCGTGGCCGACCGTGTCGGTGCTGCCGCTCACGGCGCTGTAGCCGAAGGTGGCGCGGCCGCCAAACTGCGAGTGGCCGACCTGGACACCCGAGTCGACAATGTAGGCAAAGGTGCCCGCGCCGGCCGACGTGTCATAGACGTAATCGGTCGAGCCGGCGCTGCGGTGCGACACGGTGCCCAGGCCCCAGGGCGCGCCCTTCTGGGTGGTCTGCGCGCGAGCCGAGAGGTTCTCGGGCTCGGTGAACAGGGTCCAGATCTGGTCCTCCTCAACTTCGGCCACCTGGATAAAGAAAAGGGGTCAGCGGCTGGTGGCACGGAGGGCACGGGGGAGACGGGTGTTAGCTTACGTCGGGGCTGTTCTTGATCTCTTCCAGGGTGGCCTCGTCGAATTCGCCGGCGTAGGCGCTGAAGTCTTCGATCTGGTACGACTTGCCGACACCGGCCGTGTCACGCTTGCCGAGACTGCGGCGGTGTACTTCGCGGGCCCAGTTCAGGTGGGAAGTGGCATTGATGTTGTTCTTGAGGGTGACAATGTACTTGCCGGGTACGGCGCGCTTAGTCGGTCTCTCTTGCGTGGGGGCCGCAGTGGCGAGGGGAAGGAGTGCTGCCAGAGACAGGGCGATCTGACGAACGTTGACCATGGTGAAGAAGCGACGCGGTAGCAGGTGTGTTATGCAAAGCGAGTGACCCGGTGCCGAAGTGAGCGAAGGCGAGAGGAGCAAGAAGCGAGAGATGAAGGAAGACCGATGGGCTGGAGAGCAAAGGAGAGATGAGAAGATGCAGGAGAATCCCGCTCCTTATAAACATGGACAAGCGCTACCACCGTTCTGCCTCTACATCGCGAGGTGCGGACAATGTCCAAAGCATGACATCGTGAGCTTCTCGATCCGGCAGTAGCTTCGCCCGAGGCCACATGGGACACGGCGGAGACGACGATACGGAATCGAGAAGGAGACAGTCGACGATACCTCCTACTCGCCGGACCAACATCTCAAAGCAGGAAGCCATGACGCTCGGGGGCGGTAGGCGGAGCAGTGGTTTGCTTTGGTACAGCCTTGGCCGGCAGTCCTCCGGCGGCGCGCTCGGACGGTAGAACTTGACGTGCTCACCAGGTCGATCTTGGCACGGCACTGAACCAAGAGAGCGGCAAGGAAGGGCAGGGGTTGGGCAATAACACCTGTCCAGTCGGGTATAGCGTCGTTCGAGAGCCGGTTCCGGCTCACAGTGACTGGTGTGGTGATAAAGACCCGTACGTCCATGGTGGAGGAGCCGTTCGACTTGGCAGCTGGGGCGAAGGTATAGCCTCCTCCACCACATTCGCCGAGAGCCGGCGTCTTGGACGGCGGGTCGATCAAGACGGCATAGGGAAGTCAAAGTAGGGCGCGGTCCTGAAATTTCGGGGCAGCGTGTGCCTTGCGGGCAGAGAACCAATAGCGGCACGGCGTTGTCCTGGGGCCAGCCGGCCGGCCGTTTGCTTTTTGGAAGCGTGGTGCATACCCGTATTCCCCCATGCTTTTTCGCGTGTAGAGAGAGCTGGATACGACCAAAAGTGTGTGCAGAGCTGGCCTGCTCTTCGGTCGTCTCTCGGAGCGTAACGCGCCTTTGCCACTAGGGACGGTCACAACCGTCCTGCTCCACCAACACCAGGCCCGCAAAGCCGAGCCCTGCGATGGCGAGCGACCTATAGCATTCCGTGACCGGTGCTGATCACGGGGCCTCTTTTCTTCTGGTGGTGCGTGGTCTCACCGCGGCTTCTCAGCCGAATCTGGCAGGCGCTTTTCATGGCTCCCCTCGAATAAATGCGTAGAATCGATCCAGCACTGGCTGACGTGAAGCGACGGCCATCAGGGACGCGAAATGCGCATGTCATCACGGTGACAGCCGATGTCCCGTTGAGGTGCGGAGCGTTTCTGACTCTCGGTACTAATAAGTAGTATGGGACGAAACCGGTGGTATTCAATCCAGTATGCAATGGCAGCCCAAAAGCGGGCATGCATACGCGACCACGAACGGCACTCGATCGCGTGCGGCCCTGCGTGGTCCTGCGTGCACGCGCCCGGCAATGCGCATGCACGAGAGCGCCCTCTAGCCGTTGCAGGGACGGCGATACCACGCTGCGATGGCGCGCGATGGCGCGCGATAGCGTGCGAAGGCGACGGGGGGACGAGCCATGGACAAGTATAGTAGGCCACGGGGCGACAGCACGAAATAGGAAGCTGTTGAAGACTTGGGGCTCCGGTAGTGTTTTAGCCGCAGGGTCTTGGCCCGAGCCGCATCGTCTTAACGCTTTCCAGTTCGGCCCAGGATCGGCGCCACGGGCCAAGGTTGGGTTGCATGCCATCACACTTCGGAGGAATTCGATCCACCGCCCCCCCTTCCATCTTTGCCATGCCATGTCCCCGCCGCCATCCGACATCGGGCGCTTTGGCTCGAACACTCGTATATGTCTTACAGCTGGAGTGAAACGGCGAGATCCGAGATCCAGTCGGGTGGGAAGGAACATACTGCGAGCATTGCGTGCTTGCTTTATTGGGCGGGGCTCCGACGCTGTGTGGGCTTCGGATGCCATGTTGACGATTCTGGCTACGGACCTGATTATACATTGTGCTTAGTCCAGCGCACGATGTTATACCCTGCATTGATGGTGCCTTCTCACGTAGTATCCCGAATCCCAACCCCGTCGACACCCAAGAACAGGAAAGTGGAAAAGCAACATGGCCATGCAAGTGGCCGCTTAACCGTTGAAGCCTAGGCGCCGATGAGCACATGTTGCCTTGCAACGGGTGGACCCCGAATAGAGAGCACTGCTACTGCATTTTGGACATTCACGGCGTGCTTTGTCATGCCAGTCATCAAGAGGGCTAATGCGGGACATGTAAAAGGGCTTTGCACTCTTCCCATTCCGAAGGTGCCGGCAATTTGTACCGTTGCTCAATCCCTACCCTTGATCTTGCCAACAAGAGGGGAAGAGCTTCAGGCTTAGCCTTACTGCAACAACAGCGTCGGCAACAACAGCGTCGGCACCGCGAAAGCCACGGCGGGGCAATGTGCCGACAGAGCACCCAGGCACGTTTGAGCCTGTGAAGTCCTGTTGCACGTGCTTACGGGCCCATGTTTTCGTTCATGTTCAACGTGTCATTCCTTACCCGAAAGAAAGACTAACTTGTATTTTGCTACACCATGCTTTAACGGGGGCGTCGTGTCTTTCACAATGCGTGTGAATACTTGGGTCACGGGGTAAGATATGGTGCCATCCGAACTGGTGGCCTAATGTTTTATCCACGGCGGGAGGCGGGAGGCGGGAGGCGGTTCACGCGTCGCCCCGAAGAACGGCGCGGAGGACGTCACGAGGGTCTTCCTCGCCGAGGCCGAGCAGATCGTTGGCCTTGTCCTGGGCGGCGGCGGCGGCGCCGTCGGCGAACAGGTGGGCGCGCAAGTAGTCGCGGAAGGCCATGTAGTCGCCGGCGGCCAGCTTGGCGTCGCCGCTGCGCCACAGCTCGGCGCTGCTGACGCGCTCGACGGCGAAGGTGGCGCCCGTCTCGGCCTCGGCCAGCTCCCGCAGCCGGTTCTGCGTCGTCACCGCCCCCGCGATGACCAGGTACTGGTTCGCCGTGCGCTCTGGTGCCGACAGCACCGCCGCCACCGCCCGCGCGATGAAGCCCTCCGACGTCACGTCGATGGGCTCGTCGCCCGAGTCCACCACGGTAGCCTTGTGGTTCGCCAGGTCGAGGCCCAGCCCGCCGATTTTGAGGCCCTACGTTGAGCCCGCCACGAGGCTCCCCGTCAGCGAACTAAAACCAAACCGGAAGCAGGGAGGGTGACGAGGTAGGAAAGAGGAAAGGAGGGGAGGGGGCCGGGCAAGAGACGCACGAGGTCGAGAAAGAAGCTGTTGGAAATGGCCGTCCAGGTAAAGTCGGGCTTCTCCTGGTTCAGGGTGATGAGGTGGTCGAGCGTGTCGATCTTGGCCTGCAGGATGGTGCGCATGCCCGGGTGCGCGAGGGTGCGCGTGTTGACGCCAAACTCGGCGGGCAGGACGCGCTTGACGCCGGCGGCGAAGGCGGCGTCGAGGAAGGGCCGCTGCTGGCCGGCCGCCGCCGTCGTGACGGTGGACACGAGGGCGTCCTGGCCCTCCAGCGCCGCCCGGAGCGCCTCGGGCGACCCGTAGTCGACCTTCTTGACCGCCACCCCCGCCGGCGGCGTGGACGTCGACGACGCCCGGCTCAGTGCCGTGACGTGAAAGCCCGCCGCCACGAGCGCCTCCACCACCCGCTTTCCGAGCGTGCCCGAGGCCTGCCCGGTTCCGTGTCAGCACGCCAAGAACCGCTACGAAGACGGCAGGGCCGGGAGCGGGCTTACACCGACGACGGTTACGTTCTTGATGGTGGTCATGTCTGCTTCAGGCGCGTGTATCGAGACGAGTCAGTGCCAGGCTGCGTGTTCGTTTCGGTGATAGGGAATCCCAGGTAGAGGCGAGGCGTTTCGAGGTCAATCGTCGCAGTTTGAAATTCCAATGCCCACCCCTCTCTCTGCCGCGGCGCACAAACAAGCCCCCTTAGCAGGGCCCCAATGATAAGCGCTATGCCAATAGGCAGTGGAGTGCCGTGCGGGCCCGACGCGACGAGCCTCTCTCGCAGCCGCCATCGCGTCATCACAAAGAAAGATGCCGTGAGATGTTGTGGTTCGCCAATCCCACGCCAGCCCGATGCTCCTCTGCCGGTAGCGTCGCGGCAGCTGCACCGGCTAATTTCGTCAAGGGTCCAAAGTCGGTTGGCCGGTTGTAGTCAGTGTAAGGTAGTCGCCGCTTATTTCGGGAGCGAAGCCGGTCAAAAACGCCGCTACTTGTGTCCTCGCAAAACCGTCGCTCATTCGAAACCGCACTGGAATGGTCTGTACGGGCACAGCCACTCTGGTCAGCTGCCACACGTCGAGTATGCATACCTTTATAGGTGGTGGGCGAAGCTACGGATAATGTGCGATAGCTTCTGGGCCGAGTTCCAACAAGGGCATAGTAAACCCATTCTTACCACCAGCACTACGCGCTATCGTCGGTATGAACCGACCAGTCATATTATATCATGCTCTAGTATGAATATATGCAAGTACCTTCGTTGTTGACACGAGAAGCCACTGACACACCCAGACCAGGGCCGACAAGTGTGCTCTTGCTCCCACGAGTCAGCTGGACCACGTGGGTTGGAGATAAAGCAAGGCAGAAAGCGAATAGACCGCGAACCCATCACGAGCGCGCTGGCTGGCCTGCAAGCCATGGTGGCTCGGCAGCGCAAGAAGTCAATAGCGCGCTCACAACAACTCAGCTCCCGCGTGCGGCTGAGCCCACCTCCGCCCGGCGACTGGACGGTGAGCGGGCAGGAAGCCCTTCATTGGCAAATTCCGAGGCTGGACACCCTCCCTCTATTGCGACCCCATGAACGAGCGCAGCTAAGGGCTGCCTATGCGGCTGAACGCAGCATTGACTCACCAGCTTTCCCCTCTCCCTCCTCTTTCGCGCTGGGTCGAGGCGGAGGGCTATGGGGACACGGGAGTCCCTTCCCACGGGAAGAGCGGCCAACTGACGAGGGGCGGGCGGACAGGCCGATATCGTGGATAAAGCTGGAGTTTCCCCTCTCCCCTCCGGACAATATGCTGCACCACCAGCGCCGACTTGGCTGGTATCGATCCCGTCATCCTCCAGCCTCCTTGCCCTCCATCTCCCGCGCTCCGTCTGTGCCTCTAGAACACGCCCAACACTGCAACAACCCCGGCTCATCATGCAACCGGCCGCCGTGAAGAGTGGGTACACCGTGATACCCACGCCGAAGTGGGTTCTGGTCCTCCGTATCTTCCAGATCATCATGTCCGTCATCACCGTGGCCATGGCCGGATGGTGGATCCACTCACTTTACCGGGATGCGCTGGGCTTCGTCATTGTTTGTGTAAGTTACTTTTACCCTCCGTGCCTCCCTGTTTCCTGTGAGGGCTTGGGCCGGTGCGACAAAAAAGGAGACGGGGAAGAAAAAAAAATATGTCATCTGACTCTGGTGGTGGCTCGGCAGGGTCTCTTTACCTGGATCACGGCGTTCTACACGATCCTCTCGGAGCGGGCGGCGGCCTGCCGGCAGTGGTACAACACATGGGCGATTCTCGCGCTCGAGGGCACCATGATCCTCTTCTGGCTCGCCGCCATGGGCGCGACAGCCAACACACGGGCGGCCTTTCGGTACAACGTCCAGGCCACGTGCACCAGCGATGGCAGCGCCATCAACAGCGGCCGCTGCTATGTGTCCAAGCGCAACGTCGGCGTGGCCTCGCGCGAGGCCCTCGAGGTGCTGAGCGGCATCGCTGCCTGCTGCGCCTTCGTCATGCTGCTCTTCATCCCCTCCTTCGCCTACGTCTGCCACTTCTTCCGCCTCGCCTGCCGCGACCCCGCCGCCGCGCCGCACGACGCCGAAAAACAACAAACCCCCGCCACCGAGATGCAGCCCCAGGCGCCGCTTCCGCCGCCGCCGCCGCAGCAGCAGCAGCAGTATCCTCAGCAGTATCCCCAGCAGCAGCAGTATCCCCAGCAGCAGCAGCAGCAGCAGCAATATCCTCAGCCGCAGCCGCAGCAGTATCCTCAGCCGCCGATACCCGTCGCCAGCCAGTGGCCCCAGGCGGTCGGCCCGCAAACCAACGGTCCTGCGTACCATCCGCCCGGTGTTGGCTCGCCGGGAAACTACCCCACGGCACAAAACAACTCGCCTTATAACGAAACAGGGCAACCGAACCCTGGGTATCATCCTTCGCCACCATCCTGAGGGAAGGGCCAGTCAGGTTTAGCATCGTACTGTTAAGCCGGTGACGGCGCGCGGAAGAAGCAAGAGGTAAACGGAAGCCGAAGGGGGTCCTACCTTGTTGGGAAGGGGCGAGGTTACCATCAGCAGTTAGGGCTACGTGGATACTGTAGTTGGCTACATGTAAGTACCTACGCAGCGCCACGGTAGAGTTTCCATACCAGACGCTTTGTAGTGCAGACGACGTCCTATGACATTTGCCTTGCATAGGTACTTTCCTTATCCCAATTCTCTCTGCCCTGTCTCGGTTCTATCTGCCATCCCTGCCCCTGACAAACGCCGAGATCCAAGCAGTCCGCACTTCTTGCCGCGATTCCAATTCGGGACAGATACTCCCGCAAAAGGAAGAAGTCGGCCCCGCGGGGCGTCCTCCCCGTTTCCCCTGTATTCATTGGGGGTTTGATGCTTGTAGTAGACGTCGCCGGAAAGCCCAGTCCATCTTCGTGCGTTCCCAGCAAAAGCCTGATTGGCTCTCATAAACGCCGCCTTGGCAATGCACCGGGTATAGTTTGGTGGTAGAGACGCGCGCAATTCGCAGACGCGCACCTGAGGTTTGGAGCGAAAAAAGAAAAAGACGAGTGTCGAAATACATCCGGGGAACTGGCTTGCGTCCTGGTTTTAGACGTTGCTGTGCCGGGGTCGCTTGCGAACGCTGGCCGATGCCGGGTGCATCTTGGTCTGGTTTTCGCGCTTGAGTTTCTCGTCCAGCACGCGGGTGAGGACGTCGTAACCGAATTGGGGGTACTCGAGGCACAGCGACCGGAACTCCTCCTCGGCCTCGGCGCGGAGGGTGTGGCTGCGCGTGGCCCAGAAGTTGGCGACGGGGGCGCGGATCGACGTGTCCTCCTTGTTAGTGTAGGCGTAAACGTAGCGCGCGTAGGTGATCTCGCCCTTGGCTGTCGAGTGCACGCAGTGGATCTTGCTGGTCGCAAGGCTCTTAAGCTTTTCGACGCCAAACTTCTCGGCAACGGTGTAGACTCGCGCGTGCTTGAGGAGCTGTTCGCCGCTTTCGTCGACGCTGGGAAAGGCCGGGTCGGACTCCAGGACGCGCTGGCCGGGCAGCTTCCTAGGAAAATAATCGCCGGTGTAGAGGTACTCGAGGAAGCAGCCGACGGCATCCGTGTCGTCGCCGGCGAGCTCCACCTGCCGCGGCTGCGCAATCAAGTCAGTTCGGGTCCCAAGCTGGCCAGCCGCGCGTGAGATGGGGTGAGGAAAGAACCCACACTGCCGTCGTCGCTGAAGGCGGCGCAAGCCTCGGCGAAGTATGGGCTGCGGACAAGGAGGCCCTGGTGGGCGGTGAGGATGGTTTCATTGTGGCCCGAGCCTACGATCAGGGTGACCAGAGGGCTGGTGAGGTAGGAAATAAAGCTAGTGCGCGGCGGGACGTCTCCGCCCTCGGCGAAGGGCAGGTCGCCGTGGTGGGCATTTGTGCCCGTCTCATCGTCGCCGCCCTCGGCCATCTCGACGTCGCCAGCGGCAGGCCCCGAGGGCGCAACCTGCTCATCCTCAAAGGGGATCGCCTCACTGTTTTCCTCAGCCATGTTGCTTTGGCCAAGTTCGGGCCCGGCCTTGTATGACAAAAGTTCAGGGCCTGAGTGCTTCTGAGGCAAGCACCTGGTATTGACTGACTGAGCTAGCTCGTCACTGTACCGTGGGGGTCAGACTGACTGCGTGCGGACAACTGGCGAGCGGGAGGAAACAAAGCCCGTTGGTTCTCTTTATTGGTTTCTCTACGCGTCGTCCGTAGCTCAGAGCTGGCGCGATGAGTGTTTAATGAGGACCCAAGATCCGAACCAGCATTATTTGCGGTCGCGACTGAGCAAAACTGGACGAATCGCGAATATATGTGAGATTATGCAGAATGCAATGTGTTACGAGATGATGTTTCGTATGGAAGCCATAAAGCATCGTCTCGCGATTGGCCAATGGCTTCTCGCGGCGGGCCAGCAACAGTGGGCGCAAAGGAGCTTCTATGGGACGTGAGGAAGGTACTTATCATTACGTACATCTACGTACCGACCTTGCTAGCGTGTTTTCCCTGGTTGGCCGGGAGAATGCGTCTGCATCAACAAACTAGCTCGAAAATCATGCCAGTGCTTCGACTAGCAGCAGCCAGCCCAGTTCCGCGCGCCAAGAAATCCGCCCTATGTATAAAGCAAGTAACTATATATCCTTTCCTATCCAGTTACCGAGTATATCTGTCTTTGAGCTCACGAAGACGGGTATTTTGACGGAACCTCAAGTGGACCAATCAAGAGTTGGAAACCGAGCTTCAGGGACAACAGAGTACTTATGCTACACTTAGATACCTGTGAGTACCGCACGTACGATTGTAATAAGAGGTCGAAAGTTTACACTTTGCTATGTACTAATTCTTTGGCGCTAGGAACATCCATTCCGTGAGCTGAGAGATAGTAATACCGGAGCAGTAGCCATGTAGATGCTTTCCTGCGGCTTTTGAATGGAACAAGAGGAACAAGGACGTACCGGAGGAGGAAAGAAAAAGGAGAAGAAAACCCAGCCAATGCAACTGACAGGTACTACAGAGTCTATTCCGCGGTCTCGTTGCGAGGGCAACTCTCCCCGCGCGCTAATGGTATAAGAGCCAGGCCGCCAATTATGTCCAACCAAGCCACCCCAATCCAACTCCAGCCTGCAAAGGCACTACCTGGGTGCCTGTCGTAACGTCTCGTTCGCTCGTCTACATGCCTCCCAAGCCTCTTCTCCTCCCGTCTACTTCATCTGGCCGGCGAGGTTCATGTGCACTGCCAAGCCGCGTCAGTGACGGGCAAGCCCCCCTCCGAGTTGATTCACTTACTGATTGCCTCTCTAGTCCAATCGTCATGCTCCTGCTCCTGCATGCTAGCACCGCCCAGCATATCCGGCTCGCGCCCGTCCACGCCGGGAAGACGGATCTGCGGCATGTTGTGGCTGCTGCCCGCTTGCTGTTGCGAGGATAACGGCCGCTCGCCGAACCGGTCAAAGTCGGCCATGAAATTGTGACCACTGCCCGATGCCGAGTTGGTGTCCATGGGGGGCAGTGAAGCACCCGACTTGCTGTTGCGGCTGGACAGCCCGCCAGGAGGCAATTCACCCATCCGGTCTATTTGGTGATCCAATTCTTCCTGCTCCAGGATCTGTGGCGCGTGTTCCATGTTGCGCAATGAGCTTGCCCCTGCTCCCGGAAGCAGGCTTCGCATGCTGCTGACGCTGACCCGGTGGTCCGCAGGACCGTCGCCTCCCTCCATTCCGACTATGTCGTCGCGGATTGTGAACTGCGCCACCGTCCGCATCTTGCGAGTTACCCAGCCGGCAAGAATCTTTCCGCGTTGTTTCTCTCCCAGCCGGCTGCGGGGGAAGTCGCCCTTATTGACGAATGCTACAATGTCCACGACGATCTGGTGCTCGTTCAGGATCGTGTTGACGATGACTGGCACGATCGATGCGAGGTAGGCCTTGCGAGAAACTTCGACGAGCACGACCACGAGGCCTCCCGCTTGGAATACGGCACTGTTACAAGTTAGCAACAACACACCCGTTGCAAACCCCTCGCCTACTTACCAGCCGCTGGGCACGATGTTACGATGGCATCGTTCCACTGAACCCTCGATGTCCATGGGGAAATGACTCAGGCCGTTAATCTCGAACGTTTCTCCGATGTTGCCCAGAACGAAAAGAACTTGCATGTCCACTTGGGCACCACCGGGCCCGATAGGCCTACTGACGCTATGCAGGAAGCCAAGGTCGCCGGTGCGCACATAGCTGATGTTGGGGTCGCCGTCGATAGTCCGCCCGTCGAAGCGCTCGGCATCAAACGCGTCCCGGGAGCCGTAGAACGACTTGACGCATGCCTCCGAATCCACCCAAATCTCGCCAAACTCGCCATCGTGGCAGAGCATCCGACTCTCGGGATTGACAATGGCAATCTGTGTCGACACTGGCACCATACCCGAATCCTGTACCAGCAAGGCCCTGGGATCCGACTCTGGATCCACTGGTATGACGAGACCCCGACGCAAGGCTCTCTGATCCAGCCAAAGCTCGATCGGTTCGATGCACATGTACGACCTTGAGGCAATCATCGGGTTCAGTACGTGCGAGTACACCGTGTTAATGGCGGTCCGGTCGAGGCCAGTAGCCGCGAAGTGAAGCCGGACCTTCTGGAATACGTCCACGCGCGGCCTGCTTTCGGCCGATATCATCATGTTCTTCAGCTCGTGCATGGTGAAGCCCTTGCCCGGCATCGTGTTCATGGCATGGTCCAGCATCTGCGGCGTCGCATACGTGTCCTTGATCTTATACCGGCTCAGCGTCAGGAAGAGCGAGATGGGGTTCTGGGCGAACTCGACCGGAGAGAGCAGGTATGTAGGTGTGCCGATATAGATGCCCATGAGACACGAGTGAATGAAGCCGAGGCCTGTCGTGCTCCGGACGCAGCCAAGCACGGGCCTGGAGCTCGTCATCTGGCACGTTTCCTTCTGGACCTTGCACATCCCAAGGATGGTGTCATGACCAAGCTGAACCGCTATTCTTCGTTGGTCGGGCGTCCAATAGGTCCAGATGACGGCAGGGTAGCCCGTCTGAACCCACGAAGGATCCATGGTGAGTCCCAGATCTCGGAGGCCGCTATTCTGTTTGGGAGGCTTCGAGGAGTTGAAAACACTGGGGACCCCAATCTTGAGCACCTGGGCTGACTGCTTGATGTGCTGCGCAATTGTCTTGGTCTTCAGCAGGTGATCTACCTCATGGTTGACCAAGACGGCTTTGACGCCGTAGTCGGCAATGAGATGCAGGAACGCCGGGACGTCTTCGTTGAGACGGCGCTCGTCCATTGGCGCAGCCGGGATGACGATGACGCCCAGGTTGAGGCAGGCATGGACCGCGAAGACGAACTCCTCGGAATGTGTGTACATGAGAATGACGTGATCGCGCGGCCGCAACTTGGCCTTGTTGCGCAGGTACATTGCGACGGCAGCCACACGCGTGTCGAACTTCTTCCATGTGATGCCCTTGCCCTCCTTTCCTCTCCCGTCGATACTGCAATAAGCAAGTTCTTCGGGTTGGCGAGCCACGCGCCACTGGATCAGGTCCGTGATGGAGGAGAAGTTGTTAAGAGGTGTCGAAGTCCGGTCGTCAATTACAACCTCGCGTCGGTCAATGCCCGAGTACTGTTTGTCGGCCGGTCCCAGAATGTCCAAGCGAGAACCAGATGCGACATGGGACCAAATGCCACCCATGGGATCGACACCAATGGGCAAGTTCAGCACAGCATGCTCAACACCGAACTTGACATGTACGCAGGGCAGGTTGCCCAGGTCAAACTCTCTTCGGCACAGCATGTTGCCGATCTCGCGGCGACCGTTCTTCACCACCCGGGGCAGCGTGTTAGGAGCCGTAATCATAACACAGTATACCCTCAGGTGGTGTTCTTGCATCAGAACGTCCATGCACCTCTCGGATATCGAGTCCAACAGCGCGGTGTCCAACTGCCTAGGGGGGGCACCGTTAGTTGTAGGGGCCGTGGACGCTGCCGTGGACTCCAGGACCATGATTGGAAGATGCTCGTCGTTGACGAAGACGTCGAAAGCAGAGCAGTCGAAAACCTGCTTCGACAAGTTTCTCAGGATGCTCACGACCATGTGCTGGACAAAGAAGTAGCGGTACTCGGCCACCTCATGACCATGCTCAACCCATTCCACCTTCTGCCTGATACGGTCCTCGTACAGACCAAGAACGAAGACTTTGCCTTCGATGATGGTGCCAAGAAGGCCCGTCCGCAAGAACTCGGGTTCCACAGCAGTCGGTGTCGGGTCGCCCGGCTCAAACTTGTAAGGCCGCGCATGGAAGATCTGCTCGGTGTGCTTGGGCAAAGCCCAAAATCCCCCGGAAAGGGAGGGCGAATCTACCCAGATCTCGCCGACGGAATGGGGCGTGGCGAGCAGCCCGGTTTCGGGATCCACCACACACATGGTGGCATCGGGGATGGGATAGCCAAAGGCGCCAACTCGGACGGTGCCTGGCTCGGTGGACGCCCTCTTCCTGGCTTCCTCGCCGATGGCCAGAACGACAACCTCGTTGGTCTTGAGTGCCTCCCGGTCAAGCAGCGCCTCGCCGAGTTCGTTCTTGACCTCCTTCTCTTTGGTCGTCGTGGTACCTCCACCCAGAAGACTTCCGAACCCGTTGGAGGCGGTTGGTTGGTCTTTTTCCTTTTCTTCCTCTTTGTCGAGCTCCGAGTCGGTGTCCTCGCCGATATCAAGCTTCAGAGGACAGCCCATACGTTCCTCCCCACCAAGCCAATCTCGGACGCTGATGACCATGCCTCCGTGCTCTGGAAGACACAGCATGGGTGCCACCACCTCTCTCGCGCGGGGGTTCCGTAGGGGTCGCAACCACCTATCAGCTAGCACCTCGTGGAACTCGCTATCCACCGTGAGCGTGTCAATCAAGCAGAGTTTGACGGTCTGGAAATTGGGCTCAGTGCCCTTTTTGTAATTCCGGGTCGTCATTGGATCTTGCTGGTAGTTGAAGGCAGCCGCTCTAAGGCCCGGGTAGTCGGCGACCATCAAGGTGGCCTTGTACTTCGTGATGAGGTGAGCGTAGAGTCCGGGAACACTGACCGCCTTGTTCTCGAGCCAGACAGTCGTGTGTCCACTATAGACGTTGAGCAGCACGCCGAGGATCATTCCAATACCTTGTCGTGGATCCAGGTACGACAGGAGAATTTCGCTGCTGGCACCGCCGCCTATCAAGCGACCGTTCTTGTCACGCAGCGCACGGCTGAACGTGTCCCCTGGGCCATGGTTCGGTACTGCCGATACGATGGCGCTTAAACAGGCCATCTGGTGCATAATAGTCCGGTGGCTGAGGACAACTCCGCGGAGATCGCCCGTGGGGGCTCGGGAGAACTCGATGTATGCGAGGTCAGGAACTGACAAGGGTGGGACGTCCTCCTTCTTTTTGGGGTGATAGCTGCCAAACTCGTTCGTCTTCCACCACTCAACCCCCTTAGGCCAGTTGAGTTTCTGGGTCGTAATATCGCGCTGGAAAGCCTTCAAATTATTGTCCGTGGTCAGTGCCAGGTGCGCCTGAGTAGACGTCAAAATCAAGTTAAGCTTTTGGTAGTCCTGCAGGTCGTTGATCGGCACAGCCACGACGCCGGCGATGAAGCAGCCCAACAGGGCGATGGCGAAGTCGATGATTTCGGTATCGCGGTAGATCAGCGCAACTCGGTCGCCTCTATATAGCGAGCTTTTGTCGCGAATGACCTGGGCCACCTTTTCGGCGCGGGAGGCAAGCTTGTCCCAGGTGACGGAAGCAATCTCCTTGCCCTTGGAATCCAGAACCCAGTACGCAGGTAGTTTCGCGGTGGTTTTGCCACGGTGGCGCAGTACGGCAGCGATATTGTCAAAATTAGACATGGCCGTGTGCTCGTCATGAGGGTCCTGGATCGCGAAGGGTACTTCGCGCGGTTCCAAAGGCAGCTGGTACTGCAGAGCTTCAGGCGGAGGAAGGTCGTTGGCCGTGAGCATGGGAGGAGCCATGGCGGCAGTGGGACTGAAGGCATCGCTGGACGAATACCTCTGTACGCCGCCGCCGTACTCGCCGCCGGGGGTCTCGTACGCCTGCTGGCCTGTGAAGTCGGAGAAGTACCCATGGGAATCCAGCATGGTGCCAGTGCGGCTGTCGTAGGGGTTCGGGACGGGCGGACCATAACCAGCTTGGTGTTCGGGGTTGAAGGCATAATCCCCGGATACCATGGTCCCGGAGCGCGTAGGAGCATCTTCCGAGGCCATCGTCTGGGGGTAGCCGGGCATGGGGTTGAGGTTGAGAAACAACGAGTCGCGCTGCGTCATGGTTGGTCTCGATTCGGTCAAGGGAGCCCCAGGTTTAAGGAGATTTGGCGGCGGCTCCGACAAGCCATGCCAGTCCCCAGAGCCGGACGGGCCCGATGTCTGCGGGCGCCAGTCGGCAGGCGAAGCGTAGTTGTTCTTCGGCGACACTTGGTCCAAATTATCAGAGCTCAGGGCGGCCAGGGCAGCCCCCCGATGGCCGTCGCTCGTAGGATATTCATCACTGTCGGGTGAGTGTATGCGGAGACCGCCTCTCGCAGGCGTGTCGCTCTTGGGCGAGTGCAGTCTAAGGCCGCCCAGAGCCTCCGACGGGGCATCTTCTTGCGGGAGGTAAAGGGAGAGTAGCTGGGTTCGGCGCTTTTGGAACCTATGGCCGTGCCAGGATGGTTAGCAAGAGGGCATGCAGTAGGCGACAAGCAGCAGGCGACTGGCGACTTACCCCTTCTCTGTGATGTCTCCCTCCTGCCATGCGAATAAGTCACGTCAGCAGGGTTGCACTTGGGTATACTTCCGGATGCGTGAGTATCTTGAGCGTACCCCGCCAGCCTCGCATCTCGACGCGGGACGCGGGACGACAACAGCGGGTTGACGAAAGGGTGGGGGGGAGGAAGGGGCAGTTGGCTACTCACCTCCAGCTCTCTCTGAAGCTCATCCAACCTCTCCTGCAACTCAGGATTGGGTTGCGCCATGGCGATGCGCGTTTCCCGGGGAACGACAGGCGCGCGGTGGCGGTGGTGCGGACGGCGAGTCTACGAAATCGTCCCAGTCCCCCCCAAAGCTGTGACGTAGTGCTGGCGGCGATTGCATGGACGCCGCAGTCGAAGGCCGGGCGTCTGCTCCTTTTCCGAGCCTTTGTCTCAGAAGCGAGAGCGGCAAACGTGGGCGGGCGAAGGAAGGGGTACCATAGCAGGCAGGGGAGGAGTGAATAGTCTGTCGGGTACTAAGGAAAGGTCTGTAGGTGGCGGAAGGGGGCCGCAAGAATAGGCAGGGAGAGCGACACGAGACGGTCTCGACGAACAACAGCAGCGCCGTCCGATCGGCCCAGTCGGTCGTCGGTCGGCCAGGAGCGGGCGGCTCTGGAGACGCAGCGTAGCACTGGGGAGCCAATGGCAGGAACTGGGCAGGTCTCGGTGATGGACGGGTCGGGAAGCAAAGAGGCTAGAGGCTAGAGGGGCGAACGGTGGAATGGGAACATCCTACCTAAGCCATTGGCACCCTCGACGGGCACAGGCTAGCCGAGAAGGGGCGAGGAGCAGCAGATGGCGGGCAGGGCCAGGGCATTGATTTACTTTTAGCGGGGATCTCGCCCGCTGTGCTTTGCATTGTACAGAAGCACGAGGCGCCTGCGCCGTTGGCCGTGCCCATGATTGGATCGCCATCTGTGTGCTTTCTCGTGTTTTCAACAGAAAACCGGCTCACTTCCCACCAGCGTCCCCTCCCCGGGCGGCCCTGTGTGGGCGTCCTTGGCTGCTCACCAAGGCGATCACCATCGATCGGTGCACGTTGTGAGCAGTAGGGATCTACGTGGCACAAGCTGCCCAAAGGGGTAACTTGGGGGGTGGTGTCCTGCAACTCGCCGAGGCCCTGGCATCTACATAACCTACTACTTATCTTAGGAGGCGTCGCTAGTCATCCTCTAGCCGGGCGGCCAGGGTTTCCTTGGTCGACCCCATCCCCACCCGGCCTGTGCTACGAATTGCTTGCTGCTTACATACAGGTACGGAACGGGAGATGCCAGGTACCGAAAGAGACCGAGCCCGATATTCGACCTACATAACCATACAACCCGCTCCTCCTGTGTAGGTACAGTATCAGACGCACAGAGCAGCCCTGAGGATATGGCGGCCTATTCTGCACCTCCGTGCATCATCCGTGGCCCCAGTGTGCCCGGTCCTACATCCATGTACTTACACGCCTGCCTGCCCGCCCGTACACGGAATACACGGGTGGCGTACCGACAGCCGCAAGGACGTGGACAACCCACGTACGATAAGAGCCTCGGAAATGCACTTGCGTGCTAAGATTTGCTCCCTCTAGGGCACTTCGCCTAGGGTTTCTATGCCATTAACGGCTTCCCGTTTCCCGTTTCGTCGACAGCCCAGCAGCCCTTCTCTGCCTCGGCCGAATCAAGCCCTCTTCTTCAATCATGATGCGAGTGTTTCGCAAGTTCTTCGTACTTGCAGATGGGAGCTCGCGCCCCAGCGTACTCCAACTGCGCATGTACTCGGTACAAGCTCACGCAGCACCCAAGGGGGTCTTCTGAATGACCATTGGATCGGGCGGCTCCGTATTGTGGGTCACGAACCTGACAAGTCCACCTTACTAGCAATTTTATTTTCTTCCATCGTTGGGCGGGCTACAAATTCCGATAAAAAAAATCTCCCCACCGACGTCAGACTCTCTCCCAAACCTTTCCAAACCAACTCGGGCTTGATCTCGGTCTTGCTCAGGACGGAGGCCACGATGGAGGGCCAGCGATATACGAGGTTGTACGCCTCCCTGCGCCGCTCTGGTTTTGGACCTATCGTCCCGAGGAGAGTGTGCCTGCCAGGTCGCTTGCCTTGATACGGTCGTGTTGACGGATCGGCCGAAGGAGAGTACGGGCAACTTACAAGTGGCCGGATCGCCTTGGTAGCGCGCCACCTCCGTGGTATCTTCGGTCTTGCCTGAACCTTACCACGCTGCAAGGTTGGCTGTCACGGCACTGGCTGCATCGTCCTCATCAGACTGACTCACCTCGACTGTGCCATTTCAGCCGCGCCTCTCCGGGACTCTCTTTTTAACCGTTGTCAAGGGTCAGTCTTCCCCGGCGGCTGCCACGATGCGCTGCTGGGGAAAATTAGGTAAATTTGAAGGTACGCGGGATATTATCTCCTCCACTTCCCCCACCTCCAAGCCCCTTACATGATGAAAGCAACGCAAATTCACAGACCTGTTCTGAACCTTGGTGTTGAGAAATTGCATGAGCTCTGCTGATCCTACCAACTTGCCTCCCTTTTCCCCAACCCAGTCTGTCTAGGCGTTGTGTCATGGCTAACAGAGAGAGGCAGGTAATCACAACAATAGCCCAGCCGTCAAGCCGGGAAGTTCCTGTAGCCCTGGTCCTGGCCCCTCACGTCACAGCAGGTCGGGACTTCGCACTCGGCGCGAGAACAACAAGGCCGTACGGCCAGACAAGGGCAGTGGGTGCCGGTTCATAGTTCGCAGCAGAGAACTAGGGCGAGGAACTGCGTCTTTTGTCACCTTGGGTGCCCTTGACTAGTGATAGCAAAGAGATTATGTTTCCGATGGCACTAAGCCTGCCTCTTCAATTGTTCCCCAACGCCTCGAAACGAGTCCATTGTGAAGTTGCCCTGCCTTATAATAATAGTTCCCTATCTTGCCGTCGTCAAATGGCATGTTTCGACACAGTACGCATACACAGGCTTTGTTACTGATCAACGCATTCGCTCTCGGCCGGACAACAAGAACATAGCAGTTCTGAACGGTTTGCAGTTTATAGTCTTGCTGGGAGAACAGAGCCTCTGGCGATATGGGATCAAACCAGGTTACGGACACCCGCCAACCAGCCATGGATCCCTACGATGTCAACTACGGTAACGACCCGCTCGAGCATCTCAATTTTGACGATGAGCTGAGAAGCGGCGGTGCGTTCTTCGAAAGAGCGTTCGAAAATGGTATTGAGGCGCTCGGCGAGGCGCCTCTTCCGGACTTGTCAGGGCCAACCGCCTCACCTTCACCACCAGCCCGCATTCCCCCCGTCCGGCGTCTCATTCTCCGCCACTTTTCAACTTCGACAACAGGTGTCCGGGTCCCTAGAGACGTCGGCACAATCGCAGCACTACGGATCACATAGTGAGCTCTCAGGTGCATCTGTGACGAGAGTATCGCTTCCTTCGCCCGGCACGTGTGAATCGCTGCTCGCGCCCACTTCTCAAATGGATCGGTATTCCCATACCTACCCCAGCCTCAACACCCCGACGTCAACCCAGCTTCTTCATGCCCCCCCCGGGAGTCCGATTAGCTTCTATGCAGCCATCGGCTGGCTACTACCCCCAAGTTGGATTTCAGGTCCAAGGACTTCTCACACCACAGTCGGCTTGTTACCCTTATAAGGTCCCTCAAGCTCACATGTCTACCTATGCGCGAGTGTCTGGTCACCACTACGGCGGGACCATGAATGCTTACTTGGAGGATACGAACTGTGTACCACATGATCCATGCCTATCCGGCTATGAACCCGCAGGTCCTGTTGCTGCTGATGCCCCGCTTGGCTTTGCGACGGCAGGGAACCGGCCCCGTTGTCCGCGGCATGGCCACCTCATGACAGCCGACGAGTCTCATTGCATTTGTTGTAACCAGAGGCTATATACGGTGAGAGATGTGTGGTACAGAGGCCGGCCAGCGATACCAACCCTCTAGAATGGGGGGTCGGCTTCTACCAACACGTTTCACATGAGGAGCCCTGGAGGGCCAAACGACTCTCCTTCGGAAAGACCATCAAACATGAGAAGGTGTCTCGTCAAACCCGGCGCAAGAAACACCCGCACGGGTTCATCTCCAAAGATTATTATGGCAAGCCGCCACCGCGCCCTGACCCATGGTAACGAGTACAAAATGGCGGTTCAAGTTTCGAGTACACCGAAGAAGGTAAGCTAAAGCACGCCCTCGGCGTGAACGAACTCAAGTGGTACCTTTATGGCAGTCCGTCCCCAGGTATAGAGAACCCAAGGCTTGCCAGGGAGCCTACGCACAGAGAGATCTTGCCGAATACCAAGAAACGCGCTGGGCTTATCCTCTGGGTGGGAAAGGGGCCGTCTCAGAGAGCAACTGTCGCTACCCTAGCGAGGACTCAAACATATGCAAGTTCCGAGGATACCCTCGCAAGAAAAGCTCCATAAGGGCAGGCGAGTTGCGGGTCGTCTTGGACGAGAGACACAACATGACGGGCGGGGACACTGACCCGTACCACAGGGCCGGCCACGTTCATCTTTTTTTGCCTGGAGAAGCAGATTGATCTCGTTAGACTCTTCGAACACCTAGACGTACGGCTTGACCAGCGAACACTTCAGAAGGAAGACGCTAATCATGGCGAGCTGAAACCTGAGTTGACACAGGCCACACGTAGACAGATGGGGGACCAATGGCCACGATACCTTTATTGGAGACGACAGGACCCGCGGCGCCGTCGCCGACGGTATACGAGATTCATGCACTCGCTGACCAGAACTTTGACGGAGGCCGACGTGAGGAGCGAGCCTCGCGGTAAAGCGGAACAACGAGCGATTCACCGGGAAGCAGCTGGCCAAAAGGACGTGGCCGTTACCTGCGATGGGGAAGCCCACCTTGGCAATATAGACCATGAGTGTTCTTATCGGCAAGCAAGGCTGAACGGAGACGACGAGAATGCCAGGCGTCTTTTTCCGGGCCAGGAGTGGGACGCCTAGGTTGCAAAATTGGTCTTGTGGGAGGAGCGCAAGTCGACGCAAAAGGAGCCTCGCCTAGCCGGCCCTTCCCCTTTCAAACCACTCCAGGGATTGTATGAGCCCCGCGAGGGCTATTTACGGCCGAAGCCAGCCCATATGTGCTCCCACGGGCTGAACGTTGCCACTACTTGCGTTCAGGTGGCCAATATGACCATACTGAGCCGTCCAACTATGACTTTGCCGCATAGCCATTCTTTCACCCACACGGTTAGTATACTGCCACAGGGGAGTATAGAATCCGTGTGGGGGGGGTGGAGGACGATACTCTCCAACCCCCCTTAACAGCGATGCCTACCTTAGCGGGTCTTAAGAGACAACGAGATGCCAGTGGTGAAGACGAAGCGGGTAGCAACGCCGGCATAAAGCGACGGCGCACCATCTAGGGACCTGTTCTTCTCGAGTCCTTATTGGGAATAACCTTTAGCGGGCCTTCTTTTTTGCCTGAAGTTCGTCCCCCCAATCGTTCGGTGGTACCTACGGGGAGCATATACAAGACCTCCTATCTTGGTAAGCGGCTCGGGCAAGCATCTCTGGGTAGTAGCAGGTAGGAAGGCCAACATGGTCTCGAGCTTGTTGAAATTGACCGGGATACGGAGGACAGAGAACAGCTGAATGAAAGACAAAGACGGATTCCGATTAGACCAAGGCAAGGTTGCCTGGTTGCCTGGTTGCCTGGTTCCCCTTGCAACCTCTGGTGGCTTCCCTGCTTGCGCGGATGGGGGGGCAAACGACAGGCCGGTCGGCCCATCCGACGATACCAGCGATAGAGTTTCCGTGGAGAGAAGATGCAAATAATATTCAACGAAGGGGAGGATGTGCACACAGTCAATGGGTGGTTCGGCCTCATATGCATCGGTGCGGCTCATATTGCGCAGGCTCGGGATGAGATGACATGGGATCCAACCATCACAATGGCAGGTATAGTTGTAGTCAGTCGTAACCCGTGGCCCGGTACGTCTGCTGGATGCTACCCCACAAGTGGCGCCCTTTTACCCCCGATCCTCAGCCCCCGCAGCGTCCATTGCAGCAGCTCGCAGCGGCGTGTCCGAGATGGATGCCATGGACGGGGATGAAAAAGAACCGAGGCCAGGCTGGGTCATGCCGTGCAGAAGGCAGGGCAGAGGAAAGCAGGCAGAACAAAACAGCCCCTGCTCTATTGGCCAGAGAAGGATACATAGAAACCCCCCCCCCCTCGCCACCCCTGTCCGTCCTGTGTGTGTCGCACAGGACGGGAGGTCCTCGCAGGGCAAACGGCTAGAGGTAGGTAGCGTCAAAGTATGCGCAAGCCGCACACGCGCTGGCTGGACTTTTTCCCCCTCGGCATGGATGGAAGAGGGAAGGCGGGAGGCTCACGTAGGTCATGTACTTGCTCTTCTTTTCTCCATCTCATGCTTCGAATGGCATGTCTTGCCCTGCTTGGCGGGCTGGACGCCTGACGCAGAGCGCGGCCAAGTAAGGTTCCATATAAGGCCGTCGTCTCTGCCTTTCGGGTACAATAGAATTGTTCTATGCTTCGTCGAGCCAGGTGCGCCGCTGCTGCTGTTGCTGCTGTCGTTGTCCGCATGCACATGCCCCTCCAGCACGCACACACGCATACATACTACATCTGTGTACACACACACACACACACAACACACGCGCGCGCGCGCGCGCGCGCAGCCGTCTCTCTCCCAACCGGCGCCGGGCAGGATTGACCGTGTAGAGAACATTCCGTTGCCGTCGGCTCGGGAGAGCCCCAGACTTGCTGTACTCCCCCTTCCCCCCTCCCCCATCCACTCCCGCCTGCCTGGTTTTTTTTTTAATCTCCAATGCATCCTACCGGCTCTTCTTCACCCAGCTCGTAATTACATGCGGGCTACGTCACGTGGGCGCCCCGAAAACGAACCCCAGCGGCCCAAAAGCCCGGCCCAGCTCTTGCACACCAGCCGGGACCGAAACCTAAGGACGTTACTGCCCGCCCGCCAGCATTGCAGCGCCGCCAACCGACTCCCTTCCAAACCCACCCGCTTGGCCTGTGGAGAGCGAGCGCAGCATCGGGGCCGTTTTTAGGAGAACACAGTCCCTCCCCCCCGTACCGCCGCAACCCAACCGAGACCAGGCCGCCCTCCGCAGAGTCGCCAGCCATGGGCGACGACGGCCAACGCGAGCCTGCGCTGCAGGTCATAGTACTGGTAAGTGGTTCAGTTTGGTTTCATCTTTGTCTCTTTTTTGTTTTCTTTCCCCCTTTTTTCCCCCTCCCCGTTGCGCCGTCCGTTGCGCAACGGACAACGCCGGCCGCAACCATGGCGTGAGGTCCCTCGTATCAGCCAACCACTTCACTGCGGTACGCGCACATACCTGGGATTCTGTCGCCGTAGATACCTACCTCCCATCCATCGCCGCGCCTCGACGTTCGGTCTCACACCACAAAGCAGCCGCGGCGAGCCCTATGACGGCATGTCTTCTGCAAACTCCCAATCCGGCATTGGCGCCCTCTACCCCAATCCAACCCTCTGCATCACTCCGCGCCGCCTGTGGCTGATGGCCCCCAGGCCGGAGTGACTTGCCGACATGGCGCGACTCGCTGGTGTCATCTCGCCCTGTGCATTACGCTGAAACCATGGCCCTCGCCGCGGTGCTCCCTGTCGGACTCTGAACTCACACACATACAAACACCCCCGCCGTCCAAGGTGACTGAGGCATTTGTGCAGCACATGCCGGCGCCCAAGACGGCTGCGCGCGAGTCTTGACAACGCCCCTATCTTTCGGTGCTGTGCTAGTGGGAAATTTGTACGGGGGTTCGAGGCCTTTGAGACTCGAGTGAGATTGCCCGACCCGGACTTTCTGGACTTGCCAACGCGCAGACGCCTACTTACACCACCCCTCCCCGGCAACCTCGTGTATTCACGCCTCGCCCCTCGCCCAGGGAGTCCAGACGGCTGCTATGGGGTTTGCCTGAACTGTACGGTGACGTCACGCGGCTTACCCTCACGAGTGCGAGTGGTCGCCAAAGCCAGACTCCCTATCCGGTATTCGGGGCGCCGACTGTCTCGGGCTTGTGCAACCCATACGGGGCATTGTTCCGGTCTCGTTATTACTTGCAATGGCGTGTCCTCACGGTCCAGCGCTAACATGACTTCTCCTCTAGGGCTCAGGAGGTGGTCCTATGGAGAACAATGTCACCGCACTACTTGTGCGCTCAACCAAGGCAGGCTGGACAAGGGGTTCGGTGGTGGCCGTCGATGCGGGCGTCCACCTGTCGGCCATTGCCCGCATACTTGAGGAGACGCAACCAAAGACGCTCGGAGAGGATGTCACCCTGCCACACAAGCTACATACCGGCCCTTTTGCCGGACTGGAGGTGAAATCCAAATCAGCAAAGGTCAACGCCGTCAACTTCACCAGGCAGCTGATTGACACGTTCCTCATCACCCATCCTCACCTCGATCACATAAATGGGTTTGTCGTCAGTACAGCAGGGCCTGCCGGGCTCCGCCCCAAACGCCTAGCGGGTTTGCCCTCGACCATATCTGCATTCAAGTCGCATATCTTCAATAACGTCATATGGCCCAACCTCTCTGACGAAAACAATGGTGCGGGGCTGGTCACCTACATGCGTCTCGTCGAAGGCGGCAGTCCTGCTCTGGGAGAGGGCGAAGGCAGGGGCTACCTCGAGGTCTCGGACGGGCTGGCTGTGAAAGCCTTTGGCGTGAGCCATGGCCATTGCATCGAGAGGCATACGCATCGAGGGTCGACATGCTCATCACGCTTCGGCAGTGGGGATGTCGGCATGATGTCGCCCAACGTCATGCCTCTGTCCATGCCCATGCCCATGCCCCTGCCGAGGGGCGTCCCGGGCAGTATCGGAGCCTCGGGCCCTACTTCGTTTTTCCGGAGCCCCAGTTTGACCCGCATGTCGGCCATGTCGGCCATGTCGGCCATGCCCGGCGTTCAGGAGCGCGAATCGATGTGCGTGTATGACTCAAGCGCTTACTTCATCCGCGATAGTAGCTCGGGCCGGGAGGTACTCATCTTCGGCGACGTCGAGGCCGATAGCATATCACTAACCCCCCGCAACATGCAAATATGGCAGGAGGCTGCGCCGCGGATTGCGAGCGGCAATTTGGCCGCCATCTTTATTGAGTGTAGCTACGACGACAGCCAGACAGATGACCGCCTTTTCGGCCACCTCTGCCCCCGGTTCCTCATAGAGGAGTTGCAGGCTTTGGCCAACGAGGTTGAGGCCGTCCGTCAAGCGCCGGTCAAGCTCGAAACGACTAAGAAGCGAAAGCGAGAGACGGAGGAAGAGGTGCGGAGGGCCAACAGGTCGGTAGCCCGTGCGGGGGGCGACGAGGCTCCCGTCTCGCCCAAGTCCAACAAGCCGTCGAAAGGGTCCATAGGCGATTTCGAGTACGATTTCGAAGACCAAGAGGGCATGGATACGCCCCGTCTCGCCACGCCCACTGCGGATCTCAACATGAAGGATCTTGATTCGGGCGCAAACGCATCGCTGTCCCCGGCACCGTCTCCGCGTCGCCAGCCCTTGCGGGGCCTGAAAGTTATCATCATCCACGTGAAAGACAACTTCAGCGACACCGAGACCGCCGAAGAGATCATACAGGCCGAATTGCTTGATCACGAGAGCGAGGCCCAGCTGGGGTGCGAGTTTCTCGTCTCGCACAGAGGCGATAGCTTCATGCTTTGAAACAATGCCGGCACTTGCCACGAGGAACCGCCATCCGGGCCTGAGGCCTCGCGGCGTTCGGAAGTGTGGGTAGTCGGCTGCGGTGAATCTTCGGCCGGCTCGTCTTGTTACATGGGCATTGGGAACATGGGGCACACGCAAGTGGATATGCCGTGTGCGGCCTGGAGTTTCGGTCGTGGCGCTTGCTTTTATTCATGTGTCGCCTGCCGCTTTGGCCGGCGTAGAGCGAGGAGTCATCTAGAGAAACCACACGATTGGCTCAGAGCCGCCTTTTCTGCCTGTACAATATACATGGACAGTTGCTGTACCTTTGGCTCTGGCGCGGAAATCATTCATCTGTCCCTGGGTTGCAAGTTCCGGCGGTAACTTCCGGCTGTGTACATCTAGACAGTCGTTTTCTATATCGAATGGCGCTATTAAGCCGCGGGGGCCCCCCCGAAGGTCTATTTGGAGTCGGGCTTTTTCAGTTTCTCGTAGCCCGTCATGCCGCCCACGTCCTTTTCGAATACCGGACGCGGCAGCTCCAGGGCCTCGGTCAGGCGGCCGTAGGTGATGCCGCCCAGGCGGCTCATGGGGCGGAGGACCTCGGGGGCGATGAGGCTGCGGTCCTCGTTGATGGCGTCCTCGCGGACCCAGAAGCGGGTGCCCTCGAGGACGACCATGGTGCCCGTCTTCTTGCCGGGGGTGGCGCGGCTCTCAAACTCGCGGACGCTCTCGAGCTTGCACTCGACGGAGAAGACGGCCTCGCCGACGCGGGCGGCGGCGACGTCCTTGCAGTCGTGGACGGGCGTCAGGCCGCTGACGTCCCACTCGCTGGCGCCGAAGGGGGCGTCGACGCTCGTGGCGTTGGCGGCCTCGATGAAGGACTCGCTGATGATGTTGACGGTGCACTCGCCCGACTCGACGAGGTTGCGGAGCGTGTCCTTGGGACGCTCGAGCGTGGCGGCGACGCCGAGCACGAAGAGCGGCGGGTCGTGGTTGATGAGATTGAAGTAGCTGAAGGGCGCGAGGTTGGTGGTACCGTCGGCGGCGCGCGTCGAGACGAAGCCGATGGGCCGCGGCACGATGCCGCTGATGAGCAGCTTGTAATTGAAGGGCGCCGGCCGGCCGGCCTCGTACGGGTCGATGGCGACGTGGCCCGGCGCGTCGCGCGCCTGCAGCCGGTTGGCGCCGTCGCCGAACCGCCAGCCCGGCTCCGCCGTCTTGGTGTACCGGAACGACCGCCCCTCGTCCCAGTCGGGCCGCGCGGCCTCGACCTGCTTGAAGTCGCCGTGCGGGTTCCGCTTGATCAGCTTCTCGGACTCGGTGGACACGGACATGGCGGCGGCGGTCTTGGTCTGGGTCTGGGTCTGGCTGGAGTAGTGCTTGGCGGGCGCGAGAAAGGGTACAGAGGGCGGGGTAACGGCTCTGCGAGTGAGGCGCCTGAAGAACAAGGACATTGGATGTCTCTCTCTCTCTCTCTCTCTCCTCTCTCTGTCTCTCTCTCCCAGCACGTGCGGGCTTTATAGCTGTTGGGTCACCGGCAGCAGCTGTCGCCCCAAACGTGGGTATGGAGAGAAGATGAGCCAATCAGTTACGTGAGAGCTGAATAAGCCGACTATTCCCTGAATTCCCCCAGCGCTATTGTTTCTCGTTGGCATACACATCGCGGTCCGGCCAAAAAGACTAGAATCTATCCGCGCAGGAACGGGCGTTTCCCCGCAGTGGTTCCGCACGCTCGGCAAACCGCGGTGATGCAATCGACTTGCTCTACCGCTTAAAGTACTGCCAACGGGTCCCTCGAGTAGCGGGCGATAAGCTAGCTGTCCCGGCTGTGTAAGCCGATAGGGAACAAAAACCCTCGTCATGCCGACCAGGGTAGCTAGCTACCTCTTGTGTATATTCTCGAGGATCCATATGACGGGATGACCGAGCCCAAGGGCAGCATTCGCTACCTCTTGCGCACGCCCGGCTGGCTCAAGGCATTTCGGTTCCCTTACCGCAATGTACCTCTTCCAGAAGCCTCGTGAAGCAAGCCTAAGACCCCCTCAAGATCGGTTTACCTTGTCCTGCCGGCCATCCAAAGCAGAGCAGTGCTCGGTTACCCAAGGACTCGCTTGGTACAGAAGAGGCAGGCCGTGGCGATGGCGATTGACCATCCGCTTGTAACCCAACTAACTTGCTCACATTTGTCTCGCGATGTTCTGAACGTCCAACCAGCGACATGTTGGATTCGAGGGGGGGGGGAGGTTCCCTGAATAGTTGGGTCGGCGCTTCGCACTCGGTGGAAGCCACGTTCGTGGACCTTGATGGCCAGCAACTCATGCCCATTTCATGCTCCCTCAAGGTTCTCATACTTTCAACCCTATCTGCTTTCGTGTGAGGAAAAAAAAAGATACGAGCAGGTCAGAATTCATTCTCTGCACCTGAGAGACATTGTGCTAAATCATCGCCACATCGCCGCCGTTTGCCAACCACACCACCCGCCGTCGCCTCGACCTCAGACACTGCAGACATCATGGCAAACGACAACGTCTGGTTCTCGCACCCCCGTGTATACGGCAAAGGCTCCCGCGGCTGGTAAGTGTCCGAGCGGAAAGAAATGCAGAAAAGAACAGCCACGCTCCCGGCCGGCAGCGAAGCAGAACGTCTTGCTGACGGAGCGCGCGTGGCTGTAGCCGAGTTACCGGCGACAGGAAGAAGACGGGCGTCATTCGCAAGTACGGCCTCAACATGTCGCGTCAGGCTTTTCGCGAGAAGGCCGATGCTATGGGCTGGAAGAAGGTACAACATGCTCCCCTTTTTTCTCTTCTGCCGGGTGCGCCGCTACTGATCCTGCTTGTGAACCAACCACAGTACCGGTAGACTCTCCAACTCGCCAATTCGCTATGCTTCACGCGGGATGCGGTATGGGTTCTCTGCTGCACTCACGATTGAAGACGCAAGGGAAATGTTAGGTGATGGCGACGGTTTTTGCGTGGGCCGACATGCATTACAGTCGAGACTTGACAGAGTCGCTTCCCCCATTTAAAAGCTTCCACACGTGTTGTCCCTCTTCCCACATAGTGTCGGTCCATATATCCGTCTTCCCGTCATTCCGCAACCGTTTGGCTTCCTTGACGCTGCGGGTGCCCCATTGGACCTCTTCGCCGCTGATGAAGGCGGAGAGCGCTTTGTTCCATGGTCTCAGCAGCTTCTTTTCCTGCGCCGTCAGGCCACGATTCCAGAACCATATGATTTGATCCGTCGCGTGGGTCACGCCCCATTCCGGAGGCAGGTCGCAGCATTCGGCGCGCCACTCGATCCGGTAGCGTAGTAGGTCCTTGCCGGGCTGTATCCCGTGGCTCACCAGCGCGTTGTGGAATCCGCGTTCCATGCAATAGACCTGGAGCTTCGCGTATGCGTGCCCAAAGAAGTCCTCCCAGTTCTTGTTGCCGGCCGGCAGGGTCTTCGAGCTGCCACAGGAGTCCTTCATAAACTTGGCTACCGCGGCCTCGGGGTAGTCGGCGCACAGGCGAGTATACACCCCTTCGAAGGAGTTTTCGGCCGTGCGCCAGTTGCGGTAGAGATGCTGTTCGTCGCGGCACTCACCGTTCATCAGGCTGATGCCTCTTCTCTTCATGACACGCGCGAAATCCCCCGAGTTGATCCTTGCGATGCTGTCTGGCACGATGAAGGCTCCGTCCGTAGTGGCGCGGAACTCGGTGATTTTCATCTTGTCCTGTGCGTCGACGATGTCTCTAGCAGGGGTCGCCCGCAACCGGTCAAGTTTCTCCGACGCAGAAAGGCCCGAGGGGATCCCGAGAACCGAGAGCAGCTCGTCGAACTGCTTCTGCTGCTCCGGGAGGCCCTTGGCCTGAACGCCGGGGCCGTTGCTCCACATGATGACCCGCTTGATGATGGCCTTCTCGTCAGGCACGCAGTACAGCTCGTGAGCGAGCTGCTGGAACGCGCTATGGGAGCCCGCCGAATAGCCACCGACCGTGATGTTGTCCGCGTTGCCGCCAAAGTCCCCAATGTTGGCGTGGGTCCACTCGAGAGCCAGACGCTGGTCCCAGAATCCCATATTGCCCGCCGCGTGGCCGTCGGCTGTCGCCTCGTGCTGTAGCTCGGCACTGGCGAGGAAGCCGAAGGCGTTCAGGCGGTAGGCCGGCTGCACAATGATGCATCTCAAGACCGAGTCGGTGAGCAGATGGGACGCGGCCGCGGGGGCCATGTTCGCATCTCCCCACTGCAGGAAGCCCCCGTGGATGAAGAAGAAGACGGGCCATCCGGTAGGAGGGGGCGGCCCAGCCGGAATGTAAACGTTCAGGTGCAGGCAGTCCTCGTCCCACTCGTCCTCTTTGCGCCAGCCGCGCCAGGCAGGCTGCGGACAGACGGCGCAGTTCCCCGCAAAGTTGCCCGGGTTGGATTTGGTGCCGTAGCGATACTGCGGCGGCAGTGGCCGCGGTCGCCTGAACCTGTAGTCGCCCAGCGGTGGCAACGCGTACGGAACGCCGCCAAAGTAGCAAATGGCCGGTTGGCCGGCCTGGGAGCAAGTGAGTCCCCTCAACACGCCGAGCCGGTCAGAGGCGAGCGTGTAGGGGATAGCCGTGAAGTCCGGGCTCGAAGCCATCCTCGGTCAGTCGTGCGGGCGGACAAGGCAGGATAGGGGGCAAAGTGATGGGTGAAACGACGCAGAGAAGCACGTCCACGGCCCGGGGATGATGTATAATATGCCCCCAGCCCCGCTGGACCTCGGGAGCATTCGGCACCCATGTTGCCGGAGCTTAGGTACGTCCGACAGGCAGATAGCTCCCATCCGACGGATGCGATACAAGCTCATCGGAAGCCCGCATGAATACGGAAGATAGTGGGATACAGGTATGCCTTCACGACGGGAGCTCGTTCATCAAATTGAATGACCTTGACTTAAAACTACGGAATCATCATCATCACCATCATCATTTGTATTATCGCCTTGTTGGGACAACGTCCCGCCTCCCAGGGGGCATCTGGCGTGCGAGAGTCTATCTACACATCTAGATATCCCGCATATCGAGCCCAATGGCAATCTTTTAGTCAAACCGTCTCCATCACTCCTCCGTGCGAGTTTGTTCGCGGCGCTGGTAAAAAACTACGGAATCGTGGTACCGACAGGTGCTTTGTGTGCTGGTCTGTGGCCTTGCCCGAAATGGAGAGACCCAAGTGACCTCTCTGAGCCGTCATCGGCGCGCTGCAGGGGTTTGAGGTCGCGCGCGACCGCCGACGCACAAATCGCTCCGGTGAGTGACTCTTTCGCCGGCGGTCATCGCCCGTTCAGCTCTGGCTGTCCAGGGACGGGTCCACTGAGTCGCTTACGCTCGCTACGTCCTCTATACCGCCGCGGATTGGTGTCCAGGGGCTGTTAGGGATTATGGGAGGCGCTCGGGTACTTGGAGGTGGGAGACTGGACGGGTGTTAGCTGCGGAAGTGGGTACCTCCATTACTGTGACAGCCCGCCCGCGTCAGCGGGGGCCCCACGATAAGATAAACCTTTTTCAACTTTTGTAGTCGCATCAATTCGCCCCGAAAGAGTCACCCCCAGCCGGACGTTACGACCAACTGCTTGGAAACCGGTGCTCCCTTTCTAGGCCAAGTCAGAATGAGCGACGCTTTATGAAGTTGCGCACTTCAGTAACGAAGACGTTGAGGCTAACTCCGTCGCTGCACAATCGAGGAATCACGGATCGGTTTCAAGAAGCTCGCACAGCTGGGACATCTCGCCCCAGGCCCGCCGCGCAAACCATCAGACGGGCCTTCAAAGCAACCGGCCCTGTCTCCCGAACCGCCGACCCGAGCGTTCCCTTCATGACCCATCCAAGAGAGCCGCGCGCGCCGCCGAGGCGTCTCAACAAGCGCAACGAGCCGTCCCCCTTCGAGGGCGCAACAGTCCCCGACGGACTGTTCAAGGCGTCCAAGCCGCACACATCCATCACCGTCGAGCCGGTAGAGCCATACTTACGCCGGCTGGGATCGAAGACGCCCTGGTTCTGGATCATCGAGAAAAAGGAAGAGAGACCCAAACAGGCGAAGGCGCCCGCCTTCCACGCCAGGATGTTGAACTGGCTCCAGGTCGTCACCACTCCCACGGCCGATACGCCAGGGACGTGCCTCGTACTCCATTATGATGACAAACGCTATCTTTTCGGCAACATTTCCGAGGGCACGCAGCGCGCTTTGGTACAACGCAAGATTACCATGCAAAAGATCGAGGATGTCTTCATTTCCGGACCCACCAACTACCACAACGCTGGCGGTCTGTTCGGCATGGTCCTGACCCTGGCCGATATCATCGCGGGCCAGAGACAACAGCTGAAAGAGAAGAACCGGGCCCAGAAGGAGAAAGGCAAAGCGACCGTCCCAGACAATGTGCTGCCGGGATTGAACATCCACGGCGGCAAGAACCTAGCACACTACATAGCGACTGCGAGACGCTTCATCTTCCGTAATGCGCTGCCGCTGAAGCCGCATGAGATCAGAAGCGACCCGAGGTCTCAGGGTGGCCACAACGAGCCTGACTGGTCCGACAGCAATATCAACGTTTGGTATGTTCCGCTGGAACCGGCAACCGCAGAAGCGCCGTCTCAGCCGTCCCGGAAACGAAGCCACGACTCCGAGTCGAAAGCGGAGACCCCGGCTACGACCGACGAGGATACCTTTCAGGCCACCTTGAACGTGGTGGAGCAAATGTTCAACTCCAACTGGAAAATCGACGCGCTGTGCGAGTTCTCTTTACATGATGTGCAACAACCGGCCAAGCTATGGGTGCGTGGCGAGAACGGCCATATCAAACCCTACGACGGGCCTCTTGGCAAGGATGCCCCCAATGTTCGGGTCCTTGCGCGCACACCGTGGCCTGCATCTCAGATCCAAACCCTCCCGTACACGAAGCCTGTACGCCAGTCGGTGTGCTACATTGTCAAGAACCACGATCGGCGGGGCAAGTTCAACCCCCAGTTAGCTGCCAAATTCGACATTCCGAGAACCGAGTACAAGAACCTCACGATGGGAAAGAGCGTTACGGCCAAGGACGGCACTGTTGTAACCCCCGACATGGTGCTTGGAGCAGACGTTGCGGGCAAGGGCTTTGCACTCTTGGACTTGCCGGACGAATCGTACATCGAGGCCCTGGTCAACCGGCCCGAATGGGGCTACGACGATCTCATGAGGAGCATCGCTGTGATGTACTGGATTCTTGGGCCCAACGTTGCCCAAGATGCTCGCGTGCTGGAATTCATGAAAAAGCACGGCGCCATTCGCCACATCGTCTGCTCGGGCGATACGGCCCCCAACATGATCACTTTGGAGTCGGTGGCAACACAGGCGTACAAACTTCACAACATCGACCCCGACAGGTTCCCCATACCGTATCACACCAACGACGCCACCCTGACGGGTTTGAAACTCGACGGCCGTCCTGAGCTGTACGAGCGCGGGAGAACGGGCAAAAAGGTCCAATTTTCGCCCCAGTATATCCATCAAGACGACGCGTTGGTGCCGTATCCCAACCTGAAGACGCTCGCGGAGGGTGAGCCCAACCTAGAGGAGGTGGCTGCCCTTGCGGCTGCCGCGCGGGCAAAGATACAAGACGCCGACTTCTCGGCCAAAGTCGAGGAGGCCGAGGCGGATATTCCCAGTCGCGACGCCGAGGTCATCACGCTTGGCACCGGCTCAGCTCTTCCATCCAAGTACCGCAACGTGTCAGCCACGCTGGTCAGGGTGCCCGGGTACGGCAACTACCTTTTCGATGCGGGCGAAAACACGCTGGGCCAGCTGCGACGCGTTTTTGGCCGAGAGCTCCCGGACGTTCTCAGGAACCTCAAGGTCATCTGGATCAGCCATCTGCACGCCGACCACCACCTCGGAACAGCCAGCGTCATCCGGGCTTGGAACGAAGAAACAAGCCGGTCTGATCACTCGGCAAGCCTGCATGTTGCGTCCCACACGCATATGATAGATTGGCTCCGGGAGTATAGCCAGGTCGAGGATTACGGCTTCGGCCGTCTCACCTTTACGCAGTTCGCCGTTTGGGACAGCGGTCAGAAGACGGCGCCCAAAGTGTTCAATGACGAAGATAAGAAGGCCTACGGGCTCGAGCGTATCGACGCCTGCCGAGTTGACCATTGTCACGGCGCCCTGGCTACCGTCTTCACGTGGCCAACGGGGCTGAAAATAGCCTACTCGGGCGATTGCCGCCCCAGCCGGGCCTTTGTAGAGATCGGGCAGGGAACGACTCTGCTCATCCACGAGAGCACGTTTGACAGCTCCATGACGGGCGACGCCATGGCCAAGAAACACTCGACCATGGACGAGGCCATCGACGTGGGCCGCCAGATGGGCGCGCGTCGCATCATGCTCACGCACTTCTCGCAGAGGTACCAGAAGGTGCCTCTCTTTGAGGGCAGTTTCGACATCAAGACGGACGTCAAGGCCACGGGCAAACAAAAGGCAAGGCTTGACGAGGTCATCTTGATGGGCTTCGACTATATGCGCGTCAAGTTGGGCGATTTCCGACGGGCCCAGGCCTTCCTGCCGGCCATCCAGAAGCTGCTGGAGGACGTGGCGGATCAGGAGAACGAGACGGGCGCATAGGCTTCGACGGTGCGAGTGTGCCCGCCGGGTCGGCCAGGGCAATACCGTGTACTACTAGTTAGTAAGACTCTCGACGTGACAATATCCGTTGATGGTTTTGGCAGGTCCGCATTGGCATCCGTGCCCTCATGATTTTGGGGTGAGCACTAAATATCTGGCGATAGACCGGCCAGCCCGGCTCGAGGCGCTGTGGCGCAGCGCGGGTATTCTCAAAACTAAACAAATATACAAGCTCCGTTCCCCTCCTCCCCTTTCCGTTCCCACCCTACTCGTCGAACAGGACATAGTTGGGTCCGTTGCCGGCGCCCTCGCCGACGGTGGCCCAGGAGATGAAGCGGCCCAGCTTACCCGTCTCGACGTTGCGCTCCATGATGACGACGCGATTGTCGTCCTGCAGAGCCGAGGCGAGCAGGGTACCGGCCTTGTTGAGGTTGATGCCGCGCGGGTTCATGCCGCCGGCCGGCGCCGTCTGCACGTGCGTCAGGGCGCCGTCGGCCCCGACCTTGAAGGTGATGAGGGGGTCCGACGGCAGCGCCGTGCAGTTGGTCCGGTCGAAGTTGGGGATGGTCAGGGAGCCCTCGAGGCGCGACGACGCGATGATGAACTTGTTGTCGGGCTGAAGGGAAGAACGGCGGGGGTAGGGTCAGCCAAAAGGGTCGGTAAGTTGGGCTCGGAGGGGGGGGGGGGGGGTTGGTTATGGAAAGGGGACGGAGAAAAAGAGGGGGTTGGTTATGGAAAGGGGACGGAGAAAAAGAGGGGCTTGCTGGGATTCCCGGAGGAGGGCACGTACGGAAACGAGGAGCTCGGCGGCCTTGGTGCCGGCGGGCACGGTGGTGCCGGGGCCGCCCGAGGGGACGCTGGAGCGCTGGGTGAGGGTGAGGCCGCCGCCGGCGTAGGAGACGGCGTAGGCGGTGATGGAGTTGGCGAGCTCGTTGAGGACGTAAAAGTAGGTGGCGCCGGCGGCCTCGACGAAGACGCCGTGGCGCGGGCCCGAGCCGGCGGGCGCCTTCTGCGGCGGCAGCTCGGTCCAGGCGACGGAGCCGGCCGCGAGCTTGTAGACGCGCAGCAGGTCGGCGCCCAGGTCGGGCACGACGACGAATTCGCCGCGCGGGTCGACGATGGTGTGGTGCAGGTGCGGCGCGTCCTGGCGCTCCGGGACCGGGCCCGGCCCCGCCATCGTGTACGTCGCGTTCTGCGCGAGGCCCAGGCTCGACGGGTCGCTGACGTCAAACGAGGAGAAGGTGGACGTGTCGCTGCGCGGGGAAAACGCCCGTCAGCGCCAATTTTTCCCTCTCTCTCACACTCACTCCCTCTCTCTCTCTCTTTTTCTCTCTCACCAGCACGCGGGGCGGCTTTTTTTTTTTTTTTCCTTTCGCCGTTCGGGGCAGAGGCAAGGGGGACCCAAACTTACTAGTGGGCGACGGCGAGGCCGCTGTTGTCGGGCCCGTATAGCGACGAGGCCACGGGGCTCTTGAGCACGCTCAGGACGTCGAGGGTCTCGAGGGTGGCGTCTGCCTTGACCTTGTACGAGGTCAGGGAGGAGGCGCCCCCCCAGCCCTCGTTGAGGCAGTACAGGAGGGACTTGGCCTTGTCGAGCGTCATCCAGGTCGGCTCGGAACCGCAGTCGAGAGACTTGGCCACGACGCTGAGCTTGTCGTTGGCGAAGTCGAGCGTCGTCAGCGCGTGGTCGTTGTACGACGTCGCCCACAGCTTGACGGCCGAGACCGGCGCCGCCAGGAACAGGGCCACGAGGCCGATGGGGATCGTGTCTCTCATCATGCTTGCGTGCGCGGTCACGGGGATGCTCCTACGGCGGGGAGGAAGACGTGGACGAGGGGAGCGAGGGAGAGAGAGGAAAGGAACTGCTGTCGCAAACAACGGACAAGGCCCATTGCCAAACAGGCCACGGGGGCGGCCGGCATGCCGCCATTTATGGTTTTGTTTTCTACTGCTCCCGAGGGGCGACCGCGAGAGCGCGCGCGCGCGCGCCATGCGGCTAATGCTTGGTTGGCGATGTCATCCTCCGTGTGTACGGCATTATGGGAAGATTATCCGCCGGCAGAGCGCTCCGAGTGCTCGCATTTTCCTAATTCGGATCCGCGCCGTGGTTCCCCTTCTGCCACCACCCCGGTAAAAAGTAGCGTGCAAGTTGCGGGTGCCTCTCGCTTGTTCCGCCAGTCGGCCGTGGGCCAGCAGGGATTGTAGATCTGTCTCACGTAATGCCCATGACGACAGCTTCCTCCTTGTTTGGCTCAACCTCATCCAAGAAAAGACCGCGGGCTTCGCATGGAATACCGTCTTTTTGCCCCGGGGCGCTGTTCGCCGGCGAGCCAATCAGAAGCGTAACCAGAAAAGGGCGTGGCACGTCGTCCTCTTCTTGGGGGGGCTCATGGCGAAGCCCCAGGACCGTGACTTCTGGTGTCGCTCGCTCGCTCGCCTGGGACCTTCATGCAGGGGCGGTCGGGGCGTCTTGGAAGGGGGGTTGGCCATGGGACCCAGAGGCTGCGAGGCCCGGTAAGCGAAGAGGCGCCCGTATGGAACAGACGGGAAGAGATTCCAGGCAGGATTCCCGGCCAAGCGGCCCAGGAAAAGAGAGACAAGGGCACACAGTTCCTTATTTCCCCGCACCAAGGCCGACGTGGTGCGGAGGTGGGTGGAAATGGGGCTTGGTCTCGCTCTCCTCTGGGCGTCCCGGTTCTTTGCGCCGGCTGGATTTGGGGTTGCTTTTCCCCCACGGTTTGGGCGGTCCCGCTCTGCTTTTTTTCACTTCCTTGGCCATGGCCTCTGGCCCCTCTGCCTCCGACTCTCCGCATGAGGACGAGGCCGAGGAAATCCATGGCGCACGACATGGGCTGTTTTGGGGGGGGGGTCGAAGAAAAAGCCCCCCTCCACTCATTCCCGTGCTTCCGGCGCCCTTGCTTAGGTGCCCTGTCGATCTGTGTCCCTATCCGTTTGGGGCTTGTTCTCCCAGCTGCCTAGATTCTCTCTTCCTGCTGGCTAGCAACAGCAGAGAGACAACCTAGTGTGTGCACGTACGCTGTGGAAACCGGGATGCCACCACCTCATCGTAAACCAGGATGCTTTGGGTCATCATCAGGGTCGTTCATTCAGTCGTATCAGTTGCCTCCCAGTGGCGAGAAACCTATCGCCAATAACCATCTCGAATCGCATTCGGGCACGTGTAGTGTCACTCAAGACGCGGGGAAGCTCGAGAAAACATGGCTCGATTCTCATGATCGAGCGGGAAGTCTGTTAAGTTCACGCCGCCCGAGCCAATTCGGCCCGTGGCACGATTTGGAAGAACTGGTCTGCGCTCTGCTATCGCTCATGTACCTGAATGAGTCCTGTTCAAGGTTCCCAGCCACTTTCTGTATGAGGCTGTTGAATCGATACGGAAGACTCGGGCAAGGGAACGTTGGCTGCGAGGAAGGAGCAGTTGGTTGGATTCGTGTGCAGGCAGGTACGTGCCGCCATGAAGTACCTACCGTGTGTTCCGAACAAGAAGCACATTGCGGATATGTTGCAGATGGGTGTAATCAAAGGCCAATAACCAATTCCCCTAGGTAGGTAGGTACATGTAACCAAATCAAAGAATACTTTACTACACCGAGAACACGGTCAGGCGCTAGCAGTACAACTCCATCACTGTACTGTGTAGATGAGCCAGGATGACGCACCCAGACCTGTTCATCGAATGTGGAAAACGCCATAGATTCTTGTTAGAAATTCTAGCGGCATCACTGGCAGATGGGGCCAGGGAATACGACAGTTTGCCAGTTAACTACTCCGGTATTGTCATCTATGTGGAAACTCCATCCATACTTCAGCTGGCAGTAGCGAGCGTCTTCTGCAAGGAGGTCCAGGCAGCCATGGATGTCAGCGGCATGGGCCTTTCTCCCTGTCTAGCTGCCGCGGTAGGTAGAGTAGCTGTAGGGCGAAAGGAGCAGGGGCACGTGGTAATGCTGGCCCTTCTGCACGCTAAAGGTGACGATGACCTCGGGGAAGAAGGTGTTGCCCTCGCCGAAGTAGGAGCCCGTGTCGAAGCGCAAGGTCCAAGTCGACGTGCTCTCGACCTCGCTCAGCACGTCCTCGAGCGTGTACGTTGGCACGTCGCCGGCGTCGTCGGCGCTGCTGTAGGGCAGCCAGGCCTTGATGCGCCCGTCCTCGTCGGTGATGGACTCGAAGGCCTTGAGCGGGGCGTGGCCGCCCTCTAGTTTCACGCGCACCGCTTTGGCGGGCTTGCCCACGCTGGTGTCCAGGATGTGGCAGGTAATGGGGTCCTTGGTCGCCATGGCGGGCGGGCGGGCGGGAAGCAGCCGGTTAAGGGAGGGGCTCGGTAGGTGAGGAGCGAAAGTTGGAGGAAAATGGAAATGGGGGGGTTTGGTCCGTAAGGTGAATTACGGCGAGAGGTCGGAGGCCGTTGTCACGGGGGATTTCGGAAAGAGCAGAATGCAAAAGCCTTTTCCCTCGCCAAGGAGGTGTGTAGTCCTAGAAGGAAATGCGGCTGAGAGGAACAGGCAGTAGTGGACCAGTCATCAATTCCGCCCATTCATCGAGGTCCATCATCCATGCTAACCAAGACGATGATCCGGGGGGCAGTGCTTGGGGCGTCAAGCGGGCGTACAGTGACGGGCTCTCCAACGACTTGCTAGCTGGGAACGCGTGGTGAATTGACCTGGACCCCGCGCCCCGCCAACAGATAAGAACCTGAGCTCGTTGGCACATGGCCGCTCCCATACGCAAAGGGCCATCGGGATAGCGAGGGAGACTTGGTATGGATGGATGCACAGGACCAGCCCTGTATCAGCCGGTGGGCTGTCGGGCCTGTCCGGGAAGACGAGGCCAACGATCGGGAAGGAGGGGAGCTATTAGCCTCAGAGGCGCAGGCTTTCAGCACTACGAACCAAAAGACGGGCTTCAAGAATCCGAGAATCTATTCGAAGCGGGGGCCATCCATTGTTGCCCCTCCCTGGAATCAAGGCGGGGTGCACGGAACAGCGGAAGATGGGGATCCATTTCTTCATAATCTCGGGTGGGCTGGTGCTACCGATATACTTGAGCACCTCCGCGACCACCATAAGCACAGTCCCGCGTGCTACTTGAGGCCGTACTAGAACGGCCTCTCGCGCCCTTCCAGCTCCCAAGGTTCTGCGTCAGTCAAGATGTAATGCTTGCCCATGCCTGTGAGCCGGTTGACAAAGGACTGAAAGAGCCGATAAAGCTTGGTTGGCAGGGAAACGATGTCGGGCACGGATTTGTAATGGAAGGCGGGGTACGGAGTACAGGAACAGCCACGGATGTCAATCCTCGGATGTGTGTGCTCGGAAAGCAGCCGCAGCGACCCAACGGATGTTTGTTTTACCCTCCAGTATTTCGAACTCTGACGGAAGCTGCACCGACCAATCGACAGTGAGATTCATTTGTCCAACAAGAACTTACCCCGCCGGCCGGCCGCCGCCTTGGCGAGAAGACGCCGTCCGGTTCCCCGATCACGTCAACATCCTCACAGAACCCTCATACCCAACCCGACGTCCCCCCAAGTGCCATCGCCAAGTCCCCCAGGTTGCCTGAACGAGTTTGTGCCGTGCCCTTAGCCAGCCAGTCCCATTGATCGCCTCCTTCGCACAGCCATCGCTCCTTTTCAAGATGGCTTCCATTCCCTCTACCATGTCCGGTATCCTCATCGAGGCCCCGGGCGGCGTCGAGGTGTTGCAGTGGAAGACGGATCTCCCCGTGCCCGAGCTGAAGGAGGGCCAGATTCTTGTCAAAAACGAATGGGTGGGAGTCAACTATATCGACACGTGAGTAGTACCGCTCCCTGCAAGCGACCGCCCCCGTCACTCACGCCGCCCGCGCAGCTACTTCCGCAAGGGCCTCTACAAAGCCCCCATGCCCATGATCACGGGCGGCGAGGCGGCAGGAATCGTCGCCGCCGTGCACCCGTCCGTCCAGGGGTACAAGGTCGGAGACCGCGTCGGCTACATGAGCCCCACGAGGGGAGCCTACGCGCAGTACACGGCCCTCACCACGGACAAGTGCGCTGTGCTGCCCGAAAACATCTCCACCAAGACGGCCGCCGCCGTGCTCCTCCAGGGACTGACGGCCCTGACCTTCATCCGGGAAGCGCACCCCGTCAAGGCGGGCGACTGGGTGCTCGTCCACGCGGCCGCCGGCGGCGTCGGGTCCATCATGTGCGAGATCTGCTCGGCGCTCGGCGCCAAGGTCATCGGGACGGCCGGCACGCCCGAGAAGATGGAGACGGCGCGGCGGAACGGCGCCCAGTGGGTCATCAGCTCGCGCAAGACGCCCGACGAGCTCGTGGCCGAGGTCAGGGACATCACGGGCGGCCACGGCATTGACGCCGTCTTTGACGGCGTCGGCGCTGCCACCTTCGACGCCGACCTTGAGCTCGCCGCCCGCAAGGCCACCATCTGCGTCTTCGGCAACGCCAGCGGCGCCGTGCCGCCCGTCGACCCCCTGCGCCTCGGCGCCGGCGCCCCCCCCAAGAACCTAAAGGTCTGCCGCCCCACCGTTTTCGGCTACGTCGCCACGCGCGACGAGTTCGCCCGCTACACGGCCGAGCTGCTGGGCATGCTCCAGGACGGCACCATCAAGCTGGCCCAGACGGCCACCTACCAGCTCGAGGACGCCGCGCAGGCGCACACCGACCTCGAGGGCCGCAAGACGACGGGAAAGCTGCTCTTGGAGGTGCCGCAGTAAGGGAGCGAGCCCTCGTGTATTCAAACATTCCGAGGTAATTATTCCAGGCCTATGACAATGTTCCATGTACTATTTGGGCTCCTGCCACCAATATCGTTTTCCAGTCGTGGACGTAGATGTAGACAAGCGGCCTACCCGGGGCAACGCACCTCCATTTCCATTGCGGCCCGTTACAGTCATGCTCTCCCGCGGAAGAGACGAAGCGTGAGACTTGGTGTCGGAATAGCGGCGTACGCCCACCGCGTGACTCTCAGAGCAGGACGAGACGACTTCCGAGTGTGCGAGCCGCTCAGAACGAAACAGACAGAGCTATTGAACAGTACACGATGACTGGCGGTTTGATCCTATTCAGCAAGAGCCACTTGCCTGTCATTTGGTGACGGGCAGCATTCTGCTCTCAGCCTGTACAGCTCGCCCGCACCACCTCTTGCCACCTGCACTCCAGATGGCCTTGTATCGCTCCAGGTCGTCGGCGACATTTCGTAGCTATTTAGGGCCGGTACCACTTCAGTCTACCAGTGGCACCTGTACCCTTGGACGTTTGCTACATTTACCTGCCTCCGTATACAAGCAGAAAACGCCCACGATATTCACATGTACGTGTAACGCTCATAGACGAGGCTGATGTTCGTCACGGGCGAAATACTGGTATACGCTGCATATAGCCGGCATAACCTGCAGTTGTGAAAATATTGTACCAGCCTGTAGGCAGCATTAAGTTCTGGTTTATACAGCCCGCCCTCAGCAACGCAGTTCTCGAGCCAATCAAAAAACAGGCAAACTATGGGGCCAGAAAATCTGGCCAATGGAAAATTGCCAAGTAGAGGCGCTAACCGCTTTTTTGACCAATGAGCAGCGGGGGAAAAATGCCCGTCGCCCACCCTTCCAACGCGAAGGCACAGCCTAGGGTTTTGGAGCACAATCAGTAGCTGCCTGGGCCCCACCTTTCGCCCTCCAGGAAATCACATAAATAGCTGCTCTCCCTCCCTCCTTTTGGAATTTTCTTTCCTTTCTTCTTTAGCTCTTCTTTGCCTTTTGGCTTAGATCAAGTGTAGTATCTGTTCTTTTCAGTTTAATCTCTGAAAGAGTTCTATGGAACTCAACATTGATTATTCTCATTTTTGGCCTCAGGGCGGTGTCCTCTGTGCTTGCACATGACTCTGCCCACAGTGTCCCTGGTATTACACTACCTCCAGGTGACGCGACCTTTTTTTCGTTGCAGTCTCCAGCGTGTCTGGGGATGTGAGGAAGAAAGAATTGTCATGTTCTCTCCGAGATCTAGGAATATGACGTCTCGCTTTACCACTCCGCTCGTGAAGTTGCCGGTGCAATCTGAAATTTTGAATCGGTATCGTGCTGTTCAAATGCGAGATACGTACTACGGTCAGGTTGGAAGATACCTGGCGCCAACAGATAATTGCCTGGGCCGGACTGTCTACGGTAAATGCACATAATACCTCGAATGACAAACGTAGATGCATGTTCAACATTCAACGTGATGGCGTGTGGACACGCGTTGTAGCCTTAAATACGCTGGTATTCACGTCCAAGACTGTTATAATCGATGGCCTCGTCTCCATCTTCGCGGCTGGATTTCGTAGTATAGTTTGCGTCGTGGTTCCAACGTCCCATGGTACGGCTGGACTACTTGGCTGCTGCACTACGTTTTTCTCTCGCCCGACAAAATTCAGACTGCCCGCCCGTGCCTCGCCTCTTATCGATCGACACTCGCTGCAAACATGGCGGACAACAGCGCTCCCGCCATGATCGACCCTTCGATCTTCCAGTTCCTGCAGAGCCATGCCGAGCAGGACATCGAGGTTAATGAGAAGCTGCACCAGATCACGGCGGTCCTGAACCGCCAGATCTCGACCTCTCAGGGCCATCTGAGCCGCATTCATGCCACGCCCACCTCGAAGCGTGAGTGGCGCCGAAAAAGAACCCCTCTCCTATTACGTTTGGCACGGCTCTGGGGCTGACTGATGGTCTCTTGCGGCAGTGGCGCCCCTTCTGAGCCAGGTCGAGCAGGATGGCATCCGACCCGCCATCGCGAGCATTGGCGAGCTTGCCGCCTTTGCCTCCAACTACCCGTACTACAAGTAAGTGTGTTTTTGCGCCCTGTCGTCTCGGCGGCCTCGCTATCCAGGTACCCGTCCCGCGAAACCACATGCTCACCTCTCCCCCGTGCAGGTACAACCAGCGCTGGTCCCGCAGCATCCAGAACCTCCTTTCGCAGATGCTTCTGACGGCCTGGCTCGGCGGGATGGGCACCGAGGCCCGCCCGGGCGAGCTGGGACGCCTGCTCCGTCTCGAGGAGGTCGGCGAGGTCTTGAAAGGTTGGTTCCGTCTCCTTTCCCCTCTTCCCATCGTTACCCTTGTCGCGCCCTTTGCCCCTCCCCAGCTCCATCCTCCTCCTCTTCTTTGTACGACGAGGGAGAGAAAAGCATGGCTGTGTTTAGTATACCAACCCCATTTACTCACCCGCGTGCGCAGTGCCCGTCAACCTGACGGACCGGGACGCCTTCCACGTCACCATCGAGGAGTACCTCCTGGCCCTGACGGACGTGACAGAGGAGCTGAGCCGGCTGGCCATGAATGCCGTGACGCTCGGCGACGTCGACCTCACGGTCCGCATCAGCGCCTTCGTCAAGGACCTCTTCGCCGGCTTCCAGCTGCTCAACCTCAAGAACGACATCCTGCGCCGCAAGGTCGACGGCGTCAAGTACCACGTCAAGAAGGTCGAGGACGTCATCTACGACCTCACCCTGCGCAACCTCATCCCCAAGAAGGACGAGGCCGCGTCCAAGATGGACGTCGAGGCCTGAGGGCGCCTAACGAGCTCGCTGTGCACCTTGCGACAAGGGGACCCCTGGGTCGCCAACTCACGGCCGGCGGGGCAGCGAAGAAAAAATCACTTCCGGGGACTGGGCGAGAGACGCCAGATGGGGCGGGCACGTATTAACTCACTTCCTAGCCACTTTATAGTTCTCTACTGCACCATGAAAAGTCATACGAGTCATTCACGAGCGTTACGGGAGGAGCTGCTCCTATCCAGGCATGTCCAATACGTTCTGTCATATTTGGTCATATCGTAAACCTCGTCACCACTTGGGTATCGTTCTAATTTTTTTGGCGGCCCCCCTTTTCTCACATCGCTTTCTGAGTCCACTTTATATACTCTGGTCTGGCAGTCTAGTGGTGGAACAGGCGAGTGTTCTGCTCGACAAAGGTGATACCCAACTTCTCAGCCGTCTCGAAGACGGCCGAGTCGTTCTGGCTACCGGCAGGGGCGGCAATGTACTTGACACCCGAGCGGGCGGCGCGGTAGACGTTATCAACAAAGGGGAAGAAAGCGTCGCTGGAAACCACGACGTCGGTGAGCTTAGCAGACCACTCCTCGCGCTCGGCTTCCGTGAAGGCGGCGGGGACCTCCTCGAAGACACCCTCAAACAGGTCACGCTCCGGGCCCGACTTGGGCAGCTCGCCGCTGCACAGCAGATCGATGGCGTTGCTCTTGTCGGGACGCTTGGTTCCCTTCTTCCACTTGATGCCCAGGACCTTGGGGTGGAAGCGGAACCACCAGTTGTCCGCCTTGTCTCCGGCGAGACGGGTGCAGTGGATGCGCGACTGCTGCCCGGCGCCGAGACCAACGACCTGACCGTTCTTGGCGTAGCAAACTGAGTTGCTCTGCGTGTACTTCAGGGCAATCGTGGCAACAGCCAAGTCGCGGGTCGCCGACTCGGACAGAGTAGCGTCCTTAGGGGTGATGGTGCGGCTGAAGGAGCGAGGCGAAATCTCAATATCGTTTCGGTGCTGCTGCAGGGTCACGCCGTAGACGGTTCGGGTCTCGGTGGCATCAGGCTGGAAGTCGGGGTCCATCTGCAAAACGAGATACTTGCCGCCCTTCTTCTTCTTGAGGATTTCCAGGGCTGCAGGCTCGTAGCCAGGGGCAATAACACCGTCGGACACTTCCTTGGAGATGATGCTGGCTGTGGGGACGTCGACGACATCGCTGAGGGCGATCATGTCGCCGAAGCTGCTCATACGGTCGGCACCACGGGCCCGGGCATAGGCCTGGGCAAGACCCGACGTCTCAATGCCCTCGATGTCGTCCACAAAGTACACCTTGCGCTCCTCAGCGGTCAGAGGAACGCCGATGGCGGCACCAGCCGGCGAAACGTGCTTGAAGCTAGCAGCAGCAGGCTTACCCAGAGCAGCCTTGAGCTCCTTGACGAGAGCCCAGCTGTTCAAAGCATCCAGCAGGTTGATATACCCAGGCGAACCGCACAGAGCCTTGAAGGGCAGGTTGGCCGACCGCACAAAGGCGGCAGCGGGCTTCTGGTGCGGGTTGGCACCGTACCGGAGGGTGGAGTACTGCAGGCCGTCGCCGGCGTAGCGGGCACGGAAGAAGGCCGAGATGTTGTCGTCGTAGTCGGCCGTGTGCTCGAAAGCCTTGAGGGCGTAGCGGTTGCGGCTGGACTCCTTAATCTCGCCGGCCTCGAGCTCCTTCAGGAATTCGGGGTAGTCGTTGGGATCACTCAGGATGGTCACACGCGCGTGGTTCTTGGCGGCGGCTCGGATCAGAGTGACACCGCCGATGTCGATTTCCTCGACGGCCTCGGGCACGGTGACGTTAGGCTTGGAGACGGTATCCTTGAAGGGGTAGAGGTTGCAGATGACATAGTCGACCTTGTCGATGCTCTGCTCGGCCAGGTCCTTCTCGTCCGACTCAAGGTTCCGGGCCAGGATGCCGGCATGGACGGCAGGGTGCAGCGTCTTGACGCGGCCCGCGAGCATCTCGGGCGCCTTGGTAATGGCCGAGATGTCCCTAGAAGCCCGATGAGCAAATGAAGAACGCGCAAAGGAGGTTTGAACACGGCCGCCATGAGCCCCGCCCTCGGCCACACTTACTCGACCGCAAACCCAGACTCCCTGATCATCTTGGCCGTGCCGCCCGAAGCCAGGATGCGAACATTCTGCTTGACAAGGCCTTTGGCGAGGTCCAGCAGGCCTGTCTTGTCGAAGACGGAGACGATGGCAATTCGTTGAGACATTTTGAATGGGTTGACTTCTTGGGAAGGTACAGATCAGTGCCAGTCGTCCAGCGAGGTTGTGGCAGAGTGTAAAAAAAAAAAAGTAAGGAAAAAAAGACGAGGGTTTGGAACCGGGCTCGGCTATGATGGATGGCGTGCTGCAAGATAATTCTTTTGCTTCCTGCTGTGCAGCACTTTAAAATGCATGGCGGGGTAGGTACTATGGCGGGGGTAAAGATAACCTTCCTTGTGTTGGAGGCGGGACACTCGCGCTAACCACTACTATGTAAGGTACTACGTAGCACTTATGTAATGGCCCTCCAGTTTCCACCCGGTCCCTTAGCAGCCAGAAAAGCCCCACTCCCGAATGTGTGCCCTTTCCGCTTTATCGCTATCGCCATGTGACACGCCATCAAGGCCAGAACACCTACCGTTGATACCGATGCGCTGTCCCCTGCTCGAGCTCCAGCTAAAGCCATTCCGCGAAGAAGCGATATTCCCCTGCGCATTGCCGTGCCGCTCCTTTCACCAATGCCTCTGATCGACCCCATCACAATGTCCGCGCCTGCTGGCAAGGCTGGGTCCGCCGCCGGTGACGACAAGCCCAACGAGGAAAGCGCCTGCAGGCCCCTGACCACCCACGCGTCGCCCCTGGCCCAAGCCGTCCGGCACGTTCACCCCGCCGTGCTCGCCGCTTCGTTCTACGCGGGCTTCGGCGCCCTGGTGCGCGACCCCGTGGCCACCATGGCCGTCTCTCTCCCGGCCGTGGTGGTCCTGCAGGTCGCCTATGCCGTCCTCTGCCTGCCTGCCGCCGGGTCCCCGGCCAAGGGCACCAAGAAGCCCCGGCCCGGCGAGAAGCGGAAGCCGGGCGCCGACGCCGCGGGGCCCAGTCTCCTGAGCGTAAGCCGCTCTCCATTCCCCCCCGGCTCACGGGCAGAACCAACTGACCGTTCCCGTGCTCACAGACCGTCTTCGTCGCGCTTGGTCTCTCCGTCTTCGCCACACTCGGTCTCCACACCTTCTTCGTCCTGTTCGGCGCGCCGCTGCTCACTCACATCCCGCAAACCCTCCTCTGCACACTGCACCTGTCGATGCTGGGGCTTTTCCCACTGTTCTACACGCACGGCATCGCAACCGGCGACTGGGTAGAAATCCTCGGTGCCCGGGCGCCCTTCGACGAGGCGTTTGGTGGCTTGGTGGGAGCTTGCGTAGGCGCCTGGGTCGGCGCCGTGCCCATTCCTCTGGACTGGGATCGCGAATGGCAGAAGTGGCCCATCACGATCCTGTGCGGAGTATATGGCGGTTACGTCTTGGGCAAGGTCGTCGGTGGCACTATTGCCTTCGGCAAGCGGTTCGGGTCATGAGCAGGCTCTTCGGCGTTGCGCCTGCGAGTTATGGCGGTAGAGACGACGCAGGCCGACCATCCAAACGCGGACCGCGGGACCTGGCGATCAGACTTCCATCATCCGAATATCAACTGCTTCGCCCGGCCCGGGAATGCCTCGGACAGTTCCGTTTCCATGAACAATAGCGACTTGTTGGAGCTTGCGTCGCGCAGCGTTACGCGTACTCGTTGGAGACTCGCCGCCTCTTGCGCATCTTAACTGAACTGGTCGGAACGGCGCGAACAAAGCGAAATGATGAGCACCAACCCCCTCAAGCCATCGGTAGAGTGCCCCCAAAAAAATTGCACAATGGCTTTCCTGTCATATTCCAGGGCCTGTCTGTTCGTCCACGGCACGGTCAATGTACCAAAATTGGGAGAAACCACACTAGGAGGCAGTGGACTTGCTGAAGATGATGCAGCCCCCCTACCGAGACACCTGTGTACCCTTGGTGCCTATGCTGCAGCTGGAAAAGAATGGCTGACTGAGCCAAGCTGCAAGGGCTCCCGCGTCGTGGGGCCCAAGGTTACAGGGGGGTACCTAGGTAGCACAGTAGCGAGGCGGCTCGGGCGGGCAGGGAAAACATGGCGGGGCTTCCATTTCAGGGTTTGATACGACGTACACGTGCAACTACAAGGTGCTTGCACCGTCATGGCCTTCTCGGGTGAAACGGGCGCAACATTTGAAGCACAAGTAGGTACGGGGTACAAAGGGGGCTGTCCTGCGCGAACATCCGTCGGACAGAGAGATGCACGGGGTGGAAGCTGACACGACGTCAGAGAGACCAGACCCTCTTTACGGGGCTGCAAACAAGCTTCTTTAAGACGGTGTGCCGAAGGCTTTCCCTTCAGCTCCTGAGACCCATCATGCCTCAGCTGTGGGGGGTTGAGGGGGTCTCGGCCGGAATACTGGACCTTACCACGCGGCCGGCAGGGCTCCATTGCTGCCCCGTAAATCAATCGCGACTGTCGTTCCAGGTTCACCAACCACGTGCCACCTGCTTATCGTCGCCGCCGCGACCAACGTTGCCGTTCATCGCCATGTGCCCGGTCTCGTCTTTGCCCGCCGCGCCCCCTTGAAAGGTTATACGCATACATGTGCTTCGCACGCATACATACGCTTCACACGCATACGCCACTGCCGTAATTGGTTGTTCCATCCCTCTTCCAGCCGTGGCCCGGCAACACGACCAACCCAACCAGTCATCAGCCGCAGCCCTGCCTGCAGGACGGTAACCAAGGTCGCACCGCAGGTACGACTCGCCACGATAGGTACCGACCTCCATTTCCAGCGGCGACAGCGGCAGCAGCGGCATCGGCTGACGGGTAGATAGTTTCGCCGCGTCGTCAGACTGCCCCGTCGCTCACTACAGAAGGCCATCATCGCTGGCCGGCATTGGCTCTGGCGCGTACCTTAAACCCGGCATACCGAGCTCGCCGAGGTGTGGGCGCAAGCAAGCCTTCTTAGGACCAATTACTTGTTGCGTCCCCATTTTGCCACCCGTGGCGCGACGGGCGACTGTCTGCTGACTTTGGGCTCTCGCGTGGTATCGATCTTGACTCGAGGGGACATTACCCAGTATCCTTCTTTCCCCTCGGCGCCCGCGCCGAAATCTCGAGTGCAGGTGCAGTGCAATTCTCCCGCGACACCCTTGCGTACGGACATTCCATCCAACGTGCCAGCCCCAAACATGGGTCCAGCCGAATCGACACCCCTGCTGGGGGCGGGAGGCAAGCTTCGGGCACCGCCAAGTAAGCAGCTCCCCGGGCCTACGTCGCCTTGTCGATCCCGGGAGATGCTGTAGCCGCCCGACATGTGCCGCTCTGGTACATGACTGACATGCCACTCCTCAGGTGCGGCCTTCACAGCGGCCTTGATGCAACCGGAGAATGCGGGGAGGAATCCCCGGGGGGAGCCCCACGACGGCGCGCCCCGGCGCTTCCCCCAAGCCATTGCCCACCGAGGCTGCAAGGCTGCCTATCCCGAGAACACCATGGCCGCCTTCCGGAGTGCCGTGGAGATTGGCGCCCACGCGGTCGAGACGGATCTTCACTTATCCAAGGACGGCGTCGTAGTGCTGTCGCACGTAGGTTGGCCCCCTCCGCCCATGCTACCGGGCCGTCTGCCTGGTGGGCCGAGGCGCGTGGGCAGAACTGACGACGCTACCAGGACGCAACACTGAAGCGGTGCTTCGGTGAGGACACCAAGGTGGCCGACTGTGACTGGAGCTACCTAAGCACGCTGCGGACAACTCGCGAACCGCGCCAGCCGATGCCGCGCTTGATAGATCTCTTAGAGTACATGGCCCAGCCAGACGTAGAGCGCGTTTGGGTTTTGCTTGATATCAAGGTGGGTTGGGAGCTCCGAGCTGGGCCGCGACGCCCTCGGCCGTGGCCTCCCCCCCACGGCCCCGGGAGGTCCCTGCACGCGTACTGACTTTTCCCCGTGATTTGACGGGCAGAGAGACGATGATGCCTCGGAACTCATAAGTCGCGTAGCGGCCACCATCGCGTCCGTTCCCTCCAAGCGGCCTTGGAGCGAGCGCATCGTGATGGGTTGCTGGCAGGTGCGTGTTCCTCCCTGCCCGCCTCCCCTCTTCCCCCTCCCCCCCTTTATCGCTTGGGCGGCCGGCCCTCCGGGATCCGAAGGGTCTAACCATGCCCCCGTGGGCCTTGTGCCAGGCCCACTACGCTAAATTGTGCATGAGGCTGCTGCCTGGCTTCCCCCTCACGCATATCGGCTGGTCGCTCAGCTACGCGCGGCAGCTGCTCGAGATCCCGCACATGAACTTCAACCTGCTGGCCAACAGCCTGCTGGGCCCGTTGGGCACGCGCTTCGTCGCCGACGCGCACGCGGCCGGCCGCTCGGTGCTGGTGTGGACCGTCAACGACGATGACTGGATGCGCTGGAGCGTCCGCAAGGGCGTCGACGGCGTCATCACCGACGACCCCCGGCGCTTCCTCGACATCTGCCGCGCCTGGCCCGGCCGCCCCGACAACGGCTCGGCCTCGGCCCCGGCGTCGGTGTCGGGCCTGCGCTTGCGGAAGCGCGCCTGGTCGCTCGCCTTTCACGTCTTCTTCCAGCTGGCCGCCTGGGTCCTGGCCCTCGTCTTCCTCGTCCGCGACGGCACCCCGCAGCGCCGCGTGCGGGACGCCTTCCGGGACTAGACGGGGGCCCCCCGGGGTGCCGAGGCGGGTCGAGGCCGAGGCCGACGAAAGCGCCGGGGGCCCTAGGCCAGAACCGACGGCCCCCTGTTAAAGTTCCCACGGCTCTCTCGGCTGGATCACGCTCGAGTAACCACCGGCCGTCAGGCATATTGACACCGTAGTACAAAGATCACATCCATCTGCAGCACGTGAGAACTACAAGACGTGCCGGTTTCCTCTTAATCTACCCCTAAGAAGCGGTTCGTGGACAGGTATCGCCGAATTACATGACGTGGCGGTCGCGATCAGGGTTGTGAACTTGGGTACTAGGGCATCTCGAATAGTTGCCGAAATGAATTCAGGATCTTGCCGTGCCGGCCTTTCTGCAAAAAATCAAACGAGCCACGTATCCATCCATCCGTGTTCTCCAGTCCATGCCCCTAAAACTCTAGAACCCTTCCTATCGGCTAGCCGGGACGAAAATCCTTCCCCGCCTCCACAATGGGCATGAAAACCGGCCCCGTAGACCCGGTCTCCGACATTGACGCGGGGCGAATACCGGGAATCACGGCGGGGCCTAAGCCTCGTCGGCCGTCTCGCGCTTGACGACGCCGCCGTCGCCGAAGATGGACACGTGCGAGTTCTCGACCTTGGGCTGCGGCGCCGTCTTGTGTTCGGCCTTGGACATCCTCTTGGCGGGTGTGGGTTTGCGCTTCTTGGGCGCGGCGGCGGCGGCGGCGGCGGGCTTCTCCTTCTTCTTCTTCTGCTCCTCGTCACTTCCCTCGTCGTCATCGTCGACGGCAACGACGGCCGACTTGGGCGCGGAACGGGGCGTGGCCGTCTTGCGCTTGCGGCCCGCGGGCGCACCACCGCCGCCGCCGCCCGTGGTTGCCGTGTCCTTGGCCGGTGTCGAGGCGCCGAAGCTGTCCTCGCCCTTGCCTTCCTTGAAGTCCTTGACGATCGTCTTGCTCCAGCGCTGGCTGCGGTCGGCGGAAATTCGCGTCAGCAACCTTTTCGTCTCGCGACGCTTGACGGGGAAGGGGCGCGCGGCGGGGGACCTGGGGCTGCCGGGGATGGGGGGTATTATGGTACCAAGGTAGGGAGTATGCCTTTAATTCAAAATGCCGGACGGCAGGGGAGTGAGTGCCGAAGATGGGGGGTGATGTTGGGTAGTACGGTATCGGAGGGTGTCGAGGTGGCACGGTGACGAAGCGGACAAGGTGGGCAAGTGCGGCCGGCAGTCGCTGCCGACTGGCAGTCTCATGACGCGCGAAGGGGAACGAGGGAACCGGGCGAGGGATGGGTGGTGAAATAAAGGGAGAAATAAATATTACGAGAAAGAGGAGAGAAAGGCGGCGACAAAAAAAAACTTACTTCATGGCATCCTTGGTGAAGTCGGTATGACCCCAGGCGTGCATCTGCTCCTTGATCGTGTCCCACGACACCTTGACTTTGAGATCGCCGCCCGTGTGCGAGGCCAACACGGCGAAGATGAGGTCCCGCTCGGCCTGCTCGGTCCACTTGCCCGGCATCGTGACGGTGACTTGGGGCGTGACGGGTGAACGGGGGTCGTGTTGTTGGGGGTTGCTGGCGGCCTCGCGGCACGAGACGGGGAAGACGAGGGGAAAGGAACGACAAGGAGGAATGTCGGATGTGGCTCTGTATGGATGGGAAGAAGTTGGCGGGACGAAAGAACGATGCGGGAGGGGGAGAGTGGTGGGATGAGGGGGATTTGGGTTGGCGAACAGGCAGTCGTCGACAACGTCTGCTGGGAGAAAGCAGACGGTCGGAGGAGGAAGGAGGCGGGGAAAACAAAAGTCGCGTGGGATCTCGACGCCTTGGGTCCGGGCCACTGTGCCGTCAATAGAGGGAACGCCTTGGAGAGAGGGCAGAGGGAGTCGGCGATGCCTTGCAGGCGAGTGATATGGGCACATAGGCACCAACGAGACCGCGTCCGGGGGCCGGGGAAAGCGAGGCGCGGATGAGGAAGGAAGGGGTATCGGTACGGGCACAAAGGGACCGGCTTCTCCGGCAGTCCACCGTAGGCCATGTGTAAAGTACAGTACCGTTGCCTGGCGAAGATGGCCACGGACAGCGTACCGGGTTTTCCGACGACTTCACAGTGAAACCCGTCAGGCCAAAAGCTGGAGGAGCATATTCCATGGACTCGGTCCACAGACTCAATTTTCTAACTACTCGATGCCTCGTGGTTGCACCTGACGGTTCCCGCCCTTTGCCTCCTCCACTCCCTTCCCCTTCCCCTACAGCACCTTCCCTAGCGTAAGGATAAGACTCTGCGAACATATATGACGCGTCCTGTTAAATCGGCATTTCGTCTTGTGTGCGTTTGTGTTGTGTGCTGCCAGTCGTTGAGGGGGGGAATATGCTAGGAGATACGGGGCAGCAACACCAACGCCGCACGGAAAGGTGAAGATGGATACGAAAGATTCCCGGGGGGAAAGTTGAATAGCGTCTGGTTCGCCGCCCTGTTCAGCATCGCTGCCTAGAAATCAAAATGAAGCGTACCAGCCTGACCCTCCCTTGCCCTCCTCTGCTCCCAACCATCAAAAAGGGACAAACAGCCTGCCCAAGCCCATTCCGATACAACCAACATGTAGTCACCCCAACCGGACGCCGAGAAAAGAAGCTTGCGTTTTACGCCGACGCCGGACAACATGGGCCTGAGCGACCGAGCACCAGATTAATCCAGGGGAAATTCGCATTGGCGGGCATGAGATACCGCAGTGTGCACTAGCAAATGTGACATGATCCAAACGCCCGCCCGCTCGCTCGACCCTCCGAGAGGTCCAAGAGCAAACAAAGATGCCACTCGCGCTATCCCAGAAACCGCCAGCCAACGGGCTTTAACCTTGCAGAAGCCCCTGGCTGAGATCAAAACCGTCCAGTACTAACCGGCCATCGTCCATGGGGTACTGCATCGACTGCGGTAAACTGTTCCGCAACTCCTCGCTTCCTAAGCCCGCGTACAGGTCATTAGGGGCCAGCTCCTCGGACGAGCTGAGGCTCTCGTCGCTGAGGCTGAAAACGCTTTGCGGTCCCGTGGTGTTGGACGAAAGGTCACCAACATGGAGGCTTGACAGGTCCCATGAAGCTGGTGACCATTCCTCGTAAGCAGCAGTTGGCTGCGTCGGCCCGATATCGGTGATGGATATCCCGGGTCCGCCGTATATGGCGTCGTAGACGTTGGTCTGTCCTCCGTCCATGGCACCGAGAATGGCCTCCCACTCGCTAGCAGATACGCCGCCACCCTGACCACCCACACCGCCCGCTTTGCTGCCAGGGGAAACGTGGTTCGCGGGGTACGACGGGGACGCCCTTTGCTGAGTGTGGGTAACAGGCTGGGCGGCCGCGGTAGCCCTCGGACCCGTTGGCGAGGAGGACATGGGGGCTTGCGCCGGTGGGGACTGCTTGGGTGCACTGCCCAGCGACAGGTAGTCCAGGTTCCCGTTCGCCCGGTGGTTCGGTGACAGTCGCATCATACTTTGCTGTATTTCGGATATGGAAAATCGTTTCTCACGCCGAGACGTGATAGGCTCGGGCGCACCCCCGTCCATCGAGGCCCGCGAGTGTGATCGGTACAGCTCGGGACGCGCCGCCGACGAGCTGGGCATCGTCATGCGGCGCAGCTTCTCCTGCTGTAATATGAGATCCGTCTCGCTCGCGCTTGCGCCCGCATGTCGTCCGAGGCCCTGTTGAAGAGCCGGTCTCCCAGGCTGCGGTGGCTGGGGAGACAGTCGCGGCGGCGGAGCCGCCATGGCATTCTTGGGGCTCTTCCGGACCGCCGCCTTGGCCGTGCCCTCCTCGGCCGGAACGACCATCGAGGCGACCCGCTTCAGGTTGAGGGTTCCTGACGCGTTGCACTTTTCTAATATCTTCAGCACGTTGTGGACCAGGCGTCCGGTATCTCTCATGAGTTTGCTCTCGTGCTTGAGCCCCATTCCCTGGTAAAGGAGCGTCATGGCGCAGAGCATAAGCACGTCCGTTTTGTTCAGACAAAACGAGAAAGACATGCTCCTCTCCTCTAGAAGCTGGATAATTTGAATCGTGTGCTTGCTAGCCTCGAAAATGGCCATCAGCGACGGCGCATCTTTGGGACCCAGAGAAGAGCCGACCGCTGGGCGATGAATAAGAGTGCGGGTGTGGTAGAATGCAAGCGCCTGTTACGGTCAGCGTTTTGACAGGGACACCAAGAAGCGACCGCGTTCTTACCAGCAGCGGCGAGCGGCTCCCCGTGACCTCCGTAGACGGCTTGTCTTGGGCAAAGGTGAGCTTCAAATGCGTTGGCAGCTTCTCACTCCACTCGGCGAGTTCCGCATCAAGTGACGAGATGCTCTGCAAGGACAGCTCGTATGACGTCGAAGCAGGGTAGTTCTTTTCCAACACCTTCGCCAGCACGCGAGACAACCTGAAAAGAGCCAGGGCACTGGATATTTTGGTGTATTCCCCAGGGAGTGTGGGTTGAAATCCCCTTTCAGTCACGTACTCGTCATCACAGTCGGACGGGTACTCGGCATGAATGTCTTCTTCCCGCAAGACTTTAGGCAGACCCAGCATCGCCGCCGAGAAGCTATTCGAGTCAGCGTCGACGGCGACTAGCAAGCGCGGCATGGGCAACAGAACTTACCAATCCAATGTATAGAGCGTCCAGAAGACCTTCTTTCGCGTCTCGATAGTCAGGGCACCAAAGGAGAAACGCTTCTGGCTCTGGTGCAGGCCCAGCCGATGAGACAGGGCGACAGCAACGGCTTTGTAGTGGATCAATCTCTTGTAGTCCGCCCTTATGGCGCAGTACATCAAGGCCAGCACCAGACACTGCAGCGTGCTCATGGTGTTCTCCATCAGGATGGCGTCGAGAGCCTTTTGCCACTGCATTTCGCAGGCGGCAACCTGGTCCACGTCGGGCTGGTCGCTCGAGAGGGCGGCGATGCCGAAGACGAGGTACAGCTGAGCGGTCTTGTGGTTGCTCCTTACCTTGTCGGCATCGGCGACAAACTCCTCATACAGGCGAAGGAACGTGGGCTTGTGAAGGACGGGGAACAAGGGGGCCCATTCCTGGAAGTAAACATTGACACATCGGTCCGAGAAGAGCCGCGGCGGGAGCCTCGTGGACGAGGACGGCGGCTTTGTGGCCAAAGGGGGGCAGCCTTGAATATGAAGAAAAGCCTCGGGGTTGAAGTCGGAGCAAGACTTGCCGTTTTCCTGCAGCCTGCGCTTAAAGCCCTCTGTTGACGGGTGGGGCCGGTTAGTAGAAGGACGGACGCAGCGAGCGACACTTTCACGTACCGATGAATGAACGACCGCTTGACGGGCCCATGAAGTACGAGTCCGAGTTCTCGACGCCAAGCAACAGCGGAGACGCTTGTACCCGGAAGGCGTCTTCCCTGGCTGGCGGGGCTTGGCCCTTCCTCGGGGCTGGGGCCGTTGGGCTGGCGAGGCGTTCTGCTGACGCCTGACGGTGGTTCTGGAGGTTGTGACGGTGGTGACCATGCATTTTCGATAGCATCTCGATCTTCTCGTCCTTCTCATCCAGCAAGTCCTTGAGCTCCCGGTTTTCCGTCTCCAGCGCCCTGACTCTCTCCTCGAGGGACTCAGTGTAACCGCGAGGAAAGGCGCGGCGACTTAGTTTGTCGCTCGTGCGACACTCGAAGCCCACGTTGGCGCATTGCGAGCAGCAGGGCCGGATGCCATCGCAACGGATCTTCTTGGACCTGCAGCGATCACAGGCTTGCGCGATCCGGCTTTGTGAGCTGGTGCCCACCTTGATCACCTTCATAGGCAGAATGCCCGGCATGGTGGCGTTGGGCGCCGCGCAACACGTCTATACCGTCGCGCCCTTTCTGCCGCGAGTCGCCCGGCTTCGTTAATCCGATAGACAGGCCGGTAGGGCACGACAACACTCCCGGGTGGTAGGACAGGAGCGCGGCGGCTGTTACGTTGTTATCGCGTGATCCAGGAGTCGGACCCGGGGCGCGTGTTTCGGTTTGCCGGGGGGTGTATGCTGGCGCGAGCCACACAAAGGGGGTGCGCGGGCGTGGCGTGGCGTAGGCGCGCAGCAGCAGAGCAGACAGAAGAATGCTCGGTGAGCTCGCGACAATGCCGGAGAGTCCGCCGGCGCGCTCGGGTTTTGTGGTGGAGAGCGACAGCCAAGGAGCCCGGAGCAGGGAGTTGGAAGAGGAGGTTTTGATGGCGCAAGACAAGACAAGAGTACGGGTGAAATGGAACGGGGAACCCAGCCAAGTGGGTGTGACGGGATTGTGGAGAAGGATAAGGGAAGCGGAAGCGGCGGGCCCTGGTCTTTCCAGGTCTCTGCGGTTCTCGCTCGTCTCGCTGCCTGCCAATGATGCGACACGAAAGAAATCCGGGGTGGACAAGGGAGTGCTGATGAGGGGATTCGACGAGGGTCAGCAAACCACCCGCACCGCTCTGCCGGGGTGTTAGTGGTGGGTCGGAGGTGTCCACAAACCCTCTCGGCAGTCCCTGCCAGCCTGAGGGGGGGGGGGGAGAGAGAGAGAGAGAGGGTCTGTCTCGCCTGTGGATGGGATGGGTGTGTGTGTGTGTGTGTGTGTGCGTGATGTGTGTGTACGAAAGAGAAGAGCGACGTTAGCACGGAATACACGCACCAGTAAGGGGGGGAGTGTGTTGTGGATAATTCCTACCTACCTACCTCCATTCTGATGAGGTTCCTTTACCACACACATCGTACATTTGCCATACCTGCTGCATACTGAGTACCGCAATCAAGATCCAATTGTAGTTGCCAACGGAACTGCCTCTCCCTACGACCCTCGCTACTTTTACCTAGACCTGCATGGCCACTTTGGGTACCCATTCGGCGTATGTACATATGTACATGGGTACATGGCAAATTCGGCGGCCAGGGGGGGAAAGGGCCACCCTCTTTTGGGGCTATCTATGCGATGGGGACCCCATTGGTCGGGCTAGCTACGCCCCAGCTGCCAAAATAGACCAGCGAACAAGAACGTCCGTGGGTGGAAAAGAAGGATCCCGTCCGTCCTTCTCTCGCGCCGCCCGCCCGCCTAACTCTGCCAGTCGTGAGGCGGTATGCGATGCCAGCAGCGGTAATCGAGGTATATCGCAATCACGTCAGGGATAGGCCCCGAACGTCAGGGATGAGCACGCCGCGGGACCCACGATCACCAGACTCTAGCTAGCTGTACTATGGCCCAATGCGTGCTGCCGACAGCCGGGCTAGCAGGACTAGACGGCATCGGCCCAGAAACCACCCAGTTGCTGCCAGGGCCCTCTTGGACGGTGCCAGGAGATCACGAACCCAAAACACTTCCAGGATGCAACCTTGCATCATTCGACCGACTACCTCTCTGTGCCCATGCTGCTTCCCCTATTCCAGATCCCCTCCCAGGAGATGCCCTACGGGCGAACCTACTGGCGTGCTTGCCCTCTCCTCTTCACCTCCAATGTCCATTGCCTTATCGACCACCCCGCGGAGCGTGCTGCTTCTCGGCAGGGCTGAGCTATGATAACCTGGCTTGGACGTAGGGCATACGGGCGACGGGCCTGGACGTTTCACCTAGCCCGCAACGGATTCCTTCTGGACATGACCGAACCGCCAATCCACTTGGCCGTTGCCTCTTAGTTCCATTCATTCCTGCGCCAGCTGGTCCCCTCGGGCTATCGGCGTCGACGAGAGCCGCCGCCAGCCAGGCTGTCACTCATTTGCCCTCTCGCCCTGCATCTCCTTGCGCCGGGTCTATTAGTGTTGCTTTGATGAAGCCACGCAGGCCGCCATGATCGGCGTCTTGGCAGCCTCTGTTTCATTGGCCGCCGAGACGACACCCCTACCCCAACCCCACGGGTTGAGGTGAAATCGTCGCCCTGTGATGACCAGGCAAAGCCCACCTGGAACGGCCAAGCTGGGAACGACAATGGATCGCCAAGTGTGTGACGAAGTCCCCGTGTCGTAGAGATGAGCTAGTTGGACACGGCCCGATAGTATTGCGTTTCCATCGGTCACCATGAGGTCGGCGATCGGCTACCCCAGGCACATCAAGTGAGAAGAGATGCCTCCGTCGATCGCGCCCCCGGCACCCAGATGCTCTTCCCCTCCCTCCCCGCTCTCGTACGAGTGCCACGGTGCCTGTCAGCCTAGTCAGCAACCTGCCAAGGGCCGCCCCGGCTTCCAATGACCACTCCGCAGGTTCCTTTCCCCAGACCCGGGGAACCAATATATCTTTCTTCATTTCGCGTCGTACGTGTGGCGGGGTCTTTGTTGAGGAATCGAGCGAGTACAGGAAAGAGTCGGGACGGGAAAAACCCACCCGTCCTTCCTAATGGGTAAAGTCATCACACCCGCCTCGTGGCACCCAGGATCCTGCCGGAACGTCGGGCCAATCACTTGGCGGCCTGGTCCCGACTTGACTCGTGGGTACGGGCCAATATCAACCGTGTCCAGGCGAGCAGGAGAGGGGGCACGCAAGCAGGTGAGAGGCGCAAAGGCCCCGGGAAGCCAGGCCGGCAGTCTCGCCAGAGCCAGGCCCAGCTAACGGTTAGGGGGCCGGGTGTCTTCTGCCGGAGGTACTTAGACGCTAGAGCCTGTGGCTGCTATAACCCCCCGTTCGCCTCTTGGCCCCCCCGCCGGCGTCCCAGGCCGAATGGCTAGCCGAGTGGCCGAATCCGCCCGATTGCCCGGATCCCGTATGTCCAAACCCGGGGGGGTGGACGAGTGCTCTGCTCGAAACGACCTTATAAGGTGTGATTCACGCCTCGCACCACGCCATGGCGCAGTGCGTCTGCGGTTGCCATTGGACGCCCGCCTTGGGAGCCAATAACCCACCCCGTCCGATGCTAGGGCTGCTGGGCATGGTCGTAGAATCCATCAGCTAGCTAAAGTCGGGCTCCTCCTCATTGGTCGCTGCCCCAGCATCTGCTGTTCCATCGTCTGTTGTCGCGCCGTTCCTCCCAAGGTAAGCTCTAACACTATCCTCCGCGTAGAGCGTTGCAATCTGGAGGTTCATTTTGGAAGAGTCAGCAAGCCATACCTTTTCCGTTCATGCGCCCCACCGCAGCCCTGCTGCCACCGCGGACAGGGGTTGCCATCCGGTGTGTCTGGGCGATGCTTCTTACCTGCTCTTCTAAAGTCGCCGCCATCCTGACCAAAAGGTCCTTTTCGGCGAGTCGCAGCTGACGACTGGCCACCTCGGCAGTGGCGGAGTGCGAGGAAGTTTGCTGGCCGACCGAGCCACCCCCGTCCATGTCGGAAAGGTGACCAGCCAGTTTCTCGTAGATGATGCTGACCGCCCGGAGCTCGAAAACGAGAGAAAGTGGATGATTGCGGAGCAGATCCTTGACTTGATGAGCCCGGTCACTTTCGTCCTCTTCCTGCCAGAAGAGTTTTAGGTGTCGCGAACCATCCGTCTCTTGTAACACGGCGAACTGGAGACCGTCTTCCTCGTTTACGGCTAGTAGGTAGGCGAAGGGCGCGTGCCAGGTGGGCACCCCATCGTCGCTGTCCCATATCTCGATCGTGGGCGCGTTCTGTGTAGCCCGGAAGATGTGTAGTTTGGCGCCCCCAAGCGGATCGTCCTCCGGGGGGTCCAAAGGCAAGACCATCTTGCCCGCTTTGGAAGCCTGGTCGATAAAGCCATAACTGAAAAGCATCTCAGCTGCCGACTTCCCCTGACCATAGTTGATGGTCACTTCTTGACCGTCTGCCAGGGCACAGCCATCCCGTAACATTAGCGTCACATGGCGTTGGTCGTCCTCTTCAAACCGAGCCGTCGCTTCGGACGAGTGGTTGGCGAGATCGAGGCAGGGCACCATGCATTCGCCGGAAAGAGGCAATTCCAGGGAGCGAGACCGGTACAGAGCATCAAGGAGGATCCAATCTTGGATCGTGACGCGATCCTCTTCGAACAGCAGATCGAACCAATGCGGCGCCTCACTGGCTCTTTCTTTCAGGTCGTCAAACTCCTTGGTCAGCGCCTTGAGTTTGGCGGCCACGGCGGACTAGAGGGCGTGTCAAAGCCGGCGTCACACGGGGACATGGCGGAACCCGGGGACCGAGCGCCACCAGCACGTTCAGTACTCACTGCCAAGGAGGTGCCCTGCAGCAACTCGAGATCTTCCGCCGACCACATGGTAGGGACAGGTACATGATTCGGTAGCAGACAGAAATACTGGGTCCAGGGCGAAATTACACCTTCGACGTGTGGAAAGTCCGGGGACGTCAGCACCACCTGCGCCAGCAGGTACAGTAGGATATCGCCCCTGTGTGACTGCGGGTGTGTAGTGTCAGTACACCATGTATATATCGACCATCTGGTGTGGGGGGGCAACACGGCCACTGACCCGGCGGCCGGCGACTTCCAACAGCTGGCGGAAGTTCTTGTCCACTTTGCTGTATTGCTCGACGGCTTCGGCGGACAGGACCAGGTCGCCGGGTACGGTGAGCAAGGTGGGTGCCTTCTCGCCACCGCGCGGCCCCAAGTCCCTCTCGGCGACGAGACCGTAGCCTCTGCCGTCCAGGTGGGCGACTCGGACGTCGTGGAACTTGACGTCATTGAGACTGCACCATGCCGGCAGGCTATCGCGGTCGAGAAGGACGCCCCGGCGCATCTCGTTCACGGGGTTGGTGTTGAAGGGTGGTGGCCGCGGTGGATCGGGGTTGCGGATGCGCCACGCGATACGGGCGGAATACGCGAGCGGTTGGCTGAGTGGAAGAACAAGGATTGCTACGGAAGGCCGTGGCAGACCAGACCATGGCTGCCAAAATGTCCAACAGCCCTGCGGAGCGCGTGCAGTGCCGCGGGTGAAATCAGCGTCACGGGCGCCGAGAGGGACGATGTGGATGCTTCCAGGATCCCGGCGATCCATCCCAGGTCACGGCAATCATTGGCTGACTGATGGGGCCGTCTTTGGCTGACCCCAATGGCCGAGCGCGGAAGGGAAGGTACCCGTGAGCCAGTGAAGCAAAGTCCGATGGCGTGTTTTCTGCCCCTTCATGTGTGCATATTCATAGATGCATCCCATTCCGAATGCCCTGGAACACGTCGTACGTGCTGGATGTGAGTGAATAGGTGCACTCATAATGTACATACCTAAAGTACCTGCCTCTTTCATGCCCACAATCACCCATACCCGCCAACAACGGCCGGTACACAATACGCAACCCTTCCATTCACGGAATGACATGCCATGAGATGGATCCATGACATCCCACCTGGGCTCCCGTCTGCCCCCCCCCCCGATAACGGGCCACAGCCTTAGGAAAAGAAGACCCCGCGCCGCCCAAGGCCCAAAAGTTGCCAAGCAGACGTGCCCAACCTCGAGTCTCCTACCGGCAAAGACGACAACCCCACCAACCAAAAAGTTGTGAACCTCTTTCGGCCGGGCTGACGATCGCTCTCGGGGACGGCCAAATACGAGATTCCCTACACTTTGCGACCGACGCTGTACCAGCACCGGCACGCACCATCTTCGCCCCCACGACCACCGTAACCGACGACGCAAAATGCCCCGCGATCCCCTGATCGGCCTCGTCGGCAAGCCGTCGGCTGGCAAGAGCACGACGCTCAACAGCTTGACCGACGCCACCTCCAAAGTTGGTGCGTCGTTTCCCTGGCCCCCCCGGCGACCGCGCCCGCGCGCCGGCGCACGACCGACGACGGGCGCCCTCGGCTGACGTTGCTCCCTTTGCTACCCCCTCCGGCCCGCAGGCAACTTCCCCTTCACGACCATCGACCCGCAGCGGGCGGTGGGCTACCTGCAGATCGACTGCGCGTGCGCGCGCTTCGGGCTGCAGGACAAGTGCAAGCCCAACTACGGCAGCTGCGTGGGCGGGCGGCGGTCGGTGCCCATCGAGCTCCTCGACGTGGCAGGGCTCGTGCCAGGCGCGCACGAGGGTAAGGGGCTGGGCAACAAGTTCCTCGACGACCTGCGGCACGCCGACGCCCTCGTCCACGTCGTCGACGCGAGCGGCCGCACCAACGCCGAGGGCGAGAACACGCGCGGCTACGACCCCTCGCAGGACATCGCCTGGCTGCGCAGCGAGATCGTCGCCTGGATCAAGGGCAACCTCTACGAGCGCTGGGGCTCCATCAAGCGCCGCCACGTCGCTGTCAAGGCCTCGGCCGTCGAGACCCTGCAGGGCCAGTTCTCGGGCTACGGCTCCACCAAGGAGCTCGTCGCTCGCACCCTCGACCGGCTCGCCATCAAGGAGCCCCTGCAGGACTGGTCTGAGGCCACCGTCGACCGCGTCGTCGCCGCCTTCACAGACGAGAAGTTTCCCACCGTCATCGCCCTCAACAAGATCGACGACCCCGACTCGGAAACGAACCTGATGAAGATCACCAAGATGTACAAGAACAGCGTCGTCGTGCCCTGCTCGGCCCGCGCCGAGCTCTACCTGCGTCGCATGGCCCAGCAGGGCTACGTTCAGTACACAGAAGGCGGCGACTGCGTGTGGACGCGGCAGGACCTCATCGACGACGGCGACCCCACCGGCGGCGGCCTTAAGGAGCTGGACGAGAAGAACAAGGAGACCATCGAGGAGTACAAGGACATGATATTATACCGCTACAACTCGACGGGCGTCGTCAACGTGCTCTCGGAAGCCGCAAAACTTCTCGGGCTGGTGCCCGTTTTTCCCGTGCGGAGCACCTCCTCCTTTAGCTCGGGCTCGGAAACCAGGGCCGTCTTCCGCGACTGTGTCCTGGTCAAAAAGAACACGACAGTCAAGGAGGCCGCCAGGAAAATCATGGGCGACGTCACCATCGCGTACGTGGAGGGCATCGGTGGCACGCGAGTATCAGAAGACGACATTATTGCAGTCGGCAAGCACGATGTAAGTTTGACAACCGCCGCCGAGGCACCATGGTCCTTGGCTAACCCAGCCCACAGATATTGTCCTTCAAAGTCGGCCGCGCATAGAATGTACGCGTTGGGCCACAAAGCGTGGCGAGGTGCTGGGGGTTGGGTAAAACCACCATGCACTCATAACCCTTCTGGGCTGTCCCGCGTCCGGTCAAGCATGGCTAGATTCGCCCCCTCCAGCGGCAAGAATAGAAACGTGCCCTTCGTCGCTGAGGAGCACAGACGTCGTCCAACCGGTTCGCTCCGTCGAAAACGTACTTGTTTGAGCCCCGTGCAAGCCCCTGACAGACAAGCGGGCGCCCCATGTATCGTACAAACGCAGCCCTTCCGGATCAGTAAGACGGCGGCGGTGCAATGACCACGGCCACTCGGCGACAGAAATTCAGCGAGTTGTTTCATTTCGCCTTCCCGCCCTTGCCGACAATGGTCCATTCATCGCCGACCGGACACATGATGCCGTCCCGTATGAACCATCCTGCCCGCTTCATGTCCTCCCACTCGGTCTTGACCTTCAACTTGACCAGATCCCCGGCGGCTCTAGCGTCTTCGGCGCTGTCGTGCCCCTGGGGCTTGTCCGTGTCACCGCTGTCAACCTGGATTTTGCGATCCAGTCGGGACTCCATCAAGTACTTCAGGCTGTTGCGTAGCGGCAGCCCGCCCTTGTTGTGTGGGTATAGGATAATCGTGTCGACAACGGTAGGGTGTATCAAGCGTAAGGCGTTCAGGTCGTTCTCGGCACCGTGGGCGATGAGCGGTGTCTCTGGCGAGATGAGGGAAAAGAAGAGATCCCGGGCGGCCTTGGGAGACGGTACGAGTTTGAGCTTTCGTTGCGGTGGTTGTGACGGGTCGTCGGACGGAACGAGGACCGGCCTGTGGTCTTGGCCAGGGCTCCAGCGCGGCGCCTCGGCCAGGTCCTGGGGGCGCACGCCCGAATATCTCGTGTTGAGGTCGATGTACTCGCCGACAGGTAGTACGAGAACATCCAGGAGCTCCTTGCCCGCTGGCCAGGAGACGGCCGTGAGACGGATCAGCTCCATGCCATACACGGTATAACCCATCTCACAGTCGAAGCAAACGCCCCGGTCCGAGGGCGCGTCGGGGTTGGGCGGCGTTTCGGCGAAGTTCAGTACACTTGCCAGTCTTGCGGGGACGGTCGTCTTGAAGACATGATTGGCGGCTTTCGCGCACCCGTTGGTGTCGCCGACCGTCTGGTGGCAGCAGCGGTATTTCTTGGGCCGCTCGCCAAACCTCTCGCCTGGTGCTCTGTCGACAAAGTAGGTGCGGCCGGGATGGTAGGTACAAGAGCCGTTGGATGCCAGAGCCCCGTCCTCCTCGCGCCGTCCGGGAAACACGGCAAACCTCTGGGTGCACCTGTCGCAGATCTCAAAATTGCCCGAGGCTGCGACGGCCTCTTTGGCTTTTCGAATGTCGTCGTCACTGGGTATCGTGGCGACGTAGCCGTATTGCTCGATGCTTTTTAAGTCTACCGTCAGGCGTTTGAGGAATTCCACTTCCTGCGTGGGCGTCAGGCCCGTCTCAATGGGTTTCGGAGCCGCTTCCTGGGGCTCTTCGCCCTTGCCGTAATCTTTCTTGACGGCGGCCACCCGCTCCTCTTTCCATTGCTCAACCTTCATGCGTTTGTAGCGCATGATGCGGTTCTTGATGACGTTCCCGTAGATGGTGGCGTTCTTGATGGCCGTCTCCTGCTCGTCGTCCAGCGTCTTCACGATGAGTTCTTGGTCTGACATGACCAGGGCGGCCTCGACGCCCTTGGTCTCCTTCCGGAGCTCACTGTTCAGCCTCGCGTACTGCTCATGGAGCGCCTTGACAAGTTTGTTCCGAAAGTCATGGGAAGCCGGGGCCCGGCCAAGGTGACGAGGGTTAAGAGTCTCAATCTTCTTTGGTGCGGCTGCCTTGACCGCCTTGGCCGGTACCGCCGCTCCGGAGGGCGCCCCGGATGCACCAGACTCGGGTTGCTGTTGGGCTGGCGCCGTCTTGCTGTTGTTGGGGGCAGCTCCCGGGGGCCGCCTCAACGGGTCCTTCAGTTTCGATACGGCCGGAGAGGCGGGCTTCGCGTTGGCCAGCTTTAGTCGCTTCCTAGGGGCGCCTTGATCCGGCGATGAGGTGGCCGAAGCGGTTGGCGGGGGCTCCGTGGTGACGCTTGCGTCGCTGGGGCCCTCATCGCCCTCATGTTTAAAGAGGCACTGGAAGGCGGTGCAGCTGTTTCCGGCGGGGCAGGGGAGATGCTTCAGCATCCCGAGTGAGGCCGCCATGACGAGGACGATAAGGATGAGAAGGCCAAGGGCTGGCGCCGGGTGTTGTGCTGCGGATGCACCCAGAGCTTGGAGAAGCTGTTGGCCTGGCATCAATATGGCAAGCGTGGCGCTTCCAGCCGGCGGGCGGACTTACGGGCGAGCGACGTGAGGCTGTAAATGATGTGCAGGTGGTGGGTGCACACGTACTTGCACAGGGAGTGAAGAACCGGGTTGGGTTTATGGTGGGTTGGGCGGGCGTAGATGAATTGCTTGCTTGCCATGCATCCCTCTACCTGCCGACTTCCAGCTAACTGAACAGCTAAAGCTATCCAAGTTTGTGAAGATGCAGGCAATGGTAGCTGGGAAGCACCTGCTGGCTTTGTCTTGAGGTGGAACAAGCCCGTTCATTCTACGTCAAACCAGAGGCAAGATGGGACAATTTCAGGGGTCCGGTCTTATTGCCGTGATTTCTTATTATCCGTCAGAGGGGCCTGGAGCGTGGACGAAGAGTTCGAGTATATGTGTACTGTGCGTGCACCGCGCCCCCCCCCCCTTCTGCAACACGCGGGGATCCATCCATGGGCCCTAGGGACCTTGGCCCCAGACGGGAGTCCATCGCATCGACGGGACATTGTCGCATCCAAGTTATATTTATAACGCCATGCGCTATGTCTTCCAGGAATGCACCTCCTACCCTTGGTGGCAACTAGCGGACGCGCACTGGGTGCAGTCTCAGTCGAAAATGGCTGGCAAAGTACTTACTTGCCTCACGGATACTTGGGGCCGCCCGCAACCCCACGAAAGCCCGAGGGTAATGAATGGGTAGGTCGCATGTCGCGTCCTTGTTCCATGCAAGCTGCACGTGTCACCAAAGGAGACGGTCGGTACACGATCCGATGTCTACAGTGGGTGGTGCCCCTGGTTTGAAACGACTGTTGGCCATGCGTCATGTCTGACTGCCCTTGGCAAGATGGTCTGGCAATGTGAGTACTATCAATCAATGGTAAGGGAGGGCAGGTGCACGACGCAACAGCCCGCTTACGGCTTTCTAACCTCAACTGGAGAGCCCATTACAAAATGGGTAGGAAGGTACTTGTAAATACATACCTATGCAGGCGTCGGATCGTGCGGCCAGAGTGTTGTACTCCTTTCTTTCTTGCCCTCCATCGTGTTCAACCAAAACCGGCTTTCTGTCACATTCTCAACTCTGAATAAGTAGACTCCGAAGGTGACCTATCACCGTTCGGCTTGTGTCGAAAGGGTCGTCCTGTTCCCGACATTTACCTATCTGCGAAGCCTTTTAGCGCGGTATGCCTGCATGCACAGCCAATTTGGAAACGAAGCTGCCCTGTGTGTGCGTGTGTGTGCCGTGTAGTGTCATATTCCCGTCCGTATGGGATGCCGTTGACGTCTTTGACATTCGTGCCTCCGGGCGTGTACGGGTTGTTGAGGGTGGTGGTCTCATCCCATCCTTTTTTCACCTATTCCCCTAAAGCCTTGAGGCGCTCGCCTGCGTCACTACCTGGGCGGCCCCACTGCTGGCAATTCGCCCCGAGCCCCTGTCCGCGTACCTCGAGTCACTGACTAATACGTGTGCACTTTTTGCTCGCATGGCGTCTCTCCTGTCCGCGAAACCCCCGTCCGCGCCCCCCCTTCAGCTGCCCTTTTCCCCCCATCCTTCCCATAACACGCCAGAGCCAGTCGGCCTTTCCACCAGACCGTCTCCGAAGAGCCCCGTCTAGCTCCGTAGACCAGCGGACCAAGCCAGAAACCGAATGCGACACGCCGTGGTCCCGTCGCGATAGCGCCCCTCCCCCTCCCCCTGAGGAAGGTTCCATGGGTAAAATCGGATATATTGTCCAGTCTGCCGCTTTCCCACTGCGGCCTTCGCTGTACCTTACCGATACCTTTCCGTCGCAACCTAGTCAACCTTGACCCGTCCGCCCTGTCCGCAACCCTTCAACCGCAGGTTGCCCACCAGGTAGTCGTCTGGCCATGGAGTACAACGGCGGCAGTCCCAAAGCGGGCCATCTCTGCGTCCTGGTCCATGGAGTACGCCGTGCCACCTCGTCACCCCAGCACCCGCCGTGGCTGACCTGAACCGCTGCAGCTCTGGGGCAACCCCATCCACATGCGTTCCGTGGCCAAAACGCTTCGCGATGCCCACTCGGAGGATGAGCTGTACCTGCTGGTCGCCAACCGCAACAGCGGCAGCTACACCTATGACGGCATCGAGCGCGGCGGCGAGCGTGTCTGCGTAGAGATCGAGGAGGAGCTCGCCAGCGTCCGGTCCAAGGGCGGCAAGATCACGAAACTCAGCATCGTAGGGTACTCGCTGGGCGGCCTGGTCGCCCGCTACGCCGTCGGCCTGCTGGAAGCCAAGGGCGTCCTGGACCAGCTCGAACCCACGGTATGGGATCCAACTTCGCCCCTCCCCCGGGTCACATGTATGTTGCACCAAGGAGCTCTGGGGCTAACTGTTGTCCTCTCTTCGCCCGCCGTAGAACTTCACAACCTTTGCTTCGCCACACCTCGGCGTTCGCACCCCGTTGCGCGGGTGGCACAGCCATCTCTGGAACATCCTCGGTGCGCGCACCTTGTCCATGTCGGGCCGGCAGCTGTTCACGATTGATGATTTCCGGGGCACCGGCCGGCCGCTACTGGCGGTGCTGGCCGATCCGAAGTCCATCTTCATGTCGGGACTCGCCCGCTTCAAGCGACGCACGCTGTACGCCAACGTGATTCACGACAGGAGCGCCGTGTACTACACGACGTGCATCGCCAAGACCAACCCCTACGCCGACCTGAGCAAGGTAAACGTGAACTTTGTGCCCGGCTTCGAGGACGTCGTGCTCGACCCCGACAACCCGGTCGTGCCGCGGGCACCCAAGGCCGAGCGGGCGACGTGGGCCGAGCTCAAGGACACGGGCCGCACGTACGTCAAGAATGCGCCGCTTGTGGCCTTCCTCGTCGTCTTCATCCCCGTTGCCGTGCTTGTCTACCTGGGCAACTCGGTGATCCAGACGTTCCGCAGCTCGCGGCGGATCCAGCTGCACGAGAGCGGCCGCGCCGGCATCGCCGTCGAGAGCTACCGCATGCCCGTCATACAGGAGCTGCAGCAGACGGTCGAGGACGCCTACGAGAACATCAACAGTGCTCACCGCCAGGAGTACCTGGCCTCGTCCGACGACGACGACGACGACGCCACGCTGACGGAGAGCGCACGGAAAACCATGGCGCGCGAACGGAGGCAGTCGCACTCGCAGCCGTGGCCGACGCTGGCGCTGGCGCCCGTGCAGTTCGAGATGATCAAGTCCCTCGACGAGCTGGGCTGGCGCAAATACCCCGTCTGGATTCACAAGGTACGGCATTCCCACGCCGCCATCATCGTCCGCACGGAGAAGCCATCCTTCTCCGAGGGCCACGTCGTCATGAAACATTGGATAGAGAAAGAATTCCTGATGTAGGGCGCCCGCGGGGCACTCGGTGGACCGAAGGAGGTTTGTTCCACAAGGGTGGTAAGGGTAGGGGCTTCTGTATGTTACACTTTTTTTTTGGCGTTGGCTTCCATAGACCGTCTTTCCGCATCTATACCCTTCGGAGCCCGCGGACGGGATTTCCGTGGCACGAACATGGTTACAATAGCATCCTTAATACGAACCCATAGACCAAACCAAGCTGGACTCGCGGGCGACCCCATGGACGAGAGAAAAGGGGCAATAGGGGCAGCCAGGTGTGAGATGGTGGGCGGTGGAGGACGCACGGTGAGGCGCAACTACTACTACGTAGGGAGCCACGGAAAGCCGGCAGGTACGAAGGGGGAGGGGGGGACGCACCCGTGAATGAGTAGTGTACCAACGATCTACGGGGCAGCGTTGGATTCTCAGGGCCGCAAAAGCAGGGCTGCCAGGATCCATGGCCGGACGGCCATGAGTCCACGAATGGCCGGATGCGAGGGCCAAAGCGGGTCGATCCGCGCGCGTGTGGCACGCCGGCGGCCAACGTTGGGAAAATGGAGTCACTACTAGACGGGCTGCGAGGATGTACCATGTACTGAAGATACAAAGCGACGTGTGGGAAAGGCCTGCGATGCCATGTCCAATGAAGGAGGAAAATCAAATCCATCCCATGCAGGGATCCGGGGCAACGTGCATTGCGATTCCCGGCGCTCCACTTCGTGGGTGCTTTCGCAGGAAGCTGGGAAGCTGCAGCCCAGGCTGGCCTGAACCGACAGGCACCACCTGACGTAGCCAGCTGGCAAAAAATTGTGGTACCGCGGACGATGGATTGGCACGTCCACACGTCTCCCCGACACTTCCACCGCAAGAGGAAAAACCAGACGGGCGATGCGATGAGACCGCCGTCGCGCCTGTCGCAAGAGATCACGAAACTCGGCGGCACCATGGCGCCCCCGATCCCATCGGCCTTGTCGTCGCCGCCGCGCCGCACCACGCGCGCCTCGCTGCAGCGGGCTGCAGCCACGGCCACGGCGACCGCGTCGACCCCCACCGCGCCGCCCTTGTCGTCGCGGGTCCTCGACATCGAAGATGCCGCCGGCCCTGCCATGACGTCGCGGAAGCGCAAAAAAGTCGCCACCACCGCCCCGCCGCGCGACAGCGCCGGGAGCGGTGTGGTGAAGCAAGAGGTGGACGAGGACACCACCGCGATCCTGCTACCGCCGACGACGACGACGGCGACGACGACACCCACGCCGCGCCGTGCACGCAAGCCCGCCCGCCCGACAGTCGACCCCGCCACCCAGGCCGTGACGGTGACGCCGCCGACTGATTGGGAGGAGATGTACGACCTGGTCAAAGCGATGCGGCTGACGGGGGCGGCGCGCGACGCGGCCGTGGATACGATGGGCTGTAAGCAATATCCGGTGTTCTACATTACCCGTTTCCGTCCCGAATCCCACCCGTTGTACCCCCGGCAGGCTTTGGTTTCCGGAGTTCGGGCCCGGGGGGGGGGGCTCGGGAAAGAGAACGGCTCCACAGACACCGGGTGTAGCAATTTACTGACCCGGGCTTGGTGGTAGGCGAGCGACTGGCGGACCCGAGCGCGTCGGCGCGCGACCAGCGGTTCCAGACGCTCGTGGCACTGATGCTGTCGTCGCAGACCAAGGACACGGTCAACGCGGCGGCGATGCGGCGGCTGCAGGCGGAGCTGCCGGCGCACGCGCCGGGGGCGGCGCCGGGGCTGACGCTCGCCAACGTGCTCGCGGCCGACGCCGAGGTGCTGCACGACTGCATCCGCGCCGTCGGCTTCCACAATAACAAGACGCGCTACCTGCGCGCGGCGGCCGCCCTGTGCCGCGACCGTTGGGGCGGCGACATCCCCGACACCATTGAGGGCCTGACGGCGCTGCCCGGCGTCGGCCCCAAGATGGCCCACCTCTGCCTCAGCGCCGCCTGGGGCCGCACTGAGGGCATCGGCGTCGATGTCCACGTCCACCGCATCACCAACCTCTGGGGCTGGCACGCCACCAAGCAGCCCGAGCAGACGCGCCTCGCCCTCGAGGCCTGGCTGCCGCGCGACCGCTGGCGCGAGATCAACTGGCTGCTCGTCGGCTTCGGCCAGACCGTCTGCCTGCCTGTCGGCCGCCGCTGCGGCGACTGCGACCTCGGCCTCGGCGGCCTGTGCCGCTCCGCCGAGCGGGCCAAGGTTCTCCAGGGCCGCCGGGTCCGCGCCACCCAGGTCGAGGTGCGAGACGCCGGTGACATCGCCGTGGCTGTCGTTAAGGAGGAGACCGAGGTCTTGGCAGCGAGCGATGTCGTCGTGAACGAGCCGACCGAGGGCACCCCCGAGACGAGCGACGTCGTCAAAAAGGAGGAAGAGGAGGATGGTGTCGGAATGCCGGCTCGCAAACATGCTAGAAGACGGCCATGATGACCCAATCCCGGGCCTGCGCCTGGAGGTATGAGCATGTCGAATTGTAGAGTTGTTTGTCAGTCAGAAAGATACGTAAGTACCGTCGCTTGGCGCTTCAGTAGGCCCAGCCAACAGTTCCCTGTCACTAGAGCAATGTGCGAAGAACAAATTGATGTGAAAGGTCCAGAACACTGACCCTCGGTATTTCGTCTATATACAGTGTAGAGTCGAGACGACGGAGCCTTTCGGCATCACGGTGGTCTCGTGGGTAAAGCAACTTCCCAAGCTGCCAATAGAACACGCAGGTTGCTGGAATTATCAGCCGCCTGCGCCGTTTAAACAATCCATCGCGAGCGGAGAGTCTCGCAACCGGACGAGGGCCCTCTCCCCTGACAAATACTCCGCTCAAAAACGCCGTTCGATCAAAGTGTGGTGTGTGGTACAAGTGGGAAAAGGCGGTCGGGAGGGTAGCGAGGTAATGACGGCGTCGTTTCGGACGGCCATCGCGCGCAGTCGAAGCATAGAGAAGTCGACTGGCGTAGGTGGTGAGGGAATAGGTAGTAGTGGTATTTGACGTAAGAGTGGCAGGCTCGCCTCGTCCGTCATGGTGGGGGTGTGTGTACTGGCCAACTCGCATACGGGGCTCGAGACGAGAAGGGCGGCCAGCAGGTGCGTACGGGGCCCCATGGCAGGGGCGGGCGCATCAGGGGGGGTTCACAAGCTACGCGACCTTAATAGTCTGGGTGCGTTCAGACTCGAGCTGGGCAGCATTGCGGTCGTGGGACTCCTTCCGGCACTGAAGGCGAAAGATAGTTAGCCAATGACTCGCGCTCGCTCTCGCTGAGGACGGCGTCTAAGCCGACCAGCCACCAGGGCGTGGTGGCGAAGTCGGGGGACCCCAGGGAAGGACTTACGTCTTCGAGGCCGATGCACCGGTGGTCTTCCGGCAGCCTGTGCTTGGCGCAGAAGTGGCCGGAGCAGAATCCGCAGTCGCCGAACATGCGTTGCGCCGCCTCCTTACACGCCGTATCCGACTGACCGGTGATGTGGAAAGTGCAGCGCACCTTCTTGGGAGCCATGGTGTTGATAGTAGCGGGTGGTATGGAAGAAAGGAGGATAGGTGAGGTATACAACGAATCGATTATCCTTTGGGAAAGATGCCGGCAACACGAACGAGATCCGAACGAGAGACGATGTCCTCTTGTAGGGTCTGGCTGGCTGGCTGACTGACTGGGGTGGTTGGCTGAGGGGGGGGGGGTTGGAGAGGGGCTGCTGTGCAGGTGCAGATGCGGCAGCAAGAACAGGACAAGTTGTTGTCGTTGTTGGTCTTGTTGAGTCAAGCAGGTCCGGGAGGTTGACCAGCTTATGGTTTCGACGGATGGGTGAGGAGGAATGCGTCGGAAGAGAAAGGGTGGAAAGGGTGGATGGGAGAGGGAAGGGAGAAGGAAGCCGGCAGGAGATGGTATTAATAAACGGCGAGTGACTGCGCCGAGGAGGAGGCACGGGAGGTGCTGGGGGAGGCAAGGCCGTGACCCTGTGGAGACGACCGACACGACTAGGTTAGGGGGCCAGGATCAAGAAGGAAAAGGCGAGGCAAGGAAACGGGGAAATGCCCATGGAATGATGGACTTACGGGACGAGTCACACGATGCGGACCAAGGCAAGGGTTTAGATGAACCAGCGAACAGGTACGGTACCCAGTATGGATGTGGTAGTTGGAGGCGGGAGGCGGTATCTACCCAGTACGAAGTACTCCGTTAGTAGATGATGCAGGGCCCTGGGGGGGCATTCGGTAGGTATGGATGGGGGGCTGGCTGGCTACAAGCTGGGAAACAGCCTCAAGCACGGCAGCCAATTGCGAGTAGGTAAGGTACCTGTGCTTTTGCCTACACCCTCCCCTGCCCAACGACGAAGAAAAGACACCCGCGGGTGCTTTTGTCCTGCCATCTGTGGGATCCCACGGCATGGCATGTCTCCAGTATGCGAGGCCGAAGGCACTAGAAGCACACCAGAATTGCCGCTGAAGGCGAGTTTGGAAGTACGAGCTACCAAAGGATTACTTAAGCAAAGTAGTTGTACTTATCTATTAGGTACTGACGCTAGGTAGGTGAATAGGTACTTGCGCGCCGAAGGTAGGTACGACCATATCGGCTACCCAGGACCCAGGCAAGGCTGGCCGAAGGTAGGTAGAGATGAAGGCTGAGCGTAGGCAAGTTGTAGTAGGCATCCGAGGACGGGACAGAAGAAACGGCTCACTACATTACACTATAAACCACAGCACTAGTGGTAAGCCAGTTCTTCGCCCCCCTCTAGCGTGTACGTGCGATGATAGTTAGTGGGAGATGCCAGTGTGGCCAGCGTACCCGGGATACGGTCAGGCGGGGTTGCGAGGCTGTGGTAGGTTTTCTAGCGGGCCTGCAGTTGAATGCGACAGACGGACAGTTGAGGCAGTTGTTGGTGAACTCTGTTCCGGCCAACGACTGGGTGTCAGGGTGGGTGTACTGGGCGTTATGTGTGCATGTGTAGCGTACACCGGGTTACTTACCGTTTCAAATGGGCAGCCAGGATATATGCTACCTAGGAACCTACCTAGCTACATGTAGGTAAAAGTGCTCTTAAGGCGCGCGTGCGTGTGGTGTCTTGGGGGTTGGGGGACTGACTGTGTGTGGGTGCTGGCACCACGAATGGATGGATGATGGATGCCGCATGGATGCCGGGGCCACCAGGTGAGTGAGTACCATCCATGCGAGGACGGCGATTACGACGTACGTACGCCGGCAGTAGCCTGGCGGGCAACTGACGATGGGATGAGGGTTAGATGGAGCTGCCAGCTCACCTCGACGGTTATCGCAATCCCGGCATGGATCCCATCCGTTCCCATACGACGGGCGGGATGGACTGACTACTTTACCCTCCTACGCAGTCCTGTTGCTGGCCCAGTCCCGGAACAGGACGGGACAGGACAGGCCCCCTCGATTACGGAAGCCCCCGACTGAGTGAGTGTGTGGTTGGACTACCGCGGCATTTGGTTACGCTCGATGCACGGGGGAGCAAACGCGCGCGCGCGCAAGTGCTGGCAGGGCGCAGGGCGGCGGGCCAGGGTGGCCAAGGACCCTTGCACCCCTGGCCCCCGGCGTCCAGACCCGATGACGATATGCCAACGATGTCCACGTCCCACTCGCGGGCGGGCGGGCGGGCTGGCTGGCTGGATACGAAAAAGATAGCGACAAGGCTCCGAAAACGGGCAGCAGAAAAGGCGAATGCGCCCACACGCGCACGGCGGTGGACAAGGTGCTAGCGCCAAAGTGGATTGGATGCGATGTGGGCCGCCAGATGAATGCCAACCTACGACGGAAGGGCGGGTTGGCCTTGTCTGCTTCCCAAGTCTGGTCCCGTTCCACGTTGATTTGGCCAGCCGGCATCGACCCTGCTTTGGAGCAGCTCAATACATGATCAGGTACTTGGTCGTACTGACAACTAGTGCGCCGACCAGCCCGGTAGCGTCCGGAGCAGGCGAGACGGGGAACAACCGCTGACGATGTGAAAGGGGGTGCAAGCAGCCACACACACATACACACACACAGAGAGATAGAGCCACCGAGACGCACGCACGCTGGTTTCCTCAATGGATGCTGCTAGCAAGTGGATGGGTCTTTGGGGTAAAACCCGGGGGCCGGCTACTGGCCCATGAGCAAATGAAACGCCGTGAGTGATCGCCGCATTTCGTAACCTACCGCCGTCGCCGTCGCTATCGCCGTCCTCGTCGTCGCCGGCTGCTTCTAGTAGCACCTACCCGCTTTGCTGGCCGCTTTGCTGGCGATGCACGGGCTACATGCCATGCCTCTTGACTGCACGGTTGCGGGTATGAACGTCCGTGTAAGCCGTCCAGCTGTTAGGAGGCGGCCCTGTAGGATGAACGCATTCCCCATCTACTCCTACATCCAGGCTTCCTCCCATGCGACGACCTCTACCCATTGCCATCTGTACGCATTGCCTTGCCTATCTTCTGAGAACGCCGTTCTGATCGCTGCCTACCTAAGGTACACCTACTTAGGTACTTTACTTAGGTACTTTACCTGTCTAGGTACACATCCTTGCTTCTCGTCTGATGTCCCGAATTTCCAGAACCTTTCAACTTGCAGCAGTCGTTGGTCCGCACCCGGTTCGGGCTGGTTCGGGCTGGTTCGGGCAATCCGATGATGGATGGATGATCTCCATCCGCCGTGTTTGTCTCTGCCGTTTGTCTCCATCCGGCTGTCTGACCTGCTACAGACTACCGACTCAGGTAGGATGGAATGCACTTACCTACAGCCTACCAATATTAGGCGCTTCGCCCACATAGGCATATACCTAAAGTAAACAAACCCGTGCGTGGTCTGGTCTCCGGCCAGCCGGCGTCCGCCATGGCGGTTCGAGTTGGCAGATGGTGAAACCCGGCGACTGTCTTTGATTACAGTACGCAGATCTGTCTCTGGGATAGCGGGCGGAAGAGTACGGTTTTTTTTTCTTCCTTCCCACGCCATGCGAGAAATTGAATCGCTAACGAAATGCCATGGCATTGGCGGCGATTCGCATCCCTGCCACTCGGCTGCCTCTCTCCTCTTAAGGAGAGCGACAGGCTCGGCAGGCAGCATGTCTTACGACTGGTATTCCGCACCTCCCAACCAGCCGGCCCGTCTAGCGCCTTGTTGAATGCGACATGCGTCCCCAGCAAGGATGCAATTGGGAGTGAGGCTCGGGGCTTGCTCCTAGATCTGCGTTAGCTTCGCCCGCGAGCCGCCGGCTAGGGAGCGAGTGCCACCTCTTTTCGCAAGGCATAGGCAGGCCGGCGGCCGTGGTGGTCCTTTCCGTGTGGGCGGGCAAGTGCACGAGTAGGAGTAGGCCAATACTGGGAGTTCTACACAGGGGGGTTTGGCCATGTAGCGGTATGCAGGCGTACCTAATAAACAACAGCTGACCCCATCAAGGCCTTTAGTTCCCACCTGGATCCCATGTGACGCCTGATTCGCCGGCTGGTTACTGATGATCGTACCAAGATATGTAGGCAGGTCGATAGTGTCCCCGGCAGCTCGAACGGCCTGGCTTTTCTGGCCGCTCCGGGTCGCGGGCGAGGTTTGTTCTGCCTGACGGCTCACCTCGTACCGCATCTGCGATACCCTACCATGGCGTGAGAGGTGGGACATCGGGGATAACGCCCGGGAATCGCGCACAGCAGGCGACGAAAGCCCCGAACAGACGGGGGCGGGGGTGTGGGCAGCCATCGGCACCGGGGGGGCGGCGCGTTAGTTGCGTTGACAGGCTTGTTGAGTCGTGAAATTGTAGCCCAAGGAAAAGGACGTAGATCTACGGAGTACCTATTGCTGTGTACCTACTAATAGACTGATGATGCTCAACCAGTCGACTGGAGGCCGGGGGCTGGAGCAGGAGGAGCCACTTTCTTCAAAACTAGCCCGGTTGGCCGATTGCCGACTGTTCCAGGGCGAAGGAAACTACAAACGTCACGACGCCCAACACGTTGGCGGCCAAAACTCCAAAATACGGGATGTATTTGTACATGGACCTCTCATTATTAGCGACGCCCATCGCCGACACCCTTGACAGCCCCGGACAGCAATACGACAGCCACACGCATACAAGACACACGCGCACCCCACGCCTGCCAGGCGAACATTTGCTGCGCCCGACTGACTAACTGACTGACTGACTGGACTGACTGCATACGACATCGTCAGGGCCTCTCGGTCCACCAGCCTCGTCGGGTTTTTCGTGTATGCCTGCCACGTTGTATATGGTGATGGGTTGTCTATACCCGTCGAGTACGAGGCAGATGGCCTTGTTCTGCCCCTGCTTTGTCGTGACAGCACTGTTGCGCATGGATGCCGCTTCTTCACGATGCACTCGGCCGGCGGGTAAGGCAAGTGAGCAAGCCACCACCACCAACACAACCACTAACTCATTCCCATCACCCGGCCAGTCGAGCCAGTACGCGGGCAATGCCATCATGCCTACTCCATGCGCTTGTCACAATCGAGAGGAGACCATCCCTGACTCGAGGGCAAGGTCTAAAGTAGCCAGATGTCCGGCCGAAAAAGATGATCGACGTGGCGGCCACCGCGCACGCGCAAGCCCGCACAAGCTTGGTAGGGCAAACGCCGTCTGGCGCCGGCGGCTTCTTCGGCAAAAGATGGGTGGCCAAAAAGGTCATCATTTTTCGTCCCATAACCTCTTCCCACCCCCCAATATCTAATACCGTGTGGCAGATTGGCAGAACACCACCTGCCACCGTAACTTCCCCGCCCACCCCCCGGTCCCGGGGAAGGAGTGTGCTATCGTCAGTCCTGTCGGTACGTGAAGCCAGGGCCGGATCCAGGTAGTAGGGTCGCTTCTCTCTTTCGGCTCGGCGGGAAGAAAGCATGGCGCCATCTTCTTTTGACCAAAGCGGAGCGGCATCCTCAATCTTGGTCGTTTGTCGACGGGGCCCCCTGCCCATGCGGCAATACCTACATACGTACCCTCGGGACAAGGCGCCCGACGACAGTGCTGGCATTGGCGATGATGCGGGAAAAATGCTTGCCGCTCTGTTCACTCTTGCCCGCCCCAGCTGCCCCCGTCTCATGCAGCGTCGAGCGCCTCTCTGCTTGCCTTTCTTTCCCGTCACTCGCTTAACCCGAGTGGCAAACCACGCGCCAGCCCCTCTCTCCTCGTCCACGCGAAACAAAAGGAATGAGGAAGACATTAGGTATAATCTTGCGAGTTTCCCAGAACAGATGGGCCGGCCTTGGCAAAGCTGATGCCAGCGCCATCCTTTGCTCACGTAACGTCAAGGCGCCGTAAGAATTACACCACCCGCGCACGACTGGTTGATCGTACAGAGCCTCTACAGGCTCGGCAGGGCGAACACAGGCCGCCATAAGTAATTATCGTTGAGACACCGCATCCTTCCCGGACCACCAAATCGGATCCTTGCTGGGTCCCGTCGCGCAGTCAGCGTTCGGGGCCTTCGACCCGAGGTGGTCCTTTTTGCCTGCGCGACCCTGCACGTGCCGTGCATGCAGAGAGAAGGCCGAGACGCGCCGGTGAAAGCGGGCTGGATATCCGTCGGCAGCGCAAGAAACGCATATGCAATGCGCTCTTGTAGTTTGCCACGCAAGCAGGTGTAAGCCGGTCAACGAACCGGATGGCCCGAGAAATAGGGGCACGATGACAGTGGATGCGACGCTGAGATGGGCCTAGATCTACACGCATAAAGCACGTTGCCAGATTTGTCCGTCCGGCCATGCGGCGCTGCGAGGCAAAACCCCATCCGTCCAGACGCGACCACGGGATCGACGGCGGATGCGGAAAGAAGGGAGGACCGAAGCGATCACCATGACTCGATGCGGCCATCCGGGTACGCGAGCTTACAATAGATGGATATTCAGATATTTCCGCGTCGGCCAACCCGACTTTACCAGCTAGGATACATCCCGCCAGCCAGCCCTTCTTTACTCCTTCATCGTCACCACGCAGCGAATGCAATCCCCCGCCTTCATCTGCTCGAACGCCTTGTTGATGTCCTTGAGGCCTTCGCGGTGGGTGATGAACTCGTCGACCTTCAGCTTGCCACCGAGGTAGTCCTGAACCAGGTCCGGGAGCTGCGAACGGCCCTTGACACCGCCAAAGGCACACCCCTTCCACTGGCGACCGGTAACGAGCTGGAAAGCTGTACCGAGTGTTAGCACGGGTCGCGAGAGGCCCAGGCCAGGTGGACTTGGGATGGGGATTGAACTTACGGCGAGTCGAGATCTCCTGTCCGGCAGCCGCGACACCAATGATGATGCTCTGGCCCCAGCCCTTGTGGGAAGCCTCGAGAGCGGCCCGCATGACACCGACGTTGCCCGTGCAGTCGAATGTGTAGTCGCAGCCACCATCCGTCATTTCAATCAGCTTCTCGACAATGGTCTGCCCCTCCAGCTTGGTGGGGTTCACGAAGTCGGTTGCGCCAAACTTCTTGGCCCACTCCTCCTTGGTCGGGTTCACGTCGACGACGATGATCTTGCCAGCCTTCTGCGCCACGGCACCCTGGACGACCGAAAGACCGACGCAGCCGGCACCGAAGACGGCTACGTTCGATCCCTCTTCGACATTGGCCGTGATTCTGGCCGCGCCGTAGCCGGTGGTGATGCCGCAGCCCAGCAAGCATGTCCGGTCCATGGGGGCGTCCTGCTGGACGGCGACGACCGAGATGTCGGCGACGACAGTGTACTGCGAGAAGGTGGAGGTACCCATGAAGTGGAGAAGGTCCTTGCCCTTGCACTTGAACCTGCTGGTGCCATCGGGCATGACGCCCTTGCCCTGGGTTGCGCGGATCTTTCCACACAGGTTGGTCTTGCCGGACTTGCAGAACTTGCATTCCTTACATTCCGGGGTGCTGCGGGCCAGATACGTTAGCAGCGCGCGCTGCGACGGCCAGGTAATGTTCTGGACGGCCTGCGCGAGCCGACCGAGGGGAGCTTACTAGAGAGCGACGACGTGGTCGCCGGGCTTCACGTTGGTAACGCCCTCGCCGACCGACTCGACGATGCCGGCGCCCTCGTGACCAAGGACAATGGGGAAGGCACCCTCGGGATCCTTGCCGGAAAGGGTGTAGGCATCTGGTCAAGGCACGGGGCTCGTCAGCCGGCAGCCCTCGGAGTTGGTTCGGCATGTTCTGTTCGCGCGTACGCACCTGTGTGGCAGACGCCCGTGTAGTAGATCTGGATGCGCACCTCGTGTGCTTTGGGCGGCGCGACCTCGATCTCCTCGATGCTGAGGTCCTTGCCGGCCTCCCAGGCCACGGCGGCCAAACAGGTGATGGGCTGTAGAGAGTGAGGGCGTTCGTTGTCAGCTCGGTGTTGCCGTCTCCAACCTACAACATGGCAACCAGCTACCCCTCGCGCGTCTCGTCTCGCGGGGTAAACCGGACCTTTCTCCTCGCGGAGCAGGACTGCGGGAGCGACGAACCTTGCCAACGGTATCAGCCATTGTGTGTGGCGCGGGATAAGAATCGATGTAGTGGAAATTGAGTATCAGCGAATCCTCCAGAGAAATTCCGCGATGTTCTCATATGAAGTAGAGAAGTTGTCTGGTTTTCCAATTCTCCCGAGTTCGGGGTTGTTGCTTGCTGTCCTGGAGCTCCAGCGCTGCGAGCCCCTCCAGACCGGGGAGGGGATATTTATTCCTACATGAGTTAAGCCGGTGGGGTACCGGCAATTCCTTGGTCCTGATGTCACTCTTAGGAGCTGTTCGGAATCACGGGTTTACGGGGGTCTGCCAGAGACAGCCGCAGCAAATGTGCTGCATGGGTACCTAGAGCCGAGGATCGCTTTCTTTACCTTGGTACGATCCGATCTTGACCTGGGGTGGCAGCTGCATCGGCTCGCAACATGATATTTGCCCGCAGTGCCCGCATGCCTTGACCGTCTATACTGGATCCGTTTCGGCAGCGCGCGGAGATAAGTAGCTCCTTCCGCTGGCGGCTACGAAAAAGGCTCTCGTTAGCGACAATTGCCGGTCATAGATCACGCATCGCATAATACCTAACCACCCCCGAATGGACGAGGATCTATAACTACCCTACCTGCCCAAACTGCGCATAGGGCGTGTGGGACTATTCCAACTATTCATTTCTCTCCAGTCTGCCTCTCCAGTTGGCTGTATGACATCCTTTTGACGCCAGGTCCCTGGCCGTCTAGGTACCAGAAGCATCCATCCTGGCTTGTGAGACCGTTCTCCGCCCCCGCCGCTTCATGGTCGAGAGTCGAGGCTATCTTACACTTGCGTAAATCCGATTAGATAAGTTGATTGGCTGCCCGTCCTGCCATTCTATTGATAATAATAACACGTTCGTATAGGTATAGATGCAGTAGGCAATCTATACCTACTTCTGTATGCCCATCCCCTTCCTTACCCCTACCTTACCTACCACTCAAGGCATATCTCGTTACTTAGGTTACCTACAATGGCTTAGTAGACACTCGGCGAAGAGGTAAGCTGCACATAATCCTGTCCATGAACAGGCACTCCGAACCATATGCACAATTTCCGAGGCAGCTAAGTCAAGTACTTTGGTTAAATATGCAGTGCTGTCTCATGTAGTTGCAATTGCACCAACGATGTAGCTCCCGATACGAAAATGTAACATATGTTGCTGTAGTACTATGTGGTATCAGTTCCATCGTAATCGATTAAGCACAGAAACGACTGAAAGTAAAATGCCTTATGAAGCTGGCATGGTCTGTGCGCCACGGTTGCTGGGGGAGGCGGCATTCAGTTTCTTAGTGGGCTAGCAAACCGCGTCTATGAGCTGCAAGTTCGCGATCTGCCAAAATTCATGACATTCACCGGAGGTTTGAGAACTGCGCAAACGTTCAAAAAAAAAAAAACCCCCCAACGGGCCAGCGTGCAGCATAACTAGCTGGCCTCAGTTCCGTCGCCCAGGCTTTTCGCGTCGTTGATGACGATAGGCTGAGCCCGCATAGTCGGATACCCAGCCCGTTGGCCCTTGCCCGTCCTCTTCACCGCGTCTGAGACGGGCTGCATAGGTATCCATCCGGCCAATCACCATGTCGTATCGCTTGCCCGACTCCAGTTCGCCAGCTACGCCCGACAGAAAGCAGCGACCACTGTTTTCTTTCTCCGGCGACCATTCGACCGCCACGGTCCCGCCGCCGCCGCCTTCTTCCGCGCCCTCCTTCACCCCCACGGGCGAGCCGTCGCCTTCATTCCTACAAAGCTCCATTGGTGCCATGGCCGCGCCCAAGATCAAACCGCCCAACTTCGGGCGGCCAAATTTGAGCAGCTCGTCCAAACCTCGAAGAGGCGCGAACGCGCCCGCGCTGGCTAGCTCCCTTCGCGGCAGCACAGCTACCCGGCAGCCCTCGGGGCTCAGCCAACATTCATACTCTGTCCTCGATGACGTGGATGATTTCGAGCAAGAAGTCAACAATGCCCCGCCAGTCTCAAGCTCAGGAACCTACGGCATGCAGTATTCCGACGACGACGACGAAGATGCCGAGGGTGAAGAGGATGACTACGTGGACGAGGACGCCGAGGGAGAGGAGGACGAGGATGCCGAGGGAGAAGAGGATGAATACGAAGACGAAGACGCCGAAGGCGAGGAGGACGACGGCTATCAAGACGAGGACGATGCAATGGGCGAGCGCGTGTACGACGACATCGAAGAGGACCTGCTCAGAGAAATGGAAGCGACCGACTACGGCGACAACTTTGACGGAGACACCATGGACCTCATGATGGGCACGCCTGCCGCCACAGCAAGGATGCGAAAAGAAGCCAACGACATCTACCGCGCCTCTTCTATGCGATCCATGTTTGGCCGAAAAAGAGAATCCAAGTACTCGACTGTCTCAAGGGATCTCTACAAGCAGCTTGGCTACGCCGAAATAACAGAACCGCCTGGAACCATTCTCCAAACCGAAGAGGTCGTGACCCGTCTCTACAACGAGGGAGTCGGCGCCGAAGACGACGAGGAAAAACTGGACGACACACTGGCCGGAGCGACCGAGTTCTTGATTCGCGATGTTTGGGAGCCCTATGTCAAGATGTTGCCGCGGAGCGACGAAGAACACGGAGTCACCGTTGGACCTGGCCCCAACGCCTCCGACTTCGAGAAGGGCGCCTGGATAGCTGCCCTGCTTTTCCGCCTTCATCATGCACCGCCCATGAGGGATGGGTTCGGCGCCCCCGTCAAGCCCCCTTTGCCCCGCGTGCTGTTCGAGTGGCAAGACGAGTATCACAATCCCTGCGAAGGACAAGTTGAGGCCATCTTCCGGCATCGCCCAAGCCCGGCTGCACACAGTCTCTTTTGGCAAGCGATCTACATGTCTCTCATTCGCGGCGATATCGCCGCAGCCGTTGCCCTGCTTCGTCAGGCTGGATGGAGCCATGTGAAGAAGGGCACCCGTGGTGAGCCGGCATACACCGGCCAGCCGCTGAAAAACATTGAACGCGTCGTTGAGGATGTTTGCCACATCATGGAGGCCTGCCCCGGCGCAAACAACGACAGCGCTGCCGGTTGGGACATTCAGAACAGCGATTGGACTCTCTTCCGACTGAAGGCCAAGGCCGCAAAGGAAAATCTGATCAACTTCTCAGAGGGCAAGGACCGCCCCCATTATCCGTCTCGCTTCGGCGGATCGGAATTTGGCGAGCCGGATGGCCCAGGATCCCTTACCACACTCGCGAGAAAGGCCGAGAGCCGCTTGCCCTGGGATGTTTACGAATCCCTGCAATCGCTCTACTCGATTCTAATCGGCGAGGCGGATTCCATCATTGCCGCTGCCCAGGATTGGTGCGAAGCCACGATCGGCCTGTTCGGCTGGTGGGATAACGGCCATAGCAATCGCAAACTGGGTCTGTCCCGATCCCAAGCTATCTTGGGCAACATGACGATCAAGGACGAATACCTCGACCGCCTGTCCGCGTCCTTCCATGCGGCCATGGACTCGGACTTCCACTTCAACGGAATGGATGCTGTTGAGGCTTGTATCGCTTGTGCGTTCGAGAGCAACGTGGATGGCGTGATAGGCTTCTTGAGGGCGTGGTCTCTGCCCATCGCTGCAACAGCGGCAGAGGTTGCCTCATTGGGCCGATGGCTGCCTCCTCCGGAACCTCAGAACCTCATCGCCATGGATAATTTCGATGCCGATGATTTGGAAGTGCTGGGCATGAGCCGAGGCGCAGGGCTCGAGCAGCAAGACGGCGTGAAGGATACGACGCTGATATACTACGCCCGGGCCCTGAACGAGCTCACACCCCTCACGGGCACCGTCGTGAAGAAGGGTGGTGTCAGAGCCAAGGTCACTCGTGATGGCTGGGAGATGGCTGTGCAGGTCGTGGGGCGGATGGACTCGCCCGAACGGTCGGAGGAACTGGTGAACGACTTGTTGCGCCATATTTTGGACAGAATCGAGCCGGACAGCCACGCAACGATCGACAAGATCTGGGCGCTACTTAACGATCTCGGCATGATCAACTTTGCGGAAGACACAGCCGAGGTAAGTCGGCGTCTGCAGTGGACTGGAGGGGGCCAAACCCACTGACGTTTTACAGAAATTCGGCGATGTGCTGAAAGATAACACGTACCGGTTTGGCGACATGCTCTGGTACTACGCGCTGGCCCACCGACCGGGAAAGATTCGAGACGTGCTTAATGGACTCATGTCCATCTCCCTGGCCGAGTCGACGATTTACCCGCCGGAGAGCGAATTGGACAACAGACTGAAGGCGCTCTTGAAGGAGCGCACGATAACTCTAGAGCAGTTCGCGAAGCAGGACCTCGAGGCCGCGGAGCTGCTGGGCAAAACGCTTAGCGGCTATGCCACGCTGCGCAAATTCTACGAATTGCGAGATCAGGGCTCCAAGGGCAGCCAGGCGCCTCTGGCTCGGCGCCAGCAAGCGGCCACGGCATTGGCTTTTGTCATTGCGAGTGCCGACGACAACATCCGAGGCGGCCTGTACGACCCCGCGCGTGACGCCGTCGTTAGTGAGGACTTCATCCTCGCCCTGCTGGGTGAAGCGTCCGTGTTCCTGAACCAGAACCCTACGGCCATTACCCTCTCTCAAGTCGAGGTGATCCTCAAGGCGGTCGAGGACATTCAGACGGTGGGGTCGAGGGTGTACGACGCGGCCGATGCCTTCTTCCAGATTGTGCTGTCGGCGGGCCAAGGAAAGGGGTCCACCCCGGCTGACATGATGCAAATGTCGGCCTCGTCATTGGGCGGCAGTTTCGTCATGACGGGAAGCTCCATGGTCGCGTCGCAACTCCACAAATCCATCCGAGACAGCGGTGTTCTCAAAGGGCCCATCAGACGGTCGTGGGATTGGAGGAAGTCCGTCCCGTCGTCCAGCAGCGCAGCGGACCTGCTCAAGAAGCTCCGGCTCGATCTCACCAAGGATCTGGCCAACCTGTGGCTTGAGCAAGCAGACAGCATCATTCTGTAGCGCTGCTGCTACTGGCAGTTGTGCAGAGCGAGGGACGAGGGGAGCATTCGGCGGCGTTGTATGGTTGGGGCAAAATGTATCGGTTCGCGTAATACCACTTTTAGGCTTCTCAGGAGGCACACTGCCCATTCCCGGCATCGGTACGAGAGCGCGCTGCATGGCCCCCGGCAACTCGTGTGTAACTAGGTGCTGCCGTAGCATTCGGTTTGCCCGGACAAAGGTCGCATGGCCTGGACAGTCGTAGCGACGCAGCGAGACACGATGCACGCGGTGGAAAAATGCACGAGTAATCCTGGACATAGATAAAACAGGGGCTTCTTGTCGGCTTCCATGGTGAATCCGCAGTCTATTGATATACACATGTTGTTCTATACACCATAGCGTCGCCGGTTCATTGCTCCGATGGGAACCGCTTACTCCTCCTCGCCAAGCTCGGCGCGGCCCGGCTTGGAGTTCAGGTAGTGGTTTCTGTGGCCCAACATCAGTACGGGCATTCCAGGCATATGGGGGGGGGGACTGTCTGTTGTCTGGCAGTCCGTCCGTACCTCTCGGTGGCCCACTCCATGGCGTAGTAGAAGAAGATCAGGGGAGGCGCGAAGTACAGGACCTGGCCCTTGAAGCGTCGCCAGGTGTTGAAGACGGCGGCGTTGGCGGTGCCGGCCAGGGGGTTCTGTCGGTTGGCGCTCAGGCCATAGGTGATGATGCCGCGCTGCTTGAGGCCACCTGTAGGAAGAGGAGGGGGGCCGCAGTTAGACACAAGTCCTTTCAAGAGGCCCTATGGGTCGTCCTTCGCTCTTCAGGTTCGCCCGCCCTGCTTGCTCGCCCCATCACCACGGGGTGGCGCCGGTGATTCCCCCACGAACACCCAACCCGCCCGGCGGCGATCCGGGCCGGGGTCCCGCGTCATCGGCGTCGCTCGGGCGGTGTCGTCGTACGAAGCCGAGGACCGGGGGAGGCGGTGGCGGGCGAGGTCGGCAACCGCAGGCGGGCCCGCGGGTTTGGTCGAAGGACGAGGACGGGGGCTCACTCACCAAAGTTGCCCCAGCCGCCAAGGAACCTGCAAGAAATCGCGCTGTCAGCCGATGCCCGGGTCGCCGCGGCGGACGTTGGGGGTAGAAGAAGGAGAGGCGGGCAAAAAGCCGCAAGCCACGGCATCGTCGTGCTGGCCGGGCGGTTTCGGGACCAAGGGGAGGCCCGCGGGCCCGGGGAAGGGAAGGGCAACTCACTTGCCGTGCTGGCCGATGGGGCCGCCGTCGCCGGCGCGGAGCATCTGGGTAGGTCTCATGGTGTCGGGAATGGGATCAATCGACGTGCGTTGGGGTGGGAAACGGCCAATTGAGGATTTGAGAGGTAGGTAGGCTAAAGGTTCGCGACGTCAAAACTGGCCGAGCCTGGCACGCACGCACTGGGCGAATGGGCGAGCTTGATTATCCGAAGGCGGTTAGCCTGGTTTATGAGAGGTCAGAGTTGTTCCGGCATCCGACCCACCCTGTGGCGCGGCGGGGCGGGAAAAGAGGGAAAGAGCTGTGCTGGGAGGAGGAAGGAGCTCTGGGCAGGCGCTGGGGCGTAGGCTATTGCTGGTGCCGCAGAAGCTATCGTAATCGAGTGGAAGCACCTACTGACGAAAACGACTTATCGATCGGATTCGCAGGATCGGAACGGAACCCACGGCGCCTTGAGGACACGGCCGTTGAATAGAGCTTCCCCATTTCCCCTCCTCCTCCTCCGTCGACCGACCGATCGCCGTCTGCTTCCCGGACATCCATCCTGCTTGCCCGCCATGGACGCCCGCATCTTGAACCTCCTCACCAAGTTCGCCGTGCCCGCCGCCGTTGGCGTCGGCGTGCTGCAAAACTCCATCTACGACGTCCGCGGCGGCACGCGGGCCGTCATCTTCGACCGTCTGTCGGGTGTGAAAGAGGACGTCATCAGCGAGGGCACGCACTTCCTGATTCCCTGGTTACAGCGAGCCATCCACTACGACGTGCGCACCAAGCCGCGCAACATCGCCACCACCACGGGCAGCAAGGACTTGCAGATGGTCAGCCTGACGCTGCGTGTCCTGCACCGGCCTGAAGTCAAGGCGCTGCCCAAGATCTACCAGGTACGTGGGAGCGTGGGAGGAGAGGGGTCGTCGCCGGGGCGGGGCGAGGCCGAAGCGGGCACGGCGGGCCACTAGCTAACATCGGCGGTAACAGGCGCTCGGAACTGACTACGACGAGAGGGTGCTGCCGTCAATCGGCAACGAAGTTCTCAAAGCCATCGTGGCGCAGTTCGACGCGGCCGAGCTCATCACGCAGCGCGAGGCCGTGTCGAACCGCATCCGGTCCGACCTGATGAAGCGGGCGGCCGAGTTCAACATTGCACTCGAGGACGTCTCCATCACGCATATGACCTTCGGCAAGGAGTTCACCAAGGCCGTCGAGCAGAAGCAGATCGCCCAGCAGGACGCCGAGCGCGCGCGCTTCATCGTTGAGCGCGCCGAGCAGGAGCGCCAGGCCAACGTCATCCGCGCCGAGGGCGAGGCCGAGAGCGCCGAGACCATCAGCCGCGCCATCGCCAAGGCCGGCGACGGCCTCATCCAGATCCGCAAGATCGAGGCGAGCCGCGAAATCGCCCAGACCCTCGCCAGCAACCCCAACGTGGCTTACCTGCCCGGCGGCAGCAACAAGAACGGCGGCCAGTTCCTGCTCTCGGTGGGCAAGGCGTGAAGGCGGTCGGCTGTAGGATAGGGACGTATGAATTCATGGCAAAGCGCATGGGGCCCAACGAGGCATGCGTGTGTATATTACCTCCTGGGAGTTTGCCCGGTTCTCCACTTCCGGATACGATATCAATAATATGTGCCATTAGTCGCCACGGCGAGGGCCAGTCAATAGTTCATGAACAGCTGCGTCCCGGGCGGAAGAACCGACCTGCACCGTTCCTAAAGTGCCCTGGTCTCGGAAACGCCGGTGAACTTCCGGCAGTGGGTTGCAGGGGAGGCGGCAGCCATCGTAGAGCCGACCGAGTTGCGATCACGGTAACATGGCAGCTACGCCCCAGCTACATGGTAGGAAAACGACCCCGACTGCCTCAACGATTAGACCAGCTGCGCGGGTGAGCAATAAGGGCAGAGGGCGTGGTCGTGGTCGGTCTTCGTTGTCGTGTAAGTGAAAAGCGACCTCGGGATGCATTCCGCCCTCGGGCGCGCGGGCGGGAAATCCTCGGCTCATCCGCACCCCCCCAGCTCGGCCGGGCTGGGCTAGACGGGAAGCTCTCAACGTCAGAACCAACTACTTTCCCGTACCGCCCGTGTCGAAACCCGCTCCCCAACTACCAACAGGAATTGCCACGCCAGATCCCGTCACCATGGCCTCCAAAGCAGTCGCCAAAGCTGCCGGGGGCGTCATGAGCGTCAGCCAGGTACGCCGTTTGTTTTTGTTTCCTCGCTTGTGCGCCGCCGTGTCTCTGTCTCCCCCGTCCCCGTGCCCCGGCCCGTCCGCTTCTTGACTGACGCCCGCCGGCCCTTCGCCTCGTTCGCCCCCGCCGCAGAAGCAGTGCCTCCAGTCCGAGGGCATCTGGGAGCGCGTCCGGCGCGCCCTCGCCGTCGACCCTGAGCGCAGCAGCGGCGTGCCGCTGAACCCCTACTTCCGCAACCCGACGCCCGGCGGCCTCGACCCGCTGCACTACGACGACCCCGTCACGGCCCCCGCCGGCGACATCGCCGACAACCCCTACTGGAAGCGCGACACGCGCCGCGCCTACCCGCGCCTCTCCTTCGTCAACCAGGGCGACGCCGTCGCCCTACTCGGCCTCGGCAGCGCCGCCCGCCCCAAGCAGGACCTCATCGGCGACGCCGGCGCCCGCGCCCTCACCGTCGCTCGCGAGGAGGGCCAGCAGAAGGGCCTCGCCCGCTTCTTCGAGGAAAAGGGCCAGCAGGGCGTCATGGCCGCCAAGGACGTCCTCGTTGGCGGCCTGCCTCCCCTCCCCAGCGGCCAGAGCCTTCGCAACGACGGCAGCGGCACCTGGAGCGTGCACGAGTACGAGCTGAACGACGAGCAGTCCTACGGTGACGCGTGGGTTTTCCCATCTCCTTGAATCCTCCTGGCCTGGAAGTCCGGTACTGACATTTCACAGCTACCCTTGCCGGACATTCAAATAGACGACTGGCCGGGAAGGTGACGTTGCAGAAAAGACCAGAGGGGGGGCAGCAGCCTGTACATAACCAGGGCAAACTACAGATTCCATTCCCATTCCGACATCACCCAGCCTTCATTACCCATGCCAGTAGGCCACTATCACTCGGTTTCCTAGCCGACGGTCTATTATCGCGTAACAAGTCTATATATGTACATGTGCAGCTGTGAGCAGAAGTTACGAAGCCCAAGGTCGCCTGCTCCTCCTCAAGATGTGCATCTTCGTCCATTGCCCCATTCCGAAAATGGCCGGCGCGGCGTTTTGTGGCATGTAATACCGAGGTCCGCATCTCCACATGAAAACATTGCCAGCTATGCTAGTGGTGCAAGAACCAGATAGCCGTGATGACGGAACGAGGATGTTGTTCGCGGGACGAGTACCTCTTCCTTCTGACTGCGGGGTTGGGGGCGTGGGGAAATGGCTGCTGAATCAAATAAAGCATCGGAAACAAGGCACATGTGTTGTCTCCTTGTAAGCCTCAAACTTATTGCAATATGTAGTGTTCAAAGTTGAAGTTGGTCATGGACGAATCATGGTTAGTTGTAAGGGGTATCGATGGGTTGTTTTTCGCCACGCAAAGGGTGGAAAGGCGCGAGCCGGTTCGGAAAGTGTTCATTCTATCCGCATCCAGCGTCGAAAATTAGTACAGTCCAGTTAACTGTCGTTGTCGCCGTGCCAGTCTCAGGTTCGGGCCTTTTTGCGGCGAGGCGCGGCGCAATGGATGGTGCTCTCAGCCTCACGCTTATCCCCTGGTCCTGCAGGCTGCACCTCTTCAGCCCCCCCGCGGAGAGTGACCCGATTCTGTCGTTCGAGATGGCGGACGTACGATTGCAAGTGGCCGAATGTCTTCACCCAGACGTTCTGCATGGACTTCCACACGGAACGTCGTGACTTGAGGGTCATCATCTCGGGGAGCTCTTGAGCACAGTCTTTGGGTGACGGCATGGATTGCATTTGCTCGATTAGCTGCTTAGCGGCGGCGAGTGTGAGCTCCGGTGACAGATAGAAGGACTGGTAAAATACGCGCAAGCGTTCAAGGGCGTATTCGGTGCCGAGCACATGGATCGGCTCAAACTGCAAAAATCAAGTCAGCGGTAACATTCTACAGATAGAAGCCAACGGAAGGCCGAGGCCACTAGGCTTTCTGTTGACTTACCGATGAAGGCCAAGCTTGGCCTTGCGGGTTACAATCGCCCACGAAATAGGCGACCTCACACTCGATAGTATGCGGGGACCACCGGACTTTCTTTATGCCAACGAAGTCCCACTGGAGATGGCCGTTGAAATCGTACTTGGGGCCAACTGGTGACTTGAGGGTGCCGTACTTGTTGGCAGTTTGCTTGGCCTCCTTTTGGCCCCTGGTCCGCGTGGCAATAGGTGCACCGTCGGCTTCTCCTCGATCTCGAGTCAGTCGGACTTCGCCAACTAAGTCGACCTCGGCCCTGTGGACGGCGCTCTGCATATGCTCGGGCGTGTAGAGGGCTTTCAAATTTGTCCTGTTCGCTGCCCTATGCCGGCGTGCAAGGACTTGTTCAAGGCGCGTCTTGAGATCCGTCAACTCCTGCGCCGGCGGTCCAGAATGTGGATCCGAGAATGCAAAGTCAACTGTCAAGGACGGGAGACTCCATATGGTAGCATCATGGCCATCGTCCTCTTCTGCTCTGAGAATCATTTGGCGATATGTATCCAAATACTCGTTCCACTCGGCCGAGTGGATGCGCAGGGCTTCGCCATAGCGTACGGGCTTCTGAACAAGCCTGAATAATCGCAGATCGCGGCAGTGCGTGAGTATGGGCAGCACATCGTCGAAGTGGCTCGTTGGCAACTTCTGCGAGAACCAAAAGGACGGCCACATGTCGCAGACAATCTCGCGAATGGCATTACGGCGTGCAGGCGTCAACGCCGCCAAATAGGGGTGAATTCCACTGGGACGGGTGAACTTGAAGGTATTGACCCGGTAGAAAACCGGACGCTCTCTCAGTTCAGCGTAGATGGCCTTGCACGTGGCCAAGAGAGCCGTCACTGTGAGCTGGCTGCCACCCTTCTGCGCCCAGCTGAGTTCCTGCAGGCCGGGATGATGACGTTCGTAATTTGCATCGCCCCATACGAAGAGATTGGATCCTTTGGTGACCTGCCGGGGACAAATCTCGCGATTCTCCTTGACGGCCAGCTCGTATATCTCGAGGCGAATCTGGGAGGCAGCGTGTCAACGGGACGAAGGGTAAAGTATGGTGGAAAATAGATGGGAGACGGCTAAGGATTCCTCGTGCGGCTTCATAACAAAGGCACTCAACCTACCTCAAGAGGAAGTCGCAAAAAAGGGCTCTTTGCATCATTGCGACAACTGATGTCGGCACGAGGGTGTTCTAACAGCGGGCCATTGACCGCTAACGGTGTCGCATCCGCATTCTGCAGCGTCGACATGATCAAGGCTGCTTGCTTTCGGTGCGGTGATGGCAGCTGTGGAGGTGGTGCTGAGGTTGCGGTGACGAGGGGTTCCGAACGCTCCAGTCCTAACGTCGGACGACGTTAACTACCTACCTAGTTAGGCAGGCAGGCTCGCGGCTCAACCGAGAGGAGCGGCAGTAGGTAGGTCACTTTGTACTCCGTACTCACTCGCCCACTAAGCCAGGTTGCGGTACTACCTAACCCACCTTCCTGAGCGTGTGTTGTCTGCGTGTGGGCAGGCCGGACAGGCCGAAGGCTGGGCACCAAGGGCGTGAGCGGGTGGCTGCGAAGGGGGCTCTTCAGCAATTGGTCCAGAAAGAAGATGGCAGAACCAATACGGGCGGATACCCTGATTCTCTTCCGGCCCTCGCGGCTGTCGGTGTTTTTTTTCTCCTTCTGCTCTGGTTGATGCCCTACTCGCGGAGCCGGAGAAGAGGGGGGAGTGAAAGGGAGGATTGCTGGCAACTGGCGGTGATTCGGCGACAGTGGAAGATCCAAATGACCGCAGCGGGCGAATGGTGCCGCCACGCAGTCACAGTGTGATGACGAGAATGCAGTACCGGGCTGCCAGACGACCAAACCTGGGACGTCGGCGGGTAGAGGCGTTAGTTAAACTTTAATGACGAGTACCTGGTTATTCGCTGAAACGTGCTTGCTGGTCAGATGATTTCCCTGTGTAGCGGGTCCCGCACAGAGGGAATTGCTGGGAGATTCCGATCGGTCGCCGTGCCGCCCTGACCGCCGGCGACTGGGGACGGAGAAAAGTCCGAGGACCGGGATCTGATTGTGACGGGAGTGGAGCGAGGGGGAGGCTGTTGGGATCACCCGAGGGCACTCGCCTTCTGTTGCGCATCGCAGATGCGACGCTCCAAAGGCTTGTATCCCGGCTCTGGCTCTCTGTCGAAGCAGTGTGGGGAACGAGACCAAACAGGGAAGGCCCGGAGAAGGAGATGAGGGCTCGCCGGGGTGATGCCCAGAAGAAGTGCCGTTTCTGCCGGGACGAAGGGAACATAACGCGGAGGAGATGGATGGAAATGAATGGGATGGACAGGCGAGAAAGGCAGGAGATGGATAGGACGGAGGCGATTTTTCCACGCGGAAAGAAAGAGCGATGGCTTACCTACGCAGGGCTCTTCCTTATTGCAAACAGCACTTCGTGTTGGAAGATGGATCGGTGACACCACTACTGCTTATTCGAAGATGGGTGTCAATAGAGGTCGGGCCATGAGCAGTTGGATGGATGGATTCCGTGTCTTATATAGGTAGGAAGCAATTACCTCTTAGGTTGCACAAGTGGCTGCTGACCAGATCCCCAAAGTTGGGTTTGAGGCGTAAAGATCTGAGAGTTTCCTAGCGGAGCGTTGGTTTTTTTGGCCTTTACAGGCACAAAGGACGGCCCTCGGCATTCAGGTAGGCAGTCTCATTGGGGAGGAAGGAGAGATGCGTGGCGAGGACAGTAATAAGGCACGAGCCTCCCCAAAATATGGATGAGCGTACCCTTGCTCCAGAGGCAACAGGCAACGAGACACAACGCCGGACACCTTGAGCTAGGCAAAAGGCAGCAATCACTGAAGTCTTTTGCAGCTGTGAGCAGCATGAGGTTTAGGTCCATCGAGGCCACGGAGTGACAAAGCAAGGAGTCCAGGGGAACACGCATGGAGTCAAAGGTTGGCGACGGCAACCTCGTTGTCATTCAGTCGCATATTCCACTGTGCTGCCCCTGCCTTTTTCCTGCACAAAGATGGGCCTCCATGGGATTTCAAAGGGACCCCATCTGTGCGTACTGCGCTTGTGTGAGGAAGTGGAAACTGGAAGCCGGGGATGTAAGAAAAGAAGCCGGGCAATTAGTCCGGACCCGGAAGGGGCACTTATCCCAGATTCCATTGCTGCCTTCCTCATGTAGTGAAGGGTTGAGTAACAGTATGCAGAGGCTAGATCAGCGGCAAGCCAGCCGCGAATCATTGTATGAGCGGAGCCGCCGTGCTACAAAAGAGGCGAGAATAAACCCAGCAGTTTCGGATGGCACCCTCCGGATTTCGATGGACCATCGCAGTTCATACCTGGCAAGTTTGATCGCGGCCCAATGTTAGTCCCGTCCAGTAGAATCCAAGCACCGCCGGGCTCGCCAAACTCCGACCTGCTAGCAAAGGGTCCGGAATTAGTCCCGTGAAAGTTCTGCGGCCAAGTGTTTACCTCTTATACAACAGTGAGCCGCTATAGAGTCAAGCCAGCAGGCGAAGACGGCGCGAACCAAGAATACATGCTGTTCCCCGGAATCCACACCGCTACTGAAATAGCCTCCGGATAGTGTAGCATACTTTAGAGGGCGGGAAAAGAAGACTTTTGAGCAGCCAGGGCGCAGCTTGCCGACACGGAAGGCCTTGAAAGGGGTTGAGAGAGCAAACAATCGGAGCGGCATCGACCTAACGCTGGAGGCGAGGGCTGTGGGAGGCGCATTCGGCGACGGGGCAAATTCACATGGCCGATTTCTTTGTAAGATGGATTAAGTCCTCCAGGTCAGGTATTCTTAAGTAAGTAAGCAAATAGGTAAGTATGGAGGTACCTAAGTTTCCGAAGTGTTACTCATGCATGATTCAGGGGGACGGCCACGACTAGGAGATAACAAATCCCCGGATACCGACTGAACGCGTAAACTATTTATAGCTTCCCGTGTTCCCAGGAGGTACTTGAGTGGATCTACCAATGCAAATATCAATACGTAGATCCACGGTGGTTTGCGTGGATTTTCGTACCTGTACTTTCGCCGTTCTTAGGTCCCGATTCGCCTATATTTCGCCTGGCGGGCTTCACCGTCTTAGCCGCTTCCCAGGTAGTGACACTAAACACAAATCGCCTGAAGTTTTAGGATAGAATCGAAGTAGTCAAAAACCTTCTGCGCTGTTGTCATAGTTGCGGCAATATCTTCGCTGGCGCAGACCCCAGGCTGCGGGGTGCAAGAGCGTCCAATCTTCCGCCAACCCAGGACGGGATCCATTGGCCAGGACCACCACGAGCCACACACTTACCCCAAAGCCCAGAACGTCACAGCCTCCTGGATTCCTATGGTATGATTACGATCCAGAGTATGGATGGAGTTGATGGTAGCAACGGATATTGCCCCACAGCTTGAGGTGAAGGTGGCTGAGAGCACTCAGGCACGCCGTTTGGTCGTGTCTGGACTATTCAACCTGGCCCTGGCAATGTCATTTTCATTCTCCGCCAGCCTTATTACCCTTTATTCTTACTGAAGAGAATTCGACAGTTGGTGTCGTTTACCTCGTGGGCTTCTTAGCGCTTGTCGTCTAAGGGTTCCGTCTCCCCAAAGTCTCAACTTGAGTCTAGTCCTGCTGATTCACAAAGACCTCCTGGGTGAAGACAGCATTCGCTATACTCCAAGATGCTTTAATTTAATTTACCACAGGACCCAACAGCCCATTTGGAAGTTTCGGGGTCATCGTCCTTCGAAATCGCTCCACCCAGGCGTTGGGCGAGCAACTGTGGTCTTCCGAACTATCTGCGGCGAGTATCCAGCCCAACCTAGACTACTATATACCAAGGGATGATGCCGAACCGTCTTTCAAAATATGGATAGCGTGCAGCTTGTCGTCTTCGAGAACCACCAGCGCTGATGGCCACTTTGGGGCCGTCGATTTCGACCAGGGGGTGCCCGTGCTTTGCACACAGACTGCATATTTCTCGGCTCTCGACAAGACGGACACAAGCGAGAAGTGGCAAGTGAGCTTTTGCCCCCAAAATGAATAAACGACAGGCTAACGTCCCAAAAAGGCTGGGATTTGGGTGCTACCTGACCACAAGAGAGCTTGCAAGATCGGCTCAGCTTCTGCTTTCTGCCCCAGCCAGGCGCCTTCAAGACCGCAAGAAACCCAGGCATGGTGACTCATCGCCTCGTTTCTCTCTGCTCCGACAGGCTGGGTGGTAAGTTTGGTACTTGCTATGGATACATGGTGGAACAATCGTGGGAGGAAGCGCCGATGATACCATGGCCGACGGCAACAGTTTGGCCTCGCGAGGCGACATGGCGCATATTTGAGCCCTTATGGCCACGCCAAAATCAGTAGGGAAATTCTCAGGGGGCTATGCCTCCGTCCGGTCCCGGCGGGAACCACTTTGGCGCCACCGATTCCAAGTACTTCGCCATCGATGAAGAGATTAAAGTAGCCGGGGTGCTATCCTGGACGTGACCAACTGCCTCAACACCCGTCCCGAGTTGAATGATTACGCGTAGGCCCCGCATGTACTCTGGCCGGCCTCGCCCAGGTGGCGCGGTGCTTTTTCGACGACGGGGCGACGATTATCGGGAAGCTTTCCAAGACGACCAACCAGTCGGCCTATCTGAGTCTCAGTGGGCTTGCCATTCCGCCGGCCGACTTTGTTCTGCGTCCCTGACATCGGGCACCAGACGCCAGCACTGTTCAATATGACAGTGTGCCTGGCAATAAATGGCATCGCTCCCCGAATGGCACGTCAGGGGCAACCTATGAGAGACCAGAACGACCTGCCGTTCGAGCAGTTTGTATTGGATTCATTCTCGGCATTTGCGCGAAGACATGAGCCCAATCCTGAAATTAGCTTCCTCCAAGGACGTAGGTACGTCATTATGATATAAAAAGTGACTGTTGCTGGTAGATGTGCTCCCGCTACCATAGGCAACATCACGAAGAGAACTTTGCCGTAGCCAACTCATCAGGGACCATTCAGCGACTCACCACAATGCGATTCTCTGGACCTGGGGCTTTATTTCTAGGTGGATCAATCCAGCGTGGTATTGGATGAATTACGATGGCTATATTATTGGGAGAGAAGATCTGTAGCTGGATGACATGGGGGAGGTCAGTAATCCGACGACCAAGGGACTGAATACAGCTCTGCTGCCTAATCTGTGTTTTGTAGCCAGTGATCGCGCACGATCAATTTCCCTAATAAATTTGGCAGGGAGGCTGCTCCTATAAGAGCCCTTCCAAGCCAGTTTGTGTAGCTGGTGTTTTCTGTTTCGCGCTTGACGCGTCTCCTTTCCCACCCTCCGTCGTTCGTTTGCACCAGCATAACACAACACTTTTCTTGCCTTCATTCGTTCCCTCGTGCGCCCCCATTCCAGGATTTACAGTTGCTCCAAGCCACTCATTGCCCTGTCGTCTTCCTCTTTTGGCAAGAGGCGAGGTGTACGATCGTTTGGCTCTCGAAACGGGCATCCCACCACATCGTCTCGTTTGGATCCAGACACGCCTCGAACACTGACATCCTACACCTGCCTTCTTTCGTTTGTGCTATGAATTTTTCTTGAGTCGCAGTCACTCATTTCCTCTGTTTATTTTCCTCGCGTATCCGATAGGTATGTGAGATCTCCGTCGCTTTTGCCGTTTTCATGATGGGATTGTCGTCACGGCACGACGAACACTCCAGAAACATTAACTCAACGGACACCGCGACCGTGACTGGTACTGATTATTTGAATAGTGAAATACGAATCCCTTAACGGCCTGAAACCATCCGGTCAAAAGGGGGGGCCCTGTAAACAATCTTGGCAAGCGTGATCCGCAGCTCTCGGTCATCGCCGTCAGTCAACCAAACTACGCTTCTCCCGACAACGGAAAAGCTGGAGGGTCCTCTGTTGCGCCCAAGAGGACACGGCAGATATCGTTGCCGGGCACGATTTCAGCCTTCGACGTGGAACCCTCGGTACTGCTCAGGATGTCGGAAGCTGCACCCGCACGCGTACCCGCACCCGCGGCGCCTCTCGATGTCGACAAGTGGAAGATCATTCTAGGAGTAGCGCTTCCCGTTGTCTTGCTCGCGGTCGGCACTGCGGCCTTCTTTTGGTACCGGCACCGCCAAAGTAGTCGAGGGAAGAAGAAGGACATGGAGGATGTGGGCAACATGCTGGACGTACTGCGAACAAACCAGGCCGAGGTCGCGGCCATGAGACAGAGCCTCCAGAGCGGCATTGAACGAGTAAGGGCCATGGAGACGGAATTGGCAATCCGTGAGACCAGTTGGAGTAAGCATGTTGTTTCCTTCCCCGGCTTGCATTCGTTGCCTTTGGCAACGACGACTGAGAACTGGAAGCTGCGTGCCTGCTTTCACACCATACCCAGTGGCCATCACCCCGTTCAGCGTACCTACATGTACCCAGGATATCAATCTTGGAATGCTGACACCCAGAGCAACAGGCCAGAACCATACGAGCTACGATCCTTCAAAGGAGAATAAAACACGCCCATATTCGCTTTGCACCACCCCGTCCGGCCCTCGTCCCCTTTCGGCCACAGTCCCGCAGGGTTCGTTCCCACATTCTGCTCTGGGTCTCGAGCATCGGCAGCGCACTCTGGATCGCTCCGCCACGGCCACGTCTGACGATTCGGGCGCTTCTGTGGAATACAAGTCCTACAAGCCTCCTAGCACCATCCCTGAGGAGTCCACCATCGGCCAGACCTCGCCCTTTGATACACCGGGCTCCACGGCGTCGCTCAGGGTCATTGTCGAAAGCGACGGCAGTCCTCGCTACCCAGAAGCTCGAGCTGCTCTCCGTGCCCAGGTTGCCGCCACGGCTCGAGGACAGAACAATACACTGCTATGTCCAGGGGGCTTCTCGCCGCTGCGTGCTGACCCTTCACATCCCGAACTTGTTCCCCAGCCGCTGGCCGTCGTCAAGCGCAACTCGTTCCGGGGCTCATCGTCGCCTACTCGCTCCCATTTGGACCACGAAATATATCAAAAATCGCTACGCCGCTGGTCGAGCACCTCGGTTACCCCCAGCACCATGCTAGAGCGTGAAAGGGTTCTTGCCAGATCCAACTTGACGCCTGACGCGCGAGCCGAGGCCGAGACGAAAGACGCGGAGATTACCGGTAAGTTCTCGGAATTGCACCGCCGCGAGGTCATAGCCAACGCGTCGCCAGCATCGCAAGCCGGCACACCGTCACGCACGAAAGTCCGGCCTGACTTGGCTGGCAACCCTTTCTCCACGCCCCCTTTCTCCCTTCGCGGCATGAACCCTGAGAACGAGGAGCTGTGTCTCTCGATCCCGCGGTTTCCTACTCCTCCTACGTGCGGCCGCCGCCCCTTCTGGAGACCGAAATGGGCTGGCAGACCCACTGCTAACCACTCCTTTTCTAGAAGGCCTTCCCGAGCCGCCGCCTCGGGCTTGTATTGAAGAGCGCCCGGATAGCGGTGATAGCCCCTCCACCAAGAGCAGCCCCCGCAAGGATGTCTCTTTCGTTCCTCGACCAAGCAAGAAGCCCTCCCAGGAGACGAATTACGTCACGCCGCCGCCTCGACGACCTTTGCCCATGGTCCCGGCCTCCAAAATCCCTGTATTAACAACGCGTCAGCCGACCGAGAGCGCTCCAGCAACGGTGCCCAAGATAATCGCCAAGCGAAACTCGGGCTCGAGTGTTCGCGGGCGCCCGAAGCCGCAGTCTGGTCCCTCATCCCAGACTGGCTCTGCATCACAAGGGAGTAAGAGCACGCCACAGACGGACCCTCAGAAGAGCAGTGCGCGTTGGCCCCCAGTGTCTCCCTTATCCTTTCCCGTCGGCCGGCAAGCACCCGAACGCCTGCCGCCCAGCTACGCCAGCTCGCAGTGCCTGCCTCACGTCGCGACCGGAGCCACTTCGGTCACGGGCGGCAGCGACCCGGCACAGGCAAGGCCGTCGCCGCGCAAGCAGATGCAGGCTCTGCAATGCAACGCCATCGGACTAGGCCAGGAGCGCATCTTGAGCGCCATGAGTGCTACGCTGCGCGTGGTTCCCGAAGCGGACAAAGTCTGACAAGGGTTGCCGAGCATGGTTCCCGCATTCCCGTACTGCCTGTCATTTTCTTTCTTTCTTCAGTCTTTCAGGTTTATTTTGTTTTTCTTCCCTGTGGGGGCTGCATGATAGCTGGTGTTGTGGCAGGTCATCCATCTCCCAAGGCAGGTTTGGGGCGGTAATGAGACCGAGAACGTTTGGTGTTCCTGCGCATAGGAAGTCTTTTCCATTTGACTGATGGGGGGTCTTTTGTCGCAGTGGGAACGCGGTGTATTCTCCAGTGCGCAGTTCCCCCGTGCAGGCGGATGGTACGACGCCGCATCGAGCGCCTTTCGTCGCTTCCCCCCCTTTTCGCCCATCGGGCCTACGGGTACATTTGCGATACGGCAACCGAGGAGGAAGAAGGTTTACACGATGCGGGCCCTCGACTGGTCGGGGGGCGGCGCCTATTGCTAATGTATAATGACAAGACGACGTGGGTACATCGACAAACAAGTAATGTTTATACACGGAGAGGTTTTCCAAAAAAAAAAAAAAAAAAAAAAGTTTGACCTCGCAAAACTACTCTAGACATATTCGAGACAATGCACACATGCCTGCACCGACAAGCCACCCCGCGCCCGGGATATATACACTATTGCATGTGTGGGAATACGGCATCGCCAAAAGCATCCGATAGGGAACCCGCTTCCCCCGTAACCCCTAGAGCGCCGTGGAATATATTCACTCGTAACCGCCTTTTGCCCTTTTGCCCCTCCCCCGCGGGGGAGGGCACCGTGATTTTGTGGATTTGCCGTACTACTACAGCCGCGCGGCCCTTTCCACGCCGCAGCCGCGAGGCCAAGCTCGGGCCCATCGAGTCCCCACGCGCCTTGTGTGAACAATTATACACGAACGGATAAGATGGAGTTGCGTCGTCGTCGTCATGGGCGAGAGGGGAAAAATGTACAGAAGAAATCGCTCTTGAAAGCGGTCATGGTGTGGGTGCAAGATGTGCATGACGCCCAGGCTTTCGTTATCGTCGTCGTCGTGGGCCACCTGCACGAGTGGGTGGTTCTCAACCGTCAAGTCGGCAAGGAAAGCGCTACAACCCGGAAGTGTAGTCGTAGTAGCGGCTGTGACTGCTCCTGGCCCGGGGAATAGGCTCCCAGTCGCAGGATTGTTCCCAATGGGGCTTGGGGGCCCGGGGGCTGCGGGCGGGGCCGCCGTTGCTGCTGACGGGCGAGCGCGGGCGCGTGCTGAACTTGGGGCTCTCGAAAGGTTCGAAGATATGCGGCATGAGCTGCGGCTGGGAGCTGTAGGGATACAGGGCCCGCTTCGATGAGGCGCCTCGCTTGAGTGGCTGCTGGGAAGCCAACATGCTCCGGCTTCCGGCGTCGGCGGCACCGCGCGGACCGCCGGAGCGGCCTCCCTTGATGGGGTCGTCGAGGGGAATACCGGTGCTGATCTCCTTCCTCAGGTCCTTGAGGATCTCGCGCAGCTCGAGATCGTCGGCCGTGATCTGCGCCTTGATGAACGCCAGCTTGCTGGTCGTCTCGGTGGGGGAGGACTTGTTCAGGAGCTCCATGACGGGGACGCGCGGCGTGTACTCGATGCCGTCCAGCTTGGGCGCCAGCGGGCTCGCCGGTTCAATGCTGGGATCGAGGTACGCAGCCGCGCCCAGGTCCAGAAGCTGATTGATATCCAGGCTCTCGCCGGGCGGGATCGGCGTGGCGTGGCTGGGCGTGACGCAAGTCATATCGACCTCCTTGCGCAGTACGTGATCGATGTCGACGGCCGAAAAGTAGGCGCAAGACTGGGGCAGATCGTCGATGCCGACCTGCTGCGCGAACATGGCGCGCGTCCAGAGGTTGGCGACCTGCAGCGCCATGGCGGCGCGGTACTTGTCCTCGTTCTTGACGAGGTAGCGGATCTCATCGTGCACCGTGATGGCCAGGCGGGCATCGATGTTGTACCGCCGCGCCAGGTAGTCCATGGCCACGATCAGCAAGTGCAAGTAGTCGACACCGCTGGATTGGATAGCCCAGTTGATGCGGCTGGTGAGGTAGCCGTTGCGGCTGATATAGCGACCCATGAGGGCCTCGGTGATGCCGGCACCAAGAACCGGCGTGCGCGGCTTCTCCTGCTCGGCAAACTCCTCCAGCTTGTTGAATACGAAGGACTCGGTTCCGCCGCGCCAGAAGGGTCGGCTGTGCAGAAACTTGCGCGTGGTCTTGGTGCCCTTGGTATTGGCGTACAGCTTGCCGGCCGTCTCGGTCGTTTCTTGCTCCGACAGGTTGGGATCGAACTGCCGGAGAAGCGTGGCGGCAAACTTCAGACCGGCACCGTAGATTCGCCCGTAGTTGAAGACCTTGGCGTCGTTTCTCGTGATGCCCAGAATGGAGGCGGTGCGAGAATGCAGATCAGTACCGGCTGCCTTGGTGCCTTCGAGCGTCATGAAGCCGATCGCATTGCCGCCGTGAAGCTTGAAGATGGCATCCCCTATCACACTGGCGATCCACAACTCCTCCGAGTCGACATCGGCACCCACAAACGAGTACCCGGGGGGCGCCTTCACCATCGACTTGAGCTCGGAGCCCACGCGATTCTTCTTGGCGTTGCTCGCCGTGAGCCAGGTGTTTTCCACGGCTCGCCGAGTGATGGTGCCCATAGGGATAACCTGCGGGAGAATGTAGCCTTGCCTGTGCGCCGTCGCCTCCGTCTTGACCTCGCCCTCGTCTTCCTGTTTGGGCACCTTTTCATCCTCATACACAACCATCTGCCCCATGATTCTGTCCCGGGCACTGATCCAGTACGAGCAAGACGAGTTCATCTCGAGCGCCTCCTTGGCGTAGGGGTACTCGGACGTCAACCTGCCCTTATCAAAGTACGCCTGGTAGGCCTTGGCCATGGGATTGGCGCAGCGCGCCGTGGGGCCATCCTTGTGAGGAAGCTTAAAGTATACGCCGTCCACGTCATTTTTTAGAGCCTCGATAGGCTCGTCTTCCATGTCGCACTCGATCATCTGGCTGCAATTGTACTCCGACATTTTCTCGCGAGGCACGCGGAAGGTCCAACCATACTTGTCCGACCAGGTTAATGGAAACCCATCCCAGGACATCTTGAGGAGCAGAGGCGCTATCCGGGTCCGCACCGTGATGTTGATGGGACCATCGACTATGGGAAAGAGGTCTTTGTACCACTGGGGCATCCCGGGCAACTTCTGGCGCTTGACAGGCCGCGGAGGTACTTTCTTCGTCCCCTTGGTCATTTTGATTTCTTGGCCCGACCAATCAAGCTGTTTCAGCCAGGGGTCCGTTTGCCATTTTTCCGGATCGTCCTTGATTTCCAGTGCTTTCTCCGTGAGTCCGATGAGGCGCTCCTGTACGGCGTTGGAGAGGTCTGTATACGTTTTTTCCGCGTTGTGGATGTAGTCATTCCAGGAGTTGTCTACCGGCAGGATGACGGTGGAGAGGTGGCGCAGGGCCGCAAAACTGACGGGATGCGGGCACGTCTCGAGGAAGTTGGGGAATACGATCTTGTACACGCGGTGGGTGATGGCCACATCAGCAGCACAGTAGTCGAGAAGATGATCAAGCTTGGCCACGACACCGTCTCGGTCCAGGGTGCCGAATTCGTCCCGTACCGCCTTGTCCATGGTCACGTCCAAATGGAACTTGGCGACGTCCCTGAGAGAGTTGATGGAACTCCTCTCGACCCAGAGGTCCTCCTCCTCTTCTCGGAAATGGCCGTTGGCGAGGAGCTGGGCGATCTCGAGGTTCTCGCTGTCCTTGGCGAGCTTATCGCGCAGTTCGCGGCTCTTCTGGTGCTTCATCCAGGTCGGGCGTTGCTGCGAGCACATGCCGTTCACCGCCACATGCAGGGACATGGTGTCCATGAAGGCGTTTCTCGTTTGCTTCAAGTCGTACTCTTCCAATATGCGCGCCCGGTCGTAGCCCACATTGTGGCCCACGATAATGCGCTCCCGGGTCGGATCTCCCAAGGGGATCAATTGGGTCTGGTTTTCGGTTTCTCCCAGGAGCCAGGGGGACAGCCAAGCGTACCAGGCCGTGGGGCTTGCGGCACAAGCCATGATGGCGAATTTGGACTCTTTGTAAAGCACCTCGGTGTCGAAGCTCAGCATTGTCTCGGGGGGGAAGTCGACTTTTTCCGGCTCGGCGGTCGTGACGTATCTGGTCCAGCCGCTCTGGTATACCCACTGCCTGGGCCGCGGAGGCAGATTCGCTTTCGTAAATTCCTTCGCGTGCGTCAGGAACGGCTCGCCGCTGTCGATGCCCAGCTTGTGGAAGTGTTGGTCCAAAGAGTCGCCCTGGAGGGGGGGGAGATCGAAGGCGACGGGCGGAGGCTGGGCGGCGATCTTGTCCAGCAGGTCATGCCGTGCGAGGTGGTCCCGCGAGAGCCGGACCAGGTGTTCAGGCGGCTCCTTGGCTCCACCGGGAAAGACTTGCTTGAAGACATGTTCGCTCAGATGCTGCACCCCGACCGCGTTGAAGCGGGCTTCGGACGGAATAGCGAGCGTGGACGGACGGTGATTCTCGGAGGGTGGCGGCGCGGCGGCAGCGTCGGCTGCTGCTGCTGCTGCTGCTGCTGCTGCTGCTGCTGCCGTATTCTGCCACCGCTTACACGAAGGCCACAGCGCGAGAAACGACTGGCGGGGACGGTGGCATTGGGCGCGGTGCCTGGCGAGACGCACGAAGCTCGCAGTAGATGCGCCGCCGGCGTGGCCCCGTGCAGGATTCAACATGGCTGCTTTATAGCAGCCAGCATGGCGGTCTACGGCGTAGATGAAGGTCGACGGGACGACGCTGTTTCGGAGGGGGGGTCGCTCGAGGCCCCTTTGAGGCCGAATTGACGATTCCGCGTGTGTGACAACGAGATGGAGGGGACGAAACCGACGGGCGCATTCAACCCTCGTCGAGCTACATAGCTTTTCTCAAAATCTCTACTAATCGCCGAACGGGGTCCCGTTGCGGCCCCACATGATCAGAAGTGGGTCGAGAACGGCAGTGAGCCAGCCCAGGTGGGCGTCTGTGGTAGGAACGTGGGCCCCAAAGCCTCCAAACCACCTGCAGCCCAGCTCAACCTGTCTCAGTCGTCCCAGTGGACAGTTGGGGGCTGCGCGCCCGTTTGGTTCTCGATTCACAAGTGAACCGTTTGTCCCAGTTCCGCCCCCCCACGCCTCGCCCGCGAGACAGACACCAGAGAACGCCCAAGGGAACGCCGACCGAGAGCCCATGCTCCGCCATCGGTGTCTTGCTTTGCGAACATCCCGTCCCCACACCAGCGCCTGAACTTGCGGCGCGTAAGCCACAGTCCCCCGGACTAGAACCCAATTCCAATCGGCCGGAACGCTACATGAGTAAGGTAGGCGCATACCTACTTTGGGTAATGTAACACAATGTACATGTTGGATGATGACATAAGTACCCACCTTTCCGTATGTGCGTATCGGGGAGTATATTCTTGACCCCAAGTGAGCCGAGTAAGCCAGAGCGAATCCCTCTTCTGCGTACCGAACATGATGCCAATGCCAAGCGGCTTACCCAGTCGTCCGCTGCGCCCGTACCGTACTCATCCGTTCAGCGCCCCAAACTTTTCCCGAAGAAAGCGCTGAACCTCTCTGTTGCCGCCCAGGCCCTTCCGCAGTGCTTCGGCATCCCCCTCGATCTTGAGCCCGTCGAGCGAGGTGGCACGAGAAAGGGCGACGTACACCTGGCCCTTCTCGAACGCCTTGGACAGGTTGACGATGACGCGGTCTAACGTCAGGCTCTGGCTCTTGTGGATCGTCATGGCCCAGGCGGGCGCGAGGGGGATCTGGGTGCGGCAGAGAAGACTGTAGGGCTTCTCGTCGCCGAGCTCCGTGATGGAGCACTCGGCGTAGATGGCGCGCTTGATGCCGTTGTGGAATTTGACGACCGGCCACTTCCGAAACGTCGCCCCCGGGCCCGAGATGAATCCCTGGATCTCCCTCTCCTGAACACCGCTGTAGTCACCGTAGGTCCTCGGGCCATCCTGCTCCTCGGGCTTGGCATTCGCCTTCTTCGCATTGGCGTTGGCGTTGGCGTTGGGGGCGTAGTTCACAAAACCGCAGATGATACCCTGGCTGCCGTTGCACAACCCGCTCTGCAGATCAATGTTGGCCAAAAGGACGGCGAGCATGCCCAGCTTGAGCTCCACGCGTTCGCCAAACCGGTGATCGTTGAGAGCTTCCAGGGGCTGTTGGCCCGCGGGGCCGTGGCTTTTGCGAACGCCTTTCCACGAGAGGTGAGGATGCTTCCCTTCTTGCCATTGAAATGTGTCCCGACACCAGTACGAGTGCTTCAGCCCCGTGAGTTTGTCGAAGGCCGCCTGGTTGACCTTGTTGACCTCGTCACGCGTGGCGTAGAGCTTGGTCGCGTGGTGCACCTGGCACTTGTGATCCATCAGCAGGTCGACTTCCGAGGGGTACAGTTGGTCGCCGATGCGGCACTTTTGCAGCAGCCGGATGAAGGCCTGGTCGCTCTGGCGATGGATGGTTTTGAGCTGGACGTGGGCGAAGTCGCATTCTTGCCACGCTTTGCTCATGAACGCCCACTTGTCGCACTCTCGATATTCCTCGTGCCTGGGGTTCGGGCAGCGGTAAACGGGACCGTCCCCCGACGGACCCTCGACCGTCTCCTTTCCGCATTCCATGCAGTGCTGAAAGGGCTTCACGGGTGGCAGCTGGCAAAAGTCGCCCGTGACCACCACCTGGACGCCCCCAAAGGGCTTCTGCTGCAGCCCATTCCTGGGCTCCCACAGCACATCCTTCATGACTTGGTTCAGTCGCTCGAAGTGGAGGTTCTCGACCATGGAGATCTCGTCTATGACGAGAACGTCGGTGTCTTTGAATCGCTTCCAGACGATTCTGCCATGGGCTTTTGCCTTCAGTTCATCCAAGGCCACTTTATGGGAGTTGGGAGTCCATCCAGCATACGACCACGTCGTCGTCCCGTTAACTTGCAAGGCAGCCCGTCCAGTGGGTGCGAGGATGCGCACGGTCTTGCCCAATGCGCGGAGTCGTCGGACGAATGCTCTTAGCACTGTGGATTTTCCAGATCCGGCAGAGCCGGTAAAAAACACATTCTTACCGCTCGTGAGGAGTTCGACCAGCGCGGCCTGCTCGGCGCTTAACTTGGGTTCCTGAGCATTCGGTATCGCAGGCGGCGGGGGATCCTGGGCAGCATTCCGCCTTTCAGTCGGCGGGGGCCCTTGGTACGTATCCGGCACCTTGACCGGCGGGCGAACGTCACCCCGAGGCTCGGGCGCTTCCGCGGCAGGAGAACGCGGCACGTACCCTACGGGCTCACTTTCGCTCGGCAAATCATTCTCTATCGAGCTGACAAACCCAGGAGCACACCGGACCGGTGCCTTTGGCCGCGTCGACCGGCGAAGGGCTTTGGGAGCACTCTCGGAGTGGCGACTAGAAAAGGGATCGGGCTCGGCTTTCCTTTTCCTGTCGAGCTCACCGGGACCAATCGGCGCGGGCAGCGCGGGGACGCCGGAGTCAGTGCCCTTGAAGAAGGTGTCGTGTGGATAAACGGAGTCGACATGATCAGTTCCTGGCGAGGTATGCGCCGCCAAAGAAGAGGCTGTCTCGGGCCGCCCCTCCTGGGGCGCAGGGCCAGTAAGCTTGGGGTGACAGTGCATAGGGTGCCAGAAAAAGACGCTTACGCAATGAAAAGACGCAAGTGCCGTGTTGGGGCCAATAAGCGCCCTATCAAGAAAAGACGATGGGGTACGTTAAGAGTACATAAGGTCAGAGGCATGCAACAACAGGGCACGCCGTCTACGATAGGCCTCTCATATGGGAGACACGGGAACTTTGGGGCGACGCGTTAGATACGCGAACTGTAGCGGTGGGGGCTCCGCAGCACCCGACGATTGGCGCTCCCGCTACTCGGTACCGTTGGTGGTACCTGATCCAGCCCGTTGCGGCCCGCTAATGGCGGGTCCACCCCTACTGAGTAGCATCCGGGGGACCCCTGGCTATTCGCACAGATCGTTAACCACCCTGTCAAGCTTCCATTGGACCACTTCCTCGTCAGTCGCGAGATACGCCAGAGTCGGGCTGTCGGCCCCGCGTATTTAGGCTAAGTGATGCCTGCGCCATCCGTCGGGTCGACATGCGGGTTCGTCGCGGATGAAAGCCAAAGTGCTACGACACGCACATGAAGTCAGCATCTGGGCCAATGGGCAAGCATTTCTTCGCGGGCGCTCCCTGACCTTGCATCGCGTTGCTCACGCCCCACTCGAACTCGGTTGAATTGCCGCGGAACTGGGCGTGGGTACCAAAGAGCAGGGGCAGCTCGGCTATGTTGACGTGCGTTAGCGACCGACTTGGACAAAGCCGGAGAGGGCCGGGGAGGGACGCACCGCTGTGGGACGCCCCGATCCAGGGCCGCGGGAAGATGTTTTAAAAGTTCCTGGTATACTGGTAGCGGTATGTCGTGAGTCCGTACTCGACGCGTTTCTAGAAACGTCTGTCGCTTGGCCACGAGGCAGACCCGGCCATGGTTCCGGGAGAAGTCACGTATTCAACTTCCCGAGATACGGGGGAATTCTCGAAAGCCAAACCTGCAGGGTATTGGTCCGACGACATGCCATTGGGGTCAAAGGCGCCGGACTCACCGCAACAAGATTACAATGCGCGACTGCGTCTTCTCGATCCACTGGTCCGGCATCTTGTACAGGGAGTTGGAGCCGCCACCGGTAAAGCCGCCGCTTGGGATGTAGATTAATAAGGGCAGCTTGTCGCCGGCGAGCTTGAGGGGCGCCTAGATGTTGGTGGAGAGGCAGTCCTCCGAGCCGCTGCCCTCGGCGAGAGACTGGCGTACGTTGGGCGCCATCTCGTTGATGAAGCCGTGGGCCTCTCCGCTCGTCTGAACCGTCAACCCGGCCACGGCACCGGGGTTTTTTTTTCCCCCGCGACGAGGGCGCTCGCCGAGCCGACGAGGGCGAGGCGGCCGCACTACAGATAGATCTCTTGATTTAATTCCTCCGAGTTCGGCGGGCTGAAAAAAGAAGAAGCAGGTCAGTCATCGACGTACGAGAGCCAGGACGAGGTGTAAGTACGCACAACTATCAACCAGCATGGTAGCCTGCATACCGACGACACCCCCTAGCTACAGCCCCTCACGCAAACCCCGTCGGCTCACCTCCCGATGCTCTTCCCGGCTTATGGTTCAGCAGCCGTCATGCTCATGGAGGGAAGAACACGCCAGAGAGCATCCGAGCCCCTGTATCCATAGGCCGAGTCATTTGACCCGGAGTTGCTCCCGAAGCAACGATAACCCCCTGCCCATTGGCCCCGATACTTATGTAGCGGGCACTCCTAACTACCTAAGGGGAAGCGGAGAAAATCCATGTTCAACCCCAGGCGGGGGTAAATGTACACTCCGAGCCTCCGCCCCCATAACAGGACTTGCTCTAAAGGCAGAAGCGATGGGCAGCAGTCGACGGGCAACGCCTGGTAGCCTAGTTCCAGTCAAGGAAAACAGTTGATCTTGGTAACTGCTATCTTGGCATCGCCACTTACCGAGCATCTCTGCATGAGATGCCCGCCTTTACCAAAGAGCCCTACCAAGGGGGATTGGTGGAATATGGGACACCACTTATACACAACACAATGGTATCAGCCCCTCTCTATTCATGGGCGCAGTCATTACACACAATACAATAGCATTCGAACTTCTCTACTGACTGCCTATGAATTACAAAGAGTCGGCATTGTCCACCCCACTTGGGTAACCGCCCCACAACCTCGTCACCGTCCCTATACCACCTGCACCTAACCCACGCTCTGGTCGTCCCCAACCAATCTCACGATATATTCTTCAATAAATTAACTTATTTTCAACAGATCACCAAGAACAGTCTTCGTGGCTCAGTTGGTTAGAGCGTTGGTCTCATATCGCAAGATGTGACTTCTCGAAAAGAGAAGAAGGCAAGAGCAACTCAGTCGCTCCTTCCTGATATCCAAAGGCCGCGAGTTCGAGTCTCGCCGAGGACAGTATTCGGTGAATGACTCCATCGTGAGTCTCTTTTTGCATCCAAAGGCGATTTCCAAGGTGGTGAGGGGGACGGGCGATGGTGGTGATGGTGTCGGTGTTAGTGTGCTGGTGGTGATGCCACTGAGGCTCCCAATAGGCGCACGGGTACCCGTGCGGATAAAATCGCACGGGACCCGTGCGGATTCTGTTTATAGCTTAGCGTGCCTTGGTTCCGGCCGACATCGCACCTCTCCCTATGTAGTATGGTAATTAGCACAGCCCAGCTTTCGTCTAGGATACCGCAACCAGCTCGTCGTTATCCTGTACCTCTTCAATTACTTTCCGCTATACGAATCTTGCTGCGTATATAGTCTGCTGCTCCTCGCAGTCTTGTCCTGCCCTTCTCCAAAGGCTTCCCATGCCTCTCCGGTTAGGTAGGCTGCTTGCCGACTCTTCTGCCACCTGAGCATCGATCCGCTCCGTCTCAGATCGTTCCCAGTCTAGATATGCCATCATTTCCTCCTTTGTCCAGTCCCGTCCCCCTTTGGCGTTAAACAACGCCTCGTCATTTGCTTATAATCTAAGCACCAATCGTACTCCGCTTTGCTATACCGTAGTGGTAACCCCATTGCCTTCCTGTACATCTGGTTATTAGAATAAGTGCCCGGAGGTAGGGTCTTCTTCCAGACCTCTCTTTCTACGACATATCTTTGGTATATCGCTTTTGGGTCGGTGTACTTTATAGGCTGCTCTAGAGCCTGCTGCTGTTCTTCGACTTGTCCTGAGGCTTGATCTTTAACTCGTCTCGAAGACTGGTTATTAACCTCCTCTGTAGGTCGAGCTTCGATCTCCTTTGAAAGCTGAGCTTCGATCTCCTCTGAAAGCTGAGCTTCGACCTCCTCTGAAAGCTGAGCTTCGATCTCTTCTAGGATATATTCCGTGGCATCTTCTTGAGTCGGCGAGTCGGACAGGAAGTCGGGGGCGGGAGACTCATGTGGAGGTCCAGACGCTAATAACTCGGACATAGCTTCAGACATTGGTATGTCGGCTAGGGGTTCCGGTACTGTTTGCAGCTGTTGTGATGCCGCCGCCTCTACACGAAGTTGTAGCTCCGCGTGCCTTAGGGGCATGATTGAGACACCCTCGAATGGCCTAGACGGTTGCATCTGGTACATATTGCTGGACCATTTCGTTTAGTTGCGGTTTCAACGGCCTCAAAGCCGCTGGGCTCCCGTCGATTGCTTGACCGTGGTAAAGAGGACTTGGCAGCTGTTAAGTCGATACGCTGGCGAGGCTCTTGAAGGAAAGGTTTGGCACCACTTCGGACTAGGTGCCAATGAGAATGGAAGTCCCCGAGATAGAGAGCTTTACCTTCGGATAACAAAGCCTCAAGTGTGTGAACGCATGGCAGGCCTTGCGACCGAGAGAATGCGCCTGTGCAGCGTGGTAGCGGACCGCTTATCGGGAGGAGCTTCCGCTGCTCTTCAACCTTTCGAAGAGCCTCGTGTGATACCCAGCCCCGTACCACACTATAGAGTGGACCGGACAGTTCAATCGGGGACCGAATCTGCTGCTTTGCCTGGTTGGACCTTAGTTCTCCAAGTTGGTTCATCAACGCGTGCTTGATAGCCCTCCAAGCCTCAAACAAATCAAGTGTTGATTTTTTTAAATGGCTTTTAAGAAGAGCATGAATGCCTTCGACGCGCGAAGTGACAACATTGCCGAAATGAGGGTAGCTGTCAACCCAGGCCTTCACAAGCTTTTCCTTATATAAGTCGAGCCATGTCTCCTTAACGTAGGCCACGTCCCGAATATGTGTCGTAATATAGCGCTGTTCAAATATAGACACACGGGTGTTAAATATTTCCTCGGTAGGAGAGCGAATGATTTGGTGCCAATGCTGGTAAAAGTTGTTCCACTCTTTAAGGCTTGCAGATCTGTCGGCTTCGGAGTCTCGGAGTTGTGGCTGGGTAGCAAATGATGGCTGACAGTAACGAAGGACGGCTTTGTTCGCATGCCAAAGGCATAGCAATGAAGTAGCAGAGGGAAAGCATACTTTAATCGCGTTAATGCAAGCAAGACATCGATCGGTAAGAATGACTGAAGGTGGGCGGGATTTGCTGATTTCGTAGAGTGACCGTAGACGCTCTAAAGCCCAAATGAAATCTCCCTCGCTCTCTCCACTAAGAAATGCAAATGCGATGCAGAAGGACCGTTGAGAAGCGTCTACCCCGATCATATCTAGGAGCGGCATTCCGTACTTGTTCGTTTTGTAGGTACAGTCGAGAATCAAAACATCCGGATAAGCCTGAAGATAGTTCAGCGACTCTGGATGCGCGAAAAGTAAAGCCTTAACGCGGTTCTCCGAATCGAGCTGTAAACGGCTCCAGAACCCTTCACGGTCAAGCTGATTAGCTAGGGCATTGATCGTGCTCTGCCCTTCGCATATCTCGCGCCTGCTGTCCGCGATACGGTTGTAGATATCTTGCTGCGTTGCAATGGAACCCGTGTTCTGGCGTATGTACGTTCGAATCTCCTTAGGTGGGACGCCAGCATTCGAAAGGCTGGAGAGGCGGGTCTTTGTTTCGGTATCAAGTGCGCGATGCCTAGGATGGGCGGATGGGTGTAGACTCGGCTCGTGGTTGTGCTGGGCAAACTGCGGATCGGGCCGGTGTCGCAATGTCCATGTATCCCCGCCTCGTGATTCTTTTGCTAGCACCGAGAACGGACAGTTGTTACTGCGCGTAGATGTTTTTCGCTGGCGGGCCTTTCCGGAGGCGTATTCGCGGCATGACCGATCACATGCGTACACGACCGAGAGCCTGCCAGTCTTCTCCTTTGTTGACCTTTTTGTAACGAAGGCGTAACCTCTGGTGTATGCCCACTTGTTGATAGCTGTGACTAAGGCATCTCGGGACTCGTAGGTGCTTTCTGGAGGAAGACAGTCGTCGGGGAATTTTTGGTGGATATTGGTAATAGCTGCCATTGCAAGACAAGTCTTAGGATGGTGATGGTGACAAAAGTAACACGCGAGCGCGTCTCAGCGCGTTCTATAGCGCGTAAAGTGTGCGATGTCGGCCGGAACCAAGGCACGCTAAGCTATAAACAGAATCCGCACGGGTCCCGTGCGATTTTATCCGCACGGGTACCCGTGCGCCTATTGGGAGCCTGCCACTGAAACTGGAGTGCACGGACCACGCGGCGGTTATTCCATTCGACCCGCGAGTTCGATCCTGGCGCGTGCAGCATTTCCTAGTGGTTGCTCGATACTTCTTTTTGCCTCCTCCCTCTCTCCCCTGGACTAACCACCATGCCTCGCTTTTGTCTTTTTTCTATTTTTCACTTGACCGTCCTCAGACATCGAACTGGAGAGTCATGACCTAGAGAATCGGGTATTAGGAGCTGGACTGTGTACACGAGGATATCGTGATATGTCTGAGACACTTGATTCAAACAAGTATCGGGAGAACCAAGGGACAAGGAAGATTAACGATGCACACATATTATATGAGTGACAGCAGGCTTCAGTCTCTTCATTTTCATAGTCAACCCCAAGCTTTAAGCGGATAGAAAGCCACGTAATATGACTCGTTTATACGGCCAAAATACCATCGACTTGGTGACTGTCTCAACTATTAGCTTCATTTTTCATTCACCAAGGAGTTGATATCAGAGACCTTTCTGGGAGCATAGGCAAGAAGGGGCACGTAGACACTGCCGAGTCTGGGGAGGTAGTCTTAGGAGTGGAGGTTGAAACTAATTTCTGTCCCTTTCCTTCTCTTTCTAGCCGGGATTTCCCCCCTTTATAGCTGGCCTACACCTGTCCGCTGCCTCGCCATTTCCTTGTTCAGGTCCCTGCCCTGTGTTATCCCTTGTTGGGTCCGAGCCTTCCTCTCCTTGCAGTTGGCCGCTGCGCCACGTCATTGCTGTTGATACCCCTACTGCGCACACGAGACTGGCCTCGTCAGATATTGTTTGGAATACGAGGAGAGCCATGATACAGTTGATGCACATGGTTAGCGGCATTCCGCGCAAGGCGGTCAGTAGCCCCGGACTTCACTCCTTCTCCCAGGTGAGGAATCGAAGCCGGCCTGGCTTCCCAGCAGAGTGAGGATACGGGGTAAGACTCGGGGTGTGACTCCGGGTTGATACGAACGGTCACGATGGTGGCTTTCGAGAAGCACCCCTACGCGCATCAAGAAACTTTTGTGTTCCCATGTAGCGGTGCCCCTCGCTTCCAAATGGCCGGGTTGTGAACTGCCGCGGGACGGCAACGCCGGTGATATCGGATCGCTGCTTATGCTAGAAAGTGCTAGGCCGGCCTCGTGTTGACCCCCACGCGGGGCAGTTTACCGATCAGAGTATACTAGCACGATGAGAGAAAGTCAGATGCCTCGTAACCACGGGGAATTGTTATGCAAGTCGACTGGGCAAGACGTGGCTGCATTTATGTTGCAGGGGTGGGGGGTCATGTATGTCATCCCGTGTCATTCCATCCGAGTTCTCGCTAAAGGATACAGCCTCGTAGTTAGTTCCTCGTCACCTGCTGGGCACGCGGCTTCTGACCTATAAGGTGCCTTTGTACGCCCCGGGGCCCATACTAGTAGCGAATTGCTGACGCTCGTCTCTGGTTGGTTGGCTGGCATCTCGTGTCTCGGAGTATGTACCGTCAGCTCTCGCCTTGGTAAGGCTGCCCAGGTCTTGGCGGAAGCTAAGTGACGATCCGTACGGGCACGCCAATAGCCATCGCGCTCGAGAATCCTACCGCCCCCAATTGGGCTGAGGTTTGACATATGCTTTGTGTAACCTCAGATGATGCCCCCCGTGACGTGAACGGCGAGCCCCAAAGCGGAAACTCAGCATCTGATTGGTCCCTCAGAGGGTTCATAGCCACCCTAGATAGTTCTGTGCCGTGAACCTGCGTGACTATAACCGCAAGCCACCAGAGGAGTGGGCCGACTCGGCGGTCAGGAATCCAGCTTCCTCTGCATAGCACGATTCGCAATCCTCCCTGTAGCCTGACCGATAGCGGGGAGCATCGGAGTCATGGTTTTCTGCTCGACGGCGCCCCCGTGGTCTCGGGCGTATCGTGCGAGCAAGACGCCTCAAGCCAAGTTTCCTCTTCGTGAAAGATCCCAGCGTCTTGTCATCCCGTCCGCGACCGCTCGGCGGAAAACGCCGACGCTTCACCACGATCGCAGGTCGATGGGCGCGCTGCGCTTCGCTGACAGCACGAGGGATACGGCGCCGGGCTGGCCGTATTCGAGACAACGGCCAGGTTTCGTGGTCATCGAACAAGAGACCAAGTACCGCACTGCCTTTTGCCATTCTCGTGTCCCAGAGATAAGTGACGTGGGATACAGCCAGGGGAGTCTATCCCGATCCGCCGGAAAACCGGGTTGGTAATGAAGAATGGTGCTGAACACGGGACACCGGCGCCTTCATCACCAAGTGCAGCCGTTATATCTAGGGGCCCAAGGTTCGTCTCCCAGGGTGGAGAGTTCCTCGAGGGCCACGCCAGCAAGACGAACCCATTACTTAGCCGCGAGTCTTCCGATGAGTCCCCCCACGATGTTTGACGAGACGAGCACGAGCGAGAGGGTTGTGCAAGCCCTCGGGTCGCAGATCGCCGGCCGGACCTTTCTGGTGACGGGGGCCGGGGCGCAGAGCCTCGGCGGCTGGACGGCCTTGTACCTGGCGCAGGGGTCGCCGGCGCACATCATCCTGGTGTCGCGCACGAAGCGCAACGTGGAGCCGGTGCTCGAGGAGATCGCGGCGGCCCACCCGGGCGTCCGGACGCGGTTCGTGCCGTGCGACCTGAGCGACCAGGACTCGGTCCGGGCGGCGGCGGGCACGATCCGCGCCCGGTACGCGGCCATCGACGTCATCATCAACAACGCCGCCGTGCTCGGCGGCCCGGCCTACGCGACCGACAAGTACGGCCTCGAGCTGCAGCTGTCCACCAACCACCTGGGCCCCTTCCTGCTGACGAACCTGCTCATGCCGAGCGTCCTCGCCGCCGGCCGGGGCTCCCGCATCGTCAACGTCAGCTGCCACGAGCACCGCCTGAGCCCCTTCCGCTTCCACGACTATAACTTCTCGGACGGCGCCACCTACGACATGTGGACCGGCTTCGGCCAGTCCAAGACGGCCAACGTGCTCTTCACCCTGGCCCTGACGCTCAAGCTGAGGCGGCGCGGCGTTACGTCGATCGCGGTGGTGAGTAAACACCCCCCGTCCCCCCCGTACCGCACCCCGGGGGGGAACCAAGCCGTGCGCCCAGACCGAGGGCCGCCCCTTTCGGGCATCCCCCCCCCCCCCCCCCCCCCTCCCTCCCTTCTCCCGGGGCCCTCGCAAGTTTCCACGCTGACGCGGGGGCAACGGTGACGCGGCGTGCAGCACCCAGGTACCGTCATCGGCACGGGGCTGGCGGCGCACCTCGACAACGACGAGGAGGCGTGGGCGGCGCTAGCGTACGCGGCCGAGCGCAACACGGGGCTCCCGTGGGTGCCGGATTGGCCGGCCACCAAGGAGCTCACGCGCGCCGTGGCCGGCATCCTCGCGGCGGCGCTGCGGCCCGACTTCGCGGCCCAGTGCCCCGTCTACGTCGAGAACGCCCAGCCCGCCGCCGCCGCCGCCTACGCCACCGACGACGAGAACGCCCAGGCGCTCTGGTCCCTGAGCGAGCAGCTCGTCGGCACCCGCTTCCGCTACTAGGGGAGCTCTGGCAGCCCCGGGCGCCGTCGTGCGGGCCCGGGCTTCTCCTCTCCCCTTTTTCCGTGCCGCTGGGTCGCGATAGGGTCGGAATGGAAGGAAGGCGCGGCGGGGGGGAAAAGAGGAGCGGGCGGGTATGCTGGGCGATACGATACGTATGGGGCCGTGGGGAGGAACCATGAGCTGGGCGTGCGTCAGGCGAAACAGGAATTTTCTTCTTATACGGGACCGGCTTCATAGCGAGAATAACTAATGGTAGAAACGGGACCTAATTATTAATATACATGCAGTTCCAGGTTCTGCAATGTACGCTGCGCACATCATCTCGGAGGAGCGTCGCCGGTTCAAGAGCGTCCGTTCAGGACGCCATGTCACCTCTGCCTTTTGCAATTCGTGACCACCCAAGGCTTTCCACGGACGTCTGCAGATAACTAAGGCGCGCATCGCAGAAGCACAGCGGTGCGTGCCGTAATCATTGATGTCATGCTGCGCGTTGAGACGTACCTAAATGGGGCTCTTGATTCCAATGTCCTTCTCACGAGCCCGGGACTGATTGGCTGGCGACAGGCCCACGCAGTATATTGAGGAAACGCACGAGCAGAACGTCGTATCTGCTCCGCTCTCGTTATTCCCATATGACTTGCCCACCCGATATCTACGACACACGGGGGAAACCTCGTCACCTCGTTACCCTTGTCCCGCCCTCGCTCTGTCCCATCGGCTGTCCATGCCGGTCCCGTTTTCCCGTTGGCAGATAGGGGCGACTGCAAGATGCACATGTAATGCGCTTCATACCTTTCGCGAGCAAAAGAGATTATCCGTGTCCAATCGGATCCCCGTTCGACGGGCCATGCTGGCTCCTTGTAGGCTTACACAGGCACGGCACCACTCACATAGGCCAATGGCGGCAGGTTCGCACCACACCATTATCCGCTCGGCAAGGCGGGGATCTCTTCACTATAACGGTCATGTTACATTCTGGCCGGCTTCGATCCGCCCGATGCAATCTAATCACGCAAAACTATTTGCGCAGAGGCGGGAGAAACAGTTCTGTGGCGGACGCCATTACAACAGCCATGCCACACGCATGCTGGCTGTCAGCTGCCCTCCTCCCCGTAAAAACACATAAGGCGAACGTGCCCTGCGCAAACTGCCCGGGTGGCCGCAGGGAGGCCTTCCTGTAAAGCTTTCGATTCGACATGTTCACCCTTCTGCCGCCCAATTTTGCCCTGGTGACCCACCTGCCCGTTTGGGGTCTTCTGGTGGTGCTTGTCATCTACTACACCACCAGCAGCCTCCGGACCTGGCTTCAGTTTCGGCATATTCCCGGCCCCTTCTGGAGCAAAATATCCTACCTGGGCCTTGTCAGGGCCTCGACCTCGGGCCAAGATTTCGAGCGGTACACGGCGCTTAACCGCAAGTATGGCGGCCTCGTCCAGATTGCGCCCGGGACCTTGATGACCGACGACCCGGACACGATCCGTCGTATGTCGGCCGCACGGTCCGAATACACAAGATCGGTGTGGTATCGGGCCATGAAGTTTGATCTTACCGGTGACAGCCTGTTCACCCTCACCGACACGGCTGCCCACGACCGACTCAAGGCCAAGATGGCCGGGGGCTATAGCGGGAGGGAGAACCTGGAGCTGGAGTCCGGCGTCGACGGGCTCCTGGCCCAGTGGGTCGAACTCGTGCGGGCCAAATACCTGTCGACAGACCGTGAGACGAAACCACTGGACTTTGCGCGGGCCACGCAGTACTTTACCCTCGACGTCATCACGCTGATCAGTTATGGCGAGGCCTTTGGTTACATGCCCAGCGAGAGTGATGTTTTCGATTACATCAGCCTCAGCACGGGCGCGACACCGTTCTTGAAACTTTGCGCCGAAATACCCTATCTGCAAAAGATTGTTTTTTCCGACTTCGTGCTTGGCCTCGCAGGGCCCAAGGCCACCGACCAAAAGGGACTGGGAAGGCTCCTGGCGTATGTGGTAACTCCGCGGCCACTCTGTGTGGGCGCGTAAAACTGACTTGTTGCATCCAGGGTAGCGCGTGACAAAGCCGCGGAGCGGTTTGGACCGTCCGCCGTAAGTAACGCCCGCTCGTTTTCATCACCCTTCTTGGACCCAAGCCCTTGTGCTCCGGTACCCTGTTCCTTCTTCTTTTCAGTTCAAAGATAGCCCGGCATGTCCCATCGACAACTCTTCCGTATATATGCTGACGCGGAGGGCTGTAGAAGGTCAAGCAGGACATGTTGGTAAGCCACGCATGTCGTGCAAGTATTCTGGTATGGGCCGACTAACGCCTGCCCCCCATAGGGTGCCTTTGTGCAGAAGGGTGTCTCGCAGCGCGAGTGTGAGATGGAGGTCCCCTTTCAGTTGTCTGCGGGTTCCGACACGACGGCGACCGCCATCCGGACCACCATGTTGTACGTCATCACGTGCCCGGGCGTCTACCAAACGCTCGTGGCCGAGATCAGCAAAGGCGTTCAGCAGGGGACCATCGCAAACCCCATCACCAATGAGCAGGCCAAGGCAATGCCGTACCTACAGGCCGTGATCTACGAAGGTCTTCGAATGAACGCACCCTTCACGGGTCTCCTCACCAAGCAAGTACCGCCCGGAGGCGACACTATCAACGGCCTGTTCGTCCCTGGTGGGACGAAGATAGCGCACAATACCTGGTCCTTGGTACGCAACAGGGCCGTTTTTGGGCCCGACGCGGATGCCTTCCGGCCGGAGCGGTTTTTGACGGACGACCTGGGGCGGCGGAACGAGCTTCGAAGCGTCGTGGAGCTCGCCTTCGGGTATGGAAGGTGGCGCTGTGCGGGCCAGGCTATCGCCTTGATGGAGTTGAACAAAGTATTTGTTGAGGTACTTCCGACCGTCCCCCGCCTCTGATGGTGCGAGTATCCGGCTAACAGGGCGTAGATGCTTCGCAATTTCGACTTCCAGCTCATCAATCCCACACGGCCGTGGAAGAGCGCGAATTACAACATCTTCTTGCAAAGTGAGATGTGGATCAGAGTGACAGAGAGGCAGCCCAGGCTTGTTTGAGGGATGAGGGAGACGATGATGGGCGGACTTGCCGTCGTCCGCTGGGATGCGCCCCGGCAGGGCGGACCAAGATCCGATCCGGGGGTGTGGCGGCGGAAAGGGAGCGCGCCCTCGGAAAATATGGGCAAGACACGAGTCACAAGTAAAGAAGCGAGACGGGAACATCCATGAATGAAGAACCAGGGTTTGGTCGAATCGGGTGGATGGCGCGAGGGACTTTCGGCTTAGGATACCTTAAGAGGCGGGGCTGGAATCTTCGACCGTATATGCATATCCAGAGCGGTGTTCCAATCCATACATTGGCACATTCACTATGCACCTGCTTCCTTGTGCGACTAAGTACTTGAGGCTCCGGGGTGGGAAAAGCAAGCACTCGGGCGGGAGTCTAAAGGTTGCCTTCGACCCTAATTACTCCCACCTGAATACAAGTACTTCGTACGGTGCTGAGAAGTTCCAGCGCAATGAGCAGTGCGCCCGTACGGAAACGCCACCAACTGTGGTGTCGTACCCGCCTTCGACTCTGGGAGTGCCGGTAAGATTCGACCGCTGCTTTGCCTCTTCCTATTATTACCACCCACGTACCTCGGTACCTACCCATGGTACATGGCTGCCATTCCTGTACTTGTACTAATTCCAGTACCTGCCCGATGGGCGATGGTCTCGGCCACAAAAAGGGTAGCAACCTGGTTTGGGTGGTAGCAGCCGCCAAACCTTATCTCCGCGGGGACGAATCGTTTAGGGAAAATTGGGATCCATGGGGAAAAGAAGAAAACGTGCCGGCCGCCGGTAACTTCAACCCGATGGGCGCATGAATGGACAGCTCCTGCCCAGGCGATCCGTCCTGGCAGCTCGCACGATCGGTGCCGACTGTCGAAGATTGCATGGAAGGGGGAGTGGGGAGATTCTGACTTGTAGTTCGGCTCCATCGCACAATGGGGAAAGCTCATTTGCCCATCCCTCCGCACCTCGTCGGCATCCGCGCAGGCAGTGTTAATCTCAGCCGAAACGCCGCTGGCCATTGGGGATAGCGGTCGCACGAGACGGACCTGGAATGGTACCCCTTCGTTTGGCACTGCCGGTCTCACTCGTCCGGGACGTGTTGCAGCCCTCTCCTCCCGGATCGTGGGGAGGCTCGGGACGGGTGCTTGCTCTGTCGTGCGTGTCCTGGCCACCGGATCGCGAGTTTCGCCATTCCCACCGGATCTCATCGCTCGTGCCGCAGGGTGCTCTTTATTGGCACTACGACGTCAGCCTGACTGGACAACGATGGGGTCACCAGATTGACAGCAAGGGGTTTTGCCAGCCGCATGCTGCGGGACAGCATCCGAGTGCGGGCGAGGTGCGGGTGGGATGTGCAATGATCTGCCTTTTAGGGCAGGCCGCCTACCCGTGTGGGTAGGGGATCATCCGAGTGACACCAGGGGTGGCGAGGGGCAGCCCCCTTCGTGTCGCCGCTCCCTTTTGGGCATGCCCTGGCGCCTTGGGAGTTAGATCGAGAGGGTTGCGCTAGGGCCCACGCCAGCGTCGAAGAGTGCGCTGTTAACCCAAGCCGTCCCTGATACCGTCGCCGGTGGGGGGAAGGGGTCCATGCAGGTCCATACGGTCCAGTGGAACCAGGGCGCAAAAAGCCTGATGCGTCTCTCGGTCTATGACGGGTGGTTTATGACCAACAGCCCACCTGCGCGACCGCGCCGTCGGGACGGGAGATGACTGTCAACGTCCCCGTACTCGGGACTAGCGGTGTTGCTACCCTCCAGTGATCCATCTATACCTCGACTAACGTACCCAGGCGAACCCCAAACAAGCAGGAGGCCAGTCCCGTCGAGAAGCCGCCCCAGCTGCCGTAGAGTCCGGGCCCTAGTGAGTGCCCTGCGATTCGTTAATGGCGCCGGCGCTTTGCGGATCATAGTGGCATCCATATGTCCATATGGGCTGCTTAACACGGTTTGGACTGCGCGCCCCATGCCGCGACCCGAATATGAGTTTTTTTAGTAGCTATATGAACGTTGGACCGGCAGAAGCTCAGACTCTTTCTCTCTTCTTCATGTATCTGTCGCCCGCAGCACTCCAGCCGCCCGTCCGCGTGCTTCGCCGCCGAGTCTGCTCTGAATTCCGAACGCGCCCCAAGGCTGTCTGTCCGGTTGACGTCACGAGGATGTCCGGGACGGCGTTGGACAACTGGAAGAGCAACCCAGAAGAGAACCACGGCCCGTTGATGTCGGCGTGTGTCTGGGGGCTCTGGGCTTTCAGTACTCTCTTCGTAGGCCTGCGGATGCATGTCCGTGTCCGCCATGCGAGATTATGGTGGGACGATGCATTCCTGCTTCTGGGATGGGTACGTCCTTTCACCCTGCCCGACCGTGGGCGAGGCCGACGACTGACTGGTTTTGTTCGAGCAGCTTGCCCTCCTTGTCCAAGGCATCCTAAATCAGATAGCCATTAACATGGGCTTCGGCAAACACTCGTTGGACAGTAAGCCGTGCCGGTCCCCCCTCGTCAACTCACATTGGAAGCTGAAAAATCGGTGCCAACCAGTCGACATCACGTACCTCGACCAGATCACCGTCGTGGGCGCCGTGGGTTTGACCATCAGCATCGTGGCCATTAACGCAAGCAAAATCTCGTTTGCCATTACCCTCATCCCCTTGACGAAGGGCTGGGCCCGGTACTATATTTACTTCGCCATTTTCACCCTGGTCGCCTTTGCTGTGCCCGTCGCCGTTGTGCCGTGGACACAGTGTAAACCGCTGGTCAAAACCTTCATCGATTTCTACCCCGGCGAGTGCGTTGACAAGCGACCTGCGGTGCAATTTGGTATCTTCCAAGCCAGTAAGCCCCAAGCTGTTCACGCCTCTCCACTTGGCCCCCTTTGCTGATAACCATTCCAGTATGGGCGGCCTTGATGGACTTTTCGCTGGCTCTACTGCCCTGGAAGATTCTCTGGAACCTGCAAATGCGCACGCCCGAAAAGATAGGCGTTATGCTTGCTATGAGCCTTGGTCTGCTGTGAGTAGTTTGGTGCCCTTCGTTCGCACCGCTCGGCTAACCTAAAATCTCAGAGCGGGTGCTACGGCTATCATCCGGAGCCTGTACATCCAGCAGCTCGCCAACATGGATTTGTCCTGTAAGTAACCCTCGGCTGCCCACAGGGCCACGTGCGGGAGGCTGACACGCGCGATAGACGATGCGGTAGACACAGTCATCTGGTCGGCGACGGAAAGTGCCGCGACCATCATTGCGGCGTCCATTCCAGTACTCCGCAAGTTCCTCAAAGAGAAGATCGTCTCGGCCGTCACCTACGTCCAGCAGGGGTCTACCGGGCGGAGCAAGCGGTCAGAGCAGCGGACGGACGATCAGAGCAAGGGGGCGAGGCAAAGCATTCATCTGTCCAACCTCTCCTCCAAAGCCACCTCGTCAAAACCCCGGTCCCGGGCGTACTCGGAGCTCGACGACCTCGACGACGAGAGTGGGAGGAGTATCCTCCGGGACAACGAAGACCAGGCGCAGCATGACGCGGGTCTTCAAACGCCGTCGCCGGTGTGCCTAGCAACGTGAAATGGCTCGGCATGCGTATTACAAACTGTTTCCTTTCTCAGCACATAGTTCGATATATACATACTTAAGTATGCGCCCATCAACGATCCTGGCTTGTTCCGTTTGCCCCATATTCGAGGGGCTCGAGCTCCCGTCGTCACGGGTAATGATTATGAGGCTTCCGCACCTCCCGCAAGGGAGTATTACCGTGTGGCGTTACGAGGCTGGCTGACCAACGTTAGGCTGCAGGAAGCCAGGCGGCGGCGCTACGGGCCTCCTGGCGTCGGTCGGAAGCATGCGCGCCCGGTAGGAAATATGCAGGATTATGCCCATGTGCCAATGGCCCGAACGAGGCCGGAGTGGAGCCGTCATTGGGGTTGGGGGTCTAGGCCCAGAGAAGAATGCTTGTCGGCGACGCTATGGCCCGGTGCCTCTTACGAAGATCTGACTCAGGCCAGATCTGCCGAGCCGGTGTGGTAGATGGGAAGGGGGATCTACAGACAATAGCCGGCCGGCCGGGGGGCCGAGGGCAAGCTCGAAATGGTCTGTTGAATCAGGCAAACCCCCATGCCGACTATCAACTCTTAGGTGCTTCGCCCTATTCGTCTAGCGAGGAACATTATGCACGGGCTAGTCAAGTATGCGGGGCCAAGTCTTGAAGCGGACCAATGAGAAGAGTCACAATTCGGAAGTGTCAGTGCGGCAATCCACCTATAGACTGGAACTAGTCACAGCCAACTAGTCAACCAGGGGGATGCACGCGACTTCCAAAAAACTAGTCTAGTCGTGCCGTCGTGCCGCCGTCCGTGCCGATCATCATCCCCTTGTCCCTACGGGGCTGCAGACGCTGCTCCTGCCACTTGCGGATGGGAAGGTCCATACAAGACGTCCGACTGAGAGAGGCGGCGCCCCCTCCGTCTTGGTACCCGATCTCAAGCCCATACGGGCAGGTGTAGTGAAGCCGGCTCGTCTCCCCTGACGTCGGCGTGGCGCCCGCTGGACTGCCAACCGCTCCTTTTTAGTATATTCAGAGGCGGGGCCCGGTCCGCCGGGTAGCGGCTGAAATGACATGGCCGGTAACTCGGCCTGGAAAATATGTTCCGGCAGGTTTGGCCCGCCTGATAGCGCAACGACTTTCTTTTGTCCCCACGGTGCACAACCCCTTTAAACTGGCCACTTTAGCTTTCGCCTTCCTCCTATCCCTCCCCCGCGGCCCTTCCCAGGGATTTCTTTTTCTCACCCGAGGCAATACGATTCCCAACCGTTGTGTTCTACGCGCGCGCCATGAAGGTTCCGTCGCTCACCGGCCTCGCCATCCTCGGCGCCGTCGCCCCGGCCCTTGCCTTCCCCACCGAACTCCTCAAGGGGCGGGACCTGGGCCTCGAGGAGCTCGCCAAGATTGCCGAGCTCGCTAGCCGGATCTCGGCCAACCACAAAGAGAAGCGCCAGATCGGCTTGGACATCGTCCCCCCGGCCTTTAATGCCAACGCCCAGCGCGTCGACACCACCGGCAAGCATGAATTCGTCAGTATAAAAATCTTGAAACACGGGGGAAGACACCACACAAGCTCTGAGGGGGCGAAAGGTGGGACCGCTGCGGACCAAACGTGAAGCTGACCCCAACTCTCTCTAGAGGCCGCCCGGAAAGGGGGCCACGCGGGGAAGCTGTCCCGGGCTGAACACCCTTGCCAACCATGGCTACATCTCACGAGACGGCGTGGCATCGGTCAGCGAGATCATCGACGGCTCCGTAAGGGGTATGTGGCACCCTCCCGTCGCGGATGGGCGCCCTTGGGGGGCTTTCGGGAGGGGGCTAACGTCGTCACAGTCTTTGGCATGGGCGTCGACCTGGCCACCTTCCTCACCGTGTACTCGGCCGTCATGGCGGGCGACCTGGTGTCGGTCTCGATCGGCGCCAAGCCCGGGGCCAAGGGGCTCATCGGCGGTATCGTGCAAGGGCTCGGCAGCGGCCTCGGCCTCATCGGCGAGCCCCAGGGCCTCGACAACTCGCACAACCGGTTCGAGGCCGACGTCTCGCCCACCCGGGGCGACCTGTATAAGACGTGAGTCCCGGCCCCTCGCCCTTCCCCCCCCAAACCGGAACCGCGCAAGCCCGGCTAACCCATGGGACGTTTTCTCGGCAGCGGTGATGCCGTAAACGTCAACATCGACCAGTTCCAGCAGCTGTGGGACATGCCCCAAGGCCCCAACGGCTACGACCTCACCGTGATGCATCCCTTCCGCGGCAAGCGGTTCGAGAACTCGATCCACACGAACCCCTATTTCTTCAACGGTCCCTTTGGCGCTCTCGCCATCCAAACTGCCACTTACCTCTTCACGTACCATTTCTTCGGTAACTGCTCCGAGGAGCACCCCAAGGGCTACCTCGACGGCGAGACACTCAAGTCGTTCGAGTCCGTCGTGGGCGAGTCGGGCAGCTTCAAGCACATCCCGGGCCACGAGCGCATCCCCGAGAACGTGAGCCTCCGTCTCCCCTCCCCCTTTTCTTTTCACCTCCCCGCGCCGTGCCCAGCCCGACCGGGGCGCGCGGCCTTCCGGACGCACGCGCTAACACGCGCCCTGCCGGCGCACAGTGGTACCGACGGGCCATCGGGGACGAGTACGGCATCCCGGCCTTCACGGCGGGGGCGGTGGACGCGCTGCGGCACCTGCCGAACCTGCTGGTTCTGGGGGGCAACGCGGGGCGCGTCGACACGTTCACGGGCGTTGACGTGAGCGACCTGACGGGCGGCGTGCTCAACGCGGCGCACCTGCTCGAGGGCAACAACGCCCTCTGCCTCGCCTTCCAGGCCGTCAGCACGGCGGCCCCCGACCTCCTGCGCGGAGTCGTCGGCAACCTCGCCCGCGCCCTCGCACTCCTCGACGGGCCCCTCGCCCAGGTCCTCGCCTCCCTCGGCTGCCCCCAGCTCGCCCGCTACGACTCCGCCCTGTTCAAGCAGTTTCCCGGCTCCAAGGGCGGTTTTTAAGAAAAAGAATTTCCCCCCCCAAAAGGAGGTGGGGGGACAGAGGGGGGTCTCCATGCGGGAGAAAGGACGGGGTCTGAGAAGATGGATGGCTGTGTGGAACGATACCCATATTAACCCAAATTGGCGGAGAAATTGGGGTCGATTTTATTTCGTTATATAGTTTTATTCTATTTCTGCCACTGTTTATCACTGGACAGTGAAGATCACGCCACCAGCCCCAGCGTGAAGCTCAGGTCCTGGAGCAGCAGACCAGGAGAGTGTAGAGTTGATACGGACCTGAGAAGTGAGGACGGGAGGCGAGGGGCCGAGGGCCGGGGTTCTGAAGGTTCTGGTGCAGCAGCAGCAGTGACTACCTTTAAGAGTGTTTCGATGCTTTCACATAGGAAACAGGCGTGCATAAACCCCTCAAACGGAAGTAAAGAGGTACTTGGAGGCTCAGCAAAGATCGTAGTTTGCCCCATCGTCCGTCTTTGATATAGCGATGCAGACACTAAAGGGCTCTATTTACGAGCTGTCGCGAGACGAGCCTATTGTCACTAACAAGCCTACCAGGTCACGTGACTTTATGTAAGCTCAAGAGCCTAGCCTGTCAGGCAGGCTACGGAACTACTATATCTACGTCTGGATCCTCAGATAGTTTTCCTTTGTTTTTCCTAATAGAACAACTAGAATCTCGTTCCTCACGTCCCCTGAAGTGCGACAGTTATGAGCCCGGACTTTACTTGCGTCTCTCAACGCACTTAAAACGCTGCACAAGTCTCAGGATCGTGAGGACTCTCTTCAAACCCCATTTCCATCCATCCATCCATTTACTCGCAGCTGAGACCAGCCTCACTGCGAACCCTGTTCAACATGTCCGACCAAACGCTCACGAAGGTCCTGCTCGTCAGCAAGTACGACTGGCCTGATTGGTACAACTCGCTTCGGAGAGGAGCTGAAGATCGACGTATCTGGGATTACATCAACCCAGACGCGGAGCCTAACAGCTACATCAACACTCCCCAGAAAGGCCAGTCTACCAGGAGCCTCAAGGAGCGAATTCAGACTCTCCGACTGCACTGGACGCAGCAGAGAGGCGCTTTCAACGAGAACTGCGAACCTTTGCCGCCGACACAAGCACTTGGAACACTCTCAACAACCATTATCTGTTTCTGACCGAATGGGTCAAGCAGACGGTCAAAAGGAGTATCTCACGGCAGCTTACGGACGCATCGAAGCCCAGGAGAAGAAACTCGAGCTTGTCAGAATGGCTACCGATGCCACCGCTGCTATTGAGAGTGGAACGACCACGACTGTCGAGCGAAGCAAGACCAACACGCTCCAGAAGCTTCTTAAGGAACTAAGGAAGCAGTATCAGCCGGCGGACTCCTCTGTCCTCTCCGCAATACAAGAACGCTACCAGCGAGTCCTGACAAGCGCGTCAAAAGGGGAATCTCTCCAGAAGCCTGGCACGCCGAGTTCACCGCTATTCACGCTCTCGCCGATGCCCATGGGATCCCTGAAGTGCAAGGCGCACTTTCAATAAAGGCGTTTCTAAAGGCAGTTCGTGAGCGCATGGCTCCACAATGGGCTCAGATTCAATTGGACGATATCCTCAAAGCCGAAGTGACGGGAAAGGAACTACTCACGCTAACTCAGCTGAGCTCCATCTTTCTTGAGCAGGTGACTTCTTCTAGCACGCTAGACAGACGTCACAAGTCATTCGCCACGTTAGGAGATCAAGGAGAAGCCCATCAGACCACCTCACAGGCGAGAAAGCGGAAGAATGGCACTTTACACGCCTGTCCCTGCCTGCCTCGCGGAGAGAAGCACCAATGGGAACCCAGGGTGTGCAGACGTCTCCAGTTTGCCCTGAATGGCTCTGCGGACCTCCTACCTAACGGAGTCAAGTTCCGAGGCCTCACCAACGCTAAGGCAAAGGAAATACGAGAAAGAGCCATGTCCAATCACTGGGGCACACTCCGCAAGCTCATCGAGGGGAAGAAGCCGGGTGAGGAAGCAGGACAGACCACCTCTGAACCGTTCGTCGCGGTTACTATCGTCCCTGAGACCTTTCCCATGCCTGCCAACATTAACCTGGCTGTTACCGCTCAAATCGGCCCGCACAACCTCTCACAGTCGACTGTCGTTGACAGTTGCGGTTCCTCGCACATTGTCAACTCTATGGAGCTACTTGAGGAGGGAAGCTACACTCCTGCGCGTCCTGGATCAGTTGTGGAGGCAGGTTCGTCGGCCTTTTCCATCAAGGGATCAGGCACAAGGATCCTAAGGGGCTTACTGAATAGTCCCAAGGGTGGCAAGGTAGACCTGGTGCTACATGACGTGCAACTAGTCGAAGGATTCCACACCAACATCATCTCAGAGGCGAAACTCCTGAAAGCAGGGATCTGGTACCATGGCAGAGAGTGCTCTCTACGCTATGGTGAGCACGGAGAAGGCGTCCTGGTGCGAAAGTTGGAAAGAGTAGGCAACCTTACGTTCTTCGAATACAAGCCTCTTTACTCCTACTTCTCTTTCGCCTCTCAAGTCATCTCCGCACCGGCTGGGACAGTGAGAGCGTTTCCCGCTATACGACAAGCACCCACGGGTGAAGCTCAACAAACAAGACCAAGGATACGGATGGATTCTGAGGCACTCTAGCATGCTAGGGCTGGACACCTAGGCCGAGATGCGCTCAGAAAACTCGCTGAGAGAGGACAGAATGTCGCTTTCAAAGGCGAGACGCTCACGGAGTGTGAGACTTGCAGACTTACGGACGCCAGACGACTTATCAGTCGAATTCCAGCAGAAAGAGCCCCAAGACCATTCTTTAGGGTGCTCTGGGACCCATTTGACTATCCACGTGGGTATGATGGGTCTCGCTGGTTAATAGTCCTGAAGGATGATTACAGCGGAAAGCTTTGGTCGTTCACTTCGCCTACCAAGTCACACACGCAGCTATTTCGAATACTGCGAAGCTTCGAAAGGCATGTCCTCAGGCGCTACAACCTTCACATCGCAATCCTCAAGCACGACGGGGAGAAGGGGGTGATAGCAATCCAGGGCATGACCGAATATGAGCGTTGGGTAGAGGAGGAAGGAATCGAACTGGAGATATCCCCTCCGAACACCCATGAGCCGAATGGGGGCTCAGAAAGAGCAGGTCAGGAGGTCATCAATAGGGCACTGAAGCTAAGGAGCACGCCAAGCTACCCGAGGCGCTCTGGCCGGAAGCAACGAGAGCGGCAACGAAGCTCATCAACATGTGCCCATCACAGGCGCAACGCTTCCGAAGCCCAGATGAGGTGCTAGACTCCTGGTTTTTGCAGAATGAGGAGCGGTACAGCCCAGCTCAGGTGCGTGACATCCACGCAGACCTGCGGCCAGACTGGTCTGGGATATACGTGTTCGGCTGTAAAGCGTATGCGTTACACCAGAGACGAGCGGCTGGGCTAGACCGACGAGCGTTCAAAGTTCAACCAAGGGCTCAGATCGGTTATCTAGTAGGTTACGCCGCTAGGAACATCTACAGGATCTGGTTGCCCAAGCACGGCAGAGTCATTCAGACGCGAGACGTCACCTTCGACGAGACGCAGTTCTATTCTAGCCGAGACTCGCAACGTCTTGAGCCAGAGGCGATAGAATATCTGGAAGTTCAGCCCTCAGAGATCCCATTGAGCGAAGCAGGCTTTACAAACGAGTCGATGCCGCTCTGGGAAGCTCTTGAGGAGCTAGACGACGCCATAAGTCCTGAAACACGTCCCGACTCCACTCGAGAGGCTCATCTCGTGGACTCGGGGTGCCGGACACACCTGAGGGACCAGTCGACAAGAACTCGGGGTGAGATGCGCACCTGAAGACATCCAAGGAATTCATGGGCCTAGGATGTCGGATGCACAGACAGGACTTCTTACGCCTGGTCGCCAGTCAAGTGAGCCGGAGGGCGAAAACAGCATGCTTTACCCTACGGAACACCTCACAAGCGAACCACGGCATAGATCCAGTGATCACCAGCCAGTTGCAACTGCTGGAGAGTCAGGGTCAGAAAACACGGGACGAGCAGCAGAGCGGCCACTCTCAGGCTCACCCGAAGTGTCAGAACCAGCAGGCATCTCGGCGCGCAGGCCGACGAGCTCAACTGGGACACCAGACCGGAGCATAGCTCCTCAGAGACTGCATGGTCAGTCTCCAGACCAGAGGATAACTCCTCAGAGACTGCAAGGTCAGACTCCAGAGACGGATCTACAAGAAGAGATCCATGACGAAATTATTGTTCGGCCTCTTGACGAAGAGACGGACCAGAGACCGCCTGAGAGCCGCAGAGCAACTAGGGGTAGGAGATCCCGAGCCTCACAGCCGACGCAACCGGCGAGGAGGAGCTCGAGACTCCAGAGAGAACAGGAAACGGATCAGCAGTCGTTCCTTTCGCTGCTATTCGGGCTCAAGGAGATAACCCAACAAGAGACTGATCATCTCGATGCTCTCCTAAGCACCTGTCTCGCTAAGGAGGCCACAAACCAAGATGAGGACCTCCTGAGAACCATTTATGCGCGAATATTCGCGTCAACACGGTCTCAAAGAGCACTTAAGGAGCTAGACGAACCAAGCGGACCGCAGGGCTTCGCACCTCCACCCAAGTCCTGGCGTGAATTAGCTACTCACCCCAGAGGAGATCAGTTCAGACAAGCTACCAAGCTCGAGATCGACAAGGCAGTGGCTATGAAAGCCTGGGAGGAGGTTTCAGACGCTCCCTCGCTCTTCAAGCTGCCCTTGAAATGGGTTTTCACCGATAAATTCGATGAGAACAATAAGCACCTTCGCTGCAAAGCAAGGATCTGCGTGCGAGGAGATAAGCAGATTGTCACTTCATTAGCCAGCACGTACGCTGCCACGCTAGCCTCGAAGTCCTTCAGGATTATCATGGCCCTAGCAGCCTACTTCGACTGGGAAGTCAGACAGTTCGACGTTGTTAACGCATTCCTGAACGCACTTTTCGCAGAAAACTCCGAACCAATCTTCGTGGAACATCCACCAGGCTATGAGAGGCCAGGATACTGTCTCAAGCTGAACAGAGCACTCTATGGACTCAAGGAATCACCTCAACTATGGTTCCGAGACTTCTCGAGCTCACTTCGAAGACTTGGGCTTGTTAGCACACCTGAGGAACCCTGCCTGTTCTATAACGAGAAACGCACGATCTTCGTTGTGTTCTATGTGGACGATTTCCTAGTCTGTTATAGCCCACAAGCTAAAGAGGAGGCACTCGCCTTAATCGAAGCCCTCAAGGGGATTTATGAGCTAAAAGACCAAGGATCTGTGGGCTACTACCTGGGGGTCAGGGTCACTCGTAAGAGAAACGAGGGATTACTCTGGCTCTCGCATGACAGCTATCTTGAGAAGATAGCGAGACGTTTTAACCTCCAGGACGACAAGTCACCAGCGACGCCACTCCCGTCCACAGCCTTGGAAGCTTATCAAGACACTGCTCCAGCTCACCGAGTTAAAGCTTACCAGGAACGCGTTGGGAGCATCCTCTACAGCGCTATTATGATCAGGCCGGACCTTTCCTTCGCCTGCTCACAGCTATCTCGCTTCCTCACGAATCCAAGTCAAGAGCATCTCGAGGCAGCTGACTGGTGCATACGGTACGCGTTTAGCACTCGATACGTGTCGATACGCTACGGAATGAAGAAACCAGTGCAGTCTATCCCACAAGCGCTAGTTATCTCAACGGATGCTTCATTTGCAGACGATCCGGAGACGCGTCGTTCTTCCCAGGGATACCTCATCCAGCTATTTGGAGGACCAGTAGCCTGGAAGGCCAGCCGACAAGCGACAGTTACCACTTCCACCACGGAGGCAGAGCTTCTGGCGCTCAGCGAGACAGCCAAGGAGACCATGGCACTTCAGAGGCTATTCAGAGACATCCAACTCGTCCTGGACGTGCCTTTTAGCATCTCCTGCGATAACCAGCAGACGATACGCCTTGTCATCGGCAATCAGGAGAGGGTATCTACGAAGCTAAGGCACGTTGATATACACAACCTCTGGCTCCGCCAAGAATACTCCAGGGGCTCATTTCAATTGATCTATCTCGCCACAAAGGACATGCCAGCCGACGGACTAACGAAGAATCTACCACGGGCGAGATTTGAGCAATTTAGAGCGACTCTCAACCTTCAGGACATCCGACAAGCGATTGAGGAAGCAGAGAATGGAAAACAACGCATATGGATTGAAGAATCTTAAAGCATCGTGGACAAGATACTACCTGCTGCTAAGAGCAGGGCTTTAGTATCTATAAACGCACCGACCCTGCTTTCCTTCCTCTGAGCCTCCTTCGTGTGGTACTGCACGCGAGGAGCGCGCTCCTGAGCTCCACAATGGGGCCAAGCTCCGCAGGATTGTCGCCGGAAACACTGGAGGAACTGGAGCTCGAGCTCAAGTCCTACTTTCTCCGCTCGCCACGCCTCTCAGGCAGCTTGGTACGCGCACTAGGGCCAGGCGTAGGCGTCTCGGGCGCTGGAGAAGACTCAGAAGGTGGAGGGGAAGAGAGCGGCGAAGAGCTTTCGGACGCAGGAGCGCTGCGAGGCTCAGGAGAGCCCACGTCGCCTCCAAGAAGCGTGTGGTCATCGGGAAGGCCATGCAGGTCGCGCAAGCCCTTCACGGTTGCTCTCATGCGACGAATCTGAGGCTTCAAGCCTGTCAGAACAGCCAGCAGGAGAATCAGCAGCAAAAAGGTACTCACAACGTTCTGGACCGGGCGGTTCAGCTCACGCAACAGGGAACGAGCAGCTAGGGCAAGCCACTCGGGCACCTCCTCGCACTGATGGTTGTTTAAAGTGCACTCGTAGCACTTCAAGGCACCTGGCAAGCGAGTATCGTGGCAATGGCCACGAGAATGACGCTCGGCACCACGCAAACAGGGGAGACAGGGTGTGAAGCGCAAGTCACCTTTCTGGCGCCGCAGAATAGCCATCTCAGCGCGAGACGGGCTGGCGGCCTTGCGAGCCTTGTCCTTGGCCCTGGCGCGCTTAATGAGCTCTCTGGCACGCTTGAGCTCCTCGGGGTCTATGTCGGACTCGCTGTCCTCGTGATCGCGGCCAGGCTTGCCGCTGCCCTGGAAAGGCGCACGCCCGCCACTGCCCTGGCCAACCGCTATGAAGCGAAAAGTTAGCAAAATGAGCACCAGAGAACAGGCGAGGTGCGAACAAACCGGCAGACATTGCTGATGATACTGGAAAATGGCGAGAAGAAGCTGGATGGATGGCCTGAAAGGCGAGAGAAGAAGTGCAGAAGACAGTGGGAAGCGCAATGATGATGATAAGGGAAGAAGAAGCCAGGGAGGGCTTCCTTTATACCCTTAAGCCTCTGAGGACACGCCCCATTCGAAGTTGTTCACCGAAGCTGCTAGACTCGCGATGAATCCACCTGGGCAGCGAGTGACGGGACACTGACTCACTCAGAAGCAGCGCGAGAGTTTAGACGACTAAGATATCGCTAAGCAACGCGTGCAGTGAAGCAGCACAGCGGCTCTCACCGACGAGAGGAGTCAAGATGCGGACGTGCCGCATTCAAAGAGAGGAGTTGTGATTTCGCATGAGTTGCGGCTGCGAGGAGTTCTGACGTGCTATTGATCAGAACAACTCATCGTCTGATCTCAATGCGCGGCTGTTACTTACAACAACTCATCGTCCGATCTTAGGGATGATCGCAGCCCGCAAGCGAAAACTCAAAAGGATCGCTTCACAGGACCCTTACCAAGCGATTTTCAGCCACACCGAGCGGATCGGTTCGGCTGAGGGGGTGTGTCGCGAGACGAGCCTATTGTCACTAACAAGCCTACCAGGTCACGTGACTTTATGTAAGCTCAAGAGCCTAGCCTGTCAGGCAGGCTACGGAACTACTATATCTACGTCTGGTTCCTCAGATAGTTTTCCTTTGTTTTTCCTAATAGAACAACTAGAATCTCGTTCCTCACGTCCCCTGAAGTGCGACACGAGCATTTGTACAGAGAGCCTTAATTATTGCTCTCTCTATCAGGGACCAGGCTAGAATTTTCGAGAACGACGGCCAGCACTTGGCAACAGAAGAATACCTCGTATGTTCGCGTCCTCAGTGATGCAGATGTCCTCGTTCCAAAGAGGGGAAGTCGGGAGGCGGATGGCTCACGGATCCTTACGGATAGCAGTTACCAGCACAGAAGCAGAGTTACTAATATATGTATAATTAATTAGCTATGTGCTACCTTCGGGTACCCAATGTACATTGTGCTGCCCTCGTCGTAGTCACAATTATTATTATTATTATTATTATTATTCTTACACCTAGCGACCTATTTAGGCCATGAGGACCCCCTGCGCATCTTAGCCTAGGAAAACCGTGCCGGGCTAACTTCCGGCCGGGTGAAAAACCTAGGTTCCGCTGCGTCGTACCGCTTCTATCTACTCTTTGACCTGCCATACCGAGATCGGGCTCAGCGCGCCCGCTTCCTAGCTGATAAGTTGATTCGCTAGCTGGAACATGTCCAGCTTTCCGGAGCGGAGTAGCCATCTTGCGATAATTCCTGCTTTTCCTGGGGTGTCGAGCATCCTGTCCGTGTCTACCGGTCCTCCTAGAGCTTGGACGAGATGCTCTCGTCTTTCTCTTTCCCGTGGGCAGAAAACGAGGATATGCCGGACGGTCTCCCTGCCCTGACCGCAGACGCACCAGGGGCTGTCGAAGCCTGGGACCCTACGCTTAAAAAGGAAGTCTCGCAGCCCAATCTTGCCAGTCCTCGCTTGGACGAGGATGGAGCTCTCGGCCTTATGGAGTCCCTTATGGAGCTTGAGGACGTGCTTGTCTGGCGGCATCTTAGTTGCTGCTGGGGTTCGTGCTGTTCGATTTTGCTGCGCTTGTTGCCATCTTTGAAGCCAGTCTCTCTCTTCAGCCTTATATGCCGAGTCTCCAGCTAGCCATTCGTCTAGCCACCTCTTACGATCGGGAGCGTCGGGGCCTTTCGGTCTGCGCCGGCGAGTCGGTCTTGTTAGGATCCATCTAGCTGCGCTTTCGCATCTCGCTTGGATGAGTGATGCGATACGCGGCTGTTGGAGCCTCTCTTCCGATGCCGCCACCCTTCTGTTGAGCCACGTGTCTAAGGGGGACACGTAAGCTTCCGTTTCTAGTACTGCGGTGGCCGTGGCTTTGAAAGCTCCTGTGACCTTTCGGAGGCACTCTGTCTGGACGTCGTTGAGTGCCTTGGCTCTATTTTTCGAGATCTGGCGGTGCCACTCTGAAGCTCCATAGCCTATTGCAGACCGTACAACGGCTGTATAGACTTGGCGGGCTCGCTGGAGAGACGCGCCCCATGTCGAGCCGGCTATCCGATCTAGAGCATAGACCTGCGTCGCCATCTTCTTCGATATCGACTGGATGTGGACGTCCCAGCGGAGACGTCTATCCACCTGGATGCCAAGGACGCGGCAGGAGTCTTCTGGTTCGATTTCGTGCCCTTCTAAGGCTATCTTCGTGTCCGGACCTTTCCGTCTTCGAGAGAAGTGGACTAGGTGATATTTCTGGACTGCAAAGGTCATGCCGTGGCTGACTGCCCATTCCTTACAGATCCTGTGAGCGGCTTCCAGCCGCTCGCAGGTCTGCTCGGGGTTTAAACCGAAGCCCACGAGCGTAGTCACAATTTGTAATGTTAGCTGGTCTCCTTGCACTGGCTCCTGCATTGGTCCCTACACTACAACTTTTTTGTAGGTCTACTGTTTGAATGCCAGTGGAGGCATTCGGGTAGTATCATTTCTTTACTCTGTTCCATCTTCAGCACTGATATGGCTTTCACTGGTCTTACTTAATTTGTAGGTAGATTTACCAGGGAAGTACTTTACACTACTAGCAGCAACAAATCACTGACTACGTTACCTCTAACACGCCTTAACTACTGATACTCAAATTCTACGTTGTTATAGATATGGTATTAGTAACCTTACCCATGGTACGTATTGTAACTATGGCTCATTAACCACGTGTGCTCCTCGGTTGCCGAGGCAAGGGAGATGCGCGGTATACCAGAAAGCTTCGGGGAACGAGAACTTTCAAAGGGGAAAGAGATATTCATATTTGTGTAGAAGAAGTGGGGACGGCCCTGGGTGCCATCAGTGCTGGACGTGAAGTTTGGTGGAGGGAAAGAAACTCGTGTTCAAGTTGAAGAAGCAGTAGGAATGTCCGGAGTCGTTGTATCGGTGACGCCGAGTTCCATCTGTTCCTTTTTTCCCGTTCATGCGGGCAGTTTTACGAGCAGGCCTCTTTGAAGCGTCACCATCCTACCTACCGTTACTCTGTTGACAATCACCCTCACCCTTACTCTTATATCAACGTACCCGTGTATTCTATGTCTTCCGCTTTAGCTTCCCCGTTTTTTTTTGTTTTGAGCCGATGGCTTGGCCTTGCCTATTTGATATGCTTAGCTAAGACTCACGTCCTGGCCCCTCATCGCTCGGGTCCAGCATCTAGTGGGTCCAAGTATAAAGCATTGCCATCCATGGATATTTCGCCAGACCAATTCGGCTCGAGGAGATCCATGGGCAAGAGTAAACATGGCCCGTCTATTTTATTGTTATTCTCAAGGTTTATCTTTGCATTTCTAAATGCTCTTCCTACAGCCGAATGAACGCTGGTGTGATTCGCTGGTTCTGGCTGGCTGGTCTATGCTCCAACAGAACGCGCAGTTCCTCGTCTAGCCCCTTTAGGGTTCTCTTTGCTTCTACGCTCTTGTCTATACGGAAATGTAGAGGGGTATTACGACCACGCCAGTGCTCCCGAAGCTTTGGAGCGCACGTCCGCTACGGTGCGCCCCCTCTACTGAACGGGCATGACGGCGGCCATGGCCTGCAAAAAGAGGGGTGAGCTACGAGCCAAGGACGGCAGGAGTGAGGGCGTTGCAACTTACGGCTGCTTGCTTCGGGCTGATGAACAGGCCGGTGGCGTCGGCCAGCACGAGGGGGGTCTCGCCCTCGGCGACGAGGGTTTCGATACGGCCCTCGACCCAGGCCTTGCGGCCCTCGGCCTTGGTGGTGCGCGCGCGCAGAACGACGTAGGTGCCGGCCGGGGTGGGGGCGCGGTAGTTGACGTTTAGGTTGGCCGTCATGCCGACGCCGTGCGGCAGGGCGCCGAAGCTGCAGCGGGCCATGCCCTCGTCCAGCATCGTGGCGAGGAAGCCGCCGTGCACGATGCCCGGGTGGCCACACAGGTCGGTGCCCAGGTACGAGATGGAGACGAGCGACTTGCCGCCGGCCTCGGTGAAGACCAGCGGCGGCACCGGCACCTTGCCGGCGCCCAGCAGCGTGCCGCCCGTCAGGTTCTGTGGGCGGAACGTCTCGGGGATCTTGAGGTGCGGGCGCGACTCGGTCGTCTCGGGTTGCTCGCGCAGCTGGCGCGTGACCCAGTGGTTCTGGATGTGTTCCTCGACCTGCATGGCTTGCTCGTCCTCGGGCGTGAAGAGGGCCAGCGTCTCGGCGTCGGTGGGAGGGTTGAGGATGCCGCTAAGGCCCGGGACTGCGGGGGCGACGGTCATGGCGAAGCCGAGGGAGCCAAAGGACACGCCAAGGGCGACAAAGGTGAGGGCGCGGCGCAGAAAGGAGGCCGGCGGCGAGAGCGAAGCGGCAGAGGCGGTGGCTGTCAAGACAAAGAGCCGGCGGGCTTTTGGTGAGCTTTGCGCGGCCGAAAACGGCGACTCGCCTGGCGGCAGCGGCGCTCTTTGTAGGGGGCGGCAGCGGCGGGGACGGTGGCAGAGGACTGACCTGAGGAAGCCGAGGCGTAGGACCGGGCCACAGAGCAGCGCGATAAGGGCGCAAGGGGGCGACGAGCAGTGGGCAAGGTTGGTGTCAGTGAGGGAGAGCGAAAGCGAGGGAGGCTGGCGCAATGCGCACGTAGGCGCAGACGCAGGGGCAGGACAGCCGTCTTCATCTTGGCGGCGACGGCGGCGGGCGGCTTTCCGTTGGCCCCGAGGAATTCCACACGGACGGGGAATGAGAATTTTAGTCCAAGGGGGGCCGAGATTGACGGGGCGGGCGGGTATCCAGGCGAGCCTGGCTGGCTGACGAATTCCCTCTGGGACCTCGGCTCGTCAAGGGCGATTCGTTTCGCTCGGGCCTGCTAGATAGGCAATACGCTATACCCCTTGCATGGCGGCGTACCCTCTTGGTATGGTAGATAGTAGATAGATATGCGGCGCTGGCGGTTCTGGTTGGAGGGGTGGATTGTCGTGCCGGATAGACCGATGATGTTCTTGTTGAGGGATGGGTGGAAATGCCGAGGCATCGGTGGATCGTTTTGCTCCGGTGTCGTCGTTTTCCGGAAGGTCTAGGCCTGCCTGCCTTGGGTTTGGAGGGGTCGGTCAGCGCGCGGGCGGTTCCAGTCCACTGAACGTCCAGGCGGCTACTCATTCACCACATCACTACTTTATCCAACCTGCCCAGAGGAACCGTGATTGACCCCAGGATAAGATCAACTCTCTTTCTACAGGCAGTCCTACTCCCCTTCCCACAGCTCCGCTTTTTGCGTCATCTGCAAGGTACGGCACGCCGGGGGCGTTGAACCTAAAAATAGTTCGTCTTTGCCCCCAACTCGAGGGACAGGTACGTTCGACGCGGTGGGGGGTTGTGTTTGTGTAAACCAAGATGCCTACTTAGTTGGTCAGTGATCCAACCCCCGAGGGCCAATTGTGGCAGTGCTGGTAAGAGACGACAACGTGACACAAAGGCGATGGGTGAGGAGTGACGATGACCTGTATCCGAATGTCTGTGACTGAAAGCATGAGTACGTCACGTCACGCGGCCAACCCATGCCCCTCCCTGGTAGGACTGGCCCAAGACGCAAACGCCCAGCGCAACGACGCGACCCCTCATCTCCATGCCTTGTATGTACGTAGTTGTAGTAACTGGGCAGCTTCAGCCGAAACCTGCTTGGAACCAATGCATGCCGATCCACCACCACCGGCAGATAACTCTATGCAGTGGTGCTGCTGCGTCACATCCCTTTCCCCCAAAGTTGGTGGTAGGTATAGCGGGGAAAGAAGAGAAGAAGTCTGGCTTTCCCGCTCCCTTCTCTAGTATATACCTCCCTCCCAGACATCATCGCCTTTACCACTGTCGCCTATCCTATCCCCAGCCCCTTACTACGACTCCTACCAGCACCACCCACTTGCAGGCAACATGGCCACCGCAGCCACGGCAGAGTTGAGCGCAGCCCACGCGCCCAAGCCGGCGTCGATAAGTGCCTTCAAAGAGTTTGAGGGCGAGCTGAAGAAGCTGCTGAAGCACGAGCGCCGCGACAAGGAGAAGCACGAGCTGCCCTACTTCGAGCCCGTCCGCCACCTCTCGGACGAGGAGCTCACCAACTTTTCCGTCGACGACTTCGTGCAGGTACGCCACGCCGCCGTCGCCTACGGCCACATCCTCTTTGGCAAGCTCCGTATCCCCGCGAGTAAGTACCAACATACCTCCTCCTGTCGGCTGCGCGCCTTTGGCTGACCCTCGCTTCCGCCGTAGTGCCCGAGTCGGGCCCCTGTTACGTACAGTAAGCAATTCCCGCGCCTGGATTCCGTCTGCAGAGGAGCGAACGCCCGACTGCTCGCGGAGGGAGCCGTAACTGATACCTTTTTGCCCACAGTTTCCGTGCTTTCGAGCCCGGCACCGAGGAGGGCCAGAAGGCCGAGATTCATTCCATCCACACCATCCGGGCCGAGTTACCCGACGGTGAATTCCTGTACAAGGCCGTCTTTTCCAAGGACGACTCGTTGGAGTGGTTCGACACCTAAGGTGTTGGACGCCTGCGCGGACAACGTGGCAGGGGTGATTGACCCCGAATTAGCTGTCTACGAATTTACGAATGGAAATCCCGAGGTCTATTTATATCGTCCATGTACGCACAGGCCGACATGTGTGGCCGTCGGACAACACGGCCGTGTGGTTGGGAAATGTACGTTCAATCATTGCGATCCTTCCCACAGTGAGTAGGGGAAACACCGCACCCAAGATTGTGCGTTGGGAGTTGGTCTCCATTCTATCGAGAGCTTTCAGTGGTCGTGGGCAGCTGCGAGAGCCACCTCGCACCGAAAAGAACATGTCTCGCGAATGTGATTTTTTGCGTTGTTCATTTATTGTAAAGAAGAAAGGAAGGAAAAGGTAGGAAAAGACGGGCAGATGCGGCGCGTTTTTATGAGCCTGCGCGTGCACCAAGCCGGGCGGGCTCCGTCTTCACAAGTACCTCAGTACTTCTTACTGGAAAAGGTGTGGCGCCCCTATGCGGCTCTTACCAGCCACATGGCTCTTGTCCGCCACACGTTGAGCGACCGGCACGATGCTGTATTGAAGTGACTTGTACGGATGCGGATAGTCCTACCGAGCCCGACGGCAAGCGATACCGGGGCCCTGAGATGTAGTAGTAGTTCCAGGGTATATTTTACAGCGGCGGGATCTGTAGGCATGCGTCCCTGCCCCACGTGTCGCCGTCACACCCCCCAAAACATCCGCCCCGCGACACGTTGTCTGCCATCCATCATCAAGACTCTTGCTCGAAAACACCGCTTTCTCCCGGTCCAAAACAACACGGCCCGCCATGGCAGCCCCGACCGTGCAGTCAGCGCACGCCTTGCCGAGGTTCTTGCTGCCGCGCTTGAGCTGGCAAGGGCCGTCGCAGCTTTCCCGATGCCTCGTAGTGCCCTCACACCCGCAGCAGCCACCGCCGGCTCAGAGGAAACCGTGGCAGCCAATCCAGACGGCCGGCTTTCACGCCGCCAGCTCGACCGGTCCCGTTTCGGCGAGCCGGCCCCGTCCGTCGGCCATCCTGCAGCATCCGGCCGTGCGCAGGTCCTTTCACGCGACGGCGCCGCGGGCCCGCGACCACCATTTCGACACGCTCAAGTTTGTGCAGCGCCTGCAGAGCGAGGGCTTCACCGAGGACCAGTCGGTCGCCATGATGAAGGTGCTCAACGACGTCATTGAAGAGAGGTGTGTGGCCTCTTCCCCCCCCGGCGCCGTACCCCCGCGTGCCGACGATGGCTTTGCTGACCCCGGTTCTGCCCCCCTCCAGCATACAAAACCTCACGCGGACCATGGTCCTCCGCGAGGATGCCGCCGAGGCCACGTACACGCAAAAGGTCGACTTCGCCAAGCTGCGCTCCGAGCTGCTCTCGGCCGACAGCACCGAGTCCAACACGACGCGCTCGGCCCATGAGCGCCTCACCAACGACATCACCAAGCTCAACAGCCGGCTGCGCGACGAGATCGGCCGCACGCAGGCCTCGGTCCGCCTCGACCTCAACCTCGAAAAGGGCCGCATACGCGAGGAGGCCGCCAACCAGGAGCTCAAGATCAAGGAGACCGAGACCAAGATCGAGCAGGAGGTTGCCGCCCTGCGCGAGAAGCTCGAACAGGTCAAGTTCCAGACCCTGCAGTGGCTGATGGGCGTCTGCACCGGTTTTGCCGCTCTTCTTCTCGGTGCCTGGCGCCTGCTCATGTAATCCTTCTCGTAAGCTGGATACCTAGACAAACTTGATGCCACCGACAATACCACAGCATAACGAACGGCCCGGGGACGATACACGTAGGGGCAGCAGAGGTAGTCCGGTGACACGCAGGCTCCTTTTCTAAGTACTAACCCAGGTAGGCAAGTACATAGGACGTAGGCATAACCTACTGCCAAGGGCAACCAGTTTACCGATCGCCTCGTTCATAAGCTGCCTTGTATAGTGCAAGACCCGGTTGATCTAGGCCAGCACATCATCCCTACGTCTCTCCTCGCCAGCGTGTCTCGGCAGCACACGAGGTCTGTCACTCCAGGACTGTCACCCCAGCACTGCCACCGTAGTACCCAGATGGGCGCGCAACGAAGGGTTCCGTTTCCCCCATGACAATGGCTCGAATAGCTACGGGTACGGCTTTGGGGACCGCCCTTGCTTCCAGTCTGTCACTGTAAGGGGTTCAATCTGTTGCTGCAGGTGGCGGGATTTTATAGTGCAGTTGGTGGCCAGAGGACACCTACCGCTTGCAGTATCGAAAACCCCGTTTTTCGCTCTCTTGGCGTGGACATGTGCGACTGTGTACTGGTTCTTTTGCTCCCACCATGGCCATAAAGACGCTTGCTTCCGTTTGGCAGATACCGTTACGCTAGCAGCACTGCTGCTTACATGTATGTACTTCCTATGTACTCTGCCCTTTGCATGTACTTCCACCACACTCTACAGCTCACCAAGCTTTCTCCCAAGACGGTCGTTGCCTTGGCTGCGTCTTGGCCAAGTGATGAAGCTTCTGAGGCTCTTCGCCTATCGGCCTCATTCTTCTTCCCTTGCATCTTGCTGTCCGATTACTGTGGAACCGGCTCGACTTGGCTTGAACTTCTGGCCAGGACCATCATTTGCCGACCAGGGGCATAAATAGCCAAGGCCGGAGATGGCGTCACCGATAACCCTCTGGGCACGTATGTAGAACTTCAGGCGCTTTTCGGCCCACCGGCAGCGTTCGCGATAAACCGCCGCCTTCCATCCGACGGGGAACATTCGAACGCGCCCTTTTCCCGCTCCGTTCGCCCGTTTGTTGGTTTTGATGCAAGTGGCAATGTCAGCCCGCGGGACGCCATGCCAGCAATATCGAAAGCCCAACCGCCGCCTGATGCCCCAGCCTGGACATTATGATGCCCGTCTCAGATATGGCACCATAACTCCAAGAATTTGCATACCTGCTTGATCTTCAGTGAGAAGGGCATGTTTCTGGCACCACGGAACGTGATGTCCGTCGGCGGGGCCTGGGGTGGACAAATGAGCAGCCAAGCTAGGGAGTCAATCCGAGCCCGCGTGTCACGCCAGGTCATATTAGCCGGCCGGGAGATATAGCTCGGAACCAACTCCGGTATACTGGTTGTTATTGCTCTCCTAACCGCCGAGACCAATCAGCCTCTGGTTCCCCAGGTCGTCCTCGCCCGCAATGTCGGTAGTCACTTTGGTGCCACATGATCGTCAGATTCGTGAGGATCACGACTACGGGACCGCCTGTCGGTGAACAAGACATGCGACACTCACTCGCCCCCTCCCGCACGAAGACTCGGTTTCCCAGGCCCTGCGCCTCTTAGAGAGACGTATAAAGCTCGTTCAGATGGCTTGCCGTTGAATCCCAAGTTGCATCCTCGTTCCCCATCACCAACTCCGAATACCACGACACGCTCACGGTTGACCGCCACTACATCGCTACCATGGTTTCATTCACTTCTATTGCCCTTGCCATTACGGCTGCCGCCGGCGCTCTGGCGGTTCCGTTCGACTACCTACCCCGTGAATACCCCCGAGAACCCTCAACCGGGCCGCACTGTGTGCATACAAGCTGATACGGCAGCTTATAGTCCTCGAGAGAGCTGGCACGCCATCTGGCACCGGCACCAACAATGGCTTCTATTACTCCTTCTGGTAAGCGAGCCACGGGAGGACGTAAACTCTTAGCCTGTGGACATTTCTAACCCGACGATGCCTAGGACGGACGGAGGAGGAAACGTCAACTACCAAAATCTTGCCGGCGGCAAGTACAGCGTACAGTGGCAGAACGCCAACAACTTTGTCGCTGGCAAGGGCTGGGTAAGGCGCCCAGACATACTTTAACCCCACGCGGTTTCACCCACCGTCCTATTATAGCCAAGGACTTACACGAGGCTCTCTATGTGCAGAATCCTGGAGCGTCCCGGACCATCAGCTACAACAGCACGTGGAACAACTTCGGGGTGAACAGCTACCTGTCAGTCTACGGGTGGACGAGGAACCCCCTGGTCGAGTACTATGTCGTCGAAGCGTACGGCTCGTACAACCCCGCCAGCGGCGCCCAAAAGAAGGGCAGTATTCAGGTCGACGGTGCTACCTACGACATCTACCAAACCCAGCGGGTTAACCAGCCGTCGATCGAGGGGACTTCGACGTAAGTTACTCCCAGTATTTTTCCCCCGCATTCCTTACGGCACCCAAAGTCCCTTGGCAGCCCCGTTTGCCCTTCTGGGGGGACGATCTGAGTGGCTCAATACAGTCCACAGAATGCGGCCGGATGAGTGTCCCTCTCGGGCCATTTTGCTGACTTGGAAAATTCCAGCTTCCCCCAATTCTGGTCCGTTCGCCAGCAGAAGCGAACCAGCGGCTCCGTCGACGTCGGAGCCCATTTCAAGGCATGGCAGTCATCGGGTCTGCGGCTCGGCAGCCACGACTACCAGATAGTCGCCACGGAGGGCTATCAGAGCAGCGGTAGCGCCGAGGTGACGGTCGGCTGAGTTGCGTTGGCTCGCACGACGCCCGACGGGCTCCCATCACACTCCTTCGAGGGTCGTTGGCGAATGGAGCAGGTAAGCGTGGTCAGGTTTTGGTCGAGGTACGGCGTGGAGGGGGTTCATGATCAACGGTGGATATGGAAACCCGATGGCTCCAAGAGCCCAGCTATCTTTTGGGATGTACATACTGCCCGGACCCGTCATTCTTTTTCTCTGGAAACAAGCCCATTACATGATTTCGACACAAGAGGAAAAAAATCCCTATAGGAAGCGGTACACGAGATATGAAAAGCAACACCCAGGAAAGTCCCCCGTCACGGCTCATGCATTTCTTCGAACTGGTTGAAAGCAGGCAATAGAGGGGCGCCGAGGGACTAGGCCGCGGGCAGTCCGACGCCGTTGAAGGCGATGCGGTTCGGACTACCGTTGGGGCCCTTGACGAGGTCGGGCGTGGCCAACTCGACGAGGCGATCGTGCACGGCGCCGCGGCCGGCGAGGCCCTCGCGGGCCATGAGGAACGTGGCCAAGCCGGCGACGTGGGGCGAAGCTGGGGCGTAGTCGTGGATCAGCGTTGTGCGAAAGAAAAGGTCACATGGCCTGGCAGCACAAGACGCGCAACACACAAGACAACTCACCCATGCTGGTGCCGCTGAGCGTCGCGTAGCTCGTATCCGACTCTGCCCAGGCGCTGAGGATGCCGTCGCCCGGCGCGAAAAGGTCCACGCAGCCGCCCCAGTTGCTCCCTGGTCCCCCGCGGCGGGCGCGAGTGTCAGCAAGGGGGGTTTCGGCAGGAGAAGATAAGAAGGGATGGGGAAGGGGGGTGTTGGTGTTCCTACAGTCGGGACGGGCGTCGGAGCGGTCGATGGCGGCGACGGTGGTGGCGTTGGGGGCGCGCGCGGGCGAGTAGCCGCACGCGTCGGCGTTGTAGTTGCCGGCCGCCACCACCATGACCATGCCCTGCTCGTGCGCCCTCTGCACCATGGCGTCCAGCGGCGCGTACGCCGGCCCCCCGATCGACATGTTGACGACGGACCGGCGGATGGCGCCGAGCGCCGTGGCGTTGCCGCACGCTGGAGCCCGCCCCGCCGTCATCCCCCGGCGTTAGCCACGCTTTGCCTTTTCGGCGGCCCGGACCGGGAAAGGGGGAAAAGGGGAAGGGGAAGGGGGGGGGGATGCGGCGGTGCGTGGAAAGTTGGGATCAAAAGCACATACCCCAATCGACGGCGGCCATCACGCCCGACCAAGTGCCCTGGGAGTTGTGGTCGAGACACTTGACGGCGACGGGTATCGTGGTGTTGTCCACGCCCATCGTGGTGCCGGCGGCCGTCGCCGCCGTGTGAGTCCCGTGGCCGTTGTCGTCCGTGTTCTTTCTGCTGTTAGCGATAGGCAAAGGCGAACTTCCCCCGCTCCCGGCTCCATGACGGGATGGGGAACCAAAGAGCCGAAAAGGGGAGAGGTTCCAAGGTGGTCTGCCACTCACCGGCGCGCCATCCACAAAGTTGGCGCCCCAGACGGCCCGGCCGGCAAACTGCTGCGGCTGCTGTCAGTCGCCATTCTCTTTGCCCGCGGCGCGCGCTTCCCCCTGGCTTGGCATCTCTCACCTCGTGGCTCAGTCGAATGCCCGTGTCGAGGACGTACAGCCGCGTCGGGGGCGGCCGCGTGTTGGCGTAGGCGAGGATGCCGGGCGCGCGGTGCGAGATCCTCCCCAGTCCCCAGGGCTCCCCGGGGCTGGCCGTCGCCCTTTTCTCCAAGACTTTGGAAACGACCGTGTCCTGGGCAGTGATACGCTCGTCCTTGGCGACATAATCGACCTGTGAAGTGTAAGTCGGATATGCTGTCTCTCTCTCTCCCCCTGCAAACTTCCCCGGCCAAAACGCTATCTCGGACGGCGGTTTCGTACCTGGGAGTTTCCCCGGATGGAATCCAGCGTCGTCTCATCACATTCTACATGCATCGACTGCATGCCGGCGATGCTACTAAACTCCCGCAGGATGCCGCGCTTGGATTTGCCAAACTTTCGGGGATTCGTGCGGAGGGAGTGATAGTACGCCTTTGCTTTCTCGGCCGATACGTCCGGCTTGAGAACCACGATGTAGTTGCTCTGTACAGGCTCTCCCAGACTGCGTTCAAGCAGGGGTGCGCGCGCTGAGGTGGTACCGGAGACCCAGGTCAAGGTGGCTAGTAGGAACGTTGAGAACTTCATGGCGTCTGGGTGCACCATGCGAAGTCGTTATCAAGGGAGGGACAATGGCCAGTTTGCTTTTGGGAGCGAATGTAAGTGGTAAATCTGTAAGAGACTGGCAATCAATCACCTATGACTTCCATCTGACAGGTCGCAGTCACGTCTGGATATATGCTGAGGGGGCTCACTGCCAAAGCTACCAGATCGCAGATACCGCGCTTAAAGGACCCCTGAATTTTTATCCAGCTCCCCGAATTCATGGATTCAGCCCAGCTACTCGCGCTATTGCCCACTCGAGGGACAGGCGGTGGCCTCACCGTGTCTGAAAACTGTCCCATTGTACGAGGCAAAGATTGGGGCTGAGGGATATAGCTCGCGATGTGGCGTGTGGCGATAGCTACGGTGCGACCAACGCAGAGCCCATCACAGCTTGTGCCATAAGAGAATACACAGTACCCAGATATCACCAGCACATTTCAGCTGAGCTGTTCCCCCACCTACTCCCAGGCAGGTGCGTAAGAACAGGGGCAAGCCATTATAGAATCTAGCAGGGTGCTGGAAAGCAGAGGAGTTCTTTGGACGGTCAAGCAAAGTGGCGCCGAGCACAACAGCATTGATCTATTGACAGCGTAGCCCAGAAACTCGGTGTAAGAGGTGGCGTATCGCGCATTTCTGTTCGGTGTGCATGGGCGAGGCGAGAATGCCGTGCGAAGGTTCGTGGCTTCTCGGGCGCCAGGCGCGCGACCAAAAGATCCTACGCTGGTGTTGGCGTCCAGGGGAAGGCTGCCGCCACGCCGGAGATTAACTACTTTGGAAAAATACCCAGGCTCCATGTCGTTATGACCCGACACTCCTGGCCACGAAAACGTCTCGGCGGCATCACTGAGCAAGATTGGCAGTTTTCATGGCCATTCGCGCCGCCGATGGACTTGTACAAGCCTTGGGGTTGCCATACTGGCTGCACCGTCCGCGGGCCAGACTGATCGTGACGGCGGCGGCGGCTGGGCGTCCTCCTGCAATATTACATCGGCGAAGCTCCGAGTGGCCACCGTTCACCGAGGGTTCGGGCTAGAATGGAAAGAGGTCGTACTTAGCCAGAGGAAAGGCCATATAGGGCGCCTGAGGAACGTTCCACCGGCCACCGGGACGGAGGAATTCTGGTCGTGGCTTCGGGCCGTACAGACGGGGCTGAGACCTGATGCCCGGGTGGGACACAATATTTTGGATGCGATGTAACCGATGGCGCCGCAACGCAACTCGCCCAATGTCTTCTACAGCTAACCCGGGAGGCTCATGATAACCAGACCAGCTCAAGCGACCCAGTACGAGTCTGGATTTTCGCCAATTCGACTTTCCCATCCTAGCAACCAGCCCCAGAATAACATGCTTGGTTCTCCGGGGGGGTAAGGAATGGGATTCCAAGGAAACCCCTGGGACAAAAGCCCATCCTGCTCTCGCACGTACCTGTCACACATGGCGATGCTTAATCTGGTCGCCGCAAATTCCAGCTCCAGCGCAAATTTTGTTGCCTACAGGGAGAACAGAGGCGCCCTTCAGTTGCTATAGCGGGACTACGGGGTAAGAGCATGTTCTCCGGCCATGGAATCCAGAAAAGGACCCGAGACTCGGCGTGTCAAGGTCACTCGGACGGGAGATGGATCAGAAGCGGCAGCAGTGGCTCCCTCTTTTGCCCCAGAAGCATGTCACCGTGTGGCAGGATGAATTGATGATGACAATTGGGCCCATGAATGACATCCGGGTCTGGTATTTCTAAACCCGCGGTTTAGACAAACCAGCTTCAGGGGGGATCTCACACTTTTGTGGCAAGACTGGGAGAGAGACGAGTTCCCACGCGATTCATTGCCAAATCAGCGGAAGACGTGTTTCCAAATGAGATCACCTCAGCCGAACCCGTGACTGCACAAGGCAATGTACAGCACGTCTATCTCGATGGTGGGCTCGTGAGACCCTTGGGCGCGTTTCTTGCTCGTGCGATATCATGCCAAATTCGCCAAGGAGCATGAACAGTAGTGGCACTAGGGCGCCAATACGCTTCACATCTTGGGACTATGCCCATGGGAGTTGAGTGTTAGACACTGGTCGATCGCACAGAACGATCCGCGACCAAGCTGTACGGGCATAAGGGGGTATCTATTCAAGAGCCCTGCCGAGCGCGCAGTACTACACGGCGCGCAGAGTTTATGAATAAGAACTCGAATAACAGAAGATGATTGTAGATCCGGGATGGTCTTTGCAGCGGCAGGTCTCCGAGGAAGGATGTGCGGCTGCCAAATTTCACGTGTAAGGAGGGGGAGAGAAGAAATGGCTCACTACCTCACGATAACCACAAGAAATGGCTCACCATTAGCGCAATGGTTATAGTGAGGCAGTGAGCCATTTCTTCTCCCACCCCTCCCTGCGCGTCGGCATGACTTCCCCGACTCGCGGATGAGGGGTAACGGCCCCCTAAATAAAAAATGAGGCCGACGAAGGGCGCCGGAAAAGCGCTGGATAGCCGCGCAGCTGGGCGAGTAGCATAAATGTCTCATCTGCATGCTTGCACACCGCCGTAAGCGACGAGAGCGAAGCCGGGCGCGCCTCGTGACATGGAGCGAAAGGTGGAACGTTGAGTGGTGCCCCCAGGGGGCGCATCAAGAGACATGTCTGATGGAAACCGTGTGCTCAGAAGCGGCGGGAAGTGCTGCATGATACATACCCCTAAGGGACCTTGGACGGGGGTGTGTTGATGACCCCGGCGAGCCGCCGCTAAACCCACCGCCGTTGTGTTTTTGTTCCAGGCCTACACGACATGTTGCTACGCGTGACGGGTCAGACGGAGCAGAGGCGGCGAGCACCATGGGATGAGCCCGCCCGAATCTGAAGTTCGGAGAGCCGAGGTAGGTAATGGATATGCTGGTACAGGTTGTATCGGGATGCGGCGCACCGGATTCTCAAGCACACACGTTATCCTGGCCGAAAGGGGGGTCGTCCAGGGCTTACCCAGCTAATGATATCCCGCGAAGCACGGTCTGGCTTGCCTGATGCGGAAACTCAAGCCACCTCCACATACCTCTGACTAATCAATCGATCCCTTTATACTCCATGGCGTATACTTTATTCTGTATGCTTTTGCAGGGCTGCCCCGCCCGCTACTCAGTACGGGTCGCCGTGGACCAGACGGCGCGGACGGCGTGTATCGCGCATTCGAAAGCCCGCGGGTCGCCATGACAGACCCGTTTCTTCCTCTTACCTACCGTCCACACCCGTCCGTCTCAGATGGTAGTCCCCCCCCCCGCGAGGAGAGCCACTCCCCAGGCCGGCAGCCTCTGCTGCTCCTCGCAGGTGGCCCCGCAGTCGCAGCCGTGAGACACCGAGGCCGAGGGGATACCAAGCGGCGCGTCCGAGGTCAGGACGGGTTGTTTGTTTTCACATCCCGCAGCTGGGGCGTGGGTGCGGGGGTTGCGTGCGGGCGGCGCCGTGACCGGCGCCTCATGTTGCAGGTGCCAGGCAGAGATAGGCGAGATAGGGCCATGGCACCGCTCCCGCGTGCGCCATTTCCGTCTGCTCGTGGCCCATGGCGACGCCCCGGCCCAGGAGAGTCAACCACCAGCCGTGCTGTACCTCGGACGTCTTGGCGTGCTTAGGTTGACCTTTCCCACTGGCCATCCTGGCGGGCCGTGGCGTGCCAGAGGCCGGAGGGTTTGCCAAGGGCTGGTTATGATTTGCTTGGCTCCGGCCGCTCACAAGAAGCAGACAGAGCAAAAGGACGGGCTGCCTCATGTACTTGCGCCAAGCCGGGCCGGTACAGAGGTACAAGCGCTGCGCGAGCGGTCAATAGATATTTGAAAGGGCGCCGCCCGGCGCAATCGGGGCTGCTTTTGCTTTCGCCACCATTCTCTCGTCCTCTCTCCACCCTCTCTCTCTTCCTCTCCCTCTTACCCACTCCCCAGGGGGCCAAGTATTGCTTATTTGATCGGACGACGGACGGCGCTTGCAGCAGCATCTCTCTGGCCCTCTCCCACACACACACTCTCTCTTTTCTTCCTCTCCCGTGCCTCTGGAAGTGCATCGTCGCTGTTTCGCCTGCAGCCCGGGTATGCCTCTACATCTCCGCGAATCCCCACACGCCCCTGCCAACAGCACGAGGCCTCTGTTCACCACCATCACCGTGGCCGCGCCGACGCCGAGAAGTGCCCCCGGCACGCCAATTCGCCGGCTCAGCGACGCCGCGTCTGACACGTTGTCCACGCGGAGCTGCCTGTCCCCGCGCGACACCTGCCCGCTTCCGCCGACGGTGTCGGTGGTGACGGCCCACCGCACGCGGCGCACACCCAACCCCGGCGTCTATATCTGCAAGGGAGAGGGCCACTCGCTGCGACACTCGTGGATTGTCGCCGGCCGACTGGTCGAGTTTCCCTTCCCGGAGACGCCGCTAGGAGCGATGCACCCGCAAACGAGGAAACCGAACACGGATGAGATCCCGTGCCCGCCCGTTCCCATCCCCGCCTCGGTCAGCCCGGCTCCTTCCCGAGAGGGCAGCGTGGGGAGCGGTGACTCGCTGTGAGGAGTCATCTATCAATCACCTTCTGGTCTCCCCTCCGGCTCGGCTGCGTCGGTGACGCACCCCTCACTTTCAAGCTCCAACAAGCCAATTGTCGTTTTTGGTACACCCGTGATTAGCTAGCGTCGTCTTTTTTTTTTTTTTTCTCTCCCTCAAGCCATCCGGGCCTCTCCGCTGAGGCCTGTCCACCTCGCTGCATACGCGCGATCGACCCGTACCATCCATCCCTGCATGTGCGGGTCGCCTCTGTTCTTGTCTCTTTTCTCACTTTGCTCTCGCTCCAGTCGTTTTTTCTTTCCAGCCTTCGGGAGGGGTTCTCGCGGAAGTTCGGGGCGGGGCGGATATGTTTCGGGCCTGGCGAGGTGGATGGCGGGTGGTGGTAAACGAATGGGCCAATGGGAGGCTCGCAGCCGGGATAGGAAACGGGGCCGCGATGCCAACAGCCCCCCTCCCCGAAAATTGCTGTCGTTCCTACATCGTACATGTTTGTGTGCGCCTGTGCAAATGCAAGCCGCTTCGTTATGGGCGAAAATTATCAGCCGACTCCCGGTCTCCCGGTTGTTTGGGCATGAAAAAACCATGCACGCGTGTGGGCATTGCACGAACTGTTCCGTATCCATCGCCAGCACCCGTCGCACCCTAGAAGGCTGTACACCTGGCCAGTGGGTATTGCTGGGGCTGCCGGAAGCAGCATCGCGTGGGGTTTACCGCCTAAAAATTCGATACGTCAACATCCGCTACGCCTATAGGCTCAACCGTCATGGGCTAGTCCTGGCCAGCGCCAGCTCTGCTGCTCCCTGCGCATGCACCTGCTGCAGGACCTCACGTCCAGCTCCTCGGGGCCACGCCTGCCTCCCCTGCTGCTATAGGCCAGCGTAGCACATGGCACCTGTGTAGGTTTACTAGGTACATTCTGACCCGCGATGCACTAGCGACGTCGAGAGGTACCTTCAAGCGGCCGCTTCTCTCGTCACCCAGCGCCAGTTTAGTTGCCGAGATCGTCACCATCCCCCAAACCCTCCACCGCTGGATCCATCTGCGTTTCGTTCTCATTCATGTGTGGAAATACAACTACATATCTCAAGCTCACCTCCGTCTGTCCGTCCCTCCTCTCGACCTCTCCCAGACTTCCACCCACCCCGGCGGTTGTGGTTAGTTCAGCATCACGGTCGACCCGAAGCCGCTCCTCTACCCTGCCATGACCAGATCCGAGTCGGCGTTCGAGAGCCAGATTGCAGCCCACGTCCCCGCGCGCGCGCATATACTCAGACTGCCCAGATATCCCGCGAACCGCCGCTGCCCCGTCGGCCACCATGGACTATGCTAGGGTCCCAAGCAACGGGTCGCACAACAGCTCCTGGGTCTGCGACAGCAGCTCTGGCGACAGGGCCGTCACGCCGGGATCTAAGGACCTATACGTGCAGTTGATCATCTCGCTGACCTTGGGTGTGTCGGCCTTCATTGCCTTTTGTGTGAGTCTTGCGGCCGCCTCCTCCCCTTCCCGTTACCCGTTGGACCCGGCGCTGATCCGCGATCTTGCGCCCCCGCCAGTTTCTCAGACCGCGATGGCCCTCCCTCTATGCTGCCAGGAGGCGCTACCTCGACCCCCAAATCGCCCTCCCCATCCTCCCCGACAGCTTCCTGGGCTGGATTCCCGCCCTCTACCGGGTAACGGACGCCCAAGTGTTGGCTTCAGCAGGCCTGGACGCCTTTGTCTTCTTGTCCTTCTTCAAGATGTCCATGCGGCTCTTCGCCGTCATGACTTTCTTCGCCGCCGCCGTCCTCTGGCCCATCAATAATTCTTCCCATGTCTACCCGCCCGGCGACAAGAGGTCCGGCAGCCCCTTTGCCGAGTTCCCCTCATCGGATGCCGACGCCTTCACCGTCACCGGGAAGCACAAGAGCGACCCTTCCTTCGAGCTATCCTACCTATGGGCCTACCTCGCCTTCACCTGGTTCTTCTCCTTCCTGACAGTATACTACATGAATTCGGAAACCTTCAAAATCTTGAAGGTGAGACAGGAGTACTTGGGCACCCAGAGGACAGTCACCGATCGTACATTTCGTTTGACCGGCATTCCCGAGGACCTCCGAGACGAGGATAAAATCAAGGAATTTGTCGAGAACCTGGAAATCGGCCACGTCAGGTCCGTGACCCTGTGTCGCGACTGGGCAGAACTGGATAGCCTCATGGCGCAGCGGAACGCCGTATTGCGCAAGCTCGAAGAGGCCTGGAGCGTCTACCTTTCCCGGAAACCCGCGAAGCCCGCGGCACGGGTCGCAATACGCCGCGAACCACTCGGTACGGATCCCGATGGCCTAGATGGCGATCACCTCGGCGCGGACGGGGGAGAAAACGGCCACTTGCTGGCTCACGACAGCCTCCGGGGGATCGTTACGGAAAGGGAGCGGCCCACGACTCGGATTCGTTACGGCTTCCTGAAGCTTTGGAGCCGGCAGATCGACGCCATCGACTATTTCGAGGAGAAACTGCGCAGGTTGGACGAGCAGGTCCAGGAGGCGAGGCGAAAGGAGTACGAACCGCAGTCCACGGCCTTCGTGACCATGGACTCGATTGCTGCCAGTCAGATGGCCATCCAGGCCCTGATCGACCCACGCCCCGGCCAGCTCCTCTCTAAACCGGCCCCCAGTCCCACGGACGTAGTGTGGAAGAACACATATACGCCGCGGTACAGGCGACGCCTCCAGTCATGGCTCATTACCCTCTTCATCACCTTCCTCACCCTCATCTGGATTACGCCCGTCGTTTTCTTGGCGAGTCTGCTGAACATCTGCACCATAGACAAGGTGTCGCATTCGCTGGCCAACGCCCTCATGAGCCACAGCATCACCAAGGTGCTCGTGCAGACGGCCCTGCCTGTAGGTTTCGTGTCGTTGCTCAATATTGCCGTGCCCTATCTGTACGACTACCTGGCCAACCACCAGGGCATGATATCCCAGGGCGATGTGGAACTCTCCGTGGTTTCCAAGAACTTCTTCTTCACCTTCTTCAACGTGTTCCTGGTCTTCGCCATCTCGGGATCGGCCTCGACCTTTTGGCCCCGCCTGACCGAGTCCTTTTCCAAGGACGCGCGGGCCATTGCCAAAGAGCTGGCCAAGTCGATCTGGGGGCTCATCGACTTTTACATCAGCTTCATCACGCTCCAGGGTATCGGCCTGATGCCCTTCCGGCTTCTGCAGTTCGGAGGCGTGCTTGTGCGCCCCATCTACCGCATGGGCGCCAAAACACCCCGTGACTACGCCGAGCTGGCCCGGCCGACTCTGTTCACCTACGGCTTCTACCTGCCCACGGCGCTGCTGGTCTTCATCCTCTGCTTGGTCTACAGCATCATGCCGCGGTCGCACCTAGTCCTACTCGGTGGCGTCTGCTATTTCACCCTGGGCTTTTTTGTGTACAAGTACCAGCTCCTCTACTCGATGGACCAGCCCCAGCACGCCACGGGCGGCGCGTGGCGCATTATTTGTTCTCGCATCATCATCGGCCTGATCTTGTTCCAGGTCGTCATGGTGGGCACGCTCTCGCTGCAACTGGCCTGGGTCCAGGCCGCGGCCGTTGCGCCGCTGCTCGTGCTGACCATCTGGTACAACCACTACTTCAACCAGCGGTTCCGGCCGCTGACCGTCTTCGTCGCCCTGAGGAGTTTGAAGCGCGAGGGGGAGACGCGGGGGACCACGGTCACCAACGCCGACCGGGACCCGGGCTTGCGCGTCCCGCAGAACCGACTGACGCGGCGGCTGAGCACCATCGACGAGGACAAGGAGAAGGGGATGCAGTTTGTGAACCCCAGCCTGGTGGCGCCGCTCCAGCAGCCGTGGGTCTATCACGACCCGCCGCGCCCGCCGTCGTCGTCGCGGGCCTCGACGGTGAGCGGCTTCACGGCCGACCTGGTCGAGGTGGACGAGACGGGCGAGACACCGCCGCACATCCAGGTGAACGGGAGGAACGGGGGGTACGGCAGTGGCTCAAGCTCTTTTAGTCTCGGAGATACCCATGTCTGGCGCGACAACGGCGGAGACAACGTCTAACGTGTATTGAGATACCCCGAGTGGTTTTCTGCAGAATATTTAACACCTGTTTATCGTCTTCACTCCGAGCGAGACCGTGTTCCGAGCGCCTACTTTGCCCAGCTCCAGGGCTTATAACAGAAGGCCTTTGCTCTTCCATGACAGTACCACCGCTGCTCCCATGGGGTCAAGGCATTGTCGCGAACGCACGCCCCTTTTCGCCCCTCCCGTCGGTGCTGAGCCCTGTATAAGGGAAGGAGAAGTGACAGTGACAGGAGCAGAACGCTGCGGATTAATCTATTCGCGAGCAACCTGGCTGAAGTTGTATTGAGTCTTGCCCCCTCTTCCCCGATTAATCTCAAGCAAATTCAGAACGACTTGTAAAAGGACAGCCCATCGGCGGCCTACATTTTGCTTCCAGGCTCCTCAGATCCGACGGCCGAGCTCGTTTCTCCCGTCTTGCTTGCGGCCTGGCCGCCCTCCTCAATCTCGTCCATTCGCACCACAAATTCTGTCTGCAGTCTCCTCATGTAGCTGCCTAGTGCGTTGTCTTCCATGTCCGAGTCCCTCATTTGTTGTAAAGTCTCGTAAAGGTTCAAGATGAGTTTGCGTTTCAATGCCACCTTCCTGGACTGCGATGACTGCCTCTTCTCCTCCATCTGCCTCTGGAGTGAGTTGGAAACGTGCTCGGCCAGCTGCATGAATTCGGGCGGAAACCCGATGGCCCGTGCAAGCTTGAGACCATAGTTCACCTCCTCAGCAGCTCCGGAGTTGACCTTGTACAGCATCGTCATTTTGGGCGTCTCGTCGTCAACGCCCGAGGCCTCGGTTGCTAAATGCAAGTTGAGCACTCCTGGCCGACTGCCGAGGATCGTGGCTGTAGAGGGGTTAGCCCGTCAAAGAAACTCCAAGTCAACGCAGCTTACGAAACTCGCCTATTTGACTGAAATGCGTTGCAAACCAAACGAATGCATGGCTTTGTATCAATGCTTCGGAAATCGCGATCGCGATAGCCAACCCGTCCCTCGTACTGGTTCCGCGCCCTAACTCGTCCACAATGACAAGACATCTGCCGTTGACCTGACTTAGAATAAAGGCCATTTCTCTCATTTCGACCGAGAAAGTCGACATGTTAGCCTCGATGCTGTCGTCGGTAGACATTCGAACAAGCAGCTGGTGTATGATTGGGAAGGCTGCGTAATCCGCCGGAACAAAGCAACCAATCTGAGCCATGACTTGCAACAGCGAGACCATCCGGATGTAGGTGCTTTTCCCACTCATGTTGCAGCCAGTGATGATCTGGAAGCGATTCTGCTCGCTGGAGAAGACGTCGTTGGGAACAAAGCGTTGTTGCATTACGGCCTCACAGATCGGATGACGCGCTGCTTGAAGGGCCAACGTCTGGCCCAACTCAGGTCTGACATAGTCCCTCGTAGTCGCTAACTGGCCGAAACTAGCTAGCATGTCCAGCATGGAAACGCCTTCACAGACTCGGAAGAGGTCGGAGATGTGTCCCCGAATCGCGTCCAGCAGGTCTTGAATAACACTATCGCTGAGCATGACGGCTTCGTTGTGGGAATCTGTGATGCGGTTATTGAGCTTGACCAAAGCCATAGTTTGGCATTCGACAAAGCCCTTTTTGCGCACCCGGTTGATGAGGATATCTGGCAAGTCTCGACCTTCCACGTCGCACTCCCTCAATCGCAACCAATACTTTCGATCATGGTCGAATCTGAGGTTGCATGGGAAATCATGCTCCTCTTCATCGCTGTCAGCTCGCATTATCATCAGGGGTGAAGGATGGATGTGTACTTTGAATGGTCTCCACGTGTTGATGAACATCATCCGTGCCCTCTTTGTATGTTTGGCGCGCAACATCGAGCATGCCGTGGACTCCTGACTGGGTGGCTGTCAACAGGGATATCCAGAGTGATGGGAAGCTTGACGGAACTGGCCTTGACTGCGTAAGTCCTCTGGTGCCATCTATCAACAGGTGCTTCCATGGGTACCACATCGTCGTTGATTGTTGCAGCAATCAAATCCACCACTTTTTGGATGAGCTCGGGGCGGCATATATCCCGAATCTTGCAGAGCAAATCGGATCTTGCTGTGCTTAGCGAACTATGCAATGGCTCTATTGCCAGCAAGAAACCTTTGATCATGAGCACGCTGTTGATCGCTTGCTCGGACGCGTAGATGGAGGCGTTCTGGGGCACAACAACAAGCTGTAGGAATCAGCACTGGATTGATTCAAGGTAGAGGCGATAGCTTGCCTGTGTCAATAATTTCTCAACATCAGAGAAAGCTTTCAGTGCTAACGCAGGTCAGTTGAACCGTCGTGTCTTGTAGTACAGAACCACGGGCATACCTTTTCTAACTTCAAAGAACATGTCTTCCTTGGCTGTCAACTCATCCAACGCATCGAAGCGTGGGATCAGTGTGTACTCTACTTGCGTGGAGGGTTGGAGAATGTTGCTTCGAAGCATCCGGGACCCCATTGGAGTCAAAGTTTCGTTCAACAGACCGAATAGACAATCTTTGGACTTTGCAACGTGTAAGTTCTGTATCAGTTCCAACGATTGAATGGTGGAGACGTCGATCATCATCGAATTCTCAGATGGTTGGTATTGGATGCGCAATGAATGCGCCATGATGCTCAGGTGGCACGCATGTTCCATATACTTGACTGCCTATGGAAATTCAGGTAAAGCCAAACAAACATGTAAGATGCTGGGTAACTTACGGCGGCAAACGAGCATGTTGCATAGTAGTTGCCCTGTATGGCCACCATGATAGCGTCCAGATCTTCGCGAAATGCGAGCGCCTGAATAAGTTCCAGTCCTGCAATTTCGGACCAGTACTTGCGATCCAGAGGCTCAATGTCCGCCGTCGGCAGCTCCTCTTGTAGAATGGAAAGCAAGCTGGAGGTGGGATTCGGCGGAAACCCCGTGTTGACCATCAGAATGGTCGAAGGCTCGTACAGCCGAATCTTGTGAATTGCTTTGACGTAGAACTGGGAATCACATATCTGACTGAGAACGGCTTCATTGGTGGTGCTGTTGATGAAAGCAAGCCCAACAGCCGGCGACACGCCGCGTGCTTCACTGACTGCACACAAGACCTGATGGCCATCAGATCCCCATATGGATGAGTTTCCGCGAGATCTGCGGCCCGATATGGTACTTTGAGCTCGAATTTGGCGAGACGGACAGGGAGTGCTCGCCACTGAGCGGTAAGCAGAGATCTGACCGACTGAATACTGATTTCGATACCCGGCAGAAGGATGGGGCGTTGAGGCCGACATACGAGAAGCAAACGAGGTAGACAGGTGTCGTGAGCCATCCATCGTGACTTGTGGTGCTTGGAACCGATTATATGATGTGGACGACAGAGTTGAGATTATTTTAACCTGTTGTATTTGGGACAGTGGCCAGGAAGGAAGTCTCGGCTGGCTGGTATTTTAAACGCGAGCTCCTCAGCAGTTGATGAACAAAATTAGGAGATAGCAGAAGGGACATCTGCCGGCCGGGGGATCAAGAAACTGAGACTTGAGCAGTCGGTGGTGATGAAAGCAGATGAGACAGGTGTTCTTGGGGAGATACATGCAAAGAGACTGAGCAGACGGAGCACGGAAAGAGTCGAAATGAAGAATCCATTGTCGGCCATGGATTGGCATGGACCGGTTGCACGGCACCTGCCATGCAAGAGGTATTCGCTCCTTCCTCGAGTATGTGCCTGCTTCCCACATATACATAGCCAAAGACCGACATGATGGGTCCAATTCCGTAAAAGTCCATTGGTCATAGTCGAGTGCGATGTCTTCCAGCACTGAATCTGTTGTCGTCGGTTGGATCGAAGATTAATGCACGTTACACGGCACTTACACAGAACGGGGCACACGGTAAACATTCATATTACCTAAGGTTTCTTGAGAAGTAACTGCCTCCTATTTGAGTGATGCTGGGAACAAGACCAGGAAACAGCAGGATGGATGTTATTATTGCCATGAGTTAGTACATGCGCGGACCCCCTCTGGGTTGCCTAAAAAGGAAAGAGCTCCCAGATGGGCTTGGGTGGGTCAAGCCGATATCTGGATATTGATCCGCCCACGCCCGCCCCAAGGAACGGCAATGCATCAAGGCGTCCGCAGTACAGAAACCAAATTCTTAGATCCATGTCGCTGCGAGGCGAGATCAGTAGCTTCGAAGAAACACGGCAGTGCCCACCCTATGTCAAAACATATAGGTTGCTTTGCAATTGGCACGCATGCGCCTATTACGAATGGTTGTTTGCCCGGCAAGACCAGATGGCATGGCTTGCAGGGTCCAGTGAGCCTTAGCATCGATAAGCCGATAAGCAACTTTATAGTGGAGACTTTGGACTTTTTTTCGTCCCGCCGCCATCAGAAGCACAGCCCATCCATTGGAGCGGGTGGGCTGCCTAAGAGTGGACGCAAGAGGAACTTCTACAACCCAACAGCGCGCCGGAATCGTACCCATAAGGGAGCTTCTCACTTGACAGTCTGTTCCTTTACTTTCGCTAGGCCGCAAGGGAAAAGTGCCACCCCGTTCCTCGCGAAGCACTCTTTAGTCACTCGAGAAGGCCTATCCTGCTGCTGCAACCATGGCGACCGTCGCACCCCCGCCATCCAAGCGACAGAAGCGCGAGGCTTTGGAACGCACCCAGATCCAAGCCGACGTGACGCCCGCTCCGATAGAGGCTGGCTCGTTCAAGGCGCGCTTCGTCGATGCCGACTCGAAGCAGCTGGCCGAGGTGGTCGAAATTCCCCTGGCCGATGCCAGCGAGAAGAACGTCTCTCTACTGCTCAACACGCTCCTCGGCCGCGACAAGGAGGATTTCACGCCCTACAAATTTCGCATCCACATTCCCTCCACCGAGATAATACTCGACAACTATCCGTCCCCGGCCGAGTTCCTGGCCGTCCTGCGCAGCCATGGTGTCGCCAACCCGTTTGAAACGACTCTCACCCTATCCGCCGAGCCCCAGAGCGTCTTTCGAGTTCAGGCCGTGACGCGGCTATCGCACAAGATTTCGGGCCATGGGCAGCCGATCCTCGCGTGCCAGTTCTCGCCCAAGAACAGCAAATGGCTTGCGACGGGCTCGGGCGACTGTACTGCAAGAATCTGGGATGCCGACATGGGCGTGCCCAAGTGCACCCTGACTGGCCACACCGGCTGGGTCTTGGTGGTGTCGTGGAGCCCATGCGGCACCTGGCTTGCAACCGGCAGCATGGACAAGACTATCAGGATCTGGGACCCTGAGACAGGGAAGCCTGTTGGCAAGGCTCTGACGGGACATGCGAAATGGGTAACTAGCATTGCCTGGGAGCCTTACCACCTGTGGCAGGACGGCTGTCCACGATTGGCCAGTTCAAGTAAGGACGGTACAATCAGGGTGTGGAACACCATTGCTGGCCGGACCGAGCATGTTCTTTCGGGCCACAAAGGAAATGTCTCCTGCGTCCGGTGGGGCGGTACGGGAATTATTTACAGCGCCAGTCACGATAAGACGATTAAGTGCTGGGACGCGACCGACGGCACGCTGAAATACACCCTCAACGGCCATGCGCACTGGGTAAACCACTTGGCCACGTCGACCGACTTTGTTCTTCGGACAGCATATCACGACCACACCAGAAACGTGCCCGACACAGACGAAGGGAAACGAGCCAAGGCCAAGGAACGGTTTGAGAAGGCGGCCATGAAGCAGGGAAAGATCGTGGAGAGGCTAGTATCCGCCAGTGACGACTTCACCATGTACCTTTGGGGAGACCCGGCGGAAAGCACAAAACCAGCGGCAAGAATGCTTGGCCACCAAGTATGTCACCTCATCAAGTCTGCGTCGGCAACATCCAGCGCGGGCACAGGAAAACGAAGGCTGACACTGTCCTGCAGAAACAAATCAACCACTGCGCGTTCTCGCCTGACGGTAATCTGATTGCAAGTGCCGGATGGGATAACCACGTTAAGATTTGGAGTGCCAAGTAAGTTCCTCCGGGCTGACCATCTGGGAATATGACCCTCTGTGTGCCATGCGACTTGCTGATAAATGCTTTCAGAGATGGGAGGTTCTTGAGCAGTCTGCGCGGCCACGTAGCCCCCGTGTATCAATGTGCCTTTTCGGCCGATTCGCGGCTTCTAGTCTCGGGCTCCAAGGACACCACCCTGAAGGTGTGGAGCATGCAGACATTCAAGCTGGCGGTAGACCTTCCTGGTCACCAAGACGAAGTCTACGCGGTAGACTGGAGCCCTACAGATTCCCGTGTGGGCAGTGGAGGCAAGGATAAGGCCGTACGCTTGTGGTGTCGCTAAAGCTCTCGGCTGGGCTTGAATTCATCTCGGCCTCGGCGCATGGCTCATTCATTCACCCTACCGATGCTGCCGTTTAACAGAAAGTGATACCCTACACAGAGGTCGATCTGCCTCGCCAACACATCAGGCATCTGTGTGAGTCAGCTGATAGCACCGACTATTCTCGCCCCCAAAGGAGGGTAGACGTTAGGCTTATGCGTACGCGGCTGGTCCGATGCCATATGAAACATGGAAACAGATGGCGTCATTGGGTGGTTCTCCCTGCCGACGCTAGAGCTGGCAACTCTTATCTGCTGTCGGAAGTGGCAGCTCGGCTTCGGAGAATGGGAAAACTTGAAGATCACCGTAGGGCTTATAGCGCGTCTTCTAGATGCGCTCTTGGCAATCGGGTCCGGGGGTATCGTCATTGTCCGCTAAACCTCCGCTACCCCAAAGAGGCCCGCCCCCGTCTTCTCGTGATCGTTGTTTGCTAAAGCTAGCCATTTCCCCGCGTAGGCAAGGACGGTCCACGAAGCCGGTGGAAAGAGAGAATAGGCAACCATGCAACTGCCATCCATGCCCTTTCGTTTCACATGTGACCAGACTCCCTGTGGCCTAGGTCATCACAAATGTGCCGGCGCGGACCATTTGTCGCCGGCAGCTGATGTCTCAGCGTCGCGATTGGCGTGACGAGTTGGATACCCCAAGGACGCAGACGCAGACTCGTGATCATAAACCTGCCTCTTCATCTGGATGAGGCATTTCATGTCCGCCGCATGCCGTCTGAGCGAGATAAGCAGGCCGGCCCAAGCTGTGTAGCCGAGGCGAGGACGGAGAGGCTGGGCGCCCTTTCCCCCCTCGGCAGGGGCTGGTTTGCCATGGGAAACCGCAAGCAGCCGAAGCTACCTCCTGTCAAATGGACGCGGTGGAACGGGTCGCCCCCAGGCAAGGTCGTTCCGTTCCGGTATGGTGGGTTCGCGTCCCCAACGGGCTCGCCTGGTTTGGTGGCCACTTACTTTATACAACCGAGACACAACCCGAGAGGGGAGCGGCGCTCATTGGCCCGCTTCGGGAGGCCCCAAGGACGAAAGCCTCCAGGGGCAAGGAGCACAAGAGGAGGAGGACGCGTATCTCGGGCGCAAGGAGCCCCCTTCCCGATCGCCTCCTCCGGGCAGTGCAGCGCAGGCAAGGCCAGGCAGGCCCATGTGACGATGATGCTCCGCCCGCCCACGGTTCCGCCTGAAAGCGCGCGCCCGGGAGAAAGGAGGGGGCCCCGTCCGTCGTATCCGCGCCGAGCGGGAGACGAGTGAACGGACTTCCCACTACACCCACGACGGGGGGGAATCGGCCCTAGACAAGAGGCCGAGTTGATCATTCGCGTCGTGCGACACGAATCCTGCACCGAGTCGAGGGGTGGCGACGGTGGAGGATCGGCGTGGCTGGCGATAACGGACGGGCGGCTGGTTTGTCTGGCTGTGCCCCAATATCGAGTTTCGAGAAAATCGATGGGGCCCGTCATGGGATTTTTTGGGGTCCTCGGTTGTACAGGTGAGGCCTTTTATTACCTGGCTGGAAACAGCGTGCGGCCCGGGACGTGTTGCTAACCCCCGGGAACTGGCGAGACCTGCCTGTCAACCCAAGTTGGATGTATGCCGGGAATTGCTTGCGACAGGCGGGCGCTGTCTGCACAGGGCAGCACATCCATCATCCATCCCGTCCCATGCTCTCCCTCCCTTTCTGTCTCTCTCTTCCTGGGCGTGCCACCTGCCCACGGACGCCAACAAAGACGATCTACTAGCCACCACACGGCAGCACATGCACGCGCAGGCGGCTCAGTCTGATTGGGACCAGCGCTTTCGGCCCTGCGTTGGGTTAGGTATTTTTATGACTTGTAAGCTACAGGCCCTTGCCACACCTACGGCGCTCCTGAACATTACCCCCCTTCCGTCCGTCCGTCCACGTAAAGAAGGGGCCTGGATGGCAAAGAGGGCCACGGGCGCGGGCGCGGCTGATGCTATTGGGTATGGACGTTGAACTCGGCGCAAGTGCGAACACGTCAAAATGTCACGAGGGACCTCGAAGGCTGCCAGCAGGTCGGAGGAGGGGGGTGCTTACAACCGACTGGATCGCTCATGGTCGACTGAAGCCAAAGGGTCGCGCGATGGGAAGAAGGGCCTAGTCATGCGCGCAGGTCTACACGAAATGCGTGTACCTTCTTATACTCGACGTTGACATCACTGCATCGTGATGGCACTCGGTAGGGCCCACCCAGCACATGGCATGGATCCATGGCGCCGCCGCTTATTGCCTAACTCGATCAAAAACCAACACATTGCGCAAGCGGCCCGTCCCTGTCATCCATTGCGGGTGGTGTTTAATACAGTGGTTTGCAATGCTGCAGTGGCACAGATGACATGGCAATTTGGTTGATCAAACGGATGGTCAAGATACTTACCTGGGCCCTCGTGGTCTGGAAAAATGGGAACCTTGCGAAGAAGACGAGGCAGACGCGCCAACGAAAAAGTCGGGTTGCGCGCCGGCCGGACTCGTGCCGCCAGCCACCGGCCAGGGCCGGGGTCACGAGCCGAACGAGTGGGCCTGGCGGTTGAGTGGTGCAATTCCTCTTACCCACATGGAAACAAACGAGTTCGTACGTCCATACCGGGTTGCCGGCTTGCATGAAGCCTCCTTCTGGTTTCGAGGTTGTCAGTGCATCCGGCACCCGCAGTTGTCGCAGAAAAAGCCAACAACGGCGTGTGTGTGTGTGTGTGTGTGTGTGTGTGTGTGTGTATACGTGTGCATGTGTGTGTAGGTGTGTATGTGCATGTGATTCTAGCGACACTTGGCCGGGCGTTCGAAGGGAATCACTCCTCTCCAGGGACGGGCGGACGGGGCGCGTTGCGAATCAGGCTGTGCGTGTGTTGGAGCCGATCGAGACCCATTCATCGCGCTCGCTCGCGGCAGAGGGTTCGAGACACAGCCGCCCCTTCGGAACTTCTCGGATCGTCGAGGGCCTGACACCCTGCCACCGCAGCGGCGCCAAGGTGAGACGGCAGGGTTGGGGAACCGGTCGGCTTCCCTCTCGCCGGCGCAGGGTCCCAGCGGGCAAAAACAAAAAGACCAGAAGGGGGAAGGGGCTATTACTGTCAGATCGCGCACGAGCTGGAAGCAACCATGATGAGTGGTTGATGCAATCGCCAACGCCCTGTTGGGCATTTGGGGCCATATCTGCCCGACCCAAATCCCCCCCCGCAAAAAGGCGCGGGCGGCCTGGGCCCGGCCAAATGACAGCCGGGTGCCTGAGGAGGTGTGGGCGTCCGAACTCTACTCGCCCTGGGATGGACTCCCTGCCCGCTAGTATCTCCAATCGCCGGCGTACAGACGGCCGGACCCTGCTAGGCCGGAAGCAGTCATGCACGAATGCTGGCGTTTGTGTGCGCGTGAAGATAGAATGACTGTGTCGGCAGGCATCCATTGTGTAGGTAGGTATGCATGCAGGTGGTAAGACAGTGCCCCCTATGGTGGATGCCATGTAGCAAGCAGTAGGACAGACAACATGCATTTGGTTTTAGTTCCTTAGCTATTTATTACCTACCTAGTTACATGCCCTGGTTATTCCCAAGCGGGAGTCGACCAATGCGGCCGCGGGTGTCCAACCTTGGCAGGCTGTGTGTGACGGGAACATCTGATCTGGGCTTCATGGCCTGCACGTCTTGCGCGTCGTCGATCACCAGTGAACTCGAAGCTTCCCTCCTTTACCCCGCCTTCACCCACTCATCGCGAGTGCAATCTACTGCTACTACGTAAGTCCATGCGACGACGAACACATATCTGCCGGCACGCAACTCGAGCCGTGCAAGGATGCGGAATGTACATCCGCCCGATTTCTGGAACGCTCGAAGCAAGAAACGCGTAGAAACCTGGCCGAGAGATGGTGTGTAATCTCGAGTTTGCGTGATGTGGTTGGATCGTCGTACAGGTCCATCACTTCTTGGCGTGGAATATAGAAGTACCACCCTTCCTTCCTTTAGGGAGGACCCAGGCTTACCTAATATGTACCTACATTTTACTACAACTAGCCCTTTTTCCATACCCAGGTACGAGTAGATACCCTATGCGAGCGTGAGGCAGCCGCGACCCCGCGAAAAACGAGGTCAGTCATTGACTTCCTTGCTAGCCCTGTAGGTGCGTAGGTAGGTACCTAAATGATAGAGTTCCTGCGCGAGTGCGCAAGTCGGCACCTACCCGAAGGGTCAGAAGGTGTCTAATGGCAGTCGGGGCAAAAAGGTAATGAATGCTCCGGATCCCGCCATGGAATTGACTTGGAGCCGTTGGGGGACCTCTTGGTGGCAGCCCGCATGGAGGCGGGCGACGTTGGTTCGTGGCCCAACCGGCAAAACGCTCCCAGTCATCTAGGTGCCGTTCGCGCCAACCCTACCTGGTGCCCGCTTGCCCACCGTTAGCCACGGCTGGGCTGAGCAGGGCGGCAAGTGGTCGGAGGTTAATGCCTCGGGGCCCGAAACTCCTGGACCTGGGGGGGGGCGCCCGCCAACCGATATTACGTTGCGGTCGTTGTCGTTATTGCCAGCGCATCGCCTAAGGTACCTACTTAGGTAGGCTCTCTTACGCGCCGCCGGCTGACGGGCCATGGTACCCAGGTCTGGCTCGGCTGGGTAAGAAGGTACCATGGATATGTACCCCGTCATGACGGAGCGATGGACGGATGGACCACTGCTCCGTCCATTTTTCGAGAAGTTGCCGCGTAACGACGGGAAAGCTGGCTACTGTTTCCGTGACATCCCTGTCGACCACGCCGTTGTTGTAGCGGGAAGTAAAGCCGGTGGGTAAGTGGTAGGTAGACGATACAACCTCCTTTGTGATGGATGGATGAACGAGAAGCAGAGAGACGGATGCACGCTAGGTACCTGCCCTGGCAACCAGAACCTCGAGCCGGGCTGCCAATCACGGCTCCCGTCGATCGTTCTGGATGGGGCCCAGCTAGCGCAAAGATTTTAGCAGAAATAGCTCGATACTTCCCGAGCATTTCCTAGGCCTCACCAGCGCTGGGCCACGGCCGATGGAAGTTTGTGTACTCCGTACTACAGGCACCACACCTGTGCCCGCGTGTACTTTGCATATCTACTACTTATACCTACATCATCCCGTCCAGCGTCGGCCTCTCCGTTTATGTGAGACTGAGTGGATAGATAGCAGCAGCAGCAGCAGCAGCAGCAGCAGCAACGTGACGGCTGTCCTGTCTTCCTTGTTCCTACCCTCGTCAAATTCCCCCATCTTTTCTCGGAAACTGCCTGCTACACTTGCGTCTTATCGGCCCTGTCCGTTCGTCCCTTGATTGCCCCGGCTGCTCGGCTTGCTTTCACGGCCATCGGTTTACTCTTTGCGGGTGACGAAGCAGAGACCCTGGTCAGCTTGTCGATTCTCTTCTCCCGGCGCCACTATATCGAGATCTGTGCTGTGGACTGTCAGCGCCCACACTCGGACCATAACCTCCTGCCCGACTCTGGAGCCATTCCGTCACCACCTCCCTAAAGCTCCCGTGGACTAGACCAATTACCTGCGTACGTTCAAGACCTCCTCGGCGTCGTGGTTTTCGATTTACTCGATACTGCCCTGCGCGGCTTCTCTCGTCATCATCACCTGTGCTCCGGAGTTACCTCCGCAAAGACTCACTTTTCTTCTATTTAAGTGAAAAATCAGACCGCGTCTTTCCTGACATCCACCCTACCCGCAGTCAATTTGTCCAAGTCTCTGCAGTCGCTTGGCCCAGCATCAGGATCGACGTTGCCGTAAGCAGAAAGCAGGCGCCTCTGTCTCGCCATCTCGTGTTTCAGCTGGCAGCCCTGGTTTGAAAGAGCAAGGGCCGTGTGCGCAGTTGCATTTAGCTGGCTGACCGTCCATTTTTATTTTGGACTGTCATGCTACAGTAGCGCCATTTGGACGCATTCGCCCCTCCACCACGACGACCACGACCACCCGTCCGCCCATCACTCGCCACCAAGGTACGTTTGGAACATATGGTTTTTTTTTCTTTTTCCCATCCGCTCCGAGGATCCCTTCCCGTCGGTCTCGTCTCGTCTTCCGACAGGCTCCCGCCCGCAGCCCGATTTGCCGGGTCCAGCCGGTACTCGACGATCCATCCTCCACTGAGCCTGCCCCTCAATTTGTACCCGACGGGCTTCCCTATGCTTCGCTCCATTCAGATAGCCAACGGCAGATGCCCAGCGACCCTAGCTAGCTCTAGCGCATCCCAGCACGCCCGGTCCGGCCGCAAGCGTACCGTACCCAGTGCAGCTAGATGCTCGAGCATTAGTTGGGAGCGTTAGTTGGGACCCGGCGGGACGTTATGCGATTGCTTTCGCCTGCCGCCAGCCCAGCTACGTCACAGATGTACTTACCTACTGCCCATCACCTTCGCTTTGTGGTTACAGACGCCTTCACCTCAACTTTTTTTTTCCTCTGCACAAACGGATGTTTGAAGCGGCAGGTGGAGCCCTGTGTTGCACCCCGTCGCGGTCCCTTCTTGACATCAATCTGATCTAATGGACCACGCTCATTAATGACTTCACAGTTCCCATCATTTTCTTCCCAGCGCTCATCTTCACATCCCGCCACCAATTTACCCACTTGAATCCTGGGCCCCCGAAGCATCCTTTTACAGAGCGATCCTCGGCTCTCTGAAACACGAAGCACCGTCGGTTCCCTCTCAGGTCCACCCGAGTGCACTTCTTCTATCTACCAAACCCCTCAGTGCAGACCATTGCAGGCCATTAAGCACCCACCCAACTGCACGGGAATTCATATCACTGGTAACACGCTGGTGGTTTTTGGATCGTACCTCGTTCCTGCTTGCAACTTTCACATTCCTCACCGCCTGCTGGCAAGATCCGAGGCTTGTCCTCCTACTCAGCCCAAAATGACCATTTTTCTAGCCTCGCTGTAAGTCCCGAGGTCAAGTGCACTCAAGCCACCCTTCTTTTGGCCGCCAATGCCGGCTTGCTAACGGGGTCTATCATAGCTTCCTGCCGAAGACAGTACATTTCAAGCTGCCGGATGCTCCCCGCTCACAACGACCGCCTGTCCCCCACACGGCCACGAACAAAGCTGCGCGCCCGCCTCTGGAGCTGCGACCCAGCCTGTTTCCTTCTCGCCCTACCGTGACTCCGCCGGAAACCCCTACTGAGGAGGACGTGGCTGTCACCGACGATGTGCTTTTCTCTAACGAGGACGGCATACGACTGCACGTCTCGGACGACGACAGCAGCAGCAATGGCGACGACTTCGGGCCTACCGACAAAGAGTCGCCGAAATGGGGCTGCAGGACAGATCAGCCCATGTCGCGAGTCAACTCGCCGCCCCCGGCGTCCCTTCTTGAGCACTCGAGGACTCTGCAAAAGGCCAAGGAATTGGGCCGTCAAGGCGTGACCCAGCCGCGCCAACACCGCAGCGACAGCCACGACAGGGTCTTTGCCAACGCAAACTGGCGCATCGTGAACTCGGACCAGGGCAACGGCGGTCTTCGAAACGCTGCTGATGCCGCCATGCGTGACGGTTTTGAGGGCGAGTACACGTGGGTTGGCACGCTGGGCATGCCGACAGATGCTCTCGAGGGCACCCAGCAGAAGGACGACATTCATGACCGGCTATTGACCGAGTACAACATGTTGACCGTCTTCCCTTCCGACAAGGACTTTGACGGCCACTACTCGCATTTTTGCAAGCAGATCCTCTGGCCCGTGTTCCACTACCAAATTCCTGACAACCCCAAAAGCAAGGCTTACGAGGACCACTCTTGGAAGTTCTATGTCAACCTAAACCAGGCTTTTGCCGACAAGATTGTCAAGAACTGGAAGCGCGGGGACACCATCTGGGTTCATGACTACCACCTGTTGCTGGTGCCGGGCATGGTGCGGAAGAAGATCCCGGAAGCCAAGATCGGCCTCTTCCTGCATGTTGCATTCCCATCCTCCGAGGTATTCCGGTGTCTCGCCGTTCGGAAGGAGCTCCTCGAGGGTATGCTTGGTGCCAACTTGATCGGTTTCCAAATCCAGGAGTACACTCGTCACTTCCTCCAGACATGCAGTCGGCTGCTCAGCGTTGAGGCGTCGGCCAATGGAATCCAGCTGGACGATCGCTTTGTCAATGTCATGAACCATGCCATCGGCATTGACCCGGTCAGCATTGACCTGCACCGGCAGGACCCCGAAGTCCAGAAGTGGATCAACATCATGGCGGAGCGGTATAAGGACAAGAAGATTATTGTTGCTCGCGACAAGCTCGACCACGTCCGCGGTGTCCGGCAGAAGCTGCTCTCCTACGAGCTGTTTCTCAATAAGAACCCTGCGTGGAGAGACAAGATTGTTTTGATCCAGGTGGCGTTGTCTAGTGGCGACAAGAGCGACCTGGACGCAGCCGTTTCCGACATCGTCACCCGTGTCAATTCGTCCTGGGCCAACCTCGCCTACCAGCCTTTGGTCTACCTCAAGCAGGACATTCCGTATTCTCAGTACCTTGCTCTTCTGTCGATTGCTGATGCTCTCATGGTCACGAGCCAGCGTGAGGGCATGAACCTGACTTCGCACGAGTTCCTGGCTTGCCAGGACGGCAATCATTACGGCAAAAAGCACGGCTCCCTCATCCTGTCCGAATTCGCAGGTACCTCGTCCTTGTTTGGCGGTAATGAGTTGTCGGTCAACCCGTGGAGTTACCGGCAATGCTCCGAGGCCATCCGAAAGGCCGTCGAGATGTCGGACGAGGAGAAGGCCGCACGATGGGGCAAGCTGTCTGACACGATTAAAAACCACACTGGTGGCATCTGGTTCAGCCAGTACCTGAACTCCCTGGACACTGTCTACGAGGAGCAGAACCGCCACGACCAGACGTCAGTGCCCCGACTGAACCTTCAAAAACTCGATATGCGATACGGTCAATCCCAACGCCGTCTGTTCCTGCTGGATTTGGAGGGCACCCTGATCCCTTACAACCCCATGTCTTCGATGGTCCCTATGAACCCGCAAAGAACACTGGCGGTCCTGAACGATCTGGTGGCAGATCCTCGCAACACTGTTTATGTCATGTCAGCCCGACGGCCTGACGAATTGGACCGCCTGTTCCGCCTGGTGCCCAACATCGGCATCGTTGCCGAGAACGGCTGCTTCATCAAGAATGCCGGCAGCAACACGTGGACGGAGATTGCCGACCGCGACAGCGTTGTGGCTTGGAAGGAGTCTGTTAGCTCAACGCTGCAGTACTACATTGAACGGACGCCGGGTGCCGAAATTGAGGAGCGCCAATGCTCACTGATCTTCAACTACAAGAATGCTGATGATTTCGTGGCTGCTGAGCGCCAGGCGAGCGACTGGTCAGGCCACATCAACGAGGCCTGCGAGAAGCAACGCGTACACGCCACGCAGCTGGAGAGCAGCGTGGTCGTGGAACCCATCGACTGGACCAAGCACACAGCCGCCGAAAAGATCTACAACGACCTCACGCGAGGCGACTCGGGCACAGAGCAGGCCGGACCCATTGACTTTGTTATGGCCATCGGCGACGGACGCGAGGATGAATATGTCTTCAAGTGGGCAAACTCGCTGGGTGAGAAGAAGGCCGTGAAGGAAGTATTCACCGTCAGCCTGGGCAACCGCAACACGGAGGCGTCGTACACGTTGACGCAGGGTGTCAGTGGTAAGTGACAGACCCCGGTGATAAAGACATTCACGGGTAGAGATGCTAACTTGGTTCCAGGCGTTCTTGTGACACTGCAGAAGCTCGCGAGTCACTCATAGGCGGATAAGGTGGCAGTATATAGTACCTGGACGGCATGTGCTGTCTGGGGGCGCGAGGCTGCGAGACGGGAATTGTTTGTATGAATACAAGGCCAGGTAGACGAGGCAGCATGGCGTTGGTGGTGGGAAAAGCATGAAGCGTATTTTAATCATATGAACACGCAGTGGCACGGCCATGGCACGGTTCCGTTCAGCATTGTACCGGTTATCCGAGAGCCAGCTAGCAATGATTTCCTCTGCCTGCTCATACGGTCCCCATTTTGCTCCATTGCGCCCAGAGTCCCGACGATCGTTCACGGGATGACGGCGCGAGGTTTAGAAAGAAGGGGGAAACGCGAGCCCAATGTGAACTGAAAGTGGTAGTAGACTGGATGCGGTATACGCCCGAAACACCAGCAAGTCTGCGGAGTCGGGATAGCATGCATGTCTAGTGCAAGTCTTGGCCCCAATTACATGGGTGTGCCTGCACAGCCCCTCTGGGGAATGATACCCCGGACTTGGTGTAGGATTCTCGAGCATGAAGGATGAGCGGCACCAACTTGGCATGGTCAATTTCCGTACTCGTGTTGCAGGGGGAGTTGTTGCCAAGATCAGAGGCCAGCGCAGATGGGCAAGGCCGGGCCCACGAAGCGGAAGGTGGACGGAGAGTAAGCTCGCTAAGAAACCCACCAGTACCAAGTCAGCGTGCTAACCAGGTGACGATGCAGAATAGCTTAGCAATTAGGCAGAATAGGTAACGAAAAGCAACAATGACTAGTTTGTTAGCTGTTCGACATCTATACACACACGCACACACACACACACACACACACACACATCTATATATTGAGGACTACTGGTCGTCCACCCGTCCATCTTTGACAGCGCACGCGCTAAGGGCTGCCCGTCTGGCTCACACAAGAAACACGATGCCGTCTGCTACCCTCTCGGAGTATACGCTCAGCAACCTGGCCCCCTCACGACCACTTACACGCCTCCGGCGTCGTGCGCGACGCAGGCGGCCCGGGCGTTCCTGGCATACGGCCGAGGCCCACCCGATGACCTGTACATGCCGCTCTCCTGCAACCGGGACTTCTCCTACGCCGGCTGCCTTCCTTCGGGGGCCGCCTTCGAGGCGTGGCTCGGCCGGTCCGTGGTCACACCGGGCGCCGGCACGCTGTTGTATTACTCGCCGGGCGTGGCGTGTCCGTCCAACTGTGAGCGCGCGCTCTCTTCCTTGGGGGCCCGCTGTGCGCGTCCGGGAGGCGAAGCAGACGGTTAATACGCGAGACGGGACGTAGGGGCCACGGTGGGACTGGCCGGCCGGGACGCCGAGGGGACCCTGACAGGCTCGGGGCCCGCGTTTGCCCTGCCGACGGCGCCGCCGACGGTCGCCCTCGCTTAGCTGCTGAGCTACAACCCCGACAACAACCAGTTCCTGGGGGCCCTGGACCCCGAGGAGACGTTGGTCATGTGCAGCCCAAGGTCCGTGGGGTGCTCCCTCCCGTGCGTCGCCGAGGTGACTTGACTGACCCCTGTGCGGGCGTATCCGCATGGCTACAGCTCCATGGCGGCCGACATCTACGCCAATTGCCGCAGCCGGCTTCCACATTTCCCCATCTCGATGGCCTGTCCCAACTTCGTCCACGGCAGCGACTCTCTCGACTCTGAGCCCGTCAACACGACCTACAATGTCTTTGGGCCACCGCCACTGGTTTGGTGTATTCGTGTAAGCAGCCCCCGGTGCCTTTTAGTCCCGTTTTCCCGACCAATCCCCCCCGGTCGGAATCTCCGTCACATTGTGTCCCTGGCGTCCGGGCCCCGGGGGTGCCCCGCAACCGGCCCCGCGAACCCATGGTTTTGGGGGGGACTTGCTAACTCCGCAAGAGGGTAGTCGGGAAGACGCCGGTGTCCGTCCGGCCGGAGACGAGGACCCTCGAAACCGAGGAGGTCGAAATGCTTGTGGGCGTCGAGTACTCCCCCATGATCATCTTGGCCCATCACGGGTCCGCTACGCCGGTGCCCACCTCGGGCGCGGGGCCGACAGCACGGGCGATCCATCCCCGCCGGCGCCCACCAGCGCGGCGGCGGCCGCCTTCACCCCCCTCTGGCTGAGTGCCCTGGGCCTGGCGGCGGGATGGAAAGGACCGAGAATATCGAAGCGACGGGGAAGTCAGTTGCCGGGCCTTTATGTGTGTGTTTTTCCTTTGTTGCGTGCGGACCGAGTCAATCGACATATTCTGCGCCGGTGTGCTTACACACCGTAAAGGGAAAATGAAAGGCCCGCCGTTCAGGGTCGGTGTGGAAGTATGCAGGCCGTTTGGGCTTACAAATTCGCCAGCGAAGGATCTGTCGAGCGTAGAGGATCGAGCTATGCAAGGGAGGCGTGTGCTAGGATAGAGAGTTATGGTTTAACAACCCGCGGCCAGGACTGATACCTCCTCGCCCACGGTTTGACCAGCGAATGGCCGTGCCTGACGGACTTAATGCATGCCTGCAGGGGGGGGAGGGAAATCTGGGGTTTCAAGGGTAAGTATTGCCAGAACCAGTCTTCTTCGCCTGGAGCAGGGGGTGATCGGATGTCCGTCGTCAGAATTTGGGAGCGGGACATGGCTTGGAAGGTTTCCACCGCGGCCGGGCCGCGCCCGGTGGTCGTTTTAGCATCAGGGGTCGAACACTATCATATAGTCGGTTATCGCTGAGTCAGCGCGGCGCCCAACGTTGGGTGGTGGGGGGTAAAAGCCGATCCAGGCGTTAAGAACTCCCCCAACAAAGTCCGGAGGAAACAGAGTACGAGACATGTCCGCTCTGCAGTGAACCAATCGGGGGTTGTCGATCGGGCGCCCGCGTACCACCGCCCGAAAGCCAGCATGGGTTCACGGCCGCGGATTATTAAATAGCGGCGGGACGTTTCTTTTCATCTAGCGGCACTGGCGTTGTCACGTTGCTGCAGTTTCTATAGTCTGCAGCGCCCAAGCGACCCCAGAGACTCGATGCCACAGGGAAACCCGCCGCCAGCCACCGCGTCCGAGAGCGGGGATTCCAGTTTTTCTTCCTCGGCCCCGAGCGACACTACCTGGTTTTGGAGCTGGGTCATGAACTCGTATAACTAAGGCCGCTGTGTCTGCTGAAGCAAGCTTTTCGTCGTTGACGGTTTTGCTCGGGACGGCCGAGAACCCCCGCAGACTAACGCCCGGCATGCGGCTTCACACCCTCCACGAGCTGGACAAAAGCGAGGGGACGGTACAGCTGCACAAAGTCAGCAATGTCGACGCCGAGTCCGACTTGGTGGTCCTGGTCCCACGGCCCAACAAGCACGACCCGAACGATCCGCTGCGATGGCCGGCTTGGAAGAAACATGTCGCCTTCGCGTCGGTTTGTGCCTTCACCTTCCTGACCAATTACGGCATCGGCGGTCTGGCGCCGGCCTTTTATCACCTGTCAATCGAGTTCGACAAGACCATGGCCGAGACCAGCGACTTGCTTCTCTGGCCCATTCTAGTGCTGGGTGTAAGTCCAGGCGTGTAGCGGTACGGGCGCCCTCGCTGACAGTCGCAGGCCTTCAACTTCTTCTGGGTGCCCATGGCGAATTACTTTGGCAAGCGGCCCGTTTTCGTCTTCGCGAGCCTGCTGTTGACCGTGTGCTCCATCTGGGGGGCCACAGCGCAGGGGTTCAGGAGCCTGCTTTGGAGCAACATCATCGGGGCTTTTGCCGGCAGCTCGACCGAGGCGCTAGGGGTCAGCATCGTCAACGACCTCTACTTCCTCCATGAGCGCGGCGCCAAGACGGGCATCTATATGAACGCCATCAGCGGAGGTAACACCATCGGGCCGTTGTTTTGCGGCTTCACCCTGCAGGGCTTGTCATGGCGGTGGCACAAATGGATCACCGTCATCCTGACGGCCATTAACTTCCTCGCTGTGCTGCTTTTCGTGCCCGAGACGCGCTATTATCGGAATGAGGATCTCAATACACCCGAGCGCTCGACCCGGTTCCCCATTTTGTCCTCGGGCCAGCTGTCCCAGGCGTCGCCCAGCGCGGCCAAGGAGATGTCCGGTGGCGAAGATTCCCAAGGCCAGCTCTATGCCGCACCGCCCATGGAATCACCCGTGGCGGCGCCGCAAGCCACAGTGCCGAAGAAGACGTACTTGCAAGAGCTATCCCTGTGGAGCGGCACGGCGCCCGACATCAGCTTTGTCAAGTCTTTCCTCCGACCGCTTCCCATGATCGTCTACCCTTGCGTCACTTATGCGTTCCTCGGATATGCTGTCGCGCTGGTGTTAACTGTGGCCGTCAACATCTTGAACCCCTTCGTCCTGCAAGCCCCGCCGTACAACTGGTCGCCCATGATGAATGGCCTCATCAATATCGCCGGCTTCTTGGGCAACATAGCGGGCGCCTACGCTGGCGGCTGGCTCGTCGATGTATACAGTGACTGGAAGGCGCGGCAGAACGGGGGCATTTTCGAGCCGGAGAGTCGCCTGTGGCTCCTGGTATTGCCCACGCTCATCACCGGGGCGGGATGCCTGGTGTTCGGGTACGGCGTCGAGGAGAAGCTGCACTGGATCAGTTTGTTTTTTGGTTACGGCATGGTGAGCTTCGCACTGACGGCCGTTCCGACCATCACCATGGTGTACGTCAGCGACTGCGTGTTACCGGTGAATGCCGACGCCCTCATGCTGGTGAATGGTGAGTGTACCCCCTCTTTCCCACGAGTTCCCGACGACCGCGCCGCTAACGCAATTCCACGCCAGGCCTCAAGAACATCGTGGCGTTCGGGTTTCTGTACGGCATCGTGCCCTGGACCGAGGAGGCCGGGTACGTGAATTGCTTCGGGACCCAGGCCGGCATTTTCGTGGGCATCGTCGCCCTCGGCGCCTTGCTGCTCATTATGTACGGAGCCAAAGCCCGTCATGTGCAGGCTCACTGGCGCATTATCCTGTGATGACGGCCTGGAAACATATGGCTGTTGGTGGTTGAGGTTGGGATGGTTAGAAAAGGGTATTGGTGGGAGGACGTACTTATACCACGGGTTATTTATTACCTATGGTTGTTTCATACGGGCGGGGTCCTTTTTATGCAGGGACATATGCATCCCATTGTCGTGCCACCAGTTCTGCAGCGGCCTCGGATCTATGCCGCCCATTATGTAAGGCACACCCGAGCCACATCCCATTCCGTAGGTACATGCCTTACAAGTAATTCTCCTCGGCGCTGCACAGAGTTTTATTAGTTGCAACCTCCCCGTTTTGCTGCCCCTCCATTTGCCCACCATCCAACATCGTCAAAATGCCCCGCGACGCCGAGATCGGCTGGCGGCAACTCTAACAGCACACGGCATTAAAAGCCAGAAACTGACAGCACCTAGCGAGCAACAACCCCAGTCTATGCGCCCTGGGTACGGGTCCCTACGAAATACCTAGGTAAACAAGTGGGAGATCTCAAAGACGATGAGGTATGCATGGGCATGGGTAGGTGCAGGATCGGCACTTCTTTTTCGTACCCACAGAGACTTACCTGACGGCGCCCTTGGTATGACTGGGATCCGTCAACGACCATGGACCGGCTCCGAAGCCGGTGAAGGGGTCTTTTGGTCGGGGTTGCTTGCTACGATTGAGCAATCCATCTAGCGCTTCGTCGACCCATCTCATCATTGTCCTCGTCACCACCAAACTCCCCCCACAAACGGTTCTGTTGCACCACCCGATCCCGACCAAAACCGTGCCTCGTCCGTCGCCATGGCTGCTTTCCCCCCACCGCCCGTCAACACCATTGACTGGTCAAACGTTGGATTCCGCGTCCGCGAAGGTACGTGCGCGCCATGACGCGCCCTCCTCGACCACTGCGGTTGTGGCAGCGACAGAAGGCGGTAGCCGCCGCGGCATCTTCCGAACTGACTGACGTGTGCATCGCCCTGCAGTTAACGGTCACATCGAGTCCCACTACTCGGTCAAGACGGGACAATGGTCGCCCTTGAAGTTTGTCGCGGACCCCTTCATCCGCATCCACGGCATGGCCCCGGCCCTCAATTACGGCCAGCAGGCCTACGAGGGCCTCAAGGCCTTCCGCACGCCCTCGGGCGACATCCAGATCTTCCGCCCGGACCGTAACGCCCGGCGCCTGCAGCACTCGGCCGAGTCCATCTCGGTCCCGCCCGTGCCCGAGGACCTGTTCGTCGACGCAGTCAAGGCCGCCGTCTCCCTGAATGCCGGCTACGTCCCGCCGCACGAGACGGGCGCCGCCATGTACATCCGTCCCCAGGTCTACGGCTCCAGCGCTCAGCTGGGCCTGAGCCCCCCGGAGGAGTACATGTTCTGCGTTTACGTGCTACCCACGGGCGTCTACCACGGCACCCACCCCGTCAACGCCCTGGTCCTCGACGACTTTGACCGCGCCGCCCCCAACGGCACCGGAAGTGCCAAGGTGGGCGGCAACTATGCGCCGGTGCTGCGGTGGAGCGAGAAGGCCCGCAACGAGGGATACGGCATCACCCTCCACCTCGACAGTGCCACGCACTCCGAAGTGGACGAGTTCAGCACCAGCGGCTTCATCGGTGCCATTAAGAACGGGGAGGATATCACTCTCGTCGTGCCCGACTCCAAGGCCGTGATTGATAGCGTGACCTCGGACAGCATCCAGGAGATCGGCCGCAGCTTTGGTTGGAAGGTCGAGAAACGATCGGTGAGTTGGCTCGAACAAGCCCCAGCATCTATCCGCCCAGCAGATTGCTGACCCCGTCTCACAGATTAAATACGGCGAGCTGCCGCAATTCTCCGAGGTCATGGCTGCCGGCACGGCCGCGGCCCTGGTCCCCATTCGCTCCATCACGCGCCGCGTGGCACCGTCGTCGCCCGGCTCCATGTCGTCTACGTCAAGAGACCACCAGCGGGTGTCGAGCGATGCTGGATCAGAGAAGGTCACGTACATCGAGGAGAGCCAGGAGGATGCCGGACCCATCTGCCTGAAGCTGCTTACACAACTCAAGGCCATCCAGCTGGGCAAGGTTGAGGATAACTTCGGCTGGTGTGCCGCCGTGAGTGCGGAAGATGGCCAGAAAGCAGAGGGGGTGTCCCAGGCGAGCAACGGGAACGGCCAAACGGTCGACCAAATGGACTAAAAAGCGACTGATTGCGTGGACAAGTCAGAAAGGCGCAGAAGGAGAAGAAAAAAAAGGAGGAGAATCAATAAAACGGCCCATTGGGTAAATTCCCGACGAGAGCGCGACCCAACCTCGAGCATGTGAGAATCGGATGGGCCAGTGCTCAGTGCTTGCGCCGCGCTTTGCACCAACTACATGCCAACCCCTTGCTTCCGGGTACGCGTCGAGTACGTCTTCTACTCTGTAGGAACATGTTTTACGCATGGCCGATTGTTACCAGTCTCGGAGACGATGCATAACGAATGGCATACCCTGTGCTTTGCCACGCGAGTGCCCGAGTAAGTACTTATTGACATTTGGACGTGTGTGCGAATAGGCACGCTCTGGGCCAGGATAGGTGCTTATCTTAGGGCAAGGTTGGATGTGATCCCCGCCCCCGCGCATGGGAGCAGAGAAGAGGGGGGGGGTGAGGGGAAGAGACTATCCAGAGAACTACTATGTGAGTCCCTACCGAATCAAGCACCTCCCAGTGGGGGTTTCCCACGATCCCCCCCCTGGCTGCCCAATTGATATGACCGAAAACACAATGTCGTTTCCACGTGGCATGGAAGAAAATCACGCATCCTAATCTTTCACAGGCCATATGCGCGTCGGGCGGTTTCAAGGGTCCCAGGGCTGTGAATGGCCCGGCCAAACCTTAAAATACCTGAGATCCTGGTAAAGCTTGTCTATGAAAAGCCCCTCTCGCTACTTCTCCAGCGGGTTTACCGCCGCGAATTGGTTTGGGGCTGGGTTCTAGACCGTTGGCGTGGCTGATAGCGTTTCTCTCGGAACATCCCAACACGCCCATGCGCCGCTCTTGCTGCCTTTAGAGGGTCAGGGAGGCGCACATCAGCCATCCATGTCGAAGCCAGCGGTCATCTCCGCAGCCGATGCGGACTCCCTCGCCCGCTCCAGCAGGGGCTGGCATGGCGCTCACGCCGAGCCGTCATCTATGTCCGTCGGGTCTTCCGTATCCCTTGGTGACGTTGGCTGGCGCGGGGGGTTGCTCGTCGCGCAGGGGGGAGAGCAGTTTTAATACCTGCTGGCAGAAGCGCCACTCGTGCTGCGTATGCTCCTGCCATCCCGTTCTGTCCCTACCTTCTTTTACGTAGGTACACACACCTGGACGCTCTTGCACGGCTCCTTGCCTATCTTCTCCCGGGACCGGCCTTCTGAGCGTCGTGCTTTACGCCCATGGCTGCACCTTCAATCCGGATCGCAGAGCCCTCGTTGCCGTCAGAGGGACCCGACCTGTCAGCACAAGCAGGCGGAATTTACCACACCCGCAGTCGCACGCAAAGTCTGTCACGCACCCGGACCGCTGCCAGTCACGACCTCGGCCCTTCGCGATCAACCCGGGGAAGAAGCTCCGGTGACCAGGCCCGGGACGCCGAGGACGGTGAAGCTTGGCTCCGCGACGATGGCCGGAAGAAACAGGTCTTCAAAGGAACGACGCTGCTCTGGTAATGTCGCCCCTACTCGTGATTATGATTATGCCACTTTAGAATGCCACGCGAATTCGTACTGAACGTGGCAACCAGGCTAGCATATCAATCCACTGGTGTCATTTACGGTGACATCGGAACAAGGCATGTCGGGCCACGGCATGATCAGTGCTACCCTGTGTGGCGTACACCGCGGCTAACACATTTCTGCGTAGCCCTTTATACGTCTTCTCATCCACCTTCACGGATCTGCCGAGCCAGCGCGATGTCGTCCAGGTCTTGTCACTGGTGATTTGGTCGCTCACCATCATGGTGACGCTGAAATACGTCTTGATCGTCCTGCGCGCCGACAACGAGGGGGAGGGCGGCACGTTCAGTTGCTACTCCCTGCTCACGAGATATGTGAGCCATCTCGAAAGAAGGGATACTACCCCGCCAGAGTTGCTGACGGTCGTCACCAGGCCAACATTACCGAACGCGACCCGCGGGAAGCGCAGCTCGTCAAAATGGAGAGGCACCGGACCCAGGACCTCTACAACACAAACAAGTCCATCCGGTCCGGGATAGAGAACAGCATGTTCATGCGCGGCCTGCTCAAGACCATTGGTGTCCTGGCCGTATCTATGGTCATGGCCGACGGCGTCCTCACCCCGGCTCAGTCTGTCCTCGGCGCGGTTCAGGGGTTGACGGTGGTCAAGCCCGACCTCTCGAGCAACACCGTCGTCGGTACGACGTGTGGCATCATCGTCCTGCTTTTTCTACTGCAACCCCTAGGCACGACGCGGCTTGCCAGTTCCTTTGCCCCCATTGTGATCCTGTGGCTCGGCTTCAACGCCGGGTTCGGCATCTACAACCTCGTTCAGTACGACCACTCGGTCCTGAAAGCCTTCTCTCCCTCCTTTGCCATCCACTTCTTCATGGACCACGGCACCGAGGGCTGGAAAATGCTGGGTGGTGTTTTGCTTGCTTTCACGGGGGTCGAAGCACTCTTCGCCGACCTGGGCGCCTTTAGCATGAGAGCGATCCAGCTGAGTTGGATATGCTACACGTACCCATGTTTGCTGCTGGCCTACATCGGACAGGCGGCCTACATCAGCGTCCACCCCGAGGCCTACTCGAACCCCTTTTACAACTGCCTACCGCCCGGCATGCTCTACCCCAGTCTCGTTCTGGCCATACTGGCGGCAATTGTCGCTTCACAGGCCATCATCACGGCGACCTTCCAGGTGAGAAGCTTGTCATTCCCGGATTCGCAACGGTGCTGACCCATCTCCTCCCCAGCTCACGAGCCAAATTATGAAGCTCTCCTACTGCCCGCAGGTCAAGATCGTCCATACATCCAAGACCTTCCATGGGCAGCTGTACGTCCCTTTTCTGAACTGGATCTTGATGTGCCTTACGATCCTGGTGACGGCTGTTTACTCCAACACCACCCGGCTTGGTAATGCCTATGGGTACGTCCACCCCCGGGTCTCCGCTCATATGGTTGGGAATTACCCTCTCTGACACGAAATGATTAGTGTGTGCGTCATGTTCGTCACCTTCTTCGATACGTGCATGGTGGCACTCGTGGCCCTCATCGTCTGGAAACTGTCGCCCTTTGTCGTGTTCCTCCCCTGGCTCATCTTCGCTACCGTGGACGGGCTGTACCTCTCCTCGGCGCTAATCAAGGTTCCCGACGGGGCGTGGTTCACGCTGACCATCTCCGGCATCCTCGCCGGGGTCTTCCTGCTCTGGAGGTTCGGCAAGGAAAACCAGTGGCGGGCCGAGGCCGAGGACCGCTTCCGGCCGTCCCAGCTCGTCAGCACCGACGCCGAGGGGCGCCTGGCCCTGGCCGACCGCTGGGGCGGTGGCGTCCTGTCCAAGGTCCGCGGGCTGGGCATCTACTTCGACAAGACGGGCGTGCTGACGCCCACGGTCCTCACCCAGTTCGTGACCAAGCTCGGCGCCATCCCTGAGGCCCTGATCCTCTTCCACCTGCACCCCGTCGAGACCCCGACGGTGCCCGACGCCGAGCGGTACTCGGTGTCGCGCCTGGCCGCCATCCCCGGCTGCTACCGCCTGGTCGTGCGGCACGGCTACATGGACGAGGTCGTCTCGCCCGACCTGGCCGCGCTCGTCTACGATCAGGTCCGCAAGTTCATCACGCGGCCCGCCGGCGAGGGCACGGGACCGCTGCCGCCGACGGCCGGGACGGACGAGACGGCGGACGACGGGGCCGTCTCGGCCACGACGACAGCGGCCGAGAAGCAGCCGCCGCAGCCCGTCGTCGCTACCGTTGCCCCTGCGCGGGACGCCGACGCCGCAGAAGTACGGCGCCGGCCGCCGCCGGCGGAGCTCGGGGACGCGGCCGTGCGCGAGGAGCTCGGCCACCTCGACCGCGCGTACGCGGCCAAGGTCATGTACGTCATTGGCAAGGAGCAGATGAAGATCAAGAGCGGCACGTCCCTTGTCCGCCACGTCGTCCTATCCACCTTCCTGTGGATCCGCGAAAACACGCGCGCCAAGATTGCGAACCTCCGCCTATCCATGGACCGCGTCGTCGAGGTGGGCTTCGTCAAGGAGATTTGAAGGGAAGGGGGAAACAGGGGGAAAAGGGGGAACTAATGGATTGGTTTTTTCGAACGCCGCTGCCGATCTGCCGCCAGCGAAGCGGCCGGCGAAGTTTCCCATGTTTCACCGGGATTAGACACCCACCGGAACAACGACACGAGTTATGTCTTTTCTGTATTATGCACTGCCAGTATACATACATGCTTAGATACCCCTCGGCGTGAGGTATAATCCTTGGCCATAAACGCTATGGCAAATCAAATGCTCCCCATTCCTCCTCCATCGTGTTGCTTGGCCATTCTATCTCTCTCCGGATAATTACACCCCACCTCGTCTCATTCCCTTCCGTTTCCCCTCTTCCTCTTTCCTTCCCCTCTTGGTGGGGAAAGAAAACCGGCGGCCCCGATTCATCTCGTTCAAACCCGGCAGATGTCCCGCTGGAGCGGGACCGAGCCGCACCCGACGTCGCCGGCGGCGCCGTCCCCGCCACTTGTGGTTGTACCGCCCGCCCCGCGAGCTGCGGCGTGTAGAGCGGCGTTGCGCCTGCCGCCGTCAGTGCCGCGCCGCGAGTAGAAAGTGGTGGTGGTGGTGGTGGTGGTGGTAGTAGTAGTAGTAGTAGTAGTAGTAGTAGTAGTAGTAGTAGTAGTAGTAGTAGTAGTAGTAGTAGTAGTAGTAGCAGCAGCAGCAGCAGCAGCAGCAGCGCGCGGCCCATGGAGGGGACGAGGGGGGTTAGGTACATGGTAAGGCGCTCGCGTGTATATACATATACACATTTCTCTCTCTCTCCCTCTCTCTCTGCGTGCGTGTGTGTATCGGCTACAGTACGCTGAGCAAAGTAGAATTTTCCTTAAAGCAATTTTCACTAAAGAAAGTAGCTGCAGCGAAAGTACCTCCGAGAAACTATGGTCGGTGAGTGGAAATCCGGATTCAAATTTGTTAGCCTGTCAGCGAGCCCGACCGGGCGCCGGGAAGGTGGGGTGACAGTCGTGGCGCCGAGTAGAGCGCAAAAAGCGCCTCAGGAGAGTTTCGTGAAAGAGGCACAAGGGAGCCTCGGATGTCTTGCAAAGAATGAGAGCTACTATTCTTGGCAACACGTCCCCGAGAGGCGGGCAAGTTAGGGATAGATGCTACTTGTCTGGCCATCACTACCATGTCGTCCCGGGGGCCGTCTGAGACGCCGGCGTTTCCAACTGAGAGCAAACCGTTGCGGGCCCCAGGTTCCGCCTGCACGGCCGGTGCGAACCGGTGCTGTGCCTGAGCCTCTTCGGCATCCCCCTTACCGCAAAGACACGGAAGGCCTAAGTCGCAGTTTCGCATACATACCTATTCCGCCTCCCTTGCCGAAACAAGCCTTTGTACCGAGTAAAAAGATCATACCGCCTGACAGGTTCGCGTGGGAAGGAAATCAATGGCTTGTTGCAAGAGACGGCACGGCTACCAGCCGAATTTCTCCACGCTGACCTGTACGCTTGCCCCCTGCCGTACGGCGCCGGCGCACGCGTTTCGCGCCGCTCTGTTGAGGCTGTCGGGCCCCGAGATGACGACGCCCACGTCGCGGGCGCGGGCGCGGGCGTCGGAGCACAGGTCGGCCACATGGCCGGCTATATCCGGCCGTCCGGCTTCGGCGGTGGGCACGGGCGTCGTGATCTGGACCCCCGCCTCGCGCAACTCGGCGAGACGGTCCTCGGCCACCCAGCTGTAGTGGGTGTGCGACTGCACCACCCAGATGAGGTGGACTTCTTGATCGCGGGCCACGCGCCAGCGAGGATCCCGAGCGAGGGCCCACGCCAGCGGGAACACGACGGCGATGCCCGATCCACCGGCAATCAGAACAATGGAATCGCGCGCGCGGAGCATATGCAACACGGCGGTGCACCCGTACGGGCCATCGAGCCGGACGGGTATGCGAGAATTGGAAGCAGCATACGAGAGCAAGTCACGCGTAAAGCCGCCTTGGGCGCGAATGAGCAGAGAGAACCAGGCATGGCGTGGCGCGTCCTCCCTTTCGGTGGCCCGTCGCCCGGGGGCCGCCGATGCAATGGTGAAAGGATGCGCTTGTAACGAGTGTGCTCGGCCCAGCGAAGGGATCGTGACGAAGACGTGGTCCATGGGCTCCCAGCCTGCGAGCAGTCCTTTGCGGAACCGGGGGCCCGACCGCGGCACATCCCAGTCGGCCGATAGCAGGAGCGTCTCTCCGTCCGGCAGAACACGCATGTCGGCGGGGAGAACCGTGGTCTTCAGGTTCCATCGCCACACCAGCCGGTCCAGCAGGAAGATGGCCAAGGCGGCCAGGACGTAGGGCCGGCTCGTCCAGAAATGCAAGTAGAGGAACACCAGGGCGGCCACTTGGAGGACGACGTGGGAGAACAGGAAGAGCTCATAGCACCGCGCGCGGAAGCTCCCGAGCGACGTCACAAACAGCAACTCGTACGACAGAAAAGCGCCGAGGCCCAGGAGGGTGAGCTTCCGCGTCAGGAAATACGCCAGGTCCCCCACGCGCAGCCAGTCCGGACTGCACCACTCTTCCCAAACCAGCATGCCCCCGAAATGGACGACGGCCTCAAAGCACATCCACTCGCCAACGCGGCGGTGGAAGATGTTGAGCGACTCGTAAGAGTGCCCAGTGAGGAGCTGCAGGGGCTGGTTCTTGGCGGCCAAGAGATAGAGCAGCGGCAGGTTGGCGACGAAGACGCAGCCGGCCCGCTCGGCAAAGGCGAAAAAGTACTTGGCCTCCAGGGGGGCGCCGTAGAATTGGAAAAAGACATTCAGGCCGAGGTAGAGCAGCACCACCAACGACGTCCCGTTGGCGGGCAGGGTACGGTGGACAAGGGGGAGCGGACGGGGCTGGTACATGAACCACGAAGCCAGACGGGCCGACCAGACCGGCGAAGGCGGGGGGCTCGGCGCACCCCCCGCGCCGAGGAGCGGCTGGTGCTCGAGGTCGCCGCTCGTCGGGGGTTTGGCGGCGAGCCCGGGCGACGGCATCCGGCCGAGCGGCCCGGGGTTTGGCGGCAGCGGCGATGCTTCCCGGCGCTGCCGGCGCTGGCGGTCGCGGCGGAGGCGCCACCAGTGGTGGGCCGTCCAGGCCGCGAGCAGCGCCAGCAGCACCAGGTTGTACTTGGCCACGAGGGCGCGCCCGTCGAGGACGTAAGCGATGAGCTCTCGGATATAGCGCAGTTTTTCGGGGTCGTGGGGGAGGGTCGGCCCGCCGTCGGCGACGGCGGCGACGTCATCGGATGGCGCGGGAAGACGCCGGCTTTGGCGCAGGCTGAACCGCAAGAGCTGCATGGCCCAAGCGGTGTCTTGGGGGTCACTGCCCATGGCGGCTGGAAGACGCCAGCGGGCAAGGTGAAATTATGTGAAGATGTTACACAGCAGCTCGAACAAGACGGGGGATGGAAGGATGCAGGACGATTGCCCTCATGCTTTGGGGGGGGGGAACCGTCAGGGCCCGTATCTTCTGCGCACGGCCACGCATCAAGGGGCGCCTTCCCCTTGTCCAGGTCACCGCTTATCTTATCAATCTAATCTTACGGATCTAACCGGCAGCCAAGACATGAAAGAGCGGTTTAACTGGCCACACGGCGGCCTTGACGTTTGTACGACTCTGATTACTCCATTACACAAGACCCGTGCATCCGGGGAAAGGCGTTGTCACGAGGGGTCTCCTAAGCGTCGAGAAATAACTTATTGTGTGTGAGTTGTAGTTCTTATTTGCCATTAATATAAGTAGTTCTTGTGCTGATATCGTCAAGTCATATTTACAACCCCCCCCCTGAGATCGTCAAGTCGTATGTACAACCGTCGTCATGTTTCGTCGTGCGTTTCCACGTCTTACTCCCCTTCCAACCTCGGAAAAAAATCAAGGCAGGGCGGCGGGGGAGTAGCTCTGGTCGGGGCTAACGACGGCGCCGTCCTTCAGCTGCTTGTCGGTGTAGGCGGGCCAGACGATGAGCTTGCGCTTGGTGTCGACCACGGAGAGGGTGGTGAAGGCGTTGTCCTTGCCGAACTGGTCGCTCCAGCCCGTGGTGATGGCGTAGTCGCCGCAGGTGGCGGCATTGGCGAGGCCCGTCTGGCTCGCCGGGTTGCCGCCGACGTCGAACTGGCAGGGCGTCGTGGCGGCGCCGTCGTTGATGCCGAACTTCCACGTGCAAGTCGTGTCGGCCGCGTTGCAGGTGCGCTGGACCGACGTGAGCGTCCACTGGCTGGTCGCGGCCATCATGTTGACGGACACGGGCGCCGCGACGGCGGCGGCGGCGAAGAGGGTGGCGGCGGCGGCGAAGTGCATGTTGGCGGTGGTGGTTTGGTGATTAGGAATTATACCAAGAAGGTAATTGGAAGTAGGTAGGCAGGTAGAGAGGTAGGCCTTTGTGTGTGTGTGAGAGAGAGAGAGAGAGCTGATGCCGGATAAAAGAGGCTCTTCCCACGGAAGAGACGAGGCACTTTATATGCACGACGACAACCGGCCCTCCCGTACGACTTCAACGACAGCGGACATGTCTCCCCACGTTTTTACTATTATTGGCGCCGTTCTAGACCACTTCGGGCCAGCCGCATCCAAGGCAGTATACGCATGGATGCATAGGGGGTGTACGAGGGTGCACCCGTGCGATTCGGCGGCCCTGTTCCGCAACAGACGGACAATGCGGCTCGCTTGGCCCCTTCTCCTTGGCCCAACGTTGCTCCCACAAGGTGCCTTGCAAGGGAGGGGCGGGACGGGAGTGGCTTGCGGGTAGGAGCGTTCTGACATGTTTCCGTGTGTGTGGGTGGGTGTATGTGTGTGTGCTCTCTCATCGTCAAGACTGGGGACGGATTGCCCGACCCCGGCCCAGCCAGAAGCGGCCTTGGGGCTATGGAACCCATGGAATACGAAAGCATCCATAGGTGGAGCCCCACTTGGCGATCTCGTATCCAGAATTGCGGGTTGATTTGTACTACGAAGCGGGGCTAGTCCTCGGAGCACGGCCTCTGGCTGTTTCTTTCCCCAAGCTGGGAGCCCTGTTTTTTGCCAACCTCCGTGCCATGGCCGGCAGCCGGATCTGCGTGCCTTGCCTAGCGGTCGGCTTTAGCAGAGTGAGGTACCTAAGCGTCAGGGCCTAGCCTGCTGGAAGGCGCTGCACCTGTCATGCAAGCGGGGTGCAAGGAACGCGGGCAGGCCGCAATACGAGGGCTTGCAACGTTGTATACATAGATCAAGTTTCCCCGCCGCCTCCCTTTATACGAGGAACCGCGAGCGACGGTCTGCGGGCTGCGCCGGTTGGATCGGCAACGCTTTCACACTTTCGTCCGCCCGTCCAGCCTCGTACGGCCACGTTGCTGGACGTCATACTATTGCCCACCAGCCTACCGACCATCGACTTCTATGGTCCCATGGCCACCTGTCTGTGTCGCTGGCTGCTCGAAAAGGCCACACGTAAGTCGGTAACCAGCCAACCACCCACGTTTGCCGCGCCTGGTCGGGTCTTAGTTCGGTCACCGTGTCGAAGCGATGATCGGCTGTAATCTTTGGCCGCTTTGCCAAGCGCATAGAGCGACATATTGGACGCTTTCCCGGCACGGGACACATGGCCCAGATTTGGTATAAGGAGACAGAACCCACCCTTCCACTGGCTGCTGAGTTCCAAAGTTGGCGGGATGAGTTGGCAACCCAACAACAATCCGTAAACAGAATAGGCAAGTACCTAACTTGGAGGCAAGTACATAATTGGGTAGATCGCCAGCGAGGAAAGTGGGGAGGGTTTGCCGTTGGCGGGTTTGCATCTTCTCGTGGGACCGGGTTTTAGGGAGAAGGACATGGGATGTTCCCTTGTCTTCCCTCATGCTTCCATGGCCCGCCCGCGGCATCGCCCACCTACCGCCAGGCGCCCAAAACACAGCGTCCGCGCACGCCGTCTTATCCTCACAGTCTCGGTGTCGGTGGTGGTGCCTCCCAGTACAGGCCGTCGCCAAACTCGATATCGCAGTCCTCGAGCTTAACGCCCAGGTGCCACCGCCCCAAGCCGGGCCAGAAGTTCTTATGCGGGCCCGCGAGCCCGTCCCCAGCGGCGTCGTCGTCCCTCTGGCGCAGGTCCGCCCAGGCCAGGGACGCCCGCCGCGTCGACTGGCCCGGCTGGACCTGGCACCACCGGTCCGTCCCAGGCAGCTCGCCCTGGCTGCCGCGGCCGGCCGGCAGCGGCGGCTGCACGAGGGACGCGTCGATGCCGGCGTACCGCAGCCACGAGAGCGAGAATGGAAACGACGGGACCCAGCGCATCGGCCGGATAGTCGCCCGGAAGAAGGGCGACGCGCTCGCCTGCGACTCAGCCGCGTCGTCGCCTGTGTCGTGCGGGAAGACCTGCACCCTCGTCGCGCCGTCGGGGAGCTCGTCAAAGGCGAAGCGCGCCAGGTGCTTCGGTATGCACCAGTCTGCCAAAACGCGGGAGGGGTTTAAAGTTAACGCGACGGGGTTTCCCCCTTCTTACTTTTCTCGGGGCGGGGCCGACCTACTCTTTCGCCCGTTCCAGCACGTGTACTTCTGTGATACATAGATGCGCGTGATGCGGGCGTTCTTCCGGGTCGTGACGACGCCCTGCTCGGCGCGTTGGTAGTCGAAGAAGCCCGGGCAGATGATGAGCTCGTCGTAGGGGCCGACGGGGCTTTCGGTGTAGCGGATGACCTGGAACTGGCTTAGGCCGCCCCGGTGCCGGCCCGAGGCGACGGGATCGGCGAAAGACGACGCGCCCTCGAGCGGCGAGTAGGCGAAGTCGGGCAGGACGCCGGCCGGGTTCCAGAAGCTCACCATGTAAATGGTGCCCTTCAGCTTCCATGGCGGCGCTACCGCCGTAAACGGCTGGGCGTCCTCCATGGCGGCGGCGGCGGCGGCGGCTGACGGTGGGTTACGGATGCAGCGATTCGGCTAGGATTTCAGCAGGCGAAATGAAGAATATTCGGGGCAGGGGGACTCTATTCGGATGGGGCTCGGGACGGGAAGCAGCCGCTGGCAAAGAAGAACGGAAGCGTCGTTGTGCACTACCTGGGGAAAACGTGCATCTATCTATCCCTCCCTTGAGAAGTCGCGGGTTGCGCTACTTTGTCAAGCCTCCCCCGCACTCTCTGGGCCTCTCTCTTGCACTTTCGCACCAAGTATGGATAGCTACCTAGGTGGCCACCCGCATACCTACCACCTACGTAACATACCTGTGGATGCTGCTGTCGTCTAGTGGCGACGCTTCGACGCCGAGGCTCGGACACCGTTACAAACCTGCTGGACAGAGCTTGGAGGGGGGAGGACACAGCGGGCGGAAGCAGGTGAAGGCGGGGGAGCATTATAGGCTCCTCGGTCCTCGGGAACATGGGGAATATTAGCATGGGTGGGGTCGTACCGCTTGTCCAAATGGATGGATTTCCCCCGCTATATCTCTCTCACTGTAACCCCCGCTGCTGCTAGGTCCTCATCGGATGAAGTACTTCCGCCTCGCCAGCGTAGATCTCGTAGAGGTCAAATTCGAGCATGAATATCTTGCGCGTTCAAATATGATTTGGGTAGAGTAGTATCATCTTCCATAGTCTGCCCACATGGTCCTATCACCGCCGCCGTACGGTATCCTTTTCTATGGGATGCTGCCCGTATCGCCCCGCCCCACAGCCCTCCCGTGGGTGGGCTGACCCCAGGTGACATGTAAGCTTATTAAGAGCCTCTTTTTACAACCCGTGCCCGACCTACTCCTGCTACAAGTTCTCGGCAATTAGAAATTGGATGCCTTTCCGTCTCTCCGGAATCCCATCGTAACGCACCCCCTACCGCTAATCCTCGTCGCAACCGCCCTAGACGCGACGGTGCGTTTTCGTAACCAATCCCAGAGTGCCCCCAAGCCCGTGAGACGCCACGGCGCCAGTGTACCAAGGGCAAGGGCTAAAGGGCTCGCCGTGCTGAAGCGCCGAACGAATCAGCTGCTGCGGCTGGAATGCCAACCGTATAACGGGGACCCTTCCGGTAGGGCATCACGTCCCCCCCCCGGAATGCTTCCCTCTGCTCGCCGTGTCGTACACACGAGAGAGAAGGGCCCGTGCTCTGTGCGACGTTTCTGCCTTCTCGTCCGCCCACGCTGAGGCTGGCGGAAAGAAGCATCTGGATCCGCCTCCTTCCGTAGACACTGCTCTACTATAGGCGCAGCACGTTTACGGCGGCAGACCTCCCCGACGGTGTAAGCCTCCCTCAGGGCTCCCGAGACTTTTGGGGGGTCGCGCCTCGCCCGACCGAGCCCAGTCTGAAAAGCTAGTCGTAACTGTCGTCATTCTGATCACAATGCCCAGCGTCCCTGTGAAACCCCCAGCTCGCGCCTGCCTATTGGTCGAGACACGACGGGCTGGTGGCCTTCGTGTTTCCCGGTGGCTTCCGCCACGAGGTCCTCACAAATACGAGCGTGGCCTTACTCAGACGCATGATCTTGGGAAGACAAGCGGGCGGGGGAAGGAGAAGGTGGAAAAAACGATACGCCGTATACTTGCTACCCGTGGCGACTCTGCTCGCCGTCTGCGCGCTCCGCCCGCGTGGCTATAAAGAGCGGCTGGGGGACGGGGGACGGGGAAGCCCCTTGCGTCGGCGCCGTGATACAGACTGACCGCCAGCCCCGTCACGCAGAAAAGACTCGCACACCCCTCGACATCATCTGCCTTTCGCCTCTTCCCAACAGTCGCACGCACACCTCTGTCTTTCCATCGTCCACTCATCCACCCGCCCTCAACAACAGCACAAAAATCGCTCCATCCTAGTCGAGATGAAGACCGTCGCCGCACTCTGCGCTCTTGTCGGCGCCTCCGCCGTCACGGCCGCGCCCGCAAAGCGCGCCCCGACGACCTCCGAGTTTGAAGTCCGCGGCTTCAGCGCCAACACGACGCCCCACGGAACCGGAGCATAGTCAGTTTTTCGCTCGGGCTGTCCCCCCTCTTCTCTGGCTTTCGTACTGACCGCCTGCCACGTAGCATCTCCTTCCACGTCGAAATTCCCGGCGGCGAGAGCGCTGAGTGCTCGTACGCGGACAACTCCTCGGCGTTCCGGCTGCCCGACGTTGCCATGCGGCCCTGTGACAACGCCGTCTTCAAGTGGCAGTTCCGCCAGTTCCCCTCGCGGCCCGGCACCGAGGGCGACTACCTGCTACTTATCACCCACGCCGAGGGGGACCGCATGGTGGCCGGCTACCAGGAGTGGCCGGCCGGTGATTTTCCCGTCGAGCAATATGGCGCCTCGGTTGCGCAGTTCTTCCGCGGGGAGCCCGACTTTGTCATTTCCAACATTGCCTAGAAGGGGGGTCGATGAGACGAGTTTGCGTATTTCAAGGCGTAGGAGAAGCGGTAGACTGGTTGATATCTTTAAGCGATTGAATAGCAAGGGCTCAACGGCCTCTCAGCAAGCGCGACAGTGCAATTGATTACTGGCTCAAGACCGTTATGCCCGAGCCCTCAGCACTCCATCCCTAATGCGTGATGATCCGGTACCGGTAGCGATTCCACGATGAGCTAGGCTAGAAACAAAAGTCGTCTAGCATCGTACAGACGTGAATGGTGGCTTCGCCGTAGTAAACGTTCTCAACTGTGCAGCTGGTATCGCTTTTAATCTTAAACATCCCGTTGCGGCCTATCTCGAACTCCCGGTCCGGCATCATCACCTTGACCTTGCCAGTGGCGATAGAGCAGATGCGGAGTTTATTGGTAACGGCTTCCCATCGGTGCGTCGAACCGCCTCTGACGACTAGGACGTTGAATCCGAGGTCTCTGTTGACCGCTACCTCGTCGGGGTGGGTCAAGTACGTTGACGAGAAGGCGACGTCTAAGGGAGAGATGGATTAACAAGAAAAGTCGCTTTCGGGTGTTGTGCAGTGAACCTACTCTCAATACCCTCGCTCGTTGCATCCCGAATACGTCCAGGGGCGATTTCCCACTCCTCCAAAACCATGTCTTCGGCCGCCGCGGACCCCTCGCTGCTGACGGGCAAGTTAGGTCTCGTGCTGTGTCCAGAGCCTTGGGTCCGTCCCGGGCTCGCAGGGGCTCTGTGGCGCAGTTGACGGGTCTCGAAGGTAGACGTCTTGTGCGAACCGGGCTGCCTGCCACGGGACGATGATGTATCGCTACTGCGCCGCAGCTGACGCGTTTCGTGTATGGCGGTATCGTGCGGCCCGGCTTGTATACCACGCATCGGTACGTAGTCACCAACGCGGGAAGAGGCTCCATCGCGTCGGCGCGTCGCGCCCTCCGTCGAGCTCTTTTCTCTAGCGACGCTTGAGGTGGGTTGAGGTGACGAGGCCGGGACCGCTGACTGGCTACCTGATCGCAGCTTTGGCAAGTCGCAGCACCATTGGTTGCCTTTGTAGAAGCAGTTTGCACAGGACTTGATCCAATATTTCACTTCCTCGGGTGCCGAAGCACAGACCTATAGAAGCGAATCTTTAGCCATATGTAACCATAGGGTCTGTTCAAGCACTTACCTCAATGCACCCCACGAAAGGGCCCTTACCCTGGCGGCAGCGTGCGCAAGCAGTCGACGCTTCGTTGCCAGTGATTTGTATTATCATTGCCGAGATATCTTGCGCGCGGCTTACGAAGAATTTGTTGGACTGGCTATTGAACTTGATCTCCCGTTTTCGGGGTAGCGGTAAGAGCCCCTGCACATGCCCTTTCTGCGGAATGGGCGAGTAGGGAACAGCGCCAAGGTGCGGATGGATAATATCCCATGTGGATGTGGCTGGTGCAGTTGCTGTAAGGGCGTGTTCGTTTGCATAGGTAGGCAGGCGATCGAGAAAGGGTGGGCTCATACTGCCTTCCAAAAAGTCCCTCGGTAGGCCATTGGTGACTGCTTGCAGTTAGCTACTTGCAAGAGATCGGGTGTCTTTGGTGCTGACCGTATTCCCCGATGGGGTTGATCTCGGCCTCAGCGCCCCGATGGTTGTGACCGTCTTCCGCAGAAGCAGACCCTTCAACGCCGTCGGCTGGGGAATCGCTCCCCTCTCCAACCCCCTCGGAGCCGTCTTGCAGTGGATCGGAAGATGATTTGGCGGATAGGGCGAAGAAGTTCGACACTAGCTTTGAGGCAGTACTAAATCTGCTACGCTCGGTGGGCGTGCTCGTCTCGCACGCAACCGAGGCGCCTGCTTCTACAGATTTATAGGTGCCCTTAGGGGTGTCCCTCTGTGGAGTCCCACCTCGTTTACGCTTTAGAGTGCCAGCACCAGCGTGAGCGACTGTTGGGTATCAGCTAAACACTGTACATCGATGGGTTGTAACTTCATGAAGGCCGTCCCCACCATTCTTGTCGTGGCCTGATCTGACAGCTCTGGAGGGAGTGGCGGATGAGTCCGAGCTGCTCGCATGTGACCACGGCTGCTCTGAAGGGTCCGCCGGGGACGGTTCCGGAAAAGTAGACCCACTCGATCCCGGGGTGGTTCGCCCGGTCTGCATCGGGACGCTCGAGGCGAGGCTGATCTCACTAAGGAGGACGGCGCGGAGGTTCGAGTTCATGGGCGCGGTAACAACGGCCTTCCGAACTTCATGCGGGACGGGCCGACCAATCAAGCCTTGGCGCAATGAGCTCATGTGCATTAGGGCATGCTGGGCTTCTGCCGACAAAGTTCTATTGACGAGCGACTCTCGCAGCGCCCACCCAGATGCCGCGTCGTTCCGTATAGCCGCGCCTTTCAACGAGGGCGGTTTGAGGGAGGCGTCAGGGCTGGGCGCCGTCGCCATGGCGGGCTGGTCCATCTGTGAGTGTGTAGGTGTGGGTGGATGGTGGTATCGCGGGTCGCCTACCAGAACGTTGCAAGAGGATTATTCCGGACAGTGAGACGACGGTGGAAGGACCGTTCTGGGGACCGTCTAGTAATGGGGCTTAAGCTGGTCGGGCATAATGTAAGTGATCCAGTGCCGCGTGCTGGTCGTGGGTTCACAGATTTGGCGCGTCTCTAACGGCGCGAAACGGGTCGGTGCTTTACCCGGCGCGTTTGGCTGCTGGATTCCATCCTCCGTGGGGAGGGGGGGGGCACGGATCACCAGCACAATCCTCTAGGCAAGCGCACTGGGTAAGGAGTAGGAAGGAACAGTCGATGCATCCATTTAGAATGGGAAGAGGGAAGAGGATGAAAAGGCAGGTATGAAACCTTGCAGCTATTTTCTGGACAACTCCCCTTTCTGCCTGCTTCCAGTTCTCGCTTCCGCATCCCATGTCCCCCCTACCTTAGCCACCAATAGATAGGGCAGCCCACTAAAAACAGCTGGGCCGCCGTGAAGTAATCCAAATCCAATTTCACCAAGACGCAGTAAAATAAAGTCAATACACGTCTCCAAGGCTCTATAGCAGCGCCCTGCCGACAAAGGGTCCAGACGCGCACCAAAGTCACCACCATCACCGACCCGCCTAATATCCCCAGTATTCGGGCATCAGAAGTACTGGTCAGATTCCCCAGCTCTTGCTTCCAACGGCGCCCCGTCCCCTGATCTCGTACCGTCCCGTCCTCCCGCCCCAACTCCAAATTGAGTCTGCGCAGCCGCGGTGCCAGGAGCTCGCTGGGCCGTCGGACCTTCAGTCCCACGGGCTGCGGCTTGTAGGGTCGGCCACTAAAAGCGTACTTTGTTTCACTAAGACGGCCTGCCTGTGCCCGGCGGCGCCCGGGGGTTGCGCTTCTGCGGCGGCTGGCGGCTCGGCTTGGGCTCGTGTCGGCCGCGGGTGCTAGGACCTCCTCGAGTGCATGCCCACCGCCGGCCGCTCGAGGGGCTCCGTGACGCCTGCGCGTCGCGTTCCGCTGGTTTTTCTTGCACGCGTCTTTCCGCAGGCCACTGGCGAGCCATCGCCTTGTGTTGTTCTTTGCCCTCTGTGCCTCCCTCTCCGCTTCAACCTTCTTCGCCTCCGCGAGTTCCCGCCACTCCGTTTCGAATCGATGTCGGGTCGCCTTCATCTTCGGCTCTGCGTGCTTTTCTGATTCGCTGTGCTTTGCTTCTAGCAGATCGGTGTAGACGGACCAGAACTGTCGGCTCGCGCCGTTATACGACACTTCCCTCTGTAACATCTCCTTCCACTGGCGCTCGGTCTCGTCGTAGCCCAAGCAGAGGTCGAGGTACTCGGCCTCAATGGTAAACAAGAAGGGGAACTGTCCTTCCCGCCAATGAGGCGGTCGCGCTTGGTGATCTCGCCGCCGTCGTGGCCTTGCATGTGGTTTGATTCGGGCCTCCGCCACTGCTTGACGTAGCCGCCCAGCTCCTTCGCGATTGCCTCCTTCTGCGGCGCGGATAGATCATGCAACAGGTCGTGGAGGGTCCCGCCTCGTGCCCTCTCATTGATGGTGATGGCGATCTGGTCCTCTTTCCAGGCGGCCGCCACCCCGGGCCCGGGCACCGTCATCTCGGCGCGCAACAGCCGGGACGCGTGGACGGGCGCTGGGGGCCGCAGCAGGTGGAGGGCCCAGTCCTGCTGCTCGCCGACGACGTAGCGGCGCCCGAAGGACCAGGCGTACATCTCGAGGTCGTTGTACTGCAGCGTCGGGGTGCTGCTAAAGCCGATGGCGGGCTCGAGAACCGAGGCGACCGCGTCCCGGACGTCGGCCTGGCACATGTCATAGGGCGAAAAGTAGGGCCCGTAGGTGCGCAGAGGGTCCAGCCTCTTGACCCATTCCGCCGTCGCCCGCTTCAAGGCGTCGGTTTGACTGCCGTCAGACCCCGCCTCGGCGCGCTATATGCTTCTCTGGATCTCGAGCGCTTTCGCGTTGGGGTTGGTGTGCGGACCACGGGCGTCAGGCGTGACGTTACCGAACTGAGAAAAATTTGGAAGCCTTGGCTGCCTCCCTGGCCGTAAACCTTCATTACCAGCCATCTATTTCTTGCTCGATGGTTTTAAAATTATCAGCTCCCGGGACAGCCAAGCTGGATGAACCGGCTTCCGGTGATGCCGAAGTCCTTGGCTCCCAGAGTTGATGAATGGGGGCACCAATTCGCGTCCCTTGACAACCTACCGTACGCGTCAGGGAACCAAGTCATTTTCCCAAGGGAGTTCCGCGAAAAGAGCGAACTAAAACGTGTACTCCGGGTATGGAGGGCTGGGTTTGTCATCGGTGGCTATTGGGCTTGGATAAAAGACTATGGTAATGTCGCCTGCCCACATACTAACAAAGGTTGCCACCGCAAAAAGCGGTAGGCTGTAGCATCACCGCCAATTGACAAAGAAGCCATCAACCCAGACTGCCGAGGCCGCTGAAACGAAAGACTGTAGTCTAGTACTGGATTCGTTGAGTTGCAGCACCTGGCCGCTGTTATGAATTACAGGCGTATTAAGTACCTAGGGTATGTAAGTGAGCAGTCTCCGCAAATGCCACACACGGCAATGGATGCGTCGACATGCTCCGGCGCTGTATGGACCAAAACCGCTTCTATCAAGAGATACCAAACAAAACCCGGCCCTCAGAAGCATGGCCAGCCCCCAAGGCCAGGAGAGTCATCAAGCCCCTTAACTTGGCTACAGGCCGAGGGCTGAATAAAATGACCAAGTTTTGCCCACTTAAGGCTTCTCGGCCACGACTCGCTGGACCGTGGTAACCAGGCGCATGCGGTCCATCTTCACAAAGGCCTGGCCGTCGAGACACAGTCGGTTGATGAGGGTCTTGAAATGCTGCGGCAGGACACGGACCTTGACGGCAGCGAGGATGAGCTGGCGCATGGCACGAAAGTAAACGTCGACCTTGTCAATCAGCGGCGCCTGGAGCCCATCGATGCTGGGGATGTCAGAGCATGTGACCTGGAACCCAGCTTCGCTCAAGGCAGATTCGAAGCTGGCGGGCGTGGGGGTCCCGACGGCCCCGATCAGCGGCTTGACGCGCCGCATCAGTTCGCTGTGCTCCTTGTTGGAGGGGTCGTATTCGGGCAAGCTGACCCAATCCATCAAGAGGAACTTGGCGCCGGGCTTCAGCACCCTAAAGATTTCCTTGAAGAGCTCCGGCAGGCTTTTGCAGAGGCTGAGGGCCTGGATTTCGTAGAATGCATCAAAGGTGCCGTCGGCAAAGGGGAGGGGCAGACTGTTCAGATCGGCCTCGACGAAATCGTTCTCCAGCCCCAGCTTCTCGTTGAAATCACGGGCCTGCGCAATCTGGTCCGGGTCAATGTTCAGCCCCGTGACCCGGGCACCGGTGAGCTTGGCCATGTGCGCGGCGACACGGCCGCGGCCACAACCCAGGTCCAAGACGTGGTTGCCAGCCTCGAGACCGATGACCCTGGCGATTTCCTCCTCGTTGAGCAACTGGTTTTCCAGCACCGATGCTTGCTTGTCCATCATGGGCGGAATGTACATCTTCTCCACGTCGCCAAGAGCGCACCTGTGCCGGAATGTCAGTACCCGGGGCCGGCGGTGAAATCGACGAGGTGAAGACCCACAGGTGGTTCATGATGCCATAGTAGGCTTTCAGGCATTCGCCCACGCGCTCCTGGTAGTTGGGCCCCAGGGCGTCGATCATGGCCTTCTCGTCTGCCCAGTCCAGGTTGTAGATGACATACGAGGCCATGAAGTCATCCACCTGGGCGGGCGTCAAGTTGCATAGGTACTTGAACGAGGTACGGAAGGTCCGCCAGCGCTCCGAGGTTGACGAGGCTTCGATGAGCGGACGGCCCGACTTGCCGGCCGGCGTGGAAACCTTGGCCGTGGGCCGGACAGTATTGATCTTCTCGTTGCTAGTGTTGCTGGACCGGGAGCTGGCGGCGCCGGAAGACGCAGCAGGCATTGAAGGCAGACGCTGGGTCTGGACGGAGGTGACGGCCGCCATGTGATGGCCAAAGCAGCGTCGCGGGCCGACAGACAAGTAGGACGACAGGGAAGAAGCGAGTGGGTGGGCGAGCTGGCGGGGTCAAGACAAGGAGGGTCCGGCAGAGCTCGTCACCTCAGATGGAAGTCGTGTGTGGTATGAGAGCGTAACGGCTGTTACGTAGAAGTAGAGGGGAGTAAATCAGGGAAACGGGTTGGTGGACAACAACGGTGGAGGAGGGCTAGTTTTGCCGTGGCGCGTGGCTTCCCAGCCGAGTCGAACCTTGTGAGAGACAGAGGGAGCGAAACAGATACGGGTTGGATGGCGCGAAGATGGAGGGTGGGATCGGTGAGGGTTCCGGGAAAGAGATCGGAGGGGGGCAGCGAGGGAGTTGGCTGGATGGAAGGGGTTACGGAAAAGGACCGTACTTTTAGACGTGCGAGTTTGTGGTCAGGCAGCCATCAGTCGGTCGACTCGACTCGACTCAACCAATTACCCCGTCACTCTCTCGGTCCATCATGGCAGCATTTGGAGGCGGCACATCAGATGGGTCAGCTTGTCGACCCCTCGTGCATGTCGGCCTGGGTGCCCCGACGTCAAGGGGGAAAAGCTACAGCGGTCGGACGACACGGACTCTGCTGGTGTTAGTTCGCTTCCTGTATGCCCGCCGACCATCCATGGATGGGACGTAACCCCCGCCCCTTTTGCCTTGGGAAACAACAGAAGCCATGGGTCCATGGGGAGGCGGGCGATGCGGGCGTTGCGCATGTAAGCAACATGTACCTGTGACTCCCGCATCGGTGGCATAGATGGATGTTTGCAGCCATTCATCCACATGAGGAAGTAATGTGGGTCAGATATGGATTACCAATCGGTACTTGGCTGCCGCGGCCCCGACGCGGGGACAGATGGATACACGCCATGGATTGCTAACAAGACAGCCGGGAACGGAGCGGGAAAAGTTCCTGGTTGCTACTAATAGACAGGCCAGAAGCCGTTACCGGGCCAGCCGGAACATGGATGGCAAACTCTCCGTAGTAGAGGGTCAAGCGCGCACGTCACCACGGACCCAAGGAAGCAAGATTGGGAAGCCCAAACCACAACCAACGTGGTATGGGACAACTGCCGACCGAGCGACGTGACTCACATAGACAGCGCGGCGCAAAGCCCGCCAGCGCGGGCGTTTGACTCGCAGCGTATTCGTTCCCACGTCAGCCCATGTCTGCGAGGCCGTAGGCACGGTGGCGGTCGGTGTACTGCAGGAAGAGCAGCGAATGCCTTCTTGAGCTCGTCCGTCTTCGTCTTTCCGGCGGCCGACAGCGGGGGCAGAGGCGAAATTTGGCGCGGCGCTGCGCCGCATGGGCGCTGCATCAACCTGCCCACCGAACGGAAGCACGCGCGGCGATGTTGATGTTGAGAGGAGGAGAGTGGGCGTTCTCTGCGAGGACGGGGGGTCCATTCCCAAACGGCCCTGTGGACACGGGCGGGAGGCCGGGGGAACTTCAGTAGAGTGGATCAGTGGACCCTGCAGACCTGTGCAGGCGGCCGTGACAGTTTGGACAGGACTCCCAGGGCTCAAGCTCAAGGCTCGGGCTGTACGGGTTGATAGTGCTCCCCGCCCGCACTTGCTGTCGAATTGAAACACCACCAAGTCCCCGACCTGAGGCGCCATGCACTGCCCCTGTCGGCAATGCCTCCCGCGTGATACTGCGTCACTCGGTAAGAACGTTACTCACATGTCAACAGAATTGATATGAATCTCACATCAACGTACGACTAGACGTATGTTTCCATCGACGTTGGCTGCTGCCTGACCGCAGTTTTCAAACGTATGCCCTTGGCGCCTAGGGAAGGGTATGCGAGGATGCATGTGCTATGGGTGAATGAGGCGGGTTGGAAGGATCACGGAGGGAAGCCGATGCTCCTAATCCCCGGGGCTTTTCTGCCTCCCGTGAAAGCATCCATCCATGTGCCTAGGCGGAGCACCAACGTTGGTGACCAGCTGTGCATTTGTTTTAGAGTTGGAGCCCATGCCTGTAAATTGATTGCCAAGTCTCGCAGCGTGTGGTCCGCCAATTCCCGTCGGACCGGGCCTATTCGCTAACCACCATTGGAAGTAGGCGGTGGCTGGGCGAACGGCGCTATTGGCTCTTGAGCTCCTCTGCCACTTCGGCTGCCGAAGTGTAGGCCTCCAGGGTATACTGGGCCACATATATCTTGATTTACACCTCAAGCACGTATCTGCCTCGACCCCTAGATGAGGCTTTCCAGGCAGGCGTATCCAGGCATAGTTCGAGGCCCCTCCGCGGGAGACCATGGTGTCGTCTGGTTTGCCGCTTTCTTGCAACGGTTTGAGGCTCTAAGCCCACACGGGATGATGTTGAAATAAGCTTTGACCACACGGCCAAGTCGACGACATACCCGTCCTGCCCCGTCGTTCGCTGTCTAGGCCCTTCCATGGCCTTGGGCCCAAGCATCCATCCGGCCGGCCACAGATATAATGGGTCCCGTGTCGCCGGGAACCAGACAGCATCGAGGGGCAGCCGGGGGGGCCACCTACTATGATGTACACGACGCACGGCATGACTCGCACAGAGAGCGCGAGGGGACTGCAGAGCGCTCCAACTCGGTTACACTGCGACAAGGCGCGATTGGCGCCCGAGCGTCTCTGGTCATTTGACTAAAACAAGAGCTCGGGGCATGAGGGGGCTAGATAGGACTCATGCAGGTACCCGCGCCACGCGACGTGGATGAAGCACCGACTGGCGATCTGGGTACGGAGTACCCACGACCTACTTAGACATCTATTCCCTACGTGCATAACGTTAGCATGAGGCAGGATGACTTTTCCTCGGATCGATACAAAGCCGTCGACGCCTGTCTGGCCCATGCCATCACCAGGTGGGATCCATGTCCTCCCATTTCTGATGTCGACTGATGCCGGATCACCATGGTCACAGCCAATCATCAGCCCACGGCTCACGCATTAGCACGGCTAAGCCGGCTGCACACCTAATGTCTTGTCTGTAGTGGCAAGGCAAAGCCCCTTATTTCTTGGGGGGCTGAGATCCGCCAGCGTCGTCAGCAGGTATCCACTGTCGCCTGTTGGTCGCATGGAGACCATCGCCAGAATCTGCAGGCCCCTTTTTCATCCGAGGACCGTATGATGTAAGGAGTATTCAACGCCGCATGCGAAGGTACGATCTCTCCAAGAGATTGCATCGCGGGCTCGCTAGGAGGCCGGTAGGTAATGAGGATCTGCTCTCAATACCCTGCAGACAGGCAGACGGCAGTTAGGCCACGGGCAAGAAGTCAGCAGGCACGATGGGTACTATGAAATGCGTTTCTCGTACCCCGTAGATGCGCACGGTATGCAAAAGCGACGCGCCTACCTGTTTATATGTACCCAGTGGACGGAATGAACCCTGTTTGCGGTTTCAAACACCAGCTTCTCCGTACAGAGCTTCAACGCCTAACCAATACTTCATCAGTATAAGTAACTTTGCTCGAATGCGGACATGATATCTCTAGCGACAACTCTCACAACAAAAGCATGCTCAGAGCGGCTTTGGTCATGGCGGACATGCCCACCACGCCCTGGATGACAGCACCGGCGGTAGAATCCATTCCCTTCGGAGACGTCTCCGAAACTTTAAGCCGTTTAAGTAAGCCAGAGACACTGGCCGTTGCCCCTGAGAGCATCGAAGCTGGTGGCAGGATCGTCCTTCCCCTATGGATTGCGGCCTTTACCGTTGGATGGCGCTTAGTCGGAGCTGGGTCGCCGGCGCCTTGTGAGGTCTACCCAGGCGGCAATAACAGGAACTGGTCAAACGTTGTGGCCTGCTTTCACCATATATGGCGCTGCTGTGGACAAGACACCGAACTCCGAGCCCCTCCATTCCCGCCCTAGTGTGTCCTGGGGAAGCGGAATGGCCCTTTGCAGGCAGGGAGGACGAGCAGGGCTTTTCAGAAGAACTCGCAAAAACCACGTACGCCAGACTACTCTCTCAAGGACGCGGAGCTATAGCGTCGAGTCCGGGCCTCACACTGCAGCCGCTGCAATGAGTCTCAGGGAGGTCTTTGTCGGATCCAACCGGCTCATAGGCTCCAGACTGTCCCCTACTTCCCACTTTGAAGCCGGTGATTGAGGCTTTGGGAAGCACTTGCATTCTTTTCCGCTGGAATTTGATTGTCCTACTAACAAGGACCAGCAGACAGTCGGGGATCAGGCAATAGAGCGCAGGAGAAGAAACCTTGACCGGGAGGTAACGGATAACATCAACGATCAAGGTCGGGCCTACTTCGCCCGGAGAAAGGTCGAGATAGATTGAAAATGCCCTGCTTCTTTCTCTATCTAACCGCTCTAGGCTACAAACTGATCGTCCTGGCCAATAGCTGTCCGTTTCACTATTGCAGAGGTCGGGAAGTCACGGCATGGAAGGACCAACGGTCTTCGGAAAACTTGGGGCAAAATATCATGGGAATCATGCTGATGATGACTCGCAACGTCAGTTTCTGACATTCACAACCACAGCCTCGGCGGAGAAGTACATTCAGAGCTAGTCACTCCAAAGCGCCCGAAATCGAAGATGCCTTGCGGCGGGCGCTGTAAAATTCCGATTGCCGTGTGAAGAAGCACATAAGCGCCCCGCAAGGTATGTGCTGAAGGCAGTCTTGGCCATTCTCCATTGCCACGAGACTGGAACGCAATAACGATTAGTGGCCCAATACTGCTGTCTGATCCTGATATTGGTAGTGCAGGTAGCCAGCCTCCAGTCGACGATTAGCGGCCCGCTAGGTTCTGGCGGTACGGCAAACAAGGTCCAGACCGCCATGGGATGCCTCGGTATCTCCACAGAACTGAGCGGCTACAGGTGTTCTGAATTTCATGCCGGGCGAAGTTTGTAACCAACTGAATACCGTAGGTATCTGTCTCAAGCCGACGTCACCGGGTACCACGACCGACATATAAAGCGACGCAAGTATACCAGCCGTCCAGGCTTTTGGCTATACTTTCCTGGTCTGTGAGGGTTTAGGAGCCCACCAAGAACCGCGCAGCATGCCTCTCGAACTCTACCACCTGCAGCTTTCCCAGTCGGAAAGAATCGTATGGCTCCTCGAAGAGATGAGGATTCAGTACGACCTCAAGGTCTTCAAGCGGGACGCGCAGACGGCTCTCGCGCCCGCTGAGTTGAAGGCCATCGTGAGTTTTCCCTTCGATGGCCCAGGGCGCAACGGAGCTCCCCCTCAGTGACGCGCACACAGAACCCGGCCGGCACGGCTCCTTATTTCCTGGACACGTCAGTCGTGCCCGCGGTCGCACTTTCGGAGTCTACGGCCATCGCCTCGTACATCCTGGCCGTGTACGGCGCCGCCGAGAGCGGGGGGGCGCGGATGGTGCGCACACCCGAGGACGAAGACTTTGCCCGGTATCTGGAGTGGTTCCATTTCGCCAACGGCTCCCTACAAGCGACCGTGGGCCGATTGATGACGCTGACACTGGCCGGGGCGGGCCAGGCCGACTTTACGAAGCGCATGGCCGCCAAGTTGCAGCAGCAGCTCGCCATGATGGACCAGCATCTGGGCCGGCACCGGTGGTTCGCCGGCGCCGAGGTCAGCGCCGCCGACTGCATGATCATGTTTAGCCTGTCCACCATGCGAGGCCTGTATCCTTATGACCTGGGTCCGTACCCGCACATTCTGCGCTGGATGGAGGATGTCGCCGCCCGGCCGGCTTATCAGAGAGCACTGGAGAAGGGTGACGATGGGATGGAACCGATGATTGGAGCGACGACGAGAAGGTTTACCGAATTTGCGGCAGTAAAAGCGGCGCTAGAGAAGGCTAGGCTTTGAGCATAGCCTAAGGGCATGCCACGGAATATCATCAGATGTCTTCCGTGACGACGATGCTTTTCAATCGCATAGCATAGAATATCTCCGTGTCGCGGCCCGACGGCGGATGCAAATAAGTCGGCGTACTGATGGCCTGAATAGCTGAGGTCGAAGGCGCTCTTATCAGAGCTCTATGAGCAGTTGTAATTACGTCACACTAGAGAGAGCCCTCCAACCATACGGCTCATCTCCCAGTCACTTTGGACGCGCCACAAAAGAAGCACTGTAAATGGATCTGCATATCGGCCCCCCTTGGTAGATGCTTGTACCTCTAAATCATAGGTCATGCGTATTATGTGGTGCGGGTAACAGCATTGCAGCATATCATCCAGTGAAGGAAATGAAGTCATAGATGGTAGAGTCATCCGAACTCGTGGGGAAACAGCTCCCTAGGATGTGCAGACAGGATATCTTTTGCCAATATAACGGTTCAGGCCCAGTCCTTCGCCTTATCTATCTCGGCGGTGCCACTCGCTCGAAGAGGTACTAGTAGTGGGGTCAGGTATCTAATTGGGGGCTGGGAAAGAGTGACTATGCATGGGGCATATCGCTACGAATGCACCAGGGGATCTGTACCTGCCCAGTTATCTCTTCCTCTTCTCACGAGCGGATTGTATACGTGTGTGCTTCACCTAAAGAGGTGGCTGTACACGCCTGCGTTCATCGGACCCTCCAGCCTGTGTACATATGTTCTACCCGCCCCTGCGTGGCACGATCCTTGGTTCTAGATGCGCCAAGGTCGCTGCTGACTGCGAACAGATGCATTTTCGCCGTGGAACCCCGGGCAACTCAGGTACGCGACTGTGTTCTCGCTTAATATAGACAATGAGGTACTTTCTTGCTTTTTGCCTTGATGCGCCGGGACAGTAAGTCACCCCGCGCCAAGCTGTCACGGGGGCCCCAATCAGATGATGCGATCACGGAAGTACCTCGCAAATTACCAAACCTGATCAGCCCATTGCCGTTCATGAAATGTCGACTCATCTTGAATCTCTCACCCAACCGTGTCGGGCTCAAACACCACCAACATTCCCCCAGCGCATTCGCCGCCCTCCCAGGAAACACAGGGCCACTCGGCCGTAATCACAGCTTTACGTTAGCTCCCATCAGTCCCGTCCACTCCCGCCATGTCGACACCGGAAGTGTCTCACGGGTAAGTGGAGAAGAGCGGGCATTGAGAAGCATTTGAAGGGCAAATGGGATGAGAGAGCTTACAAAAATCCACAGTCGAGGCGGTGCTGGAAATGTATTTCCTGACGACACGAAATACGTGGACGGCGAAATCACTCGCCAGGGCGACGTAGGCGTAAGCGGCTCCCCAAGTTTCTCATTACAACCCTTGCCAACACCCATTCCTAACTCACTACCCGTGTTCATCTTAGTTCTGCTGTCCGGGGCCAAGGGTGACTTTGGCCGCTCCGCGGACGCCAGAATTTAGATCACTGCTGACTCGGAATCCTGCAGAGCCAGCATGCCGGTGCATATAGTACGGGACGAGGAGGTCAGTTGCCACGCACTCGGGTCTCCCTTCGGGTCTCCCTTCCTCCCCTTCACCGCGGCGATATGTAGATGCCGCCGCGTGTTCCCGCGGCGCCTTTTCTCGTGAGCAGGGAGCTGACGCGGTCCCCCTTTCGGCCGTTCCGCAGGCGGTGGAAACATCGGCGACGCGGGCAAGGAGCCCCTGGCCCGGACCGACAAGGACGTCGTGCCCGAGGCGGCGACGCGCCCGGCCGACAACGAGCCCTTCCATGTAGGCCGCGGCGGCAACGCCAACGTGCACCCGGCCGACGCGCCCGCGCCCGCCAAAGCGGCCGCGACGCCCGGCGTCAGCACCGCCGACAAGCTGAAGCACAAGCTCCTCGGCGTGTTCAAGAAGTGAGGAAGACATGTTCCTGCGGTGCGCCTCGTGGGAGGAGACGGGTTTCTCCACAGGCCGCGAGAGCGAACATGACCCTATACGTGGGATCCCTGGTTGACGGGCGCCGAGATGTTTTCGTTACCAGTTGGCAGCGAGAGCGGTCACGGCTGCAGGCTTCCTCAACCTCTCCATGTCTCTGTTTACTCGGCCGCGATTTTATACTCTGGCCTGGTTGGCTACGAAATGATTTCATTCGGATGCCCAAGCATAGATAGCGAAAGTGCAGACTAAGTGTACAAGGTGGAAGAAACTATACACAATTATGGAAAGAAATGGGCCGCGGAGTGCCCCATGTCTCGCCCCCATCTGTTACCGCATTCTACAGCAGACAAAGAGCGACCAAATGGCCGCACACAGTCGTCTGTCGTATTGAGCTCAATGCAATCTTTTATCTTAGGGCGTTGACGACGGCGTTGTAGGCAGGCTTCGGCTTGAAGTTCGCATCGAACAGCAGGGGGTTGCTCTGGCTTCGCCAGGAGTCCTAGACAAAGTGGTCAGTATCGCTGTGGTCTGTGGGCTATAGTTCAGGGGGGGCGACACACCGGGTCCCGCACGCCCCAGACGGTTATGCCGACGCATTGCTTCAGAGCCAGGCAGGCCTTGGTCACGGCCACGTAGTCGTTGGCGCCGGCGTTGGCGATGTCGAGCTCGGTCATGGCGACCTCCTTGACGCCGGCGGCGGCCAGAGCGTTGAGGGCACGGCCGGCGGCGGCGCCCATACCGGCGCCGAGGTGGCTCTGCGTGCCGATGGCGTCGATGGGCCAGCCGGCAGCGCGCCACTTCTGGACGTGGGCGACCATGCCCCGCGTCAGCTTGGCGTAGTTGTCGTTGTCGAGGTTGTAGTCGTTGATGTACAGGACCGCCTGGGGGTCGGCGGCCCGGGCCGCCTCGAAGGCGATGCGCACAAAGTCCTCACCGAGCACCTGGTAGAAGACAGACGGGCGCATGCTGCCGTCCTCGTTGAAGATCTCGTTTACCACGTCCCACGACCGGATCTTGCCCCTGTACCGCTTAACGAGGGTGGTCACATCTAGGCATTCCGTGTCAGTGCAGGGGGCGGCAGAGAAGGATGGGCATAGAGTGTAACTAGCGAGAAATAGGGGCAAATCAACACGAGGCCGCGGTCTTATTCTTACGGTTCTGCAGAACGGAGGTCAAGGTGGCCTTGTCTCTGATGCTGCTCACCCATGAGGGCAGCTGCGAGTGCCAGCACAGAGTCTATAGCACTCAACGTCAGCGTTCTTTTTCTACACATCCCCAATACGTCTGGATAAGAAGTCAAGTATTTGGCCCGGAGCTGGCGAAAGAGGCCGGCGGTCACTCACATGGCCACGGATGGACTTCTTGTTTTGGACGGCCCAGTTGACGAGGTAGTCAGCTCCGGCGAAGTTGAATTTGCCACGGCTCGGCTCCGTCTCCTCCCATTTCATAGAGTTCTCTGGAGTGAGCTGGCCGAAGTTGCTCTTGATGGCGTTGGTGTTCTGGGGGTTTTGCAGGCGTAGCTGATCGGCACAAGTTCCAAAGTAGACTTTTCCCTTCGCCTTTATCATCGAATCGACGCTGCTGGTCCCTTGTCTCTCAAGGAGCTCGGCAGGGGCGGCCAGGGCGGCCAGAGGGGTCAGAAGGATGATAAGGGCGGACTTCATCTTGTTCACGTCGAACAGGGCAGAGGGCCGGTTGGTGCTGGTATCTTGATGCCAGTGAAGCAGAGCTGCTCGCCAGCCTTATAGTCGGCGGCCCTTACGCAAACACGGAGGCATAGTCTCCGAAACGATAGAGGCAAGATGCCTCCAGAAGGGGAACCCCTTCACCCGGACGGGAAGACTGCTACCGTTTCACGTAGAAGTCGAGTTGCCTGAAGCAGCGTACCAGAAACCGGAGCAAGGCATGTGACCAACCTGGCGAAGGGCATCTTGCCTATCATTTGTGGCGTATATCGGAGGGCCACGATTCCCTGCCAAGGGACGTCCCGTTATGGACGTTGAGGAGGAAGATAACGATACGTTCACGAACGAAAGGGCGGCGGCGTGGCGATCTCGGGAACAAAAAGCTTGTCACACGAGGGCCCTATATCGCAAAGAGTGGAGGTAGCAATAGCCTCGAGACAAACCACGCCGTGGTCTTCGATGATCTTTGTCATTTGCGGTAATTGGGGCCCCCGCACCGTCTCTTCGCAATGCCGTCAATGTGTTGTGTAGGAAAACTAGGGGCACACGAGGAGAAAGGCAGAGTATAGATGAATCGGTACGGAAGCAGATTTATTGGCTCTGATCATACGTGAAACGGCGCGAAAGAGCTTAGCAGCGGGCGAATATGGACCGCGGGGACTTTGCGAATAGCCGTGTCACAGTAAAGTACTGGAAAATGCCGGTTCCTGGCCTCGGCCCCAGCTCCATAGGAAAAGGCGAGGAAACAACAACGACCTGACGATCAGACGAGAAGTCTGGCGTATATGATGGCCGTACGTTTCACCGTCGCTGCGTTAGCCCTGACTGGTTGTGCTCACATCCCGTGGATCTTCACCGCAGGCCGGATGCCCATTGTTGCCATTGACACCCTATGACCACGACCAAGGCAATCTCTCCCTCCTGGTGTAAACCAGCCCTTGTGCGAGTGCCAGCCTGTGTTGCCACCCGGCCCATCCCTACCGTTCATTAGCGACGAGTTATTGTCGCCGTGACCCATCTTAGATGGAGAACCGAGAACCCGATTGCTGCCCAGTGCCAGCGAGAGAGGATCCGGTTCATGACTTTTGGGCCCCGCGGGCGGTCTTCCCTGCTTTTCCTTTCGCCGCGGCTCCTATCACGTCACCTGGCACGCCGTGTTTTTGCGTCCCGCGAAGGAAGAAGGTGAGACAGGTAAATACTACTGAAGATGGCAGCCTCGCAGCGTCTTGGCGTACCCTCATGTTGTTGGTATTGAATCTCCATCTAATACGCTTACACGTAAAAAGCGGTCCAGGCGGCACTTGGGCGCTAACCCCGCGTCCCTTGAGAAAGGGTTGGCCCACGCGTGTCCAAGCTTCCACAGTACTAAACGGATACGGACCCCAGTTGGGCGCGACCAGCGGGGAGAAGTGCCGAACTCTGGATCGTGAGAGTGGAGATGAGGTCCCATTGCGCCAACAGGAAAACCCCCGTTTAAGTCAGGCAGTGCCCGGTTCGAGACGAGCGGCGGTGTGTACGCCCGACCGATTAATGCCTGCTCCCCTGCCTGACGAGGCAGCTAGACTGTCATGACGCGCCGCCCGCCTGCTGCGAGGCGCCCGGCATGACGGAGGCCGACCCAAGATTATCCGATTACTAATAGTCGCAGGTTGGCCACACCGGGGTGATGACCGGCGATCGTGGTCTGCGCGGTTGCGTGGGTGGTGCAGATGCAACCCGGGCTGTTGCGGGTGTCAGGGAGACGCTCTGGGGGGAAGGGGGCGATATGGAGACAGGTGATGTGACGCCAGTTGGATTGGCCATGAGAAATGACGGAAATCACTCAGTCCCGTCTCTGGGGAAGACATCAAAGGGAGTTAGATGGTTGATGCGACAAGCCACCGTATAATTTTTTGTCCTGGACCCAGCGTGCATTTTCGTCTTTTCCCGTACCTACACCTGCGAGCCTCGTACCTCACGTCGCCTCTCCACGACCCGTCTCGCAGTCGTCGGCCGTCGGCTCTCAACTCGACTGACAACCTTTAGATCCCCCCCCCCCCCCCCTTCGATCGATCAGGATCCCTGCCGACCTATCCAAACCCCGTCGACCAGCGTGGGCGGTTGGTTGCCATGGTTCCCACGGACTCGAACTGCCCCGTCGATTGGTCCGGAGGAAAGAAAAAAGAGCGTGTGTGTCGCCGCATTTCTCGCCCGAGCCGGCGCTGGTTGCGCTTGCATCCGGTTACATTTCCTCTGTGACCGAGGCTGCCCACCCGCGGAGAGAGATCAACGGCTGAACTGACGGCGGCCGCCCTCCAAACATCACCTGCAGTGGTGCAGGCCACATCCGGCCCAGCCCCGTCAGCCCCGTCAGCCGCGACCGCTTAAGGGGAATTGGAGTGGAAGAAAGATACCGACGTACTTGAACCGTGCTGCTTGTGCTCCAGCTGCGCTTTTGCTTGCTTGTGCCGTACTGTACCGTTCTGTGCTGTGCTGTGCTGTGCTGCGCTGTGCTTCAGTCGCTGGCTGGCTGGCAGTGCGTGCGCGCGCCTGCAAGCGCCCCCTCCCCAAGGGGGCTGTCGGTCATCCCCATCACCTGGCAAAAAGAGGAGGTACATAATGGTACCGCGAAATGAAGACCAGGTGCGCCGACCGCCACCTAACCCGCGCTTGCTCTCGGTCCAATCCATCGCTTCGAAATACTCGTTCCGCTCCCACTCTTCCGCCTTCGAAGCTGACGATGAGCGCTCAACCACCACCGACTCCGGCAGCATGAGTCCCCGAGACAGCCTCGAAGATGGGGCGACACCGCGTGGTGATCGCTACCCGGGCGAAGACACGCGCCCCACCAGCTCAAAGGAGCTTGCCGGTTGGTACATGTACGCCTTTGCTGCCGAGACCTATATGATATGCGGTACGCTTTTCTCCCCCCTTATCCCGACCCTCTCCAAGCTACCCCTTCGGTGGGCGAGAGTCGCTGACTGTAATGCTCAACAGCTATATGTAAGAAGAACAGCCGTTTCCTATTCTCGTCACCCGTGCCGCAACGCATTGCCCCCCAACCCCCACCGCTTGCCCGGCCATACCATGCGGCCCTTCCCGCCGTGGTGTAGCTGAAGGAGCCCTGGCCAAACTTGGGTCGTCGTCGAGATCATCGCATCGCTATAACCGTGGCTGACCACGCGTGCGCGCGATGCAGCGTCTTTCATCCCGATCCTCCTCGAGACTCTCTCCAGAGACAACGGCGTGTTGCTGTCCGATCGAACAACACCATGTCCGCGCAGCGACAGCGGCGGCCGCCCCAAGGGCGAGGAGATGCAATGCATCGTCACCGTCCTCGGCCTGGAAATTAACACAGCGAGCTTCACCATGTACACATTTAGCATCAGCGTTCTTCTCCAGGCCCTGCTCGTGGTCAGCATCAGCTGTGCCGCCGACCATGGCAACTACCGAAAGCGCCTGCTGCTAACATTCGGTTGGATCGGCAGCATCTGCGTCATGGCGTATATATTCATCTTCAAGGAGATCTACGTCCTGGGCGCCTTGATGGCCATCGTATCTAACGTATCTTTTGGTGCCTCCTTTGTACTCCTGAACTCCTTTCTTCCCCTACTGGTTCGCCATCATCCCAAAGTGCAGCACGCAGCTATCGCTGCGCCGGATGTTGCCGACACCGACTTCGGCCCGCGGCAGTTCGGCGGGGTCCCGGCAACGGATGAGTCCTCCGTGGACGGCTCGACGGACATGTTGCGGTCCGATAGCGACGCTGGATCCGACTACCCTGAGCTCGTTCGCGCACCAACCCACTCGGAGCTCACCTCCATAGAACTGCAGCTCTCGACCGAGATTTCCGCCAAGGGCATCGGTATTGGGTACGGCGCGGCTTTGTTTGTGCAATGCGTTTCGATCCTGATCCTGGTGGCCATGGGAAGCTCTACCTGGTCGCAACGCGTCGTCCTCCTTTTTGTCGGCTCCTGGTGGGCCATATTCACAATACCCGCTGCCCTGTGGCTCCGGCCGCGGCCTGGACCGCCTCTGCCGGCAACCGACCGGCAGGGAGCATGGGCGTGGCTGTCCTATGTTGTCGTCGCCTGGAAGAACCTGTTCACGACCATCAGGCTCGCCAGGCGTCTGGTCGACATCGTCCTCTTCCTGGGTGCCTGGTTCCTGCTGTCTGATGCCATTGCCACCACGTCGTCGACAGCTATCCTGTACGCGAAGACAACGCTGGGCATGAAGCCTGCGGCGCTGGGTATGATTAACGTCATCTCCACCACGACGGGCGTCGCGGGTGCCTTCAGCTGGGCCGCCATCTCACGGCATTATAAGCTCGCACCCCACCGCACCATACTCGCGTGCATAGCGATCTTCGAACTCATCCCCCTGTACGGCCTGTTGGGTTACCTGCCTTTCGTGAAGGCATGGGGGTTTTTAGGGCTGCAACAGCCGTGGGAAATGTATCCCCTGGCTGCCGTTTACGGCTTTGTGTTGGGCGGCCTGGGCTCGTACTGCCGTTCGCTATACGGCGAGCTCATTCCTCCCGGATCCGAGGCCGCGTTTTATGCCCTGTACGCCATTACCGACAAGGGGTCGAGCGTGTTTGGGCCGGCCATTGTTGGTGCCATCATCGACGCATCTGGCGAGATCCGCCCCGCCTTCTGGTTCCTGGCCATGTTGGTCGGTTTGCCGGCGCCGCTCATCTACTTTGTCAATGTGGAACGCGGCAAATCGGCCGGGGAGAAGTTGGCCGCAACGATTGAAGGGTTTAAGTGTCAGGAGGATGCGTCGCCCGATGCAACTGGTGAGAGGCAAGGTATGCTATCGGCCTACGACGGCGACGCGGAAGGCGGTGATATAACAGAAAGACGCGGGGAATGAGGCCCCCCAACCCACAGAATGATGGCGGTGATGGAGGAATGCCACGTTTTGTGAATTTAGCCGGGCAGAGGGTACGACTGGTGGAGTGCTTCAACTGTTCCGTTGTCTCCGTGGATATGAGACCGTAAGACGGCAACACCTGGGATATGTGCTCTTGGGGAAGACAATGTTACGGACTACCGCCTCCTAGCCGTCGTGGTGTCTGACTCCATTTGAGGTTGCGCACCTCTTTCAAAGTGGGCAAGTTGGTTCATAGGTTAGAGAGGCAACTGGCTGCCCGGGTACCTGTTTATGAGGTACACAAATTAGATAGTCCATCGTACACGTTTGGGACCCTTTGAACTTAGCGCGCGCGCTGTGTTACGGTGTGGGGCTTATTCAGCGACTATTGGAAGTCAATGGCATGCAGTCTTTGGCCTGCGCGTCTGCTGGCCCGAACATCGCGGGAGGGTAGGGATCAATGCCAAAGCCCATACCTTTGGGGCGGTCGCCGGAACGTAGCATAAAAGCTGCGAGGTGCGAGGCGTTGTGAGGTATGTGTTGGAAACAAAGAAGTAGGAGGTACCTACGTCTGCTGGTAAGTGAAGTAAGTCACATACCTACCTATGTGCCTAATCTAAGTATTTTACGTTAGTAGCTATCCGAAGGATAGACAACTGACGGTGTATGACAAGAGCAGAATCCTCTCGTTCATGAAGGTATCGTGGGCCAAACATCATCAACACGAGGAGGTATGGTACAATCCACGGCGTCATGAATGCTCTCTTAGTACAAATATGACCAGTTCGTTGGTGATAGCTAAACCCAAAACAGCGAGGCCCGTCGCCGGTCGGGCCACAGCTCAAGCTTCGACTGGGGACGAGGGGGCGCGGGGGAAGCATCAGCAATTGGCAGTTTTATCATATGACCCCCTCCCTCGCTTCCCGTGGGAAGGGCTGTCCATCCCGTATGCGCCTGCACGGGCTTCCAGCTCTTCTGTTACTGTTGGTCCACTTTTGATGGGCGCTAAAGGCCCGGAAAAAACGGTGGCTGTCACAACGCGATCGCGACTCCCACGGGATCCGTCCGTGACATCCTCGACTGTCCGCAAGAGACCAGCCCGCGAAATCCGTTTTATCTTCCAAGGCGCCATCCTCGCTCCTTGCACCCGGGGCCTCGCCTATCTCCCGTCCGCTGTCGCCCTGCCGCCTGCCCGAGACGAGCGAGACGAGCGGGACGACGACCATCGCGTGCCCAAAACGCCCGAGCTAGGCTTCTTCCACGGCTTTGCGGTACTGAGCTGTGCTGACGAACCCGATTCTTTGGTGATGCCCTTTCCCCGCCACCGAATTTGAGACAACCGACGACTTGGACGACATTCCCTTATCGCGCGCAACCCCCATCGCCGTTTTTCAACCTCTTTTGCTGTTGTCATCCCAGCGACAAGTTTTTTTATCCTCGCCTCGCTCGGGCTTTTCTCTCCGCTTCGCCGTTGTGCAATTCCGCCACTCCGTTTTGCGAGCCACGACCCCTGGTCGCGTCGCAATTGTTGAGTAGTCTCTCCGCCCACGCTGACGCCTGCACGTCGACATTCTCCGGGACCGGCAACGCGCCCATCTTGACCACAGCATCGCGTCCTTCAATCCCTTCTCCGCCCTTTTCCCTCTGGATCGCGTGACGGCTACCCGGCGCGACCGGCCCCCGACCTTTTGACCATGGCCGCCCCTCGCAAGCGACCGAGAACCGAGCAGGAGGAGAGCTGGGCAGAATGCCCCTTCCACGTCGAACATCCCACGCCGGGCGAAAAAGACAAAAAGCAGAAGAAGAGGAAGCGCCAGGGATCGCTCGAACAGGCTCCCCAGCAGCCTCCCAAGATGCCCCTGCAGGTCTCGCCCTTTGCTCCCAGTGGCAAGTTCAAGGACCCGAACAACACCATGGACCGTCATTTTCTCGTTACGCCCAACCAGAAATGGGTCGATATGACGCGTTATAACAGCTTTGTCTGTACGTGTATACCTCTTGCGATGCCTCGGAGAGAAGTGGTGTGTCGCTACTAACGTCGGCACTTAGTAAATGGAATTAAGTACTACAGCGAGGGCTTCATCTTTGTCGCCAACAGCTCGTCGATTCAGCGCCAGAAAAACCCCGACGACGCGATGCAACCCAGAAAGCGCTCCGACGACGACTGGGTCGCGAGGATTCTCGAGATCCGCGCCAGCGACGAACACCACGTCTATGCCCGCGTGTACTGGATGTATTGGCCCGACGAGCTCCCCCCCGGCACGCAGGACGGCAAGAAGCTCGTGTCGGGAAGACAGCCATATCATGGCCGTAACGAGTTGATCGCCTCCAACCTAAGTATGTTTCGCGTCTCGAGACACGCAGGGGGATCCTCGCTAACCAGGCCAACAGTGGACGTCATCAATGTAGTCAGTGTCACGGGCTCGGCAACGGTAAACCAATGGGACGAACAGAACGACGAAGAGATACAGTCGGCATTGTACTGGCGCCAGGCCGTCGACGTGCGCACCATGGAGCTTTCGGTAGGCGGAAACCGAACCATGCCTCGATGCTGAAGCAGCTAACATTTGATTTCTCAGTCGGTGGAGCCACGCTGCATCTGTAACCGCCCCGAAAACCCCGACAAGACATTGGTTGGATGTACCAACGACGACTGCAAGAAATGGCTTCACGACGACTGCCTCGTCCACGACGCTCTCATGAACACATACAAGCGGCTCGGTACCGACAAGCCGCACAAGCCGACGGCCATCAAAAAGGAAGACCGGGATGGTGAGGGTCCCCAACGACCTCTTAGTCCCAGCGAGTCCGGCGCCGCCCAGTCCGCCCAACAGTCCATTGACGTCAAGCCAGAACAGCAAAATACGATCAAGCTTGCCGAGGCCGACGACGGGACCACCAAGATGGATATGGATGGTCCGGAATCCAGCACCATTCCCGTGGCCTACGATGGCGCCGACGCAAAGAAAAAGGGCCGCCGGCGAAAGCCAGAGACGGGTGGATCGTCAGCGTCAAAACCCTACCTGGGCCACTTTGAGGCCGTCATTCGGGACGATTTGTCGCCGCCCTCGGTTGAGATCAAGGACCTCCGAGAGGGCATAGAGGGTGGTGAAAAATCATGGACGGAACCTATCAACTGCCTGGTCTGCCACGAAACAATTCACTAATAGCAAATCCCGGCTTAGAAATTATGCTATCACCTGGGAGCTTATAACGAAAACCACCATCGGCGCCTGCACCATGGTCCATACTACTCGACTTACCGACACGAGCATATTTATGCCACGTGTAGACATTCATTTGCGCATCAAGCTTGAGTGGTGTCTGTTTTTGCCCGGCGTTCAGGGGTTCATTTCTGGCGCCTTGCTATTTGTCGTGTCGCGTCTTGGTGGTGTCTGATTGAACGTTGACGTCTTGCGGTCTTATCCCCTACCCTACCAAGGCCGGCATGTCTCATTGGGTTGCCGTGAAGGAATGGAAAAGGCCATTGAAGGGCGCGCGGCCATGGTGATGCTTAGATGGGCCCGCATTGGATGGGTTGGTGCGAACCAGCCGTAGCGACACAAGCCGGTCACGGAAGCAGGGAGTGTGTTGTGAGGGGGTGAAACGAGCCACCCTCGTGTGTCGGGCCGTTTTGCTACGGCAAAACCAAGTAGTTTTTCACGCCTGCAGAGTTTTGGTCAGTGCAGTTTCTTCGTTCCGAGGCGAAGCTGGGCTTAGCTCTTGTCTGCTGCTTACTTTCAAGCCTGAGGTACATATTTAGTCGAAACAAATACTGCACCCGCGGGGGCTTTCTGATACGACGCCCAGAGGTACAAAGTTGGGAGGTGGTAGAGTAAGCGTGTCAAAGGACGTCCAAGAGTGAAGGTCGCATTGCTTTCAGCAGGAACGCACATATCTGGTTGTGTTTTACGTTTTTTTTAAAAGCAGTAAAGTCCCACAGGAGTGACGGGCGAAGTCTCCCCCTCAGTGCAAGGCACAAGCACCGGACCGGAAGTACGGAACTTCAGGGGAGGAAACTCGCTCGGCCGGTATCCGAGGTTGGGCTTCGGTCCGTGGCGGTTGTTGGCCCCAGGGCGCCGGTCCAGATACAAGTACACCGGGTACGTAACTGTTGCCGCGGCGCTTTTCCCGCGGCTATGAAATAGCGTCCGTCCATGGGCGACCGTAGAGGCTGGCTTCAGAATTCATGCTGGGTGAGAATATAGCATCGTGATAGGCTCGGCTGATTTGGTTCCCCTCGTGTTAATAGTGAGGCTCGATAAGCCAAATTGTAGTGTATGTACCCTCTGCGGTCTCGGTCGTGTAAAGTACCGTCTCTTTTACACAGACCGACTCCGACCAAGGGGATGATAAGAGGGAACGGTATCGTGTTATGAGAGGGCATCTAGGCGTCCGTTATTGCATGCGCACTTTCCCTCCCCCGCCGTTTCTTCCTCGCGCGCGCACATGCACGCATGCCGGTATTGATTCATGACAAGCGACTTTGATGGACCTCATCAGCTCAGCCGCCTCCAGGTCCGAGGCTATTGCTCTTCTCGTAGGGGGTAGCCGAGGCGCACTGCGAACCGTTTCCGTGCCCTCTTCATCCCAGGATGCAGGTACAAGCTTCCGCTCCCGACGCAAAGTGATAAGCCCCTATGTACTTGAGGTTACGAACCGAGGTCACCATGCCAACCTTTACCATCCAACCCCGAGACCTTCGGCCCGCGGCCTGGGCGAGAGAACGACCCTCATCTCCTCTTTCTTCCAGCTGGTGTAGGCCTTCTGTCTGCCGAGCCACCCGACACTACCCGGGTGTAGCTTCATATCAAAGTTCCAAATGATGCGGGACAGGACCGTCTTGAGCTCGGCCATGGCGAGGCTGTACGCAGGGGGGGGTTAGCCGGTGGTACACTGCGTTTGGGTGGCCGCGGGCTTACTTCTTGCCGATGCAATTGCGGGGGCCAAAAGAAAAGGGCTGGCAGGCGGCCCTGTCGTCCTGGCCGAAGCGCGGATCGTCGAGCCAGCGTTCGGGATGGAAACGCTCGGGCCGGGCAAAATTTCGAGCCGACCGGTTCGCCGACAGCTGGTGCACCCCGACGGTAAAGCCGCCGGGCACGAACCGGCCGCAAACGGTGCGGCCTCCCGGGGGAACGACGCGGGGGAACACGGCGGGGCCCGGGGGGAAGAGGCGCAGGGATTCCTGCACGACGGCGCCCAGGTACGGGAGCTCGGCGGTGCTCTGAATGGTGATGTCGTCCTCCTTCTCGAAGCGGTTCCGGATCTCGCCCGTCAGCTTCCGGAGCGCGTCGCGGTTCTCCAGGAGGAGATACGTGGCGCCGGTCAGCGCCGTGGCCGTGGTCTCGCTCCCGGCTACGATAAGGACCTGGGCACAGACGTACGTCTCCTCGAGAGACATTCCCTTCTCCCCCTCGACCTTGAGGATATAGGACACTAGGAGAGTCAGCCGCCACCCGCGCCGGGACCCGCGGTCGGGCGGGAAAAGACTCACCGAAGTCGGGCCGTTCCGTCTTTTGCTCCAGCCTCGTGTTAACTCTCTGGGCCGTGAACATGAACTGGTCCATCCTCGTCTTGACCAGCTGCTTGGGGATGCACAGCCACGCCAGCAGGTCGGAAAGCGGGCGAGGAAAGCGCCGGGCCGCGCGCAGAAACACGCCGTCCTGGAACAGCTCAAACACGGCACTCAGCCACCAGTGCCACACGGCGTCCCGGAGGCAGTAAAAGGGCTCGCCGAAGGCGAGGTCACCGATGATGTCGAAGGTAGCAAAGTTGTACCAGGCCACCATGTCGACGGCCGGCTGCTCCGGGTCCGAGGCCAGGCCCTGCAGCTTGTGGATCAGCAAGTCGGCGTAGCCCCGGAGCACGCGCTCCTGGGAGCGCAAGGCCTTGTCCGAGAAGGCCGGGTTCTGGAGACGCCGCATGCGCCGGTGGCAGTCGTCGTCGGCATCCAGGATGTTGAGCACGCCCGTGACGCTCTTGTTCCACCACTGGGCGTCCTTTTCGAAGTTGCCCGTGCCGTCCTTGCTCGGGAAGCCTGAACCGAACCAACATGGTCAGAGACGGGGGCCGTTGACCTCTTTCACGCGCCGCGAAGAGGGGGGGTGAGGGGGTCACACCGTAGATGGCCGGCCACGCCTGGCTGTCCGTGTACGACAGCTCGTCGGGTGCGATGCGCACCACGGGGCCGTACTTTTCGTGCCACTCCTTGACCCGCCACACGCTGACGCCCTTGACGTCGTAGTAGGCGTGGTAAAGCCTCGTGGCCCGGGCCAGAAAGGGTCCCGGGTAGTGGCGCAGGGGGTGGAAGCAGAGGTTGTAGACGAGCTTGGCCACGATCCAGAGCAGGACGGCCTCGGCGGCCAACAAGAGGCCGGACCAGGCCATGCCAGTCATACTGGTGATGGCCTACCGGGGGGGGCAGTGAGGACGGTTGCGGCTGTAAGCCCTACCCACGCTCCCTCCCGAAGAAGACGACGATGGACTGTCGGGCTGGGCCCGAAGAAAGAAGGGCGGCAGGACTCCGCACGTTTAGGAGGTCACGGGGATTTTAGGACCAGGCTACCTCATGCTCGCTTATCATTACACCCCATCTTACCGAGTGCGTTGGGTTGATGGGCAGTCGCTCGTTTTAAGTAAAAGTACATGGTCTTCCCGTCCAGTGGATGCAACTTCTTCTATACCGGCATCCACTCTTATGGAGCAAGGTTGTTTAGACCAAAGCTTATTTCGCCTGCCGACCTAGACCTCAGGTATGGGTCTGGTCGCTCAACGTGCGGCGTTGTTTCTTTCCTGTTATCTATTTCTAGGGGGCCCTGGCTATTGATTTTTGGCATCATACGGACAAGCCCATTTCTTTCTCTTATCGGCAAGTACACATTGGGGTGTGGAAAGTTGCCTGTCGTATCTAACCGACGGTCATGGGAGGTTCTCGTCCATTTTCCCCGGGGCTCGGTGGGTCGTCCAGCATCCCAGTCTCGGCGAACACCGTCGTCCCAGTTTTGGAACCAGGGGAACCAAGACGGGGCTTTTGCGCCAATCCTAGACGGTGCCTCACGCGTGGTACGCCGCGAGCCGATTCTCGGGGAACAAGTGTCTTCGTATGGCCCGAGTTGAGATAAGGGCGTCAACGACCTATCGTGGAAGGTCATTATAGCCATCCAGGGGATCGACTGGAAGCCAAGGCCATGGGAACAGGAAGGAGGTCCGGGAGGGTGGCAGGGTCATCCCGTGTTATAGAAGTGTCCCATGACTGAATACCATTTCCCCGGTATCTAAAGGAGAGGAGAAGAAGGCCCCCCCCCCCAAAAAGGGTTCGTCACCCGTTCAACTGCTTTTGCACGTCAAGTACCGTCTCGGCTTACTCCCCACCCCATTCTGTGAGAGAGTACACACTTGACTTGTCTCCGGCTGGTCCGCACGTCTCTACCGAGACGTAGTTGTGCAATCGTACTGATTCCTATTAAGGATTGCATCTGCAGCCGTTTCACTGCCTCGTAAAAATATGCGAGGTGCTTTCGAGCGTGCCCGCCTCTCGCCCAAAAGTACAACGGATAACGTTCCCGATACGGTAGGTGAGAGAAGGTTGGCACGCAGAGACCCCTATCGCGCAGCCGTTGAAGAATGCCCACGAGCAGGAACCCCGGTTTCAGCGAGCGAAAACCGGACCTTTTCACGAGTTAACAGGACGAGGAAGAGGGTTGTAAGATGCCCACCGTGGAGAAGTGCTGACTCGTCGACGGACCTTTTACCCCAGATGAGCCTCGCTCGGGCTCCATAGCCGGCGCCGCCCATACCCTCCGCCGCTTTGGAGGTATCAGGACCTGGCCGGCCGTCGTGTGTTCGGGGCGAAAACCTGTACTCACCCCAGGTATCTGGCCCCATCGCAGGTGTGTCGGGGCGCGCTCTACACTGCTTCGTCCAGCCCCTGTCTACTTCGAGGCCAAAGAGACGGCAGCCGAACAATGAAGGTGGCGTAGGGCGTGTAAAAGGCGAGTGCCGGCGCCTTGCCGTCGGAGATGTCCCCCCCGATACAGGGCCTGCCGTCCCACCGGCCAGGGCCGGTCACAAGCCAAGCCCGTATGAGGCGTACCATGCTCCTGCGTACTAATGATCTCAGTGCCGACTGTACTTGCCACTTTATGACCCAGGAGGCTTCGGGTTCTTGGAGCATGGAATGGAGGGTGACTATAAGCGGCCGGTATAAGTAAGTGGTCAAGTACTCGCTACTTAACGCACACTCCGTCGGAAAGCCACCGCCACTTCTACTGTATCGACCAAGGAGTACAGACCAGAGCTCCGGAATCGGCTGTGTTACGGCTGTACTGCCTCTCTCGTCCAGACTGTTTGGTATAAACCGGTACAAGCCGACCAGATTCTTCCGACGGTCTACAGTTAGGGAAGTCGGCGAATAGGAGGTCTTCTTCGCCCACCCCCCCACGAAAACGTCATGGCGGCTGTTGTCGAGAGCTCGACGGGGGCGACACCTGAAATACCACGCCTATCGCGCTCCAAGGAGAACTGGGACGCACCACAGCCGGCAGCCGAGGTCCACGATCCATGGAGCTATGTGAACCACACGCTCAACTTCCGGTCCGAGGATGCCCAGTTCTGGTGGGACCGGACGGGGCGGATGTTTGCCAAGCTCCTCCAGCAGGCGGGCTACACGGCGGCCGAGCAGTACCGCGAGCTCATATTCTACGCTCTGTTTGTCGCGCCGGAACTGGGGCCGGCGCCGGACGAGAACGGCAACGTCCGCAGGTGGCGCAGCCCCGGCACTCCCGACTCGACCCCCATTGATTTCAGCTGGGAATGGGGCGCCGGCGACCGCGCGACGGTGCGGTACTCGTTCGAGCCCATCGGCGCCCACGCCGGCACGCCGCTCGACCCGCTGAACCGGTACGCGACGGACGCGTGGATCGCCAGGCTGCGGGAGCAGCAGATGGTGCCGGGGCTGGACCTCGAGTGGTACGAGCACTTCACGCGGCAGATCCTGCCGCAGGACGACATGGTGCGCACGCGGACGGCGGCCGAGTTCATCGAGGAGACGACGCCCAAGGCGGGCACGGTGGTGGCGCTGGACCTCGAGAAGACGGGCCCCGTCATGAAGATGTACATCTACCCGGGGCTCAAGGCCGAGGAGCTGGGCACGACGAACCTGCGGCTGGTGCAGCAGGCGATCCGGCGGCTGCCGCAGTACGCGGCGCTGCGCGTCGAGCCGCTGCTGGCCTACCTCGACGAGGGCACGGCCCGGTACGGCTTCGAGACGGGCATCGTCGGCCTCGACTGCCTGCGGCCGGCCGAGGCCCGGCTCAAGGTCTACGTGCGCGCGCCGCACACGACCGTCGCCTACCTCCTCGACGCCCTCACGCTCGGCGGACGGCTCGCGCTCGGCGGCGGCGAGGGCGCACTCGCCGACCTCGTTGACTTCTGGAACGTCTTCCTCGCCGGCGCCCCCGACGTCCTGCCCGCCGACGCCCCCGGCCGCGCGAGCCCCGGCTTCTACTACACCGTCGGCTGCCACCAGGACGTCTCGCCCAAGGTCTACATCTCGCCCGCCTACTTCTGCAAGAGCGACGCCGACGTGCTCGCGCGCCTGCGCCGCTTCTTCAGCACCCGCCGCTCCGACTCGATGATGCGAAACTACGAAAAAGCCCTGGAGGCCATCTTGTAAGCCGGATCCCCGCCCCGCCCCCTTCCTCCTTTTCCACCCCCCTTTTTTTTTCCCTTTCAGCTCCCCTTTCGCCGCGATACTGCCGGAACACATTGGCATTGGGAACTGCCCGCTGACCTTTCCTTCTCACCGCCTCAGCGACCAGGAAACGCTCCAGGGCCGCTGCGGAAGCCACTACTACGTCGGCTGCGCGTTGCACAAGAACAAGCTGCGAGTCGTTACGTATCTCAGCCCCCAAACTTTTGACTGCGAGCGCGACATGATTCATGCTCGGAGGAACGGAGCGCCGGGGAAGTGACGTCATACCCTTTGATTGTCCTTGCCTTGGCAGTTGAGATTGTATTGCCCCTTTTGGTGATTGTTGGGGGGGGGGGGCGCGAGTCTCACCAATTGTTGGAGGCGTACGGCAAAGAAGTAGTCGAAGGCATGAGGCTTAGTAAACTACCTCTTGGTTTAGGTGTGAAAGGCACTTGAGTACATAAACATCCCATGCGAGGACTCATCAGTCTGATTGCCTGCTGCGAAGCCTACCTGACATGAGTGCCAGTCCGGATCGACGGCATAACAGTTTGGGTGAATTGGCCAACCGTATCTGATTGTACAAAGTCCGAGTCAAGAGACGTATCTATAAATCTACCCCGGATTCTTAAATTGCAGTACATCAGCAAGAAGAGGCAGGCAAGTACCCAAGTACTTGAGTAGGTCGGTAGTGCGCACTTAGCCAAATTACCGGAGTAGTACTTCATCACCCTCTCAACCCGTCACAGGCGCGACGCAGCCACGGCCGCCTCCAGAAGCTCGCAGGCCCTTGGGGCGCCGCCTTGGGCCTTCAGTTCCTGGCCGACCCTCCGCGCGTTGGTGCGGTAGCTCTCGTCCTGGAGCAGCGTCGCGACGGCGGCGCGCACGCTTGCCGCGTCGGGGCGCTCGGTGCCGAGGTCGATGCCGGCGCCGACGTGGACGACGCGGGCGGCCGTGTCCTTCTTGTCCTCGGAGGCGCCGGCGCAGACGAGGGGCACGCCCGCCGCCAGGGCCTGGGTGACGCTGCCGTAGCCGCCGTTGGTGACGAGCGCGCGGCAGTGCGGCAGCAGCTCCGCGTAGGGGACCCAGGCGGCGAGGCGCACGTTGGGGGCGAGGCCGCCGTCGCCGCGCCCGCCGGCCGCCAGGCGGGCGCGAATGGCGGCCTCGTGCGGCGACGGCACCACGAGGAGCAGCGAGTCGTCGTCCTGCAGGGCGGCGAGGGCCGGGAGCACCAGCGACGCCGGGTCCGTGGCGAAGGTGCCCTGCGTGATGGCGACGACGCGCCGGCGGCCCGCGTGCACCACGTCGTCCCACCAGGCCGGCGGCTCCGGCGCGCCGGGCCCGGGCTGGCTGACGAGCGGGCCGACGTAGCGCGTCTGCGGCATGGCGGCGTGGTACTCGAGCGCCGGGCACGAGGCCTGGAGGTGCAGGAGCGGGCTGTACTGGATGTAGCGGTCCTCCTCGGCGAGCGGCTTCAGGCCCAGCGCCGCGCGCTGCGGGTTGAGCACCGGCAGCGTCCACCGGGGCCGGCGCATCAGCGTGCCCAGCGCCGAGGCCGGTTCGGGCGGCCCGGCGTCGGGCAGGTACATGGGGACGACGCCGAGGGTGGCGAAGAAGGGCACCTCGCCCAGCTCGTGGAGCGCGGCGGCGCCCTGGGGGAGCGCGTCGTTGAGCAGGCAGTCGGGCGCGAAGCCGGCGAGGACGCGGCGCAGGTCGGCCACTTGGGCCAGCAGGCGCCGTCCGAAGAGGGCCTCGGCGCAGCCCTCGAGCGTCGTCGCCTCGGTCGTCCGCAGCGCCTCGTCGGCCTCGGCGACCTCGCGCGTCGCCACGAAGCGCGCCCCCGAGGCCACCACCCGCGCCTCCTGCTCGGGGCTCGCCAGCCACACCACCTCGTGCCCCCGCCGGGCCAGGGCCTGCGCGACGGCCTGCATGGGCAGCACATGGCCGGTGGCGTAGAAGGTATGGAGGAGGAACTTGCAGGACGGCGTACCGCCGTTGCGCGGCTCGTCTGCGCGGTCCGCCATGGTGAGGGCTTTGCTATCGATGACGCTCACGGTGATGTCGACACAGACTGGCCGCCGACGACCGAAGACGTGAGGGCCGGTCCGCCGCACACGGTTGACTTGTACGCCCGCCGTGCCACGATATCGGCCACCCCGGTACCGAACCCGCCGCTGACGAAGCTAGGCTTGGGCGGGGGGTTCCTGGTCGCAGCGGTCACGAGACTGCCGCTCTCACGTTCCTGGCCTTGATGGTCCGGCCATCTTGGCAGCAGATACAAATAAGCTTTCTACTTACCGACATGCTCAGGCGTCGGCGATAGTGCCGGGACCCATAAACGAGTCAGGCCTTTGGGTCGGGTGGAGGTGTCGCCAGGGGTTCGTGATAGGGTTCAGGTCCGGGGGTGGGGAGGATCCAAGGGCATGGCTCTCCCCCCCCCCCCGCCAACGTGCTGCTGAAGGTGAAGCGGCCCATGTTATCGTGCTTCCGATTTCGGGAAGACCGAACTACATTGCACGGCATGCTTGGGGTTTCTTTCCCCCCCCAGTCGCCATCGTTCCTGGAGCTTGCCTCAACCGCATCTGTACACCGACAGACCGAGGCCTCTGAAATGTCTCGCACTGCTCTCGACAAGCTGCCCGATCCCTCCCCGGTCTTGCCCATGAGGGTGGTGGGACTCGGGGCCAGTAGGTGAGTAGGTGAGGAACCGCAAAGAAAGAAACAGCCCTCCCCACGACCGCGGGAAAGACACAACGACTCACTGGGTGACTAGAACCGGCACGTTGGGACTCTTCCAGGCTCTGAGGATACTGGGCTATCGGCCGTTCCACATCTCGGAGCTGCTGCCGCATGGCGTGCCTCAGATGAAGGCCCTGGAGGAGGCCATGGTGGCGAGCTCGACCGACGCGCCCTTCACGAGGGCCGAGCTCGACAAGCTCTTTGGCGGCTACGACGTAAGGTCCCCCCTTCCTCGCTCGCCCGTCCGCCGCCTGCTGAAACCCGGGCCCGGGCCCAGTGCCTGATCGAGACGCCCTGCTACCTGGGCGCCAGCGGTATCCGAACGTACCTTGACGACCCGACGGTCAAGTTCCTCCTCACGCGCCGGAGCCCCGGGTCCTTCGCCCGCTCCCTCGCGGGCTCGCTGGGCCACTACTACGCCCGGCTGCACGAGTGGCCCCTGAACGCGGCCCGGTGCTGCGACGGCTTCGTCCGGGAGCTCGAGCGCATGTTCCGCCTCATGACCTTTCGCTGGTCGCGCGGGCTGCACCCGCACGACGCTGCCTTCTCGGACCGAGTGCAGCAGAGCTACGTGGAGTAGTACGTTCTTGAAAACCCCGCCCCCTTTTACGCCGGGAACCAGCAACTCTGACACTTGGGACCGGCGCAGCATGAACACGGTCGAGGCCCTCGTGCCGCCCGAACGGGTGCTCGTGCTCGACCTGGACAGGGGCTTCGGCTGGGAGGAAATCTGCCGCTTTCTCGGCCGGCCCGTCCCCGACCAAGAGTACCCCCGCTCCAACGCCATGGCCGAGTTCCACGTGGCCGCGCAGATGGTCCTGGCGCCCGCCGTTCGAAAGACCCTGACCATCGTGACCATGTCGGCGGCCACTGTAGTAGGAGCGGCGGCGTGGTATCTGCTCAGGGCGTCGCGACGGCCGCTGCCGGGCCTCCGATGGCGTTGATACGTGACCGGAACCAGCTGTCTGCCCTATGCGGCCCCGTCCACGTAAAGATAGATAGTCGTCAGTTCCTATGTGAAGGGTGTATGGCCAGACATAATATCGGAGAGTTCTTGAACTCTCGCAAGCCGAAGACTGGGCCACGCGGTTCGAAGCAAAGTAAACCACTCGCGGTTGCCCCCAACCCCCCTAAGCGAGCTGTCATCTGTCGTAAGCCGTCTGATCAAAATAGAAAGAGGATGCATGCCGTTGGACCCCATACGCCCCAAGTGGCGGATATGTGATTCAAACACGACGAAAGCAAGTAGTCGGTCACGTCTCGTGCTGTCGACATCTTGTCCCGGCTTGTACGTCGGGCACCGCGTCTATACACGGATCCTACGCAAGTCTCCGAGGCCGCACATGCCCCAATATCGCGGCAGCCGTGGCTGCAGGGCACAGGGGGCTTCCGTTGTCAGACAATATTGGCAATAGAGACCCGTGCCGCTCACACACCTCGTTCCATTAAGAAATCGGAAGCCAGTCACACCCAAATTCACAGCCCAGCTGGGCAAAGACGGCCGGGCCAACCCCTCGCAAAGCGATGGCAGTAGGAGGACCGAGGTCTGTAGCACCATCGACTACTCCGACGAACCCCCCGTGCCCACCGGTGCCCACGGTATTTGGGGTTCCGCGGCCTCCCGCCATCGCCGCGGCACCGGGCCGGATAATCGGCTCATCGTCGACCACAGTTTTCCCCCTGACCCGAGAGACCGAGGCGTCAGCCGAAGCTCGGCCCGTCGACCACCGCGCCATTGTCCGCTGCCGGGAGGACGGGTTTCACCCCAGATACCGACCTTAAACAAGGGGATCCCGTACACGAGCCCGAGCCCAAGCTGAGCGGCGCCGGATGATCGTGAACCTCTCGCGGCCGGTGGGCGCCGGCGGGGCTCCCCTCGGCCACGCCACCGAGGCCGGTCGAGGTGCGCCTTTCCGCGACACGGGCCGCGGCAGAGTATAGAGGCGCAACACACTTGTCTCCTTGGATCAGGCTGTGGCCCGATAAGCGAGAGGGAATGCCCGCGAGCTTTGGCGAGGCTCCCCTATCCTCGCTGCTGTTGTTTTCTCCTCCGCCGCTTCCTTCGTTGCTTTGTACCGCCTCCCGCCTCCCCCCTCTTCCGCCTTGGGTCCTTCACATGGGCTCTCTAGTACTTATTCCCAGACCGCGGACGGGCCGAGACTTTCAACACGTGCCTGGCGAGCCTGGTTGGCTACGCGCCTCGAGGGGCGGTCGGCCGTTCGCCGGGCGCCTTTAGGGGCCAAGTCGCAGTCTTGGCCGCCGTCTGGCCGAGATCCTGGTCCCCATGACCTGCCGGCGCTTTAGTCAGGTCGCCATCGTGGTACAGCCCCGGCATGCCCCGGGGCCCTTTGGCAGTGTTCACGCGCCGGCAGTGTCTGTTTTCCCGCACCCTCACCGTCTTCGTTTTGCCCCGTGGCGGCGGCGGCTCGGGAACGCTGGGACCTGGCGACCCTGGACGCCCCAAAGCCCCGGGGGGCTATACCCCGGACGACATGCTCGTGCCGCGTCGATATTTTGCCCAATCCGACCCGGCTAACATAGCCCGGTGCGCGAGGGGGCTACTTGTAGCCTCCTTACTCAATCTGACATCAAGCTTTGGGACGGAAGGTGACGCTTGAGCCGCTAGGCGGCGTCCCCTAAAGGGCCCCTCAGCCCCATGAGCTCGACGAGAAAGCCCCCGGCAATCCAGGGTCCTACCGGCTAGTTGCTAACTAGTAGATCCAGAACCACGCGCGAAGCCACGGCGGGGCAAAACCGCATTACGCTGGGGTCGAAACCCGGCTCTCGTCTTATTCGCCGTCCAGAAGGTGTGTGTGTGTCGCCGTGCTAGTAGACGACGGGCTAGTGCCCGCGAAGCCGCGCCCACAGGCGCCCCTCCCCCCTTTCACCATGACACGAGCCGAGCGAGCCACGCCGCGAGGCTATCGGACGGGAGGGATTTGGCTTTCCCATGACTGCCGGCCAACGTCATGATCCGAAACGAAGTCTAAAAACCCGTGCTTAAGGGTCCGACTTGTTATTTCCCCCCCCAGTGGCTGGCAGGCTGGTGACCTGGTTCGGCTGGCGAGGTGGTGGACAAAATAAACGGCTCACCTGGTGCACATGTTTGTGGCGTAGTGAGCTCAGTGAGCCGTTGATTTTGTCCCGCTTCGGCTGGGTCTGAACGTAATGACCAAAGACCCGGACGCCCACGGCGCCCACACCATCGTATTCAAGGAAGGTGGGGGGGATGCCCAAGGGATAGGGTTGGCTTTCGCCTCGGAGAGAGTTGTCCGTGCTGTAGCAGCCATTATGTCGGGTACGGCCTGGCTAGCGTTACGCCGCGGTTCTTCGAAACCGTTCTTCAACGAGACCACCAAATCTGGCTGCCCCGGGATTGCCAAATGCCGGCCGGGAGTGTGGCCGGGGATAACGAGCCGAGGATCGCATACCTTTGGACGCCGAGCCTTGGTGCGCTGCACCGCGTCCTCGGCTGCTTTGGTCCATCCGTCCCCCTTCACCCACTCATCCCCCGCAGTCGTCCGCTGCAGAGGGCGAGTATCATGTCTCCCCTACTGACCAACCCGTCGCCTTCTCGTCAAAATCCGGCATGGACGGGCACAACCGAGCCTCTTGGAAACAGCAGGAGGGACTGGCATCTGGCCGCGCGAGTTTTATGTGCGCGGACAGCCGGCAGCCTCCCTGAGTACGTGCTGACCGGTGCATCAGGCATTGTTCTGACGACCGCCCTCTTCGCCGTCCGGTGCTTGGGGAAAGCAACCCACCGCTGGCACCCGTTCTTTCTTGAAGACTGTTTGTAACCCTCCTTTGACCCCGCGGTAGCATGGCATGGCTAATCGTTGGTCCAGACATGATAACAATAGCCTGGGTAGGTGCTTCCGCCCGGCTTTGATGGTGGCCCTCTGATCGACCTGGCGCAGATTAGTACTGTGGTCTGCGTGGCAGCCATGTATCAAAGTACGTACAACTAGGCGGTGGCCACCAGTTTTGGCCCGTCCCCCTCCCCCCGGGAAAGGCGAGAAAAGAGGTCGCTAACAGGATGTGCATAGCGGCAGCTTACGGATCTGGCTACCATACGTGGGAAGTGACGCCGCACAACTATAGTCAGATCCTGAAGGTCAATCTATCCATCCCCCCGCGGAAGCCTGCCGGTACGCTTCGTTGAGCGCCGGTCCCGGGGTCCGAATGCTGACATGACTGGGTTGAACAGTGGTTCTACATCGAGACCGCCGTTTACTGCACGGCTGCCTTCTTTACGAAAGCAAGCTTGCTGCTGCTCATTGCTCGAGTCTTTGCCGTGCGAGTGGCCGTGCGCAGGGGCATCCACCTCTACCTCGCTGTCATCGCCGTGGCTTACCTCACGGTGCAAATCTCCAAGATACTGGTTTGCCTACCGATCGCCGCGTATTGGAACCCTGACATCAAGGGCGGATGCTTCCACCTGAGCCGGCTTTACCTCACCGACTCGGGCTTGGCGCTGGTGACCGACCTCGTCGTCCTCGTGTTGCCCGTTGTTCTCATATGGCCGCTGCAAATGTCGAGGATGCAGAAACTCCGCGTTGTCTGCCTGCTGGGAATGGGAGGGGTTGCCGTAGGCGTGGTTGGCTATCGTGTGTATAGAGTGGCCACATTCAGGGAGCGCAACGACGTGGTGTACGACATAGTCTCTCTGGATCTAGGTGTGTAAGTGCCCCCAGGCGCCCTTAACCCCACCCCGACGGGGCCGAGCCGCACGCCGCACGCGGGAGAGGCCCTCTGCTGACGGGGAGGCGTGATGACAGCATGACCGAGTTGACCGCGGGGCTGGTATGTGCTTGCCTTCCGTCGGTCAACCTTCTGAGAGAGAGATGCCGCAAGCGATCCCCCAGAGCACTACGGCGGCGGGCGGGGCTGCGGCCGCCGGGGATGGGGAGGTTCAAGCAGAAGCCCCATGCCCAAGGCGGCGGCAACACGGGCGCCGCCCACCGAAGTCAACGTTTCGCTTGGCCGTCGCCGGGCTCGCATGCGGAGCTGGCGATGCTGAACGCCGACTCCGCGTCGGATGGCGGGCATACCCGACCAGGCACGACGGTATCGATCGAGGGGCCGGAACTGTGGCGCGCCCTCGACGCCGGCGAGGTCAACGCCTATGGCATCCGGAGGACTATGGCGATGCCAGTCGAAACCCCGCAGCGCAACCCAGGCGAAGGCGGCGATGACGGCGACGACGACAGCAACGGGGGGCCGGGCCCGCATCGGCCAGAACGGGATGGACGTGCCTGAAGCGGTGGCGATAGCCCGAGCCCCGTACCAAGAGTACAGACATCCATATGGACAGCGCATGGGCTGCTCGAGTTGTTCCTGCATGGATTTAGCCGCACCGGTGGATACGAGTTGCTGCACTCATCATTGGAGCCCGGTCCACCACGGAGCGGAAGTTCGGACACACCCACCGGATGCTGTATTCGTAGAGATGAGCATGTGGAGAGGCAGGGGGGAGCCAAGAGAAGGAGAGGCAGGGGGAGCCGGGGACGGGCGGGACTGGGGCTCTGGAGCAGGTCTCGCGTGGTGGCGCGTTACCAGCCACACCCCTTCGGACCCTTCGGTCGGGAGGCCCCTTCCCCCACCAAAACGGCAGGGCAGGGCGAGTGAGACACATGGGAGATGAGACGACGTGGTCCTTTCCGAGACGTCTGCCGTACGCCCTAGGACGAGGGCGATGATTAGACGGCGGTGGAGACGGCGGGTTTGCGTGCTCGGCAAGCACAGTCGCCCGCCTTTTCACTTGCCATGTCTCGCTCCAGTATGAATGGGCGACAGGCTTGAACGATACCCAAACAGGGAAACAATGTACGATGGATGTATACTCAGCACAACGCGGACCCGTGGCCCCTGCACATCGCAGCCGCAGGACGGGCGTTTGGCGATGCGTGTCCCGGGCATGTCGCTTGCAGCCTGCATGTGCCAAAGTCTTGACGGCGGTGCGTATCTCACTCTAAGAAACAAAATAAAAAAAGGGTCGGGAAGTCTTGAGGGGGCGCTGAATACATGCGGACTGTAGCGCAGTGCCTTCAGATAAGTATTTCCGTGCACAGGTGGTCCAGCTGCGGGTGGTGGGCTACGTGCCGTAGCACCTACCTACCTCTTTGGGTACATAAAGTACCTAGTTAACGTCCGATTCAAGTGGGCAGCCCTGATATATAAGCGGTTAGGAGTGCGCGCCGGCCGCGGAAGAACAAAATAGAACTACAACCAGAAAAAGAGAGAAAAAAACCCCAAAAACCTGATATGGGCGATGTGCTACCGGGATGATGATTCGCTCAATTTGTCGCGCCGTGCCTTGTTCTTTCGCCGGCAAGGTTGGGGCACAGCCGAGCGGCCGACGATCCCTCCCGTCGCTGGTCGTCCTCCGCTATCCGCCCGCCGACGACGGGCACGACCAGTCGGCTTCACCCATCCATCGACACCGAGAGGGCAGAGGCGACGGCCGTGGTCGTACCGTCTCACCCCCTCGCCGTGTCCGACGCGACGCGACCGTGACGTGGACCAAACACAAAGCCGAGGGCGCAAATCGTCTTTCTAGATGGGCGGCCCTTAGAAGCTCGTGCCCGCGCGGCGGCCGCGACGCCATGACATGGCGTGCCCATGGCGGACGGGGCTTGTCCTGTCTGGGACCTCGTGGGCCCGGGAAAGAAGGATATACTCAAGTACCGTGTATGGAACAAGGAGAGTTTTCCATTTCGATGTGCGCACGAGGCCCAGCGCCGGCCAGGCCTTTATTTTTTGCTCGGCCAGACCGGCCAGGCCGTGGACCCGAGTTGTGTCAGCTTGGTTTCCCAGGTTGGCATCTCGGTCGGTTGTCGGACGGTTCCAGGGCTGTGCGACCCCGTCGGCCGGACCCAGCTCTGAATGGCTGAAATGAAGACTTAGGCCAACCTGAGCCAAACCCCCCCATCCACCCCCCGGCTAGCGCTGCGTGGTAATCTGGGCACCCAAACTGAACCCTTCCAGCGGCATTACGTAGATGGGTGTTCCACGATCGGCTGGGCCAGCCACGGCAGACAAGGCCAAGCTTGCATTTGCTGCTGGCCTTGGTGATCGCCATTGTCGAGGCTGTAGGGTCGCAATCGCTTGCTATACGCCCTCTCCCTCTTCCTCCCGCTCCTCCGTCTACCTCAAGTACCCAAGGTCGGTGGCTGGCGCTCTGTCTATCTGTCTGTCCGTCCCTCTGCCCGTAACCGGCTGCGCTGCACGTCTGCCTTGAAATCCCGTCACCCCATCTTGGTCGTGTCACTGACCCTCGCTCGCTTCACCTGCTTGCTGCTTCACCTCTTGCATGCTTCTCCCCCCGGATTAAGTTGGTGCTATCCGGGCTTTGCAGCCGTCATTACCGACCTTTGGCACCCCTTCTTGTTCTTCTACTTCTTCCTTTCCCTCCTTTTTCCTCCTCCCCCCTCCTTCTCCTCCTCCTCTCCTTTTCCCCGTATTATCCTTCGTGGCCACGTATCCCGTCCTGGTCCACGCCTCCCGCTTCCCGGGGACGCCGTCTTACAGCCGACGCTCCGACTAGCACCGGCCTATTGGGTTCGCATTTCAACCGTCCTCCAGCATCGCCGCAGCTGCAACGAACGGCCCCCTGCTTCTTGGGCAACCTCTAAGCTCCTTTGCGCGTGTCTTCCGCACTGGAAGATACCGGGACGCCGTGACCCTTCCCCCTCCATTTATACCCGTTCCATTACATGCTACTAAGCAGCCCTCGTGCGATCCCTACACCGTAGGCCTCGATCCCATTCGCGGAACTTTCCACGACCGCTACTTTGCGCCTACAACCTTGCGCCAGGGGCCCCTTTCCCCCCGAGTCCTCGTTCTCGGAGCGCTCACGACAAAAGGCCACGACACCGGCAGTCCATTGCGTCCTGTCTTCCTCTTCCTTGGTCTTCCGCAAACTACCGCTAGCCTGCGCTGCCTCCGCAGCATCGCGCGCGCCGCCGCTCCCTCACAGCCGCCTCTTCCACGCCTTCCACCATGGCCACCGCCCAGTCGGCGGCCGAGCTCAAGCAGCAGGGCGCCATCGAGGCTGCCCAGAACCCCGGATCGGGCGTTTCCGCCGAGGATGCCGAGAGGAAATTGGTCGAGGAGAGCAGAAATGCCGGCGTGGCTGCTTTCTCCTTCGACCCCGACGCCAGTCCGGAAGAAAAGCGCCGTCAGGCCAAAGCGGTACGTCCGGCCCCGAGACCCCTTCCCTCGAACACCTGCCTCTTCGACTCGCCCGAGACTAACAGATCATAGGCCATTCCAGACGAGCTCCGACCCCACCGGAAGCACAAAGCCGTCGCTGTTGTGACCGACGCCGACGATGGCGACAAGGCCGCCTATGACCTCCCCTCGCCCTCGAAAGCCGGCGCCATTGAAGCGCCTACCGAGCAAGACGGAAAAGACGGCGACAGAAGCGATGAGCTTTCCCCAGAGGAGATTGCCGCGAGGGTTGGCTGGCCCCAGCAGTTCGGGTGGAACCATGAAAGCGCCCTGGAAGGCGAGAGCATGCTCGACCACCAGACCTGGTTGGAAGGCAACCTGGCGGACAAGTTCTACGGCGACTGGTATCACAATGCTGCCGTCATTTTCTTCGCCTGTATTGCCTCCTGGCTGGTCGCGATTCTGGGAGGTGGCCTGGCCTGGGTCATGATTGTCATGGCTATCTGTTCGACCTACTACCGGACTTCGATCCGGCGCGTTCGCCGCAACTTCCGCGACGACGTACGGAGGGAGATGTCCTTGATGAAGAAATCCGACACGGACGCCGAGTCGCTCGAGTGGATCAACGCCTTTATGCTCAAGTTCTGGCCCATCTACCAGCCGGTGCTTTGCGAGACCATCATCAACTCAGTTGACCAGGTGCTGAGCTCCGCCACGCCCGGGTTCCTTGACAGCCTGAAGCTCAAGACGTTCACTCTGGGCTCCAAACCGCCTCGCATGGAGCATGTGAAGACGCTCAAGGGCGGCGACGACACGGTCCTCATGGACTGGAAGTTCAGCTTCACGCCCAACGATACCGCCGATATGACCAAAAAGCAGGTCCAGAACAAGATCAACCCCAAGGTCGTTTTGGAAATCCGCGTGGGCAAAGCCATGATTAGCAAGGGCCTAGACGTCATTGTAGAGGACATGGCCTTTTCCGGCATCATGCGCCTCAAGGTCAAACTGCAGTTTCCCTTCCCCCACGTCGAAAAGGTGGAAATGTCGTTTATGGGTCGTCCCGAAATCGACTACGTCTGCAAGCCGCTGGGTGGCGAGCACTTTGGCTTCGACATCAACTTCATTCCGGGCCTGGAAAGCTTCATTCTCGAACAGATTCACGGCAATTTGGAGCCCATGATGTACTACCCCAATGTCTTCCCCATCGAGGTGGCCAAGATGTTGGCCGGAAACCCCGTCGACCAGGCCAAGGGCGTAGTTGCCATCACCATCCACGGGGCCCAGGGTCTTAAGAACCCCGACAACTTTGCCGGCACCGTCGATCCTTACGCCGTCGTCACCCTCAGCCGCCGTGGCGAGCTTGCCAGGACCAAGACGGTGAGGGATACGTCCAACCCCCGCTGGAACGAGACAAAGTACGTCATTATCACCTCTTTCCACGACTCTCTTGACCTCGAAATTTTCGACTTCAACGACTTCCGGAAGGACAAGGAGCTCGGCGTGGCCTCCTTTCGCCTGGAGCAGTTGGAAGAGGAGAACGTCTTCGAGGCCGAGCGACTGGAGGTTATTTCGAGTGGCAAGGCTCGCGGTGTCGTCAATGCCGATATTCGCTTCTTCCCTGTCCTGGAGGAGACGACGTTGCCCGACGGCAAGGTCCAGCCCCCACCCGAGACCAACACGGGCATCCTCCGTTACACAATCCACCAGGCCAAGGATCTGGATAGCAGCAAGAGCATGGTCGGACTGCTCAACCCTTACGCCGCTCTGTTGCTCAACGGCAAGGAAGTCCACCAGACCAAAAAGCTCAAGCGCACCAACAACCCCATTTGGGACGATGGCCACAAGGAGATCCTCATCTCGGACCGCAAGCACGCCAAGCTGGGTGTTGCTATCAAGGACGAGCGGGACCTTGCCGGAGATCAGCTTGTGGGCATGTACCAGATCAAGCTCGACGACCTTTTGGAAATGAACGAGCAGGGCAAGGACTGGTTCAACCTACAAGGTGTCAGTACGGGACGTGCGAAGATCACTGCCCAGTGGAAGCCGGTGGCCTTGACTGGCGATCTGGCCGGCAGTGGTGGCTACCAGGCTCCCATCGGCGTCATGCGCCTGCACTTCAAGTCGGCCCGCGATCTCCGCAACTTCGAAACCATGGGCAAGTCTGACCCGTACGTGCGCGTGCTCCTATCGGGCATAGAGAAGGGTCGCACTGTCACGCACCGCAACACGCTCGCCCCCGAATTCGACGAAGTCGTCTACATCCCGATGCATTCCTCTCGCGACCGCCTCACTTTGGACGTTATGGATGCGGAAAAGCTGGGCAAGGATCGCAGTCTGGGCCTCGTCGAAATCAACGCCAGCGACTACATCCAGCAGGACGACAACGGCGAGTACATGGTGGACAGCCGCAAAGAGCTGCGCTCGGACGGCCTTCGGCTCCACGGCAAGAACGTTGCGAAGGGCGTGCTGGACTACACTGTCTCCTTCTACCCTTGTCTGAACATTGCCGACCCTGAAGACGAGGAGGAAGAGGAGCGCGAGGAGGCCTCCGCATCCGGCGACGAGCCAGCCACTGCGCCCGAAAACACCCGATCGGCCGACGCCGGCAGGATCTCGTCGCTGGAGAAGAGCGACCTGGCGCCTCCCTCGCCAGCAGCGCCCGTCACCCCGACTTCGCCCACGTTTTCCGAACGTCGGTCGCGCGACGTACCCAGGCAAGCTCCCAAGCTTAAACTCACCCCCGAGGAGCTCCTCAAGTACGAATCTGGCTTCCTCATCTTCCACTTCATGGAGGCTGAGATGCCCCAGAGCGACAGCCACCTGGAGGTATATGTGGACGACATGATGTTCCCCTCGTACATCACGGGCTCGGCCAAGAAGAAGCAACACAAGTTTGACGAGATCGGCGACTGCTTCATTCGCGAGTTGGACTTCTCGAGGTTGACCCTCAAGGCCCGAGAGAAACGTGAGAAGCCGGGCGAGGAGCGTGATGAAGACCACACCATAGCTCGGCTCACTGGCAATACGCTGGATACGCTCAAACAGTGCCTGGTAAGTCACGTCGGTGACCGCGCCTCTGGTTTTATGCTAACGCGGAACAGAACAATCCCACAGTCTTGAAACTCAAAGACGAGGAGAACAGGCCCGCGTGGGTGAGAGTGAGCCTCAAGTACCTTCCCGTTAAGATGGAGCTGGACCCGAGCGAGAGCATTAACAACATGGGCAACCTGCGTGTTGACGTTCTGGATGCGTCTGACCTGCCGGCGGCTGACTCCAACGGCAAGAGTGACCCCTACGCCAAGTTCGAGCTGAACGGAGAGGATGTTTTCAAGACCAAGACGGTGAAGAAGACCCTGGACCCGGTATGGAACGAGTTTTTCGAGCTGCCCGTGCCTTCCCGCACGGCGGCCAAGTTCACGGTCAAGGTCTACGATTATGACTTTGCCGACAAGCCCGACTTCTTAGGAGCGGCCCAAATCAACCTCGAGCAGCTCGAGCCTTTCCGGGCGCAGGAGGTCCGGCTTTTGCTGGATGGCAAGTCGGGCTCTATCCGTCTGCGGCTGTTGTTCAAGCCCGACTATGTCACCCGTACCCGTATGGGCACGGGCACCTTCTCGGGGACTTTCGGTATGCCCGGCAGGATCGTCACCGGCGTGGCCGGCGCCCCTATCAAGGGAGGAGCTGCCGTGGCGGGAGCCGTCGGGCACGGGGTCGGCAAGGGAGCTAGTTTCCTCCGCCGGGGTTTCCGAAGCAAGAAGGACGAAGAAAGCAACGGCTCGTTCTTGTCGCCCGCCGCCAGCGCCGACATACCATCCATTGTCACCAACGGCAACGGCAACGGCGCCCCTGCGCCCGGCCTCAAGCGAGCCGGGCCTCGCCTGGACGGTTCCGAGTCGCCCGAGACGCCACCGGGCACTGCGCACAGCAACGGAGGGAGTCATCACCATCGGAGCCCGAGTATGGGGGCTATATCGGTTCATAGCGTGAACCCGGGCAGCGCCGGTGCCGGCACTGCCACCTTCAACATCGTTTCCGCGTCCGGGTTTCCTCCGTCGGCCGATGTATACGTGTTGCTCCGCCAGTTGACGCCCAAGGACAAGGTCATCGGTAAGACGAAGCACCACGAGTCGGCGTCGAGCCAGATCCGCTACGACGAGACCTTCAAGCACACGTGCACGGCAGACACGCAATTCCGCATCGAGGTCAAGGATCACCACACCTTTGGCAGCGACGACGACCTCGGCGAGGCCCTCTACTTCGTTGACGAGTCATCGGGTCCGGAGAAGGAGATCAAGGTGGGCGCGGGTACCGTCGCCATCAGGAGCTCCTTTGTCGAGAATCTGTCGGCGACGACGGAGAGCCCGCGCAGCGGCGGCGGGACGGTGCGGCGGAGTTTCCTCGGCCGCAAAGACCACAAGGGCGGCCGCGAGACCACTCCTAGCTAGTTGCGCAAGAGCGTGTCTCCCAGCAGCCTCAGCCTCAGCCTCAGCAGGGCGAGCTTGGCCCTCTCCGACGACCGTCACCGCCAGACCCCTCCCTGAAGCCGTCGCTGAGAAGAAAGGAAAAAGAACAAGCTTGCGTATATTAGTGAACGTACCAAGGGATCGGAAGGGCGAGCGGACGGAGCTGGTGGAACATAGGCCCGGCGTGCCACGGAGTTTGGGCTGCTCTTTGATTTTCTTCCCCTCCCCTTTTTCTCTACTTCATGTTTCCGTGCTTCTGTTACGAGTCTCTTTTTCCGTAAGCAAGATACCTGGGCAGCACCGCCGCGTCTATGAATTTAATGCATCAACCTTCACTTGAGTGGGCACGACTTGCGTCGACTTGCTCCCCTATGCCATCACCGAAGGCTATAAGGTCCGCAGCTTTGAATCCCACCGTCCCAGGGGAAGCCCCGGGCCTACTTGTGGCCCCTCGAAGCTACGAAGGTGAGTCTGACTGCTGAGCCGGTGACCGTGGCGGCGAAGATCGTGCCGCTATTACCTGCATGCGTAACCCGCTCCATTTGGAGCGGTGCAAGGGTCAGGAGGCAGGTACCAGACGCCTGCAAATGCATTGTATCATGTCGGCGAGCAGCCCTACTCGACCCTATATGAGCGATCCATCTGTAGGCCCGCCAGGCCCGCCAGGCCAGCAACCATCTCTTCTCTCTTATAGTCCTTACCTAGCGATCAGCTAATTTCTCAAGCCCTAAATGTCCCCCAAGTCTACGGCACAGGTGTTAGTTACCTCTTGCAAAAGGCCACCGTTTCATCTCACCATTCCATCAACTATATCACCGCCATGAAGCACCACGCATTGACGCTTTTCACTTCTCGTCTCGAACGCCACCCCGAGTTGCCGACTTTATGCTGTCCATTGTCATGATATCCTCGTGATTGCCCCGCCTCTTTGTGAGGAGTTGTCGGAGGCTACGCATTTTCGAAGATAGCTCCGTTTGTATCTCCATACTCTCATCGTTGGCGCAGCTGAATGCTTGAGAAAGGTTGATGCATGCGGGCTCGAACTGTGCAATGGCTCTGTCACGCTCCTCATTTTGTCGTCGGAAGCTGTTAGCCGCAATCATTGCCCCGTTGAGACTGTATTCCTTGACGATACTGTCGATAGACGCCTCCTTTGACGTCAATTCGCGGAGAACGGTCTGTGGGATAATGTTAATGGCATGAATTGGCACACATGATCAAACTGCAGTGAACCTACACTAGTGATGGCATGCATGGTATCGGCAAGTCCCTTGGACGTCTCGTCAACAGCAGCCTGCCAGCGGTTCTTGCCTTTCAATGGGTCATTATATGTTGTAGTCCGAGGAGACTCATGGTCCTTTGCAGCCTGTAATTGTATATGATTTGTCTCCTTGGAGCCAGCCTGTTGCTTTTCCCGGGCGGCTTGCATCGATGAAAGCTTCTGTTGGAAGGCCATTGACCTGGGATGCAACAAACATAGAGAATTTTGGTGGCTGTCACGTTGACCTGCTGTGCTTATAGGCGGAGCCTCAAGGCGCTGTTCATTCTGGCCTGAAAACAGCGGCGCGAAGCGTTCTGAATGATCCGGATCCTGGGTTTCTTGCCCTATGCGCGGAAACTTTCCATTTTCCGAAAGGGTAGCCGTGGGATTTATGCTCGTGGCTTTGAGAATCGGTGAATGATGACGTGAATTGGGCAGGTGGGATACCAACTGGAGAGGCAGAGGTTCTTTCGTATCTCCCAAATCCGCTCTTGATTGCAGTGTGCCGTTTTGTTTCTGCCCACTGGTGAGGACTGGTTCCAACGGATGATCGGCTTTGGCAGAGGCCAATAGTATTGTCCCGCGTGCCGTGAGTCTCTGAGTAGACCCATATCCAGCGGTCGTCCCAAGTTCTGCCAGATTCACTGTATGGCATCGCGTGCGTGGCAAGTCAGGATTCGGCCGCAAATACAAAGTGCCCTCATGCTCAGCGTTACCGTCTTCATCGTCTACGTCGTCAGAGGATATGCTATGCAGCTTCCCGGGCTCCGAAAAGGCCTGCAAGTCTTGAAAAGATGCCGCCTTCGTATCGTCTTCAACTTTGAGCTTTTTCGAAGGACGTTCGGTCGTTTTCTGGCCCGCGCGGCTTCGTCTCCTTTTTGAATTCGGAATGGCGGTCCTCTCAGGAGACGACACATCCACCACCTCCTTAGCCACAGCCCGTCCATAAGTCTGTAAAGGCTTCAGTTTCTTGTTACCTTGTGATTTTTCTTGGGTTTGGGGGCCAGCTGCAGCATGACGTTTCCGGCTGGGAGCTTTCTTTGCAGATTGCATTAGGCCTGCAGTCGTTGGAGCTGGAGCTGCCTTTGTTCTCGTTTTTGATCGTCCTTTGGCTGCCGTCTTTCTTGGCTCCGGCTTCTCTGGCTCCGGCGACCCTTCAACATCATATATGGACATGTCCGGGGCTTTCCCAGTCGTAGCACCGTTGGCTGCATCCTTGCAAGCTACATACTGCTGGCAATTTGAGGAAGCTGAGCTCCGGCTGCCAGGGCTTTCTGAATTGGACCCCCTTGCTTGAGAGGCACCAGGTCTTGTGGGTGGCTTGTTGTCTGCTAGGTGTGGCTCCAGACGAGTCTCGCCCGAGCCAAAGGGTTTCTTCGCCACTCGCTTGTGTGGCACTCCTGGCTTTTTCCTTTTGCCACCCTCGGCGTCGCTTGAATGCACTGGGTCTGCCCGTGTGGCATTCGGCGGTGCAATGTTTTCGTTCCCAATATCTCCAAGACGCGCGCGGCTCCGTGTGTACATCTGTGATGTGCCGCGCATGCTTCTCGCTAGTTTGCGCTTCCTGCTCGGCTTTGGGGAGCCGCAGCCAGATGAAGGGACGTAGGACTTATCGGTTGCTGACTTTTTGGTGACATCAGTTCCGCCTCCATCGTCGCCGCTAGGAGCAGACGCTTGGTCCGATGCGATGACCCCGGAGGAACCGTCCGTCACCTTGTCAACGCCCTTCTGCAATTCTTGGCGATCCTCAAATGTACCAATGTTTGCGGAGAGAAGGCCCGGCTCGCCCTGTTCGGCAGTTTTCTTTTGGCTGACAACAGAGATGACTTCGTCCGATAGTTCAGAGCCCCTGAGTTCGTCCCCGTGCGGCCCGTCGCCGTGAGATGAACTGCCGCCTGTGCGGCTGTTCAATTTTCGACTTTGTTGGGAGCTGAAGTTTTGAAAGATGCCGTTGTCGAAACCTATATCAAAATTGGATGCTGGCAAAGCCAGCGAATTTTCACGGCACCAGTGGTCATCTTCAGTCAACACCTCGTCGTCGAGTGGTGTTGGCGAGGCCATGTTGGCACGATCGGATTGATGTGACGCCACGGAAACTTGACTATCGAAGGCATTACACTCAGTCTGGCGCTGCACTCTGGAAAAGAAAGAAGTGCTCACAACTGGACCGACAGGATAGTGCCATTCGCGGAGAATGGTTGCGCAGTGTTCCGGATCGGGACGGGTGACACGAAGTTCGGTGGTGCTCCTGGGATATGGGCAAAGATTCCCAGTACGGTCGAAAACCCTCACTCTGGGCAAAGGTGTTCAAGTACATGTAGGGTTGTTACTTGGCCGAGGCCTTTCTGTTCGGTAGGCAAGTGCGTGTATTTTCAGGAAACGAAAGGAGCGTGTAGGCGCAACCGTACGGTCTGGCAAGAAATGGCAACCGCACGGAAGCAGTACCCGCGACTACCTTCTTGACTGTGCCTCCCACCAGTTCGACTATTCAGTGTAATCTGCACAAAAGAAAGCCAGGACAATTAGGTTGACAGAAGCATGAGTATATTCCTAGCTAACTCCCAGTGGCTACTTGCGTTTGAGGTTGCGAAGTAGTCGTTGGCGCGGGGGGTTGGGGAAATATAGATTGTAGTCATTGCCGAGGCCTGCATGGTGCACTCCCAATGTATGTGAGGCACCTCCCGAGATCCATTGATCTCCAGCCAGTCTGTCCGTGATGCATTTCTGGAGCGCTTACCCGAGCGCCTGAACTTTCCGTAGGGAGGGATTAACGCCTCATCAAGCTCGGAGATCCTGAACGATCTGGTACTGTGTCGGGAGTGAACTCAATGCAGGGCCACGAGATCGAAGGGCCATTTGGTTACCACAGATTCTATCGTACACTTTCTTTGCGTCCGTGACTGGGTTACTGCCGTATAATTTCAGTAAAGCCGCTGCAGTGCCAAGTCATCCCGCAAGAATCCAGGCCAGCAAGCTGCACAAACAAGCAATATCTATTCCTTGGCTAGCCAACATTTCGTGGTTTCACAGCCGAGACGCCATGCGGTTATGGAGCGCAATCCTAGAATCGAAGGATCCGGCGGCCCATGACATATTTGCTAACCGTAGATCAAACCGAGAGGTAGTGCTTCGCAGTGGCAAGTTAACGGCGCGCTGTGCTGGGTATCCCGCCGCGAGAAATCAATTCATGCACGTATAAAGGCATTATATACGGGAAAAGCCGGCATAACGCCGGTCGGTCTCTGAGGCCGTAGCTGACTTAATTCAAGTCTGCTGGGGGTTCGGGGAGCTTCGCTCGCCCATGATCGCGATATACACGAAATGCAGGTCCGAAACCAATATTCGCAAATCCAGCCAACGCCGTATGCCTCCACATTTTGTTTTGTTCTTCACCCATGACTCCCAGGCCCGAGGCGACCGACTTATCGGACAATACCGTCGAAGCGAGTCTTGAACCACTTGACAGTCTCATCGCGGGTGATGCGGTGCGAGTGGCCGATTCTGCTCTTGCAGCGGCGGCGGCGGGTGACGCGCTCACCGGGGCGGGTCATGCAGCAGTAGAAGTCCATACCGTAGATACCAATCGCCGGGTCGTACTTGATGCCGAGATCGATGTGCTCGCTGATACCAAATCCGAAGTTGCCGGTCTCGCTGAAGTTGCGCTTGCGGAGCTCGTACTCCTTGACCTTGAGGCCACGCTCGAGAATCTCCTCGGCCTTGGGGCCACGGACGGTGACGTGGACCGAGATCTTTTCGTTACGGCGGATACCGAAGGTACGGACGGTGTAGCGAGCCTTGCCTGGAGAGGGGGGGAGAACGACCTGTTAACGGAAATCCCGTCGCGAGCATGTGGGCTGGGCCGGCAACGTACTGTAGACGGGGGTTTGACCGCTAAGCTGCTCGAGCACCTTGGCGGCACGGGTCAGTCTGTCACCAGACTCTCCGACCGAGATGTTGAGCACGAGCTTCTGGATGCGAAGCTCGCGCATGGGGTTCTGGGCCTTCTCAGACTGCAGAACTCGCCAATTAGCATTCGCTTTCCCCAACAATCACCACGGCGGGCTGGACGGCTCGGGGGCGTACCATCTTGACGACTGCGGGCGTTAGTATTGGAGGCGTGGGTGGATGGGTGGATGTCTGAGTAAATCGCAGTCTGGCCGGCTTGCTGGGGGACTCGTCAGAGGTGAAGGGTGTCGCGAGTTTCTGAGTGCACAGCAGCAACCGAAAAGTTTAGAAAGGGCTGAGAAACCCTACCGATTGCCATCGAGATAACAGGTCGTGGCGCAGGCCGTGGCGGGTGCAGCCTCGAGAACCGCCTTGGAAAATGGTGGGGGACAGGACTGGCTCCACGCGCTAGTTGAACCAAGGACTATGTACCCAAGTATTTAAGTATCCAAGTATCCAAGTATTTAAGTACCCAAGTACCCAAGTAGCTCTGGAGGCTCGTTTCCCTTTTTGGGCGGCGACCGCGTCGGGCCAGTGGACCTCATCATTCAGCCTTGGACTCGTGCCTGGCCTTGCGCGTGCGCCCATATTTTATCTGCTTCTCCCCATACCAACAAGTCGAGGTCTCCGTGAGCCTGCCACCCGCAGCAAGAGATAGCAACTCGTAGAGGTCTAATCGACTTCAACCATCCCAGGCCCAATTTTTGAAACCTTGGAGAAGCTCCTCTGGAGCAACTCGCCGCCGCCATGTCGAACAAGACGGGCAAGATGGTGAGTGTGTCCCCTCCACCGCTCCATGACTTTGAGGTTGACATCGCAGGCTGACGAGACGTGAATTACCAGGCCGGTTACGTATGTTACCCCCTCTCCTACTGCCCGCTGCGAAGGCGCTGCGGACGCGCACGACCTGATTGGCAATGCGCCGTACCCGCGACATGCGACTGATTGAGCCATAGATCAACTACCGGATGCGGGTAACGTTGATGGACGGTCGCCAGTTTGTTGGTAAGCGCTCCCAGATCCGCCGAAGGCCCGATTCCCTCGCAGCAGGAGCTAACACTGGGACTCAGGTCAAATGCTGGCATTCGACAAGCACATGAACCTCGTCCTCGCCGACACTGAAGAGTTCAGACGCGTCAAGCGGAAGCAGAATAAGCCTGCTGCCCCTGGCGCAGCCGGCCCTGCCACCCAGCTCATTGAATCGGAAGAGAAGCGAACGCTGGGCTTGACTATTCTGCGGGGTGCTCAGATTGTGTCTCTGTCCGTCGAGTCAGCTCCTCCCGCCGATCCCAGCACGCGCCTGGGAAAGACGACAACCGGTGGTCTCCCTGGCGGCCTCACATCCGGCCCCGGTGTGTCGCGGCCCGCTGGTCGAGGTGCTGCTCCAACCTCTCTAGCTGGTCCCGCCGCTGGTGTGGGTGGTGCTCCTCCCGCCTTTCCTCCCCAGTTCCCCGGAGCGCCCGGCTTCGGCCCTGGCCGAGGTGGCCGTGAGTTCCCACCAACTCCTTTCACGCAGTTCACCTGCTGACTTGTCTACAGCTCCCGCGCCCGGATTCCCCCCCGCCGGCTTCCCCCCTGCTGGTTTCCCGCCGAACCCCGGTTTCCAGCCTCCCCCTGGTTTCCCCGCCGGTGCCCCCCCGCCTGGATTCAACCCCCCCGGACGGAGATGATAGTGGTATAAAGCGGTGGATTGCAAAAAATCATGAGAAATTGCTGGGCAAAACTGATACCACGGGCGTTCGGGTCCCGGGCTCGATGATGAATCGCCCACTTGATAACCTCGGCGTCTACAATCACCAGACAGCTGACACAGGCACATTCAAACCTATTGCTTGTGTCCACTTTCCATCCACAGTGTTTGTCGTATTACTCTGCCGAACGTTTCGAGAAATGGACTACCCGGTATTTTCGCATGGTATATATGCTTGGTTTAGATTCCACTAAATCATTGTTGACAACAGCAGCGGGGCGTGTCCCACGTAAAAAAAGAGCCCTGTAGGTAATTCTGGATGGAAAATATCAGGCGTCAAAAATATTTGGAAGAGCTGTGAGAATTCTGCCTCGGCCGCTTTAGCCGTGGCACTTGCCGGCAGCCTCGCGAAATCGGAGGGGCCCATGCAATGCTTCTATTCATATGTATTTGAGTTCTGACGGAGGCGTCATCCCAAACGTAAATGACACGTGAGTGAGCCACGACCACGTGGGTGAAAAGGGAGCAAGACCCCTGAGTGATGTCCATGAGACCCACGGACGACGATGTTGCCTACTTGTATCCTCTCGTCTGCTCTGAAACCTCTGTGACATAAATAGAGGGGCAGAGGAGTCTATTAGAGTCTCGAGAGAAGGCCACCGACGTACGCGGGCAGCTTATCCAGGGCCACATGCTCCTTTACGGAGAGCCTGCGGCACTGGACTTCACAAACCTGTTCCGTCTTCCATTTGTGTCCCAGAACGACAATCACGGGATAACCAACCGTATCTGCATCATTCAGCTTCCATCCGAAGTCTTTGAGGCGATCGTCATAGACAGCATCTATCCCCCCCACAGTGGCATCTTGTTCGCTCACAAGGCGGTCATACACCTGTTTCGCGTCGTCAAAAGTGTCCTTTTTCACCCCAACGATGGCGACGTCGAAAGGCGCAATTGCGCGCGGCCAATTCAGGCCTTTTTTATCGGCCAGGTGGTAGGCTATCGCGCTAATGATCCGCGAGACGCCGATGCCGTGGCAGCCCATCTGGATGGGCGCCATGGTATTCTCGGGAAGCTGAACCGTCGCCCCCAAAGGCTCCGAGTATTTCGTACCCAAATGAAAGGTGTGGCCAAGCTCGACTGCTTTCTGAATCTTCAGTTTGCCGCTTTCGCATTGTGCGCAACTGTCCCCCTCGAGAATTCGCAGGGCGTTGATGGGTTGTCCGTCCTGGGTCGTGGAAACCACTTCACATTGCATAGACGCAATGTTCAGACCGCTGCGGGGTGGCAACACGTCGGGACGACTGGTTATGGAACTGCTGGCGCTTGCGAAGGCCGGGCCAAGCCGTTGGTCGACAATGTTCACGAGCTTTTTGGACGGACCAGCAGTCCATAAAGATGCCGGGTTCTCGATACTGGGGTCCAACTCAGGTACAATCGATTTGATAGCATGCGTGTTAATGTCAGAGGGTGACGCGTTGGAAGAAGCCGGGTACCAGACGTTGATGAGGGTGTTACGGTCTTTCGAGATACCGCGCCAGACCATTGCCTTGCCAGCGGCACCGAGCCCGTCTTTCTCTTGGGGTGGCGAACCGGGCCTCGCTACTGCAAGTTCTTCGTTGGCTACATATGAGCAGCTGTCGCAACTGATGACCACATCTTCGCCAATGGCTGAAGGGAGATGGTATTCGTGGCTCAAATCTCCACCAATGTCCCCTGAGCTGGCTTCGGCGACCAAGTAGGAAACCTTGAGCTCGTCAAAAAGCCGGCTGTAAGCGGCACGCACCTCTTCGTAGGTTTGCAAAGCCGCCTCGGTCGTCGAGTCAAACGTGTAGAGGTCCTTCATGACAAATTCGCGGGAGCGAAGCATGCCCTGGCGGGGCCGCAGCTCGTCGCGATACTTTCGACCGATTTGGTACAGTCTCAGTGGCAGGTCTCTGTAAGATGAAGCAACCCTGGAGACCAGTGCCGTGATTTCCTCCTCGTGCGTGGGCGCTAGGAGCAAAGCTTTATCTTTCCGGTCAGAGAGGCGAAATAACTCGGCCCCGTAAGCCCCCAAGCGACCAGACTTTTCCCACAGCACCTGAGACGAGATCGAGGACAACGAGACCTTGGAGGCACCAACGGACTCCATGTGCTTCTCTATGAGTTTCTCAAGTTTATCTTGAACTCTCTGTCCCAAGGGAAGCATGTGGAACAGCCCAGAATACGATTGTTGCAGGAAACCCGTACGAATCAGTGTCGTATGGGCGTCTTCATCTTCTGTTGTTACTCGGCCGCCGGTAGGTCGCCAGATATTTGTCATCCGCACTAGAGATGGTGATGTGTGTACCAGCCGACTGTCGCGGCGGCACAGCCTTGAGAAGGCGTGTAAAGCAGGTACGGCTCCATGCGTTGAGATTGAGAGAGGACCTCGGAGGGCGTTCGCCCTTTTGATTGACTGTGCTGGCAACATCATGACATAGCCTGTATGCGTTGGATGCTAAAGGGTTCAGAAGGCCAGTCAAGACCTTGTGAAAGAGTGACCCTGGAGTGGAACAGACGCGTATTTGGTCCCGAGGCCAATAGGGTTGACAGCCAGCTCACCAGTTGTTTGAAGAAAGGTTGTAAAAACGCGATGGGGATATGAATTGTACCCGGAGAGACGCAGTCGGTCGTCGTGTGCCTCTACTTTCACAAATCCCGTAGTCTTATCTTATCCCAAACGGGTTGCATCGTAGGAAAATTGGCCGGCGAAGCGGAGCCGGGAAGGTTTGCGCAGGGGGGTTGATTGGGTGTATCGCATCATGTACCTCCAGTAGCGGGAGGTCCCTACGGAACATTGCAGAGGTACCCAGCCTTGCAGTCGCGCCCCGCAATAACTTTTTTTGTTCTCGCAGGTTTCTTGCGATCAATCGTCTCGCACCTCTTTTCAGCCGCCTCTCTTGCCAGCTCACCAGGTCCTCCGGCTCATTCTATCTCCTGTGGATCGGGGCGCGCAGAGGTCTGGGTACCAGAAACTACCAACTTGTCTGATTTGTCACTCTTTCCGCCTGGTAACCCTTCTGACATGGCGACTTTCAACGACGCTGCGCTTTCGAGCCTGACGGCCAAGATTGACCAGAAGCTCGCGGAGCAGAAGTCAGGTGACAAAAAGAAGCAGGCCCAACCGCCGCAGCCCAAGAAGGACGAGTCCCAAAAAGGCCAGTTCAAGAAGGAGCAACCCAAAACGGAATTGAAGAGAAAGCGACCCGAAGAAAAGGCCGACCAGACCAGCAACAAGCGGGAGAAGAAGGACAAACCCCTCAAGTCACAGCCCAAAGCCAAAAGACAGAACAGGGGAGATGGAGACCAGCACGCGAAGCCTAGCCAGGCAACCCCAGATAAAAGCCCAGAGTCCAATGTTCTCCTCGACGAAATCAAAGCACTGGGTGGCGACGAGAAAGACCTGGAGCTCATCGGCGACGTTGACTCGGAGGACGAGACCTTTGGAAGCTCGAACATCGACAAGAGCCTCGAGGCCGAGCTAGCTAAGTTCGCTTCGGGGCTTGGATTCGAAAAGGTCCAGCCCGAGGCCGTGGCTGACGAGGATGTCGAGGAAGACGAAGCCGAGGGCGGCCCGGACGGAGAAGGTGACTGGGAAGAGGCATCATCCGACGATGAGGCTTCCGCTACCCAAGATAAGGAAGTGCCAGCTCCTAAGGGGAAGCACAAGACGGTCAGTAAGCCTCTCCTCGCCGCTCGTACGATCAGTCCCATTTTAACATGAGATTAACACCAGATACTCGAGCCGCGACCTGATTGGCACGCTATCGAGCTGCGAAAACTACCAGAGCCGACCACGGATAACGTTGCGCCCTACCTTTCGGCACTGAACAGCCTTAAAGCGCGCGCCAAGGAGCTTCTCGACGAGGACGGTGCTACGTACAACAGAGAGTTGAAGGCGTCCTCGTCTCATAAGTTCATGTCGACTATCATGTCGTCAGGTACTATATCCGATAAAACATCGGCCCTGACCCTGGCCATCCAGGAGTCGCCCGTCCACAGCATCAAGTCTCTTGAGAACTTGATGGGTCTCGCCGCAAAGCGCAGCCGTGGGCAAGCTCTTTCGGCAGCCGCCGCCCTAGTCGATCTTCTCGGACCTGGATCCCTCCTGCCATCAAACCGTCGTCTGCGCCAATTCGCTTCCCAGCCAGGGCTTGTAGGCACTTTGCAAAAATACAACGTCAAGTCGTGGTCCCCCAGCCAGTCATTCCCGGGGAAGATCAACAAGGAGCATTTGGTACTGTGGGCCTTCGAAGATTGGCTCAAGGAAGCGTACTTCAAGGTCATCCAGACATTGGAGACCTGGTGCGATGACGAGGTCGAGTACTCCCGTACTAAGGCGGTCGACATGGTTTATGCGCTACTCAAGGAGAAGCCCGAGCAGGAAGCCAACCTTCTCCGACTGCTGGTAAACAAGCTTGGAGACCGTGAACGAAAAATTGCTTCTAGGGCGTCATACCTGCTTCTTCAGTTGCTGAACTTGCACCCGGGTATGAAGGCCGTAGTCGTGCGATCTGTCGAGCAGGAGATCGTCTTCCGGCCTGGCCAAAGCATTCGTGCCAAGTACTATGCTGTCACTACGCTGAACCAAACGATTTTGAGCTCCAAGGAGCCGCAGATCGCCGACTCTCTGCTGAAGATTTACTTTGGCATGTTCGTTTCCCTTCTCAAGACCGGAGCCCTGTCCGAGCTTGACGGCCCTGATGCCACTCCAAAGAAGCCCACGAAGTTTAAAAAACGGTCGGCTGGCCCCCCCAAGAAGGAAGATAAAGCGACACAGGCCACTCAGGGCGAGCGAGAGGCAGCCGAGAAGCTTGTCTCCGCGATCTTGACTGGCATCAACCGTGCTGTGCCCTTTTCGGAGACAGACTCGTCAACGTACGTTCCCAGCCCCGATCTCGGTCAGGCGCTGTCACTAACCGCTTTGTAGTCTCGAATCGCACCTCGATACACTCTTCCGAATCACGCATTCGTCAAACTTTAATACCAGTATTCAGGCCCTGATGCTGATCCAACAGATCTCTGCTACAAGGCAGCTTGCCACAGATCGCCTTTACCGGACCTTGTACGAGTCGCTTCTCGACCCTCGATTGGCGAACTCGTCGAAGCAGGCGCTGTATCTGAACTTGCTGTTCCGCAGTTTGAAGTCGGACGTGGACGTCCGGCGGGTGAAGGCGTTTGTGAAGCGAATGTTACAGATTCTGAATCTCCAGCAGCCCCCTTTCATCTGCGGAATACTTTACCTCATCCTGGAGCTCACCGTCACATTCCCGGACATCAAGACGTTGCTCACCGATCCGGAGGAATACGACGACGAGGTGGTACCGGCGCCTTCATCCGAGAACGGTGTGGTTGTCGACCCGCCTAGACCCAAGGACGCCTACGACGGACGCAAACGTGCCCCCGAGTACAGCAACGCTCACCGCAGCTGCCTCTGGGAGTTGATCCCTTTCCTGCGGCATTTTCATCCCTCTGTAGTCGTCTTCGCAAACAGTCTCATGGCTGGGCAGAAGCCGGCCCAGAAGCCCGACCTGGCAAACCACACGTTGATCCACTTCCTCGACAAATTCGTCTACCGCAACCCGAAGGCGTCTGACACAGCCAAGGGCAACTCGCTGATGCAGCCCTTGGCTCCCAGCGGCCAGAGTCACGTCTTGGTCTCGAGCAGAGCTACGACGAAGACGGCTGCTCCTCTCAACTCGGCTGCCTTCTGGAACAAGAAGGCCGATGACGTGGCGGTCGAAGACGTCTTCTTCCACGAATACTTCAACCAGGTCGGCAAGCCAGCACAAGCCGCCCGCGCCAAGAAGGCCAAGGCCGCCGATGGCGAGGATGGTATGGAGAGTGACGGCTCGGGCGACGAGGATGAGATATGGAATGCGCTCACGTCATCTCGACCCGAGGTAGAGGGCGATTCCGAGAGTGACCTCGGATCCGACTTTGAAGAGATGATGAGTCTGGATGGCTCGGACGGAGAGGGCGCGGACGGCGCCGACGACATGGACGTGGATGGCATGTCGGAGGGCAGCGGGCCCGACTTCTCGGACGTGTCCTCGCTGGGCTTCAGTGACGAGGATGAAGAGGATGGCGGCGCGGCCACGGCGGAGCAGAAGACGGATGGCAAGCCCGAGTCAGAGCAGAAGAAGAGGAGGAAGATGCTCAAGAGTCTTCCCACGTTTGCTTCTGCCGATGATTATGAGGCAATGCTGGCGCAGGAGGAGGACGGCCGAGCGTAGCTGGCAGGTAGACTTCGTAAATCGAAATATGTGTTGTTCTATCAGGCGTGTTGAGCGCATGTTCCTAGGCTCCCGCCCAACACAGGATAGTCATTGTGGGCTGCACAAAAGCGTGATACATTATATGCCCTGTGCACTTCATTCTCGTCAGCAACATGGCCTGTGATTGCCATCAAGCACCTAGGTATGTAGGAGGTATCTTAAGTAACCTGTTCTTGCATGAGAAGGTGAAGTAAGGTAGCTTGTCACCTTCTGCAGATGTGTGCCCCACTGGAGCTGGCGTGTGAATACTCTTATTAGGGAGTATGGAGCTGATGTTTCTCGTGGGGGGGCCAATATGGCAACCCCTCTGCTACCAACGGAGCAATTTAAATACACCAAGCTACATGTTGAATTCACGTTGTATTAGGTATTTGCAGTGGTGACAATAAGTCTAGCACTTATGGATCACGCATTAACTGTTTTCCGCCACCAATTCCGGGTTATAACTGGCACATACATTTCCACGACAGAGGCCTCATTTTCAAGCTCGGCAACCGCCAGGCGCATTTTTGTACTCAATGTACGCACATGTATGTACATAGTGTCTTTGCCTTAAATGTGTGGCCTGACGGGACAGCCACAACGTTGAAGTTTCAGGGGGCAATGGGAGGTCCCAAACCGTGGCCCGTGCCCTGGATTTGGGCTTGGCGCCCATCTGTCGCAACGTGAATACTCCATCTCATCGGCAGACCCTGTAGGCATCCAATGGCTACGGCGCAAGTGCTACATAGTAAGGTAGGTTAAGTACCTTTGCTGATCTAGAATGCGATATTGCTGAAGTCGGGTCCCTGGGCTGGATAGTAGAAGTAGGGTATGTACTAGTCGTAGGCAGGAAGTACGTACCTCCCCGAGTCCCGCATGCCAGGCTGCCAGTACCCAAAGCAGCCGTCTTAGCAGCTGGACACCCAAGCAAGCACCAAAACAGCGCCAGCTCCTTGTTTCCATGCGAAGCAGCCAGGTAAGCGCAATTGGAAACGGGCGAACCTCTTGAAGGCCCTCCCCAAAAAGGATCACGCCCTTACTCCTGCCACTCGACAACAATCCGCCTCCCCATTTCCCTTTCTTCCCTCCCCTGCCTCCATCTCCCGTGCAATCGCCCATCCGCCAGGCATTGCACACACTACCCTTCGCCATCGCGACTGCCGGTCTCCTTTTCCAGGCATCGTGTTCCTGAGGACTCCAGAGCGCGCGCTTCCTCACGATCTTTCCATGCCTTTCGACATACCTGCCTAGTCGCACATCACTCATCCCATAATCATCAGCCCCTGGGGGTTGCTTCCACTACCTGCGCTCCGCCGATAATTCGTCCCGACCTCGACCGTCCGCTTCTTACCTCCTTCCCCACACCCGTCACCACGACCGTCATCCGCCCCAAGGCAGTCGAGCTGCGAACGGCTTCAGGTCGTCCCGGCCGCCCCTTGACGACAGCTCGCGACCCCGTGAACGCCCGCCACCCCATCGCCGAACACGGGCTTTCCATGTGATTGATCGGGAACCATGGCGCCGCTTCCTATCAAGTTCACAGAGCTGCTGATGCTCAACCAGGTCGGCGTTGACCCTGGCAGCATTGGCTTTAACACTTGCGTACGTTCCCACCCCTGGCCGCGTGCCCTCTCCTCGTGCGCCACGGGAGGCCTCTTCGTCATGGCCATTGACTGACTTAGGTCTTGCGCAGACACTCGAGTCCGACCACTTCATCTGCATAAGAGAGAAGAAGAACGAGGCCGCCCAGCCCGAAGTCGTCATTGTCGACCTGAAGCAGGGCAACAATGTCGTTCGGCGACCCATCAAGGCCGACAGTGCTATCATGCACTGGACCAAGCAAATCATTGCCCTTCGCGCGCAATCGCGAACCCTGCAGATTTTCGATCTCGAGAAGAAGCAGAAGCTCAAGTCGGCCACCTTGAACGAGGACGTTGTTTTCTGGAAGTGGATCAGCGAGTCGACTTTGGGTCTGGTCACCGAAACAGCTGTCTTCCACTGGGACATCAACGATGCCAGCCAAGCCGCCCCCGTCGAAGTCTTCAAGCGTAACGCTAACCTGAACGTATGTGGACCATACTCCGTGTCCCGATCGGGTCCTCGTGGCCATGCTGACCGTGCTCCAGGGCTGCCAAATCATCAACTACCGCGTCAACAGCGAGGGCAAGTGGATGGCCGTCGTCGGTATTTCTCAACAGCAGGGCCGCGTTGTGGGTAGCTTGCAGCTTTACTCCAAAGATCGAGGAATTAGTCAGGCGATCGAGGGTCACGCTGCCAGTTTCGGCACTCTCAGACTGGAGGGCGCCCCGGCCGATACCAAGGTCTTCACCTTCGCTGTCCGGACCGCCACTGGCGCGAAGCTTCACATTGTCGAGATCGACCATGCGGAGACGAATCCCGTCTTCCAGAAGAAGGCCGTGGATATCTATTTCCCGCCCGAAGCCACCAACGACTTCCCCGTCGCCATGCAAGTCTCGCAAAAGTACGGTGTCATCTACATGGTCACAAAGTACGGCTTCATTCATCTCTACGACCTGGAGACTGGCGCCACCATCTTCATGAACCGCATCTCGAGCGAAACGATTTTCGCTACCTGCGCCGACTCCGAATCTGCCGGCATCGTGGGCATTAACCGCAAGGGACAGGTGCTGGCTGTCTCAGTCGACGACAGCACCATGGTTGAGTACCTGCTGCAGAACCCTGCCAACACCGACATGGCCATTAAGATGGCTTCCAGAGCAGGCCTCCCCGGTGCCGACCAGCTCTACGGCCGTCAATTCGAGTCGCTGTTCCAGCGGGGCGACTACGCGGGCGCTGCCAAGGTCGCTGCCAGCTCGCCGCGTGGCTTCCTACGTACCCCGGAGACGATCAATAAGTTCAAGAACCTTCCCCAGGAACCCGGCAAGATGTCGTACATCCTCCAGTACTTCGGCATGCTGCTTGATAAGACCACTCCGCTGAACGAGTTCGAGACTCTCGAGCTGGCTGTTCCCGTACTCCAGCAAGGACGGAAGCACCTGCTGGAGAAGTGGCTCAAGGAGGGCAAGCTTGACTTTTCGGAAAAGCTCGGCGATCTGATCAGGCCTCACGATATCAACTTGGCCCTAGCCGTGTACCTGAAGGGTGAAGCACCCCACAAGGTGGTTGCCGCCTTCGCTGAGACGGGCCAGTTCGATAAGATCCTGCCTTACGTGAACCAGACAGGATACCAGCCTGACTGGATTGGGCTGCTGCAACACATCGTCCGGGCGAACCCTGAAAAGGGTGCCGAGTTTGCCAGCTCGCTCGCCAATAACGAAGGCGGCTCTTTGGTCGATATTGAACGTGTCGTTGATGTGTTTCAGTCCCAGGGCATGGTGCAGCAAGCAACGGCTTTCTTGCTCGACGCACTCAAGGACAACCGCCCTGAGCAAGGGCATCTGCAGACCCGTCTTCTCGAGATGAATCTCGTGAACGCTCCCCAGGTGGCCGACGCCATCCTCAGCAACCAAATGTTCACGCAGTTCGATAGGTCCAGAATTGCCACGCTGTGTGAGCAGGCCGGCCTTTACCAGAAGGCTCTGGAGCTGTATGAAGACCCAGATGCCGTGAAGCGCGTCATCGTTGGCATTGCCGGTACTCCCAACTTCAGCATGGACTGGCTGGTCAACTTTTTCGGTCAGATGTCCGTAGAGCAGTCCCTGGACTGTTTGGATGCCATGATGAAGACGAACATCCGTCAAAACCTCCAGGCTGTGGTGCAGATTGCCACCAAGTACTCCGATCTTCTGGGCCCCGTGCGCCTCATCGACCTTTTCGAGAAGTACAAGACATTTGAAGGCCTCTTTTACTACCTCGGCAGTGTTGTCAACATGTCCGAGGAGCCCGACGTGCACTTCAAGTACATTGAAGCCGCCACCAAGGTTGGTCAGTTTGCCGAGGTGGAGAGAATCTGTCGCGACAGCCAGTACTACAACCCCGAGAAAGTGAAAAACTTCCTGAAGGAGGCACGTCTCACCGAGCAGCTGCCCTTGATCATTGTGTGCGATCGCTTCGATTTCGTCCACGATCTGGTTCTTTTCCTTTACCAGAACCAGCAGTTCCAGTCTATTGAGACGTATGTTCAGCGAGTCAACCCCGGCAGAACTCCTCAGGTCATTGGCGGTCTTTTGGATGTCGACTGCGACGAGAACGTCATTAAGGGCCTTCTCAACTCCGTCAACTCGGCTTCCATCCCCATCGATGCCCTGGTGTCCGAGGTGGAGAGCCGAAACCGATTGAAGCTGTTGCTGCCCTTCCTCGAGGCTACCCTCGCAGCGGGTAACCAACAGCAGGCCGTTTACAACGCCCTGGCCAAGATCTACATTGACTCGAACAACAACCCGGAGAAGTTCCTCAAGGAGAACGACCAGTACGACACTCTCAGCGTGGGCAAGTACTGTGAGAAGCGCGACCCGAACCTTGCGTTCATCGCCTACCAAAAGGGCCAGAATGATCTCGAGCTTGTCAACATTACCAACGAGAACTCGATGTACCGTGCCCAGGCTCGTTACTTGCTTGATCGATCCGACCGTGAACTTTGGATGTTTGTGCTGAGCGAGAACAACCTCCACCGCCGTTCTGTCATCGACCAGGTTGTCGCTACGGCTGTTCCGGAATGTACCGACCCGGCCAAGGTTTCGGAAGCCGTGGCGTCTTTCCTCGCCGCTGATCTGCCCTCGGAGCTTATTGAGCTCTTGGAGAAGATCATGTTGGAGCCGTCGCCTTTCAACGACAACCCCAGTCTCCAGAACCTGTTGATTCTCACTGCGGCCCGCGCCGACAAGAGCCGAGTCGCCGATTACGTTCAGCGCCTGGACGCCTATAATCCCGACGAGTGTGCTCAGCTGTGTATTGACGTCGGTCTTTACGAGGAAGCATTTGAGATCTACAAGAAGGCTGGTAACCAGACCGAGGCCGTCGCCGTTCTAGTAGAGCACGTGGTTAGCATCGATCGTGCCAGCGCCTTCGCCGAGGAGGTTGACTTGCCCGAAGTCTGGAGCAGGGTTGCCAAGGCCCAGCTGGACGGGCTCCGCGTCGGTGATGCCATCGAGTCGTACATTAGAGCTGAGGATCCGCGCAACTACGAAGAGGTCATTGAAGTGGCCACGCACGCCGGTAAGGATGAGGAGCTCGTCAAGTTCCTGCGCATGGCCCGAAAGACGCTTCGGGAGCCGACCATCGACACGGCCCTTGCCTTCTGCTTCGCTCGCCTGGACCAGCTCAGCGAGCTCGAGGACTTCTTGCGAGGTACCAACGTTGCCAACATCGAGGAGTCCGGTGACAAGGCTGCCAACGAGGGATTCCACCAGGCTGCCAAGATCTTTTACACCAGCATCTCCAACTGGGCCAAACTCGCTACGACTCTCGTCCACCTGGAGGACTACCAAGCCGCGGTGGAGTGCGCCCGCAAGGCCAACAACATCAGGGTTTGGAAGGAAGTGCACGGTGCTTGCGTCAGCAAGAAAGAGTTCCGCCTGGCCAAGATCTGCGGTCTCAACCTCATCGTTGATGCCGAACAGCTCCAGTCGCTTGTCAAGCAGTACGAGGCCGAGGGCTACTTCGACGAGCTCATCGACCTGCTTGAGCAGGGTTTGGGGCTCGAACGCGCCCACATGGGCATGTTCACGGAGCTCGGCATTGCCCTGTCCCGTTATCACCCCGAGCGGTTGATGGAGCACATCAAGCTGTTCTGGAGCCGTATGAACCTGCCCAAGCTCATCCGCGCCTGCGAGGAAGCCAACCTGTGGCCCGAGCTGGTCTTCTGCTACTACCACTACGATGAGTTTGACAATGCTGCGCTTGCTGTCATGGAACGTGCCGAGAACTCGTGGGAGCACCAACAGTTCAAGGAGATCGTGGTCAAGGTCGCCAACCTGGAGATCTACTACCGCGCTATCAACTTTTACCTGGAGCAGCACCCCTCGCTGCTCACCGATCTTCTCCAGGCCCTGACCCCTCGTATTGACGTCAACAGAGTCGTGAAGATGTTCCAGAAGTCGGACAACTTGCCCCTTATCAAGCCCTTCTTGCTCAACGTCCAGACGCAGAACAAGCGCACCGTTAATGACGCCATCAACGATCTCCTCATTGAAGAGGAGGACTACAAGACGCTGAGAGACTCGGTGGAGAACTACGACAACTATGATGCCACAGAGCTCGCAAGCCGTCTCGAGAAGCACGACCTCGTCTTCTTCCGCCAGATTGCTGCCAACATCTACCGTAAGACGAAGAGGTGGGAGAAGTCGATCGCGCTCTCCAAGCAGGACAAGCTGTTCAAGGATGCCATCGAGACGGCCGCCATCTCGGGCAAGTCGGATGTTGTCGAGGAACTGGTCCGCTACGTAAGTGCATGTTTTCGAAGTGTCTGTTCTGTGCATGGCTGATTTGAGTATAGTTCGTCGACATCGGCAGCAAGGAGTGCTACGTGGGCATGCTCTACGCTTGCTACGACCTCATCCGGCCTGATCTGGTGCTGGAGCTCTCGTGGCGCCATGGCCTTACCGACTTCGCCATGCCTTACATGATCAACATGCTCTGCCAGCAGACCAAGGAGCTTGCCGCTCTGAAGGCCGACAACGAGGCCCGAAAAGCCAAGGACAAGGCACAGGAGAAGGATGAGAGCGAGACGCCAATCCTGGGGGGTAACCGCCTGATGATCACGGCGGGCCCGACGGGAGGTGCCGGCCGAGCCTCCCCGGCCATGTTTGGGCAGACCAACGGCTTTGCACCCCAGCCTACTGGCTACGGCTTCTAGTAGGCATCGGGGTCCCCAGTGCTAATGGTGCCAAACGCCGCCGGGAAGAACGCCTGCCGGCGTACTTCACAGTGGGTCTGATACAGGGGTCTCCTTTCAGCAACGGCCTGGAGGCGGCGCGCCCGAGGCGCAGGGGGGAAGCCGCAATAGGAAGTCATGAGGCGTCGTGAGGACGGCTTTGGGGGACAGTGCGGAATACCAGGGTGAAGCCGGCTGTCTTGTTCTCCGTCCCGGCACAGACGGGGTGGATGAGGTGGCGGGCTGTACGAGAGCACGAGGACGTCTAAAAGTTCACAGGTAGTGCTTCCCTGGGGCGTACCCTTGGAGTTTGCGCATCACGACTTGGTTTTGGACTGCAAGCCGGGCAGCATGATGTATGATAATAGAATACGGTGTCCGTATGACGGCGGCGTATCTACACAACAAAAGTATGCGGTGTCTTATGCTGCATCCCACACGTGAACACTGAGCGAGTGCATGACTGTCGTGTCTGACCGGCCTCCTCTGCGCCTTGTAGATGCAAGCCAATAGGGCGACTACGTTACAATCGTATTACTGTACGGGGTACTGCAGCCCGACGAAAAGGCGCAAGCCGGGTTATAGGTAAGGATGTGTTACACAGAGGTAGGAAAAGAGGTCAGTTGCACGTTGGGGGAACTGTAGGCAGGTACACACTAGCTAAGTTTTGTAGAGGGCACGTGACAGGCGCTTGCGGACTGGAAGCTCGACAGGGACATGCAACTGCCCCAAAAATCCTGCAGGCGGGCCCGGAGTCCGATATCAGGCCGGACAGTTTGGTGGTGGGAGCTGGAGGTACGTCGCTGGGGAGTTCACAGATTGACTTTTTGCGCAGTCCTCGACCGTCTTTCACCCGCTTTCCGCGCTCAACACCCGCCGTCGACCCCTTCTCCCGCAGACGCCCAGTCAATCGATCGCCTTCAAGATGGCCGCCTTCTTCAAAGCCATCAATGCCAAGATCCGGTCCAACCCGACCGTGAGCTACATCTGCTCGACTCGTACGTGCCTGCCTCCCTCCTGCCCCCCCAGCGTCGGGGGCAGTCCGGCCGTTCGCGGTTAAATCCGACGGTCTTTTTCTCTCCCCGCGAGCCCGCCCGCCCGCGGCCACCTGCCCACCTCGAGGCCAGCGCGTCGGTGACGGCACCACGGCGCGACGAGACCGCCGGCCGGGAGTGCTCTCGGCCGCCCCGTACAGCATTCGGCTCTGGCCTGGCGGGAGTACAGCGAGCGCCATTGCAGCCCATGCCCTGCCGCCGAACGGTCCGTCGACGAGTACGGCGCAGTGACAGGCACGTCGCGGGGCACAGGACCAACCTGCGGGCGCCGTGGGTCCGAGAGGGGAGGCTGGAGACTCCGGCCTGCATTGCACATGCGAGGAGGCCACTGCTAACCGGCGTATTCCAACAGACTTCTGGGGCCCCGTGTCCAACTTCGGTATCCCCGTGGCCGCTGTCATGGACACGCAGAAGTCGCCTGATCTGTGAGTCCCCTTCCCACCGCGCACGCGGCCGCCGCTTCCCGCGCCTCCAAGCCTAACTTCTTGGGACTACTAGCATCTCGGGTCAGATGACGGCCGCTCTCTGCGTCTACTCGGCGACCTTCATGCGCTACGCCCTCGCCGTCTCTCCCGCCAACTACCTCCTCTTCGCGTGCCACTTCGTCAATGAGGGCGCCCAGCTGACCCAGGGATACCGGTACCTGCAATGGCACAACTGGGGCGGTAAGGAGCAGGCGGCCACGCAGGGCGCCGTGCAGGAGGCCAAGGCCAAGGTCGCCGCTGTGGGCGAGAAGGTGAAGAGCGCCGTCGCGAAATAAACCCCTCCTGCAGCATCTCGTCGGACCCGGAGACGGCGCCCGAAGGCAGTCGCGCACGACGACGGACTGCGAATGCGACGGAAGGAAGACGCCGTGGCACGCGGGGCTGTGTGCGGCGGCGGTGGCTACTCGCCCGCCTACATACCCAGGTACGGTGTGGTTGGGGGCCTTGTAACTTTAGTTGCCCCGGCATCAACATTCGTAGCTTTAACCGGAATATCTTTGCTCGTTACGGTGGAGATGATCAGAGTTGTGTGATAGCGCGAGTCCTGCCCAGGGGGCAGGGCACTATAGCCGCCTCGGTCTATTCATCCACCCTTGCCGAAAGTATAACTTTATACCCCTGAAGGTAAGCATTCAGTCGCGGGTTCGAACATGACACACAGGTGCCGTCATGGCATCCACGATCAGTCTCTTGGCAGCGAGTGCCGCCGACTGGGCATCTCGTCTCGATTGGCGGAAGTCCCTAAGTCGTAGTCTCGGCCGTTCTCCGGATCCCAAGACCACCATCGGTCGTAAACTTTGCGCATCGTGATCTCGGCGTTTCGGACGGGGGGTGCCGTTCGCTCCGTGTGATGGGCTTGGCGCAGAATGGCCGCCCCCTCCCTCTCTTGGCGGGCGATACGCGGTCCCAGTGCCTGCCGGTATACTCCGTTGTATTTACCGCCAGAGGTTTTGATGGGGACAAAGCTTCAAAAGAGAAAGAGAGAGAGACGAGTGATTTGAATGCTTCGACGGCGAGAGCTGAATGCGAGGTGGACCCCCACACTTCTGCGATACGCCATGGTGCATGGATACTCTTGGCCCTCCCCTGCTCCGGACGAGGGCGTTGCCGCAGGGAGGCAGTGCCCTCCCCATCGCATGCATATCTCCCTCTCTTTCTCTCCATGGGATGTTTCCTCCATTAGGTGTTTGGCCAAGACGCGTTTCCCAGCCCCCCCCCCTCCAACAGCACGGCGAGGCTCATAGGCGTCCGATAAGGGAAGAGAGGCGAGGGGTCCGCGAGCCCAGCGCCAAGACTTCGTGTTTCCACCAACCTAAAGCAGACCGGAAACGGTAGAAACACCAACAACAGAAATAGGTTCATCACCGGGGGGAGGGATGAAACCCCCACGACCGGCTTCGATGCCCCGGTCGTTTATGCTCGCGGGGGAGTTGACGAAGATAGGGGACGGGGCAACGGAAGAAACATAAAACAGATATGTATAGATTGGTACGGACCCTTTCGGTTATGGCGCAGCTATTATTAGAGATGGCACGTCCCCGGCCAAGAGCAGCCTCATGTTTGATGTGTGGGAGCCTCGATGCAACGTGCTGCGTATAGGCGGAAACCAGGAAACAGCCATGGGCGAGTCGGGGCGCCGACTTTGGTTGCGCGACTACATAGTAAATAACGCAGGGTCCGGGCGCGATGGAGGGAGCGAGCATGGGGTCCGTCTGCAGGCGGGGGGAAAAATACTCCCTCGCGGACTGCGGATTGCAGGTATGCAAAGAGGGTGGTGATTATACCGAGATAGATCTGCTATACCGGTACACACCCCACCCCCCGGCGCCTAATTGCAGGTAGCAAGAAAGACGGCCAGAACTTGAGGAACAACCCGCGGCACAGATGGAGAAGGCGCAGGTGGTGGATGTGTTCCCCCTCCGGCGCCCCCGTCTGTCCGACGTCGGACGAAAGGGCTTTGCCCGGCGGGGAGCGAGGCTCGCCGGGGCAGCCAAAAGATCCGTCGGTTCCACCCACGAATAGCGTCGTGGTATCTGGGCAGGGCTCGGCTATGTACCACGCAGGCGCGGGTTGCCGGCGGTCAGAGGGAACAAGATCAGACGCAAGGGTAAAAGATACAAGTAGATGGGCGGCAGCCCAGACCGAGGCGGGATCTCGGACACGGGTCGATGCATAGGGGGGGTTGATCCCGCTTGGCGAAGCGAAGAGGCAAGGGCTACGCGGCGCACGCCAAGCCGACTTTTCCTGCTGCAGGTCTTGAAAATTGTCGAGGGCCGAGGCAGGTGAGAGGGACGCTTTCGGGTTGCGACGAGAAGGTCCATCCATGGGTCTCGCCTCAGGTGGGCGTGGGCACTCGCCCAGCCCCCGTCAGACGATACCAATATGGCGGAGAGGTATGTAGACATGTGGAATAACAAATGGACGATGCATGGAGAGGGAGGATTTAGGTACCTACTTCGTAGGGTGGGGGAGGGAGAGAGGGAAAGAGACGGAGAAAGACTGCACATACACACACATGCACGCACGCACTCTTGCATGTGCCTCGAATTGTTCAGATCGCTCGCGCGCACGGGCAAACGCACGCGCACTCACGCACTGCACCGCACCGCAACGCAACCTTGAGGGTGTGGTCCCCGATGGAATGCCGAAACGTTCCAGCGTGGCGGAAACGGTCGCCTACAGCCGGTGGGACTGGCTGGGTGAAGAGGGGTCCCGAGGGGAAAAGGAATCTTGGCCGTCCTCGTCCTCCCCTTGGTCCGCGCGAGGTAAGATCTGAGCAGCCTGCCTACCTGGGATGGATGTTGTGGTACGGGGATTGGGAGCCCCCCCCCCGGGGGCGGTTTGCGCGTTGTCTGAGTCACGGAAGCCATCTCCGGTGGCCACGGGCCCATCCAACCCTCCATCCCCAGTCCCCCCTGCCAGACGCTCTCGGGCCTTGGCTGTGTGCCCGTCTCGGGTGCCCGTCATGTCGACTCAGACCGTTACGTCCTGGAGGGGATAGAAAAAGGAAGGAGGAGAGGGGAATCGTGTGGCAATGCTGCCACATGCCTTAACAGGCACCTGTCTGAGAGGCCAAGGTTTGAATACCCGGCGTGGGCTTCTCGTCGTGGGTTCCGATGTGTGTCTCTCAGAGAACGGCCCCGTTCGTTCCACCCAGGCTCAGTCAGTACGGGCTGCCAGTTGGGCTGGTCCCGGATCTATTCATGGTGAATCAGCCTCTTCTTTCTAATTGCCAATCCCACTACCATAGACGTAAACGTGGGCGTGCTGGGCCGTGATACGGGCTGTTGATGTTTCCAATATCCATATTTACAACGACCTACCTCCTAGGTAGCTAAGGTAGACTACAACGCACGCGTGGCTGTGGGTCACCCAAAAGTGAATTGTTTCGTCAGCGACAGGCCCTTGTACATATTCGCCTGACGAACTTGAGGTTGCTTGGGCTGTTATGACGACTTCGCCGGTGTGTTGAATACGAAAGTACCTACACACGTCTAAACCTGAGTAACTTAGGTACTTTGATACTTTACGTACTAGTATGGTCTGAGAGCCAGCCAACGCTGAACTGGAGTATAACATGCCAGCAAACGGACGACGCTGTGTCATGGGGTACAAGACACATAATTCCCTCTCGTCATGACAAGATAAACAGCAGGCGTGGAGCTTATCAGGAATTTCTTGATTGGTCGCCCAGCTTGTTTGGCCCCAACGGGACTTGAGTGTTTTTTTCCTCTCACCTGCTCGTCTTTCCTCACAAGCGCTGTCGTTAGACTGCGCGAAGCCCGGCTCTGGTGAAAACGCCCCCGCCAGCGAGCGCGGAACTAAAAGACCTCTTTTCTGTCTGTTGCGTGTACGTACCGCTCGGCAGAGACCAGGGTAGCTGGCCGACACGGAACCCCGCCAGACGGTGACGGGCCCACCATAGCAACATTGAGCAATGGGAAGAGAGCAAAGCCAAGACCCCGCGCCAGATTGCGCAGGGTTCAGCTGTGTGTCTATCTTGCGTTGGCCAGGGATCGTCTCAACCGCCTAGAGCTAGCGAGGGGGTAGGTAGCTATTCCCTGCCGTACCATCGGGACTAGGCGCTATGCGTACCTACTCCTGAAGAATAAGAGACAATGAGGCATGCAACCACCTCGAGCACGTAACGCCCGTGGCAAGTAGAATCCCGCGCAAAATTAGTGAATGATGCACGTATCTAAGTAGGTAAGCAGGCGGCCAGGCCGGGAGGTGTTGTTAATATAGGGGCTTTACTGGAACAAGGGAACTCACCGAAGGCCGACCATTGCCAGCATGAACCGACGGGATGGCGGCCGACTACTGAGTTGGTGAATCGGGGAAGGCTGTCCACCCACACGTTTCCCGTTGACTGGTTAACGCCTAATGCACGGGGCTTGCTCAATGGATGAGGGGGGTGCCTATGTAGCTTAGGTAGTAGGTAGGTAGGCATCTTACATTCAACGCCGGAAATGGGGGGGAGGTTGCTTGGAAGAGCCCTCGACCGTTGTGAGACCGCCCATGGTCGCAGAGGTGGGACCCAGGAGCATTCTAGGATACTAGCTGCTGGGTAAAAACGTCTATCCACCAACCGCCATACCTCTCTCTCCCTCTCCGTTTCTTAGGAGCGAGTATAGCCTGCATAGAAGTCAGTAATGGCGGGGCAGGGCAGATGCCGTCTTGGCCCAATAACGACGTTTGTGTTTCCGTGTCAAAACACGTATAACGAATGGCAGGACGCACCCCCTGCAGGGATCCATTGGGGGGTGGAAACAAGACAGAAAATAGCTGGAGGCCCGACATCTTGGCGTTGTGTACAGATAGTCGCAGGAACTGTTGCACACCTAGGTAGCAAAGCATCATGCAGTTGACTGATGAGAGGGAGAGGGAGAGGGAGAGAGAGAGAGCCCCACAGCCGCGACATGGGGGGCGGATAGGTGCGCATCAGAGCATCCTGGACAGGTGGGCAGGGCCATGTCGGTACCTAGGTATTTCCCGTCTTGCAGGGCCCCGACGAATACCTCGAGTCTCATGGGATGCCATGGGATGGAGATCGAAGCAGCTCGGCGCTCGCTAGCACGGGAGCAGCTGGAGCTACAGGACGAGGGGAGCCTTGGGACCAGTATTAAGAGGCCGCTTCCCCTCCGTCGCCTCCTTCCTCGGACTGCCAAATACCCAACCAACTCGCTCATCACGATTCCCTGGCCGCGCCCCCTTCATTGGACCTCGGAGTCAGAGAAGAAGGGAGACACACGGTGAAGCTCGCCGAAGCGTAGCAGCCAAGAAAAGCGAAAGCCCCCCGTCCCGTTCCCGCGAATTCGGCGGGCTGGAACCTACCTCTTTTGCTCCCTCACTGCAGCTGCCTCTACCTGCATCTTACTTATTAAGGCGAGGGCTGGCCGGCTTCCTCGACCCCGCGCTGCTTCCCATCCTTTTTCCCGCATACCTCTGCCTACCCAAGTACTTTCACCACCTATCCCGAGGTCCATCCACCCTTCCCTCCTACGTCAGCTCGGTCCATAGAGCAACAAGGAGAGTGCTTGCGAGCTCGAGCGTAGGGCCCTCGGCTGAACCGACACCCCACCAAACCTATTCCACCCCCCTTCGGCTGGCCGTTGAGCTCAACACTCAGACGCACGCAGCTTTTCTTCCCACCGACCTCGCGCACCCTTGATTCTCCGCGCGGTCCCTGCAGAGGCGCTTCTTCTTCTATATCCCTAGCCGCCCGTATCTTTTCTTGCTTCGTACCTCCTTCCCATCCACTCGCACAACAATGTCGGCGCTACCGGATCTCAAGGACCTGCAGGCGGGCAACGCCGCCGCCGTCGATGAAGATGTCTTCGAGGAGGGCATGGCCCCCAAGGAGGCCCAGACGGTACACCACATCCGCGCCAACAGCTCCATCATGCACCTGAAGAAGCTGCTGGTCGCCAACCGCGGCGAAATCCCCATCCGCATATTCCGAACCGCCCACGAGCTGTCGCTCCACACCATTGCCGTCTTCAGCTACGAGGACCGGCTGAGCATGCACAGGCAGAGTGAGTTGGCTGCTTTGGGCGACCCCGACCCTGCCTCCCGGCGGGCGTGCAGAAAGCTAATGCGTCGACTGCAGAGGCCGACGAAGCCTACGTCATCGGCAAGCGAGGACAGTACACCCCGGTGGGTGCCTATCTGGCCGGCGACGAGATCATCAAGATCGCTCTCGAGCACGGAGCGCAGATGATCCATCCAGGTGAGTAGCGACACTTTGAGCCGTGCGCAGTGCGGCCCGACCCCCTTCTTCATGACTAACTGGCGGCCCAAGGATATGGTTTCCTGTCTGAAAATGCCGAGTTCGCCCGAAACGTCGAGAAGGCCGGTCTGATCGTAAGTGCCACGACCCTTTTTCCCCGTCGCCCACACGGGTAATGGCGCTAACCCTCGCTCCTTTCCAGTTTGTCGGGCCTTCACCCGACGTCATCAACTCGCTGGGCGACAAGGTCTCGGCCCGCAAGTTGGCCATCGCTGCCAACGTCCCCGTGGTGCCGGGTACCGAGGGCGCTGTCGAGACGTTTGAGGAGGTTAAGAAGTTCACCGATGAGTACGGCTTCCCCATCATCATCAAGGCGGCCTTTGGCGGCGGTGGCCGTGGCATGCGAGTCGTGCGGGACCAGGCCAGCCTGAAGGAGAACTTCGACCGTGCCACGTCCGAGGCCAAGACGGCTTTCGGCAACGGTACCGTCTTCGTCGAGCGTTTCCTGGACAAGCCCAAGCACATTGAGGTCCAGCTGCTCGGTGACAACCACGGCAACATTGTCCACCTTTTCGAGCGTGATTGCTCCGTTCAGCGCCGACACCAGAAGGTGGTTGAGATCGCCCCGGCCAAGGATCTGCCCGCGGCCACGCGGGATGCGATCCTGGCCGATGCTGTTAAGCTTGCCAAGTCGGTCAACTACCGCAACGCTGGTACCGCGGAGTTCTTGGTCGACCAGCAAAACCGATACTACTTTATCGAGATCAACCCGCGTATCCAGGTCGAGCACACCATCACCGAGGAGATCACGGGCATTGACATTGTCGCCGCCCAGATCCAGATTGCCGCCGGCGCGACGCTCGCGCAGCTGGGACTCACACAGGATCGCATCTCTACCAGAGGCTTTGCCATCCAGTGCCGAATCACCACCGAAGACCCTTCCAAGGCCTTCCAGCCCGACACGGGCAAGATCGAGGTCTACCGATCGGCCGGTGGCAACGGTGTGCGTCTTGACGGTGGCAACGGTTTCGCCGGTGCTGTCATTACCCCTTACTACGACTCCATGTTGGTCAAGTGCACGTGCTTGGGCTCAACCTACGAGATCGCTCGCCGGAAGATGTTGCGAGCTCTGGTCGAGTTCCGCATTCGCGGCGTCAAGACCAACATTCCCTTCCTGGCCTCGCTCCTGACCCACCCCACCTTCATTGATGGCAACTGCTGGACCACCTTCATTGATGATACCCCCCAGCTGTTTGACCTCATCGGCAGCCAGAACCGCGCCCAGAAGCTGCTGGCCTACCTGGGCGACCTCGCTGTGAACGGAAGCAGCATTGCGGGACAAGTTGGCGAGCCCAAATTCAAGGGTGAAATCATCATGCCCGAGCTTCTCAATGCCGATGGATCCAAGATGGACGTGTCGAAGCCCTGCCAGAAGGGCTGGAGACAGATCATTCTGGACCAGGGCCCCAAGGCCTTCGCCAAGGCCGTTCGCGACTACAAGGGTACCCTTCTCATGGACACCACCTGGCGTGATGCCCACCAGTCCCTCCTGGCCACCCGTGTCCGAACCGTCGACCTGCTGGGCATTGCCAAGGAGACCAGCCACGCCCTCCACAACCTCTACAGCTTGGAATGCTGGGGTGGTGCCACCTTTGACGTCGCCATGCGCTTCCTCTACGAGGACCCGTGGGACCGCCTCCGGAAGATGCGCAAGGCCGTCCCCAACATTCCCTTCCAGATGCTCCTCCGTGGTGCCAACGGTGTTGCCTACTCCTCCCTGCCCGACAATGCTATTGAACACTTTGTGAAGCAGGCCAAGGACAATGGCGTCGACATTTTCCGGACCTTCGACTCGCTGAACTGTCTAGAGAACCTGGAATTGGGTATCAGGGCAGTCCAAAAGGCCGGCGGTGTTTGCGAGGCTACCATTTGTTACTCGGGAGACATGCTGCAACCGGGCAAGAAATACAACCTCGAATACTACATGGGCCTGGCTGAGAAGCTTGTGGAACTCGACATTGACGTCCTCGCAATCAAGGACATGGCGGGCTCGCTCAAGCCTCATGCAGCAACGCTGCTTATTGGCTCGCTCCGGAAAAAGTACCCGGACCTCCCCATTCATGTCCACACCCACGACTCGGCCGGCACGGGAGTCGCGTCGATGATTGCCTGTGCCCAAGCCGGCGCTGACGCTGTGGATGCGGCCACAGACAGTCTCTCGGGAATGACTTCGCAGCCCAGCATCAATGCCATCATCGCTTCGTTGGAGGGCACTTCGGATTGTGGACTCAATGCCGCCCACGTTCGGGCGCTCGACACGTACTGGGCGCAATTGCGACTCCTGTACTCGCCGTTCGAGGCGCACTTGACCGGCCCGGACCCCGAGGTTTACGAGCACGAGATTCCTGGCGGTCAACTCACCAACATGATGTTCCAGGCCCAACAGCTTGGACTTGGCTCCCAGTGGGCCGAGACCAAAAAGGCCTACAAGCAGGCCAACGAGCTCTTGGGTGACGTTGTCAAGGTCACGCCGACGTCCAAGGTCGTGGGCGATCTCGCTCAATTCATGGTTTCAAACAAGTTAACGCCTGAGGCCGTCGTCGAGCGTGCCGACCAGCTCGACTTTCCCGGCTCTGTTTTGGAATTCCTCCAGGGCATGATGGGCCAGCCCTACGGCGGGTTCCCCGAACCGCTTCGCTCCAAGGCCCTACGCAATCGCCCCAAGTGGGACAAGCGGCCCGGCTTGTACCTGGACCCCGTCGACTTCAAGAAGGTGCGGACAGAACTTGGCCAGAAATGGGGCGGCGTTACGGAGTGTGATGTGGCGAGCCATGTCATGTACCCCAAGGTCTTTGACGACTACAAGAAGTTCATGCAGAAGTACGGCGATCTCTCTGTTCTTCCCACGCGCTACTTTTTGTCGGCGCCCCAGATTGGCGAGGAGTTCCACGTTGAACTGGAGAAGGGCAAGGTCCTGATTCTGAAACTTCTGGCTGTGGGACCTCTCTCGGAGAATACGGGCCAGCGTGAGGTCTTCTACGAAATGAACGGAGAGGTTCGACAGGTTACTGTCGACGACAAGAAGGCTAGCGTCGAGAACGTCAGCCGACCCAAGGCAGATGCTGCCGACAGTAGCCAAGTCGGCGCGCCCATGGCCGGTGTGTTAGTCGAGTTGAGAGTCCACGAGGGCTCCGAAGTCAAGAAGGGAGATCCATTGGCCGTCTTGTCCGCCATGAAGATGGAGATGGTTATTTCGGCGCCGCACAATGGCAAGGTCAGTGGCCTTCAGGTCAAGGAGGGCGATTCGGTGGACGGGTCGGATCTGGTGTGCAGGATTGCGAAGGGATGAAGACCTTTCACGAGCTAGTGATTTTCCATTCGTTAGTCTCAAGATGCGAGCTTAGGGGATAGTCTTATTCAGTGCCTAACATACAGCAGCTCCTATGTCTTCAACCTGTGCTCATATGACTGTGTGGTGGTGCGATTATTCAAATGGCGACATGCTTTAGGTGGCCATGATGTTCCAAATGACTACTCTCAGCCTAGATACTCTTGCCATATCTGCATAGAAACATCGGTTGCCGTATAGGAATACCGACAATGCCATAGAGAAGAATGGGTAAAAGGGGGAAGAAGAAACCGAAGTTCGTACCTTCTCCGGCGCTGTGCGGGCACTACTGGGATTACTTTATCTCTCACATCTGTATCTTAACATCAGTTGCGACATGGAAGTAACGATGCTATGACAATGAAGTGATGATACCGTTAAGTTATAATAAAGGTTACATTGTCTCGTAGTTGGAAATCCACTTTCCATTCGGGATACGCCTCAGATCTCCTGATCGTCGCAGCGCCCCCTCTCTTTCTCCGATAACACCAAATTGATAGCCTAGTACCGGTTCCCGTCGTACTGAACGGCCATGAAGCGACTCAAGGCCAAACGAGTAGACGTCGATTAACTGGCTGTTAACTATCCGAGACTCCATAGCTTTAGTGCTGATCGGCCGCATCTGAGAGGATACCTGAATCCGCCCACTTCTGGACTCTTATACAAGCCTCTGCTGGGGCAACACCTATAGTATTTCCCTCGTTCCGGTTATGGTCGAGGTCCAGTGGTATAAGGAGCTGGAGTGCGGTGCCCAACGTGTCCCACGACAACGCAGCTCGTGGTTCAGGCGTCGATGTTACGGATGCTTGGTCGAGAAGGAAAGGACTGAGTGCTGCTGGCAAGCACTCGAAAAGCCAGTCTGCGGCGTAGTCTACTACGCAAGCGTTGAAGGTTTAGCCAAAAGAGCAATGCAACAAACAGGGGGCTGGCAGACAGGATTAACCTATGCTAAACGACGTGCGGGTTGAAACCCAGCCCAGATGCAACCGATCAAGGCCCCAATTAAAACACCATCCTAGCTCGCGGGTCTACAATACTGGCAGCAGCTTCCGGTGGCAGGAATACTGACAGCAGCCACGTCGGAATTGGCAGCAACGCCGGCGTCGGCAGCACCAGCCCCGGCGAGTAGCAACGGTGACGGTAGCTACGACGGCGTCGGCAGTAGAAAACGGTCTAGTCCGCCTAGGTGACGGTCACAACCGCCGCTCCTGCGCGCTGCGGGTACTTGGCCTTGTGTAACCCCGTACGGATAGGGAAATCAGCTCGGAATCAGCCTCACGGTCCGTCCTCCATTACATCCGCCCTTACCACTGCTTTAAATGCCATCGATAACGGCACTTACACACATTTTATGACGAGTCGTTGCTTTTAGGTGACAGCCGATGTCTTTACGTGGTACATATCCACCTCGATATAGGTAGTATATACTTTATACGGAGTCAAGTTCTACATAGTATATACGCCCCGTACCCACTTACTACCTACGCTTGTACGCTTTGTAGTTTCTGATTTCATATTCAGTCATACCAATTACTGCAGCTAAAACCATATTAGTATTATTTATAAATGCGACGTCACCTATGCATATGTACAGATACAACCAGTTATCGCTGTAGTCAGTTACTGGTACACTTTAATATATCAGACGTCGAGTACCGGAACCCCTACTAAGTTGTACTGCCCCGTTGTAATGTGGGCCCAAAAGTACCCTGAGCAGAAAATGGTGCTGCTACCCCAGACGAGACGGGGGCTCTTAACGCGTCAAACCAGCAAAGCACGCGTCACGTCACGTCACGTCTTCCAACCGTTCGTCTAACAAGCTTGCCTTCTCGTCCGAGTGGCCCGGTGATATCACCACGACACCCGCCCATTCACCTGAACACTGGCCCAGCTTCGAACCGCGTGCCTATCGGAAACTGGGCCACATATACTCCCGAAGACCTCCCGGCCCCAGTCGTGTCCAATTCCTGCCATTCCCATCGAGCCGCCCGTCTACCACCTGGACACGCCGGCCGCCATGGCTGGCCCACCCAAAGCCAAGAAGCAGCAGTCTCTGACCAGCTTCTTCACTCCCAAAAGCGTGAACGGTCTCAACGCTGTACTGCAGTCGCAGCGGAGCCAGGTGGCATCGCAAACTCCGCCCGCCCCCCAGAGCGACAGCTCCAAGAAGCGCCGCTTGGAAGAGGACGTCGAGAATGCCGACGCCGATGCCGACGTCGGCGTACCGAGAAGTCCGAAGCGCGCAAAGGGACCGGCGCCTCTGAGCCAGCCGGGTTCCCGCGCCAAGAGCTCGAGCGCCCGGACCGACAGTTACCTATACAATGCCTCGCACCCAAACGCCGAAGCCGGCCCCGACGCCGATGACGCTGCCGAGAGACGGAGGAAGGCTGCGCTGCACGAAAAGTTCGTCAAGAAGCTGGGCAGGCCCGACAGCCTACGGGGATCTTACCGCAAAGCCGAGGAAGCGCCAAACGTGGACGAAGATGCAGAGGACGACGAAGACGGTGACGAGGAGAGGGCCGCGCCCGCCCGGGCCAAGAAGAAGGGGGCCAAGACGGGCAAACTAACGCCCATGGAGCTTCAGTTCCTCGACATCAAGAAGAAGCACCTCGACACGGTGCTCGTCATGGAGGTTGGCTACAAATTCCGGTTCTTCGGCGAGGATGCTCGCATCGCCGCCAAGGAACTCAGCATAGTATGCATCCCCGGCAAGTTTCGCTACGATGAGCACCCCTCGGAGGCCCACCTGGATCGCTTCGCCTCGGCCAGCATACCGGTCCACCGGCTGTCGGTCCACGTGAAACGCCTCGTGGGCGCCGGCCACAAGGTCGGTGTCGTCCGCCAGATCGAGACGGCGGCCTTGAAGAAGGCGGGCGACAACCGGAACGCCCCGTTCGTGAGGAAGCTCACCAACGTCTACACCAAGGGCACCTACGTGGACGAGGTCGGCGAGTTGGAGCGTGGGGAAGCCACACCTTCCGGTGGCTACCTGCTCTGCCTCACGGAGTCCAAGGCCAAAGGCTCGGGAACCGATGAGAAGGTCGATGTGGGCCTCCTTGCCGTCCAGCCTGCCACGGGAGACATCATCTACGACAGCTTCGAGGACGGCTTCATGCGGAGCGACATCGAGACGCGCCTGCTGCACATCTCGCCCTGCGAGTTCTTGATTGTCGGCGAGCTCACCAAGGCCACGGACAAGCTGGTGAAGCATCTGTCCAGCAGCACCAACGTTTTCGGCGACCGGAGCAGGGTCGAGAGGATAGCCAAGTCCCCGGCGGCGGCGGCCGAGTCCTACTCACACGTCGCGCAGTTCTACGCGGAGAAGCTGAAGGAGACGGCCGAGGACAAGGAGCACGCCAGCGCCTTGCTTGACAAGGTGCTCAAACTGCCCGAGCCCGTCACCATCTGCCTCTCGTCCATGATCAATCACCTCAAGGAGTACGGTCTCGAGCACATCTTCGACCTCACCAAGTACTTCCAATCCTTCAGCGCCCGGTCGCACATGCTGATTAACGGCACCACCCTCGAGAGTCTCGAGGTCTACCGCAACCAGACGGATCACGCCGAAAAGGGGAGCCTGTTTTGGGCCCTCGACAAGACCGTCACGCGCTTCGGCCAGCGCCAGCTGCGCAAGTGGCTGGGCCGGCCGTTGCTCGACCAAGAACGCCTCCAGGAGCGTGTGGCGGCCGTGGAGGAGCTGTTCCGGGGCGCTTCGACGCCCCAGGTCGGCCAACTCGAGCGTCTGCTGGCCAGCACCAAGACGGACCTAGAACGCAGCCTGATCCGCATCTACTACGGCAAGTGCACACGCCCCGAGCTTCTCGGCGTCCTGCAGACGCTGCAGCGGATCGCGACCGAGTACGGCCGGGTCACGTCGTCCCAGGACACGGGCTTCACGTCGCCTCTCATTAGCAGCGCCATCGCCTCGCTGCCGGCGATACTGCCCACGGTGCTGTCGTACCTCGAGCAGATCAACCCCGAGGCGGCGCGCAAGGACGACAAGTACGCCTTCTTCCGCGAGACCGAGGAGACCGAGGCCATTACCGACCACAAACTGGGGATTGCCTCGGTGGAGCAGGAGCTCGACGCCCATCGCTCCGTCGCGGCTGGCAAGCTCGGCAAGAAGTCGGCCGTCCCGTACGTCACCGTGGCTGGCATCGAGTACCTGATCGAGGTCCCCAACACGGACCTGAAGCGCGTGCCCGCCTCTTGGGTCAAGGTGAGCGGCACCAAGAAGCTATCGCGCTTCCACACGCCCGACGTCGTCCGCCTCATCTCGGAGCGGGACCAGCACAAGGAGGCCCTCGCCGCCGCCTGCGATGCCGCCTTCGCCCAGCTGCTGGCCTCCATCGGCGCCGCGTACCAGCCGCTGCGCGACGCCGTCTCGGCGCTCGCGACGCTCGACTGCCTACTGTCGCTGTCCCGCGTCGCCGCCCTGCCCGGCTACACCAAGCCGACCTTCCTGCCCGCCGACGCGCCGCCGGCCATCTCGGTCCGCGACGGCCGCCACCCCGTGGCCGAGCAGACGCTGACGACGGCCTACATACCCTTCTCCACGACGCTGGCCTCGCCCCTCCCGCTGGCCCAGCTCATCACGGGCCCCAACATGGGCGGCAAGTCGTCGTACGTGCGCGCCGTCGCCCTGCTCGTGCTCCTGGCCCAGGTCGGCTCCTTTGTGCCCGCCGCCGCCCTCGAGCTGACGCTGGCCGACGCCATCTACACGCGCATGGGCGCGCGCGACAACCTCTTCGCCGGCGAGAGCACCTTCATGGTCGAGGTGTCCGAGACGGCCCGCATACTCCGCGCCGCCACGCCGCGCAGCCTCGTCGTCCTCGACGAGCTCGGCCGCGGCACCAGCACCCACGACGGCGCCGCCATCGCCCACGCCGTCCTGCAGCACGTCGTCGATGAGACGCGCTGTCTGACCCTCTTCGTCACCCACTACCAGCACCTTAGCCGCATGGCCGACGCCATGGCCGGCCGCATCAAAAACGTGCACATGCGCTTCACCACTGCCGCCGCCGCCCAGGACCCCGCCCTCAACGCCGTCGACACCACGCCGCCCCGCGACGACGTCGACGACGACGGACCTGCCTATCAGCCCGGCGAGGAAATCACCTTCCTCTACGAAGTGGGCGAGGGCGTGGCTCATCGCTCCTACGGCTTGAATGTCGCGAGACTCGCGCGCATACCGCCCAAGGTCCTCGCCGTCGCCGCCGAGAAGTCGCGCGAGCTCGAGGCCGAAATCAAGACACGCCGCCTGGCCGGTACCGCCAACCTGCTTACTCATCTGCTTGAGACTGGAGCAGGGCCCGATGAGCTGGACCATCTCGTAGCAAGCATGGAACAGCTCTAGGCGCCAGCCACTACCATCCTTCTCCGAAGCTCGACCCGCTCCGTTCGGGACAGTACTGGTTGGAGGCGAACCCTCCGCATGGCTAATTCACAATGCCGTATGTGAGGCAGACGTGAAGGACTATTCGACCCAACCCAATGCACCTTTAATTTGCAAAGCTCTATCTATGCCCCCAGGTCTACCTAACATGAAGTTTGGTCGCCCGAGTACATACGTATCTTCTCCATATAGTAATGCGCCAACGCACCGTAGAAATGGAGCTAGAGATGGGCGCCCCCTTGCGCCTCTCCACAGCCGTTCCCTTTGGCCGTCTCCCCAGGTGCCGTGAGCGGTTCATACCAGAAAGCTAACTCGAAAGGCGGAGGAAGAAGAAAAAAAACATGAAACGATGAGTAGGCACATGCTGGGATAACGTATCCTTTTGCCGTGCTATTGGCCCATATCGTCAGCTGGAAACTTGGTGCTGGCGAAGGGCAATGGTCCAAGAGAAGGGCTTGGCGCTTAGGGCATGTTGAAATGAAGAGTTGGCCGCCCAGCAGGCGAACAAACCTTGCTCTCGTTAATGAAGATCTTACCCTTGCGATGGCGATGGGAAGAGGGCAAGCATGTGAACACGCCAGGATTCTCAGGCGCGAGTTGATGGCTGCTCCAGGTATTACCCGTATGGCATCAAATGAAGTCGAGGCCAAAAGCCCCAGTGTGTGCCCGACCCCAGAAATTCTGCTTCCAGACCCTTCCCGTATCCATGTGGAAATCGCTGTCATGTCGACAGCTCTGTAAGCCCAGGTTTGGCCCTGTCAGATTTCGTATGCACCGTGGCGAACGTCTTGCTGAAAACCTGTAGAACCGGTCCGCGAGGGTATGTGGAGGGCATTTTCGTACGAGGTATGGGTATTGATGGGGTGGAATCCGCTTATAAAGGGCTTCGTGTCTTGGTCATAGGGCGCGAAAGCGTGGAACCCAGTGTCATTCCGCGGCTGTACGCAGAGAGGGTTGTATAAATTGCTGGCAGGTGCGGCGTGGGAATCCAGGAAAGGGTTTGGAGTCGTAAGGGAGTGAGGAAATACAAACGCGCTGTTTTCCTTTCCTCCATAGAGACTCGGGCTGTGTACCTTGTGGATCGGTGTTGGAGAAAGCAATGCGATATTGGGGTTTCCGGGACGCAGGGCGAGACCCAGTCCTGGAAGGCCGTCACTGTTACCCTGATCAGTACCACGTGGTGACCACATCAATGTTTTCAACCTACCGCCGCTGGCTCATAACGTCCCCGTTCGGGCCTGCCACGAGAGGGTTAGAGCTGATTGAGTCTCTGTGCCACAAGAGTGAGGGACATCGAACCCTCACCTCGAGCCGGAGGTTCCGAGTCTCTGAACACATCCTCCTGGTGACTCCCTTTAGCATGAATCCGATCCGAACGCCTAAGTCGAGGAACCGAAGCAGTTGGGCGAGGACTCTCTTCTCTGGAAGAAGCACGTTTGCTGCGCCGACCCCGCGTTGGGCCACGGCCTCTGCGTCCTTCGCGGTTGCTAGAAATTGGTTCGAAGTTCCCGTTTACGCTTCGCTCGGTCTTGGTGGGCCTGCCGCGGGGCTTGCCCATGCCGCCTCGAGAGGCTCGCGTGCCTCTGGTTTTCATCTTCTTAGCGGACCCTCGGCGAACGTCCTCGTCCTGTATTTACCAGAGTCAGTTCTTGGTGATGCGGCCAGTAGCCCAAGTATTCTGGTTCCTACCTCGCTTCCGTCAATGGACGGCTCATCGTAAACATTTCGCTCTTTGTGCAGAACGAAGTTGAGGTCTGTTACGGTCTCAATTTGCTCCACAAGCAAAGAGCTTTGTAACATCTTCTGCAAAATTGCTGGGTCCTTCCGCTGGTTTCTTTTTCTTCGAGCTTCCGTAGATGCCGAGTCGAAGACCTCCATACCTTCGAGCCATTCTCCCTTTCTGAACTTGGCATTGTGAGCCTCCTCAGCAGTGGCTGATTCTGGACTTCCCATCGCCGTAGTCTCCATGGTAATGTCTGAGGGGAGGGCGCTGCTGCCGCCGGCCGATTCAAGCTTGAGGTCGCCATAGACAGAAGAAACCTCATCTTCTTGCGATTTTGCAGCGACTGCTTCGAACTCGTCGCTCTCGGTGCTTTCTCGGAACTTCGGGTGATTGGCCAGATGGTTGATTGATTGGTGTTGATAATATTGAGGGTGGCCAGGCATTGAATGATACAGGGGCAGGTCCAACCCGTGAGCATCGCTTTCCCAAGGGTAGAAATGCTGTTCAAGGGAGAAGCTCGCAATCTCAGAGACTGAATCGGCATCCTCGTCGGGTTCATCTTTGACATCTTCGGTCTTGGTTTTCTCAAGCTGACTTGTTGATCTGGAAATGCCATGTGTTCCCTGTGCCAATCACCCAAATGTAAGTTTATCCCGAATTTGATCTCATCGTGTCGATGCAGCACGCATCAGGGGACCTGTTGGACTCACTCGGCTGCTATGCTTGGCTTTGGCAACACCGCCAGTCTTTCCGCTGAGAAATTTGCTTGGTTTTGCGCGGCTCATGCGGCTCTGCTTTTGCGTTCGAGACTCGTTGCGGGCGCGAAGCAGTTCCTGAATGCCGTGTTGATCATACCAAGCTTGGAATTCCTCCAACTTGGTCGAGGCTGCTTCATCCGCACCTTTCGCAATGTCCAGCCGGAACTTGTTGGCCAAATGGCCTTTGGACGATAGATGTGTTAGAAGATGCGAAATATCCGAGAATTTCGAGCTCTTCGGGCAGAGCAGGCATATGAGAGGTATCTGGGTGCTCCTGTCCTCTGCATCAACGCTAACGGCGGTGGCAGTTTCTTGGTCGTGCTCCTCGAAGCTCTCGTCAAACTCCATTGCATTTAACTCAGTCACCACTTCCACGACTGGGGTTTCGACTGACATTTCGTGCCTATCTCAATGTTAGTGATCACGTAGATGCCTGTTAGTGTTACTGATCGTTAGTGGGGGACTGACCTGAGATGTATATCAAGCCCAATGGATGAGTGGGGTTGAGTCTGATGGAGCCGGGGCTGACTTTTCGTAATGCCGAGTTTGGACAGAATTCTGTGGCAGATCCTCTGGTGTCCTGACATTGGTTAGTATGGAGTCTGCACGTGGGGAACGTGGAATAGAATTTGATCAAGATGGGACGGAACAGTCACCCTTTTAGGGAGCAAGGAGGAAGCCAAGACAATACATTCAGATACACTTACCAGAGTACGGTGCAGGGAGCTCACAGAAAGATACCTGTTGACTTGGCTCTAGACATGGATCTCTGGGGTGAAGTGGTTTGTATGGAGTTGGCAGTGTCTCTGTGGGTTATGATGCTTGAGGGCAAGAGGTGCTGCAGTGGCAGAGAAAAGTTCCAAATGCTATGAAGTAATTAGCAAACCAATTGGCTAGGCCACAGACAGTTAATTACCACGGCCTCGGGTGGATTGGTGGTGTCGTTGGGGTGTGTTGACAATCTTTTCAACAAATGCGGACCTAGGGGGCAGGTCGTCGAGGAGACTATCTTGGGTCGTTTCCCTCGACACGTCTGTTGAAAGCCCCTTACGAGGGTTGCCGCAGCGTAGCTGTCTGTATTCAATCCGGTATTTCTGTGCACAAGATATTGGGTGGTCAGTCATGCATTCTCCCGACTAGCTGGGCTGGGAAACGCAGCGGCGCAGCAGAAGGACATGTCAATGTGCATCGAGGGAACAGCGGAGGGGAACATCAAATCAAAGAATGTAAGTGGATACACGGCAATTATTTCGTGTAGCGTTGTTCGAATATCACTGGAAGTGGGAGGGGGCATGTCACTTGCCTTTAGACGTTACAGCAGCGGTGCTTTGGTGTGCCCTGCGAGCTGCCTAGTGGTGACCGAGGCAGATTGGAGAGAGAGAAGACAGGCAATGGCCTGGGGGCCGTAACGCGAATGATCTGAAGAAGTCACAATTGATGGGGAGAAACCTGCCTCAGACGAAAGGCGAAGAGGCAGAGGGCGGGTAGGGTGTTGGAGGGTAAGGTGGAAGAGCGGGTGCGGACCGGGTGAGGGATTGGGATGAAAGACTGTGAGGGCTTTGGTAAAGGTGAGGAAGGAGCCCACTGGTGGGGACAGGTAAAAGTGATCATGGAGTCCAGCACCCGCTCTGATACGAGACTGGAAGGCAGACCTAGGAGAACTTGGCAAGGGCAACGTATTGCTCATAAGCGAGGCAGCAGGAAACCAACCGAGGCCATCCACATGCATGCGTTATGCTGGAGAAGAATGACTCCGAGAAGAATCTGCACACATTTGGGAGTTCGGATTTGCTATCTGCTCTTTCCATATGCGGCTTGCCCCTCAGTGTTGGGACAGAACGCGTCATTACTACCTCAGTTCGAGGAAGGCGCAGGCCAAAGAAGTGGATGGATTAGGGACAGCAAAGGGAAGCAGCCGGATCCATCAGAAGCAGGAGAACTTCTTGGACTTTGTCTGGAAATTGAAGGCAGATAGATGCCGGCATAAAACGACACAGTCTCGATGAGATATCAATTGAGGCAGTCGCCCAGTCACATACGACTTTGGCCCCCCACCCGGTTGTACGCATTTCGAACAAAGCAGGCGGGTAAGAGCCAGTGATTATTCCCTTGGCATACTCACCTTGCCTGAACCTGGAACAACAAATGATGCGTTTGCGATGTTATTAATGTTAGTCCAGTATGAGGTACAACGTCTGGATGATAGGCACGCCCAACAAGGGGCCCTCAACGTGTCATAAGCAAAGTAAGCGCGTGGATGCCTTGCAGCAATATTAGGGTAGCTCAAGAGTAACATTCTTCCCCCATCGGGAGCAAATAGGCCAAATAATAGGCCGCTTCACAGGCTTAGGTAGGCAAATCGGGGCGTTGACTTCCCGGGAACGCCTCGGAGGAGGGGTCGACGTTGGTTGGTGCTATTGGAAGTTTCGGGATCCATCGATTCCAGTCATGCCCAGGTCAGGGCTCATGGAAGAGGCACGTAACCCACTTGCCAAAACTGTCTCCATATGCCTTCAAGCCAGAAAAAGAAAGAAGATTATCGGCTGCCCCTTCAGATGAAGTGGCTGGCCTCATCTACCTGACATATCATGTTTTACTTGCTTAGGTATTCTGTTGTCCTATGTACCCCAGACGAGATGTGAAAGGTAGCTTCAGTATGCTCATTTTTCCAGCGTACAGATATGTAATTTACAAACTGCTGCCTGAATTTTAAGGGACAGCCAAAGGCATGATTTCAAGTTATTCGATGTTTCCTACCAATGATACTGTAGCTGGTGTGTGGCGAGACCCCGATACCAGCTTGCAACCCATGTGAGCCTATGGGCCTCCGGCGGTATTACAGCGGCCTTACGAATACAATGTTTACAACGAAAACCTGAAATACAGCTCGTCATATCTTTCCTTTTCAACATCCGTCATCTGTGCTCTTACAGCCTCTCGCTTCCGGTTCCGGTGCGCCAATAACATGCAGCCCAGGGAGACGAGCAAGAAACCACAAGTCGTGAATCCCAGGCCAATGGTGAATCCTGTGATGTACCTCGGGGCCTCCCCTTTGACGAAAACACCAATTGAGACAAAGTTTACGCAGTTTCCGAAGCCGGCCATCCACGCCATACCGACGGCGAGATATTTCCTGCCCCGGAGATTGGCGGACAGCCAGCCAAAAAGAACCGCCATTTGAGGAAACGTGCCGATCGACATAAACTGCAGGGCTCCTTGTCAGCAACGAGACTCCCGACCATTATGCGCCCGGTAGTTTCCTCAGGGTGGGCTTGAAGACCGTGGAGAAGGTGGAACCCGCGGCGTACGAAAAGTGCCATATAGCGGACGCCAGCTTGCGGTACGAATATGTACATGATGATCCAGCCAATGAGCTGGCAGCTTATACTGCCCAATACAAATGGCGCCCGGAAATTTTTATTAGATGAATTTCACGTCAAGGCGAAGCAGGCCAGAATGCCGGAAGCCCAGACAGGCATGGTCATGAGCTGGGCGATGGTGTTGGTCCAGCCGAGCTCAGTCAATATGGTGGGAGAAAAGGACGCTAAGGAGGCAGCGGTGATATCGCAGCAAAAGAAGCACATGGCAAACAGATGTATACGCCAGTCGACGAGGATCGTCCAGAGAGAGACGCCTTCAGCCGCGGAGCCTTTGCCTTCAGCGCCCTCGAGGCCTCGAGCTGCAGAAGGAGACGCTCGCGTTCGTGGCTTTCCAGGAACCAGGTTTGGGCCCGCGATGGCAAATTGGGGCAAAAGAAGAGGACCAGCGGCGAGATAGCAACTGTCATTACTGTTCTTACGTATCAGTGCGAGACATGAACCAATATTTGAAACTGACCTACATCCCTCGATTATGAACACCCATCGCCATCCCGGGTAGCCACCAGTGCCCTTGAGACGCTGTATTGCGTAGGCGAGCAGACCGGAGAATATTGGCCCAGCAAGTGCGAAGTTAATGCACCAAGCGAAGCGCATCGCCGCCTCACTCTTGGTATAATACATCGAAATCATGTACGTGGCGCCTGGCGGGAGTGAAGCCTCAAAGATACCCATGAGGAAGCGAACCGCGAGAAGGCCGCCATAACTCCAGGCCAGGCCCTGGAACATTCCCAATATACCTACTTTGGTTACCGTCAGGTGAAAACCGCAGACACGGTGAAGCAAGGCGGGTCAAAGGATGGGCACGTACCCAGCAGGAACATTTGCCCGCCGAGCAAGACTCCCGGGCGTATTTTGTTCATATTCAAGACCAGGTTGGCCGGTACTTCGGCGAGAAGGAATGGGACGTAGAAGATCATCTGATATGGGCAGGAGTAAGCACCATCCTTGTAGGACACTCCAGGGTAACTGCAGGCTTGTTCCGAGAGTAATGGTTGGCAGAGAGGACTGGGAGCAAACTTGTCAGGAGCCCTTACAAGAGTAATATTGTAAGCATTGTTTGGCATGCCCAGGGAACTCTCCAACCCCGCAGGTGATCCGATTCCTAACGCACGGGCATTCGCGATGTTCGTCCTATCCACAAACAGGGCCATTTAAAGCAACCCCATGATAGGTACGAGTACGAGGTCGCGCTTCCAAAGCAGTTTCCGATCCAGTTTGGGGTCTGTATTCAAGCCCACGGGCGGGGCGATGCTCTTGATCGAAGGGTCGCTTCTTTCCGAGTTACGGAGACCCTCGTGGTTGGAGTTCCCCGGGATTGGGGCCATGGCGAGTGATGGGGACAACATGTCCGTACGAGGCCGTTGTTTTTTGTTATTGAGGGAATCGACGAGGCTCCTTCAGGAAGGTGACGGCACGTTGCTCAAGCGAGGTCCGTGAAGGCCAATTTATACGGAAAGCAAAGACCACAAGTTGGCCGGGCCGAGGGGACCGATAATTGCCAAGTTGCGAGTATGAAGTCACCAGCAGTATGAATGGACTTTTCTTTTGGAATGGTCCTTGAAGACAAGACGGAGATATGGAATCTAACTTGGGAAACTGACATTCGGCTCTTGTGCACATGGGTTAGCTGTAATTTCTTAGCAACTGGACGTGTGATCTGGCAGCTGTTGCACAAACGGGGTTCCTAGCGAACAACCGGGCCTATAGGAAGTGTTAAACATTTCCTGTCTCTCATGGGCGTCGCTGGAGATCTGCTGGGCCGTAGCTACTTACCTGGGTAGTATCCTAGTTTTGCCCTCCACGGCAATGCTATGGTTACCGCCCAATGTGTTCGAGTACAGGCCAGGTACTTTTGCTGTCTAGTACTGCATATATTGTTCGGCGAGGACTAGGAGTACCCGATGGTCAAGTCGAGTGACCTTGATGCTTGCGTGATGAGTCGCGATAGGAACGAGAGGGTGAATTGGAGAACATGAGAATATCTAGACAGCAGATTGACTAACTCGGCGGTACGCAGTGCGGCCGGCCTGAGCATTAGGAAGAGGATAGCCAAGGTCTTTTTTGGCCTTGGTATCCCCACCCTACGAGCTCTTATAGCGCATAGCAAATCATAGTACATGGGTATTTTCAGGGTTAAGCCTTGCCAGGCTCATACCAGAGGGCTGCCGTTCCCCACGAAACATACATACGAGAAGCCCGGAACTGTCGGATGGGCATTCTCGAACCCCTGGCCGGTAGAGGAGAGCCCGTATCGCCCCAAAGGAGAAAATGAGGATGGACCCCAACTCGACCCCGGACTGTGAACCTCGCCAAACCTAATGTAGCCAGCGACGATGAAGTCAAGCATTCGTTTACCCACTTGATACCGGGCGGTATTCTTGACCGGGATGAAATGCAGGAGGGCGTGCAATATTGCGGCCAGATGTACTTCGTCCCCTCGTATGCTCGCCCTCGTATTTCGGGAACCCCTTGGGCAGTTGAAGCCCAAAAGGGCATCATCGTAGTGGGGTTGTTGCGGCCGGAACGATCCGGACCCCGCAAGCCCTCAAATCCAGGACCCTGCCAAGCAAAGAGAAAACGGGCCCTCGAAGGCAGGACGTCTTCGCGAAGCCTTTCCCGCTGATGGACGAGGTGGCATGTCTGCAAAGTATACACACACTTTACGATAATTGCGAGAGTACATCTAACGGTTACCTGGATGGCCCATGGACCTCTTAGCATTCATCCTCGGGAACACGAATGAGCATCTCGGTCCGGCCGGTCCGGCCGGTACGCAGCATATAGATGGTGTCGATAAGAAGCTAGAGCGCCGTGTGGCTGCGTCAGTACTTCCTGTCTCAAGGAGGAACCTACCTCGCGCTGCCGCTGACCGATTCAGTGCACCTTTCGTAACAGTCCCCACCATCACGTCGCCCGCCAACCAAGCACAGTAAACTACGTATAGCCACGCACATGATGAATTTAGATTGTGTGCGTCTCTTGATGTCCTGCTGGGCAGCCATTAGTGGCTGATATCCGGTTTCCGAAACCAAGCCTATCCAATGGACACGCTGCTCGAGGCTCAGTTCCGAATAAAGGATTATCTCAACCACGATGCAACCACCCTCACCTTCTGGTCCCATTTGCGCAAGACTATTGGGCCGGTTGTAGGCCGTGTGTACGCCTGTTTACCCAAGCCGACTTGGTCTCCACGAATTAATTTATAGAATTTGGGTACATGTATATTTAGGTATATACCAAGAGGAATTAACTGGTGCAGGAGACGTCGCCAGAGACGGGATCATTATGAAGCTGAAGCCTAATACCCGTTAGTTTCTGGCGCGATTGGTGCTAACGCGACAGCTGCTCCGTTCCCGGCGCTGTTCGATAGTTGCTGCATGGATACCAGCCTCGCGAATTCGCGTCCGGCCTTGTCCAAGTCTTCCGGGATATCGTGCTGCCAAATCCAGTGGTGTCTTTGGTTGGCATTGTCGACGATTTTGGCCATGTCGTCGCCAATTTCGGGGTCCCTCCAAGTGTAGATCATGCCGGCTTCAAAGCTGGTAGAGACGACCTTCTGGGCGCGCGGCCTTCGAACGGAGTCGTATACCTGGAAAGCCGTCTCCAAATGGTCCGGGGACTTGACCAGTGATAACAGGTGTGCGAGAACTACAGCATCCTCCAAGCCCTGGCCCGCCCCGGCAGCCTGGTGCGGGCTTGAAGCGTGAGCAACGTCTCCGAGCAAACAGATGCGATTCCTGTAGTATATGGGCGTCTCCGGATGGTGCCAGGTCGGCCACCTTAGGGGCTTCGCCCAGTCGAGCAGCTGCAGGAGCCTCGGGTCGAAGCCGTCCAGGTCTTGAATCATCTCCTCTTTCGTGCATGGTACGGGTGAGTCGCCCTGGCTCCACGGCTTGTTGTCCGCGACAAAGAAAACGAAGTTCTGTTCCTTTCCCTGAGAGATGGGATAGATAGCCACGCCCTTGCCTTTCGCCATGAACCATTTGGCGTCCCCCGCATGTTTGCCCAGGATTTCTTTGGCCTTGTCGGAAGGAATAATGCCGCGGTAGATGTACATGGAGCAATATTTCGGTTTTATATGCTGCGGAGCCACATCTTGCAGGACCATCTGTCGCGTGATGCCTTTGACGCCGTCACAACCGACCACGGCATCTGCTGTCGCCGTTTCGCCGTCGGAGAAAGTGACGACGACGTGGTCTCCGACCTGGCGAACCGACTCTGCGCGCTTCCCGAACCTCACAGTGCCTTCTGGTATAAAACTCGTCATGATGTCGAGCAAGTCCTTACGATGAGCACTGCTTCTGGTGAAATAGGGCGCCCCCACTATACCACGGGTCCAGCCTCTGTGCTCACCGAAGCCCTCCTCGGCATATAGTGCGTCGATCATGCTGTGCTTGAACTCGGGCTTCTCATTGGCGGTCTTGGCTCGGTTGTACTCGAGCCGGAAACGCGGGTCAATGAGGTCTATGGCTTTCATCGAGTTGGGGCCAAGGCCGATTCCCGCGCCGATGGTGGCAAAGGCTTCAGCGGCTTCGTATACTTTGACAAGCACCCCGCGCTTAATAAGACCAATAGCAAGGGCTAAACCGCCGATGCCCGCCCCAAGGATGGCCACTCTCGGCGGACGGACCGGGGCGTTCATCGACTCGTCCTGGGTGGGTGCAGCATGAACGTCTTGGTGTTGTTTCAGGTACTGGCGGGCGAGAAAGGATTTGAGCGGCGCAGGGGCGGGGTTTTTGGTGTAGGTTTCGGAGGCGGCCATGCTCGTTGACGGCGGTCCTATCGGGTTTCGCATGGAAATCGGCATGCTCCAGGCTCCGGCTTAGCTCCGGCTGTGAAGACTTTCGGGAGGGTGCAGCCACCGGCGTGCTTCAAGTTGACAGGGGCTGGGAAACCTGGGAGACGGCACTGGTCATGACAGAGAGACGGCGCTTGCCACACGGATAGGAAATGTAGGATGGGGACAAAGGGGTCGTGTGAATTCCCTCGGACCGAACAATGGTCCAGTAACCGATGCCGGGCGTGTTGGTGGGATATGTGTCAAGGGACGACGCAAACGTACAGGCCAAGCCTAGCTCTCGGTAGGCTGAATAAGAGGGACGGGGTGCCAGATCCAGATCTATATGAAATATGAACGGAGGCATCCTAACGGGTCGGGGGTGGTTGTGGTTAGGATAGGGCCGAGCCGAGCCCACCCCTCCAAAGCCACCGGCCAAGCACGGAAGATGTATCGAGACGTCGTCGATTTTGGCGACCGAGCGACCTACGGCCGGTAACTAGGGGCCGCGGATGTGTCCCATCTCAGCGACCCATGCCATGCCATGGTGGCCTTGATCCACACGCCGACGCGTCTCCGGTTGCAGGACTATCGGACGCTACCAGCCGTCAGTCGGCTCCGCTAGCCTCCCACGTTGCTCATCCGAGCCATACCTTGGCTGCGCCCTCATCGACCGCCCCTGTGACGTACTGCCCTGGCGCTGCGCGGGGTAGGGCCGGGCCAGGAACTCGTGCAAAATGGGCAGATGGCCCTATCGGAACCGCCTGGCCGACGGAGGCAGGCCGCAGCCTGGGTCTTGGCTCAGGCAACCTGTCGACGCTCGCGTGGTCAGCAACGTGGCAGTCCGGGGTCGGATGGCGTGCGCATGTGAACTAACGGGACCTTCGTCCCGAGACAGTCGGAGGCGCCTCGCCGCCAAGATGAAGAATCGCCCTCGGCTGGCGCAACGGTACTTGAAAGGAAGTTGGACAGGTATAGCCGGCAACCCACCTGCACGCGGGCTGCGTAAGCTTATGAAGGCCGCGGTACTTTGGTGCTTTAGTCCAGATTGCAGAAGGAGGCCGAGGAGATCTCGTTTTCCACTCGCGGATGCGCACGTCCGCAGCTCCAGCATGGGATGGGCACGGATGGGATATGTGCCTTTCTAGTCGTAGTACGAATATGGAGGAGTTCGGGGTACTTTGCATCTTCGGAAAGTTGCCGAAGCTTGCTCCACCCTGCTCCTTCCGCACCTCCCCCAAACGAGTCCAAAAACAGAAACGAAGAATAGAACCGGCGGTGGTCGGGATGTCGTCGGGGCATCGGAACCTTCCATCTAGGAATTCGCATCTTGAGGGGTCGGTGCGTGCATCAAGTACTTGAGCTACTACCAGACGAGTTACCAGTTCGTCCTCCGCAAATAGCGGGCATGGCAGTCACTGCTAGGGCTGTGATGCTAAATAGGGGACCCGGTATAAGGAAGCGCAACCGAAGGTTACTAGCTTTCTTTCCATCCATGCCATCTCGAAAGTGGGATCAGATTCCCTAGGTACTGACCCAAGCGAGCCAAGGCAAAGAAGTAAGCGAGTTGGTAGGTCGGTAGCTTACCTTGGGCACGTACCTAACTGCAAAAACCTGCAAGCCAAACGCCAATGAAGAGCCCACTACAGGCCGAGGACCATGGCCCCGTTTACATGCAGATCTGTATGTCCGAGTCACCTCCCGATCATCTCGTACCCGTGCCCGCGTCCGTCCAGGCAAATGAATGCCGGTGAGGAGGCGGCGGGAGAGGGGAAGACCATGGCCGCATCCGTGCGTCAGTTACGGTGGGTCGGGGAAGGAAAAAAAAAAGACCAGCACCATACTGACTCACCCAAGTCGCCTGCCGAGCTCTGCTGGCTTTCACTGAATCAGCCATTGATTGGCATGCTGGCTTGCCATACGTATGTATGAAGTCCTCCTCCTCTTCTCTACTCGATCATCTCTGAAGGCGGGCTGCTCGCATCAGCCTCGTAGCTGTAATCCATCACCTGAGAAACGTACCTACTGTCGAACAGACCAAGCGGGGAATCTGGAGACGGTGGGCCAGTCGGTGTCACACTAGAGGTGGGTGAACTGTCCGGCATCGAGAACTAGAAATATAGGGAACGGTCTCCCTCTACCAGCCCCAGGCCACAACCCATTTCCATTCCTCCTTACAGGTAGGGGGTACCTATCTCCTAGGCAGAGGGGGGACCCAGGATGGATAATGGTTGATGAAAGAGAGAAAGCAGGGTGGGGGATGAATGGAATGGGAAGTTAGCTTGGGCGCTGCTCTAGACCCACTACGTAGTGGTTTCCTCCATTCTGGAATGGATCAGGCATTTTCGCCTCCCCCCCCCGGAGACTGGTGGCCTGCCGTGCCTGCTGCCCCTTTGCTCGGGGCTGCAGCTGCTGATTGTTTGAAGTGTTGAGTGGATGGGCCAACCAAGTTGCTCCAAGTCCATCCAGGGCATGTTCTCTACGCGCCTCTTCCCCAAAGCGTAGGCACCGCACGCCCCCGGCACGTGTACATGCGTTGGGTTTGGGGAGTTCGGCAGAGAGAGGTTGGAAGTTTTCGGGACAATAGCTTGCCTTCATCTCCTCCCTTGGCCATCGGCCTCGTATATTCTCTCAGTCGCCCGTGAGTGGCTGCAAAGACGACCACTGACGAGCGAGTGGCCCCAGAACGGAAGACCCCATCCATCCGTCCCCCCCCTTCCCAGTCTCCGCCCCGTTGCCGACCTACCCACGACATCTTCGGCAGTCCCGTCCCGTGACAGCCTGGGACCATCTTGTTTGTACAAGCCCAAGCACGCAGGACGGCCTTTGTTCCGCTCTTGCATCACCCGCTGCCCGCCCATCGCGTCGGTACAGCGCATCCCCTTCCCCCACTCCTGACCCCCCTCCCACGACCAGCCTCACAGTGCCAGCAGCTACCAGTCGGCGCCCCGGCGCAACCGAGAACCTGTCAGATCTTGGTGGGCAGAGTCGCGCGTGTGCCCCCCCTGCTCAGCCCTGGAGGACCCTCCGTGGATGCATCATCCCTCTCCGGCGAGGTACCCGTCGTCTGCCCGTATCACGCCACCATGTCTCAATACGTAGAGACGGCCGGCTCGTCCCCCGAGACGGTCGGGGCGGCCCAAGCCACGTCGCCGACTGCGCCCGCCACAGCCGAGCCGTCCGCCGTCCAGCGGAAGCCGGGCAAGCGGGACCGCGTCGCCTTGGCCTGCCAGCGCTGCAAAACGCGGAAGCAAAAGGTAAGTCGGCCTGGCATCACGAGCCTCCGCCGCCGGCAGCAAAGCCTCTTTCCGTGCTGACCTGCTCCTCCCGTAAAGTGTGACGGCCAGCGGCCCGCCTGTGCATCCTGTGGCCGCCTGTCGCTTAAGTGCGGTAAGCCGAGCCGTGTTACCATGCCGTCCCCCACCCGCCCCCTTGCCCCTCTGACAGCCGTGCCGTGCGTGTAGTTTACGTGGTCCCCCTTGTCCCGGCTGCGGGCGAGAAGAAACTGTACATCAAGGCCCTCGAGCAGCGGGTGGCCGACCTGGAGTCGGTCTTGGCGTCGCTGGGGCACATGAACATCGGTGCCGATCACTTCCGAGGTAACCCTGCCGCCACTTCTTCGGCCTCGTCGCCGCAGGCCTTGTTGCCCGGCCGGCAGCCATCCGTCCACGCCCTGCAGAGCGCCCGGCCCGAGTCGGACGACGACGGCAATGACATTCTCATCGCCGTGCGCGACCTTTCGCTCTCCGCCTCGGGCCACTATGTCGGCGCCTCGTCCAACATCACCATAGGCCGTGTGCTCAGCTCCGTCGTGCACAGCCAAGGGTCCCCGGGCGCCGCGGGCGGCGAGGACCCAACCCTGCGCGAGGAAGATGACCCTGCCCCCAAGTCCGTCTACTCGACGCAGCTCGGGGAGCTTGTGGGCGTGCCTTTCCTGAGTCCCAACGTGGCCCACCGCCTCCTCGAAGGCTGGTTTCGGCACATTGCCACGCGCTACCCCGTGGTGCACACGGCCCGTGTGATGGAGTTGCACGCAACCCGGGAGAGCCTCACGGATGCGTACGAAAGGAGCATCCTTCACCTCGTCTACGCCGTCAGCGGGCGATGGTTGGAGTCGGCGGGCGAAATGGGCCATTTCTTTAGCGACCAGCATTACGACCTCGCCTTCGCCAACATGGACTCGATCCTCCAGCTCCGCGACTCGCGGGCAATTGATTACCTGCTGCTGATGGCGCTGTACTGCACGAGAGCGCCGCGGGACCCGGGCGCCTGGACCTACGTGGGGGCGGCCATGCGCTTGTGCATCGAACTCGGCCTGCACCGCCGGCCGAGGCGTCAGCTGGCCAGCATGGAGGGCGAGATGAACAAACGCCGTTTCTGGACGACGTACTTCCTCGATCGCGACATATCCATCGCCATCGGCCGCCCGCCCAGTCTCTCGGATCATGATATCGACGCCGACTTGCCCCTGGACATCAACGAAGACGTCAGGGACGATGACTTTGTGCGCCAGGCCGCGCTGCGTGTTTCCCCCCTCCCCGTCAACCCGCCAACCACCATGACGTCCTTTGTCCACCGCCTGCGGCTCAAGAGGATAGAGTCGGAGATTCAACACATCGTCTACAGGGTGGACAAGTCCGGCAAAACAGCCGACGGCATTATCAACACCTTCTTGGACAGGCTCGACGCGTGGAAGGACTCCATACCGTACGACGCCATGCACTATGTGCACCAGCCGAACAGCGCCTACGAAGGACCCGAGTTCTACACGATCCACTACCACCGCTGCGTGCGCTTCTTGCTCTACCCCCAGCTTGCCGAGACGCCCGTCAACCTGCGCTACCTCGAACTGTGCGCCGCGGCTTGCGCAGGCATCATTAGTGGTTACCGGCGGTTGCATCACGTATTCCCGGTTGGCTTCTCGGCCTTGAGCATACAATCCGTCTTCCTGGCAGGTAAGTGGCAGCCGCACCACCATTTTCTCCTGCAGGGTGCTGACAACGACACGCACAAGGCTTGACTTTGATCTACTGTGCCTGGTTGGCGCCCATCAACTTCATTAGCGTCGACGGTCCACTGACGGACTGCCAGTTGCTGCTTTAGTAATGCCACCCTTGGCCCCTCTTGGTTTGCGGATCGGCTCGGAATACTGATGTCGTGTGTTGCAGCATCGTCACGGAGCGTTACCCTTCGGCCCGCAAGTACCGCGACGTCTTCGAGCGGATAAAAAGGAGCGTCATGGACCTGATTTCACAGGGGAAGCACGAGCCTCGCAACCCCGTGAGCCTCGAGCCTACACTACAGGACGGATTCGGCTGTTTCCCTGACCAGTGGAACACGGGAGGCATTGGCGCGGATTTCACATACATGATCAACACGATGACGGGGGGTGATGTTATCACGACGCCGCCGTTTGGCCTCGGTCTGGATCCCACAGCCACCATGACGGGAACCGATCCTGTGCAGCAGCAGCAGCAGCAGCAGCAACAGCATCAGCAGCAGGTCAACCTCGGCCACTTCCCGGTGTGGGGCAATATGCCTAATGATCCTAACGACATGCCTTCCATTGATGCCATCAGCGGCATATACCAATAGTTGTCTCGCCTGCAGCGGGTCTTGACGCGTCTGGGGGAGTAGGCGAGGTTGGCGTTTGGGAAGGCGCAAAGGGGAAAGCTATTTAGGCCGGCTGGATACATGGATGCGCCATTTACAGGCAAGAAGCACTCGAGTTTTAGTCAACTGTCGGACCGGCCGCGGTGTAAATGAATGTTCAAGGACTGCCGTCAATGGCCACAAATTGAATATATCGACTATGTCCGCTGCAACCCTTTTCCGGGAGGCCCTTCTGGACAGCACGCGGTGGCATGTGCTGTCTTTCTCCTCTCTCCTCTCTCCTCTCTCCTCTCTCCTCTCTCCTCTCTCCTCTCTCCTCTCTCCTCTCTCCTCTCTCCTCTCTCCTCTCTCCTCTCTCCTCTCTCCTCTCTCCTCTCTCCTCTCTCCTCTCTCCTCTCTCCTCTCTCCTCTCTCCTCTCTCTTATCTTCTCTCTCCTAAGCGCGGGGAAGGAAAAAAGAATTTGACAAGTCGAACCGGGACGCAGAGTCGGGGCCGGCCCAAGGGGGTGGTCTGGCTCAGCGGCCCAGGGCGTTGTCGACCCCGGCGGCCGGGGCGAGGCCGTCAACGCGGATGAAGACGGACTTTTGCTCGAGCCACTCGTCGAGGCTCAGCAAAAAGCTCTCGCGGCCGACGCCGCTCTGCTTGTAGCCGCCGAAGGGCATGTCCCAGGCGCCCGTGGGCGAGGTGCAGTTGACGCCGACCATGCCGGCCTCAAGGGCCTTGGCGACGCGCAGGGCGCGGTCGACGTCGCGCGTGTAGACGGCGGCGTAGAGGCCATACTCGCTGTCGTTGGCGAGGCGCAGTGCCTCGGCCTCGTCCTCGAACGTGTTGATGGCCACGACGGGCCCGAAGACCTCCTCGCGCATGACGCGCGCGTCCTCGGGCAGCTGCCGGAAGACGACGGGCTCGACGAAGCGGTCCGCCGTGGCCGCGGGTGCGGGCGCCACGCCCGTCGGCACGCGCGTGCCGCCGGACCGGTCGCCGTCGGCGACGTAGGCGAGCACGGCCTCGTGCTGGCTGCGGTCGGCCTGCGGGCCCGACGTGGTCTCGGGGAGGGTGGGGTCGCCGAGGCGACGCGCGGCGGCGGCGCAGGCCGTGAACTTGGCGACGAAGGCGTCGGCGACGGTCGCCTGGACGTAGATGCGCGAGTTGGCCATGCAGGTCTGGCCGCTGTGGAAGAAGACGCTGTGCTGGGTCTCGCGGGCGGCGTGGTCAAGGTCGGCGTCGGCGAAGACGAGGGCGGGCGACTTGCCGCCGAGCTCGAAGACGAGGTGCTTGAGGTTAGACTCGGCGGCCGCCTTCTGGATGGCGCGGCCGGTGCGCAGCGAACCGGTGAAGGAGAGGGCGCGGACGGCCATGTGGCGGCTGAGGCAGGCGCCGGCGCCGGCGCCGTGGCCGTGCAGGATGCTGACGACACCCGGCGGGAAGCCGGCGGCGGCGAGCATGGCGGCGACGCGGTCGGGGCTCAGCGGCGCCTTCTCCGACGTCTTGAGCAGGACGGTGTTGCCGGCGGCGAGGGCGGGCGCGAGCTTCTTGCTGAGGAAGACGAGCGGGCAGTTCCAGGGGATGATGGCGGCGACGACGCCGTAGGGCTGGCGCACCGACAGGTTGATGAAGCCGGGCGTGTTGAGGCTCGACGTGCCGACGGGGTAGGCGGCCTCGGCGAAGTAGCGAAAGTTGGTGGCCGCGTAGTGCCCGTCGAAGTAGCTGCTCACGGGCCGGCCCAGCGCCAGCGCGTCGAGCCGCGCCAGCTCGCCGTCGGCCTCGGTAATCATCTCGGCCAGCCGCGCGAGCGGCCGCCCGCGCTGCTGCGGCGACAACGCCGACCAGGCCGGGAACGCCGCCGCCGCCGCAGCGACGGCCCGGTCGACATCGGCGTCCGTGGCCTCGGACACTGCAGGGGGGGGAGTTCAGGGGTTCGTCAATTTTCTCCACGCGCCAAGGCTGGGGCCTCTTTTCTATTTGCGCCGGGCCCGAGCGGAGGCCCCGGAGAGGGGGAGGGAGGGAGGCGGCGCCCCGGGACGGACTGACCCTTGGCTACGCACTCGCCCGTGTACGGGGAGAAGAGATCAAAGGTCCGGCCGTCACTCGCGTCCACAAACTAGAGGCCCCGGCGGCACGTTAGCCCAGCGGTGTAAGTTGTTCGGCCCAAAACAAACAGGCCAAAAACCACAGCCATGAAATCGCAGCCGCGACGCCCCCCCTTCTCTCTCTCTTTTTGCTCGGGGGGGAGGGGCCAAGAAGGAAGACGTACCTCGCCATTGATGTACTGCTTGACGTCGATGGGCGTCATCTTGATTGGTGGGCGCGGCGTACCGGGGCCAAGTATTCGAGATGCTGTGTGCGTTGGGTGCGTAGCGCGGGCCCGGGGGGAGGGGAGGCGACGACGGATCTTTCGGGAGTACCAACAGAAGAAGGGTTGCATGTATATCTGGCCAGTCCCGCGTCTTGTCTTTCTTTCCCGGCGTCCAAAGAAAGAGGTACGCAGCGCACTCGCGCAGGGGAGCGAGAAGAGGAAGGAGAGGAAGAAGTCCCTGCCCGGACGCGCCCCCCCTGCGCGTCGGTCGGGGCAGGTGCCGCCGTCCCGTCGTTCCCTTGTGTCGTGGCCACCCCCGCTTTGGAGGGGGGAAGACTCGTCGCCGACTCGTACCCAGAGGACCCCGGACTGGAAGGGGGGCGAAAAGAGGCTGCAGACGTACTAACTACGAAACCGTCGGCCGGCCCACCCGCCGACGGCCGATCGACCCCCTAGGCCTTAGGGGAACAGGCATGAGGAAACTGCGCGTCATTGACTGGCTCTGTTCCAGAGGTAATGACTGCATGCCCGCCATTTCGGTGCCGTACGAGGCCGTACGTGATCCTCGTACGCGCTTACGCTGTACGCCATGGCTAGAAGTAGCCATACTTGAAGAGCATTCGCGGCCGCGTGTAGTCGGTAGTGAGCGTGCTCTGGAGCTTCACCTTGGAAGTACGTGCTCACTTTTCTGCGGCGCATACGCTGACAAGTGCGGAAAGGCTAGGTACAAAATACTAGGTATATGAAGTTGGGCGGGAGCCAAGTAAGCAGTTTGCAATGTGTATCTATCCCGTACAGAACAGATCCCATGCCGGGGCAGGTCCGCGTCGGGCCCATCCCGAACCCCGCTTTGCGTCGGTCTCTCCCCGAACAGAGGCCGATGGTCGTGCCGAAAACCAACTCCAGAGAGCAACCTCGGAGGCCATGGCGGGGAACGGCTCGGCAGCCTGCAGAGACGGACGAGTGTTCCGGCCCCCCCCCCCCCCCGGTACCGATGGCCCTGTCACGCCGCTCCGGCGGGGGAGGCGCCGGGCCGCGCGCCGTCGAGGCCATGATCGGTCGCGATCCTCGCGGCCGCGAGCTCGCCGACGATGTACGCCGTCGACTGCGTGTGGTTGCTGGGGAGCAACGGGCACACGCTCATGTCCGCCACGCGCAGCCCCTGGGTGCCGACGAGCCGGAAGGCCGGGTCGACGCATGCCGCTTCGTCGCCGTCTCGGCCCATCGCCACTGTCCCCGCCGTGTGCCACCCGCTTCGTAGCTCGGACGTGAAGGCTTGCTGTGTGGTATCTGTTAGCTTCCCTGCTGCTGGGCTGCTGGGACTCTGGGGCTGCCGAGGCTTCTGAGAGACCCCTCACTTACCCAGATGGCCTCGTCGGAATCGTCCTCGGGCCATCCTAGGCGTCGCACCGTTTTCTTCTCCCACGTGGGGGCTTGCAAATACCGCAACAACTCGCGCATTCCTTCGATGGCCGTCCTCCGATCCAACGGGTGCGTCAGGAATCGCGGGTCTATCACCGGCGCGTCTCTTGCGTCCGCCGACCGCAACGTCACGGTGCCCCGGGACTGGGGGTTCATGACGAGACAGACGGCCGAGAAGACCTCTTGGCCCGAGCCGACTTCGACGTGGTCGAGGAAAGGGGAATGCTACGCCGTGAGAACCACCGTCAGCACGCGTTCAATCTGGAGAGCTGCTGGCCCGACTCGCCGTCGCCATCTCCCAGCTGGGCACCCGCGGCCTCTCGAGAAAATCCTGCTTCGCGCGAGGCAGAGCTCGGAACTCGTCCGACTGGAGGACGGCTGGGATCTGGAACCATCCCATGGGTGCCGGCATCTGTTGGCGCTTTTCGCTGTGATCCTTCCGGACCACCAGCCCGGCGGTGGAAAAGCAATGGTCTTGAAGGTTTCTTCCGACCTGGGGCGATTCCTGCACCACCGTGATACCGTGACTCTCCAGCTCGTCGGCGGGGCCGACGCCCGATAGCATCAGGAGCTGGGGGCTATTGACGGCGCCGGCGGCGATGACGACTTCCTTGCGGGCGCCAAAACAGCGGCCCGCCATCGTTTCCACGCCGACGGCACGCTTGGCTTCGAACCGGATGCGGGAGACCAAAGAGTCGCACACGACGGCCAGGTTGCCGGGAGCACGCGACAGGTACGCGCTGGCCGACGTCACCCGGGTTCCGTTGTAAATGCAGCACGGCGCCACGCCCAGGCCCGTGGGATCCCCCCCGTTCACGTCGGGGTTGACGGCGAGGCCCAGCTCCGCCGCGGCCTGGAAGACGCTGCGGGTCGTCGGCAACCACGCCTCTTGGTACGAAAGGTCGACAGGGCCCCCGACGCCGTGATCTGCGGGTGGCCAAGGTAAGCCCGCACAGCTCGGCTTCGCGCGGGGCTGTGTATCCCGACTCACCCTCCTGCTTGGGATGAATGTAGGCCCCGTACGGCTCGGGCACGTCGCGGTGCAGGTTCTCGACCTTGCGCAGGCACCGCTGTACGTTCTCCCAGCCGAAGGCGTCATCGCCCACGGTCCGGGACCATTCGTCGTAGTCTTCCGAGGAGCCGACCACCCAGGCGCAGAAGTTGATGGCGGTACTGCCCCCGAGCCCCTTGCCCCGGGAGTAGTCCAGCCGTTGGCCCTGCCACTGCGGCTCCGTCTCGTAGCGCCAGTTCAGCGGCGAGTTCTCGCGAAAGGCCACCTCGTAGCGCTCGGCGCCCGTCAGGTGGGCGGCGTCTTCGTTGGGGCCGCCGGCCTCAAGTAAAAGCACCGATGGCCGGGCCGGTGACGCGGCCAGTCTCGCCGCAATAACACTGCCGGACGTGCCGCCTTTACCGAGTCAGCTTTCGGCAGCAACCCTGCAGTCGTTCTTTTCATCCGGGAGTTGGGCCCGGCGCGAAGGGATCACACACACCTCCCACGACAACGAAATCGAAGTCGGCGTCCATCTTTCGCAACGAGCCCGTGTTCGAGCCTCCCGTCCTCTCATGTGGCGGGCACCGATTACATCGCAGTGGCCCTGGTCCTTATATACTTGCACAGACATGTGTGTGGACCCTTTCTGCCCCAAAGCTTCCTCTGAGACACCCGGGTCTTGATTTGGTCTGGTTTCGTTCATCACCGCACCGGCTTCCTTTATTGCAGGTCGCCGCTTTCACATGGTTCGACGCGTATACTTTCCATGCGTGGGGGCCTGAACTTGGGTGCGTCTTGATGATGCAGACGCAGTAAGCCTAGGCTTTGCCGTGCCGAGCTGAGACAACCATCCGCGGCCCATCCTTTCTCTCTGGACAGCCATGGTATACCGGAAGAGAGGGCGAGGGCTGATGCCGCGAAGCCCCACTGGTCTTGTATGTACGGTACAGTATGGAATGTGTGCCTCGTTCACATGGGTGTGGTACCGCATTCCCATCTTCCCTCCCCTTGCTCCGCTATCTCGGCTCTCCAGGTTCCCTTACCTAGATATATTAGTAGCGGTACCGTCGCCACCGTAAAGCCGATCCGGCCAAGGCAAGCTTGCCAGCCCAGTTGCCGCCAGGTCTAAGTGCGGTTTGGAGTCAGTCTGACGTGCCCGGAGTGCCACCCGGAAGCGAGCCTGCCACTAAGCAGCCGCCCTCGCACGCGCAGTGGCTTCGCACCTCTCTTATCACGTACTTCAAGGAGTTCTTGGTCGTGACTGGGCAGAGTGCGGGGCCTGCATATGCGAGGAGGAGGACGAGAGCGCTGTGCTTGAGAGTTCTGTTGGTGTGTTACCGATCCCTGCCAAGAAGGCCGAGAGGTACCCAAATAAGGTTTACAAGCAAAGCATCGCCGCTCAACGGAGAGGCACTGGGCCTTGGAGACCATGACAGCTTACCTACTCAAGTAAGTAAACTAGCGTAACGACGATGCGATTTGGGTATGGCGACCATGGCAGCCTACCAAGGGAAGTAGCTAGCACTCGAATTCGCCAGGTTGCCTATATCCTCCCCCTCCCAACCCTCTCCTGACCACAAAGGCGCCAAAGGGGTACGGCGATTCGGGAACAAGAAAAACAATGCGAGATCCCCCAGACCCAGCATGTCTCTCACCAGGCTCCTGAAGAAGCTCGAGGTCGAGGCCCACGACGACGAGTACGAAGCCATCGAGACGAGCCGATGGGGCAACCGCGATATATACCCGATCCCCCGCGACAAGCGGACGTACGGCTCGCTGGCCTTTTATGCGTACTGGGGCACGTGTGGCGTGTCTCTTTCGTCCTGGACCATCGGCAGCAGCTTGGTCGGCATTGGCCTCACGGCCGGTCAGGCTTGTGCTGTGGTTGTAAGTGCCACCGTGCGACTGTGCTTGGATCCGGCGCGCTGACCCCCTGCACTCCTCCCCCTTCAGCTCGTTGGCTGCGTGATGGCCTCGCTGAGCGCCTTTCTCAACGGCGCGCCGGGGGCTCTGCATCACCTGGGTTACGGCTGCCTCGCCCGGGCGGCGTTTGGGCTATGGGGGTCGTATTTTGTGGTTATGCTAAACGTCTTCCAGGCCTTTGTGTTCTACGGCACGCAAATGTACTTTGGCGGTACGCGAACATCCCCCCCCCCTTACGGGTTGAATATGTCATGGTTCGGGCGGGCTGATATGGGGCGGGCTGTCGCAGGCATGGCGCTGGTCCTGATGCTTAACGCCCTCTCGCCGCGCTTTCTGGCGATGCCCAACACGCTCCCCCAGAGCGCCGGCATCACGACACCGCAGCTCGTCGGCTTCGTCCTCTTCATCCTCCTGTACCTGCCCTTCATCTACTGGGTGCCGCCGCATCGGGTTCACAAGCTCCTGATGGCGAACCTCGTGGTTTCGAGCGCCACGCTCCTCGGCATCATGGCCTGGGCCGTCCACGCCAACGGGGGCCCGGGCAACCTCCTCGCGCCCGCCGTCGACGTGCCCCGGACGCAGGTCGGTTTCCTCATGGCGCAGGGTATCACCTCGGTGGCGGGCACGTACACGGGCGGGAGCGACCGCGTCAGCGACTGGACGCGGTACGCCAAGCACCGGCACGCGCCTACGGCGGCGCAGCTCACGGCCCTGCCCGTCAGCGTGACCGTCTTCGCGCTCGTCGGCGTCGTCACCACGTCGGCGACGGCCGAGCTGCTGGGCGGCGAGGTCGAGTGGGACCCCATGATCCTGCTGCAGGCGGTACAAACGCGGTACTACACGGCGGCCTGCCGGGCGGGCACCTTCTTCGCCGGCGTCGGGCTCCTGTCGGTGACCATCTTCATCAACTACACGCAAAACTGCGTCAGCTCGGGTATGGACATGGCCGCGCTGCTGCCCCGCTGGATCTCGCGGCGGCGGGGCTCGCTCCTCTTCGCCGTGCTGGGCATCCTGGCGAACCCGTGGCGTTTCCTGACGCAGGCCAGCACCTTCATCGCCGTGCTGTCATCGTTTGGCGTCTTCATGTCGCCGGCCGCCGCTATCCTCGTCGCCGACTTTTGGCTGGTGCGGCGGACGCGCTGGAACATCCCCCACCTGTACCGACCCGGCGGCATCTACTGGTTCCACGCGGGGCTGAACTGGCGAGCCTTCGCCGCCTACCTGCTGGGCATCGTGTGGGCGCTCCCCGGCTTCGTCACGGCCGTCGGCGGACCGGCCGTGCCGCTCGCGTGGTTCCGGCTCTACCAGGTCTCCTTCTTCCTCGGCTACGTCGTGTCCGGCGGCTTGTTCTACCTCCTGAACCTCGCATGGCCGCCGCCCGGCCTCGGTGAGCAGGTCAACATCTCGCTCGCGGGCAGCGCCGCCTCGTCGCCGACGGGACGGTGCTCCGATTCCGACACGGTCGCGTTTTGTGCCGAGACGTGCGTCGCCAGGGAGAAGACACCAGAGCGGGACGTATACCGGCCACAAACGGGAATGGGAAGCGACAGCGAGAGGGGAAGGAGCATTTAGGGGTTGGGTGGGGCCCGTGCTTGCTATTGTACTCTGAGAGGTACTCCGTACACGAGTCACCCTGAGAGGCACATGACATATCCGTGTTGGGACATCTATTCGTGTGGATCGTATCTCTCTCTTCCACGTCTTTCTCGGACCCAGAACGTCTAGCAACTGTGGCCGCGCGCGCCGCCGCCTCCTCCGACCTGGCGCCCGCGCACGTTGTCGCCTTGCCCAAGCCCGCCGGCGCCGCCCAGCACCACCCCCTGCTGCTAGCCAGCTCGTAAACCGTCACTCTGATATACCTCTGGTCTCACTCTTTGCAAGGAACTGGGGTTTTAAGCTGCTGCCGGCCGGGCACTGAAACGCAGCGGTTATACGCATTACAAGGTCCTCGATGGTATCCTCGTCTTATTGCTATTTACATGTCGGAGTCACCCCTTATTTCTTCTTTGCCCTGAGCCGCATAACACTGATCACTCTTGGTACCCGCCGTACCGGCAGTCTTTATATCTTATATTTCCCTTGTTCCGTCTCGTTCTACAACCGCGTGCGGGACTGGCGCCCCAACCAGACCGTAGCCGGATGAACTAGCAACCGAATACAACCCCGGCTTAATCTTGCAGTCCAGGGTCCTAGTGATTTCTATAGATGGCCGGCGAGAGTGCAAGGCGAAATACCGAGCGAAACTTCACAGCACCGCGTTAATCTACCCACTAGTGCACAGCATAGCACGAGCGAAACCTCCTACCATACGCTTTTCTAAATAAAGAATTGGATATATTGTAAGTACTCCTCAGCCCTCAAAAGTCGAATTCGCATTCACTCATTAATCTGGTTAATGTTCCGTTGGAATAATCGTTCTTTATATTAGTAACCCGGCCACCGGATATCTATAGTACTAAACAACACGTCTCTTTCACAATGATGTGCCTTGATCGTCGAATGCCTTACCAAGGTGTATGACGTGCTTGACTTCATCCCATATATGTTGGGTTGGCATCACGGACGTACGGCCGGGAACCCCGGCCTCTAACTTCATGCGTTAGCGGATTGGATGCCCTCGTCGGATTGGATTCGGTCTGATCGGGTAATTACCTGCTGTCTTGCATTTCCAAACCACCGAGATCCTCGTCTCCCGGTTGCAGACTCTTTCTTCTTCTCTCTTTCCTCTCCCCCTTGTTCATCGCGCACCTACACACCCATACACACGATGGCCATCTCCCTGTCGACGGCGCGCTACCTGGCACCGGCTAGCTTCCTCATCGACTTTGCGGCTCAGCTTTACGGGTTGCTAAGCCAACCCAGCATGAAGGACGTCAACGATGCCAACGTGTCCTTTTTCTCGCCGCAGCCCATCTTCGTCGCCGCCTTCTTCTTCCCGCAGCAGCTCCTCCAGGCCGCCTGGCTCTGGCGGCTCTGGCACGCGCGGCGGCGGCCTCCCGTCTCCCTCCCGGCGCCGACCGGCGCCGACGCCGACGGCCAAGATGACCAAGACGACCAAGACGACGCCGCCGTCGCCCAGATGGTCAACTATGCGCCCTACTACGCCGCCGGCAACTTCTGCCTCGCCGCCTGGGTGCTCTTCTGGAACAGCGGGCGGCTCGCGGCGGCCGACGCCCTCGTCGCCGCCAACGCGCTGACGCAGCTGTACTACGTGGCGGCGCGGCTGGGCGGCCCGCGGGCCGCGGGCGGGCTCCTGACGCGCGTCGTGGCCCAGGCCTTTGCCGGCCTCGGCGTCCTCGACCTCGTGCACAACACGGCCGCCGCCTTCGCCGTGGGCGACCCGCCGCCGACGCTCGTCCGCGTCCTCACCGGCCTCGGCTTCGGCGCGCTGGCCGCCGCCGCCGGTGACGCCGTCTTCGGCGCCTGCCTCGTCTACGACCTCGTCGCTCTCGCCGTCGGCCAGCACGCCTACGGCCAGCCCGCCTGGAGCAACCTGCTCGGCCTCTACGCTGTCGCCACCGCCGGCATCGCCGCCGTCCGCCACTGGCGCCGGTAGGAGGGCCGAGGGCCCGAGTGCGCGCATGCCTATCGTTCTCGTCTTCGTAAAGTTTCTGGCTATTGTGAATGTTACACCTTGGCTCCGGGCTTTGTTTTCAGACTAAATGAGGTTACCATGGTTTACTAATACAGGTAGTAATGTTTTTCGCCCCCCTCGTGTTCTGTGGGACGATATGCGGACTGTGCGATGAAAACCCGACCCTCTGTAACTCTTACAAGCTCTTCGCTCTTCCCGACTCTCCGTCCCAGGGACGGAAATGGCCCCAAGTCGAATGTTGGAGCATGCTAAGCACGCCAGTGCCAGCGCCGCCTCGCCTCGTCCTCTGCTACGACGTCGCTCTCCTTGACGACGCTGAGGAAGACGCGCTCCATGGTGGCGGCACCGATCGAGTAGCACTGCAGCGCGAGGTCGTCCTTATGGTGTTCGAGCGTCTCGATGAGGAACCGGGCGCCGTCGGGCACGATGAAGCGGACCTGGCCGCCCAGGTTCCTGCCCTCGAAGTGGGCGCGGGGAAAGACGCGCAGGACCCAGTCGGCGACGGACTGCATCTCGGCGGGCGCCGACGCGGGCGCCGACGCGAGGACGAGGTGGACGTGGTACTCGTTGCTGTGGGCCTGGCGCAGCTCGCGCGTGGTGCCGATGGCGAGCAGGCGCTTCGAGATGATGGCGGCGCGCGTGGCGAGGGCGTCGGCCTCCTCCATCGAGTGCGTCGTCATGAGGACGCTGCGGTCCGCCGCCACGGCCGCGAGCGTCTTCCAGAGCACGCGCTTCGACGTCGCGTCCATGGCCGAGCTGGGCTCGTCCAGCAGCAGCACCGGCGGGTTCCCGAGCAGCGCGATGGCCAGCGACAGCTTGCGCTTGTTGCCCCCCGACAGCGCGGCCGCCATCTGCGCCGCGTGCGCCCCGAGGCCGACGCGGCCCAGGACGCGCTCGACGTCGGCCCGCACCGCCCCCACGCCCTTGCACCGCGCATACAGGACGAGGTGCTCCCGCACCGTCAGCTTGTCGAGCGCGTCGAACTGCGGGCACACGCCGATGAGCTTCTGCGCGAGCCGCGGCTTCTCCTGCACGTCGGTGCCGGCAAGGTAGACGTGCCCGCGCGACGGCGCCAGTTCGCTGCGGATCATGTTGATGCACGTGCTCTTCCCCGCGCCGTTGGGGCCGAGGAGCGCCAGGATCTCGCCCTTTCTCAGACCCAGCGTCACCTTGTCCACCGCCGTGAAGGACCCGAAGGACTTGGATACGTGGTCGAGCTGGAGGAGGTCGTCCCGCGTCCTGCCGACGCGCGCCGTCTCGGCGTCCACATCGGGTCTCCCGGACAGGCTCTCTTTCTCCTCGTCGCTCCGGAGCATCTTGGGCTTCCCGAAGCTCATCGCCGTTCCGTCCAGCCAGAGGAGGAGCACGAACAAGCCCACCATCTGAACAAGAAGGAGCAGGATCGGCCCCCCATAGGCGTAGATGGACCCCGGATACGAGACGGCTTCGGTGCCGCGGCAGAGCACAATGTACTGGTTGAGGCCTACAGCCACCGCGCGCATTAGATTCTCTATGGGGAAAATGAGACCCAGGCCGAAGGTGACGCCGTCAGCGGCCGACTGCTCCGTGCTCGTCATCTGGTTTCGCCCGGTCAGTATCACACGCCGGGCAATGAGAGCGGCAACAGGGGGCGTGCGAGAACATACCGTCGTGGCCACCACCGCCAATATGCACTCGATCACCATGGCCAAAATGCCAATGGCCACTGCGGCCGGTTGCGACGTGGCAAAGGTCGATATCAGATACGCCTGAAGCGTGGCGGCGAGCCCGTACATGACGAGCACGAGCCAGAGATGGCCGAGCCCCCAGAAGGGCGCCTGGGGCGCGATCAAAACTACGCAGACCGAGGAGATGATGACGACGAAAATTCCGTCGAACGCCAGGTGAGAAAGCCACAGGGGAACGGGCCGGACCCCGTTCGAGTACTGCAACGCCCGCACCTTGGACCGCCGCTCGAAGGTCGGGTACAGGGCGAAGAAAGCCGGGTAGAGAGCCTGCAGGAGGCAGAATATCATGGTCCACACGACGGCATTGCCCGGCGTGTAGGAGGCGAAGGACCGCAGCGAACCGTACGACATGACGATGCGGGCGCCGGTTCTCGCCCCGTGGGCCACGTTCATCAGGGACAAGGCCTGGTTGAGGCCGTACCGGGCCGGGAAGGCCACGACGGGACTCGCGTCTTGGCCGAGGAAAACGCCGCCGTCGTACCCTTGCAGAGAGCCGATGGCGAAGGAGGCAAGGAACTCGTCACGGCTCGCCATCAGCCGCGGCGTCGGGTCGTCTCTCCCGTCGTCGTAGCGCACGTAGCCCGTCTCGTTGTAGTACGCATCGAACCCGAACGCGGCGGCCTGCACGATGCTCGAGTTTGCCGAGGGCGGACCGGCCACCAGGTTCCCCGAAGAGGTGAACCAGAGAGGACTCGCGCTGCCATAGTCATTGCCTAAGAGATCTGCGCAGATGGGAGACTTGTACTTTGCGATAAACGTGCCGATGTAGTTGGTGGCAAGGATGGGAACCACGACGGCAGCCACGTAGATCCACCACTGTGTTCGCAGCACCTATTTGTCCCCCTCGGAGTCAGTATTACCATGCGGGAGACCGCTGGAGGGAGGAGAGGTTGGGGGGTCCGGGCAGGCCCCGAAAGCCACTCACAATGACGCGCTTGATCAACAGTGCTCGCACTTGGCGAAGGTAGACGGCCCAGCGAGACGGTGTGGCCTGGGGTTCCGTAGCGGCGTTCTTGGGATCCGGGCCGTCGTCGGTGCTGCCCTCGTCGAAGCCCTCGGGATCTGGGGCGGACGGCTGCTCTGTCAATTTCAGGAAAACGTCTTCGATCGTCGGCCCCGTGATGAACAGTTCCGAGTCATCGAGGCCCCGGAACCGGGAGAGAAGCCGGGCCGCCGAGGCAGAGTCGGGCGTCACGAACACGTGGTGGCTGCCCCCGTCGGATACAGGGTATGCGACTTGCGAGACGTCTTGGGATTTGGGAATGCTGACCCGATAGCCGCCGCCGTGCTGTGTCTTGAGTTCGGCCGGCGTGCCCTGACAGTTCACCTTGCCGAGCGAGAGGATGACCACGTGGTCCGAGAGCACCTCGCACTCGTCCAGGAAGTGCGTCGTAAACACCATGGTTCGCCGCGATCTCTCCTGGAGGATGGCGTTCCAAATCACGCGGCGGGAGACGGGGTCCAACCCCGAAGACACCTCGTCCTGCAAGACACGATGGAATCAGCAAAGGCATGGCGTTCCGCACGGGGGCTCATCACTCACCATCAGGCAGACGGAACTGCCGCCGGCCAAGGCGCATGCAAGCTGCAGCTTGCGCTTCATCCCGCCACTGAGGTTCTTGGACAGGCACTTCTTTTTCAACGTCAGATCGCAAGTCTCCAGCAAAGCCTCCAAGGCCGCCTTGCCGTCCACGTTGCCTTTGATCTGGTTCCACAACACGACGTGCTCCGATACGGTCAGGTTGTCCCAGAGCACGTTTTTCTGAGGACATATGCCCATGTCGGACGGCGCCGCATTAATGGCGATGCTGCCCCGCGTAGGCGCTTGGAAGCCCGCAATCATGTCCAGCGTCGTGGATTTCCCCGACCCGTTGGGGCCGAGGAGACATAGGATCTGGTTCTTTTGGCTCGTAAGGTCCAAGCCGTCAACCGCCTTGACCGCCTTGTTCCGCGCACAGCAAAATACTCGTTTCCATATGGAGGGCCGGTAGTGCTTCTCCAGCTGGGTCGTTTCGATGGCCGCCGAAGACTCGGGACGGGCCTGGAAAGCCCGACGTTTGCGCTTGTTGGCGTAGAGCCCCCTTTCTGCCACCAGGGCCAGGAGCGGAAAGACGAGGATCTGGACAGCGAGTTCGACCCAGAGAAAAGAGGGCGCCGTCTCCCCTACCCAGCCCGCTATCGTATTGCCGGCCGGCGGTGCGCTGGCCAGCTGGACCGACAGGTGGTTCGCCTCGCATTTGGCCAGGACGTCGAAGAAGAAGACGTAATTCATGCTGGGGAAGAGTAGGCCGAGGGGCGCGACCAGGCTGAGAGTGGCCGGACGTAGCGGGTCGTTTTCCACGTACGCCCCAAGGACGCTGAGGAGAAGGGCCATGCCGGTAACGGCAATCGCCCCCATGCCGGAACGGCGAAAGAACGAGGCAGCGAATATGCTGGAGTGCGTGACGGACCAGCCCGTCAGGATCTGCCAGACTATGGAAACGGCCGGGTTCGAAGACGTGAAGAGCAGGCCGGAGAATACTAAGACGGTGAGCGATCCATATGGGTGGTTTTCAAGGGTGGCGTGGCGGGCCAAGGAAACTCACTGCACCCAAGGGTAACCCAGAGAGGTAGGTAAAGAAGGTCAAAGACGACCATATAGCTGGCAATCCGCGGCCATGCGGCACCGCCACTCATGGCATCAATCAGCTCTGACAAGCCAGACTCCCTCTCCGAGGTGATCATGCTGGAGACATGGTGGCAGACCATCATCATGGAGGCAAAGAAGACAAAGGAGAGGATGTAGGTGGCAAGTTGGAGGTATTCGTCCCGGGCTTCCCGGTCGTGGGTGGCTTGGTCAGTTGTGGTAAAGGAGAAGGCTTCCGGCACATCGGAGGAGGCCGCAAGCGCATTGTCGATGCTCATTTGCAGAGGCAGGAAGAAGCCTTCGACATCGCCACTGTGCTCGAGGGGGCTGAATTCGGATGCCGAAGTTCGACTCGGATCTGTCATGATGGTATAGTTCCACACTATGGTCATCAGGGTCAGTAGGTGGCTTGTCCGAAGAGGGGTGGCGCCGGGCCAGAAAGCCGAACAAGACGGCAACGATTCGAAATCCTTCTCGGGTCTATATACGACTTGGAACAAAGGAGTACCCGGGTGACTTACCGGCACCGGCACGTCCACTGCCCGGTGAGTCGTGGAAGATGAGCACGGCGTGGCAGTTGGACTTGCCGTGGAAGTCCACGGCACAGGCTCCGGGGACCAGACTCTCGCTTTCGAGCCGCAATACGCGGCCCTTGTCAAGGGGATCCGTCAGTCTTGCTAGGGCTGGAGGAAAATCAGGCCCCAGGTTCGGAGAGCCGATGATGGCAAGAGGTTTCGTGGAGCCCTTCATGGAATCGGCCAGAGTGGCGACCTTGGCAGGCGCGCCAACGCCGTACCCGTTGCCATCGTTGGACAGGCTGGGGATTTCTAGAAGCAAAACAACAAAGAGGATGGGAAGGACGTAGGCACGTATGAGGGTCGAGACCCAGCATCGAGTGAGGGCGATAGTCAGGTTCTTCCGACAGAGCGCCCACGTCTGTCGCCATGCCGTTAGGGGCGACATACTGTCTGGTATTGAACAAAACGAAGGTGTGAAGGGGCCAGGAGAGCAAGAATTTGAGCCGCGAGGAGCAACAGTTTGCAGTCTCCAAGGGCCGTTGGCTTTAACGAAAGAGTTGGTGACTGGCCTCGATACTGCTCGGCCAGAGACAACATATGGCCTTTTTCTCCTTCTATCCCCTTACCTAGCGCCCCCTTGTTTAATTATTTGCCTACCTACGTACATCAGTAGTAAGCGGCCAGAGGTATGTGGGAACTCAAGATGGCGGCATCCAATACGGCGGCCCCCGTGAGGGGCTGTGGGAATAGTACCCAGGCAGCAGAATAACAACAAGCTGGGACGGGCGGAGAAGCACGCCCTCGCCTGATGCCCCCTCGGTACAGGAGAGCAAAGGGTCCATGCCAGACACGAGTGGACGGGCCTCTTACTCAGCCCGCCTCGGGAAAAGCAGCCTGGTAAACTGAAGCCGCCTTGGCAAACTGCGCCCTGTCGATCTCCTGCGAGACCAGCCAATCGACTCGGCCGAGTTCTGCCGCTGGAAGCTGTGAAACCGACATCAAAGAGACACGAGATGCCCTTCAGCGCCCAAGTTAGGAGGTGGGCCCAGGCTGCCGAATTAACGCATCGCTGATTGGTCAATGGCTCTTTCACTGGGCGAATGTGGTGGATGCGGAAGACACGGGAGCCAGTCAATTGTTAAGTCGTCTTCGCCTACCCAAGAACATACCTTTAATTACCCGGACATCGATAGACATACGCCCCCTCGTTTGCGCGGTTGGAGGGCCAGGCACCGTCACGGTTGGTCATCGCACACGATTGACGCATCCCTTGGTCATTTCCAGTTCGTCTCCAGGAGATGAATATGGTGCTTCTTCAGGAGAGCGGCGATGGACACTGTGAACTACGAGCCTGCCTTGACTCCTATGGTTAGCTGTCGTCAGCGTCTCCGCGGAGAGCGTGGGCGTTGGACCAGGCAACAGGCAATTGGCGGCACCCCGTGTTTTGCTTCACCGTCGGCCCTCGAAGCGCGCAACTCGGCTACTATCTAGCACGAGTATGGGATGGGTCATCAGGTTGCCAGATGCATTGGTTGGTGTGAAGCATTGCGCAGCCAAATTGTGACGGACTCACCAACATGCAGCCATTAGACCCAAGAGAAGGTGCCTGCAGCGGCTCACACGGTCTCCGAAGGCGCACCACGGTTGGATGTGAAAGGGGTTGCATAGCTGCTCGCCCGAGAAGGCAGGGGCATGTATTGGATATAGAATGGGCAGCGGCCCCGGGTCGCAGTATCGGGCATCATCCGCATAGATCGCTTGTGATACCCTTGAGGCTTTTGCCGCGAGGCTCAGAAGCGATCTTCGGGCCTCTTCCACCCAGCCATTCGGCTGACCTCGCTAAGCGCCGACAGAACGCTGTCTACACCGACCTTGACGGCACTCTGCCTCTTGTTCTTGCTACCCCCGTCCTGCGATGGTGCCTCGCTGCCCATGGTCGGTAGGACGTTGTCGCTTGCGGACAGGCTCACAAAGAGCGAGAAGGGGACGAGCCAAACGCAAAGCCCAAAGTACGAGGCAATTTCGGTAAAGGATGGCACGTCAGGCTGGTCGTATACGTTGGTCATGCGGGCGTACGACTGGTGCTGCGCGGTGGAGAAGTGACGGAACCAGAAGTAGTGGTTGACCAGGACCAAGACTGTTGGTTCCCCTAGCGTCAGTCTCTCCAAGAGCACATTGGGGTCGAGGGGCGGAGAGAACGCACCACACGAGGCGACGAAGAGAGGATCCGAGAGCCTCACGAAGGGGAATCGTCGCATGTTACCAAGGTAGATGACATGCGACGCGACGCCCAGCAGCGTCAAGCCGAAGGGGAACCCGTCAACGAGCCATAGTACGAGCTGCAGGCCGATGATGGCATAGATGAGGCGTGACAGGAGGCGCTTTGCGACGACGGTGTGCTCTTCGACCAGCTCCGAAAGGTAGTATAGGCCCGAGGCTAGAGGGTGTCCCATGCGAGTCAGCACCTCAACACGAGCCGGCGCCTGCAGGAGCCGCGAGGTGCCCAGCTTCCACCGGGCCAGGGCGACGGGGACCCCCAGAGAGCATGAAGGGGGAGCGGGATGAGGAGAAATGGAGGCGAAGCGCGTCACGTACCGATGGCCAAGGTTAAGAAGCAGAAACCAACGAAGGCACCGAGATAGCCGATTAGAGGGAGAATCCACATGTTGGCGCTCACGCACACCACATGGCAATGGGGAAGGCGAGCTGAGAAGAGCGCAGGATGGCGCACAAGCAAAGTAAGGGGGGCGAGATCGTGTTGGTGGTCTCCTCTGGGGAATCTTTTGGCACGGAGAGATGACGAGGCCGGCGTCAAATCAAGGGAGTTTCTACCATCGCCGTTCTGGGCTGTACAACCGTGGCCTTTCTTCCACGTGCTTCGTCACCCGGGGGGAAGATCTAACAACGTAATCCATGGAGCTAGACCAACCGCCTGCCCTGGCCACGCCGATCACGTTAGGTAAGCCGTCAAGGACGTTTGATTAGTACCCGACGCGCCTTCTTTGGCGGAAGGTACTTAAGCCCATGTATCGTAGATACAACTACAGAGCGGAAGCCATCCGTCGATATAGCGGCTCCGCCCCCGACCCTATTTCTGGCGTTGGAGCGCAGCTTATGCGCTCGGTACTTATTGCTGGGCGTGAGTTTTGGTGTACTACCTAAGTACCTGGTAGATTCGTCTGTTACCTAGCATGTAAACAAGTACATAGGTACATCTTACTCTACTCCAGCTTCCATCCAGTCCCACTCCGACAGCCTCCCGGGCGGGTTCCGCCATCCCGCATGAATTTTTGGAGGGGCCCTCAAAAAAGTGTCGTCGGACGGAGGCGTATTGCCTGGGCAAGGTAAAGAGAGCCCTGCCATCATAAAATTCGGCGCCAACGACGACGACAGCCTACCACCTGCGCCCAGAAGGCCCTCGATCGACCTGTCGCCTCCGCCCCGTGCCCGTGTCGCTGTGTTCGCATCGCCAACATGTCGCGCCCGGAGGACACATTGTAAGCCACGCCCCTCCCGGTTCCCCTTCTCTCGCCCAGGCGCAAGCCGCCAACCTCTCGTCTTCCAGGTCCGCCGACGTGCATTACGATGACACCGAAGCCCGCAAGTACACGACGTCGTCGCGAATACAAAATATCCAGGCTTCCATGACCCACCGGGCTCTCGAGCTACTGGACCTCTCCTCCCCCTCCCTGATCCTGGACGTCGGCTGCGGCAGCGGCCTCTCGGGCGAGATTCTGTCCTCCATCCCGCCCGACGAGGGCGGCCCCCACGTTTGGGTGGGCATGGACGTGTCAGCCAGCATGCTGGACGTGGCCCTGCAGCGCGACGTCGAGGGCGACCTCCTGCTGGCCGACATCGGCCAGGGCGTGCCATTCCGCGCCGGCACCTTCGACGCCGCCATCAGCATCAGCGCCATCCAGTGGCTCTGCAACGCCGAGACCAGCGATGTGTCCCCGGCCGGACGGCTCTCGAGGTTCTTCAACGGCCTGTACGCCAGCCTGAAGCGCGGCGGCCGCGCCGTCTGCCAGTTCTACCCCAAGAACGACGAGCAGAAGAAGATGATCACGGGTGCGGCCGTCAAGGCCGGCTTCGGCGCCGGTCTGCTGGAGGACGACCCGGAGACAAAGAACGTCAAGGTCTACCTCGTTCTGACCGTCGGCGCCGCTGTCGTTGACGGCAAATCAGGCGACATCACCGGCGTGGTCAGCGGCATGGAGGGCGTCGATGTGTTGGATCCCCGCAACCGCGGCAACGCTGGCAAAGGCCAGATCAAAAAGGGCTCCAAGGCCTGGATCGTCCGTAAAAAGGAGCAGATGGAGCGAAAAGGCAAGGTAGTCAAGTCCACCTCCAAATACACAGGCCGCAAGAGACGCGTGGCCTTCTAGACTCAACGAGCAGACATACCATCAAACGAGCCGGGGCGTTTGGAGTTTGGGCAGAGATATCATGCGCATGCCACTCAGAAGGCAATTCATATTCCGTCTTTATAAACTAGAACACAGATCGTTCAGCCCTTGCCGCTGTCTCTGCAAGCCCGTGCTCCCATCTGACTCGACGAGCCTTTGGGGACGGGATACTTGGGGTCAGCGCCAGTTGGCCCGGTGAAACGACACGGCGTTTTCGATCGTGCAATCAGTGTAGACGTCAAAGGAGCCCTCTTCCCGGGAAGTCCCCGAGGTTCAAATTACATGAGCTACGTAGCTCGGCGCAGTCGCAGTACTCCGGGCCAGGCCTCAATGCACTCACCTTCAAGTACATATGCAGACGCCGTGTCCTGCCTCCAGTCGACCAACATTTTATCTCTAGTGTCCCAGATTCCGCCCTGCTGGTCGAATACTACCCATTCCACCGTCTCGATTATGAGGTTCCAATTCCCGGCGGCAGGCAAAATCGTTAGGTGTAGAAACGGACCAGATCGCCTACCAACCATTCTTGGCCCAAGCAGAATGCTTCGTATTGTGCTTCTTGAGATAAGGATCGTCGCGGGGAAAACCACTCTGCCACTCAGGCTCGCCATATTCAGCGCTGGCGTTGGGATAAGATCTCGGAGTAGACGTAATGTCGTATCTTTTACGGTGCGGCATAGCAACCGGATCCCCACGGATGGAGTCACGAGAGCCTTGATGGTTTCGGCCTTCATTGACGGTTGGTGCATCGTCGGGCCGCAGGTCCTCACGATCATTCTGCTTGGGATGCTCGACGTTCTGGATGGGTTGCAGAAACTCGCGTCTGCCACGACCTTGGGGACCCAGGCCTTCACCAAGATTCCAGCCTTGCTTTTGCATATGCCTCATTTCGAACAGGTAGGACTGCTCTCTCTCGTGTCCATCCACGTACTCGGCGAGCGGGGTTGAATTACCGTTGAGATTGGGATCTTGTCCGTGGCACTCCTGCTTGAAGGCCTTGTCGCTGGGGGGGGGGGAGGGGGGGGGGGGGGGGCTTGAGAAAAACGTTGTTGCTCCTCGTCTTGCGGTGCTTCTTGTGGTGGCAGAACAAACCGTTTGACCAGCGACGATGATGCGTGGGTTATATGGCCTTAAGGCTTGTTCTTGGTGGCCTGAACATCATCACCCTTAGGAGGCGCGTTGGCGCGCATGAGCTCCTTACCGGCGGCGACTGTGCTGGTATCGGACACGACTTCTTCATCCACACCAGCCACCTGACCTTGGCTGTCGCTCTCCTGATTGAGACGTTGAACCAGCTTGCGGGCCACGGTGTGCTCAAGGCGACTGAGAGAGGCACGGGGCTGAAGGTAGGCAAGCAGCTGGTTCGCCGCTCCAGGTTAGTGGTGGGACAACGTTGTCATACCGTGTCAGGTGGGATCACATACTGAGTCCAAAATGCGCCCGGCCAAGAGGTTGTCCTGGGAGACCTTTCCAGGGGCATCGATAAGGGTATCTCTAAGGATGACCTGGTCCTCACGGCTGAGGGCCGAGACGGCCAACAAGTGGTCCAGCACCACGGCCTTGAACGATGTCATGTTGGTACAGTCTGTGGCATCACCATCAGTCAGCATACCAGGTTTCATTTGCCCATGGTTTATCTAAACGGGGTGGTTGCTCCTTCGTTTTGCAGGCAGTTGGTACCTGTCATTCCGATTGACGATGGGGTCTTGATTATGGTCGGATAACCGAACACGCTGGAAATCGAAGTCAGTTCACAACTTACCACTTGATGCTTATCTTTGGTGCTTTGGGAATCAAGCAAGTGCCGAAAAGGTCCCGATCGTGGTCAGTTGCGTAGCTCCGCCCAAGAAGAGGATCGCTTGCGTTGACGCTTACCAGCACCGATGTTGGTGAAGGCGAAGAGGAATTATACAAGGTCGTAGTTTAGGAAAGAGGTTGGTGAGGGCGAAGAAGAAGAATCTTAAGGACCTTAGTTGGGAAACGTTGCCTGAGGAAGGAGCGGCAGACTTGCCTGAGGAAGAAGCGGCAGACTTGCCCGAGGAAGGAGCGGCAGACTTGCCTGAGGAAGGAGCGGCAGACTTGCGTGGGGAAGGAGCAGCAGGCAGAAAAACCACGAGTCATAGGATGAAATGCTTCTCAAACCCCTCTTGCCTTCCTACCCGTAAAGGCAAGAAACCGGCCGCTGATTGTTTTCTTCGATGTTGAAGTTCTTCCAGTGACAGCCCGAGGTATCTAAGTAGCAAACTGATTTCTGCAGTGGGACCCACGAGAATATTGGTGTGCTCCTGCAGAAAGACAGATTCCTTCAAAACGATTCTTTATGCCTAACACCTGGGTACAAACACCTTTACCAGACGACTGAGAGAAAACCACATAGACATTCTGCGACAAACCGCCTGCTTCTATGGTATGACCAATCAAGACACACAAACTACAGCTTTGCCATTGGGCCAGCAGGTGCTGCCTTGACAACCGTACCCTGTACGCCTCGTTTCATCGTATCCCTCAAGACGCGCCTCAGAATTTTGCCGCTGGCGCTCTTGGGGATCTCACTGACAAACTCGACTTCCTTGATCCATTTGTGTCGTGTCCTGTTGGCTTCCACGTACTTGATAATATCCTGGCCCGTCGCCTCGTCGGCAGGGACGCCTTCCTTCAAGACCACATACGCCTTGGGCCGCTCCCCGGCCCATTCGTCGGGCACGCCCAGGACCGCACAATCCTCCACCTGGGCATGGCCGAGGAGGAGATCCTCGAGTTCGGCCGGTGCCACGCCGATTCCCTTGACCTTGATCATCTCCTTGATGCGGTCCGTTATGGTGATGAACCCAGCCGCGTCGATGAAGCCCTGGTCTCCCGTGTGTAAGAAGCCATCCAAGTCAAATGTCTCCCTGGTGGCCTTGTCGTTGTTGAGGTAGCCCATAACAATCTGCGGTCCGCGGGCCCAAATCTCGCCGGGCTCTCCGATACCTGCTTCCGTACCGTCCTCTCGCACCAGCCTGACCTCGGTGCTGGCCACAATGGTTCCACCCGTGTGCGCATAGTCGTAGCTGTACGTATGAAGCGGGTGGCTCGTGATGCATGAGCACGATTCCGTCATGCCGTAGCCTTGTTTGAGGCCGGTGCCCGGGAATTTCTTCTTGAGCAGCTGGATAATTTCCTCGGAGAGTGGTGCCGCACCGCTAGAGAATCTCTTAACACAGCTGAGGTCGTATTTGTCGACGATGGGGTCGCGGACGAGCCGGATAATGAGAGGAGGTACGAGCAACAACTCCAGGATCCGATACTCAACGATGGTCGCGAGCATTGACGCCATGTCGAACGTGGGGAGCATAATGACCTCGGCGTTAATGAGCACGGGCAGAATCATGCTGTGAACGATCCCGGTGATGTGGAACAGGGGAAGAACGCCAAGTACTTTCTTGTGGTCTTCCGGCGTAATCTGCTCCACCTGGAGTGCCTGGGCAATAGCATTCTGGTGAGAGATCATGACCTATGCCAGCATTAGCAGCTGGGAGGTGACCGCCCACGTATGTGACCTACCGCTTTAGGGAGCCCCGTCGTCCCAGAGGAGAAGCTCAAGAAGGCACAGACATCTCCGTTCTTTTGGGACGCTCGAATCTGGAAAGGCTCGGCTTGGCCTTCGTCGCCGTACTTCTCGCCCATCCGGATCAAGTCCTGTATGGTGGTGTGCCCCTCCATCTCGCCCTCCAGCAGGAATATGTGTTCCTTCGGGATGCCCGCATTCTTGGCTGCTTGGATGGCTACCCCCATGGAGGAAGGGTGGGTGGCAAGGAACCTAGAGTTGGCCGTCTTGAGGGCATAGGTCATTTCGTCGACGTTGTATGCAGGCGATGCTCCAGAAACGACACCCCCTGAACAAGACCGGATCGTCAGGCACACGTAGGGCCACAGGGTGGTTACAGGGCTTACCAAGACGGACTGCGGCGAAGAGGGTCACGGGGTACCATATGGTGTTTCTGCTGAAGAGAGAGAATGTGTCGTTGGCTTTGAATCCGTAGTCCCGGCGGAGCGCCGTCGAGACCCGGGTGGCGGCGTGTTTAACCTCGTTCCACGAGACGCGAGCTTTGGAGGACGCGTCGACGTAGCCCGCCCATTGCTCCCGAGGAAACCTCCTCAACGGCGAGTACTTGGAGTCATCCCCAAAAAGCCAGTCCCAGATCGTGATATCCCGGGGCACTTCACTTTCTTGTCAGGCTACAGAGCAGAGTTGCAAAGGCACCTACTTACAGTCAATGTCCGGATGACTGCTTTTGTATACAACCATGTCGGTGAGTCTTGGTGGGTGGCACACTGGTGTTTAAAGGTCTTGAACCTGAGTGGAAAGATGCCAACGTGGCCGATATAGTGAGGACCTGGCTCGGCTTTCTATAGCCCATGAAACCAGTCCCAGGTGACACATGGGGAGGGGAAGGGGAGTATGCGGGGTAAATCATGTCCATGATCTGCCTTTACAGGGGCTCGAAAGAGGTCGACATATGGGGAGCTTCGGACCCCTCACTTACACGTACTCTTGCTACTATATCAGTGGCGGAGTTGGATCAATTGTACGCGGATCACAGGTCGCCCCCGCGTCAATACCCCAGCTCGCTAAATAAGAGAAACGGGGCACCGGAACCCGTTTCGACCCGGTTTGCCCGTCGCTATGCGGCTCACCACCCAACGCAGGCAGTCAATGGGCTCGTCAGTGTCGGATTCACTACCGGCCGTATGGTCAAGCGAAACAGCTCAGCCAGGCTGTCTTGGTGACGTAGTTTACCATGATTAGACATATGGGTTACACTGGCTTACACAGACGGCATTCTTTGTAACCCTTTTTTTCTTTTTCCCTATTTAAGTAGGCAAACTCTCCCATAATACTAATAGCCGGAGAGCCCATAGGCGGGCTTTTCTGTGGCGCAGATCCTCGCAGTCAGGAAGACGCTACAGCTTTAACGTTAACGAACAGTCTTGTCGTCGAGGTTGAGGACTTCTCTGCAAGTGTGGATCGGGCACAGTAGCCGTCATGAGAGAAGGTTTTAGGGCCAAAACGGGCGGTAGAGCCATGGGAAACAAGCAAGCTGGCCCGGGTACACTCCTCGGAGATGGAGAAACCGAGGCTCGACGGTGGCCTCGACGCGTCTGGTCTGGCTTTTCGTCGGCGAGTCAAGTATGCACATCCGGAACCTGCAGGCTGACTGACTTCCACCCCACGCTATCCCAATGGCCGACTGCATAGAACCGGCTTCCCTTCCCACGGGAACGTCAGACAAAGAAAGCATGGAACAAGGGCGGCTGGGCTGGGACATGCGACAAGGCGACAAACATGTGGGCAGCATCTGGAGGGGCCGGCAGGTGCCAAACCCAAATCAGATTAGCGTCTGTTGGTGTGTTCGGCTCGTAGTTGTAGGCTCGGAACTTGTCGGCTGTAAAGTCTCGACTGGAGATAAAGCAGCAGATCTTTGTTTTTTGCGCTATTTGCAGGTTTGAGAGGCAGACCGCGACTGCGAGGCCCTCCAGTGAAACTAAACTCCCTAGTCGCTTGTTCGGTTTTCCCGTTCCCTGGCCTGCCGCCGACAGACATCTTCTTCTTGCCTCAACTCCATATCTTTTACTCCCACCCACCAGACCTGCCCCCCTCTCCCGCAGATCCTCGCTCTTGTACAATTCGATACGATGCTGTCGCGAAACTCTGCCCGGACGGCCCAGGTAAGTGTGGCATGAAAACCTTACTGCCCCTCCTCCCCTCCTCCTCCTCTCCCCTGTTCTGTCCTGCCTCGATCCCGGGCCGTGCCGTGTCTCGACTCGACTCGTCCTCGCGTGGCCTCACCCGTGCGGACTGCGAGGTATCGTCGAAACCGCGCCCCGGCGATTCGGCCCCGCGTATGCCGCCGCCGCCGCCATTGGTATATAGGCGGAAAACGATGGCTGACCTTGGGTTCCCTCCAGCGCATGGCGCGCGCCGCTGCCAGCCAGCAGCCGCATGCCGCCGCCCGATCCTATGCTACGATCCAGTCCGACATCTTCAAGCCCACCAAGTTCGGCAGCAAGTACACGGTGACGCTGATCCCCGGTGACGGCATTGGCGCCGAGGTCGCCGAGAGCGTCAAGACGGTCTTCAAGGCCGACAACGTGCCCATCGACTGGGAGCAGATCGACGTTTCCGGTGTCGACTCGGGCTCGCCCGGCAGTGCCGAGAGTGCCTTCCGCCAGTCGGTCGCCTCGCTCAAGCGCAACAAGCTGGGCCTCAAGGGCATCCTCCACACGCCCATCAGCCGCTCCGGCCACCAGAGCTTCAACGTCGCCATGCGACAGGAGCTGGACATCTACGCCTCCATCTGCCTGATCAAGAACATCCCGGGCTACGAGACACGCCACAAGAACGTCGACCTGTGCATCATTCGTGAGAACACCGAGGGCGAGTACAGCGGTCTCGAGCACCAGAGCGTGCCCGGCGTCGTCGAGTCGCTCAAGATCATTACCCGTGCCAAGTCGGAGCGTATCGCCAAGTTTGCCTTCTCCTTTGCCCTGGCCAACGGCCGCAACAAGGTCACCTGCATCCACAAGGCCAACATCATGAAGCTGGCCGACGGTCTTTTCCGCAACACGTGCGCCACGGTTGCCAAGGAGTACCCGTCGCTGGAGTACAACGACATGATCGTCGACAACGCCAGCATGCAGTGCGTCTCCAAGCCCCAGCAGTTTGACGTCCTGGTCATGCCCAACCTGTACGGTGGCATTCTGTCCAACATTGGTGCCGCCCTGGTCGGCGGCCCCGGTATCGTTCCCGGCTGCAACATGGGCCGCGACGTCGCCGTCTTCGAGCCCGGCTGCCGCCACGTCGGCCTGGACATCAAGGGCAAGGACCAAGCCAACCCCACCGCTCTCCTGCTGTCGGGCTCCATGCTGCTGCGCCACCTCGGCCTCGACGACCACGCCAACCGCATCTCCAAGGCCGTGTACGACGTTATTGCCGAGGGGTACGTTTCCGCTTCTCCCTGCCCCGGCCCTTCCCGTCGATATTGGCATGCTAACAGCTTCTATAGCAAGGCGCGAACCCGGGACATGGGCGGCGAGGCCACGACCCACCAGTTCACCCGCGCCATCCTCGACAAGATGGAGACTCTGTAAACGAGGAGCCCCTTCCTTACCCCTAACCACCTCACCTTGATACCACAGCCCCCCTGTTTTCGTTCCGTCCCTACATAGACCAGATGCGACAACTGGGGATGCTAGCATGAGTGCATGGAGTCACGGCATCGATAATGATTCTCGACCTGTACTGTAGGTAGATTAGGATAATCTGCATTGCATTGGCTACTTACATAGCACGTGTGGGCTAGTCCGATGGTGCGATTGGCAGGCGGTCGAGCTCTGCCCGTTTGCCCCCGTCTTCTAGTAGACTTCCATCCTCCGCCCGGCGGGCCGCCCGATGAGTATTGATGGCTACATGATGCATTCTTCGACTGGAAGCTGTACCAGGAGCGTTGGGCGGTTACCAGTCTATTCGTCTCGGGTAGACCCGTTACGGTGGATGGGCCGGTACTGCAGGTTCGTTTTGAGTGCGCGTGGATCTCGGCGTAGGGGGAAGTTGCGGGCAGGCGGGAAGGTTTAAAAGGCGAAAGTGAAGCTCTCTTTTGCGTCCCCTAAATAGGCGTGCGAGCCCATGTGCTGGCTGCGTTATTCAGGCCCGGCGCCGGTGACACAACGATCAGCGATGCAGGAAATGTGTAGAGTATGTACGATGTATTTAAGTATTATGTACAACTGCATATAACCACATCGGGATCCATGCGCCAACCCGCCCATCCAGGGGATGGGAATCCATCCGGGATGGCCGCGCTAGGCCTTCCTTGGATCCATTGGTTGCGATGGCACACGCCCGGTTGTGGGGTGAAAGCCCCTCCTGCAAGCTTGTAATTGGAGTTGAGACGGGGCGCGCTCATCGCCCAAAGCTCTGCTTGCGACGGGCAAAAAACAGAGGAGCCACGGGTAGCCGTCAACTAACAAGGGTGAAGAGAGAAGTGCCGTCTCGAGGTGGAATGTGGTAGGTGTATCAGTAGGAGCCCCGGGATCTATTTGGGTAGGGCGTTCAACAGTAAGTAAATATTTACGTATATTACACTTCTAAGTACCATGCATTTTTCAGCACGGAACACGCATGAGAAGACGACATCTGGGAGGGGGGAGAGACTACAAGTCTTAGTCTCCCTCTCTCTCTCTCCCTCTTTCTCTCTCTCTCTCTCTCTCTCTCTCTCTCTGTGCCAACTTTAGTGCAGGCAGGCTGACTACTTCTATGAAAGTGACAGCCACGCATGTACAAAACAATAACCAGGCAGCTCCCACGGGACAACCATCCATGCCATCCCATATAGTAGGAAAGCAAAAGAAAATAGTACCAACCCGGCACTCACGCCCGCCCGCCATCCGTCCCTCCATCCAGAAAAACAACAATAAATAGCGTGCTTACCCATCTTCAGCCCCGGCGGCCTTCCATACCTGGAGGTTGGGCTATATCTTCCGTATGCCCACTTCTTACCTTTGCGCGTTCCCGCAGTGTCGCGCCTGCCTCGTCGACGCTTCCTCTGCGCTTCCTCGTAGTCCCTTCGGTTGTTTCGTCCTCCCCATCTCTCTCACTGTGGGATACCCCTCAGTCGTTCTATGACCCCGCGGTTGGACGTTCGCTCCCGACCCGCCAGCCGTCAAGTACTCCGGTATTATCGGCTTGGCTGTTGCTCGCCGCCAACCCTGCCACCTGCTCCGGGACCTAAGGAGGTACCCAGACCGGCCATCTGCTTGCCTGCGATCCGTTCCCAGTCCCGGACGCGTGCCTGGCTAGTAGCCACCCCCACCAAGTACCTACCTAACCTACCTAAACCTGCATACCTACTTTACTGTCTGCGTTACCCACGCAACGCTTGGGCTGGGCACCCTGCATCACCACTCAGCTCTCCCCCCCCCTCCCATCCCTCCAGATTCCATACGTCGCCCATCCCATTCCCCTCCCCTCCGCCCCTATCCCACATGTGACGGTGGTTACTTCGGCTGGGTACCGGCGACTGCTGCGGCACATACCTGGGAGGACGGACAGCGACACCGCACGACCCCGTCCCCGGCGGGACGAGAGAGCCCGCTGTCCTGTTGGCTGCCCGCCCCCTTCCGATCGTCGATTTGCTCTATCCATCGCGCCGGCGGCGGCCGCTCAGACGGCCCGGACCCCGCGACGACTTGACTTGACGACCCATCACGACTGAACGACGACGACGCTACGAATCCCGACGGCGGCATGGCGGACCGCGACTATGACAACGGAAACGAGGCACTGGACCCGGAGCTGCTGTATACCAAGGAGTACTGCATAGGCGGCGGCAGTTTTGGCAAGGTCTATAAAGGGTACGTCGTCCGCCCACGCGGTGCTCCGGCGGGGGGCGCCGGGGCAACCCTGTGAAGACGAGCATCGCGCTGACTTTGGGTGTCCCCGCCCCGGCAGCGTCGAGAAGCGCAGCGGCCAGGCCGTGGCCATCAAGGTTATTGACATTGAGAGCGCCGAGGACGAGGTCGAGGACATTATACAGGAGATTGCCATTCTGTCGGAGCTGCAGTCCCCCTATGTAACCAAGTACTACGGCTCCTACGCCAAGGGCGCCGAGCTATGGATCGTCATGGAGTTCTGCTCGGGTGGCAGCTGTGCCGACCTGATGAAGCCCGGCTTGATAGCCGAGGACTACATTGCCATCATTGTGCGCGAGCTCCTCCTGGGCCTTGAGTATCTGCACGCCGACAAGAAGCTCCACCGGGACGTCAAGGGTATCTCTCACCTGCTCTATCAACCCAAGCCTCCCCTTCGCCTGCCCGCCCGGCTAACCTTACCTCGCAATAGCTGCCAACGTGCTTCTGGGATCGACCGGCCAAGTCAAACTGGCCGACTTTGGCGTTTCGGGGCAGCTGTCGGCCACCATGACCAAGAAAAACACCTTTGTGGGCACCCCCTTTTGGATGGCCCCCGAGGTCATCAAGCAATCCGGCTACGACCACAAGGCCGACATCTGGTCCCTGGGCATCACAGCCCTCGAGCTAGCCAATGGGGAACCGCCGTACGCCGACATACACCCCATGAAGGTGCTGTTCTTGATCCCCAAGAACCCGCCGCCGCGGCTCGACGGCAATTTCACCAAGGCCTTCAAGGACTTTGTGGAGCTCTGTCTGCAGCGCGACCCTAAAGAGCGCCCGGCCGCCCGAGATTTGCTCAAGCATCCCTTCATCCGGAGGGCCAAGAAAACCACGTACCTGACGGAGTTGATCGAGCGGCACAATCGCTGGAGCGCCACGCACAAGACTGACGACGACGACTCGGTTGACGGAGGTGACGAGGTGCGTACGAGGGAGCCCGTCAACGAGGACATGTGGGATTTCGGCACGGTCCGTCTCGTGGGCGAGCGAGGCGGCCTTGTGACCCGGCCGGGCCTGAACCCCATGGACGACTCGGCCAGAAACGCCCGGGCTTCTCGGCCCCTGGAGGGAGCCGACTACGGCGAAAGGCCAAGGGGGGCCTCGCCCACCAAGGTCCACGACTTTGCGCCTTCGTCCGTCTCAAGTACCCTCAAGGCGGCCAACGCGTCGGCCGTAGGCACATCCCGCCAGGTGTCGCCGCAGCGGAAGCCCATGCCCCCCCTGAACCACCCCTCGCCAGCCAAGATAGCTCTGCCGCCCTCCCCACTGCCGCCTTCGCCGCAAAGGTTTTACCATGACGCGGATACGCCCAGATCGAGTAGCCGTCAGATGCCCGCCTTGACGAATATGGATTCGCCCGATTCCGAGTACGACCGCGTCTTACAGGAGCAACTGCAGCGCGACATGAACCATCTGAGCATAGCCCCGACGCTGCAGCCACACCTGACGCCCAAGTCATCACAGACGCAGTTTCGTCCTCTGCCCCAGCGTGTACCATCAAAGGTGGGCTCTATAGACTTGCCCGAGATACCCCCATTTCGTGGTGTTGGGCCGCCACCCCCCTTGCACAAATCCACCAACCAGCCCACGTCGTACCAAGCGCCACAACCACTGTTATCCAAGGCGCAACCCAAGCAACTACCCCCGGCGCCCGAGATGTTTCCCGCTCCGGCGCCCGCCAACCCCAATGGCGAGCTCGATGCGCTGAATGATGTAATTTTCCCGGCGCTTGAGGAGGCCCTGAAGCGGCGGCAAATTCGACTACAACAGCTCTATCGCAACGAGAAAGTCACACCACAGAGGCAGAGAGCCGAGGCCGCTCACGATAAGATCCGCAAGAGCGTGTACAAATTGGCCAACGTCTGCAAAGAGATAGACCGCCTCGACAAGAGCGAACCCGTGGGCATGGGCAAGGAGGTCGGTACGTTCCTCGAGGGCTTACTCGAAGAGATTCTGGTTCGGGTCGAGCCACTTGACGAAGAAGAAATGAGCTGACGGCCGATCCACGGGACGGGATGCTCCTGGTGAAGAAGGGCCGAGCAGGGTTCCGCCGGTGCTGCAAATGCTCGTTCATTGGGCAGACGCCAGCGAGACGAAGAGGAGAAGGGGAGTGCGCGACGACATACTTGGCTGCAAGTGCCCGCGCGGAGCTCCGAACGAAGTGTATTTCTCTATACCCAGACATAGGCGGTGAATAGACAGGACAACGGCGGCTTTCACAGCAGGCAACGCCCCGAGGGTGACAGAACAGCGAACAGGGCCTACGGGAGGGCTCTTGACGCGGCGACAGCGTGATTGCCCGCGACGGAGGAAAATAGTGCAGATACAATTGCCCAGCTTAGTTTAATGCTTGCAAGGCCATGAAGAGATGATCGTGACGCAACATCATTCCCCGCCGGGATACGGGTAGTCGATTTGCTTCGAGTGACGCTCACCTCGGGGGCGGGGATTTGCTTGTAGATCGTGGCAGGTGACCCGACTGACGGGGCACGTGGAACCGAGGGTGCGCCGGTGCCCGCGCGTATATACGCTTTTTTGCGTCAGGACTAGTGAAGCATGAAGCACAATCGGCTTCGCGTGGTCTGATTATCCTATAGGTACATATGGAAACACACCGCCCGACAACCGAGATGGAAAGCCATTTTGTACTCCGTTCGCCAGTTCGCGCCAAGCCAAGGAGAAAAAAGAGAAAAAAAGACGGCCAATTTGTTGGGACGGACAACTACGCCGGCCCTGCCCGGAAGGCCATGTCTCAAGAAAGCAATGTGAGCAAGTCGGCACTGCGCGACCGCACCGCAAAACAAACTGAGCAAGCTTTTGGCCACTACGGCCACACAGCGACCGCCGCGGCATAGGCGGAAACTAGGCACCGAGAACGAACCGATCTGCTGTAAACCACGGACACCAACTCCGTGGCCGCTGGACGACCCGATTCACGCAAAAGCACAACGTCGGAAAAACAAGACCAAATCAAGTCGAAAACCATCATCTATTGAATGCAACATGAAATTCAATGCTGAGAATGCGACGTAGCTCCATGAGTCAAAGGCAGGCCTTTGCTAAGAAACAGATTCCACCAAACCCTGCTCTCAGCAGGCACAGGCAGCCATTTCGCCCAGACGCGTGTGCTGGCCGGAGGCCCCAGACTCGCCGGCGAGTGGCGGCTGTGAGTCCAAGCCGGGAGCATCTGAACGGTGCGACAACCCGAGCCTGCTTGAGATTGCCCTGACGATTGACAGAGCGGCCGAGTCACGTGTGAATGGCATGGGGTTCCGAACGTAGATCAAATCATCAAGTCGCGCCCGTTCGCCTGGTATCCTGATGCAAATGCAAACTGCGCAAGGGAATTCCGATGAGAAGGCCGGCGACCACCGCAAACAATGCCGGACGGGTTGTGCCGACGTAAATCATAAGAGCTCGTGACAAACGTCGCGCGGGCGAAAATCTGACGTCGTGGGGGCGTGAGGTGGAGACGTGAGGGCGAGGAGATGTAGCAGGCAAGGAACGAAGAATATCTCAACCGAAGTCATGCGCGGGGCGCCCGGCAAGAAAAAAAAGGAATGGTCAGATGGCTCGTAGGGCAGTACAATCAACCACCATTGGAAGAAACCGTGGCGAAACCCCGAAAGCGACCACAACGCCGTAACGCAGGACGCCCAAAATGCTGTCAGGCCATTTACTGCGGGCCCAAACCGCCAGGAGGAGGGCCTTGGTGTCCGTTGCCGCCGAAGCCCGGGCCGCCGAAGGGAGCCGGGCCGGGCGGGCCAGGAGGTCCCGGGGGCCAGTAGTGAGGGGGAGGCGGGGCTGGGCGGTAGGGAGTGCCCACACCCGAGTTGTTCTGCGAACGTCCCCATGAGAGGCGGACACGCGAGTTGCCGATGGGGTAGCCCTGCATCTGGTTGATGGCCATTTCAGCCGCGTGGCGGTGAACGAACTGGACGAAGCCGCAACCCTTGCCAGGAGGGATCTTGACGTAGGTGATCTCGCCGAAGCCCTGGAAGAACGACCGTAGCTCATCCTCGGTGACGTAGCCCGAGAGCCCACCGACGAACACAGTCGTATTGTTAGGGTCTGTGAACTGGTTCATGGCCATGGGGTTGAAGCCCGCACCGCCCTGCTGGTAGCCGAAGTTCGCCTGCTGGCCCATCCACTGGTTGCCCATGGCACCGTGAGGCATAGCGCCCTGGGGCGGCATCATGGCCGGGTTGCCGCCAAAGTTCTGGAACTGACCACCCTGGTGACTTCTGACACGGATTAGCGCGGACGGTCAGGGACGGGAGGCCCATGGGGCGTACCTGTTCTTGGGAGTAGCGGGAGAGACGCGCATAGGTCGGTTGCCACAGTAGACACCTTGCATCTCGACGAGAGCACGCTGCTGGTCCTGCTCGTCCGAGAAGCGGACGAAGCCATAGCCGCGGGACTGGCCTGTCTGCTGATCGGTCATGATCTTGGCGCTCTTACAGGACGGGAATCGGGCCTGGAACAGCGCAACCAGGACGAACTCGTTGACTTCGTGGCCGAGGTCGCCAACGAAGATGGAAAACTCGGGGCTGCGGGTGTCGCGACGATCAACCAAACCGCCGCCGGAAGCCCAGTTCAGGCGGAACACTCTGTCGGTGTTGGGAACAGGCGTGCCGTTGAGAGCGAGTGCTTTCTGAGCAGCATCAGGATTGGAGAACTCCACGAAGCAGTAGCCGGCGTTGCTACGCATCACGTTAGCTTCGTTTAAAAGCGGCCAGGACAGCGGTGTGCAGCGGCACGGCCAACTTACCCCGAGTGACGGTCGCGAATGATCTTAACTTGGACGTTTTCATTCATGGAGGAAGAGAAGACGGAACGAATGAAGCTCTCGTCCATCCAGCCTGCCAATTCGCCCATCCTAAAATTTGTCAGCACGGACCTGGCGACCAAACGGAAAGGTAAGGCACGACACCAGACCGCAGCAGCCAGACCAGCACCTGCCGACGAGTGCCTAATGGAAAGCACGCGGCCAGGAAAGCAAAACTTACCACAATGTCTGACGAGCGGCGTCGCCCGTGGGGAAGCCAGCGGATGCGTCACCGCCGCCCTGGCCGTTAGGAGGTGCCATGGGAAGGCCCGAGGTAGGAAGACCGGGTCCTCCTCCCTGCGAGCCACCGTCACCCTGCGAGCCCGAGCCGTTGGAGGGGGCTTTGCCGTTGTATGGGCCGAAGTTGTCCATATTGGTAAATCGTGGACTTTCAAACGGTTAGTTCCCAGTCACGTCGGCGGGCTTTGTCCAAGCACCCATGTGGTGCTGGCAGAAGTGGGTGGCGGAGAAAAAAACGAAACGCCGTGATGGAGGCAGGCAAAAGGATCTGGAAGGGGTGCAATGTGGGAGGTGCGGCTGGGCTGTGTTTCCCAGCGCCCTTTTGCCTTGTCAAGGAGGGGTTCTGTATTTCAATATGGTGGGAAAGAGCTCCCCCAAAAGAATCGGATGGAAAGCAGGATGCCGAGATTGACTAGTGGCTGTAGATAAACTTTGCTGGCTGGTTTTCGTCGCAAGGGCGCATGGCTGTCGTCAAGCCGTTCGATTTCTCCAGCAGTCCAGTGCCTTAGGTGTACCAAGTGAAGGAGTTGGGTAAGGGGGCGATATACGGCCTCCATTCAGGCGTGGGGAGAGTGCAAACTTTTGCTGGGATGGTGGAAGGGAATGAAACATTGCCAGATCAACCCATTTCGGAGCAATCTGCGCCACGGGAAGGGGGTGGCTTCATGGCAACTTGCCTGCCATCATGTAACTATCGTGCGCATTGGCGTTCACCACCAGGACGCCCGCTCAACAACACTTGCTAGAGAATTCGTCCAGAGGTTGCCGGGATCACAGAGATACTAGAGCGTGACTTACACTTTGCGTTATGAAGACCACAAAGTTATACGGATAGGTGCCTGGGCGGATTGTTAGCCAGGTCTCTCTCCCGTTTATGACAGCTTCGACAAAACTCGCTGCCTGTCATAGGCACGCAGTTGCTGGGCATCTCCGGAACCAATGCTCTCACCATACACCGCCCACCCATTGTCATGCATGGCAACAAGATGCGTCGAATGCCGAAAGCATGCGGCACTGTAGAAAGAAACTGCACCGTGGTGCGACACCAATATGGTAAGGGGCATGAGGGGGTAATGAGACCAGGGCTGCACTTACTTGGTATAGGCGCACCAAACAGTGATGGATGGATGTATGGTAACAGTTCGACTAGGACTGCACAATGTCAGAGAGTCATCGTAGACGGAAGTGCGTGTGGCCCCAGAAAGTGGACGGAGGACAATTGCCGGCACTGCCAACTTCCCCGCAAAACACATTGGCACAATAGCTGGGCGTCCGTACATACCGTATCCACAAGTCGATTCGCGCTTAGCTTAACGTTTGTTTAAATCAGACGGCTAGGTTGGTGGGAAATCAGTCCAAGCACTGAGCCCGAGTACCTGGAAGTGTGGTAGATGCGCGGTGAAGAAGCTGGTGTGGCACAAGGGCTATGTTAGCATGGCCTGCCCAAGCAACAGTCGTGGCGAGGAAGGATCGAGTCACTGGTGTTGGGCCAACTCAGGTCGGCGGCAAATACTGTCTGAACAGCTATCATAACACGCAAACCCAAGTCACGCAGAGCAAACCTGTTGGTCCTCTCCATGGCTGCCCCGGACATCCGTAAAGAGAACAAAAGCGAATGGGATGTGAAAATGCACATGTCACCGGCACTGGCCGCAAGAATGGAGAAAAGGTGTGGCAAAGCGCCGACGAATTAAGAACCAAAGACCAGGATTGGGCTTACCAATGAAGATGATCTGCAAATCCCAGCAACGAACGCCGACGCCGCCAATATTTTCCAGCAGCCTTAATTTGAACAGCAGACCCGGGATCTAAACTTTTTGCTTGCCGGACGATCGAAGATTCAGCGCGAGACTTTAACAGAGACGATGAAACCGAGACGTCAAGTCGTGAGAACGATCTAGATGGAATATCGGAAGCTTCTAGATTTCGTGGCATCGTTAGCAATCACACCTCTCACAGTAAACAGGTAGAGAGAGCTGTTAGCAACAATCGAGCCTCTGAATGCAACCTGGGCGACACGGGCTGACACGCGACACGGTGATTTTCCTGATAGCCGGCTGCGCAACGGGTCCAGTCCTTCTGAGGTGTGACTCAAGTTCAATCGAACTCGCGGGCCAGATCCAGTCGGTTGGAGCCGTCATGCAATTGAGATGCGGCGCTGCTCAAGTATGCGACTGTGCCATATGGTTCCCAACGGGATAGACTCGATACACCATGGCAGAGGTTTTCGGTGCGCCTGCTGGCCAGTGGGCCAGCCAACGGCGCAGTGGCGGCCATCAAGACATCCCACACCCATCACGCTTGTCCTGCTAATATCGAGTTGACCTGAGCCAGGCCCTGCCCAGAAGCCGCGAGAATTGGTCGGAGCCAGCTTAATCGCATCCCCGACGCAGGCGTTCGCGTTGTGACGGGTAGGCAGCAGTAGACCTACACACTGTGGTGCTCAGAGCCCGCAGGTGCAGTCGCGCGTCGTGGCCAGTACGCCCCAAGAGAGCGTAGTTTCGAGGCTCAATTCACCTCGCAGTAGTTGCCCGCGTTTGCATGTCCTATGCCGAGGTTGCGCGCCCCGACCCCCAAAAGCACAATCGCATTTGGCTTCCAGGAATACGTGGACCGTTGGTGATAGCGTGTTTCGAGCCGATGAATAGGTGTGAGCTGGTCGGACTTCCAGCAGTACGCATCGCAACTGTAACGAGCACCGCCAACATAGTGCTGAGGTACATGCGTCTAGGGTAGGACTGGGCCAGATCTCTTCGCTCTCCGCATTTCTTGGAGGCCGTCCTTTCTCGCGCAAAAGAAGTTGGGCGGCATTCGGAGTGCTGTCGTTTAGAGCCCGCAAATCTCATGCGGCCTATACTCGAGGGAACAGCCCGGTAGTCGTTATGGCCGCCACCATCGTTGATGCTCTTCTTCTCATCGCCGCCAGGGAGGTTCCGCAAAGGAATCCAACGCGCAGCTGGTTTGGCGGGCACGAAATGGCGGGGCAGCACCGTTGAGGTGCTGAGTCCGGGATCGAACATGTCGCCGGGCAGAGTCGGAAAGACCCCATGTATTATCGTTCGACGCCTCCCGAGCTTTGACGGTCAAGAGCTCATCGCATTCCAAGCCGAGGTTTAGCTCGCACGGCATTGGTCGCTCAGTCGTTCCGGCGCGGCCTCGACAACGGGTGGGCTTCGAACTATACAGATGGCGCCAACACCCCTAAGGGCACGGCGGGCGCGGCGTCTCTCGTGTAGCTGGCGGGCAGAGGGCTCGATCGTTGCATTGCTCATGGAGCCAGCTTACTTGTAAGGAAAACTGCGGAACTTACTTTTTGTGCACCCAACAACAGCTTCTTTTTTCGGGGGTTGCAGACGCAGGAACGCAGCAGAGCACAGGCGAGTACCGAAGCTGGACTTGGCAGGGAATCGAGAGGTTCTGTGATCAAATACTCGGACTGAGGTCGTTGTGTTCCTTGGAATGGACCGGTGGGGAGGGAAAGCCCGCGGACAGGTCGGCTTTGCCGGAAGGAATAGGGCCGCGCGCGCACACACGGGGGGGAAAGGACCTGGCGGCACACGAAAGGATGCCTCTTGCCAAACGCACACAACGAATACAAGTAGCACCAAACAGGCGGCGGCAGGGAGGGGGACAGATCGATTACGGGGGTTACCAAGAAGAGAGAAGGAGAAGAAGAGAGGAAGAGGAGAAGAGAGAGACCGAAAGCAGCGAAGCAGACACGAACGATCAAGGTGCCGTCCAGTTTGCGTGTGAGTGGGAAAAGAATGGTGCGTCGCTTGTGGAGGAGAGCTTTGGTGGTGGTCAAAAACTCTGTCCACTAGCCTTAGCACAAGCCGGCAGCCCATGTCACTAGCTAGTACAGTTACATCTCGGTTCTTTTTTTTTTTTTTTTTTTGTTTCTTCCCTCTCCCGTAGCACGGAAGCCACCCCTGCCCTGCCCTGCCCTGTCTTTGCGCTGCCCAAGGTGGACGGGGAGTCAGGACGGCGAACGCGACTCAACCGAACCTTGCAATGATGTCGACGCATTTGGGGTGGGGGGGTTGAGAGAAGAGGGGGGCACCGCAGGCGCGGGCATGGGCACCCATTATCCTGGATGTCGAGGTCCAGCTCCGTATACCGACAGGAACATGGTACCTAGCACACTAAGTTAGGTACATTCTAGCATGCGCCTCCGAGCCACCGGGCCACCACCCCCTCTCGCGGACATGGACACACACATCACGACTAGTCGTTTTACGTTCCTGCTTGACCGAGGCTCTACCGGGAGGGGCGCGGGAGGGAGAGGGAGTGGCAGGGCAGATGGAGACCTAGCAATGCTCTCCTATCAACCGCGAAAAGTCGCAGCTTCAATTGTCCTGCCCTCATCTGCCCAATAACTTGTACTGTACACTCATTGTGCGGAAGGTACTCCGTAGTCAATAGTAGCTACCCTAGGCGAGCTGGACCGTGTACAGGGCTTGACCCATCCACTGAACTATGACGTCGTGCTGGGACCTGAGTTATCAGCACGCCACTAAAATGAAGGCAACGCGGCCACACGCCGGCCGGCCTGACGACATGGCACACCCCGGGGATGAATCGGCACGAAGTAAACTCAATTGCGCTCGCCTTTTTCATGTGCGCACGGCGGTTGCAAATTGCAAGACAAAGCGCGGAGGGATATGGGAAGTATCCAGCAAGCAGCCGACGGGTCCTCCGCGGGGCAGTCATATGCAGAGGCAATACGGGGAGGGCCTACGTGTTCAGGACGGGCGTTTGGAGCTGAAGGAGGTACCTAAGAGATGGGAAGTAGGTTGTACCTAATGAATTGGGCAACTGGAGGCCGTAGTCCCTCCCCCATTAGTCACTCACCCGCCCTTATGGAGCCGGGCTGAGTATGGATAAGAGGTAGGTAAGATGTGTAGGAAGCTGTAATCTACCTTGCTCCATAACATGAACTTACAGTCCGCCCTGTGGAAGCTCCCGGCCTTGAATACAATGCATCCTCCCCACGAGTAGGCTTGGGTTTTCGATCGAGGTAAGTGTGTACCCAGAAGACGGGGGGAAGCTTCCATGTTACAATGAGTGCCTGGGTGCGCATGGCATGCATAGCACGACCCACGTAGCCTCCCAAGCCCAGGCTCCCAGGGTGATTTTCCCCAAGACAGGTCTGGGAGTTAGGCCCTGAAACAAGCCCTGCGAGCCCTGGTTACCACCTTCGGTCAATTTACGGTTGCGAACCGCAGAGGTTGCCTGTGCTCGAGGGGCATCTAGTATTTGCGGGAAGTATGTAGGTAAAAGTACTTCCTAAGGTAGCTATGCCCTGTAACCACGGGATGTGTTTGCGCCATCCATTCCAAGCCCGCCAAAGGACTCCATGGGGGTGGCCCAGAGATCCTGCCTGATGGCCCATCGATGCTTCTATTCGTACCTACCTATGTACCATCGGTACCCGACCGAAGCACAAGATATCGTGAGAAGCGAGGCGTACGCCGCCCACCGCAGGCTTGGTCTGGCCGCCTGTCTTTAAGTTACGTTACTGCCCCATTTGGGTTCGACAGCGTGCAATGGGAGGCTTCTGGCGCCAAGCGCATGACTATCCGCTCTCTTTATCTACACTTCACGACAGTGTCAAGTCACGATGGGAACTTCTGACGACCAGGGCCCAAGTGGTTTGTTGAGGACGGCAACAACGAACGGCCTGCCTGTGTCTGTCAATTTTCTTGCGGCAAAACGGACCGACCTGTAACAGTACCGGGGCGGGCAACGTATTCATGGATCGATGGATACCCAGAAATGCCTACTGAGCTACTCACAAGAGACACGTGACGGGAAGCCCCAAAAGATGCTCTGCTCTTGGGAGGGAAGACGGCCTGAACGGAGAGAGCATCAATCCTCGATGCTTTCGACTCGTGCACTTTGTAAACTCGGGCAGGCCTGAGGCTTTAGACATGCCTTTTGGTTGGGTATGTATGTGTAGTATGCCGGGTTAGGCGCAACAGCATTTTCACACATCATGGATACCTAGCCCTGCCCGTGGAGAGCAACACCCATCGAGGTCACTGTACAATCCCACATCGTGACACAGGACAGGGATAACCAAAGGCACTCACCCGCGTTAGGCTAATCTGGGTAGGTACTGACATAAGTAGGGGCCGGCTTTGGTTTATGTCCGCGGGCGGGCAGAGGAGCCAAAGGGACAGAGGCACCAGATCCAGCCTGGTTTATGCCAGGGCGCGAATCTGGGAACAAATAAATGACCGGGGTAGCGGCCCCGGGAAATGCGACGATCTGCACGGGCATGGATCCTTGCTGGGTGTGTCCGAGCTGACCCTCTTCTTTTCCCTACCTTCGCACACTCACCTTAACCCGTACCAAGGGCAGAACACTTTCTATAGCTCCCAGCCAGAGCCAGCTCAGCTTCCCAGCATCGAGGCCTGGGTTGGAGGTAAGGTAGGCATACAACTAGTATCCATCTGGTGAGGATGGTCCGTGTCCGGAGCCCTGAGTCCATGATAATGGGAGAGCGGCCCTCTCTCCCCCCCTTCTCTCTCTTTCTCTTTGCGTGTGTCCCCCCCGGGCGGGTATCTATCGGCCATCCATGTTGCGAACATTGTATAACACAGGGAGGGTTCCTCCGTGACGCTAGCCAACAAACTCTATTCCGGATGCGAAATTACGGTTGAATGGATTGGCCGCAAGCACCATCGGGTCTCGGTCCTCGATGTTGCGACCGACCTACTTTTCTGTCGGCCGGGGTGCCGCGATCACGTACGGATACGTCCATGGGGGGCTTACTTGCCTCTTACGCACTTTTATCAAGCGATCTGCTGCACCAGAGCACCTCCTCTCGCGAGGCGAAAACGAAGACGGCCCCTACGGCCGACCTACGGCCCAATACCTGAAGTACTTGTAGTTACGCAAGTACTCCGTACTTGGCATGGAAAACAGAGAGCCCGATACCCATGTTCCAGCATGTAGGCATTCGCTGGCGACGCAACACCGGCTCCTCCTTAGACTGGGACCGGGCTCAGGCGCCCCAGCCACTCACATGGCCCCTCGCGACCCGACACAAAGCGGCCTACGAGGTAGAGCAAGACGACTGAGGGAGGCCTGAGACCTGATTGCACCACCACACACGCCCGGGCCCAAGCCCGTCCATGCAGGACGAGTGCTTGAGAAGCGCCGCCTGTCACTTACCCTTGCTACCCACGGGCCGGGGCTGGTGGTAGACGGCCCAGCCAGCGAACGAGCCGGGCACTCTCCATGGACGACTCCCCCCGCCAGCATGGGCGAGATGGGCCAACATGGGCCATCATGGGGGTGGTCATGACGTGCCCAGAGCCACAAACCTCCCGCCGGCCTTGCGTGATGCGCAAGCCTGGGCCCCGGTCCGGTATTCTTCCCAGGTCTCGCCGGGCCAACCAGGTGAAGTTAATCACCTCATGCTTGTCGCGTAAGGCCATGAAGGCCGCCGAATCTCGTGGGTGCCGCCGTGGCCATTACTCGCCGGGCGGGGAAGATCAACAAGTGCTTCCGGAGGGAGCCGGCCAGCCTCTGGAGTGCCTCCTCGCGTGCTACCCAAACATGCTATGTGCCAGTGTTTGGTATCACGCGTTCCAACGCCCAAAACCCCGTCCGCCTCCCACCATCCAACCTAACGACTTTCGGTGCCGACGAGGCTACTGCTGCTCCTTGGATCTCGAGTGCGTGTCGGCACTATGGAGAGCGAGTGAAGCCGGGGACTGTATTTTATCCCCGTTGGCATCCCCATGCACAACCGTAGTCTCCGGTGGGGCCGAACTTTGCTATAAGCAATGGATAGCTGGAGGTGGGAAGCGGCGTGGGAGGCAAAGAGGTTCTCGTGGCTACCTTCTATTAGTGCGTACTTGTACACGGCCGCTTTCCCCAAGCTGTCCTTCCTCGTCCGGCCGACAACAGACTCCATTCCGCTCTCGCGCTCTTTTGATTCTTTCTTCCTTCTTCGGCAGGCCCCTGCGTACCTGGGACATAATCTCGGTAGGGGTTTGTTCATTTGGTACAAGGTGGTTTCCGTCAATCACGTCTTTTTGTCAAAAAAGCAACCATTCCGGCCAGACAACGACTCGAAACGTCTCGACGGTGGAGCGCTTCCCCCAATCGAGGGCATAGGTACCTACCTATGTAAGTAGGTTTCGCAACGCCAACGCAATGTGGACCTGCCACGGGTTACTTATTCGGCGATGATAGACTGCGCGGGGTCCTTACGAGATGCCATAGTATACTTGGACACCTGTCTGGGTATATTAAACTTACCGGTCTACGTTACGCCTATCGCCTATATCCTCAATCAGACGGATACATATGACTAGAAACGCCGTATAAGTACTTTGGGTCCATCGCGTGGGTATAGTCGAATCGGCCTGTTGAAAGTGATGCGAGATAGGTTGGAAGAAGGAGATAAATACATATCGTTATAGGCATGGATGACACCTACCTTGGTAGGTAGGTAGCTAGATACTTGAGGTACTCACCTCATGTAGTACTCTACCCTTACCTCTCTCACTCTCCAGGCCCGTGGAAGTCAGGTCCCTCTTTGGCAGGAGCAGCAGCAGCAGCAGTAGCAGCAGTAGCAGCAGTAGCAACCCAGTCAACCGTCGAGCTGACAGCCGTGTTGGCCCAAGCTCCAACAAGGCAGAACCGTGACGACGTCGGAGCGTCCCCTCGCCAATTCAGGTCGCTCCCGATAGAGTGTCTTCGCCTCCAGTTTCAACTGACGAGCAAGAGGCTACTCTGCAGATTGAGCACCCGCGCCAAGCATCGTTAACTCTCTGCGACGTGATCGTGAGCCGCTGGCCCCATCGTTGCCCCCCGGAGTCTCATTGTCAACCGCCGCCGCCCCCCACCTGGAACTTCTATCTGTGGCACGCACTTCCAGCGCCGCCCGTCCAGCTGCCAGCATCCCATCCTTCCCCCTAACAAACCACAAACGACACCGCCGGCAACCCCCCCGACGTCCACCATACCCCCCCCGCTCCGGCCCCTCTGTCCATCCTCCGGTCCATCCGCATCGCCGCGCCGCCCGTTATGGATCACCGCCCGCAAGCCTGGGGTCGTGTGAGTCGAGCGCCCTGTAGTCAACCGAGAAGGTGCACCCGCTGACCCCAGACCCTTGCACTCACTGTCCGCAAACAGCCCAGGGATGATGTCTACGGAGCCTACGATGGCTCGTACATGCAGGCCAACGGCCCCACGCAGCGCACGCAACAGCCCATCGTGACGGGCACCTCGGTCGTGGCCCTCAAGTTCAAGGACGGCGTCGTCATCGCCGCCGACAACCTGGCCTCGTACGGCTCGCTCGCCCGCTTCACCGACGTTAAGCGCCTGCGCCCCTTCGCCGGCACCTCGGTCGTCGGCTTCGGCGGCGACGTCTCGGACATGCAGTACCTCGACCGCCACCTGACGGAGCTGGCCATCGACGAGGCCTACCGCTCCGACGCCGGCCACTCGCTCAACGCCCGCAACCTGCACAAGTACCTCGCCAAGCTCATGTATCACCGCCGCTCCAAGTTCGACCCACTCTGGAACCACCTCCTCGTCGCCGGCCTCGACGACGAGGACAAGCCCTTCCTCGCCGCCACCGACCTGCTCGGCACCACCTTTACGAGCCCCTCGCTGGCGACGGGCTTCGGCAGCGTCCTCGCCCAGCCCATCATGCGCCGCTACGCCCCCGACGAGGAGTCCGCCGCCAAGCTCACCCAAGAGCAGGCCGTCGACGTCGTCAAGGAGTGTATGAAGGTCCTCTTCTACCGCGACGCCCGCAGCATGGACAAGTACAGCATCGCCGTCGTCACCAAGGCCGGCATCGATCTGAAGGAGAACGAGAAGCTCGAGAACCAGAGCTGGGCCTTTGCCGACCGCATTAAGGGCTACGGTACCCAGACTGTCTAGACTGGTTCCCCTCCCCCACTTCGGTCCCGGTTCGTGGGCATTTTGTACGATATAAACATGGCCTCACTCTTTGGGCCAAGGAAGGCGCAACCGGCGCAATAAAGATGCCACGTTACGATCACCACTTCCCCTCTCCCCCCCTTCCTCCGCATTGACATGGGATGCAGACGGCTTCTGGCGAGGGATGGTAACCTGCCCATGGCTCCCCCCATATTGTCCAGGCGCTGCTCTCCCCTCTCAATGTGCCTTCAAGCTGCCGAAAGTTGTTAACATCCCTCGCCTCGTGGGGAGCCGGTGGCCCATGACGGGCCTCCTAGATATGTACAGGCGAGTCAAGAAGCCACGTGGGTTGCATTTGTAATGGGGGCCTTAGCTAGCTATATGCGTACCGAGGACGACGGCCTAGGAAATACGACTTCGGATTCGCTTGCAAGCTGGGTACTCTTGAATGGTGCGGCCTCCCGCACCGGTGGGCTTGTGCCACAGGCGGCGCACATGACTCTATTCTGCAAGTGTATAGGAAGTCGTCTCTCGTGCCCCCCTGTGACCACTACCGTCTGTCACATGAGGTATATAGTCCTGCCCAATGGAACACCATCCATGAACGCCATGCCAAGTCAATGCTCTATCTCCACTCGATCGCTCGCGTAAGTCATGAGCCAAAGCGATACGCCGAGCCATGCCATGTCACTCCTGCCGCCAAAGCACGTTCCTGTTGGGCGCAATAAGCCCCTTTCATGGAGCCTCCCCCCGCGCTCGGTTCAAAGCGGCATAAGTCCGATACCGCCGCCGCCGCCACTGCCGCCCCGGCCTCCGCCATGCCCACTTCGGCCTGGCGGGAACGAGCTCGAGGCCGGCCGCACCGAGCTGTTGGGCTGTCTTCTGCTGGCTGCCTTCTTCTTGGCGATGCCGGCCGAGCTTCTGCCTCCCTTGGCATAGCCGCCGGAGCTTCGGCGCGGGTACGACTTCTTGCCCCGGCCAAAAGCCTTGCCACCGCGTCCCTTGGGCCCGGGCGAGGACCTCGTGCGGGACGACGAGGCCTGCGAGTTCTTCATCATGTCGTCCAGGTTGGAATGAAAAGCAACCACGTCGGCCGAACGCTGAGGCTGAGGCCGAGGCTGTGGTTCGGGGTCGCCAAAGAACCTCGAGTTCTCACCCGCCTCGTCTGACTCGTCCCCAAACTCGACATCCATCATTTCTTCGTCAGAAGAGACGAGGTCGATGATGCTGTGCTCGGCAGCAGCCGGTCCCATCATCTCTTTATACTGATCATGAAACTTCTTGATGAGGGGCAGAAACGTTTTACCATAACTTTCGACCTTCGCTGCGTCAATGTTGGGGATCCTCTTCATGTCGTCTAGAGTCAATGTCCACTTCAACGCCATATCGCGGATGTTCTGGAGGGAGAAAATGGGCCGCTGAAGGTTCTGGTAGTTCTTGATTTCTTCCGCCATCCGGCTTGCTTCTGATTCAAAGTCCTCAACCATGAACTGGTGGGCATCGTTTTCGGCAGTAGCTTGGACGTCTCGCGAGATTGGCGGCCCCAGTGGTTGGGCTTGGCGAGCCCGGTTGGGCCGGAGCGGCCTTTCTTCAAACCCGTTTTCGTCCGAGTCTTCTGAGTCGACAACGAACCCGTCTTTGGCGTAGCCGTTCTCGTGTATTTCTTGGTCCCCGTCGCTCTCTTCGACGTCAGACATGGCGTAGCTCAAAGCTTTGCCCTTGCCTTTGGCCCGGCTCTTTGATTTGCTGCTGGCTAGGGGTGAAGATATGATAGTAGAGGGTGGTGGCATGCGGACGTCTACATTGGCCGTCTCTGCAGAGTTGGGTGCTTTCTTCTTCGCCTTTGATGCCGTGCTCAGCTGACCGCCACTGCCCCTAACTTGAACGGTCAACATGAGCCTCTTCCACCCGTCCATGAAGGCTTTGCAGGCATGCCCCAGCTAGGAGTGAAATTTTAGCTGACGATCGACATATAATCCTCATTAGCAAAGCTCTCTTACCACAAAGTATTGGATCGCCATGTCCGACCCGCGTCGGACAACGTTATCCTCGTCCAAAGCCCCTTCCGCGTGTAATTTGTCAAGGACACGGTGAACTACATGCTTTGGGTGGTTCTTGGCGATCCCATAGTAAGGCTGGCCACCGGCCTCCAAGGTATATTCATGCTTTTTCCGTTGATGTCCCATCAGCATTTCGGTGCATTGGTTGAGCGTGAGTTTCTTGGAGATCTTTATCAGCTTCAAAGCTGCCACAGCAATGCCCGTCAAGTCTTGAGATTCGAAAGTGGCATCACTTTGACAGTTATCGCAAGACTTTGCACACTTCTCCTTGGTGAAGGTTTCTCCAAAGTACCTCAGGATCTCGACGCGTCGGCAATCGCTTTGGTTGTCGGCAAAGGCCACCATTGAGGCTAGCATGTCGCGCTGGCGCTGCTTCTGCTGCTGGGAGCCCTCTCCCTTGTTGATCATCATACGCAGCTGCGTCACGTCGCCAAAGGTGAAAAAAAGGTAGCAGTGTGACGGCTTTCCGTCTCGTCCAGCACGGCCGGTTTCTTGGTAGTATCCCTCGAGGCTCTTTGGAAGCGACAGGTGGATGACGAATCGCACGTCGGCTTTGTCGATGCCCATGCCAAAAGCAATAGTAGCGACAACCACTTTGATATGGCCCGCCTGCCAGTCTCGCTGGATTTTGGCCTTTTCTGCCGACTCGATCGAGGCGTGGTAATGATGAGCCGCAATGCCGTGTTCCCGGAGCTTCTTCGCCGTTGATTCTGTGCTCTTCCGCGACAACGTGTACACGATGCCCGTTTTCCCGGCGTATTGGCTGTTGATCAGGTCCGCGATCTCACCGATGGTGTTCTTCTCCTTCCTCCGTACTTCATAGAAGAGGTTCGTCCGGTTGAAGCTCTGTGTGAAGACCTGACAATTGTCGATGCCCAGGTTGTGTTTTATATCCACAATGACATTCCGCGTTGCCGTCGCCGTTAGGGCCATGACTGGTACCTGTGGGAAGCTGCGACGAAAAGAGCCGAGCTCTTTGTAGTCCGGTCGAAAGTCGTGGCCCCATTGGCTCACGCAATGCGCCTCGTCAATGACGAGACGGGCAAGTTTCCGGTTCCTGTGCAGGGCATTGAGGGCATTGTTGAAGGCATTGCTGTTCTTGATCATCTCCGGGGTCACGTAAAGGAGGTCAATATAATGATCCGCGTTGGGGCCTTTGAGATAGTCAAGCACCGTGTTCCGGTAGGTCGTGGGGCACTCGCCGTTGAAGGCCACCGCCTGGATGTTGAGCGCCTTGAGATGGTCGACCTGGTCCTGCATCAAACTGATGAGAGGGGACACAACAATCGTGACACCCTGGGTCTTCCCACTTTTGATCACGGCTGGTAGCTGGTAGCAAAGGGACTTTCCACCACCGGTTGGCATTAATATGAATGCGTCTCGGCCACCGAGGGTTGTGTTGATCGCCTCTAATTGGTTCTGGCGGAAGCCTGCCATACGAAAACGATCCTTCAGTGCCCGTCTTACATCTGGCGACCAGGGATGTTTCATAAGATGCCCAGGGATTTGAGCCCTTGGGGATGCATCCGAGGCTCGTTTGTCTGGACACTTTTTCCTGTGACTGTTATTGTTGCCAGACATTTCTGACAGTGCGACCCGACCCGAGTTGCGTGATTTGCTTTCCAGGGACGATTGGTTGAGCTCGAAGTCCTGCGCCATGGCCAGCATATCGGCATCGTCGTCATCATCGTCGCTGATGAAGGCCGGGGCCCGAAGTGAAGGCCCCTGGCGGATACTGGTACGAGACCTCGCCGTTGGCGGGTCAGGCATAGGCTGGGCCGGTGGGTTGTAGACTTCGGATGGAGGATCGAAAGTCAACATAGCCTCGTCAAATTCATCGATCATATCCTCGTCAATGATCGAATCGAGCTCGGCTTGTGTGGCTACCCGCGAGGCCGCGCCACGTCTGTGATTTTCATTCCCCTGTCCACCTGAGCGCCCAAAAGACCACGCATCTTGCCCTGCCTGGGAGCTGTTGGGAGGTCGCTGGGGCATCTGGGTTTGCATGATAACCTGACTGTTGCCGCCGAAGTTAGAACCGCCAGACACCGCTCGTGAAGGGAAGCTGGAGTCCAGCTGCGTGGCTTGCACGACAAACTCAGACCGGCTGACATGTGCAGTCGGGGGATCCTGTTGGCATTTTTGTTCAAAGAGGCCGACGTCGTTGATACCGGCGCGTAGCAGGGTTTCAACCAGGGTGGCTTCTTGCTCAGCCAGATCGGCATGGGCTTTGCTTAACTTGGTTTGAATTTCTGCATCATCCAGGTTCTGGTCGTAAGCCTCCATCGCTTGGGACAACAATTCTTCCTTGACGTGGCTCGTCTGGCGATATTTTTGGTGCACGACCGCAAGAGTATTGAGAGCAGACTGCTGTCGTGTGATCCGGTCTTTTTCTTGCCTCAGGATGCTGTTCCGCTCATGTTGTCCCTTGCTGAGGGCGTCACGAAAAGCCGCACGGTTCTGCTGTAGTTTCTCTTCCAGCAACGCCCGTTTCTTCTCGGTGGTCTCCACGGGTGCGGACAAGAAGGATTTCAGTATCCGATCCTTGGCGTCTTCGCTCAGCGCAGGAACAGACTGGCTTGAGGATAATGGCTGGGAAGCCGTAGAGGCGACATCCTCACCAAGTCCTGCTTTGGCTGCATTTTGTAGCGAACTTGGGAGAGGTCGGAGCGAAGGGGAATGCGTGACCGTTAAGCTTTTCGAGGGCGTGTGTAGTTTGGAAGGCGTACGAGGAGCCATGATAGCTGGAGCTTCGTCTTGTGAGCGGCTCGTTGTGGACTCACTCCGCTCCCGTTCGCGGGAGGTGGAAGGGATAGATATAACGACCGAGCGGTGACTATCCGGAGTCGCCCATTCATCCTCGGAGTCCTGTATTATGCAGCTGTTTCGCCGCATCTTTCGTGGCGGCGGTGCGTTCCCAGTTGCAGAGTCGTCGAAATCATCTCCAAACACGGGATTCGGTGCCGCCGGTCTAATTGTTCTTCCTTTGTCACCGGATGGGGACCCTGGTGAGAGCCGCTGTATAGGTTGCGTGGGCGACAAAGCCTTCCCGTTCGCTGTTCCGTCCTCCAGCTGAGTGCTTGGCTTCATCATTATTTCGGCAGGATTGCGTGCGGCACTGCAACCAGCAGAAGTAATCGTCGTTGTTGCCACCAGTGCTTCCTCTGGCGTCGGCTGTCTTCGTTTCTTCGCGAGCTTGGGCGTGCTACTGGAGGACGGCATGAATCTCGCCGCGGCAGCGTCGAGATATTTCGTGATATCCGGGAAGTCATCATCGTCGCTGTCAGATAGTTGAGTGGCCAATGGTTGGGTGGGTCGGGTGATTTCCTGATTTTTGCGCTTCTTTCCTCGTGGGCTGAGCACAGATTCGGGCCGTGAGGCCTGGTCTTCGGTCCAGAGCCTTACGTCGTCCCCAAAGGCGAGCCTGCCGGAGTCCGAAGACAATAACTCGTCAACACCCGTCAGGTCGATCGCGTCCAACAGATCCAAGTCATCTTCCAGCTTGCGGGCCGGCATTCGGGGTTTCCTCTCCACGAGCTTTCGTTGCGGCGAGGCGTTTATTGCGCCCGGGGTGGCGAGTTTGGCGCTTTGCAGAGTTGCAGAGTAGGCGCGCTGCAGAGGACCGGCACCGGTGGTCGAGGTAGGCGTCAACAATTGGTTTTGGTTCACGGTGAGGCCTCGGCGCTTCGATGCCGATGCCGGTACGAGCTTCCCCATGGCGCTTTGCTGGAACTGTCCTCCGTCCACCTCGATTACGCTCTTTTCCTCCTTCTCCTCCGAATGGCCCCGTCGCGCGACGGACTCATGGGTTCTGGCGGGTCGGGTCGCAGAATCGGCCGAGGCAGCAGTTGTAGGCTTTCTGGTTGGACTTCTTCTGGACGTTCCGCTCGATTCGTCGTCAGGGCGAGCGGGATAGAGTCCGGATTGCGGTGTTGAGATGTTGGCGGGCAGGTCGCCAACGGCGGGAAGCAAAGGCGCGTTTGGTGTGGATAGGGCAACGTTGGCTAACATCCAAGTTAGGTGATCGCGCAAGTTGTTTCGTGTCATGTAGCCGGCTTGGAACCAGTGTTCCGCAGCACCTCCATGGGATTAGCAGACGACTTCGCGGGAGAAGGAAAGGCCTTCGTTGTCGTCGCGGTCATCGCCCTGGGCTACCGTATGTTTACCTAAGGCCCGCGTGCTTGCAATTCTGGAGGCACCGGTGCTCGGCGCGTCTACCCCACTGCAGACGCGGTCCGCACCAGCTTTGACGGCTGCGTCGCCAAGTCAGGTGATCCATGGCGAGCCGCCGCTATCTGTTAGGGGTCCTGCCTGGAATACATGGAGAGACCGATATGTACATCCATACATGTATCCAGTTATGTACATCATGTAGATGAACAACGCCAAGACAACGGGCCCTGAAGGTACCATCCCATCACGGCACATGCGACCACTGCAACCCCAAGTATCCAATCCCTCCCCCTACAACGGGAACTCGGCTTGACGAGTCGACGCCCTACTATATCGATGTACATTACTTCCTATACGGCTCGTTCTTTTGGCATTGGCGGGTTGCAACGTCCAAAATCTGTTCGTATCCCCGTCATGCTCTCCGGACATTCATGCAGAAGTCGAGACGACAGGAGTGTAATAGACCTTCAGCAATCGCCTGGCCTTCGAATCCCTTTTTATCGCTGTTGAAGGTATAATCTTTCTAAGTAACCAAAATCAAAACGGACGCCGTCCCACCCTACCACAACCGCCATGATATTTGCCGTGTTGAATGCATTCGTAGGCTCCTCCTAATCCACGCGCTCCCGGGGCGCCGCCCGATCCCCAACGTTGGTCTCCTCGACCATTTAGAAAAGGCCATCGATCTCGCCCGTCTCGAGGTTCACGTCCACATTCAGATAGCCCGGCGCTGTGGGCAAGCCCGGGATGGTTTGGATGTCGGCCGCCAGAGCATACAGATAACCCGCGCCGGCCGCCATTCGCACGTCCCGGATGGGAACAGTGAACCCAGTTGGTGCGCCCTTCAGATCTGGGTCGTGGCTCAGCGAGTACTGGGTCTTGGCCATGCAAATAGGCAGGTTTCCGAAGCCTTGCCTGGTGTACGTCTCCACCTTCTTCTGCGCCAGCTCCGAGAACTCGACGGCGGCGGCGCCGTACATCTTTTGGCAGATGGCCTCCATGCGCGTCTGGACACTACCCTCGAGGTCATACAGCAGCTTGAAGTCCTTGGGCTTCTCGCACGCCGCCACGACACCCCGGGCGAGGTCCACGGCGCCCTTTCCGCCCTCGGCCCAGTGGTTGGCGAGGATGGCGTCCTCGGCACCCGCCTTGATGGCCTCTTCGCGGACAACAGCAATCTCGGCGTCGGTGTCCGTGGCGAACTTGTTCACGGCCACCACGACGGGGATGCCGAACTGCTTGGCGTTCTGGATGTGCTTGGCCAGGTTGACGCAGCCCTTGCGCAGGATTTCGACGTTCTCCTGCTTGTAGACGGGGTCCAAAGCCGCGCCCGGCGCGATGGGCGGGCCGCCACCGTGCACCTTGAGGGCTCTGACCGTGGCCACGACGACCACGGCGTCGGGCACAAGTCCCGATGCGCGGCACTTGATGTTGAAGAAACGCTCGCCGCCCATGGTGAAGTCGAAGCCCGCTTCCGTGACGGTGAAACCAGCTTTGGCTTCGTGGTCCTCGTCGGGTTCCGTACCCGTCAACTTGAGCGCCATCTTGTCGGCAAGGACGGAGCTGTTGCCAATCGAGATGTTGGCGAAGGGGCCGGCGTGGACGAACACGGGGGTTCCCTCGAGCGTCTGCATCAGGTTGGGCTTGATGGCGTCCTTCATCAGGGCCGTAAGGGCCCCGCCGGCGCCGATGTCGTCGCACGTCACGGGATCGCCGGACCGGGACGTCGCCACCACCATTCGGCCGAGACGCTCCCGCATGTCGGCCAAGCTGGTGCTCATGGCGAGGATGGCCATGCATTCACTTGCGACCGAGATGTCGAAGCCCGTCTCCCGGGTCTGGCCCTTCTCCGTGGCAGCCGTACCGACAGTAATGCCGCGCAGATGGCGGTCGTTCACATCCAACACTCGCCTCCACGTGATGGTCTCGGGGTCAATGTCCAGCCGTGCGAACCGACGGATCTCGTCCTCGGACAAGTCATCGGGGTTGGTTTTGTCGATGCCCAACTTCTTCAGTCGTCGGAACATAACGGGCGCGAATTCTCGCTTGCCATTCTTGGCAGGTACCAGGCGCCTGTAAAGAGGACCGTCCTTCTGAGTGTTCTCGTGGAAGATTCGCGTTTCGATAGCAGCCGCGAGCAAGTTGTTGGCAGCCGTGATGGCGTGGATGTCGCCCGTTAGGTGCAGGTTGAACTCGTCCATGGGGATGACTTGACTGTAGCCTCCACCCGCAGCGCCTCCCTTAATACCGAAGGTAGGGCCCTGGCTGGGTTGGCGGACGTTGGCAAAGGTGAGACGGCCCAGGTGCGCCCCCAGAGCTTGGGCGAGGCCCATGGTCGTCGTGGACTTGCCCTCACCCAGGGGCGTTGGGGTGATACCGGTGACGACGACGTAACGGCCGTTGCGGCGATGCTCCAGACGCTTCAGAAGGCCCAGATCCACCTTGGCCTTATAAGACCCGAAGGGCTCCAGCTCGTGCGGCGCGATGCCGACTTCGCCGGCCACCATGGTGATGCGCTTGGGCGGGTGAGCCTTGGAGATGTCGATATCCGAGGGCACGGGGTCCTGGAGCTTCAACGGGAGGGGGTCGATGTGCCTCTGCTTCTGCTTGTCAAAGTACATGTCGGTCGAGTCGACGACGTTCTGGAGAAGCATGGCAACCGTCATCGGACCGACACCGCCGGGCACGGGGGTGATGACGGAAGCGACTTCGACGGCCGTGTCGAAGTCAACATCGCCAACCAGTCTCTGGCCAGACTTCTTGGTCGGGTCTTCAATGTAGTTGGTGCCAACATCGATAACGACGGCGCCGGGCTTCAGCCACTCCCCCTTGACGAATTGGGCCTGGCCGATAGCGGCCACCACGATGTCTGCCCTCTTCAGGTGGTCCTGCAGGTCCTGGGTTCGCGAGTGGCAGACCGTCACCGTCGCATCGGCATTCTTCAGCAGGTAGCTTACGGGGCTTCCGACAATGTCGCTACGGCCCAGCACGACGGCATTCTTGCCCTTCAGGTCGACGCCAGCCTCGGCGAGAAGAACCATGACGCCTTTGGGGGTGCAGGGAACGAAGAAAGGGTGACCGCCCTTCTTGGCAAGCTCACCGATGTTAGTCACGCCAAAGCCGTCGACATCCTTCTCGTCGGCTACCGCCGAGGTGACGTGGTATTCGTTGATATGCTTGGGCAGGGGCAACTGGACCAGGATCCCGTTGACCTTCTCATCGTTGTTCAGGACGTGAAGTTGAGCCAGGAGCTCGGCCTCGGTGATGGACTCGGGGAAGTGCAGCAGGTCGCAGTTGATGTTGGCCTCGCCAGCGGCCTTGAGTTTCATGCGAACATAGGTAGCTGATGAGGGGAGAGACAAGGACGGCGAGTTAGTCGCTGGACGACGGCGCCGCGGCAGAGAGAGAGCGCGAGAGAGAGGCCCCCGGGGGGGGGGGGGGTAAAGAGACGAGACTTGAGAGGGGGGAGGGCAAAGGGTCAACGAGACGCCGTGCGTCACCACGTACAAGAATCGGATCGATCACCAACTAACACGGAAGAGGTCAGCCTTTCGTTTCATTGTCAATGAGTCCGATGGGCGCGAGGGGGCGTACCTTGGATGATTTTGAGCGAGGGCTGGTACCGCGGATTGGACTTTTGCTTGTCGGCAATCTCTCGGGCGAGCCTCTCGCGGATCTGCTTCGCGACGGCGGTGCCGTCGAGCTTCGTGGCGGCCATGGCGGGGTAGCTGGTCGCAAAGCCGCGGCAGGGCAGCAGCAGCGAGGACTTGGACTTGAAGCTGGACGGGCTGAGGGAGCAAGCTGGGGAAGAAAGAGAGGCGTAGGAGCGCACCGACGAGGTTGCAATGCGCAGTGGCTGGTTCAGCAGGCCGGCCGTCGTGGAAAGCGTGGTAGGGAGAACGGGCAGAGACCGAGGGGGAAGAGGCTGCTGCTGATAACGTGCGTGCGAGGCCGGATCGGGCGCCGACGCGCTGGGTCTGCAGCAGCTACACACAGTCTTTCGCCCGCCGGAACTGGCCGGAGCCGGAGCTGGAGCTGGAGAAGGTGCTGACGCAAAAAAAGTCTGCTGAGCTTGCAGAGTTGCCGCGCCCAGCCGCCGTCGAGCAGGCGACACCAGGCCGCCGCTGCGTATGCTTGTAGATAGCGTCATATTTCTGTGACACGACCGTCTGACTCCTCGTAATCAACCGCTGGGCGACTTGATCGACTGGAATGGGGAAAACTGCTGGAACCCGGATTCCCCAGCAGAGAGACCCCGTGGATTTACATAGCCACTCTACAGTGTCATGACAATATTTTGCTCAAATACCCAGGTATCCAGAGAAGTCATGAAAGACTAGGCGCCAAGCAAGCTAGCTGTATTTAGTATGGTCCAGACTGTATCGATAGTCTTCAATACTTTGTATACCACCCCTCGGCTTTGATAGATTTTGTATTTTAGTCGCTATCAGCCCTTAGAAAAGGCTCGGTCCTCATGTGCGTGGCGGCGTAATAATAGCGATAACGGAATTGGCGATAGCTTCAAGTTGATGGTGATGCGACTCAAAAGCGCATACGCGACGAAGTACCTGATATTCAAGTTGCCAAGCCTTTACTAGGTAAACAGGTTAGCGTAGGAAAAAGGTGACTTGAGGTAGTACGTGGGTACTTCAGCAAAATATTGTCAAGCCACTGTAACACTCCCGCACCCGCAACCAATGAGCCAATGGAAATCCCCCCCTTCCGTGCGCATTCAGACCGTACCCGAGGTATATGCTTCCAAGGATAAAGTACTTAGAGGAATACCTAAACCAGATTGTGCATAGGTACATAATAACATATGGGCTTCAAGAGACTCGGGATTGATATAAGCCGGCACTTTGCGCCGGAGATAAATCTTTACAGCTCCTGCGACCGCGGAGCATACTTCTCTCATGCATGCGCTTTTTGAGAGGAACTGAAGTTTTGCTCATACTTCAAAAGCTTAAAATAGGAAGCATATGGATATGTACCGTAGAAAACCGGATGGTAGCCAGCCTCCTGGTTCCGGCCCGCGCCGGCTGATTTATGTGGAGCTTAGGCTTCGACACGGGTCGGCTGTCGCTCACCCTGCGGGCGATTAGACTTCAGTAATGGGCGCCCATGGGTTACCCAGAAAAAACCCATGGGTTACCTAGATCACCGACTGAAAATGAAATGTCTCTTATTTGCCTTTTATTTTCTACTTCTATTTTTATTGCGACGTAGCCTCTATCTGTACTTTACGATGCTCTTAAGATACCTTCATTTATATTGTACCTTTTCTTTTCTCGAAATAACTTATAAACCTGTTCCTACCCATGGGTCACATGGGTTGGCCTGGGTAAATGGGCTGGGTAATAATTACCGAAGTCTACCGGCGATGATGACACTCACGACAGCTCATCCACAGAATTTTGCCACGTCCACAGCCATTCTCGGCACCAAGCCCGCCAAGCCATTCGTTGGCTCGAAGGGATGGGTTCGGCAAGGCGGGAACTTACAGTGGTAACGCAGAGTCCTTCCCTCTAGGGCGGCGCTGAACATGAGTCGTCTCAGTATGCATGTGTCCGTCGGTACCGCAACACCCCACGTATCACAGCCGAAGGGAAAGAGCGATAGAGATTTTTCGTTGCATTATGGTGCGGAACAGGCTTTCCCGCCACGTTAGACACATCGTTCATCGCTGTTCAGGACGAATTGTTCTCAACATCGTCCGGCTTGGACTGCTCGGCGCTGTTGAAAAGGTACATGAGGGCGACGACCATTTTGCCGGCCGCAGAAACAAACAGAGCCACGGCCGAGCCCGCCGTTTTGTATATACCAGCACCAATGAGGCATCCGACCACCAGGGCTGGCAGAAAGCTAGCCCGCCTGTTGCGCCCCTTGTTCTTGGCGCTGAACATATGGGGGTCGATGACCAAGTCCACCCAGGCCGCGGTTGCCATTGCCGTCGAAATCTCCGTCATGGAAAACGAGCGGGACTGGACGACCTGGCTCCCGGATGCAAAAGCCAGCAGGGAGATGACGGTCAAGGCGGGGGTGCCTCGCAGGCCTACGCCGTATATGTGCTGTATCGCAGCGGCTGCGAAGACGAGGCACGTCTGGAAAACGTTGCAGAAGACGAGCCACAGCCGCTGTCTCGCACCCACATAGTGACTCAGCTGACCCGTCATCCAGCCTGCTACTAGGAAAAACCCCAGAGCAGCACCAATGTTGGCCGTGATGAACATCTCGCCATCGAAACGGGGTAGGACAATGGCCAGCATGAGGAACACCGTATTGCCGGTCTGGTTCGAAGCAAAGCAGTGGTAGTCGGGGAACGATATGGCATCTTGGATTCCGGTGCATCTATAGCGGTGGCACACTTAGCGGGTACTCGGGCAAAGGTTGTCTTCCCAGGCTCCTGGACACATGCTTCGCGCCAGCAAACACTGTACGCCAGGCCTTTCCAGTCATCAGCCACAGTGCTTGTACTTACACGGTGAGGAGCAGTAATTCCAGCTCGGTGAATCCAGAGGGCCGAACAGACTCCAACATATAGCTTCGTAAGGCGGAATACTGGGACCCCCGTCGTGCTTGTTGACATGCCTGGGTTTCTTCAGTAGGTGTCGAACGACCGCTCGAGCCATTGTGCCTCATTGCAGATACGGTCTCCTTGGGCGTTTCCATCTTGTCAAGGGGCTAGAAAAAAGGGGGTCCAGAAATCAGTAGTATCGACACCGTTGGCTTCGCTGGAGCTTGCAGGCTGGTGGCGGATGGAAGAAACACAACCCTTTCCCGCTTGGGAAAAACACGATAAGTTCGCGTTGCAGGGGGGGAAGACTGCGATTTATACGCGGCCGAGCCGAGGCCCAAGCCTTGGTTGGCGACTCGGACACACATGGTTGTCGGGTGAGTTGCAAAGACGCATTCGGCTGGGCACTTGCTTTCTCCGGCTTCCTCTAACCCCTAGTCTTCGGATCCTGACGTTGGCGGGAACTTGTGCCAACGCCGACAACCGCGAAAGGGGCAGAGGAGGATGGGGCTGGGGACGGCGGAAGAAGGTCTCGCGCCCAAAGTGGGCCTTCAACCGGCACTGACGAATGTGGTTGGCATTGCCGCGTGTGTCCGCGAGGCCGGCTCACCTGGGGTAGGAATCCTTGGGGGGGTGGTTCTTGACTCGGGGTATAAGCCCAGGCGTGCGGTTTTGAGCCGCCCGACTGCCGTGCGCCACCCACCGAGAGCCGGCACAGCCCAACGACTCGGTGTGATTCATGCTCGCTGCCAGCACAAAGACCAGGGTTCGATAATCTGGCCGTCTAATGGTCCGTGCCGACACTGGCCCAATAGCCCCGTCAGCCGTGAGCGCGTTTCCAGGTCGTTTTTGCGTGAAGACGGGGAAATGCAGGCCGGCGTGAGGGTAATATAACAAGCGGCAGTATGTAAGGAGGCGTAGTGAGATCAAGTGCCGCCGCCAACATGAGATCCCGCGAGACGTAGCCTTACGCCAATCCCTAAGTGTGGGGTGAGGACCTCTCCCAAATGGCTCCTAGGAAGGTCCCATATAGATCTTGGGGGAGGCGGGTACGCCGACCGATTGCCTGGACCTTCGGCGGCTCCTCTTGTCTTCCACGCCGCGGCACACGTATCCGCCCGTTCGCACGGCGAGGAGGTGGGAGGATGGGCAGATGGCCGAGCCGGTCGATACCGCGCACATGGGTCAAGTGAGAAGTACTTATTGTCGGCAGCCTGTCGATGTGTCGCCTCAATTTGATCCTGAAAGTCCTCAGCCCCGGCAGCCAAGAGTTGTGCCCGATCGCGAAAAGTGGACTGTTCCATGACCAGCTTAGGTATGTATGCGTTATTGCTCGCATGTTTTTCCGGGCCGACCGGTGTCAAGATGCTCCGCGACAGGATCTGCCAATTATCTTAATGCTGCCTGCATCTTGCGTTGACACATTCATGACGGCGGCAGCAAGTGCGCGTCTAAGTTCTTGGGCCCGCTTCGCCACCTTGAGGCTCGTGGGGAGATGACAAGTCAGTCAAGGTTCAGCAAACTAACAACAATAACCGATATTAGGTTACACGCGCTATCTGGAGTTTGAATTACCTTCTTCTAGCTCGGCCCTTTCCATCAGAGAAATACCTTGTCTTTCCAAGTGAATACCGAACTGGCCCCTAATTCCACCGGGCTTGATCCACAACGGGAAGGTAAGTAGTACCCATAAAACTGCAAGTGGATTGGAAGACTGCCCGATGGGATGACACTCTTCGCCTGAGCTTGTGGTTTCTTGGTTTTGCAAGGGAACCCGCTTTTGTAGGTCTCAATGAGATCGAGATAACGGGCGTACAAGTTTCACCTCCTACCGAAGCCCCATGGGGTAACGAACGGAGATGTGTTGAGGACTCCTTTCGCGACCACTCGGACGAAAGATCGGGGTGGGTAAGTAAGTGTCAACCCGTCAACCGGAAAACGAAGCCTCGGTAGTATACACCGCAAGTATTCTCCGTATACGGCCCGTTTGGATAGTCAGTGAGTGTTCGATACTCCGTACATGGATTGATGATCCATGTAAGCGAGTGCCTGGTGTCCCAGGTGAGCGTCACTGCGTGGGAGGAAGGTGGCCTAAATCGGGATGGACTTAGCGTCAGCGATTGCCGTTGCCGGTAACCTACCACCACAAAACTATCGCGTAATACCCGCTCGTCAAGAGCAGGGGTTCTCAACCTCATTCCTTTCGAGCCTCCTCGGGCCACCAAATCTCGCGACGTCTTGGTAAGAGCTACGCTCCGCATCCCCGGACTTTCTGGTACCCCATTGGCAGGAGTTGCGGCAGCACTCCGTCTTGCACCACGCCGCGCCGTCCACGGCCGGCATGAGCTCGCCGGCGGACGCAGAGCTTGTCTCGAGGTTCTGAATCCAGGGCAGTTATGCTTACTGGAACCCAAGCCTGGCGGAACGGACGACCCAGCCCGCGCTCCCTGCAAACCCCAGATGCAGATCCAACTCACCGCGGAGATCGAACAGTAAGATAGCAGCAGCACGTCCAGCTGGAGACCAACGGCAGCCGTTGTCCTTATCTGTGACCGGTGGGTCTCTGCCCTTCTCGTCAACATCGCTCACGATAAGGTCGCGCGGGTGAGCCCGCGCTAAGGTTCATGCTCTTTCCGTATGGGATCCCATGTCAAATCAGGTCAGTCAGTGAGTGTCTGGAGCCTTGCCGGTGTCTTATCTTTTCTGGGCAAAGGCCTGCGGCAGTGGCGAGCGCTGTGTATGCGCGTCCCTGGGCGCTGGCACGGTGGCACATCCCTGCAGTTACGGAACGGGCTGAGGTGCTGGGATGGGAAAAATCGCGGGGATGCCACGCGCCGCCATAGGGGAAGGGCCTCGCTGATGTAGGCCCAACCGTTTCGATCTGCCGTTATCTGACGTGAGCATCGACCGCATGTTTTACCCTCTCTCTCTGACGTCGCCCCTAGTGTTGATCTCCCCATCTGCTGTCCTTTCGAGTGTCACCGTCGCCTCGTCCCTGGTCAAGCGGGACCTCGAGCTCCTACGAGTTCTCGATCCTGGCTTCGTAACGCCCGCGACAGCTCGCCGTCTTCAGCTGACCTGGCTGGGCGCCGCCATTGGCCCCTGGGCTTGGCCAATTGGCCCGTTTCAGCCACGCGTGTGCCTCTCAGATAAGGGGCGGGAAACCAACGGCCGGCATCCCGACTTGCGCCTATCAAAACGTGCCAGAGCGACGAGACGTGCTATTCACGTACGTCTTGGACGGTGGCGGGTGACGACGGGCTTCTTGGGCGTTAATATCCCGGGAGGGGAGAAACCCAGGAGTTTCGCATCTCCGCTTCGAGGTTCAGGCTCGCCCTTATCAACCGAGACCCAGCTGCCGGACGGGAACATAGCATTAGCGTCCAGGACCGGCACTCTGGCCCACCGAATAAACCACACGCCCGGAGATGCTACATACGGGACTGGGCTGATGGTTGTACAAATCTCTGGTATAAGAGATCCGGAACAGTCAAGGTGTAGGACGCCTCCTGGTCTGGTGTCAGCATAACCACAGCGCGCGAACTAGTCCAGTGTGTTCGACTTTGGCCTTTATACAGGAGCGGTGTATCCCGATCTTCGGCGCCTGTTCGATCACATCGCGCCGTCAAGATGAAGGTCTCGTACCTTTGGTCTGCTCCGGAGACCAACCCCATCAACCGGAAGGCACGCTCGATTCCCGTCTTAAACCCCGTTAATGTATACGGACGCGTCTTTTTCTTTTCATGGTTTGGATTCAGTAAGTACCCCCTTTGATCACCCATGACCTTTGCTCGGGTGAAACCTCACGCAAATCAAATTAGTGTGCTGATCAATCGCCTAACAGTGGTTGCCTTCTGGGCGTGGTACACATTTCCGCCCCTGGTAAGAACGCCCTCCACTCGAGGAAGTCATACGGATAGACCGGAGCTCACCTATCATCTGCAGTTGACACACACCATCAAAGCCAATCTTCATCTCACCCCGACCGAGGTGGCCAACTCCAACATCGTCTCCCTCTGCGCAACGTAAGTGACCGCTGCGAGCCCTTCGTAGCCATAGGGACTGATACGGGTGGCTAGCCTGCTTATTCGATTTATTGCCGGCCCCTTGTGCGATCGTTACGGCCCGCGGTGGGTGTTCGGCGGGCTCCTGCTCGTGGGGTCCGTCCCTCTTGGTCTTTCTCCCCTGGTACATGACGCGACCGGTCTATATGTAAGCCGGTTCTTCCTCGGCATCCTCGGCGGGTCGTTTGTCCCATGCATGGTTTGGTCCACGGGCTTCTTCGACAAAAATGTCGTCGGTACTGCCAATGCCCTGACGGGCGGCTGGGGCAACGCCGGCGGGGGCATTACTTACTTCATCATGCCGGCCGTACTGGATTCATTCCACCGCCAGGGCTACAGCGACGGACAGGCATGGCGCATGACGTTCATCGTTCCCCTCGTTGTCACCATCGTCACCGGAGTCGCCTTGATTGCCTTGTGTCCCGACACGCCGACCGGGCGGTGGGCCGATCGCCACCTCGCGGCCCAAAAGATCCTCGAGGAGCACGAGACGGACGCCACGCATGGGAGCGTGGTAGATGTACCGGGCAGCATTGCCGAGCGGGCAAACCCACAGTCGTCCAGCCCCTACGAAAACAACGAGAAGCAAGGAGAGAAAGAGAAGGCGACAGAGCGGGAGTCGGGGCATCTCCGGGACCCCGAAGCCGGAACGGCGAGGAAGGGAATGCTCGAGACGGCACGGGGCGAGATCGTTGCCAAGCCGACCTTCAAAGACAGCATGCCCGTCCTCTTGAGCGCGCAGACGGCCTTTCACGCGGCGACGTACTTTTGCTCCTTTGGCGGCGAACTGGCCATCAACTCCATCCTCAGTGCCTATTACGTCAAGAACTTCCCGTCCATGGGGCAGACGAACGCGGCCAACTGGGCGGCCATGTTCGGCTTCCTCAATTTTGTGACGCGGCCCCTCGGCGGCGTCGTGGCCGACTTGGTCTACAAGGTCACGCACCAGAGCTTGTGGGCCAAGAAGATCTGGATCATGGCGTGCGGCTGCGTCACGGGCGCGCTGCTCATCGTCATCGGCCGGATCGACCCCCACGAGCCATCGACCATGTTTGGGCTCATCGCCCTCATGGCCATCTTCCTCGAGGCTGGCAACGGCGCCAATTTCGCCCTCGTGCCCCACGTTCACCCGCACGCCAACGGCGTCGTCTCGGGTACGACGGGCGCCGTGGGCAACCTCGGCGGCGTCGTCTTCGCCATCATCTTCCGCTTCATGCACAAGGGTACCGACTACGCCATGGCTCTCTGGGTTATCGGCGTCATGACCATCGGGCTCAACCTGATCTTGTGTTGGGTCCCGCCCGTGCCCCGAGGCCAAATCAGCGGCCACTGAATCCACGAGCGGACGCACGGGGGAGCACTCATGATGTATGATAATGAATAGTCTCTGGTTTTTAAGTTTTTCATTTCGTTCCTAACGAACTTCTCGGGAGAGAATTAGCAAGCGAAAATACGTCGATAAATCATGTGCTGAAGCCGGGACTTGAGATTGGCTGCATAATACAAACGTCTTCTTACTACGTCCCGTCCACGCTACGGGAAGTTATGTATGTGTGAAAGAAGCGCTCGAAATTGAGTTTCCGTTGGTCGTTTCGTTTCAGTTTCGTCTCATACCCGCACGGGAGGGTGGTGGGGGGATAACTCCCTAGCCTGGCCCCCCGGGGGTCCTGTTCTTGGCTCCTCAAAGTCGGCCAACACGGCGTACGACGCCGGGGACGCCGGACTCGGGCTGCTCGGGAACAAGGAGAAAGAGAGGGGGAGAACTGATATTTGGGGGGTTGTAAGGAAGAGCTATCGCCAATCTTCCGAATTTGCCCCCCCCCCCCATTTCGCAGGGGGGTTCGCTGGGCGACGAGGGCGATATCCTTTTTACTCCAACTCGGCTTTGGCCGGGAGCTTTCGGTGCTCCCTATACACATCCTTCCTCTTTTCGCAGCGGGAACTTCCCGAGCCCCGATCCATCCTTTCTCCTCCCCTTCGTATTCCCGTGGCGATTCCTTCCCGTTCCGGAGGGGGCATTGAAGAGCGATCGGCAGGCCGTCCACCCCCCCAAAACTCTCGGCCCCTCTTTTCTCCACACGCGCGCCCGCCTTCTCTTGGGTCGAATTCCGACGTGGGCGCGCGTTTGGAACCGCCGGACGGCAAGGCGGCACGCGACCACAGTCCTCCCCCGAGCGGAATGAGAACGAAGAAACCTGGCGCCGTCGTCAAAAATAAAACGTGGGGAAAATGCCCAAGACATCGGAACCCCCACTCCCGCGGAACGCGAAGGGCGGGACGGGCAGCGGTCGGGTCGGAGAGGCGGTCGGGGAAATATGCCTTGCATGCCTACCTCTATATACCGCCCTGCGTTGCCTCAATTGCGTGGGGGGATCTATTGCCATAGTTAGTAAGGGGGGCTCCGCATGGACGCGAGTCGATTGGCGAGAAAGGGCAACTGATCGTCCGCAGCGCCTGCTTTATGCAGTAATGACAACCTAGGGAAACCGTGCCTGCCGATCAGAGGGGTGCTAAAACGAGAAGGGTTGGGGGAACCTGCGACCAGCCGCCCCCGGGCAGAGTGACAACCCGCGGGCTAACAGGACGTGGCGTCCGTGCTACCATCTTTTTCGTGGGGAGGCGTTTTCCGACGATGATAGAGTTCCAAGCCCCCCCGAGATAGAGCAAAGCGCGCACCATGACGATGCCAAAGGTGCCTACTTGCCGTCTACGGCCCCCTAGGCGAAACTACCAAGGCAAGCAAAGGCTGCCGCCGAGAACGCTCGGGACCCGGAGGGAGCACAACAGGGAATGGCAGGATTGGCATTAACGCGCGGCGTACGAACAACCAGGTAGGGGGGTATACACGCAGTTCAAATTTCCCAACCATCTATGTAAATTAGGCAGAACCGACCGGGGTGGCTTTCCGGCCACGACCCGGAATTACTTTTCCACGGCCGATGCCCATCCCTAGGTTGTGTGGGAGGGGCTCCGGCCTCGCCTGGCCAACCAGAAATGTGGTTGATGCCGTGAGAGCGGAAGCCGAAGGCCTTACAGGCAGGCGGCCAGGGCGGCGATGCCACCGACCAGGAAGGAGCCGGCGGCGACGCGGCCAGCGCCGGAGACGGGCACGACGCTCGACGTGGCGGAAGCCTTGGTGGTCGAGGTCGACAGGGTCGAGGTGCCGCTGACGGGGGCGGTCGTGTTGCTGGCCGGGTACGAGGCGGTGGGCTTGACGACCGAGGTGGTGGCGGGCGCGGAGCTGATGGGCGACGAGGCGGGGTAGGTGGAAGCGGGGGCGGTGCTCGAGGCGGCGGTGGTGGCCGGGGCGCTCGTGGAGGCCTTCGTCGTGGGGACGGGCTCGGTGTCGTAGCCAGACTTGGTGGAGACGGCCGGGGCCGACGAGGTCGCGGCGGCGGCCGACGAGCTGACGGCCGGGGCGGCGCCCGCCTCAATGTTGAAGGGGAAGCTGTACTGGAAGGTCTCAGGGTTGCTGTCCAGGGAGATCTTGAGGCCGTAAACGGCGTCCTTGCCCAGGGAGGCATCCACAGTCCAGGTGAAAGTACCGGCCTGGTTGTCGACGCCCGCTATCATGGTGCGTTAGCCGGGTCCGTCATCGACCGCGCCGGGCAAATACTTACAGGCGACGGTGCTGAGGGGCACCTGCTTGTTCTGGGCCACGCCACCGATGAGGCCGATGGTCACGGTGCCCTTGACATCGCCAGGCTGCCACTTGATGGTGAAGGGCTTGCCGGCGGCCACCTTCTCCCACTGGGTAGGGCTGATGATGGCGTCGAAGCCGGCGGTCTGGGCAACAGCCGAGGCGACGAAGGCCAGGGCAGCGGAAAGGGTGGCGAAACGCATCTTGACTTTTGACGAATTAGATTATGAAGCGCGAGGCTTAAACGAGAGGCAGCAGGAATTACTGGAAGGTCAACAAGTGACGATGGATATTAAAGTGCGTGAGGGTGAGGGTGCGGCGTCGAGGCACGGAGGGAGGAGGCGAGCTGATTTATAAAGGAGTGTGGTAGCTGGATGAGCTTGGAAAAAGAGTGTGGTACGGTCGGAGTCTGTATGGTGCTGGGAAAGAAGAGAAGAGGGAGAGAGGAAGAGGGCGAGAAAAGATGATGCGAAGAAGGATAGGCGGCACAGCACGGCCAGCACCAGCACCACCCCGGTCCCATACCATCCACACACGCCCCCCCGCCCTCTCTCCCTGGCCTTCACGATGGGGACCCAGGCAAACCAGGCGCGCTCGCTGCTGACGGCAGGAGTTACTGTACTAGCATCGTCGCCCGTCCCAATGGGGTCAAGCAGCTCTGGCATTGCTTATTAGCAAGGGTTGCCGGTCCATGGGTCGCCGCCGTGGTAGCGCCTACAGGCTACCAACGACCAGAAGATACATCCGTCAAATCCCGTCCCAGGCCAACAACGGCTGTCTCTACTGGTTTTCTGGTAGGTATCCCATTTCCATTTGGAACCCACCACGGCCCCCGCAATCGATCTGGCGTTGGGTCGGGAGCTGGTGGCTCGAGGGTACTACTGCATATGGTGCCATTGTGCCTGGACGGTTGCCTGAGCCATCCCCGACTCCAGCACATCAAAGTCCCCTATACCCCTGCAAGGGCTCCGCCAACTGGGTGCCTGCCTGTCGTCGCCGTCTGAGGTTGTGTTTGCCTATGTCCGGGGAGGGCCAGCGGCAGGGCGTTCGACGTCGTCCATCGTGGGTTGCCTGCAAATGGGTGTGGGTGCATATGCACGGCTGCTGCGCGTGGGTCATGCAGGCCCTCCGAAAGTAATTTCCATCAGGTTGACTGATTGGGCAAGTGCCATGGGCCAGGATCGGAAAAGGGGGCTTTCCTCCTGCAGCCTAGACAAATGGGGCATGGCTATGTAGCACGACCAACGCCAACACGCCATTCCTTCAAACGACCTCAAGCAATGCTATTTTGCCCACCCGGGCTTGCAGGCTTCATTAGGGCTGAGCGTCGAGCCTGCCTCCTGATTGGAAGCGTCGCAGGCGATGGGCTTGGCGCGAGGGAACTAAGACCTGCCTCCCCTGGGACAGGATCAAGAGCATGTCCACTCGAAGGGAGGGGAACCGGCGCTCCTCAGACGCGCGCTAGGTTCGTCTTGTACTTCGTAGGGACTACTACAAGGTACCTAACCTACCGCCTACGCAGTAGTTAGCGCTCCCCTGTGCTAAGACGGAGGCCTAGATACCCGCAACTATGGACGCCATGGCTGGCAGCGCCTATAGCGGTCCCAATCGGTCCCCGTTCCGCCGTATGGGGGCCGACGGGCAGGGAAGGGGAACAGCAGCAACCGCCGGGCCATGCAAAATCCGGCTCGACCACGCCCCGAGGCCCAGAGGACACAACCAAGCACAATGCCATCACAGGCCGAGGTTCGTATGTGACGCGTCGCGAGAGACTTGACCAGCTGCCGCCGAGAATCAAACGCTGCTAGAAACCCTGGGACAGGGTCATGAGTCGTCATCCGTGGGAAAGGCGAAGCATCGCGACCGTTGCTTGGCTCGCCATCGGCGCCATGGCTGACTGCGTCAAGATGCGACAGGCCCCCGGCCCCAGGGAGCTAATCATGTCTTGTGCTTTCCCAGCTGGCGGGTAATGTAGTACAGAGAGTAATTCATACCCGAGATCCGTCGTTCGAGACTTCCCATGCGTCCCTGCCACGCCCGCCCGCCCTGGCTCTCACCATGCGTCCCCAAAAGAAACAAGCAATAGACCTAAGCAAAACAACCGCGGGAAAACCGTTCGATGCGCGCGTCCCAACGCCTTGGTACCCTCCCCTCCCGCAATCTCGCCCAATTCTCTTCACGCGCCGGGCGTATGTAATTACCGGCCGAGTTGGGGCGTGGTATTGTTCATCTCGACGCGTCGCCAGCCTTGGAAAGTAAAATATCGATGTGCGCGGCCGATGCCCCATATGCGCCCCCCTTGCCAAAAGGCACCGACCGCCTCCTGCTCACCACAACACCCGGCGTGCTTTTTCCTATTACCCGCCAGCCCGCTCAGCTCGCTACGCACCGAATCCTACGCCATCCGTCCGGGAAACTCACGCCGCTCTCGGCGATATCCACCCTCTTTTCGGGGCGAGCCAAAGACTGGGGAGGCAGAGGTGTCCAAGCCCAGCCTTGGCAACATGGCCTATGAAATAGCCAGGGTGTGCGCTAAGCATAATGGTGGCGCTGCCTTCATCTGGCCCTCAGACCAAACATGCAGCTAGTCGCTATGGATATTTTCTTAGCTCATGAGGTATACAGGTTTTTCCTTAGCTCCTGAGGTATGCATGTTTTTTGGTCTGCGTCCCAGCCAAGAGCCTGCCTATACAAGCACCTGCGTCTTACACACACCCGAGGTTATGTAGTAAGCTATGAATGCACTCGCGCGGGCCAGTATACGCGTATCTATACAGCCTAGTCAGTGAGTCATGCCTGCGCCCTCGTCCTATGTTCAGCTGGGAACTACCTCGCCGTGCTGGCGCCCTCACGCCATTGGGCAAAAGAAGTAAGCAAAGATGGAATGGCTGGCAGCGAGGAACACACAGCCTGTTATGTGTGCACACCCTCATGATGGATTGCAGACGCTGCCGGCTCTCGCGACTGGCGGCCCATCCAGTGTGGTGTGGCTCGTATTTAGCCGCCATCACCTACGTACACAGAACCACGAACGGGCAAACCGTGGTGATTGAGATTCCCATCTTACTCCCCGATGCCCGTCAGCCCGTGTTAACTATACCAGCCATGCCAAGCCAGACTGCATACCACCACCATCACCATTTTCACCGCGTGCGCCCCAAGCCCCCTGACCAGCTGTGACGTTACCTGGGCCGGGGCAGTACGAAGTATACCATAGAAACCCCCCCCCCGGGCGAACACGTCGATCGTGCATTTCAGCGCCGTCGCCGATGCTCGCCGAGTCTGGCAGGCCAGCTCCACAACGACCGGTTTGGTCGTGCCGGAAGGGCGGGCCTTGGAATGGAGGCTGCGCCCTCGTCGCCCCTCCCGGGGGGGGTTATCCCCTCCTTCGAGGCCTGTACGAATGCAGAAGGAGGGGGAAAACAAAACCTATAAACAGCAACTCTTCGTGGAGTCGTGCATGTTGACCGCCTCTCGGTTGGGTCGCGCGGGTACGGCGCTCTCAGCCTTACCGGTCGGTATACCGTCTACGTAGCTGGAGGTATCGCAAGCCGATACAACCCCCATCCCAAGCCCCATACACATTCCCACAGGCGTACACTATTTGTAGCTACACATCTCATCGCCTACTCCGTTCAACCGCTTGGCAACATACTCTGGGTCACGACCGCCCTGCGTCCCCACCCATGGTGATGGATAGCTCTTTGGTGGCAGGCAAATCAGGTCCTCGACGGCGGGGACGGGGAGCACCAGCCCAAAATATTGCGCCGTCGGCCTGTCGCTCGCCTCTACGTCTTCCTTCGTAGTCCGGGTGTACACACCCACAAGTCGGCATTTCCTCCCTCGTCTCCTCGTCGTTTCTGGCCGTCCCACCCGTGGGCATCGTGGGGTCCTTTTTGCTGGCTCCGGTGGACATTGCCAGACTCCCACGCCGGGCCTTTATGGCCTAATAGCCGTGCCACTTCGCTCACGAACGCACACGCCGGCCGGGCCGCGACTGGTCGGCCCCTACGTCACCGCGACTATCCTTTATTTCACGACGGGCATTCCTCCGTCTCGTCATCCCAGGCATGATCCCTCCTCTAAAGTGCCTGCGGCACGTCAAGGCCTTTGCCGTCCGTCGACTGACCGTCCTGAAACAACGGGCAGCACATCACGCCTCAGGTAAGCAAGGTCCGGGCACACGCGGGCATCAGGCGGTTCGGCTCATAGATATTAAACGACTACCTCGTAAGGATTGGCCATGTCCATGTTTCCACGTCCATCAGGTCCCTCCACAGTGCCAGTCTAGCAAATCAACACCCATTTTTGTGACGGTCGACATGACTTCGTGGACCAGACCTGTACGCCATAAACCGCCGAAAAACCGAACCCCTTCCGGAACGAATTTCGAACTCGGCGCTTCCTCCTACGCCGAGCAGAGAAGATGCCGATGCGCCATTTGCGACCCAACCGGACCAAACGACACGCGGGGCGGGTGATTCTCAATAATGCTGTACGCCGTTGTCGTTGTCGCGTCCCTAAATTCGGTGCTTTTCACTCTCTGATACGCCGTCAGCCATGGTCTCCTGGGGAAGGGTGAGCCGAGAAGGGCGGCAACTTACCGAGCCGAGAGTAAAGCATGTACAGCGCCATCCTGTTGCACTCCTCCGTACCCGTGATGGTCACGAGACGTTCGTTGTTGTTGTCTTGGGGTTCGTTGATCTTGATAACACTGCCCGACATCTGGCGAATCTCGTTGATTTTCTGACCACCCTTACCAATAATGGCGCCGACCATATCGTTGGGGATATAGATCTGCTGTGTCAGCGGCGCGCCAGCGATGGCACCACCGTGCATGGGCTGCGCCTGCGGGGTTCCGTGCGGTTGCGGACCAGCGGGGTGACCGCCGGCCTGGTGCGGCGGCATGTGTGGGCCAGCGCCGTAGCCAGCGGCCGGCTGGGCGGCGTAGTGCAGGGGGGCGCTGGCAGCAGGCTGGGGCACGGCACCATGGTGAGGCGGGTACGGCTGGGCGTAGGGGTTAGGCGGAATGGGCTGCGAACGCGGGTCGGGTCGGCGTCCGTAGTTCTCACGCTGGCCAAAGTTGCCGCCGGCAGGCTGGGGGCAGTAGGGAACCACCTGCATGCCGCCGGGCACTACGCCGGCAGGGCCGCCGCTCCGGGTCGCATACGCCGAGGCCGCCGGGCCGCCGAACCGCTCGTTGAGTTGCTCGAGCAGCGTGCTGCCGACGTAGTATGTCGCAATGTGGACCGCATCAGCCACGCCCATGACGACGAGGGAGCGCTCCGTCGACAACGGGAGGCACGAGTCCGACGCGTTGAGCCGGGCACCCGAAGCGTCCTGGATCTCGCGAATGCGAGAACCGCCCTTGCCGATAATAGAGCCGATGAGAACGTGGGGAATCAGCAAGCGCAGAGGGTAAGTCTTGGACTGCGAGCTGGACGGCTCGCTCAGCGGCTCGTTGTTCAGGGTACGAATGATCAAACCAAACGCCTAGACCGCGTCAATACATGCAGCTTACAAACGCACGTGGGGGTCAGGGACAACGTACCTTAGCCGCGGCGTCGACCACACCGCTCACAGTCAGGATGCGCTCGATGGCGCCCTTCTGGTAGTCGCTAACGGTACATTTGGCACCAGACTGCTTCCGGATGTTACTAACATTCTCGCCGCCCTTACCAATGACGGTAGCAGCTTCCGGGCTCGAGATGACAGCGCGGATGTGGATCCAAGCTGTCTCGTCATGTGCGTTGGTGCTCGTGACACCGGGGACCGTAGCACCAGGAGCAGTGCCAGTGCTGGTCGACTTGGCCTCGCCGACGTCGGGAACAATAGTGTCGCCTTGGTCGTCTTTGGGCTCCGATTTCTCTCCGTTGACGCTCTCAGCCTTGGCATCCGACTCCTCGAGCTCGCCGGCAGCCGAGACGCCGTTGCTCTCCGGCGGGGCAATGATTTCCTCCTCCTCTGCATCGTCGTCGTGTCCATTCTTGATGACTTTGTCGAGGGCCGGGCGCTTGGCGTCGGGCTGCTCGTTGCTCCGCGAGGGCGACGAAGCGTCCTCCAAGGGCCGTTTGGCCGGGTTGGTGGTCTGAGAGGGCGAGGCAGACATTCTGACCTAAAATGTGGCTGATCACACGGCAAGATGGTTTTTGGTGTCAAGCACGGAGCCGAACCAAGTAGATTGAATTATCGAGCTTTTCTTTAATCTACACCTTGGGGGTTTTCGAAGGAAAACGTGTAGGTGCTGATGAAGTGACTCGGGGACGGACAACGGTGGGTCGAGGCTGGCGTCTTGAGGTGCTGGATGGAGAGGTCTCGGACGGGAATGATGGTGTCGAGAGGTAAGGACGTGCTGAGGAATCTTGTCGGCGGAGGATGGGCGTGATGTGACTGACTGACACAGCGCCGGGCGGGTGGGGTGCTTCTGCAGCAGTGGGCTTTTGTGATGAAAGAAGCCCGTCTGTCCTTCTTGTCTTGGGGCGGGCGGAGGCGAAGTGGTAAGATGGAGGTGTGGATGGGAACGCCCGTAGGAAGGTCGTCGGGACGGAGAGAAGAGAGGTAGTAAAGTGATCTGACGATGGAGTCCGGGGTGGGAGGAGGACAAGAACAGAGTTGGGTCAGATATGGGATCGCGCCTTTTTTTCCCTCCAGAAAAGCAGCAGCGGTAGGAATAAAGACGCAAGTTGTCGTCAAACCTTTGCTCCGGCAAACAGAAGCTGGCAGAAGCCGATGCTCAGTCTCCGTCCTTGTTCCTTCCACGCGAGGACCGGTGGCGGGCAGAGAGAGAGAGCTCTGGGGGTCGGAGCGGCAGGATGAGGGACGAGGTGGGAGAGCACCAGGCGCTTCGGTCAGGTGGGCTTATGCGACGTGTCGGATCTATCGGCGCAGGCAGTACCAGTGGCAAACAGCGAACGGGACGGTGCTTCTGGAGCACGGCGTCGAGGCGGCGATGTTGGATGATTTCTCACGGTCGACTGCGGTGCCGTTGGTTGTGGGGAAATGGAAGCTCTCCAGCTGGGCAGGTCGAGAGGGAAGCGAAAGAGGAAAGCCTCGTAGGTTGGGTGGGTAGCGGCAGGATTAAATTCAGACCGGGTAGGTTGCCAGGTACACGACACGGTGCAGTAGCCAAACAGCCGAACAAACGTGCCAGACCAAACGGGGGCCGATCGCCTGGGTAAGGTAGCTAGCGCACGGTCGGTTGCAACAAAGATCCACCGCGGGCAAGCGACACAGCTGGGGAGTGATCTTTGTCGTGACGGCGGCCGATGGCGTGAGGGAAAAGACGCTGCTGTCTCAAGGAAGCTGTCCACGTTTGATGCGTACGTTGCCTGTGGTCTGGCCTGGCTGGATGGATTCCAACATGATAGATCTGCAGTGGGCGTTTGCAAAAACTCCACATATATGCACGGACCCCTCGATGCCTCTGTGCCGGCCGCGTGTGGATACCAGCCCTCCGTGCGAAAGCGCGACAAGGACACGCGTCGCGTCCGGGCGGTACCTGGGGCGGGCGCTGGAATGCAACCGCCGAGCCTGGGCGTGGCAGAGGTCACAGGCGGGGTGCTGTCCCTCTCCGCCCGCACTGTGTCCATTCAATTGTTTCACCGCGGCTGGCCTCGCCTTATCACCATTCTCGCCCTCAGGCAATGCAGGGTGAGTAGAGCTCCTCCGCCGTCAATCTATATCAGATTGCTGTCCCTTTTCATTTGCTGGTGTCGCATAGCCTGTCTGACTGGGTAGCCTAGTACGCGGCCTCTCAAGGCGCCATGCCAGGGCTGTACAAACAAACAGCCATATCTACATTCCTAAGGAATACATACTCGGTCGGAATGGGATGCGATGCGCCGATGGCCCGTCTATTTGCAGGGCCCCAACCTGGATGTCGGTCCGTACCAAACTTGCTCAACTCTTTACCTAGCTCTCTCTCATTCTCCCTCATTTTTCAAAGGTGTATGCAGCCCCCTGCGCATGCTGGTTTGTTTGTTTGTCTGCCTGCTCCTCTATCTGAAGCTCTTCGGCATGGGAGTTGGGTATTTCTCGCGACCCCCCTGTTCGAACCAATCAAGCACGGTTAGCATAGCCTCTGAAACTTTGCTTTGCCGGCCTAGCCCAATTCTCCCCGGCCCACGCCCCGGCAGAGAGACGGGCAAACACACCGAGACACTGCTCTCCCTCTCTTTGTTTCCCCCTTCCACACACGTTCCCTCTTGTCTCTTGTCCCCTGACAGCCTGACTCCGGTGGTGGGCACGGACTTGCGCGTACCTGCGCGGCTCGGTACTCGCTAGGTAACCAGCCTTTGCGGCCGGCCCTCGCCCGAAACGCGCGGGCTTCCCTTGCTCGTTGGTATCGACATTTGTGGGCAAAACGTGTTGGCCCGAGTCGCCATGGATCGCGACACTGAATATTCCGTCCATGCCGAACGTGTCGGCCACACGCTGGCCGAGCTACAGGGTCTGGTTGAGGAACATGAGGCGGCTTTGAAAAGGGTCCGTCCGTTCACCCCCCGGCGCCCGCCAACCACCCCCGTAGGACGACGCACTTACAAAGCCACAGTTGCGAGCCTCGCCGGCGCCGGGCCTGCCCAATGCAGCCCGCAGCGCTGAGGCCTCCATGGACATCATGCAGACAGCCTATGACGAGCTGTCCGCCAAGCCCCCGTTTCTGCCGTTTCCGGACTCGGTCTTGCCTGCCTTGCTTGCCCTTCGCAAAACCCACCAGACCGTGGAGGAGACGAAGGCCTACCTGAGCTCACACCTCGAGTCAGTCTCTCGGGCGGACAAACGACTCGAGGCTGAAACGTCAAACCTCAAGGACCAGCAGGCGCTTTCCGAGTGCCTACAGGACCGTGCCCGTTCCTTGCGCCATGGCCTCGACCACAGGATGGAGATGGGCCCGGATGAGGTCGCCCGGGACCGCGTTGTCGAGTTGAAGCAGAAGAAGAAGCATTACGACTTGGAGACCTCCAAGTTGCTCAAGTCCCTCCGGACATTTATCGACGGCCGTCTGTCATCCCTGCTGGCAGCCGAGGATCTCGGCGGGCCCGTGGTGGGTGACTTGATGGATATCGATGATGACAGCCTGGCGGCAGGCTTCAGCTCGCACGGGAAACTCAAGAAGGCCAAGGCCAACCCCGACCAGGACAAACGGCAACGGCGCATTGATGATATTTGGGGTGCCAAAACCGAGGCGCACGATGTGCCCACAGGTGAATCTGCAGCAGCAGGAGCGGACCTGCGTGACCTCACCGAGGAGCTCCTCAATACTCTCGTCGAGGCCGACGGCGACAGCTCGGCGGCATATGTTCAGCTCCGGAAGGAGTCGGCGGCAGCCAGATTCCTGGTCAGATCCCAGGTGGCGCAGTTCCATCCCCGGGATGCGAGCCGTTTGCGCATGGTAGATTTCGGCAGAGAGCTGGGCGAGTAAAAAGGCCGCTCCAAGGAAGTCTTCAACCACTACACTTGCACAGGCGAACCCGTTACGTATCTGGTCCCGTGTAGCCATGTTCACACGGCCCGCTTTGAGGAGCGGTTAAAAATTGCCTGGGTCTGGGGTAGCCTCGAACAGGCCTTCGAGGTTTGGGCTCGTGCTCGCCAAGTGGCTTTCTCAGGGATGTCAAAGAACGAAGGCACATCGGCTGCCAGACCCTTGCGGGTTGTCCAGGCCCGAAGTGCGGTGATGAAACAACGGGAGTGGAAGCAGCCGTAAACGGTGCACCACGTAATGCTGCAAGGTTGAAACGCTACAGCACCCCTTGATAAAGCGTCACTCCGAGTCCTAGAATAGTAACTGTTTGCGGGCAACACCGATGCATGCACATTTGCATGGCTGGTTTGCTTCTATATATGGGGTTCCCAGGCACCGTATCCTTGTAATGTATGATCGCAGCGACGGGGCCAGCCGCAGGATCCTACGGCCAGGCACTCGAAGTAGCGTATGGGAATACCGATTGGTTGAGGAAGAGAAGATCTTCACCTGCCTACAGAAAGCTCTCATCGTCCGAGTAGCTGCATCCAGATGCATCCTTGAGAGCCTGGAGACATTTCGGCATCCGGCGACCCCTAAATTAGAGGCCGATGTTCATATGGCGCCAATCACCAATCTAGGTATGTGAGCACATTGTAACAGGAACCGGGCTTCACCTCGCTTTCTACTGTGAGCCTGGTCCCTCTGAGGGCCAGTTTCTTTGCAGAAAACCACAGTTTTCTTTGGCCGGCCAGTTCTATGGTTACCGGTAACCTAGTTCTTCACCATACTTTGGCCTTGGTGTCGCAGAGTTTGACTTGCTAACCGGAGGAACTCGTCATCTTGTTATGGAATCCCCAAGATGATCTGATCGACACGTCAGGGTTTAGATCAAGGCAATGATTTTTTATTGATACCAAACAGGAACACCGTTTCTATATAGACCATGAAATGTCGCCGTGGGTTTACTGGCCCTGTGTACTAGAAGGCGCCACGTTCATCTAACACGGTCTCCCACGGCCAAGTAGATCTAATGGTCCTTTGGGTCACTTGGTATACAGATGATGTCGTGATGAACCAACAGCATTTACAGCAAAACTCACCTAGTGAGTGCTGCACCATACATATCCTAACAAAGCCCTGGCGAATACTGGTTGGTCTTGGACGACCAGGCTTCGGTTTATAAGTCGGTCGGGCTGCACGAGGCCGTGTGTATTTCCGAGCGCAAGTAGGGACAAACAGAGCTGACGCAGGCAGCCGCAACCAACCTCATGAGATACCAATCAACACTCTTCTATACTTGAAGCAGCTGCGTACTTCGCACCTGCCTTCAAGCATCCAAAAACTTACTCCGCTTCAGGGTCTTCGATCAATACGCAGCTCCCGTGACGACTTTTATGCCTGCCCGAAGGCGCTCAGATAAAGAAACGCGTAGCCGCCTCGTACTGGCCAGTGGAATGCACCTGCGCAGGGCATCAAGGCCACCAAAAACAAGCCCTAGAATCCTTCTGGTTGGACCCATGGGTAACGTCTTCTCATTATCCTGCCCGGTTCCATGACCAAAAAACCGCCTCTCCCGAGAGCCTTGACTGGGCAAGACCTAGCAACAATACGTTTTTGGACGGCGGGTTCTTCTTCCTCCCTTTGTTTTCGAGTTGTTTACTTCGCCGACTTCCACAGTATTGAACTCGCCGGGTTTATTGACCACCTGACGTATGGTACGGTTAGGTACCTTCGCTTTGCAAAGCATACGGTCATTGTAAACCGGAACCAACCTGTTTGTCTTGATACCCGCGTAACATCAAATCATCGCGGACCTGACCCAAGCAGCCAAACATTTCCAGCAAGGATCCTACTTCCTGGTAGGGCTCTCACAGGCCCTGTTTGCCTCACCGGTATGTAGTACCTGGCAAAGGCACCGCTCTCAATGTGTGCGTTCTCTGCCTTGCCAATCGTAGCATCCCAGCAGAGGCCCGGTTATTTCTCTCCAAAGCCACCTCCTTGACTAATTGGATTATCGCCACAGCTACTTGAGCGACCGAGACCAGAGCAGAAAAGCGGCAGAGAAGAGCCATCCACGTCCAAGATGTCCCAAGACCTGATTGACCTGTGAGTCGTCCATTTCGGCACTTGGTATTGTGGATCCGGAAGGCGAGTAGTCTCTGACAGTAACAGCGGTGATGACGGCCTCGGCGCCGTTCCTCTTGCACCTGCATGGCAACACAACGTTGCCTCAGCTAATAAGAAAAGACCTGAATCCTCACTACTGGACACATCTGACGACGAGAAGCTGCCTGACACTATTGGCAGCATTGCCGCCCTGGCGCGTTATCGTGCAGCCGCTCCGCGTTTACGTGCAGTTATACTGGCCTCCGGCCCCAGTACTCTAGCTGTTCCCAATGTCACCGGGACCGAGGTGGTCACCGAGCGCCGCCCTTTTGCAGGATTGACACGCGCTGGGCTTCGTGTCGCATGGCAGGACGCGAAGAACGAGCGAGGACGCCGCCGCCAAGATTTTGTGAGGCATGATATCTTCCAGGTAATAGCTCGTCCATCGGTTGACGCAAAAGAATAACGTAGGCTGATGCAACGGAGAATACAGTCGAATCTGATACTTCGCCATACCCCCGAGAATGCAGACGGTGCCTTGGAGGAGGTGCAGAGAGCGTTACAATACGCACAAGACGACATCCTGGTCGAAATCCGTGGCCAGGGCAATAGGAGATTTCTCAAGACCACTACTCCCTCGGGAGATTTTGCCAGGCTGTGCGTGGACAAGGCTCGAGAATTGGCCGATGAGTTCATCTTGATGAAATCGGTGCACGAAATGGAGCTTTTCCTGGAGCCATCGGGTGTTCTTCAGTCGACTCACCACGTGCTGCTCGTTCCCCAGGCCCAGGCGACAACAGGAGGTCCGCCACCGGTCAGACCAGAACTCCAGCAGGATCTCGATGTTGGCGATATGACGACACAGAGCCAGGGTCTGGATGAGGATAAGGACTACGAGAGCCATCTCTGCCAATGCATGCTGGCCATCCTGAGACGCATTAGTCGTGCACACGCGGGTCGTAATCTCTTCGTCTCCTTCGGCCGCTTCAACCTCGAAAATTACCCTTCGAAGAAGCTTATGATCCCGATCAGGTTGAGTGAGTTTCACCAACTCATGAAGAACCCCCGGATTCGGGGAAGCGTGGTCACCAAGTATGTTACACCCCCAACTACGCCAAGTTTGGTGCTGCAATGAGCCTTTTTGCTGACTTTCCATAGACTCGATGATATCGACGAAGGATTACGGGTTCTGAGGATGATGATGAACGAGGGAAACGATTTCCAACCGCCTGGGATCGAGGCCGCTGCCAACAAGCCCCTTTACTTCTTCGAGGTGCATTCGGGTGCCCACCGGATCAGGGCTGAGCTTTGCGAAGAGGATGTCAGATCCGGCAATGAGCAGGATACTTACACCATTTACTCTATGGGCAACATGGAGGCATTTGAGGCATCCGCGATGCACCTCAAGGACGTAGAACTCGACAAAGAGATGAATTACAACATCCTTAGCTTGGGCAGGTAGGTCAACTTCGGGACACCGCTGGGTAGACGGATTTCGCTGGAACAAATATGCACGATACTCACACGGGGCATAGGAAGTTTGACTGGGCAATGGCCACGGTCAGAGACCTGCCAAAGACTGACCGCCCCTTTCCTCTGTTTCAGCGGTACCTGCGGAACGCCGTAATCAGGAAGAAGGGGCGAGGTACCTCGCCCATGGAATATCCGCGGGTCGAGATCAGGCACGCGGGCAACCGAAAAATGGCAAACGAAATCCGAAAGACGGCCGTCGAAAGCGTCTACCGGTTCCGCTACGGCTGTTCGCCCTACGTTGTCGAGCTCACCTTCCGACGTGAGTGGGATGGACTTGACGGGTCGTCGGAAACCAACAAGCCGCGGACTACCTACAGTGTCTCCCTCTTTGGTGAGCATTGGCACGATCGGTTTGGTGTACGTGACTCGGGTTGGGGTGCTGACCTCGAGCACTTGTTTGTCGACGATCAGGACAAGGGCACAAGGGACGTCACCGGCAAGGCGCGAGTCGAGTTATTCGTGCGCATGATCTGCAAGATTCGCAATGCTCTGGATGCTATTTGAGTATCTGTGACGCCGTTTACGTTTTTTCACTTTGGTTTTGATTCGGGCGAGCACTCGGTAGCACCACATCGTTACGGCCTGCGCTTGACGATTCTGGCTGGCATAGCCAGACGGTTGTTGCCAGATTTGCGGCACGTAGCTGGGCCTGGCCACATTCTTGTCCGAGTATTCTACTCTACGTTGCAGACACCAAGTTGCTGTCGGCTTGTGTGCAAGCTGGGCGACCCGGTGGTCACGCGGGACTGTGCTCGGCGTGACTGTGGCCCATCGGGTTGGGGTTCGGACCCCTGGAGTTGCGATAAAGCTGGCGGCGAGGGGGGAAACACAGGATTTGAGACTGCAGCCACTGGCATCAGCGAGGCCATCGCTCTTGAAGCAAATGTCCCCGATTGCGCAGCCCTGAAGGCGGAATTCGCGCGGTTCTGGGTTGGCCTCGAGGCCTCGCCGGGGAGGGAACGCTCCTACGACTGCGTCGCCTGTTGGGCTGGCGCCTCCATCTTTTGTCTGAGGACTATATAGGGTACAGCCGTCAGTCTCGTGAGCCAAACCAAACGCTATTTTGCTAGGAAGTCGGGACGTACCCTCGTCGAGCATGCGTGCGTTATTGTTCTTGCCCTGGATGATGGCCTCGAGGTCCTTGATGCTGGCGGCCAGCTCGTTGGTCTTGTTTTCGTAGAACTGCACGGCCGACTTGATGTCTTTCTCGACGTAGAAGCCGGTGCCGACGTCGACGATGACGTGTGAGGTGTTGGAGAGGGTGCCGTTGACGTAGAGCGAGTTGGTCAGGGGGACCAGGATCTGCTTTCCTTCTGCTCACGGCCCGGGGTCAGCCCACGCGCACTTGTCGTTGGTCCTCTGCGCACTTCCCCCAGCCCCGCCCACCGGGACGCGAAGGGCCGCGGGAAAATAAACGTACCCTCGAGGGCGGGCGACTTGCCGCCCTGAATGCAGTTCATGCACTGGCGGAACTTGGCCTGAGCGGCGTAGAGCTGCTGGATGGAGCCGCTGAGGTGGTTGAGCTCCTCCTCGAGCTGCTTCTTGACCTGGGCCAGCTGCTGGACGCTCAGCGAGTCGATGCTAACTGGCCGCGTTGCTCGTGTCAGTCGCAAGCGCACGCGCACCTTTCCCCACGGTAGGGCGGCTCACCTTGCTGCTCACCACCACCGCCGCCGCCTTGGCTCGACATGGTGCGCTCTGAACGTGGGGGAGGACCGGAAGGGGTGAAGTGGGAACCGATCGGTGGTCGCTGTTCGGCGCTCGGGGAAGGGGGGGGGGACAAAAAGGTCGACTCGACGGGCCCGGACGCGCGAGTGGGAATATGCGACTTGGATGGTGGTGGTTTTATAAGAGCGACGGGCGTCGAGGGAACTATGAACAATTCGCCGTCCTCATGGTGACTGGATCCCCGGGCGCCAAAGGTGGGGGTGGGGGCAATAAGTGCAAGGAAGCGGGAGCTTGGGTGTTGACAACATATCTTCCAACCTGTGAAGTATTTACCGAACGTGCCAGTCCGTCACATCGAGCACTACCAAAAAGGAGCATGCGTTTTGCTGCGATTTCGCTGGGCACGACATCTCATTCATTCATTGCTGGATCGAGGCCCAGGGGAGGACCACCTAGTAAGGAAGATTCCTAACAGCAACTAGTAAGACTGCCCCAACGTATAAGCCGAAAGCTACTGTGCACGCTATGGAAATCTTTCCGGTCTTCGTACAATACGCGCTGATACACATGGTGAGAAACCCAGGTGCTACGCAGGCGCAGAGATGCGCCCCCGCCATCGACCATTATCGTGTATGTCTTCCTTCGCCGAATGCCACCCTTGGGCTTGGTGCGGGATTGGACGTATGACCCCATCACGACTGCAATAGGCGAAAAAATAGTCATTGGTAATGTTGGTGGGCGCTATGCCTCACCTCCAAGCATTCCGTCGTGCTTCACGCTGGCTCATCCCTCCCGGCCGGGACGGCATGCAGATGCAAGGGGGCTTTACTCTTCAAGCAAAGCCTACTTTCCTACCCTCCACAGACCTTCGAGTGAAGGACCGCTCTCTGGTAGCTGGGCCAAGGAGAAGTGCCTCACTGTCCGCTGCAGGTTCCTGAGTATGGGGTGTGCACACACGCAAACCCCAAGCCTCGTTCACTTCCACTGAGAGACACGAAGCCGGCGTGGAGAAACCCGTGCCACTTGATCAGCCCACGACAGGCAATGCTCCGGCTTCGGGGGAGCGCATATTAACCGTAGCCTTGCCGTAATAGAGGGTTAGTCTATCAAAGAAGTGCCAAGCCCTGGTCATGTGTTGTTATCATGTTCGCGCTGAATGATGTTGTCTCGGCCCAGCGGGTGCATGCCGTCGTTAAGAACTATGGCTTCTCGGTGTCGTCTGCGCCGCCGTTGCTCTTCTGCGGTCTGCTCCACAAGCCTCGGGACCAGCTCGGTTTGTATCGTCTCGTGTCGGACCTCGCCGTTTTCATCCTCGTTTGACATGCTAATCTCGAGAATGACCTTGATACGGCTGCCCGAGTGCTCTCGGGAAGGTGACGGGCTGTTGGAGCTGACCAGGCCGGCTTGCCGCAACGCTCGCTTGCCGCTTCTCGTCGAGGCGATGAAGTTACAGATGTCGACAATCCTGTTCTTCTTGTACTTGAGGTAGCGCTTAAAGTTGTACATGCGCTCGGCCTCGGTCTCGCCCCAGTTTTGTTTGGCGAGCCACTTCTCGACGAACTTGGCCTTAACCAGCGGTTTGACTTCGTGGCTGTGGACGAGCTGCGAGGCCAGCATCAGGCAGCGGCGCTCGCAGGCGTCGCGGAGGGGGTATTCGTCGTAGAGCGGATCGTCCAAGACGTCGTTGGGGCGGCCCGGCAGATGTAGGCATAGTTCGAGGCAGCGGACCAGGGCCGAGTAGGCACAGGGGGTGTTGAGAACAGCGAGGCTGTGCAGGGGCACATCCCTCTCTTCGACGGCGTAGATCAGAGTGCGCAGGTTGCGCATGCGCTCGTCGTAGTCTTCGCGGGTGATGCCCCGGAGGAGCGTATCGATGACGGTAGGGTCGTTGGCGGCGCGGCCGGCAATGATCTTGATTGCTGTGTCCCGAATCGCGTAGTTGTAGTGCGAGGCCAGGGTATCGAGCGTCTTTTGCTCGAGTGCGTCCTCGGTTTCTTGGGTGATGTACTGCGGCTTGGGCTGCTCGGGGGGGATCTCAACCTCGTCCCGGTAGTGTTCGAGGATCAGGTGCATCATACTGACGAAGGCCACGGCGACGACGCCGAGGCCCGCGAGGACGACGCGCTCATCGCGAACGGCCGTAAGGATACCCATGGTGAAGTCACCGCATGTTGTGAGGGAGGACCACTCGTGCGCACTGGGCTCGCAAGTAGTGGCCGCGCCGATGCGCAAGTTGGACGGCACGCAGTTGGTGTGGGGAAGATGGAGGCGGGTGTTGAAGAAGGGATCCGGTGTGTGTATATACTTGCAACTCTAGAGGCGGTTATGGATGGCGTCACAGTCCGGCATGTATCTGCACTTGCGAAGAAGTTAGTGCTGATACAAAGGGTTATATGTAAGAGGTATGTACATGTACATGCATACAATGGTGGGGTGTCCTCTTAAATGGCCGTCCAAGTCGAGCCAAGTCCACGTGCTTTCGCGACGTCGTTAATTTGTGAGAACGCGCCCGCGTCGCGACTCAGCTTCCGGCCTTGGGGTTATGGTAGCGCGCGAATCGAGAACAACAAAACTTATCCACGAAACCAAATCTATCGTGACAAGACTCGGTCCCGCCGGCGATTCGGAGTTTGAACCTTTCAGTCGAGTATCCGCCCAGCAGAGTTGCCCACTTACTATCTCCTCTGGGGAGCGCAACATGTCGCGGCAGAAGACCAGCGCTCGCCTAGGCGTTGCCCGGGACGACTCGGATGACGAACTGGGAACCGATGACCTTCCGTGGGAATGGATATTTGACGACGCCGCCGAGAAGCAGCCCAGCCACGAAAGGGGCGAAGCCGTGCGGAAGCGGAAGCGGGACGAGCCGCATGGCCCGGTGATAGGCGCTCGCATGGGCAGTTTTGAGTGCCGCATCGGCGAGTGCATGCTACTGAAGGCCGAAGGAAACGAGGCCTGGGTCGGCATAATCCTGGAGTTTGTCGCCGAGGATGACGATGGCGATATGGCCGCCAACTTTCTGTGGTTCTCCACCCAGAGCGAGATCCGGAACAAGGAGCGCAAGCGAACAGACTGCCTTCCCAATGAGCTCTACATCACGCCCTCCACCGACATCAACCCGCTGGCCTCCATCAACGGCAAGGCCACCGTAATGTCACTGCAGAAGTTCTCGGAGATGTATCCGACGGGCAAGATCCCGCGCAACGTCCCGGGGTACAACAAGACCTTTATCTGCCGCCGCGGATGCAATAACCGGACGGCAACCTACACAGACGAGTTCGTATGGGAAGACTTGTACCGAGGGCGAGGGGAGGGCGTCCAAGCATTGCGGCAGTTCGTCGAGTCCAAGACGGCCACCACGAGGAGGAAAGCAAAGAAGGATCGGGCGCCGGCCGAGACGGCCTTTACGGCCGACCACGACGAGGACGGGGATGACGACGGGCACGCGGACGAGCTGCTGCGTACTACAGTTTCTACTCCGAGAAAACGCCAGAAGACCACCAAGTTGACCACGCCGTCCAACCGTAAACTTGTCATCAAAAAAGCCTTGGAGTTCACGCCCCTGGGCACCCGCATCCTGTCACCTGCGCACCACCAGTCGTCTCCTTTCCAGCTGGCTCGCGCCCAGCTCCACGTGGCGTCTGTGCCGACCAGCCTTCCGTGCCGCGAATCGGAGTTCTCTCTCGTCTATTCCCACCTGGAAGCCGCCATTACCGACGGCTCCGGCGCCTGTATCTACATCTCCGGCACGCCGGGCACGGGCAAGACTGCCACAGTCCGCGAGGTCGTGGCGCGACTGGACGACGCGGTCCGCTCCGACGAGCTTGACGACTTCATATTCGTTGAAATAAACGGCATGAAAATCACCGACCCGCATCAGTCGTATTCGCTCCTCTGGGAGGCTCTCCGGGGCCAGCGTGTGAGTCCGAGTCAGGCCCTGGACCTGTTGGAGCGCGAGTTCAGCCATCCGAGCCCGCGCCGCGTGCCCTGTGTGGTGCTCATGGACGAGCTGGACCAGCTCGTCACCAAGAACCAGAGTGTCATGTACAACTTCTTCAACTGGCCGGGATTGCGGCACTCGCGCCTCATCGTGCTCGCGGTCGCCAACACCATGGACCTGCCGGAGCGGACCCTGAGCAACAAGATCAGCAGCCGTCTGGGGCTGACGCGCATCACCTTTCCCGGCTACAACCACGAGCAGCTGATGAAGATCATCCAGTCACGCCTCGAGGGCGTGCCCGGCCACGTCGTCGAGCCGGATGCGGTGCAGTTTGCGAGCCGCAAGGTGGCGGCCGTAAGCGGCGATGCGCGGCGCGCCCTCGACATCTGCCGCCGCGCCGTGGAGCTGGCTGAGGCCGAGGCCAAGGGCGACGGCGACGGCGACGGCGACGGCGACGGCGACGGCCCTGGGACGCCGAGCAAGCGCGCGCGGGCACGGGAGACGGCGGCGGCGGCGGCCGGGGGGGGGACGCCGACCCAGAAGAAGCCGTCGGCCTCGCGCGGGCGCGTCACCATCGCCACGGTGAAGCGCGCCATCAACGAGGCCACGACGAGCCCGCTGCAGCAGTACCTACGTGCCCTCCCGTTCGCCGCCAAGCTGGTGCTCGCCGCCCTGCTCGCGCGCATCCAGCGGACCGGCCTGCCCGACTGCACCTACGGCGACGTGCAGGAGGAGCTCAAGCGCGCCCTCGTCCTCGATCAGGCGAGCCGGCGCGTGCGGTTGCTCACCCAGGGCCCCGGCGGCCCCGACGCCGCGGGCGCGCGGCCGCAGCGGGACCTCAAGGGCATGACGCGGGCATCGGGCGTGGGCGCCGCCACCATCAACCTCACGGGGGCGGGCATTGTCATTCTCGAGGGGCAGCGGCCGGAGCGGCCCAGCAAAATGCGACTGGCCGTGGGCGACGAAGAGGTCCGGTTGGCATTTCGCGACGACCCCGAGATCCGGGCTTTGGGTATAGTCTTCTAGTTTACATAATGCTGGGGTAATCCCGGCCTGGGCTTGTCACCACGACTTGTTCATCCGGGGGGGGGACTAATCCACGCCTCCTGTGACGCATCCCCCTCTCATCTCCCTGCGGGTTCGTGCGCCCACGCAGTTGTTTCCGTGACAAGCTGTCCTAGTGTGAACCCCAATCACTATCTCTGATTGAGCTTGCACGGCAGGGACGGCTTTCCTGCTTGCAGCTTTAGAATTTGCGCTGCCCCAGCGTCGGCTTCCAGTCCAAGGGGTGCGTTTCAGGAGTGGCCTTCTCGTCGGGCTTCCAAATCTTAATGGTCTTGTCCGTCTCGCCCACAATCAGTCGCATCCCCGTGACGTCAAAGGTCGAACTCATGATGCCGGCCTCGGCGTCTAGCGAGCCGGGCTGCGCGATGGAGTCGAGTGATTGGTAGCGGTAGCCCGATTTCCAGTCCCAGAAACTCATGGAGCCGTTGTCGCCGCCCGAGAACAGTGTGTTCTCGTTGCACGACAACGAGTTGATGATGGCGTTGTGGCCATCAAAGTTCTGCATGAAGGCGCCCTCGGGGCACTTCCACTGCTTGATGCTGCCGGTGCTACCCGTGGCAAACGTAAACTCGGAGGGGTGCAGGGCGAGCGCGCGGACACCCTTTTTATGATGGGTCAAGACACCCATGGTCTTGCCGGCCGCCAGGTCCCAGAGGCGCACCGTGGAATCGAGCGAGGCGGTGATGACCTGGGGGTCCGCGGCCTGGCACTCGACATCGGCCACGGTGCCCTTGTGGCCCGACAGCACGTGGATGTTGCTCCGCGTGCGCATGTCCCAGACGCGGGCCACGCCGTCTCGGCCGCCCGTGACAAGGACGTCGAGCGTGGGGTGCAGCGACATGGTGTAGACGCCGCTCAGATGCCCGTGATAGTGCCGGATGACCTTGTTGGTTTCCAGGTCCCAGCACTTGACCATCTTGTCCTCGCCGCAGGAGAACAGGTACGGGTGGCGCGGCGAGACGGCCAGCCCGCGGACCGTCGAGATGTGGCCCGTCAGGGTCAGTCGCAGGTTGCCAGTGGCCATGTCCCAAATCTTGATGGTGCGGTCGCCCGCGCCGCTGGCGAACCACTTGTTGTCCGGCTCGACGGCCAATGCCCTCACCCAGCCCAGGTGCCCCGATATCACCCTCATCAGCTTCCACGGCGCGTGCCACTCGGGTTTGATCTGATGTGTAGCCTGGGCGCGTGCCACATTCAGGGCCGTCGACGCGTTGCCATCTCCCTTCGCCGCGCCCGAGAAAGGCGTCGTCTTGGTCCTCTGTACCAGGGCCGTCGACCCGCTGCTACCTAGCGGCGCTGATGGCGACTGCTCTGTGATGCCCTCGATGAGCTTCTGTGTCTTCTGCTCCGCGGCGTCGGCTGGCGCCGCCGCGTTGGCTTTGCCTTTTTTCTTCGTCCGCGCGTTCATGGCGTTGGCCTGCTTCTGCGCCAACGCCTGGGGCAACTCGTGGAGGTCTGCATATTCTGCGCGTAGACGGTAGGCCAAGGCGGCTTTCTCGAGCTCTTCGTCCGTGCCGAGCTTCTGTCGTTTCCTCGAACCGTCTTCTGCGTCGCTGGCAAAAATGGCGTTGGCTTGTCTCGCGTTTTCGCGGACCAGGGAATTGAGGTCCGGTTGTTGCGACGCCACCTCCATTGTGGTCGGTAGATATGATGGAAGGTGAATGAGGGATCCGCGGCGGCGGCCGACGACCGAGGCGACAAGACGAACGACACGGTTCACAAGGAGGGTTCGGCGGTGGGCGGATGGGTATCACGGACGTATTATAGAGCGTACATGTAGTTGAAGAGGAATGGATGCTGGCTAATGGATGCGGCGCCTCAGTGTTAACGCGGCGCGCATCCAATCCTTCCGATAGCTAGCTCAAGCTTTCGTTTTTGTACATGTGCAGATAACCGGCTAATCACCCGGACGGGCTACTTGCATATCTGACAACATTGTCCTATTAGTGGTGGACATTAATCCAATTCACAAGCACCTCCGTGCCTACCTTGCTGCTCCTAGGTTAGTGCATAACTGGTATAATTACTAAATGATATATCCTAAGCGTGGAAGGTACACTCTGACGCCACATCCATCTATACCTACATCTGTATATTAGTGACCACCCATCATCCCACCTCCACCCTCTGCTAGGATGAAGAGAAACCGAGTGAATCTCCGGGAATCATTCCAGCCAAAACTTACCTACTCGCCCTGCCAAATCACAAAGGTCCTTCCCAAGCTCGGAATTGCGCGGCTTTGCAGCTGCCTGCAGCTGACTTGACTAATAAGCTGGCTATTCTGGGACTCAAGCTTGCCCACGTCACGCCGGCGCAAACACCCGCCCAACTTACACCCGCATCATTTCCGACTTGTACCCTCCTCGGCGACCCGGAATCGCCGTGCCGCAAAAACATGGATTCCGGAGACGAGAAGTTCGCATTGCACGCCGCGACGAGGGAGGGAAAATGTAAAAGTCCCTCCGTCTCCCCCTGCCCGGCGGCGGCCCGTCTAGCTGACCTGCCCTGACTACTGCAGTAACCGTGGTCGAGGCTCTACTCAATGTAAGGGCAACACCACCAACCACGCCGCCATTGCTCCCCGTCCCCCGGTGAAGGTGCTGAACTATGATATGACGCGACGGCGCAGGCCGACCCCAAACAGGCATGGCGGAAGGATGACGACGGCCGTCTGCCCGTCCACTGGGCCGCCTCGGCCAACCGGCCCGACATCGTGATGCTCTTGACGCAGCAGAAGGGCTTCGACCCGGACGTCGAGGTAAGTCGGCACCTCCCGCCCCGTACCCGCGAAATTACCCCCCCCCGGCCTCACCCGCGCCTCCAGGACGACAGCGGTTGGACGCCGCTCATGATTGCCGTCAGCGTCAAGGACAACGAGAAGCTCGTCGAGCTCCTCCTGTCCCGCGGTGCCGACGTGAACCAAGCCAGTGAGTCGACAGCCTGCCTCCCCCCTCCCAACTCAGCCTCATCCGGCAGGCCCCATCTCATGCCGCCGCAGACCACAACGGCCAGACGGCACTGCACTTCGTGGCATCTAAGAGCAACGTCGAAGTGGCGCGCATGCTTTTTGACCACAAGCCCCCGGCCTCGGCCCGAGTCCGGGACAAGCGCGGCCAGTATCCTCTTCACCGTGCAGCGGCGGTCGGTTCGGTTCCCATGGTCAACTTGTTGCTCAAGAACAAGAGCCCCCTGAATGCCACCGACAATGCCGGCTACACTGCTCTGCACCACGCCGTGGCCGAGGGACACGGTATGTGCCGATGATCCCAGTGTAAACGTATCCCCTAGTAGGGTCTAAATCAGGACGCAGGCGCTGTTGCCGTAGCTCTACTGACAGCGGGCGCCGAAACCGACAAGCGCGACGTGGACGGATACCTCGCCCTCGACCTTGCACCCGACAAGGAGGTACGTTATGACCTAGGCAACCGGAGGTATGTTAGATGTGGAGTGGGACTAATGCGATTGGGTACAGGTGCGGAAATACATTGAACGCGAGGCTGAGAACGAGGGCATTGATTTATAGCCGAGCGACAACCGTAACATTGTTTCGTAACGATGCTTGTGCGTGGCTATGTAGGTAACAAAATCCAGAGGTCATAGGTCTGGCAAACATGTCCATTACCTTCTATCTAGAGACAGGCCTCATTTTATCGTGCGCTCCACCAAGTCTCTATACATGGCTTTGACGTCGGCAACATCGGCGCGCAGCTCCTCGACGAGCTCGCTCTTCTCGCCGAGCAGCTCCAATGTAGTTTGGTATCTCTCGTTGATGGCGGCCATCTCCTGTTCTAGTTCCTCGACCTTTTTGGAGGCCGACCTGCTCGCATCGACCTCCTTCATGAGCGCCACGATTTCGGCTCGGGCCTCGTCTCTTTGGCTGGATATCCGAGCCAGTTCTTCCTTGGCCGCCATCTTTTCGCTCTCCAACCGCCGCACCGCCGCACTCATCCGTTCGACGAGCTGCACCGAGGGGCCGGCACCCATGGTAGAGACGGACACCATGTCCTGCAGGACGTTCTGGGGCGATGCTGGCGTCTCCAAATTGTCGAACAGATCCTCACGTTCCGGACCCGGGCCCGTGGGCGAGCCTACCATCTCGCCCCCTAACAAGGGTGGGGGAGATCCTGACAGGCGAGTCGGGCCCGACAAGATGGACGGGCGGGACACCGGTTGATGTGATGGGCGCCGTGCAGAGAGGGGGCGCTCGCTGGGGCTGGCATCGCCATTACTGGACGGCGCCGAGGGCTTGCGGAATTTGGCCGAGATACCCTGCAAGCCGAGGTAGTCGGTGCTGAAGGTCCGGTTCGGCGGCGCCGACAGCAACGGTGACGCCGGCCGGCTGTTGTTGCGGAGCGCAACCTCGTCCAGCCAGGGCCGCCGATCGGCCCCCGCCTTCTCTAGGCTCTCTTCTTTCCAGGCCGCTTTCTGCTTCTCAAAGTCTGCTCGTGCCTCGGAGAGGGCCTTTTCGGCCTCCTCAGCCCTCTTCCGGAGGGATTCGAGCTGTGCCTGGTGATCCGACAGATTTTTCTGTACGGTAGGCAATTTGGTCTTGGCCTCTTCTAGTTCCTCTTCTTGGCGTTTGGCGCGCGTAGCCTGAGCACGCACTATTAGCAACTGTCTATCCCATGGGGGCAATGGGAAAGCTTACCGTTTCCCGTGCTCGTCTCCTCATCTCAGACTCGCGCTTTAGGGCCTCGTCCCTCTCCTTCTCGAGGCTCGCGGCCCTGGCGGTCAACGACGCCTCCATGCCCTGCCAGTTCTCGCTGGCGATGGCGTGCTGGGTCTGCAGTGTCTCGATCTGGCGCAGGAGTTTCGCTTGCGCGTCTCCGACGGCGCCCGACGAGGCTTCCTCGGCCGTCGCCCGGAGGGCCTCGAGCTTGCTCTCGAGTATCTGCACTTCTCCCTTCATTTCCAGCTCTACTGCCCGCGCGCGCTCGGCGGCCCTTTCGGCCTTCTCACGGAGCTCTGTAGCCTGCGCCTTCGCCCTGTCCGAGACAAGGGCCTTTTCAACCTCGAGAGCCGCAACAGCGTCCTCCAATTCCTTGATCCTCTGTTGGCCTGCCTCGCGAACCTGACCGTCCACCTTGGCCGCCATGGTTTTGACGTGCTCGGACTCCTCATGCAGTTGCGCTTTGAGATCTGCTATCGTCGCATCTTTCGAAGAAGCATTCGACTTGGCACGATCGAGCTCCTTTTTCAGTTGACCGATGGTCTTTTGTGAGTCTTCGACGGTTTTCTTGAGGTCGGCGGCATTGCTGGCCACTTCGCGTGCGCTAACGAGCTCGGTTTCGACCTTCTGGCGCTGTATCTTCTGTTCATTCAGTTCCTTCTCATTAACGACCACTTGTGCTCGCAGTTTCTTGATGACAGCCCGAAGCTTTTGCTCGTTGGCAGCAAGCTTCTGGCCTTCTTCCATCAGGCCGGCGATCTGTTGGTCCTTCTCCGCGAGCTTCTTCTCAGGACTGCCGGACGCGGCCCCCGAAGCCCCCTTGCGGGCGGACTCGATGGCTTCCCGGGCCAGGTACTGCAACTTGGCTTGTAGAGCATCGACTTGCTCAACCTGATTATGGAGCTCCTCTTGGTGTTGTGCTTGCGTCTCCTCCAGTCTGCGCTCCAGCTCCTCTATGCGCGCCTCATATAAGTCCAGTGACGAGACAATTTTCTCGCTCGTTGCTACGCTCACAGTCACAAGTTCGTCCTTGGAGGCTGGGGAAGGAGCCGATAAGACCGGCTCTCCCCAGGCATCTGCACTGTTCTCCTGCAGGGACGGTCGGGGAGAGTCATGGGGTGTGTTTTCCATCTTGGCTGCTGCCGGAGCAGACGGGGGCTCGTCATCTGCTGTCTTGGGGGTTGAGCCGTCCGCCGGGGGCGCAGACTCGTCCTTAGCAGTGCTGGAGTGCGGAGTTTGCCCATTTGTGTCTACGCTGGCGATATCGGAGCTCTGACGGGGACTTTGGTTTGCGGAAGACGGTTCCGGAGTGCTTTTCTGTTGCCTGGCGGGCGAGCCCTCGGGTCGGGGCCCCGCAGCGGCAGCATTCTTGGCAGCAACCGCCTTTGCCAGGCGCTCCTGCAATCTGTCGTTGGTGGTCTTGGCCGAAGTGACGGCGGGCTTGGGCGAGGCGGCGGAGGGCGGGCGTTGCGAGGCATGGCCTGGCTTGCCATCCTGCTCGTCTTCAGCCAAGATGTTGTCTAGTCGAGCTTCCACGCCGGCGACGGCCGACTGCAGAAACGAGCCCCATCTCGACGATTTCGCAGGCGCGGACATGTCGGCGTGGGGTTCGATGTAGGTAGGAATCGAGCTGTGGTAACGGCGGCGGCGGCAGCTTGCGGGAGGTTTTCAAGATGCGACATATGCGGGTCTTTCTCGTAGGCACTGGCGACGCATTGTACGTAGGGAGGGCTGGGGCTGCGGCGAAGTCGAAACTAGGTTGCGATGGGCAGGCCTAGACGTGTGCAATGCCAGCGGGTGCCACCATCTAGATTCGGCTCATGGAGGTAAATGTCGTGCTGGCCTTTACCGTCAAGAGTAGGACAGCTCGGGGAGGGGTCCAACGTGTGGCCGTCTCAAGAAGCGCAGCTTTCCTATCCGGGACGGGGCCTCTCCTCGGACGAGTAGCCAGTCGCAACGGGGGTTTTCGGTTCCAGGCTAGGCAGAGACGCACGTACGAGCAACCTACGCTGCTGCGTGGTGCTATATGTCCATGTCAGCGAGTTTTGACAGGTTGGGTGTGCGAGGGTGTGCGCGTATGTTCCAGCAAGAGGTATGCAGGAATGTATGGTGGAAGGTAACGTAGGCAGTAGGCGGCGGGCAAGCCGTACGCGGTACAGGAAGTGCGCGGCCAGCCAATGAATTGGATTAGGGAGCACGTACTCAAGTCGACGGATCGTGGAGGAACGGGGGCCTCGGGTACCTAAGTTGGCGAAAAGCGCCTACGATACGATAGATAACTTTAAAAAAGCACCAGCCGGCAAGGGTGCCTCTAGTAAATGGCAACTGAGCAGGGCAGCCTTACGTATCATTGCTTGCCATTGTTAGCGCGCTGTCAGTAACGGGCAGGGAAGAAGCCGTGAGAAGCCTTTGGTCCCTATTTTAGAAGGGGGGGAGGGTGGTTTCGACTGCCCTTCGGCTGGGAACCAGCCCACCAGTACCGGGCTTCGGGCGGGAAGAAGCGTACGTGTAATGTGGAAGGCCAAGCGGCCAGTCAGGTACACAGGTCCGTCCATATGCGACCTATATACCTATGCACATATGTGCTCACTCATCCGAGGGCTGCTACATAAGTAGGTTTAAATCACTAGGCCGCCTCTTTGCCTTTTGCTTCGTCCTCGACCACCCAGAATGGCCATCTTCCGTCATCCATGGCGAGATTCCAAGGTCGGGGATGAGGGTAGTTAGCAGGGAGCAACCTAGCTGGCAAAACCGATGGGGTGGAGAACCGAGGATGGATGATCTGGGATGGCAAGCCAAGGCACTCCCAAGACAATATTTGCCCGTAGTCCATACATGCATGGCGCCGCATATCCGGTAGGCTAACCACGCCCGAGAGCGGGCTTGGCAGAGTCTGCGTCGGCCACGACGCAGGGCACAGCCCGGCCAGAGCTGGCGAAGTGTCTAAGAAGTATGTGAGGCGTGCATGCGCGGGTCAATCATCCAGTTCGCAAGTCGCCAACTTGCTGCTTCTCTCGTATGCCCATATGTGCACCTGCAAGTAAGTACCACTTTACTAAAGGTAAGGTAGGTAGGTATACTTACAACGCATCATTGGGTTATGATGTCAGCGTCACCTACGCGGCCTGACTGGAGGACATCCGCTCCGAGCATCCGTCCATCGCTCATCCATACCTACCTACCTACTTATCTGCTAGCTATCCTCATATCCATTCAGAATGGGACGTTGGGCAATGCGCGGTTCCACAGACACTTGTACCACTACGTACGTCTAGAACCCATGCGCTACTTTCACCGGAAACCCTCGGTCGAAAGTCGTAAGTCGTGGCGAGCAGTTATCCGAGTTCTGCGGGCCTTCGTCGTGCTTCGACTCTGAAACCCTTCGGTCTGACTACCTTGGTGACCTGGAATCGACCCATTGCAAGCGGCTGCTTATTCAGCCTCGTCACCTGTTGGTGAGGCGACCTTTTCCCTCCTTCAGTTCCGTACCGGGAGCCTGCCTGCCCTAACTTGAGAGTAGTCCGCCTCCTGGGATCCCATATCCTCCGGGACAGCCTAGGCTTTTCTTCCCCTTCCTCTCCCCGTCTTTCCTCCTCCCATCGCCGTTGAGCACGACGAGTCTCTTGGCATTGCGCCCTGCAACCGCGCGTACAGGATACTGGGAATCCGACAGGTCGTCACCGTCATCACCGTGTTCTTCTATCACGGCCGGAGGCTCGATAACCGGCCTCATCCCCTCCCCCAGTTCCGCCCACCCGGGGGTCCCCTCGGATGTGAAGGCTGCGTGAACGAGCCAGAGCGTATTCGGTACGACTTGACTGAGCCAGGATGGTGGGTTTTCAGAGCCTCGGTGTCTCCTACCACCCACCGCGCGAGGGCTGGTGGGGCGAGAAGACGTCAACTTTGAATTTTTGCGAAGAGGTACTTGGGAGCAGATGACTGGCGCCCCGGCTGTTGGCACCGCAGCTAACGAGCCCCAGGACTATGTCATGAGCTACTATGTCGCCGAGGTGTGCAATGTAAGTTGCACTGCCGTCCCTTGTCTATGCGTAGGGGCTGACGGGCGGTTCCTATTAGACGCTCACCAATCTCATGTTCATATGGTTGGGCTTCAAGGGCATCCGGGATTGCCTCAAATACTCGCATCCGACCATCTTCGTCATTGCTTTTATTGGTTACATGGTAGTCGGTGTAGGCTCGACCTTCTTCCACGCGTCTCTGAAGTGTAAGCCTGCCAACCCCTCGTTTGCGGCCAAGTTCCCCATCGACTCACTCTGGGTCAGATCCCATGCAGCTGGTGGATGAACTCTCCATGATCTACACCACTTGCTTTATGTGCTATGCCACCTTTTCCTACGGGCGGTCCAAGGCATTATCCTTCCTCCTTGGCACCGGGCTCATCGGACTTGCCTGGTTTATCACGGTACAGGCTTCCTCGCCCATGTCTTGAAGCATGGCCATGTATCTCATCCGATCACAGTCCCATTACTACCACACCAAAGACCCCCAATTTCACCAAGATGCGTACGCCGTGCTGACGGCGGTCGTGGTCTTCTCCAATATGTGGATCATGGAGAAGCACGTGCGGCCCGGGTTGGAAGAACGCCAAGCCAAGAGGGCGCCCGGCTCAGCCCTGCCGTCCGCCGATGTCATGCTCAAGCAGATGTGGCTCATGGTCATTACAGGTCCGTCTTTACTCACCGCCCTGACGCCCGCAGCAACTCGTACTGACTGGCTGACCCCAAGGCCTGAGTGTCTTCCTCGGCGGCTTTCTGATCTGGAACTTGGACAACATCTACTGCCAGACCATCACCAGATGGCGCCACCAAATCCAGCTTCCTCTGGCTGTCTTGCTGGAAGGGCACGCCTGGTGGCACTTGATGACGGGTATCGGTAAGTCACCCTTCATCTCTGAGCTGCTGTGTACGTTTCCGGGACTGGACTAACGGCTGAGCAGGGGGTGCGTATTCTTCCTTGGCAACATGCATTGCGCATCTCATGACAACTGATGAGTGCGTGGACCTTGCGCGTTTCACTCTACTGACCTGAGGACTAGCATACTACTACATTACCTGGCGCATCTGGGTCCACCGATGTCTGGACGGTGACGAGGACAAGTACCAGCTGCAGTGGTCATCGGTCTTCGCCATGCCGGAAGTAGTAGCTATTGACCGTGCCCACGGGAACGGGGCTGCAAAAAAGCTGCAGTGATGAGCTGGTTCCAACCGTGGTAGTCTTATGATGCAGGTGGTCGGCCTGGGGCATATGGAAGTGTAGACTTCCTTGCCTTGGGATAGTACCAGTGCCGCCTTTGGCTGCACTTGTTTGGATAAGACATGTGATGGGAAGTGGAGCAGACCAGAACAGTATTTGTGAGCGGTACAGAATATCCAGGTGGGCATTATGAAGTAGTTATAGATGAGAGGGTAGATGCGTGTTGTTGATACGTCCTTGAGGCTGAGCCCCGTATTGGCATGCCGTGGCTGTGTCATGATGTTCCAAGCACGAGTCCCAGCTTTCTTTTTCGGAGAGAGCGCAAGCAATACAAGACAAGCCACGCGACTCAACTTGGAGATAGTTGATTGGGGAACCCTCGAGTGTTGAATACTTGCTACGTCTCTTCAGCACACAGTGCGTTGAGTAGTGAAACATGCCGAGCACAGAGATTCCACACTGTCCATTAACACTGTACCGGCAAACAACATGTCTGTGGCTGAAGTCATCGCATGGTGCCCCCCACCCAGGGACAAAGCAGGTACGGGTCTATCAACAAAGCACCAGGTCTTCCACCTTGCAAAAAACCCCCCTGTTGAGGCCGGTACAAACGTTTTTCACTTCGCCTGCCCAACATGTCGATATCCAATGAGGCCTTGACCAAGGTGCGTAAACGTCCTGGGCCGCAAGGCCCTCACCCCACGGTCGCAGCCGGCAGAGGGAACTGATGGCGGGCACACCCACCCACGCGAACAGCTGGTGCGGGAGATCGAGACCCAGGCCGTCGTCGCGCAGCAGCAGATAGCCGTGGTTCGCACGCAGCAGGCCTCGAAGCAGCGCGAGATGCGCATGGCCCAGCTGACGCGCAGCGAGGTCGATGCCCTGCCGCCCAACACGGCCACCTACGAAGGCGTGGGGAAAATGTTTGCCTCCCCCCTCTACCCCTCTCCTTCGGTCATGTGCGGGTGCTTTTCCCTCTGTACGGCTGGCTAACCCGGGGGCCGGCCCCAAGGTTTGTCTCGGTGCCCGTGTCGGAGCTCAAGGAGAAGCTGGACGGCCAGATCAAGGAGTCGCAGAAGGACTACGAGGGCCTCGGGAAGAAGCTGAGCTCGCTGGAGATCACGCAGAAGAACAGTCAGGAGCACATCAGCCGCATCCTGCGCGGCGGCGCCTGAACGAGGGGACGGGGAAGTTTGGGGTGGTCCTACCGACTCGCAGACGAGGGGCCTGGGTTGCTTACGGCCCGCGCGTGTGGCCCGTCGCTCTCACGCACGGCCGGTGGTTTTTATTTTCCTCTCCCTGGCTGCCTACGGTGTTACCTGTACCTGCAAGACGAGGCTTGCCATGTGTGAGCTGAGTGGTATGCTTTGTGCGTCAACTGGGTACGGCGCCCAGCGACGGCACCGGTACCGCAGCCTGGTGGTTATCGTCGCGCGGCGGGAAGACGACGGAGGGTAGCGCCATCAAGGATAGATGCCCTTCCAAAACGAAAGAAGATGTAAAAAAAAAAAACCCCCCGTCTATGGATGCCCTTGGGCAGTGCCGCCATGCGAGAGCCACAGCGGGAACGTGGTCAGGTCCCGGCGGCTCCCCAAGACTCATTAGTTCGAAGGTACCTTGCCCAGGTACGCTCACCAACCCGCAGGGGCTCGGCGTGTTCGGCACCGTGTGTCTCGTGTGTGTTGGGTACGAGTGCCGAGGACGCCATTCGCCTTTCTGACCGTGGTGGTGGCGCCGTACGACATGCATACACAGCAACATCCATGGCCACCCTACCCATCGGGCGGATTGTAACCCCTGCATCGCCCACGAATAACAGACGCTGCCCCGGTGCCGGTGAAACCAAGGAGCAGAAGCGGCTGGCAGAGCAAGAGCCCTCCTCCCTTTACTTTCGTGCTTTCTCTGTGGAGGTGGCCATTCCGGCGTCGGTTGGGGGAAAGGGGGGGGTGGGCAAAGGTCAGCGCTTGTCGAAAGTAGAAGAGATGGGCGTGTGGACAGCCTGGGCTGGGCTAGATCGCGCACTCCATCTACCCCCCCCTCCCAAATCCCGGGTGTATGGAAGGAGGTAACCTTGCAGAGCCCCCCCTCCTCCTAGGATGGATGCTGGCTGGCCAGCTTGCGTGCACTTCTCATCCCGTCCCGTACGGAAGAGGGTTCTTTGTCCTTGGACGATCCATCGTTGCGTGCCGGGCAGCACGTCTATGGGGTCCCCGTCGGCCAGTGAGCCAGTGTGGTCCCCATCCCACTAGTGCGGGCGGATGGATAGGCGGCTATTGTGTAGGTACACTGTAGGTGTAGTTATGTACATGTCTACAGTTGTGTACGCGGCAATCGGCGGGGAATATACAGAACGGCCACTGATACCGTGCGCCGTGGGGATCCCCTGGGCCATGCAGGACCTGACCGCTGGACGGGCAAGCGAAACTAGTGCGGGCCTGGCTTCTGTCTGGTCAGTTCAGTGGGTGGTTGAACGAGGCGCCGTCCAAAACCGTGCAGGCCCGTTCGTTCCTTACCAACCAGCCCCTCCTCTCTCATCCTCGCGCGCTATCTCTCTCTCTCTCTCTCGCGCGCGCGCGCGCGCCCTCCGTGCTTCCAGTCCGACTGCCATCTCATCAGATTAACAGCGAGCGGGCACGGGGAGAAAAACCCGGATCTTCGTCCTCTCCTCGGCTCCTTCGAGGGACTCCACTTGCCCGCATCCATGCTTCGCAAGCTCTGCGTCCCGCCCCAGGGCTGTCAGCAGTCAGTCAAGACCGGGGCCGTCCTATCAATGCCAGGATCCCCGTCGGAGCTGATCTCGTTTGACGGCTATGTAACCCAGCAGCACACGCTCCCTTTGACGGTATTCCGCGCCGGGTAAGGCCAGTGTATTTTTAGCCCCCAATCTACCCGCCCCAAGCATCAGCCCCCCCCTTCCTTCCGTAGGTGACTGCGTCGGGCATGTATGTATGTATGGGCCTCTTACCTTGGGACCAACCATCTCGAGGCTGGCGGTAGGTCACGATGCCCTTGCCGGGCCATTTCGGGGCGGCGAGGGCTACTTGCCCATCGATGCCCCAGCCCGGGTTGCCGGTTTACCCAGGCGAGGAGGCGAATAAAAAAAGAGAAGAAGGAGGGGGAGGAGGTGGGATGGGAACGGGTAGAGAGACGCGTGAGATTGCTACTGCATATGCTCGGCAAAAAAGAGGTAGGGTAGGGGAGCGCGCGCGCCAGGAAGCAGATGAGAGGCTCTCTTTCGTTCCGTACCCAAAAGTCCACCACGGCGTCTGCAAACACAACCTCCACTCGCCCGCCCGCCGCGCACCCACCCCGCCGCATGCGCACCGGAGGAGAAAACGTGAGGTACTGAGTATACACAGTACGCACTGCCCAGCGGGAACACCCTCCTCGCATCCTGGCCGGCCGGCCGTGACCAGAGGAAAGGACGCCCCATCGGTGGCGCAGGGCCTATCTCTCTCTCACTCTGTTTGTCTCGTCTACTGTGTAAACCGGGGGCCCCGTCCTCGCGCTACTGTACCTACTATCCATCTGCGTACAGGCTGGGCTGCCTCTGTGGCCGGCCCTCTTACATGGGCCCCGGGTCACCCAAGAAGGAAGCGGGCTGAATAAATGGACAGTCACACCCCCGCCCTATGCGTGCTTACGCCCCGTCGTCTCCTCCGACACGATTCCTTTTTCCTCTGCTTTTGTCTGCCTGAAGACGCAAAACCGTGCCGTAGTCGTTTTCGTCCGCGTTCGCTCTTCAGTATTCTCGCGTTGGTCGTGAGACGCGATATCGCGGGAGTCAGTGCATCCGTTTTCTCTCTCTCCATCTCTCCCCCCTCGCTTTCAATACCGCCTTTACATCCCTCACCAACCCCACCAACAACCCCGCCATCACCAGGCCCAAGCGGCTTTCACTCGCCAGCCATGAGTCGGTACGCCCGCTCGTCCTACTCGGACTCGGACTCTGACTACGAGGTGCGCATCCGTCACCAACACGCGCACGCGTCGCCGCCCGGGCGCTCGCCCGCGGGTCGCACGCCCGTGGCACCGCCCCCCGTGGCGCACTACGTCGAGGCCCGGCCCGGCGGCGGGCGCCGGCCCTTCTGGGAGGAGCAGGACCGGACCGACCGCTTCCTGGTGCCCACGGCCGAGCGCACCGTCGTGACGACGCGCTCGCACTCCCGGGACCGCCGCTCCCACGCCGGCGCCTCCCCGGTGGCCTCGCCGCCCGCCCGCGCCCCTGTGCCGCCGCCGCCCCAGCAGCAGGCAGGCCCGCCCATCATCATCAACAACCGGGTCTACCCCCACTCCGAGTCCGAGTCCGATTCGGAGGACGAGCGCTACATGCAGGTCGCGCGCCCGAGGCGCCACCGCTCCCACTCCCGCACCCACTCGCGCTCCCACTCGCGCGCCGACTCGGGCTCCTCGGGCTCCTACCACCGGGAGCGCTACACCCGCGAAGAGGTGCGCCGCGACGTCGGCCGCGAGTGGGAGCTTGAGCAGGCCCAGCGGGAGCTGCGCGAGCTTAAGCTCAAGGAGCAGGTCGAGGCCAACGAGCACCGTATGCACAAGACGTTCAAGGAGGAGGAGGAGCTCCGCGCCGCCAAGCGCGAACTCGACGAGATCCGCCGCGCAAAGCAGCGTGACGAGGAGGAGCATCGCGTGACGCAGATGCTGGTCTCGGAGCGCCATGACCATGAGCGCGACTGGGAGCTCGAGCAGGCCCAGCGCGAGCTGCGCGAGCTCAAGCTCAAGGACCAGGTCGAGGCCAACGAGCACCGCCTGCACAAGACTTTCAAGGAGGAGGAGGAGTTCCGCGCCGCCAAGCGCGAGCTTGAGGAGATCCGCCGCGCCAAGCAGCGCGAGGAGGAGGAGCGGCGCGTGACGCAGATGCTGCAGGCCGAACGCCACGACCTCGAGCGCGACTGGGAGCTCGAGCAGGCCCAGCGGGAGCTGCGCGAGCTCAAGCTCAGGGAGGAGGTCGAGGCCAACGAGCACCGCATGCACAAGACGTTCAAGGAGGAGGAGGAGCTCCGCGCCGCCAAGCGCGAACTCGACGAGATCCGCCGCGCCAAGCAGCGCGACGAGGACGAGCGGCGCATGCGCCAGAAGCTGAACTTCGAGCGGCTGCAGGAGGAGGAGCGCGCCAGCGCCGAAAAGGCCCGCCGCGACAAGGAGGCCAAGGACGCCGTCGACCGCTACAAGAAGGAGGAGGCCGAGCGTATCCTCAAGGAGGTCAGTGGTCCCTTTCCTCACGCCGTTCCCCGTCTCGTCCCTTTTGCCATGCCGGTGGGCCCGATATGTTGCTGACCCCAGGACCCCGTGAGCAGAAAGAAGAGGCCGAGGTGCGCGAGCGCGAGTACAAGCAGAAGCTCCACGCACAGCTGCTCCAATCCGGACTTAGCGAGAAGGAGATCAGCGCCATCATGGCGGGCGAAAAGGTCAAGAAAGATAAGGAGGAGAAAGAGAAGAAGGAGGAAAAGGAGAAGGAGAAGGCGGAATCGCACGCGCCCATGCCCATGCCGCCCCAGGTGCATGTGCAAGATGAGCGGCCAACTTACACCCGCATGGCGCGCCGTTACCTTTCCCTCGAGGCGCTGAACCAGTACGGTTACGACTACCAGTTGGACCAAGTAAGTGTCTTATTCCCCTCTCTTCTGCCCCCAAACCCCCTTTTCTTTTGGCCCATTGGAGCCCGCTGACCCGCCGGTGTCGCCTTCAGGATCCCGACTACGTCCTCATCAAGCGATGGGTGCCCGAGAAGGAGCAGGACATGCTGTGGCGCTACACGCACCTCATCCGCGAGCAGCGATCCAGCAGCAAGCTGGTCATGACCATTGAGGACAAGAAACACCGGAAACACCTGGAGCCCGACAACTTCGAGTGGGTCCGCAAGAAGGAGAAGAAGCGAAGCCGCTCGCGCTCGCCGTCGCTGCTCATGTACCTCGCCGGCGCCAAGCCTGCGTAGAGACCGGCGGTGTTCAAGGGCAGGGCGAGGGGTTGCTTGTGGGGTTCCGACGGATAGGGAGAAGGACCGGTTGCACGCGATGTGGCTCGGGATAGAATGTGCCCGAGGCCTAACGAAGTAACGAAGAGTTGGGTATTGTTTGGATCTATCTTTCCTTCTTTTTTCTTGGTTCTTGCTTGAGGTTTTGAGCAGGGACGGTCTTGGATACCTTTTTAGGGGGGAAAGTGAAGGCAGTATAGTCGTGACAGATGGGGTAGGTGGTGTTACAAGTCATATATGCCCGCCGCTCTTACCTATGCTGCGGTGCCGCAACGTTGTCTCCGCTCTCCGTATCAACTCCTCGTACAGCATCCACGCCAGCGCCGAGCTGACGGCCTTGCGGGCCATGCGCAGCGCCAGACCGTCGTAGAGCGAGCGAATACCCTCCTCGGCCACCATGCGGTGGGCCGCCTGGAGCGTGTTGCGGTAGTCGCGCGGCTGGAGCTGGATGCGCGTCTTGACGGCGTCGAAGGGGTTCGTGACAAAGGAGCACGCGGCGCTGGCCATGGCGCCCGAGCTGAAGTTGATGGCCGCCGACAGCGATGTGTCCATGAGCGCCTTGCCGGGCGGGCCGTTCCCGTCACGACCCGGGGCGTAGAAGGCGCTCAGGCGCCGCTTGAACTGCTCGTAGAAGAGCACGTACAGGCCGGCGTAGGGGGCGTCGCGGACCGCCGTGGCGCCGTAGCCGGCGAAGAAGCCCCGCAGCCGCTCGGTCCGGTAGATGTCGCGCGCGGCCCCGGCCATGGAGCTGTACGAGTACAGGTTCGACTCGTAGCGCACCTTTATGATGGTGAGGGGCATCAGCACGAAGCCGGCGAAGGCGCGCGCCACGGCACCCGAGAGCAGGTTGGCTGTGTTGGACAGTTTTGGGAGGGACGACGAGTGGGACGAAGCGGCGGCGGGGGCGACGGCCGCCAGGGGCGCCGTCAGAGCCAACGGGGCAGCGTGTTGGCGGATCTTGTTGAGGGTCGTGAAGTAGATGGCGGAGCCGAAGCCGGTCCGCAGCGCCGAGGGGACGGTGCCCCGCCAGAAGGCGGCGATGGCGTTGGGCGACTGGGCAATCTCGCGGATGGTGGCCCGGACCGACTGGTGGCCCGACTGCTGGACGCGGGTCTTGAGGAGGTCGATGGGCTGCAGCAGCACGGCCCCGAACGTGCCGGAACAGAGCCCGGCGACAAAGTGAAAGGCTACACCCGACACAGACGCCCACGTCGGTCAGAAAACAACGAGGTGGAAGGGCGGCCGGCAGTCCCGGAGGAGGTCAAGGAGGGGCTCACTCGAGGAAGATTTGGCATTGCCAGCGCTGGTACCCGCGCCGGCGCCGGCACCGGCACCTTGCGCCATATCGTGTGTCGGAAAAGCCTGCTGGAGCAGAAATGGGCTCGGGAGTTAGTCACCCATGCGCATCGAGCGCCGGCCTCTCTCTTTTATGTCTGTGTGCCTTTTTCTCTCTCTTGCCCTCCCACTGGCTCCCTCGCTCTTTCTTCTGGCGAACGAAAGGCAGGCAACTCGGATGATATCGGTCCAGAACACACGGACAACGACGGAGCTCGGCTCAAATCCCTAGACCTGCCGCATTGCTTGCTTACAGTCCGAATCTTCGTTCACCGTGCCGCCTCGGAGTTGGTGGGGGATTGGGGCGGACAAAGTACGCCTCGACTTTTTTTTTTCGACCGGTCCGACGGTGGTGGTTCGCATGGAGAATGAATAAATATATACGCACTTATTAGCTCTGCCGGTGGGACCCCCCGCGTTGATGTCATTATGCCCGATTGGGTGGTATTTATTTAGCTTGCCTGGAAGTAAAGATCACAACGCAGCCCGTCTAACTAACGGATTAGCATACAACACTACAGAACTGTATGCTAATGAAGTCTTGGTATTCGCGAAACATGCGCTGCTGGCATTGGGTGAATCTTGCCCGTGCATAAGTAGCTTAGATATTTGGGTACTTTTCAAGTATGTACCTCGGCAGGAGGGTGCTTTTCAGAGCCGAGGCAATAATAAACTCATGGCTTCCACTGCCCTCTGCCCATGGATTCGGCCGGGACCGGCCTGGGACTTCAAAGTACAGAGAGATGCATCGGGTCTGGAAGGGACTGCAACGCGGGCCGAACTATTCGAGCCCAGTACGCCCGTCTGGCTCCATTATACCACACATAACAGTCGCTTCTGGCGGTACCTCCCTGTATACGCCTGGTCTATCTCGAACCGCGGCCATGGGTCGCCCGATCTCTCGAGTTCTCATGCCCCGGTTCAACGCGTGTGCCCTCATGCCTTGACCGAGACATCAGGCGTCTTTTTGTCCTTTGCGCCCACGATGGATTCCAACCGGCCGGCCATGACCCGGTGCCGCTTGACCACCTCGACCCATTCTTCTTCCGCGTCCTCGCCCACATCCAGACTGGCGAGCAAGATGCCAAAGTCCCCACCCAGCCGGCCTAAGCTCCCAGCGCAGTAGAGCACCTGGGTCAGAAGGCTGTCACGAGAGGTCTGGTCTTTGATGTTGGGCAGGTAGATGCGCAGCGTCTCCGTGAGCATCTCAACAAGATGAAGAGGGAACGTCGTCAGCGCCGATGGCACCGGCTGTAGCGGGTCCGCAACACCGGCTTCGGAGGATTCCAAGATGGCTTGGCCGCCGGACGTGGGGAAGACACTTCGGAACATGGAGATGATGGCGAAGCTTTGCTCCCTGAAAATCTCAATATAGCGTTTGAGATAGCGCTCCGTCTGCTGACCTCCCGACCACGCACTTGAGCTGGATGCCTGTTGTTGGCGGTCCCGTTCCTGGTCGGCCAGCTCGCGTAGCGGCTCGAGAGCTGCCAGCATGTTCATGAGGGTGGAGAGACGGCAGACCAAAAACAGAGCCCCGAGGCCGCCGCCGTTGCCAGCCGCTCCGGCCGGGTCCAGCTCGGGCACGACCCGACGCAGCCAGCTGATGGTGCGTAGTGCCGATGCTAACTTGAGGCCCGGGGCTCGCAGACTGGATATTAGATTGGCCGCCATGGTTTGCATAGTCTCGTCCGCTTGGGCCGAGACCGACTCGACCAGCGGGGAGCCGGGGTACAACGAATGCAGGCGCCGGATATGGCCGTTGAGGTCCAAGGCGGCCGTGTAGTTGGCCGTGACCGACGAAGCCCCCGTGGTAATAGCCGAGGAAAGAAGATTCGGCAGGTCAAGCACGTCGACGAGCCGCTCGACGTTCCTGGCCAACAGCAAGGCCCTCTTGCGGGAGTTCAAGATGTCATTCTCGCCCGACTTGTGGTACGTAGTAGAGAAGCGGACAGCCTCATTGTCCAGCTTGGGTATGGCCGTCTTCAGATCGGCGGTGGACGATGCCAGGGCCGGCAGGGCGGTCCGCAGGTTTGCATGGTTCGAGGCCGAGTCGATGATGGACTTGTGTGACCTCTTAGACAGGGCTTGCAAGGACAGCTGGAGCGAGTGCGATGCCTGGGCCAAGACCTGCGGCTCATCCGCCTCGATGGCCGACAAAGGCCGAGAGGCCAGGCTGGATAGGTAGGCCAAGGCCACGGCATCCGCGCTGTGAGACGGTCCCGGGCCCCGATCCGCCGGCGTGTCGGATGGCCTCAGGATGTCCAGGAGAGAGTCGGCCATGTTCAGGAAAGTGGTCAGTCAGGGCGACGGCCACGGGAGCCCTGAGTGGTGGTCGATGACGCCAGGCGGACGAGCGGCGGGCCCGCGCTCTCGTAGGCCAGTTGTTATCGTCTGTCCCCGGTCCAGCTGAATGAGCTCCATGCAACAGGGGTTTGTGGAAGACGGAGGCCCTGAAGCGCACCCGCGGCTTTTTGGCGGTGAGGGGGCAGGCGAAACCGACCGAGGATCCGGTTCCGCGCGCAGACGCCGGCAGGAACCACGGCGCTGGGCCGTTGAAAAGAAGCTGAGGTGGCAGAGTTGGTGGTTGTGCTGATATCTCGGGGGCGCGTATGGCTGATGTGGCCTCGCACGCGGCCTTGGGTGGCGCGGTAAGGAGGCGACGGGCGGTATGTAGTAGAGGTAGGTCACCAGCTGGTGGTGGAACAGTGCACTAACCCGTACAAAGGTGCTTATGCATTCGTATACATTATTCACATACTTCTGCAGTGAGCTCCTTCTTCGTACATAATTGCATCATCCAATGAAAGGTTGTTAACCGTGCGTGTGTAAAGTTCCTTCCGCGCTACCTAAGTACTCCGTACATACCTACCCTACTGTGTGTCCCATGATACTGTGTACGATAAGCCCCCCAAGGTCGGCCAGGGCGCATCCAAGTGTATTGTCAGGGTCTCTCGGGGCCTATAGTAATAGCTACATGGGCCCACGATTGGGACAGGTTGCCTCGGGGCGGACAATAGTGGTGTACAGACCCCCAAACTTTGCACAGACTACATCTTCCAGTGGGGGGTGGGCGGCCAGCCGACAGCCCTGGGTCTTTGAGCACCGGCTTAAGGAGATAGTATGAGGTAGTGAGTACGGGATAGGGGTGTCGTGGTGGCAGTAATGACTTGTAATCCCGTTAACTCTTACCTATGCATCTCGAAGTATGCAGACACTTTAGGTAGGGTTGTAAGAGGTTTGATACGCATGTGGTCACCTCTCTCTGTATGAGAGCGGAAGTACGTTGATCTCGCCCAAAGGGTATTGATGGGGTGAAGTGGGCAAAAAGAGTCCATCTGTTTAATCAACCCCCCTCGGCTGACCGATCCGCCTGCGACGCGGCGTCCCAACAATTTTCACATGGTGAGTGGACAAACAGGAGATGGGACGACACCCGTGACTTTGGCTTCCCCCCTCCCCTACCCTACCACCCTGTTCGCCGGGCAAGTCGCTGCACGTCAGGCAAACAAACCGAAACCCATCGCCGTCTCTGGTGCTACGTAGTTAAGTAAAAAAGTAATTAGGTGGCTCGGTGGAGGTTCAGAACGGTCTTGTAAACATATGTGTCGGCATGCAATGGCTGGTCAACCTTATCTCGACCTACTCGTAATGACAAGCGTAAGTTATCGAGGGTTGGGCTTAGGTACACGCCGTACCTGCTGTACGTACGCTTCCTGGAGGGATCTCACCCTGGAACACTTTCCCGGTACGGATTCAGGTTGTCAAGGACCCCTCCCCCCATATGTACCTCATGCTCTTAGCTTCCAATCAATACGACCTTGCTGACTTGCATCCTTGACTTGTGTACATCTCACATACGTACATTTGTACCTGCTTCCCTAGGTACCTCCCTGGCCTAGAATATTAAAGCGCACGCGGCTCTTGTCACGATCCTTCCCTACATCAGCCGCCTCACCTCCGTGAGCTTCACGCCTTCTTCTCGTGGTCCAGCAACCCGGTGACCACCTCCCGCCCCTCCGTCCACGCTGCCATACTGGCTCCTATAACAGCCGGACAACCGACACCGCTACCTCTTGTCTACGACCATCGCTTCTGAACCTGGAATCCATACCGGCGGCCACCCTGCACCTGTTTTGCCGACGGAACCAATACTGAATCCTCCACGCCCCCTCGGCGGTATTCACGCCCAGCGGACAGGAGCCGACAACCCCAGGAGACCCCGTACGTCCCCCGACAGAACGCAAGAGCCTGCCGCCACGATGCACGATCCGTTCCCCATTGCCCCGATCCCGGCCCTCTCCAAGGCCGTCCAGCCTTGGGCCGAGTACTTCACGCTGCCGACGCTGCCCCTCCACATCCATGAGGTGCTGTTGATGGCGCTGTTCTACCACGGCGTCTTCACCTTCGTCTCCCCGTTATTATCGAACCTCGTCGTCCCGAAGCAGTACAAGAACCTGCCGCGGGCTAAGAAGCTCAGCTGGGACGTTCATGTGGTCTCGTTTGTGCAGAGCAGCACCATCAACATCCTCGCCCTCTGGGTCATGTTCACCGACGAGGAGCGGTGGAACATGGACGCGCAGGAGCGTGTGTACGGCTACACGGGCGGCGCCGCCATGATCCAGGCTTTCGCGGCCGGCTACTTTTTGTGGGATCTCATCATGACGGCCTCGCACATCAACGTCTTTGGAGTGGGCATGCTGGCCCACGCCATCAGCGCCTTGTGCGTTTACTCGCTTGGCTTCGTACGTTCCTCTTTGCCCGTGCCGCACGGAGAGAGCCAGACGCTCGGAAGTGACGGACGGACTGGCTGACTCGTTGCATACAGCGCCCCTTTGTGAACTACTACAGCACCACCTTCATCCTCTGGGAGCTTTCATCGCCGTTCCTCAACATCCACTGGTTCTGTGACAAGCTGGGCCTGACGGGTTCCAAGGTACAGCTGTACAACGGCTTGATGCTGATCTTCACATTTTTCTGCTGCCGCCTCGTCTGGGGAACCTACCAGTCCTTCAATGTCTTCCGGGACATCTGGCAGGCGGTGCACAACGACGTGTCGTACATCCCGACCACGGCCGCCGCCGCCCAAGACCCGACGGTGCCGACACAGTACGAATCCACGATGCGGTTCGTCACCGAGTCGTCGCACGTTCCCATGTGGCTGGCTTGTGTGTACTTGGGCGCCAACATGACGCTTACGTCACTCAACTTCTACTGGTTTTTCAAGATGATCGACGCGGTGCGCAAGAGGTTTTCCCCCAAGGCCGAGGCCCAGGACGGAAAGGGGGAACCGGGCAGCGGCCGTGCTACGGGGCGTGACGCCAAGGGCGGCGACAACACTCGCCAGAGACGAAAGTCGATCCTCGACGGTGAGGGCCACGGTGACGAACCCCCGCCTGGAATCTGAGTTAATACTCAGGCTTGCCAGGCGCTACTTGATTGGTCGTCGCCATACTATAGAGGGCCGCAACACTGGAATGGCCGGGCTGCCGGAGAGGCAAATTGCCCCGCCCCCCGGCGCCTGTCGCCGTCGCCGTCGGTTTCCGGCGTGAGGCAAAGACGGAAGACGGCACTGGGATGCCCAAGGCCGATCTACGCCTCCGGGATCACGGGCTTGGCTCGGACACACGCAGGGGCCAACCACAGGGGAAGACGGGCTAGCAGCGGACGGGAACAAATGAAATGGCATGACGCGCACGTGCGCGGGCTATAGTGTAGGCTATCGTAGCAAACCGATAATCGGCCGTTTTTTATGGCCCCCGTGCCTTGGGTAGTGCCACAGCGCCGACCTCCAGACCCAAATAAATTAACCATTACCCCTTTGACTCTGGAAACATGACCTGCTCCCATCCGCCCCATGAGACCGAAGGCTATCCGGCAAAGCCCCCCCCCTCCTTTGCGGGGACGCTGGGGAGTAACTGGGAGGCGGCTCTCATAGGGGGGAGCGGATCCGTGCGCGTTATCCGGCTGTACCGTCTCCTTTTGTGGGCGGGAACCCTCAAGCTCGATGCCTGGCGGTAGATCACAAGCCGCAGCTACCTAGGCGGGCCTGGGCGACGGACGGCCCTTCATTCCGTGACTCTGGCCACGTCAATGACGGCGTGACTAACCCCAAAATCGCCCAGTCAACACGTACGTTGGGTCGCGCTGGGTCCCCGTCCGGTGAGGATGGAGGGAGAAGAACTCACAGGGGCTCTGGCGCGGGCAGCAGCTCGGCCCGGCGGCGGCTCCTGGTCGCGTTGGCGGTGGGGTTGGCGGCGCCAGTCGTCGTCGTCGTCGTCGTCGTCGTCTTCGTCTTCGCCGCAGTTGTCGTCGTCGTCGTCGCCGCCGTCGTCGTCTTTACAGTCGTCGTCTTTGCAGTCGTCGTCATCGTTTCTGTTGCCGCGGTCGTCGTCTTTGCAGTCGTCGTCATCGTCGTCGTCGTCGTCTTCGTCGTCGTCGTCTTCGTCGTCTTCGCCGCGATCGTTGTGATCATCGTCGTCTGCGCCGCCGTCGTCATCGTCTTCGCCGCCGCCGCCGCCGCTGTGCCGTTCGTGGCTCTGGCCGGGGCATTGACGGGGATGACGGCCAGGCCGGCGGGGCCCTGCGGGCGGGTGGCGGCGGCCGGGACCACGACGACGTTGGCCGGCGTGCCGCCGCCTTCTCCCTCCTCGTGGGCCTCGACCTCGTCGCCGGCCGAGGAGGACGCCGGGGTCGAAGTTCGTCCCTGGCCGCCGCCACCCCCGTTCTGATGGCCGCCCACCAGCGCCGTGATATCCGGTCCCCCCACACCGCCGCCGCCGCCCCCTTGGCTCGCCAGCATGGCACCGCTATGCCGGCGTACTCGTTAGTTTACGTCGGCTCCCCGGGGGAGGGAGGGAAAAGGAGAGGCGGGATGTACGCTAACTTGATAAGTTCGGGGCTGATACTACATGCGTGGAAAAGGCGCGAACCGTCAGCTTCTCTCTAGACTTTGGGGGAGGTGCAACTGCGGTTCGAGGGGCTGCTTGCTTACAAGCCGTTCATCTGCCGCTTCTCGATACCCAGGGCCTTGTCCACGGTTTGCAGGAGACCGGCCTTCTGCTGCTGCTGCTTGGTGCCGGCGGCGGAGCTCACGGTGTCGTTCGGAAGCGCGATCGCCGGGACCGGCAAGTCGCCGCCCCTGTTCTTCTTGTTAGCTCCGACGGCCACCGCGCCACGGGGGTTTCGACAAGCGGGGAGGGTATTTGCCGTCCTAGTTCTCGTCCTTACTTACGCTTGACGGGCGCCGGGCTGCACGGGCACGGCCATGGCCGTGGTGCTTAGGAGAGCGGCCGCGGCGTGAAGGAAGAGGGCCTGATAGCGCATCGTCAAGGTCGGGGGTGGTGACTTAGAGTGGTGAGTACGTGGGTGAGGGAGATAAAGGGAGAGGGAGAGAGTGAGAGAGAGAGGGAGAAAGGGGGAGATAGGGGGAGGGACGATGGACCGGCGATCCTGCTTCCTGGATGTTGTATACGCGAGCGATGGGCAACAAGATGGGTCGCCCAGCCCCGGCGGTGTAGGCCAGCCCGACTTATATGTATACGACCTGCGCCGACGACAGGCGAAGGTGTACGTGACGGGAACGCGCTGGCCCGCCGTCTCTGCCCACACCGGCCCATGTGAAGGGCAGCGGATCGGCCAAGGGAAAGAAGGGGGGCCATGTGCGACCCGCGTGCTCGGCTGCTCGATTACGGAACCCTCCCTTTTGGTCCTCCCCAGCCGATTCCGCCTCGCCCTCATCTTGGTCGTGTCTCAGTTCCATGTCGAGATATTGAACCCCCCACCCCCGAAATCGGTCCTCTCGTTCCGAATTTGCAGTTCGAGCGTGGGCCGCTGTCAGAGATGCAAGACAAAGACATTTGGCACCCCCGCCATTATTCCCCAGGGGTCCGCGACGTCCAAGCCCGGAAAGGATACCTCCGAAAAAGCAACACAAAAAAAAAGAAAGAAGCTGCGGACGAACCGTGCGAGATGGCCCCTCCCGGACCGCAATCTTGAATCCGCCGCGGCCACCAGATTGCCTCGCTGCTGCTGCCGACTCGGGAGCGAACACTGTCACTGATAGGGAAAACCCCCGCGCAGACGGCGCGGTGAGCATAAGAACGAGAAGGAGCGAGAGAGAGGGGGGAGTGAGAGAGCGAGAGAAAGCGAACTGCCATTCATTCATGTCATGGAGCGCAGCTTGAGAAAGAGGCAAAATACCTAAAGCGTCTAAACCCTTGCGCAACGTAAAGCGCCTAAGCAACGGGCGGGTAAAGACCAGCGCGAACAGGTAAAGGGGAAAATGCGAAAGAAAAATAAAGGGTAAACGGGGGCGACGAGAGCACTAGTTAACTCATCACCCTCGTAGTCGAAGCGAATGGGTTTTGCCCACGTGGTTTTCTTTCTTTTCTTTCTACCCACCACCGCTGTTGAGCTCCCCTTCATTAACCTCGACCGGAACCAGGAAAGGGGAAAGGAGGGAAAAGGGAGGGGCAGTTGCTGCTGCTGCTGCCACTGATCCTTAGGCGGCAGGGAGCGGCAGGCCCTTCAGGAGGCCGCCGGGCCCGCCGGCACCGGTGCCGCCGCTGCCGCCGCCCTCGCCGCCGCTGCCGCCGGCACCGGCGCCGCCGAGACCCTTGGTGAGCCCGCCCAGGATGTCGCCGGGGCCGCCGCCTCCCGACTTGGCCCCGCCGCCTCCGCCCGCCAGGGGGCCCAGGAGGCTGCCGATGCCACCCGCCGCCGGCGCCGCGCCGCCGCCGGCGCCGGGGAGGAGACCCGTCAGAGACTGCAGGGGGTTTCTGGGGACGCGTTAGTATGCGACGGCAGAACAGGGAAGAGGAAGGGGAAGGGACCCGGGAGGGTCCCAGGAAGGAACTCACTGGGGGCTGCGCAGCTTCAGGGGAAAGCCGTTGACGGTGACGAGGGCGACCAGCGCCGAGGTAAAGAGCGTCGAGTACTGCATTGCGGCTAAGGAACGGAGAGAGGAGCTAGGGGAAAGAGCCGAAAGGAAGGTGGCCGCTCGGTGTTTGGGCGAGAAGGAGGAAGAAGGAGTGGCGGGAAGAGTATCAAACTCTTTGTGGCGTGGCGAAGAATGAAGTACAAGACAGAGAAAGACTGAAGATAGTAGTCGTGATGGAGCGACGGGAAGAATAGCAAGAAGTAGGAGAACGAGAGCAACCAACACATATAGGCCGATATTTCTTGGGTCTGTCCTATCCACCGTGGGATGACAGGTGGGTATCGCGATCCCTGGGGAATCTCGAGAAGCTGACACCGAAGCCCGCGCCCGCCTATGCCTGTCCGCAAGCAAGTCGACACTCTACTCGGCGCTGCCTAGTGCCCACTCGAGGGCAAAGTGAAGAGACGGGGTCGTCGACTAGTACCGCAGTCCGGGTCACCTGGTGGCGCCGGGGGAGGGTCTCCCGAGGGAGTCCCTTCAAGGCGGGAAGGAGGCGGGAAGGGTACGCAGACATGATGCGCGAGCCACAATGCGCGTTTCCCACCCCCGCGACGACCCGGCGTTTCGGGGGTCGGCCGGTCGCGTCCCTTGCGTTTATTGTCCCTCCCGATGGGGCAGCCCACCCCTCCCGCGAAAATCCGGGGAAAGAGAGAGAAGGGCTTTTGACACATGATGTGGACGCGCTGGAGTAACCTTGGTGAATTACACGGTAGTGGAGCAGGCGCCGTCGGCTCGGTTTCACAACTTGGCCCGCCGCCCCTTCGCTCCGTTTCGACTACGTAGCGCGGACGGACAAAATTCCAATAGTTGTCAACCGACGTGCATGGTCCCCCTTCCCGTCGTGCGCTCCTGGATTTGAGACTCCCGCCGTGATTTCCCGCTGCCCCCGAACCCTCGAATGAAGGGATCAAACAGAAAATAAATCGCGGTCCTAAAATCTTTCGTGAAAGCCGGGCGGCTCCTGCAGCCACGCGCTCCTGTTCCGTCCCATCATGGGGCCGTGTGCCGCCGCCGCCGTCGCGCCGCCATCCCCCCTCTCCCCCGACCGAAAAAGCGTCTGTGCCTTAATCTGAGGCGTGAAACGACGACTGAGTGACCCGTCAGTCCTCCACCCATATGGCGTCATTACTGAGGCCCCCTCGGCGGGAAGAGATGGTCCGAACAAAGGGAACGAGAGGGGAAGGGAGGAAGAAGAGTCATCCACCCGTCAGTGCTCTAGGAGAGAGACAAGGTGGAAGGTAAGGGACTGCAGAGACGTCAGTGCCCGAGTACGCAGAAACTGCCTATGTACGGCAGGCTAGGCACAGACGTCCATCACGCACCCATGCCATCATCACGTTGCCACGGCCGCCCAAATTACAGAATGATTCGTATTATGTGTAAAATGCTACCAAGTGTCCAATCCCCTCCTGTCCGCTGCGAGGTCGAGGCAGACTTCTCATGTACCTCGTCCGGGTCATCGCTTGCGCGTCCGTTGCTCGCGACTCCTGTCTCCTTGCCCCTGCGTTCGCCGAGCCGGGCCACACTTCCCGTCGACGCGCTTTCTCGCCCGCGCTGACTTGCCCTGCCGAATTGTTCCCACCACCCCTTACATACATCCCTTTTGTCGGCAGCAGCATTGCTTGCCACCACCGGCCTGTTGCCCGGCCTGGGCCTTGACGAAAAGAAGGCGCCCGCGCGCCCTAGAATCCGAAAGGGTTTTGCGGGGCTGTTCATTAACAAGTCAGCGGTCCGGGTCCGAAAAGACGGTTGGGAGGGGAGGGGAGGAAGCATATCTGCTGCTTACTTGCTTGGGCAAGGTTGGCACGACGTCCGGTGGCCTGGGGCGCAATCTTGTCGGCAACTCCAAAACGGACCGGAGGGGCAGGGCCCGTCTGCTGCGGGACGAGAGGAGCAGCGGCCGGCGGTTGGCCCTGCGCCATCGTGTTGTTGTTCATGCCGGGAGCGAACCCCTGGCCGAATCCTCCGCCAAACCCTGTTTGCTGCGGTTGCATGGGCGGCATGCCCGTCCGCTGCGGCTCCAGCGACGGTGGCAGGTACGCATTAACGTTGCTGCCCGGCGGCGGGAACGGCTGCCCCGGCGTGAATCCGGCCTGGAAGCCCGTGGGTTGGTTCTGAATCGGCACGAACGACTGCGGCCGCGGGTCGGAGAAGGGGCTCTGCATGGGCTGTGCTGGTCCCATCATGCCCGGCTGTCCGAACTGGGTGTTGCCAAAGCCCGTCGGCTGCGGCGCCATACCCATGCCGCCGTTGAAGCCCATCATGCCCGGCCCCGTGGGTTGAGGCTGGAACGCCCCCGTGTACTGCTGCGCCATCCTCTGTTGGTTGAGATCGCTCAGGCTCTGCCCGGGCAGCGCCATGCCCGTCATTTGCGGCTGCAGCGGCGGCAGCGCAAACGAATTGGGCTGCGCCGACTGCGGCGCCGAGAGGGGCCGCGCAGGCGGCGGCGGTACCAACCCTCCCTGGCCCGTCATCTGGGGCGCCATCGGTCGCTGGCGAGCGCCGCCGAGTCCGAGGTTCAGCGGCTGGGCTGGCCCGGCTTGGCCTGTGGGCATGGCGGTCTGCAACCCCGTCTGCTGCTGCGACAGCCCGGCGAAGAAGGCCGGACTGGCCCCCGGCGGTTGCGCCGCCGTGACCGCCGGTTGCTGGGGCGGCGCGGGCTGGGGCGGCGGCTGGACGACCTGGGGCGACGCCGTCGGCTGCGCCTTGACGGGCTCCAGTGGCTTGGACAACAGCGAGAGGTCCAGCAGGGCACCCGTGGGCGGGGGCGCCGCTTCCGGCGTCGGGGCCTTGGGTTCCGGCTCCGGGGTTGGCGCCGCCTTGGCCGGGGCCTCGGCTTGCTTGGAAGGCTTGACGTCCCAGGCATCGTCGTCGAACCCGCTCTCGCCCGCCTTGGGCCGCGTAATGGACGCGGAAGGCGCGGATGCATCGGCACCCGGCTCCTTTTGCTGCGAAAAGGCCTTGGGGTCGACGGTATCGCTCGTCTGCGTGGCTGGTGCCGGCCGGCCTTTTCGTGTGTTATTCCGGAGCGTGCCACCCGGACCGGAGAAGAGCCCTCCTTCGTCGTCGCCGTTGCCCGCCCTCTTCTTGGGATCGCGGTTAAACCTCTTGTCCAGGTACCGCATGATTTTGATGATGTCGCCTTCCCGGATCCCGAGGTTGCGAAGAACCGTGGTATCGACGTCCGGCAGGACGCTCTCGTCCATCGAGTCCTTGGTGAACGCCTGGGCATACCGCTCGCAGAGTCCCACGGGGACATCGCACGACAGGAAGAACTGGAACCAGTCGTAATCGGATTTGGACGGCTCGATAGACGCACCGATCCTGCGGGAGGAGGGGGCGGAGCTTTGTTCCTTGGCTGGCGCCGCCGCTCTTGTCGACTGCGCCCGCTTGACCTCGGAAAGGGGCTTATCCTCGTCCAGGGAGATACCTGTGATGAGCTCGACGTATTCCAGGTCCTTGACTGACATCTTGGCTACCGGTACGGCAATCTTGACCCCGTTCAGCTTGTGCAGGTTGATCTTTCCATCCTTGAGGCCGATAAACTGGGCCTCGACGCTGAAGGACTTGGTCCGGTCGGTCCACACGCGGACCTTGAGCGGGTCCGGTTCTGGCCGTAGCAGGCTCTCGTCAGTACAGGGCCCGCCACAGGAACACGGGGCCCGCCGGGGATGGGAACTCACTTGATTTGGACGACCCAGAGCGACTGCTGCTGCCGCCGCCGCCGCCGCCGCTGCTGCTTCCGCCGTTTTCGCGCTTGCTCCGCTGCTGGCCAGATTGGTTACCATGGTCCCACGCGGATAGACTACTTTTTCGCTTGGGCAAAAGCACGCCAGGTCCTACCTCTGCTGTGCGCTGGTCCTTCTTGATGGCCTCCTTGGCCAGTCGCTGCTCCTCGAGACGGTTCTGCGCCACGGTCGACTTTCCAGCGTTGACGCCCGTCGGCGCCGGTAGCGACAGGATCGAGCCGGTAACCTCGATGTAGCTGCTCGGAACGACGCCCTCCTTGCCGTTCTTCACGCGACGAACCATCCACCACTCGTCACTCTTTGTATCGTCAAGGATGGTAACCTCATCGCCGATGGAGACCGTGACCTCGTCGTCTCCCTGGGCCATGAAATCGTAGAGAACAGTGCCTTTCTTTTGGGTTCTCTTGCTCGTGCCCGCCATGATGACCTCCCGCAGTCCTTCGGCCCGAACGGCGCCGGAGAGCTCGCCCAATGCGCTGACGATTTCAGCCGCGGTGTCCTTGGCTCCCGCGTGGAAGTCGATGCTCCTGCTGGGGCGAACCAGCTCCAGGAAGACGTGTTTGCCCTCTCGCGAGTAGTGTGTCATCTTGTCGGCGGTCCACTCCTGCGTCGGGCCGTCGCTGCTGCGTTCGGGTGCAATCAGGATAACGCCCGTCTTCAGGTTGACGCCGAGTGTCGTGGGCATCTTTTTCTTTTTTCCCATGACCGAGACCATCTCGTTGATGTTGTACATGTGAAAGCCGCCCGGCGCGATGCGGCCGGTAGCATTCGCCGGCACCTCGTCGTCGACTTCGCGCCGGCTGCTCGTTCGCTGGGGGGGCGGGGAGGTGATGGAGGAGCGGGCATCCGAGTAGTTGGACGTGGACAGTGGACGCGCTGGCAATGCCGGGCTGGGCTCGTCCTCGGACTCCTCGGAGAAGTGTTGCTGCCGGGGGGGCGGCACGGCGATGGGCGGCGGCGTGGGTGCCCTGGTGGACGACCGTCCTTGAATAACGCCGGCCAAGGCAGAAGCCGGGTTCGGCGCGCCCGCGCTCGGTTCGGAAGAGGCCGACGGTTGTCGGTCCGGTAGCGGGGGGCTGCGAGCCGCCGGGGGCTCAGCAACGGGCCGCGTAGGGAGCGTAGGAGGCGGTGGCGGCGGCATGGGCGCGGCTGGGGATTCGGGCTCAAGTTCCGGCTCCGGCTCGGGCTCGGGGCGAGGCGCCGGCGCCGGCGCGGTAGGAGTAGGAGTAGCAGCAGTCGCCGCCCCCGTGCTTTCGGTAACATCTATATAGTTGGCGGGGACGAAGCCGTAGTCATCTTTGTAGCCGGCCAGAATCCAGTCGGGGTCGGTGAGGTCGTAGACGGTCAGCTGGGCGTCCTCGGGGAATGACAATTCCTCGTCGGTCTGTCGCGTGTATTCGTACAGAGCGCGGGCGTGACCGACGGCAGGGGCCTATGAAGAGAAATACTAAGCGACGAAGGCCGGGCGGGGCGGCCAGGCAGAGAGATACACACCTCTTCGACGTAGTTGTTGGGCACCAAGCCGACGGGCTCATCGTCCTCGTCGGCGCTCGCCTTCTTCTTGACTTTCCACCAGTCATCTTCGGTGCTCTTTTCCAGAACGTACAGCACGTCGCCTTCGCGAATGGCCAGCTCCCCTTCTCCCTGGGGCGCATAGTCATATATGGCCCGGTAGACGCCGAGGAAGCTCATGGCTGGCAGGGACGAGACTGTGGTCGAGGCCAACGGCAGAGAGGTGGGCGTGGAGGGGGCACGGCAGGGAAAGGTTGGCGTTTGGCGGGCGCGGGAGGCTTGGGGGACGGAGGGTGGGCAGGGGGAATGCGGGTTGTAGCGTCTTCTCGGGTAATCTCGTATTACTGTCGGCGGACCATCACGATCGGCGCGACCGGCACCGTCTCTCTCTCTCTCTCTCTCTCTCTCTCTCTCTCTCCCCTGGGGCTTCAAAGATGCAGCTGCACACCTGCACGGCTCTGGGGCTCCGAGGTTGGAGGAGGAGGGGGATGGTTGCAGCAGTTGAGAGAGAGGGAAGGCTGGCGGGCAAAGGACGCCACAATCCCAGAAAACGGGCTGGTCGAACGGGGGTGTCGTGAGTCTGCACCGGCGTAACGGTCGACCAATCGGTTCCTACAGGAAGGGAGTGAGACCTGGCTGGCAACGGGAACTGGAGATGAGCGACGTCTTCGGAACCTGATGGGATTGGAAATGGGATGGGGAACCTTGGAACCTAGTCTGGCAGCTGGTTCGAACCCCAGGGGGGCTCTCGGCTTTAGGCTCAACCTCCCAAAACATAGGAGGACGGGCTTGTACATACAGTCGGGTAGTAGGTTAGGTAACGTACTTTGCAATAAGTACGTACTCCTATTCCCAGTTCTTTGGGCAGCGCGAGCGGCGCGTGGGTGCAGATGGATTGGCTGGGATTGGCAGCAACTGATTATGAGGTCAGGCTGCCAGTGGGTCGGATCTTGACGAGCACCGTTTGGATGCGAACCCGCCTGTACTGTGTACCCCCTTTCCGGCCCAACACGAGTAATTTGGTCATCTGAAGGTAATCATTGGGATGCACCAAGACACCACAGACCAGATGTGGCGCGCAACTCACCACGCCCATTGGCAGCACCATCGCTAGGCCGGCTGGGTTTCTCTGTAACGGTTTCGTAGTTGCGGCTTGCTGTTTTGTCCACGCGTACCTATGCATAGGTATTATATGCCTGTGATAATCGACCGGCATCAACATGTATGTGCGTGCAAGGCCCCCACGTTCAAACGGCCGTATCGGGTGGCAAGCCATAGTTGGGCGACGGCAAACGTGCCCTCGTCCACATACTAATCCTACATCCACCTCGACGCGCGACACCCGGGCCAGCACGCGATCGTCGGAGACAAGTGTATAGAAACCCCTGTATGTGCCAACTCCGGAAATGCCCATAATATACATTGTACATCAACCACATCCCAAGCTAGCCCACAGTAGCAAAACGAGACCTCCTTCCCTTCCCGGCTCCTCCTTCCTCCGGAGGCGCAAGCCTCCCCCACCCTTATCCCGCCCTCTCACGAACCCTCCTCCTTCGAGGTGCCCTTCTTAGGAGTACTACGAATGGAGCGGGTCTCGTCCGAAGGCACCGAGCTCTGGGGTCGGCTGTCCCTCCTCGAAGCTCTGGCCATCATACCCGGAAGGTATCTTGGCTCCAGTCCGGAAAGATGCATCTCTCGTTCCGTCGGCCAGTGCTTCTCGCGTTGCGGAGTCGACGACGGCCCTGGGGCCCCGTTCTGCGACGATGCGCCGACCTCGGACGGCACGCGCACGTCGATAAACCCGTGAGTGTTGGTCTCCTGCAGCGTCACCGTACTCGGCGCCTGCGAGAAGCCAGACGTCGCCGCCGTGGGCGAAGGCGGCGGCTTGACGGCCGTCTCCAGTCCGTGACTCCCTGCGGCTTCCTCCGGGGCCGCGTATCTCGTGATCCTGCGGCTCAATTAGCCAGTGCGCACACGAGGGGTAACACAGACCTGAACTTACATGCGGTGCTCCTCGACCCAGGTGTGGTACCTGAACTCCTCGCGGCGGTCCGGAACGTTTGTCTTGACCATCTGATTGCCGGCCTTCCCTGGCAGGTTGTACTTGGGCCCGAGCCACTGCTGTTTGACCGAGTGCTCGTAGCCGCTCTGCTTCACCGAGTTCTTCGCCAGCTCGCACATATCCACGGGGCTGAGCTTGTAGATCTGGGCCGCCACGGCGTATTCCTCGATCAAGGGCTCCTTGGTGAAGGCGAACTGGAGCGGGTCGTCCGTGGACAAGGACACGTTCAGCCCCCGCTTGAAGTACTGGTGGAACGGATTCCGCTCGTACGCCAGGAAAAGAGCGTTGTTGCTGAGCGGGGACATGGCGATGCCGATCTGCTCCAGGTAGAAGATGTACTGCAGGAGCGGCACTTTTCGCAGCAAAAGCCCGTGGCTAATGCTGTGGCAACAAAGAAGGGCAATGGCAAGATGCTCGCTATCGCCCGCCTCACCGCAGTGCGGGCGCAGCAGGAACGTGTTGAAGCCACGCTGCTGGCGCCAGCAGTTGAGCGACGAGATGTTGGCGAAGAGATAGTAGATCCAGTAACTGTACGGCGGGTTCTGCTTGGTACGCCACTCCTTGGGCACCGGGAACTTCTTGAATAGCCGGCGCTCCACCTTGCTCTCGTCGTCGACACTATCGAAGCCGATGACTCGCTGGAGGAAGATGTGGAGCTTCGGGTGGCTTTCGGGGTCCTTTGTGACTTCAAACAGGGGGAGAAAGACATTCTGCACCACTTGCTCGTAGCTCTCCATCAAGCCCGACGCCTTGTAGACATCATAGAGGCGCGGAATCTGGATCAGCCAGCGTACGTTGTGCGACATGAGCTTATTGTCCACCACCCAGGCGGCCAGCTTGTCCCACTCGTCCAGCGACTTGCCGTAAATGGATATACGCCACTCGACCATTTGGTACTTGCTGGACTCGAGATCGGCTATCACCTCCTTGGTGATCTCGGCCAGGTACCGTCCCTGGATGTGGTTGTCCGTCTTAAGGAAAATGGTGCGCAGGCGAGACTCTCCGATGGGGTTGTACTTGAGATTGAACTTGTCGAAGCGGTGGAACGAGTCGGTATGCGCGTGCATGTCCAGCGTGTCGATACTCAGGTCGTATGCCGTGAGCTTGATGCTCTCGAAGACCTCGGCCAGCGTGAGCACCTTGCCGTCTCGAATCAAGACCTGCTCGTTGGGGCACTTCTTCATCTTGCTCTTGATGAAACGCAGCAGGTGCTTCTGATTCATGCAAGCCGAGTGGTGGACGTGGGTGTCGACCTTCCGGACGTTGTAGAAGTCTCGGTGGGGCACCTGCTTGCTGTCGGCCGTCTCCTGGTACTCGTTGAGGAGAGTGTAGAGGTTGAACTTGCCCTCGAGGTACTGCAGTCGACGGAAAGCAAAGCTCTTGCTTGGCCCATCGGATGAAGTGGCCAGGATGCTCTCCAGGTCCATGTAGAAGTCCTTGATAGTGGGAACGTTTACGATGGGCAGGTTGTTCTCGTCGGCCGTGGCGCTGTCGTAAACCTGGTACACGCCGTTCGCATCCATGCGAAAGGTGAAATCGCTCGGCCCCGGGAGAGGCAGCACCTCGTCCCAGAGGAAGTCCTCGCCGACATTGTGGCCCGGTTTGCGTTTCTTTTGGCTTCGCTTGTGCAGGGGCTCCGAGCCGGCGGCCGTCGCCTCCGCATCCGCAAGCGGACCCGCCTCGGCCGGGGGCGGCAGGACCATGCTGTTGCTCAGGCTATTGGCGGCGGTAGGGACGCGGGTGTAAGGCCCGACCCAGGCCGGCTCCGGCGGCGGCGGGTAAATGTCCCAGTTGGGGTCATCTTTCGGGTTGTCCCCGTCCCGCTGGCGCGACAGACGGATGTACTTGTGGCGCAGATCCAGGATCTTTTGGATGTTCTCGAAGATGTTGCTCAGCTCGGAGGCGATGTGCGGGTCGTTGTCGGCGTACCCGCTTCCAACGCCCATGGGCACGCCATCAGGCAGGCCCATGTCGGGCTGGAAGTCCTGGTCCATGTCGTCCTCGTCCTCGGGTGCCAGGATGCTGATATGGGCCTGGGTGGCACGGTCGCCCAGGTCGGGTTGGGTCGCCGTCCGCGGGGCTGGCCCCGGGCGTATGCCAGGGTTCGAGGGGGCCGGTCCGACGTACGGCAGCTTGTAGCTCGACGACTGGCGAGAGGCTGCAGCCGCGGATCGGTTGGCATCGAGGTGGGAGTTGGACAGGGGAGCCGGGGGAGGGCGCGCGGCGGTGCCCATTTGAACGCCGAGATTTTCGAGCACCCGCGGGCCTTTGGCGCCTGAGACAACAGGGCTATCATGGGGCGTTGGCTGAGCCGAGACGCGGGTGCTGCCCGCATCGACCCTGTGCTGCTCCAACTGGCTGCGCTGGTAGAAGAGCTTGGCGTCGGTCTGGCTCATCTGCCGGTCGTCGACAGGGTCGTAAAACGCCGTTCGCTTGGGCAAATCGCGGGGCAGCATGCCCTCGACCGTCTCTTCCTCCCGAGCTGGCGTCTCGAGCGGGAGGCCCGCACCGTCGTTCCCGCTGGCCGAGCCCGCGTCGCTTTCGACGGCGAATGCATCGCGGTCCTCGTCCTCGCTCTCGTAGGCCCTGTCGGGCAACTTGGGCGACGTCGACGCCGATGGCGGCTCCATTGGCGCTCACTGATTGCGCTGGGGCGTCAGCCCGAGCTTTTACAGTCCGTGTCCGGGGGTGGCCGAGCTGGGCTCGCGCCTGGTCGGTTTCGGGTGTCCGAGACAGAAAAGTCCCCGCGCACAAAACAAGGATGAGCTGGGCCGGGGATGTAACCTGCTTTTCGAGACCCTGCGGGCGGGCGTGGCGTATATATATTGGCACTTGTCCAGGAGTCCGTCGGTCGGTGCCGCCACCATGTAGGAACTAGTAGTAGTCGTGCCTCCGCTGGCCGAAGGCGCCTTGTGACCACCAGCCTGTGGGCGTGGCTGCGTGGCCGTAACGCACGCACGCCACCTGCCTCCATCCTGTTAGTACCTGACCTCTGTAACATGTACCTACATCATCCAGTACTAGCGGCCATCCGTTGTAAGGCAGTCCCTCCGCTGAGGCCGAGCATTGAAATCCCACCGAGGCCGTTTAAAACGATGCGGTGGTCTATCTGTGCGCTTAGGAATACGAACTCCCATCTACGTGATAATCTCTAATCTTGAGCGTATACTTCTGTCTGCATAACCGACGCTGCTGCACCACCCCGTCAGGGATCCTGCCTGAAATACATGGAGAGACCAATATGTACGGTGAAGTACATAGTACAACAATTGGCAGTCCACGTATGGTTACCCAAATTTCGTGGAACCTGACGTTGTATACTTGAATTCCCCCTCTTGGGTGGTGTCGTTATCACTATGGGCTGCCATTCGGGATAGAGTAAGTTCTCCGGGCATACAATTCGGTGCAAATGTTCTCGGTGGCGTCTATGGTAGGTACCCAGGTACATCTTGGATGCACCGGCACCTAACGGTCCTACTAAGGTACACACCTCGACTTGTAGAGGTTACTGGCCTGGGTTGGCCGCTTTCTCAGGCACTTACTTGCGGGGAAATGATGGTGTGAAACTGTGCGTATCGGCGCAGAGCAGGAAAACCGCTATACAAATACATACACGTATGTAATGTACTTGCGTAGTCAGTCCTTCCCACAAGTCTCGACCAAAGATGCTATTCTCCCTCCGGTACCGGCTCCCCAGTACTTCAATAGCAAGCGTCCCGGGGTACTCGTCCGGTATCTGTTCTCGAGCCCTGTAGAGCAACGGCTCTCCACGAGCACGAATCAATTCGGCTGCCTGTGGCCACTCGTATTTCTAAAAACAACATCGCTTTGAACATGAGGAACGAAGCATTTACCATGCGTACCTACGAAGGAGTGGCCGTTCCTTTTTGCGTGCGCCGACTCCGACGACAGGGTCCCGCACACTACATCCAACCTCAAGACCAAAGATACGTCTCGCTACGGATGTATTTATTGTCTAACACGGTGCAGGAGGAACGGTAGCTGTCGGGTAAACATCCTTGGGCGAGTGGGCTCTATCGTCAACAAAGCACGCAGGCTTCCAGGGCTAGCCTGCCTTTGTGCTGGGAACAGAAGACGCTCTTTGTCTCGCCGCCGCGGACTTCCTCCCCTTTCCATCCAGAGAATACAGTCCTCCGGCAGAAAAGACAACAACTGCCCCCACCAACGTCCCCGTGGCCAGGCGATTGCCGAAAAGCCAGATACTCAGCAGCAGGCTGACTAGCTTCCGTATGTTGAGCACGATGGTGACAGTCAGTGCCGAGGAAGCAGCGGCAAGAAGGTTGACCCCGCGAATGCAGGCGTACTGAGTCAGCACGTTAAGAGCGAGGTATACCACCTGGCTCGGGACGTACAGCTGCTTAATGTTATCGCGCATAGCACCCGGCACGTTGGGGGCGGCAAGCTGCTCCGCGTAAGCGGGCAGGGCGAGCGGCGCGCTGTTGGCAAGCCGTATGAACTGCCTGTACAGAGACGGCATGAAGGGAAGAAACAGTGGCAGGGACAGGAGATGGGAGTAGAACAGGTTCTCCTTCCAATGTGGCCCGTATGCCTTGTACGTTTCTTCCGTGTAGAGGCCCATAATGGCTGAGAGCACCTGCGCAACGAAGAGAATGACCAAGCCAGTGCTGAAGCTCGGCGCTGAATTATGGCTCCCGCTTGTGTTGTCCTGTCCGTGTGTTAGAACCCAGGGGGGTTAGCAAAGTACCATCGTGACAAGCGTACCTTGGACTGGGCGTCCGACCAAGCGGCGGTAATGACGCCAACTGTCAAAAGGAGCACGGCGACAATCTGGATCCTGGAATATCTCTTTCCCCACAAACTGCCGGCGATCATAGTGGTGATGCTCCCACCAGATCTTAGAATGATATGCACGGGGACCGATATATCGTAGCTGAAGGCGTGGTTATTGAGCACGTTGATGCTGAAAAAGAGCACGATGTTGATGAGCCATCGTCGGATCGGCACTCGGTTCGGCGTGAGGAAAAATGGCGGGCGCGTCGAGTCGAACTGGGAGACGTAGCCGGTCACAGCCACAAAGAGGAATTGCACAAAAGTCAAGAGAGTTCCTGTCCCATTTGATCAGCATGAGCCGCCTTTCGCCGAAGCCGAAACCGTTGTATCGTACCGCTCGCTGGTTCCACCCTGCCATTGGGGGAAGGGGGGCCATAGGTTAGCAAGCTGCGCTGCTCGAGGCGGAACACGACGAGGGAAGAAGACTCGTGCGCCGCGGCGGCATTGCCTGCACCGCGTGGGGGATGGGCATGCTCACTTGATAATGGCCTCCAAAGCGAAAACCTACAAGAGCCCTATGTCAGTCTCTCATCTCCTGGCGCAAGTTTCGCTGGCCGGTGCCGGGCGTGCGTGGCCAGCAGGCGGAAGACTCACGTTTGAACAGCAGCCGCCGAATATCAGGCTCAGCATGGCGCCCACGGCGAGCCATTGCGGGATGGTCTCGATGAGAATACGGCCGGCGAAGCCCATCAGTTTCGAGTACGTCGGCCGCTGGTCGTGGATTCCGTAGCGTTCGGCCTGCTCGAGAGGCGGCCCGGCATCGATGACCTTGACCTTGGGCGTCATAGCAGCGCCATTGTTCTGTTGCACAGCATGCGTTTCTCGCAACGATTGGCGTTTACGGGCGGTCGGTCGGGAAGTCATCGATATAAGAGGAGGCAGGGGCAGGCCTGGCGAGGGAGGAAGGTGGGCGGAAGGACAGGACAGAGAGATGGCCGTACGTGACACGTGAAGAGACAAATAGAATTAAGCTGAACCACACGAGCCTTGGCAGGGTCAGCCAACCGGCGGCGGCGGCACCAATAGCAAACGGCAACAGGAATCGTTCGGGATCGTCAGCACGGCCAGCAACAACAGCGAGAATAGAGAGGACGAGGGATACTATATCGGCGAGGCGGATGATGGGTTCAGCATGTGCCCCCGGGGGAAAAAAGGAGTTATGGCCGTAGCAGTGGCCGTTGCTTGGGCCGGCCCAACTTGCCCATCGACAACTGGGGGCGATATGCTGTCACTACCTACATACCTCTTCCATTAGCTCCAGAGGACCGGCCTGCCTGTCTGTACCCAGTTCTGTTAGTTATCCTACGACCTACGTGATGATGCACGCCACCACCATATGGTACCTACATCCGTACGTGTATGTATTTGCATCCACCATGCATATGGTGCAGGTACATGCTTACATAAAGTAAGTACTCGTGCTTATTTACTTCTGATGTTCACTAATTGACCTCAGGTAATTAGATACTTCCCTACCCTATGTGCCTAAAGGAGCCCATGGACAACCTACTTCCGACCGGGAAACTGAGTCGACATCGCGTCTTAATACTAGTAACACCATGCATCCCTCCGACACGAATTGAGCTGCCATGTCGGCCACAACTCCGCAACATCGCGGTGCAGACGTGCGGGCTCAGACCGATCGAATATGCCCTTAGGGCCTGTTTGGCCTGGTAAGGATGAGACGGCATGAAACTATAAAGCGCGTTATCTCACAATACATAGAGTACTTGACGCAGACAGGTTCAGTGCTGAGAACGGTTCCTTTAAGTGCTCGCGAACTTGCCGATCAACGTGGTAACACAATTCGATCGAGGCGAAGAGAAGAATACTCTGTAGTGACCACCGCCAGGCTCCTGAGCCACATAAATACCTGCCTCTTACTACGGTGATACGAGGAACTCACGCACTTGCTCATGAGCTTCCGGGAAGAAAACGAAAGAACGAACTCGTGCTACCCGTCAGTACGGGTCCGTGTTACTCATGAAACAGACCGCTTTCCAGCATTTGGATGGGATATGTGGAGGTTCCATGGACGGGTGGTGGTTGGGAATGGCTGCACTTGGGGATCTCAATCATCAACTATTAGCTCCTAAGGCGCTCGACTGGCCATTATGGATGGCCATATCCAAAACAAGGGTATCAAGCAGGGAAACTGTAAAAGCATTATGGATGGCCATATCCAAAACAAGGGTATCAAGCAGGGAAACTGTAAAAGCATTAAGGACGCCCCCAGTCACATACATTTACTTCTAGGTAGAGACATCCATATCTTGAATGTTCATTCACTGAACTACCCATACTCGACATGGCGAATGCACGTCCATCGCACTGTCAGCGCCGAACGTCCAGATAGCGGCACAACGTAGTGTTCCTGAATCCTAATTCTGGTTGACAGTTTGACAACATAGTGCACGGGTACGGGCTGCGTTTTCACGAATGTATATTGGCTAATTTTACTACCAATTGGTTTTCACGAAGACTCGCAGGAGCGTGTTGCAAGTGTCCGTAATCTGTCTGCTTGCTTGTGTGTAGTTTCTATGTGGTATGCACTGTCTTCTTTTATCCACTCAGCAGCCGCTGGTACGTAATCTGACCACAAGCCCGTGCCAACTACTGCGGGAGGCTTCGAGCATCACGTCAATGCAGCCCGCCCCCTCCCTTACAGCCCCCCAGCTTGGCTTCCCTCTCAGTCAAACTGCCACATACAATGGCTGGTCATCAGCCGCCAAGGAGTCACCACCCTAACCTGACCCGGACACGGAACGCTGACCAGAAGCAATCATTGTAGGCAGCGAGGCTAGCCGCGAGAGAGAGGGACAAAGGGACAGAGAGAGAGTGTGTGTGTGTGTGCGCGTGAGAGAGAGAGAGACGAGAGGGCCAAGAAATGGCAGGGTGGCTGACCACCGCCAATTACAAGGCCGGAAACCCTGAGAGTCAAGGATCTATCGTCAGACCGTCGAGCAAGAACCCGGCAAAGCTCCTGGTCCGGCTTTCCGTGAGCTGGAGGACCTGGGACGTCCAGACGGAGCTGTCGGCGTCGATGGAAGAGGCCTTTCATGCCACGGTTTACAGTGCCGAGAAAACAAACAGCTGCGGCCAGTCAGTGTCGGGTGGCCACCCAAGCAGAACAGCTGCAGGGTCAGGTAACTTACGTTGTTGGTCGCGGCAATGGCGATGCTGTCCTCGAACGGGTGCCAACTCATGTGCAGGATCTTCTTATTGAAGTCGATCTGGTCGGCATCGGTCTCCTTACGCATCCGCTGCCCCTGGCCTGCACCGGCCGGACTGCCAGCGCGAGACCCACCCTTCTTGCCGCCATTCGCCGTGGGGCTCGTCGCCGAGTTGATGGGCGTTGCGACGCCGACTTTCTTGGCCTTGAAGGCCGACTTGTCCGCTTGAAGGACGACCTCGGTCTCCTTCTCCGGGTCCGAGGGGTAGATCATGAAATTGTTGTTGTAGCTGCCCGTCATGACGTTCTTGGCATCGCCTGAGAAGACAACCTCAAACTTGTCGAATATGCTGTCGTTCTCATAGGTATCGCAGAGCCGCGGCCGCAGATGCTCGTGAATGGGGATCGTCTTGATCGGTTGGCGCTCCATGTTCACGTCCCAGATCTTGACCGTCAGGTAGTCCCGAGACAGAATGTACCGGCCGTCGTGGGAGAAACGAACGTCGGAGATGGAGGATATGATCTCGGAGAAGAAGGATCTCGACGAGGGGTCCTCCTCTTGCTCGAAAACTACCGCAGCACGGATTAGGAACAGCCAACACATTTGGGGGGAGCATATCACACGTACGCTTAGCATGCTGGTCGCACAGCGCACTCTCACGCATATCGGCCAGTTTGATGGTGCCCTTAGAACTTGCGTACATGAACCAGTTGCAGCTCGTGGGGTGGAACTCGGCGGCCGTGATGACCTCCGTCAACTCCTCCATATTCGCGGGCTTGATGTCCACAATGTTGAAGCTCTGGTCCTGGATGTTGAGGTTCCAGAGGTTGATGCGGAGATCGTCGCTGCTTATGAAGGTCTCGCCGTCGCTGTTGACCGAGATGCTGTTGATGTGGTATGCATGAGCGTTGGCGTAGGTCCGCCTCGGGACGGCAGCCACAACGGTATCATGGTGCGTCAGGCGCGGGAGCTTCAGGTCGCCAGCATTCTTAAGGTGAGCAAGACTGGGGTTGGGTCGTGGGGCACCACCGCCGGCGCCGAGGGCATTGCCGGGTGTCAGATCGTGGGACAGGTTGTTCTCGGCCACGACCTTGAGCGACTTCTCGAAGACTTTCCACAGCTTGATTGTCTTATCGTTGGTTGAAAGCAGATAATGCGAGGCATTCTGGCGGCGGCACCACTTGATCTTGTTGATCTTCTCCTCGATCTCTAGCGACTTGAGATAGTCGAACTCGGGCTCGTGCGACTGGAACTCGGTGTGGAATTTGTACTCGCAGGTTTTTTTCTGCATCCGGTCAGAATGCGCCCCGGTGGCGGCGGCGGCAGCCGGCCCAAGGGCCCCAGGGCCTCGCGGCCGGCGAGCCCTGGCCGGCGAGTACGCACGACTGGCCTGTGGCCTTGTGGGGGGGGGGACTGACCGTCTCGTTCCTCTCGAATAATACTACGCGTCCGCCCTTGTCACCGGTTGCAAGATAGTTGCCTGTGTGGTCGAATTCTACCGTCGAGATGATGTCGGCTGCAGAGGCGTGTCAGTAGGTAGGCAGATGACACGGCCAACGGGGGGGCAGAGCAGGAGGCGGCGGCGGCGGCGCGGGGGGGGGAGGCAAGGTCGCATACCCTCTGTGATATCCTCCACATCTCCCTTGTCGCCGAAGCACTGCGTGAACTTCCAGGTGACCGGATTATCGTCTGGAGAAGACATCGCGGGAGGGGCGGCCGTGGTGTTCCTCTGTGGTCTTCGTTTTGAGGGGAGGGGGGGTGGGTGGAGAGGAGGGTGCTGAGCTCGTCGGTCGTCAGGTTGGAGGCGTGACCTGCAAGGGCAAGGTTCTGCTGAGGCAGCGGGGAAAGTGGGATTAGCGTTCGGCAGGCGCAAGCAGTACGAGGGTGCGCAGGAGGGCTGGGCGGTGCAATCGGGCGAGGTTCCTGTGTGGGCGAGTCGCAGGGGCGGGCGGGTTGGGCTCGATAGGTTTGATGATGATGATGAGGTTCGGATGTGGCTTCTGGGCTGGAGGTCAGGTTTTGGGACCCTCTAACTCGCCCTTAGTGTGGAAGGCCTTCTCAGCGTGGGGAACCTTACGCCCTCAACCACGTATGAGTACTGGAGGGGCCGCCAACGCGCAAACCCGCTGGACGTAGGTAGTATGGAATGGGACTGCTTAGGAAGGACTCGGGTAACGTGCAGGCCTGGAATCCCGACAATGAATGACCATGCCCAAGATTGCTCTCGTCGCCTGTAGACCGCCGCCGATATCATGCGTGCAGGAGTAGCGAGGTCGATGGACTTGAGGCACGGTGTTCCAGCGCACCGCGAATGACAGGGGTTGCTCGATCGATTTGACCGGCGCCGGCTGCAAGTCTACTGTCGGTAGAGCCTGGCAAGCTGGCAATGATACCAGGCGATGTGGATGGATAGGTAGGATAGGACGAGATAGGACGGATTGATGCTAAATGCTCATTTGACTACCACCTACTTCACCCTGCGCCACTGTAGTCAATGTCTTCCATTCCAGCCTCCCTTCCCGGCCTCCCTCCGCTCCTTGATACATTGGTCGGTTGCTATTGTAGGTGCCCCGTTCATCCTGTTCCTATCTCCTCCAGGCTTGGCTCCTTCCATCTACCTTCTGTATCTATTACCCCCCAAGGCCACCTCACCTTAGTGCGTACCCTAGAGGCTGCCCGATGATACGGGGCCGGAAGCTCGTAGCCATTGCTGGCCATGCAGGCGCTTGCGCGGTATTTTAGGATACATGCGCGGGATCACAGTGACTGAAGAGGTCGGCAGGCATGCTGCTACATACGCAAGGGGAAAAAAGACTGTAAACGGATGATGGTCCGAAGTAGGTATGGGAGACTGGAGGAGGCACTCGACCTATCTAAACTCTGGGACCTCCCGCAGTTCCCATCTTGCCCACCATCCGCCATCCACCATCGGGTCCCGCTGGAGAGTACTGACCTCCATCCATGGTAGCTGAGTGGGAAACCAGTACATGCATCGCCTCGATAAGAAGTACTCGCCCGGACCAGCACCGAGCAAAGAGCGAATCCGCCAACCATTGTTGAAGGAGAATGTACATAATGAGCCCCAGGGTATGACATAACCCAAGTACTGCGGCCCTGCCGCCCGCTCCCTTGGCCCCTCCACCGCCAAAAGGTTAGCAGAACCTCCAGTCCAGGGCTACGCTGGCAGGCTGGCGACAGGGATTCCGACGCGCCTCGACTAAAAGTCCTGGCCAGCGGGCTTTCCACACCGACCACCTGCAAGCGAGAGATCACGGTAGGCCCATAGAAAACGCCCTCGTAGACGCCCTCAGTACCCCGAGTGACAGCGAGTGCATATTCTGCAACTAGGTCAATGTGTACGTATGACCAAGACTTATAGTACAAATTACTTTATTATCTAAGAAGGCAAATACGTAACTCACTTCACATAGGCGCTCTAGAGACCAAGAGGACAGGCAGTGTAAGCATGTACCTATGTGCTGTCAAGATCAACATCAACAGCCAACAAACCGTGGAGGGCCAACGATAGGCCGCCCTGCATTCGCCGTCCGGACCACCGCTGGCTCGATTTATTGGGTTGAGTCAACACGGAATCCCATCCTCGAAGTGGGCACCGTCAACACCACGCCAATGGCGCTGCAATGGAAGCCTGACGACTCGGGGCGTTGGCTCCCTACTTGCTTCCATGCATTCCGTACATAATAGCAGCCAGCAGCAGCGCCTTGCCCGTTGGCCTTGTGGAACGAAAACGAAGCCATTGCCTATCTAGGCATGGTATAAGAGGTACGTGTCTTGTGCCCGAAGCGCGCATGTCGCTCGTGGGGCCATTCCAGGCCCCCTCACGATGGCACCTGTCTGTGTGCGTGGGCAAGCACTTATTCGGTAGTGGGTTGAATCCTCACAATATCCATCCGCCCAACTGCTTATTCGCACGCTGCGCATCCTCATGGCCGCCCTGAGGTTGCTGGCCGTCATGTACCTCCACTTCCCGACTAATTGCAGCGGGTTTGGGTTTACTGAGTAATCTATGTGGCCGGGATGCTGCCCAACGTCCGGTGATGCGATGAGTACTTCTTGTTTTGTCCGTTTGTGCCCGTATATCCGCCTGTGGTGCGCAACACCCGCTTCTAAGAGGGCGAGACGGTAAGCAGTGGTCGGATGAGCAAAGCATACGGCCGCCCGACCCATGGCCAAGGCTATCGAGACCATGTCTTCGGTGATGTCATGCGACGAGGTATTAGTGCTTGGACGCCTGCCGGTAATGATGCGCCGGGATACATCTCATCACATGTCAGATTTAGTGAGCTATGCAACCTATGAGGGCCCCTCGGGATCGAACGGCACTGCCCGTAGCTACCGCTCAAGCCAACCAGCGTCCGGCTACGTTCGAGTAACTTCTATAAAACGCAACAACCGCTACGTGACTGACGCGTAGCTGCCCATATCGCCCGTCATGGACTCTGATGAAGCTGGGCCGGCACCCGACACGGACAACCCGGGAGAGAAGGGCAAGGGCAAAGCGCCGGCACGCCAAACGCCCACGTCGCCGGGCGAGATTGAGGACAGGACGGACAGTGGCCGCCACAATGGCGGCGAGTCGATTGCACCTCGTCTACTCAAATCGACCACGACTCTGACGCACGATCTGATCATGGGATCGACTGCGTATGCCAATATGAGGCACCAGCTGCCCGCCGGCGGCGGCAAGGCCGGTCCTTCGACCGGAACCCCCGAGCTGACCGGAAGCACTGCCCTGGGCCAAACCCCCCGACTGGCTAACAGAGCCCCGGATGCAACTTTCAAGTCGGCGCACGTGGACAATCATATCGCCCAGCAAGAAGCTGCCTTTTCTGGATTCCTGGATGGCACAAGCGTGCCGGAACTGTCAACATATTCTGCAGCGGACCTGGCCCTCACCTCCGAACCCGGGCGGCGAACCCCGGAGGCGGGGAGGAACACCAGTGTTAGTCGATATGCTCAATCCGACGGGTTGGACGTCATGAGGTTATTGGACGGCGGGTATGAAGAGGTGGCCCGGCCCGAGCCCGATATGCCTCTGACGGCGGATGAGGCAACGGCCCTGAGAAAAGCTCTCTTTCCCGACGGTGGCCCCGTAGGCGGGGGGCCGCTCGACGTTGACTGGGACCATGCGCTCAATTTCATCCCACGCGACGGCGGCCTCCTCCAGGAGGATTTGGGAGTCCCAGACGCCATGGAGGCCAGGAGTCTGTGGCTTGGACAGTGGCAGAATGTCTTATCGAGCTACACAGCCGAGGTCTGGGGGGATCTCGGTTTCTTGGTCGAGGAGGCACGGAAGGAGATGGAGCAGGAGGCGGCACGCCCGCCGGGAACCGCACCCTCGGAAATGAAGGCCCTCGGCAGGCTCAGACAGGTGCTGGCGCACATTCGCGGGCCCTAGACCAGGTGAGCAGCACATGATATCGCTCATCCTCACGGGGGGACTACGGAGGCGGCCGGTGTCTGTGCCAGGATGCGTCCGTGTGAACTACAGCACCAACTCCAGAGCGGTATCGGACAGTCGGGGCCTGCACGGGCACCTTGCTCAGATTGCCCACCAATGGATACATATTTGATGAGCAGCAAAGCACTTCGGTGCTGAACGTAATAGTAACCTGGTGCAATACTCTCTTATATTTGTTTGGTACAGAAGGTTGGTAAGGAGAAACCGGAGTTGTTCATTTGTACATTTACCACCCGGGCGTGGACCCATGGACAGAAGGTAGTAGTACCTTTACACACCCCTCCCACTGTACCGTCTTCGCAGATCCACCGCGATAGCGGCAATGCCGCACAGAGGCTATCTGCAAACGGTTGTCTACTATCATCCATCCATGGGAGGAGGGGTGTAAGCGGACGAGGGCGGTCGACAACTGCCAGCCACCAACTGCACCGGCTGGTTGTTCCTGTAAGCGACCCAGGGCGGTCCTATCATGGGAACCGATGACAGTTGTTTGCATTCGGTCCAGTCATGAGCGAATGGGAATCCATCCTCGTCATGAGGCTCCTGCGCCCATTTTGTTCCCCTCCAGCTGCGGAGGAAGTCGGGGTGGCAGGAAACAATTCAGCTAAGCGGTGGGGACAACAAGTACGTAGGTGAGCTCCCCGACAGGTGCATGAACAACTTGAAATTTTGACATGGGCTCGGGTTAATGACTTTCGTAGTCGCTCTGTCCTACCGCTAAGAGCACCACCTGGGTTGTTACTCTCTTTAACCCGCATCGCTTCTATTGCTCTCACATCTTCCTCTGCGTTTATTCCCAGAGCAATCGCCGCCTGCGACTCTTGGAGGCAGAGCAAGTCGCCCTCAAGCCCCAGCCCAAATCCTGTCCCACCATTGTTGGCAAGGAAACCTTGACGGGAGTACACGGCTCGGCGAAACCAAGTCGAAGGCGCCCTCCCCCCCTCAAGACCTCGCTTCGTTGCCTCTTCGTGCCTTCGGCCTGACAGAAGCCCGAGGTTCTCTGCCCTTCCAGCTGCTGCGATACCAGCCAGCGTCTTGTCGATTATCGCTCGACGAACCGGTCCGGTCCAGCTGCCACCGCCTCTCGACCTCCCATCCGCCCATCGCTGTGCAAGCCTTGTACCATTTGCTGCTGCAAGATGGCCTCCCTCGGCGACGACCTGCTGCGGGTCGTCAACCAGCTGCAGGACCTGGTCTTCAACACGATCGGCAACGATAGCCTCGACCTCCCCCAAATTGTCGTTGTCGGTTCCCAGTCAGCCGGCAAGTCCTCGGTCCTCGAAAACATTGTTGGCCGTGACTTCCTGCCCCGAGGCAGCGGCATCGTCACTCGCCGCCCTCTTATCCTGCAGCTCATCAACGTCGAAGACGACGAGCCCGAGTCCAACGACGCGGACACGGTTCACGTCGCCTACCAAAACCCCACCCAGGCCAGACGCTCCGAGTGGGCCGAATTCCATCACATTCCCGGCCGGCGCTTCACGGATTTCGGCGATGTCAAGCGCGAGATCGAGAACGAGACGGCGCGAGTGGCTGGTAACAACAAAGGCATCAACCGCCAACCCATCAACCTCAAAATCTACTCGCCTCACGTCCTGAACCTGACCTTGGTCGATCTGCCGGGTCTGACCAAGGTGCCCATCGGCGACCAGCCGCCAGACATCGAGAAGCAAACTCGAACACTCATCTCCGAGTTCATCGCCAAGCCCAACAGTATCATCCTGGCCGTTTCTCCCGCAAACGTCGACATCGTCAACTCGGAAGCCCTGAAACTCGCCAGACATGTCGATCCTTTGGGAAGGAGGACCATCGGCGTCCTGACCAAGGTAGACTTGATGGACCATGGCACCAACGCCATGGACATCCTCACTGGCCGGGTCTACCCCTTGAAGCTGGGCTTTATCGGAGTTGTCAACCGATCCCAGCAAGACATCCAGGGCAACAAGCCTATGGAGGATGCCCTGAAGGCTGAAATGGATTTCTTCCGCCACCACCCCGCCTACCGTAACATCGCGGTAAAATGCGGCACCCAGTTCCTGGCCAAGACGCTCAACCAGACACTGATGAGTCACATCCGGGAGCGCCTGCCCGACATCAAGGCCCGCCTCAACACCCTTATGGGGCAGACACAACAAGAGCTGGCGAGCTACGGAGACAACCATTTCAGTGGTAAGGAGCACAGGGGATCCATGATTCTGCAGCTCATGACCAAGTTCGCCTCCGCCTTCGTTTCGTCCATCGACGGTACCTCGACAGAGATATCTACCAAGGAACTCTCCGGTGGCGCCCGTATATACTACATCTTCAACTCGGTGTTTGGAAGCGCATTGGAGACCATCGACCCTACCTCTAACCTCTCGGCTCTGGACATTCGCACGGCTATTCGCAACTCCACTGGACCCCGGCCCAGCCTCTTCGTTCCCGAAATGGCATTCGACCTCCTTGTCAAGCCACAAATTAAGCTGCTGGAGATCCCTTCACAACGCTGTGTAGAACTTGTCTACGAAGAGCTCATCAAGATATGCCACACGTGCGGCTCCACCGAGCTCCTGCGGTTTCCAAAGTTGCAGGCCAAGCTGATCGAAGTTGTCTCGGACTTGCTGCGAGAAAGACTTGGCCCGGCTTCGAACTATGTGGAATCTTTGATTTCCATTCAGCGCGCCTACATCAACACTAATCACCCGAATTTCCTGGGTGCCGCTGCGGCCATGAGCCACGTCGTGAGCAACAGGCAAGAGCAAGAAAGGAAGCGCATACTCCAGGAGGAGCGCGAGCGGCGCGAGAAGCGGCGGATGAAGGAGCTGGAGGTCAACGGCACTGAGACGCCGGAAGACGACGACGCTGCCAGCAAGGGCGACGCCCCCACTTCCCGGAAGCAACTCGCTAAAGGATCGCGCAGCATGTCACCAGCCGTCCGCGAGAACGGCAGCATTGCGTCCGCAGTGAACGGCACAAGACCCGCATCGCCGTCCAGGCCCGGGGGCGGTCCTCGGGACACGTTCCTTACCTACTTCTTTGGCAAGGATGGCCCTATTCAGCCTGGCGGCGCAGGCGCTCCTACGTCTCTGCCACGTCACGTGAGCCAGTCTATTGAACCCAGCTTCAGCCAAAGCATCCGGCGGAGCGAGGAAAAGCTTTCCCACCGCCCTGCCCCGTCCCCGCTGGGCCGGGAGCCTGAAAGCCCAGCGGTGACCGAATTCGGCCACCCGGGCATGTTTGTTAGTGAAGACCCGTCTCACCTTTATGAAGCACAAAGCTAACCAGATACAGGGGTCTGAGAATACCGAACCGGCCTTGACCGATCGCGAGGCCATGGAGACGGAGCTCATCCGCGCGCTCATTTCGTCCTACTTCAATATTGTCCGCGAAACCATCGCCGACCAGGTTCCCAAGGCCGTCATGCACCTCCTCGTCAACCACAGCAAAGACGTGGTACAGAACCGCCTTGTGAGCGAACTCTATAAGGAAGCCCTCTTCGAGGACCTGCTCTACGAAGATGACGGCGTTAAAAAGGAACGCGAAAAGTGCGAGAAGCTCCTGCAGACCTACCGGGAAGCATCCAAAATCATTGGCGAAGTGTTATAGATAGGCGCTTCACCTACGACCCCATGACGAGGGCTCTCTGTGGGCGGGGGGGCGCATTACGAAACGGCGGACCTATCTTTACTTTGACGCGTGTACATCTAGATGGCGAGGTCCGGGGCTGCTTCTTCGTGTGGAGAGTTGAAGCAAAGCCACAGCGTTTACATCTGTACATATTCAGCGAAAGTCACGGCAACCGTCCCTGCTCGGTATGTAACGAATAGTCACGTTTTCCATGCGCAGATCTACCGGTCGCGTTGTCGCCCTTGGTTCCATGTGTGGTGTGTAGAGGGGGGAGACGCCAGTCACGGGACTTGTGTCATGGTTCAAACGTCTTGTATTGTCGGCGGCGTCTCCTCTGGGGTTGACATTCAGGGTATCGTTCGTGTTCTCTATCTCTCCTCGCCGATCTACCATACAAAAATTGTCCACACCGAACGCGGCAGGGTGGACGCAGTTAAATCCCTGTCTTCTTGAGGCTTTCGGCTAAGGCATCGACTTCCTTGTCCTTGACCTGAACCGTGGGCTCTTGCTGGGCCTCCTCGGCTTCCTTGACGAGCTTCTCTGCCCTCTGCTCCGGCTCCACGTCCTCGTCCTCGTCCTCGTCCTCCTCTTCCTCCTCCTCGTCCGAGTCGAGCTCCTCCAGGTCGCTCAGGCTGTCCACGCCCCAAGCGTCTTCGTCCACGACGTCGCCGCCCAGCCTCTCCTTGCGCTCCTCGAGAATCTTCTGCAGAATCAAAATCGACTCATCGTCCTCGGTGAACTTGTTGCCGTTCAGTTCAATCTTCTTCAGCGCGGGGAGGCCGTGCTGGGCGGCCTCGGCCAAAGCCTTGACACCGGGGGCAGTGATGTCGTTGTATTGCAAGCGCAGGGTCTCAAGCTTGGTGTTTTCGCCTTTGGCCAGTGCCGCGCCGAGCAGCACACCGCCCTTGGCACTGAGAAGCGAGTCGCCGATGCCCAGCTCAAGGATATCGCCCCAGTTGGATACCACCTTGGCCAGGGCCTTGGCGCCCTTGAGGGTGAAGGTGTTGTCCTGGAGGTCAAGAACCTTCAGGCCGGTGGTGTAGTTGAGGCCTTCACTCAGCAGGTGCGAGATGCCCTCTTGGCGGATACCGTTTTGCACCATCTTGATCTCCTTAATCTGGTTGTGGAGGCGGAAGGCCTTGGCCCAGGCCGTCATGCTGCCGTTCTCCAGACGGTTGCGCCCACAGATGACGGTCTCGAGGTAAGGCACGTCCTTGCCCTCCTTGCGGGCCGCCTCCTTCTTGGCGTGGAGCTCCGACAGGGCGTTGGCGACCAGGATGCCGGCGTGGGGGCCCAGGCCATTGTTGTTCAGGTAGAGATGCTGCAGCGGGATATGGCTCGAGAGGAAGGCGACGACGGGGGCCTGCGTGTTAAGGCCGAAGGCGTTATCGTTGAGGTTGATGGTCCGCAGGTTGGGCAGGTTGAGGATGGAGGTGAGCAGGGAGGAGAGGGCCTCGGGAATCTCGTTCAAGAGTCGGCCGGTGAAGATATCGGCGAGGTTCGCGACCTGTTCGGCGGCGAGGCGCGTGCGGTCAGTTTTCGGTCTGGTATAAGTGGGCGGTGGCGGGGGTCGGAGGAGGGGCGCCTCACCTGCAAAGACTTCTTGGTTGCCAGGACCTCGCCCAGCAACTTGCAGGCACCGACGCCCAGCGTGTTTCCCAAGAGCCGGACTTCCTCGACATCGTCCATAGCCCTCAGGTCGGCGATGTGAGCCTCGAGGTCCTCGGCCGTGTCAAGCTTGAGCCCCTTCCCCTCCAGGGAGAAGACTCGAGTGGGTGCGGCGGCCATGTTCTCTCGCTGGTGGGGTTATGGCACGTATGGATGTATGCGTAGACGGTGCTTCTCGCGAGCGGAGCAATGTATAAACAAACAGTAGCTGGTGTAGCGCCAAAGGAAAAGGAAAAAAAGAAAAAGGGAAAGAGGCGCGAAGCGTGCGAACTGTTTGTAAGTAGGAGTGAGCCTAGGCTTGTAATCTATTCGATAGCATGGAAGAATTCCGAGCGCCTCTGGTACTGCGCCTGAAAGGTAGGGTATGCACAATTCGGGCAGAGGCGGTGGTGGGGTAGGGGGGCCCTACTACTACTGCTGCTGCTTCAATGCCTTGGTCGAAGTCGCTACAGTGATGATGGTGGTGCTGGGAGCCCAGACCGGGGGCCTTGAAGCAGAGAGTTGGCGGGGTATCCTTTGTACTGGGCACCGACGGGATAGAGTGAAGCGTTCCTATGGGTTCCCGGCGACTGATCATACGGTGGTCCCCGTGGCCAGCCAGCCAACCATTCTCCAGCTAACGTAACGACGAGGACGAGGACGAGGACGATGACGAGAACTGTAAGTGCGCTACTTACTTATGAGGTATACCTCCAAAGCCGCGTTGTCGTTGCGGCCTTGATTGCTGGTTACTCGTACCGCACCAGCGGCACCCAGACAAAAGTACATATGTACCCAAACATGTACTTTGAGAGGTACATACTTACTGATGTGCTTTGCCTAGGTGGGATGTAGGAAACATGCAAGCAGTGGCAGCGGGACATTCCTCCCTTCTGTTTGCTTGCGAGAATGATTTACACCAGTTGTGGTTCGTTTCTTTTTTTTTTTCCATCAAGCTGTTCGTTTGCGTTCGTAAGATCTATGAACTAAGCTATACACTGCCTACACAGGGAATGCGACATGTGCTTCTGAGGGGTGAAAAAAAAAGCCCACCCCCCAAAAAACTGAGGGGCAGTCGTACTGGCTACATGGCATGCGCATAGCAATCCATGGGGTGTCATGGGTAACGAGACGGCGGGGCTGGTGCTTGACAACTGTAGGTACTTAGGTACCTAAATGGGCATTAGCAGATACACCTGTCCTCGTCGGGCGTAGTCGATACTACGGATTTCGGATAAAGTTGCTAGCCGCCGAGCTGCGTACCTTCGAAATGCTAACGCAAGAGGTAGGTACCTTCCGCCGACCTACCAACCAGCTAGAGATACCTGGAGAAGTGCCCACAAGTCCATGCAAGATGTACCTGCCTACATCGCACCTTACAGCACCTACTACATACTACATCTGCATACACGGTACGGATGCTAAACACGGCTTCATCTCGCAATCATCTGAACTGCCAGAACCAGGTACTCTTCAGGGCTTCCACGGTCTTCTGTAACTGGAAGTTACTCCAGCCTCCAAGCCAAAGCGCTTGTACGGCTCGGCCTTCGACCAGTCCATTCATCTTAACTTCCTGGGGTTTTACGTGACACTCGCGCTTTCCCTCCTGCATTTCCGTGGCGGCTTCTTCCATCCCTATCCGCTCCCTCATTCCCCGTGGCGCGCTGGCATCCCAACTCGACTCCTGTAAGGTACTCAAGGTCTCGTCAGCGCACCGCATCCCTCGATGCTAGAACACAGTGCATTCTCGTTGATGGGGTAAAAATACACCTCTCGTCGCCGAAGCCCTGGTTCCATCGCTAGCCCTGCTACTTTGGGATTTGGTCTTCCAGTCCGCCTCCCATAATATCCCTTTCTCTTCATGACCAGGCGCCGCCCCTTCGATGTCTACGGGGCCGCGACATGATTGGGTCTTCTATTTTCGTGCACCACAGCATTCTGTTGAATCGGGTAAGATTCAGTCGGCAAGTCCTACCCTTGGCAAGCGTCAATCGGACTTGTTCTCTCGCGGCTGTGCTCTACGGCATCCGATCTGCATCCCAGTGTGCAGCCTTGGCGCTAGCAAGGGTTAACACAGCAACCCCAAAGCCTGGCTTCCAGTCCAGACTGGACTGCATCGACCGTAGCACATATGGATTCAAGCGAAGCGGCCGCCGGCTCTGTTCGGGATGCCGTGCCGACTGCGGTGACTCGGCAGCACCCCATTCAAACGGGCGACGGAGAGGTGGAAGATCACACCCGCCGGGTCCATCCCGGCCAGTCAGCCGACGCATCAGATTCGGATATTCGCATGTCGATCGCCTGCGATCCTCACGATGGCGTACCTTCCAGCATCAGCTCAGGGCGGGGTTCCGACCTTGAAGCCGAGGCTCAAGCAACAGAGTCGAACAAGAGGAAGCTCGGGGCCCTTACCAGCAGTGCCGATGTCGTGGGGAAGTCGGCGAAAAGGGCGAAGCAAGACAAGTCGCCGCCAGGAGCTCCAATATCCTTGGATGCTTGTAAGTGCGACTTGTCCCTTCTACCTGCCGAGGTATTGCATCGTATTTTCACGCTTGTGCCTCCGACGACCTTGGGCAAGTTGTTGCGAGTCAATACCGTTTTCAACTCTTACCTTGACACTTCGTCCACACCGAGATGGAGTTCACGGCAGCTAGCAGGTTGCGCTTCGAGCTTACCACCGGAAAGCATCTGGCAGGCGTCAAGAAGGCGTTTCTGCCCAAGAATGCCAGCGCCTATGAGAGACCGGACCGAACTTGACATGTGGCAACTCGCACACCCAGGCAGCTGCCAGTTCTGTGGCAAGCCCAACCAGGAACTCTCTGTTCCTGTATCACAGGACAAAGCTCGCGTCAGAACTATCTGGCCTTTTGCTGTGAGGTCCTGTGGCCCCTGCCTTCTAAGACACTCCACCAAGGTATGTTGACCCCGTCGCAGCGGAGGGCCGCATCTGACCGTCTTCAGGAAATTGACCTGCTATTGTCTTCGTCGATACCGTCTTTAGTGATCCCAGCGCTTCCATTTGTGTTCATATCTCAGGACCTGGACATTTATACGCCCAGCATGCTCCAAATGGGTCAAATCCCAGGAGACGTCACGAAGATTTTTCTCACTAGATCTGTCCACGAACTTGTGGATGAGTTCCAATCGGTCAGGTCCATGGGCTCAGCTACTATTGAGGAGTGGCTGAAAGGCCTCGAGGCTCGAGGCAAGAAGCTCCGCGCATCGTGGGAAAAGTGGGAGCTGGCTGGCGCTCATCCCGCGGCGAAGAATGTGCGGCGAGAAGATCCAGTCAGTAGCGCCCCTAACGGCGGTCCCGATTCCACCGGAAGTTCGTCTACTACTCCCTCAGCTGTGCCCAGCCAGGTTGCTAGCGTTTTTCAATCCAGTGCGTCTGATTCTTCAATGTTGAGCCGCAGAGGATATCACCTTGGTATACATTGCTAATTTCGTTTATAGGCATTAAGTCAAGCCTACGGCTCCAGACTCGCCTACCTCGTGCGCGAACACTGGAGGAAGTCGGAGAAATGAAGGCGGCCCGGCGAGCCGAGATAGAGAGGCGTGCAATGTTACTCGCGCCACCATTGCTTCCTCCCGTTCTTGCCCGAATTCCGTCCTTCCAAGCAGCTATCCAGATCACAATGCCTTTCAATGATCATTCCTGGGACCTACTAAAGCCACGACTTTTGGCGCAGCGTGGAGAAGTGGAACGACATAGTAAAGGCAAAGACGAAGCCGCCGATGACACAAAAAATGCGCTTAGACGCACACCAACACACCAAACGCTGAGTTGGCCGACCGGGGAAATAAAAGAAGTTAGCGACCGAACGTGGGATGATGCCCAAGGGCCTCTTCGTGCACAAGTATCGGCCTATGCCGATCAATACATTAAGGACGCCTGGGGTGGCGGGAGCAATGTCGGCAAGAAGAATGGCCCGTCCTTTGCTGCTGACACGCTGCTATACGTACGGAAGCGATTCTATACTCAGGTGACCCGAGATATTGCTGCTGCGCGTGCCGCAGGCCAGGAGCCCGCCTACGACCAACCGAACGGTCCATACACCCAAAAGTTGACACTGGAGAACATGAAGTGGCTGTATGAGACCAAGATCAAACCACATGTCGCATCCAAGGAGTTGTTCCTTTGCAACGGATGCGAAGGCGGCTCAAAATCATACGGCCTCGAAGGCGTCATACAGCATTATGCTGCAAAACATGCGAATGGAAAGCTATCCAGGGGCAGTGTCGTTGTGTACTGGCGCTCCGAGTGGCCTGCCATGCCTCCCTTCCGCCGCAATCCTCGGTCGAAAGGCCCGAAGCCAATAGCACAACCGAAAGGGGCATACCCCACAACACCGTCAAAAGGCTCGAAGCCAACAGCAGCAAACACCCATACGCGCCAGAAGCATCCTGCTTCGCAGCCTCCTTCCACTGCAACTTCCAGCTACGGGGCGACCTACACCCCAGACCAAAGGCCCTCAATGATGCCGGAGACCCAGGGACATGTTTCACAGCCCCTTGCAGCCTACGGGCCTTCCTATCCACTTCAGCCTCTGTCATATAACAACCCTTACGTCCAAGGCTCCTGCCCTCGCCCAGATGGCGTAAATATGACGATGCAGTGCTATGAACACCTAGGAGGCCACGTGGCTGATGGCCATGGCTCTTTGCCGCCACCTGCTCCCTATAGCCAACATGTTGTGGTGCATCAAGGCGATGGTCCAGGTATCTACGCCAAGAGAATCCGTCTCCAGCTGGAAGACCTCGTACACAATTGTCGCGAGATCTGGATGGCGATAAGTGGCTTGAAGGATGTACCTGGCAACATCCGAATCCACGTGGTAATACATCATGCCGTCAAACGTTACCGATCGCTGTTCTCCGAAAGCCCGCCACTCGTTATGTTCATTGATGGACTATCGAACGAAAAGGATATGCGCCCGGTCCGCAATGTCAGCAATCTTGCGTGCAAGTCCTGTCATCCCCATCGTAGCTTGGGAAACGCCATCGACGAGGCAAAGACCTTCTCGCTACCGCAGCTGGCAAACCATTTTCAGCAGCACCATATTGAGCCTTGTCAAGCCATGAATGCACCGCTCCCGGATTGGACCGTCGACATGGTTCGTGTCTGGGATCTTTCGGGTCTAACCCGCCTGCGCGGTGTCGATGCTCACAAGCGTTCGTTGATAATGGAAGCTTTCCCGGCAATACTAACGCCAGACCTCAAGTCCCACCACAACGCATCTACACCCGACATGCAATCCAGCGTGCATATACATCGCGACATCCCATCGCAAGAGAGGCTTGTACACACTCAGCCTCAGGAACCGTTGGATAAGCGGTGGTCCGATGTGAGACAGAAGCCGAAAAAAAGGGCGAGCGGTGGAATGGCAAGCCTCAAAGATCAGGGGACAGCTCTAGGCCAAAGAAAGCCGAAAAGGGATGACGTTATCCAGGAAGGCGGCGCCGGTCCTTCAAGCAGGGGACCAACCATCGGCAGCAAAGAGGACGATGGAGAAGACATTGGGGAGCAGCGCCAAGAACAAGCAATTCGAGCCATGTGGGCTGCTGAACGGCGCGACACAGCGCGGCTGGCTGTCCCATGTCCTGCATCCCCAAAGAATATGCCGCCGCAAGCCCCGACGAACCCTTCAACAGTCATAAGAGGCGCGGCAAGCGTCGAAAAGTGTCCGGTGTCTACAGTGGACCTGGGTTCACGTACCACGTCCCGGGACATGACCGTCAACGTGTCGCAGATGCAGGTGGCTCAAGCCGAGGATGATTTATTTGCCGGGCTGGAGTCACACCTCAACCAGCACCGGGTGCAGTCTCCTTGCGGCCCAAGTGCGACTCCTTACGAGCGCGTCGCCGCCATGCCCCAGTCCGATTACGAACAACCCGTCGACGATAGGTGCCTTGCGTTCACCGAACGCCCGCGAGCCCAGTCGATCCGGCCAGTCTCCCAGTCGCGAGTGGCAGCGCCTCCCCAGCACCTCGCGCGCTCGCAGTCGGTTCACTACCGACAACAAGAACCCCCTTTTCCCGAGGAAGGTGCCCGATATCCGGAGGCTGCTCGTACAATACATCCCATGTACCACGGCAGCTCAGTGCCCTTGGAACCTGAGGGGTATGTGCCGGTTGGATGGGGCGGCGACACGCCTTTCACAGCAGAGCAAGGATGGCCTCATGCCCCGGTTCTCGGCCGCGGTACCGAGACCTATACGGATAGCTCGAGGAACCGAACGACGCAGGCCACCGGTCGCCCCGTAGAAACCTATGAGCTCCTCCATATGCGTGATGCCGAGGGCGAGTATTACATTCGGCGCCGAATCGGCCGGTCGTACGTGCCCATGTACGAAGGCGAAGCACTGGAGCCCGGGTCACGGCGCTCCCCGTCGGGCGCGTATCCCCCGGGCCCCCTCCCACGCGCTCCGGGCGGATATGCGAATCCGTATGCGGTACCCGGGCTCATGCCATTGGCCATAGCAAGGGGGAACCGACGACCGATGCGCGGGCAGATGGCTAGCCACGAATACACGGCATACGATGATGAGTACGATCGAAGGTTCCGGGCGACTGCTTTGGGCGGAGACGAGCCTTATCGTGTAAGATATGAGTAACGTAGCATAACAATAGCCAGGGACGACAGGAACGGTACATTGCGCCCGACAGGCGCCGTATATGTGGCAACAGGAGAGTACACCAAGCATTTTTGGGCCCTATTGAGGCATAGCTAGTAGTCAAGCCACTGCTATCATCCGTGCAATGCAACAGCCGAATGATGGTCACGCGTGTTCAGACAGCTCTCGGAGAGTCTCAACAGTACATCTGGGCAAGAGCTTCCTTGAATGAGCCTTCTTCCGGGCAGAACAACATGCGGGGTATTCATTGATTTAAAACAGTACGTCCAAAAAGCTCATACCTATCCAGCGAAGGTATGCGCAGTAAGCCACTTGGCAACGCGTGATACAGAACAAAAGCAGCCGGCCTCGTACCAACATGCCGATACCAGACATACATGCAGTATAGGCGGCCTCCTGCGCCCCGGTGCCAACCACTCTGCTGCGCCTCAACCCTGGCCGTCAGCGTAAATTCGAGGCTGTGGAAAAGTCCGCCTAGAAATCCCAGCTGAAGCCTCCCGATTTGGCCGGCTGTTTCTTGGCACGTGGGGGCGTCGCCTCGTCGTCGCCGAATAGCCAGTCGCGCCTGGTGCCTTTGGAGCCGCCCATGCCATCACCTCCGATGAGGATGCCGCGTTCGCCACCCCCCTTGGATTTCACCTCAGCGGGCCGGTTCTCCTTCGGAGCGGGCGAAACGTCGTATGCCTCCCAATTGGAATCCATCATCTTGACGGCCTTCTTGCGGTCCTCGCCCAGGGGAGGTTTGGGCTGCGGCGTCCCGGGCGAGTCTGTCATTTTGAACTGCGAGTTGAACATCTTGCTTCTGTCCTTGAGGTTCGTCACGTTGCCCAGAGCGGCAGCGTCCGAAGTAGAGGTACTCTCGGTTTCGTCCTCGTCCACCGGTGCTGGACGCTGGAGCGTTCGTGTGGGAACCGCTTTCTGGGGCGTAGCGTAATCACCGAACGACCACTGAGACTGGTGCTGGGGTTTGCTCTGGCCCGTGGACATGGTAGGCCGAGGTTCGTCTGGGTCCCGCTCATCGGCATCGAATATGCGGCTCGCGCCAAACTTCTTGCCGGAGCCAGCCTTGGGGGCAACGACGGAGCCGGGGGACTGAGAGCGAACACTGACCGACGCCACGTCTTCTTCGATTACTTCGCCATCGGTGTCGAAGAGACGGTTGGGCGTAAACTTCTTGGCACCGCCAGCTTTAGGGGCAATCATCTTGCTAGGCGACTCGTTCCGACCGCGGCCGGCGCTCGGCGAACCACCATCGTCCGCAACGGGTTGCTCCTCATCGGCGTCGAATATGCGACTCGCGCGATAGTTCTTTCCCGCACCGGCCTTAGGTGTGGCAACAGAGACGGCGTGCTCTCCAGACGGGTTGTCTCCGAGAATATCTGTGAAGTCCCGCTGCGCAGGGCGCGGGCCGCCCTTGGGAGAAACGACGGCGGCGATGCTCTGATGGTTCTCATCGCGCGACCCGAACACGGAGAAAGAGCCATTCCTGGCGGGAGTACCCCGAGCGGTGCCGTTCTGGCCAGGAGCCGCCTCGCTAGCCGAGGTGGCGCAGTTGACAATCATCTTGATCTGGTCTTTGCTGTCGCGGATGGGCCAGTTGCGACCGCTTTTGCCGATGACATCAACCTGCTTGAGGAGAGCGCCCTGGTCCCAGCTCTGGCGAATCTGTAAGATCTTGCCATCGGCCCCGAAGGTGACCATGTGCGTCTGGAACACGGCGGGGTCAGTCAGCTGTAGGACGGGGCGGGGACCCGAGGCGACGAGGCCGACACCTCAGACAACGGACATACAATGGGAATGTTCACGGCGCGGTCCGCCAGGAAGTTGTCATCGAGGCCGGGAAGGTAAGTACCGCCACTAAGGATGAACTCGAAGGCGGTGTCAAGCTCAAGGGCAAGGGCGGCGTGGCCCTCGATGGCCGTCAGGACATCTTCCTTTGTCTTCTTGACCTGGCTGCGCTGGACGCCGAGGTGCTTGATTATGTCGGTGGCACCTTTGAAGGCGGTGGTCGTGGTAATATAGTGCAGCGTCGCATCGTCGGCCAGCAGCGACGAGTTGGGGGTAGCGAGGAACTGCTTGTAGGTGGCTTGCAACGCCATGATGGCAGCCTCCAGCCGCGGGGTCGGCGGTGTTTGAGTTTGCGTTTGCGTGCGCAGGTGACGGGCAGTCGGGTGGGCCGATGGCGGGACGCGATGCGCAACTTTCCCTTACCCAAGGTAATATGCAATGCGCAGGTCGCCGGTGGCGGGCAGGTAGAGGTGGAGGTGGGGGTGTGTGTCGCAGAGGCGCAGAAAGTCTGTTTGTTTGACAGCGACACGATGATAGGTGAGTATCGTAAGTGAGCACTTGAAGCGGAGAGGTATGCTGGTGAAGGTAGGCTGCCCAAGATGGGAGAGCTGAATGGATGGGTCCTAATATGTCCGAGGCTTGGTGAGGAGAGAGACAGGAGGGAGACGGAGGGGAGAAAGAAGAGATAGCAAAAGAGGTGGCAGCCTTGGGGGAAATGTATACCTACGTACTTTCTTGTCTACCTCTTCCCATGCCTCCCTCCTTCCACGACTTACATGCCTGCCATCCATCCACTGCATCCATGTAGCTCCTTCCCTTGAGGCGACCCCCCCCCCCCCCCCCCCACCGGTACGCCCACCCAGGGCGCGCTTTCCACGCCCATATTTATTTACATGGATTGTGATGTGGTTATGTACATGTTACATCTCGCGTGCCTGCAGGCGTGTGCCTGTATGCATCGCCAGGCGTCGGGTTGACGGCGGCCGTGGATTTACATACCGTCCACCCCGTCCATCCAATGAATGCCCTTTCAGTACGCGCCTCGCGTGTTGTATGGGAACGGGTGCGTTCCCATGTTGTCAACGCGTCTGGCACCGTAAGTTAGGCTCTATGCAGGCCCCCAGTCCCCCGGGCGTCCTGGACGTACATAGGTTCCTCCGTTGCCTCCCTGGACCAGCCTGGCAGGATATCGCGTCTGCGTCGTCCAATGGAGGGTGGCCGCTCGGATATGGGACCTTATGCCCATTCGCATCGCGGGATAGCGTGTGTACGCGCGCGCCGGTTGTATCTGACCTGTGCTTTTTTGCTCCCAGGTTGAAATAACGAGTCCCCGCAGTGTTTATGCTGACCCCTACCCCTCCCCGTCCGTAACGTCCATCCCATATCATGGGTAAATCGCCAAGTTGGGGTACCTTAGTGTACGAGTCAACCTAGATCAAGTGCTTACCCATATGCCATTCATCGTCCATACATGGGCATACACTCCCCGGTGGTTCGTTTCCGTTGGTATCCAATGGGGAAACGGCTGGCAATTGCCTTTGTTTATGAGAACGGTCTGGACCGGACGAAGCAAACAACATAAGGGGGAACACACACACGCACAGAGAGAGAGAGAGAGAGAGAGAGAGAGAGAGAAGAAGGAAAGGATCATGCATCCCAGATACATGCCTGATCCGCCCCGTCTCCCTCTATGGGCCTTCCTCACTCATGGCGCAATGGGCCCCGTGTTGCCGCGGACGACATGACGGGGTCGTTCGTGGAACGGGATCCCCTGCGACCTAGCGCAGCGGCGCGCGTGCCCACGTCCCGCTCGCAGATGAATGGGGTAGGTGAACCGAGATCTACAACTTACCTGGTTCTATGCATGTACGTATGTGCATGCATGGTACGCAACCTACCGCGCCATTCTCGACCACTTGCTCGGCCAAACCGTTAACTACGGGCCTTAACACCAATTCTCACCATCGACGCCCATAACGGCTGGCGGTGAGGCTTATTGGCCCGTCACCTAGAACCAAAATCGTTCACACCATCAGGGCCGGTAGGTAGGGTACTTGTACCTAGGCAGGTAGTCAGACACTCGTCCCAAGCGGGATCTTGCGAGGGCGTTCCTCGATCCCTGGGCCCCACGTGTCTCCGATCCCAGGATCGTGGCCTTGCTGGTATTGGTATTACAGGCATACGGACAAGACACAGTCCCGGAACTACATTATCGCTTCGTATGTGGTTGTGGGAAGCGGAGGCACGTACCTACAATTCCCCCATGGGAGAAAGTCCCCGTGAGCACGTAGCGCCATGTACCCCAAGCTCTGGTTACCCACGCAGCCGCTTGCTCCAAGTGGTTAGGTTGGAGACACGCAGCCGGACAGATGCCCGTCAGACCTGCAGGCCTGAGTGTTTCAGAAAAATAACGAGGGGCCGCATTGGATGATCCGTTGCCCAGAGGCCCGCCGTTTCTCTCTCGCTCATTAGCCCTGGCTGTCTATTAGTATTAGTATCGCCCCATTGCACTAGTTCGTTTGCGGAGGACCTGCATGCATCCCCACAGGGCTACCTCTCTGACTACTGCACATATAGAGACGCGGTTGGGAGTTTGTCGGCATCACTTACAACTATAGTCATTGTTGCGTCTCGCGAACAGGGACGGGCAGGAAGCCAGTGTCCTACCCGACAAAACTAACGGCGGTTGTGGACTCGCTCATCCAACAATACGCGCTTCTTGATGCAACGACCACGTGGTCATCATTAGCAACGACCGCTCACAATAAGACACAAAGGAATAGATGAAGAGGAAATACAGAAACGCCCCTCCCCTCCGCCCCCCCCCCCGCACCCTCATATATCGTTGTAGGTCAACACAAGTACCGATAAACTCTCTTCCACCGTGGCCACTGCCTCTTCTCCTCGGCCTCTTGGGCAACCTGGACAGTGTAGCGTCAGTGAAAGGTGCCCATCCAGAGGACCCGGCCATGGACAAGCAGATCGTCGGGCGACCGGCCCGAGGGGGTAACGCGGCCGCTTCGAGCCGCAGGGGTAACTGCCTGCTTACCAGAATGGGCAAATTAAAGTCACGACGGCCCGTGTCAATGTCCATGTCGCGGGTGCGAACGGGTGACGTGCCGAACCAGATGCGATGGGCGAGGTAGAAGGCTATGACGATGGGAGCGGCCATGTACTGCAGGAAGAAGTTCTCCACGAGCTCGATGCTCGTCTTCTGCCTCCATCCTACGGGCCACGCGCCCACCCAGAACTAGAAAGCATCTCGCGTTAGCATGCCCCGCGACGCTTGTGTACGACAGCAAGGAATAAAGGGGGGGAGAGGATCGACACACCTGCCCAACTAGCACACACATGTTGGCCAGGAAGCCGGCATATGATCCGACAACGCCACATTGCGACTGGAAGGCTAGCTCGTTCAGGCTGTGGCCTCTGGCCGCCCAGGCCTTGCGAAAACGAATGTGCGCCAGGCAAATCGAGGCCCAGGTGAAGATGGACGAGAGACCCGAGACGGCCAGGAGCCATTCGAGCACCGTTGACTGGGCGTCGAGGTCGGCCAGATACGCGAGGAGGCCCATCGACGACGCCACGAGGATGGCGACCAGGGGCCGACCGCGGCGGTCGACGTAGGCCAACACCTTGGGCGCCTGGCCCTGGTCCGCGAGGGCAGCCAAGGTCCGCGAGGAGCCAAAAACGGACGAGTTCCCCACGGACAGTACCGCGATTAGGATGACGACGTTCATGACCGAGGGCAGGATTTCGATCCTGGCGTTCTGGATTGCGATGACAAAGGGGGATGCCGTCACCACGGCGTCGCTCTTCCCTCTCAGCAACCGCTCTTCTGTGTAGGGCACCAGCAGGCCGACGAGGAACAGTGCTACGATGTAGAAAAGACTGATGCGCCAGAAGACTTGCTTGATGGCCGTGGGGAGGGACTTGCGGGGGTTCATGGTCTCGGCGGCAGCGAGGCCCACCAGCTCGGTGCCAGCGAAAGCAAAGGCGGCCTGGACGAAAACACTACAGAGGCCCTTGAAACCGTTGTGAAAGGCGCCTGGGTCGGACCAGTACCGAAGGCCAATGTAACCGTCTCCTGGGACCCCCCCTATGTTCAAGACCATACCGAGGAGGCTGCCGGGCAGTGCGAATTCGACATTAGCATAACTTCTCAGGGCGCGCACCCGCGGGAACCCACATGAAAGCAATGACGGCTATCACCTTGATGATGGCAAAGACGAACTCGGCCTCGCCGTAGCCCTTGACCCCGAAAAGGTTGATTGCGACGATGATGGTGAGAAAAATGGTGACGAATATGGCGCGGTTGATGTTGGGGTTCCAGAAGGATATCGTAATGGAGGCGGCGATGATCTCAAGCGGCAGCACGACCAGCCACTGCATCGCATAACTGCCGCCCGGTGGTCAGCTTCAGACTCGCGGCCGGGACGTGGCAAGCAGAGGAGGGCACGACAGACTTCCAGCCCATAGAGAAACCCCAGCTGGGGTCAAGGAAGCGCGTCGAGTAGGCCGAAAAGGAGCCGGCGATGGGAAAGGCCACGGCCAGCTCGCCGAGCGCCTGGACGGTGAAGTAGAGCATGAAGCCGATGAACAAGTAGGCAACCAGAAGCGACCCCGGGCCCCCTACGGCTAGGGAACGGCCCGAAGCCACGAAGAGACCGGTACCTTTCGGTGATGCGCTGGTCAGCTGGCAGTCCCAAAGAAAGGGGCGTGTTGCCTCAATGCGCCGGAGCCGAAGCGGGGGCTACCTACCTATGGAGCCTCCGATGGCAATCATCTGCAGGTGCCGGCCCTTCAGCCTCCTTAGCAGACTGGTCTGGGCTGTCGACAGGGCCGCCATGCGCATGTCGAAGTAGTGCTGGCCCGAGGTCGGCGGCAGCGAGGGCCGCCGCAGCGAGCCCTCCTCGGCCGTCAGGATGGCGTGCATGGGGTCCAGGGGGACGACGCGCTGGTTGGGGTCGCGGCGGAAGCTGTCGACCCAGCTTTGCAGGAAGCGCGGCGGCACGCGGCCCTCGCGGTAGACCGAGGGCGGGCGCTCCGAGTAACTGCTTCCGCGGGCCAGCGACATGTCTTCCTTGATGGGGAACAGCCCTTTCGCCTCGGCATCGGGCCCATTGCCGTGGGGCGCCGCCGGGTGACCGTCGCCCGACGCCATCGCCAGCCGGTGCTTTTTCGCGGTTGCGAGGCCCCGCCCCCTGTCGGGACCCGTGGGTTGGTGATGGAGGGTGCGCGCCCGCTCCCCGAGGGGCGCAGAACACCAGCTCACGGGAGCTGGCCAGGACGAAGGGCTGGTGTAGACGGCGGCGCGATCAATGTCGAAGTAGGAGGTCGCGGGCTAGGAGATAAGAAGGACGGGCCAGTGCCAGTCGGCGCATGAAACTCCCAGGATACAATCGCCCCTCTTCGGCCAATCTAGGCGTGCATGTAGGAATATAGAGGCTGGGGGGGAACAGGTATGAATGTGAGTACCAGACTCAAGAGGTTAGGCACCTATCTACTCAACTCCGGTATCTGGCCGTGGTATCGGTGGTTACAGAAGCCCACGCGCTTTTGTCGTCGGGAAAGCGGCCCATGGAAGGGTGAGAGAGCACTCGAGAGATGTATGTACGAAGTGGGTATGGATGTCCGGTTCCAAGTAGTTGGGAACGGAGGGAGGCTGAGAGGGAACGGGGCACAGCCGCTTATCATGGCAGCGGTTTCCCGCATGGGTCGATGGGAGGTTACAGTAGCAGCGGGGAAGGGGGGCCATCCATTATCACACACCTGGACAGCCCTACTCTTTCAACGGCCCCATGTCACCATTCAATCCATCTGACCGGGCAGCTAAGTACACCCTCTTCGTCTAGACCCCAGACTGGGGAGAGTACATACCTACCCTACATATCCCCAGATACATCAGGTAAGCACCACATAATATGCCCAGCACTTGCCATCGACACATTCGAGGGCTTGAGTGCATGGTACAGCTAGGTTTCCTGGTATTCTGTACAAGGTATGTACCCGAGGTTTTAGGTTGCCAATGAGCATCCCTTATGAGTGTTCGTCGTTATAAGTGGCCCGACTGCCGCCTTGTGCCGCCATGCGGGGGCCCTTCCCCAGCTACCTTACCTACATTACATGTAGGTTGGCAGCTTATTCCCCTCCGGGCAAAGAGGTACAAAACCCAACAACCCCCCACGGCGACGGCTGGACGGCAAAGATAAGTGTGCACATACGGTGTAACACACCTACCTACCTCTTCCTAGATATAACGGAAGGGGAAAGGCCAATGTCGTCCCTGCTGATCATACGTGAATCCATTCCATGGAACCATGAAAGCGCAGTGGATTCTGAATCTCCCAGCTCCGGCCTGTACCGGGTTGCTACGTACGAATAGCTGCCTAAGCCAACTGGAATGGGGAACCGCTCCCCTGTAGCATGGACCATGCCTGAGCAAACAACGCTTACGGTAGAGGAGAGCCCTCCCATGAGCCTTGAACGTGCAGTATATGCTTACTAAATGACCGCACCGTCTTCGTACGTCCACGTTGGGTGGAGTACCCGGAATAGAGGGGCACCCACTACCTATGTTACGTAGTGTATGCCCGAGCCACATGGCCTTGGCCGCCTTCCACCGACACCCTCTTGGCCACCGAGCGGCTACGGTACGGCCATCGTGCCGCATTATTCCGAGGCCGATGTGGCGTCTGCTCACCCCTTGGCGCAATGTCACCGTCATCCCGGTGGCTCGGGCTCAGGCCTGGCGCGCTGCCCCGGTGTCCACCAGCGAGTCACTTTCGGGTAACGTAACGGACCAATGCCATCTGAGCACGGTAGGTGCAGTTGTGTGCTCAGATACCGCTTGGTCACTTTCCTCTTCCAGGTCCGTAACTAGGTACCAAGTCGGGTAAAAGGAGGCACGTGGGAGCATGTTGAGGCAATCGCTGATTGGTTCAGGAGCCGCGACCCAGGGCCATCGGGTAGCCAATTCACTTGATTATTTTGCCCTGCTCGTCCCTAGGCTTCCGCTTCCAACCTGTGGAGAACAACTTGCCCATCTCAAACCTCGGGAATGGGTGGGCTTCGGTGTTGATGACCACCTTGTCCAGAGGAAGTACGTCATTGGGTGAGAACAGAAGATAGAAGTATTTCAGTGTCTCGGCCTGTTTGTTGCCTGTGTGTTAGCGAGCCATCCTTTCACCTGCGGCTTCAGTCATGGGGGACTCACCAGCCAAAAGCTCTCCATGTTGTCTCGCGTCACGGGCGGAATCTTATTGGCGTTGGACAGACTCGTGAAGCCTCCGTCATCTTCCACGGCCGTGTAGTCCATGAATGATTTGAACATCTCCCAGCCCCATTCACGGTACTTCCTTTCTCCCGTGATGCGCCACATGTAGAACAAGCTCTCGACCGTCTCGGGGCGCTGGAGGTTGTGGCTGTCCATGGCATGGACGGTGAAGTCCTTACGCCACTCAGCTTCGGGGTCGGCATCGAACGACAGCGGTGGGTGGTGAGGCGCCGATGCGGGCAACGGAGGGTCGTTGATGTTGAAGTAGGTGATTTCGGCGGCTAGCCCCGTCGCCATCCACTTGTACATGCCCCAGCACGTCTGCATCAGCTCTCTGGCCAGCCGCATGTCGTCCTCGTTCTTCTGGGTCCAGGTCGGCAGTCTCCGGGCCTCGGCCTCCGTCAGGCCGCCCGTAGCCCCTAGCGCGATGGTGCCGGGCATGAAGCAGACCAGGTGGTCCATCTTGGGCGAGAGAGGTTCCTTCAGTCCGTTGGGTCGTTCTCCGATAATGGTGAAGCGCGAAGGATTCGTGTACGTGACCAGGTGCTTGCGGACCCCCTGCAGAGCTTCGTCCCACATTTCCAGGTAGATGGGCTCTTGCTTGGACGTCTGAAGATACTGCTTGATGAGATACTCGTAGTAAGAATCACCACGGCTCCCCAGACGGATGTTCTCGCCCCGAAAGGTGCCGTCGGTGGCGTATAAATAGATGGGGACAAGCCCGTCCTGCACGCCGTTGTCGTCGACAATCTGCATGACCTTCTCGGCCTTATCCCAGAAATCCCTCTCGCCCGTCAGCTTGGCCAGGTACTTGAACTCGAGCTGTAGGGTCGTGGCCTCGGCCGTGGACGACGCGCCGCCGTCGTCATGGGAAGGCAAGCCTTCGTATTTGCCGATGTTGACGCTGGCCCAGGGCACGCCCGAGGGCGAGTCGAAAGCCGCCACCAGTCGGTCCGCCAGGTTTTTGGCCTTCTCTAGATATAGGTCCTCGCCGGGCGCTCCGGGGTCGTCGTCGGCCTGGGGGGCCAACTCGGGAAACTCGTTCGCCAGGTAATGGGCAGACAGCAGCCCGCCCAGCATGCGGATCGTCGTCTCGAAAGTATTCACGTCCTGGTCCTGGTCGTACGTCAACGACTTGGCGATCCACTCCCGGGCGTGGCCCACGCGCGAGGTGAGGTTCATGAGGATCATGGTGTCGAGAGCGTCGACGATGATCCACCCCATGCCGTTCGGGGCCATTTGCTCGCCTTTCTTGGAGACCGGGTGGAACTGGTCGTGGCCTAGCAAACGCGTCCAACGTCAGTCTCGGTGTCCCGCGCGGCGCCCGTAGCAGGGTTGCGCCCGGATGCGGATGCCGGCCATACGTACCCCAAGCGTAGCGCTCGTAGGCGTCCCAGCTCGACTTGAAAGCGTCCACCACGCTCTCCCTCCGTTCGGACCAGTCGGTTGTGTCGTGGACCGCCCCATGCTTCAGCCAGCCCTTCCACGACGGGCGCGAGGTCTCATGCTCCCGGGAGAAGGCGCCGAACCAGTAGAGCAGGACGAGGCACAGGAAGACGGCGCCAGCGACCCGTTTCCGGCGCCAGAGGGGGCGCGCGCGCTGGGAGGGAGGATATCCGTATGGCTTGTCCTTGTACATGGGAAGCGAAGCCGATTGCCCGTTGCCCCAAACCCTGTCCTCCAGCGCACGCTGCGGATGAGAAAAAGAGGGAACGTTCTTGGGCATTGAGAAAGCCATGTCGTCGACGACCTTTTTCCCCTTTTCTAGGGCATCGATGCTGGCTGAGGCGGCCTTTTCCCCGATGTCTGTGGCTGCTCGGGTGGCCGCCGCTCGTAGGATGGAAAGGCCCGAGGCAGGGTTTCGGTGGATGTTGAAAGGGTCTCGAATCATTGACGTGGCATTACCGGTTTTACTAGCCTGGCAGGTTGCTTCATACGCGCGCGCGCGCAACGGGTCCGCGAGCTACTTCGGGAACGTAACTGCAGACGGGCGGGACGACAAGGTGGGAAGTGGTGGACGAATGGACACCGAGCACCGGAACACCTGGAGAGGACGGGTAGGAGGGTTGAATATAGGTGAATAATGTATGAAAGAGAAACAGCCCAGCTCATCTTACATTGCCTGGGGTTTATTCATTCGGCATTCCGGGTCGACAGCACGGGCATGGACGATCTGAGCTCGTCGCCCAGGGCAGGCGGGAGCCAATCCATCTCTTACCGACAGGCACCGCCATGTAAACAATCCGTAGTAGGTAGTATGGATGGGGGGACTGTACCAACTATTCTCTCCCCCTGGTTGCACGCCTGTCCCCCTAACCTCAACTGCTCATACTACCTAAACTACTTACGATGTACCTACCACCTGCATAGCTACGGGATGAAGAGGCAGGGCGCCGCTGTTGGCCAGCGCTGGCTGGAGAGGTGGATATGGCACCACAACCTGCGGGCTTCCAAGCTTCTTCCGTACATGACCTTGGCGGCCCATTTCCCCGGCAGCCACGGCATTGGGCCGATGACATACATGCGTAGGTGCGTACATACGTATTGCGATTATGAGATACGCGTCGACAAAGGGACCAGCCGTCGCGGCGCGCCCAGAGGCCTCGGATCCATCAATACTGGCAATTGTGTCCATTACAGAGAACGTACTGACGAGAACGTCGTGAGCGAGCGCATGAGCGAGGATCGCGCCTGGCAAGCTACTTAACATACCTCCCCTGCGAGCGAACGCGGCGGCAGCATTCTTGCTTTCCAGCTTAAATGCCTTGGGGGGGACGGCTAATAAGCGACATGTGCAATCTGCCGTACACCCTTTCGGCCGGTCCGGTCATTGGGTCTCGCCTCTCCCGGTCCCCGATAAGTTCGATCCAGGGGGGTTTTCGGTTCGTTCTCTCCCATTCTCATCCCAACCTAGGTATGTACCTATGTACCGAACCTAGCCCAGACGAATATATGTACGATGTAATAGGTTCTAAGATAAGTATTATCAATCCACAGATCATATCAAGTCGTACCTCTCTCTCTCTCTCTCTCTCCGTGACGCTCTACTTCGTAGGTTCCATGGTCGCCACCATCCATGGTACTGTGGCCCCGCCTACCCGGCCACAAGTTCGGGTTCCAGCTAGCCCCTGTACCTTACCACCCGCAGCCTGAGCTACTCCAGGGATGCCCTGCCCCATACACGTGCGATTGGATACCACAGCGGTAAGCAATCTAATAACGGGCATCACTACCTTAATTCCCCGAAACAAATGTCTGCCACATCGACTCTGTAAAGGTACCCGGCGTGTACAGACCTGGGCCCTCACTAACTGGGGCGTACACGGTTTTTAACACAGCTTGTGCTTGGCGCCGACGAGGTCGGGGCAGCCCTCTTGTTACCAGTCCCAGATCGCTGAAAACTACAGCTCCGCCGGCGCCAGAGACGCCTAACATGCCTTTCACAAACCTACAACGATCAACCTACCGCGCGTACCCGTTCCTAGACCACGAGGAGTTTGCAGAGGCATGCCACCATCTGGACAGCAAATACTGCCGGGCCAGGCTCGGCCCCTTACGGAGACAGTGGCGCCTAGGCGTCCACACGGCTCTGAACGTAGCCTATGGCACCGGCCCCGAGTACGCGACCTTTGTTCAGATCACGCGGCCGCTGGAAGATGTCGCCGGCCTTGGGGGCCTGGAAGCCAGCCTCGGCAGCTTCTCCATGGCCCACACCGCAGAGGGCGACCGCCGTGAGTACGACGAGGCGGACATGGACATGGACACAGAGGAAGACGACCCGGAACTTCTCGTGAAGCCACCGTCGCCACCCGACTACGGCCACGTTCAGTACGAGATACACCTTCATCCTACGTACCGCGCACCTTGTTTGTGGTTCAGTCTTCACAATCTGCCGGCAGGCGAGCCTGGGCTCGACGTTGACACCGTCTTTCGGCGCTTGGTGCCGGACCAGTACAAGGACTCACTTCGCCGCATGGGGGTCGTCGGAGGCATTTCAGCAGATGTAAGTCTCGCTTCTCTGCAAGTAAAAAGCTATACATCGAGTCAACTTGGCGCTCCTGGGAACCGGACTTCATTGGTCTACCTCGGCAGCTGACGTAGCTTCACAGCATCACCCCATCACGGGGGTGCCTTGTTTCTTTGTCCACCCGTGCCTCCTGGGTGAGGCCATGGCAGAGCTCGACTGCTCCAAAGAAGACTATTTGATGGTGTGGCTGGGTTTGGTCGGTGGGTGTGTCGGGCTCTGGGCGCCCAAGGAAATGGCCTTGTGTTGCCAGGCATGATGTATCCTCGAGGCCACAGGCGGCCGGATCGCACTTGTCGTCTTCGTGTGGGTATCAACACAATGCGATGCTTCACTCATCGTCACTATCCTCCTCCATCGCGACGTCTTCGTCGCTGTCCTCTTCTTCTTCCTCGTCGCGCGTGCGCTTCTGGCCACGCGCCTCGGCAGGAGGCTCGTTCTTCGTTCCCGACGCAGGGGGTTTGGCGGGCAGGCCACGAGCCGGTGCAGGCGCGCTTCCAGGTGCCGGGGCATTGAAGATGCTCTGCTGGACCGCTGTCATCTCGACATTGGCTGCGGAAGATCCGGGCATCTTGTACGTCCCGTCCAATTTCGCAATCGTGTCGGATTTCGATTTGGCATATTGGATTCGCTGCGGCCGGTCAGCATTTCCCCATGGCACATGATCGAGCCTGCGGCAAAGCAAACGCCTGGGCATCACATACAAGCTCTTTGCCGAGAAACTGGAAACCGTCCAGTGCCCTCATGGCCTGCGTAGCCGCGTGCATATCCCGGAATACTATATGAGCCTGGCCACGCATCTTCATCGTCTTCAGTGCGACCACGTCGAGGACAGGGCCGTAGGTAGAAAATAGCATGTACAATGCCGTCTGCAAGTCGGCTTTCTTGATCTTGGTCGAAGGGAGATTTGTGACATAAAGACTAGGGGGGTCGCCATCAGCATCAATGCCCCCGTAGTCGGATCTCCGAGACCGAGACTGCACTCACGTTTGGTTCGGCGGCACGAAAGGCGCTTTCGCGCTCCCGGCCTTCGCGGCTGCGGCCATGTTGGGATGGGAACGGTCCTCGTGGAAAGGCCAAACGGCTCGAAATAACGCGAGGAGCGAAAGGAATACGGTGCGGGTCAGTCGGCAAGAAAGATTGGTGCTTATGTCGTCTGGGTAATGCGGCGCGGAGAGGGGAGGAGCACTTCTTCCCTACGTCGCGTTCATCGGCTGGGTTTTGAGATGGACGCCAACGTATCGCGACTTATCGGTGTTGCGACCGCTTGTGAGATCAACCTTGGCGAGCTTGGGTGTGCATTTTCCTGCTACCCTTGTCGTACCTAGTACCTGGTATGAAACGCCACAGTGAGAGGGCAGCCGGTTGATTGGGGAGGCTGAGGAGCGGAAAGAGCCACATCCCATGGACTAGGCGGTCTGAGGTACACGACACAGGTACTTACTCCGTACTGGCGCTACTAATAACAGCGCTGGAGGCTGGAGCTGGGGGGCTCCCATCCAAGTCAGGGGGTCGGGTGCTGCTTGTGACGACGACTGCCCCACCCGCGACCCCCCCAAGCCCAGCGGGCATGAGTGGGAGACGAACCAAAGTGCCATCATCTAGCAACGACCCCTTCGTCCTCAGCACACCAGACAGCCTTGCCCTCAGAAGCACCAACGCGGTAGTAGAGAGCTATACTCCTATCGCAACAGCGCCGTCTCTGCCGCCAGTGCCGTCGCCGCCATCAGCGCATCGCCTACCGTCATCCACCATGGCCGCCCCCGAAGTCCACCATCTATTCCACCGTCCGATCGCCGACCACTCCTTCTCGGCGGATCGCAACATCCTGGCTGTCGCCAAGGACTCGACCGTCAGCCTGTACGGCAAGGTTGCGGGTTCATTCAAGCTGAAGGATGAGCTGAAGGGTCACGACAAGACCATCACCAGCGTGGACATCGCGCCCAACAGTGGCCGCATTGTAACTTGCTCCCAAGGTCCGCTGTTCTGCGCCCACTCCCGCTCCTGCATGATCCTCTGACCGACGTATGTGCTAGACCGGAACGCCCTGGTCTGGGAGCCGTCCCCCACGGGCTACAAACCTACGCTGGTCCTACTGCGCATTACGCGAGCCGCCACCTTTGTTCGGTGGTCGCCTTCGGAAACCAAGTTCGCCGTGGGGTCGGGCGACCGGGTCATTGCCGTATGCTACTTCGAGGAGGAGAACGACTGGTGGGTGTCCAAGCACCTGAAGAAGCCCATACGGAGTACCATCACTACGGTAGCATGGCACCCCAACTCGGTCCTGCTGGCGGCTGGTTCGACCGATGCCCATGCCCGCGTTCTTTCGAGTTTCGTCAAGGGCACCGATGCCCGTCCCGAACCCAGTGTCTGGGGCGAGCGCCTGCCTTTCAACACCATCTGCGGCGAGTTTATGAACAACTCAGCTGGCTGGGTCCACTCGGTCGCCTTTTCTCCCAGTGGCGATGCTCTTGCCTTCGCCGCCCACGATAGCAGCATCACGGTCGTCTACCCGACTGCCCCTGAGCAGCCGCCTCGGGCTGTCATCAGCATCAACACCCAGCTCCTGCCCTTCATGAGCCTGATTTGGAGCAGCGAGAGCGAAATTATCGCTGCCGGCTATGACTGCGAGGCCTTCCGCTTCAAGGGAGACGCCTCGGGCTGGCAGCTGAGCGGAACCCTGGAAGCCAAGGGCCGACCGGGCCTGGACGACGCCCGAGAAGAGTCTGCGCTGAACATGTTCAAGCAGATGGACCTGAAGGGCAAGGCCAAGGACGACACGCAGTTGACGACCGTCCACCAGAACACCATCTCGACCGTCCGTGTTTACGAGACCAACGGCGATACTGTGACCAAGTTCAGCAGTAAGTTGTTCCCGTCTTTCCAAATTATTGTTATCCCCACTGCTAACTTTTCCCAAAGCCAGCGGCGTCGACGGGCGGGTCGTTATCTGGAGCACCTAGAAGCTGGATGCCCAAAATACAAGTTCGTAGACAGAGGAAATTCCAAGGCTTCGAATCAATTGCGCAAGTTCGTGCCAAGTGTTGTATTTCTCTCCTCCCACAGGCTTTGGGGTTCCTATGATGCCCCTCGTGACGACGCTCACAGTCTCTGGGGCACTTTCATCCCAAGTAGAAGAGCTCGTCTACTCTGCCTAACCCTTGTCGGCTAGACGCCGAGGCCAGCCACATGTTCATTATTACAGAGTATCAACGGAATATGCGAGAGGCTGGCCGGCTGTAACCTGCGTTCATGGATGGTTATGTAGGTGCATACATACAGGAGTATAGTATAAACGTGCGCCTAAAGTACGAAGTGGATCGGATCCGCGCCAACTACGTACTATACATGTAACCTAAGGTAGACGGGAATTGGCGTGGTCACTGGAAGGGGAAACTGTCCAGACCACATGCAGCCTTCCTACAGGTAACCTACATGTCTCACATCTTCTTGATCGAAATTCGCCTGGCACTCTGGGTTTACACGGACAGGGCTTGATGTGTACGGGAGATATATATGACGTGTATGGGCGTATCTTGGTTTTCACATCCATGTTGTACTTATCCACTTGTGAAACGTGCCCGACAACGGCGATGGTCTGTGAAATAAAGAGCAGTTGTGGCGGATCACGCATTTGCTGGAGTGCGCTCTCCCCGTTTTCTTTGGAGTGGGTTGGCGATGTATCCCTTTCCTAACTTGAGGATCTGTAGATGATTAAACCTTGAACCCCTAGATATGCCGGGTGTGATCGGGTTTGACTGCCCGAATTCCTGGTGTGGATGGACGTTTAGGTTGCTACCCGCCAGGTGTTACTTTTGTAGCCCGTTAGATCTCCAGAAGCTGGGGATGACATGCACCAGGTAACCCACGGGCTGGATCGATCAACCAAGGCGCCCCTCCTTCGCAACGGCCCCGAGCACTAAGAAGACGAGGTACATCCTGTACACAGTACATTCATGGATCACACAAAGCTATGTACACAGAGGTTCATATGTACGACTACCGCTGCGTAGGGACTAAAACGAGAAAGAAAGGCGCCTATGTCGGCCCCCAAGTCAGGACCTAGGAGTATGTAGGTGGAGTTGGGGGGCGATTGGGTCTGCCCGTCTGCCTGGCCCTGGACCTGGACCTGGACCTGGACCTGGACCTGGACTTGGAGCCCTGGGTCACCTAGCCCGCCAAGCTGAGACGAGGCTGATGGAGTGCATTATGACACTTGTCGCGCGAGCTCAGGTGGGCCACTAAAGGCACATACAGAGGTATGTAGGTATGTACATGTACCTACTGAACGTGAAGCTACGGCCAGCACTGCTACAACTACACTCGTACACTGCACCTGCACTGCATCATTGCACACGCCCTGGATCCACACTTTCCGACTTCTACGTTACCCAGTGGCGACGGGACATCCTACCTAAACCTCCAGCTACATACCAACACCTGCTTGCGACATACTTGTACTTTACTATTCCAAAACAACACCGCTGGGGCCGTCTTCCCTTCGTTTTTCTTTTTCTCTCTTCGCGCGTGCCGTGCTTGTCGCTCATATTCTTCCCACATACGTTCCGCCGGATCATCCGGCCCTCACTACTGACGGAACTGCGTATTCCCCCTAGGCTCGCTCGGACGACCATCGTACTCTGTCCACCAGCCCGCCGAGCCATCGCCGCGACCCCAACCGAGCTGTCACCTCCCAGATCCGTCCTGACATGTGGACAGCGTGACCCTAGACGACGACGCAATCATGAGGGCGGCCCATAGAGCTGTGCCACCGGCGCGACCCTGGCCATGGTCGAAGATGCTGCATCTCGCCGTGGCGGTCTTGCTATGCCAACTGCTCATGCTACCCTCCGGCGCGGCAGCCAAGGATGAGCCTACCATTACCGTGAGCGACTTCGAGCATTCACCGAACAACATTGTCTACTTCGAGAACTCGGATGTCGTCCTCTTCCAGGATGAGGCGGCCGGCTCCGTCTACCGCTCCGACGACGGCGGCGTGAAATGGTCTAAGATTGACGCCATCGGCGACAAGCAGGCCATGGCCGTTGTCATGCACGAATACGATAAGGATCGGGCCTACGTTCTTACGCAGGGCAAGAAACACTGGAGGACCGAGGACAAGGGCAAGTCGTGGAAGACTTTCTCCACCAACGCCGACCTGAGCATATTCCGCTCCAACTGGCTGGTCTTCCACGCCGAGGACAAGGACCGCATTCTCTTCAACGGCATGGACTGCCAGAGCATATTTTGCGAGGAGGTCGTCACGTACACTACCGATGGTTTTGCTTCCGATGCCAAGTCGCTTCGTGGTAACACCGAAGGCTGCTGGTGGGCCAAATCCTCGGAGCTCTTCACGACCAACGGGGATATGTACAACAGCAACCGTATTTTGTGCGTAGTCAGGGACGACATGTCTCTGTTCAAGCACGAAAACCGCCTACTCATCTCGGACTCCTTCTTTAAGAAGGCCGATGGAGCTGTCGCCGAATTCGAGCCCAAGCTTGATGGCGCCCATACCATCCAGGGCGTCGTCAATCTGGCCGTGGTCAAGAAGTACTTGGTGGTAGCCACGACTTCCAAGAACACAGATGAGATGGCCTTGTATGTTACCGACGACACCCTGAGCTGGCACCGCGCCGAATTCCCCTCGGACCACCGCATCAACCAGGAGGCGTACACCGTCTTGGAGGGCACGAACTACAGTATCCAGGTCGACGTCATGACCACGCGCCCATCCAACCCCATGGGCGTACTGCTCACCAGCAACTCCAATGGCACGTACTTCACGCGGAATCTTGAGCATACCAACCGCAACTCCATGGGCCATGTTGATTTCGAGAAGATCTCGGACATTCAAGGTATCTTCCTGGTCAACCAAGTCGACAACTGGAAGGAGGTGCAAAAGGGCCCCGGAGTTGCTAAGAAGCTGAAGACCAAAATCACATTCGACGACGGGCGCACTTTCGAGGCGGTCCGCGCCGGTGACAAGGAAATTCATCTCCACTCAGTGACGGAGCTAAACAACGTGGGCCGTGTCTTTTCCAGTCCCGCTCCCGGTCTTGTCATGGGAAACGGCAATCGGGGTGAACATTTGAAAGACTATAAGGAGGCCAACCTGTACGTCTCGGACGATGCTGGGAAAACGTGGATCAAAGCGCTGGATGGCCCTCACAAGTACGAATTCGGCGACCAAGGATCCGTCCTTGTCGCCGTGCGTGACATTGTGGACCACAAGTCGGAAGACACAGTATCCGAGATCAAATATTCGCTGAACCACGGCCAGGACTGGCAGACGATGGCGTTGCCCGACAAGCTCAAGATTCAGCCTTGGGTATTGACGACCACACCGGACTCGAGCAGCCTTAAGTTCATTCTGACGGGCAAGACACCGGGAAAGTCACCGCAGTTCCACGTCATCTCCATCGACTTTGAGGGGCTGCATGAGGATACATGCAAGGACAGCGACATGGAGGACTGGTATGCCCGTAAGGATGACAAGGGGGAGCCTCGCTGCTTGATGGGCCACACTCAGAAATTTCACCGACGCAAGAAGGACGCCAAATGCTTCGTCAGGAAGGCCCTCGCCTCCCCCGAATCGTCGCCATGCGAATGCTCCGACGCCGATTATGAATGCGACTTCAACTTCGTCCGAAAAGACGGCGAGTGTGTCAAGGCAGGCCCTATTGCCAAGCCCCCGGGGGCTTGTAAGGGCGCCGACCCTAAGGAGACCTTCAAGGGCTCATCAGGGTGGCGCAAGATCCCCGGAAACAACTGCACGCCCAAGAAGGACGCAAAGGAGAAGGACGCCCCGGTGGAACGCAAATGCTCCGATGTCAGCGTCCCGTCGGGCCCTCCGGCCAGCGGCAATATCACGCACACTCAGACGCTGATCAAAGGGTCTTTTGACACGTTCGACAAGCACTATCTCGAGCGAGGCGAGAATAGCCAGGACAAGGGCGAAACTGTTATCATGAGACCGACCAAGGGGACCGCCAAAGCGGGCGACATTCGGATCACACAAGACCACGGCAAGACGTGGACCACGCCCGAGGCCCTGAAAGACGCGTCCGTGTGGATGATTGCCACTCACCAATACATCAAGGATGTCGTCTTCTTTATCAGCAACGAGCGCAAGGTCATATACAGTTTCGATAGGGGTGTAACCTTTGACTCGTTCGAGGCCCCTCTCCCCCCCAAAACCCACAACGGGGGCATGATGCCCCTCTCCTTCCATCCCGACAAGAAGGACTGGCTTATCTGGCACGGCGAGAAGTGCCCCGAGAATGCCAAGTCCGGTGCCGAAGGCTGCCACATTGAGGCGTCCATCTCGCACGACCGCGGCGACAATTGGCGAACGATGCTGCGTTGGGTGGACAAGTGCGAATTCACCGGGGGGGATTCTTACAAGAATTACGGCCGTCAGAGTCCCAAGGAGATGATCTGCTCAGTTCGATCGCAAGAAAACGGACAGGCGCCGTTCCAACTGGTCTGGAGCGACGACTTCTTCGACCTCAAGAAGGAAGTGCGTGTAGAAAACGTCAAGAATTATGCCAGCATGGCCGAGTTTATCGTTGTGGCGAGCGGGAACGACACATCCAAGTCACTGGAGGCGTCGGCGAGCCTTAACGGAAGAGATTACGCCAATGCTGACTTCCCGTACGGAATGAACGAAAAGAAACCTGAGTTCACGGTCCTGGACAGCTCGACCCACGCAGTGAACCTTTTCTCGGCTACCAACAACAAGCGCGGCCGGAGATTCGGGTCCATCCTCAAGAGCAATTCAAATGGCACTTCGTATGTCTTGAGCGTCACGGGTGTCAATTGCGATGACGACTACTATGTCGACTTCGAAAAGATGCTCGGAGTGCAGGGCGTCGTCCTCGTCAACGTGGTGCAGAACCAAAAAGGGGACGAGTCGGAGAAGAAGCATCTCCAGACAAAGATCAGCCATGACGACGGTGCCAGATGGTCTTTCCTGCCCCCGCCGGCCAAGGACGTTGAGGGCAAAGACTTCGAGTGCCGAAGCGACAAGGGGAATGAGAAATGCGCGCTGCACATTCACGGCTATACGGAGCGCGTGGACCACCGGAAGACGTACTCGTCCGAGTCGGCCGTCGGCATCATGTTTGGCTGGGGCAACGTGGGGTCCATGCTCGGCGACATTAAGAAGTCGGATACTTTCATGACGACGGACGCCGGCATTACTTGGAGGATGGTCAAGAAGGGCCAGTGGACATGGACCTTTGGTGACCAGGGCTCCATCGTCGTGCTGGCGCAGCAGGAGACGCGGACCAAGACGGTTGTCTACACGCTCGATGAAGGCAAGACGTGGAGCGACTACGCGTTCTCCGACGAAGAAGTATGGATCGACGACATCACGACGCTGCGCTCGGGGTCCTCGCGCAACTTTCTGCTGTGGGCCCACAAGGGAAAGGAGAAGAAGAATGGGGAGGAGCTGCTAACGGTCAACCTTGACTTCACGGGCCTGACGGACAAGGCGTGCCATGCGGACGAGGACTTGAGCAAGTCAGACTACGTGTTGTGGTCGCCGGCGCACCCCGACGAGCCCAACGGCTGTCTCTTTGGGCACCAGGCCATGTACTGGCGCAAGAAGACGGACAGGACGTGTTTCAACGACCACACGCGACAGCCTCTCTACGGGCTTCAGAACTGCACCTGCAACCGCCAGGACTTTGAATGGTAGGCACAGCCGAGGCGCAGCGGGTTTCATTACATGAGTGGCGACTGACAGCTTACAGTGACTACAACTTTGTCATGGACACGTCGGGCCAGTGCTCGCTTGTCGAGGGGCTACAGCCGATGTCGCTGGAAGAGTACTGCAAAGAACACCCCGACGCGGCGGAGTACTGGGAACCTACGGGATACCGTCGCATCCCGCTCACGACGTGCCAAGGCGGGCGGGAATTCGACAAGGCCTCGACGCCGCACCCCTGCCCGGGCCACGAGGAGGAGTTTGAGCGGCGGCACGGCGTGTCGGGAGTGGCCATCTTCTTTGCCGTCGTCATTCCCATTTGCCTGGCGGCGGGCGTCGGCTGGTGGGTGTGGCAGACGTGGCAGAGCAAGTTTGGACAGATCCGGCTCGGCGAGCAGAACGGCCTCGACCAGGAAGCGCCGTGGGTCAAGTACCCCGTCATTGTGGTGTCGGCTGCCGTGGCGGTGGTGGGGGCGCTGCCGGTGGTGGCATCGGGTATCTGGCGCAGCGCCAGCTCCTTGTTCGGCCGGGTCGGCGGGCGGAGCGACGGCCGAGGCTACAGCTGGCTCGGAGGCAGCGGTCCTCGGAGGTTCACTACGCGTGACAGCTTTGCCCGCGGCCGGGCCGACTACGCCATCGTGGACGAGGACGAGGGCGAGCTCCTCGGGGATGAAAGCGACGAGGAGATTTGAGAGAAGACGAGCGGTCTGCCGTGTAGGCTTTTGGTGTATAGAAGGATGGGTTGAACATGTGTCTCTAGGGGCATGTACCAAGGGTCTTTTTTTGTTTGCCCGCCTTTTTCTTCTCTCTCTCTCTCTCCCCCCCCCCCCTTTGCCTCCCTCTCCCTCTTTCTCTTTCTCTTTTTGTGTGCGTGTGTGTCGTGTGCGTATATGCGAGGAGTGGGGGCGATTGTGCCGGGTCTGTACTGGGTTGGGATAGGAGTAGATATGGGGTGTTTGGCGCTATTGGCGTGGGTACCGAAGTACTACTTCAGCAGGTAGACAGGTATACATTTGTACAACTAGTTGCGGACCAGCGCTAACACTTGGGAACTTGTTGCGTCACAGAGGAGAGACGGGACCACGCCATGTCGGCTTATAGTCAGCGGCAAGTAACGATAAGCCGGGCAGCGTGATGCAACGGACCGGACGAAAAGGGTAAGAAGGTCAGCGTGGCCACGCCGCCATGTTATGCTGTCAGGGGGGGCTACCCAGCAGGTGAAGCGGCGATGGCACCCGAGTCTGTACAAATGGGGCCTCTATTTTTTAAATTTATTGCCTTGCCGTGGTTGCATTGACGCGTGGGCAGGATGGGCGAATGGACCGCTCGTGCGGAGCGAAGGCAAGCAAGCGACCGTGTGACGTGTGAAACTTGCACGATTGAGGTCGTAACCGTCGGTGGGGGAATCCCCTCCTTTGGGAACCGGTATCCCTGTCCACCTAGGCTGCTTGGGGGAGAAGAGCGAGAGGGAGGGTTGTATGTGTGTGAAGAAGGAGAGATCAGCAGGGGAAACTCCGGGTTGGAAGCCCACTTTCCCCCCCTGGCAGCCATCCGTCCCATTGGGTACGGTATTCTTTTGTTGGTGTTTATCTTCGAATCCTATGCCCCTTTGGGATTGCATGGTTTTGGCATGTTGGATATATCTGCCGGGCCCTCGAGTGGACGAATTGCCGACAAGCGGCGGGTGGGCTTACGCGTGGGACCCGCCTCTCCGACTTGAAGCTCCTCTTCCCCCAATTCACGGCTAGACGGGGACGGATGGACCTTATGGACTCGATTTCCTTAAACCCGTTATGAAGACTCGCCGATACGCACGCGCCTCTAGCTGTACCATGGCGCGACCGAGGACCATGCACCCTGACACGGGCCCCTCCGGGAACGGCTCCCTTGACAGATTACTTTTGCGTCCGTGGCGAGGGCGCACGTACGTGTGACGTGTTTTCGTCGGCTGGTATCCGAGCGATGGGAAAAAAGAAAGAAGAGGGATGGAACGTATGCCCTTCGCTCTTCCCCCCCCCCTTCGGCAATTGGGGCGTAAGCATATACGACTAGGCCACATCCCCGGGCTATACCTACTGGCTCTTGGCAAAGTGGCCCAGGGCGGGTGGGCGTGTGCGCGCGCGCCCTGGGATGCCATGTTTTGACCAGGTTACACTCGGGTCCCCCTCCTTTCCCTTCCCCACATCCTGCACGACCATATCCAGCGCACACACGCGGCACAACGGGACGAGGTAGGCTCTTTTTTTTTCCCCCCCTTCCGACTCGGTCGGGTCCCTCCGTGTCCCGAGCGAGCCCCCCGGTTGTTTCGAGGCGGCGAGCACGAGCCCGCCGCGAAGAGTGAACGGACGAGTCCGACAACGACGACGACGAAGGGCGGACGGGGCAGGTGAGAACCAACCGAAGCTGAGTCGCAACGAAAACAGAAAGCATACGAAAGAAGAAAAAGGAAAAGGAAAAAGAAAAAGAAAACCCACGTGGCGCCCGAACGAGGACGACGTTCGCGCCGGGGAAACAATAGGCGCCGCAAATGCCCACACCGGCCGTTTTGTTTTCTTTTAGCGTCTACCTGCCCGCCCTCGGCATGCCGAACGACGACCAAACCGTCGGGGAAGGGGAGGCAAGGGGGGCCGAGGAACGGGAAGGGGAAAAAAGAGGGAATGATGAGTAAACCTTAGCCCCCTCGGTTAGGGCGTGGAGAGAAAGAAAAGAAAGGCAACCTGCCGTTTCTCGGCGCGCCGGGCGAAGGAGGCTTAAGCGCTATGCATCGCCGCCCCCCGCCTCCCACGGCTATAGGAAACTAACTACATACCTAATCCGAATAGAAGTTGAGGTGCCTGGCTGCATTTCCGTCAATACCATTCAGCGTCTTCCCCAACCCCCCGGCTCCGAGACTGAAAAGAAAAGTAGGGGGTTTCTGCCTCGGCTCAGCGAAGCGGGACGCGCAATTCTCGGCGACTGGGCCTGATATCATCACCCTTGGGGGAAAACCCAAGAGACGGGCGACGAACTGGCACGATAGTTGGATGGGTAGGTAGGCGGATGGTAAATGGTTTCAACCCATTTGAGGGTAATAGGGCCGGGGAGGTAGTTGGACATAACAACCAGGCCCGTCGCCATGACCTCTCCTCTCCCAGAGATCCATCAATTTGAATGGGGCCGCACGTCCCTCTTTTTTAGTAGCTGGGACCCAGAACGACGAGGTTGCCAAGGGGGGGCTATGTCTCTCTCTGTCCCTCTCTCTCCCCCCTCTTCCGAAGTGTCGGGGAGCCCATGTCCAGACTTTCGGGAGACAGCTTCCTCCCAATATCTGAACAATGAACCTTGTATCCTGCGGCAACCGTGGACTGGGCTCGTGCTTGCGCCGAGCAATGGCGGCATGGCGGCCTTTTCAGGGTCCCCGCTGTTCCTGTCCGTTCCCATGCATCTTTTACATCGTGTGTTCTATTTGTCCTCTGGCGCAGACTCCACGGTGTAGGCCCCGCTGGCTAACGAGTCGCTCGTCGGAGGTCGCTGCTTCCGCCCTTTCAGCCGCAAACAGACCAACCGGTACACCATGGCGATTTTTCATCGTATTGGCGACCGTGGGCGACGGGAATCTTGTGTCTGGCCGTGGGCACCCTATATTTCCCTTGGGCACATATGGTAGGATTATCCCTGCATAGCTCCAGGATGGAACGTACGCCCGCATTGGCTTGTAAGTCTTTTGTGGGGGTGACCCCTTCCACTCGTCTATGCCCCCATCCAGCGCCGACTCCCTCGCAGAAAAATGACAACATGCGTTAATGCATGCTAGATGGACAGGAGAAGAAGAACATTGGGGGAAAGTACACCACCTCAACTTCCTCGCGTGTTATCTCTGGCCCGTCGCATAACACCGTGAAGAATGCTCGCAGGGAGGCCACGGCCGAAAACCGCTACTCAATCGCTTGCCCGGTCCCAAAGAAAAGGGGCAAGAAAAACCAAACAGAAATAGAAAGAAATAACCCCTGATTATGGGCCATTCGCCGACGATTTCGACTTCGCTCTTTCCCTTGGTCCTCGACGTACCCGCTGCCAGAGCCGCTTCATGGCATTGCCATCTCCGGCCGGCGCGTTCGTCTCGTCGTCCAAGTCCGCAAAGAATCGCTCGTAGCTTTCCTTGGGTTGGTTCGTCCATGTCGCATAGCCCCCTCCGCCCACTGGGAACTCGTCGCGCCACACCGACGCCTGTGACATCCGGCTTGAGCGCGGGTTCGCCGTCTTTTGCTGCCAGCCGTAGATCTGGTCTTCGCACGCCCGAAGATCGGGCCTCGTCAACGTCATCCGCAGCGTCATTTCGCGCGACCCAAACGGCGCTTCCAGTGACCCGGCGGTAGGCGCCCGCCTCGGTCCCAAACCCTCCTCGGGCAGCGCCGTCTGTTGTTTCCCCCCCAGCCTCTCGGGTGTCTGGGGCGTCATGGGCGTGTCCGGGTCCGCGACCGAAAAGGCCTCGCTGTACGTCGACGAGTGGTCGTCAGAATAAAAGGTTTCGACTTTCTCACCGCCCCCGGCGAGGACCTGGCCAGATTGTCGGCGCCGCAGCGGCTCCGACGATGCCCTCGGTAGCGTCCTCTCGTTGGAGGGGAATCCGTAGGCAACCGCCTCGTCGAATTTCTGCGGCGAGCCAAGATAGAGCCGTAGTTTCTCCCGGGCTTCGGGGTCCTGGTAATGTGCGGCATCCGGGTCGATGGACGTCACCGAGCTGTGCGCAGCATGCCGAGGTGAGATTAAAGATAGGGCCCTGGATCTCCGGCGGGTGGGTGGCGGCGGAGCGACGGATGGCAGAGGGGCCGATGAAGCAACCACCGATGAAGGAGCCGCCGACAGATGAGCGGCCGCGGTAGGGCTCGTCGTCCTCGTCGACTCCTCGGTGGCAGGTCGGCTCGCCGTCATGGTGGGCCGGCCAAAGGGGATCTTGTTGACGGACAGGTGGCGGCGGAAAGAGGGCCGATGTTCTTTCGCCGGCATGGGGACCGTATCCCTCAAGTTGGCGTGGTAGTCGTCCAGGTGCAGGCTTAAGTCCAGGCCGTCGTCCTCCTCGAGCCAGCGGAAGCTGTCGTAGAAGTTGTCACGGCCCTGGCGCGGGCGCGGGCGGCTCGACGCTCGAAGCTCCCGCATGTCACTGAGCTGAGACTCCATACTGGGGCGGGTCGAGGACAGGGTCGGAGTATGGAGGGGGGTGCTCAGGTATCTCGGCACCTGCTGGCCCGTCTTGTAAATGGCTTCTTCGGCCGCGTCCAGGAGGACGCTCTGGCGCAGTTGTCGGGCCAGAACAAATTGCTCCTCTCGGGTCAAAGGCTCCTGCTGCCAGGGTTTGGGGGAGGCGCCCTTTAACGGCACAGGGTCGGCGCACACGGCATGAGACGGGTACAGCGGTGACGGGCACGGTTGACTAACACTGGCGGGGGCCCAGGGCGCCGTCACTTCGTCCGAGGGCAAGTCGGAGCTCTTCGGGCGGTGGTAGTCGGTGTCGTCCAGCGTGGACGAGGTCTGAGCGAAACGCCGCTGGTCCAGGGTGCAGAAGTACTAAGTAGGAGGGGCGAGTTTCAGTGAAACTGTGCTGGACGAGGAAGGCTCGTCGAGGTGTCGGTCAGGAGACGGTGGAGGAAGGGAGGGGATGTAGTCGCAGCGGCAGTGGTACCGGGGGGGTTAAGGAGGCGGGTAGCAGTAGCTATGGGACAAAGCCATCCATTGATAGGGATTCATCACTCGAGGATCCATCGTCATGCGTCCGTCTTCTCTCTTCTCCTCTCCTCTTCTCCCCTCCCTGAGGCCCGAGGTACGATGTAGGTACATGCAGGCGTCCATGGATCCGTGGCGACGACCGACTGAAACGTGGGACCTGCATGCATCTGCACTTGCTATCCATGCCCAAAGCGTCGAGCTGTGAGTATGGATACTAGCATGACGGTAGGACGACCACGCGATGCGGGCGGGCGGTCGGGTACACCAAGCACGCCCCCTCCCCATCCCATGCACCCGGGCTCGTGTGCGGGCTGTGCGCACGCATGGCATCGGTACTAGAGGCCACTTGGGACGGATTCACTCCGGAGGGAGGGGAAGGGAGTGAGGGAGGGAGGGATGGGTATGTCTGGTTGCCCGGTGTTTGCGACGGACGTGGAGTGAGTGGATCACAACCGCTACTGGCGGCACCTAACATATAGGATAGGTTAGGTTAGGGGGGCTGGTTGGTACTTGTGGCTGGGCTTATTCAGGCACGTTGCCCAGGGATCCCATCCTTAGGCAACTACCCGTGCAGGGTATGTACCTGCTGGCGGGCTGCTACCCGAGCATACGGGCCATGCACTGGCGGATATAAGGGAACAGGGCCGCAAAGGCACGCGACGAGGACACGCCGCCTCGGGCACCCTCGCAGCACCTTTGCCTCGTCACCGTGGCCCGTCTCGCATGTCGCCCATTTCCCGTGCCGTCCCCGCGACGTGCCCGTGTTCATGATGGGCGGCCCATGTTTCTGGAGATGAACGCCACGGCTGGTACCTCTTGGCAGGTCCTAGCAACGCTTCCGTCGCAACCTGGGCCCAACGCCAGCGCCACCGTCTGCCGCCTAGCGGGCGCGACTGAGGGGGGGGAAAGAATCATTCCCAGCTTGCTTCTTCTCCCGTCCTCGGCGTCCTCGGCGACCAGTAAGGGATCGGCACTGGGACGACCGTCGCCAGGGGCACACCAGCCACATGCAGGCCGCTCTCGCGCCCCTCTGCGTTGCGCGTACCGAGCGAGCATAACACGACGTACATGAACAGCTACGTGACGGCGGGTAGTGGGGGAAAAAGCAACAAGGAGGAGAGGAGGACGAAATGGGGAAACGGCTTAGCCAACCACTCCAGAAACATTTGAAAGAAAAGGAAAGAAAACCAGAGACTGCGAGAAAGGAGGTTCTTACCTTGCGCCGGATGGCAATGGGCAACGCAGAAAACTCGGCAAGCTCCCGACGCGAAAACTCGGCGGCAATGGGTGGTAACTCGGGGACGTCGTCGCTCCGGAACGGATTGGACTTCTTGGTCGACTTGCTGGAGCTCGGTCGGCGCAGGGCCCACGACGACCGGCCTGTTGCCGCCGCCGTCGTCGCATTCGTAGGCCTCGAGGCTGTGTGGCTCGTGCGCGGGCGAGGAGGGCAGGCGTCGTCGGCCGGGACGTCGTCGGCCCAGCCGCAGCGGTCCTCTCGGTCGAGCAGCGAGCTGTGGTAGTCGGCCGTCGCCTTGCTGGTCGAGGGCGAGCGCCAGCGCCAGTACGAGGGCACGTGCGGCTGTAGGCCGCCCGCGCCTGCACCCGCGCCCGAGACCGCCTTGAACGGAGCCATGAACAACGATCACCGGGCGGGCTGTATAGCTCCAGCTCCTCGTCGGCCGGATCGCGTCGCAATTGGGCGAAGGCCCCCCCCGGGGGGTTTCGCAAGGCAAGGAGGGTTTGTGAAACGATCGGCACCGCCTGCTTGGGCAGCCGAAGAGCGTGGTCAACCCAGCAGGAGTTAACCAAAAAATAGACAAAATAATAAAAAAGTAATAGGTAGGTTATGAGACGGGGTGCGAGCTAATGCGCAAACCAACAACCGACACGACCGCAAGCGGCAGGTGCGTAGGCCAGGGGGTGGGTTGGTATGGATATAAAGTAAGGTAACGAGACTGCCAGTCAACGTGTGCGGCCGTGGCAAGCGTAAATATGAAGTAGGCAATCTAGTAGGTGAGAGATAGTGTCCCGTCCTTTCGTCAGGCATGCGCGATGGCCTTCAATGGTTGGACGATAGCCCGATTCGCGCGCGTCGTCGGCGATGGGGCCAGGGAGGCTCGACGGGGAGCTTTGGAGAAGGGTTCGGCAGAGAATGGGACGGGGATCGATGAAGGGACCGAGGGATGGATGGAGGCTTTGGAACGAATAACGAAGGCGCGACGAGCAAGAAGGCGCGAATGCGCGAACGACCACCCCCAAGGGTCGGGCGGGCGAAGGAGCGAAATGCAGGTCCAGTGTACGGACGAATGAATGGGTGAATGTAGGACGGCATGGATGGGCGAAGGCCAGGTACATACAATAGTCTCGACGCCACTTCTTTCCATTCCCTAGCCCTTCCCTTCCACCCCTTCCACCCCTCCCTATCGTAGGCGGCGGCGCGCTGAGAATCATCTCTGATTACGGAGTACACATTACGCGATCGGTCTCGCGCCCATTCCAAGCAAGCCGCCTGTGTGTCCTTTGCCCGTGTGCAGGGTTTCCCGGGCCGTCTTGACCTCATTAGAGAAAGGAAATTTACGTGGGCAAGGTTGCGTAAAGTGCACGCCCGACTCGGACGAGGGCGGCGGCGCGGGGGGCCTGGCCTGGGTGGCCCGCCGTCGACGTCGCCGTCTTCAGTCGTCGTTCGCGCCGTGGGCGGCAAGCGAGTAGAGTGGAGGGGCCGAGAGGCATGGCGAGGGGTCCTGGCCCCGACGGACCCTAACTCGTTGTTGGCTCCCTGACTACACGCCATGATTTGATTGTTCCCCAGCGCCTCATCTCGGGCGCCTCATCTCGGGACTTTTGTGGTGAATAGACATGGAAGGCGGGGGGGTACCAAATGTCTTCTTTCTCCCTTTTGCCGGCCGGTCGGCCCACTTACCCACGAGCACCACCAGAGCTTCCAAGAGTGGGGTGTGCGTGCCGAGGCCGCTGCAGCTCGCAAACGGCCGTCGGCGGCAACGCGAGCCGCTAATGAGCAGGGGACAGGCGAACGCGCGAGCGTGACAGGCTGACAGGTTGTGGAGGTCATCATGGGTGTTGGACGGGTGGGTGTGGGCTCAGTTCGTCGTCTTATTTAGGCGAACTGCGGAGTTCTGACGGCCCATCCAGGCACCCAGGCACGCCCCTCTCTTCTACCCCCCTCGCCCTTGGCGATTGGGAACCGCATCCTTGCTCGGTCCGTCCAGGTCAGCCATTGGAGACTACAAGCGCCCGACGAGGCAGTGATCGGCAACTGCTGCACCGTCCAGGCCCGTTGGTTCCTGACGCCACCTTGTTGATTAACAGCACGCGGGGGAGCGAATGATATTGTCACAGCACAGCAACAGAGGGCACATGCTGCTCAGCCGCGTCTTGGGACCGGGGGGGCCGGGCGGGGGCGTGTCTATCTCGTGTCGCTCCTCCGGCTCGCCTCAACTCTGGCTTCTTTCGTGCAACTTCGAGCGCCGTCCCGATGGCCTGCCCACCTCTCACGCAAGCGAAACCGATCAGGGCCGGGGCCGGGGCTGGGCTACGGGCACCGAATGCAGGCTCGACACGTATACTGAGGTGTGCACATGAAGTAGCCGCTGCTCTATTTACGCTGCCAGGTCAATGTCGCCAAAGTCAAACAACCTCACAGCCACCAGGGCTACCGGGACGCCGGCATGCCCTCTGTCTCGGCTTCGCCCGCCGTCAGCCTGTCACTTTCGCCCTGCGAAGGTTGGCTCTCCCTCACCCGGCCCCGCGGGCGGAATCGGGTCGTAATACACGTAGGCTTTGTCTTCTTGGCCGACGCCACTGACGGCCGGCGCGACAAACTCTGATGATCCCTCGTGCCGGTCGTAGGAAACGTAGCTTCCCGCGAGCCGCTTCCTTCCCCCACCGGGAAGATCGACAATGAACTGCGGCATGTCGAACCCCCTGTGTCGCTCAGGTTTAGTATCTACGCGAGAGCGGGGGAAACAAATTACGTACGCGATCGAGCCCCGGATGTGCGCCTCAAGATCGAGGATGGTCTGCGGCGGCGTGCGGAGGTGCTCAATCTTCTTCACCATGTCACACTGGTACACGTAATACTGCACGTCAACGGGTCAGCTGGCGGCTCTGCGCAGAACGCGAGGATGGGCGGGGCCCGGCCCACGTACCGGCGCGATCCGGAGGTCGTCGGCCAGCGTCCGGATAAGCTTCGACATGGCCACCACGTTATCATTGACGCCCCGGAGCAAAACCGTCTGGTTTCGAATCGTGACTCCTGCCTCGACGAGTTTACGGCTGACCCGCTCCGTCATCCACGAGATCTCGTTCGCGTGATTGAAGTGCGTGTGCAGCGCCATGCGCTTTCCCGCCTCAAGCGCCTGACGGCTCACCCAAATCAGGGCCTCGGCCCCTACGGCGCTTGGCATCAGCATCTACTGGCACCAAAGTTGCATCCTGGGAAGGGGCTTACACGGATCCGTGGGGTCAAGAATTTGATTGGGGGCCACCGCAAGCCCTTTCGAGGCAAACCGAAACTTCTTGGTGTTAGGGATCCGGATGAGGCGCTCGCCAATGTAGCCTAGTTGCTCGGGTGTTAAATAGTAAGCGTCGCCGCCCGACACGACAACATCCACGATCTCCGGGTGCGTTTCGAGGTAGTTGAGGGCCCTCTCCCATCTTTTAAGTGTGGGCAGCATTTTCTGCTTCCTCAACTCTTCTGTGTCGGCGCCAACTTTGTCGGCGCGTGTGCAGAAGGTGCAGTACGTCGGGCACACCGAAATCGCTATCCAGTGCTGTCAGCTATGTCCAGGTACGGACAAGTCCATCTGGGTGGTGTGACGAACGGAGAAACAGGGCCTTGTCTGGGTAGCGATGGACGATCCCATCGACGGGCGAGTCGGCGTTTTCGAGTAGTGAGTCCAAGGCGCTTTTTGGGTGGTCCGATTCCATCACAGAACCTAGGGGTATGAACTGCCGGAAGATTGGGTCGTGCCGCGGGTCATCCCAGTTGATTCGACTGAAAACATGAGGCCTGGCATTCCCGTCAGGGCGTTGTTGACCATTAAGGGATTGGGAAGGGACCCGGTCAGACCCTGCGCGGACTTGCGGCTTCACTCACATGATACGCAGAGACACAGAGCTCCTGGCGAGGCCATCGAACACATCATCGATGATGTCTTCTCGGCTCTGCATGCCGATCCCGTCTCGGCCGTAAGGGACGGAGTCAGGGAGAACAGTCGCAAGTGTGCTTCGGAAGCGGTCGCCCTTGGAGCGTAGGTGATGCTCCACGACATTCCTGGTCTTTTGTCCTTGTCAGCCACGTCTAGGGGGGAGACCACGGTATCACCCAGGCTCCAGGTCCACGACGTGGATTCTGCCGCTGATACATCTTGCCACATGGGAACGCGACGCCAAAACTCGTCCAGGACGCCGATTTGAGCCTCTGGCGGTGGCGATGGCGTCACCGCAGCGTGACTGAACTGGGCGACACTTTCCGGGTGGGTATTTGGGGGCTGGCGGGCCCGGTACTGAGACAGGAGCGGAAAGGTGGCTCGGAGCAGAGCTTGGCTCGGGAGCTTGGGGCGTGCTAGCATCTTGGACAAGACTGGTCGCTCTTTCGGCCCCCGCGTGCCGTAGGTCGGAGTGAACAGTCCTGGAACCGGCAACAGTAGACCTGGCGAGACCGTACTGCCACCTACTGACTATGGTTTAGTAAGTAGCCCGTCGACCGGTAACAGCAGATAGGCAAGACTCGCACACGTGTAGGTGACTGCGCGTGCATCCGTAAGGGTGTTGTTGCCAAGGGCCCCAAGTGTTGTGGGCGGTTCGTTTCTCGTCTCCTTGCCGGCGTTGATGATATAAACGACCGTTAGGAATGGGACTGAGTATTAAATGTACATAAAGAGGAGGCTCTCTAGTACTAGAGGTGGAGGGGCAACCGCCCCGAGTAATATAGACATGCGGTCTGCCAGCACAGGCTCTGACGGGAGCTATCGGGCCGCCATCGACTCTGTCATCTCCCCCGGATTCAGGGACGTTCTGTAAAAAGTCATTCCATTAGAGAGGTGGCTTACTGGTGGAGGGGTGGCTTGGTGACTGGATGGCCCGATATCGTTGCCGCTTGGGGTTTCTAACGGAGGGCTTGAAGATGCTCGACTCGGGGTCCCTGTCCCGGGGCACCGCATGTGTCTTGTACTACATACGGTGCGTTTGCATGATAGGCCAATAAGTCCGTCCCGTTGCGCCGTGATGGACTACCAAGGGAAAGGCATACGCGTGGCTCCGTGGCGGTTTTGCCTGGCACTGGTCGAAGGGTGGAGGTCTGAAGATAGTTCCCGCCTTCCCCGTCCCCCAATTCGCCGATGGGATGGGAAGCGGGGCAAGGAAATCTGGAAAATCCCGAGAAACACGAGGAGTGGCGGCATTTGGTGGTCGAGCTGGGATGCTGGTGTGGAAGATGAGAGTAGATGGGTGTCAGTCGCGGTTCGGAGTATTTGCTGCGGTACCGGTGCTTAGCACCAAGATAGATGGCCACAACCCAGCACACCGGTCTCTGATGGCGCGACGGCAATCATGCCCAAGATGACTTGGCCCACGAGGTAATTCGAACGTTAAACAAGAGGGGGGGGGCCAAAGGAGGGGAGCTTCCACCGGCCTCTGCAGGTCTCAGGGATCAGCAAAGTCGTCGCCGTTTGCTGCGTCGAGCGCTATTGGATACCGATCTGGCGGGTTGCGGACTGAGTGTGTGGCCCTCTCCGCGGTACGGGCACGGTCTCGGCGGGGGACGATGGCGGTATACATCCATGCAGGTGGCGGATGGCGAATAGGTTGTAGCCGACGATTCTGACGAATACATGCGTAGCGGGAACGGGTTGCACGATGTAGGTACCTCTAAAATGGATATTACACAGCAAGTGTGGAGGTGGAGGTTGAGCTGAAATAGGCAGGACCTCAGTTAACTGGAGGTTCTGAACGCCGACTCTGATTGGGTCTGGCCCGCAACCCACGCGCTTATACGATCCTTGGGCTTGGCGTGTTGGCTGCTTGGATGCGCCGCATCTTGCAGCTCCCGTGGACATGTTCGCCACAAGCGCTCGCTTCGGCGCCTAACGTCAGCTAGGCCTCCTGCTTTTGCCCTCAGTCAGTCTCCTGCGCGTGGCTGCGGCCGCTCCAGCAGCCTGTGTTGGGAGACGCGAAGGCCCTGTCATTGGTGGCTAAGCGCGGTCTCTTGCTTGCTGGCCCGTCAGCTCGTTGGTCTGCAAGCCAGCATCCATCTGTAAGTATATTGCTCATCTCTCCACGGAGGTCTGCCGCCGGTCTGGACAAACGGTGGATACGAACCTCAAAGTGGATGAACGGAGAAGTATCTAGCCTCCAAATTAGTTGCCTCCATAAGCAATTACACACCCTTGCTGACCAACCTTTCGCACCTGGGATATCGGCTGGGGCTGCCCATCACCCACCAGGCCGGTATCCGACTTGACCAGATGGACAAACCGTCCGCGGGAGCTAGTCCCGTACATCCTCACAGTTGCCTTCTTATTGCCTTTATGTTCTCACATGGCAGAAGTGGTAGGCAATGTTGGTCGGTGCAGGGTCGGGGGTGGCGGCGGCGGCAACGACGGCGGTGGTGGTCCGGCTGCGTCTTCGCTTTCTCTTTCTCTGGCAGGCAATTAATCACACCGGATAGCAACCTTGGAGGGACCAGGGAGGTCCTCCGGGTTGCCTGGTCACTGATTTTCGTCACCTAGACCTGGTCACGCTTGCCGAGGGCAGTGGAAGTTGCAGGGAATAGACGAGGTGTCGCAATGCAACGTGACCGATGGGTATTCTTTTTCTTCAACCAACAGGGGTCCTTGTCATCAGGGGAGCGATACAACATCCGCGAGGGGGGGGGGCCCTTTGTCCAGGCATTTCGAAGCACCACATACCCTCTCGCCACCTGGACTCTGGGATAGAGGCCTGAACATGATCAAGTCCATGAAGTCCAAGTCGAGCCACACCTCATAGTGACCGCCCCCAGCAACATGCTTGAGGACGCCGGACTACATTGAATCGAAACCTTTTGCTCGGCCCAGACTACTACAGGTTAGCCAACGTATCTTGGTCGTGATCAAGCAAGGGGAAGCGGAATAATTGCTTGTGCATTGCCGGTCTTTACTCCATAGCGCGAGCCAACACCCGACTCGGGGGGGGGGGGGGGGGGGTTGTCCTACCCTAACTGTCCCGTTAGAGGTAGCCAGCATGCTATGATCGTTCTGGCTAAGGGCTAGCTATTGTTCGTGACGCCCTAGTGACGGGGAGATGCATTGCCCACGGTTTGGTAAGCCCTGTGGCCAGTTATTCAAGCATTCGTCAGCGGAGGAACATCACGAAAGCGACGTCGGCATCCGCGGTGGCGCGATTGCATGGACTAGAAGCCCACACCCCGGCTACCTGGACAGGTCGGAACGGGTAGTCAGCCAGCCAAAGCAGGAAGTGCTTGTGTGGTTCGCAGCAGGTGAACCGGTGTGACGTTCAAGGCGCATCATCACCATCAAGAAGTCCAAGGTGGGTGAGCACATATGCGTTCGTACCAGTATCACTCTCCCGTTCCAAGGAGCTTCGAATCGTTTTGACACTTTTGTCAAAAACCGTGCCTTCACCCGGCTCCCATCCGTCAAAGCACACTCTCCTGCGGCGTAGGACCTGCGCCTAAGGATCATATCCGTCAACCACGGCTGGCGGCACCTCATTTGTACCTTCAATGGTGATATTCGGGAGGTGTGCAGGCAGGATGTGGCCACTGCTTCGGCATCGGAGGAAGCCGGGGGGCTAAAACTGCTGTTTCGACCCAACATAGGCATCTTGACAGAGCCTTAGGCATGTTGTGGTGATAGGTCTCTATGATTGGCAGCCTACCCATTGGGCCATCTACCTATCGTGATCATCGACAATCCACCCCCGACATGGCTACCTCCCCTAGACCTTTGCGTGTGTGTGACCTAGGTCTCACATGAACCGACAGTCCTTCGTCCTCATAGTCACTACCCTGGTGACTGGGGGAGATATTGGTCTATTGCTCCGGTTCACGGACCTTTTTACGGCCACCAGGAAGCAGTGGAGGATGCCGGTGAGTGACTGATATACGGCCGCGCTCCAGAGTGCCGCAACGAAACTGCAGCCTGAATGCATACTATCTGAGCCGTACCACTGGTAGCGGCGGTCGATTTTCTCGGTGTATATTGGGCACGATGAGAGTCACGACTGCTGCGGTGGGAATCAGGAGCACACCGGCTGCAACCAGTGCCACCACTGGGCCGACCCAGAGTTTGCGCTGGCAACAAAGCTTGAAACTGCCCCTTAATAGCAAGACAGCCCAGGCGCCTGAGGCCACCACGCATCCCAGGGTGAGGGGGACAAACGGGAGAAGAGTGAATCGATGGTGGCAACCGGGCGTGTCCACTGTTGTTTGGTCGAGTCACAATCGAGCAGGAACGTATGTGTGACCAAAAATGGCTTCGGACTCGGTGGAGAGGCATGGCAGAGTCGAGCGAGTTGCCCGTCTGCTGATACAAGCATTCAGTGCCAGATGCGTGACGAACACATAGGGCGCGTAAGTGGAAATGGAATGTAAGAGCAGGCCATTGGGCGTGTCTACGACATACCATTTTCTCCACAATACGCACCCAAAGCAACCACACGCTCGTCGTTAGCCGGGAACGGGTCACGTCGAATGCCTCGGCCCACGCCCCCGTGAAAGGGGCTTGTGCAGCGTAGGAGACAGAGGGGAAACCCACGGTGAAGATGCGTGCGTCCTCGGCAAGAAATGGCTGCTGACCTCGTGGACGCCACCCACATTGACGGCAATGACAAGGGCTAGAGCGACGGCCTGAAAGACAGTGCTGCGTTCGAGAAGCCGGGACTAGATACGCTTCCTCTCGGCTTGGGTCAAGTACAACTGCTCCGCCGGTGGCGCTGGGCCGGCTGCCGTATCGTGGGGGGAGGGGCCAGGGCCAGGGGCGCCAGATGGGGGGTTAGGCATGGTTCCCGACGACCGCCGAGACATCCGTCTTGTTGCAGACTGCCAAGGCTTTACAGCCCTGCTTATTACAGCTGCATCAGAGAGGTAGCTTTCCCATATGGCTGGTAATGTACTTCTTGCGTCCAGTCATACATAGGATCACGAGAGACCCTGTCCGTCTTCCATACAGCTGTGGCTGACGGCTGGGCACCATCGACGGGCAACCATCGGATAAGGATGCCGACGGGAACCATCGGCCAATCTTGGGTGAACACTGGAAAGGATATTTTGGCGCAAACCAGGCAGAGATAGGCCATCCAGCGGTGAGATATTGCACTTGGAACCCGCAGCTTCGGGTCGCTCGCTGCATCATGTACATCCATATGTACGTCTTACAGCATATACGATGGGACAATAGAGCTTGGAAACACAAGACTCGGGTATTGCTTGCCAGAAGGTTTAGCACTCGGTCCTTTTCTTCCTTCCCTCAAGCCGCCTTTCAACGGCGCAATATACCCTCTTGCCGCCCAGGCTGCCTACTTCGCCTATATATTAGGTAGGTATCGACGGGAATGTAGGCCGGCCCTGGCCGTCGCAGAAACCGTCTCATCCACAACCCCGGATGATGACTAGATCGGGTGTTTATCGCAAGCCGCCACCACAGCGCTCGTGAATAGCCATGACACGCATCAGCAGGCCCCCTTGTACCACAGCGGCTGCGCAGACGAGCAGGTAGCCGTAACCACCGCTTGCAAACAAGGATACGGTGGCAGACGAACACGAGGGGAAGGGGGGGTTTATGGGAGCCGTCCTGGTGACATGCCAATCTCTCACCAGCGCTACTACGCCCCTCACAAACCAGTGTCTTGGTCCAAGGTAGTCCGCGGAGGCATGCATTCTTCGTCGTCTTTTATAGGACCGGCTGCTCCCGGCTTCATACGCAGCCTCTCGGCGCCTTGATCTCTGCATGCATGCGAGAAGTACACGCCAAATCTCGGGCCAGTTTTGGCTTTTTCGGCCATTGAGGGAAAGGATTACATAGGGAGTCCTTCGCTCAGAGGACTGCGATGAAGGTTAGCAACACGGGTGGGCACGGAACAGAGGAGGAGGAAGGGAGGAGGGGAAGGTACCCTAGGAAATCCTCCTTAATGCTGCCAATGGCCCACAGCTCGCCAACCTCGGCTCGGGTGCCAATGATCTTCACTCTCACGTGGGTGCCGACTTGGATCGTAGTCTCGTCATCGTGAAAGCTCGGCGGGGTGCCGTTGGGGTCCCATTTGATCTCACCGGGGATCAACTATGAGGGGGCCGGTCAGTAGCAACCCCAAATCATGCCAAAGGAAGGACATACGTGAGCCGACACAAAGATACGGAGGGGGCCAGCCTCGGCAAAAAAGCCGTGCTGGTTGACCGAGACGACCACGGCATCAATCTAAATCATCAGCAAGGCAGGACAAAGAGCCGCACCGACGGGCGGGTGCATCCATACCGTCTCTCCCTTGAAGGGTCTCCAGACTACGGCGCGATACCCAACCGTAAACTCTGCAAGCCCGCTGCCGGGTAGGATACGACCTTCGGAGATGTCGAAGGTGTCCATTATGGTGATGATATAGTAGCTCCCGGTGCAAGTCCCCTCCACGTCTTTGAGAAGCTTGCCCGTGACCAGTTCGTGCATATTCTTACCAAAGTAGGACGGGTGCAGCGTTACGCGCCGCTCGAGATTGTAGAGAAAGAACATGGTGGCGGCGGCGGCAGCACAATGGGAAGCGATCGAGCGGATATGGGGCACGCGACGCGATGCGATGCGACGCGACGCGGCAGGGCAAGCAGACGTCTTCTGCTTCGGTCTGCGTCCAAGGACTGATGAACCTGGCGGTGGACTCCTTGGCACCCAAAACTCAAACCCGTCCCATCACAGGATGGGTGGACTACCAACGGGGGGCCACCGGGGGATGTTGCGCGGAGGGCGGGAGGATGCTGTTGGCAGCACTCGTTGGGGGGGTCGTCTTCGAGGTACCGGGATGAGAGAGGGGTGGCAGCGTCGCTGCTCGACTTTTTCCTCAGGCGTGCGGTATGTGTACACGGTTTCCTCGCGGCTAATGAAGTGAATGGGCTTGTCGGGCGAAAAGGGTGCCCTCGACTCGAGGCGACGATGGTGGGTGGTGGGGGATGATGCTTCTGTTGGTGGGAGTGGGAGCGACCGGTGATGGACGCGCGCAGTGACAGTACAAGAAAAAGAGCGGGATGGATGGAACGGGACGGGAGGGCCCTAGGAGTTGGAAGGCCAGGCAGGCCAGTGACAATGGCACACGGGAATGGCAGGTAGTCCAAAGTCTTTACAGCGGGTTCAAGGCTCACTGGAAGTAACTTGCCCGTCCCCAGGGGCAATTGATTATCTGCTTGTCCGAAGCACTTCGTTCTTGTCTGCATCCCAATGCAGGAAGAAGCACAGACAAGGCTACTCGCGATGGTATCGGACGGGACGTCGGTCTGGCTGCTGTCGTCCACGCCTCGTTTGTCGTGCAGCAGAGACAGAGAGACAGAGCCTGAATGCGGCTCAAGAGCCGATCCCTGCTACTTTTGACCCAAGCGTCTAGGTACAGATGCGATGTACCTTGGGGTCTACACGGTACTACACAGTAGTGTGAGGTAAGTACCACGCATATGGAATCCCTGCCCCACCATCCCGTCCGTCCGTCGTCCCCGAGAAGCGCCAGCACCTTCGACCTCGGCGCATCGCATCGCATGCAAGCCAAATTTATCCATTCCGTGCCATCACCCTTCCTACAGTCTTCTTATCTCTCCGCCCCCTCCGGATGCTAGAGGCCTTCGCCCAATCCTCCCCGACACCTTAAGCCCGCGAACCGACGGAATGACAACACCGCCCATGAAGAATAGGAGTCCCTGATCCCTCGTGATTGTCTTATTTCCAAGGAGCCATACCAGCCAGGCAAAGAAAAGAAAAGAAAAGGGACGGAAACCACCAGCATCAGCGGTTTTATGCTCCCGGCTGATCCTCCGCCCGCCTACCTGCCCGCCTGCCCGTCCGCCTTGCGCCATCTGTCTGCTGCCATGGCCCTCAACCTGGAAAAACAGCTCACCTTCGTAAGCCCGGCCCGGCCTCGCCAACCCGAGCTGCCGCAAAAGAATGCGCGCGCGCGCGCGGGGGGCAACTAACATAGATCGTGTATACAGTATGGTGCCTACCATGACCACCCAACCAACGTCGCGATTCACATCGTGTGCGTGCCGTTGATCTTGGTCTCCGCCTTTGCCATGGTGAATGCTGCTGCCTTATCCAATCTCCTACCCCGGATCTTTCGGCGCTAACCTTGCTTTTGCAGGCGGCCAACACGGGCACCCTCATCCCCCTACCCGACGCCCTGACGGTGCCCTTCCTCGAGCTGAACCTGGGCACCATCGCCGCCCTCGTCTGGGGCACTCTATATGTCCTTCTCGAGCCCGTGGCTGGGACCGCACTGGCTGTTCTCTGCCTCGCCAGCGCGGCCGGTACCAACGCTGCCATGGCCGCCGACTCGACTCTTACCAACAAGGTGGCCATCTCGACGCATATCGTTTGTTGGCTTTTGCAGTTCATCGGCCACGGTGCCTACGAAGGCCGATCCCCTGCTCTGCTGGACAACCTGTTCCAGGCCATCTTCCTCGCGCCGCTGTTTGTCTGGCTCGAGGTGCTCTTCAAGCTTGGGTACCGTCGGGAGCTGCAGAGCCGTGTTGAAAATGCCGTCAAGATAGAGATTGCGAAATATAGGGGTCAGAAGAAACAGTAACTGGCGCCGTAGCGTTCCGCAGCCCTGGGCCGTCGAGTCCGACGAGCCGCGGTACCGACAGGGAAGAGCTAACAAGACGAAGCTATTTCAGGCGTGTGGTCATGGCCCCAGTTTGAATAGGCACAGTAATAGGGGGCAGCGACGACGAGAGATGGGGCGTGAAGCAACCCCGAAGGAGGCAGTACACAGCTTGAACCCTGCCGCTGGTATTGCCACGGAATATACCCTATACCCTTCGTTAGATTTCTAAGAACAAGCAACTACAGAGCGAGAAGGGGACAGGCAGGGATGGCTGAAGAAGGTTACGAGAGGTGGCTCCAGCAGGGAGTCACAGTGCGATAGGGCCACAGCGGCCCCCCTATTCGGCATTCGGGATGGAAGAGAGAATGAAATGGTTACAGTACTTAATTCACCTACCCTCCACCCTACCTAGGTACCTACTCAAGTCCTTTAACAGTGTACATCGCTGGGACCGAGGTACGGAGGGGGGCAGTGTTAGCCAGCATGTTGAAGTACAGAACCGAGGAGCGGTACTGAAGGGCTATACTCACCCGGCTTGTCCGGTTTCGCGACGGCCGTTCTCAATCATCCGCGCATCACCACGCAAAGGAAGCCTCCGAATCGGATTCGGCCGTGAACAGCTCGACAAACCCTTCAAGCCTGGTCTTCCTGCGATGTTTCGGCTCAGCGCCTTGGACGTGCGCCGGCCGCGGCTAGAAGTCGTGCCTCGAAGTAATGGCCTTTTCAGCCAGTGCTTGCTCCTTGAGACACGCCATGTACAAGAGCCGAGGCCCCCGACGCACCGAAGCCGGTGCTTATCGCCGAACTTGGTGGCGTGGGTCATGCCGGAGTGGAGGTTCGCCCCGTGGCGCGTTGAATTTCTGTCCTTGAATGACGGCCCCGACCACCACTTCCTCCCGGTCCACCTGGCGTGCTCTGACGCGGGGTGGAAAACGAAGGGCCCTCAGGGATAGGGAGTATAGCACTGGAAGGAAGCTTGAGGGCAGGCTCGGGCTCGACCGGCCGCTTTAAAGGATGACGGAGCGCGGGCACCTGCTTTCCTGTATTGTTCATCGGTCGGGAGGCCGGGGGGCGCTTACTGCGGCTCCTTTGGCCTTTGGCGGGCGCATGAGAGCGTTTCCTCAATACCATATCGTCGGTGGGTTTCTTGGGTTTGTCGTTCGCCCGGGGCGAGACCGGGGCGAGACCGGGGCGACCCGCGCTCTGCCTCGGCTGTAAGTCAGCGCCACGGGGGGCTGGGACCGGTAGTATAGCCCAGGGATCCAGGCAGGAGCCATCTTCGAGATGCCAATGTCAGCCAAGTGGCGTTGGGATCGTTTATCAGCGTGGTTTGTTGAATACTTGCCTTGACTGAAGCGCTCATCGCCCATTCGACAATGCGCAAGGTTCGCCCCGTTCCCTGGCCGTTGGAGGTCCAGACCTCCCGCTTGTTTTACGGCGCAGTGGTCGCAATACTGCGCCCAAAACTCTTCAACTCTTCACCTCTTCGTGGTTTCCCGCAGTTGGTGACCCCCTTGGAAGTCTGGAACGGCCTATTGCGCCATCCCGATTGTTGCTTGTGGTAGGTTGGGCACGGCGTGGCGTCTTTCTTGGTGCCGGCACCCGGAAGCGGCGATGAGTTCAACACACATGGTTTGCCCCGTGGGCGTGAGATATACTAACAGTAGCGGCGGTTCTTGGAGTTGGCGCGGAGTGGTATTTACCAGCCCCTGTCCCCGTGGTGCTGGTGATAGCCGTCACGAGCCACGGTTGCCAGGATCGGATGGGCGGCCGTACATGGCCGGAACAAACCAGGGGTTTCGCGGACTGCTTATATGTCAATTTCTATCGTTTATGTGACGGAGAGAGACAATGCTCCCCATATCATCGGCCTGACTAAGGCGGCAGGCTAATCTCGTTCTGCAGACCCTATCCTTTGTCGGGGACAAGATATTGTAAAGGGACAGCAATGGAATGGCATGCTCCTTGACCAAGTGTCGACCGTTTTGAGCAAGAGGTCACATGCTCAGCCTTCCATTATACAAGCGGACACGCTGATCCAGCTAAGTCAAGATGTGCCCCCCTGAGCTGCTTTACTCAAACCGCCTAACAGCCGGAGGAATCGCCTGACGGAAGGCCAAGTTTTTCAAGATGCCTTCAAGACGCCGGATCCCTGCGGACCTAGGAGAGCAGGTGCTGAGGGATGTAGCCGGAGTGATGCGGGAGCAGGGCGACCGGTCCTCCCATAAAACCTTGCGCTTAGTGCGAAGAACCTTCGTTGCACCTTGCTGAGAGGCGGGACGGGACTCGCCAAGGGAATGCTTGTACAATATGTCGCTTCCATGAGATTCCTTCTCAGAAGAGGCTCGCAAAGCAGCGAAAGGCCTCGCTGCTTTATGCGAGGATATTATACCCCGCGGGTGGCTCCGACCAGGTCTAGAGAAGGGGAAAATGCGATGGCTATTTTCCGAGGTATTTTTTGCTTTGCCTTGGATCAAGCTCACACTGTTCCCCGGTCAAACTGCTATAGCCCCATAGATCCCTGCAATACATCCAACCATCGTATAACATGCGTGGAGCGTACAGATGAGCTATCTTGAGTTTAATAAAGGCATGTAGTGTGTGTATCATATCATACAGTGATTCCAGTCCACCAAGAGGATAGGCCTGAATCTCTTGTGAAATTTTGATACCGCCTGTTAGGCGTTCAGTAGCAATGTGGCCGACACCGAATATTAACCTGCGTTTGCTAAAAAGCTCGAGTCAGTACTTCAGTTACCAATATGGTGTATATGTACCGCGCTTTAGGGGTGGCTGCAAGTGAGAACAAGAGAGTGATGAGAGGCCAGGAGACGGAAAGGGTGGTGGGGCAGCCGCCAGGGGCACTGGAGATGGCTTACAGGGGAAGCAACGACAACGAGCCCTGCCCCTTGAATATTGGTCTCTCCGCCATCGATTCCGTTGACGAAACAGTCTGCTTCACCGCATACCATGATACTTGAAATCTGCGACGTATCCAGTCAGCCAACAGTCTTGTTCGCGCACAAAACGTCAGGATGTACATTCAGAACATCCATCAAAGGCCACAGCTGGCCATCCATGGGGATAAATTGGCTAAAGGCGGCCCCAGCGGCGCCTCGGAATTCAACATGTACGAAGCCTCTCGTCTCGACTATGCCGGTTGAATTGTCCAGGTAGTTCGATGGTGCCGCAATAACGAAGGCTGCGAGGGCCGCGAGGGCAAACAACGATGCGTATGGGGTCATTCTTGAGGCGCAAGACTGGGCTTCGGATAACTTGTTACGGGCAAGCAAGTGATTTCAACCGATTCTGTGTGACTTTTGAACGAGGCAAGTCGATATCGAGTATCAAGTTGGCAAGCAAGAGGGTATTAGTATTAATAGACAGTGACATCCCGTCATGCTCCACAGGCTCGGCTGCCAGAACGACGACAGGCAGACTGTTGAGCGCCCAGACTCTCGAGCGGCTCTGGCTAAGACACACCAAAGACTGCGTGAGCCTGCGCCTGGCTGTCTCACGTTACCCGAGTATAGGCAGCCCTAATACACTACGGTTACCCGAGTTGGTTGTTGTTGCCCCGCCCGATCCGCGGAAGCATCAATTGCACTGTCCTCCAGTCAGGTGCACGTTCTTGGAAGGAATGCCGCGCACGGCCTCGACGGCAACTTCTGGTAGCAGTCCTGCCGATCGATGCAGTTCTCGGGGCGGGCCTGGCCTGGAAGGATGCACGCCGAGGAACCGTCGCTTGCTAGGTTGCTGTAATACACGGCGCAGTGCGTTTATGCGGTAGTGGCGCGAGGGGATACGTAGGAACCGTGTAGCTTCCCTTTCCCCATGTCAATGGGTGTGCGTGTTGTATTGGCAGCCTGGAGGCGCTGGCGCTGCCGCGAACAACCCCTCCTCCTTCCTCCTTTCCTTCCTCCAAGCAAAATAGAGCCCACTCAATCCCACATCCCAACGAACGAGTGCCGGCCAGCCTCTCCTGCTCAGCCATTTCTACGGTGTCGCCGTGAACAATTCAGCCAATCGCACGGGTGTTTGATCGCAGCCGCGGCCAGCTCGCCGTCACCATGGAAGTCAAGAAGTGGCAGATGCTCGGTAAGGTTTCGAGCCTATGGCGGCGCCTTGTGGTGCATTCCCGCATATGGGTGCCAGCTGACTGGGGGGCCGGCAGAGAATAACCCGGAGGTGATGACGGGCCTAGCCGTAGAGTTGGGTCTGTCCCCCGAGCTACAGTTCTACGACGTCTACTCGTTGGACGAACCCGAGTTGCTGGCCCATATCCCACGCCCTGCCCTGGCCCTGCTGGTCATCATCCCACTCACACCGGCATGGGATAGCGATCGCCGCGCCGAAGACGCCGGAAAGGGCGACTATGTGGGGTGCGGGCCTGACGAGCCTGTCATCTGGTTCAAGCAGACCATCGGCAACGCCTGCGGCTCCATCGGTCTGCTCCACTGCCTTGTGAACCCAGCCTCCGACTTCATCCGCCCGGGTTCCGATCTGGCTGCCATCCGGAGCCGCGCCCTACCCCTGCAGATGACGGAGCGCGCCGATATGCTCTACCACTGCGAGCCCTTCGAGCGGGCCCACAAAGCCTTCGAGAATGCCGGGGATACACCCGTCCCCGTAGGCCAGGATCATGCGGGCCAGCATTTCGTCGCATTTGCCAAGGCCAAGGGGAAGTTGTGGGAGCTGGAGGGCGGAAGAAAAGGTCCACTTGAGCGAGGGAGCCTCAACCCGGACGAGGACGTCTTGAGCCCCCGCGCGCTGGAGTTGGGGCTCGGGCGCATCATCAAGTTGGAAAAGGACAACGGTGGCGGGGACTTACGATTCAGCTGTATCGCGCTGGCACGCAAGCCCTGAGGGCCATGCGAAGAAGGACGCGTCATGGAATCGGACGGCCGGGATGACAAGTCTTCTGTCTTGCCAGGGCTGCCAGGCCGCCTGCGCCAACTGTGCCTATGTTAACGAACCACGCCAAGCGTCGCGATCTGGGAGCTGGTGCGGGGACGTGTATTCGGACCAATGGACCCAGTCTCTTGCGCGAGGCGTTCCCGTAGGCAGGCATTCATTCAGGCAGAATAGAAGCAGACCGCCAGGCCGGAGCTCGCTCCCCTTGGCCGTGTTCGACTGACTCGAAACAACGTGGACGTGAAGAGGGACGCGCCAATGACGGCTAGAGTCCCCACGCCGGTTAGGTGTCAGTAGGGAGCCGAGCAGGAAGAAAGTAGCAGATGGGATCGTATGGAAGGGCCCCGAGTCCCCGACCCGCTTGGACTGCGGGCACCATCGACGTCGACCGGGGAGGCGGGCAGGGCCTTATCGCGCGGCGCAAGACGCAAGATGGTTGCCGGGGTCGCGATGCTGGCTCAGCGCTCGGCGGGTGGGGTGGTACCGGGATCTGATTGACGGACCGGGACAAAAGATCCTAACTATACGTACCGTATGCGCGGGCGCTCGTCCCGAGAGAGCGGTCGTGGGGAATGAGGAATGACGACAAGGAAGCCCCGAGTCTCCGTGACACTTGCCACGGCGCCCACAACAAGCATGCTGAAGCGGGTAAGATCGCCCATCGGTCCCAAGCACCTCGTCTCGGTCAGATCGAACGGCTCGATCGCGATCGCATTGCTTTCTGCAGGGTCCGGTCTGTCGTGGAACAGATGATAAAGCCCGGCGGGCGTGCTTTGACCGTGCGATTGCTTTCGTCTTTTCCTGCCTGCCCGACCGACCGACTGCTCGTCCCTGTCAGTCCGTGTTCGCATTTGCCGGTCACGGGTGCCTGCGTGCGGTGGCGGCGACGGCGGCGGCAGAACGACCTGACGACGACGACCCTGCTGCCCACGCAAAGCCGATGTCACATCGCGACTCCGAATCCGTTGGGCAGGAATCGACAAGGTTTACCGGAGATGCACGAGCAAAGAAGCCCCTGGTGGTGCCGGGCGTGCAGGTTTGGCCTCTTTATATCTCTTCATATCTCGTTATATCTCATTATATCTTGAGGGTCAGAAAGCTTCGATCGCTGGTGTCCCATTTCTTACCTCCCATCTCTCCCGCGTCTTTCCCATCTGCCTCTGCCGTCTTTTCCATGACCACACAACTGCGTATGTGGTACCCCACCAGACCTACCTACGTTGTACTCTGCATTCCCGCCCTTTTCCCCTCTACGCAGTATCCGCCCCCTGGGGGCTGCAGTACCTTGTAAGTATGTACGCAGGTGTACCTACAAAACGGCTGGTCACGGCCCTCCCCCGCCCCCAAGCCGGGCCTACCGTGTCGACCCCTGCCGCCCACCAAATATGCCGTGCCGAACCGCTTTGCCTCCCCCCCCCCCCCCTCCCCTCCCAATAACCCATCACTCGGCCGGGCTCCCTATCCTCTCGTCTCGCCGCCAACGACCATCCTCGAGACGAAGGCCGGGCAGGTCCTCTTTGTGTCCCAAGGTTACTGGCGTCGGTTTCCTTCCCCGCCATCCACGAACTCTCCTCGCACGCCCAGACCGCCAGCCGGACGGCGTACGGGCGGGAGGGTGGAGAGAGAAAGAGAGACAGGGAGAGAAAGAGAGAAAAGAGAGAGAGGGGGGAGAGGGGGCTGTTGCTCGTTGTCCACGATGCAGCGTGACGTCGGATCCGGCGATTGAGTTTGCGTCGGCGGCCCCGAATTTCCCCTCCCCACCGTTCACAGGGCGATACGACGCTGCGCTGGCGGAAGGGCGGTGGCGAAGAATTATTTGCAAAGCTGACGACGAAGCCCGGGGTCTTTTCCGCCGCCATCGCCAGGGCCAGCAGAGGCGCGGGCCGGTCGCGCGGCGGAAGGGGGCAAGGGGGAGGGTGCGTTCAGCGAGTGAGTGAGTGGGTGGCGCGCCGCGACTGCGAGGACCGTCTTAACTAGACAGGGACGCACGCGAGCTGATGCTTCCTGGTCCAAAGCGATCTGGCCCTGCCCCCTCCCTTCCCTAGGCGGGCAGAAGCTGGTTCCGCTGTAGCTGGCGTCCCGTCCAGGCCAGGCTGGAGGCCCGTAGGACAGACGACATGGGATGTGAAAACAGGCGTCGCTGGGAGGGAGAGACCCGGCAGCGCTCCCGCATGCGCGCCGCCGATAGGCCCAAAGTCTACCTCTACTGACTCCCATCCCACGCCCGCAAACTCGATAGGCCTGGGCGGGGAGCCGGGGCCGGCTCCGCGGCGCAGCCCACCCTACTCCGCCAAAAACAATCGGGTTTTTGCCCGCTGCGGCCGGCGAGTCTTCCTTGACCATCCCAATCCAGAGGTTTTTCCCATCCTGTGTCGAGCCGGTATTTGCCTTTGGCTGCCCTATTTGGTGCTAACGATGAGCACCAACAAACCGGGGACCACTTTCGCACGTGTCGCCCACGTTTGAGAACGGGTTGGCCCAGCTCGTGTGCCCGGCGCGCGCACATTGCTATACACGTACCTCGCCCGTGGGAACTGAAAGCGCCTTGCGTTTCCGAGCGGTGTCTCCAGCCCGGTTGCTGCATTGGATAAACGAAGGGGGGCCCTGCCGACCTAGCCCTCCTAGGTCACAAGTTCCGGCGCCGCGTCCGACTCCCCCGTTTCCTTTGCCCAGACTGCTCTTGGCTGGACGCTCCGAGACAGAAACCGGCCCATCGTCAAGTTGTCGTGTGTATTGAGCGTTGCCAGTCCGTCATAAGGGCCACGGCCTCATCTGCGCCCTGTGGAGAATGAATACCGAGCCCCTTCCTAGAGACTCGAGCTCCGCTGGCCCGGCCACCCCTTCTTCCAACAACCGGAAAGAGAGAGGGGCCATCGCCGCTCAAGCAGTAAGTCGCGCCTTCGCCCTGGCGCCCGACCCGAAGCGACCCGGCGAGCCTCCCCTCGCGGCGCGGCACCGCCTTGGGACGGGGGGACCGACCCCGGGGGCACCGGGGGAGGGCGGGGGAGGACCGGCTCTCCTGCCCGACCCCCCCGGCGCCCGGCGGTCCGGGTCTCGGTGCAAACGCGGTCGACGGGGCCAGAAAAGCTGACTTCCTTCACCAGTGCGAGAACTGCCGAGCAGTAAGCCAGCCCGTCCACCGCTCCCTCCGGCCGTGACTGACCTGGACGGACCCCCTACAGAGGAAACAACGATGCTCCGAGGACCGCCCCAAGTGCATCGCCTGCCAGCGCATGAATGTACGACACGGCTTCTCCCTTCCCGACCCGATGCAATCCGTTAATGGCCGTAGCTTGAGTGCAGGTACCGCGAGCCGCAACCCACCAAGTAAGCGAGGACCTCGGGGCAGCCGTCGTGCCCGCCGCGCGCGCGCCGCGCGACGCGACGCGAGGCGGTGGCCCATCCGCCCCCCCCCCCCCCCTTTCCCCGTGAAGCGTGAAGCTTGAGCCGTGAAGCGTGAAGCGTGGGTCGTGAGCTGACAATCGACAGGAAGGACAAGACTCTTGTGGAGATATTAGACCGCATCAAGAATCTCGAAGGAGACGTCCGAAATCTCGATGGAAAGGTCGATAGCATCAACCTCCGCGGCGCGTTGCCCCTCCCCGGCTTCGAGTCTCACCCGCAACCCACACCGGTCCAGTCCTCGTACGCCCCGGATTCGGCCCACTCCGGTGCCTGGTCAGCACCAACCGATGGGCAAACCCCGGCAGCGGCCATGTGCTCTTCCCACCAAACCCACTACGTGTACGCCTCGGCAGCCTACAAGACGCTCTCCTGGCCCTTTGTACAACAAATGTTGGAGTCGTCCAAGCACCCCGGCGTGAACCTGGCGCCCCTCGTGAAGGAGAACGGGTCGGCCGTGATGCTGGGCCTCCACGCCCGCGCCATCTCCCTGCCCGTGGACACGGTCGGCAGCGCCCTGGGCGCCGACGGGACGCCGTCGCTCGACGGCGGGCTGGTGACGAACCACCCCACTGGCGGCCTGCGTCCGGAGTCCTTGTCGATGAACTGGGAGGGTGTACATCGCTTCAGTAAGGCCTACTTCGACACTTTCAACCGCCTCTACCCCATCATGGACCGCGATCTGTTCCAAGCCGAGATCCTTTCCTCCCTGGCCAGCGGCGGCTTCAGCGAGGGCACCAACGCAACGCTTGCCTTTCTGGTCATGGCGTTGGGCGAGGTGGCCATAGCCGGCGTCCAGGGGAATCCTCTGACCCAGCGAAGCGGTGTAAAGGGCGGCACGTTGGAGCGGCCTCCCGGGCTCGCTCTCTTCAACGAAGCGAGGAAGCGGCTAGGATTTTGTCTCACACAGTGCAGTATCGAAAATGTGCAGGTCTTCGCACTAGCCTCGTAAGCCACCACTCACCCGCCCTTCCTCCGTTTTGCCCGCGGCGGAACCTTAGCCAGCGCGTCAACTGACACCCCGTGGAGCCTTTACTACCAAAGCTGCTGTCGCCACACGGTACGCATCTAGACTCCAGCCATCTTTCGCCCTTTGGGCGCGCGCGGTCCGCAGCTAACTCGCGGGGGCCCAGGACTTCTGGCGGATGACGATCTCGGCATCGCTGGCATGCCAGGCGCTGCTGACGAGGCAAGTGGTCTTCCTACGTTTCCCCTACTCGGTGGCCGGCTTCCTCTTGACTAACTGCGCCCAGCCACCCGGAGGAACTAACATCGCACCGTGCCGATCTCATCCGCAGGCTGTTCTGGCACTGCATCATGATGGAAACGTACGCGCTCCCTCGCTCCCCCTTGCCGGCGGCGACTAACTCCTTGGGCAGCTACCTCAACCTCGAGTTCAACATCCCCCTTACGGGGCTGGAAAAGTTTGAGAGCCTGGTTGGCTTGCCGGATTTCAGCGCCGGCTCCTTCTCCGAGGACGACTACGCAGGGAACCAAACCTCGCATTTCCGGGAGCACTTTGCGTCCCAGATAGTGCTGCGCCGACTGTCGGTCGAGTTCCACACGACGCTAAGCAATGGTGAGTTGTGTCCTCGCGTGGCCCGGCCTGTGGGGTGCCCCTGATCTTCCGGATCCATCCTCCGCCACTCGGTACTGACATGGCCGCGATGAAAGCCATCGGGGCCGCGGAGGCGCAGGCGGTGACGGGGACTATCAAGCAACTGTCAGTGCAGCTCGACCAGTGGCGCGGGATGCTGCCGTCGTATCTCTGCTGGCAAGAAGACACGGGCGAGAACATGTCGGCTCTAGCACAACCGGCCTTTTCGTCGCACATTTCGGGCCTGTCCAACAGCTACGTCTTTACGACCGATCTCAACATCCACGCAGCTGCCGCCGACATCCAGGTTGCCATACTCCGGACCCGGTACTACTACGTCAGGTACCTGGTTCATCGGCCGTATTTGTACAAGGCGCTTCACCACCCGGAGAGCATGACGCACGAGGATGCCGAGGGCGTCGCCATTGCCCTCAAGAGTATCTGTAAGCCAAACCCTGACGCGGCGCCCCCTTTCAGTTCGCTCCCCCGGCTTTTCTTGCGTCACCGTGCTAACCCGGACGCCGCAGTACTCTGGCCCATCACCATGTCTCCCATACGGGACCAGAAGCGGCTGGTGCCCTGCTTGTTCTGCTGGTCGCAGAACCTTCTGGGGAACTTGATCATATTGCACCTTTCCCAACAGGTCCCGATACTCATCCGCGTTCGCGCGACACACCTAGGGGACAGGTTCGACCTGGACGCCAAGCAGACCACATCCCTCTACATTGACTGGATCCGGGATCTCAAAGACGTTGACGCCACAGCACTGTGGTGTTGGACGGTGCTGAAAGCGCTCTACCCCCTCGAAGAGTAGAGAGCAGAAGGGTTGCCAGCTCGTCGTGACGGCCGTGCAGATCAAGACGGGGCCCACGGTCGGGAGTCATGCGCCATCCGCGGATTGGATTGCTCCCGCGGTTTGACTGCTACGATGCGGAAAAATTCGGCGGAGGATGCCGGAAACGGACGGGACCGGGGGCTTTGCAAAACAGCTTGTGTTCTGAGTCACTTGATGGACGCCTTGCGAAGGCGCCGGCGAGCATCCCATTGGCCAGCTGGGTGCCGGAGTACAACTAGCAGAGCTACGGGTGGTGGTTTGGCCGATTCGCGAGAGCGGTAACCACCGGGCGGAGAACAGTGAATGCAGGCGAGAGGGGGTTTTGCCGGACGGAGGCGAAAGGGGAGAGAGAAAGACGAGGTGAAAGCAAGGAGTCGAGAGGCAATGGCACGACGAATCCTGACCACCCACCCCCCGTGCCACGAGTAGGGATGACTAAAAAGCCGTAGCCACATGCGTGAGACGACGGGATGGCGACGCCAACGTAGTCGTCGCCCCTGCGCCGCACCGAGACGCGGTTCAGTTGAGGCCCGTCTGGTCTGGTCTCGTGCCGGCATCCCGAAGGAGGTCCGTTCCCTATCGGCTGAAGTCCGGCCGGAGAGAATGGCGGGGCAGAGAATGGCGGGGCAGGGAAGGTGGGGCCCCGGGATGTGTGGGGGGGGATACAGAGACGGCGTCGGGAAGAAAATTGCGACGAGCTGGATAGCGCAAAGTCGGATCCCTCCCAACCCAGTCGATGAGACGTCTGGACAACCTTGGGTCGACCCGGATTCATGGATGGGCCGCCCGCCAAGGTTGGCATCTGTTCCTTAGCTCGTTGCCTTGAGCGCCGGACGGGACGGAGGGAAGACGTTTGTAGCTGTGGTTTTTTAGTACCTTTCCTTTCGCCTTGGCGGGCGGCGGGGAGAGACGGTCCGGAAGACGCCAGCGGAAAGGTAGGGTGGGACGGGCCAGGGCTCCATCTGTCAGGAAAATCCATTGCACCCATCCATGGGTTCGATCCAAGATGGGCATCAGGGCCCCCCCAACCCCCCTCCTCAACCCCGACCCCACCAGCTCTGAACGACATGGCCGCTAAAAAAGCAAGGCTGCTAGTGGCCGATACGGCAGCAGCAAGAGGGCGCTCCGTGCCAGGTGAAACGGTACGAGCGTGTCCATCCCACACCCTCGCCAAGGGATGACGACGAGACGACGACTACGACGCACGCACAAGTATAGAAGCGCCTGGGTAGGTACTTATCTAACCCAAATGAGCTCCCTTGACGAGCCTGGATGATTGGTATATGTACTTACATTCCTGCTCGAGCAGAGCCGAGTGGGTAGGTAGGGACTTACTTTTCCCAGAGATGTTGTTGGGACAGAACCGGGAAACAACAGGCAGGTATCGATCGTACTTGCAGGCGGCGGGCACGCATGGATGTTCCATGTCCTGGCAAGCAAGCACATTCGCATGCTTCTCATTTGACATGGGTCAGACGAGCCTGGAGGCTACAGATGGCATGGGCAATGCCCGCTCGGGCCCCCCGGCCTGCCAGACCGATCCCGTCCTCTTCCCCACTCGCGGCTGTGTATGTAACGGGTTTCGCGTCCCCTCTTGGGTCCCCTCGATGGGGGAATAGGACTTCATGGCAAACGAGGCCCGACCAGTCCAAAGCCAAGATGGGGTAGGCGGCGGCGGCGGCGGCAGCAACGGCGACACGCGCACGCGCACACGCACACAATCGCACACGCACACACTCGCACACGCACATGCTCGCACACGCACACACTCGCACATATGTAAACACACCGGCGTGCTTTACTAGGGCTGCATGGGGATGATCCCTGGAGATGAGATGCGATGCTACTTGAACGCTTTCTTTTCCCCTTCCTTCTCCCCCTCCGCCTCCCCCCATCCCCCCTTCGCCGGGCCAACGCGACGACGAGGTCGACAACGGCTAAGGACTTACATACAACGCCGGGGGTTACTTATTCGTTCCCTCATCCCCCTTACGTACCTAAGGAAGCCTCGTCCGCCCACCGGCCGAGTGAGCAGCTCTGGGGCCAGAATCGCCCAGATGGATAGCCTCGAAAGTCGCAACCGCTTTCTACGAGCAGTCGCTTCCCCCTTGCTTCCGCCGAGACCATCGCTCCATATGAAATACGTGGACAAAAGGACCCTCGGCCGCACCGACGCAGACGCGCGCGCCCGCGTAACGGCCCCCCATCTATGCACCCGAGACGACACATCTAGCCCCCTCACACCCCTCTCTCAGTGCCAACCCCACCGTCGGCGGCATGCCATTGCGCGCACGCGCATGCCCATGTGGCCTGGGAATCCAAGATAGGGCTACCCCCTGCCCCCTGCTCGCCTCCCCGAACGAACGGGCAGGCCAAGGGGAAAGTGGGTGGGGCGGGGAGCCGGCTCGGCCTCTCCTGCTTGCACGTCGTGGCTGGAAAGACCGGAAAGCTAAGCCAAGATGCTTTCTGGGTCCCATGGGAATTGCAGGCCACCAAAAAAAAACCGTAGGGAGAAAGCGGCACAGCGGGCGTCTCCCTCGGTATGGGAACCCCTGTATCGGTGCGTTTTGTATGCGCAGTAAGAGGAGGGGGAGGAACGGAGTCACGAGGAAATATCCCTCCGGGTGTCCATTTACGTTCCACCCCGGCCGAGCCGCTTCCCTGCTCGGGGGAGGAATTGTCGCCCATCGTCCAGGAATGCCCAGCACGTCACCAACCCGCTCCACCACCACCTCCTCCTGCTAGACAGCCCTCTTCCTGCTTCCCCTTCCTATCTCTCTCTTTCTGTCTCTCCCTCTGTGTGTGTGTGCGCGTCTCATCCCTCTGTCTATCTCTCTCCCCCCTCCCCTTCTCCCTCTCTCCCCCTCTCTCTCGGGGCTCCTTTCTCCTCTCACTCGCCCTCGCTCTCAAGCCCTGAACCCGACTGGTGATCCTATGCCGTCAGCCCAGTGACCCGCTATAATAGCCAAGCAGGGCTCTCTCTGTCTCCCTACCCGGCTCCCCCGGTCACCCTCCCCCCTACAGTGACCGGGTCCCAAACTACTGTATTGGTAGACCTGACCCCCCCCCTTCGGTCAGCAGGGGGGAGGGGCTCTTGGCCAGCATGGGCCTTCTTGCGTCCGCCCAGCCCCCCCCTCTGACGTCTCGCGCCTGCAAGAGGCTCAGCGGGGAGCGGGAAAGGATAGATCGGGAGAGAGAGAGAGAGAGCGAGCCGGGGCTGGTCGACGGGGTGGGCCAAAACCAGGGGAACATCACCCGCGCGCCATCAAAGGGGTGGGGGGAGGGGGCGTGGCGGGTACGCCGGCTGCTCGACACGAGGAACCCCGTCCGAGCTGCCACCTGGGCAAAAGCCCGCCGAAGGATGCTTGCTCCCCCCATGCCTATACCAGCCGACGGCTATACCTCCACCCCCCACCGGTGGTGGAAGGGCGCGAGATTCCATCCTGGAACCGTCGTGTTGTGCGCACTTGGGAAACCAGCTCGCCTGCACCGCCGACGCCCTCGTCGCAAGCCCGAACATCCCGTCCCTCATCGTGGACGGCCAGCCATACGTGCTCATCGGGGGGGAGCACAGGCGATTGGGTGGATTGCCGGCATCCGAGGAGGGGAGCACTCGCAGATTGGACCCAAGGGCGCGCTATTATAACCATTTATTATAGGTACCTTGCCACGTTGAGACCGCCACCGAAGCAAGTCTCCTCGGCAGGCCCCTCTAACGCCGAACAGGCCGTGTCCATCCAGTTTCCCTCCCTATGCAGTTCCAGCCCAAGCCGTATGACTCCAAAAACCAAACGTACCAGTTGCTTTTTCTTTTCAAGACCCCATGCGCCGGTTGGTATCCCCAATGCCGAACAAAATGCGCGCCGTAATAGCAACCCCGCCGCACCCGACGCGGCAGGATGAACAAAAAAGGAAAGAAAGGAGAGGGCGAAACCGGGGAAGGGGGGCATGCTCCTGGCATCGAGACGGGCTCTCTGTGTAAGTACCCTTTCGTACCCCAGACCGCGACACCGAAAGACAAAGAAAGTGCGCGAGCGAACTCCACTCGCCAATTCGGGCCCGGATGGAAGGCGAGGATGCCCTGTTCGAAGGCCCGCCTCGTGCGTGTTTCCCAAGTGGCGCCCCCGACGCACGCAGCCGTTGCCATTACGCAGCGGCGCGCGGCCCATCCCAAGCGTTCACGGGAGCGCCAGCTCGCGGGCTCTAGGCGTGACGGGTCCCCGCCCGTCCTTTGGGGGAGTGTCGGTGCCAAGAGAACAGCGCCTGCACACGGCCAGCAAGACCAGCTGCCGACCGGCCTCATGGCAAGTCATACGGGAGTGGCCATCCCGTCGGGTCGGCGTCGGGTCGGCCGACGCGTGAGCCAAAAAGTGAGCCAGGGCGGCGTCAGCCACATAACGGGCACCGGCCCGGCAGGACGATGTAGCGCTCATGCGGGCCCCTCGGGCAGGAACGTTCGCGGCAGCCGTCCACCGAGGTTCGGACGAAATGGGCGCCGGGGTCGACGCAGGACGTGTATATGTAGTAGTTCTTGGTGAAATCACACATAGTTGGCAGTGGGTCTGATGGGCACTGCGGCCGTGCTGGAGGCCAAGAGGATAGCCTACTGGCGGACTACTCGCCCGGTCAGCGGAATAAAACGACACGACGGGCAGGCCAACGGTGGACATACCAGGTCAACAAGTGGTCCTAAAAGACTCGACCGGAGGGAGGGATGAATGAGATGAGTGGGAAAGCAGCAAGCGCCGGTCCGATGGCTTTTGGGGCGGAGGGTGGCCGTAAAGAGGGAAGGGGACTGGCGGACAGGACGGGAGAGAAGGCGGATGGTTAAGGGTAAAACTAGAATGGGAAAAAGTTATGGAGGTTCGACAACGACTCCGGCAGCATGTGCACACGGCTTGTTATATGTGATCGTGGTGCCAACAACGACCAGACGAACAAGAACGACCACGTCCTACCCCGGAAACAAAAACGACAGGCATTATAAGTATAGCAGCAGTGGACCAGGGTGAAGAGCAGAGGGCCGCGCAGGTGCCCGGGTGGATTACAACGTTTCTCCTGTGAGCGATCGTGGTATGACAAGCATTAACCAGCATGGATGTCTATAAAAGAAATGGGGCTTTCGTGGGGTGGTGTGAGGGAGCGAGGACGAGGCAGGCTGGCGGGCAGGGAGGACGATGAGGGGTGGGAGAGAGTGACCGGGAATGGGGGCATCCATGGATGGCATGGGCGGCCTGTCGAGGCTGGGGCCGGGGCTGGGCCGGTCCTTGTCTGAGGGTCACGACGGGAGCGCCTTGTATCAAGAACACATCCCTTACGGTGGTGTGTAAGGTGTTAGTGGGAGGGAGAGAGAGAGCGTGTGTGTGTGTGAGCGTGTGTGTATGTATGTGGTGGGCGGTCCATGTGCCTGCATGTCCCCATAACGGGGGGGGCTGCCCATGGCTCATATCCGCCTGTCCGTCCCGGAGTCCGCCGGACGGCCCTACGACATATTAGTGCCACGGTGCGTCGCCCCGTAGGATGATGTTCCAGTACGTAGAAGGCCCGGGGGGAGGGAAGGAAATGGGAAGGGATTGTGTGTGTGTGTGTGCGCGCGCGCTCGACGAAGTTCGGGTGGGGGAGGAGAAAGAAAAGGGGAGACTAAACAGAGAGCGAGAGCCAGAAAAGGGCAGGCAAGGCAAATCTGGTACTGACGAGGGAACGTGCAGTACTCAATTCCCGTGCTACTTGCGCATTTTTGACCACCAGTCATACTCCCCACACACGGGTTGTAAAACGGAGCACCAAGCATCGTCCACCCATCCCATCACATTCCCACCTGGGAGGGGATGAAGGGATTGCAGGGCGCGTGAACTTCTGGTGTTCGGTCCAACCGGGCGTTGAGGATTTCTCATACCGTGTGGCCTTGAGCCGCTAGAGGACCGATGAAACGGATGTACCACTCGCGTGGGTGGCATGGGTGGGGCAATCGCGACCCTCCGGAACTGGGCGGGCAGCAGCAGCAGCCCAGCGGAGAGCATGCATGACAGGTGGGACCCCCCGTTGATTCCAATATAGGTCGTGTCGCACCTCGTCGTGCTGTACCCTCGTTCCAGCTCTTGGGGTGCCGAACTCGAGGCGACCCTAGGTCCCCCGCAACCGCCTTCGCCGTCGCCGTCGCCGTCGCCGTCACCGCCAGCGCCGCCACCGGGCGGGCTCTCTTGCTGCTGGCCGCTCTCCTCAAACACGAACAGCCATGGCACGGGTGGCCCGGCGCGCAGGACCGACAGGAGAGGCGACCGATCCATCCGTCGGTATGCCACACGGTGCTCCTGCAGGCATGAGGTTGCGCCGACGGTGGTGAAGGTGCGCACGGGGGCCCACTTGGATGGGACCACGGAGAGACGAGCTACGCTTCGGCTGTGCTCGAGCGACGTGGGAAAAGCAAGCAATACTCGCAGTACCAAATTACAGGGCTGCGGGGAGCGTAAGGCCCGTCTGGGACGCGGACCCCGGATTGGGATAGCAAACACAAGAATGCCGGCCCGCGCACGCAGGGGGGACTGTGTAACTTACCTCATCCATCTCATCCATTAGGGCCGAGAGGCGCACATGCCAACAACCCAGCCTCAACTCCTCGACCTACACCTTCACCCACGGCCGGTGCCGGAGGTCGATACGCTCCCACTTGTCACCACTCGGCCCTGGTTTGACCCGACGGACGTCAGAGCCGGATCCCGACGAGGCGAGGAAAGCTGCGTAGGAGACACTTTTGCACACCGGTGCAGCTTCACTCCGGCATAGGTGGCAAGCGCCCGCGCTCGCTTTTGCCAGCCGGATGGGCGACCCAAGGAAGCCAGCCCCCACTCCTACTCACAACCTAGCGAACGCCCATCGAAGCCACCCCCTTTCGAGCAAGTTCAGACGAAAGTCTCTGCATACTAACTATATGGACGGTCAAGACGCGCCGACGAGCCTGTGTTTAGCTGTCAGGGTATGCAGCGACCGGGGCACGGCCTGTAACCTGACTATGTGTGGTACGGATGGACGGACGCGCATGCTCACCCACCTGGACTAGTTGATGCTGTCGAGGATCCACGCATAGGTCCATAACTATTCATTGCCCGGCTAAGCTACGAAGATGCCGCCAAGGCAGGTAAGGTACGCAGTACCTTATGTGACGAGGGAGCCTCTAGTTCTCTCTGTAGTCCGCGGGAATCCGTCGTTCCCCAGCAGCAGCATCTGCAGGCGACTGGACAAAAAGTTCCGAAGTGCGGTAACGAGGACAAGGAGGCCCAGTCGAAGGGGGGGTCCGAACATCCATGGCTGAGAACGCGTTCCCACCGACCGTTGGAGGTCCGAGCCATGACGCACGCACACAAATGCATCCATACTAAACACTGCGCACAGGACGGTTTATTTCGCCAAGCAAGAAACTAGGTAGCAAACCTAAGCAGCCTGACCGTTAAGCTAGTAAGCGAATGATGGCCCCTTGGTACAGTTGGTCCACCGTATTTTCTTAGGTAGTGTCTACTATATGCCCTCCTGCTTGGAAGCGAGGGTATTTTTCAGAACAGCCTACTTAGTAACCACGGTCGAGGTGAGGCTGGTACTCTGCGACATGTGCGTGCGCATACGGTGCTCTCACCATCCGGCCTGCACGATTCCGTCGGGTCAAGGGGGAAGCCGGTGAGGAGAGAGAGGGATGGCGCGACAGGGACCGGAACCGGTATTTACTGTTACGGCAAGAGCGAGTGGGCCCGCAGGTTAAAGCTTTTGCTCCCCTGCAGCACGAGAAACACACATACCACGCGAGCAGGCCCTGGATGGATTCCATGACCTCGGGAAGCCGGTGGAAGCCCTCCGTCCCACGCACATACGATGTACTTGTATGAGTAGCTGACAGGTCTCCCCTGCGGTGATGGACGATGCCAGAGGTAACTCTCGAACTGCCGAGCCAGCAAGTCCAGTCCAAGTTCGACGGAAGGCAAAGAGTGGAATGCTGTGGGGATCATTGGAGACCGTGAAGGATTTTGAGTTATACAGGGAAGCAAGGTGTGTCGTCGGCGTGGGCTGTTCTTCCTTCTCCACGTACGCGGGGGCTTACACGCATTGTTTATGTAACGTACAGGACCTAGGTACCTATCTCTTCCTACCTACCTTACTCCCCACATACATTTAGGTCCATACCACTCGGCTACCTAAGCAAGCCCGAGAGGTACTTACCCGAAGCAGGACGTAAGTAGGACATCTCATCTATAGCATCCATACTCGTCACGTCTGCTACCTACCTCCTCCTGCGTAGTCTCCATTCTGGAAGCAGTGTCAGGTCACACCGCAAGGATACATACCCTGGTCCTCTCTCCTCTCTCTCTGTATCTCTCCCTCTCGCACTCGCGCTCCTTTCGGACGATACAAAAACAATTCATCCCAGCAGGTGCAGGTTGTCGCACAGCGGCACAGCAACAATGGGGCACCGTGGGCCCCAGGGATGTCTCCAGGTATTCATCATCCATTGGAATACCGCCATCGCAGCTTTGCCCTCCGAATATGGACCCTTCACGCTAGCATAGCCCGGGCTACCACCCCGGTCTGTTTGACGAGTCGGAAGCCTCCTCGCTATCATACACAGTACATGGCGGGTTTGTGGTAGCTTTTGATGCACGACACCCGTCCGTAACCAAGTTCAACGCTTCTTCGGGTATCACGGGTATATTACCAAATTGGCACACCGTAACCTCACCCGCACGTACTTCTTATGCCACCTGCTCAGCAGGGACGTCGTCGGCGACGATGCAACCGCCGCGTGATACTACCCGGGTGGCCTCCATTGCTCCCCATCTCAGCGCCCCTACAGCCTCCCGCCCATCGCCGGCAGACACGGTGCCGGCCAGCAATGGCCATGGTGTGATGCCTACGAACTAACCCTTGTCGCAGCCGGCCGTTAGACTTCCGAGGATACCGGTTTGGAGAAGAGGATATGCTGATTTCCGACACCGTTATGGTGATGGGATTATGGCAATTTGTTTTCGTTTGCCTAACGTTGCAGCCCGGCGAAGTTAATGTGGTCTTCCACAAGAAAATCCCTGGCCAAGTTGGCTGCGCTAGAGAGCCACGGGCTCCAGCCCGTCTCTGCGCATCTTTGTGCAACCTCCTCACGTTGACAAGCGGGTTCAATATATGCCAAGCACATATGTACGTAGCGGGCTAGCAGGCAGGCGGACAAGCAGGCAGGGGAGCGCTCATTCCGAAGCATCCGTGGATTGGTGCCAGAGTATCACAATGAATGGTATCCGCCCTGGCCGTTGGGTGGCGTCATCGGGTGTTGGTGGGCTGAACAAACGTTGGCATCGAGACAGCTAGATCAAGGGAGGCGGGCTCGTCATGCAAGGGGTCTCGAAGGCACGTTGTCACGTTAGAGCACCTCGTCTGTCCCCCCCCCGAATGCAACCCTGGATCCCCGTTGGGACTTTGTCTAGTGCCCGTACTGGTGCTGTGTCGGCAAAGGGGGCTGGGGGAGGGGCGACAATGCGCGCAGGCTATGATGTACCTACATGGTATGTCCGGATGCCGTCCTCGTCGTTTCTGGCCCCGCGGCCGATTCGCGCTCCGAGGTCGCCGATCGAGCTTCGACGCCAAACAGGTCGTCGGGCTCCCGCCGACAAGGAACAGGAAGGACGATCGGTGGGAAACTGAAAGATGACACGTTTTACCCCAAAAACGCCCAATTGGGACGGTCATGGGCCCGCCAGCCAATAAGCCGGCGCGACCCGAACTCTGTCCGTTTTCGTATCCAGCGCGTGGCCGGGCTGAGCCTCAACGTCCAAGTCGGGCGGTTCGGGGAAGGGGGTTCGGGGGCCCGCCGGAAACACGACAGCGAAAAGAGGTGGAACGGTCGGGGCTGGCGGGTTTGTCTTGACTGGCCACAACGATGGACGTCCCAATATGGAATGGCGGTCGATCGACCGTGTCGCATGGAGGGGAGCTGTGGACATGGCGACGAAGAGGTAACCGAATGGGTAATTGCGATTTTCTCTCACTGGGCCATCTTTGGTAGGTACTTGCTAACGGAGCACAGGCCGGAGACGGCCAGAAGGGTTTTCGTTATGCCGAAGCGCTCTTCCCTATCCCCGGGTGAGGACGTATCGATGCTTACCACATACCTAAGTGGCTACATCCAAATCCATGGCTGTCCGGCAGGCTGACACGGATTCATTATCTTATCGCCATCCATCTTCCGACGAGAAATTACCTCCTGTGAACCGCGGTATGAGCGGCAGCGACGGCGGCACCGTGGCCGGGTTCTTTGTGTTTGGGCCTTTCTTTATGCGCTTACATTGAATGGGAGAGTGCGTACCTCTTGGTAAGAGGACCTTGGCTCCTTGAATGCTTACCTACCTACTTACACAGTAACCTTAGTACACGAGGTTGGTCTACGTTGGCGGGTAGTACAAGTCGGCCTAACTACCTGTAAAATGGCACCTACCCGAGGGCTTACGTTGTACATGGCTGTTGCCGGCGAACCCGCCCCTAAAAACTCCCGGTCCTACCCTACCGGACGTCGTCCAAGGCATCCATTCAGCAGCCCTTGCGTCGCCCCTACGGTTTAGTACACAGTATACCGCTACCTGCCTACCATAGGTCAGTGGTGCCATCCACATCCATGTCGTTGCCCACTTCTTCCTTTCCGCCCCTTCCCCTTGACCGGGCGCCCGCGATCCACGTCGGGGTTGGGATGCGCTGAAACACGCGGGACTCCCCGACCGACCCTGTGTTGTTTCCCATCATCTGCGCCTTGGCCCCCCGAGCCCATGACCCCTACCCACCTCACCCTCCACCCGCTTCCCGAACCGGCATATCTCACCTGTCCAAAGCCGTCGCGCGCGGTCGGTGTGTAGCATGATGGGAGCCGTGTTGTCGTGTGTGCGCGGCTCCATTCCCCAACCTGCCCGCCCGCACACCGCCGGCCGGGCTGTCCGGCCAGCAGGCCATGGAAGAATCCCCGTGCTTACCGTCGACGACACCACTGAGGGTTTGACGTGAAGCGACGGCAGCCCTGCGCGTTACAAAGGCCGGCGGCACGCATGGGTTCGCAAGACGTGCGTCTTCCGTGCGCTGGCCCGCTGCAATTGCGCCCATCCCACCTGCTCACTTCCAACGACCTCCCATACCATGGTCGCGCCGCAGCGTGGCAGGTCATGCCGGGCCCCAGCACGCCTGGTCTCGGCCTGCTCAGCAAGGTGCACCCGTGTATTTATTCCAGCAACGACGTCGGTTATCACGCAGCGCTGCACGCCACTTCACAAATGCCATGCAGGGGAACCAGCCCCAGGGTCGCGTGTCGTTGGCCCACGCGAGGAACCGCTCTTCTAGCTTCTGAGGAGTGGCAGTGGGCGTCTGACCGCAGCCTGGGGCCGAGCGGGCCACGTCTTTTCTCTTCTTCGCCGATGCCGCGGCCTGCGGTTGGCCGCCCGCAGGACCCAGGCGATTGTCGACTCCAGCTAGGAATTCCGCCCTCGAGCGGATGACGGCCGACGGGCCGTCTCGGGTCGCGCGCCCGCGCCGTCCCTAATGTACGCTCGGATCGTATGCACCATCCTTCTCCGACAATTCTGGAACCACAGGAAGAAGAGGCAGGCGGGCCAGGGCCAGGGTTGCTTGGAGCAGAAGCGCCACTGGCCCAGGACATGCAGCCCGGATGCGCCAGGTAGCTGTGCCCAGGCGGTACCCGATTGCTCCCATCCGCCTTCTGGAACCCGATCGGATGGCCCCGTCCTTATACAGTGGGCACCTGCTGGCTCACTTGGTTTCACAACGTTCCGCGGATCTGTTGTTCGTGTAGCCTTTCTATTGGGACGTTCGATTTACTTTTGCTGGCAAGGGTAGCCCAGGGTTTACTGTGGTCGGGCAGATATTCCCCGCAGAAGAAACTGACCTGTCTGTCCTCGCCATCCAGTGCAAAACGACTTCTCACCAGGACGCGGCAACTCACAGCGGCTTGATAAGCCAGTATGTATCCAGCAAAGGGGGGTTAGTAAGCGGTAAAGAGAAAGAGAAACTGATTGGATACAGAAAGGTTCCGGGAATGGCAGTTGGGATCTTCGATCGGATATGCTGGTCCGCCATGCCGCGTCCATACATGCCGGCACAGTGCCGCTTGTGCGGATGGGCTGACGACACCAAGCCAACCACCTATCCTGGCAGTATTGCCGTCGGGAATGATAAGGTAAGATGCGCGGGCCCCGTGTCCTGTTCCCAACAGCCTTGCCTCCTGTCGGTCATCACCACTAAAGAAAGGCCAGAGCGGCAGCAAGACCGCCGAGAAGGCCGGTAAAACCAGGTGCGGCAGCGTTGTGGGGTCCTGCGTTCGGGGCTGGCGACGGCTTGGTCTCTGTTGAAGCTGCGGGCGTTGTGCTCGCGGCTGTGCTGGTGGCTGGGACTGTGCCACTGGCCGAGGCCGTCCCGCTGGGGGCGGAGGTGCCTGTCGGCACCGCCGAGGACGATTTGCAGACGACTTCGTTCGGGACCTGCGTGTTCTGCGTCAGTAACGCCGCTGTGTGGGTTTGGAAGACGCCCTGGGGTGCCCAGCAAATACAAGTACAGTTCGGCGGACAAGTATTCGGGGGGCTTACCTTGACGCCCTGGGTGCCGCAAAAGGTGCTGGCAAACTGTACGGCTGCCTTTTGATCATTCTCAGGGCAGGCGTCGGCCAGACAGCAAGCGATGCTGTCGATGAAGGAGGTGCTGGCGCAGATGCACTTGGCGTCTCTGCAGTTCTTGCAGTCAGTATCTACACGCCAGTGGTATCGGGTGGATTGTGTTTCAGGGCCACGCGCGCTGCAACCAGTATAGCAACAGGACGTGGTACGCTCAAGGGAAAGCGTGCTGTCGAGAGGCCGAAGGTGCAGGGAAGACCACGTGAAGCTCCTTACAGTTGGGGACAGCCTCCAATTTCGCCACCGCTCGTGAAGCCGGTCAGGCACGACGTCTGGGGGTTTGTACTGGTCAGCTGTGGTATTCGTCGTCGACTGAAGACGAGCCGGGGCCGCCTCCACTCTGTTCTGCGCTCATTGTCGCGAGGTGGGCAGGACGGGAGCTTCACTCACAGCGCATGTGGGCAGCTGGCCGAGATTTTGCGCGGCGGCTATGCCGCAGAAGGCCAAGCTGGCGACGACGGTAGCTCTCATCTTGCTGGGTTACGAGATGGCGGTCCGGGAAGTGTCTGGTCGGGTCGTTAGGCCGCCTTAAGGGAGTATGAGACAGCGATGAGTTGAATGGCTCGGAATGCGCAAGCGAAGAGGACAGTACTAGTCAGCTTGCTTCGGGAACAGCGCGACGACGAGGTACTGGAGTTTTATTCACAGGGCAGGGCCGGGGACACACTGTTTTCCTCCCCTGTCTGGGGTGATTTTCCCGAGGCAAGGAACCGGTTCGCTGCTCGACCAGCCCTCTCCTTCTCTGCGCCCAGCGTTCAGGGTGGGCAAGACACCTGGAGCCGTAGGATGGATACGACCATGTCCATTGCCCAGCGCGTTAGCGACGCCGCGGCGCCAAACTTGGCCTGATCTGGCCATGGCGCACCACCATCTGCTGTCGGTCGGCGGACAAGATTGCCTCGGAGCAGATAGACGGGGGCTAGACGCGATACCCATCCATAGTACGAGGTCTCCTTAATGGGCCTCTACCACGTTCAACTACCTCTCTGGACTCCGTGCCAGCCGTGTTTTCCTGGGGGGGGGTTGGAGAGGTAGCCGGCCGGAGGACGCGGGAGCTTGGAAGCTGTTGATCACAACCAGACACGACGCTGGCGTTGACATAGGCACCCGCATCGATGCTCCAGGTCCCCCGTTCCCCCATACCTGCGAGCTTCCCAGTAAATGGGAGGAGTGGATGGCCCTGGGGTGGAAGGTGCTATTAGTGGCCCCGGTAAGTGGGCTCCCTCGCCCCCCCCCCCGTCCGATGCCCAAGGTGGCCATTGATCGGTTCTGGCCCGCATTTTAAAGGTGGCAGACACTCGGAGACACGGACTGCAAATCCATCATCATCCCTCGTATCGGATGGACGGGGAGGGAGGGGTATCTCTTCACATGGGATGCGGCTTCCTGCGAATGCACCCGGACTATGAGGCCAGAGTGCCCAAAACACGAGGGAGAAAAAGCAGGCCTCTCAGCAACTGATGACACTGCAATCCAGCCAATGTGGCCTCCAGACTTACCGGCGGAAGATGAGGCCAGCCTCGGACGCATGGCACTCCCCGCGCCGGCCAAGTCTCTCGTATGGGGTTAGTACAGCTAGAGTTTCTGCTTAGCTTTCGCTAGTGCCGCCATGTTATATTACATCTAACAAGCTCGACCCCTGCCTGCCGGCCACGGGACGCAGTTGAGGGAGAGGAGGACCCTGGCGAGTGTACACGGAACTGACCTTGTTTGGTGGGCACAACCATGCATCATCGTCCAGATGGTGGGTGTCAAGAAAGGAGACAAGGCGTCGGGAAGCGGACTAGCCGTCCTGTGCGTCCTCCGGCGCTCCCGCCGTTCCGACCTTTTTCCTTGGTCGGCAGTCTGCTCATACGATTTCATATGGCCGGCTCTCGGGGCGCTGGAGGCATATGGTGAGACAGCTGGAGTATTGATTTCCATTCTCTTGCTGTTCCCGGAAACCTTAGGCAGGGCAGATCGACGGATTATCTCGTCTCGCCCGCGTCTGAATCGGACCACCTACCCTTGCGACTAATAAACCCCCCCTTCTCTTGGCAATGGAAAGCGTCTAACCAGGCAATTGCAGACTAGTTAGACACTTCCAGCTTCTATACGGATCCAGTTGCCCCAGGTGGTGTTTGTCACGCTGCTTCCCGTCGGCGGTCGAAAGGACCTTGTTGCTTTCTTATCTTCCCGACCGAACCGCCAGACATGCCGCGACGACCTTTTGTTTCCACCAGGACGAGCTTCCCGTGAACAGCGCCAATATGGGACTCTGGATACTTGAACCCCGAGGCCACCCAGATGTGCCCGGTGAGTTGTCTCCCCACGGCCAAAGCCGCATCCGGGACTCCCTCGCTCGGCTCGACTGCTAACAGAGACGCGCCCGCCAGGCACCACACGCTACTATGACGACCCCAACGCACCGCAGAGGGTCGAGTCCTCGTCTGGTCCGCCCGCGGGCCTGAAGTGCGACAAGGACGGCATCATATTGGTGAGACGGCCCCGTCAGCGCCGCTTCAAGCCCCCCCCCCCCCGGCCCTCCTTCTCTAACGCAGCGCTTCGTCCCCCGTAGATCCCCCAGCCGTCCGACGACCCCAATGACCCTCTGAACTGGCCGCTGTGGAAGCGCGACCTCATCACCTTTGTGCTCTCGGTGACGGCCATCTTCGCCACGGCGCTGGGCCCCATCCTCGCCGCCAATACCCTGACGCTGTCGGTGTGGTTCCAGATGAGCTTCACGCCCGTCGCCCTGCTGACGGGTTACTTCCTGCTCGGCTGCGGCTTCGCCGCCATCTTCTTCGTGCCCTCGGGCCGCATTTGGGGCAAGCGGCACCTGTTCATCCTGGGCGCCGTCATCCTCGTCGCCTCGAGCGCCTGGGCCGGTGCCGCCGGTAAGAACTACACGAGTCTCCTCTGGGCCCGCCTGATCCAGGGCGTGGGCACGGCCCCCTTCGAGTCGCTGGTCAACGCCGCCGTCGGCGACCTGTACTTTGTCCATGTAAGTGAGCGAACGCCACGGCGGGCCCCGGTCCGGCGGCGGTGATGGGTGGCGGCTGACAGCCTGTCTCTCCTCGGCCTGCAGCAACGCGGCGCCCGGATGGCCTTTACCAACCTGGCCGTGTTCGGGGGCGCCTTCTTCACACCCGTCGTCGTCGGCAAGATCACGCACAGCATCGGCTGGTGGTGGACCTTTTACCTCGTCGCCATCTTCTGCGCCGCCAGCCTCGTCGGCGTCGTCTTCCTGTGCCCCGAGACGGCCTTCCGCCGCGACGCCCAGCTGAACACGGACATCGGGACGGCGGCCCCGGCCGCCGACGACGACTCGTCCCGGCACACGATGCACGACGAGAAGGCGCCGGCCGTCGGCCCGCAGCACGGCGTCGCCGCAGCCGCCGCCCCGGTCCGCCCCAAAAAGACGTACGCGCAGTCGCTGGCCCTCTTCGACGGCCGCAAGACGGACGAGGCCTTCTTCAAGCTACTGCTCCGGCCCTTTCCCCTCTTCGCGCAGCCGGCGTTCCTCTGGGCGTGCCTGATCCAGGGCACCATGATCGGCTGGACCGTCTTCACCGGCGTCATCCTCGCCGCCATCTTCCTCGGCCCGCCGCGCTGGTGGAACGAGGTGCTCACGGGCTACTCGTACACGGGGCCCTTCCTCGGCGCCCTCTTCGGCTACTTCGTCTCGGGCGCCCTCGCCGACTGGAGCGCCAAGTACCTCACCCGGCGCAACGGCGGCGTCTACGAGCCCGAGTTCCGCATCCTGCTCGTCATCCCCCAGTTCGTCATCGGCAGCATCGGCCTCTACGGCTTCGCCGCCACCTGCCTGGGCCCCTATCACTGGGCCGTCCCCATCATGTTCTTCGGCTTCGAGGTCGCCGGCATGGTCATTGGCGCCGTGGCCAGCTCCCTGTACATTGTAGACGCGTACCGTAGGCTGCCCCCCGGGATTCCTCTCCCGCTTGCCTGGCCCCGTTGTCTCGCGGTTCGCTAACGGTGCTGCACCCCCCAACAGGTGACCTGGCCGTCGAGGGCTTCACGTGTCTCATCATCTTCAAGGCAAGTCATTTCCCCCCCAAGTACCCTTCCTACGCTTCTCTCCCGGATCATGCGTTTTAACTATTGGGGGGCCCGACTACAGAACTTTTTCAGTTTCGGTCTCACCTTCAAGGCCTACGACTGGCTGATCGAGGGTGGCGTCGCCAAGGTCTTTTACACCATCGCGTCGGTGCAGGTCGTCGTCTGCTTGTTGAGCATCCCCATGTGTATGTCCCCCCTCTTCGTTTTACCCGGCTCGTCCCCCCCCCCCACGCAAGCCCAGTGCGTGTTAGAAACCCCATCACCACCGGACAGAGACTAACGGGGGCACGCACGCCCTGAACAGACATCTACGGGAAGCGGAACCGCAGCTATTTTCATCGCCACGATCTACTCAAAATGACGGGCTTGCGATAATGATGGGATGCCGCCGGGCAGGGCCAGTTCAACGCAGAGCCGGGGCAAAGGGGAGCATGGGCTTCGCCGGCCAGAGAAGGAGATATGTGCCCGGTTGTCTCGACCGCTGCCAGTTAGGGATCGGATCTCACGGGAAGGGTGATCAAAATGGAGGCTCATAATTGGTTTATCAATTGGATATTATTGTTACCCAATTGGGGCAGCACGAGTCGGTCCGCAACCATCACCTCCAAACAATAAAGTCATGACGATGTAGTACTCGAATCTTGGTCATTAGTACCATAAAGTCATGACAATGTAGTGCTCCTATCTCGTTCACTAGAAAAGGGCTCATATCTCCGGCCTGTCACCGACAGCAGCCGGCCGAAAGCGCATTGCCCAGAGCCTAACGCACATTGTGGCCAGTGAGACCAAGCGTTCCCATTAGGCCTTGTACACGTCGCCGGCGCCCGCCTGCGCGTGGCGGGCCAGGGTCGACTTCTTGACCAGGCGCAGGCCGGCCAGGAAGTAGACGAGGGCCTCGACGCCAAGCACCACGACGAGGGCGACGAGGGCGCCGATGACGCCGGCGACGGCGGGCGCCAGGGGGGCGCGGCCGGCACGGCCGTCGGAAGCCGAGGCGGGGCCGGGGGCGTCGGCGCCCGGGGCGAAGGGGGCGCACGTGCCCGTCGTGTTGCCGCAGGCGGTGCACCAGCGGCGCGTGTCGGCGATGGCGAACTTGCTCATCTCGGCCAGGAAGGTGGGCCAGGGCAGGACCGTCTCGTCGCGGCCGAAGAGGGCGACGGGCTCGGGCGCACGCTCGGCGGCGGTGCCGTTGGCGAAGAGAAAGCGCACGGCGACGTCGTCGGCCGCGGGGGCGGCGCCCTCCGTCACCGTGGCGTTGGTCACCAGCTCAAAGGCCATCGACGACGCGTAGTCGACGATGCTCATGAAGTCGGTCGACTTCTTGTGCAGCTGCGCCAGGCCGAAGAAGGACGAGAAGCTGGCATAAGCGCCAAATTGGATGGCCAGTGGCGCCTTCTGGCCCTTCAGCGCGGCCTCGAGGTGCTGAACGACCTGGCCGGCGAGGACGGCGCCCGAAATGGCGCGAATCGGCTCCGTCTCGTTGAAGGCGAGGTTCCACTCGTGAACGTTGGCGAGGTGCGTCAGCTGCCACATGGCGTCGTCGGTGAGCAGGTCCGACGCGGGGATGGTTTTGTTGTGGATCCGGGCCACGTTGATCAGGTCGAAGACTGGAAGCGTGTCAGCGGTTCCCTCGCTCCTGGACCGAGGTCCGGCTGGGGCAGCTTACTGGTGTAGCCGTTCTTAAAGCTGGCCTGGTCGGGGGTGAAGGTACCCTGGATGACGGGCAGCAGGTCATGGTAGAACTTGAGGGCCCGGTTGTTAGTTTGCTATCGAAAAGAGGCAGTACGGGAGGAAGAAGAAAAGCACGGGGCGTGACTTACGGCCTTGCTGTCGCGGTACGTCTGGGCATACTCGGTCGAGGCGAAATAGTTGTTGGAGCTGACCATTGCCTTGCCGCAGCCGCTGTTTCCCTGGAGCCAGGCGCTGTTCTCCGAGTCCTGGCTGGACGCGGCCGTGGCGACGGCGCTGATGGGGAGATACTGCGAGCCGCCCATGGGGGCCTCTACCGAGGAGCCGTTGGCCAGCTCCTCGGTCGAGAGGGCGCCCACGGGTGGGTAGAGGGCCTGTGCGAAGACGTGGGCCGAGTTCTGGAGCACCGCGTCCGACGGGGCCGTGATGTCGACCTGGGAGGCAACGGCGATGTCGGGGCTCAGGCCGACCACGCGCGAGGCAGCATCAGCAGCCACATAGCGGTTGCGGTAGTATTCACCCGACGAGAAGACCTCTTCGGCGCCCAACGACGTGAGATTGGTCGGCTTGAGGCTCTTGGGCGTCCGGTCTCCGTGGCGGTGGAAGATGTAGACGCCTAGCACCGTCTCGGCCTGGGCCAGCGGCAGCACCGACGCCAGGGATAGAAGAGCGACCTGTTTCCAGGCCATAGTGGCCGCTATTTGCCTCTCGGGTTTGATGGGTTCGCGTCTCGGAATAGCTGTCCTGCTGTCCAGCCGAGAAAGACGGGTGGTAGCACCGACAGGCGGGGGAGGGGCAGTATTTACACAAAAGACTTAAGGCTGACTGAGCACCCCCCCCGCGATGCTATCGTGCAATGTGATAGGCAGCTCATGGATGGTGGGGGCATATCTCTCTGTGCCTCGGGGAATTCCGACCCGACTTGGACTTCTTCTCCGGCAAGCGAAGTAAATCGAGCGAGCCCCCAAGGCTTGCACGTAACCCACCCGCGGCCCCTCGGCGGTCTTCTCTCGGAGGGCGGTCGGCGATGCTACCCATGACAAGTGCATGTCAGCGATAACGGATGCCGCCATCCCATCCGTGGAGCGGCTAGCGGGAACAAACCTCCACCCAACAGGCGTGCCTGTCATCCCATGTGGGAAGGATATACATGTTCGGGTGTATGGCCTTCTGACACATACTTTTTGGACATGCGCGAAATCAACAGGATATGGCTCCCCCTTCCCCGCTGGGAAAGCCGGCGCTCCGTTGGAAACCCCACCCGTGGCAGTCTCTGCTGCATCTCGAGCCTGAACAACCAATCGAGCGTGCGGGCCTGTAAGAACACGCAGGAATCGGCTCGGGGAGCATGAACATCCGTCAATGGCTTCCCTTGCATTCACTACTGAGAGCAGAAGGCTGGCAAACTGCCCCTGTTGAAGACGATGCATCTTAGCTTCAAAAAGCCTTGGTCAGGGATGGCTGGCTTCGAATATATCACGTCATGACGGCAGCCGACCGGCTCATGGTGCGGCAGCCATGCGGAGCAAACCCCAGATCAAGCAACCTGGCTGCATTGGATCTCTGCGTTTCCGCATCGCAAGCCTCGTACTCTAACACGACGCGGCTTCCGTAGGGGGCCCGGACCTGGGGTGTCGCGAACTTCGGGCAGAAGGTAGCATGCGTGGACAAGTAGTGGCCCGTCCGTCAAAAGCGGATGATGGTGATTCGGCCCTGGGCGTCTTCGCCCACCATCCATCGCTCATCACCGTAGATGCGGCCCTTGTTCAGCACCTCGGACCATATGTCGTCAGCAAACCGGACCTCGGAGCCCTGCTCGTCCCCGTGTTCATGCTCGACGCTGATGCGGGGCGCCACAAAGACCGAGAGTGCCTCCATCATGAAACATTGGCGAGCTACGATCCGCACGCCTGCTTTGTTATCCGTCATGTCGGTGACAGTCAGATACGGAAACTCCTCATGGCGCCAGCAGGGAGCCCAGCGGCTGCTGCGGCCCATGCCCCACGAGCTACTGGCGTCGCTTGGTGCAGCTGATCCCGAGCGCGGACAGAAGGACATCTGCACGTCGCCGTCGGCGCAGCACTCGTCGTACCAGCACGGTCCCAGGCCGACGAGGGGAATCCCTGTCGACCTGACCGTGTGGTGTCGCGGAAGCGGCAGCGACGAGTGCGGGCCCGACAGCCAGCGGTGGTCCTCTCCGTGCACGTAGACATGGCCGTCGTCAAGCAGCAGCTGTCGGATCGACGGCGTGTGGCGCTGACGGAGCCCCAGAAACCTGAGGTCCCGCCAGGACAGGCGGCGGGTAACGACGGGGCCGAGGTCGATGTCGGGCTTTTGGGAGCCCGTCGGATCCTCGGACGGCCTGTAGGCCGACGGGAACGAGATGTCCCAGATGGTGAGCTGCTCCAGCGGTTCGTCTTCGCCCCAGGGTGAGCGGTTCGGCTGCCAAAGATAGAGCGCGTAGTGCGTCGCCGAGTGGGCCGAGAAGAAGCGGTCGTGCTCGTTGATCGGCAGGCCGAGGAAATGTATCTTCCACTCGGATCTGAAGACGACGGCCCAGGCCGAGGCGTCAGCCGACGAACGGACCAGGGACGACTTGGGGGAGCGCGACGAGGACCGCGACGAGGGGCGGTGCACGTCGTACGCCGTAGCAAAATGCCGGTGCACCGTCTCCCGGTCATTCAGCTGGTGGTATGGCTCGCGCTCACACCATTCGATGATGAGCACGCCGCAAGCCAGCCGCAGCCGTCTCACCGTCTTGTCGGAGCCGTCGAAGGGGACGGGGAAGCGACGCCGCGTCGCCACGTCGTAGGCCAGGTAGCGGCCGTCCGGGTTAGGGTAGACGAGCAGGCCATCGTCCATACACCACGTCGGGTCCCTATACTGGAAAGCGGCCGTGTTCTCGTGAAAGCGCAATTTGCGGTTCCAAGGCTCGACGCCGCGGTGGAGGAAACCGTGGTCGGCCTCCCGCACCACATCGATCTTCTCGATCAGCCGCGGCTTGGCCGCTCGCAAGTAATGATAGCGCCGGGCCACCCGGGCGAACACGGCGGCGCTGCCACCGCGTCGGCTCCTGGCGTCGGCGGTAGAAGAAGAAGTAGTAATAGTAGAAGAAGCAGTAGGAGTAGGAGTTATTCTTGTTGTGGCAGTGGCGCAAGGCACCCGTGATTCTCTGGCGTGTGGGAAGTGCCACCTCAACAAAAGTGACGAGACGTGGTCCGCCGTAAACGTGCGATGCCAAGCGCGGCTTACGGCCCGGCAGACAACGGCGTCTTTCGAGGACAGTAGCGAGACAATTAGTAGGAACACATCGTGGGGAAGATCGGTTAGGTCGCGGGTCGACGCGGCTGCTGAGCTGATTGCCGACATGGCCAAGCGATTCGGTCGGTTTCCTAACAAGACGTCGGTCCCCTGGCGGCGAATGGCAACTCTTTCTTTAGCAAGACTGTGATGGCGGGGGGGGGGATAGTCTCGTGCGTTTAACCCGAAGAGGGGGGGGGGGGCGCTGCCGTCGCCAGAAGCTGCAAGTCAAGTGTCTCTGTCGACAAGTCGGTCCTCGACCTTATGTACCTACCTCGGATTAGTAGTTGCCTCATGGAGTAAGCACCTGATGCAATGCAGGTGGTCAGGCCCGTCCCGTCAGCTGGTGATTGGAAAGACGCGAATCCCGGGCGCTTTTTCATGCGATCCATCTGGCGTCTCCCCTAATTCAATTGCCATCGGCCAAGACAGAAACCCCACCTCGTGATCGCATCACGCCTTCTCACTTATACACGTTCGCGCCTTCTCACTTATACACGTTCGCACCTACTCACTCACACTCGTGGAGGCACTCACTCACTCACGGCCTAGTAGTTGGTTGCGCGACGCAGCGTAACCAGGGTGCCTCACATGCCAACAGCCCTTGCTTTCAACTATAAAGGGGCCCAAACTGCGCGATTCGTGAGGCAATGCTCTACTTGCACTGAACTTCGCGTACGGTCCTTTGGACATCGGGCCTGGGTGCCAGAAAACAGTATTTACTTGGTTTTATCTACACCAACAAACAAGCTAGTGCTCGCGGTTGCCCCGCCTAGCTGTGCGTGGGCATGGCCACGTCGGCTTTCTGCGAGATGGCGTCGGCGCTCGACCACATGGCCGTGACCGTCTTGTACTGCGTGTAGAAGTTGATACCCGGGCGGCCGTAGAAGGTGTTGGCGCCGCCGCCGGCGATGCTCTTCTTGTTGCCCGTGAAGGAGAACATGGGCAGCGGCACGGGGATCGGCACGTTGATGCCCACCTGGCCCGCCTCGATGTTCTTGCGGAACGTCTCGGCCGTCGGGCCCGACTTGGTGAAGATGGCCGTGCCGTTTCCGTACTCGTTCTTGTTGATGAGGGCGACGGCCTCGTCCAGCGTGTCCACGTTGAGGCACACGAGCACCGGCCCGAAGATCTCCTCGGTGTAGCACTTCATTTCGGGCGTCACGTTGGTGATGATGGTGGGGCCAACCCAGTTGCCGTTGGGGTACTTCTCGGGCTTGAAGCCCCGGCCGTCGAGCAGGATCGTCGCGCCCTCCTGCTCGGCGCTGGCAATGAGGCTCTCGATGCGCTCCTTGCTCTGCGGCGAGATGACGGGGCCCAGGTCGGCGCCAGCCTCGAAGCCGCCGTTGACCTGCAGCGCCTTGGCGCGCTCGGCCAGCTCCGGGAGCCAGTCCTTGGTCTCGCCCACCATGACCAGCGTGCTGAGGGCCATGCACCGCTGGCCGGCGGCGCCAAAGGCGGCGCCCACCACCGAGTTCAGCATCTGGTTCTTGTTGCAGTCCGGAAGCACGGCCGCGTGGTTCTTGGCCCCGAGGTTGGCCTGTACCCGCTTGCCGTTGGCCGAGCCGCGGCTGAAAATGTACTCGCCCGCCTTGTTGCCGCCGACGAAGCTGATGGCCTTGATCTCGGGGGCGTCCAGGATGAAGTCCACGGTACGGTGGGCCCCGTGGACGATGTTGATGACGCCCGGCGGAAAGCCGGCCTTCTGCGCCAGCTCGGCTAGGATCATGGCCGCGCCGGGGTCCCGCTCTGACGGCTTGAGGACCAGCGTGTTGCCCGTGACGGTGGCAATGGGGATGCACCACAGCGGGATCATGGCGGGAAAGTCTAGGTGCGTACGTCGTCAGCACGAGAGAAGCATATCGGAAGACCCCCCCGCCGGCGCGTGTGGACGGGGGTTGTGGCAACTCACTAAAGGGGCAGATGGCAGCCACCACGCCCAAGGGCTCCCGGTACGTCCTAGTCTCCATGTCTTTGGCCACCTCAAGCACCTCGCCCTTCAGTAGTTCTGGTGCCGCGCAGGCAGCCTCGGCGACCTGCAATCCGCGCAGGACGTCGCCCTTGGCATCGGCAAAGGTCTTGCCCTGCTCGAGCGTGATGCTGGCGGCCAGGCGGTCCCAGTGCTCACGGACCAGGTTCACGAACTTGAACATAATCTGCTGACGGGCGAGCACGCTCGTGTTCCGCCATGCCGGGAAGGCCTTTTGGGCACTCTCGACGGCGGCCCGGAGCTCGGCGTCGGTCGACTGCGGGACTCTGGTCACCAGGTTGTTGGTCGCCGGGTCGTGAAGGTCGATCCACTTGTCGGCCTGCGAGGCCTTGAACTCGTTGTCGATGAACCACGGCGTGTCCTGCGGCTGGGCAATCTGTTCGTGGTTCTGGGGAAAGCTGGTGGCCGTGGACGCCAGAGCGCTGTACGGCCGGAGATGCTGGGCAGTGGCGGCCAGGCGCCGCGAGGCCGTAGCCCGGGAGGCCATGGTCGTTGGCAGCGGGGATGCAATCGAGGCGGCGGACGAGGGAAGGCGGGAGGCGGCGCGGCCAGCACTAAGAAGGACGCCTCGCGAAACGGACAAGCGGTGCATCGTGGAAACCAGACAGAAGAAAAGGAGCGATCAGGGCAACCAGGTAATGAAGAGGGGAAAGGGGATGAGGCGTCGCGAGTTGGTCTGCTGACCTGGCAGCAATTGACACGGTCGGAGGGGACGGGGGAGACCGGAAGGGCGGTCTCGGGGTTCTTGAGACCAGCGGTCGGCCGAGCTATGTATTAAAGATTCCAGGGGAGGCAGTGGAAGCAGGTGCGACAGATCAATGCGGCCTGTCCGGTATGTCGCAGGAAAGTACTTCCTACCTTGGACAAGTCGGTCTCCCAGAGTGTGTAGTCTCGTTGCCTCGCTGCACCGCTTTCGGCACCGCCACTGGCCGTCCGTCGCCTTTTATCTGAGATACCTCGCCCCTCCCCTTCCCGTATCGCTGCTCCGCTGCCGGTGCAAGCCGAGTGGAATCTATCCGCGGCCAGTGTGTCTGGGGTAGGTGTAGTAGCTTCTGGGGTACGTGCGGTGCCTAGCCGACGGTTTATCGTCAATGAGCGGGTATCCGCGCCCTCCCCCAAAGCCCGTCGGACCCTTTTTGAATCTATTACGTAAGAGTATATGAACCCCCCCCTCTCTGGGACACTGACTTCGCTATGCAACGCCAGCTTCACCGGGTTCTTGACATCCCAAGTCCTTGGGAACCTAGCTGAATGCTGGGCCGCGAACGGGCCACGGCGTCCGCCGACAAGAATCATGCGCCGTATCTCTGGCTCCTGGCCGCGTGGGGCTGGCGTCTCGGTGATCACGGTCACGACCAAAATTACCTCTGACCGTCAAAATGTCACCATATACACCAAATTGGGGGGACTCATACCACGGGAGAGTCCACCACTACTGACCCTTGGTCATGCCGAGTATGCTGCGCGCCTGGGCGTCCTCAACAAATTCCTGATGCTTGCTGGCTTTGTCATGGAACGTCCTGGATGCATCACTGCCTTCCCCCGCCCCTGTGGATGTGACCATGGGAATATGTAGATACACTGGATACCACGCAGTCACGCCCTTTACCAAAACACAAAGAGCAAACTTAGTTGTTCTCAAAGCTGTACTTGAGCCACCCGCCCAGCGCTTTCAAGCTCTCCCACCGCACGTTCTCGTCGGGATCCTGCATCAGCTCCATGACTCTGGTCTTGAGGCCGAGCTTCTCCAGCTGGTATCGCCTCTCGGGCACCTCCTTGACTAAACATCCCACATCATTGCATGCGATGGCCAGGACGGCCTTGTCGTTGTCCCACGGTTTCTTCATAATCTCGGCCATCTTGCGCGGGATCTCGCCCGTTTCATACTCGAGGATCTTGCGTGCGTTTTCCGCCCAGAAGGTCTGGTTCCGGTGTGGAGGTGACCAGCGCAGATGACCAGATCGTACTTCGGCAACGTATTCGTCGAACGTCGTCTTAGTTTTGGTATAGTCTTCCAGCATCTCCTTGAGCTTCTCCAGATCTTCCTGCAAGTCGGGGTCCGTCAGGTGGCGGCCGCTCACATTCTGCAGCACCGCCGGAAGCCGGGCCAGGACGGCCGTGGGAAGGAGGGCGTTGGATTGTGTGCTGAGGAGGTTGTAGAGCGTTGATAGCACCAGCCGCGTCGTCTTCTCCTTGGGAGAGAGGCGAAGCAGCTGGGTGTATAGAATAACTACGTCATATTCACTGCGCAGCTCGTCAGCCAACGGCCCTGCGGGGCCCGAGAGGGATATGTACTCACTCGTCCATCTCAGCGCCAATGTCCTCGGCCTCGAAGCTCAGCTGCCACATTACCAGCAAGACGTGGTACAGCAGCTGCAAGCCCACTCCGCCTCCCATGGAACCTTCAAAACCAGCGGCCCTCGAGGTAGTGTTTCCGCTCCAAAGACTGGCCGAGGTATCGGCGCCAATGCCGGCGGCTTTCCTCAAAATGTCGATGAGCGGGGCTACCGTTTCGCTACGCTGCTTCCAGAACAGCTGTCGAGAGGCGCGGCCGTACAGCAGCGAGGAATAAACCGTGACGGCGATGTCTTGCAACCCGGCATCCGCCGAGTTCTTGGCCAGCCCGCACAGGTAGCTCAGGATCAGGGGCAGGGCGTGCTCGGTGGCCGGCGACTCGTCGCCGGATCGGGCCATGAGCGTGGCAAGCACAGTGGACGTCAATAGGGGAATCGGGTCTTCGGCGTTGTTCGAGTGCGCCAAAAGAGGTAGGAAATGCTTGTAGGGGTCTGAGGTTTCGAAGAGGGCCTTGGCCAGAGTCGGAACCGCTGTACATGCCGTAGGTCAGCATAGATTCCGTGGGTTCCCAGCGCACGCATACTAAGAGCAATCGGCAAGCAACGAGGAAGGGGCAGGAGGACAGGGTGGGAGTAGCATATGGGCGCATGTTCGAAGTGGACAACCACATTGTTTCCATGGGGCAGCGCGGCAGACGTGCGTTCATTTCTGCTTCGCTCACCGGAGGGGCAACAAACGTACCATCGAGCAGATCGCTCAGCAGGACCAGGAGGTACTGCAGTACCTCAGGGCGCTTGCTGGCCGACTCCAGCACGCTTGGCTGGCCATTGCCGCCGACAAAGAGTATCCGGTAGCCGTCGAGATCGGCTTCGACCACCTGCCTCCGCTGCTCCTTGCGCACCTTGTCGACGGCACGAATCTGGGCCAGCTGGGCCTCGGTAACGGTGCCGACCCTAGCGGCACCTTCCCAGGGTATCGGGCGCTGCCGGATGTTGTTCTGCAGCGAGCTGAGGTATGGGGGCGGTTCGAGCGACATGGCGGCGGGGATCAAGTGCCTCTCTCGCCGGCGCTGCGAGTCGGTATAGTCGGGGGCGTGAGATGCGGGGGGGGGTAGGTAGGTAGGTTCGGCACTTGGGTAACCGTGCTCGGGGCAGATGAAGCTCTCCAAAGGAGTGATGATGGTGATGATGGAGCTGGGCGATGCGGCAACGTCAACTTCCAGCCCGATGATGTTGCTGCACCGGGGCAGGGCTGCTGCTGCTGCTGGGACGGGAGCGGAACTGCCTGGTAAGCTCAGAGTGACCCGTGCGGTGTGACGGAGAGGATTAGTGGAGCCGATGACCCTGGCGACCTTACATGTAGGGAACCTACCTCTACATAATCATCTCCAGTCCAACCTCGAGCCCATGCGTGAAGTACAAATATAACCAAGTATATTGACCACCAAATTGTATTTTACAACAGGAAAACAGGAGATTCACATGTCGCGAGAGCAATTCATAGGCTCATGGGTCCCTAAGAAATCATCTCCGTAATGCCATGATCTCGAGCCTCGACACCATCACTTACGTACGCCCAGGCTCCCATGAGACAAAAGACCAGTGTGTGGCCGACGATCGGCATCGCCATGAACGTGAGCATTGCAAATGGCGACGTCCATAGGGCTGGCTTCCCCTCCAGTCGCTGTCCGCACGTGGCTGTGACCCTTCGCCGCCGTTTCGACGAAAATACCTTTATCGCAGCTGTTGCTCCTATACAGAGGACAGAGCTGTCTCATGGATAGGCCTTATAGCTTTTGAAGAGGTGCTCCATCTCTCGGTTGATTTAGTCTCGACCGGACCTTTCTAGCCCAATCCCTGCCAGTACGTAGGCAGGTAGGGAGAGATGCATATCCATTGCATCGCGAAAACTCGGTATAGGTGTGGATGACAGGCTGGCTTAGGAGCGCTCGGTCGATGGAAATGTCGTCCTACAGCCTAAGTACGTGCAGAGGGTGTTTTTAGCGGTAGGGCTGGTGGCCTGGTGTTTGCGCAGTCCGTCCACCATAGCTCGCTCCATTTCGTGAGTACGATGCAACGCATTGATGGTTGGTAGCGTACCGCTTGTTCTCAATCTCGAAGGTTCGGGCGATGGCGGCTACAGCTCCATGCACATCCATCCAAGGCAGCCCGAGGAGGGGTGAGGGGAAGGGGGGGGGTATGGAGGGGGTTGAGCTGAGCTGCTCCCTCGTATGGAGGCCAGGTTTCCCCAATCTGTCGGCAGTGAGCGATATTATACGGGCTCGGGTACATGGGCCAGATAGGCAGTCGATCGGGTGAATGCCCAAGCGAAACACCGAGGCCCGGTGAACAGGACCGGCGACGATGGGTGCACGATCCATCGAGAGGCAATACCTAACGCCGGCTTGGCCTATAGCAGCAGGGCGAAGGCTGTGGTGCTTACACCGGGAATTGTTGTAGGCCAGAATTGCTGTTGGTCTACCCTCCATACGGAAGACATGGCGAGCCAGCCAGAGCGGACGGGAAGTTCCAAGTCAATTCCTGGGCCGGACACAATGGCTGCCAAGCACCACTGCCCTAACCAGGGCTGCCACCTTTCTGGAAGCGAGTATGTTTCTACCATCTTCATCGGCGTAGGGCGGTGGGGCGCCTGCTGCATACTCACCTAGCATCCATCTTGCTATCCGTCACATCACTCCCATTGCCATCGCTGGAAGAAACGGTGAGACCCAGAATGGAAATACAGGCTCTTACCGGCCTTCTGGGCACTTGGGATTCATGTACGACGGGGACGGCGCTAGCGGCCCCTGCGTCGAAGAAACTGGGTCTCCCAGCAACCGGCCCGTAGCCAGCTCTCGAGCTGGAGCTATTCGTACCTACACGATGGCCCGCCCCCTGGGCCGGAGAGGGCGGACGGATCGATGATGCAGGTATTCGCCGTGGGATGCCAACGCAGCGCGGCCGACAGCCCACTTGGGCGACGGTACCTGACCATCCATTACCCCGGTGGGTAGAGGGTATTTTGGTATAGGACCGAGACTGGAAAACAGGGCCGCGGGCGGGCGAGTGACGCCTATGATGGACGGCCTGAACCCCCCCCCCCTGTCGCTGGCCTGGTCCTTGGGAGGATTTCGTGAGATCCCAACCCCCTCGGTTTCCGCCTATGACACAGCCCGCACGAGCTGGTGGTGGTCGCGATACCCGCCCTGCCCGACCCCGCGCATTTCGCCTGGTTTGGGCCGCCGAGATATAGCCCTTTTCGTAGGTGAGGTGGGCGAGGAATTCGACTGGAAGGACCGAGGAGGTTGGGGATCACAAACCGGCCCCAAAGGCGCAAGACGTGCATTAGCAGCCTTTTTCCCACATGCGTTCGCACCCACGACGGCCGGGACCAGAACAGACCCCTTCTTCCCTTCCCTTCCTCACGTCTTCCTCGTCTGCCTAGTCATATTGGAGAGCGTCGTCTATCGCCGTCGCATCCTCTCGTTTTGCCCAGAGCCCCTTCTCCCCGACCTGACCGCTGGTGTTGCTGGGAGACGCGTGCGCGCCCACCCGCACCGCGCACACCGCACAACTTGCACTTGGTGTAAGTGGGGGATCCGCCGCCTTGTGGTCTTGCGATACCGCCTGCCGCCCGTCACTTCGGCCTTTGTCTTTCTGTGCGACTCTGTGCGGCGCCGTACCTATTCCCGGCCCGCCAGGCAGAGACAGTCTTGCTTGGGGCTTTTGTTTTGTTTTTTTCTGCCGCCCAGCAGCAGCAGCTCGAGCCCCCAAACAAAGCCGCCTCGCCTTGTCCACACACGTCCCCCCCTGCTCATCCGCGAAATCCCGGAGCGGCAGCCATTCTACGAGGGAAAAGCAAGCAGCCGACGACCGGCAGTAAAAAAGCTGCCATTGGCGAGAACGGGCAGCGCGCAACGCGCCCAAATCATCCTCACACCATCACCATGCGACTCCTGCGGTGGTCCTCGCCGGCTTCGGCCCGCTCCCTCCCCGCCGCGCTGGCGGCCGTGGTGCTGAGCGCCTGCCTCGCCGTCGCCTCGCCGTTCCCGCGGGACGGCCTCGGCTCCCTGCTGCCGCGCGAGTGCTCTACGTTTTGCGGCGCGAACGAGGAGCTGTGCTGCGACACAAACGAGACGTGCATGACGGTCACGGGCAAGCCGACCTGCGGGTTGGCGGCCGTCGCGGCGCGTGACTTCATCGCGCACACGACGACGTGGACTGAGACGCACACGTACACGAGTACCTGGAGCTCCTTCGTGCCGGCGCCGACCGAGCCCGCGGGCGGCGCCGTTGGCGGCGCCAACTGCATCCCCGTGCCCGGGTCCTACCAGATCGCCTGCGGGCCCATCTGCTGCGCGAAGTGGCAGTACTGCGCCTGGGAGGGCCAGTGCATGCCCAACAAGGGCGAGGGCACCTGGACCACGGGCGTCACCACGGCCGTCGGCGTCATCACCACCACCCAGTACTCGGCCCCCTGGCGCGTCACCAGCGGCACCACCGTCTTCTCGACCGCCACCGGCACCGCCGAGAGCGCCACCGCGACCCCGACCGGCGCCGCCGGGGCCGTGACCACCACCGACAACAACCTGAGCGGCGGCGCCATCGCCGGCATCGTCATCGGCACCATCGCCGGCGTCATTCTGTTGCTCCTGCTCTGCTTCTGCTGCATCGTGCGCGGCCTCTGGCACACCTGCCTGGGCATCTTCGGCCTCGGCGGCGGCAAGAGGGACCGCAAGGAGGAGCGCATCGAGGTCATCGAGGAGCGCTACTCGCGCCACGGCGGCAGCGCCTACGGCGCCACCCGCCCCAACCACAAGGGTTGGTTCGGCGGCGGCGGCCGGCCCTCGACCGTCGCCTCCCGCAAGGAGGAGAAGTCGGGTCCCAGCCCCGGCTGGCTGGCCGCTGCCGGTGGCGCCGCCTTGATGTTGCTCGGCCTGCGTCGCGGCGACAAGAAGAAGGAGGTGAAGGAGGTGACGACGGTTCGCCGTCGCAGCCACAGCCACAGCCACAGCCACAGCCGCCCCCCACGGAGCGATTTGAGCAGCTCCTACTTCTCCGACTCGTACACGGCCGACAGTCCCAGTAAGTTCACCCGTCAGACTCTATCCCCGCCTCCGAAAGACCGCCCTCGGGCCCCGGCTAACAACCATGACAGGCAGTTTCAGCACCGAGCGCCGCCGGTCCCGCCACTCGCGGGGTCCGCCACGGCGACAGCAGTCTCGCGCCGGTTCTCGCCACACGCGCCGCTCGTAGTCGATTCTCACGTGTTTTCCTAAACGGCCCGTCGGGCTGCTTTCGTTGGCGTTTCACCCCATTTGTTTACGAATACACGGCCCTGCCCCGTATATAAAGAGAGAAAGTGTGTATGTGTGTGACAGAGAGGGAGAGAGCGTGCGTTAGAGAGGAAGCCGTCATGACCCTGGCGTTCTGGATTTGGCTTGGGAGAAGGGAGGGAGGTTTTCCGGCCTTTCATTTTACCAATGGAAATGATGACTAGGTTTTCGAAGACGATGCACGCCGGGAAGAGGAAGACGACGACAAAGCCTGCCCCTCAGGGAGTCAGGGGCAGGAGGGGAAGAAAAGAACGTATGAGAACGAGAAATGCTGGAACGGTATCTTGACGACGAATATTTGGGAATTGCACCAAAGGGCCACGAATTGACGCCAGGCCCAAACCCGCTGCTTGGACATAAGGGGCGCTGGTGTATTTCCTTGCTTTCTGAGCGTACATATCATAGGCCAGAACCAAGACCATGGCAGCGGTAGCTTCAATAATGATCAATGTTAAACACAACCAGCTCGCCATGGGCCTTTCGGCAACTAACCCTATCCACCGGAACAAACAAAACCACTACCCTGGAAGCGGAAAACCTTCCATCAACACTTGGCACGCCGAGCCGCGGGTGACGTGCCTCCGCACCTTGATGATTTTACATGTCACCATCGGTAGGTATCTAAGTCACAGCCACTGCATTGAGAGGATTTCAATCAGTAATTCGGTGTTCATGCCGGTGTCTCAAGGACCCATACTACTTCAAGTCATTTCGGACACCGAATGTGCATAAGCCCAATCGTCAGATCGTCCGCAGTCGTGAACTGCCTCATCCTGACGTGACAACCGCCGGCGTCTCCTCTCCCAGCGGTGCCCTCCCAATGCACGCGTCCATCAGGTCGTCAGAATGGGAACAAGCGTGTTGTCGAAGGGGGAGTCTCGTAGAGGAGAAAGCGTACGTAAGTCGTGCTGCGGATCGGAGCCACCGCTTTGGGCTTCGAAGGATGCTTCAGGAAAGGTTCCTTTCCATTGTAGCTACCTTGCTACTAGGCATGCAAATGTATGAACCCCAGTCACTCCTGAATGTCCCATAAAGCAGCAAAGAAACCATGACATCCGATCCATATCCGGCCGATTTTATTTTTACGCATCCTCGTCGATGTGGCCCTTCTCCGAAACGTACAGACCATCCAAGAACTGTCGGGGACATGTCAGCCGTGCCGCGTGGAACCAGCGCCTCCTCGCGGTGCCATCTTACCTTACGGATATCCTTGTTTCGGACTCTGCAGATCTGCTGGATGTCGGCGGCAGACTGGGAGACGTCCTCCAGCGAGATACCGGTGAGCGTGAGCTCATCCTTGGTGTTCTTGGAGACCTCGACGTTGACACCGTGGCGCATGACGACTCTCCGGACGAGCTTCTCGCCGACAAAGTTGCGGATCTCGACCTCGTAGCAGTCCGTCTCAGAGTTCTTGTCGATGTTGACGTTGATGGGGAAATGGGCGTAGACGTAGCGCATCTTGTACTTGTAGCCCTTCACAACACCGGTGATGAGGTTGTTGATCAGGGTACGGACGGTTCGGAGAGCAGCGACGTTCTTGCGGGCACCGTGGTGGATCTCGATGCCAATCTGGTTCTTGGCGGGCTGCGAGAAGCTGACGGCCAAGTGGCTCAGGTCTTTGGAAAGCTTGCCTGGTGCATTCGGTCAGATGTGGGCTCGCCGAGCTCGGGGCGGTTCATCTCTGCCTACCCTTGGGACCAGTAACGGTAACGTTTCTGGCCTTAATGTGGACCGAGACTGTGGGAAAGACGGCAAGTCAGTGATGCCCTTTCTCTGCCCGCGCGGCAGCTGGCTCAGGTCCTCAGGCGCTCCCACGGGCCCTCCTCTTTGATCCGGTACGGCGTTTCGCCCGTCGCGTCGGGCGCCTCGAGAACCGGGCAATGGAACAGTGGTCTTGACATACCGCCCTCAGGCACCTCCAGGGTCTCCTCGCTGTGAATGAAGCGCATCTTGCCGTCGATTCCTCAGGTATGGGGGAAGTGATGCCGGGTATCGACCTAGGGGCGGGCAAGGTCAGTAATTTAGCGGCCGGCGTGGACGCGACTGGATTCCGAAACTACGGGATTTGGCGGTTCGGAGTTGGCGGGCGCGAGGGGGGGAATCCGAGGGGTCACTGGGCGTACCTGAAGAAAATGGGGATGCGATGCGGTGCGTGATGTGAAGTCGCAGCCGAACTTGGAGTCGGTTTTCGCGGAAGGCCACACGAGAATTTCTCACAAAAATGGACTTTAGTTAGGGTTCGCGTGCAATCGGGTGGCTGGGGCTGTGGCTTGACCACCTAGACCAGCAGAGAAGTGGGTCATGGATTCAGCCCGTCAGTGGGATTGGAACTCCGGTCAAGCATCGGCCCCGCCTTTTTGGGCTGGGACGGGGCCGTCATTCAATTGATGGCAAGTGGGAGGTCGGTCACCCGCACCTCTGACGAGACAATGCTGACCTAACACATGGGATGATGTAGAGGCCTCGTTCCGAACCGGGCATGGAGGTCAGGCATGCTCTTATAAACCACGCCCTGGTTCTACGGCTCTCGTTCGGTTCCCTAGCCACTCTCTATCGTGTGAGAACATGCTCGGCGATCACTATGAAGCATCCGGGACCAGACAAGGCTAGGTCCGCCAACCGATATAGCCCGTTCTCGAGCATGCGGTTTTACGGTCCGTTGTATTCCGTAACGCTCAGTCTTCACGGTTGCCCGGTGCGGCTTGGCATATTGCCGGACAGTGAATCAACTAGTGCCGAAACAGATCAGTACATGGATGTATGCGACGGGAAGCTATATGGGCAAGAAGCTGGTGCCCATCCCGCTTGGATTGAACGGCAGGTGGGTTGCTGCAGGGAATCAATTGGCCGTTCATCATCGCCGTTCGTTGCCCATCGACATTGCACTCTGCTGACGTACGATCACCCAATAGGCGGAAAGCGGGTGTGGGTGGCAGCTGAAGCTCTAGCGCAAGCTCACCCCTGCGTCGCAAGAGGTACACTCCTCTTGTACCGACATCCGTTTATTCTAGCCTCTGTAGTTGTACAATCAGAAGCCTCCAATGCCAGCCGAGCTCCTATGGAACCCCAATGGGAATTCCGTAGAAGATCCTCTCTATCTGGGCAGCTAGCGATAGACAGGCTGTCCTATGGCGCCTCTCCGTTCTGTAGCTGTAGATTTGTACATACTACTACCTCAATGTACTTACAAACTTGTACGATGTAGCTCCAGTGACCAAGGAGGAAAGACCCCACCGCGCAGAGTCGGCTAACAAGGATCCATCAGGTGTATGGCGTACGCATACGGGCTAAGTATCCATCGTGTATCTTGCATTCACGGTAGCTAAGTGACTAACCTCCATACCCTCCTCCATACGTGTGTGACCGTGCTCTGCCTCCTTCCCCCCAAACGAAACAACGCCGCCGAGTCTCGACGCAGGCACGCCCGCACCCGAGCGACGACCGAAAGGGCCGGTATCGTCGTGGAGACTTGTTGCCTGACTGCACGGGCTCGTGTGCCTGTTCCCCCGCGCCGGACAAATCCGCAACTCCCACCCACACCCCTCGCGGCGACACAGCGCATACCCGTCAGCCGACCATGTCGTACTTCTTCGCCACGCCCGTCGACATCGACGTCGTCCTAGAAGATGCCGACGAGCGCGCTATGGTCGATGTCAAGCTCGACAAGAACCGCCGCGAGAAGGCCCCGCTGTACATGGACGGCGAGAGCGTCAAGGGCGCCGTGACCATCCGCCCCAAGGACGGTAAGCGGCTGGAGCACACCGGCATCAAGGTGCAGTTCATCGGCACAATAGGTACGTGGAGATCCTCGAGTCGCTGGCCGCCCTGGCCCTCCGTACCCCTTTCCCTCCCTCGTCCCGGGGGTCGTTCTCCCCTCCCCCTTCGGCACCCTCGAAAGCAAAACCCCCTTCCAACTACTTTCTCGCCCCTTCTTCTTCGCGCGCAGGCATCGCCACCGTGATGAGGAGACTAAGAAAGCCCTCAGAGATGTTCTTCGACCGCGGGAACCACTACGAATTCCTTTCCCTGAACCAAGAGCTGGCGGCCCCGGGCGAGCTGCAGCACCCCCAAACCTTCGACTTCAACTTCAAGAACGTCGAGAAGCAGTACGAGTCGTACAACGGTATCAACGTCAAGCTGCGCTACCTAGTCCGAGTCACCGTCTCGCGCCGCATGGCCGACGTCATCCGCGAAAAGGACATCTGGGTCTATAGCTACCGCATCCCCCCGGAGATCAACAGCAGCATCAAGATGGACGTCGGCATTGAGGACTGCCTGCATATCGAGTTCGAGTACAGCAAGAGCAAGTACCACCTTAAGGATGTTATCGTCGGTCGCATCTACTTCTTGCTGGTGCGCCTCAAGATCAAGCATATGGAGTTGAGCATCATACGGAGAGAGACGACCGGCGCCGCGCCCAATCAATACAACGAAAGCGAGACGCTCGTTCGCTTCGAGGCAAGTCCCCTTCCCCCCTTTGCCAAGCGTGCCCCACGCAGACGCGCGCGCACGCCCGCGCCGTGGCCGCCTTTCACCGAGGCAGTGGACTGACAGGCCGCCGGCGCAGATTATGGACGGGTCTCCTTCACGCGGCGAGACGATCCCCATCCGCCTGTTCCTGGGCGGCTTCGATTTGACCCCGACTTTTCGGGATGTCAACAAGAAGTTCTCTACCCGCTACTACCTCAGCCTGGTCCTGATAGATGAGGACGCCAGACGGTACTTCAAGCAGTCCGAGATTATTCTCTACCGGCAGGCCCCCGAGGCAAACAGCGGGCCGGCGCAACTGACGGCGGTACCCGAGTCGACGCGCCCCATGCCATTGCCTGTCGAGGCGTGAGCGTGTAAGCGTGTGCGCTACCGCTCCTCGCTCCGGCGGCCCGGGGAGCATGAATTGTTCACGATTTGTATATCAGCCTGTTTGAGCATTAGGGTTGGGGGGCACGGCGTTCTCGGGCAGTAGAAGCAGCTTGTCATCCACTGCATCTCATCATTTTTGTCTGGCGAGCCTTGTTTTCCCGCGCTTTTCCCGTGATTTAACAAAGGTATCTCAATCGTCTCTGTAAACACTTTCTACTACCAGCGATTACACGTCCGCGTAGCTTTGCCTCCCAGCTTGTCATCACAAGACATCCATCGCGTCGCCCGCCGCAAAGCCGAATTGGTTGTTTTCGATGGCCGCGATGCGGTCCAGCTCGTTTTGGTACTCGCGGCGAATATCCGCAAGTGTCACCACCTTTCGCTTGCCAGGACCACCGAGCGAGCCGCTCGCTCGGCTGTTCGGGACCCCTTCCGTGGTGATCCAGGCCTGTTTGTGGTCCACGCAGCTCAGGACATTGATGAGCATCAAGTACTGCCTCGTGACCGCCGTGTCCAGTACATCGTCCCCGTTCTGCTCGTCCGCCTCGCCCAACAACTGCAGCTTGTGAATACGGTCTAGCAGAATGGCAGCGGCACCGCGGTAGTTGTTGCGCTTGACCCGCCACGCATACAAGACTTGGTGGTAGGGGATGCCCGTGACAACATCCGCTGTGGTTTGGCATTTCTGCGCCAAAATCTCATCCACGGCGTTTTCCAGGTTCGGAAACGGGAGCTGCACGAGCTCGGCGTTGTGCAGGGTATCGCACATCTTCTGGATCAGCATCCGCAGGCACGAGTGCTGCAGGGCCTGGTCGGACATCGACACCAATGTCGAGTGCGCAAGGTCGAAGTGTGAGACGCCGATGGCCCCGTTGAACAGCCGGCTCTGTATCTCGGTGCGCACAGCCATGTCGTCGTAGGATGAGGTATCGGCGTACTCCAGCGCAAGGCGTCCGAATTCTACCACGTACGAGTGCGCCTTCTGTTTCTCAAAAAGGGCCACTATGTGGCTATAGTACAGTGGCATGCCTGAGTAGAATAGCCTCCACTCTGTATCGTCGAGGAGTCCGCTGCTATGTCTGTCTGGGTGCTTCCGTGGTATACCTTTCACCGTTGTTAGCATGCCATCGCTCCACCGGGCGCGATCAAACTTACTAAGCCCATACGCTGCCCTCTTGAAGTGCACTGCAGCGGCATTGAAGTCCCGCAAAGCTAACTGAACCCTGCCCTGGACGTAGGTCGAGAATGGATCTTGCTCCGAGTAAGGGGCAAGTTCGGTGGCCAGATCGGGTCGGTTCTGGACCAACAGCGCGCACTGCGTATACTGCGGCGGCAGCTGGATATCACTGTCTTGAGCGCAGAGACCCTCGGCAACTTCGGTGATGCCTTCCGAAATGGACTCAGCGTCGGAGACGCCAAGCAGGTGGCCAACGGTTGCTTCGAGCGCAGTGATGGCCTGGTTGTCTTCCAACTGGCGCTTTGGGGCCACGGGGGAACTGCTTGGTGTCGAGCTGGACCGCTCTGTCTTGGTCAACGGCACCGTCATCTGCGTCTTCGACAACCAGCGAATCAACTCGAGCCTCCGGAGGGACCGCACAAGGTAGCGAAAGACAGTTCCAATGTCCAGTCTCGTGTGCAGCGCGTCCTCGGGACGGTCAAACTCAAACTCCATGTGGACGAGCAGGATCAGCTGGCTGAAGCAGATGTTCCATTGTAGCTCGGCCATCTGTTGGACGGCTTTGACGGCCACCTTGCGTCCAAAATCAGTCAGCGGGAACTGGCCTTCGCGTTGCGACTCTGCCGACGTGCCCATCAGCTCCATAGTCTTCTGGTACAGCTCCAGGGTGACCAGCTTAAAGTTTTGACCCAGCGCGTCTGTGACCTGAGCGCAATCTTCATCTGACGTCTGCCGCCAGAAACCCGCCTTGTCAGAAAAGTACTGGATACGCTCATGATCCGTTTTGGGCGAATCCTCGAACAGCTCGGAGCGCAACACCGAGTTGCAAATCTCCAGCATGCTGTCTGAGAAGACATCGACGAAGTTCAGACCAGCGGAAATCAGAGTGGCAACGTCGCCCAGGCCTTCATATCTGGCGGTAGGGTTATGGGAGATTTGCTCTAGCTGGTTGCAATCCCTGATTGCAGACAGGCCGTCTGCGCAAACCACCCACGACGCCTCCGAATCGGGCTCGTATGATAGCGCCAGCGCCTCTCCACGCTGCTTGTCAAGCTCGATCAGGAGTCGGTAGAACCGCCGCCACTGCACCTCGCTGGCGTTTCGGAATCTTTCGTAGTCCATGCCGCCCGAAGGGCTTCTGTCCAAGGATGAGGTAGACGCAAGAGCGGCGCAAATGGCCTCGGCCAGACCTTGGCTGCTGCGTGACGATGAGCTCGTCGCAGTCCCAAGGCCCTGTTCGTATATGGATAGGGCCGTCTCCAGGGTGGCTTTCGTAAACCGCCCGGGGTACAGGATAAGCTGCAACCACTTCTCCGTAGCATCGGTGGGCTCACAAGCGCTGGACGTCGGCGCCGTGGGAATGGCACTGTCAGGAAAGACAGCCGTCCAGCCGGTTTGCCAGGCGTCCTCCACATCTTCGGGGACAAATGACAAGTGCTGAACCCGGTACGTCATGTTGTTTTTCCACAGGACCCAGAGCTGGGTGCCCCGAGGCGGTTCGTGAGCTACCACGAAATCGACCACCGTCCATACGTCGGAGCCCGAGGGCGGACTAGGAATCAAACGCACGCCGGGGAAGAAGTCGCTCACGGTCAGGTCATCCTGTGTGGTGGCCTCCATCTTCCAAAACTTGAACTCGCCCTTACCGATAGGAGAGTAGGTGACACACACGCGCTTGCCGTCGGTCTCGCCTACTACTTTGATCAGATTGCTCTGCGAGGGATCGATGGTCCATTTGCCGATTTCTTGTGGGTTGCGTTCAGCATCGAGAAGGTCCCGGGCCTCGAGAATCTGTCCGTTGTTGAGGTTCCAGCTGCGCAACCGATGGTCCAGGCACACGGTGAAGAGATAGGAGACATCGTCCAGTCCGAAATCGGCCGTTGCGGCCGAAGTCGCTGCAGCCAGCTCCATATTGACACCTCTGTACTTGATGGTATGGGTATTCTTCAGCAGGCTGCGGAAGCCTTGCGCCCAGCCCTTGGAGTTGTAGAAGGTTTCCCTCCACGGATGGGCAGAAGCTGAGCCAAGGTTAGTAGTGTGCGGGGGCCGAATGCGTGGGGGTATCACTCACCGTCGTGGCCCTTATTCCGGTCCAGCCTGATGTTCCCGCCATCGTGCACCGTTACGATGAGGAGATCGTTGTTCACGGCGACTAGTCGATGCGGGTGCTTGAAGCTGAAGCCCGAGGACATGTAGATCTTGCAAGCGTCGGCCAGACCGCTGTCGGCCAGGGAGCGTTTGCGGAAGTGGTCGGGACGGAGGGTAATGGTGTAGAGGTGGTTCGTCTGGTCCACAACAAAGACGGTCAAGACATCGTGGTCGCGGGGGTCGGCGAAGGCAACGCATGACGGCCGGATGGGCTGGGGGAAGCGCAGGTCAAGTGTCAAGTTGGCATCAGGCCCTTGCTTGGCCTTGCAAACGTCGATGGCCCGGATGCTGAGGACGGTCTCGTGCTCGAGGACGCGCCACAGAAAACTCTTGGGCGCCGACTGGAACTTGCGATGGTAAATGGACGAGGCGGTCGCGCAATTCTTGGCGCGGAAGGAGCGCTCATCCTCGGCGACCGCGTCTGCTGCGCCGTTAGGTCGTCGCGAAGCTCGACCTTGGGAGCTGACCGAAGGAAGCTTGACATGGACCACCAGGGAGCTCGACGACGGCTCGAGATTCAGCCTGGTCTCCTTGTAAAGATACACAGGATCCCTGGAAGCCATGCCGGGCCCATCAAGGCCGCGCCGGGACAGCGCGCAGAGAGCTCGAGACGGTTCGGGGTAGGGTCGGGTTGGGTGGTGGTGTATGGGATGTTGTTTGGTGGCTGGCGACGGCGACGATGGGATATGCTCGACGCGGTTCGCTAGGCCGAATTCTTATTGAAGACGCGGGTGGGCAAGCAAGGGAAGCAGCTGCGCTACGACATTCTTTTGCCGGTACTTGGCGACCTGGGGAAAACTGGGTTCTGCGTCAAGTACTGCTTATGGACAGGCTTTTGCTAGTGATTGACGGGGCGGGGGGTTCCAGTCTGACTGCTTCTTTTCTGCTTTCTGCCTTGGGCCCGCCATCATCCAGCAGGTATGAATAGATTCAGTCGCTGGATGTTCCTAAGTCTCATGCATTCAGCTTCTATGGGATCTTCTTCGCAATATTTTCCACGTACCCTCGAGTTGGATTGCACTTACTGTTCTCACAAATCCACCTTTTCCCAAGAGCACCAGGCCACCAACAAACTGAACAATGACGCTGCCGCTAGGGCTTGCCGGGCCGTCGTCCATGTTCTCTTCCGCACATGGACTCCAGTCCGGAGATTGTCGGTAGGGACTTTGTGGCCATGACTTATTGCTTCACATACCAACTACCACAAGGACTCCTATAGTCAAGTCCATCATTGCATGTGCAGTTTTTCATTCATCATAGCGTAGCATTGGCGGTACTTAAGTGTATGAGTAGACCAGCTTCGAATCAATGTTGTCACCGTCCCGAGGCCGTTTAGAATATTATGTGTTTTTTTACAGCAACCATTTGCCCAGGTAATAGGAGTCATCAACTCGTAACAGGACCCAAGAGTAAATCAACCTACGCAAACGCCTTCAGCTATGCAATATCTCTTCAATGGAACTACCCGTCGTGTTCTCGTTACCTCCTCTGTCGCCAGCATTTCATTATAGCGAGCGCCTGCTCAATCCTTCTCCAGATCCTTAGGGGCCGGGTCCCCAATGCCGTCCTCGTTGATGGCGAACAAGCAGTCACTTTCAGGTAAACAAGGGCTGTCGTAAATTTTCGCAATGCGAGTCTCGCCGCGGCCCTTCTTCAAACTGATTCTTGTGGTGCTTGCGTGGGCTATAATGTTTCCTCCAATAGGTTTCTTGGGGTCGGGGTTGAACATAGCACTGGGGCCGCCGTCCACTTGTGCGACGACTTGATTGGTGATGACGACGGCGATACCAAACTCGTCAGCCAACCTTTGCAGACTGCGCATAAACTTGGCCAGGTGTGTTTGTCGGGATGACAGCTCTCCGCGACCGAGAAAGTCGGTGCGGTATAGCGAGGTGGCGCTGTCAACAATCAAGAGAGAGAACCGCGTCTCGCACATCATGGACGCGGCTTGGGTCAGAAGCTGCAGTTGGTGATCCGAGTTGTAGGCACGTGCATAGGCGACGTTGTCAAGCACCTCCTCGCCGGACAAGCCGTATCGATTTGCCACAGCTAAGAGGCGAACAGGTCTAAAGGTGCCCTCCGTGTCGATGTAAAGACATTTGCCTTCGCCACCGCCCATATCGAAGGGGAGCTGGCAGGTGACAGCGAGCGTGTGGCAAATCTGACTCTTGCCAGTACGGAACTCGCCGAAAAGCTCCGTGACAGAGCCCGTCTCAACACCACCGGCCAGGAGAGTGTCAAGTTGCTTGGATCCGGTGGTGATGGAAATCAGCTCGCTTCTGCGCTGGTGCATCTCCGTCGCCGTTGTGAAGCCCATGGGCACAAGCTTGGAGGCTGTCGTAGCCGACCATCAGCGCCACGACCAAAACTGTGCCAGAGGCGGAAGACCTACCTTCGGCCAGGATTTTGGCGGCCTTCTGTTCCGAGATGCCCTTGATCAGTTCGAGAGTCCGCTTAGGTGTGTAAGCCACGGATTCAACAGTCTGGTAGCCACCGTCGATGACGAGCTGGATATCGCGCTTGGTAAGGCCTCCGAGACCCTGTGGTAGAGGGAGTCAGTGTCTGGCGCCACGATTACAACAGTATCGGGCGCATACCTCGAGCGCCGTCAAGGGCGTTGGCGCGCCAGGGCCAGTCATTCCACTCTCGTCACCACTCTGCGTGTCATCGTATTGCTCCGCCATCGCGGTCCGAGGACGTGGTCGCAAGCGCTGAACGCGAGGCAACGTATTATGCGAAGAAGACGTAGGGAAGATGCGGAGGAGGGTTGGAAATCGCAGGCGACCGCGGGGGGCAAAGGAGTTCAAAGTGTTGAGGTCAGAACGAGTTGACGTGCCGGACGCGACGAGAGAAAGAAGGGCGGAAAACGCGAAGGCACGTGAAGTGGCTCGTTGGGGGTTAATTGATGCCAGGGTACTTGGAACCCTCTTTTAATGGACGATACTTCTCATGTTACTGGCCCCAATGGGATCTCGCTGGCCCAGGGCCGATTAGCTTCAGGCAACCGCCGCCCTAATTGCCCACTTAGGAAGTACACACTGTTAGCGGCCCAGACGAGCGGACTAGCTGGGTCTCCACCACGACTGCCTATTCTCCGACAGCGCCTCTTTACCACTCAACCTTACCTCCAACATCCATCAATGGCTTCGATGGGACAGTGGCATGGAAGTTCGACCAAAGACGGATATTTTATCGCCGGTTCTTAAGTTGTCTTTAGCAGTAAACTATTACATCTCTTGATGCGCTAATTATGTATCTCATGAGCCCATGGCCAAAATAATCCATACGTTGAAGATGGGGCGCATATCGCGGCACCGTCTGAGGGAATTCTTCCTGGATCCCCGTCGACATTTGTACCCCGTAATTTTCCTGTGCCTGCCGGAACGCCGTGCGTTTACTATGCTTCAACAATCCTCCGTCTCGAAGAAACCAGTCCACCCAAGAAATCGCAACCGGCGTCGAACAATGCAAACGGTCCAAGCGACGAGCACAAGCCCATCGCACACACTCCCGTTCACGCCAGTGTTACCTCGCCAGGCTGGAAGAGCGGCTGCGCGTTTTCTTGTAAAGCTTGTTCGTCGCCGGCTGTGGACCTCGGTTGCTGTCGAGGTAAGCCTCACCACTCTCAAGATTCACCGAGTCATCATTCATTGTAGCTGACGATCCAAAGGTTCCAGCCGGTAGAACCTCGAAGCCGGCGTTTACACGCCGGGTGGCCCTGTTGGCATGTGTCTCGCCCGAATTGGATCTTTCGAGGCGGCGGCCCATTTGCTCTTGCACCAAGCCCTCGGCAGCCGCTTGGTCTCCGGCGGCGGGTCCCGACCTCCCGGCGCCGCGGTCATACGATGCCGACCGCGAGTTGGGCGGGTAGTAGCTGCTTCGGCCGTGGTCCCTTTTAGGGTTCGCCATAGTAAGGCCCTCGTCAGAGTCGGTCGACCTGCGCTGCTCTGGCCACGCCGTCCTGGGAGGGGAAGATGCGGTGGTCGGGCTGTACGTTTGGAGGCGTGGCCGTTCCGACGAGGTTTGCCGTGGCCTCTGCGAGCTCTCACGGGAGACGGGTTCAGATGGACGGTATGATGGCTGGGCGGCGACGGAGGCGGCGGCGGCAGGTTGTCTCGGTTTATAGGTAGCCTGGGGGCCCAGTGGGGGCGACCTTGGCTGAGAGGTGGTCCTTACATCCACCGGTTGCTCAAAGGTGCTGGCGGTCGGGCTGGACGGCTGGGTTCGTCCAGCCGGCTCCTTGCCTTTCGGCTCGTATTCCGAGCCACGCAGCGTAGCGGAGTATGTGCCAACGGGGCTGCCCGAGGCGGGCGTTCCCGGCCGTGAGATCCAGATGCCATCGACTTCTATACCGCTTTGGATGGCACGGACACCGAAGGGAATATCGGCCTTCTTGCCGACTGGAAGGCCGCTTTTGCGCATTTCCGACAGCCGCTCCCTCTTCTCCTCGTCCAGGATCTCGTGTTTTCGGACGGATCTGTTGATCCACCATAGCTTGGTGAGACCAGCCAGAAAAGTGAGGGCGATGGCGCACGCAAGCACCTAACATGGTGTTAGTCTTGTTTCTCTTACACCGACCGATGGGGAGAGCTTACAAAGGTCATTTGCTGCCAAAGCTCCCACACCACAAAAAAGGTGATTTGCGCCATGTTGAAAGCTACTGGCGCACTTCCACAGTATGCGGCACTGAGAAGTGATCAATGCAGAGACTGAGAAGCCAAGTACTTATGAAGGTGCAAGCGAAACGGCGGGCTGATGATGCGACGTGGTGGTGGCGTGGGCGGTTTTCCCGAAGGTGAATACCCAAGTTGGAAGGGGTCTCGTATAAAGTTCCGGCACCCGGGTCGGTGTCGGCGACGATGGCTGGTTGCCTCGTACGATGACAGGTCCTGGGCCAATAGAGTCGTCTGCAAGTCGGCAAGCTGAAGGGTAAGGGTCTGCCGTGGCCTCTTCGAAGGGGAATACGAAGCGCAGCTACTCGAGACCGCAGCTCGATATACCGCCTCGGGGGTAGCTGGGTCTACAGCGATGCTTGAGCAATGGGGAGGGGGGGAAAGTGAGGTGTAGAGACCAGTCAACACAGAAATGCTCCCAGGGACCGGTCGGTGGGAAATAAATTTCTCAAGTAGGCTCGGGCAGCTCTACTACCAGGTTGATAGATTAACCACGAAGAACGGATCGTCTGTATCGCCCAAGCGTTTTCCTCGTTTCTTTTAACAGTCCACCTAGGATGGGATGTGCCGAGGGCTGCTTTCGTGAGAAGACCCAGAGTGATCCAAGAAAAGCACCTCAGCTTTCGGCCCGGGAAAATGCGCCGAGGGGCAGGGTGATCCAGATCGAGGCGGCGATATAGAGAGAAGCTTCCGACGGGGAATTAACCGGACAAGCCACCGCTTCTCAGCCAGGCAGGTAAAGCGAATGACAAGGGGTTAAATGCAACGAGTGAGCAAACCAAGCGAGGTAACAAGTGCAGAAATGCCCGGGCAGTTCGGGGCACCAACGCGCGGTATGGCGGGGAAAAGGGACGTTGTTATAAGACATGCACCCGCGATGCGGGTGGCAGCAGCTTCTTACAAGGGCGTCATTGGGTGTATGGAGACGAGCCGGGACCGGGTTACGAAGCGATGGCACTCGGACGAAGACGCAATTACTTGGCGGCCACTGTACAAACGGGTAAAAGGTAGGTAAGGAAGCATCCATGGTATAGGTACCCGCCTGCTCGTCTACCCGCCGTAGCTCGCCGATCAACTTCCGGCCTCGTGGGTACCAGCTACCGGGGCTAGCTCAGGCCACTGACATGGATCGAAGGAAGAAACGGGCCTATACCATCTGGGGGGCCGCAAGCAGCCCAGCCTGACACGTCGTCGACAGATATAGTGTGTGTGTGTGTGTGTGTGTCCGGGTTCGAGCGGGAGGTGGCCAGGAATCAGCCGGCCCACCGCGTACGATGGACAAACTACTAAAAGGCGGGATACATTTCGCCGGTGGGCCGGCAGAAGGTGGAAGCCAGTCGCGCGACAAGGCCTGGTAGACGACCGCATCGCCGAGAGCGACTGCCAGCCAACGACCACTTGGCTTGACGCCCGTGGTCAAGAGGAGGGGGTTTTTTAAACCGGGACGCCGACGCATAGGAGTGTCTAGAACCTCGTGCTGCATGCCGGAAGAGGCTTTCGACAGGGCCAGCAACGCCCAGTCTGAGCGAGCGACCACTCGGCGTGAGTAGCATCGGGGTGGATGCTACGTCCTTGCATGGAGGCGAGCATGCTGTCCTGAATACGAAGTGCAACACTCTCGCTGAATGCAGCTGCACGTTGCAGTCGTAACGGTGGGTCTGCCCTTCCGGGACGACCTGCATCGGTCGCCGCCGCACCAGTTGATGACTCTATGGTCCGTGCCCAGCACGGGGAGGCGTGTAGTCCTGCGCAGATCCAAACATCCATCACGGTCCGTTGCGATTGGAAGTACCTGATATGTACACCGGGTAGACGCGTTGCGTGTCGGCACTGCACAGGGTGGAATAGATGGATGCGATTCGGGATGAACACGATGTTGGGTAGTAGGTAGTTTCATTTTCCCCTCTGCACAAATTCCGGAAGAAGCGCTATCCTTCCACGGTAGAGGCGCCGGTCGCAATTACAAAGGGAACCCGCAGCCGTTGACTTGAAGCGACGGGCTTGCCAGGCATTAAGTAGTATGAGGGGCAGGTACTCGGTTGAAAAAGGGTACAACTAGGTACCTTTCAGCTTATCCTACCATTCCAACGGCCTCCATCCCTCAATCCCACCACACAGGCAGAACATGTATCCACCTGCCCTCTCCCACCTGAGGAGCCTGTTTTCAGGTTGAGAACCAGTCTGGGCACCTGAATTGCTTGACTGCAGCCGGTTTCTCTGCTACAGATACGCGCGTTGGCACCTCCCTGAACGAGCCGGGGAAAACTCTGACGGGGCGTGGCGTTGCCAGCTCTCCCGCGCGGTCCAGCGGGCCGGCCAAGCCCTGAAATAAGAAAGGAAAAAGAACAAAGTGCAGGTCCAATATCGCGGCAGCACGAGCTCCCGTATCCTTCGTTTTCACCGTCGTCCCCTCCCGTGCCCTGCCGTCCGACGCCTGCCAGTCATCCCACCGCTGCGTCTGCCGTTTTAGGTGCACAGTGACGGGGCAAATCCCTTTTCTCGTTGCTCGCCCTTGTGGCGCTTCCGCCCTGTCCTCCAGTCATCAGCCTCCCCCGTGCCCATTGTTTCGAACAGACCGATTGGGGGACTTGGCACGGCCTCTTTGGTCGTCTGAGGACAGTTCCGGTTACAGTGTGTAGGTTTCTGAAGCTGCTAGCGCTGGGGTCGTGGACCAAGATCGGGTCCGACCTGGCTCCGGCGATCTTTTCCACCCACATATGGAGAGATCGCGGCGAAGCGCGCGCGAGGCCCCTAGCGAGTAAGAGATCCTTGGACCGTGTTGCCGTACCTATTCCGTCCTTCTTTGCTGCATTCCCATAGGCCCGTCCGTCGTCACCGACCTGAGCAGATCCACCGCCGTAATCGATAGCCATGTTCTTTGGTACCTTGTTAATGATTACCTCGTCGTACTGGATGGCCCTTGAGGCGGAGGGCCAGTTGAGAACGCCTCTGTAGGGTCCGGAAGCATGTCCGAGTTCGCAACAGTTCACACATATGCACATGATCGTTGGTGGCATCTGGTGTGGCTAATAACAGCAGGGGATCTACTACATTCGGAGTTCCACGCGAGATTCTGGGTCAGAACAACTAGGCCGGTCTGTCTCTACTCTGCCAGCCCTGCCCTGTATACGGCATATAACAAATGACCGGCTAAGTTTCGAAAGGCGCCCGCCCGGACAAGAAAGGCTGAACTGCCAAGGCCTACAACACGTACACACGCCCTCCTCCGGGCTCTGGCTTGCTTGTTGTCTACTACTACCAAGCTGTACGTGCCGGCCGCACTGGCCTCGCGGCAAATGAGCACCATAATACGTATAACATATACCTTCTTAGTCGCGGAGCCTCGGTCGGCCGTCACGACCAATCCATGTGTGAAAATTTTACTGCATTGACCGCCCAAACAAGAACAGGCCGGTTGCTCACTTTGCGAGTGTATTTCCGGTTATGCGAAGAAGCAATTCGAACTTCCTCGACGAGCCGCGCAGGATCCCGACACCCCACAGGGCTTCGGTAAAAGAACCTACACCCGTTAAACACACGCGGTACATAAAAGACTGTTCCCCTTGTTGCTCGGCAAACTATGTCCTGGATAATCAATGAGCTGGTGCCAGCCTACTGATTGGGCTCGATCCTCCCGAGGCTCTGGCAAGGCCCTTAACCCGTTTGGAAACATGGGACTCGTGGCTGAGTCGTGGTGCATACAGACGATGGCGCCGTATCAGTAGCCCGTCCATAAAGGACACCTCTTATAGTCTCGGGTAAGATATGGGCAAGTACTAAATAGAGAAGTGGCGAGGTTTCTCTATGCTATATATAAGCTCATTGAGCATTTGCAGTGGGCGATATGAGTTTTCTTTACCTTTCTAGATTTGGTGGGAGATGAGGATGCAGGTAGGGGGACTGCGGACGTATTGAAGTCACGGCCATCTCCTGCGTAATAAATGCGGTGTCGAATTTGTGCATGAGGAGCTCGCCTTGGGGGGTATATTATGAGATATTATGGCGTCTGCCTGAGGAAAAGTCGTGATCGGATACTGTGAAGTCGCTCTCGATTAAGAGTTGCCGCGCATTGAACTTCACGAGGCTGGGTATTCGCGGCGCGCTCCTCACCGGCAACGCTGAAAAGTGACGCGCAGATCTCATCCTTACTGTCCTAATGGTGAATGCATAACTGTGATTGCTTGCCGGCCCGAGATGCCAAGTGTCTGCCATTTCGTTTGTAAGTGAAAGTCCTTCCAAGGCGACGCTCAATCTTTATGGCCACCTCGGTCATGCGTTGCATTTCTTACCAAGCGATACAAGCCCGGGAAGGATGATAGTACTATCCGCTTACGTATGTATCGCAAAGCGAACACATAGACGAAGACTTCTGAGTCGGCAGAGTTGTAGTGACGACTACGAGCATCCCCTAACCCGTAGGGAGTGGTACATACCTTCATACACCATTCCAGAGCATTGTATAGACAGTATAGAACCCACAGCGTCAATCACTGCCATATACGGTCCCTTGGATATCGGAGTCCTTGAGATACGACATGTGACTTGGAGTTGGCTTAGCACTGGCGCGGCGTTTATTAATCATCGAGATGGCATCTAGAAGTTCTAACCCGACTCAATAATGGGGTCGTTGTGGCCTTTATACCAGTTCTGGGCCTCGAGATCGCTACCTTCCGTACCGTCTTTCGGGAAATATGAACAGAGAGCGGTCCATTATGCTTCGAATCAAAATGGGCGATTCATGCCCAGTTGACTGTCTTCGAGGGAAATCAGATATACGCAATTTGTACTATCCACGAGCACGCATGTTTACGTGGGACTTTATTGCGCGTTGATACTGAACAGCTGAGAAGGAGTCAACCGAATCAATCACGTTGTATCAACGCATTGCGTCTCCGTCGAAGGAGGATCAACACTTCACTGCCAGTGGGAGAACCAATCCAGCTTTTGAGCTCGATAAAGCAGGAGGATCTTCAGGAAGCGCCTTTGTAATCTGCTCTAGCCCGAGATCCCACCAAGCATGTATCTTTGGTCAGCCACAAGTTTTGGTTGGTGTTCGGAACGATGGGACGCGCGTGTGAGAAATCTGTGATCAAATGGACCTGTCCAGATGAGCTGGCACCCAAAACAGCCTATACGTAAGCCAGTGTCCGTAGGAAACTAAGCCCCTTCATTAACATGAGATCTCAGTCGCACAGTGGTAAGAGGGCGCATAAGTGTCGGCCCCTAAGGGTACAACAGCAAACCCGGTGAGGCAGTTTGCTACTACTCCGTACGGCTTCGGTGCCCCATTACACGCGTTGCTGCGCCGCTATCATTGGGGCCACGCCTGGTTGCTGCCAAGTGCTCAAGTGTCCCAAGGGCCAAATGACACGCCAAGCCGCGCGACGCTGCCGGGTGCATGTGGCCAGACGTGGTGTGGCAGTGCCTGCATAGGAGGAGGGCGTCGAGAGGAGGTAAGTATGTAGTTGTACGTACATACATATGTAGGTATACGTAGGTGCGTACGTTTTCCTTGGCTGCTTTTTTGAGTGTTGCCAACTGGGGGGGACAGTGGAGCGATTGGCGCCCGGCCCAAACGGAAACGCTTACGGCCGCCCTTTCCGCGGGGTCCCAATCACCTAACAGCATCGCGAGCACTGCACGTACTACGCGGTACTATCTCGCGGGGTTGGCTCATGACGCAAGCCGGTGAAGACGGGGGATGAAGGGGTATTTGACGACATCGATCTCGCAACCGACGCAGGTCCCAAGCGCGTCCTGAGGCCCTGACCAGGAATGGCAATCCGTCCAGGGTATGCCAAGGCGAGGTTGACGTAGATCGCTGGGCGATGGCTGTGAAAACCGGATGACGCCCATCCCAGGCGGGCTTAGCTGCACCAGCGAGACCAGCTTGGTTGGGCGCCCTCTTTTTTGCCCATAGGCCTGGGGACGCGGCATGGTGATGAGACGAACCTCTCTGTGCTCGGCTGCCCTGCGATTTCGATTCGTCTCTACCATGGGAAACCCAGCCAGCCAGGTTGTCGCTGCATGTCAGCTTTCTGCGCTCCCATGCCGTCCAATGCTCAGCCACGTGGGAGAGAGTTAGGGAAGTCGCTTACACAGTATAGCAAATCACCTTGTTGCATCGCAAACCACCCTAAAGACCCCCTCCTCACTTCCAACTTGAGCACTTCCCCAGGCGTGCCGGAGCCGAGTTGGAGGGGCCCGCCGTCCTCCCGTCCCTCTTATCCATTGTCTGGGATCATGGACTTCTTTAGTAACTACCTAGTTATCTTGACCCTATGCAACCAATGCGCCTAGGTTCGTCATCTACTGAGGGGCGAGACTTGAAGTCGAAACCTCCTGGGGGCCATAGCCCAGGACAGGGGCCTCTTTGAACCGGGTTGATGGTCAGGAAGCATCCGTTAGTGCCTCTGCTCGATGCCGGGGGTTGCCCAAGGATTCCTTACCCATCTGTCCCAACCACATCTGCGCACATAGCACACACTGCCTACTCGGGTAGTAGCCGTAGTGTGTAGTAGTTGGGGGTACATGTACTTGCGCGCTTCAGACCTGCCATGGATCTTTAAACTGCCTCCGCCGCCCAACCGGTTAGGATTGGAACGGCTCGGCTTGTAATCGCGCTATCGTCCACTTGCCTCTTCCCATTCCAGTTTCCAACGTACGTCTGCGCTGCACAGGTAGTCCCTGCATTTTTTTTCCATCGCGAGTGTTGAACACGATCAAGTTCTCGATATACCCAAGATCTGATTTGACTTGCGTGCCGCAACCCTTCTTCCGGCGTATATTCTCTTACTCCAAACACTGTTTCGATTTCGAGTCTTGCCCGACCATGCCGATCCGCAACCCATTCGCAACCTTCGTCGCGAATAAGCGGCCCGGCAACGACGAGAACGTCCGACCCGATCTACTGGCGGTCAAGGATGCGCATCCCGGCTTCGAGAGAGTAGACACGGTTGGCTCCAAGGCCTCCTCGGCGCTGAGCATACGTTGCGCCAAGGGCAACGACAATGGTGACTACAAAATGAGTGGTATGTTGGCCCCTCGCCCGTCCGAACGGTTCTCGCTCCTCCTCGCCCGCCTACTGACGCGGCTCCTTCACAGTGGTGAACGACAGCGGTGTCTATTTGCCGGTGAGCCTGCCACGTCCTCGCATACGCCCGTGGGTTGTCGCTCACTGCTGACGTGAAATGGTTCAGCCTTCTCCCAGTGAAGAGAAAAGTTTATGGCCGAGACGTCCTGCCGCCACCCCAACCCGCGCTTCTTTTGATACCCGCAGCAGCATTGGCGACATTGAACCCTTTTCCATCTCGAGAGAATCATTCGACTCGTACCGGCGCTCATTCGTAAGCTGATTGCTGGCGGTCGTCGTCGCGCCTGAGGGAGCACTGGTTGACCAACAGTTATTGAACAGGACATCTCGGCACGCTCTCCTGTTAGAGCCCACGATCAGCCCCGACAAAGTCTCGATTCCGCACAATTTCCCCGCATGCCTCGCTCGTCAATTCGGGACTGGCCTTTCGACAGGCAACCGCCTACCGCAGAGGAAGGCTTTGAAGACGTCGGCCTGAACGATGAACAAAAGCAGCTGGGCCAGCAACCAAAAAAGCGCGGCTTCTTCTCGAAATTTTCCGATTCGCAAGAACTCAGCAACCACAGCCATATGCAGAGCATGTCGCGCTTCATTCCCGGGCGAAAGAGGGCGCAAAGTGGTCAAGGAGCTGTAAGTCCTTTCGGGGTCCTTCCTCAACCCCCTTCCCCCCCCTTGTGCGGCGCAAGAAAGTCTTGGACGCTCCATGGTCGTGCCCGAAACGGCTGATGATAGGAGCCGACTCCAGTCTCTTCCGAGCAAGCGCTGAAGTACTAACCCTATGTCTATAGGAACTCGGTAACATGGAGCGGCCTATATCGCCGCAGTCACACGAAGGTCAAGAGAAGCAATAGTTAGGAACATGCAAATAACCCGTTGTTGTTTTATGGCGTATATCGGCGTTTGCCCAGGCCCAAGCATCTTGGTATCGGGTCCTCGGCCTTGGAAGGCATGAGGAAAAGCCAAGCTGTTTGCTTTCGTTCGTTGGTCCTCAGAATGGCCAGGCAAAGAGCAGCCCGGACCTAGGAACGAATGCTGAAAAGGAATCGTAACGCACATGACGGATAATGATAATGACGCATACATGAATGCTATCATTCAAACCACCTTGGCGGTCCCGTCGGAGCGGGAAAAGGGCCGTTGCTATCTGTGCATTGTATCACGCCAAGAGGGGTTGTGTTGCTCTCGTGTGCACACACGTCTTACTGAATGGTGCCTGAGAAGCCGACGCATCGAGATAGTTATAAGCTCACCACCCGAGCCGTAGTCGCTACCAATGTGGCAAAATAAATCGACAGCCATCTAATCAGCTACGAGTTGACTTCGTATATTTCGACAGCGGCCTTTTGAGCTGACATGGGTCCCATCTGTAGTGACATAAGGTACCAAGTAATTAGATGAGGGCGCTACCTTTTTAGGTGCCTGGTCGGCACCGGAGCCCCACGTTGGTGCTTCCCAGGTTCCAATATAATTTTTTAATCGATAATCGGACGGGCAGCCTCCCAAGTCGCTTTTTCCGACCGCAATCACGGGCAACTTTGCTTCGAGAACTTGAAACCCAGACTACAGTCTCCCGGTCGAAAAACCATGGCGCCAACCAGACCGAATAAAAAAGGCAAAGGCCGCGACAAAAGCAACAGCGACGGCGATGCGAAGGCGGTCTCCCCACTTCTGCTCGTTCAAGCCGCCGAGCTTCAGCTCCAGGCCGGCAACGCTCCGGACGCCCTCGCCCTCGCCACCAAGGCCGCAAACCACTCGCAAACTGGCAGCGATTCCGCCCTTGCCGCCTTCAACCTGCTAGGCCAGATCAACCTGGAGCTCGGCGAATTCGATACCGCTCGTACATGCTTCCTCAAGGCCGTCGCGATCGACCCGAATGGCACCAAGAGCGAGGAGACGGGAGGCGGGGCTGAGAAGTTCCTGTGCCTGGCGCAACTGAGCGAGGACGGCGGCCAGGACAGTGTCAAGTGGTTTGAGAAGGGCATCAAGGCGCTCCAGCATCAGGCGCAAGCCCTCGAGAGCATCAAGAACCGGACCGACGAGCAGGAGCTCCTCCTGGAGGAGCTCAAGCAAAAGCACGCCATGACTCTCTGCGCCGTCGCTGAGATCTACATGACGGACTTGTCCTGGGAGGCCGACGCCGAACAGCGCTGCGAGACGCTTGTCACCGAGGCTACTATGGTGGCGCCCGATTTTGCCGAGACGTGGCAAACGCTTGCCAACGTGAGAATATCGCAGCAACGCATCGAAGATGCCAAGGCGGCGCTGTCGCGAAGCCTTGAGCTGTGGAAGGACTTGCCGACTGAGGACCCCTCCGTTCCCGAGTTCCCCAGCCGGGTCGCTTTGGCAAGGCTTCTTATGGAGGTCGACGAGGACCAGGAGGCCCTCGAGGTGCTGGAGAGGCTTGTCGGCGAGGACGATCACAGCGTCGAGGTCTGGTACCTCGGTGGATGGGGTCTGTATGTCATGGGCGAGAAGCAACGGAAGCAGAACCCCGCGGCCGAAGAGGACTGGAAAGCATCTTGGATTTCCAGCAGGACATGGCTTAAGCAGTGCCTGCACCTCTTTAAGCAGCAGGAGTATGAGGACGAGAGGCTCGGCACACATACGCAGGAGCTCCTCGCGCTGGTCGGCAAGGAACTCGGCGACATGCCTTCCGATGACGAAGACGAGGGCGACGGCGATGATACCTGGGAAGACGAGGATGGCAGTGATGAGGAAATGCAAGGCTAGTGCGCATGCCCTGCCAGCACCAACCGCGTCGTCGTTTGCTTGAGGGGTGGATGTAGAAGAATAGGCATGCTACGGCACCCTTGGCGTTCTGGGTCAGTTCATCGATGGCGTTGGGAGACAGTTAAAAGGACGGGGTTGTTCCTTGCGTTTTGATAAGAAGACACCATGTATGCCAGTGTCAACAACCAGATTTTACCGTGACTCGTGCGTACAACCGACGATGCGCCTAGAACTCCTTGCGATGCCCCTATGATTTCCGACGTCTAACGGCGTGAAATTGGGTGCGAGGCTCTTCCGCCCACGGCGCCTCATGCTGTCACCTTGAGCGATTCCACCTCGTCGGCCAGTCCGCCGTCGTCCTCGTCTCCTTCGTCAGTCTTGCCGATAAGACCACGTTCCCAGAGTTGTCTACCCGTCAGCTTCTTCTCCTCCTTAACCTTGGCTTTCTTCAGCTCGGCGAGTCGCTCCTCTTCTCGCCGCTGCTCCTCTTCCTCCATCTCCTTGATGAAGCCCGCGCGCCATTTCATGAAAGTTTCGGGATTGACCGGCGTGCCGTGGAACTTCTTGTTTTCTTCACGCTCGGCAGCCAGCAGAACCTCTTCGTGCGCCTTGACCTCGGCCTCCCTACGCTCGGCGATGAGCTGCTCGGCGTTCTCCTTTAGGGTGGTGACCAGAGTGAAGACCATGGCCATGCCCAGGTTCTCCTGTATGGTCTCCTTCAGGTCGTCCAGCAGCTTCTCCTTGTCATTGGCAACCGAAAAGCGAGGGTGCGACGGAGCGTTTTGTGGGGGCGACAGATCCAGAATGGGCGGCTCGTCGGGGTATGTCTCGGGGTACTTGACGTGCAGGATTATGGTGGGCGATTCGCCCGCTTCCGCGTTGTCTTCATCGGGCGGGATGTCGAGCAGTATGGATATCCGATACTCCGTCTCGGACACGTCTGGACGAGGCGCTGTGCTCAGTACACACGTTCGAGCCTTTATCGAGCACGCCACGCTACACCTCGGCAGCCTTGCTCGTGGTGGGGTAGACCAGAGGATGGGAGGCGTGGTTACCTGTGATTTCCTCCGGGAAGATGGAGTCAAGAACCTCTCGTTCTTCTGCTTGCTCCTCGCGACCCATTTTGCACTCGAAAGGGACGGTCCGTCTACGCGTGGTGACGTGGTTTGGCGTTGGGGGTGATGGAGGGATTCCTGACTTGGACTCTCCCTCTCTCTCTCTCTCTTTCTCTTCTTTGCGCTCTAGTTACGACTCTTCCCAAATGGAGGGCAGATTAGCAATGGTGGGGTACTCGGGCTCTACTGGCTCCATTCTGCCCAGGCTGATGTCCCTTATTAAAAACCGGCATCCATGCAAATCAACGGGGAAGCTGCAAAGCCTCCCCGTCAGCTTGGGTCACCGCCCGACTTTCTTAATGGCAGAACTTTTTTTATCGATAAGACCAAACATCAGATTTTCGAAGAGCGTTCCTTCCGACTTGCGCGCTCGGCGAAACAGCAAGAGTACCAAATCACCTCCTTGCCCCTTCAGCGACCCAGCCATTCCTTTGCAATGGCAGCTTACAAGGATGCCACCGCTGGCTCCAAGCGAAAGACCGCCGACGGTGCGAAGTCCAATGGCACGACCAAAAAGCCCAAGTTCGAGAAGCGCCCACCCCCGCCCAAAGACAATTCCGAGGACATGAGCGACGGAGACAGCACAAATAGCTTCTCCGACGACGGCGAGGATGGCGGCGCCCAACTGAACGACGGCGACGCCCGCCAGGGGTCCAAGCAGTCCAATGGCGCCCAATCCGGCGGCGCCTTCGAGAAAGGTAGGTGGCAGGCCGTTACCCAGGCGACAACCGTTCCGGTGAATGTTCTGTACTTACCCACGCCACTGTAGGCAACAACTCGCGCGAATCGCATATAAAGCAGAAGCAGTTGGCGCTCGAGCGCAAGGCCAGCAAGCCTCTGGCCGACGAGTCGCAACGGGCCAAGAAGCTGTGGGAGAGGCTGCGGAGGAAATCCCACGTTCCCAAGGAGGAGAGAACCAAGCTGGTGGAGGAGCTCTACAGCATCGTCACCGGACGCATCAAGGAGTTCGCTCTGAAGCACGACACGGTGCGCGTCGTCCAGACGGCCATCAAGTACTCCAACGTCGAGCGACGCAAGATGATCGCAAAGGAGCTCCAGGGAACATATGCTCAGCTGGCCGAGAGCAAGTACGCCAAGTTCCTCATTGGCAAACTTCTCGTCGAGGGCGACAAGGAGGTTCGGGACTTGGTCGTGCCTGAGTTCTACGGAAAGGTCCGCAAGCTCATAAATCACCCGGAAGCCTCCTGGATTCTGGACGATGTCTATCGCGGCGTAGCCACGCCCGAGCAAAAGGCCATTATGCTGCGTGAGTGGTACGGGCCCGAATTTGCCGTCTTCCGGTCTAGCGGCGGCGCCGCGGCCACTGCCGAGCTGTCCAAGATCATCGAGGAGCAGCCCAGCAAGCGAACCGTCATCATGAAGTACCTGCGCGACATTACCAACCAACTGATACAGAAGAAGATGACTGGTTTCACCATGCTGCACGATGCCATGCTCCAGTACTTCCTCAACACGCAGCCCGGATCCGAGGAGGCCAAGGAGTACACCGAGATGATCAAGGAGGACGAGAACGGCGATTTGCTGAAGAACATGGCCTTCACCAAGTCCGGCGCTCAACTCGTCTGTCTCATGCTGGCTTACGGTGCTGCCAAGGACCGGAAGCAGATCCTCAAGACATACAAGGACACCTTTCAGCTCATGGCTACCGACCCCCACGGCCACCTGGTCATCCTTACGGCTTACGACGTGATCGACGATACTGTCCTGACGTCCAAGTCCATCTTCCCCGAACTGCTGGGCAAAAGTGACGAGAACGAGGCAGAGAACCTTGTCGTCCTCGCCAACGACCCCAACGGCCGTCTCGCCATACGCTACCTTTTCGAGGGAACATCAAAAGCTCTCTTCGATGTCAGCCACGCACACGATCTCAAGGTGCTGGCTCAGATCAGCGAGATTCGCAAAACCACCAGTAAAAAGGACGCCGAGATACGGAGACAGGAGCTCATCCAGGCGATCTCACCTTCTCTCCTCTCTGCGGTCGCGTCTTCGCCATTTGACTTGGTTTCCACTTCATTCGGCTGCCAGATGGTTACCGAGATTCTTCTGTCTACCACGGGCGACAAGTCCAAGGCGCTGGAGGCCGTGGCGAGCACTGCCGAAGGCGATCCGACGGCGGGTGCCGACGTGAATGAAGAGGAGGTTGCTGCCGAGGGCCAAGCGCCGGTACATCACCACATCGCCAAGACCTCGCACGGTGGCCGCATGTTCAAGACGCTGATAGCAGGCGGTCGTTTCGACAGGGCTACCAAGCAGATCATACCTGTCGACCCGCCGCTGCATTTCGCCGATATTCTGTACCCCGTCATCAAAGACCACATCCTGGCGTGGGCCACGGGCCCCTCGTCGTTTGTCGTCCTGAACTTGCTGGAGGCGTCGGACTTTTCGCACAGTGGTGAGCTGAAGAAGATACTGAAAAAGGAAAAGAAGACGCTGGAGAAGGCGGCCTCGGAGGAAACGGCCGAGCAGAAGGCGGCAAGAGAGGCGCTTGTGGCCAAAGGCAAGAAGACACCGCAGAAGGACAAGCCATCAGGCAATATGGGATCCAAGCTGCTGTTGGAGAAACTCAAGAAATAGATGCTGGGAAGCAGCACGGCTAAGCATGGCGGGGTGTGTTGGGATCTAGATACCACAAGTTTGTTACAAGAAGCCGAGCCTATGTGACGCGAGCCACTGTCTGTCAGGTGTGTGATGTTGCCGACTGTTGTGCTCCCAGCACACGTCCCAAGAACCGAAAACCCAAACCAACCCGCCTCGGCTGTCCCTACTGCTGCCGTTCTTGGTTACATGAGAGGGTAAGGTTCTGCGGCACACGATCCGCGGGACGTGTGGCGTCTGGCGTTGTCCAGCGCTGGATACTTTCCATCTGCGGCTATCCATAGATGAGCCCTCTACGACTGGCCCTGCCAGAGAATTCCTTGCCGCTTCTAAGGTCCTTCGACTTGAAGGACAGTTCGCGGTGCCATTGTTCGATGCGATAGATCCTTCTGCAATATTTCCCTTGTACGCACTTGACTCCGGGGGCCATGTGACCCTGCCCAGATTGAGTGAAGCAGGGCCCGACCGCCGAGGCGGCTGGTGAGCTATCCCGCCTTTCCTTTCGCCGCTGGGGACAGTCGACAGCCGGTTAGGAGGAGGGGGGGCAGCAATTTACAGAAGTATGCATTCTACAAGCGCGTAGGCCCTCTCGCTGCAGTCAGGAGTTCTAGCTGGCGGACAAGATGCCGGACTGGGGACGGTGATCCCATGAAGTGCTGACTTGGCCGGGTGAGAGGCAACGCCGGATGCAACTTTCGGCTCCCTCCCATGCGTGGGCCTGTTGCTACATGTATCAATGGAAGTAGCTAGGTACTTTACGGAGATATATACCTCCTCGTCGTGACTGCCTCACGGGCTCGCTACCTATTTCCCTCCAGGTTTGCAGTTTGTAGGGTAGTCACATTTGAACAGATACCAACTGAGGTATCCAAGCAGATTGGACATGTCCATCGGACATGTGTTGCCGTCTGGACAACCCCCCCTCACAACTACCGTACCTACGGCAAGTAGTCCATCTCTTGTATTCATTCCCTCAGACTACCTTCTGCCTACCCAGTCTTGGCCCTAGAAAATCTACTTCCCTTTCGTTCGTCCCTCGATTCGCATCCCACCTTCTCCTTTCCTATGGACTGCGGCCGCTCCAGTCGTCGACACGACGCCCGACCACAACAGCTCCGGTCTTTAACACAACCGACGATTACTTACCGGCGTTTGAGTGAACACATTCGCCTGGCCGCAGTTTAGGCAAAAAGCTGGGGGTTTTCCCAAAAGAGAGCCTTATGCACAGAACTGACAACAATTTCCAGTTCCGCGCCCACACCCTTCAGCCCGTCTGTCACCTTTCCTCAACCGCTTGGCCCCCCCTTCCTCGGCTAATATTCTCACAGTAGCAGACCAACATCGATGGATCCCATCGCCATGATCGCGAGGCAGGATGGGGAATGTCCACTCGGGGGCGAATACTACAACTGCCAGGGTTTCGCAGGTTGTTGCCTCGTGGATCCATGCGAACCCGGCGGAAGCTGCTCGAGTATGCCCCCCGGAAACGGCTCCCCGGAAATAAAAACGACCAAATCGGCCAAAGCGCCGCCTTCTCCCTCATCTACACCCATGGTGACGTCGGGAAATGGCCCTCCAGTGATGGCATCATCGTCACCATTCCCCACGCCGACGCCGCCGGATACAACGACCTTGGACGCTCCGATGCTGTCACCCATAACCAACCCTTCTGACGTTCCCACCGCTACCGCGGCAACTATCCCCGTCTTGAGCCCGACCACGAGCAACCCTTCCGATGCTGGCAGTGATACGCCCAAATCGTCTCTTGGTGACACTGCTATCGCAGGGATCAGCATTGGCGGGGCCATCGGCGGCTTGTTCCTGCTTTTCGTTCTCTTCTTACTCATCCGCCGTCGCAAACTGTCCAAGCGCATGCCCTCGTTTGTGGACCGCCAAGGAGGCGACAACTTTCAGGAGAAACTTGTAGAGGACAACAATCAGTCGCCCATGGGCCGTCGACTGGCACGGGATTATGATGTGTTCGCACCATTTGGAGGTGAGCCAAAGCCCTCGTATTACCTACAGGTATCCGCCTGTAGATATCAGAATGATGAGCCTAATTACTTGATCAGGCCGAGCAAACTCACCCGTTAAAACCACGGCGCAAACGGACCAAGTTGGTCCACAGCGAAAGGGCGCAGCTTCCAGACAAAGCTACAGAAGCACGATGGGAAGCAGTTACTTTGTGAGCCCCATTTCTCCGGATTTCACTGGCCTCGGAATGTTGAAGCACTCGTCTGGCAACGGCCCCACTGGCCGGGACGAGGCAGCGCCTTGTGCGCCTGTTCAACTTGATTCACGGGCCCTATATTTCGAACTGGACTCCGCCGATACCGAGAGAACCAGCCCATCTGAGCTGCCGACGCTCCTGTCAGGAAGTGACCAAGTACGGCACCCCGGCCAGCTGACACCTGGGTTCCCGGGCGCGACCTCTAAACGAGGATGCAATGGCGGTCCCGGCCAAGCTGAAACAAACGCGGATGTTTCTGCCGTCCGAGAGAGTATACGCTGGCAACGGCCAGTTTCCGATGGTCCCCTCCGAGGTACACTCAACGCATCGCCTGCCGATCGAGAGGCGAATAATCATGTTGGCAGCTGGGATCGCCTCTGATGAGGAACCATTAATTTGCCAGTAGAACGGATGACGAGAGGGGAAAGGCGTGCATGCCATTTTGTCAGAGTTGTACCGAAGAACATGCCGTAATGTTCCTTCAACGGATTTTGGCCATTCGCTTTCCCATACCCGTCGCATACTGGTGTCGCCCTCCCAGTCGGAGACAGGAACCAGTGACGAAAGACAGACTGGCAGAGACTGAATTCAGGGGCGAATTGGTGGTCACCGGAACGACGGTTCGTCTTTGTGGTTAGGTAGGCATGTGTGCGATAGTACCAGGTCACTCCCCGCGCAATAGACAACAGGAGGGCAAGTTGCTCGGCAGCAATGTCACGATCCGAGTGCTAATGGATGGTGGTTTGCGACACAACCCCCTAGAAAAGATGCCATTTGTCTAAGCTCTTCCGGTTGTTTTGCCTTCTTCTTTCTAATCTGTGAAGAAGGGGGTATTTCGTGGAAACACAGGAGACCCAAAGGACAGTGTGAACCACTGCCGAGAAGCGCGGCAAACTGAGCCGCCGTTGGTGAATGGGGATCGCAGCCACACCTACCTGTGTCATCCTTGACGCGAATGATTCAACGCCTGCGCGAAAACACTCTTGTGTCGGGTTTTGCTTGCACCCCTCCGAGAGATAGCGAGGCCGTGTTGTACCACTGCGACCTTGGACCCCTCCAATCGCCCGTTTTGGGGTATTTCGAATAGCGGCGGTGAGCGCGCGAAAGGGGGCCAGCAGCGCTAGGGACAAGAGACGGACCACCCGGCCGTCCGTTCTATCAAATCTTTCACCATGTACAGCTGCGCACCCGTCCGGCGGCCTATCTAGCCATGAACTTGGACATCTCAGCCAGCAGGTCGTCCAGATCCTGGTCGCTGATCTTGTCCTGGAGGGACGGGATCAACGTCTTGGCTTCCTCGGCATTGTCACAGCAGAGCGAACCTGCGAAGACGACTTCTAGTCAGCCGACGGGCGTAGGCGGGACGACATGGACGAAGCGCGTGGGATACATACCCAACTGCGCCCGCTCGAACTTGTGGAACTCCTTGTGGGCACTCAGCAAGCGCTCGACCGCCTCAACATTCTCTTTCTTCTTGAAGCGAGAAAAGGCGTCCAGGTAGTCGATCGTCTTGGTTAGCATCCTAACAGCCCGCCAGGGGCGCCCGGGTCAGCGAGCAGTACAGACGAAGGGGGAGCGGGCGGGCCGAAGGAAGCTGGAAGGGTCCGGGGGGCGAGCAGATGGATCGGCGAGGAGGGGCGCCGGGAATGCGCACGCATGCGCGCACGCGCGCGCAGCATTGACATCGCCGCCAGCAGTCCATTCGTCATCCCGTCCACCCGCCGCCCCCCGTCCACCCTCCAACCCGCCAGGTGTTGCCGCGCGCGCGTCCAGCCTTACTCGGTTTCGTTCATGTTCTTCCGGTCGTTGCGCCGTTTGGCCACGAGGGCGTTGATGACGAGGGCGGCCTCGGAAAGCGTCAACGTATCGACGTTCTGGAACTCGCCAAGCTTAAGCTCGCTCGAGGCCTCCTCGTTGCCGGCCGGGACCGGCTTGCTCCGCGACGTCTGCTGGTGGGACATGGTGACGGGAAGCTTGGGGGAGGGCGGCGGTGGGGGAGGGCGAAACCGGGCGATGGACCCGCGGAAAAGCACCAAGGGAGGCCGGAGGGCCAGAAGGAGGGGGGGAGGAAGAAAGAAGAAGAAGAAGAGGAGGAAGAGGAAGGCGACGAGAGGGCGGAAAGAGAGAGAGCGTGGTCGGCAGGCCGGGGGTGGTTTCGTGAAAGGCCGGTTTGGAGGGGTGGTCGGTCGACGGGCGATGAGCACACAGCAAGGCACCGAAAAGAATAAGGTTATATGCGGCTCTTCGCGACACACGCTTCAGGATAAATGGATGGATGGATGGATGGATGGATGGATGCGCTTCCGGGGGAATGCACGCACGTCGGAGGAATAAGGCTTAGTGGCCGCCGGGGTTGGAGTGGTGGGTCTTTTACGCCTAAGCAGCTCCCCATAGGGGGTACCTAACAACCTATTGAACCGTACTCCTTACATGTACATGACCTACAAAGGGACGATGCATGCCTTTCCGCGTATGAAGCTTGGGTGCTTCCGTCTCGGTCATGGAAGGTGTCATCCTGTCAGGCATGGATGCAGAAAGACGTGCCTGTGCACTTCATGATGGACAATAAGAGCAACTAAACATCCAAAGCTGCTTCCAGAATAACCACGACGTGCCTGGCCTTCCATTGAGAGCCGGTTAAACCCCGGTGAAGATCCCTGGCTCCCCAGGTTAGAGGTAGTCGGTCGTTGTAATTCATTCCTGAGGTACATGCCCAGAATGTGGCCCCGTGCCCGTAGTATTTAGCGGTAGCAGCGGTACTGAAGTACCCGTCGAGTGCTATCCAGCAAAGCGACCGAGGTGGATCTCGAGCTGCTCAGCTCACCCGCACCTGCTTTCGTGCCATACTCACCGCACGCACCTGTTTCGGCCACCAAGGGTACAACTCGTCTCTTTACTGGAACTGATTCTGGTACTGCTTATAGTATTGGCCGTAACCTCGATTGAAAATAACGGGGTAGTCGCGACTGCTAAACGGCTGGCCATAAAGAAGGCGGCGCGATACAAGCAAGATACCCCCCCTTACCAAGCCATTGGGCATTTTCATACCAAGGGCCTCACTCACCTCACCCCCCGACGCCGGCTTCTAGCCAAGCCTCGAGTTTCAACATGTGAGTGACCGCCTCCCCTCTCCCCGGTCTCATGAAACTGGCGCGACTGACCGGTCCACCCGTTTCACTTAGGGGCGTCCTCGCGCTCATCATCATCAACAAGGCCGGCGGTCTGATATACAACCGGACCTTTGGCGAGGGTCTCAACCAGCTGACCACCAACGACTACCTGGTCCTGGCCGGCACCTTTCACGGGTTTGTATATCTCTCTCTTTATGCCTCCCTTCTCTCTCTCTCTCTCTCTCTCTCTCTATGCATCCCCTCTCTCTCTCGTCTGCCCCCCCTTCCGGGCTGACGGACCAACTCGCCCAGCGTCCACGCCATCACGGCGCGGCTCAACCCCCTGCGCGAGCACCAGGCGGCGCACTACCAGGCGCAGCAGCAGCACCTGCAGCAGCAGCACGCTGCCGGCGGCGGGCTGCCGCCGCCGCCCAGCCGGCCCGACCCGCCCTCGGGCATCGAGGTCATGGAGACGGAGAACTTCCGCCTACAGTGCTTCAACACGCAGACGGGCACCAAGTTCCTGCTCTTCACCGACACCATGCAGGCCAACGTGGACCTCGCCATGCGCCGCGTCTACGAGCTCTACGCCGACTACGTCATGAAGAACCCCTTCTACCAGCTCGAGATGCCCGTCCGCTGTGAAATGTTCGACCGCAAGCTGCTCTCGTACATTCGGGAAACTAACAACGCGCGGTGAGCCCCGTTCCCGGGAAAGGGAGGGGAGACGAGGACCCCGGCTGGCATCTATGGGGACGGACACCGTGGTTGGTGGAGGTGCATGGGGTGGCGTTGGGAGTCCAGCGATTCTGTATTCATTGAGTTTGGTAACGCAGGGTTTGCGATGCTGGCATGAACAAGACGGCACCGACCCGTCTTGCCCAATGAGAGGGAAAACGTGTAGCGGACCCCGTGGCAGCAGGGCCGGTTTCCTTCTCTGCAGTCTAATATTGTACAAGCGCAAGCAAAGCCCAACTCCCGGGCCGAGCCCAACCCCGATCGTCCATGGGAATAATGGCAACGACGTCTATGAGGTGTCCATGTTATCATCGTCCTTTCCGTTCTTCTGGTCCTTCTTGGCCGGCGTGCCACTTCCGCTCGGCTCGCCTTGGTCGTTGAGCAGGGGCTGTCTCTCGTCTTCCTCCTTGATGCCCTCCAGGTCCGTCTTTGGCGCCGACTCCTGCTCCGACTGGGCCTGCCGCGCCTGTCTCGCGTTCTCTTCCTCCATACTCATGCGCAGCGCCAGGGCCAGCTCGGGATCGGCACTGGGATCGAAGTCGAAACCGTTGAAGTCACCGCCGCCGGCGCCCGACTCGCCACCGGCACCGGCGCCGCCAGCAGCCGCCTCGCCCAGGAGGATGGGCGACGATATCAGCTGGTCGCTGAGAAGACGACCACTCGGGGGGATGACGACTAGGTGCGAACTCTCGGAGCTCTTTAGCACGTTGTTGAAGGCCTCGAGCTTCTTCTGGACGTCGTCATCGTCGAGGTCGCCGAACAGCACAAAGTCGATGTCGAGGTTGCTCTTCTTCATCTTTTTCGCTAGTGATACGAGCGACTTCTCGTCGTCGGCGACGGGAGAGCAGACAAACACAATGATGCGCTGGCGCTGCGACTTGTTTTGCCGGTGCTTGAGAGCCAACTGCGCCGAGGGTCAGCTCGCCGTCAAAGAGGAGGGAGATGCTAGGGGACAGTAGCGTACGCTGGCAATCTGAATGCCTGTGGCAAGGTGCGAAGTGCCCGAGATTTGCTTCCTGGTGCGGTGCAGGCCTTCCAGCAGTTTGCCGCGCTCCGTCGTCAGGGTGGATAGGACCTCGGGGCCCTTGCCGCCCATGCTCATCAGGCCGACCGAGGACTCCGGATTCGACTGGGTAATGTTGTCGAACACGATGTTGACGGCATCAGCCTGGGCATCGAACCTGTTGGGCGCGTAGTCTCCGTTGCGGGAGCTCTCGCTGTTATCGACCACGATCATAACCGCTTCCAGAGGCATCTTGGCGGCTGGTTCGGGGACGGGCGGAGGTTGATGCTGTGTCTGTCGGTGGAGAGGAAGGCGTCACGCCCGGCCGGTGACGGAATGGGGAATGAAATCGGTGGGCGGTAGAAACGGGTGGTGATGGTGGATTCCGGACGAAGTGGCCTGGGTGGGAGAAGATGGGCGGAGAGGTGTTGGATGACGGGGAGCTTCAACGCAGCAAGTCCGGGCGATACAGATGTAGAGGTGCTAACAGGTAGTCCATCACCACTGCACCTACCTCACCTATGAAGTGCCACCTCTGGACGCAGGACCGCGACGGAGCCCCGAGTGACTTGCAGTTCCATACATCCATAGGCGTGGGGACTGGTACCAGACAGTCTGCCTACAGACCTGCCCGTTAGGCAAGTACATTGCTGATGCAGCGTCAGACAAGTGCAGCCTGGAGCGGCTTGCTGGGCTTAGAAGGCCTGAGCTTCCCCTCCATCCACTATGCACCGCAATAGACGCACTATTACCCGCCCGACAGTAGGACCCAGAGGTCCCACTAGAACCAGCACCACTGAACCTAGGCCACCTCGGCGTGGAATTTCCAATGTTTACTTTGATTGTAAGACGGGCCTACAACATTGATCAATTAACCCACCAGCTACAACGTACAACTGACTGATTATCGCGACTTTTCGACGTCGCCTCCCCTACTGCCGCTGTGGCTGTATTTGTCCCCCCTCGGGAAACGCGTACCGTTCAGCACGACACACGAGTTTACAACACAACACCAACAGTCGTAATCTCATCGCCATGGCACCCATCTGCCCAGCGAAGCGCAAGTCAGATGAGGCCGCGCTGCCCGGGACGCCGCAGCGAAGCCCCATCAAGAGGCGCAGGACGGCCCTGACCCTCGCTCAGAAACAGGCCCTCATCGACAACCTGCAGCTGGAGAGTAGGTGCCATGGGCTCGTACTGCGAAGCGCCGCGCTGACCACGCCGTAGTAACCGAACGCGCTCGCCGGCTCAGGGCACAGTATAATGTCCAGGCCCAGCAGTTGCGGTCGCGCGTCGAGATGCGCGTCAACCGGATACCTACCGCGTTGAGGAAGGCCAAAATAGGCGATCTACTTGCTAAGCACGCAGAGACAAAATCACCACGCGCCCCTCGATCTCAGTATGTTTCTGGACCTCCGGCCGTTCCTGCCAAGGACGGCACATCACCCAAACCTATCCCGCGGAAGCCCGTTGTCGCCGACAATGCCAGTCCAAGGCGTCCTCACAAGCTTTTGAGGTATATTGGTGGCGCCTGGCGGAGCTACCTTGACGTGCACGGGACTGACCACGTTTTAGCGAGGATATCCACGCCGCCGACAATAAGGAGAACTCGGTTGAGTCCACGGCTGCCTCCAAGAAGAAGGCCCGCGGCGGCCCTGGCGCTGCCGACCTCGGGACCTCCCAGGTGGCCCAGGTCCTATCACCAGCGTCCACAAATGTTCGTGTACTGCCCCGTGGTGCTGAGCATCACCCCGCCTCGCCAGCTAAGAGCGGTGCCGCAAAGTCCTCATCCAGTCTCCTCTCCCAGGCGGTGGAGAAAGTTAAGGGGTCGCGAGGAACGACCGACATGCGAAAGCCCGCTGGACCGTCTACCATCACCAACACCACCACCAAAGCTCCCGGTTCAACTATCAAGGCGAGGAAGCCTGCGGAGCCTACGGAGGACATGACAGCACCCATGCGCGGCAAGCGGAAAGTGAGGGGCGCTAGCATATCGAGTGAATCCAGTACGGGCACAGTCGTCCAGAAGGCGGCAGCGTCCGTGGCCGAGCCGGCCCTCGCCACCAAGCGAACCGTCGTGGGCACGATTAAATCGGCCACGACCAAAAAGGTAGCGGCCGCGTCTGCGGCGGCATCGGGCAGTACCGGGAGGACACTCAGAAAGCGGGCTGTTTAACTAGCCGCGCGTCTGTAGAGCATACCTGCAGGGGAGGCTTTTTCGCACGAGGGTTATGGGGAAATAGGCTGGCGTTCTGGAGGGTTAGGAGTTGGGGCTCAACATCATCACGACGGTAGGTCTCGTTAGGCACGTGGGCCGCATTTCTGCGACCTTGGTATCATATTCTGCCTTGCCCACCCGCTGCTTGTTAGGCTGTACATAGTAGCACCGGCGGCGCTCGGCAAATATGCCTGCTAGCCGCTCGATTTCTTCTTCTTATCTTCGACAAGCTCAATGTTGTCTTCGGGGATCTCTTTGTACTTTTCGAGGAGGAACTCCTCAATTTCGTCACTGACATCCCCCTGCACCACAATCTCCTCGCCACCGCTGGGAAGCCTAGTAACGGAGGAACCCGTGGCAAACTTCTTGCCGAACTCCTTGGCCACCTTCTTGAGTTCCAGCCCGAAGGCCTCCAGCCCGGATACGGCCGTGACGTACTTGCGCTTGTTCCGCTCGACGCGCTTGATGGTAACGACGCTGTTGGCCATCTTGTCGGCTTGTTTCTGCTCGGCCTTTTCGGCCTGTGCCGCCTTCTTCTTCGCGTCCTTAGCGGCGCGCTCCTGGGCGGCGACGGAGAGCGAGGCGGTCGCGGCTTCTAGGGCTTCTGTAAGGCGCCGACGTGTTAGCGACCTGGGGGGGAGGGGTAGGCGGCGCGGCGGCGGGGCGCTGCGTACCGGGCGACCATATCTTCTCGTACATGTCGGGATGGGCCTTTTCCAGCCACTCCTGGCATTTCTTGACCGTGCCCCCATACTCGCAGTACTATGGCCGTCGGTCAGCAGGAGATGCCGCGGCAGTCGTCCGGGGTTCAACGGTTCGAGGGTCCGCCGCGACGTACCTCGGGAGGTAGGGTGCAGACTACAAGCGGGATCCGAGAGGTCAGCACGGAGGAACGAAGAGCGTAAGGGGGACCAGGAGGGGCAAGCCGGGGAGAGGAAACACACCGCCGCAGTAGACTACATGGCGTCCCTGGGGCTCGCTGGGAGCGTCTGCTCCTTGTTCAGTATCGGCCATTGACGCCAGACTGATGGGACTGATGGTCTTGGGGGAAAAGACGGCGGGAGCTTCGCGATTGCGGGGGTTCGTTGGAGGGATGGAATTCCTTCAGCTACAGGTGCTCGTACCCGATTCCAGAGGTGGGATGGTGGGGCAGATGCGGCGGCAGGCGTGAGTGAAAACATGGGTTTACAGAAACATTACGCGTAGTGCCTTGGCCACTTACACATCCGCTACTACATGATGTACTTTATATGATGTACTCCGTACACATAACCTGCAACGGGCTGACAGCAGATCTTCGTAGAGGTACAACAACCGTCTCCGAAAAACACTGAAGAATCTGCTGTTAGGCGCGTGTCTGCGGATAAGGAGCCATAGAGGGCGCTATGAAGTACTTACCTAATGTATGCAACTCATTCAACAAGGCTACTGTACTTGCCCGCAGCGCATCCATCTTTCTCTCCATTTGAATGTATGAAAGTAGAAAAACACCGTGGAACGTCGCATGTACTCTTTAAGCAATCAAGTACATAGTATATCTCGTACTTGCTGAGATATGGTCCTTGTCTCACCCCTTCAGCTAACTACCTGCCACTCCTTGCTCTTAAGGTTTCCATTGGCATGCATACAAATCCTATAAAGCGCTTACATGAGTCAGTAGTCTGTGAAGAAAAGGTATCCCATCGCTTATATGATGGTCAGCACCTAAATGACCGTATAACGATCGAGTACGAGATAAACTACCCAAGTAACCGCGGCGGTAGGAACTCAACTAAACTCTAGTAGCGTATAATTGTATAAAGTACATAAGGTATATATCTTAGTTGGCAATAGAAGTATTCGTTCATTTTTCCAGCCTCCTTCCCCCTATATACAAGACAGAAACCTCTCTCGACCGGGACGTGCCCACTCTAAAGGTCTTTAAGAGGTACGAATAAAGACGGCTTGACTAATCGGGCCCATAGCATCTTACTTCCACCATCCTAGCCTGCCCCGAGTACCCACACAACATCTCGCAGGTTGGCAAGAATGTATGGGTGTTATGAAGCCCATCGTCGTCCGGTGCCAGCAAGATAACAGGCCCGCGCTGCCTTACGCGTTGCTGCCAGCGTCCCGGCGCATCCAATACCGACGGGGTTCTGCTGACAAGCGGCAGACGCAGACTGAGGCGCCGTCCCGACGTGTTACCTCTGTAACCGCCCACCAATGGCAGTCACGATGGGGCCGATTGGACCCAAGCTCACGCCCGATCAGGCCTCCGAGTGCGTAGTCGATAAGTAAGACCGGCCCGCAAGGCGGAAGCTTAATAAGTCCCAAGACGGACAGTCGATACTACATACCTAGTACATCACGATCGTGGTAGCTGTGTTCGGGGGAGCGTTACGTCATTAAACGGCTAGAGCGTAACAGAGATACGGCGCGGTACATAGTTAAAGACCGACGCCGAATCGCTTGCAAAGCGTGCATTAAGAGCCTCGCGGCGGGCCAGAGCGATGGAGCGTGTTGGGGGTTGACACCATGCTGGCGGGGCCACATACAGACCGTGGGTTGTAAGCGATGCCGACAGCTTATCGAGACTACCGGGACGCAGTTCTCCCGCCATACGCGGCATCCATCGCCCAGGTCAGACAGGATATAACGTAAAGCCTCCCCCGCCGATAAATAGGAGTGTTTCATTAAGCAGCCTAAAGAGAGGAGCGGCGACAACACTAATAAGGGGATGTCCTTCACCTCGTGCATCAAGGCGCAGGAGGCGTACGGCCAGGAACGCGGCGGGGACGCGAACAGCCCCGTGGCCCCTGCCGTACTGTCCAATTTCGAGGATTTCAAGGCTACGCTAGACGAGGACGCCCGAGAATGCCTAAACAGCATACTCTCGGAGCACGGCGTGATGGAGGCCCCTAAGGACGACTCTTCCTATGCTTTGCCCGCCACACCGGATCCCGCTATAGCTACCCAGACGATATGAATCAGACGAAGACGTACCACACACAAAGCGGGCCTCGCGGAAATGAAGAAGTCCAAGTCATGGGAGGGCCTTGGGGAAGTCAGAAGCACGCATATCTATTCCAACCTGAGGGAGCGCTCCCGCCAACTGTAGCTAGATGGTGGTGCTCATGGCGCTACCAAGGAGACGTAAGTCGGTGGTACGGGAAGTATAGACTTCCAATACCATGTAATTGACCTAAATACATACCGATGGACATCGGGGGTGGCGCATCAGTTCAATGTACGAAGAACTCCTCCAACATAATAGCAAGAGGTTCTCTAGTCCAGCCGTCCGTCCATCCATCCACCTCTTCACCAGCACCCGTCTGGAAAGAGGCGCCAGCCTAGGCCCATGCACCCCATACCTTGTTTTTTCTGGACGTATCAACACCGCCAATACGTCGAGAGGATCCGTTCCTCCTCGCGTTGCTATCTTCTAACCAATCCACGCCTTAGGTTGCAGGCTTGCCTAAACCGTGTCACCGTGCTAAGAAGTACCTAGGATGTGTGGGAACATTATGGGAGTATGAGCGGGTGGGGGCTCAAAGGGTCATTACTAAGTGCTGAAGAGAATCGCAACAACAGAGGTGAAGATGCCTACTCCTGATGTTGCAGGGTCACTGTATCTCGAGCCAGTTGAACGGGCCTGCAATGACTTGGCGATAACCTGGACACAGACTATAAGGGGAGGCAGCGAGGCCAAAATGGATACACAGAGAGGACATCTACTAATGGTGGGCTCGGCGGTCATAGTTGCTACACGGCAGCTAGTCGATTTCGGACCATTGATTTTCCAGGCCTACGCTCTCGGGCACAATCAGTCATACGTAGAGGTATAGAGGATGTCGGCCGTATCCCCCACCTACACATTCCAGGCGGAGCTACATACGGCATGCTATGCAAACGACACAGAGATTCTGGCCTCAGGCCCCGACATGGCAAGCAGCCCGAGGGCCTGTGCATTGGCCCCCCTTCGGTCGGTCTACAAGGGGAAGGATAAACTCGCAATCTTCCGAGCATGGTGTCGGAGGGCTGGTATCCCGCAGCATTGCAGCTGCACAAATGGGGCACATGTAGAAGGTTAGGTAGTTAAACCCAATTGAAACGTAGGAGGAGGAAGAAGATCGGCCGGCTTGCCATTGCTCAGCGCGGCAGTTTTTGAGGGGCGCGGTTTGGGACCCCTTCATTTCAGCATGAGCAGCTTGCAGCATTTCGTAGAGGTTATCATGGTCTAAAGTACCTGCACACGCATGTACCTCCTGGACGCGCTATGCACCGGGCCTCCACCGGGTCGAAAAAGGCACACCAATGGTAGGAGACACGCGTCTCCTGCCGACAGGGAGGCGGAGGGGCACAATCTCAGAAGCTCACTCAAGCCCGCGCGCCCTCACTCACAGGCACGACGCGGACAGAGTAGACACACGCAATGCAGACAGCGCAAGGAACGGAAGATGGGAGGTGGGAGAGAGAGGCGACATGTTTGTTGGGGGGGTTATAAGGAAGGGGATGGTGGGCTCGAGAGGTGAACGGGCAGGCAGCTGAACAGAAAATGAGGGAGAGGGGGTCCAGACAACCAGCCAGCAAGCCTATCTACATACCGAGTAAGAGAGGAGGATCTCTGTGTGCGGCCCATTAGCCATCGTGGGTGATCGTCACGGCTTTGGTTCAGGAGGCAGGGACTGGTATATGTTTAGGAGCAATGGTAAAATTAGCCCCACGTGACCATCCAGAAATGGCATCAGTAGTCGGCCACCACCCAAGTTCAGAACGGCCAACCAGATTGAATAATAAGAAACACGACGATGCCCAGAGACGAGCAAATGAGCAAACTGGGTAGTGTACCTGACGACCACGCCCGGAAACTGGTGTGTAGAGGTTGGGCATGTTCGTGTGTAGTGTAGTCGTTTCCTGGTGCGCGTGTTGGTGTGGGCGGGCATCCACTTCCTGGCTGGGGGCCCTGGGACCAGAAAATCAACCACTCGCTGCTGTTCGTTCGTGGTTGCTTCCCTAGAGGGCGTCGTCGCGGTGAGGGGCATACCCGACTCGTCTCCCCTGATTTACATCGTAGCAAGCCATGTTGCCAGGCTGAAGACAGCCATGGGGGTGGCCGCCGGGCCCCGTCGCAACGGGAACTGAAAGGCCATTCATTCATTGATTCCGCAACCCACCACAAGGGCCCCCCGCGCCAGCCCATTTCTTTCGGTGACGTTCACACATCGGGCTGCGGCACAGGACAGCCAGCAACAGGCATGGATAGAAGAAGTAGGCAGGTACCCAGTAACCCACCTATGGGTATGGATGGACGGATGAGGGTCCGGATTGGACTGGGCTGCCTGGGCTGGGCTGTAGTGACAGGAGGCCATGTGCATTTTTGAGATGATCCCAAAACAAGTAGGACCTCGACGATAACCTGGCCATGCCTTGTATTAGTAGGTAGGTACCAGCAATAGGAGACGTTAGGAACCATCAACTAAGATGTACCTACATACATACTCGACCACCGATATGGATGTTAGGAGGTGAGGTGGTGTGGTGGTGTTGTGTCCCCCTCTTTTCTCCTCTCTCCCCCCGTCTCTTTTGAGCTCCCATTCCATCCATCGCGCTCCCCCGCGCGCGCACGCACATGAGTGGCATGCCATACACGCGCACATGCGCGCACAAACACACCCACACAACCATATACACGCGCACACACAGAGGCGCACACACAGGCTCTAAACACCACCACCCACATCTACAGATGGGATTGCCCAGTACATAAGTACATTAGCACATGCTTGCGGTATCTCATGACCTAAGGAGCCTAGGTATCGATCCATCCCACGTTGTCCTGCCCTCTCGTGCGCTTTGCCGGCCATCTATCTGCCCATAAGCTGGACACCTTGGGTACATACGCACTAGGGGCTTGCGTGGTACTGCTGCGGCTTTGGATCCTGTCCCATCAATTCCATGTGCTCCTGCCCACTGGCCGGGTGCTAAATGTAGCTCGAGTGTCAGCCCGTTTTATCCCCCGGCTGCTCACCCGCTCTCCCACCAAAGCCACCATCAATCCACTTGCGTCTCCCCCCCGGTTCCCCGTCAGTCAGTCCCTGGCACGCCAGGCCGGCCCAATCCAGTCCCAATCCAATCAATCCCAACCCCAATCCCACTACGTACGGCCAGTCAAGACCAACCTACCTTACCTCCTCCGCAACCACCACTCCCAATCATCCCCTACAGGAGAGAGAAAGAGAGAAAGAGAGAGAGAGAGAGAGAGAGAGAGAGAGAGACTGCGGGAGCCGTTTGAACGTGTGAGCCCGCAGCCAAGACAGAGAAACACATAGGCCGGCCGAAGGACAGACAGCTCCAGAGGCTCGTCGCAGGACGGACAGGGTCCAAAATTCCCGGCAACCCAACTTCCTGTCGCTCGTTCTCCCTCCCTACCTTGGCTCCCCTACGATCTACCTACCTATCGGCCTACCTACCCGCCTCCCGCTGCCGCCGCCGCCGCCGCTGCTGCTGCTGCTGCCGCTGCTGCTGCCCGCTGCCCGCCGCTGCTGCTGCCGCCGCCGCCGCTGTTGCTGCTGCTCCTGTAATAGCCAACTCTCTCTCTCTTTCTCGCGGTTACACTGCCCGGCTACCGCCAGCCTCCATCCGACACCAGCCCATGTATTGATCTATCCCTGGCGCGCACTTATACCCCCAGGACCCGAATCACATTCGAGTCCCCCCCGGCTCTGCTGTACCCCTACTCCCGCCCCTCCGTCACGCCTCACCTCTTGGTAGGCCTGCCTGCATCTCGGGCAGCCTGAGCCCATTCGTTAGTGACAACGCGCTCTCCTGGGCGGGAAAGCCATCAGGTCGTCTGCCCAATGCTCAAGTCTGACGTGGGACACTGCAACAGCCACCACCACCACCACCCTGCCGCAACCACCATACCTCCCACCACCAACGCTGTCGCCGCCGCCAACACCGACACCAACGCCGCTTCCTCTTGCCCTTGGCTCCTTCAATTGCCGCGGCCATTTGACGGGGCACCCATCCCAACCCTGAGCACTTCCTTTTGGCCTGGCCACCGCTTAGGGGCGACGGACAACCTGGGTCGCCATGATGGGCCCTGATCACGGAGGCGACGTGGATCGCGCCCAGGCTCATCTTCCTCCCCCGTTCACCGAGGGTGGCTACCAGCTCGACAGCGATCGCGCTGCCATGACGCCCAGCCCCTCGAACAATAACGGCGCCTTCCCGCCTCCGAATCGCCCCCTTGGCTCTCCCACCCGCAGCGTCGGCAGCGAGCCCCGGAAGAGCAGCGAACGAAACCGATCGAGGGGCCGGGGCCGAACCGCCAGCGGCCAAGTGCGCGTATGCCACAAGTGCGGCGAGCCCTTGACTGGCCAATTCGTGCGTGCGCTGGACGGCACATTTCACCTCGACTGCTTCAAATGCCAAGTAAGTTGAACCACTATCCGGCCTCTTCCCGGGCCAGCACACGCCCCCCCCCCCCCAAAAGACTGACATCTACCTCTCCCCCCCGAAAGGACTGTGGCCAGATCGTTGCCTCCAAGTTCTTCCCTGCCGAGGACGAGGGAGGCAGTGGCCAGTATCCCCTCTGCGAGACCGACTACTTCCGGCGCCTAGGCCTCCTCTGCTTCCAGTGTGGTGGCGCCCTCCGAGGCTCCTATATAACCGCGCTCGACCGCAAGTACCACGTGGAGCACTTCACCTGCTCTCTCTGCTCGACCGTTTTTGGCGCGCAGGACAGCTACTACGAGCACGACGGCAACGTCTACTGCCACTACCATTACTCTACCCAGTTCGCCCAGCGGTGTAACGGCTGTCATACCGCCATTCTCAAACAGTTTGTCGAGATTTTCCGCAACGGGCAGAACCAGCACTGGCACCCCGAATGCTACATGATACATAAGTTCTGGAACGTCCGCCTGACCCCCGCGCAAGACGGCGATGAGCCCCTACCGGACCCCGAGGACACGGCCGAAAGCCGTGAACTGGTTAAGGTGCAGGAGGAGAAGATGGAGGACAAGGTCTATCGCATTTGGAGTGTCCTCTCGTCCTTCGAGGAATCATCCGCGGCCTGCATATCCGACATGCTTCTGCACGTGAGCAACGGGGCTTATATTGACGGGGTCCTGGTCGCAAAAAAGTTCATCCTACACGTGGAAATACTGTTTCAGGGCGCCGACAGGCTGGACGACACAATGAAACGGTCAGAAATGAAAGGTGCGCATGGGCTTCGCTCCATCTTGCTGGGAAATGGATGCCGGTTGCTAACCCTCGGTGCAGGTCTGTCGTATAGCAGGGAGGCGAAACTTCTCTGTAAGAAAATCGTCGCATTCTTCTCTCTCCTGTCCAAGACGCAGGACACGGGAGTGCGCAAGCTTGGCGTCACCCAGGAGCTCTTGTCGCTGGTCACGGGGCTCGCTCACTACCTGAAGCTTCTCATTCGCATCTGCCTTCAGGGCGCACTGAAGTTGGAGAGAGAGAGCAACAGCGCCGAAGGGCTCTACCGGTTTTTGGACGATCTCGCCATCATTGAATCGACCAAGGGCGACGATAACAGCACACTGCAGATCACGAACGGCATGGCCCAGTTGTCCGCGAACGACTCGGACCAGTGCACGCGCTGCCGCAAACCCATCGAAGACGAATGTGCCCTGCGTGGCGACAAACGATGGCATGCTAACTGTGTGACCTGTGAGCGTTGCGCCAAGACACTTGCCAAGGCGTTGGACCAGGCCCGTTTACAGCAAGATCTGACCATCTTGTGTAACGAATGCGATGCCTCCGGCGCTGGCCAGCCCCTGGAGCGCATTTCCAAACTCCAGCAGTACGTGTTCTTGCTCAAGGTGGCTCTCGCGCGCCTGCTGGAGATTCTGCGGACCAGCGGCGCCTTGCCCCCGGCCTCGGAGACGGCGAACGGGAATGATGCCCCCGATGGGCGTAGGTCTTCGACTGAAGACACCGTGCCCATGCTCTCTTCCGACTCCCGGTCCAAGTCTTTTGCTCATACCGAGCAGGAACGCCACCAGCGAGAGTCGTCCTACGAGAGCACGCTCAATGATGTGCGTCGGCTGCGGAGCACCCGCCTGGACAAGCACCTCTCTTCCAGCCTGAGAAAGGCTCGAACCTCGAGGATAATGGATGGCCCCGAGGGCCGTGCCTCGGGCGACGCTGACGACGGCGCCTCTCAAGATAGAAGCATGGCCGAGGAGGACCGGGAGCGGGGCCTGGGCGGCTCGACCGAGCAATACTTTGGTCACCAGGACGCTCTAACTTTGGACGATATTCCCCGCATAGTGGCAGTGGAACAGGCCAAGGAGAAGCAGACCAATGCCTACAGGCAGTCGCGCCAGGAGCTTTTCCGGTCGCCGGCTACTCATCCGGCCTTCGGTGCTGGCGGGAGCCACCAGAGGTCACAGTCGGATGGCCGGGACGACCTCGCCGGCCTCCAAGCCGAGGCGTCACCCCAAAGAGGCGGGAGGAAGTTCTTCTCGGAGCTCTCCGGACTGGAGTACTTCATCGTACGCCACGTCGCCGTGCTCTCCATGTTCCCCTTGCTCGAGCCTGAATTCACACTGGACGAACTGTCCGGGCTGATCGAGGCCAGGAAGGCCCCTACGTTCTGGAACAAGTTTGGCAAAGCGTTCGGCAACAAGGACAACCGCAAGAACATTAAGAAGAAGGGTGTTTTCGGCGTCCCCTTAGAGGTCATCGTCGAGCGCGACGGCGCAGACTCTACAGACGGTGTTGGCCCCGGCGCCCTCCGGATTCCTGCCATTGTCGAGGACACCATTACGGCGCTGAAGAACAAAGACCTGTCTGTCGAAGGCGTCTTCCGCAAGAACGGAAACATCAAAAAATTGTCAGAGCAGGTTGCGGCCGTCGACCGGGATGGCTGCGATGCGATTCGGTGGAACGACGAGACGCCCCATCAGCTGGCGGCTCTGCTCAAGCGCTACCTGCGTGAGCTGCCCGATCCTCTCATGACTCAGAAGCTGTACTCGGTGTGGATCGCGGCAACCAAGATCAAGGATGCCGAGAAGAGAAAGCACTGCTTGCACTTGTGCTGCTGCCTGCTGCCGCAAATACACCGCGATACGCTCGAGGTGCTCTTCAACTTCCTCAAGTGGACGGCGACATTCCATCAAGTGGATGAAGAGTCGGGCTCCAGGATGGATGTGCACAACCTCGCGCGTGTCATAGCGCCCAATATCTTGTTCACTAACACCAAGAGCCCGAGCTTTTCCGACGAGCCCATGACGGCCGTGGCCTGTGTAGAGGAGTTAATTCAGTACAATGAGGAGATGTGCATGGTAAGCAGCCCCCCCCCCCCGCCACGAACAACAGCAACCCGACTAACCCCTGGCGCCAGGTTCCCGACGAACTGATGGATATGCTGAGCGATTCGAGCCTCTATGGCGACATGACGACCAAGGAACTCATGCGGCGCCTCCAGGATCGTTCGACCTCAGGTTCTCGGCCGTACGAGCAAGAAACATTCACCCGACAAGATGCGATGCGGCCCCTGGCTACCCGTGTGGACACGGACCCGGGCACCTGGCACCAGGAGCGCAGCGTGCGCCCCGTGCAGGACGCAGCGTCGCCCATGCCCGGAAATGCGGGCCATCGTCGGCCCGACGGCAGCCCAGCTCCCATCCCCGAGCAGCCTGCCCAGGGCGAGAACCAAGGCGAGGTAACGGAGAACGGCCAACGCCGGGAGTGGCGCAACTCGGCCTGGGGGCGGCAGAACAGCTCCATCACGACCGGCACAGGCTGATGCCCCCGCGGCGCCCTTTGGTATATATACAAACCCATATATACCTAGGTATATACCCTGTGCGTGGCCTTCCTGCTTCCGGATACCTCTTGGTATATGGATCGAGGCCACATTTTCCTGCATATTGGGGCGGCAACTCCCTTTTACGACATAGCATGACTTCGGTGTAGACAGATGACACAGCATTTCCGGTCGGCGTTACAATTGAACCGCCCCCAAACCCACAAGGTTGGGCTTTGCACGCTTCCATTCGCATCCATTCCCCGCAACGCCCTTGGAAACCTCGCCTCCTCCTCGGGAGTTTCTCGCCTCCCTTCTCCCCTGTGGTAATTCTTGTTTTTGACGTTGTGGTCGGGTCAGGTCGATCTGCCGACCGCGCCACTTTGCATAGCGGTCCCGTATGACGAGCAGGCCGAATGGTGCTCCGTCAAGTGGTTTCAGTGTTTGGAGTAGTGTGGATATATGCCAGCGTTTTTGGTGGCTGTCTCTTTGTCTTCGATTCGACAGTGCGTGGGTGTAGATCGCCTCATGTATGAGTTTGTTGCGCCTGGGCCAGACCTGGAGTGGCATTGCCAAGGGGTCTTCTTGCCTGGAGGCGTCTGGGAGCGGCAGCGCGGGCTTCCGCCGAGGGTCTCAGAACAGGGGTTCGAGGGCTGCGCGTTCTTTTTCGTCCTACCGCGTATGAGAAGGGAAAGGGAGGGGGGCATCGAGCTTTTGAAACCTGCGGTTGATGCTAGTGGTGCAGGTCGCGTGGGCATGCCAACGAACATGCGGACAGTGAACGATTGCCTCGGGAAGCGAGCGGAGAAATCAAGTTGGGGGTTTGGCGAATGGCCTCGAGGGGACTAGCCAGCTAGAGGTAGTTGACACTGGAAAGAGACGTCGAGTCGTAGCACTCGCACTCTGCTCTGCACTTAAGCAAGCAGCCACCGTTGTCATACATGTTGAACAACCCGTTGTCCTCGGGGAAATCGTGCCTCGCCATCTGTCCAGGGCCATATTGAGCCGCGGGGTGTGCACTCGTCAGGGGTCCAACGTGGGCAGGCACTGGCCGGATGCCTGACGACGTGGTAAGTTATGTAGTACATCCTACATAAGCGGGTATCTGAAGTGGCCCGAGGGAGACGGTGACCGAATTTTGATTTTCGTACGGCTCGTAAATATGGGTTTGTGCAAGCTTAAAGAAAAAAGAACATTAAGTAGGCATCTAGGCTCACCAAGCAACCAACGCTTTCGGTGGGTATTGGCACAGGCATGAAGATAGTACGAAACGTGGCATAACGAAGAATTTACAAGCACGGAACGGGCTCGGTCAGTTCTTCGTCTGCTGCTGCGCGAGCGTCCATTCGACGGCGCGCTTGACTCCGTCGCTCAACTTGACCAGAGGCACGTAGCCGAGCCGCCTCCTTGCCTTGGTGATGTCGTAGTAGCGCGTCATGCAGCTGTAGGTGATGCGCTGGCGGTTGAAGGTGGGCGGCTTGCGAATGATGGCGCAGAAGACCTCGCTCAGCAGGCCGAGGACCAGGCCCGTCTCGCGGGATAGGACCCAGGCGCTGCCGGGCCCCTTGTCGCTGCCGGCGGCGCGCCAGACGGCGCGGGCAAAGTCCCAAAAGTAGATGGGCTCGCCGTTGGTGATGATGAAGGCCTCGCCGTCGACGCGCTCGTGGTCCAGTGGCACCGTGCTGCTGGCGTGGGTGACGAGCAGGGCGCGGGCGGCCAGCAGGTGGGCGTGGACCACGTTCTCGACGTAGGTGAATTCGAACAGGTTCTCGTTCTCGCCGATCTGCACGTTGTGCCGGCCCTGGTGGTAGATGTTGACCAGGTGGTAGATAGCTTGGACGTCGCCCTCGCCGAAGATGCCCGAAGGGCGGATCGCAGTCGTCAGCAGCCGGGGCGCCGGCTCCGCGCGATTGGCGGCCAAGACAATCGACTCAGCTTCGGCCTGTAGGGAGGGAGAGGGGATGTGAGCGAACAAGGGGCAGCAGACAGATTGGGCGGGGGAGGGGAAGAAGGGGATCGGCATTGCGTACCTTGGTCTCGGAGTAGTACTCGGTCTGGGCCTTGCCGCGGATGACGGGCCAATTCTCGCTCGCGTTGATCAGGTCGGACTGGTTGTCGCTCATGATGCTGGCGGAGCTGGTGAAGACGAGGGCCTTGACGGCGGCCTGCTGGCAGGCGGCGACGACGGCGCGCGTGCCCTCGACGTTGACGCGGGCGAAGAGGTCTTTGCTGACGGCGCCGCTGCCCTGGGCTGGGGGCGAGGCCGTGTGGATTACGGCGTCGGGCCGGAGGCGGCCGAGAACCTTGTGCAGGTTGTCGGCGTCAGTGATGTCGGCCTCGACATACTCGACGCCGTCGAACCGGTTGCGCGCGCACCGCAGGTCCACGACCGAGATGGCGCTGCACGTCCAGTCGCGCTGCAGCAGGCGCACAACGTGGTGGCCCAGGAAGCCGTTGCCCCCTATCACGAGCACGTGCCCCAGGCTGGGCTTTTCCTGCTGCTGCTGGTCCTGCTTCACGGCCATGGCGCCGGTTGGGTGGCGAAGGGCTCAGGCGCGGTCTTTGCGGGTGGTGAAGGGGAAGGGGGGAGGAAGACGGTGTCGCGTCCAAAGAGGGAGGGGGAGAGAAGCAGAGGTTGGTTCTGGGCGACGACGGTGCAAAAAACCACGTCTCTCGGACGGGAAGGTACGATGTACGGACAAAGATCCAAGGTAGTTAGTGGTAGTACGCATGTACGCATGGACTAAAGACACAGCGCTCCCGGTTCAGTACAGGAATATCTAACCCGAACCACAATGTCGCGCGTATTCAACCAGCAGAGTAGCTTCAAAGATTCTACTCAGCTGTTTGATCCCCCTCGAGATTGTTAACAAGGTGTTCGCCCATGGTTGTCACTAACTACATGTAGTACTACGGCTAGACGACCCATCCCCATGCCCAATGAATCGCCCTGCCGGGTTCTTTTTTGGCCACTAGGAAGTATGCCCTTAGATACATCGTCGTAGTTGGAACTTAGGAAGTGGTCTCCCCAGTGGGAATAGCAGTCATGGGCAGCTTATCCTGGCTCGCCTGACTCCAAAATGCCATCGTCGAGGCCGGAGGCTGGCCGTTGGGATGGAAACGGTTTTGTACCTGCATTCGTACTTACATCTCCGTACAGGGCTCCTTGGCAAGGTCGCTTAGACAGTAAAAGCCCCGTACCTCTGAAAGCGGGTTGCGCTAATGGGTGATTGCCTCTCCGACGGTATGTTCCCAGGGTATCAAATCCAACAGCGCATCGCGTGTCTGCACACTGAAGCGCCGTGCAGCAGCACCCCATGCCTGGATCCCGTGCATGTATTGACGGAAAAGGCGTGCCCTTGTCCCCTCCCCGATCCATCAACACCCGCGTCAGATAGCCCTCCCAACCCTGGACCTGAAGGTTATCCATCTCCAGCCCTGCAGCGAGCGCTGTCTCGCGGCCTTTCCCAGGGACTGCTGCTGTGTGCTCCAGCTTCCTCTAGGTTTGGTACATGGTTCCTTCTGGAGTACGTGCTTTTACCGCAAGGAACCTCCTAGGCTGCCGGGCATCAGAGCTACAGGCACATACACACACTCTTACCCGGCCCGAGGCGCCCAACATATCTCTCAAGGTTTCCATGCCAGGCTGGGAATGGATGTTAGTACGACCACCATTCTCACAGTACATAACTCACTTCCTGTCGACTTGTCTTTAGCTGCCGATTTCTTTCCTTGCCTACTTTACCAAAGTGCATACCCTATTTCTTCTTTTACTTTCATTGTAATGACCATCTGAGTTCCATTAGTCAGTAAGTTAAGTGCTTCTTTTGTACTCAGCTGCCTACCTCCCTGCATGCGTCCTGGCATCTCCTAGATCTCAGGCAAATACGGAGTAGGGTCGGTAGAGCAACCCCGCCTGCGCCTTCTTTCCGCGCCCAAGGCAACCACCCCTCCTTTTGCTCCCCCTCCCCCCCCCCAATATGGGAATGACTGGCCCGGATGACGAGACTTCAGCCTCGGGGGGCGGCAACCAAACCACCCTCACACACCTACATCTTCGAGCCAAGCCCCAGTCCTGCTTCCCCATCTTACATATAGGCAGGCAACGGGGAAGAGAGCAACGGAAACCAGGCGAGAGAGAGAAAGGGAAGGAGCCTTCTGTGGTGCGCGCGCCCGCGACACCGATAATTGACTAAACGCTGCTGCCACAAGTCTCATTCCGCGACATCTTGCTCGACTGCTGGTCTGCCTGCGTGTCTGCCTGCGCCTGCCTGTACACACATGACCTTCAATCCGCTTCTTCCACTAGTTCTCATCATCCTCAGCTTCATGCTCCCGTCCTCGTCGCCTGCTCCTCTTCTTTTCCGTACTGCCAGGAGGTCCGTAAGCACACCTTGCACGGGCAACGAGAGCACGCACCCTTGGCGTCTTCGTCCACGCCGCCTCGCTGCTTAAGTATCCATCCCGCCGCCGGCCTCGTTGACCGTCCACCCGGCCCCGGTCGACCCGCATTTCAGATATGGCCGACCAGTCCATCATCCGCATCACCAAGGAGATTAGCGACCTCCAGAAGCATTCGGACCTGTCGCTGGCCGTGGCCTTCCGAGACCGAGACGTTCGCAATGTTCGCGCTATGATCATCGGTCCCCACGAGACCCCCTACGAGTTTGGCTTCTTCGAGTTCGCCGTCCGCTTCAACAAGGAATACCCCCGGAAGTCACCCGCCGTCACGGCCATGACGACGAGCAATGGCCGGTGCCGCTTCAACCCCAACATCTACTCGAGCGGCAAGGTCTGCCTGTCCATCCTTGGCACCTGGCGTGGCGAGCGAGGCGAAGAGTGGTCCGCTGCCCAGGGCTTGGAGTCAATCTTGCTGTCGATCCAGAGTCTCATGTCATCCAACCCCTACGAGAACGAGCCCGGCTTCGAGGACGCGAACGAGCCACACGACAAGAAGAACCAGAAGGAGTACGTGGCCAAGGTAAGCACGCACGCGCACGCCATTCCTCCCTCCCCACCTTTGCGTTCGTCACTGAGTGCAGCGAGTCCAGATCCGGCACGAGACGCTACGTATCTCCATCATACAGCGTATGGAGGAGTACCTGGGCATACCGGGCGGCTCCAGCGCCGCCCCTCCGCTGGCAGAGCGGGAAATGTACGATCTTGACATGAACGAGGAAGATCAGGACGAGTCCTCTGTCCCCTGGGAGCCCTTCAAGGACCTCGTCAAGCATCGCTTTCTGTGGTACTACGAGTCCTATCTCGCGGCCATTGCGGAAGCACGAACGACCGTGGAGGATGGGCAGCCCTTCATGCGCATGCCGTTTGAGGGCGCCAGCAATGTCATGGACGGCAAGTTCAACTACACCGAGCTCGAGCGGCGCCTGCGCCACATCAAGTCTGTCCTGGACGCCGAAACGGAGAAGAGCGCACTGCAGGGCCTGGAACCCACGATCAGGGACAGCACCGTCGCCGTGAACCTGGCGCGCCAGTTTGAGCAGGTCCGCGATTCGTACAAAAGTAGCGACGTCCCCCACAGCGTCGAGCTGGAGGACGGCAACCCGTTCGTCTGGAACCTGACGTACTTTGGACGACCTATGACGAACCTCGACGGCGGCCTGTTCCGCATCAAACTCCGCTTCACCCCGCGGTTCCCCGAAGAGCAGCCCTTGGTCAAGTTTGAGACGCCCATCTTCCACCACCGCATTGCCCCCGACGGCACACCCTGCTACTTTCCGAACGCGTCCCGACGTGAGGACGTGCGTCAACACATCGAGGCCATCATCGCCGCCCTTGAGGAGGAGCAGCCACCTTACGACCCGAGAACCCTGGTGCGGCCCGAGGCTCACAAGTTGTTCTGGGGCACGGCCGAGAACCGCAAGATGTACAACAGGAGGCTCCGCCGCTCTGTTCAGCAGAGCTTGGAGGACTTTTAGTCTGGCCTGGTGGTCGTGCTGGTGCGCATCGAGCACCCGAGGCACTCGGTTCCGCCGGATCGAGGTCGCCGGTTGCCTATGTGGAAAGGTGCCTGTCCTTTGGCTCTGGAATAGCACCGGAGCGTTGTTTCATTGACCCATTACGTTCCTACGGCTGTGGAGGTTACACGAGGCGTTCAAAGGAGGGTAAAGATCATGGCACTCAGGGACGGTCGTTAAGGCAACGGGGGTAAACTGGGATCACCTCCTTTTTCTCTATTGATTTCTGGGATGAGAATCAAAGTTCACTGAACCCTAGCGCACTGGAAAGCCAAAGCGCATTGGTGCTTATATAAACGACATTGACACCCAACAAACCGATGAAAGTAACTATACCCTCCCGCTTCGCAACGAGTGTCGTAATTGCTCTTGCTGAGAGGATTTTCCGGTTGCGGGCACAGGCGGGTCCAAAGATGATATGAGGGAGGGTGACTCAATGGCACATGGTTCGTTGCCAGTTTGCTCAACCAAGAACACAGATACAGGGCGGCCGGGTCCAATTATGTCGACCCCATGTCTCTTGGTCGTTGGCCACCGCGCCCTCGCAGGATAGAAACAATCGCCTCCAAACCGAACGACTCATGCTGTCTTGTGGACCCGGCGCCCTCCATGAGCTCGTACTGGAAAGGTCTGAATACCAGGTTCTATAGACCCCATTTTAAACCCCGATCCGTCAACCAAGGGCCTTCGTCAGAACCAAGCACTCGAAGACGGATTTGCACTGCTCACCCTCATCTGGCCCGTTACCCATGGACGAAAGGGTCTCACGCGGCAGCCCAGCCGGTGGATACCCATGTGTCAAGAAGGGTACGGCCTTCGAGAGCTGGGGTGCCCCGGGTACCACCACGTTTCCTCAGCCCCCCTCCCGAGTCGATATAGCTGTTTCCCTTCCGGATAGGGCGAGAGCAGCACCGGCGGCGCGGTACCTCAAGGGTGCGAGATGCCTCGAGGGCCGTAGAGCGAGGATGTTTCTTATGCTTTTGAGAGTAGCAGCGGAGCGAACCCTGGCCCAAAGAGGGTTACGATCTACTCTCGGCGAAGCAAGACACGGGCTCATCGGTTTGGCCCCTTGGACTTCCTCTTGTTCAGCGCGTCCTTGAACGGGTTATACGGGGCAGCCACGCCCACGAATTCCTCCTGCTTGCCCACGCCCTTGAATTCGTAGCGGCCGTCCGGGGTCAAGGTCGCCGGCACGCCTTGCGCCGGGCGTCCCTGCTGCTCCCGGTGCAGCTTGTCCAGCGAGTCGCCGGCCACGGCGTACTGGCTCCAGTTGATGGGCGGGCATCGGTATATGTTTTGCGCCGCCGGGAGACTGGACCAGGGCCGCGGCGCGTGCGACGACGCGCCCGCAGCCGCCGTGTTTATGGGCTCCATCGTATTGTCGGCGGATTGCGCGTCTCGCTTTGGCGGACGAGCATCGCTCTTGTCGTCGTCGTCATCGTCATCACCGTCGTCATCGTCGTCGGACGAGGACGACGAGGGGGCACAGGGCCCGGCGCCTTCCATGTGCACGTAGCCGTTGGCCAGGTCAGTAACAAAGGCCTCGGTGTTGTCGAGGGCGGCCATCTTGGCCTGCTGCAGCGCCACCATGTCACGTTTGGCCTTTTTGCTTTGCATCTGCAGGACCGAGATGGCGGACTTGAGGGCGAGCACGTCCGGGTTCGTGTCGAACTCAATGGGCTCGGGCGGGGGCGGCGGCAAGGCCGACGCCTGGGGCGGGTGCGACGAGTGGGCGTGGGACTGGCGCGGCGGCGGGAACGACACGGGGTTGAGCGGGGGCGTGATGGGGCTGACGGGCGGCCGCGTGGGCGACGAGGGACGGGCGGCACTGGGCCCGGCCGGTGCTGGGGCGGGAGTTGCGGGGGCGGCCGGCGCCCGCGGGGCAGCAGGTGGTGGTGCTGCTCCTGCTGCGGGAGGCGCGGGCGCGGCGCGCGAGGCGATTGTGGGCGGGTGGGATGTCGTGATGGCGCGGGGCAGAGGCGCCGGCGGCCGGTTAGCCGGGACGGCGGCGGCCGAGGAGGAGGCGCCGGCGGAGGCGGCGGTAGAAGACGAGGAAGAAGAGGGGGCGCCGGTCGGGGGCGCAGGCGGCGTGTAGCCGGCAATGTTGGGCACGGGGACGGGGACAGGCGTCTGGGGAATGCCAGTCCCGTCCATGTTGAGGGACAGGCCAGGCATGGTTCGACGGGGCGCAACAAAGACGGGCAGGCTGTCGTGGGCGGGCGCGGGTTAGAACGGGGTTGGTCGGGCGAAGGTTGTTGGAAGGTCGCGCAGGCTCCGTAGGGGCGCGGCGGCTACGTAAGAGGCAGCGCGGTGAGTAACGGAAGCGCAAAAGAGTTCCCTACCAAACCTTAGTACTACTAATACCTTCCCTAGTATTGAACGGATCGAGGGGGAACGAACGGGGCGGGGCGAGTGGGTGTCGGTGGTGTATCCTGGATCAAAGGATCCATCCAGTGAATGCGCCGATCCACCTGTCGGATCCCTCGTGCCCGGGCCATCGATGGCGGGTGCTTAGCGTCCATAGTGGACCATAAGCCCTGATCGTCTCCCCAACTCCTGCATTCGGCAATCTGGATGCCGTGGACCCATCTATTCGTCCTTGCTTCTTGGCGACGCAGTTGCCAGATGCGTCTTCTATCCTGTGGTATAGAGCGCCTTCAGCTCGCCCTGCCCGATTTTTCGTCACGGTAACCTTGGCCGGTGCACAGGCGAAAGCCACGAACTCACAAGCACATCCATTCACGTACACAGCATGTGCTTACGTACTTCCTACGCAACGTGCTACTGACTGAATCCGAGGGAGCTAAGTAATTCGTGTCCCTGCCTATATTCCACATCACCTTGAATCTACACAGGTTTATCTAGGCTGACGCGCTATGGGTATGATGCCCAGCCCGCCTTCTATCTATCATGTGTGGAGATATTCGTACTATGATTATTCGGCCCGTTGCTCGGGTGTGGGATGGGAGTCTCCCACCTCCAGTATGGTACTTCGCAGCACCTGCCCCGTGTTTCGGAATACCCGTCTTACGCGATGACTTTTCGACGACCGGCTGAGTGTAGATTTCAAGCTGGTGCGAAGGCATTCGCTCACGGGAAGCAGGCGTTCCAGAGTCGCCTGCCTTCCACGCCACGGGACCCGCCACCGTTGATCGAATTGGGCATCCACGTACTGAGGTCCTACGTAAAGGCACCGAAGACGGCACGTACGTATGCCCGTGCTCGTGCCGTGGCGACCTCATGTCTGCCATGAGAATTTGGCCCGATGCTGTCTCGCGGCTGTAAATGCTATTGGCACCTGCCGTTCTCGTGGCAGACATGAGGCCCGTCTATTGGGTGCGGCTGGCAGTAGTGGACAATGATTTCGCCCGGAATGGGCTTCTGGGGCGTAACCACGAAGCCTACCTGGCCGCCATCAGCACTACGCGTTTCTTTTTCTCAGCCCTCGTGAGGAACTTGCGAGCGGTTCCGCGCCCCATTGACGTACGACGTTGGATCAGATCTCGTATGCGACCCGACGAGCCCACGCAGGGGTTTTACACAGGACTGAGGGGAGCGCGCGGCCGAGCGAATGGGCACCCACGAGGTCCACGATCCACCTTCACACTACGTACACCTCGCGGCACGCGCCCTGCTCGCCTGCGGAAGGGGCATGGGGATCAGCGCATAGATGCTGAAGACGGAAGCAGCTCGGGAGGGGGCGGGTTGGAGGCATCCTTCATCCTCGACCGGGATCCAATCGATCCATACCTATTACAGCCCTCCCGCTTGCTGACGTGAAGTCCCCAGGTATCGGGTGGCGCCCATGTGGGAAATAGAAGTAAGCGTGAATCCGTTTGATGGTAGGCAGCCCGTTGACCTGGATCTCACATGGCGCAGGTGCTCACTACTTGCACTCAGGTTATACTTACATCTCGCCAGTCCATCTCGGTCGCTCCTCCCCGCGGCCCGCCACTGACGCGAAAGTCTGGCGGGACTCGACCTTCTCGATAAGCCATAACTTCCAGATCCTACCGGCTACGATAATTATAGTGCGTCTGGCCTCTAACGCGGGCGACATTTCTCTTTGGCCTCGAAACGGCTGCCCTCAAGGCTCGTCTTGAGACCCCTTGTCTGCTAGGGCTGGTCCGCTCTACTGTGCGTGTCTCACGCGTGGCACCTCGGCCTACCTATGTCCAGCGGGGCTTGGTGCGACAGCAACTAACGCAAAAGTCCAATCTCGACGGCTTTCCAGCACACGACTGGTTTTATTCGAATCGGACGACGCAGGTGGTACATCCCCCTGGCGTGGGTATAGGGCCGTCACACGGCCTCAGGTCCGCAGCCGGCCGGCACCGCGACGCATCTCGTTCGATGCCCTGGGCTGACAGCAATCGAGAACGAACCGCGCGTTTTTCATCATGATGGCGGTTTCTGAACCCGTGAAGAAGCTCGGGTATCCCATATTTTTTAGTCCGCTCGAACGGGACGAGATTCCGGCCTCGCAAAACCCAGCAGCTCGTCAACTTTCAGGACCACCTGCTCTCCGCAACTTTTCCTATCCCACAAGAGTGGCAGTCAGCCCCAACTCGGCCTTACCTCGTGGTCCGCCAGCCCCGTCGTGGGAGCCGCTCAAAGAGATTCCTAACACGTACCCCGACAGTACGATACAATCCGCTGCTATTCCGGAGGAGCCGTGCCTTTACCAGGCCAAGCGCCACGCCCGGTATATGCCCGGCGAAGACCATCTAGAGGTGCAGCTGGCACTGTGGCACTGGCATCTGCACCCCGATAGCGGTGAGACGCACCTGGAGGGACGCACGCCGGGAAATAGACTTCGGCGAAGAACGCTTCTATCAAGTGGCCAACCGCTCTCTGCTACACAGGAGGTCGGGACACGTACCCAGTCGAAGACGCGAAAGAGCCATTCATTGGGAGATCGCATCTTTCCCCACGTGCCCTCGGTTACTGCCCGGCTCGGACGCAACTCCGCAGGCAAGCATCAGACTACCCGGTCACTCGACGCATCGCCCTTTGCAATTCCTAGTGCCGACGGCTCTATGCGTCCAGCATCTAGTTCCGGAATCCTTGACACGAAGCAGCTATTGATGCTTATATCGTCTCCGGACGGGTCACCCCCGCAGAGTCTTGCTGCGGGGCACTTTGAAGATTCGAATATGAATAATATGCAAGGGCCTGCTTCGGGTTGCTTGAAAATGCACTCCGGCGACCAAACGAGCACTCCCCGAAGCCCCCACAGCAAGCAAGCGTCTGTGGGCAGTAGCGGGCGAAAGCTAGGCGATTCGACCACCGAAGATGACAGACGGAAGGGCAAGGGCAACAGGGGACGATGGTTTTCGCAGCTCAAGGGTTGGGTCTCCATGTCAGAACCATCAGCGCAGGCATTCAAACAACACAAAAAGGAAACATATAAGCGAGCAGGTGTCGCGCTGAACGACCCGCGCGCGAATGCAAAGCTGCACATACCCGCCACAACGTTGCCGCCAAGTGCTATCAGGCCGTCCGGGCCAGGTCCTGAACCCGAAGAGATTGCTCGACGAAAGGCAGAAAACAGGAGAAAACTTCAGCCTGCTGTTGACGCGACCAGAGGCATGTCTCAGGGTTCTCGGTCCAGCGCCAGCCAGCACTCGTCGTCGTCCAGCAGCTTTGCGTTCTGGCATTTGAGAGACGATGCCTGATCACTTGTCTCGGCCCACGCATCGTGGGGGGAAAAAAACCTACCTGAAACGGAATGTTGCGGCGGCGCCTGGTATTAAGTCTTGTGTTGGCACATGAAGTTACGACTAAAACGTGACGACGTCTCCCTACCCCCCTTGCTTGCTACCTTCACCAGCAGCACTGTATAATTGGTTTTCTTGGTTGGCGTGTATGTATCGGCGCGTTGACATGTGGTCTTGATAGCTGCGTAACTAGTCACATATGTATCTAACCGAACAGTCATTCCTTGAGCACTGTCATTTATTTGTTTTATGCAGCCGAGGGCAGTTGTGCTTTTCCCCTGCTTTTACAAGGTTGTAAATGGGTGTTTATTAGCTTCGTGTGCGGCCCAACGAGTCGTCAGGCCAACAAACAGTCGCACACAGCCACGCCAAGCTGCCAAGTGACGATGGGAGAGCAGGCAGGGTTCTCGGATGCAACGAGATACTTACACACAATGATTATTGGCCGCGCGGGCCCGGGCGTACGAACGGGGTCTCGTGAGCTACGATAGTACGATGGTAGCTGATATCGCGTCGTACCCATCATAGGCTGCCCAGTTGTTCGGCAGTCAACATGACGTCCTCGACCGAGAAACGGGACAATGGGCGTGCTAATAACCGACCACATGGCCGATCAGCCAGCCACCCAATCCCCCGCGTGAGCCAGCAGAACATGGCCTCCCTCGTGTAGTCGATTCCACCTATTCATTTACCTTCTGGTCTTGGACGGTCTCTTCAGCGCATCTTTCAGCACATCTTTCAGCGTAAAACTGGCTTGGCGCACCCACTCTTCGTTAGTACGCAGGAAGTAAGAGGCATCCATGTAAAAAGTAGGTGGGAAGTACTCACCCCTCCCTTGCCTGGAGGCACTTTTAGGTTCCATTGGTGAGAAGTATGGAGTAGGTACTTCCGTTTCGGGCAAGTGCCTAGTAGCTTGTCGCTTGGCCGCCGCTACAGATATAGTTGCGTCATCATATCGGTCACACACTCGCTGACCTCACTAAACCTTCGCAAACTGGGAGATTCTGCTATCGCCTGCATGTACTGGCCAGGCGTGAAGCCCTTGTCAACTGTTGTTGCCAGCTCGTTAGAAAAGCACGCAGCACAACGCCCGTCAAGGTGTGGTTCCAGTAGCTTTGCCTGGTTGCGAAGAATACCGCTCTCCGATACAGGCACACACATACACGCACAACAGACACACCCAACGGGCCCTGGAGAGGCTCCTAGGATCATGGGCGGCATCTGGGGATCATCCGGGCGGGAGGACGACAGGGACGACGGCTCGGCGCAGGACTCGCAGCATCAACACGCGGCGCCGACCGAACACACGCGTCTCCTGCCCAATCGACTCGACAGCACCGCCTACCTCAGTCCTGATGACCCGGCCGTGTCCCCGTACAACCTCTGGTCCGTCCGGTTGGTGAGGTGGCTGACGATATTCCTCACCCTTGTGACCTTTGTTTGGTGGGTGTTGCAGCTGGTCGGCCAGTTCGTGACGCCACCTGGCTTCCACACGCGCGGCTCGGGCTTCTTTCCCTTTACCTACGCCAGCGTCACCCTCGCCAACCTGCTCTTCACCTTAATTTTCTTCGCCATTCCCTCCAAGGCCGTGCGGGTCTTGTCTTTGGTCCAGGGCTTCTTCCTCCTCGTGGCCGCCGTGCTGCTACTCGCTGTCGAGAAAACCCGGCATGAGGAGGGCTGGGTGGGCATGACGGCCGTTCTGTGGGCCTTTGCCATGGCCATTTGGGTTCTGGTCACAGACCGGCTGGTACTTTGGGGAAAGAATGAAGAGGAGGAGAGGCTGACGGGCCGTGCCGTAAGTAACCACTGCCATCTTTCGGCCGCTCCTTTCGGCACTGATCCCTCGGCCCGTGTCACGGTTACTCTGCGTAGCCGATGCTTCGGATTGATGATGCCCTCCCGGAGCGACCACTGTACGATCCCGCATGGGTCAATACTGACTTCGACTGCTCCAGGAGTCACGACGCACCATCGGCGAATGGACCGCTGTCCTTGTATCGAGTTTGGCAATGGTCATTCTCACCGCGGTGCTCTTTCTCACTACGTGCACGCTGGTGTTGCGGGCCCTCGATGCTGGCCTTGCACCACCCGGTCAACTATATTGTAAGCACACTTCTATCTGCACCACATGCCCACTTCTCGTTTGCCCAGTGTCGTCGCCCAGTCAAACCACCAGACTTCAATCCCGCGCAGATGACGCTGACCTTCAATGCCACAGGGGTGGACAGCGACAAGTATCTCTTACATGTATACTGCCACGGCAACCAGACGGGCACTGACGGCAATAAATTGCCCACCGTGCTTCTGGAAGCCGGTGAAGGCACCGTCGAGGACGGCTTGTGGCCGTTTGCCGACGCTGCGATCGCCAACGGTTCCATTAGCCGGTATTGCTTTGTCGATCGTCCCGGGTTTGGCTGGGTGAGTTGACTATATGTCCGGGCTGCCGAGGCACTTGACTGATCCCGTTCAGAGCGACACGGCTCCATCGCCCCTGTCTGCCGGCATGGCGGTAGAAGCAGTAAGCGAAGCCCTTGCCCGGGCCGGCGAAGATGGGCCATGGGGTACGTGAACTGGCCCCTCCTTTCTTTGCGCTGGAGCAGTCGTGTGGCTGACAATCAACAAGTCCTCCTAAGTGCTGGCATTGGCTCGATATATTCCCGCATCTTCTCCTCTCGCAACGGGCCCGAGGTCAAGGGTCTCCTGATGATCGACCCTTTGCATGAGGACTTCCTTGACCGCATCGGTGCACCCTCGCGCGGCTTTGGCCTTTGGATTCGCGGTGTTCTGTCCCCCTTAGGTCTCGACCGCTTGCCCGGCGCCATATTGAAAGGCCGTACTAAAGAGGATAGAGTCTGGGGGAGATCTGCCTACCAGACCGGCAAGTTCACATTTGCGAAATTGCAGGAGAATCTGGTTGCCGACACTTTGTCCAAAAGAGACGTGTCGAGCAGCCGTGCGATCCAGTACCAGGACACACCACTCAGCATCATCAGCTCTGGCGAAGAAGTCCGGAAAAACGACGCGTGGGAGGATGCGCAAAGAGACCTGACACATCTCACACGCAAGCTGCGGCATTGGGACATTGTAGACGACGCTCCACACGAGGTGTGGCAGACCTACGAAGGACGTCAGTTGATCGAGAAGAGGTTGAAACAGTTGGTCCGCCCGTAGACAACCTAACAATTATCTGGAAACCGGGCAGACATGGAGGTAGGTGGGGGTGGGCAGTCGTGGAGTGCGATGATGCTGGTTGTTTCGGTCCAATGAGAATACTGATTCGAATGATACCTAGGGGACGGCCGTCAGGAAACGGCCCAGCTAGATTGTAGTTTTCTACCTGTTGATAATACGAGCGATCAAGGGAGAATGTGTGGGGAGATGGTTGCTGATACAGCATGAATAATAATTTTGTTCCTCTCATATTCAGCAACATAGAGCGCTTGAGAATCCTGCTTTTGATTCTGTTTCAACATCAAGTTGGCGAAATGCCTGTTAATGCCGGATTACCGGGTTTCTCCATTTTCATGTCTACCATGAGTACAACTCTGACGGGGCAGGAATGATCCCGGTGTCGATCTCATAGCAGCAACAGGTTGGAGTACTGCAAGAGGTAGTTTAAGTACCCAAGTACTTCTTTCTACTGCGCAGTACAACTACTTAGTATCCATGCTAGGTGCCTACCTGAGCTTTGACGAGTGGGTCCACTGCTTAATTGATTCCAGCAGCCAGGCGCGTCACAGACGCGTTCTTTCCCCACAGGAGCCTGCCATCCGAGCATTGATTACTTACCTACGGGCAGACACTTCCATAGCAGGACCGCGACGAAACGGACCTCATTCGACACCATTCGTACCTCAGGTACCCCCATACACTGCTTGGGCTCCTTCCGACGATTCTGTCCGTTCCGGCTGGTGTAGAGTACGCGGGATGGCCAGCTTCTTCGACCTCAAGGCGCGCAAGGCGGCCGCCGCCGCAAACGGCACCTCGGGCGGCAACAAGCCCGAGGAGAACCAATCGACAGCAAGGCGGCAGCCCTGGGTCGAGAAATAGTAAGCTGTCTCCCCCTCGAGCCTCCACGAGCATGGAGCGCTGACACAGCCCCGCCGTCCACAGTCGACCGAAAACCCTGAGCGATGTTACAGCCCAGGACCATACCGTCAACGTCCTCCAGAGGACCTTGCAAGCCTCCAACCTACCGCACATGCTCTTCTACGGTCCACCCGGCACCGGCAAGACATCGACCATCCTCGCTCTGGCTAAAGAGCTCTACGGCCCCGAGATGATGAAGTCGCGGGTGCTCGAGCTCAACGCCTCTGATGAGCGCGGTATCTCGATCGTGCGGGAGAAGGTCAAAGACTTTGCGCGTATGCAACTCACGAACCCCCCGGCCGGCTACAGAAACCGCTATCCCTGTCCGCCCTTCAAGATTATTGTTCTCGACGAGGCCGACAGCATGACCCAGGATGCCCAGAGCGCCCTCCGACGCACCATGGAGACGTATAGCAAGATCACCCGCTTCTGTCTGATATGCAACTACGTAACGCGCATCATTGATCCGCTGGCCTCAAGATGCAGCAAATTCCGCTTCAAGAGTCTGGATCAGGGCAACGCGAAGAAGAGGCTCGAAGAGATCGCCGAGAAGGAGGGAGTCGGCCTGGAAGCCGGCGCTGTGGACGCCCTCATCAAGTGTAGCGAGGGTGACCTGCGAAAGGCCATCACCTTCCTGCAGAGTGCGGCCAGGCTGGTCGGTGCCGTCGAGAAGGGCGAGGAGGGGGGCGATGCGGGCGATGTGGGCGATGCCATGGACGTGGACCGACAGACAGTCTCTGTCAAGATCGTGCAAGATATCGCTGGTGTCATACCGGAAAATACCATTGAGAAACTTCAGAAGGCCATGAAACCCCCCTCCGCGGCTTCTACCTACCAGGCCGTGGCTGATGTGGTGGAAGACATGGTTGCCGATGGCTGGAGTGCCAGCCAGGTCCTTTCACAGGTACGTTCCACCCAGAAGCTTTGGGGTTCGGCCGGGAATCACTGACTCTTTTCCAGCTGTACCACGCCGTTGTTCAGGACGAGACCATACTGGACATCCAGAAGAGCAAGATCACTTTAATCTTCTCCGAAATCGACAAGCGACTAGTCGACGGTGCTGACGAGCACCTCTCGATCCTCGATCTGTCCCTCAGAATATCCAACATTTTGGCCGGCAAGGGCTGAAGAGACATGCGCGGAATACAACATTCAAGAGATTGCCATGCAGAGATCTCTGCAGTGCCCAGTCCAGTTCCAAATGAGACAGACCAAGCTACATAGTCCAGGTTCAGGGACATGACAGGCCCACCTTGTACTGCTACAGCGTGTCGGCAGTACCTTTTGCGGACGGGAGGCCTACGCTAGTCTTTGCACTTGTCACTGAGAGGTGCGGCATAGCGGGCTTGCAGTTATGGCCATTGGGTATTTGTGGGAATTCTACGCGTAGATAGAGTCGTCCAAGCCCGTGATACGGGCAGGTCAGAGACCAACATGAGTTATTTCTGGCGGGGGTCCTATGCAAGTACCCTGCCAATTCCCGCTGCAAGCTATGGCGTTTTGATGGATCCGAGGGTGCCGTCAATCCCTGACCATACAGTCTTGGGCAATTGCTCTTTTGCAGTTTGCTTCTTGGTCGAGCTGGCCGAGCCCTCCTCATTCTCCTGAACAGCATCGCCCTCCGCCGGGTCGACAGCAAGCAGGTAGCAGGTCTCTTGGAGGGCGCCTCGGGCTTCTTCGACCGATATCATGCCCTCCTCGACCTTTTCAGCTACCGTCTCCAGCGTTGCGATCTTGGCCGAGTCGGCGGCGTAGATCCAGGGTTCGACCTGTCTGGTCGCGCTGGTCCTACCGGCCGACCTGGTCGCCTCGCCAAAGCTGGTGTCACCCTTGGACGACGACTTAGCGCTCGGATACTTTGGTAGCAGCTGGCTTTCTTCGGCGACGTGGTCCAGGGTCATCTTGGCATCCTCTTGCTGCTTTGCCAAGGCTGTGTTGACATGCGATTTCTCCTCGATGGCGCTCTTTTGCTCGCGCGCCAAAGCTTGGATGCTCTCCAGGTACGGCGTAAGGAGGTATGCCAAAGGAGCCGGCTTGGGGGGCAAGGGCGCGTCCGTCTCGGGTGCTTCCGGCGGCCTGGCCGACCCCTTGGCTTGGGTTTGGCGTCTTTTCGCGGCCAGAGCCAGAACCTGCTTGCGCAGCTCAACGTGCCGCTCGTACTCCTTCTGAATGGTTGCCAGCCGTGCCCCAAGGTTGACCTTCGGCGGGCTACCAGATGTATCTCTGTCCGCGGCGTCTTCCTGGCTGCTGTCTCCGCCTCCGGCCCTGCTCAGCTGCGATTCTATCCAGTTGATCAGTACGTTTTTGACGGCGTTCAGAGCATCCAGCTTGGCCTGGGGGCTGAGGCTGTGCGTGTCGACGGGGTCCTTGTTCCGTTCCGCTTGCAGATGCTGTTCCTCCTTTCTTGCCACGAGCTTGTTGCGCAGAACCGTCTTTTTAAGTTTCTGGAGCAGCTCTTGCACCTCTGCATCCGAGGACGCGTCCAGGTTGGCCGCGAAGCCGTCCAGCAGCTCCCTGGGCACTTCGGGCAGCGGACTACAATCCTTATACACCACCTTGGGATCCAGGAAGTCGAGCGCTCCGACCGGCTGTCGCTCCAGCTGGGTCATATACTGCAGAATGATGGACAGCTTGTCGTGCCGCTGACGGAGCTCGGTCACCTCGAGGTGCAAATCCAGCAGGCTTTTCTCGCCGTCCGCAGCGTTCCTGGCACCCTCTTCGTCCCTCTCGGCGGGCAGCGTGCCCCCCCGTTGCTGCTGCTGCTGCTGCTGCTGCTGCTGCTGGAGCTGGAGCTTGGTAAACTTCGACCGCACTTCCAGGTTCCTCCTCACGGCCTCGATGTACATTCGTTGGAGGCCCGGCCGTTGCGTCGGCGCGCTGGGGATGGCGGCGTCGGCGCGCACGAGAGAAGGCGGGCCGCTCAGCTGGGCCTCGCCGATGCTACGCCCCAGCTGCAGCGCCATGAGGCGCCGTATTGTCAAGACCTCATCCCGGGGCCGTATGCGGTTCTCCAGGGCATCCAGCACCCGTTCCTTGAGCGCGTCGCTGCTGGTGTCATCCATGACGCCCGCTGGGTACCTCCCGTAAATGGCCGGGGTGTGGATTCCGAGGCGATTGGAATACTGGGCCTCCCCCGGTGGTGCTAGTGCAGCCACTGGGAACGGACGTCTCTTTGCCGGCAATTACAAGTCAGCCAGGCTCTGCGAAGCTGCAGGGGCGACGGCTGGCTGGCTGGCTGGCTGAGGGGAGGCAGCTGTCGACTATTTTGTTGCCGGTGAAAGAGCGCAAAGAGTGAGAGCCAGATTGGGGGACGGTACTTGATGTAAATAGGGACGGGGATGGGACGCGGGATCCAGACAAGTAAGTGCACGTCCGGCAACTTTGCTTGCCCGATTCAACCACGCCATCCAATGGCTGGAAAGGCTCACGTTAGTGCGAAGGGGTTTTGGTGTCGACATGGATGGCACCCCTGATGCCTCCTGCAGTGCATAAAGTATTTCATATGCGGCACAATGTTGTGTTTGGATGTATAGTATGTACTTCTTACATAAGGTTCACTTCAAATGCATCCGGATTGTGGCAAAAGTGGATTGCTGGCCTTCGTGGCACCTGCTGGCCCCATACGAGCCACAGCTCTCCCAGCCAAGCTCCTCCAGCTTCTGCCAAAATTTCTTGGGACGGATTGACTGACCTTCGCGATCCATTAGCGTGGATACGCGCAATAGACCCGACCAGATTCGACCCTTCTGCTCTCTCCAACCCGGACAACCTCCTCCCTCTCGGCACCCAACGAAGTACTCGATAAAGTGAGGCATCGCAGGCGCCGTGGTTCAGATTATAAGTGTCGCGCTCTTCAAAAGCTATAACCTTCTAGGCATCCCGACCCTGACGCAGAGTCACTCGGTGGGGCTTTTCAAATGCGAGCGACCTAGAGCGCGCAAGGAAGAGGGCGACGCCGTCCATCTCGGTAATCAGTCGACTGCGTATATCTCGACCTTTGCCGTTCCCCCGAACACTCGCCCTCCTCCACCAACCACTTCGAGCTCTGTCAACCCCCCACCCGAACCGCCAAAATGGGGGACAATCATCAGCGCGATGTGTCGCAGTACAAGTACTCGGCCATGTCGAACCTGGTCCTCCAGGCCGACCGTCGCTTTGTCACGAGGCGTGGCGATGAGGCCACCGGCGACCCCGAGTCGCTCGCTGGCCGCCTGAGCATCAACGACATGGGATCGCGCGTGGCCCAGGAGGCCGCGCCCAAGCAAAAGAAGGCTACCGGGCCCCAGGTCGAGCGAGGCGGCATCCAGGAGGGCCAGGACATTCTGGCCCGAGAACAACGCAAACGAAAGGGCGACCCTTCGCAGATGAGAGGCACCGGCATCATGGGCCAGGCCGACCTTCTGGTGGAAGGACTGCGATACCGACCACGGACACCCGCCACGCGCGCCACCTTTGAGCTGATCCTGAACGTTGTGGCCAGCAATCTCGGCGATGTGTCGCACGAAATGGTTCTCAGCGCGGCCGATGTCGTCCTTGAGTTGCTCAAAGACGAAGATATGAAGGACTTCGACAAGAAAAAAGAGGTGGACGACTTGTTGGGCACAACCCTCAGCCCCAAGCAGTTTAACGAGCTAGTCAACCTCGGCAAGAAGATCACCGACTATGATGCCCAAGACGATGAAGAAATGGACACTGGTGCTGGGGCCGGAGAGGACGATGCCGATCTTGACGAGCGGCAAGGTGTCGCTGTTGTCTTCGACGAAGAAGAAGACGAGGACGGCGCCGTGATGAATGAAGTCCGCGACGAGTCAACCGACGACGAGGCCGCACTGGACGACGATGAAGAGGATTTGCCCGAAGCCAAGGACCGAGCAGCTGATTCACAGGGCGAGAATGCGGCTGACGGCGAGGAGATGATCATCGACTCGGGGCCGGACGCCCGGTCCGCCAACGCCGGCGCCAAGGAAACGAACTACATACCAGCTCGCGACATTGACGCCTACTGGTTGCAAAGAGAGGTTGGCAAGCTGTACTCTGATGCGCATACGCAGCACGACAAGACCATGCAAGCCTTACACATACTGTCTGGCGAGCCCGATGAGCCGGGCGGGGATGAGAAGCAACTCCGGGAGATCGAGAACGACCTGATGGAGCTGTTCGACTACGAACACCACGAGGTCGTACAGAAACTTATCCAAAACCGGGAGAAGGTCGTCTGGCTGACAAGGTTGGCCCGGGCCGATAATGAGGAGGAAAAGGGCGTCGTCGAGCGTGAGATGGCTTCCGAAGGTATGCGTTGGATCCTGGACGAGCTTCACGGAAAGAAGGCAACGCCCGGCCAGAAGAAGATGGAAATCAAGATGGACATCGACGTACCCGCCTCCTTCATCGAGGGCGCCGCGCCGAAGTCCGAGCGCGCCGAAGGCCAACTCGTTGGAGGGCTGCAGCCGAAGAAGCTCATCAATCTGGAAAATCTCGTCTTCGACCAGGGCAACCATCTCATGACCAACCCGAAGGTCAGGTTACCCGAGGGCTCCACGAAGCGTACATTCAAGGGCTACGAGGAAATTCATGTTCCCCCGCCCAAAAAGCGTAACGACCCGTCCGATTTGAACGTCCCGGTCACCGACATGCCAGAATGGTCAAGGGTTCCCTTCACCCAATCCGGTGCGAAGTCTCTGAACAAGATCCAGTCCAAATGCTACCCGTCGGCTTTCCAGGACGACGGTAACATGCTCATTTGTGCCCCGACGGGCAGTGGCAAGACAAACGTGGCCATGCTGACCATCCTGCGGGAACTCGGTAAACATCGAAACCCTGAAACGGGAGAAATCGACCTGGATTCCTTCAAGATTGTGTACATCGCGCCCCTGAAAGCTCTAGTGCAAGAGCAGGTTGGCAACTTCGGCAAGAGACTTGCTGAATATGGAGTCACCGTCTCCGAACTCACCGGAGATCGGCAGCTCACCAAGCAGCAGATCACCGAGACCCAGATCATCGTCACAACGCCCGAGAAATGGGACGTCATCACGAGAAAGGCGACAGATCTAAGCTACACAAACCTGGTCCGTCTTATCATCATCGACGAAATCCATTTGCTTCATGACGATCGCGGCCCCGTTCTCGAGAGCATTGTGAGCCGGACGATCCGCAAAACCGAGCAGACTGGCGACCCCGTCCGGCTCGTTGGCTTGTCGGCGACATTGCCCAACTACCGCGATGTTGCTAGTTTCCTGAGAGTCGACGTGAACAAGGACCTGTTCCACTTCGACGGTTCTTACCGACCCTGCCCCCTGAGACAAGAGTTTATTGGTGTTACCGATAGGAAAGCCATCAAACAGCTCAAGACCATGAACGACATCACTTACAACAAGGTTATTGAGCATGTCGGGACGCACAACAACCAAATGCTTATCTTCGTGCACTCTCGCAAGGAAACCGCCAAGACGGCTAAGTACGTGCGAGACAAGGCTCTCGAGATGGAGACCATCAACCAGATCTTGCGGCACGACTCTGGTTCCCGTGAGGTGCTCAAGGACATCTCCGAAAACGCCACGGACAAGGACCTGCAAGACCTCCTACCCTATGGGTTCGGTATTCACCATGCTGGAATGAGCCGTGCTGACCGGTCCGACGTGGAGGACCTCTTTGAGAAAGGACTCATTCAGGTCCTGGTTTGTACCGCAACCCTGGCGTGGGGTGTCAACTTGCCGGCCCATACCGTCATCATCAAAGGCACTCAGGTCTACTCGCCCGAAAAGGGCAGCTGGGTGGAGCTGAGTCCCCAGGATACCCTACAAATGCTAGGACGAGCTGGACGTCCCCAGTACGACACGTACGGCGAGGGCATCATCATCACCACCCAGAACGAGATGCAATACTACCTCTCGCTGCTCAACCAGCAGCTGCCTATCGAGAGTCAGTTTGCCAGCAGGTTAGTCGACAACTTGAACGCCGAGATCGTTCTCGGTAATGTTCGAACACGAGACGAAGCTGTCGAATGGCTGGGCTACACGTACCTTTTTGTCCGGATGCTGCGGTCGCCGGGTCTATACAGCGTCGGCGCCGACTACGAAGACGACGAAGCACTGGAGCAAAAGCGTGTCGACCTCATTCATTCGGCGGCGACCGTATTGAAGAAATCAAATCTCATCACGTACGATGAAAAATCGGGCAGATTGAAGGGCACCGAACTCGGACGCATAGCATCGCACTACTATATCACGTACGGCTCCATGGACACGTACAACAAACTCATACAACCCTCCATCACCACGATCGAGCTCTTCCGCGTTTTCGCACAGAGTGCCGAATTCAAGTACATCCCGGTCCGGCAAGATGAGAAGCTCGAGCTGGCAAAACTTCTCGGGAGAGTTCCCGTTCCCGTCAAAGAAAGCATCGAGGAGCCGCACGCCAAGATCAACGTGCTTCTGCAGGCCTACATCTCGCGTCTCAAGCTGGAGGGCCTGGCGCTCATGGCTGATATGGTGTATGTGACGCAGTCGGCCGGCCGCATCCTGCGCGCCATTTTTGAGATCACGCTGCAGAAGGGCTGGGCCAGCGTTTGCAAGACCGCTTTGGATCTCTGCAAGATGGCCGAGAAACGCATGTGGCCGACAATGACGCCGTTACGGCAGTTCCCATTGCGCCCAAACGAGCGTGGGATCGTGACCAAAGCCGAGCGAGTGGACGTTCCATGGAGTAGCTACTTCGATCTGGACCCCCCACGCATGGGTCAGCTCCTAGGCATGCCCAAGGAGGGCCGAAGGGTTTGTGAGCTTGTTGCCAAGTTCCCGCGGGTCGAGGTCCAGGCCCAGGCGCAGCCCATGACTAGGTCTATGCTGCGGATCGAGTTGAGTATTACGCCGACCTTTGAATGGGACGACTCGCTTCACGGCTCCGCCGAGAACTTTTGGATCATGGTCGAGGATTGCGACGGCGAGGACGTCCTTTTCTACGACCAATTCCTGCTTCGCAAGGACTACGCTGTCTCCGAATCCAACGAGCATATGGTTGAGTTCACGGTGCCCATCACCGATCCCATGCCGCCAAACTACTTCATCTCCGTGATTTCGGACCGGTGGATGCACTCGGAAACCAGGCTGCCCATCTCTTTCCAAAAACTTATCCTGCCGGAGAAGTTCCCGCCTCACACACAGCTGCTGGACCTCCAGCCTCTGCCCGTTGCTGCTCTCAAAGTTAAAGACTATGCTGCCATCTACAAAGACTGGGACTACTTCAACAAGATCCAGACGCAAACGTTCAACTCCTTGTATACCACCGACGATAACGTCTTCGTTGGTGCTCCCACGGGCAGCGGCAAGACGGTGTGCGCCGAGTTCGCGTTGTTGAGGCACTGGTCCAAACCAGAGTACGGCCGCGCTGTTTACATTGCCCCCTTCCAAGAGCAAGTAGACATTCGGCTTCAGGACTGGCAGACGCGGCTGGGTAACCTCCGGGGTGGCAAAGAAATTGTCAAACTCACGGGCGAGACCGCGACGGACTTGAAGCTCCTCGAACAGGGCGACCTGATCCTGGCCACGCCCACGCAGTGGGACGTTTTGTCGAGACAGTGGCACCGACGCAAGAACATTCTCACCGTAGAGTTGTTCATCGCCGACGAGCTGCACCTGCTAGGAGGCCAACAAGGATACATCTACGAGATTATTGTTTCGCGGATGCACTACATCCGCTCAACGGAAGAAATGAATCTTCGCATGGTGGGCCTGAGCGTGTCGCTCGCCAACGCCCGAGACATCGGCGAGTGGATTGATGCCAAAAAGAAGGACATCTACAACTTTAGCCCACACGCGCGGCCTCTCCCACTGGAGCTCCGTATCCAGTCCTACTCCACCCCCCACTTCCCGTCCCTGATGCTTGCAATGGCAAAGCCAACCTATCTTGCCATCACGGAGACGTCGCCGGACCAGCCCGCCATGGTCTTTGTTGCCAGCCGGAAGCAGACGAGATCCACCGCTCGCGATCTGCTGGCGGCTTGCTTGGCAGATGACGACGAAGATAGATTTTTGCATGTGGATGTCGAACAACTGCGGCCGATCCTGGAACGTGTTCAGGAAGAAGCTCTGGCCGAGGCCCTCTCCCACGGCGTTGGGTACTACCACGAGGCTCTCGGCCAAAGCGATAAGAGAATTGTCAAACATCTCTACAACCAGGGCGCCATCCAGGTTCTTGTGGCATCTCGGGACGTATGCTGGGAGCTGGACTGCACCGCGCACCTCGTGATTGTCATGGGCACACAGTACTTCGAAGGTCGCGAGCACCGCTACGTCGACTATTCGCTGAGTGAAGTGCTGCAGATGTTCGGCAAGGCTCTGCGGCCGTCCCGAGATGGCCGAGGCCGCGGTGTCCTGATGGTGCCGGGGACGCGAAGAGAGTACTACAAGAAGTTCCTGAACGAGGCTCTGCCCGTAGAGTCCCACCTGCACAACTTCGTCCACGATGCCTTCGTCACCGAGGTCAGCACGAGGGTGTTCACGTCGGCAGAGGATGCCATAAACTGGACCACGTTCACCTACTTTTACCGACGTCTGCTCGCCAACCCAAGCTACTACAGCCTAACAAGCACGACCACCGACGGCCTGAACGAGTATCTGTCTGATCTGGTGGTGACGACGCTCAAGGAGCTGACCGAGTCCAAGATCGTTGACTTCGATGAGGACGACGGGTCTGTGGCGCCGCAGAACGCAGCCATGATTGCGGCCTACTACAACATTTCGTACATTACGATGCAGACGTTCCTGCTCTCGTTGAGCGCCAAGACGAAGCTCAAGGGTATTCTTGAGATCGTAACCTCGGCCACGGAGTTCGAGACGATCCAGATCCGACGCCATGAAGAGAACCTGCTGCGGCGCATTTACGACCGGGTGCCGGTAAAGATGTCGGAGCCCGTCTACGATTCGCCGCACTTCAAAGCCTTTGTCCTTCTCCAGGCTCATTTCTCCCGCATGCAACTACCGATCGACCTGGCCAAAGACCAAGAGGTCATCGTCTCCAAGGTCCTCAGTCTACTGAGCGCCACGGTGGATGTTTTGTCGTCGGACGGCCATCTCAATGCCATGAACGCCATGGAGATGTCACAGATGGCAGTGCAGGCCATGTGGGACCGGGACAGCCCGCTTAAGCAAATCCCTCACTTCTCGCCCGAGGTTGTCAAGGTGGCTAACGAGTTTGGGTACGTAGCACGCCTGCTTGTCGACACGAATTATGCTAACCCTAGGCCCAATAGCATCAAGGACATATTTGACTTCATGGAGGCCATGAACCCCGAGGAGAACGCCGACTACGGCACTCTGATTAAGCGTCTGGGACTTTCCCAACGGCAGCTGGCCGAAGCAGCCAACTTCACCAACAACAAATACCCCGACATCACGCTGAACTTCGAGGTGCTGGACGAAGAGAATATCCACGCCAACGAGCCAGCGTACCTCAGCGTCCAGATCGACCGCGAGGTCGAAGAGGACGAAGAAGTGGACATAACCGTGCATGCGCCGTTCTACCCTGTCAAGAAGCTGGAGAACTGGTGGCTGGTGGTGGGAGAGGAGAGTACCAGGACGCTCCTCGCGATCAAGCGCGTTACGATCGGGCGACAGGCCAATGTGCGCCTCGAGTACACGGTTCCTTCGCCGGGCAAACACGATCTCAAGCTGTTCCTCATGAGCGACAGCTACATCGGTGTCGATCAAGAGCCCTCCTTTTCTATTACGGCAGCCGAAGGCATGGATGTCGATGACGAGGAAGAAGAAGACGAAGAGGATGACGAGTAAGGACCTCGGGACGGAAGCCCGATGCCGCTACAGAGGCGAAGGTGGGAAGCCACATCCGTCGATTCATTGACGAAACTCACTGTACTAAATAGCTAGAGATGTGGGCGCTGAATACCGATGAATAACAGTGCGGCGTGTTTGTTGTTTCGCCCAGTTGCATTGCTCGAGCCGGCCGGGGGGCGGCGCGGGCGCGTTGCCATGATGCGACCCTCGTGTCGGTTGGTTGTTGGGCTGGCAGCCGAGTGAAGGGGCGCAGGAGAGGTTGAACCCACAGGAAGAAGACGCAGGCTGAACTTAGCTCTGCATCTCAGGTTATTCAACCGCTTCGCAGGGTGTGTGAAGGCCGGCGTCCTGGGGATAGAAGCCGTTTCTGGTACAGGCTTGGTGGCCATGGTCAGCTCCGAGGAACGTGCTGGCCCACCCGCGGCCACGTTCGTTGTGTACACGAGGTAAACAAGGTGAAGCTACCTATAACGCAGCAGGGGAGGTAGTGGGTAGGTAGATCTTCACCCAGGGTGCGCGTGTGTTGGGTGAGGCGGAGAGGATGAGAAGCAAGGCCAGGGTCGAGTCACTGGGGGACGGCTGGCCGTCCGAAGCTGGGCCAGAGGGACGACGGCTCTTGGAGGCCCATGGCGGAGTATGAGTTGGCGACGTGCCACAGGACAGGGCACTGGGAGGAGGGGGGTAGCCACGAGGAGAAGCAAGAGGAGCGCGACGGAGAAGGACAGCGAGAGAAAGAGAGCCGTCTTGAACCAACAACGGTTCTCGACCCCCTCGTCTCATTGTCTGGGGGACATGTTGCCGGGGGCGCCTCATGGCTTTCTCTCTCTTGTCTCCCCGGCCTCGCGCGCGCGCTTCCCTCTCTTCCTCCTCTCCCTCTCGCTCCCTCAAACATACACACACACACCCACCCACTCACCCACCCACTCTCTCTCTACCTCTCCAACCGCGCACCCCAGACACTCCAGCAACAGCCTCGGGGAGCTTGGAAAACAGCCAGCCAGCCGAGCAGCTCGCTGTTTTTAAATGGCAGCACAGACCTGACCTCTCCACTTTCGAGACTAGCACTCGCGCATGGGAAATTTACCTAATAACCTTCGTCAATGTTCTTTGCATCCATCTCATCACCTCCAGTACGGGATTCCGACACTGCCTAGTTCACCTTCTTAGCCGAGCCGTCCACTGCCGCACCGCAGCATCAGACTCATTGGCGGGAACTCTTCACTGCCATCTTCCGTACCCTCTGCCATCTTGTTTGAGGGCCCCGACGCGTTTTCCGCGCCGTAAAGCACGTCTTCCATCTTACATACATCATTGCTGCTCGACCGCGCGCGCCTGGTTTCGTGACAGGCGGCAGGTGACCCACATTCACATTTGTCGCGACTTGTTACGGAGCAAGCGCACACGAGCTTTTCGCACCTTCACGTCTGCACATCACATTACTCCCGCTTTTCCCAACACAATGGCCGACGTCGCGAAATCGTCCGCGCCCGAGCAACCCGAAAAAGTTGACGGCGCTGCCGCCGCCGCTGATTCGACTGCGCCCGCTGCCGCTGCCGCCGATGACGACGTGAAGATGGATGACGCGCCGTCTTCTGTTCCCAAGGACGGTGCTTCCGAGAAGACAGCGGCCACCGAAGGCAAGTACTTTCTGCCCTGCACCTTTGCTGCATTGCACGCTCTGGCCCCTTCTTACCCGTCTTTCTATGCCGACGCGGGCGCAATCACACGGCTGCTTGTCGGCCCATCCACGTCTCCTACCTCGTAACCCAACTGACATTGCTATCCCTTGCCATAGCGGCCGCTGCGACCGATAAGGCCGAGAAACCCGCTGCCTCCGAAGACGTCGAGATGAGGGACTCCAAGCCCGAAGACGATGCGCCCAAGGCAGGCGAGAGCGCCGACGGCAGCGCGCTCCCAGCCAGAGATGAGGACAGCGCCACCAAGGCGGCCGACAAGGAGGACGCTTCCGACAAAGCCAGCCAGATGGATGTGGACACGCAGCCGGGTCAGAGCGAGACGGCGGCCGAGGCCAATGGTGCCGGCTCGGCACAGCCGACAGCCCACCGCAAGTCCATCGGGGCCGCGACGCCCAAGGGCAAACTGAACAAGAAGGCCAGCAAAGGCCGCATACTGCACGTCGATTGCAAGCCGGGCGATCACTTTTTCGCAAGGCTCAAGGGCTTCCCCCCGTGGCCCGTCATCATCGCCGACGAGGACATGCTGCCCGAAACCATGCTTTCGACCCGGCCCGTCACAGCTGCCCGCCCCGATGGCTCATATCGGTTCGACTTTGCCGAAGGGGGCAAGCGTGTCGCCGACAGGACCTTCCCCGTCATGTACCTCCACACCAACGAATTGTGAGTGGCCCTGTTATGATTGACCGTCGGACCCTGCTGACCCCAGGCCTCCTACGTAGCTCCTGGACCCGGAACACCGATCTTCAAGATCTCGACCCCAGCATCGTGCGCGATCAAATTAGTGCCAAGATGCGCAAGGACCTCCAGCAAGCCCACCACCTGGCCGCCGAGCAGCACAGTCTGGAATACTACAAGCAACTCCTGCTTGACTTCCAAGAGGCCAAGATCGCCGATCAAGAGGCCAAGGTGGCCAAGGCCCAGGCAAAGAAGGAGAAGGCCGAGAAGTCAAGCAAGAAGTCGGAGGCCGTCGCTATTGACGAGGATGACGACGACATGGACTTGGACGACATTGGAGAGGATGATGCTGCGCTGAAGAAGGCCAAGCCCGCGAAGAAGCGCAAGGCCGACGAGGAAGTCGGTGTACGAGCCCCCTCCCGTGACCGGACCGTTTGATTACGTGCTGACAGGCAGCAGACACCCCAGCGCTCCGACTCTGTCAAGAAACCAAAGATAAAGTTGACCACCTCGGCCACGCCTAAGGCGGCCGCCAACGGCGCCCCGTCGCCGCAGGCGGGCAAGGAATCCGCGGTCAAGGCACCCAAGACCAAATCAAAGACTGCCAAGGGCAGCAAGGAGGCTGAGGGCAAGAAGACCGAGGAGAAGGCGGCCCCGCCCAAAGAGCCTGAGCTGACACCTGAGGAGCGTCACCTGCGCAAGGAGGTAGGTCATTCCGGCACATGCGCTTGGTCAACCGGATTGCTAACGGCACTCGCGTCACAGAAAGAGATTCTCTTCCTCCGCCACAGACTGCAGAAGGGCTTGCTGAACCGGGACTCGGAGCCCAAGGAGGATGAGATGAAGCCCATGTCGGAATTCCTGGCCAAGCTCGAGACTTTCCCCGACCTCGAGGCCGCCATCATCAAAGCTACCAAGATCAACAAGGTGCTCAAAGCTATCCTCAAGCTCGAGGGGGTTCCCAAGGAGGAAGAGTTCAAGTTCAAGCCCCGTTCGCAGAGCCTGCTGGACAAGTGGAACAAAACGCTAGCGGCCGAGCCCACGACAACTCCCGCCCCGGCTGCTGCGCCTGCCAACGGGCTTAATGGAGTCCCCAGCAAGGAAGCTGCCCCCTCGGTAGACAAGGACACTAACGGTGCCGGGGCTGCTGGCGATGCTGAAGAGTCGGCAAAGGCAGAGAAGGTGAAAGCGGACGAGAGCAAGGAAGTTCCCAAAGAGGCCGAGGCACCCCCCAAGGCCGAGGAGGAGAAGCCGGCTGCAGAGGTAAGCGCCCAGCAGCGTAACCGTGTGCCCAGTGGCGACAACGGGTGCTAACACGCATCAGGATGGTACTGCGGCAGCCCAGCCGGCCACAGTCGAGCCAGCTGCGTAAGTTAGTAGGTGGGCAGACAAAGGACGATACGAAGGGTGGCCCGGTACAACCTCCGGGCTTGGAATGGGTTTCGGTCTCTGGGCTTTGGGCTCCATGCTCTCCTGCCTTCGACGGGGCGCGTCTGGGGCATTGTTTGGTATTTATTCATGTACAATACAGCGGTTCCGAGCGTTCACCAGCTCGATGAGGCAACCAAAATCTCAGCAGGCCTTTGGAGGTACGTCAGATAGTGGCTCCGGCTCGCATGGGTCGAGCGGCAAAGAATGTCTAGGATTTTATCTGGCGTTATCAGGGCATGGACAGTCTGGCAATCGACCCATTCTACAGCGTGGTGGGTGAATACAGCGGCCGAGAATGGCGCTGTGGCCGAGCGTAACCTGTGACCGTCTGTCTGCGCAAGTGGAGGTGTCAAATAGTTTTTGCAACATAGAACAATAGAGGCGATACTGGGTATGCTGGCGGCTTCAGTCAGCTCCTCTCCGCTCTATTCATCAATTCACTCGCTACCTGAGTATTTAATTCGGACCAGGGTTTCTATACTATTCACCCGAGACTCGCAAGGACATCCATTCATGCATCCATCGCATCGCCCTAGTTAGCAGATAGCAGGTGCACATGCATTCTGGAACGAAGAGCTTGGGCCAGCGACTGTGCATTTTGATTGGTTCTTTGGGAGAGCTGTCGCCGGTGGGGCGTGCATGACGCCAGCTCCAATTTGTCCCATCTGGCACCCAATGAAAGTGAGCACAAGGTAGCTACCAAGGTACTTCAGCAAGGTACCGCAGGAGCGCGTCATTGCATCAGTGCCTGAGAGATCCCATATGTGCGGGCAGCGAGCGTGTCGGCGGAGTGGCTCGTAGTTCTACCTCTTTGGCGGACCTGCCTTCGACGACGTTCTAATATCTACAAGTATCATCTATCTACACCTACCGTCCCAATAGTCCTGACTTCTCCGCCCTATACTAAACTCTACACGCGCCCGCTGGGGGGTTTTATTATTTTTCAAGTTCCAAAATAAAACGGGGAAGCCGCGATTCTAGCCGGTCTGTTCTCATTCATTGCCAGGGCTGTCCTTCCATCGCCCATCTCGTCGTATCGGAGCGGCAACGAACTGCCCAACCCCCAGAGGTTCCCTTCGCATTACCTTTCAGTCCAGCCATCCAGGGCGCCTACAGCAACATGTTGTTGCGACTGCGGGGGCCGGATGGCATGAAAAGAATCACCATCGACCAGAATGACACATTCGCCGACTTGGGTCGCCAGGTAAGTCCGAACGAAGGGGGAGGGGGCGCGGCACCGGATGCCGGCTGAGGTGAAGTAGCTGACGGGCGCTCGCATGCTGGCAGCTGGTGGCCGAATTACCAGACACTGTTGATGCCGCCACCATCGCCATGTCCAACGCCCCCGATGCTTCTGCCGAGAAGAAGCTGCTCGCCGACATTCAGACCTTCAAGCTCGGCCAGATCGGTCTGAAACATGGCGATCTCATATTCATTACGTACGCACACCGGAGCGATGCCGCCAACGGCCACTCCACCACAGACGCCGCCATTCCCTCGACGACCAACCGGCTCAACGGCAAGCCGGTGCTGCCGACCGAGCATCTGCCAACAGAGCAGCCGCCCCTCATTTCTCCCACGCACATCCGAAACCCCTGGGAAGTGGTCAAGCAGTCGCTCCTCGATGACCGGTTAGATAAGAAGGACGGCAAGATCCCTCGGGGGCGCGACGCCATGTGCAAGCACGGCCCCAAGGGCATGTGCGACTATTGCATGCCCCTGGATCCCTTCAACGCTCAGTATCTTGCCGACAAGAAGATCAAGTACCTGTCATTCCATGCCTATCTGCGGAAGGTCAACGCAGCAACCAACAAGCCCGAGCTAGGCAGCTCCTTCATCCCGCCCCTAAGCGAGCCGTACTTCCGGGTCAAGAGCGACTGCGGCGCCGGCCATCCCCAGTGGCCCGAAGGCATCTGCAGCAAATGCCAGCCGAGTGCCATTATCCTCCAGCCGCAGACGTTCCGCATGGTGGACCACGTCGAGTTCGCGTCATTTGACATTGTGAATGACTTCATCGACGCATGGCGCAAGACGGGCACCCAAAGGATGGGCTTGCTGTACGGTCACTACGAAGAATACACCGAGGTCCCGTTGGGAATCAAGGCCGTTGTCGAGGCCATATACGAGCCACCCCAGGTGGATGAATCGGACGGCATCTCGTTGAACCCGTTTGAGAACGAGGCCACCGTGAATGAGGTTGCCCGGCACTGCGGCCTCGAGCCCGTGGGGTGCATCTTCACCGATCTGCTTGACGCTGGCACCGGGGACGGGTCCGTCGTCTGCAAGAGGCATGCCGACTCGTACTATCTGACGTCGCTCGAGGTCTGCCACGCCGCACGGCTGCAGGCCCAACACCCGAAGCCGACCAAGTGGAGTGACACGGGTCGGTTCGGCTCCAATGCCGTCACGTGCATCGTCTCTGGGGACGAGACGGGGCAGATCGCCATTTCAGCGTACCAGGCCTCCAACGAGGCGGTCGAGATGGTCCGCGCCGACATTGTCGAGCCCTCGGCCGACCCGACCGTGATGCTCGTGCGCGACGAGGAGGAAGAAGGCGGTTCGACGAGCCGAACAAGGTATATCCCCGAGGTCTTTTACCGCCGGATCAACGAGTACGGCGCGAATGTGCAGGAGAACGCGAAGCCTTCTTTCCCCGTCGAGTATCTCTTCGTGACGCTCACGCACGGCTTCCCTGCCAACCCCAAACCCAAGTTCAATACGCCGGGGTTTCCCATTGAGAACCGTGAAATCATGGCGGAGAGTCAGCAGCCAGGGGCAGTGGCGAAGGCCGTGGACCTTGGAGGCGGCAAGAAGAACATGTCGCTTTCCGACTTTCATTTCCTGTGCTACGTTGGCAACATGGGCGTGCTGTCTAGGGTAAGGGACCACGCTCCCCGCGTGGGCGCTGGCGGACACGAGGCTGACAGCTCCTTGACAGGACGAACTGGCGCTTCTTTGCCGCACCGCCACACAGAACGATCTGGCCGCCATGCACCGACTATTCTCCATGCCTGGCTGGCAAACGCTGGAGGCAATCGTAGAATCGACTGGTGAGACAATCCCCGAAAGTCACAGCAACAGACGCAAGCGTCCTCGTCAACCCAGTGGAGACGGGGGTGTTGACGACGCTGGCGCCCCAATATCTTCCGTCACGGGAAGAAGGGCAACTGGTGAACCCATCGCTAAACGCCTTGCTGGCCTTAGGCTGAACGGCGCACGCAAAGATGACCAGGGCCGTCCCCGGCCCGCACCGCCGCCCGACGCGGAGAGTTAAGTATACCGAGTTTCCGCTTACCAGGTATGGTGCTGTCGCGATGGACACCACCCAGGCGCCCGGAGCAGGAGGGTGGGCATGAGGAGAGGCGTTGGCAACGAATGGGTATAACCACCGTGCTCGCCAGAAGGAGATGATGGGCGATGGTTGGTGCGTGTCAGACGGAGCACGAGTCCACGTGTTTGTGGTTGGTTTGGTGCTGCGGGCGCTGCCCCTTGATAGCTCAGGAGTTGTGCCGTGAACCTCTCAGAGGAGGACAGTATAGTGCACCAGGAACGGCAATACACCATACTTGACCGGGCACCCAGCTTGTAGCGATTGGCGCCCCTCGAGGTACCTAATCCCTCGTACCGTGCGCTTCATTGCTGCCTGTGCGTGCGCGTGAGTACGTAAGAGAGGCGCGAAGGGGAGAGCGGGTGAAGGGGTGGACAACCGGCGGCCCTTTGTTCGGCCTGTGGCTGGAAAGGGCAGCAATAGAAGCACCGCGAAAGGCAGCGGACCGAGGAGCCAGCCTTCCTAGCAGCTGGTCACGAAGAAAGTTCGCGTTAGAGGCCCACCCATTGTCGCATGGATGTCGAAAGGTAACCTTGTCTGCTGGAGGCGGGCAACCGCCAGCGGAATGTTCTATCTCGAATGGGCTTAATATCCATACTCGGCGAGACCGGGGCAGGACCGAGCGGCTCATCAGACGAACGCCTAGTTGAATTGGGTGGGCAGGTTGCGCAGAAGATAAGCGCAACCTTCGTACAGCGGGAAGCCGTGGTGTCATCTCTGGGGAGGGGGGTTCTGCCTCGGGTGGCGCTTCACTCTTTAGCCCGGGTGCACCTTGAGAAGTAAGCATCGTGGCTCGCGCCCCAGCCAACAGATATGACCACAGCATTCACATTTCTTTCAGGGACATGAACACGGGCATTACTGATTCCTTGGGCTCCAGAATCCAGGCGCGCCGGCCGGAGAGGGAGGTTCTACATCCCGTCCAAGTTACCCGGGCGGTCACCGTCAGCCCCGGTGCGCTGCTCAGGCTACCGAGCCAAAGACATGTCACTAAAAATCCACACCCTCATCCGCCACGTGGGCTGCTCGGCCTGCACCGAGGTCGAGGAGAACTACCTGGACCTGGAGAGTAGCGTGGGCCTCATGCACACGGTGGGCGAGGTAGTCCGGAGGCAGGCCGAGAGAGCCCACGGCCCCGTCCGCGTCCACAACTTTTCCCTAGCCGAAGGGAGGAGGAGGACGAGGAGGACGAGGACGAGGAGGAAGGCGGCCTCGGACACGCGGTCGGCGTTTTCCAGTCCCGCGTCCGGGTCCCTCAGTACCGTGTCCGGGACCTCCAGCATCGAGACGGGGACGTCGGAGGACGACGAGCCGCCGTTGCCGCCGGACGAGCTGGACGACGGGGTCCCCGGCAACCCCGCGGAGCCGGCGTCGGGCGACGACCACCCCGACGACGACGGCGACGACGGCGACAACGATGACGGCGACGATGACTACGACGACGAGGTGGCGGAGGCGACGAGGGCCGACAGCCAGAAGCGGCCCAGGCGTCTCTGCAACATTACCGCCGTCGTTGACTGGAATACACCGCCCGAGGCCAAGGACGCGCTGGCCAACCTGGACATGCTGCGGCTCCTCGACGACGAGTGCAGGGAGCTCCAAGCCCACCTCCGCTCCCGCGCGATGTGCGATCTCATCGTCCTCGAGTATAGATTGGAACCGTAACCTCCTCGGGCCCCGGGGGGAAGAGCGACGCAGACGAGAGAGGCACGCCCATCCCGACACGTACACGCCTATTCCGCACACAGGATACCAAGTATATAACAATGTACTACATGCAACTTTGACATCAGCCGTTGGTGTTTTGCACAACCCGCCTTTCCCGCACCCCCGACAACGCGGTCCCATCGAGCTCGTCGGTCCCGCGCGTTGGTTTGGCGAGCATTGGTTCCTTTCCCGCTCCTCGCCCGCTTGGAGGCCCACGGGACGACGGGTAGGTACGCCACCAAAATGGACGGCTGGTGGATCGCTAAGTGTCTTGACCCGACGGCAGTAGCAGGCTGAAGCTGCCGGCCGGCCGTCTTGAAAGGACTGTGCCGGGGGGGGCCAGCTACCCGTAATGCGGTTACAGATCTGCCGCCGTTACATGGCGCAAGGACACACAGGCACCGGCGCCCTTTTGCGGTGCATGCCGGGGGGGAGGGGTTAGTTATCTCAGGCGTGAAGCTGCTCGCGCACGGGAGCCATGAGCCGAAGCCGGCCGAAGCCAGGTCGGGGATACCCAGGCGGCCCAGGTACAGGCGTACATGGCAAAACGGGATAGGAGAGGGGGGGTTCCCGGCGGCCTGTGCCATTGTTTGTCGTTTAGGTCGCATCGGGGGAGCCAGGGCATTGCCGGCTTATCCTGGACGGACCCAGCCGTATCTGGCAAGAGTCCCCAAGGGAGACGAGGACGCTTATTAGAGCTGTGTACCTCTTACATACTATTTCGTACACACGGTGCCTCCCTCCCTCTCCTTGTCTGTTCCCTCCCCCCCACAGTCTCTTGGCGGATCTGATCGATCTTGGGTCATCGTACATGCCTCTCCTTTTAGTTCCTTTTAGGCGGTGACTGTCCACGGCCGAACGACGACACCGGCGGGTCGTGCCGGGTGACTCACCTAGGGCGGTATGGTATACCAAGACTGTCGGCATGCGAATACAGAATGCGAAGGCAGTACGGGATTCCCGGCCTCGGCGGGGGGCGGGGGCCGGGGCGGGGGGGAGAAGAGACGCGTTTTCCCAGGTCGCATGGGTATGTCCATAGTTGACGGGACGGAAAGGCACGGCGTAGGTGAGTATGTAGGTATATACCTGTATGGGTATATAGCATGGGCACTCGCCCCTCCCCGGTACAACATCAAGTACTGCGAGGTACCGTCGTCGCCCCGATCTGCCAGCCCCGGGTGCCGCGGGGCATAGGTACCTAGAGATCCACTAGCTCGCTGGATATCGCAGCTCGTGCTCGTAGCCTGAAAATTCTGACTCGGGATGCGTTTTTGCCGTGTTATGCGATCGACCAGCTGGTTGCCTTTTTTTTTTTTTTTTTTTTTTTTTTTTTGGGCGAGCCCGGATTGGTGTATACATACATACGGCTGTCTGTGACCGATGACGGATGACTAGGCCGGAGGTCGGTCGGTCGATTGCTTTGCGCATCGTTACATTGCCCCCATGTCCCGTCACCGTTGCATTCGCCAGGCCCCGTCAGCCCGGATCCTAACTGTACATAGGTAAAGGTGGGTTGAACGCCCTACCGACCTACCGGAAGCAACTAAACACCAATTGTACATACTCGCCTTAGGTAGGAGGTGGGTAGAAATTAAATTTGCAAAAGGGCATCGACAAAATCTCATGAGACAGGCGCTAGCTCAGACCAAAAAAAACGTGCCCTTGCAAAGCTGGAATGCATCCGTGGGATATTGCTGGCTGGCGATGTGAGTGGACAACGACCAGGATGCGTCACAATTGTCAGTCAGTGCCGGCCGATATCGTCGCGGGGCCAGGCGGGACCAGAGGCAGCAGGGGTCCCCAGCAAAATGGGACCACAGGGGTGGGTGGACATGAGGTTGGGCTTGGAAGCCGTCGTCATGGGCCATCGGCAAGCTCTTTGCCCAGCATTGGTATAAGCTCTACTATGCATGGGTGTACACGGCCATGTACGCTACCGAGGGGCCGATATATCGGCTGCTGTCCGACGTGTACCCAGGCAAAGCCAAGTCACGATGATGGCCCAAGATGGAACCTGATCCGGGAGGAGAGGGAGGGCCAGCGGCAGCAGCAGCAGCTCAGCAGCTCAGCAGCACCTCCCTCACCTCCTCTCATCCTATATCGCACGGCACAGCTACAGGGCTGGAGCTCTGTTAGCGGCATCCGATCCCATCCCGGGCTCTCGCGGAGCCTTGGAAAGAAAAAAAAAAAGTTGGGAAGAGGGGCCGTGGGCAGGGTGATCATTGGTCAATGGCCCCCAGACAACAAGTGTGGGCTAGAAAAAAAAGCCCACCAGGCCAGCCCCCATTGAGAGGGAGTGAGTGTGAGTGTGTGTGTGTGTTTATGTGTGTGCACGCACGCATCCGCTGCTGGCGGGCATCCAGTCTCTCCAGGGAGCCAGTCAGGCCCAGGGTAGCCCTGCCTGGGTTGTACCTGCGCTCCCTGCGGTCCCCCCCCCCGGGCCCGCGTCACAAAAGAAATAAGTCTATCTTATCGGATATTGCCCCACCGAAATTCCCCAGCACCAGCGCCGGCGCGGGCGGTCGACTCATGCCCACGGCCACGAGCTATGCCTCCATATCAAGACGAGGTTTTTCCCTCTCGTCCTGCCCGCCCCTTGCCAGTCTTTTGATTTCAACCATCCCGTCGCTGCCCTCCCCCCTCTCTCCCCTTCGTCTTCCGGCGACTGACCGCACCCGGGGAGCTCTGAGCCCTGCATTGGTCCTTCGCGAGCTCGCCTTCCTCCAGCTCCCTCCCCTCCCCGTCATGGCTTTCTCGACCAAACTGGCCGGCCGGGCGCCTGCCCTGCTCCGCCAGACAGGCCGTTTGCCCGCCGCCCTCTCGCGCCGTCCCCTGACCACCGTCGGCGCCGCCACCCCCGCCTCCACCTACTCCAAGCTGCTGTCTCAGTCGCGGACCGCCGAGCTGATCCAGAAGCGTTGCCTCTCGGCCTCGGCCATTCGCCCCGCCGTCTCACAGGAGGCCCCCAACCCCAAGGCCTACCTCGAGAGCGGTGTCATTCGCCCCAAGGACGTCGTCGACGTCAAGAAGGTCCTGGTTATCGGAAGCGGTGGCTTGGCCATTGGCCAAGCCGGAGAGTTCGACTACTCGGGTGAGTCGCTCGCCTTCCCCGGCACTGGCTCCCCCGGGCCCCCCGCTCTTCGTGGCTGTGACCGCCCGTACTAACTGTGCAAACCCCCAAAGGCTCGCAAGCGCTCAAGGCCCTCAAGGAGGCCGGCGTCGCCTCGGTGCTCATGAACCCCAACATCGCGACCATCCAGACTGCCCACGTGCTTGCCGACGAGGTCTACTACCTGCCCGTCACCCCGGAATATGTCACCTACGTTATCGAGCGCGAACGCCCGGACGGCATCTTCCTGTCCTTCGGTGGACAGACGGCCCTGAACCTGGGCGTGCAGATGCAGCGCATGGGCCTCTTTGAGCGGTACGGCGTCAAGGTCCTCGGCACCAGCGTCCACACCCTGGAGCTCAGCGAGGACAGAGACCTCTTCGCCAAGGCCTTGAACGAGATCAACATCCCCATTGCCCACTCCATTGCCGTCAACACGGTCGAGGAGGCCCTGGACGCTGCCCAAAAGGTCGGTTACCCCATTATCGTCCGTGCCGCCTACGCCCTGGGCGGTCTGGGCTCCGGCTTCGCCAACAACGAGGAGGAGCTGCGCAACATGGCCGCTCGTTCGCTCACACTGTCCCCCCAAATCCTGGTCGAGAAGTCGCTCAAGGGCTGGAAAGAGGTCGAGTACGAGGTCGTCCGCGATGCCAACAACAACTGCATCACCGTGTGCAACATGGAGAACTTCGACCCTCTGGGCACCCACACCGGTGACTCGATTGTCGTCGCCCCCAGTCAGACCCTGAGCGATGAGGAGTACCACATGTTGCGTTCCGCCGCCATCAAAATCGTTCGTCACCTCGGCGTCGTGGGCGAATGCAACGTCCAGTACGCCCTGCAGCCCGACGGCCTCGACTACCGTGTCATCGAGGTCAACGCTCGTCTGTCCCGCTCGTCCGCTCTCGCTTCCAAGGCCACCGGCTACCCTCTGGCTTACACGGCGGCCAAGATCGGCCTGGGCCACAGCCTGCCCGAGCTGCCCAACGCTGTTACCAAGACCACCACCGCCAACTTCGAACCGTCCCTCGATTACATTGTCACCAAGATTCCCCGCTGGGATCTCTCCAAGTTCCAGCACGTGAAGCGGGACATTGGCAGTGCCATGAAGTCGGTGGGAGAGGTCATGGCTATCGGACGCACCTTCGAGGAGTCCTTCCAGAAGGCTATCCGCCAGGTCGACCCCCGGTTCGTCGGTTTCCAGGGCGACAAGTTTGACGACCTGGATAAGGAACTGGCGAACCCGACAGACCGTCGGTGGCTGGCCGTCGGTCAGGCTATGCTGCACGAGGGCTACACGGTGGAGCGCGTCCACGAGCTGAGCAAGATCGACAAGTGGTTCCTCCACAAGCTGCAGAACCTGGTCGACTGCACCCGCGAGATGGAGGACGCCGGCAGCCTGGCGAACCTCAAGAGGGATCTCGTCCTGAAGGCCAAGAAGATGGGCTTCTCGGACAAGCAGATCGCCCACGCTGTCAAGAGCGACGAGGACTCGGTCCGCGCCCACCGTCTGGCCATGGGTATCCGGCCGTGGGTCAAGAAGATTGACACGCTGGCCGCCGAGTTCCCGGCCGATACCAACTACCTGTACACCACCTACAATGCCAGCTCGCACGACGTTACCTTTGAGGACAAGGGCACCGTCATCCTCGGCAGCGGTGTGTACAGAATCGGAAGCTCTGTCGAATTCGACTGGTGTGCTGTTAGCGCCACGCTGGCTCTGCGCCGGATGGGCCAGAAGACGGTCATGATCAAGTAGGCCGAACCCGCTCCTCCCGAGTTTGGGAAACAATGCTGACACGCAGGGAAACGCAGCTACAACCCGGAAACCTACAGCACCGATTTCGACACCGCCGACAAGCTGTACTTCGAGGAGCTGAGCTATGAGCGTGTCATGGATATTTACGAGCTGGAGAACGCGTCCGGTGTCGTCGTGTCGGTGGGCGGCCAGCTCCCGCAGAACATCGCGCTGCGCCTGCAGGAGACGGGCAAGGCCAACGTGCTCGGTACCGACCCCAAGGACATTGACAAGGCCGAGGACCGTCAGAAGTTCTCTGAGATCCTGGACAGCATCGGCGTTGATCAGCCGGCCTGGAAGGAGCTTACGTCGGTGGCCGAGGCCGAGAAGTTTGCCGAGGCCGTCAGCTACCCCGTTCTCGTCCGACCCAGTTACGTCCTCTCTGGCGCCGCCATGACGGTGATCCGGAGCAAGGATGAGCTGAAGGAGAAGCTCGAGGCTGCGAGCAACGTCTCCCCTGACCACCCCGTCGTTATTACCAAGTTCATCGAGGGCGCCGAGGAGATCGACGTGGACGGTGTGGCCTCCAAGGGAGAGCTCCTGGTCCATGCCGTCAGTGAGCACGTGGAGCAGGCCGGTGTCCACTCGGGTGACGCCACCCTTGTTCTGCCGCCCCAGAAGCAGGACAAGGAGACGATGGCGCGCCTCAAGGAGATCGCCCAGAAGGTTGCCCAGGCGTGGAACATCACTGGGCCCTTCAACATGCAGATCATCAAGGCCGACAACCCCGATGGTGGCCCGCCCCTGCTCAAGGTTATCGAGTGTAACCTGCGTGCCTCCCGGTCCTTCCCCTTTGTCAGCAAGGTCCTCGGTACCAACTTCATCGACGTGGCCACCAAGGCCCTGGTTGGCAAGGAGGTGCCTGAGCCCGTCGACCTGATGAACGTTGAGCGCAACTACCTCGCCACCAAGGTGCCCCAGTTCTCGTGGACGCGCCTGGCTGGTGCCGACCCCTTCCTGGGCGTCGAGATGGCCAGCACTGGCGAGATGGCCTGCTTCGGCAAGGACCTCGTCGAGGCGTATTGGACTTCGATGCAGTCGGCCATGAACTTCCGTGTGCCCGAGCCCGGTGAGGGCATTCTATTCGGCGGCGAGGTCTCCAAGCCGTGGCTGACCAAGATCGCCGACTACCTGGCGCCGCTGGGCTTCAAGTTCTTCGCCGCCGACGCGCACGTTAAGGAGTTCCTCGAGTCGACCACCAAAGACAAGGTCAAGGTCGAAGTGATCGAGTTCCCCAAGGAGGACAAGCGTGCCCTGCGTGAAGTCTTCCAGAAGTACGACATCAAGGGCGTCTTCAACCTGGCTCTGGCCCGGGCCAAGACGGTGACAGATGTAGACTACGTGATGCGGCGAAACGCCGTCGACTTTGGCGTGCCCCTGTTTATGGAGCCTCAGGTAAGAACGACCTTGCCCTCACCCTTCCCAACTCGTTTCCCCGAACGTGTCAAAACCGCTGACACGAATCTTCTGCAGACGGCCATGCTATTTGCGCAGTGCATGGGTGAGAAGCTGCCCCGCCCCGAGGGCATCCCGTCAGAAGTCCGCCGATGGTCCGACTTCATCGGCGGCAAGCCTTTGTAAATGGCGTGCGCCTCTTTCTCAAATTTTGATATAATAGGGAGTGGGGAAAAACGGGTTTGGAACGGCGGCGACTGCATTTTGTCCCTCCAACAAAAAATTCAGCCATGCCCAGTGACTTGGCTCGGTTTGGGTGTGGCAGGCGTTTAGTTTGCGGGTTCGATCCCAGTCCGGGGAGATGGTAGGATCGTTTTGCTATTTCAATGCAATGGACGTTGCTGTTTTGGTTTGGACGACTTTCGTCACGGTAGAAGGGCTATTCCCTTCGACGGGATGCCATTTTGTACCCCTCCCTGACGGGCATGGTAACCTGGTTTTTTTTTCTTCTTGACCTTGGTAACCTCCCGGCAAGCGTGGCGAGTTATACACGTCTCTGAATATAGAAAGAATTACACGTATCTACCTGTGCCCAACGCTGGCTGTACGACGAGAGACGCCACAAGATGCGCGGCGGCGAATACTGGTCACACCTGACAAAAGTCGGGAGGATCAAAAGGCAGAAAGGGCCACAAGGCTTGAACCGGAAAAAAAGACAGAACGTTTGTGCCTATCAATGACTATCTTGTCCCTTTCGTGACGCCGAAACTCCCCCACCCCCGAGCCTCCTCGAGCGCGAAGTCCAATAGAGGCAGTCGTTGCCCGAGTTAAACGCAAAAGCAAACAAGCCGGCGCTGCCCCGGGTCTCGCGGGAGCCTGCCTACTGTTCCATGGCGTCGGCGGCGTCGGCGGCGGCGTCGTCGCCCCACAGCCCCTCGAGCTTGAACTCCTTGGCCCACTCCGTGACAATCTCCTTCTGGTCCGCCATGGGCGCGTCGTCGGACGCGCCGGCGGCGGCGGCGGCAGCCGGCGTGGCCGACGACGACGACGCATCGGCGACGGCCAGCTTGGGCGCGTTCACCCAGCCCTGGATGCGGCCATCGCGCCAGTCGGTGATGACAGTCATGGCGGCCGAGGGCAGGTTGGGCACGCCGCCCTTGCCGAGACGGCCGCGCTTGCGGGCGACCTGGACGAGGAAGTCGGTCATGGCGTCGGCGCGCGAGGTGGTCATGAGCGGCGGCAGGTCGTACGTGTCCATGAGCTTCTGGAGGAGTTCGGGCGAGGTGGAGAGGCGCTTGATGAGCAGGTTCACAGCCGGCAGCGGGTCGTCGATCTGCTTGGGCGGCACGGCGTTGAGGAGGACCAGGTGGGCGTGGGCCTCGATGGCGTCCTTCTTGGACCCGGCGTTGGCGTCGCGGGCCGAGGGGAAGACGATGCCCGGCGAGTCGAGCAGGGTCAGCTTGCTGTCGATCTTGACGGCCCGGATGCTCGTCGTTACGCCCGCCTCGGCGCCCGCCGGGCACGCAGCCGCACTCCGGCCACCGCCCATGCGCGACAGCAGAGCGTTGATGACGGACGACTTGCCCACGTTGGGGTAGCCGATGACGCCCACGGCGATGGCGCGCTTGAGCTGCTTGGATGCGGCGAAGGACTTGAGTGACTTGAATAGCGTGCTCGAGGTGCTTTGCACCGTGAGGTCGCGGTGGTTGAAGGTTTGCGCGTTGGGGGCCGAGCCTGAGGCGCGCAGGGGCAGGGTCGGAAAGTACCTCCGTAGATGCACGAGCCAGTCCTTGAGCACCGGCGGCGGCACCAGATCGATCTTGTTCAGAATCAGAATCAGGCGCTTGCCGCCGCTCGCGGCCGCCATGACGGTCCGCTCGACCTCGCGTGACCGCGTGCCCTCGGGGTCACGGGCGTCCAGGACGTAGAGGATGACGTCGGCCTGGTCGATAACTTGTTTGAAGATCTTGTCGTAGGCTTTCCTTGATGACGTGGTGCCAGGCAGCTCCGAGGCCTGGTACTGCTGCTCTGCCCCCGAGTCGTCGTCGTCGTCGTCGTCGTCGTCCATGTCGCTGCCGCTCTGTAGGTCGCGGTCATACTGCTCGGCGGCGCGGCGCGCGCTCGCCAGCAGCGCGGCCATGGGGTTGGCATCGTCACCGTCGGCCTCGCCGTCCTCGTCCTCGTCCATCACGTCGTCGTCATCCTCAGCGAACTTATCGCCCTCAGCGTCCTCCATGGCGTCCTCATCGTCGTTTGATTTGCTGGCGGCCGTCGACTTGGCGGCCTTGGCCATTTCCCGGCGGCGCTGCATCTCCTCCTGCTTCCGGCGGCGTCCGTCCTCGAGCTCCTGGAGCATCTTCTCCTTGAATGGGAAGAGGTTGGGGATTCCAGGGTCCTTCTTCAGCTTCGACCGCCATTCCGGGTTCTTCTTGGCTTCCTTCCGCGACTTGCGCTGCTTCTCGGCCGACGCTTTCTGGATCTTGTGTCGGAGGCGGACCGGCGTCCGCTTGGACTTGGGCTCTGCGCAGCAGCTCGGTTAGACACAACGAAATACACAGCGGCGGGCGGAGGAGGTGACCAACTCTTGGGTTTTGTGATGCTGCCGGCCATTTTTCCTAGGTGTGAATGCTGGCGATCAACAAGTTCAGTGTGGCGGCTGCTAGAGACGGTGCGAAAGTACGGCGGCCAGGCGCAACAAAATTTCCCGTCTTATCGCAAGGTGGGATAAATTCTGCCGTTATCTGACCAACCAGGCGAGTTGAGAGGGCCACAGTCCCACTGTCTGCTCTCCACCGCCTCCCTTTTTAGGACCTGGCTGCATAGAAAAAGCAGGGGGCGTTGAAGCTCAGGTGTCGGGTCTGAAGCGAAAAGTAGGAGGATGCACATGCGTACCTACCGAGAGGTGGGCACATGTCCTGCTCATTAGTTGTGCCCTGCCCGGGCATTGTGGCCGTGGGGGGTTGTCGTCGGTTTCGCGACGCAACATCATGTTCAAGTCCCGCGAGGTTGCTCCTGCAATTGGGAAGGCTGTTTAAGCTAGGTACCTGCCGGCGCGAGTATCGAGGCTCTCCATATTTCAATTGCCTGGCCTGGCCAGGCACGGATGCAGAGAGACGGAGAGAGTATGGAACGTTTGGCGCAAGATGCCATAAGAAGTAGGCAGCTTCATCCGAGGTCGTCTATTGGCCCCATGCGGGCAAGTCTGACCAAACAATGACCTGCCAGTCCCGGCTCTTATTAGGCGGCGGAGTTTCCTAGAACGGACCGCTGGCTTCTTTCATATTTATGTCCAGCTACCAACGTACTTTGGTCGATTGCGGACAAGTGTGCCTGAACTCTCACGTACATACGTTCCTGCCCCTGGCCACCCACTACCCGTGCAGCTGCGCACGTAGAGAGAGACTGCTGGACGCACGCAATCCCTTCTGCTCCACGTCGAACGCCCGCCTCCCCGTCAACTCACGATGAGTTTCTCGGCCCCCCCGGAAAGGGTCGCCTTCGAAGCGGCCTTGTTCGACATGGACGGGACCATCATCGACTCCACCAGCGCCGTCGTCAAGCACTGGCACACGTACGTCTGTTCCGCCCCGGCGCACGACCGCGCAGACCCGGGAACCCCTACTTATCGACCGACAGCGTCGGCCAGGAGATCGGCGTCGATCCCGATGTGATCCTGCAGACTTCACACGGCCGAAGAAGCATCGATATGCTCAAGGTGCTCGCCCCCGAGAAGGCCAACTGGGATTGTGCGCTCCCCCTGTTCCTCCTGAGACTGGTTGTCTGGTGACCAAACCGCCTCGCTCACACGACGGCCACAGATGTTCGTCACATGGAGGGGCTCCTGCCCAAGCTCCATAGCGAGGACGCGGTGGAAATCCCGGGCGCCCGGAAGCTCCTCGACGCCTTCATCGCGGCCGGCGCGCCCTGGGCCATCGTAACGTCGGGCACGGTGCCCCTCGTTACGGGCTGGCTCGGCGTCCTGCAGCTGCCACACCCGCCGCACCTGGTCACGGCCGAGTCGGTGGAGAACGGCAAGCCGGACCCCAGCTGCTATGTCATGGGCCGCGATAAGCTGGGCGTCGCCGCCGGTGCCCGCGTCGTCGTGCTCGAGGACAGCCCGGCCGGCATCCAGGCCGGCAAAGCCGCCGGCTGCCAGGTCATTGGCCTCGTGACCAGCCACACCCTCGAGCAGGTGGTCGCAGCCGAGCCCGACTGGGTCCTGCAGGACCTGACCTCAGTCGAGCTGGTGGAGTGCGAGGGCGGCGTCGTGACGCTGCAGATTTCCAACGCCTGGGTGAAGGCCTCGTCGTGAGAGACGACGCGGTCGACAGGAGGCGGCGGCTAGACCCGTTTAATAGAGAGCCGCAGCTCGGGCACGGATAGACGACAGATAGAGCACATAACATAGACGCCGCCGGGCAACGAGACAAGGCAAATACGCAGTTGCCGCTGCACTGGCGCCAAAAAGGGGCACCCGCCCTCCGTGACAATGCATGTCCAATCTCAGGAACGCGTGAGCCAGCGTATGCTCAGGCCTCGACCAGGAGAATGCGAAGGCTTCGAGCCGACGGGTCATATCCGGTACGCCCGTTATTTGGCATGGAAAGGGTCGCCGGCGGAGAAGGAGCAACGTAGAACCGGCGAGCCTGAAAAAGGACAATACTCACGTCTTGATAACTAACCCAGCCAATACCTCTCCCACATGTCCTCCACCCCGCACCTCGTTATGATACATCATCCAAGCTCCTCTGGAATACATTTGCGGTCGGGCTAAGGCACCGGAGGGTCAGCCACTCATATCGACGACCTTGAACGAAGAGGATTCTCGGGGTAGGCGGCAGATCCGGTGACTGCTTTGCGGCAGCGAACCGGAGATCCCTTAACCGTGATGGCTATACGTACGTGTCCCAGCACCTCTCGAAACCGGTTTGCACCTAGAACGAGTGCAAAAAGATACTGTTCTCGTCGCTACATTGGCAGGCAGAGTGCCGATGATATCGCAGGAAGAACACGTCCTTGCCGACTCCTGTATGGGTGACCTACCGAGACTAGCCAGTGCGGCAGGTGCCAGCCGAAATAACGAGTGCTTGTTCTTCCCAAGGAACGGCCGTCCCCATCTTTGACACGCGAGATGGGATTTCCCGGGTGCACATCAGCCGTATGTTCTGGTAACATTACTGTTACGCCTGGCTTGGGGTCTGGCACGGAGCAACGTAACATCTCGGTCCACCTACGAACCCGGCGGACCCATGCTCAGCGGGCACCACAACAAGCCTCGTGAGATTGGCCCATGGCCACAACCACCGGCTCGGGTCTTGGCCTCACCGTCACGCCCCCGGTCCGGTGCAATTTGGATCTCCAGGACTATCGACATTACCGCAGCGGGGGGGGATATATCCCGAATGCATCTCATTTTCCTACCCGCCCCGCGAATGACGGAACGCCAGGTCCCGGACCCGTGCTACCCTGATCCCGTACAGAGCTTCTGTATCAGCGCTAGAAGCATCCGAAAGACCTGGAAAGCCCCGGCCCGGGTCATGGTAATGCGCCCACCTGTCTGTGTCGGCGCACATACATCAAGGGTCCCAGCTCCGCATCCCTGCCCTGCCATCTCTTCTAGAATGACAGCAGGAGCGGCGGCTGCGAGTTCGGCCCGTGTGGCCTCGGTTCGTCATGTCTCAGTCTCTGTGTGCAGCCATGCACGGATAGACCGCGCTCCCATGCATTTGCACTGGCGGCAGACATCTGTCAGCCGGCGCTGGCAATGGGGATCGGCGCCGTGAATCCCAAGACTGCGGTTGCGGCCGGAACAGAAAGGGCCCGTGTGATACGTGTGTGTGCGCGTGTTGCGCTCTGTATCGCGTTCGGGAGGGCCAGCGCGCGCTGTGTTCCTGTGTCACTGGGCCTCTCGTACTCCCGTACGCCAAGCCACCTGCCACAGAGAGCTGCTTTCTTCAGGCGGGCTGCAAGGGCCCGGTCGACGACATCCATGCTCGAGAAAGGAGGCGGCTGCAGGAAGCATGGAGCCGTACGCTACACGCTATTCCATGTGCATGCAACCCAAGAGATGTGGTCGCCGACCTGCGTAACAACCCCCCATGGCTGGCGTCTGCAAGGCGGCGCCTCGTTGGTCCGTCGAAGCCTGCTCATTGCCCAATCGGGGCGGAGCAGCAGACCACCAACTCGACCTGATTGCGAGAGTCGCCGCCGAACGCCGCCAAGAGAGGGATAGAAGGGGTCTGGTATGTGCGTGGGAGGAGGAGGAGGAGGGGCCGTGAGGGAGCCTGCAAAGCCTGGAAGCCCAAAACACCCCCCCATGCGCTCATCACCCGTCATTGGCGCGCCATCAGGCCACCGCTCACAAGGGACAGGGCGTCGGGAACCACCATCAACAGCCAATGCGGCCTGTCGTACGTAGTGGTTCGCCCCCCCTCCCTCCCGTATGCAGGCCGACGGGCGAGACGGCCGGTTCATTGGGCGTGCCCAAGACGAGGTTGGCCCCCTTCGTCTGGAGCGGCCGACACCAGAAGCAATTCTGCAACCCGCGCTAGCTTCGAGGCGACGGCTGCCTGCAGGAACGGCCTGCGGTCCTGGCAGGCCGGCTGTAGGCGAAGCACAACGCGAAAGCTGGGATATTGCACGGAATCAGGGAGCCTAAGTTGCTTTTGCTCTTGGGCCACCTGGGTGCACAAGGAAAAGCTCTGCTCGGCCCAGCGCATCCATTAAGCAGGAAAAGCCGTTCTAGAGCCATGTGCCGGGTGGCCAGAGCAGACGCAGTAGGCCCCAAGCTACAAAACCCACTAGGAAGGGCCGGGCTGGACCGATTGCCTAGGCGATCCATCCGGGAGGGACCAGCAATCATCCCGCGAGCGTTGACTTTGGGGCGGCGGCGCTGGCAGAGACCATGGCTGCATGGCGCTCCGAGAAAACGGCTGGGCTTGGCCGCTTGGGAAGAAGGGCTCGAAAAGACAGACGGAGGCAGAGTCAGTTAGCTCAGCTGAGAAGGGACCTGAGCGTTGCGCTAGCCGCAGGAGCCGGATTGGGACCAGCACTTTGCTTCTTCGTGATCTGGGTTGAGACTCAGTAGGCGCCGCGTTCCGGTGCCGGGACAGATTCCGCGTCAGAGCAGGGCGAGCAGAGCAGTGCGGTAACGCATCCGTTTTCCCACGACGGCGACGACTCGACCAGACTGTATAGGGCAAGCGCGTGAGCAAGGAAGTGGCAGGGATGTGTACTCGTCGCTTGGACCTACGGTACGTACAAAGTCCCCGGCCGGACTGACCGGCCTGCGAGGAATCGTGACGGCGTCGAGAAGCTGCCGCGTTCGGGAGGGTCGGGGGTCTGGAGATTTCTTTGGGGGTGTGGTGGTTCCCTGAGCTGAGGCGAACGTATAATGTAGAAGTGGAGCTACCTTGAGGTTAAAATGAGCACCTACGGTTTCCCAATGGGTAATGGATGTGCGGATCTGCTTGGAATGTACATGGTCGGTACTTACCTGTTTCTCAAAACACGTGGCAGCCCTCGATCGGGATAGAAGGCGGTTCTATCACAGCCAATGAGAAGATATTGTACGTATCCACTTTCCCCGTTTCCGGTGAGAGCAGGGTAGCCCTGCTCCCACAGGCGAGGGCACTCAAGATGGAGAGAAGGCCCTAAGAGCCCTGGTATGGATGGATGCATGGATGTATCCTCGATGTGTCTCTCCGGCACCCCAGCTTGGGGGCCTCAGCCGCGTGTACTTCACGGCCCAGGTGACACGGGATTGAGAGGCCGGGGCTGGGTGGAAGCGGTGCCAGTCATTTACCCGCAGTGAGCGTGCAGAACACGTACGAATTCGTGCAGAGGCGGCGGGCATCGTCGTCGTCGTGAGCAAGGGCCACGGCATACGCACATCCATCCACACGAAGGAGCTTTTTGCGCGGCACAGTGGGAACACGACGCCCTCGGGCAGTGCAGATGCCGGCTCGTCCCCAGTACCGAATTGCTTCTTCGAGTGCGTACGAGGGCTGAAACGCAACTAACGGCCTGTATCCTCGACTACAGAGCTAGCTGTACTGGGTGGGAGCTGGAGGCTGCCGGCAAAACCAAGGCGGCCAGCCACCGCGGACGTCCTGGCCGGGGGGAGGGGGAGGGGGAGGTGGAGGTACATACGTGAAAGAACTTAGCGGATGGCTTGATCCCAATGTTAGCCTACCGCATTATAGCGCTGTAGAGGAACAGTTTGAAGGTGGCGGCGGCTCGCCCCATCGACGCACTGGAGCCTCAGCAGCACCGTACCCAACGTGAAAGGGCCCCTCTAAACAGTAGGAGCCTTCAAGCACATCTAGCCGCGCTGCAAAAGCAAAGAGACAAAAACCCACCATCCCGGTATCGCGACCACGGTCTTGGAAGCCCGACCATTAGCACCCCCGTAGTCGGGAGGGGAGCAATTACGTATGGGGCGTCACGCTGTCGTGTCCGACTCGGATGTGACGACGACGCCTTGTCGTCCCCCCCTCTCCGGGCTACGTGGACAGGGCGAATCCGTGCCCGGGGTTCGCCCAGCAGTCTCCTCCTTGCGAACCCCGGCTGGTAATGGCACGTACGGATCCGTACGCTCCATGGAACGCCCCATACCTCAGCCGATGTGCGGTGTCAACGGAGCGATAACGGCCTCGATGGGCCGGGGGGTCCTGATCTTTCTCCGTGCGCACTCCTCGAACCCAAGCCACCACGGGGAAGAGGGAGGGGAGGGCTGGTCGTGGGTGCATAGACCAACACGCACAAGCAGCCAGCCGGTATCCGAGAAAGACCTTCGTAGTCGCTTAGAGTTGCTGAACGGGCAGACTAAGGAGCCGGCACGCCGGCACCAGCCCGCTAAGATGGAGTTTCCTCTCTGTCGGGCGCCTGCCCACCGGCCCTACTGTTAGTGGCTGGGCCAGCCCTCCAAGGCAGGGAAAAGGCGGAAGCAATTGCTGTTTGGGGCCCTGGCTACTGAGGAAGAGAGGCAGAGAGAAAGACAAAGAGGGAGGGCGAGAGGGGGTTGGTGGTATGTTGAAAAGACGGCTCGTTACAGCCCAGGTGCATGACTCGCAAAAACTGCCCTGAATGGGCAACGGTACGCAGCCGCCCGCATCCAGCTCGGCCCTGGCTGCTGGACTGGATTTTTCCTCTGTTCTAGGCTCACTTTCTCTTCGACTACTACTCCTCCTGACTGATGGCAACCTTTGACCTGACGTCGTTGGATTACATTCCGCGAAATAAGGTCGTGCTCTTCAGGAGGTGCCGAGGCCAGCAGCCAGTCGGCAAGGACCGAGCAAACCCGCCGCCCTCCACCGGACCCTCCGCCTCACGTACCCGGCTGTTTGGACATCCGTACTCCATTCCGTTCACCGTACAAAGTAGTTGTACACTCCCTACCGCAAGCATCTACGCAGTACCCATCCCCTTGTAGCAACCCCATCGGTAACTAGGAGTTACACCGTACGTTAGATACATCATCACTCACACCCGCCTACCCACACCCACCTATAGTGGTATAGAGAGAGAGGAGGGGACAGGAAGAGAGAAAACGAAACCCCCCCTCACCCCCATGGCGCTGCATGCTGGGGCAGTGTTGGCCAGTCATATAACGGCCTCCTACTGCATCCGCCCAGGGCCGCAGCAACGATTTGTGCCCGAACGTACAATAGGATCCCACAGCCGGCCTGCATATGCGCTGGCATCCATGCCGGCTGGAGTTGTGTGGATCGTGGAATCTGCAAATGTGTGCCCTGGCCAATTCGTTCCCCGTAGGTTATACATGGCCTGGAGAGGGGTGGTCCGACGGAGCAAGGGTTCCTCATGATAAGCAGTGCAGAACCGCCCTGTCGTGTTTTCTTTCCTTTTTCTTTCCCCCCTTTCGTACAGTTAGGGACCCACCCGCCAGCTCTCTTCAGCACCCCTGATCCGACAGCTGAATGTGAGCATCACCTAATTAGTCACCGGCGGTCGACTGTTGCCGGCTGCTTTCGCAGCGGTCTGGACGGATCGACACGAGAGCCCCACGGCCGGAACCAAGGCCGTCCGGGCGCGACTGAGGGGCACCTGGAAGGGGCTTTGGGTGGGCAGGGTCACTCGGATCTGCTGTCGACAGGCATCCATCGCTCTCACCGGCGCCGAGGCCCAGGGTACCGATCGGCAGCGAGCGCGGCGATCAGCGACGGCGCTCGTCCCTTCTCTTCCCCTCCCCCCCAGCTAGCTAGCTGCTCTTGCTTGTGTCTGTCCATGTGTGTATGCCTTCGGTGTCATTGTCGCCGTCGCTGTTACGATTTCGCCATCGGCGTCGTGGTGTTGTCATTGACAGGCCGGCTGGCTCGTCGCTGGCTATTACAAGTTGCTAGGCCCCCCATGCAGCCCGGATGCTTGGCTGTGCTGTTTGATTGGCTGTGTTTGGCACGGCTCCAATGCCCTGGATGCCCAGTGTCACCCATCGGGCAGCGGCCAGAAATAATCATCCGCCCCGCTGTTACAGTCGAAGCGTGACAAGCTATATTGCACATCTTAAGAAATCTTGCACTGCTCGGCGCAGCTCACTACTACGCCGTCACCCACCTGACCCTGGGATACGGAACAGGCTTGGAAGCCTCGTCTGCCGGGGGTGGGCTATGTAACGACAAGGCGTTCCGAGCCGCACCCTGTGGCACATATACAGGTCCTACGTACCCGAGCCTGTTTGCTTACCTCCAACTACGTGGTGTACTTACGGTAGTACGTCAGTACGGGAATAAGTAGAGGTCCGGTAACGGCAGACAGGTAGGTTGCCAGGGGCGACGGTCGGCACTTCCGTAACGGGAGTGCCAGCCTTTGCCTGCGGTAAACGACCTCCCCAACTGTACCAGCTGCTTGGCCCATGGGTTGGTTGCCCGAGGGGAAGGCGGGAAGGGGGACAGAAGGACAGGCCGAGAGCAAGATGGAGGCAGAAAGTAGGTCACCTCCATTGCGAGCAAGGGAATACTGGGGTAGGCCAAAAGGGTACAGAGAGCCCTCCCTGGCGTAGGGATGCACGGGCATGTACTCCGGGCATGGACTGACTGGCTGCATGGGGATGGGGGAGGGGGGTTCTGCAAGGAGCCTTGGCCTCTGGGTCAACGCAGAAGTCGATGAGCAACCCTTTCCATCCATCCCATGTCGACAGTCCTGGTGTAGTGTGGTTGGGCTGCATAGGCCCCCTCGCGGTCCACCAGTGACGGAAGGATGCTGCGCTGAGCTGGGTGTTCCAATCCGGACAGTACCAAAATAGCACGGCCGACTCTGGCTGGACGTGGCGCGCGCAGCCCGTACGCAGTGTAACGCTGCGGCGCGGACCTCGCTCAATACCACGCGCCCGTCGACCGCCGACGCTGGTGATGGGGTAACATGGGATGGATTGGACGAGTGAGGGGGGAAGAGGGTGCCATCCATGCCCGCTTGCGGAAGCGTGTGTCAGCCCTCCTTCACCAGTAGGGGCTTTGCTTCCAGCGTGTGTAAGTGTGCACGCCCCTCTCTCTCTCTATTTCTCTCTCGCCGCCCACTCAAGGACGTGCCCAAGACTAGCCATGTCGTGGTTCCAAAGCAGCCGTGTTGTTGAGTTTGACGGGGTCCCCCGTTGGTCGGCGAAGGACGCCTTCGCTGCTGAATGGCGATGACGAGCGACGGGAGACGGTTGGGCACATCGACCACCTCACCAGCCACCGCCCGGGGCGACAAGACCGTCGGTCGGCTGGCTCGCGCGCTTCCAAACCGCCCAAACGGATACTGCCCGGCCGCCTGGACCCGTAACCTCAATACGGACAGTCCCAGAAAGGATAGATAACAGTCGTGCCCACGAGCCCCGCGGTGGTGTCGGGGGTTCGGTGCTTCCGCAGGACGCGCAGGAGTTGCGTGACGGGCGACAATCCGAAGGGCATGGGCGGATCTGCCCAGTGGCTGGAAACAGGTCACCGCCGGCCATTGGACGCCCACCTCCCCCTCATGCCGCTAACGCGTACCTACGTGATACCTACATACTATACCTAGGTACCCGTCTAGGCCACTACGGCAGGCAGAAGACGAGGCTTGCGTGAGCAAGTATGTGCACACAGCGAAGTACGACTGTGTAAGTATGTATGCGGACAGGGATGCCGAATGTACCATACACTGGGGTGGCTGGGCTGAGCCCCTCGAGTATAGAGAGGCAGTCTCCCCAGAGCGAACCGCACCGTGTACCGCCCATGGATAACTGCGGCATCTTTCACTACGGTGGAAGAAGACTGGGTAGGGGGGGGTGGGTGATTTGCAGGGTGTCAACTCCTTGGCTCGCCGCGGACGGCATCGTGAACCAGGGGCCCGCTTGCCAGCCCGCCTGCTGATCTACAACTACAATACCGCCTATCTAGGTGACCTGCTGTCACGTCAAAAGGCGCCTAGGGCCCGGTCGGTCCTTACGGTGTACGGATAGGCAGGGCAACCTTTGGGATCCATGGATGTCACTATCACCCATGGGTTGATGGAAAGCAACAGCAAGTCCCACTCGGCGATCATGTGACGGGTTGGACGGCTCTGCACCGCAAGCTCCACTGCCGACGGGGAGAAGGGGAAAAGAAACGAGCAAGAGTGCCAGACCAAAAAAAGGAATGACGTTGCTAAGAGATGAGCGTTGTGCCTGCCGTTTCGAAGCTGGGGATGACAAACAACCTTAGCTGCCTCGCCGTAACCATGACGGCGCAAACTGGGTTCCCGTACAACCAACAGTAGATGCCGGGTTCAGTCGAGACGCCGCATGCGCTGTGCCTACCTGCAACTACTTACAACTACAGTGCGCCCCCGGTGGGATCAAGTACAGGACCACGGCTAGGGGTAAAAGGAACAGCGAATATCGAGATGGGGCCAGGGCACGTGATGTCGGTTCCTTGCAGCCCCTGGTACCAGATGCTCAGCTCGCTCGCTCGCTCGCCAGGGCATGGAATCCGGACGTCGTACCCTGATGCTAAGACAACAAAGCCAATTGTTTCTCGTTGTGCTCTCGCCAGCCCCTCCCTGCTGTGGTCCGGGACGGCGTGCCTCCCTCTCTCCTCGCGCTGGGCCCCCGGAGACACGCAATCTGCCAGCGAGTGACGACGGGTACACACGCAGGTTTCCATCGTCCATTTCCCCCCAACATGGGACGTCACACGGGGAGACGGGTGGACAGGCACCGCCCATGGTGGTGGATTGGACGGATGGATGGGTGGGTGGCTTGGCAGGCGATCCACTAAACCACATACACAGTACTCGCACATCCATTACTTCCTACTTTGCCATCCTCCAGCGCACGCGCACGCGCACGAAAGAGCGGCGGGCGCACGCACGTACGCACGCACAAACCAGGCTGCCTGAAATGCGACGGAACAATCTGTCGGGTGGGAGTTGATCATAATGACAGACAACCTAGCCCCAGGGGTGACGTACTATAGGCACGAGAGACCCTGATGACTAACAAGTGGGAGGAATGGCGGGAAGGGGGGAGGGGCAAACGGAAACATGGGAACCACGGGATGGTCGACGACCGAGGACGAGGACGAGGACGAGTCGGTCGTCGATACCCCAAAGGGCCAGCCGAACGGACGGGCGGGAGCGCGGGAGCGCGGGCGGGCATGCACGAAGAGGCCCAGTGTTGGCCGCCATGCACGCGGATGATTAATTGCTACACTGCCTCTCCCGGGACATACCTCCTTACGTGCGTCGCAACTTGTAAGTACTGACCGTCCCGGCCTTTGTTGCGATGGAGCCCTAGCCCTCCAGTCTGTAGCAGCAGCGGCAGCCGGATGGCCCCATCCACCACTGGAAAGAGGTAGGTACGCGACTAAAGTAGTCCCTAGTACAACCTATATGGGGGTTGCGGCACACGAGGCAGAGTGTCATCAGAGAAAGAAGCATAACGGCGGCCCCCATTGCTACCGTAACGAAAGGAGGCCTGCCGCACCCATGCCTTTGCATGCTTTGCCTGCGAAAGGTCGCACGCCCCTACCTGCGCCGTCATGGGCTCTTTCGTGTTTCACGAAGCCGCACCTTTAGGCAGGCGGTCTGGGTCATGAGGGGGCAAAACGCCGACTGACGACTTCGGCGCGGAGCGGCGCGGCGCTCGTGCCACTGCGAGTCCGGTCAAGCACGCTGTGCTCTTTGTGCTGAAAGACGCCGAGACACGGTCTCGTGGGACGTGGGGGGAAAGGGAGGGAGGAGCAGAGAGAGATTCAATGGTTCACCCCCCAGCGCGGACAGACTCGAGCGCTTGTCTTGCCCAGCCCTTACGGCCACCTCGGTCAAGAGCTTTGCCATTGCCCGTACCTCCACACCATCCAGGGCCAAGTCGGTAGGTACCTTTGCAGGTGCTTAGGTAGGTATGTACGTGATTGCATAGGTACACAGCGAGTCCATGTATGTAGGCTATACCGACTTATCCACGCCGCTGGGAATCGGCGAGCCGCCAGCCCGCCCAGGCCTGAGCATGTACGGAGAGTATGGTGGGTAATGTGGTTTTTAGTGCCGTGTGTCAAGATGGCTAATGAGCATTGCGTGCACTTCAACTCCAAAGAGATCATCAGATTTGCACCCCCCCGGCACTTTTTTATTCACCAAGGAGCACCAGACGAGGTTGTCCAGGGCGCCTTGTCGACCGCAGGGATCCATGTTGGATTGTGGCGAGCACCACGGGCTGATTTGCGTTCGGTCTGCCACAATGTGCCAGGTTTCAGCTCTCCCACTTCGCTAACAGGGGCGCATGTGAAGGGGGAGAGGGTTAGAGGGCCTCTTGGCCTGTTGAGTCTGAGGGCTCGCGGGGGGCAGAGGCGGGCTCCGCCGCCTAGTTATGAATTGCCTAGGAAGAAAGAAAAGCAAAGAAACTTTGCCCTAGCCTAGGGGCCGGCCCTCCTGTTGGCGCGCGTGGTCGAGCGGTACCGTCGCCATAGCCCATTTGGGATGGATGCCGGCTTTTCCCCCGCCAACACCACCAAACATCCTCGGGCATGCTCGGGTATGAATGGATGTATATACCGCCACGCCCCCCCCCCCCAAAACACCCAAACCCCGACCCCGCCTCCCAAGTTGGATAATCGGGTTTGTCTTTGCAGGGAAAAGGAGGACGAGGGGGGGCGGGAGGGTGAGGAGGGAATGGAGGAGACAGGGCATTAGGGGAGCGGGTGAGGATTGGTCGAATGACTTTGGATGATGAGTGAGGGAGAGAGAGTAAGTGGTGGGTGAGAAAGAGGCATATACCTACCCCACGAGCGGGTGGATGGGAACATACCTTGATGGTACAAGGGACTGGCTGATGATGGATGGGGGGCGTGTGAGATGAGAAGACGAGATCACTTGTATACGGGTAGGGGTCTCTGCAGTTGTACATCCCACACGAATGAGAGGGACGGTAACGGTGTAGCCTACCCTGGCCGGGGGCCATGCACAAGCTTGCAGCTGGGCTGGGATGGGATGGATTAGGACAAGAGGGACGTCCCTTGTTCGTAATCCCGCCCGCCCGTCCCAAGTTCCTGTTCACGGATGTGTGTTTTGTATGCAGCTGTCTTGTAGGTACGCGGGGGTTTGTTTGTCTGTACATATTCCGTCTTCCTCTTTGTCGCGTCAGCCTTCAGTAGGGCCGCCCGCGGTCTGACAAGCCACCGAGGCCATGGGACGGCAAGTCTGTCGGCGTTCATGTAGTCAGGCCCCCGGCAGAATTGGCCCGACCCGACCGCCCACCACCCAAGACGGAGCAGGCACTTAGAAACCAACCCACGCAACGTAGCTACAAAATTCAGTTCTCGGCCATGTACACCAGCCTCGACAATTATCAACACACAAATTACATATACTCAGTAGACATGTACGCCCGCCACCCGGCCATGGCAATGCCATGTCATACCATGTCGTGCCGTGCCATGCCATCGTAGGGAGGTGTCGGTGCTGATCAGCTAACGTGGGATACGGGTCCCAAGTGCCAGAGCGGCCGCGGCCGGGGAGGCCCCCCCTCTCCGTTCAGGCCGAGGCCAGTTGGTGAATCGGTCAGCCAGAGCAAGCGCATGCAGGCAGGCAAACGACGCAGGGAGCAAGTGGTGAAGCCAGGACAGGATGGGATCCCGTGGGACGAAAGGGCTGTGCGCTTCGCGAAAGATGGGTGTGGATGAAAATAAGAAGGCCCGCCGTCGCCGCCCAGACCCGCGTGGGCTTCTTCCACCCACACCCCTGCACCGCTGCCACCCCTGTCACCCATCCCTGTCTCCCGGCAGGGAGAAGTGGTAATCATACAATTCAACTAATCCGTCCCTGGTCCGTCATCTCTCTCAGCGCGCGCGCGAGCACGCCCGCGCGGAGGGTGGAATCGCATCCGGGTACAGACAGGTACGGCTCTTCCTGTGTCACCAGGTCTAACCGTTTCCTCTCAGGCAAGGCTCCTTGGGGTTCGCCCCACCCCAAATCTCGCGCTCGGCAAGCCATGTACACAGTACCGGTGAGCCCTGGCGCGCGCCCTTCACACCCGGCAGCTGTAAAGGACGGGAACGAACTAGGAGACGAGGGAGGCGGACGGAAAGTCTATGGCGCTGGTGGCATGGGATGGCAACAACGAGGAGAGGATACCCAACAACCTTGCCCCAAACTCCAGCATCGTCCCGACTGCATTGTATAGTACATTGTACGAACTACGAACCCCCCCCCCTCCCTTGCTGCTCGCCAGCCATCTCCTCCTCCTCCTCCTCCACCACACCAAGTCCTCCTCCTCCTCCTCCACCAAGTCCTCATCTCCTCCTCCACCACTACCACCACCTCCCGTGGGACAGCGGGAAGAGCGACTAGATCCTGGGACGAAAGCCAAGGGGAACGGATACTTGGGATCCATGCTGCTGGGCATCGTCCACCCATCACAGGTTGGCTTGCACAATCCCAGCCCAGGCCCACTACGCTGCTGCTCCATGCTTCTACGTACATACGTGCAAGGGTTGTTGTTCTGCTTGTTCTGCTTCTGTGCCTGCGGCGACTTGCGTCTGCCATCCCATCGCGGATCGACGTACAATTACTTCTCTACGCGCCACTCCCCTCCCTTCCCGCTCTCCTTGCGTTCTTGTGCTATTCGTCTGATCCATCCTAAACGACGCTTGTCTCTGCCTGTCTCTGGTCGACATCTCGACTTCCCTGGACTTGTCTCACCAATTCCTGCTCGGCCTGTCTCGTTGCCTCTTCCTCTTATACGGCCTGGACCCCGGAGCATCGTCCATTCACCTCTCTGCTGCGACTCTTGCACCAGCCCGTCCACGCTCGTTCTCGCCCGCCCAGGCTCACCAGTCGTGTTTGTTGGGCCACCTGACCTACAGTCGTTCTTTACAAGATCAAACCGACCGCCCCCGTCTATTGTACCCGAGTTTCCGCCACCTGTTTTATAACCGTTTACGACTTGCAATCGCCACCGCCGGCTAGTGAGGACAGCCGAGGCCTCGCGGCAGCTACCCGAGGTCGTGTACTTATCAGAGGACTTGACGGCCTCTCGACACTTTGGACAGCGGTCCTCCTCTTTCCTCCGTCACGCCGCCGCCATGGACATGCAATTCTGTTCCCAGCCGACCTACGGCCAAGGCTACAACTACGCCCATGGTCAGCCCATGTCTATGCAGTATCCGGATGACCAGTATGCCGTTTACGCCGGCGGTTTCCCTGGCGTGGCGTACATGTACAACGCTCAGCATGGTCGCCACCTCAACACCGAACACGCCGCGTTGGGCGACGGGAAGACGGAATCCAAGCCGAGGCTCTCCAAGGAGGAGGTAGAAAGGCTAGAGAAGGTCTTTCAACAAAACCCGAAGCCATCCAGTGCAACAAAGGCAATGCTGGCCGAAGAACTCATGCTCGAGCGCCCACGAATCAATGTGAGAACACATGCCTTTCTTGTTGTGTAGTTCGTCTGCTCACTGCCATCCACTAGAACTGGTTCCAAAACCGACGGGCTAAGGCAAAGACCACGAAAAAACTGGAGGAATATGAAGCCCTTAGGGCGGCTGAAAATGGGACGGCCGGGTCCGTAGTGCCCGATGAGACGGCCGTGAGAACCACTGAGCCCACTGAGGAGAACGTCCCGCCCTGCACATCGTCAGCGCCATTTCCCGGGCTGACCTCAGACCTGCCGCCGAAAGACGACGCTTCATCGGAGGACGACGACAGCCGGGCGGGAGGCCAGTACAGCGATGGCGATGCGGCACGTCTTTCGGAGGAAATGGCATCGCCCTTTCCGCCGCACCTGACCCGGACTCACCAGACGGACGTTGCAGCCGAGATACATTCTCCCGTGTCTCTGAACTTTGCTTCCTCGGACCAACAGTTGTCGTATGACTTCGCCCAAGTGG